>JAYRCH010000021.1:10000000-12782500 GCA_037179445.1 Phengaris alcon alcon | reverse complement strand
AACCTAACCTAACCTAACCTAACCTAACCTAACCTAACCTAACCTAACCTAACCTAACCTAACCTAACCTAACCTAACCTAACCTAACCTAACCTAACCTAACCTAACCTAACCTAACCTAACCTAACCTAACCTAACCTAACCTAACCTAACCTAACCTAACCTAACCTAACCTAACCTAACCTAACCTAACCTAACCTAACCTAACCTAACCTAACCTAACCTAACCTAACCTAACCTAACCTAACCTAACCTAACCTAACCTAACCTAACCTAACCTAACCTAACCTAACCTAACCTAACCTAACCAGAGCTGCGTTGGTATGCTCCGACCTGTCTTCTTCTAGTGCAGGGCTCGCACGTAGCGACGCACGCGCCTCCCTTGCCACGCGCGCCGTCACGGCGACCTCTGCTTCGGCCTCGAGCCGGAGACTCTCAGCCTTCTCCTTATTTAATTGCGCCTGTGCCTTGGCCAGGCCGACGTATTGGCCGGTTGTTGGTGGCCGACCACGTCCTCGTTTTGCCTTTGGCACCGCACCTTGGCTGGTAGACGGCGCCACTACCTCTTCGTCCGGGTGTAACCGCCTCTTTAGGGGGGTTGTACGTCCGGTGGGTGCGGGCAATCCCTCGGAGTCCAGCGACATGTCAGTCATGCAACTGGAGTCCGAGAGATAGTCCTCGCTGTCTCTATCGGGAATGTCACGTCCGTGTTTAGGTGGCGGCATGATCACGTCGCGCGTTAGCAATACGCGCGGCAGATCAGGATCGCCCCTCAGTTTCTTCTTTTTCATGAGCTTCAGTAGTCGCTCAACCCCATTGGGCTGCGGCTGACTGAAGTCCACGTCTTCGTCAGTTAAAATGTTCGCCGCCGGCGCGGTAATGTGCGCCAGCTTCGAACTCATTCCCGCACTTGCGGCTCTCTCCTTATCAACCGTCGCTATGACGACCTCCTCATCCGTCCTCGCAATGTTGGCACCCTCCGTATACGTGGGCCAGACTGTGCCCGAAGACTCTTCGGACACAGTGCGGGATTCCCCGACTGACGTCGGGACCCGCCCGGAGAAACTTTTCACATTACGACCTTCCATTCTCAAAACGCCGACACCCCGGGTCGCGGTCTCTTTTTTCGGGGGTGAGCTCCCCCACCAGAGTTAAATAAAAAGGAAAGATAGTAAGAGATGAAAGAAAAGGTGGTGAAAAATAGAAAAACAAAATAAAAGTAATGCAAAAACAAGAAAGTTAAACAAAATAGGTGGTGAAAGATAGAGAAGAAAAGATAGCGCCAGCCTTCAGCCGCGTGAGTACCTCACCCCGCAAAAGACGGGGTGGCGCACTCAAGCGTTGCCCAGGGCCACGAACTTGGACGAACTGGCTGAGCCCCGGGGGGGGGGGGAACCTAACCTAACCTTTTTTTTTTTTTTTTTTTTTTTTTTTTTTTTTTTTTTTTTACGGGGGGGAAATACGTTACGTATCCCCCGCCGCCCCCGGGGGAGGGCGGCAGGGGTATGACGGGCTCCCCCGGCGCGAGATGGAGTGCGCCGGGGTTTACCGTCTAAAACCCCCCGATGCCCACCTTCAGCGCCGTTCGCGGGGCCGTGGGAATCGCAAAGCATTCTTCCACGACCCCGCAGCGCGTGCCGCAACCGGCTCTCTTCTTTGCGGCGGCCTGGTGTGCGCCGCCGCTACCTCTCCGAGAGCTCCCCGGGCATTGGGGAGCTTTTCCTCTCGGGGCCCTTACTGTGACCGGCGATCCCCCGATCGCCGGCCACGGGCCTAGGCTTCGACCTCCGTGGCGGGGGCGGGTTGCTCCGCCCTTGCGCCTGCGGCCCTGGGCGCCCTGCGCCGGGCCCCAGAGGGAGCCTCTCTCTTCCCACCTCGGCCGCAGAGGATAGGGCAAGCGGCGCACCGCAATACCGAACTTGCCTCTTCCTCTGCGGCCCCACCGATACCGTTACTATGCGGAACGGCCCCGCCAGCTCGCAGGGGGGTAGGGATAGCGGCACAAAACCACCACCCCCTCCCACTGCGAGCCTCCACGGCCGCAGAAGATAGGGAGTACGGCGCACCGTAATACCGGCACTCCTCTTCTTCTGCGGCCCCACCGCCAGGCGCGTCCCCAGCCGGCCCTGGTTGCCTCTTTGCTTCGCCGTGGTCCACCATCCACGGCTACTAAGCCCCACCGCCACGACAAGGCGGGCAACCGTCGGGGGGAATGATGGCCGCTTCTTCTTCGAGGCCTTAGACTTGGCCTTAGATGGTGCTGGTGCAGTCGGAGCCTCTTTAGGGGCCGCTGTACTTGCCGTCTTTTCTGCGTAAGTGGGCGCCGTCGCCTTTTTCGGCTTCGGCGCCTTCGACGTTTCACTGTCCACTGGTGGGGTGCCTAAAGTGGCATTGTCCGCCGCCAACGGTGGTCGTATTCTCGGGGCCGGTAGAAGACGGTCCTCCAGCCCGGCTAACCTGGCGTTCAGCATGTTGCCGAAGGTCTCTATGTTGGAGCGAGAGACCTCCGACAACAGCCGGCGCATGTCATCTTCTGCAGGTTGCGCCGTTCGCCGGCGCAGCTCGTCGAGCTCCCGACGCATCTCGGCCACCTGCTGTTCGAGCCGCTTATTTTTGGGCCTCGAGTTGTGCCATCTCATCGGTAGTTGAGCGGCCCTTTATTTCGGCCACCGCCGTTCTTATGGCCACTACCGCCTCCTTCAGGTGCCTCTGGAACGTCCCTTTGAGGTTCGATGACTTCGTGGCGACCATGTAAATAGTCTCCAGCGAAGCCTCGACGCTCCTAGTCAGAGCCGCACTGGTCTGCTCAGACACTCTCTCTCCAACGGGTGCGTTGGGGCTCGAGCTGATGGTCGCTCTCGCTTGTCTCGCCTCCCGTGCCGTCTCGGCGATCTCAGCCTCGGCCTGAAGCCGGAGGCTTTCCGCCCTCTCCTTATTCAACTCGGCTTGGGCCCGAGCTAGGCCGACGTATTGGCCGGTAGATGGTGGCCGGCCACGTCCCCTCTTCGGTTTAGCCACCGCGCCCTTACTTATGGGCGGTGCTACGTCATCGTCGGAATTTCGCCTCTTCAGGCCTGTCCTTTCCGGGGGGATTGCGGGCAGCCCCTCGGAGTCCAGTGATATGCCAGACATATCACTGGAGTCCGAGAGGAAGTCCTCGCTGTCATGTCCAGTGGGTGGGCGTTCGGGGAGCAGCGCGCGCGTGAGCATCACTGATGACAACAATTCGTTCCAACATCTTGCATATTTCGTCAAGCAAGACGATGGGGCGGTACGCCGACGGTTGTTCTTCGGGCCGCCCGGCCTTTCGCAGAAGCACCAGTTTCCCGGATTTCCACCGCCGCGGCACTCGACCCTGGACCAGACAGCTGGTCAAAACTGCGAGTACACGCGGCTCCATGTTTTTCATAGCCAGGACCCAGGCACGCCCCGGTACGCCATCGAGGCCAGGCGCCGTATTCTTTAGACCCATTTTTTTGACTGCCACCGCCAGTTCCGCAGATGTAACTGGCGGTATTTCCTCCTCGTCGTCAGATGTCTCCCCCCGGTGAGCCGTCGATGGTGGATTCCACTCGACCCCAGATGGAAAAAGGGTCGAGATGACTCTGTTGCGGAGATCTGGTTGGAGACACTGAGTAATTGGCGGGGCAGCCGGGCGCAGTTTTTGACGCACCCACTTGTAGGGCTTACCCCAGGGGTCCTCTTCAAGTGTGCGTATCCATTCCTCCCATGTTTCCGTCTTTGCCTTAGTTATGGCATCACGGAGGGTGAGGCAGGCCGTACGGTATCCGTCATATAGGGCCTCCTCTTCCTGCCGGTACCTTGTGTGTCGTCTGCGGTACCTTTTGTAACGGCGGCGGGCCGCCGTGCACTCTTGCTGGAGATGGTGCAACTCGGGACGCCACCAATATGTTTGGCGTCGCGGTCTAAAGGGTCCCACGCGTGGCATGGAGGCGTCGCAGACGCCGTGCATAGCCTCTTTTAGCCACTCCGCGCATTCGTCTATATTATCCGAGGGCAAAGGCGCCCAGGATGCGACGACGGCAGCCTCTTCTAGGAGATCACGGTCCAGACGTTTCAAGGACCATCTTGGGCCGCCACCAGATGGGATTGTGTGGCCTGGTTCCGATGCGCGAGCAGAAATGTCGAAACCGATGTATCTATGGTCCGAGAGGGTCTCAGTTTCATCTAGGACCCGCCATCCCTTGACACAGTGGGCGGCTGCTGCACTGATGAAGGTCAGGTCCACGATGGACTCGCCCTGTCGACGGACACATGTGCTTACCGAGCCCCGGTTTGCCAGCACGAGACCAGTAGACGTCATCCATTCTTCCACTGCGCGTCCTCTGGCGTCCGTCACCGGGGAACTCCAAAGTGTGGATTTCGCATTGAAGTCCCCGGCAACAATCACAGGAGTGGTCGCTCCGCTAATGACAGTGGACAACCGCATGAGAAAGTCCTCAAAATCGGCCAGAGGCCTATTGGGGGAGAAGTAAACCCCCGCTACAGTGAGGGCCCCCAAGCTAGCAACGACAAAACCCTGGCCCCTAATCGTGCTTCTTGAAGATAGAGGCACGATTTTGGGGCCGAAGACCAAAGCGACCAATGAATCGGCATCGCCTACCCAGTTGTACCTGGGTAAGATGCGGTACGGCTCCGACACGATTAAGACGTCAATTGACCACTGCGCTGCGGCTTGATCCAGAAGATCCTGCGCGCGAGCGCAGTGGTTCAAGTTGCCCTGCAGGAATCTATAAGTCGCCGTTATTGGGCTTCCATCAGGGCCTCTCCAGCGTCAGGACCCGCCGTTGATGTTGTGGCTGGCTTCCGTGGTGCCTTGCTTTTCTCAGAGCTCCTCACTTTAGGTGTAGGTTTACCGCATCTCTTGCTACCCACACTATGGTCCGCCGGTTTTCCTCTTGCTGCGCACAGCGCGCAATGTGGCGCATTTGAGCAATTCGCAGAGGGGTGGCCTGCTTGGCCGCAGCGGAAGCAGAGTCCGCCGCGGTCCTCCTCGCTGGTGCAGGTCGCCCGCGTGTGTCCGGTCTCGTGGCATCGGTAACATCTCATTGGGCGCGTGGACAAAAGAGTTACGCGCACCACGGTCCACCCTACGTAGACTTTGATGTTTCTTGCCGTCACTCTCTTAGCGGCCTCAACCGGGCATTTAACCCAGGCCGTGCCGCGGCCGCTTCTGTCACGCCTGATTTCGCCGACTCTTATGTCGGGAACTGCGCAGTTGCCCGGTCTGGCTATGGCTTCCGCGATTTCGGACGCGGAAGCTGAATCGTCTAGTCCGGATATGCGCAGCTCGGCGCACTTTTGGGGTCTGGAGATACGAACGATCTCGTCCCCTAAGGCCTCTTTCAGTTTAGATGCCAGAGTATCTGCCTTCTCTTGACAGGCCGCACCCGTGATCTCCAGCATGCGTGCCCCGGTCACGGCCAGCTTGAATTTGACGGCTGGGATCTCCAGCGCCGCAAGATCAACCTGTCGTTTTGCCTTCTCCAGGATGTCCTTGTAAGACACACCGCGTTCTACTGCGTCCTGCTGTAGCGTTAGGACAACCGCTGCAGACTTAGGGGCACGCAGTTTCCCACTTTTCTTTTTCTTTTTCTTAGGTGTCTTTTGCTGTTCTGACCTCTTCTGTACCTTTCCCTTCTTCTTTACTACTTCTGTCCACTCCTGCGAGGGAACGGGTCTCGACGCTGCAGATGTTGTTGCAGCGTCGCGTCTCGCGGCCTCCGCCTCTGCGGCAGCAGCAGACTTCTTATCCTTCTTCTTCTTCTTCTTTTGAGCTGGACCTGGATTTAGTGGCGGCATCAATGTTGACACTGCTGGTTCCGGCTCAAGCCTTTCTGTCTGCTGCGACGGACCTGCAGGTGCTGAAGCAGGCGCCGCACGGTTTTTTTTCTTCTGGTCCGTAGCGAGTGGAGGGCGCAGGCGTGGCTCCGGGAGGAGCCGAGCCTCCAGGGACTCCAGCCGCGCATCAAGCCGTGCACTTGACAAGGAGACTGCCTCTCGGATCGCCCGCTCCAACATCTCTTCAACACTGAGCGAGGGAGACGCAGAGGTGGTCGGTGGTCGGATACAAACGAGCTCTCGTTTAACGGTCGCAAGTTCGGCCTTTAACTCTGCCAGCTCCTTGGAGAGGCGTTTGTTTGCCGCTTCCAGAGCTCTGGTTTCCTCCGTCGTTGACATTTCAAGGAGGGCCGCACATGATTCACGAATGTCGCAAACCGCCACTTTGAGAGCCTTTATGTAGGTTCCACTCAAATTTTTTGACGTTTTGGCCACTTTAGTGATGGCCTCTAGGCCCTGAGTTATTTTAGAGCCCAATTTCGCCACTGTTACCACGTCATCCTCCATCATTGTCGCATCCGATATATTAGAGGACTCCGAAACGCGGTGTGAGCGTGTCTGTTGGAGCCTCTTTGTCTCGTCCAAGAAGTCTCGTTCGGCTTCGATCTTCAGGGCTTCCCGCTCGAGGGCGAGATGATCCCTTTTGGCCTTGGCCAAACCAACGTATTCTCCGGTTGTCGGCGGCCTGCCCCTGCCGCGCTTGATGCTCTTCGGGGTGGCCGCGCTCTTTCCCTTCTCCGAGTCTATCTCATCATCTACTTCACTTCCGCGCCTCTTACGGAAACGTCTCCTCATTATTTCCTTCTCTTCCTCGCGACTCTGAGAGACGGCGGTCTCGTTGCCGCTCTCAAAGTCGTCCGAAGTTCCTCCGTCTATGTCGAAGAACTTGCTTCTTACGGAGGCGGGCGTCGCCGCCCGTGATCCACCTTCCGAGCCATCTAATCTCTCCAGCTGTACAATCGGGAACCGTTTATCAAGCATTGGGTCGTCGTTTTTGGGGACAGAGGGGTCCCCGGAAATCGTTGTCAGGTCCGGTTCCGGTGCGGTTATGGGCACCGGCCCTGGACCAACGCGCGCAGTTGCGCCGCCCCCTGCACTCGCCGTCGCAACGGCCTCCTCCAAAGCAACAGGTGCCCCCCCCGTATACGTGGGGCGACCCCCCGCCGAAGCGGGAGTGTGGGATTCCCTCGTAAGAGGACCCACCCGGGGAATACTTGCCATGTTACTTTCCATATTTGCTCGGATATGGGCTGAGTCACGCCCGATCCATCAGGGGGGATTCTGCCCCAGTGCCCTTGGGACGAGCCGCCTGCTCGCCACGCATCCCACGGCCGGGCACCACAAACCCTGGATTAGGGGCCGTAAAAGCCCATCCATCACCATTCAAACAAAAACCTAACACGCAAAACCTAACATACACGCACAGAAGAGTAAATAAAAGAGAAAAGATAGAAAGAAAAGGTGTTGAAAGATAGACGAAATAAATAAAATAATGTAAAAAGAAGAGTAAACTATAAAAAAGGTGGTGAAAAGATAGAGAAAGACCGGCGTTCAGCCGCCTGAGTACCTCACCCCGTGTAAAAAGCGGAGTGGCGCACCCAGGCGTTGCCCAGGGACACCAACGTGGAGGAACCGGTATCGTCCCCAACCTTTTTTTTTTTTTTTTTTTTTTTTTTTTTTTTTTTTTTTTTTTTTTTTTTTGACGGGGTGAAATTCAATTACGAATCCCCCGCCGCCCCCGGGGGAGGGCAGCAGGGGTATGTCGGACTCCCCCGGTGCGAGATGGAGTGCACCGGGGTGTACCGACTAAAACACCCCGATGCCCATCTTCAGCGCCAGTGGAGGGGCCGTGGGAAACGCGAACATTCTTCCACGACCCCCCAGCGCGTGCCGCATCCGGCTCCCTTCTAATGCGGCGGCCTGTTGTTATGCCGCCGCTTGCCTCTCCGAGAGCTCCCCGGGCATTGGGGAGCTTTTCTCTCGGGGCCCATAGTGCGGGCGGCGATCCCCCGATCACCGCCCACGGGCCTAGGCGTCCAACTCCATGGCGGGGGCGGACGGAACCGCCCTTGCGCCGTTGGCCTTGGGCTTTTTATGCCGGGCCTTCTTTGTTGGAGCCTTGCTCTTCTTGGGGACCGGCTTTTTAGCAGCTCCAACGCAGCCGCTACTGCCCAGCACGTGCCCCTTCTCCTCTTTGCCGACGGCCTCGCACAGGAAGCAGTTGGGCGCTTCCCTGCACTCGGCCGCCTTGTGCCCCGGTTTCCCGCAGCGGAAACAGCTCCGGCTGCGGTCTACCGGGCACTGGCACTTCGCCGCCACGTGGCCGGTGTCCTGGCAGCGGAAGCAGCGCTTAGGCCTCGCGGCCAGCAGCGCCACTCTCGCCGACACCCAGCCAACTCGCAGCCGCCCTGAGCTCATGAGCTTCTTGGCGGCCGCGACCGGGACACGCATCCACACCGACGCGTCCCCGCGTGGCCCCACCGTCAGTTGGCCCGACCGAATGTCGTCGGCCGAGCACTCTCCCTCCTTCGCGACCGCCTGGATGACGTCGGCGGCCGCTATTGAGTCGTCCAGCCCGGCAACGCGGATCTCCGCGCACAGTACCGGGCGGGCGACTTTTACGTCTTCCGATGGGAGGACGGACCTCAGCCTCTGGGCGAAGGCGTCCGCTTTTTCCTGCGCCCCCTCACCAGCAATGGTGAGGACGCGCGCTCCGGTCTCGGCCAGGCGGAAGCCAAGCCTGGGGATCCCTAGCTCCGCCAGGTCGATCGCCGCTCTAGCCTGTCCCAAAACCTTGGCGTAAGTCACCCCCCTTTCAGCAGCGCTCGCCCCCAGGGTGAGGGTGATCGCCGCAGTCGTGGGAGGGCGAAGCTTCGCTCTCTTCTTCTTCTTTTTTGGGGCGACTTTAGCTGGAGTAGCCGCCCCCTTCTTCGTCCTCTTGACCTTACGTGGACCTACCTTGGTCCACGGGGCCTCGGCGGGGGAGGGATCGGTGTGCTCCCCCCCTTGCGCCGCTTCCTTAGCGGCCATTGATGGCCGCTTCTTCTTCTTGGCCTTGAGCGGGGCCAGAGCAGCCGGAGCCTCTTTAGGGGCCGGTGCATTCGGTGCCGCCATCTCTGCGTATGTGGGCGCCGTCGCCCTTTTGGGCTTCGGCGCCTTCTTCGTCGGTGCCGATGTTGGGGCACTGACGCTGTCTGCCGCCAGTGGCGGCCGTATCAGAGGGGCCGGCAAGAGTCGGTCCTCTAATCCGGCCAGCCTAGCGTTCAGCATTGTGCCGAACGTCTCCACATTTTTACGCGACACCTCGTCTAGTAGTTGTCGCAGATCTTGCTCGGCGGGGCGGGATGCCTGCCGGCGCAGCTCTTCTATCTCCTGGCGCATGTCAGCCAGCTGTTTCTGGAGGCGTGCGTTTTGAGCCTCCATCCTCGCCATCTCCTCCGTCATTGAACGGCCCCTCAATTCGGTGACGGCCGCCCTAATGCTAGCGACCGCCTCCTTGAGGCACCGTTGAAAAGTGCCTTTCAAGTTCTGAGACTTCGTGGCGACCATGGTTACGGCCTCCAGCGAAGTCTCAATACTTTTTGTCAAAGCGGCGTTTGTCCGCTCCGCATTGTCTCCTTCGGTGACTGCAGCAGGGCTCGCGCAGATGGACGCGCGCGCTTCCCTCGCAGTCCTCATCGACTCGGCAACCTCTTTCTCTGCCTGAAGCCGAAGAGCCTCCTCCTTCGTCCGATTAAGTTCGGCCTGCGCCTTGGCCAAGCCAACGTATTGGCCGGTGGTCGGCGGGCGGCCGCGTCCACGTTTGGCCTTCGGCACCGCACCTTTGCTGGTGTTCGGCGCCGCCTCTGTCACGTCCGGGTGTAACCGCCGCTTAAGGGGGGTCGTACGTCCGGTGGGTGCGGGCAATCCCTCGGAGTCCAGCGACATGGAAGACATGCAGCTGGAGTCCGAGAGATAGTCCTCGCTGTCTCTGTCAGGTATTGTGGGCGACGGCAGTATCACGTCGCGCGTGAGAAGCACGCGCGGTAAGTCTGGGTCGCCCCGCATCTTCTTTTTCTGCATTAACTTCAGTAGCCGCTCAACCCCGTTGGGCTGCGGCTGACTGAAGTCAACGTCTTCGTCGGTCAGGAGGCCCGTCTCCGGCGCGGTAATGTGCGCCAGCTTCGGGCCTGGTTGCGCCATCGCGCCTCGCTCCTTTTCTACCGTCTTAACCACGGTCTCCTCATCCGACCTCGCAGCAATTGACCCCTCCGTATACATGGGTCTGACTCTGTCCGAAGACAGAGTGTGGGATTCCCCGGCATTGCCGGGACCCACCCGGAGAATACTTTTATTGTTGCGACCTTCCATTCCGTTAAACACCGACTCCCCGGGTCGCGGTCTCTTTTTTCGGGGGTGAGCTCCCCCATCAGAAGAGTTAAATTAAAAGGAAAGATAGTTAGAGATGAAAGAAAAGGTGGTGAAAGATAGAAAAATAAAATAAAACAAAATGCAAAAACAAGAAAGCTAAACAAAATAGGTGGTGAAAGATAGTGAAGAAAAGAGATAGCGCCAGCCTTCAGCCGCGTGGGTACCTCACCCCGCAAAAGACGGAGTGGCGCACCCAAGCGTTGCCCAGGGCCACGAACGAGGACGAACTGGCTGAGCCCCATCGTCCCCAACCTAACCTTTTTTTTTTTTTTTTTTTTTTTTTTTTTTTTTTTTTTTTACGCCAGGAAATACGTTACGTATACCCCGCGATGTTCGGGGGACATCGCGGGGTTATGTGGGACTCCTCTGTGCCTGGGTGGAATTGGCACAGAGTCTACCCACTAAAACCTGGCGATGCCCTCCTTCTGCGCCAATGCGGGGTCGTGGGAATCGCGTGCATAGCTCCACGACCCCGCAGCGCGTGCCGCGTCCGGCCCTCTTCTGTTGCGGCGGCTAGATAGTGTGCCACCGCCTGCCTTACCGAGAGCTCCCCGGACATAGGGGAGCCTTCCTCTCGGGACCCATAGTGTGGGCGACGATCCCCCGATCGCCACCCACGGGTCTAGGCCTCAACCACTTCCATGGCGGGGGCGGGTTGTTCCGCCCTTGCGCCGCGGCTCGGCTTTTTATGCCGAGCCTTTTTAGTGGGAGCCTTCCGCTTCCCTTTCGTGCCGGGGGGCGGCTTGGGCGCTGTAATACAGCCGCTGCTCCCCAGCACGTGCTCCCTAGGCTTGCCTGCGGCCTCGCAGACCGGGCAATTTGGAGCCGCTACACAGTCGGACACTTTGTGCCCCGGCTTCCCACAGCGGAAGCAGTTTCCGCTGAGGTCCACCGTGCACGTGCACTTCATCGCAAGGTGGCCGGTGTCGAGGCACTTGAAGCACCGCCGGGGCCTCGCAGCCAGCAGTACCACCCTCGCCGTGACCCAGCCTATTTGCAGCCGCCCAGAACTGATAAGCTTCTTGGCGGCTGCCGTTGGCACACTCATCCAGAGGGATCTAGTGCCTCTGGGACTCACTACTACTTTGCCCGACCGGATGTTGGTGGCCGGGCAACCACCTTCTTTCGCAGCCGCCTCGGTGATGTCGGCAGCTGTTGTAGCGTCGTCCAGCCCGGTGACTCGTATTTCCACGCATTTCACCGGGCGTGAGACTTTAACGTCTTCGGGACGTAGGACCGCTCGAAGCCTCGCGGCAAAAGCGTCGGCCTTCTCCTCGGCACCCTCTCCTTCAATTGAAAGGAGGCGTGCACCAGTTTGGACCAGGCGGAAGCCGAGCCTGGGGATGTTGAGTTCCCCCAGGTCGATTTTCGCTCTGGCCTCACTGAGCACCTTTGCGTAAGTTACCCCCCTCTCCGCAGCCCCCGCCTCTAAGGTGAGGGTTACTGCCGCTGTTTTGGGTGGGCGGAGCCTTGTCTTCTTCTTATGGGCGGCTGTGGCTGGTTTAGCCGCCCCTTTCTTCTTGGCCTTGCGCGGACCTGCGGTGGTCCACGGGGCCTCGGCGGGGGAGGAGCCGGTGTTCACCCCCCCTTGCGCCGCCTCCTGTGCGGCCATTGATGGCCGCTTCTTCTTTTTTGGCTGTTTAGCCTTTGGCTGGACCGGTGCAGTCGGCGCCGCTTGGGGGGGCGCTGCACTTGTTCCAGCCATCTCCGCGTATGTGGGCACCGTCGCCTTTTTGGGCTTCGGCGCCTTGTTACTTCCGGTGGCCGCCGGCGGGGCGCTGACACAGGTGTTCACAGCGTCTGCCGCCAGCGGAGGTCTCCTCCGCGGCTCCGGCAAGAGTCTGTCCTCAAGTCCGGCCAGCCTGGCGTTGAGCATGTTGCCGAAGGTCTCTATGTTGGATCGGGAGACCTCCGTCAACAGCTCACGCATTTCTTCTTGTACGGGGCGGGTATTATTAGCCCGTCTGCGCAGCTCTTCGAGTTCGCGGCCCATTCTCGTCACTTGTTCTTGGAGGCGTGAGTTCTGGGCCTCCAACCTCGCCAGATCTTCTGTAGTGGAGCGGCTTCTCATCTCGGCGACAGCAGATTTGATGGCCGCCACCGATTCCTTGAGGCACTTTTGAAATGTGCCTTTAAGGTTCGAGGACCTCACGGCGACCATTGTGATGGCCTCCAGTGAAGTCTCCACTGTTTTGGCCAGGGCAGCGCTCGACTGCTCCGACTCGACATCTCCGGTTATGACAGGGGTTGCGCGGGGTGATGTTCGCGTCTCCCTTGCCGCTCTCGTCATCTCTGCCACCTCGACCTCGGCCTGAAGTCGAAGCGCCTCCTCCTTCGCTCTGTTTAGCTCGGCTTGAGCCTTAGCCAGACCAACTACTGGCCGGTCGTTGGCGGCCGGCCGCGTCCCTTCTTAGGTTTTGGCACCGCCCCTTTACTAAGGGACGGCACAATGTCTTCGTCCGTGTTTTTCCTCTTGCGAGGTTTGTCAAGTCCGGTAGTGGACTCCCCGGAGTCCAGCGACATGGTGCTGTACACCGAGGAGTCCGAGAGATAGTCATCACTATCCCTCATAGATGCAGGTCCAGGTTTGAGCGGCGGTGCCATCACGTCGCGCAACACTACGCGTGGCACGCGCACCGTGTCCGTGTCATTTTCCTTTTCGGGTGGGGTGAGTCTCAGCTCGCGCTCATACTGCACGCGAGCGAGCCCCTCCGTGTCACCCCTCTCCTTCTTTCGTTGTAGTAGTCTCAGCAGCCGCTGCACACCATCAGGCTGCGGCTGCGAGAAATCTACGTCCTCGTCCGTTAAAGGCTCTGTTCCCGGTGCGGTTAGGGGCACCGAGCTCGGCCTATTCTGCGCCATCGCGCCTCCCTCCTTCATCTCTCCCGCCTTCTTCTCTACCTCCACTGCAATAGGTGCCCCCCCCGTATACGTGGGGCGACCCCCCGCCGAAGCGGGAGTGTGGGATTCCCTCCGAAGAGGACCCACCCGGGGAATGTTATCCTTATTGCAACTTTCCATCTTTGTCAATTGTGGGCTGAGTCTGACCCGATCCGTTAGGGGGGATTCTGCCCCAGTGCCCTCACGACGAAACCGCCCGTTCGCCACGCATCCCAAGGCCGGGCACCACAATCCAAGGATTAGGGGCCGTATAAGCCCATCCATCACCATTCAAACAAAAACCTAACACGCAAAACCTAACACACACGCACAGAAGAGTAAATAAAAGAGAAAAGATAGACAGAAAAGGTGTTGAAAAGATAGACGAAATAAATAAAATAATGCAAAAAGAAGAGTAAACTATAAAAAGGTGGTGAAAGACAGTGAAAGACCGGCGTTCAGCCGCCTGAGTACCTCACCCCGTGTAGAGAGCGGAGTGGCGCACCCAGGCGTTGCCCAGGGACACCAACGTGGAGGAACCGGTATCGTCCCCCCCCAACCTAACCCTCACTGGATAGCGGCACAACACCACCACCCTCTCCCCCTGCGATCCTCCACGGCCGCAGAAGATAGGGAGTACGGCGCACCGTAATACCGGCACTCCTCTTCTTCTGCGGTCCCACCACCAGGCGCGTCCGCAGCGGACCGACTCCTCCAGTCCGCCGGGAGCGCCCCTCCTCGGGCCGGCCTGGCCTCCTGCCCAGCCGGCCCTGGTTGCCTCTTTGCTTCACCGTGGTCCACCAGCCACGGTTACTAAGCCCCACCGCCACGACAAGGCGGGCAACCGTCGGGGGGAACCTAAAAAAAAACGTATCCCCCGCCACCCCGGGGGAGGGCGGCAGGGGTATGACGGGCTCCCCCGGCGCGAGATGGAGTGCGCCGGGGTTTACCGTCTAAAACCCCCCGATGCCCACCTTCAGCGCCGTTCGCGGGGCCGTGGGAATCGCAAAGCATTCTTCCACGACCCCGCAGCGCGTGCCGCAACCGGCTCTCTTCTTTGCGGCGGCCTGGTGTGCGCCGCCGCTACCTCTCCGAGAGCTCCCCGGGCATTGGGGAGCTTTTCCTCTCGGGGCCCTTACTGTGACCGGCGATCCCCCGATCGCCGGCCACGGGCCTAGGCTTCGACCTCCGTGGCGGGGGCGGGTTGCTCCGCCCTTGCGCCTGTGGCCCTGGGCGCTTTGCGCCGGGCCCTGGAGGGAGCCTTACTCCTCGCACCTCGGCCGCAGAGGATAGGGCAAGCGGCGCACCGTAATACCGAACTTGCCTCTTCCCCTGCGGCCCCACCGATGCCGTTTCCGTGCGGAACGGCCCCGCCAGCTCGCAGGGGGGTAGGGATAGCGGCACAACACCACCACCCTCTCCCCCTGCGATCCTCCACGGCCGCAGAAGATAGGGAGTACGGCGCACCGTAATACCGGCACTCCTCTTCTTCTGCGGTCCCACCTCCAGGCGCGTCCGCAGCGGACTGGCTCCTCCAGTCCGCCGGGAGCGCCCCTCCTCGGGCCGGCTTGGCCTCCTGCCCAGCCGGCCCTGGTTGCCTCTTTGCTTCACCGTGGGTCCTCAACCACGGTTACTAAGCCCCACCGCCACGACAAGGCGGGCAACCGTCGGGGGGAACTTTTTTTTTTTTTTTTTTTTTTTTTTTTTTTTTTTTTTTTTTTTTTGATCTCGCAGGGGAAAGGTCATTACGCCCTTCCCGGGTTGGGGGACCCGGGGGTATGTGGGACTCCCGGCGCGACTCGCCGGTTTACCCACTAAAACTGAACCTGCGGATTGCCATCAGCCGCTATAAGGGGAGTGTCCCGGATCTGTCTAGCACAGGACACCCCCCGCGACCGGCCGGTCTACCTCTATAGGGACCGGACTTCCACCACAATTAGGGGCCGCTCCGACAACCTGAAGCGTCCCCCTCGGCGCCGGGACTAGCTAAGCCGGGGAGGTTCCCATCCTCTCCCGGAGCCCCGTTAGACGGAAGTTTGGAGGTTCGCATAACGACGCCTCCGCACTCCCGTCCTACGCCGGCGGAGCGGAACAGAGGATGTATCGATCTCTCTGTCCCGCTCCGCGGCCTCTTTCTGCGATATGACGGATTCGCAGAAAGAGACCGCCGCCTGCCAGGCCTCATCGCTCTCGAGCATGCAGCGCACCACACTCGAGAGCGAGAGGTCCCGCCCAAGCACTGCCACGAGATCGTGGCGCTGCACGGCCCATCGGTCGCACACCTCGAGGGTGTGCTGGGCCGTGTCCTCCGCAGCGCCACATTCATGGCAGGCTGGCGTTGGCTCCCTCCTGGCAACCTTGCACAGGTACGCACCGAAGTCGGGGGGAACCGAGATGGAGTGCGCCGGGGTTTACCGTCTAAAACCCCCCGATGCCCACCTTCAGCGCCGTTCGCGGGGCCGTGGGAATCGCATTGCATTCTTCCACGACCCCGCAGCGCGTGCCGCAGCCGGCTCTCTTCCTTGCGGCGGCCTGGCGTTGTGCCGCCGCTTCCTCTCCGAGAGCTCCCCGGGCATTGGGGAGCTTTTCACTCGGGGCCCTTACTGTGACCGGCGATCCCCCGATCGCCGGCCACGGGCCTAGGCTTCGACCTCCGTGGCGGGGGCGGGTTGCTCCGCCCTTGCGCCTGCGGCCCCGGGCGCCCTGCGCCGGGCCCCAGAGGGAGCCTCTCACTTCCCACCTCGGCCGCAGAGGATAGGGCAAGCGGCGCACCGCAATACCGAACTTGCCTCTTCCTCTGCGGCCCCACCGATACCGTTTCATGCGGAACGGCCCCGCCAGCTCGCAGGGGGGTAGGGACAGCGGCACAAAACCACCACCCTCTCCCCCTGCGACCCTCCACGGCCGCAGAAGATAGGGAGTACGGCGCACCGTAATACCGGCACTCCTCTTCTTCTGCGGCCCCACCACCAGGCGCGTCCGCAGCGGACCGGCTCCTCCAGTCCGCTGGGAGCGCCCCTCCTCGGGCCGGCCTGGCCTCCTGCCCAGCCGGCCCTGGTTGCCTCTTTGCTTCACCGTGGTCCACCATCCACGGCTACTAGAGCCCCACCGCCACGACAAGGCGGGCAACCGTCGGGGGGAAGTCGGGGGGAACCTTTTTTTTTTTTTTTTTTTTTTTTTTTTTTTTTTTTTTTTTTTTTTTTTTTTTTTTTTTTTTTTTTTACTTGGGGAAATCCTTTATGGATCCCCGATGGACTGGGGATGGCCACCGGGGTATGTGGGACTCTCCCGGGTGCGAGGTGAGGATCGCACCCGGGGTTACCGCACTAAAACCCCAAGGTGCCTCCTCCTCCGCTATGCTACTGGGCTGCCGGACCCGCCTGAGGCGATAACTGCAGCAGCCCAGTAAGCGGCATTTGCTACAGCAGCAAATCCTCCGCAGCAGACTGTCGGCGACAGCTGCTAGCCATCCGGCAGAGCGGTCCGAGGTAGGCACGTGGCTGAACGCCGGTCTTTCTCTGTCTTTCACCATCTTTTTATAGATTACTCTTCTTTGTTTTGTTTGTTTTATTTTCTCTATTTTCACCGTCTTTTCTTCTACTATCTTTCTTGTTTTGTTTCACTCTGGTGGGGGAGCTCACCCCCGAAAAAAGAGACCGCGACCCGGGGTGTCGGAGTAGTTTATGGATGGCAGATTTTAAAAATAAACTACCTCAGGAGGGTACCGTAACTGGAGAATCCCTCGGCGGGCCACTAGGCCCGTCCAGCCCCACGTATTCTGAGGGGGGCAAAAATTTGCTCGAAACAACGAGGATTTCCGGGGACAATTCTGTCCCCAAAAACGACGACCTTATGCTCTCACAACGGATTCCGATTGTGCAACTCGAACGGATGGACGACTCGGACTGCTCTCTTAACACCATGAGAACAGCCGGTAGCTCTCGCGCATCTTCGCGCGATCGAGCGGGTAGTAGCATGGCCGGCAAGCGGAGGCTGTCTAACTCAGGCTCTGGCTCGGATGACGGAGGATCGGAGCGATCGGCTCGCTCGGAGACTCACCGGAGGAAAACTGCTCCCGCAAAAAGGGGGCGAGGGCGTCCCCCTACAACAGGGGAGTACGTCGAAATGGCGAACGCCAAGAGACAGTACCTGGAACTGGAGTACGAAGACCTAAGGCTCCAGGCCGAGAAGGAGGTCGCTGCGGCTCTAAAAAAAGTGCAGCGACAGAAGGAAGCCGCAACAACAAGACAAGCGGAACGTGCGGCGCTTGATGCTCTCCCGGCCGCTACCAAACTAAAAACAGTTGGCGAGCAGGGCTTGGAGCTCATTAAGATGGTGCGCACGAAAAGTGGGAACATGAAGGGCACATTTATAAAGGCCCTCAAAGATGGTGAAGAGAAGGTTGAGGAGTCTGTTCGCGGCCTCGCCTCTCTCAAGGAGGATACGCTCAAACTTGAGGCCGAGAACATACGCCTCAGAGAAGAAATAGCGCTGCTGCGGGAAAAGGCGAGTCGACCATCTAAACCGCCGCCCCCAGTAAGCGCTGACAAATCATCTGCAGCCCCAGCTCAACGAGGCGGCTCAGAGGACGTAACGGTGGCGGGCTTGCGGGCAATGTTCGAGGAGTTCTCCCGCTCTTTAATGGAGAGGACCTCGAACATGATCAACGCGCGCATCGAGGCAATGGAGGACCGTCTGCTTCCAGCTAAGCGGCTTCGACCGCCACTGGCAGCAGACAAAAGGACTGACAATAACGGTACTCACCCGACTGAGGACTGGCCCGCCCTCCCACAGGATGGGCCCTCCAGAAGAATGGTGACTCCGGCTCCGGCGACGAGGAAAAGGGCAGCAGCTCCTACTCCATCTGCGGCAGCACCTGAAAAAGAAAAGACAGTAAAAAATAAAAAGTCCAAGACAAAAAAGCAAGGAAAGGAGAAACCAGCTGAACAACAGCCTGCCCCGCCTGCGGATGCTGTTCCCGGTCCCTCATCAGAAGGAGAGGGCTGGAACACAGTGGTTCGGAAAGGGAAGGGGAAGAGGAATAAGCAACCGGATGTGACTAACCTGGACTCGACACACCCGGATAAGACAAAAGCACGGTCGAAGGGGGCCTCCAAAGCCCCCCGGAAGCCGGAGACCAAGAAGGAGAAGACCAGACGACGGAGGCATACTGCTCCCGCCACCGCTGCAGTCGTAATAACGCTGCAGCACGATGCGGTAGAGCGTGGCGCCACCTATAAGGACGCACTCCTCAAGGCCCGTCAAGAGATCAACTTGGCGGATCTAGGGCTATCGGAGGGCGTCCGAATTAGACAGGCGGCAACGGGAGCCCGAATAATGGAACTCCCCACCAGCACAACGAGCGAAATAGCTGACCATTTCGCAGAAAAGTTGCGAGGAGTACTTGTCGGCGTTGCTAGAGTCACACGGCCCGTCAGATGCTCCGACGTGCGGATCTCTGGCCTTGATGACACCGTTTCGAAAGATGCTGTTTTGGCAGCGGTCGTGGCTAAGACGGGCTGCTCCCCGGATCATGTAAAGGGAGGCGACGTCCGTGAGGGTCCCGGGGGAACCGGGACTATGTGGGTACAGTGCCCCGTGGCTGCCGCCAACACCTTGGTGGCTGCGGGTCGCTTACTGGTCGGTTGGAGCTCGGCGAGAGTCCAGCCTCTGGAGCCCCGCTCCATGAAATGCTACCGCTGCCTCGAAGTCGGTCACACGGGGCGGCGGTGTAACTCGGAGGTGGATAGGAGCCAGTTGTGTTTCCGGTGCGGGCAGGCCGGACACAAATCATCCTCGTGTACAGCTAAACCCCACTGTATAGTTTGCTCAGAGGCGGGTAGGAACGCTAACCACTCGGTCGGTGGAAAGGGTTGCGCCCCCCCTAAGAGGCGGCGAAACAGAAAGGCAAAACCTCAAACGGCGGGTCGGTCACAAGATCGACAGGGTGATGCGATGGAAACCGACAATGGATAGGCGACGATTGCAATTCCTACAGACGAATCTGAACCACTGCGCCGGTGCCCAGGATCTGCTCTTTCAGGCTCTGACGCAGTGGCAGATAGATATTGCGATAGTGGCCGAGCCTTACTACGTCCCAGCCCGCAACACTTGGGTTGGAGATGCGCTTGGCTCTGTCGCTATCCATAGTTGTGACACAGGCCCACCGCTTTTAACGCGGGAGAGAGGCCAAGGATTTGTGGCGGCTGATTGGGGAGAATACACTTTCTTCGGTGTCTACTTCTCCCCAAACAAAACCCTCGCAGATTTTGAGGAGTTCCTGGGCGAGTTGCAGGTGGCAGTGTTAAGAGCGGCCCCAAGGCCCGTTCTTGTCGCCGGCGACTTTAACGCCAAGCACTCAGCCTGGGGCTCCTCAGTGACCGACGCCCGAGGAGATGCCGTGCTGGAGTGGACCCTGATGACCGGTCTCTCGATTTTAAACTGCGGGGACGCACCAACCTGCGTTCGGCACCAGGGGAGCTCGATCGTCGATCTCTCCTTTGCCAGCCCCGCGGTTGGAGGACTGGTCCATGACTGGAGAGTAGTGGAGGAAGTAGAGACACTGTCCGACCATCTTTATATCCGCTACAGTGTCTCCCCCCTGAGAGTCACTCAGCCGACTCCACGCTCATCGGCAAGTGCTCAAGAGTTCCCTCGCTGGGCGCTTTCAAAGCTAGACGTGGAAGCGCTCAAAGAGGCTGCGGAGATGGAGGCCTGGACTCCAAGACCCGCGGCTCCCATCGCCGTAAATGAGGAGGCGCTTTGGTTCCGCAGAGCGCTCACACGACTTTGTGATGCGGCCATGCCCCGAATAAAACACCGCCCTCCAAATAGGCACGTGTACTGGTGGTCGGATGTAATAGCGGAGCTCCGACACCAGTGTGTGAGGGCGCGCCGGCCATATCAAAGGCAGCGCAGGAGAAGGCCACTGGATGAGCCACTCATAGCGCGGCTCAGGGAGCAGTATTGCGCGGCCAAGAGCGCGTTAAGCCTGGCCATACAAATGGCCAAGAACGGTGCCCGCGAAGAAATGTTGGCGGAATTGGACCGGGACCCGTGGGGGCGTCCGTATAGAATGGTGCGGAAAAAGTTCAACCGCGGTCCGCCAGTCGTGGAGACGCTGCCCTCGGAGCAGCTGCCCATTATCGTGTCGACGCTATTCCCGACTGCAACTGACTCGGAGCCGCACAGCACCGAACCGGAAGTAGACGAAGAGGTGCCACCAGTTTCGGAGAGCGAGTTTGACGCTGCCATATTCAGGCTGAGCGGGCGCAAGACTGCTCCGGGCCCGGACGGAATACCCGGACGAGTTTGGGTCAAATCTATGGGGCCACTCAAAGACAGGATGCGGGACCTATTTAGCGCATGCCTCGCTCAGGCTGAATTCCCTCAGTGTTGGAAGGAAGGGAAACTAGTGTTGTTGAAGAAGGACGGCCGCTCGGTCGATTCACCTTCGGCCTATAGACCAATCGTCTTGCTAGACGAAGCCGGGAAGCTGCTGGAACGAGTGATCGCATCTAGGGTCATTAAACAACTCGAGCGGGAAGGGCCCAATCTTTCCGAGGCGCAATTTGGCTTCCGCGCGCAACGCTCGACCATAGATGCGATCCTCGAAGTCAAGCGGTTCGCGGAAGAGCAGACGGTACGCGGTGGAGTGGTGTTGGCGGTGTCATTTGACATCGCCAACGCGTTTAATACCTTGCCCTTCCGGGCCATCGAAGAGGGCCTCTGTCATCATGAGGTGCCATGGTATCTTCGCCAAATCATAAGCGGATACCTAAGGAGTAGGGCAATTGTCTGTGTCGGGCGTAATGGTGTCGTCATTCGGATCGTGACTCAGTGCGGTGTTCCACAGGGGTCTGTTCTTGGCCCACTCTTGTGGAACATCGGATTCGACCGCGTCCTGCGTGCGGCTCTTCTCCGCGGGCTGCGTCTCATTTGCTATGCAGATGACACTTTGCTCTTAGCCCGCGGAGAAACATTTGAGGAGGCCATTCGTTTGGCAAGAGTCGGCGCGTCCCAGGTGGTCACGCGTATTGAAGGACAGGGGGTGCGAGTTGCGCTGGAAAAAACGGAGGCCATGTTTCTCTATGGACCCCGAAAACGCCCCCCCGCGGAAGCATCCCTCCTCATCGGAGACGTAAATGTGCGAATTGGGTCGAAAATGAAGTATCTGGGTCTGGTCTTGGACTCCAAGTGGACCTTCACCGAACATTTCCGCCGATTGGTGCCCAAGTTAAAAAAGACAGCCGTGGCCCTCGGACACCTCCTGCCCAACATTGGAGGTCCAGGGACCACGTGTAGGCGGCTTTATACGGGGGTTCTCCAGTCCATGGCCCTCTATGGAGCTCCCGTCTGGGCGGACAACCTGAGTGCCCAGAACAAGGCGCTCTTGCGGAGCCCTCAGCGGACGATGGCGTTGCGCATGATTCGCGGGTATCGTACTATATCCTGCGACGCAGCGCTCGCCCTCGCCAGAACCCCTCCATGGGACCTTGAGGCCCGGGTTTTAAGCGAGATTTATTACCGCACGGCGGAGTTTAAGAACAGAGGAGATAGGGTGTCACCGGAGCTAACAGCTCGATGGCGCCGCCAGGCGCGCATCATAACAATGCGCGCTTGGGAGGACAGATTGGCGTCCCCAACAGCCGGACATATGGTGGTGGCGGCGATTCGGCCGCACCTACAGGAGTGGGTGACGCACTGTAAGGGCACCCTCACCTACCGGATGGTGCAGGTGTTGACCGGGCATGGTTGCTTCGGTCATTACCTGCACCATCTGGCTAGAAGGGAACCAACGCCCCAGTGCCACCATTGTAACAATAATGACGACACAGCGCAGCATACGCTCACGGACTGCCCAGCCTGGGTAGATCAGCGGGCGGTGCTCTGCGCCACCATCGGATTTGACCTTACGCTCCCGGCTATAATAACAGCCATAGTCCGGTCGAGCGATGCATGGACTGCAATGGCCACCTTCTGCGAGCACGTAATCACACAGAAGGAGGCCGCCGAACGGGAAAGAGAAGCGGACGTAGCCGCAGACCCCGTTCGCAGGAGGCGCGGAGGGCGCAGGCGCGCACATCATGAGCGCCAGCTCCCGCCGTAAATAGGACTCGGGTGACGGGTTGGGGAACCCGTTGCCCATTGCACGAGTCCGTCCCGGTCGAAGTCGGGGGGAACCTAACCTAACCTAACCTAACCTAACCTAACCTAACCTAACCTAACCTATATATGTACTATATACTCCGTACGCTATACTCCGACACACCCCGGAGTATAGCCGCCTGCAGGCTTCGCTGGGCCCTCCTATATTAGGCAGGAGTCGGCCCAGCGCTGACGCCACCCTCACGACCTTCGGCCCCAGTTGTTGGAAATGGGGACCGAAGGTCCACCTCCCGTCCAGAGTGAGTCCGAGACACTTAAGGGTTGGACTCACCCTGACCTCCGTCTCTCCGATAAGGAGTCGTGCTCCGGGCGGGGCCCCTTTCCTCCCGGGTCCGCGGAAGAGCAGGGCTTCGGTCTTGTTCAAGCGTACCCGAAGCCCCAACCGCTCTATGCGGCTGACTACGAGGGATACTCCCACCTCAGCCAGCCGCGCAGCCTCCTGGTATGTTCGTCCCCGGGACGTGACATAGGTGTCATCCGCATAGCAGATGACACTCATCCCGGGGAGAAGGCCGCTCCGCAGGACCCAGTCGTAGCCGATGTCCCACAGGTTCGGTCCCAGAACCGAACCCTGCGGGACACCGCACTCGACTCTCCGCCTCTCTAGGGACCCCGACCGGTCCTCGTACACGATCTCCCTATCGGAGAGATACGCGTTCAACAGCCTCCCGATATACGGAGGCACACCGAAGAAATTCAGTGCCTCCCGTATCACGCTGTGGGGAAGGCTGTTGAAGGCGTTGGCGATGTCCAGCGACACCGCCACCACCACCTCCTTCCCGCGTTCCGCCTCACCTGTCACCGACTTGAGGCGCCCTATCGCGTCGACGGTCGACCGACCGGCCCGAAACCCGAACTGCGAATCTGACAGTCCGGGCCCCGGGCCTTCCTCCAAATGCTGAACAAGACGGGAGGCCAGGATGCGTTCAAAAGCCTTGCCCGTCTCGTTCAGCAGTACGATCGGCCGCACCGCCGTCGCACAGTCCGGTCGTCGCCCGTCCTTTGGTAGCAGGACGAGCCGACCCTCCTTCCACGCCTTCGGGAACTGGCCGCACTGAAGGCAGCGGTTAAACAGCTCCCGAAGGCTGTCTTCGAGATGCACGAGAGCTAACGACAGAACCCTCCCGTGCACCCCGTCCGGACCGGGCGCCTTCTTCTTACTACGGAGGCGGGACAGAACCGCCTCCATTTCCGCGTCGGTGACAGGTGGCGGAACACCCTCCACCATCGAGTTCGGCGTCCGTCGGGCCATCCGCGGCGGAGCGAAGCCTACCGGGGGTCCGGGAACAACTCCCGGACGATGTTCCCCAGGTAGCTCTGGCTGGAGCGCTTCCGTCAAGGGGGCCGACTGGGCGCGAAGTTTGTCTCGCGCCCTTTTATACGGTCGGCCCCAGGGATCGTTCTCGATCCCCTCTACAAGCT
This sequence comes from Phengaris alcon alcon, assembly GCA_037179445.1. Lineage (NCBI taxonomy): Eukaryota > Metazoa > Arthropoda > Insecta > Lepidoptera > Lycaenidae > Phengaris > Phengaris alcon. Next base: position 12,758,758 of record JAYRCH010000021.1, on the reverse strand, counting down.
CCAGCCACGCTCGCTCCTTGGCCCGACTGATGGCCAGCTGCAGGATCTCTCGTTTCGCCATGTAGACCCTGTACAGCCGACCATCCCGCTCCACGTCCTGGGGGCGGCACCGCCTGCTACGAACGTAGGCGCGACGCGCCGCATTGCAGGCGGTGCGAAGGTCGGCCAACTCCACCGACCACCAATACACCGCCCGTCGAGGTGGGGGGGGGGGGGCCCAAACTCTCGGCATGGCTGCTCGACACACGCTAGAGAGCACGTTGCCGAAACAGCCAGCCATTTCCTCCACCCCCATTCCCTCGCAGGACGGGAGGCTCCAGCGGCCGACGATGGCCGCCTCCTCCGCCAGTTCCCGGTTGAGCTTTGAGAGTGCCCAACGCGGGAACACGCTACGCCCCCTGGGCTGCGACGCCGAACTCGATGCGGAGGCTGGAGACACCTCGAACCTTATGTAGCGATGGTCCGAGAGTGTCTCCACCTCCGTTTCCACCCTCCACCGCTCCACCCGACGTGCGACGACGGGAGTGGCGAACGTTAGGTCCACCACTGACGAGCCCGTTCGCCGCACGCACGTCGGGACTGTCCCTCTATTGAGCAGGGACAGCCCCGCGGCCAGCGCCCACTCCTCCACCTCCCTTCCCTTCGGGTTCGTGACTGGAGACCCCCACGCCGAGGACTTGGCGTTGAAGTCTCCCGCCACGATAACGGGGAGGGGAGCTAGCCTCCTCACGAGCGGCCCCAGAACATCAAGGAACTGTTCCAGGGCCGCCAAATTTCGGTTCGGGGAGAAGTACACGCCTATTACTGCGTACTCTCCCCAAACCGCAACCACGTACCCGGGGCCCCTCATTCTGGGTATGAGGGGGGGTCCAGCGCCTGGCCTCACCACTATGGCGACGGAGCCCTGATCGTCCCCAGCCCAATGCGGCTGGGGAGGGACATAGTAGGGCTCCGAGACCACCGCCACGTCAACACCCCACTCCGCTACGGCTTGCAGGAATAGATCCTGGGCCGCAACGGAGTGGTTGATGTTTGCCTGTAAGAAGCTGAGATGTCCTGGCATTACTCGGACATCTCAGCCTCAGGCGCCGCCGGTCCCCTCCCAGATTGAGAGGAGGGGACTTTCCCTCTGATCGATGGGGGGTTGCATGCTCTGCCCCCCATCACATGGTCCGCCGGTCTGCTCGCATCGCTGCAGACCGCGCACTTTGGGCTCGCCACCTTGCACCCGGAAGTTGTATGCCCGGGCTCGCCGCAGCGGTAGCATCAGCCACTGCGGTCTTTTGTTGAGGGGCACAGCGCTGCAAAGTGCCCCAAGCCCAGGCACCGGAAACAGTGCTTGGGACGCGCATCTACCAGGTGGACCGAAACTTTGGTCCACCCAACCGCAATGCTGCCCAGTGCCACCAGTTTCTTGGCCACCGTCACTGGGCAGCTCATTCGGGCAAAGCCTGCTCCCATCGCGCCCCGATGTATCTCGCCCACCCAGACCTGGGCGGGGAGACAGCCAGACTCCCTGGCGACCGCGGACTTGACGCCTTCCACGGTCGCAGAGTCAGAGAGGCCCGTAAGCTTAAAATCAGCACACCTTACGGGCCTGGAGATCTCTGCCTCTTCCGCCAAAACCTCAGCAAGACGAGCCGCCAAATTGTCCGCCTTTTCATGGCTGGAGGAGCCGGGTATCTCAATGAGCCTAGCTCCGGTCGCCGACTGCCGAATCCGGAGAGGATCAATACCCAGCTCCTCCAGTTTAATCTTAGACTCCGCCTTCTGCAAGACGGAGCCGTAAGTCTCCCCGCTCGCCGAGGCCTCTGGCCTGAGCTTAACCAGAACGGCGGTGGAACGAGGCATCACCACTTTTGGCCTCTTCACCGCCGCTGGAGGTCTCGGTTGGGCCTTCTTTTTAGGGACCTTGCGGCGGACAACTTCAGTCCATTCCGTTGTAGGCCTCTCCGTGGCACCTGCATGGACATTAGCAGGTGCCTGCGTCGCCTCTGACGTGGATGGGCCAAAGTTGGACCAACTCGTCAACTTTTGCCCCTTTCCTTTTCCCTTACCCGCACTCTTTGCAGGGGCAGGGGCTCGTCGAACCTCTGGGCGCACCGGGAGAGTTGGGAATTCCTCCCGAACCCGACGGCGTGTCTGCGTTGACACTAGCACTGGTGAGGCAGGTCGGTCCGTCATCGTCTCTACCGGAGCATCTGTTGCCACCTTCGTCGGCGCAGGACCTCGCTCATTCGCGGCCCCCCCGCGGGCTGCCTTCCTTTTATCAGCCGCCAGAGGCGGGCGAACAATAGCTGGAGGCGGCAAACGGTCCTCCAGTGCCGCCAGTCGCCCATCCACCAGGTTCCCCACCAACCTGGCGATATTGTTCTCCAAGATGCCCAGCTGTTCGCTGGACATCGGAGAGCGTCTCTCCTTTGCGGCCTCAGAGCAACTTGTTTCGAAGTCGCGCTTGTAGGCGCGAACTTCTTCACGGAGATGCCCAAGCTCACGACGGAGCCTCCCATTGTCCGCTGTAAGGCGGCGAGTCTCCTCGACTATAGTTCGCGCCGCCAGCGCGTCTATAACCGTGCTAATCGCGGAGGTGGCGCGCCGTATTTTGCTGGCATATCCACCTTTGAGATTGGTGGACTTGGCAGCGATGTCGAGAATCTCAGCGAGATTGCCCTCGGCAGCGCTGATTAAGTCCTCCGGACCCATTCTCTCCACGTCAATATCAAGTGGCCCCAGCGGCGGTGGATTGCTACCCGCAGTCTCCTTCCTGTACCTTTTCTCTAGGGAGGCAGCGAATTCCGCCGCCCTAGCCTCCTCCGTCCTTTCCCTTAGCTCCTGACGAGCATTGGAGAGTCTGCTCGCCAAGCCGCGCGCCTTCCCTCTTTTCGCCATCTGGGTCCTCAAGGAAATGTCAGCACCAGTACCAACATCCTCCGTGTCAGAGCCGGAGACCTCCGAGAAAGGACGCTTAGAAGCCACCATCTCCGACTCCGACATTGAGGGCGTATCGCCCCCAACCTAACCTTTTTTTTTTTTTTTTTTTTTTTGCGGGGGGAAATTCGTTACGAATCCCCCGCTGCCCCCGGGGGAAGGCAGCAGGGGTATGTCGGACTCCCCCGATGCGAGATGGAGTGCACCGGGGTTTACCGACTAAAACCCCCCGATGCCCTTCTTCAGCGCCAATGCGAGGCCGTGGGAATCGCGAAGCATAGCTCCACGACCCCGCAGCGCGTGCCGCGACCGGCCCTCTTCTGTTGCGGCGGCTTGATGTTGTGCCGCCGCCTGCCTTCACCGAGAGCTCCCCGGGCATAGGGGAGCTTTACGCTCGGGACCCATAGTGCGAGCGGCGATCCCCCGATCGCCGCCCACGTGTCTAGGACTCCATCACTTCGGCGGGGGCGGGCTGAACCACCCTTGCGCCTTTAGCCTTGGGCGCTTTGCGCCGGGCTTTTTTGGACGGCTCCTTTCGCTTCTTTTTCGTGGGGGGCGGCTTGGCGGCTATAATGCAGCCGATGCTTCCCACCATGTGCTCCTTAGGTTTGCCTGCGGTCTCACAGACCGGGCAATTGGGAGCCGCCTCGCAGGCGGGCGCTTTGTGCCCCGGCTTCCCACAGCGGAAACAATTCCGACTGAGGTCCACCGTGCACTTACATTGCGCCGCCAAGTGACCAGTGTCGAGGCACCGGTAACACCGCTTAGGCCTCGCGGCCAGCAGTGCCACCTTCGCCACGACCCAGCCTATCTGCAGCCGCCTAGAGCTCAAGAGCTTCTTGGTAGCCGCCACCGGGACCTTGAGCCAGAGGGACCTGGCGCCTCTTGGGCCCACAACGACTTTGCCCGACTGGATGTTGGTAGCCGGGCAACCACCTTCTTTTGCAGCCGCCTCGGTGATGTCGGCGGCTGTGGTCGCATCGTCCAGCCCGGTGATGCGCATTTCCACGCATTTCACCGGGCGGGCGATTTTGACGATCTCTGGGCTAAGGACCTCTCGAAGCCTTGTGGCAAGAGCGTCCGCCTTCTCATCGGCGCCCTCTCCGTCGACGGAGAGAACGCGTGCGCCGGTCTGTGCCAGGCGGAAACCGAGCCTGGGGATATTAAGTTCCCCGAGGTCGATCCTCGCCCTGGCCTCGCGGAGCACCTTTTCGTAACTCATCCCGTTCTCCGCGGCCCCCGCCTCAAGGGTGAGGGTGACGGCCGCGGTGGAGGGGGGGCCAAGCTTCGCCTTCTTCTTTTTCGGGGCGGCTTTGGGTGTTGTAGCCGCCCCCTTCTTCTCCTTAGGCTTCCGTGGCCGAACAGTGGTCCACGGGGCCTCGGCGGGGGAGGGGTTGGTGTGCTCCCCCCCTTGCGCCGCCTCCTGAGCGGCCATTGATGGCCGCTTCTTGTTTTTCTTTCTGGCCTTAGGGGCCTTTGGCGGAGCAGGTGCAGGTGATGCCTCTTTTGGGGCCGCCGCATCCTGCGCCGTCACTGCCGCGTATGAGGGCACCGTCGCCTTTTTGGGCTTCAGTGCCTTTATTGCATTCTCCGCCGGCGTGGTGTCTACAACGACAGTATCCGCCGCCAGCGGGGGTCTTCTCCTGGGCTTCGGAAGGAGTCTATCCTCCAATCCGGCGAGCCTTGCATTCAGCATGTTGCCGAAGGTTTCGATGTTGGATCGCGAAACCTCCGACAACAGCTGCTGCAGGTCTTGCTCTGGTGGTCGAGCTACCTGACGCCGGAGCTCATCCAGCTCCCGGCGCATATTCTCCACTTGTCTTTGAAGGCAGTCATTTTGCGCCTCCAGGACCTTTATCTCTTCCGAGGCACAGCGGCCCCTCAGCTCGGCAGTAGTCGCCTTTATGTTGGCGACCGCCTCCTTGAGGAACCGCTGGTACGTTCCCTTTAAATTGGAGGACTTCGCGGCGACCATACTTATAGTCTCCAGCGAAGCCTCCAAGCTCTTAGTCAGGGCAGCACTTGTCCGCTCCGATATTTTCTCCGTTTCGACTAGGCTAGGCGGGGCAGATGAACGCGCCTCCCGTGCCGTTCTAGCCGATTGGGCAACTTCCGCTTCAGCCTGCAGCCGAAGAGCCTCCTCTCTCTCCCTGTTCAAGTCGGCCTGCGCCTTGGCCAGGCCAACGTACTGGCCGGTCGTAGGCGGCCGGCCGCGTCCGCGTTGGGTTTTGGTACCGCCCCTTTACTGAGGGACGGTACTTTGTCGTCTTCTTGTTTCCTCTTTCGAGGTATGTCGCGTCCGGGTATTGCGGGCAACCCCTCGGAGTCCAGTGATAAGCCGCTGGAGTCCGAGAGGCAGTCCTCGCTGTCATAGTCCGTGGAAGGGGGTTCGGGCATCAGCGCGCGCGTGAGCATCACGCGCGGCATTCCCTCCGTATCCCCCCTTAATGCCTTTTTCCTTAGGAGCTCAAGCAACCGGCGCCTGCCATCCGGTACCGGCTGCGAGAAGTCCGTGTCCTCATCCGTCAATTTGCCCGACTCTGATGCGGTGATGAGCGCCAGCTTCGGGCCTGGGTGCGTAATCGCGCCACTCTCCTTTCTCCTCGTCCTTACGACCTCCTCCTCCCCACTCGTAACGGTTGGCCCCTCCGTATACACGGGCCTGACTTCCCCCTTCGGGGAAGTGTGGGATTCCCCAGCATCGCTGGGACCCACCCGGAGAATATTTGAACTGTTACGACTCATCATCTTTAAACTCCGACGCCCCGGGTCGCGGGCTTGTTTTCAGGTGTAGCTCACCTATCGCAAGAGTTAACCAAAACGGAAAAGATAGTAGGAGAAGAAATAAAAGATGGTGAAAAGATAGAAAAAACAAAACAAAATTAATGCAAAACAAGAAAGTTAAACAAAATAGACGGTGAAAGATAGACAAGAAAGAGATAGCGCCAGCCATCAGCCGCGTGGGTACCTCACCCCGCAAAAGACGAGGTGGCGCACCCAAGCGTTGCCCAGGGCCACGAACTAGGACGAACTGGCTGAGCCCCAACCTAACCTAACCTTTTTTTTTTTTTTTTTTTTTTTTTTTTTTTTACGGGGGGAAATACGTTACGTATCCCCCGCCGCCCCCGGGGGAGGGCGGCAGGGGTATGACGGGCTCCCCCGGCGCGAGATGGAGTGCGCCGGGGTTTACCGTCTAAAACCCCCCGATGCCCACCTTCAGCGCCGTTCGCGGGGCCGTGGGAATCGCATTGCATTCTTCCACGACCCCGCAGCGCGTGCCGCAGCCGGCTCTCTTCCTTGCGGCGGCCTGTTGTTGTGCCGCCGCTTCCTCTCCGAGAGCTCCCCGGGCATTGGGGAGCTTTTCACTCGGGGCCCTTACTGTGACCGGCGATCCCCCGATCGCCGGCCACGGGCCTAGGCTTCGACCTCCGTGGCGGGGGGGCGGGTTGCTCCGCCCTTGCGCCTGCGGCCCCGGGCGCCCTGCGCCGGGCCCCAGAGGGAGCCTCTCTCTTCCCACCTCGGCCGCAGAGGATAGGGCAAGCGGCGCACCGCAATACCGAACTTTCCTCTTCCTCTGCGGCCCCACCGATACCGTTTCTATGCGGAACGGCCCCGCCAGCTCGCAGGGGGGTAGGAATAGCGGCACAAAACCACCACCCTCTCCCACTGCGAGCCTCCACGGCCGCAGAAGATAGGGAGTACGGCGCACCGTAATACCGGCACTCCTCTTCTTCTGCGGCCCCACCGCCAGGCGCGTCCGCAGCGGACCGGCTCCTCCAGTCCGCCGGGAGCGCCCCTCCTCGGGCCGGCCTGGCCTCCTGCCCAGCCGGCCCTGGTTGCCTCTTTGCTTCGCCGTGGTCCACCATCCACGGCTACTAAGCCCCACCGCCACGACAAGGCGGGCAACCGTCGGGGGGAGCCGACTTTCCGCATAAGAGGGCGCCGTCGCCTTTTTAGGCTTCGGTGCCTTCGTCTTTTCCGCCGCCGGCGGGATGCCCACAGTGGTACTATCCGCCGCCAGCGGAGGTCTCCTACGGGGCTCCGGCAGTAGCCGGTCCTCGAGCCCGGCCAGCCTTGCATTCAGCATGTTGCCGAAGGTTTCGATATTGGAGCGCGAAACCTCCGACAACAGCTGTTGCAGGTCTTGGGTGGCAGGTCGTGCCGCCTGACGACGCAGCTCCTCCAGCTCGTGGCGGAGTATGTCCACCTGCTGTTGCAGCCGCGCGTTTTGGGCTTCCAGAGCTCTCACTTCCTCGGACTGCCCGCGGCTCCTCATTTCGGCGACGGCCGTCTTTATGTTGGCGGTCGCCTCTTTGAGGAACCGCTGGTAGGTCCCCTTCAAATTTTGGGACTTCGTGGCGACCATTGTAATCGTCGCCAACGAAGCTTCCACGCTTTGGGCCAGAGCTGTGATGGTCTGCTCTGGCCTATCCTCTCCGGTGACTGTGCTTGCGGGGCTTGCGCTGGTCGACGCGCGTGTTTCCCGCGCCGTCCTCGCTGATTCGGCCACCTCTTCTTCAGCCTGAAGCCGAAGAGCTTCCTCCTTTTGGCGGTTGAGTTCGGCCTGCGCCGACGCCAGTCCAACGTACTGGCCTGTGGTCGGCGGTCGGCCACGTCCTCGCTTTGGCCGCGGCACCGCCCCCTTGCTAAGAGACGGCACGTCGTCGTCATCAGTCTTCCTCTTTCGAGGTGCGTCTCGTTCGGGGATGACGGGCAACCCCTCGGAGTCCAGTGACATGCCAGACATATCACTGGAGTCCGAGAGGTAGTCGTCGCTGTCAATTCCGGTTAGGCGTTCGGGGATCCGCGCGCGCGTGAGCAACACGAGCGGTACGCGCGGTGCGGCTGTGCTGGAATTCCCCGCCGCTATTGTCTCTGTCTTTATGGAGGGAGGGAGGATCAGCTCACGCTTGTGCTGAACGCGCGCGAGCCCCTCCGTGTCACCTCTTAGTTTCTTCCTGTGAAGCAGCCTGAGGAGCCGCTCCCTGCCGTTTTCCACAGGCTGCGAAAAATCGACATCTTCGTCTGTCAATAATTAGTCCGCCGCCGGTGCGGTTAGGGGCACCAGCTCCGGACTCGCGCATGTTGTTGCGCCTTCACTACCACTCGCCGTCGCGACGGCGTCAACACTCCCACTCGCAATGGTGGCACCCCCCGTATACTTGGGCCAGACCTCTCCCTTCTTTGGAGAGGTGCGGGATTCCCCGACATAGTCGGGACCCGCCCGGGGACTATTTTTGTCATTGCGGACCTCCATGTTCGTCGGGGGCGGGTGGGACCGCCCTTGCGCCGGCCTTGGGCTTTTTAAGCCGGGCCTTGGAAGGAGCCTTCCTCTTCTTATTCGTGCCGGGGTGCGGCTTGGGTGCTGTAATACAGCCGCTGCTCCCCAGCACGTGCTCCTTCGGCTTGCTTACGGCCTCGCAGGCCGGGCAATTCGGAGCCGCGTCGCACTCTGGTGCTTTGTGCCCCGGCTTCCCGCAGCGGAAAAAATTCCGACTGAGGTCCACCGAGGACTTGCACTGCACCGCCAGGTGGCCGGTGTCGAGACAGCGGTAACACCGCTTGGGCCTCGCGGCCAGCAGTGTCACCCCTGCAACGACCCAACCTATCTGCAGCCGCCCAGAGCTGGTAAGCTTCTTGGCGGCTGCCATCGGAACGCTGAGCCAGAGGCTTCTCGTACCTCTTGGGCCCACGACAATTTTGCCCGACCGGATGTTGGTGGTCGGGCAATCTCCTTTTTTGCGGCCGCCTCGATGACATCGGCGGCCGTCGTCGCGTCATCCAGCCCGGTGATGCGCATTTCCGCACATTTCACCGGGCGGGCGATCTTCACAATATCGGGGCCAAGGGCCGCCCGAAGCCTCGTGGCCAGAGCGTCAGCCTTCTCACTAGCCCCCTCTCCGTCAACCGATAGGATGCGCGCGCCCGTCTTGGCCAGGCGGAAGCCGAGTCTGGGGATGTTCAGTTCCCCTAGATCGATCTTCGACCTGGCCTCGCGCAAGATCTTCTCGTATGTTGCCCCTCCCTCAACGGCGCCAGCCTCAAGGGTGAGGGTGATTGCCGCCGTTGTGGGGGGGCGAAGTCTTGCCTTTCTCTTCTTGCTCTTTGGGGCGGCCTTGGGTGTTTTAGCCGCCCCCTTCTCCTTCCTGGCCTTGCGTGGCCCAACGGTGGTCCACGGGGCCTCGGCAGGGGAGGGGTCCGTGTTGCGTGCCCCTTGAGCCGCCTCCTGAGCGGCCATTGATGGCCGCTTCTTCTTCTTGTCTGGCTTTTTAGCCTTTGGCTGGGCCGCTGCCAGCGGTGCCACTTGGGGGGCCGCTGCAGTTGTTTCCGCCATTTCTACGTGTGAGGGCGCCGTCGCCTGTTTGGGCTTCAGCGCCTTTTTATTTCCGGTGTTCGCCGGCGGAGCGCTGAAACTGTTTGCAGCATCTGCCGCCAGCGGTGGACGCCTCCGGGGCTCCGGTAGGAGACGGTCCTCCAAACCTGCCAGCCTGGCGTTCAGCATATTGCCGAAGGTCTCTATGTTCGAACGAGAGACCTCCGACAATAGCTGACGCATGTCCTGCTCTTGTGGGCGGGCGTTGTCGGCCCGTCTGCGCAACTCTTCCAGCTCCTGGCCCACTCGCTCTTGGAGCCGCGCGTTCTGGGCCTCCAGTCTCGCTAACTCCTCGGTCGTAGAGCGGTCCCTCATCTCGGCCACAGCCGATTTGATGGCCGCTACTGAGTCCTTGAGGCACCTTTGGAAGGTGCCCTTAAGGTTAGATGACTTAGTGGCGACCATTATGATCGCCTCCAGTGCTGTCTCGACTGTTTTAGCCAGGTCAGCGCTCGACTGCTCCGTTTCAGACTCTCCGATTTTGGCGGGACTCGCGCAGAAAGACGCGCGTGTCTCCCTCACTGTCCTCGCCGATTCTGCAACTTCGGCTTCCGCTTGGAGCCGAAGAGCCTCCTCTCTTTCCCTATTCAGGTCGGCCTGTGCCTTGGCCAGGCCAACATACTGGCCGGTCGTAGGCGGCCTACCGCGTCCACGTTTGGTTTTTGGTACCGCCCCTTTACTTAAGGACGGTACATCGTCATCATTAGTTTTCCTCTTACGAGGTGCGTCTCTATCGGGTATGACGGGCAGCCCCTTGGAGTCCAGTGACATGCCAGACATATCACTGGAGTCCAAGAGGTAGTCGTCGCTGTCTAATCCGGTGTTTGGGCGTGCGGGAATCAGCGCGCGCGTGAGCGTAACGCGCGGTATGCGCGGTGCGGCTCCACTGGAATTTCCCGCCGCCATTGCCTCAGTCTTTATAGAGGAAGGGAGGATCAGCTCACGTTCGCGCTGAACGCGCGCGAGCCCTTCCGTGTCTCCTCGTAGCTTCTTCCTGTGAAGAACCCTCAGAAGCCGCTCCCTGCCGTTTTCCACAGGCTGTGAAAAATCGACGTCTTCGTCCGTCAATAATTGGTCCGCCGCCGGTGCGGTTAGGGGCACCGGCTCCGGATCCGCGCGTGTTGTCGCGCCTTCACCTTTACTCGCCGTCGCAACGGCCTCCACACTCCCACTCGTAATGGTGGCACCCCCCGTATACGTGGGCCAGACCTCCCCTTTCGGAGAGGTGCGGGATTCCCCGACATTGTCGGGACCCGCCCGGGGACAATTTTTTACATTATGGACCTCCATGTTCGTCAATTGTGGGCTGATTTCTGGCCCGATCAATCAGGGGTGATTCTGCCCCAGTGCCCTTGGGACGAGCCGCCTGCTCGCCACGCATCCCACGGCCGGGCACCACAAACCCTGGATTAGGGGCCGTACAAGCCCATCCATCACCATTCAGAACAAAAACCTAACACGCAAAACCTAACACACACGCACAGAAGAGTAAATAAAAGAGAAAAGATAGAAAGAAAAGGTGTTGAAAGATAGAGAAAATAAATAAAATAATGCAAAAAGAAGAGTAAACTATAAAAAGGTGGTGAAAAGATAGAGATAGACCGGCGTTCAGCCGCCTGAGTACCTCACCCCGTGTAAAGAGCGGAGTGGCGCACCCAGGCGTTGCCCAGGGACACCAACGTGGAGGAACCGGTATCGTCCCCAACCTTTTTTTTTTTTTTTTTTTTTTTTGCGGGGGGAAATTCGTTACGAATCCCCCGCTGCCCCCGGGGGAAGGCAGCAGGGGTATGTCGGACTCCCCCGGTGCGAGATGGAGTGCACCGGGGTTTACCGACTAAAACCCCCCGATGCCCTTCTTCTGCGCCAATGCGAGGCCGTAGGAATCGCGTGAGCATATCTCCACGACCCCGCAGCGCGTGCCGCGACCGGCCCTCCTCTGTTGCGGCGGCTAGGTTGAATGCCGCCGCCTGCCTTCACCGAGAGCTCCCCGGGCATAGGGGAGCTTTGCGCTCGGGACCCATAGTGTGAGCGGCGATCCCCCGATCACCGCCCACGGGTCTAGGCTGCTACTTCCATAGTGGCGGGGGCGGGTGGAACCGCCCTTGCGCCGGCCTTGGGCTTTTTAAGCCGGGCCTTGGAAGGAGCCTTCCTCTTCTTATTCGTGCCGGGGGGCGGCTTGGGTGCTGTAATGCAGCCGCTGCTCCCCAGCACGTGCTCCTTCGGCTTGCTTACGGCCTCACAGACCGGGCAATTCGGAGCCGCCTCGCACTGTTGCGCTTTGTGCCCCGGCTTCCCGCAGCGGTAGCAAGTTCCACTGAGGTCGACCGGGCACGAGCACTTCGTCGCTAAGTGGCCGGTGTCGAGGCACTTGAAACACCGCTTGGGCCTCGCGGCCAGCAGTGTCACTCGCGCCTCGATCCAGCCGATCTGCAGCCGCCCAGAGCTGATGAGCTTTTTGGCGGCTGCTATTGGGGCGCTGAGCCAGAGGCTTCGCGAACCCCTTGGGCCCACGGCGATTTTGCCCGACCGGATGTTGGTGGCCGGGCAATCTCCTTCTCTTGCGGCCGCCTCGATGACATCGGCGGCCGTCGTCGCGTCGTCCAACCCGGTGATGCGCAATTCTGCACATTTCACCGGGCGGGCGATTCTCACGCTGTCGGGGCTTAGGGCCGAACGCAGCCTCGCGGCCAGAGCGTCCGCCTTCTGGTTCGCCCCCTCTCCATCCACGGACAAGATACGCGCGCCCGTCTGAGCCAGGCGGAAGCCGAGTCTGGGGATGTTTAGCTCCCCGAGATCGATCTTCGCCCGGGCCTCGCGCAGGATCTTGTCATACGTCACCCCCCTCTCCGCAGCACCAGCCTCGAGATTGAGGGTGATTGCAGCGGTAGTAGGGGGGCGAAGCCTTGCCTTTCTCTTCCTCTTCGGAGCGGCCTTCGGTGTTTTAGCCGCTCCCTTCTCCTTCCTGGCCTTGCGTGGTTCGACGGTGGTCCACGGGGCCTCGGCGGGGGAGGGGTTTGTGTCCTCCCCCCCTTGCGCCGCTTCTCTTGCAGCCATTGTGGGCCGCTTTTTCTTTTTCGCCGCCTTCTTAGGCGGGGCCACTGTAGGTGGGGCCAATGTAGGCGGTGCCTCTATGGGGGCCGTTCCACAAGGTGCCGCCACTTCCTCGTAAGTGGGCGCCGTCGCCTTTTTGGGCTTCGGCGCCTTCGTCTTCGCTGCCGCTGGCGGGGTGCCTACGGTGGCACTGTCCGCCGCCAGCGGTGGTCTCACTCTAGGGGCCGGCAGAAGACGGTCCTTCAGCCCGGCCAGTCTGGCGTTCAGCATATTGCCGAAGGTCTCTATGTTAGAGCGAGAGACCTCCGACAACATCTGACGCATATCTCCTTCTGCGGTTTGTGCCGTTCGCCGGCGCAGCTCGTCTGGCGCTCGGCTGATGGCCAACAACAGGGCTTCCCGGGCCTCAACGTAGACCCGGTATAGCCGGCCATCTCTTTCCGCGTCCTGGGGTTGGCGCCGCCTGCTGCGTCCGTAGGAACGGCGCGCCGCATTGCAAGCGGCGCGAAGGTCAGCCAATTCTGCCGACCACCAATACACCGCCCGACGTGGCGGCGGGGGGGCGTGGATCCTCGGCATGGCTGCCCGACAGACGTTTGAGAGCACGTCTCGGAAGCAGCCAGCCAACTCGTCCACCCCCCGACCTTGCGACGACGACGGGAGGCACCAGCGACCGACAATGGCCGCCTCCTCCGCCAGTTCCCGGTCGAGCTTCGTGATCGCCCAACGCGGGAACCTGCTACAACCCCTGAACAACGCCGGACTCGACCCGCAGGCTGGAGACACCTCGAACCGTATGTAGCGGTGGTCCGAGAGTGTCTCCACCTCCGTTACCACCTTCCATCCTCCTATCCTGCGTGCGATATCGGGCGTAGCGAACGACAAGTCCACCACTGACTCCCCATTCCATCGCACGCAGGTCGGGACCGTCCCTCTGTTGAGCAGGGACAATCCCGTGGCCAGCGCCCACTCTTCCACCTCTTTCCCTTTTGGGTTCGTGATCGGGGACCCCCGCGCCGAGGACTTGGCGTTGAAGTCCCCCGCCACGACCACGGGAAGAGGGGCCAGCCGCCTCACTAGCGGCCCTAGAGCGTTGAGAAATCGCTCCAGAGCCGCTAGATTCTGGTTCGGAGAGAAGTATACCCCGACAATGGCAACTTCTCCCCGAACCGCCACCACGTACCCGTTCCCCCTCATTTTGAGTATGAGGGGTGGGCCAGCGCCTGTTCCAACTACGATGGCTACGGAGTCCGCCGCATCCCCAGCCCAGTGCGGCAGGGGAGGCACGAAATAGGGCTCCGCAACCACCGCCACATCGATGTTCCACTCCGCCATCGACTGCAGGAAGAGGTCCTGAGCCGCGGCTGAGTGGTTAACATTCCCTTGAAGGAAGCCGAAATGTCCTGGCATTACTCGGACATTTCGGCCTCAGGCGCCGCCACCCAACCTAACCTAACCTAACCTAACCTAACCTTTTTTTTTTTTTTTCTTTTTTTTTTTGATCACGCAGGGAAAAGGTCATTACGCCCTTCCCGGGTTGGGGGACCCGGGGGTATGTGGGACTCCCGACGCGACTCGCCGGTTTACCCACTAAAACTAACCTGCGGATTGCCATCAGCCGCTATAAGGGGAGTGTCCCGGATCTGTCTAGCACAGGACACCCCCCGCGACCGGCCGGTCTACCTCTATAGGGACCGGACTTCCACCACAATTAGGGGCCGCTCCGACAACCTGAAGCGTCCCCCTCGGCGCCGGGACTAGCTAAGCCGGGGAGGTTCCCATCCTCTCCCGGAGCCCCGTTAGACGGAAGTTTGGAGGTTCGCATAACGACGCCTCCGCACTCCCGTCCTACGCCGGCGGAGCGGAACAGAGGATTGATCTTTCTCTCTGTCCCGCTCCGCGGCCTCTTTCTGCGAAATGACGGCTTCGCAGAAAGAGACCGCCGCCTGCCAGGCCTCATCGCTCTCGAGCATGCAGCGCACCACACTCGAGAGCGAGAGGTCCCTCCCAAGCACTGCCACGAGATCGTGGCGCTGCACGGCCCATCGGTCGCACACCTCTAAGGTGTGCTGGGCCGTGTCCTCCGCAGCGCCACATTGGTGGCAGGCTGGCGTTGGCTCCCTCCTGGCGACCTTACACAGGTACGCACCGAAGCAGCCATGCCCGGTGAGCACCTGTGTAAGGCGGAAGGTGAGTGGCTTTCGCTTGCGGCGCATCCACGCCGCAAGGACTGGACGCAGCGCCTCGGCCGTACGTTGGCCGTACTGCGACTGCGCCAGCACCTCTCCCCACCTTCCCAGCACCCACTGCTCTCCCAGCCTTCGGAACCGCCTGAGCTCCTCCCACGAGGGGACCTCGCCATGTGACCTCCTCTCTGACATGAGGAGGTACGTCTCGGCAAGGACCCTTGCCGTGAGTTCCCACGGCGGTTCCCCCGCCAGGGCAGTGGCTGCCGCCCAGGAGACTGTACGGTAGCCCCTGATGACCCTCACCGCTATGACCCGCTGCATTTTGTGCAGCTGGGCCTTGTTGCGGACGGTGAGGGCATCCGCCCATATTGGGGCTCCGTACAGTGCTATACTCCGGCACACCCCGGAGTACAGCCGCCTGCAGGCTTGGCTGGGCCCCCCCACATTCGGTAGGAGCCGGCCCAGCGATGACGCCGCCCTTATGACCTTCGGCCCCAGTTGTTCGAAATGGGAGCCGAAGGTCCACCTCCCGTCCAGGGTGAGCCCAAGATATTTGATGGTCGGACCCACCCTGATCTCCTCCTCTCCGACCTGAAGTCGTGCACCTGAGGGGGGTCTTTTCCTCCCGGGTCCGCGGAACATGAGGGCTTCGGTCTTTTCGTAACGAACCCGAAGCCCCAACCTCCTGATGCGGCCAGCCACCAACGATATTGCCGTTTCGGCCAGCCGCCTCGCCTCTTGGTAACTTCGTCCCCGGGATGTGACTAAAGTGTCATCCGCATAACAGATGACACTCATCCCGGGGAGGAGGCGACATCGCAGGACCCAGTCGAAGCCAATGTCCCAGAGGAGGGGTCCCAATACCGACCCCTGTGGGACACCGCATTCGACTCCCCACCGCACAAAAGACCCCTCCCGGTCCTCCCACACGACTTCCCTGCCGGAGAGCCAATCTTCCAACAGTCTTCCGATATACGGGGGCACACCGAAGTATTTTAGTGCCTCCCGTATCGCGCTGTGGGGAAGACTGTTGAAAGCGTTGGCGATGTCGAGCGACACCCCCAACACCACCTCCCCCTCGCGTTCCGCCTCCTGCGTCACCGACCGTAGGCGCCTAATAGCGTCGACGGTAGACCTGCCGGGCCGGAAACCGAACTGAGAATCGGACAGTCTCGGTCCCGGTCCCTCCTCCAGATGCCGAGCGAGTCGAGAAGTCACAATGCGCTCTAGGGCCTTCCCGACTTCGCTCAGCAGAACGATTGGTCTCACCGCCGACGCTTGGTCCGGTGGCCGGCCCCCCTTTGGCAATAGGGTGAGCCGCCCTTCCTTCCACGCCCTCGGGAACTGGCCCGACCGAAGACAGTGGTCGAACAGTTCCCGGAGGGGGTCTTCGAGGTGCACGAGTGCTACGGAAAGCACTTTACCGTGCACCCCGTCCGGACCCGGCGCCCTCTTCTTACTCCGGAGGCGGAACAGAACCGCCTCCATCTCCTGGTCGGTGACGGGGGGCGGAACACCCTCCACGGTCGAGTCCGACGTCCGCCGAGCCATTCTCGGAGGAACGAAACCTGCCGGGGGGTCAGGGAACAACTCTCTGACGATGTTCCCCAGCAGCTCAGGCTGTAGCGTCTCCGTCAACGGGGCCGACTGGACGCGGAGTTTGTCCCGCGCCCTTTTATAAGGTCGACCCCAGGGGTCATCATCAAGACCCCCGACGAGCTCCAGCCATGCATCCTCTTTGGCTCGGTTGATGGCCAACAACAGGGCTTCCCGGGTCTCAACGTAGACCCGGTATAGCCGGCCATCTCTCTCCGCGTCCTGGGGTTGGCGCCGCCTGCTGCGTCCGTAGGAACGGCGCGCCGCATTGCAAGCGGCGCGAAGGTCAGCCAATTCTGCCGACCACCAATAGACCGCCCGACGTGGCGGCGGGGGACCGTGGATCCTCGGCATGGCTGCCCGGCAGACGTTTGAGAGCACGTCTCGGAAGCAGCCAGCCAACTCGTCCACCCCCCGACCTTGCGACGACGACGGGAGGCACCAGCGACCGACTATGGCCGCCTCCTCCGCTAGTTCCCGGTCGAGCTTTGTGATCGCCCAATGCGGGAACCTGCTACAACCCCTGAACAACGCCGGACTCGACCCGGAGGCTGGAGACACCTCGAACCGTATGTAGCGGTGGTCCGAGAGTGTCTCCACCTCCGTTACCACCCTCCATCCTCCTACCCTGCGTGCGATATCGGGCGTAGCGAAAGACAAATCCACCACTGACTCCCCATTCCATCGCACGCAGGTCGGGACCGTCCCTCTGTTGAGCAGGGACAGTCCCGTGGCCAGCGCCCACTCTTCCACCTCTTTCCCTTTTGGGTTCGTGATCGGGGATCCCCACGCCGAGGACTTGGCGTTGAAGTCCCCCGCCACGACCACGGGAAGAGGTGCCAGCCGCCTCACTAGTGGCCCTAGAGCGTTGAGAAATCGCTCCAGAGCCGCTAGATTCTGGTTCGGAGAGAAGTACACCCCGACAATGGCAACTTCTCCCCGAACCGCCACCACGTACCCGTTCCCCCTCATTTTGGGTAAGAGGGGTGGGCCAGCGCCTGTTCGAACTACGATGGCTACGGAGTCCGCCGCATCCCCAGCCCAATGCGGCAGGGGAGGCACGAAATAGGGCTCCGCAACTACCGCCACATCGATATTCCACTCCGCCATCGACTGCAGGAAGAGGTCCTGAGCCGCGGCGGAGTGGTTAACATTCCCTTGAAGGAAGCCGAAATGTCCTGGCATTACTCGGACATTTCGGCCTCAGGCGCCGCCACCCTCCTCCCCTGCTGAGTAGGGATGGAGGGAAATTTGCCTCGTACTGGTGGGGGGTTGCACAACCTCCCCCCCCATTACATGCTCCGCCGATTTGCCCGCATCCGTACAGACGGCACATTTAGGGCGCTCCACCTTGCACCCGGATGCAATGTGTCCGGGCTCGCCGCAGCGGTAACATAAACCGCTGCGATCCTTTGACGAGGATGGGCACAATGCTGCGAAGTGCCCCATTCCTAGACACCGGAAGCAGTGACTGGGACGCGCGTCAACAAGGTGGAGCGACACCTTGCTCCACCCAACAGCGATGCTGCCCAGCGCCACCAACTTTTTGGCAGCTGTCACTGGGCAGCTCATACGGGCATAGCCCGCCCCAACCATACCTCGCTGGATCTCACCCACCCATACCTGAGTGGGGAGGCAGCCACCCTCCCTAGCGACCGCGGACTTAACAGATTCCGCGGTCGCAGCATCAGAAAGGCCCGTGATTTTAAAATCGGCACTTTTCACGGGCCTTGAGATCTCCGCCTCCTCCGCAAGGACCTCGGTCAGGCGGGCCGCCAGTGCGTCCGCCTTCTCATGACTGGCGGAGCCAGGTATCTCAATCAACCTGGCTCCGGTGGCCGCCTGTCTGATGCGGAGTGGGCCGATACCCAGCTCCTCCAGCTTAATTGACGTCTCCGCCTTTTGTAAGGCGGAGCTGTACGTCATGCCCCCAGCCGCCGCTTCCGGCCTCAATTTAATAACCACGGCCGTGGAGCGGGGCAAAACAACTTTGGGCCCCTTCACCACCGCTTTAGTTGGTGGTTTTGGTGCCACCTTCTTCGAAGAGGTCTTTCGGCGAACGACCTCTGTCCAATCCACTGAAGGCTCCTTTGAAGCACCCGCTGTTGTTGCAGGTGCCTCTTTATAGGCGCCAACCGATTCAGCAGGCGCCTCTTTCGACGCGGGCGGTCCAGACTTGGCCGACTTTGCCGACTTCGGCCCCTTCCCCTGGCTCCTCTTAGTTTGAGCAGGGGCTGGGCGCACCTCGGGGCGCACTGGAAGCGCCGGAAACTCCTTCCGGACCGTAGGGCGAATCACTGGTGCCGACGACAGTGACAGCACCGGTGAAACGTCCCGAGCCTGTGCAATAGCCGCCGCCGGGCACTCCTTATTGACAGCCCTTTTCTCGTGGGCTACCTTCTTTTTATCAGACGCCAGGGGCGGACGAACAACAATTGGTGGCGGCAAACGGTCTTCCAATACCGCCAACCGCCCATCCACTAGATTGCCCACCAGCCGAGCAATGTTATTCTCTAATATGCCCAGCTGCTCGCTGGACATCGGACTCGACGACGGCGACGACGACGACTTCTTAGCCTCCTCAAATTCGCGTCTATAGGCGCGTACTTCCTCCCGAAGGTTTGCCACCCTCCCGCTTCAGCCTCCCATTATCAGCACGGAGGCGGCGAGTCTCTTCGGCCTCAGTGCGCGCCATTAGGGTCTCGAGCACCGTTTTAACGGTACCCGTTGCCCGACGAATCTTGCTGGCATATCCCCCTTTTAAATTTGTGGATCTGCCAGCTAGACTGAGGATCTCCTGCAGGTTCGCCTCAGCCGCCTGCATTAGATCCTTCGCCCCCAGACTGTCGACGTCCAGGTCCAAGGGGCCAGGAGGGATCTCTTGCTCTCCTGGCTCCGCGTCCGCCCTTAAATACGCCCTTTTATCGAGGGCGGTAACAAACTCGGCCTCTCGGGCCTCCTCCATACGGTCTTTTTGCGCTTGGCGGGCACTATTTGCAGCCCCACGAGCTCTCCCACGCTTGGCGATACTATTCCGCCCCTCCAGATAGCCCGCAGCAACATCCTCCGTGTCCGAGCCAGAAGTCTCCCCTTGAAAAGGGAACGAACGTTTGCCCCTACAGGCATCCGACTCAGAGTTCGACTGCATCGACCAATCGCCGAGAACCTCCTCTAGCGTAATTCCAGCGCGGGAATATGCCGGCTGACGACCGCTACCAGTCTTTACTTCCCTACTCAAGGCCTCTCCGTACTCAAGCCTAAGCCCCTGTCCTGATCGCCTATTAACTCCCCCTTCACTCTCACCCCCATCCCCCCCAACTTCATCAACACCTTTTGGCATAGTGCCAACAATAAAATTGGGGGTGCCTCAGGGCACACCCCTGATATGAAATCCGACTCCAAGAAAATGTACAGGCAAACAGCCCGAACACAAAATCCTAACTTAATAAAATTATATACAAAAACCCTTCACCAAAATAAAAACAAAAATAAACCTAAATGACTAAATTAACCTAGAACTATATGTACAAAAATGTTCCCACCCCGGGAGGGCCCCCCACGCACAACAACACCGGGACAAAAGTAGTCGACCGATGTTGTTTTACGTGGATGACTATCTCTACCGATGTATGGGAAATCGAACAAGTTAATAGTCGACAACTAAAAGTGGATTATCTCGGGAACCAGATGGCGCACCGAGATGTTTCTTTTTCCAAAAAATCCGCCAAAGACACAGCTTTCGCTGGACTCCAAGAACACAAAGATCCGTCGACTAGCATAGGCTTCGCCTTTTTTTTTTTTTTTTTTTTTTTTTTTTTTTTTTTTTTTTTTTTTTACGATGGGAAATTCTTTATGAATCCCCAGCGGACTGGGGGGACCGCCGGGGTATGTGGGACTCGCCCGGGTGCGGGGTGAGGAGCGCACCCGGGGTTACCCACTAAAACCCATCGGTGCCTCCTCCTCCGCTATGCTGCTGAGCCGCCGGACCCGCCTGAGGCGATAACAGCAGCGGCCCAGTTAGCGGCATTTGCTTCTGTGCAGCAAACCCTCCGCGCGGCAGACTAGCTAGGCTAGTTGCCATCCACTCCAGGAGAGCAGCCCGAGGCACCGGGCGCTCTGCGACCGGATGGGACTCGTGCAATGGGCGGCGGATTCCCCTATCCGTCGCCCGAGTCCGTGTTAGGGCGGGAGCTGGCGCTCATAATTAGCGCGCCTGCGCCCTCCTCGTCTTCTGCGAACGGGGTTTGCGGCTACGTCCGCCTCCCTCTCCCGTTCTGCGGCCTCCTTCTGTGATATTACGTCCTCGCAGAAGGTGGCCACCACTGTCCATGATTCGCTCGACCGGACTATAGCTGTTATTATAGCCGGGAGCGTTAAGTCCATTCCGATAGAGGCGCAAAGTGCCGCCCGTTGCTCTACCCAGGCAGGGCAGGCCTCGAGCGTATGCTGCGCAGTGTCGTCTCCGTGAGTACAGTGGTGGCACTGGGGCGTTGGTTCCCTCCTAGCCGTGTGGTGCAGGTAATGGCCGAAACAACCATGCCCGGTCAACATCTGCACCATCCGGTAGGTGAGGGTGCCCTTACAGTGCGTCACCCACTCCTGAAGGTGCGGCCGAATTGCCGCCACCACCCTGTGTCCGGCTGTTGGGGACGCCAATCGGTCCTCCCAAGAGCGCATTATTATGATGCGCGCTTGGCGGCGCCATCGAGCAGTCAACTCCGGTGACACTCTTTCTCCTCTGCTCTTTACTTCAACCGTGCGGTAGTATATCTCGCCCAGAACGCGGGATTCGAGGTCCCATGGAGGGGTTCTGGCGAGAGCGAGCGCTGCGTCGCAGGACACGGTACGGTACCCACGAATCATTCGCAACGCCATCATCCGCTGAGGACTCCGCAAGAGCGCCCTATTTTGGGCACTCAGATTATCCGCCCAGACGGGGGCTCCATAGAGGGCCATGGACTGAAGGACCCCCGTATAGAGCCGCCTACAAGTGGACCCTGGACCTCCGATGTTGGGCAGGAGGCGTCCAAGGGCCACAGCAGTCTTCTTTAATTTCGGTGCCAACCGGCGGAAATGTTGGGCGAAAGACCACCTCGAGTCCAGGACGAGACCCAAGTATTTCATTTCCGTGCCGATCGGCACACTAACGTCTCCGATTCGGAGGGATGATTCCGCTGGGGGGCGTTTCCGGGGTCCATGAAAGAATATGGCCTCCGTTTTCTGCAGCGCGACCCGCACCCCCTGTCTCTCAATACGCGCCACCACCTGTGACGCGCCAACTCTCGCTAGGCGAATTGCCTCCTCAAATGTTTCTCCGCGGGCTAGGAGTAGGGTGTCATCGGCATAACAAATGACACGAAGCCCGCGGAGAAGTGCGGCACGCAGGACGCGATCGAACCCGATGTTCCACAGGAGAGGGCCAAGAACAGACCCCTGTGGAACACCGCACCAAGTCACAATCCGGATGGCAACACCATTACGTCCAATACAGATGATAGTCCGTCTCCTAAGGTACCCTCCGATGATTTTGCGGAGGTACCAAGGCACCTCGTGATAGCGAAGGCCCTCCTCGATGGCATCGAAGGGCAAGGTGTTAAATGCGTTGGCGATGTCAAATGACACCGCCAGCACCACTCCACCGTTTGCCGTGTGCTCCTCCGAGAACTCCTTGACTTTGAGGATTGCATCTATGGTCGAGCGCTGCGTTCGGAAGCCATATTGTGCCTCGGAGAGGTTAGGCCCTTCCCGCTCAAGGTGTTTGGTGACCCTAGATGCAATCACTCTCTCCAGTAACTTCCCGGCCTCGTCTAGCAAGACTAGGCCTGTAGGCCGAAGGCGAGTCGGCAGGGCGGCCGTCCTTCCTCAACAGAACAAGCCTACCCTCCTTCCAGCACTCGGGAAACTCCGCCTGCGCGAGGCACTCAGTGAACAGGTCCCGCATCCTGTGCTTGAGTGGCCCCATGGACTTTACCCAGATCCGGCCGGGGATTCCGTCCGGGCCCGGGGCAGTCTTACGCTCGCTAAGCCTGAAAATGGCTGCGTCTAATTCTCCCTCCGATACAGGTGGCACTTCCTCGCCCGGTGCCGGCCCGATGTCGTTTAGCGGCACCGAGCCCGCAACGGTCGGAAACAGTGCCGACACAATGACGGGCAACTGCTCCGGAGGCAGCGTCTCCATGACTGGCGGACCGCGGCCGATCTTGTTCCGCACCATGCGATACGGGCGACCCCACGGGTCCCGATTTAACTCCGCCAGCATCTCCTCCCGGGCAGTGTCCTTAGCCAATTTGATGGCCAGGTGTAGAGCACTTTTGGCTGCGCTATACTCCGCCCCTAGCCGCCTCTCCAACGATTCATTCCGCACCCTTCTGCTTCGCTGCCGTTGGTATGGCCGACGCGCTCTGATGCATCGCTGCCGGAGTTCCGCGATCTCATCCGACCACCAATACACCTGCCTCCTCGGAGGGCGGTGTTTCACTCGGGGCATGGCGGCATCGCAAATCCTGGTGAGGGCTTCGCGAAACCAGAGCGCTTCCTCGTTGACGGCGATGGGAGCCGTAGGCCTCGGTGTCCAGGCCTCTACCTGCGCTGCTTCATCGAGCGCCTCCTTATCCATCTTCGTAAGTGCCCAGCGCGGGAATTCCGGTGCACGTGTCGATGTAATCGGGACCGTCTGGTCAACTCTCGAGGAGGAAACACTGAACCGGATGTATAAGTGATCCGACAGTGTCTCCAAGTCCTCCACCACCCTCCAGTCGTGGACCAGTCTTCCAACCGCAGAGCTGGCAAATGAGAGGTCAACGATTGAACTCCCCTGATGCCGAACGCATGTAGGTGCGTCCCCGCGGTTTAATAGCGAGAGACCGGTCACGACAGTCCACTCTAGCACTGCGTCACCACGGGCGTCGGCCACGGGAGAGCCCCAGGCTGAGTGCTTGGCGTTAAAGTCGCCGGCGACAAGAGCGGGCCTTGGGGCCGCTCTTAAGACTGCCGCCTGCAACTCGCCCAGGAAGTCCTCAAATTCGGCGAGGGTTTTGTTGGGGGAGAAGTATACACCGAAGATTGTGTACTTCCCCCAATCCGCCGCTACGAACCCCTGGCCTTTGTCCCGCAATAGAAGCGGCGGGCCAGCATCGGAAGCGCAGATAGCGACGGAGCCCAGTAGGTCCCCTACCCAGTTGGTGCGAGCTGGGACGTAGTAGGGCTCGGCCACTATCGCGATGTCTAC
The DNA here is from genome assembly GCA_037179445.1 of Phengaris alcon alcon. Lineage (NCBI taxonomy): Eukaryota > Metazoa > Arthropoda > Insecta > Lepidoptera > Lycaenidae > Phengaris > Phengaris alcon. Next base: position 12,735,393 of record JAYRCH010000021.1, on the reverse strand, counting down.
CTGCCACTGCACCAGAGCCTGGAAAAGCATATCTTGGGCGCCGGCACAGTGGTTCAGGTTCGTCTGAAGGAACTGCAATGGTTGTCTATCCATTGTTGATGTCCATTAGTTCCTCCTGTCGTGCCTGGGGCCGACCCGTCGCTTGAGTTTTGGCTCTTCTGTTGCGCTTCTTCTTCGGAGGAGCGCAACCTTTTCCGCCGATCGAGTGGTTGGGATTTCTTCCCGCCGCCGAGCAAACCACGCAGTGAGGCTTTGCCGTGCAGAAGGAAGACTTGTGCCCGGCTTGACCGCACCGAAAGCACAGTTGGCCTCTGTCCACTTCCGAGTCGCACCGCCGCGCCGTATGACCGACTTCGAGGCAGCGGTAACATTTCATCACCCTCGGTTCTAGGGGCTGGACACGCGCCGAACTCCAGCCAACGAGCAAGCGACCCGCAGCTACCAAGGTGTTAGCGGCAGCCACGGGACACTGAACCCACATGGTTCCGGTTCCCCCAGGGCCCTCGCGAATATCGCCCCCCTTGATATGTTCCGGGGGGCAGCTCGTTTTTGCTACGACCGCAGCCAGAACGGCCTCCTTCGTGACGGTGTCGTCCAAGCCAGTGACGCGAACGTCTGAGCACTTCACCGGCCTGGCGACTCTGGCATCTCCAGCAAGGACGCCCCGCAACTTTTCGGCGAACCGGTCCGCCATTTCGCTAGTCGCGCTAGTCGGGAGCTCCATGATTCGAGCCCCCGTCGCTGCCTGCCTAATTCGGACGCCTTCCACCAAACCTAGTTCTGCCAAGTTAATCCCTTGTCGGGCCTTATTGAGGACGTCCTTATATGTTGTTCCGCGCTCTACCGCATCGTGCTGCAGCGTGATCACCACTGCAGAGGTAGCGGGAGCTGCGTTCCTCCTTCTTCTTGTCTTTTTCTTTGGCTGCGGCTTTTGGGAGGCTTTTGGAGCCCCCTTCGGTCGCGCCTTAGCCGTATCCGGGTGTGTCAAGTCTGAGTTTGTCGCATCCGGTTTTGCCTTACTCTTCCCCTTTTTCCTAACTACTGTGCTCCAGCCCTCTCCTTGAGGTGGTGAGGGGCCGGGAGTAACAGCTACTGATGGAGCCGGCTATTGTTCTGCCGGTTGCTTTTCCTGTTTCTTTCCCTTCTTTTTTATTTTACTAATTGACTTCCCTTTTTCAGGTGCAGAAGCCGCTGGAGTTGTAGCAGCTGCTGCTCTTACTGTCGCTACTGGAACCGGAGTTGGCGTTCCTCTAGATGATCCAGCCCGTGGGAGGGTGGGCCAAACTTCAGAACGGTGAGTTCCAATATTTTCGTCCTTGTTTTTGTCTGCTGCCAGTGGCGGTCGAAGCCGCTTGGCTGGGAGCAGACGATCCTCCATGGCTTCAATACGGGCGTTGACCATATTTGAGGTTCTCTCCATGATGGAGCGAGAAAACTCCTCAAACATGGCCCGCAGCCCCGCAACAGTCAATCCTTCAACATTTTTGTTGCATATTGACAAAAGTAAGTGTCAATGTCATTTTTGACATTGACAGATGTCATGAAGTAAAGCCTATTTAGTTTGTTTATTTCAGTTGGCCAAAAGGCTATAAATAGTGTAGACGTATATTATTGTATTAGGCATTTACCTCATATGTAATACGTAGTCAGTGTTAAGCACCAATAAAGGAGAATATAAGAATTGTTGCTGTATTATTATCATCACCACTCAGACACACATCAGGACTTACAACCAAGAGGTCGAAGCCCGCTACATGGTGTCAGAAAAAGGAGTAAAAAAATAAGTTGTCAAGAAAACGAAAATCATGAACGCAAAAGGGGGTACATCGAAAACTCCGGAAGCTTCGAGACAATCTGAGTGTGGGAACTTAACAATGGCAGGAAACGGAGTGCAGAAGCTTGAGATCTCTACAGAAATTATTAACAATAATGCTGAAAATTTCAAGAAATGGACCCAATCATTCGAAATATTCCTACTGGCGTCGGGCATGGAGAAAACGGAAGACAAAAGAAAAATAGCAATCATGCTGCATTCCATGGGAGATAAGGGCCTAAATATCTACAATTCCTTCAATTTGGACCTAAGCACTGCTACATTCCAAGAAGTCAAGGCAAAATTCGTCGAGTATTTTGAACCCAAAAAGAATTTGACCGTGGCGCGGCACAAATTCTTTACGTTGAAGCAACGTGTGAACGAATCCTTGGAAAACTTTCTAATGGAATTAGAAAACGCAAGTCATGCCTGTGAGTTTGGTTCGCTACGCGATTCCCTTGTAAAGGACATTTTCATTGCTAATATGGCCACAAACTTCTCGCAGTTTCGTCAAAAGCTCCTACAAGAGCAAGATTTATCCCTAGAAAGAGCCAAACTCCTCTGTAGAACACTCACGATGGCGCAGAAAAGTGAAGAATCAATCAATGCAGCAGATGGAAAAGAAGAAGCCACAGTATATAAGGTACACAAAAATCGTCGGACCAGTTTCCCCCCACACCAGAAGAGAAAAAACTCAAGATCCCCATCACGCCAAGGTCACCCAAGGTCAGCTACACCTCGATCCAGAACATCGTCGTGTGTAAAGTGCAACACATCGCATGGTCGCCGCAACTGTCCAGCATGGAAATACAGATGCAGGTCATGTTTTAAATATGGACATTTTACTCATCTATGTTTTAAGAAAAATAATGTCAGGACTATTGGTTCTGGGGTAGGTAGCATAAATCTCGATGATGAATCTAGCCCCAAGGGTGCTGAGGCTGAGAGATTTACAATAGGGGCATTATTCAACATTAAAAACATAAAGTCACAAAATGCTAGTACAAATTTGATTAACACAAATAATTCCTGGCATTATTCTCTTAAAATAAACAACAAAAATGTAGATTGCCTAATTGACACTGGAGCAGACATAAATGTGATGTCTTATCAAGTATTTACAGAATTGAATCTTAAATTTGACAAACATAGTAAAGAAATGTGTAAAAAATATAATATCTTTGCCTACAGTGGGCACAGAATTCCGATAATTTCAGTGTCAAACATTTGTTGTTTAGTAGAAAACAAAACAAAACCAGAAAACATTACTTTTGTTGTAACTAAATTAAATTGTCCAACTGTGATTGGTTTACCCACTTGTATAAAGCTAAATTTAATAACAAAAAACTTTCATATAAAGAATGAGAATGTCAAAAATGTTGAGCAAAATGTGTATATTGTGTATCAAAAAACTTGTGACAAAATTGTGACCAGATATAATGATGTGTTTCAGGGTCTAGGCTGCCTCCCATACGAACACAGCATCGTGCTAAAGAAGGATGCTATTCCGTGCGTTGACCCCCCTAGAAAGGTACCCTTCTCGTTGGTTGAACCGTTAAGGAAAGAGCTTCAACTCATGGAAAACATGGGAGTCATACGGAAGGTGAACAAACCTACTCTCTGGGTGAGTAGTTTAGTTATAGCCATGAAAAAGAATGGTGGATTGAGAATTTGCTTAGATCCTAGAAATTTAAATAAAAATTTATTGAGATGTCATTTTCCAATTAAAAATATAGATGAAGTCAGGTCTAAATTGTCCAAAGCCTCTTATTTTTCGCATTTAGATGCGTTTTCTGGGTTTTATAATATAAAATTAACTAAAGAAAGTAGTGATCTATGTACATTTCAAACTCCCTTTGGCAGATACAAATTTTTAAGATTACCTTTTGGAATAAACACGGCTACAGAAATTTTCTATAAAACCATGATAGATCTTTTCGGAGACATTGAAGGTATAATAATTTGGTGTGATGACATTTTAATATACGGTGAAACAATTGAAATACACAATAAAAGGTTAGAAATGTTTTTGGAAAGGGCTAGGCAAGTTAATTTAAAATTAAATAAAGCCAAGTGCAAGTTTCTTCTAGAAGAAATAGCATATTTGGGTTATATTTTTAGTAAAGAAGGTGTAAAAATTGATCCAGAGAAAGTTAAAGCCATAAAAGATATGCCCATACCAAAAAATATTAAAGATTTGCAGAGATTTCTAGGCATGATTAATTTTTTAGCACCGTTTATAGAAAATCTAGCAGAGAAAACTAATACCTTAAGAAATTTGTTAAAAAAAGATACATTATGGTTATGGGATGAAAATTGTCAAAAGTGCTTTGATTTGTTAAAAGAAGTCGTATCCAAAGCACCTGTGTTAACTAATTATAATTGCAATTTACCTGTGATTTTGTCGGTAGATTCATCAAAGAATGCACTGGGAGCGGTATTGATGCAAAACAAACGACCCATTGCATATAGTTCAAGAACACTTACCTCCTCTCAACAAAACTACGCTCAGATTGAAAAGGAATTGTTCGCCATACAATTTGGATGTAATAAATTTCACCAATATATTTATGGCAGTAAAACAACTGTTCATACTGATCACAAACCTTTAATTTACCTTTTTAAAAAACCTCTTCATGAAGTACCTGCTAGACTACAAAGAATGATGTTATCGTTGCAGGGTTACGACCTAGAAGTGGTTTATGTACCTGGTAAATATATGTATATAGCAGATACTTTGTCAAGAGCCTCACTCAGTGATACATACATACCTCAGTATGAACAAGACTTACAATATCATGTAAATTCAATATTTTCTAATCTCTCAGTGAGTAAGCCATATTTAGAATTAATATTATTAGAAAGTAAAAATGATGAATCTTTAAATCTGCTCAAGTCTTATATTCAGAATGGTTGGCCAAGAAGCAAAGACAAAGTAAGCTGTCTTGTGAAACCATATTGGAACATTCAAAATGAAATACATATAATGAACGGCTTAATATTTAAAGGCAATAGGCTTATTGTTCCAAAATCCTTGCAAAGACAGATTTTAGATAAAATACACTGTGGGCATTTAGGTATTAATAAAACACTCAACATAGCTAGAGAAACAGTTTATTGGCCAAATATTAACGCGGATATTAAAAACCTAATTGATCAATGTTCAGCGTGTGCAAAATTCATGGCAAACATACCCAAGGAACCGTTAAAATGCCATGAGATATCTTATCTTCCGTGGGAGAAGGTAGGTATAGATTTATTATATTTTGATGTAGAAAATTTCCTTGTCTGCATGGATTATTATTCCAAGTACATAGAGCTAGCTTCTTTGCATAAGAATTACACTGTCGATAACGTTGTTAAAAACCTCAAATCCTTCTTTGCTCGACATGGTATCCCGAAAATATTGATATCTGACAATGGTCCACCTTTTAACTCTTGCAAATTCAAGTCTTTTCTTGTTGATTGGGATGTAGAACACATTACTACCAGTCCTTATTGGTCCAGGTCTAATGGCCAGGCTGAAAGTGGAGTTAAAATTGTCAAAAACATATTAAGGAAATGCAAGGAAGATGGCTCGGATATACATTTGGCGTTACTACACTACCGCAACGCTGCTAAGGGAGATTTTCCCAGTCCGGCCGCATTATTAATGTCTAGAAACTTGCGAGTAAATTTACCAATTCTAAACAGAAAGCTCATTCCAGAAGTGGTCAAATTTTCGACGTTTGAAAGATGTCACAACAAAAGCAGAGACAGAATGTCTTTTTATTTTGACAGGAATGCGAAGTATACATCCTATTTGTTTCAGCCTGGAGATGACATTTATTTCAAAAAGAATCCTAAATCTTTTTGGTCTCCGGGAATAATTAAAGAGAAATTAGGTTGTGGTAGATCATATTATGTAGTGGATCCAAATGGTGTTGTGTATAGGAGGAATAGGGGACACATTAGACCTAGAAAAAAGAATTTAAAAAATACAAATCCTCCACCTTCTTTTTATGGCAACGGCAGCACTGACGATATGTCTCCCATAAACAGTATAGATCCCATGAGTTCGGCAGAGCTCGGAGATGGTCCTGTTCAAAATTGCATTATCGATGATAACTGTGTTCCTATGGAAAGTCTAGAAAATACCGGTTACGTAACCAGGTCTGGTAGAAGTGTGAGACGTCCTAAATTGTACATACATGAGAAATTTGAGTAGATAAGTAATGTACTGTTATTAGTTATGTAAGTTACTTAATACTAATATTAGTCTGCTTTTTTCTCGAAAAGGGAGATGTTGCATATTGACAAAAGTAAGTGTCAATGTCATTTTTGACATTGACAGATGTCATGAAGTAAAGCCTATTTAGTTTGTTTATTTCAGTTGGCCAAAAGGCTATAAATAGTGTAGACGTATATTATTGTATTAGGCATTTACCTCATATGTAATACGTAGTCAGTGTTAAGCACCAATAAAGGAGAATATAAGAATTGTTGCTGTATTATTATCATCACCACTCAGACACACATCAGGACTTACAACCAAGAGGTCGAAGCCCGCTACAATTTTCTGCCATACTTGCTGGGGGCGGCTGTCGTGACGGCACCTCCTGTGCCCGACTCGCCTTCTCCTGCAACAGCGCTATCTCCTCCCTGAGGCGCAGATTTGAGGGTGTCCTCCTTGAGGGAGACGAGACCTCGGACAGATTCCTCAACCTTGGCTTCTCCTTCTTTGAGGGCCTTGGTAAAAGTGCCCTTTAAATTACCACTTTTCGCGCGGACCATTCTTATAAGTTCCAGGCCTTGCTCACCAATCGTTTTAAGTTTGGTGGCGGCCGGGAGAGCATCAAGCGCCGCACGTTCCGCGTGTCCAGTATTTGCGATCTCCGCCTGTCTTTCCGCCTGTCGCTGCGCTTTTTGTAGAGCCGCAGCGACCTCCTTCTCGGCCTGGAGCCTCAGTTCTTCGTGCTCCAGATCCAGGTACTTCCTTTTGGCATCAGCCATACCTACGTATTCCCCAGTTGTGGGGGGACGTCCTCTCCCCCTTTTGGCGGGGACGGATTTCTTGCGACGTGACTCTGTGCGGAAAGATCTCTCCGAGCCGCCATCGTCTGAGCCTGACAGGGAGTTTGAGAGTCTCCGCTTGCCGGCCAAACTACTTCCTGCTCTATCTTGCGAGGATGCGCGCGAGCTCGCCGCTGTTCGCATTGTGTTAAGCGAACAATCCGAATCCGACATCCTCTCCATTATCACAATCGGAATCCGTTGGACATGCCTTGCGTCGTTGGTTTTGGGGACTGTAAGGTCCCCGGAAATCTCCATCGGGCCCGACTCCGGTGTGGTTATGGGCACCGGCTCCGGACTAACGCGCGTTATTGCGCCACCACTCGCCGTCGCGACGGCCTCCTTCCTCTCTACCTCCAAAGCAAATTTAGGCCCCCCCGTATACTCGGGCCGACCCCCCGCCGAAGCGGGAGTGTGGGATTCCCCATTACTGGGACCCACCCGGGGAGAATTTTTCGTTTGCTGTACCTCCATGTTTGTCACTTGTGGGCTGATGCTGACCCGATCCATTTGGGGGGATTCTGCCCCAGTGCCCTCACGACGAAACCGCCCGTTCGCCACGCATCCCAAGGCCGGGCACCACAATCCAAGGATTAGGGGCCGTAAAAGCCCATCCATCACCATTCAGAACAAAAACCTATCACGCAAAACCTAACACACACGCACAGAAGAATAAATAAAAGGGAAAAGATAGAAAGAAAAGGTGTTGAAAGATAGACGAAATAAATAAAACAATGCAAAAAAGAAGAGTATACTATAAAAAGGTGGTGAAACATAGAGAAAGACCGGCGTTCAGCCGCCTGAGTACCTCACCCCGTGTAAAAAGCGGAGTGGCGCACCCAGGCGTTGCCCAGGGACACCAACGTGGAGGAACCGGTATCGTCCCCAGCATAGGCTTCGCCTTTTTTTTTTTTTTTTTTTTTTTTTTTTTTTTTTTTTTTTTTTTTTACGGGGGAAATACGTTACGTATCCCCCGCCGCCCCCGGGGGAGGGCGGCAGGGGTATGACGGGCTCCCCCGGCGCGAGATGGAGTGCGCCGGGGTTTACCGTCTAAAACCCCCCGATGCCCACCTTCAGCGCCGTTCGCGGGGGCGTGGGAATCGCAAAGCATTCTTCCACGACCCCGCAGCGCGTGCCGCAACCGGCTCTCTTCTTTGCGGCGGCCTGGTGTGCGCCGCCGCTACCTCTCCGAGAGCTCCCCGGGCATTGGGGAGCTTTTCCTCTCGGGGCCCTTACTGTGACCGGCGATCCCCCGATCGCCGGCCACGGGCCTAGGCTTCGACCTCCGTGGCGGGGGCGGGTTGCTCCGCCCTTGCGCCTGTGGCCTTGGGCGCTTTGCGCCGGGCCCTGGAGGGAGCCTTACTCCTCGCACCTCGGCCGCAGAGGATAGGGCAAGCGGCGCACCGTAATACCGAACTTGCCTCTTCCTCTGCGGCCCCACCGATGCCGTTACCTCGCGGAACGGCCCCGCCGGCTCGCAGGGGGGGTAGAGATAGCGGCACAACACCACCACCCTCTCCCCCTGCGATCCTCCACGGCCGCAGAAGATAGGGAGTACGGCGCACCGTAATACCGGCACTCCTCTTCTTCTGCGGCCCCACCACCAGGCGCGTCCGCAGCGGACCGGCTCCTCCAGTCCGCCGGGAGCGCCCCTCCTCGGGCCGGCCTGGCCTCCTGCCCAGCCGGCCCTGGTTGCCTCTTTGCTTCGCCGTGGTCCACCATCCACGGCTACTAAGCCCCACCGCCACGACAAGGCGGGCAACCGTCGGGGGGAGCATAGGCTTCGCCTAGGAAAATTTGAGTTAACCCAACCTAACCTAACCTAACCTTTTTTTTTTTTTTTTTTTTTTTACTTGGGGAAATCCTTTATGGATCCCCGGCGGACTGGGGATGGCCACCGGGGTATGTGGGACTCTCCCGGGTGCGAGGTGAGGATCGCACCCGGGGTTACCGCACTAAAACCCCAAGGTGCCTCCTCCTCCGCTATGCTACTGGGCCGCCGGACCCGCCTGAGGCGATAACTGCAGCGGCCCGGTAAGCGGCATTTGCTACAGCAGCAAATCCTCCGCAGCAGACTGTCGGCGACAGCTGCTAGCCATCCGGGAGAGCAGCCCGAGGCACCGGGCGCTCTTCGACCGGGAGGGACTCGTGCAATGGGCGACGGGTTCCCCAACCCGTCACCCGAGTCCTATTTACGGCGGGAGCTGGTGCTCATGGTAAGCGCGCCTGCGCCCTCCGCGCCTCCTGCGAACGGGGTCTGCGGCTACGTCCGCCTCTCTTTCCCGTTCAGCGGCCTCCTTCTGCGTGATTACGTGCTCGCAGAAGGTGGCCATTGCAGTCCATGCGTCGCTCGACCGGACTATGGCTGTTATTATAGCCGGGAGCGTAAGGTCAAGTCCGATGGTGGCGCAGAGCACCGCCCGCTGTTCTACCCAGGCAGGGCAGTCCATGAGAGTGTACTGCGCTGTGTCGTCATCATTGTCACAATGGTGGCACTTGGGCGTTGGTTCCCTCCTAGCCAGATGGTGCAGGTAATGGCCAAAGCAACCATGCCCGGTCAACATCTGCACCATCCGGTAGGTAAGGGTGCCCTTACAGTGCGCCACCCACTCCTGTAGGTGCGGCCGAATTGCCGCTACCAAAATGTGTCCGGCTGTTGGGGACGCCAATCTGTCCTCCCAAGCGCGCATTGTTATGATGCGCGCCTGGCGGCGCCATCGAGCTGTTAGCTCCGGTGACACCCTATCTCCTCTGTTCTTAAACTCCGCCGTGCGGTAATAAATCTCGCTTAAAACCCGGGCCTCAAGGTCCCATGGAGGGGTTCTGGCGAGGGCGAGCGCTGCGTCGCAGGATATAGTACGATACCCGCGAATCATGCGCAACGCCATCGTCCGCTGAGGGCTCCGCAAGAGCGCCTTGTTCTGGGCACTCAGGTTGTCCGCCCAGACGGGAGCTCCATAGAGGGCCATGGACTGGAGAACCCCCGTATAAAGCCGCCTACACGTGGTCCCTGGACCTCCAATGTTGGGCAGGAGGTGTCCGAGGGCCACGGCTGTCTTTTTTAACTTGGGCACCAATCGGCGGAAATGTTCGGTGAAGGTCCACTTGGAGTCCAAGACCAGACCCAGATACTTCATTTTCGACCCAATTCGCACATTTACGTCTCCTATGAGGAGGGATGCTTCCGCGGGGGGGCGTTTTCGGGGTCCATAGAGAAACATGGCCTCCGTTTTTTCCAGCGCAACTCGCACCCCCTGTCCCTCAATACGCGTGACCACCTGGGACGCGCCGACTCTTGCCAGACGAATGGCCTCCTCAAATGTTTCTCCGCGGGCTAAGAGCAAAGTGTCATCTGCATAGCAAATGAGACGCAGCCCGCGGAGAAGAGCCGCACGCAGGACGCGGTCGAATCCGATGTTCCACAAGAGTGGGCCAAGAACAGACCCCTGTGGAACACCGCACTGAATCACGATCCGAATGACGACACCATTACGCCCGACACAGACAATTGCCCTACTCCTTAGGTATCCGCTTATGATTTGGCGAAGATACCATGGCACCTCATGATGACAGAGGCCCTCTTCGATAGCCCGGAAGGGCAAGGTATTAAACGCGTTGGCGATGTCAAATGACACCGCCAACACCACTCCACCGCGTACCGTCTGCTCTTCCGCGAACCGCTTGACTTCGAGGATCGCATCTATGGTCGAGCGTTGCGCGCGGAAGCCAAATTGCGCCTCGGAAAGATTGGGCCCTTCCCGCTCGAGTTGTTTAATGACCCTAGATGCGATCACTCGTTCCAGCAGCTTCCCGGCTTCGTCTAGCAAGACGATTGGTCTATAGGCCGAAGGTGAATCGACCGAGCGGCCGTCCTTCTTCAACAACACTAGTTTCCCTTCCTTCCAACACTGAGGGAATTCAGCCTGAGCGAGGCATGCGCTAAATAGGTCCCGCGTCCTGTCTTTGAGTGGCCCCATAGATTTGACCCAAACTCGTCCGGGTATTCCGTCCGGGCCCGGAGCAGTCTTGCGCCCGCTCAGCCTGAATATGGCAGCGTCAAACTCGCTCTCCGAAACTGGTGGCACCTCTTCGTCTACTTCCGGTTCGGTGCTGTGCGGCTCCGAGTCAGTTGCAGTCGGGAATAGCGTCGACACGATAATGGGCAGCTGCTCCGAGGGCAGCGTCTCCACGACTGGCGGACCGCGGTTGAACTTTTTCCGCACCATTCTATACGGACGCCCCCACGGGTCCCGGTCCAATTCCGCCAACATTTCTTCGCGGGCACCGTTCTTGGCCATTTGTATGGCCAGGCTTAACGCGCTCTTGGCCGCGCAATACTGCTCCCTGAGCCGCGCTATGAGTGGCTCATCCAGTGGCCTTCTCCTGCGCTGCCTTTGATATGGCCGGCGCGCCCTCACACACTGGTGTCGGAGCTCCGCTATTACATCCGACCACCAGTACACGTGCCTATTTGGAGGGCGGTGTTTTATTCGGGGCATGGCCGCATCACAAAGTCGTGTGAGCGCTCTGCGGAACCAAAGCGCCTCCTCATTTACGGCGATGGGAGCCGCGGGTCTTGGAGTCCAGGCCTCCATCTCCGCAGCCTCTTTGAGCGCTTCCACGTCTAGCTTTGAAAGCGCCCAGCGAGGGAACTCTTGAGCACTTGCCGATGAGCGTGGAGTCGGCTGAGTGACTCTCAGGGGGGAGACACTGTAGCGGATATAAAGATGGTCGGACAGTGTCTCTACTTCCTCCACTACTCTCCAGTCATGGACCAGTCCTCCAACCGCGGGGCTGGCAAAGGAGAGATCGACGATCGAGCTCCCCTGGTGCCGAACGCAGGTTGGTGCGTCCCCGCAGTTTAAAATCGAGAGACCGGTCATCAGGGTCCACTCCAGCACGGCATCTCCTCGGGCGTCGGTCACTGAGGAGCCCCAGGCTGAGTGCTTGGCGTTAAAGTCGCCGGCGACAAGAACGGGCCTTGGGGCCGCTCTTGACACTGCCACCTGCAACTCGCCCAGGAACTCCTCAAAATCTGCGAGGGTTTTGTTTGGGGAGAAGTAGACACCGAAGAAAGTGTATTCTCCCCAATCAGCCGCCACAAATCCTTGGCCTCTCTCCCGCGTTAAAAGCGGTGGGCCTGTGTCACAACTATGGATAGCGACAGAGCCAAGCGCATCTCCAACCCAAGTGTTGCGGGCTGGGACGTAGTAAGGCTCGGCCACTATCGCAATATCTATCTGCCACTGCGTCAGAGCCTGAAAGAGCAGATCCTGGGCACCGGCGCAGTGGTTTAGATTCGTCTGTAGGAATTGCAATCGTCGCCTATCCATTGTCGGTTTCCATCGCATCACCCTGTCGATCTTGTGACCGACCCGCCGTTTGAGGCTTTGCCTTTCTGTTTCGCCGCCTCTTAGGGGGGGCGCAACCCTTTCCACCGACCGAGTGGTTAGCGTTCCTACCCGCCTCTGAGCAAACTATACAGTGGGGTTTAGCTGTACACGAGGATGATTTGTGTCCGGCCTGCCCGCACCGGAAATACAACTGGCTCCTATCCACCTCCGAGTTACACCGCCGCCCCGTGTGACCGACTTCGAGGCAGCGGTAGCATTTCATGGAGCGGGGCTCCAGAGGCTGGACTCTCGCCGAGCTCCAACCGACCAGTAAGCGACCCACAGCCACCAAGGTGTTGGCGGCAGCCACGGGGCACTGTACCCACATAGTCCCGGTTCCCCCGGGACCCTCACGGACGTCGCCTCCCTTTACATGATCCGGGGAGCAGCCCGTCTTAGCCACGACCGCTGCCAAAACAGCATCTTTCGAAACGGTGTCATCAAGGCCAGAGATCCGCACGTCGGAGCATCTGACGGGCCGTGTGACTCTAGCAACGCCGACAAGTACTCCTCGCAACTTTTCTGCGAAATGGTCAGCTATTTCGCTCGTTGTGCTGGTGGGGAGTTCCATTATTCGGGCTCCCGTTGCCGCCTGTCTAATTCGGACGCCCTCCGATAGCCCTAGATCCGCCAAGTTGATCTCTTGACGGGCCTTGAGGAGTGCGTCCTTATAGGTGGCGCCACGCTCTACCGCATCGTGCTGCAGCGTTATTACGACTGCAGCGGTGGCGGGAGCAGTATGCCTCCGTCGTCTGGTCTTCTCCTTCTTGGTCTCCGGCTTCCGGGGGGCTTTGGAGGCCCCCTTCGACCGTGCTTTTGTCTTATCCGGGTGTGTCGAGTCCAGGTTAGTCACATCCGGTTGCTTATTCCTCTTCCCCTTCCCTTTCCGAACCACTGTGTTCCAGCCCTCTCCTTCTGATGAGGGACCGGGAACAGCATCCGCAGGCGGGGCAGGCTGTTGTTCAGCTGGTTTCTCCTTTCCTTGCTTTTTTGTCTTGGACTTTTTATTTTTTACTGTCTTTTCTTTTTCAGGTGCTGCCGCAGATGGAGTAGGAGCTGCTGCCCTTTTCCTCGTCGCCGGAGCCGGAGTCACCATTCTTCTGGAGGCCCCATCCTGTGGGAGGGCGGGCCAGTCCTCAGTCGGGTGAGTACCGTTATTGTCAGTCCTTTTGTCGAAGTCGCGGTGTGTGGCGGTCGAAGCCGCTTAGCTGGAAGCAGTGGCGGTCGAAGCCGCTTAGCTGGAAGCAGACGGTCCTCCATTGCCTCGATGCGCGCGTTGATCATGTTCGAGGTCCTCTCCATTAAAGAGCGGGAGAACTCCTCGAACATTGCCCGCAAGCCCGCCACCGTTACGTCCTCTGAGCCGCCTCGTTGAGCTGGGGCTGCAGATGATTTGTCAGCGCTTACTGGGGGCGGCGGTTTAGATGGTCGACTCGCCTTTTCCCGCAGCAGCGCTATTTCTTCTCTGCGGCGTATGTTCTCGGCCTCATGTTTGAGCGTATCCTCCTTGAGAGAGGCGAGGCCGCGAACAGACTCCTCAACCTTCTCTTCACCATCTTTGAGGGCCTTTATAAATGTGCCATTCATGTTCCCACTTTTCGTGCGCACCATCTTAATGAGCTCCAAGCCCTGCTCGCCAACTGTTTTTAGTTTGGTAGCGGCCTGGAGAGCATCAAGCGCCGCACGTTCCGCTTGTCTTGTTGTTGCGGCTTCCTTCTGTCGCTGCACTTTTTTTAGAGCCGCAGCGACCTCCTTCTCGGCCTGGAGCCTTAGGTCTTCGTACTCCAGTTCCAGGTACTGTCTCTTGGCGTTCGCCATTTCGACGTACTCCCCTGTTGTAGGGGGACGCCCTCGCCCCCTTTTTGCGGGAGCAGTTTTCCTCCGGTGAGTCTCCGAGCGAGCCGATCGCTCCGATCCTCCGTCATCCGAGCCAGAGCCTGAGTTAGACAGCCTCCGCTTGCCGGCCATGCTACTACCCGCTCGATCGCGCGAAGATGCGCGAGAGCTACCGGCTGTTCTCATGGTGTTAAGAGAGCAGTCCGAGTCGTCCATCCGTTCGAGTTGCACAATCGGAATCCGTTGTGAGAGCATAAGGTCGTCGTTTTTGGGGACAGAATTGTCCCCGGAAATCCTCGTTGTTTCAAGCAAATTTTTGCCCCCCTCAGAATACGTGGGGCTGGACGGGCCTAGTGGCCCGCCGAGGGATTCTCCAGTTACGGTACCCTCCTGAGGTAGTTTATTTTTAAAATCTGCCATCCATAAACTACTCCGACACCCCGGGTCGCGGTCTCTTTTTTCGGGGGTGAGCTCCCCCACCAGAGTTAAACAAAACAAGAAAGATAGTAGAAGAAAAGACGGTGAAAATAGAGAAAATAAAACAAACAAAACAAAGAAGAGTAATCTATAAAAAGATGGTGAAAGACAGAGAAAGACCGGCGTTCAGCCACGTGCCTACCTCACCCCAGGAAAGAGCCCCGAGGTGGCGCAGGCAAGTGTTGCCCAGGGACACCAACGAGGAGGAACCGGTATCGCCCCCAACCTAACCTAACCTAACCTTTTTTTTTTTTTTTTGATCACGCAGGGGAAAGGTCATTACGCCCTTCCCGGGTTGGGGGACCCGGGGGTATGTGGGACTCCCGACGCGACTCGCCGGTTTACCCACTAAAACTAACCTGCGGATTGCCATCCGCCGCTATAAGGGGAGTGTCCCGGATCTGTCTAGCACAGGACACCCCCCGCGACCGGCCGGTCTACCTCTATAGGGACCGGACTTCCACCACAATTAGGGGCCGCTCCGACAACCTGAAGCGTCCCCCTCGGCGCCGGGACTAGCTAAGCCGGGGAGGTTCCCATCCTCTCCCGGAGCCCCGTTAGACGGAAGTTTGGAGGTTCGCATAACGACGCCTCCGCACTCCCGTCCTACGCCGGCGGAGCGGAACAGAGGATTGATCTTTCTCTCTGTCCCGCTCCGCGGCCTCTTTCTGCGAAATGACGGCTTCGCAGAAAGAGACCGCCGCCTGCCAGGCCTCATCGCTCTCGAGCATGCAGCGCACCACACTCGAGAGCGAGAGGTCCCGCCCAAGCACTGCCACGAGATCGTGGCGCTGCACGGCCCATCGGTCGCACACCTCTAAGGTGTGCTGGGCCGTGTCCTCCGCAGCGCCACATTGGTGGCAGGCTGGCGTTGGCTCCCTCCTGGCGACCTTACACAGGTACGCACCGAAGCAGCCATGCCCGGTGAGCACCTGTGTAAGGCGGAAGGTGAGTGGCTTTCGCTTGCGGCGCATCCACGCCGCAAGGACTGGACGCAGCGCCTCGGCCGTACGTTGGCCGTACTGCGACTGCGCCAGCACCTCTCCCCACCTTCCCAGCACCCACTGCTCTCCCAGCCTTCGGAACCGCCTGAGCTCCTCCCACGAGGGGACCTCGCCATGTGACCTCCTCTCTGACATGAGGAGGTACGTCTCGGCAAGGACCCTTGCCGTGAGTTCCCACGGCGGTTCCCCCGCCAGGGCAGTGGCTGCCGCCCAGGAAACCTAACCTTTTTTTTTTTTTTTTTTGATCTCGCAGGGGAAAGGTCATTACGCCCTTCCCGGGTTGGGGAACCCGGGGGTATGTGGGACTCCCGGCGCGACTCGCCGGTTTACCCACTAAAACTGAACCTGCGGATTGCCATCAGCCGCTGAATGGGGAGTGTCCCGGATCTGTCTAGCACAGGACACCCCCCGCGACCGGCCGGTCTACCTCTAAAGGGACCGGACTTCCACCACAATTAGGGGCCGCTCCGACAACCTGAAGCGTCCCCCTCGGCGCCGGGACTAGCTAAGCCGGGGAGGTTCCCATCCTCTCCCGGAGCCCCGTTAGACGGAAGATTGGAGGTTCGCAAAGCGACGCCTCCGCACTCCCGTCCTACGCCGGCGGAGCGGAACAGAGGATTGGTCGATCTCTCTGTCCCGCTCCGCGGCCTCTTTCTGCGAAATGACAGCTTCGCAGAAAGAGACCGCCGCCTGCCAGGCCTCATCGCTCTCGAGCATGCAGCGCACCACACTCGAGAGCGAGAGGTCCCGCCCAAGCACTGCCACGAGATCGTGGCGCTGCACGGCCCATCGGTCGCACACCTCTAGGGTGTGCTGGGCCGTGTCCTCCGCAGCGCCACATTCGTGGCAGGCTGGCGTTGGCTCCCTCCTGGCGACCTTGCACAGGTACGCACCGAAGCATCCATGCCCGGTGAGCACCTGTGCAAGGCGGAAGGTGAGGGGTTTCCTCTTGCGGCGCATCCACGCCGCAAGGACTGGTCGCAGTGCCGCGGCCGTATGTTGGCCGTACGGCGACTGCGCCAGAACCTCACCCCACCTTCGCAGCAACCACTGTTGCCCCAGCCTCCGCACTCGCAAGAGCTCCTCCCACGTCGGAAACTCGCCGTTCTGTGCCCTCCTCTCTGCCGCGAAGAGGTGCACCTCGGCAAGCACCGACGCCTGGAGCTCCCACGGCGGATCTCCAGCCAGGGCAGTGGCCGCCACCCAGGAGACTGTACGGTAGCCCCTGATTACCCTCACCGCTATGACCCGCTGCGCTCTTCGCAGCTGGGCCTTATTGCGAGCGGTGAGGGAGTCCGCCCAAATAGGGGCTCCGTACAAGGCTATACTCCGACACACCCCGGAGTATAGCCGCCTGCAGGCTTCGCTGGGCCCTCCTATATTAGGCAGGAGTCGGCCCAGCGCTGACGCCACCCTCACGACCTTCGGCCCCAGTTGTTGGAAATGGGGACCGAAGGTCCACCTCCCGTCCAGAGTGAGTCCGAGACACTTAAGGGTTGGACTCACCCTGACCTCCGTCTCTCCGATAAGGAGTCGTGCTCCGGGCGGGGCCCCTTTCCTCCCGGGTCCGCGGAAGAGCAGGGCTTCGGTCTTGTTCAAGCGTACCCGAAGCCCCAACCGCTCTATGCGGCTGACTACGAGGGATACTCCCACCTCAGCCAGCCGCGCAGCCTCCTGGTATGTTCGTCCCCGGGACGTGACATAGGTGTCATCCGCATAGCAGATGACACTCATCCCGGGGAGAAGGCCACTCCGCAGGACCCAGTCGTAGCCGATGTCCCACAGGTTCGGTCCCAGAACCGAACCCTGCGGGACACCGCACTCGACTCTCCGCCTCTCTAGGGACCCCGACCGGTCCTCGTACACGATCTCCCTATCGGAGAGATACGCGTTCAACAGCCTCCCGATATACGGGGGCACACCGAAGAAATTCAGTGCCTCCCGTATCACGCTGTGGGGAAGGCTGTTGAAGGCGTTGGCGATGTCCAGCGACACCGCCACCACCACCTCCTTCCCGCGTTCCGCCTCACCTGTCACCGACTTGAGGCGCCCTATCGCGTCGACGGTCGACCGACCGGCCCGAAACCCGAACTGCGAATCTGACAGTCCGGGCCCCGGGCCTTCCTCCAAATGCTGAACAAGACGGGAGGCCAGGATGCGTTCAAAAGCCTTGCCCGTCTCGTTCAGCAGTACGATCGGCCGCACCGCCGTCGCACAGTCCGGTGGTCGCCCGTCCTTTGGTAGCAGGACGAGCCGACCCTCCTTCCACGCCTTCGGGAACTGGCCGCACTGAAGGCAGCGGTTAAACAGCTCCCGAAGGCTGTCTTCGAGATGCACGAGAGCTAACGACAGAACCCTCCCGTGCACCCCGTCCGGACCGGGCGCTTTCTTCTTACTACGGAGGCGGGACAGAACCGCCTCCATTTCCGCGTCGGTGACAGGTGGCGGAACACCCTCCACCATCGAGTTCGGCGTCCGTCGGGCCATCCGCGGCGGAGCGAAGCCTACCGGGGGGTCCGGGAACAACTCCCGGACGATGTTCCCCAGAAGCTCTGGCTGGAGCGCTTCCGTCAAGGGGGCCGACTGGGCGCGAAGTTTGTCTCGCGCCCTTTTATACGGTCGGCCCCAGGGATCGTTCTCGATCCCCTCTACAAGCTCCAGCCACGCTCGCTCCTTGGCCCGACTGATGGCCAGCTGCAGGATCTCTCGTTTCGCCATGTAGACCCTGTACAGCCGACCATCCCGCTCCACGTCCTGGGGGCGGCACCGCCTGCTACGAACGTAGGCGCGACGCGCCGCATTGCAGGCGGTGCGAAGGTCGGCCAACTCCACCGACCACCAATACACCGCCCGTCGAGGTGGGGGGGGGCCCCAAACTCTCGGCATGGCTGC
This sequence comes from Phengaris alcon alcon, assembly GCA_037179445.1. Lineage (NCBI taxonomy): Eukaryota > Metazoa > Arthropoda > Insecta > Lepidoptera > Lycaenidae > Phengaris > Phengaris alcon. The sequence continues at coordinate 12,716,926 of JAYRCH010000021.1, read as the reverse complement.
TCGACACACGCTAGAGAGCACGTTGCCGAAACAGCCAGCCATTTCCTCCAAGGAAACCTAACCTAACCTAACCTAACCTAACCTAACCAGTCTCAGCCCGATCGCGGTCCGATAAGCAGCTTTTTTCAATCGCTCCGTATTAAAAAATCGAAAAAAGTGGGTTAGAGTGCTCCGATTTTGACGATCGAGGTATCGGCACGTTCGTCTCGGCGCCCCCCACACGCGGGTGATATCCACTTACCTTAAAAAAGTTAAAAAAGTGCAAAAAACTAGTAAAAACGGAAAGTGGAAAAATTTTAAAACTTAAAAGTGTAATAAAAATAGAATTAGTGAATGGATTTTTAAAAACTAAAGTGGACTTTGTGCAGGACAGTGACCGTTATAAGTGTAGTGAATTTTGTGATCGTAGCTATAGTATAAGTACCTTTGACCTTTGATTTTAGTTTTAAGCGTCCCCACGAGGTGGGTGAAATACAGTGTTGTGCGAAACGGATTACAGTGCACCAGAAGGCGGCATTGGAGAGCCTGTCAAATCCGCAAAAATAAAAATTTTTGGACATTTAGGGGGTGAGTTATTTAAATATAAAAACGTAAATTTTAGCGGACTCCCCCAGCGAAACTACTAGAGACGCGTGGGTTTTGAAGAGCGATAAATTAGCTGCTCCCCAGCCTCTAAATAGTCCAACAAAAAAGGGTAAGTCCCCCACTGAAAAATTTTTCAGAAAGGGGGAAAAACCCATATTATAGAAAAGGAGTTGGCGCATAAAAACCAGAGGCTGCAAAAATAAACTGTAAGTGTAGACCTGTAGAGGAACTCGCCCCCTATCACCCGGAAGAAACCCCGAAGCTCTAGGCCCAACGGTTCCAGAGATAGAGGGAAAAAGGTGGAAAACCGGGATAGCTCGGGAACGACGGGAGACACCGGGATAAGATCAGTATAATTAGATAGGAGACAAACGGACGAATCACTGGACACCTTGCACGAGTAAATTGGACCACGGGAACGGGAGTTATCGTCGAAAAACTATTGGCGGCCATTTTGTCCGCCATTTTGATAAATTTTTAAACATTTATAGCTCCCGAACCGCTCGAGATACAACGACGTGCGACGACTCCCTGAAAAGGGCCCAACCCGAAGAAGCCGATAGGCGTGAAAACCAGCCGGGAAAAGGGGGGATTAGAACCCCCCCAAACTCCCCCATCATAATAAGCCCAAGGTACGGAAACCCTAGGAGCAAGGAAACCCCGGTCCGCTACCTAAAAGGCCAAGGGAGTTATTGACAATTTAAACCCGACTTTGACGTTTGTCGGCCATATTGGAAAATTTCAAACGGCCATATCCCGAGAACGAAAAGTCGTGGAGACAAACGGATTGCGGATTCCGGCAGCTGGGAAGAAGAGCCACATTACACGCTAGGTAGGGACCTAAAAATAGGAAAAAATTTTGCGAAAAATTTTGGGGTCAAAGTAGACCAGAAACGGATAGAGGAGAAGGAGCCAGGTCGAATAAACCCAGACACGACCCACCAGGGACGCACCGTTCCTGAGATATCGGCCCCTAAAGTCCGACACTGACAGTTCTGGAACTGTCAGGGAGCCGATAAAAACCCCTATATCTCAGTCCATAGTTGAGATACGAACACAGGACTTTCTTTGGAGTATAGGGCGTCACCTCAGCTACACACCCCCTGAATTCCAGCTCAATCGGGGTCATCGGATTTTGAAGGTCAGATCTGGGGGTTAGACCTGGAAAATAAGAAAGAGCTTTAAAAACCCTTTAAAAAGAGCCCAAACTCGGCCCAACTAGCTAAGAATACAAAGAAGCAGCTAAACATCTAGTTTTTAAGACTGAAATTGGCCGCCATTTTGAAAATTTTAAAAGCTAAATAACTCCGCTCCTGCAAATCGTAGAGAGTCGGGGTTTTCGCCACAGGCATTGGCAGCGGAAGCCCTACGCAGGCAGGTAAACATCGAAGACCTGTGAAAGAGGTGAACACCTGGAACGGGAAAAAACTCACCTGAAGGCTTCTGCACGTCGTAGAGAGGGGTAGTTTTCGGGCGCTGGTTCCGGTAGAGGGTGACGACGCCCCACCTGGAAGTGCAGCACACCTGGAACACCTGCAGCATCTGAAAAAAGAAAAAGAAGATAACTTACCTGCTGGAAGCTGCTGTGCTGGCTGGAACCGCTCCGAGACCTGAAAAATAGAATTTAGATTAAGGTAATTACGCTGTTTTATTTAGATTAGTGATCAGTAGCCCCTATTGGAGCTACTGATTAGTTATAAGACTAGTAAATAAGGACCAACTACACCATTTTTGGGGTAGTTGCTAGGCTAAGAATTTTGACTGTATTGTGCGCCTAGGGAACCTCTTACACTACACATTATTTACTTAGATAGAATAGGCCAGTTATCCCCCTATTGGGGAAACTGTTAGTGTAGGAATTTTAATTGACTTTTACTATCGGATTCTAGGCTATTAGGGTAGGTCAGTTAACCCCCTATTGGGGTAACTGCTAGATTAGGTTATTATTGACGTTTTATTACTGACATTTATTAATTGATATTATTTATTAATTACTATTGAATTGATCTTATTTTATTCTATTTTTATCTCATCCCAATCCAAAATTTTATTTCAATTGATATTTTAAATTTTACTTATTAAAATCTTGACCAGTCCCCCAACATGTATCGCACTCCCCAAAAGCGAGCCAGCGACACATTTACTATATCCTCACCACAAGAGAACGAGATTGATGAGGGTAGAGCCCAATCGCAACCAGCGAGACTACCCCCTGTGCGAACTAGCATAGATAAATTTCAAGCAATGGCAATAAATGATGTAACGTCCCCACCCAAAAAAGAGAAACCCAAGCCCGAAATTACCCTAAAAGCAAGGGCTAAAAAAGTTACTACTGTAGAGAAGACAGCAAGTCCCGTAACACCAAAACAAAATAATGACCCACCAGCACCCAAACCTAAAAATAAAAAAGTAGTTATAGAGGAAAAACCAGAAAGTCCCCTACCTCAAAATAGACCCAGGACGGAGGAGGGTAAGACCTGTCTACAGCGGGCAAAGCACTGCATTAATACTTCAAGGAATTTTAAAACAGACCTGAAAGAAGGTGCTTTGGCAGCTGTGGACAGGATGTATCAAATAATAAAAGTGTTAGAGCTAGAACTAGAACTTACCCGGGGAAAAATACGGAGTAGTGGAGGGCTGGAGAAGGACCCTTTACATCCCCCCCAGCCACCCGTGACCACGACGATAGAGGCAGAAGACGCACCGATGTACCTGGAAAAGAAAAATAGGTCAATAGAGGAAAGTATGAATGAGGGAATGAAAGAGATAATGAAGAAGATAGATGAGGTGAAGGGATTGATAGAGGACAATAATGTGAGAACAGAAAAAATGAATGTGCTCTTGGAGAGCGCCACAGCCGTCACCAAATCGGTGAGCTATGCGGGCATTGTCTCGAGAGGAGTCGCTGAGCGAGTCCCCGAGACAAGGGCACTGCATTCGGTTGTGGTGTCCTCCAAGGATACACAGGACACGGGAGACGAACTGATGGAGAAAATTAGAAAGACGGTAGATGCCAAGGATGGGTGGGTAAAGGTAGAAAGAACGAGGAAAGTCAAAAATAGGAGGGTAGTCGTCGGCTGTGTGAATGAGGAAGAAAGAAATAAGGTGAAGGAAAGATTGAGAAAGAATGAGGGATTGGTAGTGGAAGATGTGAAGAATAAAAACCCCCTACTGGTCTTCAAGGATGTGATGAAGAACGACAATGCCGACTTCAAGACCGCGTTCAAGAACCAGAACGCGGCCATCCTTGGAGGCCTTAAGGAGGAAGAGAGTAAGGTAGAAGTAGTGTATGGACTGAGAGCAAGGAACCCCCTGCAGAACCATCTTGTAGTCAGAGTTAGCCCACAGGTGTGGAAGAGATGCGTGAATGTAGGATATGCCCATATAGGCATATGCAGAGTGAGAGTGGAGGACCATAGTCCGCTGGTGCAGTGCTTCCGCTGCCTCGGGTATGGGCATACGAAGAAGGTATGTAGGGAGGAAGTAGATCGATGCAGTCACTGCGCAGGTCCTCATATGAGGACCGCTTGCGAAAAGTGGCTGCGGAGAGAAGCGCCTCAGTGCATAAATTGCACTAAGGCCAAGAGAGGTAGCGCGGAGCACAGTGCCCTCGATAGAGAGTGCGCTGAGAGAAAGAGGTGGGATGCTCTGGCTAGATCGGCGGTGTCGTATTGCTGAGGTTGTCTCCGGTGAGTACTTCCAGTACCGAGTATTGCAGGCCAACCTTCAGCGGAGCCAAATCGCCACAAGGGAGTTATTACTCGAGGCCACTAAGCGTAAGGTTGGCGTAGCGTTGCTGCAGGAGCCCTACATAGGTGGGGCGCGGAGTATGAGGACATACAACGGGGTGAGGGTCTACCAGAGCGATGGAGAAGGGGGTGGTGTTGTCAAGGCGTGTGTTGTGGTATTCGACGATACATTGGACGTCGAGCTACACACACGCCTCAGCAACAACAACATAGTTGTGACCACCCTCCGAACCAAAGCCTGGGAGATGGTTGTCGTGTCCTTCTACTTCGAGCCCGATAAGCCTGTAGGGCCCTATCTGGACCATCTTATGCGGATAGGGAGAGAGTTGGGGTCCGATAAGATGGTCCTGGGCGGCGACGCGAACGCTAAAAGCCCGTGGTGGGGTGGCGACGCGGAAGACCCGCGTGGAAGGGATGTGTCTGCTGTACTGGAAGCAATGGGCTTACATATACTCAACACTGGAGACACCCCAACATTCGACACTGTCAGAGGGGGAAAAAGGTATTCCAGCTACGTGGATGTGACAGCGTGCTCCGACGACCTGCTGGACCGAGTGGGCGACTGGAGGATTGATGAGGGTCTGACGAGCTCGGACCACAACGGCATATCTTTTGGCATCAGACAACAGAAATCCACAGGCACAAACATAATACGTACCACACGCATGTTTAACACACGGAAGGCAAACTGGGCTCAGTTTCGTGAGAAACTGACTCAGCTGATGTCAGACAGACAATTGACTGTACAAGCAATAGACACAATACATAGCACACAACAAATAGAAGAAGTAATAGACAGAAACACGGAAGCCATAACACAGACATTCAGAGACACTATGCCAACTAAAAAACACACACAGAGATTCACCTTGTCGTGGTGGAATGATGAGCTCGGGCAGCTGAAGAAGGAGGTCGCCACGAGGAAACGCAGGATTCGTAACGCTGCGCCTGATCGCAGAGACCGCGTGGTTGGAAGGTACCTGGAAGCGAAAGAGACGTATGAAAAGGCAGTGAAAGATGCACAGACTGAGAGTTGGAAGGAGTTTTGCCGGAAACAGGATAGGGAGGGGGTCTGGGAGGGCATCTACAGGGTGTTGAGCAGAGTCAGAGGGAGGGAGGAGGATCTGCCCCTTATGAGGGACGGTGAAACCCTCGACGCCCAAAGCTCCGCAGAATGGCTGGCGGAGACCTTCTACCCCTGGGACCAGGAAAGTGATGAAAGAGAGGAACATCGGCGGACGCGCCGGCGGGCGGAGTCCTTGGACTCCGAACCGCCGACGGGTCCGGACGACCCTCCTTTCATCATGGAGGAGTTGAAGAGAGCCGTAAGGTCCTTCAACCCCAAAAAGGCCCCCGGGGCGGATGGACTCACGTCGGACATCTGCCAACGCGCTGTAGAATGTGACCCGGAATGGTTCCTTGCTCTGCTGAATAGGTGCCTCACTGTCGCCTGCTTCCCCAAACAGTGGAAGCGGGCGACTGTGGTGGTGCTAAGGAAGCCGGGCAGGGAATCGTACCGGGTACCAAAAGCCTATCGTCCGATCGGCCTCTTGCCTGTTCTCGGCAAAATCTTCGAGAAGATGCTGGTCGCCCGACTTAGGTTCTACCTGCTGCCCAAGATCAGCCCTAACCAGTATGGCTTTATGCCCCAAAGGAGCACCGAAGACGCCCTCTATAGGTTGGTGGGCCACATCAGAAAGCAGAGGGAGGAGAAAAAACTTTCTGTTGTGGTCTCGCTGGATATAGAGGGGGCCTTCGATAGTGCTTGGTGGCCGGCCATAAAGGTTAGGCTGGCTGGGGTTGGGTGTCCGGGGAACCTGAGGCGGCTGATCAGCAGCTATCTGAGTGAAAGAGAAGTGAATGTGAGATACGCTGGAATGGAAGTGAGCAGGGAGACCAACAAGGGGTGCGTGCAGGGGTCCATAGGTGGACCGATCCTGTGGGACCTCTTGTTGGACCCCCTGCTATGGATGTTAGAGGAGATGGATGTGTTTTGTCAGGCATTCGCCGACGACGTAGTGCTAGTGTTCGAGGGGGACACCGCCCTCGAAATAGAGCTCAAGGCCAACAGAGTGTTGGAGGCAATAAATAAGTGGAGGGAGTCGAACAAGCTGAAGTTCGCCCCCCACAAAACTTGTGCATTACTGGTTACACGGAAATTTAAGTACGACATACCTAGACTCGCTATGGGGGGTGTTAGTTTGGCGTATCATGACCATATAAAGGTGCTAGGTTTAATAATAGACACCGGCCTCACCTTCAACACACACGTAGCAAATGTATGCAAAAAAGCAATCGATAGATATAAGCAGCTAGCCAAAGCTGCTAGAGTAGGTTGGGGGCTTAACCCCCAGATAGTTAAGACCATATATATGGCTGTAATAGAGCCGACTATTCTGTATGCATCGGCAGCGTGGGCACCCACCGTGGAAAAGATGGGGGTCCAGAAAAGGCTGAACTCCGTTCAACGGGGTTTTGCCCAGAAGATCTGCAGAGCATATCGGACCGTCTCCCTGAACTCTGCAATGCTGCTGGCTGGGATACTCCCACTTGATCTCAGGATAATCGAAGCTTCGAGGCTCTATGAGATCAGGAAGGGGGTGCCTCACCCGGTGTTGAGGGACAGGGAGGTGGAACGAAATGCTCCAGCGGTCGAGGACCCACATCCGGCAGAGCAGGAAGAGCTGAGGTTTGACTTGGTAGACGAGGACTCTTATGCGGGCGTGGTTGATAGCCACGTCCATAGGATCTACACAGACGGCAGCAAGATTGAGGGTCGAGTCGGAGCCGCACTCTCCGTATGGGAGGGTGAGGCCGAGACGAAGGCCGTCAAGCTTGCGTTGCCGTCGTATTGCACCGTCTACCAGGCCGAGCTTCTAGCGCTCCATAGAGCTGTAGACATAGCCTGCAAGAGTGGAATGGCGAAGGTCGGTATCCTTAGCGATTCCAGATCGGCCCTCCAGGCTGTCACCCTTAGTTCCCCTCATCCCCTGGCAGTGCAAACAAGGGCGGCCCTCCGAAAAACTGCTTTGCAGAGGCGGGAGGTCTCCCTGTTTTGGATCAAGGCGCACGCAGGGTTGAGAGGGAATGAGAGGGTTGACGAGTTAGCCAAAGAGGCCGCGCTGGGATCGAAAAGGAAACCTGACTACGACCTGTGTCCTGTTTCATTCGTCAAGCGTATCTTAAGAGAGGATACGGTTGAGGAATGGGACAGGAGATACGAAGTGGGAGGGACGGCCGGAACCACGAAGCTCTTTTTCCCAAGCGCTGCTGCTGCATACAAGATAGTCAACAAAATAGACATTACGCATCACACCACACAGATACTGACTGGACACGGCGGGTTCGCCTTCTACTTGAACAGATTCAAGTTGAAGGAGGACCCGTCGTGTTCATGTCAGCCAGGAGTTGAGGAGACGGTTCCTCACCTGTTACTCGAGTGCCCAATTTTTGCTAGCAGTAGATATGATACTGAGCAAAGATTGGGCATATCGATGACGGGTGAGAACCTGTCTTCCATCCTGGGGGGTAAGAAGAGGGAAGTTTTCCTCTCTTATTGTAAAAAAATTGTAAAACTGGTAAATAGAAAAAACTGTGATATTTTGGTGTGATTTTTAGTATAGGCTCTAGATTATTATCGTGATATTAGGTTAAGTTGAATGTGTGTGCCGTAGTTTTACTCTGTATCATTTTATTGGAATATTTTTACTTTGCAATTTGAATTTTATTGAAATATTATTATTATAAGAATTACTCTATTGAATTACTATTAATGTATGACTATTATTATTATGATTATTATTACTAAACATCCGACATGTACCATGTACGGTACAGCAATAATACTAAGATTTGATTTAAAAGTTATATAGATATGTAAAAAGAAAGGAAGTAAATTAAAAAGATTATTGTCAAATAGATGTAAGAATATAAAAAAGATAAAAAGATCAAAAGAACAAAACCAGCCCTGATCATGTTAGGGGGAGGGGAATAAAAAAAAAAAAAAAAAAAAAAAAAAACCTAACCTAACCTAACCTAACCAGTCTCAGCCCGATCGCGGTCCGATACACAGCTTTTTTCAATCGCTCCGCAGAAAAAATTCGAAAAAAGTGGGTAAAAGTGGCCCGATTTCAAAAATTTTGGTGTCGCTGGAATCGTCGCAGTGCCCCCCACACGCGGGTGATAGTGTTATATCTTAAAAAGTTTAAAAAACAAGTGAAAACAGTGAAAAACTGAAGTTATAAAAAAGTGGAAAGTTTAAAGTGCGGTAACAGACGCGTTAGAAAGTGGATTTCTGTGAAACAAAGTGGACAAGGTAGGGAACAGTGACCCTTATATACCTACGAAGTTTTAAGGTTAAAGACGTACGGGAACTACCTTTGACCTTGTGGTTTGTGTTTTGGCGTCACCACGAGGTCATTGAAATAAGGATCCCAGTGAACAAACAGGAAGTGATTAAAGAAGACACATATAGGACAAGGGCAAAACACAAAACAGAAAAATTTTCGGGTACACAGGGGGTGAGTTATTCAAATTAGAAAATAAGATTTTAAAATAGCAATAGCGGAGCAGCACACAGAGACGCGTGGGTTTTGGCAGTGGAATTAGTTGGGACAAATAGGCATCTTCACGTCCCACAACAAAAAGGTAGGTGGTCCGGAGCAAGAACCCGGAAAAAACCGGGAAAAACCATTTTTCCAATAAACCGGAGACCACGCAGACCAGGAATTATCTGGAGACACCAGAACCCACCAGGAGCTGCCCGCCCTCACCCCCCACCGAACGCCGCAAACCGCGACTTTCCAGCTGCCCCAGGACCATAATTAACCTAAAAAAGGTAAAAATCCGGGATAAACAGGGAACGGCTGGAGTAGCGGGAACATAACAGTGACGAGGCGATACCCAGGAAGAAGACCAATCCAACGACACCTCGCGCGCCTCTCTACAACAAGGGGTTCCGGAGATAATCAGGAAAAACGTTTTAGCGGCCATTTTGTCGGCCATATTGGAAAATTTCAAAGGCCGACAGCTCCGGAACCACTCATCGGACAGACGCGTGCGACACATCGTTGGAAAGGTCTAGGGGAGGAGCACACAGGAAGACCGGAAAAGAGGGGGGTAAGGGGGGATTTGGAACCCCCCCAAATTCGACCACCATCACCTGCCCAAGGTGAGGACACCCCCAGAGAGAGGAAACTGCGATCCGAGAAGGCAAAAACTGACGGAGTAATCGAGCGAATATTCTAACTTTGACGTTTCGTCCGCCATTTTCAAAAAGTTTAGACGCTGATTGCTCCGAAACCAGAAGAGATAGAAGGACGCGGTTTTCGACCTCGGGCACTACGAGACACCACCTACACTTTCCGAAGGTCAAAGGTCGGAAAAGTTGGAAAACTGGGAAAAATTTTCCAAAAAAATTTCCCGCAAGATTAGACGAGAATTGGGTAGAGGGGACAATTCCAAGGCTAACAAACCCAAGAACCCCCTATCTAAGACAAACGGTTGCCGAGCTACAAGCCTCTGAAGTTAGCCACTGACAGCTCGGCAACTGTCAAACGCCTCACAAAAGACACTATAACTCCGCTCCTATCTGGCCTAGGAGAACGGGGTTTCTTTCTATATCAAAGGCACTACTTCAGCCACCCTCTCCCCGAATTTGAATCAAATCGGGGCCATCAACATCTCAAGGGCGAATTAGAGGAGGACACCTGGATATCTGGAAAGGCCATAAAAAACCGAGAAGAAAGAGCCCAAACACGGCCCATTTATCGTAAAAACAGAAGAAGTAGCGGAAGATCTAATTTCCAGACATAAATTTTGGCCGCCATCTTGAAAAACTTAAAACTCAAATATCTCCGTTCCCGTACCTCGCACCGCAACGGGGTTTTGACTGCTGACACTAGCAGCCAAATCCCTATCCAGGAAGGATAAAATCCAACACCTGGAACAAGGGGTTCCACCTGGAAAAACAAAAAATTTAAATTAAGGCTTCCAGACGTCCTAGAAAGCTGCGGTTTTAGGGCACCAGCACCGGAGGAGAGTGACGACGCCACACCTCGAAGACCGGAACGCCTGGAACACCAGCAGCACCTGCAAACAAAAGAAAAGTTAAAAACTTATCTGTGAAGCCAGCACCATCCGGAACAACAGCAACACCTGGAAAAAAGCTTATTCTAAGGTACAACACATTATTATAATTGTATAGACCAGTAGCCCCTATTGGAGCTGCTGAATAATTTGTAAAAACTAGAGTAAGGACCAACTACACCATTTTTGGTGTAGTTGCTAGGTTAAGACTTGTGATTGTATTGTGTGCATAGGGAACCCCTTACACTACATATTATATATTTAGTTAGAGTAGGTCAGTTACCCCCCTATTGGGGGAACTGTTAGGGTAAGATTTGATTGACATTATATTGACATTTTATTAATTGACATTTTGACTTTATTTTATTTTATTTTACTTTATTTTACTTTCTTTTGAATCATTTATTGTAATTTTACTAATTGTATTTTATTGTATTTTATTGATTTTATTGACGAATCCCCCTAAAAATCAGCAATATGATGCGCTCTCCACCCCCCCCTCGGAAGAGCGACACGTTCATAGTGTCCCCACCAAAAAGGAACAAGGTAAGCGAGGGCAAGGTCCTCTCGCAACCAGCTAAAACCTCGGAAGTTAGAAAAAGTGTTGAAAAGCTTGAAGCTTTAAGCCTACAAACTGTAACCCCCCCCAAACAAATTAAACAAAATGAGCCACAAACCCTCAAATCGAAAGCCAAAAAACTAACTACAGCAAAGAAGCCCGAAAGTCCAATAAATCTAAGTAGACCTAGAACTGCAAAAGGTAGGGCCTGCCTGGAGCGCGCCAAGCACTGTATTAACACATCTAGGAATTTTAAAACTGACTTAAAAGAAGGTGCTTTGGCGGCTGTAGACAGGCTCTACCAAATCATAAAATTATTAGAGACCGAACTCACCATCGTAAAGGCAGGATCCGGCGGAGGGCTGGGGAGGGACCCTTTACATCCCCCCCAGCCACCCGTGAACACGACGAGCACAGCAGATGGTGCGATGGTAGTAGACCTGAAAGGGAAAAATACATTAATAGAGCAAAGTATGAATGAGGGAATGAAAGAGATGAGGAAGAAGATGGATGAGATGAAGGGATGTATAGAGGAGAGTAATGTGAGAATGGAAAAACTGAACGCGCTCTTGGAGAGCGCCACAGCCGTCACCAAATCGGTGAGCTATGCGGGCATTGTCTCGAGAGGGGTCGCTGAGCGAGTCCCCGAGACAAGGGCACTGCATTCGGTTGTGGTGTCCTCCAAGGATACGCAGGACACGGGAGACGAACTGGTGGAGAAAATTAGAAAGACGGTAGATGCGAAGGATGGGTGGGTAAAGGTAGAAAGAACGAGGAAAGTCAAAAATAGAAGGGTAGTCGTCGGCTGTGTGAGTGAGGAAGAAAGAAATAAGGTGAAGGAAAGATTGCGAAAGAATGAGGGATTGGTAGTGGAAGATGTGAAGAATAAAAACCCCCTTCTGGTCTTCAAGGATGTGATGAAGAACGACAAAGCCGACTTCATCACCGCGTTCAACAACCAGAACGCGGCCATCCTTGAGGGCCTTAAGGGGGAAGAGAGAAAGGTGGAAGTAGTATACGGGAGAGCAAGGAACCCCCTGCAGAACCACCTCGTAGTCAGAGTAAGCCCACAGGTGTGGAAGAGATGCGTGAATGTAGGATATGCAAATATAGGCATATGCAGAGTGAGAGTGGAGGACCATAGTCCGCTGGTGCAGTGCTTCCGCTGCCTCGGGTATGGGCACACGAAGAGGGTGTGTAGGGAGGAAGTTGATCGATGCAGTCACTTCGCAGGTCCTCATATGAGGACCGTTTGCGAAAAGTGGCTGCGGAGAGAAGTGCCTCAGTGCATAAACTGCACTAAGGCCAAGAGAGGTAGCGCGGAGCACAGTGCCCTCGATAGAGAGTGTGCTGAGAGAAAGAGGTGGGACGCTCTGGCTAGATCGGCGGTGTCGTATTGCTAAGGTTGTCTCGTATTGCAGGCCAGTATTAGGCCAGGTTAGCGTAGCGTTGTTGCAGGAGCCCTACATAGGTGGGGCGCGGAGTATGAGGACATACAACGGAGTGAGGGTCTACCAGAACGATGGGGAAGGGGGTGGTGTTGTCAAGGCGTGTGTTGTGGTATTCGACGATACATTGGACGTCGAGCTACACACACGCCTCAGCAACAACAACATAGTTGTGACCACCCTCCGAACCAAAGCCTGGGAGACGGTTGTAGTGTCCTTCTACTTCGAGCCCGATAAGCCTGTAGGGCCCTACCTGGACCATCTTATGCGGATAGGGAGAGAGTTGGGATCCGATAAGATGGTCCTGGGCGGCGACGCGAACGCTAAAAGCCCGTGGTGGGGTGGCGACGCGGAAGACCCGCGTGGAAGGGATGTGTCTGCTGTACTGGAAGCAATGGGCTTACATATACTCAACACTGGAGACATCCCAACTTTCGACACTGTCAGAGGGGGAAAAAGGTATTCCAGCTACGTGGATGTGACAGCGTGCTCCGACGACCTGCTGGACCGAGTGGGCGACTGGAGGATTGATGAGGGTCTGACGAGCTCGGACCACAACGGCATATCATTTGGCATCAGACAACAGAAATCCACAGGCACAAACATAATACGTACCACACGCATGTTTAACACACGGAAGGCAAACTGGGCTCAGTTTCGTGAGAAACTGACTCAGATGATGTCAGACAGACAATTGACTGTACAGGACATAGACACAATACACAGCACACAACAAATAGAAGAAGTAATAGACAGATACACGGAAGCCATAACACAGACATGCAGAGACACTATGCCAACCAAAAAACACACACAGAGATTCACCTTGTCGTGGTGGAATGATGAGCTCGTGCAGCTGAAGAAGGAGGTCGCCACGAGGAAACGCAGGATTCGTAACGCTGCGCCTGATCGCAGAGACCGCGTGGTTGGAAGGTACCTGAAAGCGAAAGAGACGTATGAAAAGGCAGTAAAAGATGCACAGACTGAGAGTTGGAAGGAGTTTTGCCGGAAACAGGATAGGGAGGGGGTCTGGGAGGGCATCTACAGGGTGTTGAGCAGAGTCAGAGGGAGGGAGGAGGATCTGCCCCTTACAAGGGGCGGTGAAACCCTCGACGCCCGAAGCTCCGCAGAATGGCTGGCGGAGACCTTCTACCCCGAGGACCAGGAAAGTGATGAAAGCGAGGAACATCGGCGGACGCGCCGGCGGACGCGCCGGCGGGCGGAGTCCTTGGACACCGAACCGTCGGCGGGTCCGGACGACCCTCCTTTCATCATGGAGGAGTTGAAGAGAGCCGTAAGGTCCTTCAACCCCAAAAAGGCCCCCGGGGCGGATGGACTCACGTCGGACATCTGCCAACGCGCTGTGGAATGTGACCCGGAATGGTTCCTTGCTCTGCTGAATAGGTGCCTCACCGTTGCCTGCTTCCCCAAACAATGGAAGCGGGCGACTGTGGTGGTGCTAAGGAAGCCGGGCAAGGAATCGTACCGGGTACCAAAAGCCTATCGTCCGATCGGCCTCTTGCCTGTTCTCGGCAAAATCTTCGAGAAGATGCTGGTCGCCCGACATAGGTTCTACCTGCTGCCCAAGATCAGCCCTAACCAATATGGCTTCATGCCCCAAAGGAGCACCGAAGACGCCCTCTATAGGTTGGTGAACCACGTCAGAAAACAGAGGGAGGAGAAGAAAATTTCTGTCGTGGTGTCACTGGACATAGAGGGGGCCTTCGACAGTGCTTGGTGGCCGGCCATAAAGGTTAGGTTAGCTGAGGTTGGGTGCCCGGGGAATCTGAGGCGGGTGATCAGCAGCTATCTGAGTGAAAGAGAAGTGAATGTGAGATATGCTGGTATGGAAGTGAGCAGGGAGACCAACAAGGGGTGCGTGCAGGGGTCCATAGGTGGACCTATCCTGTGGGACCTCTTGTTGGACCCCCTGCTATGGATGTTAGAGGAGATGGATGTGTTTTGTCAGGCTTTCGCCGACGACGTAGTGCTAGTGTTCGAGGGGAACAGCTCTGGAGATCGAGCAAAGGGCCAACAAAGCGCTGGAAAAAATTAGTAAGTGGGGGGAGCTTAATAAGCTGAAATTCGCCCCCAAGACATGCGCACTACTGACAACGCGTAGATTGAGATACGACGTGCCTCGACTCTCTATGGGGGGTGCTTCTCTAAAATACTACGACGAGATAAAGGTATTAGGTTTGACGATCGACGCCGGTCTCACTTTTAATGCCCATGTAGGCAACGTATGTAAAAAAGCCATTGATAGATATAAGCAGCTCGCTAAGGCTGCAAGAGTAGGTTGGGGGCTTAACCCCCAAATAGTCAGAACCATATATATGGCCGTTATAGAGCCGACTATTCTGTATGCATCGGCAGCGTGGGCACCCACCGTGGAAAAGATGGGGGTCCAGAAAAGGCTCAACTCCGTCCAACGGGGTTTTGCCCAGAAGATCTGCAGAGCATATCGGACCGTCTCCCTGAACTCTGCAATGCTGCTGGCTGGGATACTCCCTCTTGATCTCAGGATACTCGAATCTTCGATGCTCTATGAGATCAAGAAGGGGGTACCACACCCGGTGTTGAGGGACAGGGCGGTGGAACGAATGGCTCCAGCGGTCGAGGACCCACATCCGGCAGAGCAGGAAGAGCTGAGGTTCGGGTTGGTAGACGAGGACTCTTATGCGGACGTGGTTAACAGCCACGTCCATAGGATAGATCCTATGGACGATCCGACTCGACCCTCAATCTTGCTGCCGTCTGTATAGATACAGACGGCAGCAAGATTGAGGGTCGAGTCGGAGCCGCACTCTCCATTTGGGAGGGTGAGGCCGAGACGAAGGCCGTCAAGCTTGCGTTGCCGCCGTATTGTACCGTCTACCAGGCCGAGCTTCTAGCGCTCCATAGAGCTGTAGACATAGCCTGCAAGAGTGGAAGGGCGAAGGTCGGTATCCTTAGCGATTCCAGATCGGCCCTCCAGGCTGTCACCCTTAGTTCCCCTCATCCCCTGGCAGTGCAAACAAGGGCGGCCCTCCGAAAAACTGCTTTGCAGAGGCGGGAGGTCTCCCTGTTTTGGATCAAGGCGCACGCAGGGTTGAGAGGGAATGAGAGGGTCGACGAGTTAGCCAAGGAGGCCGCGCTGGGATCGAAAAGGAAACCCGACTACGATCTGTGTCCTGTTTCATTCGTCAAGCGTATCTTAAGAGAGGATACGGTTGAGGAATGGGACAGGAGATACGAAGTGGGAGGGACGGCCGGAACCACGAAGCTCTTTTTCCCAAGCGCTGCTGCTGCATACAAAATAGTCAATAAATTAGACATAACACACTACACCACACAGATTCTGACTGGACACGGTGGGTTCGCCTTCTACTTGAATAGATTCAAGTTGAAGGAGGACCCGTCGTGCTCATGTCAGCCAGGAGTTGAGGAGACGGTTCCTCACCTGTTACTCGAGTGCCCGATTTTTGCTAACAGTAGATACGATACTGAGCAAAAATTGGGCATATCGATTGCGGGTGAGAGCCTGTCTTCCATCCTGGGGGGAAAAAAGGGATATTTTCCTCAATTACTGTAAAAAGATTGTGGTGGCAGTATGCAAAAGAAACTGTGATATCTTAGTGTGATGTTAGTTAGGCTCTATTTGTTATATGTTTTATATTAGGATAGTATTTTACCTTGTGTCGTCGTTTTATTGTGATATTTTAAATGGTTGTCATTATTTTATTGAATTTTATTATTTTATCTTATTATTGGAAATTTTTAAATTGGAAATATTATTGGAATTATTATTGACCGGAGTAATAATCATTATGCCTTTTATTATAATTAAGTTGACAAGTACCAACAGTACAAAGTACAAAAATTGTGAGTTGATTAAGAAACAATGTATGAATAAAGAATAGAAATATAAATATTGTTAAAAATAGATATAAGACTGTAAAAGATAAAAAGATTAAAAGAATAAAACTAGCCCTGATAATGTTACGGGGAGGAAAAAAAAGAAAAAAAAATCTCCCTGCAGGAGACCACCCAGCGTACTCGGCCGAGTGTCCGCAATGGCAGAGATGGGATAAAATAGCCAGATCCCGAATCAGCTATTGCTAAAGGCCACACAAACGCAGAAACAACAGTCAAAATAGCACAAATAAACCTGGGCAGAGGCCAAAGTGCAACTCAGGAAGCGCTACAAAGCACGACCTCCAGCGGATACAGCGTTGTGATGATGCAGGAACCATATTATGTGGGATCCACAGGAACTCTGACGTGTGGGTACAGAATCATACAGAAAACCTCAAATAGAGAAAAACCAGTGAAAGCCGCTCTAGTGATACTGGACCCAAATATCAGAATAACAACTAAAGACCAATGGACAAGCGAAAATATAGCTAGCGCCATACTAACACTCCCAGGTAATACAGAAATTGGAATCATCTCAATATACTGGGAAGAATATATCGACGTGGAGGAGCAGATAAAACAACTTGATCTTATCATCGACGACATCAACACAAAACTGCTGGTGGTGGGGGGCGACGTTAACTCGAAGAGCCAATGGTGGGGAGAAAACCTGGAAGATAAAAGAGGAGAGATCCTAACAGAATACATGGCAAGCAAAGACCTGGAAATTCTAAATACTGGAAACACCCCAACATTCTTCACAATACGTAGAGGCATCCCCTACACCAGTATAGTCGATATTACCTGCTGCTCCACACCGATGCTCGGACTGGTCACTGACTGGAGAGTGGATCCGGACCTTATAACTACCTCAGACCACAGAGCAGTTACCCTTAAAATAAAAACACGAAAGGACCCCCACACAAACAACAACAGAATAGAAACACAACCAACTATCAGAAAATATAACACAAAGAAAGCTAATTGGACCAAATTTAAAGAGATACTGGAAGAAAGACTATTAGACAAATCAATAACCATAAACATCATAGACAACATAAAAGACAAACAAGAAATTAACGACATAGTAGACATATACACAGAAACAATAAAGCAAACATGCGATGAAACGATCCCCAAAATAAAACCTAAGACAACAAGACAAATAAAATGGTGGACCGACGAACTAAGAGAGAAAAAGCAAAAGGTAAAAAGGCTAAGAAGGAAAATAAATAAGGCAAACTCGAAAAGAAGAGAACACGTAATACAAGAATATCTAAAAGAACTAAAGGAATACAAAGACATGATACACAATACAAAGAATGAAAGCTGGAAGACCTTTTGTACTACTCAAGAAAAAGAGACAATGTGGGAAAAAATCTACAGAGTTCTCAAAATAACTAATAAAACTAAAGACGACATACTACTAACCGACAATGACCGCAAATGTGACGCTGAGCAATCAGCACAGTTACTAGCAAAGACATTCTTCCCTGACGATGACGAAACTCATGACACAACTTACCACAGACAGATACGCCTAATGACAGAAAACCTAACGACAAAACTGGAAGAATACGACAAACAAGAAGAAAAACATACACAAATAACAAGATCTGAAATTGAACAAACGATAAAAACAATGAGCCCCAAGAAGGCAGCAGGAGAGGACAGCCTAACAGCAGACATTTGTGACCATGCATTCAGAACAAATGAAGAGGTAATGACAGCTATTTTCAATGCATGCGTCAGAACAGGATGCTTCCCTCGTAGCTGGAAAATAGCCAGGGTAGTAGTCCTCAGAAAACCCGGAAAAGACAACTACACCATCCCAAAGGCATACAGACCAATCGGACTCCTACCGATCATGGGTAAAATCCTTGAGAAGATTCTATGCAAAAGAATAATGTGGCAACTCGGAAGAGCGCAAAAAATAAACCCGAGACAGTACGGATTCATGCCACAACGAAGTACCGAGGACGCACTCTACGACGCCGTCGAAATGATTAGACGAGCGGTGAAAGACAAAAAGATCGTAGTGGTAGTGTCCTTGGACATAGAAGGAGCTTTTGATAACGCATGGTGGCCCAAAATGAAGGAGCAACTCCACAGAAAACAAATAGACAAACACCATCTAAAAGTAATGTACAACTATCTGTCGGAACGATACATCAAACTAAGCTATGCGGGGCGCACAGTGGTAAGGAAAGCACAAAAGGGATGTATCCAAGGATCGGTAGGAGGCCCACTCATGTGGAACATTATTATGGACCCCCTCCTGGAGGAAGCGGAACAACTAGAAGCACACTTGCAGGCTTTTGCTGATGATCTGCTGATAGTAGCCACAGGAAAAAATAGTAGTGAAGTAGAAACCTCAGCAAATAAAGCTCTAAAAACAGTGGAAGTGTGGGGAAGAGAGAATAGGCTCCGATTTGCGGCTCACAAGACCCAGTCACTCATCATCACCAACAGACTAAAATACGACAAGCCCAAACTGGAGTTCTGCGACACCAACCTGAGTTATTCTGAGAGCATAAAACTGTTGGGCTTGACAATCGACAAGAAGCTAACTTTCAAAGAGCACGTGGAAGAAATTAACAAAAAGGCCATAAACATTTATAAAAAACTGGCCTCAGCGGCAAGAGCCACGTGGGGTTTGAATGGTGATATCCTCAGAGTCATGTATGGCGCAGTACTGGAACCAACTATACTGTACGCAGCAAGTGTGTGGGAACCGGCACTAAAAAAGAAAAACATCAGGGAGAAGATAGATAGAATAAACAGAAAATTCACTATTAAAATGTCCAAAGCCCACAAGACAACCTCCCTGATGGACAGCACACTACTCAGCGGAACCATACCGCTGCACCTCAGGATCGTGGAGAACGCTGCGCTATATAAAATAAAACGAGGCAAGCCCATGGAAGAATACCCCGACCGCAAAATAGAAAGAAGAGCTCATCCCTTCGACCTGCCTCACCCTGCTGAGAGAACCCCTCTGCCGTTCCTCTTAATCACTGGAGAAGAAGACCTACAGAAAATAAGAGAAGGCATACCCAATATCTTCACAGACGGTAGCAAGCTGGACGGTAGAGTAGGAGCAGCAGTGAGCTGGTGGGAAAGAGGCACAGAACAAATATCAACCAAAATCAAACTAGAAGGATACTGCTCGGTCTACCAAGCAGAGCTGGTAGCCATTTGGAAAGCAGTACAGATGCTGACGAAGTGCAAAAGTCTGAACGACAGGAAAGCCAACATACTGTCCGACTCACGATCGGCACTCCAGACTCTGATGGACCCAAACAGTGTGAATCCAGTTGTCGTGGCCATAAAAAACCACATAAAAGAACACACGGCCACGATCAACTGGTACTGGATTAAAGCTCACATAGGCATCGAGGGAAATGAGCGAGCAGACCAACTGGCAAAGGAAGCTACCAAAGCCAAGACAACACCAGCGTACAGTGCGGTACCAATAAGCGCTGCAAAGTACCATCTAAGAAGGCACACACTAGAGACTTTTCAAACTAACTACGAAGAAAAAAGAAAAGGAAAGAACATCGAACAATTCTTTAAGAGCGTCCGACAGGCACACAAAATTATAACCGAAATACCCAAAGATAACCTCATGGCGCAGATACTCACCGGCCACGGCGGGTTCGGCGAGTATCTGCATCGTTTCAAGATCAAGAACATTACCGGATGCTGTGAATGTGATGGAACAACACCACAAACAGTGATGCACTGTCTGTGCGAATGCCCAATCTATCAAACTAGAAGAATGGAAGCAGAAGAAAAAATGGAAATCAATATAAAAGCAGACACAATAGAAGACATCATGAGGAACAGAAAAAGAAGAGAAACATTCATAGAAATGGCAAGAAAAATAGCAACAACAGTCATCAAAAGAAACAACACAAATTGACAAAACGGCGCGGTACTAGCGAAAGCACTCCCCAAACTCTCACCAGCACCTCAAACATCACAAGCCCCAGAAGACCAGGGGAGCCCAATAGAGCAGACTGAGGCGATCCACAAAATCCAGATGTGGGAACAGGCGGAACTACCACCACGCCCAATCTTATCCGAGGACGAAGACGAACTGTCCGGGCTTTCGGAATCGTCAGTGTGCTCGGAAGTCTCCCGCATCAGGACATCGAGGAAGAGTCTGCTGTTCACCACGGGACGCGGAATGGGCATCGAGATGGATGCAGCCAACAAGGCAGCGAACACCATGCTGCAAAAAGGGAAGGAAGCACTGGAACAAGCGGGGAACATGAAGAAGGAGTGCAAATTAACAGCTTTAGATGCACTCCAATCCCTGTACGAAACAGTGCTCTCCCTTTCGGACTCCAGGTCAAGACACAAGTACAACCTGGAGAAAGAAAGGAGCCGACATGCCCAAGAACTGGTGAGAGTAGAAAGGGCCCATAACAAACAGATTCAACAGCTGACGAATGAAATGGCCAAGCTCAGGGAAACAATGGACGCCAGCTTAAAGGGGACCATAGATGTGCGAAAGTGGCTAGAATATGAAACACAGGAGCCATACCGCCAAATCAAGGAAACTAGCAAGCTGGCGCCCATCATTGACACAAATATCAAATCCCTGACTAAAACAATAACATCGGAGCTAATTCATAAAAAAGAACCCGCCGTTCAAGATGAAAAGGCCATAGAAAACCAGCTCAAGCCACACATATCCATCATAAGATCAGAAATGGAAAATCTCCAAAAACAAATACACAAAATGGAGGAAACAACGATGAAGATCCAAAAAGAAAACACAAACAACATAAAGGAGCTACACAAGGCCACAACCAAAAACGCTCCTCATAACAACGAGGAGCTAAAACAGCAAATGGGAAATATGGCCACAAAACTGGAGGAGATCCAGAAAAAGCTGCAGCAGCCCTCGACCGGACCAACTCCCAGCGTCATCAATATGCGGGAACACCTGGAGCCGATCTCCGAAAGGCTAAAGGTGGTATCTTCTGAGATAAAATCTTTAAGAACAGAGAAAGCAGAGATACCACCCCAACCAACAATAAGCCTAGGAACGGAAATGGCGCTGGTAGAAATAATGAAAAACCAGTCGAGGCCAACATACGCTCAAGCAGCGAAGAAACCACCACCACCACCAACGAGAAGAGAACAGCACAGCATAATAGTGTCATCAAAGGACGCATCGGACTCAAGTGAAAATACCCTAAAAATAATAAGAACAGTATTAGACCCAAAGAAGACAGGGGCCAGGGTAGATAACTTGAGGAAGGTGAAAAACCAGAAGATACTATTAAGCTGTGGCAACAAAGAGGACCTACAGCTAATAACATCGAGAATACAAATGTGCGAGAAGTTGAAACAGGAGAGAGCAAGACAAAATAATCCTCTCCTCATTATCAAAAACGTGTTGTCCTACCACACGGACCTCGAACTCGTGGAGCACCTGCGAGCCCAAAACAAACAGGTGTTCCACGGAGTCGAGAGTAAAGAGCAACAGGTACCAGTCAAGTACAGAAAAAGGGCACGTAACACCCAAGAGTGCCATGTGGTATTGGAGGTGTCGCCACAACTCCACAAAAACTTTCTGGAAGTGGGCAAAGTATACATAGATCTCCAAAGAAGACCAAATCCCTCCACCAACCCATGGCCCTATCAACCGTCTTGGTTATACGGGCCGAAACATGGGAATGCGCACCCTACTGTCCTGGGTCCTTCCCTTCAGGTGCGCAATTCTTGATTCCCTACAAGTTCTTTAGTCTCTTTCTATTTGTCCCTAAGTCCTTCTCCCCTTTCTGGGGCGGACAACACAGATACGACTTCGGTGTCTTCCGATAGCGCGTACTGGTTCTACCATCTAGGTTTTCGTCCTTATTCGCCTCCAATTATTATTGCCCTCTCTTGGCGTTCAAGTCCACTTCTTATCCTGTGCCATAGTCGCGCGTATTCCCGTAGCCGTCCGAAGTTCGCCGCCGTGGAAACGAGGTCGCAGTAATAGGCCGGACCCTCTCCAAAGACTTCGATCCCATCCAAAAGCTCCCTACGCGCCTCCCCGTACAGAGGGCACTCCCAGATAGCGTGGTGTACGTCTTCCTCTGCGGCTTCGCCACAGTAGCATGACCCCACGTCGGAAAGATTCCAAAGAAGACCAGTGGAGGATCAGTCCCCCCTCATACAGTGTGCCAAATGTCTTGGATATGGGCACACTATGAAGATCTGTGAGGAGGAAAAACCGCGCTGCAGTTACTGCGAAGAACAAACCCACAACTGGAGCGAGTGTGGCGACAGGAAACAAAACAAGCCACCCACGTGCTACAACTGTAAGTTAGTCTCAAAACCATCGGCGCCTCTGGACACGGCACACATAGCTTTCAGCGATGAGTGCACGGAGAGGCACAAATGGGACAACATAGCACGTGCAAAGATCTCATACCTGTGCTAAGGATGACAACGCGCAAAATAAAACACAGTCTCCCACGGATACACCATATCAAATGAAGATAGTCCAGGCGAACCTGCAAGGATCGAAGACGGCCACACTCGAACTAATGAGACTGGCCGCAGAACAAAGGATCTCGATAGCCCTACTACAAGAACCATACGTAGGAAGTGCAGGCGTCATGAAACATCATCAGGGTACCCAAATCATCCAATGTACCCTGAACAGAGAAGGGCCCAATAAAGCCGCTGTGGTGATATTCGGCGACAACATAGAGGTGTCGTACGATCCACTCCTGGTCACCGAGACCGAAGCAGCGGTGAAAATCCGAGTGGCCAACCTCGAGATTGGACTAATATCGGTGTACTTCGAGGGAGACAAAGACATTAACATCAACATTCAAAATGTAAGGAACATAATAGGGAAATTGAACACTAACAACATCATAGTGGCAGGTGACGTGAATGCATGGAGTCACTGGTGGGGTAGCACATCTGAAGACCAAAGAGGACAAGCCTACTCCACCTTCCTCTACGAAATTGACTTCCACATCCTTAACATCGGAGACACACCTACCTTCGAAACAGACAGGAATGGCAGGATGTACACTAGCATAGTGGACGTCACGGCGTGCAGCCTGCCGTTGCTGACAAAGGTAGAGGACTGGAAGGTGATCAGGGACGCCACAACATCAGACCACAACGCCATAACTTTCCGGGTGAGGCTAGAGGGGAAACCTCAACAGACCCCAAGGCAAACAACCCGGAAGTTCAACACCAAAAAGGCGGACTGGACGGCGTTCCGATCCTTATTCACAACATCTCTGGTGGAAAACAACATAAATAAGGATGTGATAAACCAGAAAGTGAAATCAACATCATCACTGGAAGAAGTCATAAATACCTACATAACCAACATCCAGGAAGCATGTGACCAAACAATTCCGAAGATAGGTATTTACCGAGGGAAACCGGTGCCGCAATGGTGGAATAAGTCGCTAGACCTCCTCCAAAAAGAAGTTCTGAGGAGGAAGAGACGAATCTGCAATGCGGCGCCCACAAGAATGCAGCACGTCACAGAAGAATATCGAGCCGCAAGAAAAGAATATAAAAAGAAAATGGAAGAGGCACAAACAAACAGTTGGAAGGAGTTCTGTGCGAAACAACAAAGGGAAAGTATGTGGGACGGAATATACAGAATCATCAGGAAGACAGCGAGAAACCAGGAGAGCGTACTACTACGCGATAAGGAGGGCAACACGCTCTGCCCACAAAGATCTGCGGACCTCCTGGCAAAAACCTTCTACCCTGATGATACTGAGGAAAAAGATTCCCACTACCACCAACAACTGAGGTCACACTACCCAGAAGAAGAACTTAACGAGAATGACCCACCATTCACCAGGCCGGAGCTAGAGACCATTCTATCGTCTCTAAATCCCAACAAAGCTCCCGGCCCAGATGGACTCACATCCGACATCTGCAGTGAGGCCATCATGTGCGCCCCGGAGGTGTTCCTGGCACTAGCAAACAAATGTCTAAAACTGGGACATTTTCCGGACCCATGGAAGAAGGCGCACGTGGTCATTCTTAAAAAACCTGGGAAAGAAGACTACACCCAACCAAAATCGTACAGACCCATTGGACTCCTATCAATACTGGGTAAAATTGTTGAAAAACTGATGATCAGTAGAGTCCAGTGGCACATACTCCCAACGCTAAATAAGAACCAATACGGCTTTATACCACAGAGAAGCACTGAGGACGCGCTGTATAATCTAGAGGACCGAATTAGGGAGGAAGTCGAAAGCAAGAAGAAGATTGTACTCCTAGTCTCACTAGATATAGAAGGCGCGTTCGACAATGCGTGGTGGCCAGCGTTGAGACACCAACTCATTAAGAAAGGCTGCCCCTCCAACATATATAGGATGATTGGCTCCTACCTACAAGGAAGGAGTATAGAAGTAAACTACGCCGGTAAGAAGAGCACAAAAGGTACCAATAAAGGTTGCGTCCAGGGATCCATTGGTGGACCAACCTTCTGGAATATCATATTGGACCCACTGCTTGATGAACTCACAGGCGATCAAGTAGAGTGCGAAGCCTTCGCCGATGACATAACTCTGATCTTCTCCGAAAACAGCGTAAAAGCCATAGAAGAAAAGGCAAACCACGCACTCCGGACCGTTTTAAAATGGGGAGACCGGAATAAGCTGAAATTCGCAGCACATAAAACCAACGCGATGCTGCTGACAAGGAAGCTGAAGCTGGACCCCCCGAACATCTACATGTCCGGAGTTAAAATCAACCTCGTGGAAGAAATGAAATTTCTTGGCATTACCATCAATCGCACACTCACCTTCACTTCACACATAGCATCAGTGTGTAAGAAAGCCGCTAGCATCTACAAGCAGATAGCACATTCGGCTAAGGTGACATGGGGGCTAAACGGAGAGATCATAAGAACTATCTATATCTCAGTCATAGAGCCAATCATCTTATACGCGGCGAGTGTCTGGGCTCCGGCCACAGACCTAAACAAGACACAATCCCTACTCAACTCCATCCAGAGGAGCTTTGCAATCAAGATCTGCAAAGCATACAGGACAGCATCCCTAACATCAACCCTAACACTGTCAGGCCTGCTGCCGCTAGACATCAGAATCCAAGAAGCGGCAGCCCTATACAAGACCAAAAAGGGCCTATCAAGCGATTACATACCACCAGGTAAGAACCTAGAAACGCCATGCGACGTTCTTACCCTACCCCACCCCTCCAACTTCAAAACCATCACATTCGAGAAGCTGGAGAACATGGAGCCCCAAACCATAGAACAACATGGAATAAAGGGCCCTCAAGTCTATACAGACGGAAGCAAAATTGAGGGCAAAACAGGGGCCGCCGTGACATGGTGGGAGGACGGAATGGAAATCAAAAACATCCAACTATCGCTTGATCCAACATGCACAGTGTTCCAATCGGAGATGCTCGCACTGCATAAAGCGGTCGAAATGGTCGTCCAGAGCAATCACAGGGAAGTTAACATCCTCAGCGATTCAAGATCCTCCCTGGAATTGATCAGGAACCCAAGGCCGAAGATGCAACTAGCAGCGGACATCAAACTAAACATCAAGAAGATAGAAGAGCAAGGCAGAACACTTAGACTTTTCTGGTTACGCGCCCACGTGGGTACACCCGGGAACGAAAGAGCTGATGAGCTAGCAAAACAAGCCGCTCTCGCTCCTAACAACGATCCGGGCTATAACCACACCCCGCTGTCCTACATCAAGACAAACCTAAGAAGGGAGTCTATCCGAAGATGGCAGGACAGATACATAGCGGCGAAAACCGGAGAAACCACTAAGAAGTTCCTACCCGACATTGCTAAAGCATACCGTTTCACAAGAGATACCTTATTATCTCCCACTCACGTTCAGGCCATTACCGGACACGGTGCATTTGCCCAATATCTGCACCGGTTCAAATTGGTGATTAGTCCGAGATGTGAGTGTGCCGAAGAAAAAGATGAAACGGTATGGCACATCATCTTCGAATGTCCGCGCTTCCTGAAACAAAGACACGATGTTGAACACCACCTCAACATAAACCTACAGGAAGCCGAAACACCTAAATACCTGGAGGAGAAGAGAACAAGAGAAGTGTTCCTTACATACATAGAGACCATCTTTCAAATCGCGCGACAAAGGCACAAAGATCGCGAAGAAGAAGACATCCAACCAACTTCATCAACAGAACCAACCATACTAAACGCTCAACAACAACCAGACGCCCCTCACTTCAATATACCCAAGTGGCTAAGTGAGGGAGAAAGAGGAACCCCGAGCCTAAGAACGAGGAAAGTGGTTCTGTTTATGAACAACAACTATGAGAGACTGGGGTTGAGCTTCTGCTCCAGTGTTGGATCAAAAAGAGTCGCCATATCACCTGGGCTGGCTCTACTGCTAAAAGGAAGCACAACGAGAACGAGCATGAAGCGTAAAAAGTACGAAGAATTGGGTGAAGCGAAGACCGACGGGCTAAGTTGTCGGATAGTACGCGCAAAAAACAAGACTGTGCTGCTGTTCGACGGGAAACCCGGAGTGACACAATTCGCCCAAGCATGCTCGTTCCTAACGGAAATAGCAGAATCCAACACCACCACCATCGGACCAAGGATCATCAGCGTAGACACAATGGCTGTCGATTTCGACAAAGGAGAAGTGGCGGACTACCTCGGATGTGTCAAAGCATCCGAGAGGCATGAAGTGGTAGTGTACGAGGGAAGAACACAAGACCTAAGCTTCCTCGTACCGAACTCTCCTCCACAAAGAGTTCAACCATCGACGAGCCGCCAAAACACACCGGAAGAGCCAAAAGCAGATGATCCCGCGGCAGACAAAAACCTCAACCCAAACTCCAAAACAAACATCCTCAATAAAATAAAGAAAAGGATAACCAAATTGACAAAATGGAAATCTCCACCTAAACAAGAAGAGGCCAACACAACATCTCCAAAACCAGGGCCGTCAACCGAGCCTCCAAGATCCAGCGCGGATATCTGGGCCGAAAAAGAAAAAGAAAGAAGGCAATTACGGGAAGCTGAGAAAAGGGGAGGAGCAACAAGAACTATGCACCTCCAAACAACCAGCAGCAAGATTGACCAGCACTTATACCGGCTGGTCACTAGCGAAAACCTCTCTCTCAGAAAGGGTCCGCAAGAAGACCTGGACCTTGAAGAGGGAGAAGAACCCCCAAAGCCTGAAGTCTTCAAAAGCCCAGATACACAAGCAGACGCGCTCAACACATTCTTAAGAGCTCCAAAACAAGTAAAACAAAAAACCACCGCCAAACCAACGCAAGCCCAACTTGGTCTGGTCAAACCTCCCTCCCTCAGAAAAGCTGAACGACTAGAAGACCATATGATCAACGCATACCTTGAGTACATAGCCATAATAGAGACCAATAAAATCGTAAAAACCAAGGAATGCGAAGACATAATGAAGTCGTTCAGATTGAAGAAAGAAGCTCTCCTCGAAATCCAGCTAGAGGAAGCCAACGCATCGGTCTATAACAACACCACATCGACCGTTCTGAGAGGAGCAGAAATGACACACCACATGGCGGCTTACAACGCCACATCGGGAATCGTCTTTCTGGATGAGGACAGGACCAAAAGAAGAGGAAAACCCGTCTTCAACACCCCACCAAAAGATCCCATAGTCGTGATCACAAAAGGGACTGAAATATGGTTGGAGGACAAGATACTAGGAACATCCAATATCTTGTCCGAAGCAGATCCCATCGACTACTGGGAAATCCCGGAAATAAGATGGGTAAATGGCGTTCCGGGATGTGGGAAGACGACGTGGATAATAAATAACTTCAACGAAGCCGAAGATGTAGTTGTAACAACAACGATAGAGGCGAAGAAAGACCTAATAGAGAGGATCACAAAGAGAGCAGGTCAAGAAGCGAAGAAAAGAATACGCACCATGGCATCGATTCTGGCAAATGGACGGAAGGGATTCGAAAGCCTAAAATGCACCAGGCTCCTCGCGGATGAGGCACTAATGAATCACTTCGGTTCCATTGTAATGATCATGCGTATTGTCGGGGCCAAAGACCTGCTCCTCATAGGGGATATAAACCAGCTGCCCTACATAGATCGAGAAAATCTATTCACCCTCTATTATTACCGCCCAAATCACATCACAGATGTAACTCAAGAACTGCTATGTACACATAGATGCCCGGAAGACGTCGCTTACGCGCTAAAACACATCCACAAGGGCATCTACTCCTCAAGTACCATCATAAAATCCCTGTCGATAAAACCCAGGACAGGGGCGGAGATCCCTAAGGACCAGCCCAACACTCTACTTCTAACCTACACCCAAGTAGAGAAGAAAACCCTCACAGACCTAGGGTATGGGAAGGGCGAAGGTTCTAAAATCCTCACAATACACGGGGCACAGGGATTGTGTTACGAAAGAGTTTAAATCGTTAAACAACAGAAGAGGAAAATACAACTACATGACAGCGCCTCACATGCGGTGGTCGCCCTGACGCGTCACACGAAGGAATGCATCTACTTCACAGATGACAGCGACGACGCGCTGGGCGCCTTAATGAGAGAACCGCTCAAAATGCCCCCAAAGACCATCATGGAATACAATATGAAAATGGCAATCAAAAACAGGGACGAAATTACCACCAACAAAATAGTCTCGGCCATTATTCCATGAGGGCACAAACGGAAAACACAACGGACCAAAACACCAATACCAAAACTAAACCGGCGGTAACCAGGAAGAGTGCCACCTAGACCATCATGGGTTTCAACATCAAAAGGCAACCAAAACAGAGACCAATGTCTCTCGGCCTCAAACCCATGATGGCCCAAAGAAGACGATGACACCACCCCGGAAGTTCAAGCCTGACGGCATCCAACTCAAGATGATGACCACAACACAAGGCGAAATTTAAACCAGGATTGACAACACCAAAAAACCAACCGGCGGTAACTGAAAGAGTGCCACTTAGACCAACATGGACGACAAAATCCAAAGGCAACCAAAAACAGAGGCAAATGGTCTCGGCCTTAAACCCATGTTGGTCCCAGAAGAAGACGACACCACCCCGGAAGATCAAGACTGATGGCATCCACACCAACAAGATGACCACAAATCAGACTAGACGACATCAGCCACCATCCGGTGGCCAAGTAAAAAAGTAAACCCCTTCAGGGTACAGGCCCCTTAAGGGCAATTAAATAAAAATTGTAAAGAAATTGACGAAATTGCGAAAACAATCTATACAAAAAATTAACATGACAAGGGCACGGACCACCTAGGTCTGTGAAAAAAAAAAAAAAAAAAAAAAAAACCCTAACCTAACCTAACCTAAGCCGCACTCTCCATTTGGGAGGGTGAGGCCGAGACGAAGGCCGTCAAGCTTGCGTTGCCGCCGTATTGCACCGTCTACCAAGCCGAGCTTCTAGCGCTCCATAGAGCTGTAGACATAGCCTGCAAGAGTGGAATGGCGAAGGTCGGTATCCTTAGCGATTCCAGATCGGCTCTCCAGGCTGTCACCCTTAGTTCCCCTCATCCCCTGGCAGTGCAAACAAGGGCGGCCCTCCGAAAAACTGCTTCGCAGAGGCGGGAGGTCTCCCTGTTTTGGATTAAGGCGCACGCAGGGTTGAGAGGGAATGAGAGGGTCGACGAACTAGCCAAGGAGGCCGCGCTGGGATCGAAAAGGAAACCTGACTATGATCTGTGTCCTGTTTCATTCGTCAAGCGTATCTTAAGAGAGGGAAATGGGACAGGAGATACGAAGTGGGAGGGACGGCTGGAACCACGAAGCTCTTTTTCCCAAGCGCTGCTGCTGCATACAAGATAGTCAACAAAATAGACATTACGCACCACATCACACAGATACTGACTGGACACGGTGGGTTCGCCTTCTACTTGAATAGATTCAAGTTGAAGGAGGACCCGTCGTGCTCATGTCAGCCAGGAGTTGAGGAGACGGTTCCTCACCTGTTACTCGAGTGCCCGATTTTTGCTAACAGTAGATACGATACTGAGCAAAAATTGGGCATATCGATTACGGGTGAGAGCCTGTCTTCCATCCTGGGGGGAAAGAAGAGGGAGGTTTTTCTCTCTTTCTGTAAACAGATAGTAGATCGTGTGATAAAAAAGAACTGTGATATTTTGGTGTAATTTAGTATAGGCTCTATTTATAATATTTTTTCTGTGATATTAGGCTAGTCTTCTACCTTGTGTCGTCGTTTTAGTGTTATATTTTAAATGGTTGTGATATTTTAGCTGAATTTTATTAGTTTATTTTTATTGTATTTTATTGGAATTATTATTAGTATTACAATTATTTTATTGAATTATTATTATTATATGCTGATTATTATAAAATATTGACATGTACCATGAATAGTACAACAATAATTAAGTCTGATGTAAGAAAGTAAATAGAAATGTAAAGAAACGAACAAAATAATAGAAAATAGTTAAAAATAGATATAAGACTGTAAAAAGATAAAAAAGATTAAAAGAATAACGACCAGGCCTGATAATGTTAGGGGAAGAAAAAAAAAACCTAACCTAACCTAACCAAACCTAAACCTAAACCTAAACCCAAACCCAAACCCAAACCCAAACCTAAACCTAAACCTAAACAGTTACGTTGACTATGCCGGTCCAGTATTGGTTGCCGATCGAAGGGCCAGAGGCTGCAAGCTTTTTTTTTTTTTTTTTTTTTTTTTTTTTTTTTTTTTTTTTTTTTTTGTCTTGTTCCCCCTACCATAAGCAGGGCCAATTTTTTGCTTTTTTCATTTATTGCATTACAATTACTTATTATTTATACATTTCCTTCTCCTTCTACATCTTATTCTTACATTCCTTTTCTTACATTTATTTCCTATTATTTAATTTCCTTCATTTATCTATTTTATAACATTCCTTTTTCCTATTTTAAAAACAAACTTCGCATTAATTATTCCTTACAATTTTTTACTATCCATATTAGTTTACATTTCTTGTTATTTATACATTTCCTTCTCCTTCAATCACTACTACATCTTATTCTTACATCCCTTTCCTTACATTATTCCTATTATTAAATTTCAGACAAAACTTTACATTAATTATTTCTTAAAATTATTTACTATCTTTATTACATTTCCATCATTTATCATTTTTTAACATTTCCTTTTCATTTTTTACATTTACAGTTACAATTATTTACTATCTTTATTACTATTCACACTTCCTTTTCTCAATTTTTAACTTAACATTAATTATTTCTTTTAATTTTTTCCATCTTTATTGCATTCTTACTTGCTTCTACAACTTTACCATTTCAAACTTTACATTAATTATTTCTTAAAATTATTTACTATCTTTATTACATTTCCATCATTTATCATTTTTTAACATTTCCTTTTCATTTTTTTTACATTTACAGTTACAATTATTTACTATCTTTATTACTATTCACACTTCCTTTTCTCAATTTTTAACTTAACATTAACTATTTCTTTTAATTTTTTCCATCTTTATTGCATCTTACTTGCTTCTACAACTTTACCATTTCCTTACTATAACTTTTTCAACCCCTCTGCGTCCAGGTCGAAGTGTCCGTCCCGACAGTTGGTATGCTCGGGATTCATATTAATATGGATCCTTTGCATACCTTGTGGGACTCCATGGCGCGCGCATACGCTAATGGTACCAGATTTTGGTTGCTATGGGTACATATGCTACCTTATGTCACCATAATCATATGTATCCCCAGCTTCACCCCAACAGTGTCGCACCGCCCACTTATATAGTATCTAATTAGTGTTTTAAAATCTAAATTTAAATTACATCTAATTGTTATGGGCGGTGCTGACACTATTGGTCCTCCGGACCATACGCGACTGTTGCACGCGCCATAGCGTCCCACTTTTGTCGGACCGGGCACCTCGCGCTGAAAGCGTTATGGTCATTGTTATGTAGCTCGTCCTTTTTGCAATTTATGCAACAGGCCTTGCTCCCGGCCTTCAATCCCTCACACTGAGACTGGTGGTGTGTCCCAGAGCAATGGCTGCACCTCTCCTCGGCGGTGGTGCAGAATCGCCTCCCATGTCCGTACCCTAAGCAGCGTGAACACTGTATTAGGGGGGACTGGTCGGCGACTCGAACACGCTGCATATCTAAATATAGATAGCCCGCCTTGGTGAAGCACAGCCACAGCCCCGGAGACACAGTCAGCACCACGTGCTCAGTGCCTTCATCCTTTCCTCGCTTCCTATATTTTACTTCCATCCTATCCTCCTTCCTGTCCAGGGCCCGTTGTATGAGGTGCTTATTTTGACTTTTAATTGCATCTATTATGTCGTCATTGGTGTTAGACTTAAGCACCCCATACAACACGACCTGCGGATCCTTGTTCCATATATTTTGTACTTCTAATTTTTCTCCACTTTTTTCTATTCTTTCTTTAACCTTATCCCTATCCTTCCTATTGCTAAATCCTATAACGACTTTCCTATCTTTCCCTTTTCTAATTCTATCTATTTTTATTCCTTCTTTCTTTGCCTCTATCACTTTTCCTACCTCCGCCACTATCTCTGATCCCGTCATGAAATTTTCCCTGTCAGTCACTATCAGGGAGTGGAGGGTCACGCGCCTCGGTTCCGGTGGCGTGGTTTGGGTTTCCCCACCGCCACCGACCACGCTCGCGTAAGTCGCGGGTTGCGGTTCTGCCGTGGCCCTGGCCCCCCACTCCTCGACAGCCCTGCTTAAATTTTTCCTGTTTTCCTTTGCAATTTCCTGATTATCCTTTCTTATGTCCTGACTTAACTTTTCTACCCCACTTATCAACTCAACTGCTCTATCTATATTCTTTTTACTTTCTTTTGCCAATTCTTGATTTATTTGCTTTATTTCCTCTACCTTATTTTTTAACTCCCCTTTTATTCCCTTATTTTCTTTTATAATATCTTGATTTAATTTATTTATTTCTTTAAATTTATTAGTTGTTTCCTCTTTTATTCCTTGACTTAACTCTTTTACCCCCTTTATTAGTTCGACTGTCCTATTTAAATTTTCCTTACTCTCTTTTGCTGATTTCTGACTTATCTGTCTGATTTCCTCCATCCTACCACTCAGCTCCCCTTTCATATCCTTACATTCTTTTTTAACATCTTGGTTTGATTTATTTATCTCTCTTGTGATTGTTTCTATTGTTCTTTCATTCATCTCCATTACATACTCTTTCATACTTTCCTCCTTTTCGATTATTATTTCTCCTGTTCTTTCATTCACTTCCATTACATACTCTTTTATACTTTCTACCTTTTCAATTATGAATTCTTTCAACATCATATATGTCTCGACAACTAATTCCTTATATTCATGATCTTCCACACCTTCCCTTATTATTTGCTTTTTATCCTTTTCACACTGCACTTCCACTTCCCTAGTTTCCCTAATTTCTCTTTCACTATCCATTTCCATCATTTTTCTGCTCAGTAGGGCGACTTTTCCTATCTGGCCTGAAATTTTTGTAAGATTGTTTGCTAAACCAGACCTTAGGTCTCCCCTCATGTTTCTGGTCTGGTTTAGCAAATATACGCTATTCTGTATTATTTTTGATGTTTCGGCCAGAAGGGCGTCGAGAGAACCGTCGGGATTTCGAGGGGTGCTGGTTTTTATTTGGTGCCGGCTACTATCTCCGCTACCAGCGGAACCCGGCTCCTCCATGGATAGTCTATTTGGGTTCGCGGGGTTTTTATTCTGTGGGGTGTGAACCATTGCCATTTTTGATTTTATTATTTAGTATGAATATATATAAATTGTGTATAAATCGTGTATTAATAGTCTAAAGCAACTGCAATGTAAAATGTATGTATACTTGTATATTAAATTTATATTGTGTAGTGGTTAAAATGTAAAGTTATATGTATAGTTATAAATTATTTGGGGGAACGCGTCAAGTGTAAATTTGTAAAATAAAATATTCACTATTAAATATAGTCATAAAATGGTAGTCGTAGGATTGTATTCGTACTTAGAGTGACTCCAATAAGAGCCACTAGTCCAGTTACGTGTCCTTAGCCTAACAACTGCACCAAAAATGATGCAGTTGGTCCTAGGTAACTGGTCCTGCCTATATATACAATATCCTAAGTTCTCTTACAGCTAACAGCTGCGCCAAAAATGACGCAACTGGTCTAGAATATTAGTATCCTAGCTAGTATTTGTAAACTAAAATTTAAAAATAAAATAAAATAAGATAAAATATCGCAGTACAATGTCTCAACGACTCGTTTTTTCCAGCTAAAATGCCAACAATTCTACGCTATAACCTAGCAGCTGTTCCAAAAATGAAACAGCTGGTCTTTTAACTAATTCTTTAACTATGTTTTGCAATTTTTTGACGTCTTCCGTCGGTCAGAACACTAGCACAGCTAGTCTAATATTTAGTTTTATTTTTATATTATATATTTTTCGCAAAATTCCAGTCTTCCTAAATCTGTTTTTCAAGATATATGTTTTTTAAAATCTGAAATTCAATGCCTGTTGACTTTGAATAGCAACAGAAATTGTATTTAGGTCAACTCCGCCCACACCGAGGTTTACGCTTTGCCGTGTCTCGGGGGCGGGACTGCAATGCGGATTGTAGTCCGGGATCCCAAGTTATTTTAAATATTGTTTTTGATTTTTGTGTATTTATGTTTAGTTTTTATTTTCTACTTTTATTTTATATGTATGTATATATATCTGGTTTATTTATATATCTGGGGGTTTATTTAAATGAGTTTTTAGGGTTTTAAAATTATG
Organism: Phengaris alcon alcon; assembly: GCA_037179445.1. Taxonomy (NCBI): domain Eukaryota; kingdom Metazoa; phylum Arthropoda; class Insecta; order Lepidoptera; family Lycaenidae; genus Phengaris; species Phengaris alcon. The sequence goes on along the minus strand of JAYRCH010000021.1, from coordinate 12,681,816 downwards.
TAATATGTGTTATTTATACTATTTTTAACTGTTTTATATATTATTTAGCTTTATCTAGTGTCCGATTTAGTGTCTACTTTTGATTTATTAACTTACTGTTTTTAATGTATATTTAATACTAATTTCTTTACTAGAAAAAATTTTTTAGAAGTAGTTAGTCGACTCAGGCTCTCGGGCCATAGACCGCCCACATCGAACGTTATTTAGGTCGACTCCGCCCCTATCGAGGTTCGCTCTTTGCCGTGTTTCAGGGGGGCGGGGCCTAGTAGTCCGGGATCAAACAATTATTTTTAACACTTTTTATTTTAAAATAAGACACTGTTTATATTTAGTTTTTATTATGTTTTTTGTGTATGTGTGTTATATAAAAGCTCACTTACTATTTTTGTTTTTTAGTCTTTTAAGTATTAAGGTTTTTAGTTTTATGTAATATGCGTTGTATATACTATTTTACCTATTTTATATGTTTATTTAGTTTTAATGTGAATGTTTATTTTATGAGTTTGCTATTTAACTATTTTAGCTGATTATTTAATAATTTCTTTTTCGAAAGAATTTTTTATATGGGTTTGTCCGCCTCAGGCTCTCAGCCTCAGACCGCCCACGTCGCGCTGTATGGCGCCAGGGGCGGGGCTTACTGTTGCTATGCCCCACGAGAGCGAGCAGGTCAGGCGGTGTAGGCGTTGACTCTGTCCGTGCCGCTCGCTCCTATAGGTGTTCTCGAATGTTCCGAGGATATAGTCCGAGGGTTGCGGTATTTTGCACGAGTATTTTATGTAACGTTTATTGTATGTTTATGTTAGTTAGATTAAGATTTTTATATTTATGTATTGCCTAGAATTTTAGTTTATTGTTTATTTTATTATTTATTATTTTAGAATTTTCTATTTACCCTATGTTGGTACAGGTTTATACTATTTTTGATGGTTTTTTACTATTTTTTAATTATTATTTTATTATGTTACTAATATAATATTTATTTGATTTTTAGGATACTTATTATGTGTATTATTTTAGGATCTTTTTATCGATTTAATATTACTTTTATTTTTCAGCAAACTCTCGGCCTATTAGACTGCACACGTCGCGCAGCAGGGCGCCGAGGAGGGGGCGGGGCTTGCTGTTTCTATGCACCACGAGAGCGAGTGGGTCGGCGGTGTGGGCGTTGACTCTTTCCGTGCCTCTCGCACCTATGGACGTTCTCGAACGTTCCAAAGGATTGTAGTCCAGGGGTTGCAGTATTATGCGTGAGTAGTATATGTACGGTTTTTATATATTTATATTAAGCTAATTTGGGATATCTATATTTATGAATGGCCTAGAGTTTTTTATTTCTTTTTTATTATATGTTTAATTAATATCCAATTTTTATTTACTTAAATTTTTAACCAATTTGTACTATTTTAATGTTTTCCTAATGTGTTTAACTGTTATTTAATTGTGTTATTAATGTGGTCTATTTATTTAGTTTTTTAAGGTATGTTTTAGATATGTTATTTTAGAGAATTTTTATCAATTTTAATGTTACTAATATTTTACGGTCGACTCTCGGCCTATGGGACCGCCCACAAAGTACAGCACAACGTTTGGGGGCGGGGCGTGTGGACTTGACGATGGTAATCCTTATTAGGGTTGCCCCTTTTACTTACTATGCTCGGTTTATCTATTAGATAAACGTTCGTTAACTTTGATAATTTATAATATTTTCGTATTAAGTTTTTAGAAATTTTAATGTTTGTTTTATGCTTTGTATGTATGGCTAGGGTTATACTTGAGTTTTTATTTCTAATTTTAGATATTATACAGTATATTATATTATTTTGTTTCTTAGTATTTAGCTAGTTTACGGTATTTTGATTAGTGATGTGTGTATATATACTTATGAATGTGCATATATTATGTTTACATATATTATTGGTATATATATATATACTAAAATTGATGTGTATATGTTTGTTAGTTGTTATTTATTCCCTGTTTGTGTTATTTTTGGTTATTTTAACTTTTTTATTATTATATATAGTTTATATTTAGGTCTTCAGAATGTTTTATTACTATGTATTATTACTTATTTACTTACTATTACCTGGTATAATATTGTGTTTTTAATTCGCTCAGTTTTTTACTTTTTGTATTTCAATTAACCTTATTTTTATATATATGTGTATTATATAATGGTGTTTATTTATATACGGTCTATCTATATGATGTTATATAATTGATTTACTCAGATTTATTTCTTTTATATATTTTAATTTTAACTTAATTTTTGTACTATTTTATATGTATATATGTATCTGTGTTTGTATATAAAAATTTCTACCCTTGTTCCTATATGCTCCTAATTTTTTAAGATTTTAATGTTACTTTTTAGGGTTTATAATATTATGTTTTATTATATTTTGTGTTTTATGTATTTAGTTTATGTATTTATATTTGTATATAACTGTTTTTATGTTTATATTATACTGTTTTAGTTATTCAAATTTAGTTGGGCATACATACATAAAAATTCCAAACTAATTTATTGACCGACGAAAGAACATCATTTGCAGCCCTGAAATTTCATAGGTTCCACCCACTTTGTGACGTCACTTTTTTAAGTTTTAATATGCGATTATCTCCTTAATTTCTAAATGAATTCTAGCTAAAATTTCTGCAGTTATTTCTTATGGTGCTATCTATTTGAATTAAATTTTTAAATTTCGAAAAGGTTTTTACTTTAGCTGCTATTTTGAATTTACTCCTATCAGTTGGGGGCGTGGCCTCCCTAGGCTTTTTTATATATGGGTTTCTTATGAAACTTTCTGTCCTGTCTTAAAAACCAAATAACTTTCTAACTATTACACTTATGACTATGGGGCTTTCACCACTTAATCTTCACTTATTCTACTTTCCAATACAGTTTTTCTAATTATTCTCAAACTTCTACAATTCGTTATATAAACTACTTAGAATCTCTTATGCTAAAGCTAAAACTTAAATTGCCTTAAAAATCTACTTAACTTATTATCAATTTCTCCCGGCTGCTGGCGTTGACTCACGGTGATGGTCCGCTGATGTCCTCGAAATCTAGACCTCCTAGGGCTAGGTCTAGATTTTTTGGTTTTTCCTCTTTTTCTCTGGAACCTGACACCGGAACGACACCAGATTTTTTGGGTGGGAGCTCCTAAATGTGGCACACACTATACACTGAAAATATTTGCACCTCACCGCTTTAGATTTTTAGTTATTAATTTTTGAAAATTTTCGATTTTTTAAAACTGTTGTAACTTTTTAAAAACTAGTCCGATTTCAATTTTTTTAAATGTTTTGGGTAGCCCAGGATGTTCCGCTTCGACATATAGTACTTAATTTCCTCCCCCTGCACTCCCCGTGTCCGCGACTCTGGGCAGTTTTTTCGTTTTTGGCCTGCTGCTTCGCGGTTTTCCACAGGAAAAATCTGAGTTTTGGTAGGCAGCAGGCTGGGTTCCTTGGCAACAAGGACGCACTAAGAAAAGGGGGGGTTGCCGATCTGGATCGCGCGGCGCACGCGCCCAAAGTGAATAATCCGTCCCGAAATTGGGTTTTTGGTCGATATCTCCTTGACCCTTTGTCCAAATTTTACGCGGTTTTCGGGAGTCTTCTAGTCTCGCCTTTCCGCTTCTTTTGAGGTATCGCACAAGGAAATCCGTTCACTTTGGTGTTTCACTCACTTGTATGGACTTTAAAAATTTTCTAAAAATACGGGAGCGCGCGCGTTTCGTGGCTCACTCGACGGCGGTCGGAGCGGAACTCGAGGCTGCAAGCTTACAAAGAACTACATGTGCATTTTTGTTTACTCAGCTGTAAAAGCGGTACACCTGGAGCTCGTCACGGACCTCACTACTCAGGCATATATGGCCGCTTTAAATAGGTTTGTGTCGCGTCGAGGCAAGCCCCGAAGCGTCACGTCCGACAACGGGACAAATTTTGTGGGCGCGTGTAATGAGATTTATAAATTTCTCGAGTCGTCAAATGTTGCATCTGAAATGGCACAAGAGGGCATAGAGTTTATATTTACACCTGTATACAGCCCACATTTTAATTCACTGGCTGAAGCTGCTGTCAAGTCCTGTAAACATCACTTAAAACGACTATTTAATCTTACTCATTTTACCTTTGAAGAGATGACTACATGTCTCACTCATATTGAGGCAGTATTAAACTCGCGCCCTCTTACCCCTCTTTCCTCAGACCCTAATGATTTTTCTGTACTAACACCTTCTCACTTCCTAATTGGACGACCGCTCTTATAAAGATCCAGTACATCAGGCAACATTTCTGGAGCAGATTTCATAATGAGTACACTTCCTTGCTACAGGCCAAAACAAAGTGGTTTAGTTCCAGAGGCGAAGTGAAGCTAGGGTCGTTAGTCCTTATTAAGGACAAGGCAACGCCACCTCTGCTCTGGTCCCTGGGCCGTGTCATCAAGACATATCCCGGCGTTGACGGTGTCACGAGGGTGGCTGAACTGAAGACCAAGAAGGGCACCATCCGTAGTGCCTTCAACTCCATCTGTCCGCTACCAATTGATGATTGAAGACCTGGACTCTTCAACCCGGGGAGTATGTCTGCGCACGTCGACTACGGTCGGCTGACCGAAGAAACCCGAACATCGTCGGGAGTCCTCGAGTGCGCTCGCAGCGACGCCGTCCCTCACCGCTCGCCACTTCACCCTTTCACGTCTTGACGCCATCACGCGATTGCATACGGGCATTCCTTTGTGACCTCAAAGTCTATATTATAATTTATATATACCGTCCATTGTTCTTATTTACCACCACGTAGGGCTTCAACAGCAGCATCAACATTAGCATCGCTTCAGCATCTCATCAGCAGACCATCACGCTCTTCAGGGCGTGAGCAGCAGCAGCAGAAAGGTTCCCGAGCAATCAAGTAAGATCTTTCCATTTTTTCACTTTGAGCAATAAGTTACCATAATGGAGGATATTTACGAAAATCAAGAGCAGTTAGTAGGTGCGATAGAGCAGTTGCTTGCGTCTTTCAAGAAGACGGGGCGAGATCGTAGGACAGTAGATTACGTTAAACGGAAGTTACAAACCCTTGACGAATATTGGGAAGAATTTAAGCAGAATCGACAGCAATTAGCAGGATTCGTAGATGAAAATTCTGAGCCTATGAAAAGTCTCAATGAACGGGCTACCAGAAACTACGAGATCACGAAGTCAACTTTGCAGCAGTACCTCTTGCAGGTGACTTCACCAGCAGTAGCACACCCAGAGGGTAAGGTACTTGAGGTCCCAAGTCGTGGAGCAAGCCCGTTACCTATCCCTGGTCCGTCAACAGCAGCATCAGCAGAACGGGTGTCGAGGACAATCTCCCAAGGAGTCGACAGCAAAACAGCAGAAATGTTACGTAGGCAGATGACGAACTTCAAAGCATTTTCACGAACGGTAAGCAACATTGACCTGGAAGCATTAACAGAAAAGTGGCAGTTTGAAGACACGTTGCGGCAGTTACAGATGAGATGGATAGCAATCTACGCTCAGCATTGGGAGCTCGATAATGAATTAAACGGGTCTAACCTAGAGTACGAAAAGCAATTTACAGCACATGAGAAGAAATTTAATTTCACCAAGGAGAGCATTAACAAAAAAATGTGGTCAACGTCCCATAGGGAAAAATCAACCCCTAAATTAGATATCCCTACATTTAGCGGTAATTATCATCAATGGATGTCATTCCAAGATTTATTCAGTGAGGCCATTCATAACAATCCCTTACTGTCTCAGGCCCAAAAAATGCAGTTTTTAAGGAGTAAATTAACAGGCGAAGCTGAAAGGCTCATACAACATTTACAAATTACATTGGCTAATTATAATATATCTTGGGAAATTCTTAACCACAGGTACAACAATAAAAGGCCCATGCCATCATCAATCAGCTCATGGGACCCCTTATTGGTCCACCTGTTAGGGCAAAAATTGGACAGTGAGTCGTATACAGAATATTTGGAATCAGTCAAGAATCCTCGAGAATTGCCAATTCTAGAGGAATTCGTGAATTTTTTGGAAACGAAATTCACTGTGCTCGAATCAACGCGCAGAAAACAAGAGCAGGGCGTATTTAAGCAACCAGCATCATCGAATCAGCAGCAGAATTTTTCACATCAGCGAAGACTTCCTCCGAGCAACTTTAAATCTAGCAACAATAATTTTTATTTTAATCATAAGTCAAAGTTTAAGGCTTTGCATGCAACCAAGATAATTTGCGGACTTTGCAAAGACGAACATGGTTTATTCAATTGTTCAAGGTTTCAAGAAATGCCATGCGATCAGAATTTGAAAACCGTAAGCCAGTTGCGTTATTGTGTGAATTGTTTATACGAACACGATACTAAAGAATGTTTTTCCAGTAAAAGGTGTCGCTTATGCGCAGGATTTCACAATAATTTATTGCACGATGCATGCACAAAACCCAAGCCCAGCACTTCTTCGAACCATGTGGCGAAGCCCCACCACGTGTCTCAACCCAACACGTGTGAGGTCTTACTAGCAACGGCAATGGTTGGTGTGAAAGCAGCAAATGGAGATCAGCATCATTTTAGAGCCCTCATAGATTCGGGTTCTCAAATTTCTGTTATTACAGAGATAGCAGCGCAGATTTTAGGATTAAAACGACGTAGGTGCAAGAGCACTATTTTCGGCGTCGGCGAGCATGAAAGCAGTAGCAAAGGAATGCTTACTATACAATGGAAATCATTGCAAAATAATTTCACATTTAGCATAGACGTCATCATCATGAGCAATCTTATCAAAAATCTTCCAAATGTAAATTTACCTAAGCCTTCATGGTCATAAATCGAAAACATTAATTTAGCAGATCCAAAATATTATATAAAACGTCCGGTAGACTTACTTTTAGGAGCAGATGTCTACTCCAAAATTTTATTGGATGGTATTTTGAGAGGTCCGACTAGCGAGGAACCCATAGCACAGCAGACTTATCTTGGCTGGATCCTCTGCGGCTCCGTCAAATCATATCAGTGCAACGTCATGTTACATAACAATTATGACGACTTGCAAAGATTCTGGGAATGCGAAGACATTTCCCAAGAAAAGGAGATGACGTCAGAAGATGAATTTTGTCTTCAATATTTTTCTAAAACGACTAGAAGGTTGGAGGATGGAAGATTTGAGGTGCGCTTACCTATCATAGAAGAATTGAAGCATAAATTAGGGTCATCAAAAACTACAGCATTAGCACAGTATCAGAGTTTAGAAAGAAGATTGCATCGAAATACAGCATTAGCAAATGACTATAAAAAGTTCATGCAGGAGTACATGGACTTAGGTCATATGGAGCGATCAGCATCTGAAAAAAAAATGGAGTTCTACTTACTTACTCATCATGGAGTCATCCGAGACAGCTCCACTACAACGAAGCTACGCGTAGTATTCAATGCATCAGCAAAGTCTTCGAGTGGATATAGCTTAAATGATATAATGTACAAGGGTCCCAATCTTCAGCAGGATCTACAGCAGATAATGGCGTCAGTTTAAATTTGCTTATACAGCAGACATCGAAAAGTAGTAGTATAGTGTACAGGCAAATTTGGGTTTTTCCCGAAGATCAAGCATATTAGAAGGTATTTTGGCGCGAGTCTAAAGACCAACCCGTGCAAGCGTATCAATTAAAAACAGTTACTTACGGAGAAAAAGCAGCAAGTTTCTTAGCAATAAATTGTTAAAACAGTTAGCAGCAGAAGAGAAGAAGAAGTGTTCAGAGGCAGCGAAAGAAGTAGAAGAAAGCTTTTTCGTAGACGACTCTTGTGGAGGTCATCATACTTTACAGCAGAGCAAGCAATTACAAGCAGATTTAATTGAGCTTCTAAAATTAGGAGGTTTTAATTTACGAAAATGGAAGTCAAATGAGCAGCAACTTCTAGCAGATTTAGATACAGAGCAGTGTGACAAGCAGACGTACGAATTTAAGCATATAGAGTCGACGAAAACCTTAGGTCTAAGCTGGGATCCCCAAGGTGACGTGTTTACATTTCAATGCAAAATAGAATATTCTGAACAACTAAGAGGTCTTTATTGTCCGAAATATCGAGGTTATACGACCCCTTAGGTTGGCTTACGCCATTGAGCACGACACTGAAATTATTATTTCAAAATGTGTGGTTATCGAAAATAGAATGGGATGATAATCTCCCGCAGAATATTAAAACAAAATAGTTAGATTTACGCCAAGAGTTGCAAAATATAGACACATTTAAAATACAACGGTGGATCGGGACTTCTGAAAACGACAAGCTCTAGTTTCATGGATTTTCCGACGCCTCTAGCAAAGCATTTTCGGCAGTAATTTACTGTAAGGTCATAAAAAATGGCAAATCATCAGTATCATTATTAGCAGCCAAAGCAAGACTCGCACCATCAAGCAAAGTTCAGACCATCCCTAGGTTGGAATTAATGGGAGCTGAACTATTATCAAAATTGATGAGCAAGGTTCAAAAATGTTTACATCAATACAAAGCAGAAGTGTATGGCTGGACAGATTCCACAGCAGTTTTAGGATGGAAAACATTTTGACCCATCACGATGGAAAACATTTATATCCAATCGAGTCAGAGCAACAACGCAAGTAATGCCAAAATCATGTTGGCACTACGTTAAAACTGACGAAAACCCGTCTGATTCAGCTAGTCGCGGCTTAAACGTGACTCAGCTCAAAAAAGATAAGCTATGGTGAAACGGCCCATCATGGTTGCCGTCATTAACAGTTAAAAAGCCAACATTATACGAGACTACATTAGAGCTAAAAAATCAATACAAACAATCTAATACTATAATTCATACGGATCCTCAAGCATTAAACATCATCGAACAATTAAACAATAAATAATTGAACAATAAATAAGCATAGCAACATAACTCGAGTTATTCGCATACTTGCATGGATATTACGCATAACAAAGTGCAAACAACGCCGCGAAGGATATCTCACATTACGAGAATTACAATACGCAAAAATGCTTATTGTAAGGAATGTACAGCTGGAGCACTTTAATGAAGAAATTAAACTGTAATCAAATAAAAGACCGTTATCATCAAAAAGCAAAATTTTAAATTTAAATCCGATTTTAAACGACGACAAAGTTTTACGAGTTGGTGGCCGTCTCAAGAACGCGAGTGTAAGTACCGAAATAAAAAATCCCATCATCATACCTTACGAAAGTCGACTTACAATTTTACTGATACAGCAAGCACATGAACTAACATTCCATGGCGGTCCACGAATTACATTGGCCAATCTTAGACAAAGGTATTGGATCATTGGTGGTATAAGAGCAACCAAAAAGCATATCAGAAAGTGCGTGACCTGTAGGAAAAACACACCTATTTTAGGTCAGCAGCTCATGGGCGATCTTTCCACAGCAAGTGTTAACCCGAGGCCAGCATTTTATAACACCGGTGTAGATTTTACAGGATACATCGATGTAAAAGCAAATAAAGGACGAGGTATCAAAACCATGAAAGGATACATAGCATTATTCATTTGCATGGTCACGAAAGCAGTACATATAGAAATAGTATCAGACCTCACGAGTTCAGCATTTTTGGCGGCTCTCAGTAGAATGGCAGCTCGTCGCAGCACGCCTCGTCACATCTTCAGTGACAATGGCACTAATTTTGTAGGAGCAAACAGACTGATGCAGGAGCAATTTCAGAACATTTTCGATGATAACACTAGGAGAGATGTCACTTGGCATTTCAATGTAGCGAAATGGTGCCAAGCATCAGGTTTATGGGAAAGAAATAGAAGAAGTTTAAAGCATCATTAAAAAGGGTCGTGGGTGAGCAAAAACTTACATATGAGGAATACGTTACCCTATTAGCAAAGATAGAAGCAATCTTAAACTCTAGGCCCCTCTGCGCGCTCACAGTGGACCCAGAGGACTTAGACTATTTGACACCAGCACACTTTCTAGTCGGCAGAGCAGAGTTAACTATCATAGAAACAGAGCAGGATGCTAGGTCAAGATGGTATTTAATATCAAAAATATATTTCGATTTGCGGAAGAGATGGAGGATCGAATATATGACTCAGCTCTCAGTAAGATCGAAATGGTTAAGAGCACGAAATAATCTTCAAGTTGGCGATTTAGTCACTATTCAGGACGAGAATATGCCCCCCGGCAAATAGCTCATGGGGAGGGTATTGGAGCAGCATCCCGGAGAGGACGGATTGGTTCGTGCCGTCACTCTGAAAACAAAAAAACGGAATTATCAAAAGGCCAGTAGTTAAATTATCATTGTTACCTATCTCGAACGCAGCAAGCAGCGACCGTGAAGAAGAATCTGAGGCACAACAAGAAGAGAAAAAACAAAGAAAACGTATCAAGCAGAGTAGTTTCACGTCCATGGCGATAGCATTTATATTATTTATGTCGATTGTGACGACTTCTTATGCAGCTAAAAATTTACCTAGCAACATGTCTCTATATTTTGATTATACCGGAAGTGTAAAGATCATTCGGGATAAGTGGACTCTCATAGCATACTACAATATGTCTCCGGACTGGGAAGGATTCACCGCAGCAAAAAAGTTCATTAATTATACAGATATAATATGTAGTTATATTCCCGACTATGACGATTGTTCAACAATTACGCTACAATTACAGCACGAGTTCGAGGAACTGGATCACTACAATCGTTTGTTATTAAATCAGCGTTTTAAGGTGCGTGCGAGGAAGCGCCGGACGCTTATCAATGGTGTCTCGTCTAATACTCCGAACTATCTGTTCGGAGTATTAGACGAGAGATTTGCGGAACAGTATAGGAACGACATCGAGCTTATCAGACAGAATGAGCATCACCTTAACAACTTGATACAGAATCAAACATCAGTCGTCGAGGCACAATACAATTTACTGAAACGCACAGAACAATCGATTCAACTTCAGCATAAATCGATAAATAACCATCTTGAAGATTTGTATAATTTTACTAATTCTCTCAAGTCGGAACATTCAACATTTTTTATTGATTTCGGACGTTCAACATTTTTTATTGTCGTCATTCACGACGATGAACTTATTTCAAAACCTGAAAAGAATTCAGGAGACGATTTTAGATACCATCACAGATATTTCACATGGCAAGTTTAATATGCATTTATTAACTCCGGAACAAATTAAAAGCGAATTACAATTCATAGGGAGTCAGTTGACAAAGGATATCACGTTACCCATTGACAACATACAATCAGACTTACGAAACGTTTACAGTTTACTTAGAATTAAAGCAAGAATGTTAAAGGATTATTTTATATTCGAAATATCGTTTCCATTAACTAATAGAGAAGCATACGTTTACAAAATTATTTCGATTCCTAAGCAGATAGCAGGAAAGGCGATCACTGTCCTCCAGTTAGATGATTATGTAGCAATCAATTTAGGAAAGGATTCCTATTTTACCCTTTCCACATTTGAGCTTCAACTATGTTTTAATAATGAGCAAACTTACTTATGTCATCTCAGCAAGCCCATACATTATCTCCCACCAGATGAGGTGTTCTGTAAGATCGACGTAAGAACTAAGCAATGTCTCGTCAGCAAATCAGCATGCAGAGATCAGTGGATTCAGCTGAAGGATGAGTCCCAATATTTTTATTTTTGCTGTAATACATATCAGGTCAGAATCATATGTTCAAATCGTGTTAGCACAGATCAGCTGAATGGGGCTGGTATATTGAGCATCGAGCCTAACTGCATAATAAAGGGCCGAGACTTTACTATGTACTCTCAGACCAAATCCAGGAATGAGATCTATTCGGATTTGGGCGTTATAGCTCCCAAACTTCATAATATTAATCATATGATCAACCAATCACACTTGCAATATTCGGGCATCCTTGATAACAGCGAAATTGATATAAACAACTCCATCAGTGATTTAGGCAAGCAAGTTGAAGAGTTGATAGTCGCCACTAAAGATTTAAAGACATCAGATAGTCAAATATCGGGTCACGACGTTTATCAATACAGTATCTCATACAGCCTGTTCGCTGTCGTGGTTATAGCAGCGTCATTCATACTGTGGAAGAAGTATAGGAAAAGATTCAGCAGTGTCTCTCCGCAAGCAGAACCTAGTGTAGTGTTTAGTGCGCGAAAGCAGAGTACGGCTGACCGTCAGCCGAGTGAAGTGTGTAGTGTAAATATCACGAGGGACATAGCAACCTCCCCTATATTTACCAGATGTAATTTTCCCCCAAAATCAACCTAATTTTTTGTATCTTTTCGGCTCGGGAGTATGTACGGTGTCATAAATCACACCGTAGCATTTTTCACTTCACAATGCATTTTACCGTCAGTACGCGTTCATAATTAGCAAGCACCGCGCGTGCTCCCCTAGCACTTTTATAGCATGTATCAATCTTATGTGGGACAATTAATAAAATCTTTATGTTCGGGACCACATTTGGTTTTATTAGCCAAACCCCCACATCAGCCCCTTATTATATAATAAAGTGAATAAAATACTAAATATATACTGCTTATCTGGATACAAGCTAAAAAAATGTTTAGATAAATGGTTGAAATCTTTAAGCTATGAGGAGACAGAAAAACTTATGATTATATAAATATGTTCTTCGGACTTCACCCACACATGCATAACACTCATAAACACAGTTTACATAATGAATAGTGTACTGGAGGTCAGAATTGTCTGGTGTGTTGCGGATTGTGTGCAGTACTCTTGTGAGTCTCATGAAAACGCCGAACGCCGTGAAAATATTAAAGCCGAACTAGTAAGAGACGTCACTTCACGTCACGACGAAAACTTTGGCCATATGCACAAATTTCTGATGTCTCGTAATTTTGCGCGTTTATGTTGATACATACATAGTAAATATCTTTGTGTGTGATGTCAGTAAATTAATTATGTAGATTTTATACTCTAATGTTAAAAAAAAAAACAAAAAAAAACTACAACATTTTTGTGACCTTGAAATGCATATATTTACAGAACTACACATACAATCCTAATTATTTTTACATTTATCAAGTTGTAATACCTTATTATTACTTAATTTATCTTAAAACAACTAAATTTATACATGTTGTCTAATACCCAATCCTGCACCTCCACTAGATCCACTAACTGATGATCTAAAGACGATAAGAAAAATGTAATTTTTATTGAGTTTGGTTTATCATTTGTGAATGCTGTTTTTGATTTTCTTTCTGTTGCCCTGTCACGCAAATGGGATACATGCAAGTGTTAATGATGTACAATAGCATAGTATTGTGAAAGGCATTGGTAGCTGCGCTGCAGTTTTTCACTTTTGCAGCTGCCGGTGTCTTACTTTAACTCTATTGATACTGGTCTGTTGTCTTCGTTTGTATATTTTATTTTATCAAACATTAAATATTATTAATATATATATATATATATATATATATATATATATATATATATATATATATATTTCGCAGTATCAAATTGTCAGCTCATTTAATTGTTACAATATTTATGTCTATGGTCAACTCACACTGGCGCAGAGTCGAAGCGACGTGACACGTCATGATTTTCTCATAGAGGCTTCAGGCTATAACGAATGATTTCGAAAGTAAGGATGGGCTATAGCGTCCATTTGACAGAAAAAACTTCGTACAACAAAAACTTACGCCATCTTGATTTCAGAAGATTTTGTCAATTACATTAAGCAGACCGAATATACTGCGAAAAGCAAATGTCAAAATGTCAAACCTCGACTGCCCCAAATAACCCCAAATGTAGGTCAGTTTATGTGTGGACACTTTGTTTCGACATGCCGCGCCTATAGTAATGTAATAAAGAGAAACGATTTGTTAGTTTGTATTGAATAAGTTTCGAAACTAGCGGATTGGTTTTGATGAAATGATTTGCGCAGATATGGAATAGAACACGGGGCTACTTTTTATCACGGGAAAATGTGCCCCGTGGGATTTCTTTTTGCGCGCACGAATGGCTCCATCTAGTCTTTAGTATAAAAGTATAGGTATAGCTCTATGCCTAAAGCATATTCATTTCTATTTTTCCATTATTAAGGTACAAATTTGTATTATGATAATAAGGTAGCGCTCGACTTCGCGCGTCGGCTTAAAAAGATATTTCCTAATATACGGTTCCCGCAAGATTTTGCCCCAGTGTGAGCTGAAACTTAGTCACCTTTCTTCAAAAATGTCAAATGATAAATTGTAAAAATGTCTTTTTCGTTTAAATTTGAATATCTTTGATATATTTGGGGATTCTGTTTGGATATTAAATATATGAATGAATGATGCATGTCGAGCGCCTACAACTTTTTCATAGCAACGGGCGATAAAATATACGGCCACCTACCCAAGTACCCTACGCATTGTTTATTTTTATGTATTTGCTTAGTCATTTCACTTTTTACATTTTTCTCTTTGTTCTCGCAAGCAAGTTGCAATAAATTTACGTTTTTCAAGTCAATCTTTAATTTCAACCAACCTACTATGTGAAGCATTTAGTAGGTACTGTAGTGTGTGTTATAATTCTCGGAAATTGCATAATGTAAAGTCAGCTATATTCGTGGCGTGGCGAATTAACTCCTGCGAGAGTTAGTCGTCTGCCCACCGCCTACCTAACTAGTTGTGCAAATAAAGTGATTCAGCACATCCAGTATTTAATTTGAAGACCCCAGCCTTTGTACACTAAACTGGTGACCCCGACGAAGAACTCTCGAAGAAAGTTTGTAGTGAAGGGAATCGGCGTAAATAGTGACATTGGCTGTGGGCTAAATTTTTGTTCGAGATCGAATTCCACGCGTCGACAGGAAGTTAGCGTGACGTAATAGAAGAACACGCCGTGGCACGTGGCGAGTACAGCGGCAGGCGGCTCATCAGCTCATTGACTCGTCGACTCATCGGCTCAATTTCGTTCGAGAAAAATGAACAAGGCATCAGACACGGGTTGCAAGGAAGAGGCGTCAGGCGCGGCGTTGGCGTCCATAAGCGTGTCCACCAAGCTACCGGAATTGTGGACAGACTTACCAAGGTTATGGTTCGCGCAGTTCGAGGCTGTGATGGCCCCACAGAAGCAGGGTGAAGAGACCAAATTCAACCTGGTCATATCGAAACTAGGAAAAGAGGCCATTCAGCAGGTCAGCGACCTCGTGATGTCACCGCCCGCCCAGGACAAGTATACGGCGCTTAAGGAGAGACTGCTGCAGGTTTATGAAGAGAGTGCCGAAAGACAAATGCAGAAGTTGGTGTCGGAGCTGGAGTTGGGTTCGCAAAGACCCTCCCAGTTTTTAAGGCGCATGAAAGATCTGGGGCGCAGCGCACAAATTGCGGACAACACACTCAAGAGCCTGTGGTTGTCGAAGATGCCGTCATCAGTTCGAGCAGTCATGGCGGTTTGTGAAGATCAGTCTCTGGACAAGCTGGCGGCCATGGCAGACAAGATTACTGAATACACCAACGTCGGAGATGTGGCAGCCGTGTCATGCAAGAAGGCAGCAGATGGACAGTCGGACGAGCACATGAGCAGATTGGGGCTGGAGGTTGCAGCGCTCCGCGCCAACTAAGGGGTCGCGGGCGCTCGAGGAGCAACTACAGAACGACCGACTTCAGGAGGAGATCGACATCGCGGCCGCGAAGAGTACCTGGGGACCCGGACTGGCTGTGCCGTTTTCACTTTCGGTACAGATGGAGGGCTAGCCGCTGCGAGCAACCCTGTGCGTGGCGAGCCAAGCAGCCGGAAAACTAGATGGGGTACATGCGGGCTCGGTGGACGGATGTACTCAAGGTCAGGTAACCAAAAGCCATCGTTTATTGATTAGAGATAATGTAACGAAATATAGTTTTTTGATCGACACAGGCGCTAACATTTCCGTAATTCCAAAGTGGTGTGTTAGAAAGCCTATCAAAAAAATCGATCTAAAGTTGTATGCTGCTAATGACAGCGAAATTAAATGTTATGGAATATGTAATTTAGAGTTATCGTTAGGCCTAAGACGGTCATTTAAATGGCCTTTTGTCGTATGTGATGTAAAACAGCCGATAATAGGTGCCGATTTTTTGAGGAATTTTAAATTAAATGTAGATCTGTATAATAATAAGTTAATTGATACGGTGACCACCCTAAGGGTCTGTGGAATTAAAAGTACAAATTTTGTCGACACTATTAAAATCATAAATAGCAACCATCCTTACGCGGATTTACTGGAACAATTTCAGGACATCACGCGACCGCCAACCTTCAAGGACGTCCCAGAGCATTCCGTTTATCATCACATAGAGACTACTGGACCACCTGTCCACGCGCGTGCCAGGAGGTTACCGGCCGACAGGTACGATAGGGTTAAAAAAGAATTTCAGTTGATGCAAGAACTAGGAATATGTAGACCTTCAAATAGTGAGTGGGCCAGTCCTTTACATATTGTACCTAAGAAGGATGGTGGTATGCGACCCTGTGGGGACTATAGGATGTTAAACGCAATTACAAAGCCAGATCGTTATCCGATACCTAGAGTACAAGATTTTACGTATGGGTTACATAATAAGAAATTTTTTTCAAAATTAGATATTTGTAGAGCTTATCATTTTATAGGTATTAATCCAGATGACATTAAAAAAACAGCTATTATTACGCCATTTGGCCTTTTTGAATTTCCAAGAATGACGTTTGGCCTGCGTAACGCGGCACAAACATTTCAAAGATTTATCAATAATACAGTCTTATCAGGCATAGAACAATTGAATTATGGCGGCGACTGTACAGGGGGCAAAGGTCAGTCAGTCGTGTTCGGGGTACATAGATGACGTCATCGTTGGGTCGGATAACCCCGATATACATAGAGAACATTTGCGATTAGTATTTGAAAGATTGAGTAAATATAAAATGTCTATTAATTTAAGTAAATGTGTTTTTGGACAGTCGGCTATAGAATTTTTAGGCTATTTAGTTTCAGAAAAAGGTATAAGTCCGATGCCGGAAAAAGTTAAAGCTATCGAGTCATATCCGAAACCGGAGACAATAGAACAATTACGTAGATTTTTGGGCATGTTAAATTTTTACAGAAATCATATTCCTAACGCTGCTCGAGTTCAGGGAGTTTTAGATAGGTATTTACACGGGGCTAAAAAACGAGATAAGACGCGTATAGATTGGACAGACGAGGCGAATAGTGCATTTGAAGTGTGTAAAGAGAATTTGAAAAAGGCCGTCACTATTTCGCATCCGATATCTAATGCTAAATTAGGGTTAATGACTGATGACAGATTTTAGTATAGGGGCAGTGTTAAATCAGTGGGAAGGCAATTCTTGGAAACCTTTAGGATATTTTTCAAAAAGGTTATCAGAACCGCAAAAGAAGTACTCCACGTACGACAAGGAGCTTTTAGCGATTTATTCGGGAATAGTTTATTTTAGAGATTTAATCGAAGGTAGAAATTTAACAGTTTACACGGACCATAAGCCGCTCACTTTTGCTTTAAGTAAAATAAGTTCTAATAAAGAGTTACCTAGGCGAGCGCGTCAATTGTTGTATATTAGCGAATTTACAAGCGACATACAACATATACAAGGCACTGAAAATCAGGTAGCCGACGCTTTATCGAGAATAGAGAGTATCATATGCCCTAGTTCAAGCGAATACGTGGAGGTTGCGAGAGCACAGGCGACAGACGCTGAGCTCGCGGATTTAATGAAAACAAATGATAAATTGCAATGGAAACAGTTAGCGCTCGATAATAATGATGATATTAAAATATATTGTGAAACATCAGCTCAGAATATTAGGCCGTATATACCATCGCAGTTTAGGAAAAGTATTTTTCATAAATTTCATGACGTTTCTCATCCTGGAGTTAGAGCATCGCGTGCATTAATTAGTAAAAAAAGTTTTTTGGCCAGGTATGAATAAGGACGTAGGGACCTGGGCCAAGACGTGCGTGAGGTGTCAGAGAAGTAAGGTTATTCGGCACACAGTTTCGAAACTTAGCGATTTTAACCATAGCGAGCGTTACGAACATTTGCACGTTGATTTGATAGGACCTTTACCGGAAACTGAGCACGGTTTCCGTTACTGCGTCACTATGATCGATAGATTAACACGATGGCCTGAGATTTGCCCTGTGAAGGACATGACCGCAGAGTCGGTAGCTAGAGCAGTTTATGAAGGATGGATTTGTCGTTTCGGTTGTCCTAAAATTATTACCACCGATCAAGGTAGACAGTTCGAAAGCGAATTATTCACAGATTTAATGAAATTATTAGGTATCCAAAAAACGAGAACTACCCCATACCACCCACAGTGTAACGGTAAGATAGAAAGGTGGCATAGGTCTTTGAAGTCGGCTCTGGTGGCTAGATTGAATAATAATCTATCATGGTTAGTAGAACTACCTACGGTCATGTTAGGATTGAGAGCTGCTTGTCAAGCGGACAACGATAATATTAGCGCGGCGGAATTTGCTCTGGGACATTGTTTAAGGTTGCCGGGAGAATTTTGTTCAGATAAAAGTATGAAAATTGATAATCCACATTCATTTATAAGTAATTTAAGAGACACTTTGAACAAAATTAAGCCCATAAAAAGGGCATGTAAAAATAGTAATAGTACTTTTGTGCATGCTGATCTAAATTCCTGTTCACATAAGGTAAGAGTGGACGCGGTACGGAGACCGCTAACGCCTCCGTACAGCGGACCATATAAAGTTTTAGAAAGAAATAGTAAATTTTTTAAAATATTAATTGATAATAGAGAACGTAATGTGTCGATTGATAGACTTAAGCCCGCGTATATTTTAGAAGAAAATGAAGTTAGACATGACAGTAGATAAGATCAGCATAGTGAGGCTAATGTGTATACGCCTTTACAGAAATCACGTAGTGGCAGAAAAATTAAAAGACCTGTAAGATTCTTGGATGATAACTAGGTTAATGGTGCATTGGCATTTTTGTTAGCAAGTAGGTACGCGAAGGTCGCGTAATGTCATCTCAGCACATATTAATTGTTATAAGACGTTAAGTTAGAAATATTTGCATTCACTTTATTTCCAATTTTGTGCTATTCTAATATACAAAGTTTGTGTTTCACGTGCAAGGAAGATGTTAAGGAAGGAATTAAGTTGTAATCAGGGTACAGATTTAAGTGTTTTGTCACAACATAAGCTCCCAAATGTTAACGTTTGCTAAGTTCATTTTTTTTTGTTATTTGTCAATTATGTAAATAATTTTTTTTTTTTTTTAGAAGGGGGTGTATGTAGTGTGTGTTATAATTCTCGGAAATTGCATAATGTAAAGTCAGCTATATTCGTGGCGTGGCGAATTAACTCCTGCGAGAGTTAGTCGTCTGCCCACCGCCTTCCTAACTAGTTGTGCAAATAAAGTGATTCAGCACATCCAGTATTTAATTTGAAGACCCCAGCCTTTGTACACTAAAGTACCTATTTTATTCTATGATATATGAATAGGTATCAGGCGCGCGTAACCTAAGCAGCGCAGCGGGTATGCTCTATGCGCAGCGCAGCGGGTATGCTCTATGCGCAGCGCAGCGGGTATGCTCTATGCGCAGCGCAGCGGGTATGCTCTATGCGCAGCGCAGCGGGTATGCTCTATGCTCAGCGCAGCGGGTATGCTCTATGCTCAGCGCAGCGGGTATGCTCTATGCTCAGCGCAGCGGGTATGCTCTATGCTCAGCGCAGCGGGTATGCTCTATGCTCAGCGCAGCGGGTATGCTCTATGCTCAGCGCAGCGGGTATGCTCTATGCTCAGCGCAGCGCGTATGCTCTATGCTCAGCGCAGCGCGTATGCTCTATGCTCAGCGCAGCGGGTATGCTCTATGCTCAGCGCAGCGCGTATGCTCTATGCTCAGCGCAGCGGGTATGCTCTAAAAGGGCTGTTACTTATCTACATTTAATTAGTTGATTAAATTTTTGAATGGGAAATTTGGGACTACCAAACATGAAAAATTTGAAATAAGACAAAATTAAAATTATCTTATAAGGTTTTATTATCAAAAAAGGTTAACACGTTCATATTTTAATTATTGAGATCCATACTAGGCAATAATCAATAAAATCTTTGTTTATTGTGCGCTATCCTAGAATAAAAGTTCAAGTTTTTGGTGTGCTTAAACGGATCAGTGTAGTGTAACCGATATTAGAGTTGTCATTGAATTAATTTTGAAATTTTTGTTATTATTTGATGAAAATACGTCGATCAATAACTCTGGAATGTCATAGACATTAAAGTTTCCATGATTTAAACAATATTTTGGCATGAATAAACTAAACAAAAAGGCAATCCAATGATATGTGCTGTATAATAAGATAAAGCTGGGCATCATAATGAAACTAAAGGTGCATTCGTAAGATACGTGCATATTTTTGTTAATGTTATTATGTTGCTCATAATTATACGTTAATCAAATCCTAAATTTACGAGTTCATCAAAGCATTGAACGTTGGTACTGGAAAATATTTGCATTCTACACGTCGTTAGTTGAAATTATAAACGTTCTACTAGTACGTGCATGATTTTTTTTTTCCTCCCCCTAACGTAATCAGGGCTGTTTCATGTCTATTTTTTGTTTTTTCATTCATTATAGTTTTATTTCTTTTTTACCCTTCTATTTTATATTACATACATTGTTATTTACAATCAGTACAACATAATGATTCCTTATTTACATACATTCAGTTACATAGTAGTACGTGCATGATACGTTTAAATAATTGTGTTTGAGGCATGTGGTATTATGATAATATCATCACGATAATTATGGTAATGAAGAGCCAACTTCGGTTGTGATAGATACCCCATTAAATTATACTATGTCCGACAGGAGACAACTAAGTTCAATCAATGCGTGACGCACACGGAACAGTGCGCTGAATCTAGAGGCTTGTTGATTGCTGAAGAGAATTGCTGATCGGTCAGTTAGATCGTGTTATAAAGTTGGTAATAAATGTAGGATGGACGAGCTGTGTATAAAAGAGTCAACACGTTGAGAAATTACAAAGTAAGATTTGTTGTGGGTTGGACTGAAAGTATTATCACTTTGTCCTTATTATTAGCTGAAAGCAGTAACGCTTTGCGGTGGTGTTGTACTAAATGATGCTGAAAGCATTTACGCTTTGCATTCTCTGTTGTATTGAATTGTGCTGATTTTATTTTTATTGAATTCAGTAATTTTATGGGTGGTGCCTGTGACACGCATATTATGAACACACTGGCTATCGGTAGTTTTGGTGAGTAACTTGCCAAGACCTTTCTTTTTAGATACGAAACACGTGATAATTATCTCGGTTTAATTTTTTTAGATGTTAGAATCTGAGGTCTTATTAACGAAACACAAATTTGAAAAAAAATATACGTATCTATTGACCTCATTTATTAAAATCGGACCAGTACTTTAGACGCTACGAGGAAACAAACATACATACATACATAGACTGCCAAAATCATTACCCTTCCTTTTGGCTTAGCCGTAGTCGGGAAATAACCTAACTTTTAACAAACTACTTTGCTATACACAATAGTGTGCCGTCCTTTACTACTTTGAGGAATTTTTACCACATTTTTTCAATTCTATCAATTATTATTTTTAAAGATAAAATTTAACCGACTTCCAAATTAACAAAAAATGCTTATTTTCTAAATAATTCACCTTCTAAATTCGGCTAGATTTTTAACTATTTCTCTACTCAATATTCATAATTTTGAAGTCGGTACCAGCCAACTTAAGCGTGAGCTCTAAAAAATAATGATTTATCACGATATTGTTTGGTACTGACTTCAAAATGATGAATATTGTGTAGAGATGTAGTTAAAATTTTAGCCGAATTTAAAAGGGGAATTATTTAGAAAATAAGATTTATTTCATATTTTTTGAGAATTTTACTTTGGAAGTCGGTTTAATCTACAATCCAAATCTTTTAATAATTGGTTATGGCGAACACGTTATTTAGCTCTGTCTTCTGTGTGCTAAGTGTGAGTTTTTCTTTTCGATTTCGACCGTGAGCACGTTTGCCGTTTACTAGAAATTTGTATGTGATTTGACCTAGTTGTCGCCTTTACAACTAGGTGGCGCTGTACAAATCACATACAAATTCCTAGTAAACGCCAAACGCACTCACAACGAAAAGAAAAACTCACACTAGCACTCTGAAGTAACCGCAGACAATGAGTTCAAACTATGAACTTTTTACCCGATTGCGTGGCTTTACATCTAGTACACAGACTTACCGGAAGAGGGCGCAGGGAGCTGATTTGTGACGGTAAACGACATCTAACGGCTGCAACGGAAAGAAGACGATTTACTTTATCAACGTCAACCAGAACACAGAATATTGATTTTACGTAAATAATGTCTACCTACCAGCTTGGAATTTTAAAATGATAATAATATTGAGGAAGCGATAATAAAATGAAACACAAACCAACAATGTAATATTATGTATAATTTAATAAACATTTCCTAGTCACAGTGCGGTAGGCCGCCGGCGGCCGCGGGCGACGGTCCGCCGCCGTCCGCACACGCACCCACGTACAACGTCTCGCAACAGGCGCACACGTCCACTCCACACGGAAGTCGGAAGGAATTGAGATTCGCGAAGCTACACTACACGATTAACACGCTAACGAAATTATCAGAGAAATAGTTCCAGAGAGTCTTGAGCTCCGGCGCGGCAGTGCACTCAGTCCCGCGCGCGGTCGGGCGCACCCTCCTCGCCCGAGCCGGAGGCGGAGGCGGCGTCCGATACATCCGCTTCCTCGCGCTCGGACTCCTCGTCCAGGCCGCGCTCGTCGGCCTCCTGCGGCGCCGCAGGCACTGGCACGGGGGGCGCGGCGGGTGCGGGGCGCGGCGGGGCGTCGATGGTGCCGCAGGACGCGGCGAGCGCGCGCGGCAGGCGCGGCGCGGGCGGGCGGCGCGGCACGGTGCCGCCGCGCGCGCACAGCCGCTCGTTAAACTCCAGCGTCTGCGAGGCGCGGCGGTGGCGATGGCAGGCGTACCACCAGTGCGCGCCCACCGGCTCGTAGCCGTCGTCGTCGTCCGCGTCGGGCTCGAGGCGGCGGCGGCAGGCGCGCGTGTTTGCGTAGTGCGCGTGCTCGGAGCGGGGCGCGAGCGGCGCGGAGGGCGCGGGTCAGGCGGCCAGCTCCACCACGGCCACGCCGGCGTACGAGCGCCCCACGGCCATGGGCGCGGCCAGCACGGACCACTGCTCGGTGCTGGGGTCGAACACCTCCACAGACGCGAGGTTGGCGGCGCCGTCGTCCCCGCCCACCTGCAAATTAATACGAACGGTCATAGTTTGGCTCGGGGAATATCATTGTCACAATCGGACTAATAATATAGATATGTTTTTACAATGAAATTTTATTTTGAATGAACATATAACCATTTTTTTCTTCATGTCCGTCTATAGTATATTTACACTAGTAGACAGCAGTAAATTTATCAGTCGCGATCGGAACGCGGTAACGATAAGTCGCTGTGTATGTTATAAAATACACAGCGACTGTAAGATGTAAGTCATAACAAGTCCTCTAAAAAGTGTCGTATAATTACGTATTTACAAAAAACTAAGTGCGAACTAAATTACGTAAACATAAAAAAAAAAATGTGTGTGCTAAATGTAATGACGTGGTTACCGAGGGAGTGTTGTGTAGTCAATGTCGCGGTTATCTACATTTCTCCTGTTCTGGTGTTTTGGAAACTACCTATCGCAAGACGACATCAGACAAGAGGGAAAACTGGCGTTGTATTAGCTGCCGTAACACCGGTTCCCAAAATACTCCCAATCTGACTGACATCTTGAAGGAAATAAAGCATTTTCGTCAGTGTTTCGATGTAATGAAATCCGACATTTAGGATATGAAAGTTACATTTCAAGATCTTGCCTCTTAATGGAATGACGTAAACTCACGATTGGAGGTCATGGAAGGACGTTTGGATAGCCTAGAACTCGCTACGGCTCAAATAAGTACGCTCCAGAAGGATCTTAACCTCGCTAATACTACAATTAAAGAATTGCGCTCTTCGAACACACAATTACTAATAGATAACGAAAAACGCGAACAATTTGCTAGAAAAAACAACCTAGAAATATCATGTGTACCTATACAAAATGGAGAAAATTTAGAAAACATACTAAGTAACATTTAAACCAAAGTTGGATTGTCGTTGGATATAACCTGCATCAATTACATTCATCGCGTTCGCCGATTTGAAAAGAAAAATGTAACGTCTAACCGGCCACCCGCCATTATCGTGTGTTACATTAGACAACGGAACAAGGATCAACTGTTAGCCGCCGTGCGCACGCGCCGCGGTATCACTACGGCAGACATCGGGTTATCCGGTCCGAACAACAATATCTACATAAGCGATCACTTGACACCGGCCAATAAACTACTACTGAAGCGGGCACGGGAACTGAAAATACAGCACGACTACAAATATATTTGGGTCCGTGATTGCAAGATATTCGTGAGAAAATCGGACACTTCCAAAGCTATTCGCATTTCATCTGATGACGACCTAAAACGTATAATATGACTTTGTAGATTACACATTGTGTTACTAGTGCGTTTTCTTATATACCGATGCAGTTTTTGTTGTATTCAAATTATTAAAATAACATTCTTGTACAATAAAATATTTATTTGTAAGTTAGGAGGTAAGCTTTTACTACACCATATTACTAATACAAACTTTGTGTTGTGTTTGTTGTGCTATTACAGTTATAAATTAAAATTATTAAATAATTATAATATAAATTTACATAATCTAAAAAACGAAACAAAATTACATTATATATTTAGTATTGTAAAATTTCTTTATCACTTTCAATGTCTTATGTCTTGTGTTATAACGAGTGCCAGGTTACAAGTATTCTCATATTATAATAATAAAGTCATATTAATTATAATTTAAATTTTCACACCTTTAATTTTGTATTACCAAAATGTGAGAGGCCTACGAACTAAATCACATTCCTTTCTATCAGAAGTACTTCTGAATAATTATGATATCTGTTTTACAGAATGTTGGTTAAATGATAATTTTTACAGTTCAGAGTTTTTCGATGACAGATACGTAGTTTTTCAGCGAGATAGGAATGTGTCTTTGGTAGGTGCAGAGAGGGGCGGAGGAGTGATAATTGCTGTGCGACGCGATAAAAGCCCGGTTTCGCGTGACGAATGGAGTACTAATATGCACTATGATCACCTGTGGGTAAGTATTCCGCTTCCTTGTTTTAATTCGATACCTAGCGCTTCTGCTCCCTCCTTTTTACATATTTGCTGTGTGTATATACCGCATTGTGACCGCCACGACACAGAATTGCACTTAATTTTTGAATCGATCAGCAATCTGATGCAACAAAACCCGAGTGACATATTTCTCATATTAGGTGACTTTAATATTTCTCAAGGTGAATGGTACTATGATACTGATTTTGATTCTATGGTGATGCAGTCGAGTTTAAATAAATTAGTTCAATTAACTACTGACTTTATGAGTTTTACGAGCTTAAGACAGTTTAGTTCATCTTTTAATACCAGTAATAGATTATTGGACCTGATTTTCTGTAACAGGGACTGCACTGTGACTAGTTGTAATGATCCGATGACCGCAGAGGACGAGCATCACAAATCATTAGTTATCGAATTATCTTTGGACGTGTCCCCTCCGTTGCATGAAAACTTAACAGAAAGAAAACTATTCCACATGGCTGACTATGACGCTGTTAGGTCAGAGCTATCGTCTATTGATTGGCAATCTGAGTTATTAGTAGGAAATAATATAAGGGTGGATTCATTTGTGCAGGAATTCTATAACATCATTAATGATATTATAGACAGATATGTTCCTAGGCGTAAAGTTATCGACAAAGCCCGCTATCCTCCTTGGTATAGCGTTCCATTAATAAAATTAGGCAAAGGGAAGCGAAAATTTCATACACGCTGGAAGCGGTACGGTAATAAATAATAAAATCTAAGGGAGATTACCTAACTTTTTCGACACTTAGAAAAAGGGAATCTAGTCTTGAAAAAATCGAATATCAAAAGTACATTAAAATAAGTGAGGATAGCATAAATAAATGCCCAAAACTGTTTTGGCGGTTCGTTAAATCAAAATTACCGTCTAATCATGTACCTCAAACAGTCAAGTTTCAAAACCATGTCTCAAATACTGGCGAAGGCACATGTAATCTCTTTAATGAATATTTCAGCTCAGTTTTTGTTGAAAGCGCTTTACGACCTCCCACTTATAATGTTAATTCAGTTTCATCAAACTCCCTGGTGAATGTCAACTCAATTTTCATTGCTGAAGAGGTTATCCTTAAGGAACTCACAAACATTGATATCCATAAAGGTCCTGGATATGACGGGTTACATCCTATATTTATACGTAAATACGCCAAGGAACTAAGTTTGCCTTTGTTTATTATTTACAATAAATATCTAACGGAGGGCACATTTCCCATGAGATGGAAACAGGCCCATATTACACCTATTCCTAAAAATGAAAATAGAAATGATGTGTCTCAGTACCGACCGATATCGAAAACTAATTTATTAGGTAAAATATTTGAAAAAATTGTCACACGCGAGCTAATGGGGTTATTAAAAAATCACATTTCTATTAACCAACATGGTTTTTGTAACGGCCGTTCAGTTGAAACAAATATGCTTACTTTTACCAACTTCTTATTAAATGCCATGGATAAAAAGCTACAAGTAGACGTTGTGTATACCGATTTTTCAAAAGCTTTCGATAAAATAAATCATGATCTACTTATAGAAAAGCTTTGGAACATATAATGGTATACATGGCGATCTACTGCGATGGATAACTTCCTATGTCAAAAATCGCTCCCAAGCAGTATCTATAAAGAGTTATGTTTCCAGATTCATAGATATTCCTTCGGGAATACCCCAAGGTTCACATGCCGGTCCTTTGCTATTCATCCTGTATATTAATGATATTAACAAGGTTATACATTTTTCAAATTTATTGTTATACGCTGATGACGCAAAACTTTTCAAAATAATTGCTAACTTAGAGGATTTCAAGCAACTGCAATGTGATTTAAACAATTTATTTGAGTATTGCTTAGCAAATCAACTTTTCTTAAACCTTGATAAGTGTTCCGTGATGTCTTATACGCGCAAACATAACCCATTTAACTTTGATTACCAAATTAATGGCAATCCTCTCAATAGGGTCACAACTATTCGTGACCTTGGTATTATCATGGATTCCAAATTGTCATTTAATTTTCACATAGACCTTATTGTCAATAGAGCATTTCGACAACTTGGATTTATATTAAGAATTTCGAAACCTTTCAAACTGCTCCACACGTTAAAAATCTTATACTTCAGCTTTGTTCGATCGATATTGGACTTTGCTTGCATAATTTGGAGTCCGTATTACTCTTGTCATATCGCCCGCATTGAGAGTGTTCAGAAGAAATTTATTAAGTCCTTAGAATTCGTTGGAAATCTTGAATATATCTCTTATGAGACCTCACTCAGTCGACATTCACTAACGAGTCTAGCAAACCGCAGGAAAATGTTTGACCAAATTTATCTTTTTAAAATAATAAATAACCACATTGACGCCTCACACATTTTGGAATGTATCGATTTTAAAGTACCTAGATCTGGTTCTCGTTCACATAACATATTTTCTGTTCCTTTGTGTACATCAGTTTATACTAGTAACTGTTTTCTAAAACGTTGCGTTAAGACTTACAATGAAGAATTTAAAGACCTTGATATATTTAATATTAGTTTGCCTATTTATAAGTTAAAATTACAAAACCTATTAAAAAATAAGTAATTATGTATTTATAAAAGCCGCATATCTTTCTGTAAAATTAAATTAGTAAAATTCTATGGAACTTAGTTTTTAAGTAAAAATTGTATTAAATTAAGATAATTTAAAAAACTGTTTGTTTCCTAAATAAAGTAAAATAAAATAAAATAAAAATACTTCACTTATACTTTTGACACAGATTTTATTTGTAGCCGACTACGGCGAAGCCAAAGGGAAGGGTAATTTATTTTGGCAGTCCATGTATGCATGTATGTATGTTTGTTCCACTGTAGCTCCTAAGCTACAGATCCGATTTTAATAAATTAGGTGTGTCAATAGATTTGTAGTAGTAGCTATAATTTACGTATTTTAAATAATATTTAACAAGTGTAGTGTGTAGTTTGTCACTAACCACGTAGAGGCGGTCGAGGTATGCGGCGACGCCGGCGTTGCGGCGCGCGTGCGCCATCGGCGCGGCCGGCGCCCAGCCCGACTGCGGGCGGTAGCGCTCCACGCTGCGGCGCACGGCGGGCCCGTCGTGGCCGCCCAGCGCGTACAGCGCGCCACCCGCCACGCCCACGCCCGCGCCCGAGCGTCGCGCGGCCATCTCCGCCGCCGGCTCCCAGCGGTCCGCCGCCGGGTCGTAGCGCTCCACCGTGTGCAGGCACTGCCGCGACGCTCCATCGTAGCCGCCCACTGCGTACAGCCGGCCCTCCAGCACGCCCACGCCCACCGATGAGCGCCGCGTGCTCATGCCGGCGATGGGCCGCCAGACGCCCTCGCGCGTGTCCAGTGCCTCCGCTGAGCTCAGCCCCGTGGCGCCGTCGAAGCCGCCCACCGCGTAGATCACCGACCCCACGGCCGCCACGCCCAGCGTCGAGCGCCGCGCCAGCAGCGGCGGCCCGGGTGACCAGGTGTCCGAGGCCACGTCGTACACATCCACCGAGCGCACCCGCAGCGTGCCGTTGAAGCCGCCCACCGCGTACAGCCGGCCGCCCACTGCCGCCACGCCAGCGCGGCAGCGGCGCGTAGGCAGTGGCGCGGCCGGGCGCCAGCGCGCGCCTGCCAGCTCCCATGCCTCCACGTCGCGGATGGCCTTGGGCGCCTGGCCGCCTACCGCCAGCAGCGCGCGCGGCGGGCGCGGCGGACGGCGCGGGCGCGCGCGCGGGCATGCAGCAGCGGCAGCGGCGCGGCGCTCGGGCCGCAGCAGGTGAAAGGTGAGTGCCTCGATGAGAAGGTCTTTGACGCGCAGCGGCGCGGAGGCGAGCGGTTCAGCAGCGGCGCGCGCTACGAGCGCGTCACGCGGCAGCAGCGGCAGGCGCACGTGCTCCAGCAGCGCGCCGAGCTGCGGTCGGCGCTCGGCGGGCGCGTGCGCAAGCCAGCGCAGCGCGGCGTCCAGTACGGTCTCCTCGTCGGGAACGGCCAGGCGGTCGCTGTCCAGCAGGCGCGCTAGCGCGTCGGCATCCAGCCCCAGAAACTCGTCGCCCTGCAGCACGTCGGTGAAGTGGCGCTCGACGAATGCGGCGGCGACAGCGGCGAGGTCGGCGCAGGCGTGCAGCTCGGCGAAGGCGCGGATGCCGAGCGCGTTGTCGGGCGCCAGCGCGGCGGCCAGGAAGCGGCAGGCGGCCGCGCGCGCGCCGCACACCTGCAGCAGGGACGCGCCCGACAGGATACCCTGCGCAACACACGCCTGCTGTAGTGAAGTTGACCCCGGCCGCCCGCCCGACCGACGCGCCGGACGGGCGTCACCAGTCAGACGCTAAATTATAATCCGACTAAGAAAAACCAGTGTAACCTAAATAAATGCCCGCGTGAAAATAGCATCAGTAGTTTTTGAGAAAATCGAGGTCAAACATACAAACATGCAGGTCAAACTGAGAACCTCTTTTTGTTATTGAAGTTAGTTATAAAAAGTTATAGCCGATCAAAACAGCAATTGCACGTCATCACGTCTTGTGTTAGTTTTTGAAGATTATCTTCTTCTTCATTATCCTTCATCTGACCTTGAAATGTTGTAAGGCAATTCCTTGCCTTCCCTGATAAATGTGCTATTCAATGGTGAGAACTCCGTCCAAAAAGCATCAGTGGTTCTTGAGAAAATCGCGGACAAACACATACATACAAGCATACAGATCAAACTGAGAACCTCCTTTTCTGAAGTCGGTTAATAAAAAAAACTCGGCGACGCGCGACACAAATATTAAAAAGATCCTTTAAAAATATTTAAAGGCTAAAATATAATTTATTTAGGTACTAACTTTTTATATTTTTTTGTGTCTGGACCCTGAGGTTTCTTATTTATATGTATTTCTTTATTTATATGTATGTATGTAGGTAATATTTTTTTATGGCTGAACAACGTTTGCTGCATCAGCTAGTTGTTTATAAAAAAATCCTTCTCATTGTATCAAATGTAATGTCTACACTAAACTACATCTTGCGCTGAGACAATCTAAGGAGGCTGCACCGACCTGCACGTTGTCCTCGGTGATGTCGAGCGAATCGGGGTCGTATATATAGTCGAGGATTGCGGCGAGCGCGGCGGGCTCCACGCCCTGGATGGTGACGGCGGGGCGGTCGCGCTCATCGAAACCCGTGAACATGGCGCGGAAGTAGGGCGAACTGGCGGCCAGCACGGCGCGGTGTGCGCTCACCCCCGCGCTCGTCTCCCCGCCCGCCTGCGCCTGCGCGTGCAGCCGCACGTCGCACAGCGCCGCGTCGCGCCGGAGCCGCGCCAGCGCGCCCAGCAGCTGCTGCGCGTGCGCCGCCGCCGCCGCGCCCTCGCCGCCGTCGCGCCGCTGCGACGACTCGTCCAGTGACGACTGCGACGCGCACCGCTCCAACAGGCTGACCAACACGCAAACAGAATAATATTATTTTTTTACCCTGATAATGTCGTCGTAGTTCGTAATACTGTATAAAGATTGAACCTTATGTTAACTTCTATAGACTTAAAAGTATGAATTCAACTTAGTTTCATTTAGTTCTGAATAAGTGTACCTGAGCTGATTGATAACTGGCCGAAACGACGAACTTAAAAAAAATAACGCAAAAAAGGAATATTACATTATATTCTGGCATCTTTTTGAAAATAGAACGCTAAATTTGAATTTAATCGAACTGATGGAATTTGTTTGAGAGGACGTAGAACTTTCTCTGTCGTAAATTATCTTAACAATGGAAAGAAACGAAATTCGTGCGGTGATAAAGTTTTACGTTTTAAAAGAGAAAACAGCAACCCAGATTAAAACCAAGCTAGACAGTGTTTTAGGTAACTCTGCTCCTGCATTGAGTACAATTCACACCTGGGTAACTGGTCGCCCACAGGTCTGGCCGTCCAAATGAAGTCACGAATCCGGACATGATCAAAAAAATTCACAAAATTGTATTGAATGATCGGCGCTTAAAGTTGCGAGAGATAGCAGAGATGGTGAGCATTTCATCTGAACGCGTTTTTAATATTTTGCACCAACATTTGGGAATGAAAAAGCTTTGCGCGCGATGGGTGCCGCGTTTGCTCACTGTAGACCAAAAGCAACGTCGAGTGGACGATTCATCGGAGTGTTTGGCGCTGTTTAACCGAGATCCTAATGAGTTTTTGCGGCGTTATGTAACAGTCGATGAAACCTGGATACATCATTACACTCCCGAGACAAAAGAACAATCTAAGCAGTGGACTGAGAGCGGAAAACCTGCGCCGAAGAAAGCAAAAACGGTTTTGTCGGCCGGCAAAGTGATGGCGACTGTTTTTTGGGATGCTCGAGGTATTATTTTAGTGGATTATCTGCAAAAAGGAAAAACAATAAATGGAGAGTACTACGCAAGCTTGCTGCAAAAATTAAGTGAAGAAATCCAGAAGAAACGACCACATTTGGCCAAGAAAAAAAATTTGTTCCACCATGACAACGCACCTGCACACATGTCAATGGTTGCAGTCTCCAAACTCCATGAATTGCGGTTCGAATTGCTACCGCATCCACCCTATTCCACGGATCTGGCCCCGTGCGACATCCACTTATTCCCAAACCTGAAGAAATGGTTAGGTGGCCAGAGATTTTCATCAAATGAAGAAGTCATTGTTGCCGTGGACGAGTATTTTGAGGGGTTGGAGAAAACATTTTATCAAACTGGTGTAACGGCATTGGAGAAGCGCTGGACTAAATGCATCGAGGTAGAAGGAAACTACGTTGAGAAATAAATTTATTTTAAATACATTTTTGAAGTTTTTCTTTGTCGTTTCGGAAACTTATCAATCAGCCCTCGTATAATATTAAAGTATTAAACATACTTCCCATTTTCTAGTCCCTGTAACTCCGCCGTGAACTGTAAGTTCTTCGGGTACTTAGCGCAGTGTTAGCACCAGACTAGCACCTTCACAATACTCACACAATATAATATGCAATTACATAATATTATACAGTGTATTCAAAATATCATTAAAAAAATGAGGCACATTTGGATTTAATAAAGTTGAATAATCGTGAAAAAATTAATTATTATAAGTGTTTATGTAGTCTAGTGTAGTGTAGTGTAACATTAGGGTGACAATTCCTTGTACTTTCAATATTCTTACTATTTTGTCTCAAATTATTTTATTAATGTTTAAATTAGTAAATAATAATTATAATTGATAGTGAAATGTCATATAACAATTTTTTACTATGCTCAAAAAAGGTGAAAAAAAAGTAAACTAAGCATGTCATAGTACTCTATTTCATGTACCTATTATGCTCTGTTTATGACCCGGTGGTCTGCAATTACACCTAGTATGTATATAATATGTATTGTAAGTAATAATATAGGCATACAGGCCAGTACCTGTATCTTCCACGGTCGCCATCTCCCTCTGCTGCACTGTTTTGCTCAGCTCCGCTGGAAATAGTGTGTTGAGTTAATGATAATAAATAATAAATAAATTCTTTATTGACAGAGAAGTTTTACATATCTGAAGTCCCTGACCCCTGCACTAGTGTAAATTGTATTGCAGAGGCCAGTGTCCTCGCCCATGAAGATACATGTTATGCCAATATAGATTTAAAACAATTTAAAAGTAATAGAAAAGAGAAGAAAGAGGACTCATCAATTATTAACATTTGAAGTTCGCTTGATTTAGAATGTAGGCAAAAACAATGATACTAAACAACAATTACATAATAAATGAACAAAATAGTAATTTGAGTGTGTGATGTGTGTTTTAGGGTGTGTGTGTGTGTGTGTTCAATTCTTTTCATTCGTTGAAACTTTTCTTTAAAATGCCATGCCTAACTGCTAATATACACACCAAAACAGTCTAAAGTTCAAGCTCCTCTATGATTTTTTATTTAAATTCCACAACTACTTAAAACTGTATACTGAAAACTAAATAGTGTTATTAATTAAGTATCAAACCACAAAGTACAATATATATACTTGATATGTTTTTTTTGTAAATAATACATTAATAAATCCAAGAGTTGAGTTGTCTTTATATGTAGTGTGTACACGTTGTATTGATATGTGGAGCACAACATATGACCCAGTCATTAACTTGTTAGCGGAGATAAAGTTATATCAAAATAATTTAAATACAGCGAGTATCTAGATTAAATGCATTAATAGTTTACAATTTGCATGTTAATACAGGTACTTAATAAGAAAATACTCTTCAGTAATTACTAAACTGATGAACTCACGACTCACCTGGCGCGCTCGCGGTCTGACTCCTCGTTATTTCCTTCCATCGCTGCCGATTACAAAACCATTCGACTTTCATTAGCTTCAAAATACATTATTGTAAGGATTAAAGTTTCTGTTGCAAGATCAACTGATCATTGTTTTAAAGAGAAGCTCGTTGGCCTGTTTTTAGAATATTGCCATGGACGGTTTTGGCGATATTATGATAACAATATTTACTTTTTGACCTTTATAAGTCCAACTTAATAGGTAATTAAATCGTATTTCTATAGATACCAAGGTAACTATCTTCCAATTACCAAAATAAAGTTTTTTTATTTAGTGTCAAAATCAATCTCTTTCTTCCTTGTCAACTGTCATAATATTATGTTTTCGACAGATACTTTTTTTATTTTTCAAAATTACAGCTTAAGGAAATGAAGCAATAACCACAGTTTGTTATAGATAGAAACTTTTCTATTTAGAAAATAAAGGCAACTCGTTACATCACTGGCCGATATATCGCTCTCTTTCATATTGTAAATTTAAATTGTTTGTATCTTCGTTATTTTTTTTTAAGATATACGAAAAAGCGTTCTAGATTGTTTATTAACATGTTGTCTAACATCGAATAGACGAAAAAAAATGATTTAGACAACATGCCTATTTTATAAATGGAACACAGAACACATTAACTAACACAGTGCCGGGGAGTTTTTCCGGGGAATTCAATGGGTGACGTTGTGGTTTTTGTATTTCCGTCAAAAATTTGTGTTATTCCTGTTCTTAATATGTAACATATTGGTAGAATATTAACCATTAAATATTCGTTAACGTGCACAAGTGTGGCAAAGTGGTACAACTTTAACAAACGTGCTTATATTGTGTTCCCTCCAAAACTCCCTAGGGAAAGGAATCGACTGACTTGACTCATTGACTGGACTGACTATTTATTTGCACTTTGACTAGACTTAAGACTTGACCATTTAGGAATACGGTATTGAAAATTGAAATGAAAATTCTATTTGCCGCCTTTTTAACTTGACACTGGCAAATTGTTTTAAATTTAAGCCGACGTCATATATAAAAAAAATCAGTTCCGACTGGTTGCACTGTGAAAAAACGCTTTACGTGTTAAATTGAACGCAGACATTTTTTCACAGTGCAACTCAGTCGACACTGTGTTAGTTACGACAAAATGTATCCGACTGAAGGACTTTGTATCCATGGTCATGAATAAATTAATAAAAAAAAAATGTGTTTAGTTACTGTGTTCTATGTTCCATTTTCAAAATAGGCATGTTGCCTAAAAAAATTTTTCTTCTATTCGATGTTAGACTGTAAACAACATGTTAATAAACAATCTAGAACCCATTTTCGTATATCTTAAAAAATAATGAAGATACAAGCAATTTACAATATGAGAGAGAGCGATATAATATCGGCCAGTGACGTAACGAGTTGCACCTGCCATACATTTGTCATTAGAAAATCTACGGCGGTAGCAACTTGTGACGTAACAAATCCTTTTTCGAGAGTTTCTGTTCGTTATATTATAAAATAACGAAAAATAAAACGTAAACTTGTAATCAGAATGTTTATTTGACAATCTGTCGACATTTTATAATATCGTTAGTTATAATTATTATATTACAATTTAGCGGTATTTACAATTTTACGGTAACATATAAATTAAATTTAAATTAAATTAAATAGCGTTTATTTCAGGCTGCATAGGCCCATATTATAAATACCTTATAGACTAACATAAATGTATAATAAACTAACACTAAACACGTATTGTCTGCGACCTGGGGCGCGAAGTGTTCGGGAGTCGTCCTCTAAATCTTCTACAGACGACTCCAAGCGGCCAGAACTCCTCCTTCTCGAAGGTCGGTAAATGATTGGTTGGAACTCTCACCACAAAAGAACTAAAGTTCACTTTATGACGAGATTCCAAACGCTCGACCCTCAAGGCGAAGTTGGTTCTGCTCCTGATGTAGTCCACGACCTGCTCGACCGTCGTAGACCAATGCAACCGATGTATGAATGTAGAGAAACGGCTCCAAGTATAATCATAATCTTTATTTGCTAGAAAATGGTAACAAAATAGGCTAGTTTCATCTATCAAAATTAAATGATACTTAGTCTGGCCATAAATACTGTTACAATTAAAAATAAACAAAATATTACATTTGAAATTGGAATCTGTCATTTTTATATGATTGTTCATTGATCTTTCTCATTTTGGCGCCAATACATTGTACAATATTTAGCGATATTAAAATCAAAATTGCGATATTGCGATATTAAAATTAAAATCAAAATTAAATGATACTAAGTCTGGCCATAAATACTGTTACAATTAAAAATAAACAAAATATTACGATATTTGAAATTGGAATCTGTCATTTTTATATGATTGTTCATTGATCTTTCTCATTTTGGCGCCAATACATTGTACAATATTTTGCGATATTAAAATGGAGTGGGGTGATAAAGAGAACCGAATCGCTGTGATTGCATTACACAAAGTAGGTATGGAGCCAAATGCAATTTTTAAAACTCTCCATAAGCTTGGTATTAGTAAAATCTTTGAGTACCGGACTAATAATAGGTACCATGAGACCTCTGTTTGTGACAGAAAAAGATCTGGCCGTCCACGTAGTGTCCATACGAAAAAGGTGGTCAAAGCAGTAAGGGAAAAAATTCGAAGAAATCCTGTCCGAAAGCAAAAGATTTTATCTCGGGAGTATGAAGATAGCACCTAGAACCATGTCGTGTGTTTTAAAAGATGACTTAGGACTTGCAGCCTACAAGAGACGTACTGGTCATTTCTTAACTGATAATTTAAAAAAGAATAGGATTTACCATCGAAACAACTACTGAAGCGGTACGCAAAGGGAAAAATTTTGTTTACGGATGAGATTTTTTTTACAATTGAGCAACATTTTAACAAACAAAATGAGCGTATTTATGCTCAAAGCTCTAAGGAAGCTTCATAATTAGTCGACAGAGTGCATCGTAGCACTATCCGACTTCAGTGATGGCTTGGTGGGGTATTAGCTATGAAGGAGTGACTGAGCCATACTTCTGTGAAAAAGGTATCAAAACATCGGCACAAGTGTATGAAGATACCATTCTTGAGAAGGTAGTGAAGCCCCTTAATAACTCCATGTTGAATAACCAAGAATGGTCCTTCCAGCAAGACTCGGCGCCGGGTCATAAGGCTCGGTCTATGCAGTCTTGGTTGGAAACGAACGTTTTGGACTTCACCAGAGCTGAAGACTGGCCGTCGTTTAGTCCCGATCTTAACCCGCTGGATTATGATTTATGGTCACTTTTTGAGAGTACGGCTTGCTCTAAACGCCATGATAATTTGGAGTCCCTAAAACAATCCGTACGATTGGCAGTGAAGAGTTTTCCCATGGAAAGCGTGCGTGCTTCTATTGATAACTGGTCTCAACGTTTAAAGGACTGTATTGCAGCCATTGGAGACAATTTCGAATAAGATTTTTATATTTTAAATTGTTTTATATTTAAGTTTAAACTAACACACTGTAAAAGTAATAAATGTTATTTGCAATAGAAATTTTATTTTTTTCTTTGTTTCAGTAGTTATGGCAAGACTATATACAGACTACATACTGTGACATACAGATATAAGACTAAATAGTTTTTTATCTGTATGTCACATGACCGAAAACACTAGCCGCCATATTTTTCTCATAAGTAACGTCTGAACATATATAAATCAAATCGAATAAACAACAGCGAAAGTTAAATCTAAAGTTCATGCACTACACACGCACATATGACATTTATTTGTTTCTGTGACGTCACGATAATGGTGGCTGTCGTTTTGGAGCAAACATTTGACGTTTAAATTTTTTCTTTACATAAAAAGATATTATTTCCAGGAAATAAAAATACTAGTTGACTATCGAATCGATACGAGCATTTTAAAATATATTTGAAAAAAATGTAATAGCCTATTGGTTGGTTTTTTTAGTATTTTAGGAGTTTTGGGGGATAAAAATCGATATAGCTAGGTTTTATCTCTGGGAAACTGTGCATTTTTAAGCTATATATGTTTTTTCTTTCATCGTGCAACAATATCATGTCAGTCCGATTGGGTGTTTGGTATGTGTTTTTTGCTTTGTTCGGAAATTCGGAATGCGGTGGGTTCTAATCTTGGTCAGATAAATATTTTGGAGTTTTGTCGGGGAATTCAATGGGTGACGTTGTGGTTTTTGTATTTTCTTCAAAATTTGTGTTATTCCGGTTCTTAATGTGTAATATTGGTAGCATATTAACCATTAAATATTCGTTAACGTGCACAAGTGTGGGAAAGTGGTACAACTTCAAAAAAACGTGCTATTTTGTGTTCCCTCCAAAACTCCCTAGGAACTTTCAGTAAAGCTTCTACCACTTTACTGAATCGACTGACTTGACTCATTGACTGCACTGACTATTTTTTTGGACTTTGACTTTAGACTTGATGATTTAGGAATACGGTGTTGAAAATTTAAACGAAAATTCTATTTCCCGCCTTTTTAACTTGACACTGGCAAATGGTTTTAAGCCTATATTTAAATTTAAAAAATATATATTTTTTATTTTTTTTTATTTATCAGATCCATTATTACCAGATACTATTCTAAGTGACATACCCCCGGTTTCTGAAAGGCTAATCAATGCCAAAATTAACTAATCAGCGGTCAAATCTCTTGTCAAGTGCAATTTGCGTTGCAAAAAGCTTAATCAATCGTTTGATTTCATCAACGTGTTAGTTAACAAAACTAATGTCAAACAACGCTGTTTTAGGTTTCTATATAAGGCGTAAATGTGTCATGTAAAGTGATCAATCTTTAGTAAATTTTTCACTAATTAGCGTTTCAGAAACGCAAATTGATTTAACAATCCTGTTAACTCAACATACGTGTTAGTTCATCAACAATTTGATTAGCCTTTCAGAAACCGGGTGAAGTAATTTTCTGATCACTTATTTGTATAAAAATATATTTTTAAAAGTATGTCTTCATCGATAAAATGTTGTTTAAAAGGTTGCACAGAAAAATCCCGTAACAAGCACAGATACCGAATAATATTTATTTTTTCCACTAAGCAGTAAATATAGATTCTGATTGGCTATGGTGCTTTGTGGAAGGATAAGCGTTTTAAATGTAAAAGAAGCTTCTAGTAAATTTACAAAATTAACAACTGCAAAAATTTGTTTGCATTCACCTGATAAGTAGTCCGGCTTTACAGTTACACTCGGAGT
Organism: Phengaris alcon alcon; assembly: GCA_037179445.1. Taxonomy (NCBI): domain Eukaryota; kingdom Metazoa; phylum Arthropoda; class Insecta; order Lepidoptera; family Lycaenidae; genus Phengaris; species Phengaris alcon. Next base: position 12,643,037 of record JAYRCH010000021.1, on the reverse strand, counting down.
GAAACACAGTGAAATCCAGTTGAAAAAAATTACATTACATTACTGTGCACCGGTACTAAAGGCCATCATTCAATAGTGTCAAAAGTGTCAATAATTTATAATTTTCGACTATAAGTCGGCGGCCTTGGATTTGCAGGCTGGACCGTGAGTGTGACGCTTAAAGCGTTTTACTTAGATGCTTTACTCACGGTCCTGTATGCAAATCCAGCACCGGCATTCATGGCCGCTTAATGATATAAGCGCCATGTCCCAAAGCGCCATACTCATGGCCCAGCCTGCAAATCCAGCGCTGGTCTTAGACCTATATATTATAGACGAGGCGAGGCGATATGTCGAGACAAAAGTGTCCACACTTTAACTGACCCACTTTTCGGGTTGTTTAAAGGCAGTCGAGGTTTGACTCTTGTCATCTTGACATTTCGACATTTGCTTTGCACAGTTTATTCAGTTCGCCAAGATGGCGTAACCAGACGTGCCATACTCACGGTCCGGCCTGCAAATCCAAGGCCGCGGACTTGTAGGCAAAAATTATAAAGTATTGACACTTTCGACATTAATGACGGCCTTTATTACCGGTGCTGGATTTGCAGGCTGGAACATGAGTATGGCACTTTAGTCTTCTATGACATTTTTTCTGTCAAATGTATGTCATAGGCCATAGCCCATCCTCCTCATAGTTAAATGGTGAAAAATAAAAACAAAATTCGACATAATTTTGAACCTATTATCAATAATTTTAATTAAATTATCATAGATAAATGATTGGTGTCGGCGCTCGACTAGATACCGATGGATACTTGATGCTTTTAAGAAAATTATTTTCTCGCCTTTTTAACTTGACACTCTCTAATGGTTTTAAGCCGCAACGCCATTTAAAAAAGCAGAGTTTTATTTTCAGTGCTCTAAATTTTCTCCGGCGTGCGTGTATGTGTGCGTGCGTGTGTGTGTGTGCGTGCGTGTGTGTGTGTGTGCGTGTGTGCGTGCGTGTTTGTGTGCGTGCGTGTTTGCGTGCGTGCGTGCGTGTGTATGTGTGTGTATATACCACCTTAGTACTACGATCATGTCATGGGATCAGTATATAAACCGACATAGCCACTGTAAAAGTAGGTATTGCCCATAAAGGCTCTGTAAAGGTACACTCAACCCAGTCTGAACTCTGAAGACTCCCTTCCTTCTATAAGGAACAAGTACCTATTCCTCTCCTCTATTTTGCAGTTAACAAAGAAAGTGCAAGCACAGTTATAATTGAACATAAGATATTTCACAGCACGCGCCCCATCGGTCCTACATCTAATTGCTTAAGTTTTGAATCATAGCTACATCATGTGATAATTATTTCAAATAAGCTTGTTTTAACCTTATAATAATAATTTTAAAAAATAAGTATTTAACATTTTCTAAACCTAGTAAGCGTTATGGAATAATTTGTTTCTAAGCTGTCATCCATAAATTAAGTCACACGTTATAAAAAATGTTTCAATTTTTCTTACTACCTACCTACCTTTCTCTCTTCGGGTACTAAACTTATTTCGTAAAATTAAACTTGTTGATATTTGGTTCGTGTACAAATTTATGTAAGTACTTATTAACGCGTCTACTCGATCAAATGTCAAAAACAGTTTTGTCAATTCGTCATTGACTTGAATAACAAATCTGTCAAATTTACTCAAAAATTGCCGGGCCGGGCGGTGCACCCAATGATGTCGATCCGGTCGGATTACCTGACTCTAAATTAGTGAAATTCAAGGCAGGATCTATCATGTGGCTTTTTGGGCTTCAGTCTAGGGCCCGTGGATTCAAGGGGTCCTAGCTAAGTCATATCAAAGTAAAAAATAGACAATAATGCGAAAAAATATATTATTTTATTAAATTAAACAGATCTTAGGTATTTTATTGAGAATATTTTTTTACTATAGTCTATACTTTGAGTAATTAGGTCGGGTCGTGAGTAGTATTAGCCCAGGGCCCCCTAAATTTACGGTCCGGCTCTGGTGAAATTGCTACTTAGTTCAACTTTTAAATGACTCGTATGTAACTTTAAGAATATTAATATTGTAAAAAGTATATTTTATACGTGTGGTCGCCGTTCGTTACGAATCGTTATCTAAGTCAACTTTATTTTGTATCAGTCTCCTTTACGTAAATTCGTTATTAATTTTACCGTCGTTATACTGCGGTTATACTTTGCATTCTTCTTAAATTATTTTAGTATGTTAAGTAAAGATTTATATATACTGTACAACCTGTATTAAAATGTAAGCTTATGGAATATTAAAATGGATGGATGATATCGACTGTAGGAAAGGCGAGAAATAAAAGTACGTATAAGTAGGTAGCTCGAACCAGATAAATGTATTCGAATGATAAGATAAAAATATTGACAATGAAAGTCGAAGTACTAGATTATCTTTTTACCCGACTACGACGAAGCCAAAGGGAAGGATAATTAAATTAAATTAAATTCCGATTATATCGGGCTTCATAGGCCCATATTATAAATACCTTATAGACTAACATACCTACATATAATTATTATATACCTAAAATCTACACTTTATAATGATTTTGGCAGTCTATGTATGTGTTGTTCCCTCGTAGCGTCTAAACTATTGGCCCGATTTTAATTAATGATACTTTAAGTGACATATGCATTAAGTTTTTTAAACAACGCCGAAATCCCCAAACATGTATCTATAACGACTCGGGAGTTCTGTTCAGTACTCTTGGATCCAGGTTATACCTTTCTGAAAATCTTTATTTTTGGTAGCATATGCCTGGACTACTTCAGAGAAAGTCAAAATCACTATTTGTGTGCATATAAATTTCAAGGAGTTCCCTCGATTCCTCTGGATCCCATCATCAGATCACCACTTTGGTCTCAAAATACCAATCGGGGATTATACCCTTTACAGCAAAAAAAGAGTTTTGAAAATAAGCCACAGGCGGTGGAATAATCGTTAAACATACAAAAAAAATATAAACAGCCGAATGTATAACCGCCTTTCTTGAAAGTCGGTTAATTAAATTTTAAGTGAAAACCGCATTAAAACCGGTTAAGCCGTTGACTTCGTACGCGCAAATACAAATATCACTGGAACCGTACATTTTTCCGCAATAAAAAGTGGTATATGTGTTAATCCAGAGTCTAAACTACTACCATAACAAATTTTATCAAAATCCGCTCAGTAGATTCTGAGATTAGCGCGTACAAACGTACAGCCAAACAGACAAAAATTCTAAAAATAATTGTTTTGGGTTATACGAGTACGAGTATGTCGTTCGTAAAGCCCCCCTGTAATAGTTAATTTTTCTCATATATCTTCCATGTACAGACAGCGACCAGTTACGATTTTATTATATGTATAAGATTAAATCTTATGGGTTATAATAAAATGAATGTGTTGCTTCTGAAAGAGAGTTTTTATTTTGTTAAATTCTTGACAAACACTTTATATTACACAAAATACACATTGTTGAAAAAATCTTACCTGAAAGAAACGACATTCAATGTTTATAATCTCTAACACAAAAAAAATGTATTCCCAACAATAATTATTCTCGGTTTTTTTACATGAACACCTCATAAATCTAAAATCATAATGCCAGTCATCTTTTGGCCAAAGTACATCTTCCTCTTCTTCTTCATTAAGCCGACTCACGACAGACTAAAACCTTTGACATTTGCCATGAATTGTGATGAGAAGCGACGAATTAAAAAAAAAACAAACATTGAAGAAAACCTATTTTCTTTACATATGTATATATATATAGATATAGATGATTCCACGGGTAACATAGGCTATATAATTATTCTATAAATTTTGTTTTTCGAAAATTGAACCTCGGATTCTAACATCTAACAAAATTAAACCGAAATAATCATCACGTGTTTGGTATCAAAAGAAAGGTCTTGGCAAGCACATTACAAATATGTAAAAATATATTATATTATAATTTATATCATATTGATTAATATCAAAATACACGTTTAAAATGCGGTCGTACAATTCGTGCAGCCCAGTTGTCCAATTTTCGAACATTACGTAATATAAGACTATAAAATAGAATTTATATATTATAGTACCTTCATAAAACATATATTTTATTATTTTTATAGACAATGCATATCAAAATAAAATAAAAAAATAACCTCAGAATCGTCAAGCAGTCAACGAGCTGATGATGATAAATTTTAAGCTAAGAACACCCTCGATCATGTCAGCTTGCAAACAAAAAAACTAGATTAAAATCGGTTAATCGGTTCATCCGTTTTAAATTAGATACTGCAGATAAAATAAATTATTAGCACTCTTATTATTTATTCGTTCGAAAGATGTCGCTCGCTCCGCGCTCGTGAAGAATATATTTTTAATTGCAAGTGTTTTGATTGCTTATTAATTATTCCAAAAAAAAAATTTCGATTGGGAAACGAAAAAATAAGAAATAAAAAAATAAGTCAAAAAATTATAACCCGACTTCATAAAAAAAGGGGTCTAAAAAGGCCGAAACAAGAAAATAATTCAGATAGAATAATAATTCAGATAGAATAATTCAGATAGCTCTTTGCTGCGGTGGGGTCACTTAACCGTTGGAAAAACCTACTTCCCATTAAGACAAAAGTCGAGCTTGCGCAATCTTAACTTCTTCCTATCTTGGACTATGCAGATGTTTGTTTGATAGATCTCAATGAGGAATACCTTAACAAATTAGAAAGATTACAAAACATCTGCATCAGGTTCGTGTATGGGCTGCGCAAGTTTGACCACGTCTCTGAGCATCGACAGCGACTTGGTTGGCTGCCCATCAGGCTTCGTCGGGAAGAGCATGTACTAGCCTTCCTATACAATATCTTATTTGACCCTCGTTCTCCCCCATATCTAAAGAATTGTTTTCAATTTCGAAGTGCTGACCAAAGCCGTGCGTTACGCTCTGAGTACAGCAATACATAAACTTCTTGTGCCAATTGCCAGGTCCGGTTACTTTGCAAATTCTTTTGCTGTGAAGGCTACGCACTTGTGGAATGATCTTCCACGTTTCATCCGAGAGTCGAAGTCACTTGCCATTTTCAAATCCAAGCTCCATAGTCATCTTCGAAACAGAGTGGCTCGCCTAGTTTGACTTAATTTTACTTTATTTATGCATGAGAGCCTCTTTTTAATTAAATATAACTATGCATGCAACTTTGTATCATTATTTTGTTGTATTACTTATTTTTTATTATATTATTATTATTATTTTTATTTTATTTTTCAAACCAATTAGAGATTATTTATTTTTATTATTTTATTATTAACTTTTTATTACCCCGCTATTTATCTATTCGATTTACCTCTCCTGTCCTGCAGGGTTGCCTGGAAGAGATCGCTTATAGCGATAAGGCCGCCCTTGCCCACATTTAGGTTATAATTTTAACTAATTTTAGTAATTTGATTGTCCGTACTTTATAATGTGAGCAATAAAGTGTTTATCTATCTATCTATCTAGAAATCCAGAAATACATAGGTAGAAGAATGGTCAAGATAGAGCCGTGGTCGCATTTTTTTTATGATGTTGGGAACAGTCGATGTCAAATCGCCATTTGTGGGTGCAACCACGGTTCTAGCTTGACCATTTTTGTACCTATGCATTTCTGGATTTCTATCAAATAAAATTCATTATTTCCTTATTTCGTCCTTTTTAGACCCCTTATTTTATTAAACTGTAACAGAGATACAGAGGTTTCATTGGAGTTTTGTAGATACAACAAACAAAGATGCCAATCAATATACCAAGCCAACATTTCGCTTGTTATGTAAATTTTTATGCTATCGACTCAAAACAAAAATTAAAAATTGGGTATTAAAAAATCCTTTATACCGAAATCGTAAATCCGCCACGGTATCCTAAAAACCGGCCAAGTGCGAAGCACACTGGCGCACGAAGGGTTCGAACCATTATCTATAGTCTATACAACTATTTACTAATAGTTATATATATATACTACCTACTACTACCACTACCTACCTACTAGTATAGTCACGAGTATTAAAATCGCGCAAAAAAAAACATTTTAATTTTGTTATTTATTTTTAAAGAGAATATTATACAACTCAATATTCAATTATTATTTCAAGCGCCTACCTGTTTTACCATTTGGGTACGGAACCCTAAAAAAGTTAATAACTTTAAAACTTCAATAAACTCGTTGATACAACTACGCGTAATTATAAGAGACGATCAAATGCGCTGTACCAAGTACGGTGCATACCGTACCGGCTCTCGTAATAATCCGCATCGCCGCGCGGCGCGCGCTGTGCCGGTCGTCGTCAGCATGGAAGCTCGCGGGCGCGGCGCGGGCCGAGCGGGGCCGAGCGGGGCCGGCGCGGGCGGGGCCGGGGCAGCAGGCGCGGGGGCCGCCCGGCCGGCGGGGCCCGCTCAGTCCGCGCCCGGAGCCCACCGCCGCTCTACACCGCGCGGCATCGCCATGGAGCACTTCATCGAGACGGTGCGCAAGTATCCGTGCCTGTGGAACTCGACCGCCATCGAGTATCGCGACCAGGAGCTGAAGGACGCGGCCTGGGCCGAGGTGATGAAGGAGACGGACCTGTCGTCAGGTGAGTACCCCGCAGCCGCACACCGCCACACACACGCCACTGGCGGCGAGGCCGGCCGGCGCGCGCATGCCTCCCCCGCCGCGCCGCCCGCGCCGCGCCGCTCGCCCGCGTCGACCGTCTAGAACTGTAGAATCTAGTTGCTTACAATAATTACCATACAGTAATACAACAACAATTAAGTATAAACTTATCATCGACTAGACGTGGCGCATCATATTATATTATTAAGATATTAATCATTATTTTGTATGGCAGTAGTTTAACCGAAAAATATTTGGTTAACTAATTTGATTTTCTTTTTATACGATAAATTTACATACCTACATAAACAATAATGAGCAATATTTAGGTAGGTCCTTACATAATATGAAATTGTCGTTTTGTCGTACTGGCCACTTTCATCTTAAATATATCTTCTTTGGTTAGGAATTCCAATTTCTAATTTATACAGCTATTTACTCATGCATTTGTGTTTCGAAAACCGTATTTCATTTGTTTTTTCCTCTTTTGGTTTTTTCTTTGTGTCACTCTGTTTACAAAATGGAAAACTTGAAATATCGTAATAGAGCAGAAACGGCTCGAAGGATTAATGATGTGTATGGCGGCGATGTCGCAAAAGTGCGACACCGCGCCGCCGCCACAGTGCGTTTTTGGTTCCAACGTTTTCGTTCTAGAAATTTCGACCTGCAGAACAAACCCCGTGGACGGCTGGAGACCAAAGTTGATAATGAAGAGTTGAAGGCTATCGTGGAAGTGGATCCATCGCAAACCACGTCCGAGTTAGCTGCATGCGGCGGTGTTAATGATAAAACTGTTAGAATCCACTTGAAGCAAATTGGGAAGGTGAAAAAGCTTGAAAGATGGGTACCTCATGAATTGAGTGCAGCAAACCGACAAACGCGCGTCGACTGCTGCGTTGCATTTCTCAACCGGGACAATAATTAAGGGATTTTAAATCGAATCATTACCTGTGATGAAAAGTGGATCCTGTACGATGATCGGAAACGCTCATCGCAATGGCCAAACCCTGGCGAACCAGTCAAAGCCTGCCACAGCCCACAAGCGAAAATTGACTCAAAAAAAGTTACTTACGAGTGTTTGGTGGACTAGTGCCAGTGTCGTTCACTACAGCTTTCTTGAATCTGGCAAGACGATTACGGCAGTCTATTGCCAGCAACTACAAATCATGATGGAAAAGCTAGCTGCTAAACAACCGAGGTTGGTCATTCGCTCTAGGCCACTTCTGCATCAGGACAACGCTAGACCACACACTGCACAACAGACGGCTACCAAATTAGAGGAACTTCAACTGGAATGTCTAAGACATCCACTGTACTACCCGGATATTGCTCCAACAGATTACCATTTTTTTCGAAATTTGGATAACTTCTTGCAAGGGAAAAAATCCAACTCCGATCTGCCCCATCGGAGTTCCAGTTTCCAGAAGTCCAAAGCGCCTACAAAGATTTTACTGATTCCTGTCCGAATGGTTTTTTAAGTAAAGGAATCAATGAACTACCTATGAGATGGCAAAAGTGCATAGATAGCAATGGCATATACTTTGATTAAATAAATATATTATGTTAAAAAAAATCCACTTTACAAAACGCCAATTTAATATGTAATGACCTAATAGTTCGAAACAATAAGGATTATAAGCTATTAAATACTACTGAAAAAATCTAAAAGAATCCTTATTATTCAGTCTACGCCTAGATAAGTACGTCATTTTTGTCACTTCTAAGCTAACTTACCCTTATCTAGTAGAATCTAAATTAATTAAAAATAAAGTAACATAGAATCAACATTTTCGCAGTAACCAAATACGTAGAGAAATAAAATAAATAGCTAATAAAAAGAAAACGATTTACCTGCATTGTGGACTGTGGTGACCGGTGGTAGAACTTGTAAGTTATAACTTTGTAATCTACGCGACGCGACGCGACGCGACGCGACGCCGCGATGGAACGTGAAAGAAAATAATATTATGAACACGGCTTGACCTTGACCGCGAGTCGCGACCGTGAACACGTGGTGAACACATACGGCACTCCGCACTACCCGGACCCTGAACATTATTAATATAAATATTTTCTACATTATGTATACGTTCTAAAAGTTCTGTCATTTGTTTTTGTTTAGTTTTCCTCTTCTCCCAACTAGAATTATTAGCTATTAACTAGAGTATTAGGACAATATTTCTTAGTTAATGCCCTATTTACTATTTCTTTATAAGTGGCTCCGGGCATACAAAAATTAGAAATTGATTGTCCGTTACACATTCTACTTAAATATGTACCTAGTTCCTTACCTAACTCATCACTAAATAGACTAATATGTGACTGGCATTCAGTATGTTGCACAAGCCTTCTCAGTGGAACATATATCTGGTATACTATTGGACACTGAATGACTGACCTTGTCTGAGGAACCGCTGCCTCTTAATATAGATTAAAACGTTCCTCGTTGTAACGAGTCACTTCAAGCAAATCATCCATTGCTGATATATGTGCCTGTATTTCCTTGTGTAACAATTCATATTTTTCAGTGACAAGTAAGCAAAATCTTACTTTTTGGTTGCATATGCATAGATTAATGATTGGTCTCCGCTACGCTACGTAGCGTAGCGGAGACCAATCATTAATCTAAGTGCATATGCTTAAACTACTTCAGAAGAAGTCGAAATCACCATATTATGTGTCCATATAAATTTCGAGGAGTTCCCTCGATTCCTCATGGATCTCATCATCAGGTCACCACTTTGGTGAAAACGGGACCAACTTGGGATTATACTTTACATAAAAAAAAAGAATTTTGAAAATCGGTCCACAGGCGGCGGAATTATCGTTGATCATACAAAAAATATATACTCGTATATATTATAAACAGCCCAATGCATGACCGCCGCCTCCTTTTTTGGAAGTCGATTAAAAATTAAAACTTTCTCAAAATCATTTTATTCAATGCTCATAAAAATCACGTCTAACACCTAAATCTCATCTCTGTGATATCTGAAAAATCCTTCTAAACAACAACCAAGGCGTCGTTTGGCATTAGTTTGTGGTTCTGACCGTATATGAATACAAAGTTGAATAAAATCAATTTACATAAGTGTTTTCATATTACTATTCTTGTTTATCACATAAACCATAGCTAAAGCTATAAAAAGATGAAGAAGATTAATGTATTTTTCGGTATATCGGTTCGGTATAACCAAAAACGACGTCTCAATTTAGTTAGGTATTTCTTTTTTCAGGTATATCAAAGAGATTAGAACCCCGGATTCTCTTTAATCAAAATAAATAAAACGTGGCAGACGTGAAACTTTATTCATTATTTTAAATCCAAAAATACTTTCATTGTGCTTATAGAACATCACTTTAATTATTATTTTTAAACAAAAAATGAAACCGACTGCCATAGTAAAAATGCACGAAAAAGTATGAAATAAAACTCATTTTCTAAATAGGTAATTCACCTTTTAAATTTGGCTGAACTTTTAACTACTTCTCTACTCAATCTTCATAATTTTGAAGTCGGTACCAGCCCGAACAACATCCTGATAAAACAATATTCAAAATAGAACACACGTTCAAGTTGGCTGGTACCGACTTCAAAATTTTGAAGATGCAGTAGAGAAATAGTTAAATATTTCAGCCAAATTTAAAAGGAGAATTATTCAGATAATAAGTTTTATTTCATACTTTTTTGTGCATTTTTACTTTGGAAGTCGGTTTAATTTTTTGTTTAAAAATAATCATAATTTTTCCCTTTTAGTGATATTTGTTAAATTATTATTAAAACATTTTAAGAACGTTAAAATAAACGATCGAATGTATGATTTAGTACGCGCCAAGCTTCCAATAGGTATTGTATATAAAATAATGATGATGATTACTGTTAGTTACATAATGCCATATGCTTGCAGTTCTTTAAACAATGTTGAAATTTCCAAACGCGTATCTTTAAAGACTGAGGAGTTCTGTTCAGTGCTTTTGGATCCAGGGGTATACCCTGGTGCAGAATCTTACTTTTTGGTAGCATATGCTTGGTTTACTTCTGAAAAAGTCAAAATCACTAGGTATATATATATCCATATAAATTTCGAGGAGTTCCCCCGATTCTTAATGAATGCCATCAACCTTGAAACTGAAACCATTTCTAATGATTATTATTATGACCCGAATAGGTCAGGTCGCAAAATTAAAAAAAAATACAAAATAGCGAATAGCTCTGAAAATAACCAATATTATGGGTGTTCACTCTCCATTTAACGGATTGACGACGTTCTGGCAAACACCCTGAATAATAAATATAATAAAAGTATATTATTGTTTACTTTTCCTTATATAAAAATGTTGCCACAGAGTAATGTCAAAGAAAATTTCTGTAGACATGAGTTGAAAAGCCTATTTTATAGCGCCGCGCTGTGAACAATAATTGTATAGTTGTCGTCAACAACAACAAATGTCAGATTGTGGTCATAAATAACTTAAGTTTTAAGTTAAGCAATATGTACATAGATAAGTATTTTTTATCTAATTTCTGTAAAAGTCATGTAGCTAGTATGCTATTTAACTTTTTATTTTAATCCCAAGCCAAGAATTTGGCTTCTTCGACTCCTGCTTTTATTGAGCAGAATACTAATTATTGTATTATCGAATTGGAACATGTTATAAATATTTATTTAAATTAGATAATTAGACAATAGAGAATGTCTCTTGCAGAAATAATTTAAGTTTAAAATGTAAAATACAAAATCATATAAAACCGCTTTACGTTTCCCTAACTCACTACACGGCAGTGGCGTGCACAGGATTATGATACTGGGTATGCGGCGAAGTACTCAGTCACAAAAACTTTTTCGTTTATAGATTTTTAGCATAGCTACAGCCAAGCGACGGATCTCTAAGTCGAAACCATGCCAACAGAGCAAGTCTTAGATGTACTACTATTCATGTACATGTTCTACGGCAACGCAGACAAAACAGCGATCGATCGTCGCGGCGGAAGAAATTCTAATAAGTAAAATAATAAGCATATTTTAAAATATTATAACTACTCACCAGTCAGTCAGCTTCAATTTTCACATATTCAAGGTTCCGGTTACTTGAGATTACTATATCCCGAAGTAAATTACTAAATAATATGCAAGGAAAACAATATAATTTAATCGTGTGTACACAACCACACAGCCAGTTATACGTTTCATAACTTTTAACATGAAATTTTCGAGTTGCATTATGTTTTTGCTGGTTTAATTGTTGTAACTCGGGTACACACCTACCTTTAGACAAAATTTGAATCTTTTCACTGAATGACAATTGTGAGAACTTGTTATTTTTAATTTTTAATAAACACACATTATCAACGGAAACCTCACAATCAAATAACATTTTTAAAAAATCAACAAACGCACCTTGTAAAAGCAAATCACTACAATTATTATAGAAACTCAGTAAGAAACTGTTAAATGTATACACTTTCAAATGTTAAAATGAAAAATCTTTTAAGAAAACTATAAATAAACAGGAGCGATTAAATTGTAAACAATGCTTATCACATAAAATATGCAATATGGCCCCCGCGAAACACAAAACGTTTCTTCTATTTAAACAAATAATACCTTACTAAACAAAAATGCATATTGTGCATACATGATTCATTAGATTCGCGTCGTATTGTTTTTACTCGGATTATAGGCAACGAATAATTTCCGACAAGCCAGTTCGGCGGTTTTCGGAAGCGATCGGATAGCCGAACCGAAGCTCTCGGCTCGGCTCTCGGTTCGGCCATCTCCCGCCGCATGACTTATCGTTATTTAATCATGTCGATATTCATGGGTGTTGCGTTTGCGAAATATTAAAATTACACACACATGCGATGATTTTTCCTGCAGAACTTAACGGTATTAGTTGCTATTTATAAAATATTAGGCGTTTTTAAGTTATTATATTTTTTAAATTAATTTATTTACTATTACACGGTACCTACACCAAAAAAAATTTTCGTGGTGTTATTTTAGGACATGTAACGTTGACGTAGTAAATACACATATCCATGCAAAGTTTCATCTTTCTAGCACTAACCGTTTAGACGGTAAGCCGAAGACGGACGGACGGACGGACGGACATGACGAAACCATAAGGGTTCATAGACGTAAATTACGAAACCCTGAAAAAACACATTTTGTCATATTTTTACGTACATACAGTAATATGTTCATCGTCCGTACATACATAATGTGTTAAAATGTTTTTTAAGAGTTTTTATATTTATTCTTGTTCACGTTCACCCATTGTGCCGTTCTTCAGCTGTAGTGTAGAGGGCGTTCTTGCGTAGTAAAATGTTTTGTCAAATCCCATCTCTTGTCACATTTTATGAACGATTTTTGTATAAAACGAATGTACCTATATCTAAAGGTCGCCCTGTGGTCTTAAATTCTACCATAATAATTCATATCATTTTTAAGTTTCAACTTTATGATGGTTATTTTGTTTGTTATAAATGTAAATGTATAATACTTGACAAACGTCAACGTGTGATAAAATTAAAAAGGCGCGGTAGTGTCTTAATAACCTGAGGTTGTGTATTGTTGTTTAAAAATTTTAGGCAGTATTTAAAAAAAAATAGCTTTCTACACACCTTCCTCCACATAAACTTTAACTTTGCAAATATCATATTCCTCCATTCGCATGATTCTCATACATTCATTCGCATTACTCATTCGCATACAGTGAAACTGTACTGAAAGTTTTCGTTTCACGTATTAATACATAATATCTACCTATTAACTCTTATTATTATTATTTAAAGCACTGTAACGCCGGTTAATAATCAATATATAATATTTTAACCGTATGATTATTAAAATTCTCAAAGTAATAAATATTGATAGATTTTATTTCTTAATTTCAGTTAAGGAAGTAAAACTAAAATGGAAGAAACTGCGCGACAGCTACCGCGACGCGCTGAAGCGCCAAAACGACATGCTGACGAAGGAGCCGGCCAACGGCGCCAACTCGAGCAAAAAGAACTACGCGTGGAAATACATGGCACCCATGCAGTTTCTGCAGCCGCACATGAGCGTGCGCAAGAAGCCGGCGGACGCGCCGCCGCCAGCACCCGCCGACGCCGCGCCCGCCGTCAACGGTGACTGCTCCTCCTCCTCCTCCGAGTCGTCGGCGTCGGAGCCGCGCCGGCCCGAGCCGCACCCGCCACGCCGCAAGCGTCCGCGAGCTGAGCCGCTCGCGCCCGACCCCATTGACATCTTCTTCAACGGCATGTGTCAGTCCACTAAGCGGCTGCCGTATCCCGCGCAGATCGCCATTAAGCGCACGCTGTTCGACGCCGTGCTGGCGGCGGAGGAGGCACTAGTGGCCGAGCAACAGACGCTGGCGAGCCTGTGGGCGCGCGGCGCCGCCTCCTCCTCCAGCGACGACGAGCGCCGGCCCTCCTGAGCCGCACTCTACCCCTGGCTGTACCGCTACTACGAAAGCTACGCGCAGTTCGTCGCCGCCGTAGCCGACACCAAATGCTCCTAGCCCAACCCTGCACAACTTATTTCTAGTGTTTACAGTTAAGTGCCGAGAGATGAATTGACTATAACACCCTTGCGTATGGTGTTCCCCCGTCCGCGCTAAAATCGCTGAACCCTTGGTTACAGTATATGGACTGTATAATAATATAATTATATACCGTAACATAACATTTGAATATCACTGGACCAGTAGATGCGCTACGAGGTACGACTGACTAGATATTATGCTTTATATCTAATGTTAATATTAATAAGTAGCTGTAAGTGAGTTCAAGTCTCGTGAATCGAGGATCTGAAAAGTCTTATAGCGCTGTAGCCTGTATTCAAAAAAATCGTCACAACTATTATAAATTGTGTTACTATGTCAACAATTCATGATGTGTTTTTATAACTCTAACATACGTTTTATTTAATGATTATTGGATACGTACTATTCAAAATCCTAAAATTAGGTATACTTTTATGTTTGAGCACAAGTCACAACATGTTTTTAGGTTTACATACAAAACACGGGCCCAGGCGTGAGGGCCCAAACCTAGCCCACTCCTGGCTACGCCACTGTTTGGGTCCTGTTTGTTAGCCCTAAGTATTGCGTAATAAATATTTAAACACTGATTGAAATAGTACGTATGCTAATAATTATTAATAATATTATACATATACGTACAAAAAAACAATTAAAATTTATTAATATAAAGGTATTTAGCTATTTTCACTAATGCAACGTTTTTCTTTGTTGCTTTCTTGTTGTTTTGCTAAAAGCGCCATCTAGATTTAGAACCGAAACTCAGAAAGTGGCGCTCACAAGTCATTAGCTGTGTCGACTGCAAATTTTTGCAGACTGCGACTTGCAAGATTAATATAATATTATAATTAATATAATATTTACATTAGCATGTAACTTCTACCTAGTACGTGGGTACATGACTCCTAAATGTCATGATTGTTTGTTAAGTCGTAGATGCATGTATTTTGTTTAGTATTTTGTCGACACTGCCTGGTGACAGGAGTTAGAAGTCAGTTAAATTGAAACCCATTTAGTATTTTTGTGGTGAGTGCAAAGATTTCAAAACTATATATATATATATATATATACAAGATATATATATATCATACAAGAAAAAGATACGCCATCTTGATTTCACCATATCTCAAATGTCGGCCATATCACCATACTTCAAATGTCAAAATGGGCCCAAAAACCTGAAAAGTAGGGCTATTTAAATGGAAATAGTAGTTACCTCAACATGCCTTGTCTATAATATATAAGGTTTGGTAAAATCAATTACGGATATTTTGGGTATATGCTCTACTGCTTATTTTATAGATGTTTAAGGCAAACATTATTGTCATACTCAAAGCAAGAAAATCATCTCATGTATGAGAGAATCTCCACTCAACGCAAAATCGTCCATATTAAGAAAGTTTTTTTTCGAGTGTGACAATTATTATCTGCCTAAACGTCTATACTCTATACTTATGCAGTAGATCATATGCTCAAAATATCCGTAATTGATTTTACCGAACCTTATATACGTCTATGGGTCAGCGGTAGATTGCGCCATCTCAGCATTGTGCGAACAAATGAGAATGGGCATTGGGCGCTGATTACTTAATACGAACAAATCACTTGAAAGGGAATTTCTTGTACTATATTATATCCTTCATTTGCCACGTACGCGTACCTATAAGTAAATAATGGAGTTTTTGTGTAACACGTCAACAACAAACAAAAAATATGGATTTTATTTTCCTTCACTATGAGCTAATTTACATCATCTTTTGTATTATTGTAAGTATATCTTTTATATTATTGTATTATGTATTATCATTATCATTTGAATAGGTAACATTTGACAATTCATCAAAATTCAACAATTTCTGATCTAAAGAACTGAACGTCGTTACAATGTTGCGTCAGTTAACCCTTTTTCTTTTTAAACACTAGAGATGTTACTCTAAAAATCGAAAGCTGATAAGTAGAATCGAATGCAATGATTACTTGTGAAGAAATATCACCATAAATTAATAACCACGTTGTGATTATAATAAAACATAATTATATTTATAATTCTTTTAACTATAAAAATACAAAAAATAAAAAAGTTAAATTATGTACTTGTCTTATTTTGTTCCTTAAATTTACGAAAGACAAAATAATAATGGTACAGGGATTCGCCTGATGATTTTTTAAATTCACATATGTTTCAAGTTCGTATCGATTCATTCCCTTTAATCGATGTTTTTAAGCAGGTCACCTCACTATGAAGATAAAACTGACAGACGTCAAATGTTACCTATTAAAATGACTCCACTGTAGGACAGTATTTCCGGAAGACCGAGCATGGAGTGAGGTAGGATACCACACCTCACTCCATGCTCGGTATAATGTGTATAGATAATGTAAATGATATAATAACAAATTCGTGTTTAGTGTTTACATTTAGAAAATCCGAGCATAGTAACAATATCAACATACGACTTTTTATAACAACTTATTGACATTGTTTATTCAAAGACAGATTGAGACAAACGAAGTCTTCATATGATACGTTAATATAGATCATATTATGTAGACTTCATTTGTCTCAGTCCCTGTCTTAATTGAAAATGTAATACAGGAAATAGCGGCCAATTGTGTAAACAAATGCGTCAAGGGTTTTAAATAACTTTACATAGAACGCTGATATAATTTCAGGGAGTCGGTTTCTTCATAAAGTTAGTTACCTTTTTTAGTTTAGTTAAATCTGCGACTCATACCTACGTCAAATAAATCATGTTTAAGGCGATAATTGCATCGAAATTACTCACAATCCATGTCCATTGCTAATGTTTTGAAGTTTGATAATCTTCGTAAATTTTGCATTTCCCGAACGCGTATTCTATTAGGTCCTTCAACAACATTATATTATTGTAGTATTGCGGCATTATTTAAAATACTGCAATACTACCAAACTCTTTTCTCTTTAGCTATCGTGTAATTTGAAAACGTTTGTTTTCGATCCTGCTATTCGATTCTCAGTCGATTGATTTCGTCGGGAGTAGGTACCAAAAGTTACGATCTAACGAACTTCTCGATGCAGTTTAGTTACAAATTGAGCCACCGCACGATCGTGCGCTAGTGTAGGTGTCGGGAGTATCAAAAGCTATTGAGATCGAACTGATTCGATAATCGATTGTGTCGGGAGTAACGGGGCTGTTTATTACAAACAGGAGGAATTTTAGTCAAAAAAAAACATAACGCATACAGACTACAGAGTATACGTGGAAGGAGTGGAAATTAATTCCAATAAAATAAAAAAAACTCATCGTGCCCAAAGATACAGAGCACAATGTTAATGCACTGAGCCGTAATGTATTCGT
Organism: Phengaris alcon alcon; assembly: GCA_037179445.1. Taxonomy (NCBI): domain Eukaryota; kingdom Metazoa; phylum Arthropoda; class Insecta; order Lepidoptera; family Lycaenidae; genus Phengaris; species Phengaris alcon. Next base: position 12,625,541 of record JAYRCH010000021.1, on the reverse strand, counting down.
ACCTGTTGAAAGACAACAAACAAACTCCAAAAAATTCGGGATTTCAGTTTATTACCCGGGACAAAAAAACAAAATAATTAGTGATAAATTTTATTTTTTGATATTTTTCTAAGTGTCTAGCTAGGTTTAGCATAACATTTTGATTAGTTATAGCGCGCCCGAGCTCATATTATGTAAGTATGTGTAATGTGTGTTCCCAGGAAATACGGGACGTCTGGCATCCTTACCATCAAGTAAGGTTTCTCGAAAACTTTCTTAGGCCCTTCCTGAGATCCTTAGCCCTCGTACGCATGAGCTGAAAATGATAGAGCTGATTACTATTTTTATAAAAAAATCCCGTTTATGTAAATTAAATAGCTTATATTACTCGGGCCGTTATTAAGAATCTATTGACACCTCATTCACTAAAATCGAAACAGTATTTTATAGGCGCTACAGAGGAACAGACATACATACAAATATACAAATATTTCCTACATACATAGACTGCAAAAATCATTAATTACCCTTCCTTTTGGTTTCGCCGTAGTCGGGTTAAAATTGACATTAAGAATGAATGTACAGTACTTAAAACTGTATCTCTAATATAATATTTTGTATTTACTATAGTTTTTTATTTTAGAGTAAGTAAGTATGATTTGAACTTTGAAAATTACAAGTTTGTCGAGGTTGTAGTAAAATATACGGGTCACGGGAGGAGGAGGAGGAGGAGGAGAGGTCATGAGGCCATGGAGCTCGAACAATGACAATTCGGCGGTTGCAACTCGCAAAGCACATTTGCCAACAATTAATATGACAGGGCGATTTGTCAAGCGACTCGACGGCCGCCGCACGCCAAAAATCGACGCGACCCAAGTAAATCCCAAAGTTTTAATTCAGCAACTCGCCGCGCTGCTCGTAAAAGTGATGCCAATTACGATAATGAGGTGATCTACACTTCCCTCTCCCCCTCCTGGTGCAATTTACGGCGGAAGTTTACGAGGCGTCAGATGGGGCTCTGTGCGAGTGTCATAAAACTAAGTAATGCGAAAGTTAGCCGGCACCTAAGGGGCCATATACGGTCCGGTTTTCCTTCAGTTCGGCCTGAACGGATGCAAAATATCGTCTGTGTGCAATTTCGAGATCGCATCAGTCGGCCGGATGGACTGAAGCGATTCGTTCCAGTGTTTTCACAGCTCTATTTTTGCGAAACTACTAAACTCGCATCGATTTCTACTAAAATCGCATCGATTTCTACTAAAATAATACTGAAAACTATAAAAATCTACTAACTAAACTTAGGAATCCGTAAAGCCCCCAAAAAACACGGCATTTTAGATTTTGTTATATTAAAAAAATATTATATCGAATTTTATTATAAATTTTACCGTTAAATTAAAATATACTAGGAAATACTACGTATATAGTAATTAAACGAGTAGTTATAAGCAAATTAGGGACGAATGTATTATTACGATAAGGTGTATTTTTTTGTGCCTAACCTAGACCATTTTGCATAGATTTTCTGTTTATTTTAGATTTAGATTGTCTGGCTCTTTCCTACTAAAACACTACTTACAACTATATTCCAACTAAGGAGGGAATAAAATATTTAATTTAGTAGTAAAACTTTGTAAAATAACTAAGTTGGCAACATTAATTATGGACTGTACGGATGGACTGAACGGACCATGTGTGGACAAATCGCTTCAGTTCTCGCCAGAGCCGCGGCCGTGGGGGCGTGTATCGTGTACAAGCGTAGTGAGTTTTCGCGGTGTTTAATTATTACACAATTATTAACTACGACCGTAGCTCGCTGCAAACCAGAGCGAACTGATGCGATTTTGCCGTGTGTGTGCTCGAATCCGTTCAGGCCGAACTGACATCAGTTGGGTCGGATACGATTTTTTCCGTGTATGAGCTCGAATCCGTTCAGGACGAACTGACGTCAGTTCTAACTGAAACGATCGGCCTCTCGTCTGTGGAGACCTTAAAGTCGAGTTCACAAGACAAAAAAATAAAAAACAAATTTTTTGCCGTACCTACCGTATCGATGATTGACAAATGACATTTCACATGTCGGACGGTAGATTATAATGCGTCGAATTATAATTTCAAAATTGTTACAAATGACATGTACCTACAATATAAACTAAATTCCTGCTCGACCAGTTTCTAAACATTTACCTCAGCACGCATCAAAATATTTAAACACAAATCAAGCGACCGCATCGACTGCAGACCCGGTTTAAGTTTTTACACGCACACTCAGTGCATGGCACGTGCGCACAATTCGAGCGTCCCTAGTCAGAGTTCGACCGACCCTATTGAAACACCTTTATGTTATGTACAAGTCTTTGCCGCGGCTCCGTCTGCTTAAAAACAGTATCCGATGGGAACACTGTACTATTTCGGGATAAAAAGTAGTCTAAGTGTTAATAAATAGTTAATAAAAAGTAATCTTAAACTACAATCATAGTAAATTTCATCAAAATCCGTTCAGCAGTTTTTGCCTGAAAAAGTAACAAACAGCCATCCTCCATCCATCCATTTATTCATACATCCTCACAAATTTTCACATTTAAATAATAAATAGTAGGAGTCAGTAGGATGTATTAAAAATATTTATTGATCTTTTAGTTTAACATTAAGCCATACGCGTGGGGGATTCAAATGATTTGTTCGTCCCCAATTGAATCTCCATTCCACACATTGACTACTTCCTCGGTCCGAACTCCCACCAAACAGCCTGTAAAATAGATCATGGCGCCTTTGATAAACAAAAAGCGGAAATAAAAATAGAAATACAAAAAATGCGTTGTAAACAATCTCGACTTTATGTTTTGATGTTAGAGCCGAAAGTAGCTTGTTCACAACTATAGTGTCTAATTCAGAGGCGCCTTTTATTAACGGACTGCGCGCTCACAAGTATACGCGCGGCGGAGCGGCGGCGCGGCGGGCGGAGTCAAAACGTTCGACCAGAGAGAGGTGTTTTGATTTTTTTTTCTAAATTCTTGCGGAACCCCTACAGGGGTATCGCGGAACCCTAGGGTTCCACGGAACACACTTAGAGTATAGCTGGTGTAGTCTGTATGACCGTATGACGTATGTAAGGACAGCTGGGGGCGAGTGTTATGTTGTCAACTGCTCTCAGTTCTCACAGGTTAGATTATACTCAGCTCAAATTAATCCCACTACACATCCCACTACTATTATAAATGTGAAAGTTTGTGAGGCACGCACGCAAAAACAAAAACAAAAACTCCGCACGACGGAGATTCACGCAAAAACTACTGAACGGATTTCGATTTCGATGAAATTTGGTATTGTTGTAGTTTAGGGTCTGGATTAAATATACAACTTTTTATCCCGAAAAGTACAGGGCTCGCGTGGGATACAGTATTTACGCGGCCGCGAGCCTCGGGCTAAAGCTAGTAAAATAATAAACATAAAAATAACCGATAAGACTCGAGGGATCGTATACCTGGGTAAGTATATGGTTTTAATTTCAACTCGATACCTCCACGGTCCACGCCCCCAAAAATAAAACAATGTTGGAGAGACAGACAGATGGACTGCGGACAACAAAGTGACCCTTTCCGAAGAAGGGTTCCGTTTTTCCTTTTGAGGTGGTAACCCTAATAACTTTGGAACTTCCTAACCGTGGCCAGGGTTCCGCACAATCTTTTAGTTACGTTGATTAATAATATGTACATTGTACAACATATATAATTAATATCGTTTAGCACAAAGAGAACAATCCAAAAAACCGTTGCGTATAAAGTTAGTCGCAACTTAACTTACATATTTTCTACATAATTCCCCTTTTAAATTCGGCTAATATTATATATCAATAATCTTAATTTTGAAGTCGGTACCAACCCAAACATATCCTACAATACTTTATAGAACCCACGTTCAAATTTGCTGGTACCGACTTCAAAATTAAGAAGATTGAGCAGAGAAATTGTTAAAATTTTAGCTGAATTTAAAAGGGGAATTATTTAGAAAATAAGTTTTATTTAATTTTTTTTTGTGCATTTTTACTTTGGAAGTCGGTGTTAATTTTTTGTTTAAAAATAAATTTTTTCTCTTGGTGCAAAATCTTGTTTTTTGATAACATATGCTTGGACTACTTCAGATAAAGTCGAAATCACTATATGTGTCCATATAAATTTCGAGGAGTTCCCTCGATTTATCATGGATCCCATCATTTGGTCACCACTTTGGTGACCAAGGGACAAATTTAGAATTATAGCATTTACAACGACAAAAGAATTTTGCAAATAGGTTCACAAACGGCAAAGTAATGTTCAAAGATATCCGTGTCGGTGTAAAATACGAGAAGAAGAGCCTATTATAATCATCATAATGTGATGATGTATGTTGTGATGATGATGGTGATGATGATTACTGTAATTGACATAGTGGCACATGCTTGCAGTTCTGTAAACAACGCCGAAATCCCCAAACGTGTATATATATCTAGTGTATATAATCTATAAGGAATCGGGAGTTGTGTTCAGTACTTTTGGATCCAGATTATACCGTGGTGCAAAATCTTATTTTTTGGTAGCATATGCTTGGACTACTTCCGAAAAAGTCAAAATCACCATATGTGTCCGTATAAATTTCGAGGAGTTCCCTCGATTCCTTATGGATCCCATCATCAGGTCACCACTTTGATGTCAAAAGGACTAATTTTGGGATTATACCATTATACAACAAAAATAGAATTTTGAAAATCGGTCCTCAGACGGCGCAGTAATCGTTGAACATACAAAAAAGATATACAGCCGAACGTATAATCGCCTGCTTTTTTTGGAAGTCGGTAAAAAAAAGGTACATTTGTATTAAACACTCGGTGTGCGAGTCCGACTCGCACTTGTCCGATTTAAATTTAATACTATCAAATAATATGTATATATACTTGAGACCTACACAAGTTCCTGAGAAAAAGGGTATTGTTTGCTTGTCTATCCGGCTGTCAAGACTCTTGACAAACAGACAGGCAGACAGTTGGACAACGAAGTGATCGTTTTTTAATTGATTTCCAAAAAAAGAAGGCAGTTATATGTTCGGCTGTATACAGGGTGTTTGTTCAGTCAGTGTCCAAACTTTCTGTAGTGAAAGATACTCTTGAATATAAGCAACTTTTACTATAGACGACATTCAGACAAATTTTGAAACTACAGTTGCATATGGTGGTGGATCAATAATGGTTTGGGCGGGCATTTGTTTGGGAGCTCGCACAGACTTGGTAGTGATTGACAGAGGGAGTCTGACTGCAGATCGCTATATCAGAGAAGTTTTAGAAGAAAATGTCGTACCGTTACCCCCATTTATCGGTGACGATTTTGTTTTTATGCAGGATAATGCTCGGCCGCATACCGCTCGGGTAACTCAAGCTTATCTTAATGATATGAATATCGCTGTTATGGAGTGGCCGGCGAGATCACCGGATATGAACCCAATAGAGCACGTTTGGGACTTGCTGAAAAGAAAAGTTAAGTCCAGAATTCCAGCTCTTGCCAACGTGGGTGAACTGCGAATCGCCGTAGTTGAGGAATGGCGGAGACTATCCCAGGAGACCATCGATAACATCATTCTCAGTATGCCTAGACGGGTAGAAACTTTAATAAGCGCACGTGGAGGAAATACGCGATATTAATCACCATTTTTCTAATATAATTAATTGTTATTTTAATATTAATTTTCACTTTTCCCGGTTACGTGAAAAGTTCAAAAATGTACCATTTTTCACAAATAGCCTTTACTCGCAAAATCTGTTCTTAATGTTATCTCATTTTAAGTAAAATAAATGAAACTTTAAATAACAAAAGAAGTGTAGTAAGTAGATTTTAAAATAAAACCATATTTTTTTAATTATGGACCTTTTTTTTGTGTTCCGCTAAATATGCCGGTGTGTTTATACGGATTGATAAGTTTCCGAAACGACACAGAAAAACTTCAAAAATCTATTTAAAATAAATTTATTTCTCAACGTAGTTTCCTTCTACCTCGATGCATTTAGTCCAGCGCTTCTCCAATGCCGTTACACCAGTTTGATAAAATGTTTTCTCCAACCCCTCAAAATACTCGTCCACGGCAACAAATACTTCTTCATTTGATGAAAATCTCTGGCCACCTAACCATTTCTTCAGGTGTGGGAATAAGTGGAAGTCGCACGGGGCCAGATCCGGGGAATAGGGTGGATGCGGTAGCAATTCGAACCAGAATTCATGGAGTTTGGCGACTGCAACCATTGACGTGTGTGCAGGTGCGTTGTCATAGTGGAACAAAATTTTTCTTTCTTGGCCAAATGTGGTCGTTTCTTCTGGATTTCTTAATTTAATTTTTGCAGCAAGCTTGCGAAGTACTCTCCATTTATTGTTTTTCCTTTTTGCAGATAATCCACTAAAATAATCCTTCGAGCATCCCAAAAAACAGTCGCCATCACTTTGCCGGCCGACAAAACCGTTTTTGCTTTCTTCGGCGCAGGTTTTCCGCTCTCAGTCCACTGCTTAGATTGTTCTTTTGTTTCGGGAGTATAATGATGTATCCAGGTTTCATCGACTGTTACATAACGCCGCAAAAACTCATTAGGATCTCGATTAAACAGCGCCAAACACTCCGATGAATCGTCCACTCGATGTTGCTTTTGGTCTACAGTGAGCAAACGCGGCACCCATCGCGCGTAAAGCTTTTTCATTCCCAAATGTTGATGCAAAATATTAAAAACGCGTTCAGATGAAATGCTCACCATCTCTGCTATCTCTCGCAACTTTAAGCGCCGATCATTCAATACAATTTTGTGAATTCTTTTGATCATGTGCGGATTCGTGACTTCATTTGAACGGCCAGACATGTGGGCGTCTTCGCAGCTCTGTCTTCCACGTTTAAAATCAGTTACCCAGGCGTGAATTGTACTCAATGCAGGAGCATAATTACCTAAAACACTGTCTAGCTTGGTTTTAATCTGGGTTGCTGTTTTCTCTTTTAAAACGTAAAACTTTATCACCGCGTATCATTATTTGGCGTTCTATTTTCAGAAAGATGCCAGAATATAATGTAATATTCCTTTTTTGCGTATCATTTTTTTTAAGTTCGTCGTTTCGGCCAGTTATCAATCAGCCCAGAGCTTTTTTTTCCTTATTTTACTGGTCTCAAGAACCCCGTAAATAACGTAATGTAATTTATATTTTTACTATTTTGTATTTTTTTCGATATGTTAAATTATTTTTCTGCCTAAACGTCATAATAAGCAATAAATCAAATGACCGAAATGTCCGGAACTGATTTTACTAAACCTTATTAATTGTACACAGGATTATGGAAAGTTTTAATTTTCTGTTGTTCACGATCTATGACAGATATTATTCATTTCAGATTCTTAACTTACAGATATATCTGTAAGTTAAGTAAGAATTAATTTTTATGTTCTCATTATAAGAAAAACCTTTCCATACTTTAAAAATTTAAAAAATCTTCTGTTAGACGCGAGGCTTGCCTGAGGCTTGGACTGCCAGGCCGTGGGCGATCGTCCATACCGTCCATGCCTGGCACCGCCTCTGCTAATATGGAACGTTAAAAAACGAGTTAGATACTTTTTTGTATTCAGAACTATTTCCAATTCTATTGGGTTAATACAATAGAGCTGAAAATCGAACTTACAAGCGTCAAGTTTTTTAATTACTGTCCTGTGTTCGATTTCAGAATTATTGTATTAGGCATTGGCGCGGAGTTCTATTTTCAGCACTGCACTGTTATTACTATGTATGAAAATTATTTTTTACTTTCCCGCGGTCGATGCGGCCGGCCAGACGTTGGAGCGCGGCGCGGGACCCGTAGCTCTTGCTGACTCCGCCTATATGGTCAACCCGGTACTGCGGAGGTGTAGAGAAAACCGCCGCGCGCGACGACAAGCGACAATTCGTAGAATTGTCCTCTGACTTCAGTCTTAAGCTCCAGTAAAACAAAGATAAACTGCTTGAAATTAGAACTCGACTTCTCACGAATATCATGCCACCAGCACTGCAGCTTTTTTGCTATTTGCGACATCGACCAAAATGCGACACAGGCCACAGCCCACAGGCCACAGCCCACAGGCTTTCCTGCAATCGCAACAATAAATAACAGATTGAAAATTAATTTGGAGAAAGAGATACCGACTTAATATGTATAGGTCCCGTAGTTTAGGTACCTACCTATTATTTTATATGTAGGGGCAAACGCTGTCACGTAAATCGTTATTCGAGCGATGTGGAGTAAAAAGTACTCAGTATTCACGCACACATTAATGCTTGCGATATCGATACCATACACATAATAATAATATTATGAGCTCGGGTGCGCTAAAAATATTGTGCTAAAACTAGCTCGATCCTCAGAAAAAAACATCAAAAAATCACTATTTTTTTTTATCCCGGGTAAAAACTAAAATCCCGTATTTTTTGGTTTACTTACATTATCCCTTACAGGCTAAAAAAAATCTGGCAATCCTAGTGACGTATCATAATTGTATGTTTATTATTTTATTATGAGGCTGGCGGTGCCGTCGCCCGCTTCTTCTATGCGGTGTGGTGTGCCGCAGTGGTCACATGCATTTGTATAATACGTAATAGGCATGTAGCCTAAAAATTTTTTTAGTTTATTCGATGTTAGACAACATGTTATTAAACAATATAGAGCTCATTTTCGTATATATTAAAAAATAACGAAGATACAGACAATTTAAATTTACATGAAAGAGCGATATATCAGCCTGTGACGTCACGAGTTGCACCCGCCATACATTTGTCAGTATGGCGGTAGCAACTTGTGACGTAACAAATCGTTTTGCGAGAAAGAGATGGGAAATATTTTTTAATGGCTTATAATGTAAATAAAAGCGTAAATGTAAATAAATATCTATTTCTTTTAGATTTATGTAAGTACTTATCTTTAACCAACATTTTTAGAATTTAATTTATAAAAATGTGATATTCCATAGTAGGTAACATCCCTATTATAACTATGAGACCATACAATTGCGTAATTACACGAGCTAATCTCTGTGTATTATCGCGCAGCTCTGCTCGATGATAAATACTGTTCAACGTATTCATCAACGATGATATTAATATTATAATTATTTACTAATTATGTTTAGCGATGTTTAGCGAGTAGATCATACGAGCATACTGCATTAAATTAATAATTAGCATGCAATGTTAAAAATCTTAGTTTTATAATATAGTCGAAGGCGAAGGCCGAGATGCCGGCGTCCGAGAGAATCGATACCGGCCACGTGGACCCTATGAAACTGTCCGGCGGCCGGCAGCGGCGGGGGCGCGGGGCGTCTGCGCGCTTGCCTGCCGCCGTGTCTGGCGACTCTCGCTCGCACTGCAGGCGGCGGCGCGCGTGCGAGCGGGACGTCGTGTGTGCGCCCGCTCGCCGCTGCGCGTGTCTGTCTGCCAGTGTGCGCGCTCGCTCGTTCGTCGGCCGCGCCCGCTCGGGGGTGACGCGCGTGTTCTCGTGTCTGTCGCGGCGTATGGAGCGGGAGAAGCGGGCGCGCGTGGTGGAGGCGGCGGGCGGCGCGGGGGAGGTGGGCAGCCTGGTGGACTCCAGCCAGGCGGACGACCGGCGGCTGATCGCGCTGGTGCGCGCGCGGCGGCTGCTGTACGCGCGCAACAACATGCCCGTCGCCAGCTACTACACGCAGGTCAAGGGCCTGTGGGAGGAGGTGGCGCGCGAGATGGGCTGGAGCGGTAAGTATCACCCATTACTTGTTTATAACAAACAGGCACTACTACTAAACCAGCGACTGTAGTCCGCGAGCCGTGCTCGACTCTACGGAACTGAAGTCTGAAGGTCACGGTCACTGCTTTGAATCTAGATTACCTTATTCCTTAATCTATACTCTATACATGATACATACATATACATAAATATACATAGTACGTACATACAATACATACAAATACTTAACTAAAATTGAAGTTTGTAATTTAATTAACAGTTTTTCACTAAATGCATAATATTAAAGTATAATCTGTACTTATAACTAAATATATATTTTTTAAATTTGTCTGTCCGTCAGTCTGTTTGTACCGGGTAACCTCTGAATTCTGAAACAGCTGGACCCATTTTCACGGGACTTTCACTGGTAGATAGCTGATGTTATAAGGTAACTTGGGCTACATTTATCTTGGGGTTCCGTTTCCGTTGGTTCTACGCGAACGACCGCGACGTTGCGGCACGGGTTAGTAAATAGAACTTGACTGTAAGTTGCGGACAGCAGCTGGCTATGAGTTAGTAATAAATAATTGTAATTTGTCTTCGTTGTCTTCTTGTAGTTTCGGAATTCGTCCGTCATGTATTTCTTTATGTTCGTCATGTGCGTTCGTCTTCGGCTTACCATCCAAACGGTTAGTGCTAGAAAGATGAAACTGCATGGATGTGCATTTATCACGCTGACAAAGTGCTAAAATAAAATCATGAATTTTTTTAGGGCTCATCTACACGTAAAGTGAAGATGGTTTTTTTTCTCGCGTCTACCCCATAGTGTATCATTAGATAGGTCTTTTAAAACATTTCGAGGTTGCTGAGAAGAGCTTTTGATTTAAGTATCCGTTTGCGAGATATTCTAAATACTTTAATGTGCTTTTCTTTGGTTAAATAAAAAGAGAAGAAAATATACAGAAATGTGTCACCTGTGAAAATTTCAACTGTCTAGCTGTCACGGTTCACGAGATACAACCCGGTGACAGGTAGACATACCTGACAGACGGATGGACAGCGAAGTCTTATAAAGAAAATACACAGTTGAACTCAATAAGTCGCGATTCCCTTGGGATAAGACCTAGCTGGATCTATTTTACCCCCGAACCCCCTGCTCGTTTAAACTTTAAAAAATAAAATAGTTTGTAATTATTGTGTACTACGAGTACATAATAAATAATAGAGTAGTGTCTCACAGTCAAGGAAGTTGTATTTAAATTTTAGAAGCTGTGGTTGCCAGCCGCGCGAGATAATAATAATAAATAATAATTATTTTATGCGCCCGCGCCCGGATAAAGTAAATAGCAAAGTAAAATGATTTAATAATATTTTATTCAAAGATAATAAGTAAAGTCGAGAACTTGTAATTGTACAATAAGAATGTTGTTTAATATTAACATAATTATTTATTCACAGAAACAATGTTATGTTACGTTGCTATTAACTTTTTCAGGTGCATAGAATCGGACAGCAAAAAATCCATACAAATAAATGAAATTCATGTGGCATGTGGCCGGAAGTATGCGCGGTACTTACGTAGAAGAACTAATGTTTGTTGCAGTGGCGGACGTGCGGCGCAAGTGGTCGCACATCCGCAACTCGTACTCGCGCCACCTGCGTAACGAGCTGCACGGCGCCTGCACGAGCCGCGGCCGGCAGGTCTCGCGCTGGTACCTGGCCGACGACCTGGCCTTTCTGCGCGAGCACATGGCCACCGACATGCGGCCCTCGCCCTACTACGCGCCTTCCTTCCTCGAGGTGGACCTGGACTCGACAGCCGCCCCCGAAGTGGACGTCAAGCCCTTCCTGTCTGCGCCGTGGTTCGCGCTCTCCAAGCCCGATCCAGCGCGCCCGCCCTCGCCGCACGACGACTCCAGGTCCAGTAGCTCGGCCTTTGCCTCGGACGAGACGTCGCCGTACTTCCAGTTCTTTCGCGGCATCTACCCCGACTACCAGGAGCTGCCGGCGCCGCGCCAGCGCCAGTTCAAGCGCCGCTGCCTGCGCCTGCTGCACGAGCTGCTAGACGAGGAGGAGGCGCGCCGGGGTGCGGGGGGAGGCGCCGGCGGGGGGGCGCTCGATCTGTCCCCTCCCAACCCCCGCGACAGCGACGACACCCCAGACACCAAGCCCCCCGCGCACTTGCACCCCGCCTGATCTCCGCGTAGGTTAAGATATTGTTGTAGTTAAATGTTTTGTTGTAAAGAATAAATAAATTATATTTTGTACATACATAGTGCAGTAGTTTCAATATGTTGGTAGTCAAATTATTATAAGTAGAGGTCGCCCGGTGGCCGGAGTTCGCCCATAATAATTAAAATTTTAAATTAGTATTTTGTAAAAGCTGTTTATTACCTAACAATACAGAAATAAATAAAATAAAAAAGTAAATGCTGTTACAGATTGACAAACTATATTATGATCATTGTAGATACAATTGATAGATATCAAACGCATGGTAATGTGTGTTAATAATCTGAGGTACTGTGTGCTGTTGTTGTTTTCATCAGTTTAATTTAATGTATTTCTAAGCATAATTTAAAAACATATTAGCTTTCTTTTCTTTCTTTTACCTTCATATAAACTTTTATTTATCGGCAAAATTTTAGATTCTGCCGGTTGCACAATTCGTGTAAAGCCGCGTTTCCATGCTTGCCAAGGCTCGGCAAGCGTCCGCAAGCACCAGCGTGTAAAGAGGGCGTTTCCATGCTTGCCAAGGCTCGGCAAGCGTCCACAAGTACCAGCGTGTAAAGAGGGCGTTTGGCTTGGCTTGCGTGAGCTTTGGTCGCTTGCATCCGATCCGGTCTAGTGTCGGTTTTTGGACACAGATTAAAGGGCGCTTGCGACGCGTTTACACGTTGGCGCGCGCTTAGTAGCCGCTGTGATCTCGCGACGAACGCACGTCTAGTTATCTCCGAAATGAATGGCTGGTCGAACGAAGAGTGTTTATCGTTTTGGGAATACTACCAGACCGAAAAGTCTATCTGGAACCCCCAAGACGTTAATCATAAAGATAAAAAGAAAGTTGCAGATGCTCGAAGTCGTCTTGCCGAAGTTAGCGGGACAGCCGGTAAAGGAATTAAAAGCCAAAAAAGAATTGTTTGTATTTGAAATAAAAGTAGGTTAGGTAAACCAAACGTAATAGCCGATACAAGTTCGGTTTCCGCCATGCTTGGATGTAGTAGCACACAGACGCATTCACAGGCATGTAAACGACTTCCAAATGCCGAGCGAGATTTGTGGACTTGTGGATGCTTGTCGAGCCTCGGCAAGCATGGAAACGTACCTTAAAATTGTACTGAAAAGTTTTTACTTCACGTCTCTTTTATAATTTAATACATATGTATGGCTTCTCGTGTTGTATTTAAAATTATTTCACAAGACGTAAGAACGCCTAATTATATCAAAGCGCAACGATACTATCTTAATAAGATCTTTTTTAAGAATTGATAATAATTATTTTTCTATTATGACAATTTTAATTTGTGTACCTAATTAAATTATTGTGTAATTGCAATAATTTAAAGGAATTAAAAATCATGTAACTACATAAACTTCTAAAAAGAGATCAGCCTATAAACCACAGATAACCTTCTACCTGAGGAGGATCGAGGAAACCTTTTTATACAATGAGAAATACAATAAGAAACGAGTAATATGCCTACCTAGTCGAGGCTGTGTGAAAGCGGAGCACGGAGCAGGTAACCGGCGCGACGGGCGGCTGTCTCCGGTCCGGGCGGCGGGGGGCACCCGCGGGGGCCGGCGGTGCGGCGCGGGGAGGGCGGGGGAGTTCCGGCGGCGGCCGGGCGCCGGCCCTGACACACAGTCGCCCGGGCACGCACGCACGGCGAGCCGCGTCGCGCGATCCGGTTTCTACGTCAGCTAAAAACGGTAAGTACAAATATTGCATTACTATCTCTGTGTTCATCATGATCACGCCCGCATGTTGCGCGCGTCGTGCTCGTCAGGTTTGCCTAGAACGTTCTGTACAGCTTCTCGAGTTCCCGTCTGTGGCAACTGCCAGTGATATCCGGCGCCCGATCATTTCGCCATTCCGTGATGCAACAAGTTGTGTGTATGTATGATTGTGTGTGTTCGGCGTCGTATGTGTGGGGCTGGAGCGGCGCGCCGCGGTGCCCCGCTTATATTGTTATGCTTTTATTAACTGGTCCTGTTGTGTATCTTTTTGAGCGAAGTCCGATCTAATTTTTCTCGCAATAAGGTCGAAGTTGGCTTGTCGGGAGGGTCCGGCGGTGCAATCTGCCACTGCAGCTGCTAGGCCGAACTCGACAGTGTAGAAGGGAGTTAAGACTAAAAAGACTAGAGAGCATCAATACATCAACAGCGTAATCTATATTATGTAATATATTATATTTATGTATATAAAGGAGATGTTCCAACTGACTGACTTAATGACATAATTATAGTATTATAGACGCACGCACAGCCATAACGATAAAAACGTGAAAGGAGGATGGGCAGAAAATTATAAACGTTCGTCTTCGCAAATTTCGAACGTTCGATTCGAACAAGCCATATGCCATTGAAAAGGGTGTTTCTGCACATAGTTTCCTCCACCGTCCACAAATAAGTAATTATGGGGATTTTGTGTAACCGGTCAGAAACGAACCAGACAAAGTAGGATTTTTCTTCCGATTACTGTGAGGTAGTTTTACAGTATATTACTTATATAATATATAAGGAGTGAGGTAGGATGAAACCCCGTGTATGCCTAATCTAATATACTATACTATAAAGAGAAAAGGTTTGTCTGTTTGCATTGAATAGGCTCCGAAACAACTGGGCCGATTTTGATGAAATTTGGCACGGATATAGAGTAGACTACGGGGAGGGACTTAGTCTACTTTTTATCGCGGGAAAATGTACGGTTCCTGCCAGATTTACTTTTGCGCGTACGAAGTCGCGGGAAAAATCTAGTATGTTATTATTTCGAGACGGTTAGACTTCCCTACTTACTTTAATTATGTAAGTATATTTTATTCTATTTTTAAATGTCACTCGTTGGTAGTTGACAAATGTAAATACAAGTATCCGATATACTTCCGTGAGATATTTGTATAGTTGGGTAGGTATTAGCTGACTAAAAATTACTGTGACGTCAAGACGCAAATATTCGCCTTTTATTATAGTACATCATATCAATTATTTTTCATACATTTCTTTAAAATATTTAGCAATTAATAAAATACTACGTTATCCTTATGTCTGCCTCATTATAATGTATTATTAGTAAAACTAGTATTATTAGTCGAACGAAAAACGACATTACGCCGGTTTTCTATGAGGCTTTTTTGGCTTCGCCATAGTCGGGTTAAAAATGTAGTGGCGCGGCGTCCAATACACTACTTGTGAAGTTGGCCACGAACTTCACTTCGCCTCGTGTAAGCTCGCTTTACCTCGACTTACTTCCGATTACTGTCGGTTTTTCCGCCCGAGCGATACAAAGTACGTGAACGAGCCATGCTACCAAGTACCAAGCTTGGCTCACTGCAGTCATAGTGACAGTTGCCGACAGATACGGTGTACCACTTTTCGATCTTATTACTATGGTAATAAGGTCCAACAGTGGTTTGTCAGCGTTCGTAGTTTAATTTAATTTCTTCGTAATATGATTTTATATTATTTCATTAACAAAAAGTATTTGTACTGAAATTCTATTTGTAAAGCTCTAGCTAGCTCTAGCTTTTTTTAATATGGCTCTTTGTTAACTCAATAAATAAAATAAATAATAGAATAATGTTATGCACAATGTGCTTGGAGAGTGCACATTGCAACGACAGCCGTCGCTTGAGCTGCAATGTGCAGGCTTGGGGAGTCCAATCAAAGGTGTAGTAGTCGCGAATATCGTTTATTAAGTAACTATTTAATACACTTACATTACAATACGTATAGGGAGGAGATACACACACCCCACCTCCCCCGTATTTAAAATAAAATAAAAATATTGTAGGTACCTACATTGTTTTTTTTTACCTTAATATAATATAACATTTAATTATTTTTAATCCTTAATTATTTTTCACTATTTCCTTTTTTAAATCTATTTATTTAAGGTCGCTTGGAACTACATATGTTATATATTTACTAATTTTATCCATCCATTTTTTACTACTACACAATTTACTAATTTTATGCACAGGCTGAATACATAGCGCTATCGAAGATACCAGGCGTTTGTATAAGAGGCTCGCGACCATTTTATATTGTAAAAAACGACTAGCCAAATGGGAGTCACCAGACCGACTAAGCTAAGACGTTAGACGGCCATTAGCGTAGACCCTTGCGAAAAAAAAAATCGCAATCATCATATCTTATAATTCTATGGCAATATAGTCATTCTGAATCTCATTGGTAGATGTCTATGACTCTGGATAATAACATAATTTCGGTAAAAAAAAACAGGCAGAACTACTTCCATCTAGCGGATTTAATAGTAACTAAAACGGTACAACGCCATCTACATACGATATCCCGAAATATAGCAAGACTTAGTTCCAATTTTTGAGTTGCGCATCTATACTAGTATATGTCTGTATAATCTATATACGAGCTACTGGATTGTTGGTAAGGTTGTCCGAATGAGTAGACACGCAGATGGAACTTTGGGTAACATCGGCGAGCTCTTCGGCGAAGCGTCAAATCGAGTAGTGTCTATACACTACGGCACCTTAGAATTAAAAAATCACATATTATGAATAAAAAAAAAATGGACTTGGAGGCTGAATTTTGTATAAAAATCTTAAAAGTTCAAATTTTGCTAAATATTAATTTCAATATAAGATGGGTTTCGTAGACAAAATATCAGATATGATAGGAACTGAAACCCCTTAAACTGCCTTAAAGGATCGGCTTAACCTGTAACCTTATATATTTTATTAAGAAAACAAACAGTAGAAAATAATATGTCTACCTAGTATTTAATAAAAACTGTTACCCTAAGCCTTAAACCTTCAACTTTCACAAGTTAAAATTCTACTGTCGTTGGTAATTCAGGTGGAGAGGAACGATGGTGCGGAACAGCACGAAGCTGATCGAGCTGGTGCGCGCCAACCCCTGCCTGTACGACCGCGCCCACCCGCTGTACCTCAACGTCCTCCACAAGCGCGAGCTGTGGGAGAGCATCGGTCGGGCGCTCGACGTACCCACCGCCAAGTGCAAGTCGCGCTGGAATAACATGCGCGATTCCTACCGCAAAGCCACGATGAAGAACTCCAAGACCTACAAGTACTCCCGCCACATGACCTTCCTCAACCGCTTCCTGCGCACGGAGGTGCCGCTCGACGCCGCGGACGATGAGGCGGCCGAGTGCGGGGATGAGGAGGTGGAGTGGGACGACGGTAGCTCCGGCTGGGACGACGTGAAGGCCGAGCCGCCGGGCGCGCCTCCGTCGCCGGAGTACCGTGACGTGAGCGGCTACTACGTGCCCGAGCCGCCGCCCGCCTGCCCCGACCCCGTGGACGCGTTTCTGTCGGGCATCGCGCCCGCGCTCAAGGCGCTAGGTGGCCTGGAGCTCAGCCTGGCCAAGATGGAGATCTATCAGGTGGTGCACAAGTACGAGCTGCGCGCGCTGCAGGCGGCAGGGGGCGCGGGCGGGGGGGCTGCCCACAACGGAACCGACGGCGGTCGAAGGACCGAGCCGGTCTGACCGGGGCCACCTCTGAACTATAAAGTTACAAGTTTAATGTGAACTTTACGAGATTGTTATGTCTGACGTGTAAATACGAAATATATTTTAGATGTTAATAATGTTAATAATAGTAAAAAAATTGAAAGTAAATATTCTTGGTTGTGCACTATGCTTAGTGTATTAGGTGCTAAACCGGCGAAATTAGTTTCTCTCATTTGTAAATAAAGAATTTCCCTATCGACTATCATTATTTAGACAAAACTCATCATCAGGCATAACAATATCACGCATTCGGGTTTTGTTTTTTGAATCTTATTAGCCGCAAGGTTTGAGTCTGATACCTTTGAGTACCGAGAATACTAGCAGCTTTTGAAGTACATAGACAGATGTCGCCTTCATGTAAATTTCTGAGTAAAAAAACAAATTATAAAAAAGTAAAAATGTTATTCAGATATTTATTATTAAATAATATTAATCACTACATAGTTTGCATAAGTATTGTACTTTTACTTTTCATAAACTAAATAAAGTTCTCAAAGGAGATCGGCCGCCGATCGCCATACATTTTCTACCTGCCTGGTCAAAAAGTTAGTAAGTACGTAGTAAGTACGAAGCTACAAAAAGTTTTATTGTAAGTTGTATTCTATGAACATAGGAATAAAAAAAACAATAAACTCGGGGGATAAAAGATAATTGATTAAATATAACCTAACCTATTGTTCAATTTATTGCTCAAGTGGCGGTTTGCGGAAAAGCGACATCTATTATTTGCGATGTCAATTAAGTAATGAAATTCATAACTAGTTTGTTTGGAAACGTAATATGTTAACAGATAAATGATAGATGTCACTTTCACGTTATGGAAACCAAAAACATAATAAATATTTTTCTTAGTATTTAAATAGTATAGATAGATCTATTTCACACACGAAGTAACATTTTTTTCATCAATCTAGTACGAAACTGCTGAGCTATAAAAAAATAAAATAACTTTATTCTCCAAATAAAATAAATCTATCTACTGGGCCACTAGATGGAGCTTTTACGCCTCAAATTGACAATTTACAGCATGTTAACCATAGATACCATAACCATGATAACCATAGACTATATAGATAATATGATGACAACGATTACCACAGATAAGCAGCAATCATTTTGCACATAAATTTTCTGATATTCGGAGATTCATAACTTTTTATTCCCAAGTCCTAAAAATATATATATTTTTTTAATTTAATAACTTTTTAAGTACTGGAAAACCACATATGTCCGATATTTGGTCGCTCTTGATGGAAAATCAGGCAGGATTCCCTAGTGTTCTTTTGCTTCGGCTTGGCTCACTTTAGATTGGCGTTAATATTTTCGCAGGCATTACTATATTTATATCGCGGCACTGTTTTTGCAGGCGCAAATTAATTGTAATAGAACTTCACGAGCCACGTAGATTTTATATTGTCTTAAGTACATACATGATACAATACTTGATTTTTAGTATGCTGTACATAATTCAGTAACATACTTCGCATATATTTTCACTACATGAGCGGCGAGCGCGGGCGGCGGGTTGTCGACACCAAACAACCGCCAATTACTCAGACCCGAACAATATAATTACGAAACTCCCGCGGTTGATTAGTCGGAAGCATTCCCCCCAACCCACCCCAAAGGGGTGTAGGTACTTCGATTGCAGTATGATAAAATATGTACGTGTCGCCATCTGGTTAAATTAGCCAGTTAATTGGACGCCATAACATCGGCATTTAATGTAATGGATGATTAACATAATATAGCCAATTAATTGAGCGTAACGTTTAACCAGATGGCAGAACGTCGTGTAGTCATCTAGTTAAATTGCATATTGATGATTTTAAGATGTATTATACATGATTATATCAACCATCCACTTGAATTAACAGGCTAACTTTCAATTCGTCAAGTCGTTTTAAACGTTGAGTGATTCAATTCAAGATTAAAATATAACTATAGGTCAACTCATTTCATAGGAGCCGGCGTATAATGAACGGTCTAGGCATAGAATTGGCTGGCAATTTGAACTAGAGAATTTTAGAGTTTTAAGGTGTAGTAGTGCAAACATAGCGACTATGTATGATTGCACCTTAAACCCTTTTGATCACTTACCTGTATTGCTGGCCTGTAGGCCTCACCGTCCTCACCAGTGCCACAGATTAAAGTGGAATATATTATTTACTCTGTGTGTGTACACCAATATTGGGATCACCTGCAATATTCCGGGATTACGATCCAATCCTCCCTCGTCCCTTATCTCCTGAGCAAACGATCGTTTTCCCTACTGACGCGCCTCCTGCCTACTGGCGTATTACACTCACAAACATAATAAGAATAATAAGCCGCGAAAGAAAATAAAGCATAAAACGTATGGAACCCTTTGACGGATAGGGAATCTGGAGCCAAGTCCTACTGTGTACAGGCGCGGGCGAGATAAAAGTTGTAAGCGCTTGAACCCACATCGTTGAAGTGTTGGCTCTCGGGCTCATATCGAGCGGTCTCAATTAATAGGTAGAGTACAGTGATAGCTGTCTACAGTATACTTATCATCTATGCAGTGAACAGTCATCCAGAAGGTCGATTCTGCTGATTATATCCTGCAATTATTGCAGGATATAATCAGCAATTTTTACAATACAAGTTACAATCCAGTCCCGATATCATCATCATCATTATCATCATCATAATACGTTAAAACTGCAAAATGATATTCTCATAGACGTCAAAGTTACCAACGTCAAACCAGTTAACATCGGTCCAAACTCCAAAAATCAGTTTATGATATCAAGACGATTTATTTATAATTCAATAAAAGAAAAATGGAAGTGTAAGTTAATTGCGAGAATTGGGTTTGAGGCACTGATTAATAAATAGTTACTGCGTATGTTCAGGTGTGTACCTCAGTGAGGATGAAGATAATAAACTATTTGCAGATGTTAAATATTTGAAACATCGCCACACTTCGGGAAGGACATAGGCTACTATATATTATCGCGAAAAAATTTAAGGTTCCCGTGGAATTTCCTTTTGCGCGCACGAAGTTGTGGGCAACATCTGGTATATTAAATATGTTTATGATAACTTTCTTAAAGTGTCCTCCCAAGCATTATTTGACGACGAAGTTGTTCCGATTGCGGATTCCATTACGCCAAATGGCCGGCTAGAATCGAATTAATACCGAAAGCGATTAGGGCCGATCAGATATAGGTTATGTGAGTTCATGTGACCCAATCAGTCGATTGAATGTTTTCGATTAAATTAGTTTAGACAATCTAGAGTTAACGGTTAAACAAGAATGTTTGAATATATTGCTGGGTAAGAGAATAGCACACCTTCACTAGCTGACCCGACACAACTCATATGAACTGGAATAAATGAATAACTACCAACATACTTCTCACTAGCTCCATGCTACAGACCCACTTACACAGTCTACAATTTCTCTACCAACAGCTACACCTACTCCCGTCGAGTATTAACTTTGGGTTGATTGAATTTAGAATTGTATTAATTTTGCCAGCATCTCGTCAGAAGATATTTGTTTGCACAAATTATTATCTCTCGTGGGATTTAGTATACAGCAGCTACGTTCACTAGTCCTGGCCGCCGTCCACGTCTCTCCTGCAGCCTGCAGCTTGCTGGGCTGCTGCCATCACATTTTTACATTTCGTTAAATTTAATTACATCTCGCTGAAACTACTAGTTGTTTGTAAAACTTTACACTTCTGTAAGATATTTGTCTTTCAGGAGAATATTTAAGATGCTATTCGTGTATTTATCTACGAAATATAATACGAGGCAGGTTGTTAGTAATCCTACTACTAATATAAATGTGAAAGTTTGTGAGGTGTGAGGACGGATGGATGTTTGTTACTCTGTCACGCAAAAACTACTGAACGGATTTAGATTAAATTTGGTATTGATTAGTTTGAGCTCTGGAAAAACACAGGCTACTTTTTATCCCGATAAAGTACTATGTTCCCGTAGGTGACTGTAAAAGCTAGCCGTTATAATGGTGATTTTAACCGACTTCTAAGAAGAAGGAGGTTATATATTTGACCTGTGTTTTTTTAACCATATCTTATCAACACCTGATGCAATCCAGGCGCAATCATGCATAATGTCGTAGTTATTCTCCAGACATTGAGTAGCTGCTATAAACTTTTCCACAGGCCACACGGCAGGCAGAGCTCAGCAGAGTCTACGAGGGAACATACCTCTACATATGTGGCTGGGAGTGTGAGACTGCACCGCACACCGCCACTGCAACCACCCGACTCCAGACTCGCGGCCACTTAACTTGTCAAGGGGAATATTAGGAAGACCGTACAATATTAACAGATTAATGCGTTCTCGTTTCGAGACAGCTCAATGTGTTTAAAATTGATAAGAAGCTCTGAGATAGTATTTTTGATGTCGTGATCTACTGGTGTAGAGCGCTGGAGACCATGGGAAAAGAATCCTCATATATACTGAATATCTACTGAATGAAACGACTACTTCACTAGTATTCCAATTTACTAATTATTTCCAAGACAGAGGTTTATTTAATTTAAATAAAAATGAAATAAAACATTAATAAAAAATTAACATTTGGAAATGGAAACAATTGGAAATTGGACTACAACTACAAGTCTACTAGTGAAATAGTCGTTTCATCGTGGATTCTATGCGTTTCATTCAGTAGATATTTTTGGGGATTCAGTATTATCGCCATACAAAACTTGTGTCGGCCGCGAACAGACAAGACAGTAGAATAGAGATACTACTGTAAGAACTAGAATCAGTTTCTTCTTTATTCTAGACACAGATAGAGACTGTCTGCGTTACTTCTGCGTACAGCGCTTATGATAACGTATAACAGTGGCGAAGGGTGGTTTTACTTCAGAGGGAAGCCCTAATCGCTAGACGCGAATGCAAATTTTTTTGAAAGGTAATTTAGCGCCATGTTATGTATGATGGTCAAGGTTGTACAAGCGTGTAGAGTTGTGTCGTGTGTCGTTTCCGACAGAAATTGTAAATGCTTAGGTAACTTAAGTTACCTAAGCATTTACAATTTCCTATTGTTACGAGTATATATACAGTATTGTTATACCTACAATTAGGTATACAAAATAGGTACTTAATAATAAAATGTTTTTCTGTGTATTAATTAACTATTGTAAGATAATCATAATATTGAAATACTTCCGCGGTATTACCGCCTATTCAGTAATAATATATAGTATTATGATCGTCTCTTAACTTGATAACTACAAATTACAATTGATAGTAGGTACATATCCAACTTTCCGCTTACCGTAAAAGTCAATATTTATTTAAGCGATTTATCACCAACAATAAATACAACACAAGTGCTAAGTAGTCTCACATTTAATATCCACATATAAGTACTTAAACACGAATTAGTTTAAACTTTAAGACGAATATTTCTCACTTCTCACTGCTCAATATAACTTTAAAAATAATAGTTGAACAATAATTATTATTAACGTAATGTAATAACATGATTTTACATCCAAGACCGCGCCGGCTGAGGTACCGCCGAGCTACTTCATTCGTCTCATGATGCACGTGATATTATCTAATAACGGTGAAAGCTACTAAATAGCGGGTTAATGTCACAGAAAAATAGCCCTTAATTACCCCCGAAAATCGTCCCGGATTCTCTCATCGGGATTAGCGTTACGAAACAAACGGAAAAATATTCCAGCTTCGTCCGCCCCCGCCTCCCGCCTCCCGTCTCCCGGGCTGCCGGTATCAAAGTATTAGCTCTAATTACGCGTCTAAATCTTCCCGTTTGTTCGACATTACAGCTTAGCTCGCATTTGAATATCCTTAGAAATACGACCTGTGCGCAAAATGAAATCTCGCGGGAATCGTACATTTTGCCGCCACAAAAACAGCCTATGTCCTTACCTGTGATCTTCTCTACATCTATGCCTATCAAAATCGGTCCAGTAGTTTCGGAGCCTATTCAATGCAAACGAACAAACAATCACATCTTTCCTCTTTATAATATTCGTATAAACTGTGACTGAAGTTGAAATAAACGGTATTTAATTTTTTAATTTAATTTACGTCCGTCTCATCGGCGAGGCGCGGAGGTCACTCGCTAGTACTGGCATGATCCTCTGCACATCTGTCTAGCCGCTTGCATCAGCCGCTGTCATCGCAGTCCAATAAACTCTATCCGCCTGACTTAGAAGTCTAATTTCTCTGTAGGCGGATCAGTAAAATGCTGTGTATATGTTCCGCTACAATATAATAATTTTCTTATTTATACAACATCAACTCTATTCTCGGTGCGGTTTGTTCCGATGGCTCTTGTACCGATTATATTAATCAGTTCCTTGCGGTAACGCCGATTATAGTCGTTGATGCATGACCCGCTGTTGTGAACCCGCATGGCTGTCCACAACTCCAAACGCCAAAATAACTTGTAATGACTAAATATTATACTCAGCCAATAATAAAACCCGCTGTTTAAACGACCGCGATGAAAATTGTTTGAATAATTTGAATTACTGAGCAGCAAGCAGCAGCTCAGTAATAGTGATGACTAAGGGCTAGTCATCACTATTTTTCGCTTAGCCGCAACTCGCAAGGCACATAATTAGACAAACCATGCAGCTGATGGTTATCAATATAATATTATATTATAGTTCGTTTGAACTCTGGTCGACACTTGACGGCAGCACGTGGGCCGCGTGCAACAGACTTCGTGGCGCGGCGTTGCCAACGCTTAACGCTTGTCGCTTACGTCTCACCGCTCCACCGGGCCGTGGTCGCTACCTTTTGTAAGATATTTTCTCTGTCAAGGAGTGTCAGAAGTTCTTGGAATATTCTTTGATGTTGACGAGTGAAAATAATTTGAGCATTCGCTGTCCGCCCTGAAGCGAGGCAGGTCACACATAAATCTGCTCGTAATCTTCTCCAATTTAATGAGTTTGAAAGGTTTTCGGTAGAAGATCTAGACTTAATTCAAGAAATCCTTCAACCGTCGCCAGCGGTCAGCGATGACGTGCAGCCCGCCGGCCAGTCTCCCGTCGCCGCGCCGCTGGCACGAGCCGCTGGCACCGGCCGCTGGCGTCAGTCCAGCGGGACGTCAGGCGGGCTCACTGCCCCGTGCCGCTGGCACGCTGGCATAGTATACGATGAAAATATAGTTTCATTAATTATTACTAACAATATAGGTATAGTATAGTTATTACATATTACTTATTATATAAGATTCCTGAACCTTACTTGCAAATTTTGTATTAGTAAAATTTTTCGTTTTGTAAGTATGATAATTAAACGTGGAACTGAATATTAGTTAACATTCTCGGGAGTTAATTACAGCGTGTGACGCGTCAGCTGTTCACCGCCCGGTCTGAGCCAGCCGGCGCCCGGCGCACGCTCGCAGGCGCAGCGGGGAACGGGCAGCGGGGATCATACTGTTGAAAAAAAAAATTGTTGAAAAAGGTTTTTTGCGAAACAAATTGTTTTTATTACAAAAAGGAAAAATAAATAATAACATTTATCTTACGATAGCACTTACACAAATAGGCGTCTGTAAAATAATCTCGTTTCACGCACTGCCTAACTAAAAGCGCGCCACTAAAGCAGCGTAAAGCGTTTGTCTGAGTGTTTGAAAATTCAAATGGAATGATTTATACACACATCTGAAATTATTTGACAACGTTTACCTCAACAGGCTTTTAGCGCTTAATGGCGGCAATAACTCGGGCGTACGTGAGCAGTCGAGCACTGAGTTACAGTAT
Source organism: Phengaris alcon alcon (assembly GCA_037179445.1). Lineage (NCBI taxonomy): Eukaryota > Metazoa > Arthropoda > Insecta > Lepidoptera > Lycaenidae > Phengaris > Phengaris alcon. The sequence continues at coordinate 12,600,359 of JAYRCH010000021.1, read as the reverse complement.
TGAGCGGCTGCTGCATCGCATACACGTTTAAAAATTAATATTCCCTGACACATCCATAAACGATAAAGTCGCTACTGTGCTGATAGCGTCAGCGTGTAATATTTCTTCTTTTAAATTAAAAGACAAAAGAAGACTAAAAAAATGAAGTATAGTGTCAGGTATCTACACTCTACATAATACCTACTTAATTAATATGATCAACTATTGACATATGTACTGAAAGAATACCTCTTTTCTTTTGTTAGAATACCTCGAAATTGGAAGAAGTTACCTTGAGATAAAGTAATACTTAAGAAATGTTTTTTTGCTTTAAATATAGGGTTATGTTATATTTTCTTAAATTAATAATCTAATTGAAAACAATCAGTTGAGTGGTAAATATGTTTATAGACCGATCGCTTTCCGCCCACGCTGGCGCCCGCGCGGCTCAGTCGAGGGCCGCGGCCGACCGCGAAGTTTTGAAATAAAGCTCCATCATCACTCAGCGCGGCAAAAAAATTGCATTTCAGCGGAAAACACCAGATATATTCTCAGAGCTTTGTATATTTAGCAGCGGGGCCAACCGCACAATTATGACCTTGGCCCTTGCTGGAGCTGCTTAGGTAGATAAACGATAGGAGCCACTGTCTTACAAAGGAATTGGACTATGTAGGATATCTGGGAAACATTAAATAATCGTTATTCGTGACTATGTCAATAAGCAATATAAAAGTAGGTACTACTTATATTAGCTAGGAAGCGTATTTGCTCTGGATGGGGGCTAGGTGTGATGAATTAAAACCATGCTACAACTTTGAAACATTTATTCGGAAACCACAATTTTACATAAATCGACTAGGACATCCTACGCCCTGCGCACCCAGTCCATTCTCTTATTTTTTATATTTTTCTCGGTTGACGTATCGGATGACATCAAATTTGTCTCATTCTAAAATATGTTAAACATTATTTGACTCCATTCGAGTCCAGCCACCATCCGGCGCAGCAGCGTCTGACCTTTGGAATAAGTTAAACGTTGCTAGCTTGAGCCTTGTTGCCCGTCCTTGAAACATGTTTTAATCCTAGGGATCGATTCCACTACTAGCGCTAACTACCGCGTCCAGACTCCAGGGCTGTTACAGGCATACAGCAGTACAATATTGAGCACACAATAAGTTTATTTACTCACTGGGCACGCGTCCTATGTACCGACTACCGTGTGTAAAGTCTGTAGGGCTGTAGGGCGCGTATTGATTGGAGGCACGCGCGTGATCATCGCGACCCTTTATCATACTCGACAATAAGTTTTTGGCACATTCTTTTCACCCTCCCTTATCCCTTTCAGAACAATTCACTCGTGAAACGCCCTTGTGCAGAATTCGGGGCAAATGATGTAAAATATTACTACTGCTGCTGCGTACATATCGGTAGCCGTTCAGCATCAGCTTACCGCAATAAAAAATAATGAGGACGAACTAATTTGCGGAGATATCGACTTCCAAACGCACGCTCGTCAGATATGAGGATTGGATCTCAATAATCACGAGAGTTTTGCCGGAAAACTCTTAGGATATCTGATGTTGGAGCTAAACAATGTAATGAGCATCAGAGTAGACCATCTAGATTACCTAATCTAGGTATGTAGATTACCTAATATAGGTATGTAGATAAATAAATTATTTTACAAAGACAAAAAATCTTAGTTGCTTAATTCAGAAGGTCGATTCTGCTAATAATACAGTTACGATCACGTTACGATCCAGTCCCGATATGTTAAAACCGCAAAATGATATTCTTATAAACGTCAAACCCGTTTTGATTGGTCCAAACTACAATAATCAGTTTATGATTCATTAATAATTCAATAAAAGAATAATTAATAGAATAATTAATAATAATAATAATTATAATTAATAAATATAATAAATTAATATAATAATATAATAATAAATAAATATAATAATATAATAATTAATAAATATAATAATTAATAATAATAATAAAGAATAATTCATTTATTCAATAAAATAAAATGAAAGTGTAAGTTAATTACGAGAATATTGGGGTTCAAGTCTGTGTGTTCCTCTAGATCCATGGTTCCACATTAGTGATGTACGTTCAACACAAATATTGTTACTCCATCGCCATATGACATAATTATCACTGAAAATTGACGAATACATTATTTATCTGCTGTGTCTGTCCGTGGCAACGTAGCACCCAAACGGATGAACTGAATTTGATTTTTGTTTTTGTTTAAAAGCTGACGTGCTCGAAATTGTTCAAGGCTATTATTCATCGTCATCAGCTCACTTACTGCTAGACTATAACGGGAGCTACTTATATTTTTGTAACCTATAATTTGTAGCATAATGGTAAACTAAAGAATAGGAATAGGTTGCCACTGCAAGAGTCTAAAATGTATTGCTAAAAACGCCCCCGTCCTCGCTAGTCAATAGTCGTAAAACGGCAGGGAACATACGCAAAAGTTATTCGGTAAGTCGTCGGTGAAATGTCACGTAATAAAGTAATGCAGTTAGAACAAAGAACGTTTGTTTCTGCCCAAGTTTTACGCCTCTCAGAAGGCCGGAGAGGGCCGAGGGCAGGGGGGGGGGGGGTTTATAATTAATTAGAGAGGCTGCAGGCTCCGGCGGAGCGACATATTGGATAATGCGGATATCTCCAGCTTATTCACGTAATACAGATTCTGTTAATTAGTGGAGACCGGAGCCCTGCATGGTAACAAAGGAGACATAACGCCGGAGTACTCTACTCCGATAGGAATAGGGGTGTAAATCGCACGGTTTCGGCCGGCGCTGTCTATTTAGGTGCCATGGATTACTAACCGCTGCCGTCGAAATATGTTCTCTACGGTATGGCGATAGAGGCGAGTACCGCCTGCAGGCCAGCGAGGTCGCGCCGTCAGTCGATACTGGAGCGCAGTGCGCGGAGCTGCCGGGCGACCGATCGGGCGACTGAACGCTCGACGGGTCCGGCGCCCTGCCCTTAGCAACAGTCAGCTGTTCGGCCCCTCTGAATGAAGGGCGCTCGTTATTTTTACTTGTGCATATACCATTCAAGGTGCTCCTGGCAGTTGCGTCAATGAAATCGTGTCGGAGAATCGATATAGGGCTGTCTTCGTGTCGTGCGAGGGGCGAGGGGGGGGGGGGGGTGCGAGGGCGTGAGCGGGTCGCGGGGGAGTTTCTAGGCGTCCTTTTATAGATATTCGCTGTTGCCATGCGAGTTATGTACATTTATTCATCTGGTCGCGATATCTGTAACAGAGCTAAGAGCGTTTGCTCTAGTTATATATCGGCCTCCTCCTACCTACCTCCTGCCAACAGGTGAACAGAGGATCGACAACTATCAATTTTCGTGAAATATAGACGGTTCCTCGAGATACACCTCTATTTGATTGCTCTATTTTCTCGGCTTTTCAATATCTAGAGGAGTTGATAAATTGGAGCACGAGGTAGGTACATCTGCTCCTGGAGACAAATTAATGGATGAAATGGGCATGTCCGGAGCAGGCGGTGTCCGGGGCAGGCGGGTCTCCGGGACGCGAGCCGGAGACCAATCAGCACGGAATTGGTTTGCGGAACTGAATTAATGCTTCAGATGTAATTTACAGCTCCGTCTGTCCTTTTAAAGGGACGAGAGGCGACGAGGGATTACGTGTCCTACAGGGGTATTATTAATTTGTTTGTTTCGGGTTTCCCAGTTCGTCGTACGCAAACAGTATTGGGAATTGGGATTAACTTTGCAATTGCGAGTTGTTCATGGGCGGAGCTGTTCCGTGATCGGGTCGCGGTTGAAATACGATGAACGACAAGGTTTTAGCGGCAGACGACCTCAACTGATGAATACAGTCTAATATTTGAAACGGCTGGACCGATTTTGACGGGACGTTCACTGGCAGGAGGCTGATGATATAGGGAGTAACTTAGGCTACTTTTATGATTTATTTTAGGGATCCGTTTCCATTAATAGTTCCACGCCAACAAAGTTGCGGGCATATGAGCTATTGTAACATAAATCTTATTGAAACACATCCAAACCTTAAGTACCTATAATTATATTAATATATCCTAAAATCCTATTGTAAGCCTCAGGTAAGTAGACGTGTTCGTACCACCCTTAGGTTCCCCATACCCATTACCCATTTAAGTAACTTACACAAAAATATATTGGACAATTTTTTTACCGTTTCGAGAAAAATATGATATGAATTGATTGTTTTACCGACAACTAAATACGAAAGGTTCTGCATGAAAGCTAAATAATATATAAATAGTAAAATAATTTAATGTTTGAATTAGTAAAATATATTGATTTTACATTGGTAGTGCGATGTTGTATAAAACAATTTTTCACCAAGTTATAAAAAAGAAAAAACGGAATGCGCGCTGGCCGCTGGGAGTTGGGACATGGCTGGGACAAATTGCAGAAGTAAAACTTAAGCAACAACATTTAACACCTCATAGTCTACTTTTTATCCCGAAAAAGTAGTCTTCCCGTGGGATACTATACGTATTTACGCGGAGTCGCGGGCAAAAGCTAGTTTTTATTATAAGCCAATAAGTTTAGGCTCTACATTGGCCGTATTAGCGCTTTTTCGTGACAGAAAAAATAGTAATAAAAACACTGATCCAGTACTTTCCGAGCCTATTCTACACAAACAAACAAACAAGCAAGCCAATATTGCCTGTTTATAATATTAATATACATTTGTGTATCTTCTACGTGTAAATCTATAGATTATAGAACCCACCACAAACGAAACGTCACACGCGATCAAAGGATTTAACATCACAAAGACGGATCAGGAAGTGCGGAGAACAAGACGAATTGCTTGGACGGCCGCGGTGGTCAGCGGATAGTGGCCGATCAAACGTTTGGGGCGCCTGATCCGGGGACCGGTCCCTTTCGCCCATTCCGGGGCTAGACCCGGTAGTCCCCCAATCCCAAGATTTCCGACGCCGGCGTCCGGGACAAACAAATCCCGACAGAACCTCTCAGCCGGCACAAATAAAATAGATTTCACCACTCGAAATAAAAGTGCCCTGAATGTTGCGAAACGGTAAAACGTCGCAGGTGACGACGGGGATGTGTGTCACCCCCCAGCACCCCCCGACACCCCCCGGGGGTGCGACAGTGTTGCCGACTGTTATAATATTATTCCTGCTAATTAAAAGTTGTTTGTTTTGTTGTTTTTCGTATTTTGCCTTGTACTGGAAACTTCCTACGCGTTTTACGAGCAAAACAAAGTCGGCTAGATAGATATACATTCCAAATATTAAGTTATGAGTAGGACTCATCGATTGGAGGGCGAAATATTTTTACATTGACTCCCAGAAAAATACCGGATACAAGCGTAATATTCTCTACAATGAGGAAAGACGCCTATTATTTACTAGAAAACAGGAAAGAGGATAATTAATGTAAACAATGATCATCTGTAAAAGTGAAAGTACGCAATTTAAATTCAAACGACTCAAAATAATGCAAGTCCAATACACGTCGTGTCATTCGAAACTAATGAGCAATTTAATTTGGTCGGGTACCATCTAGCTTACTCTGACGCAGCCTAATCTGACACATGAAATTACCACCATCGGTACGGCGCCATTTTTAAGTAAATTTGACATTTAAGTGTAGGACAAAGCGACGAAACTGTTATTCATTTTGATCCAAAGGTTACAAAACCGTAAACGTTTGTTTACTTTTTCATTTTGTCTCGTAAATTCCACTATAGTATACTGTATAGCAGACATTTACCGTAGATAATTACGATGAGTATATTTTCCGTTAAAAGCAGACTAACCTATAAAACATATTAATTATGTTGAATATGAGCAGGTAGTTCGCTTGAACATAATTGAATGTGTGTATGTGTAGAAGCCCTGTTCCCTGATAATAAAATGCCCTGACGAGGGTAGAGCGGTGAGGCCGGTGACGAGGGATGAGAGGGAGTGAATGCAAAGGTGTAGTTACGGATATTCCGGGTATATGATCTACTGCTTGTGTAAACGTTTAGGCAGAAAAATAATTAGAAATATCGACAAATATACGAAATTATTTTAAGCTCTTTACGGCGCTGTTAAGGTTTTTCATTTGTCATTGACCTCACACATCTGATTGTATTTATGTTTTTGAGGCAAATACTTTTCTTCCCCTTTAAATCAGTTGCTTATGTGAGGTTAATGACATAAGCATAATTGTTATTTCTATTTTTAATTATTTTTCTGCCTAAACGTCTTTACATATTAAGCAGTAAATTATATGCCCAAAATGGCCGTCTCTGATTTTGCACAACCTTACACAATACATATTTTTCTAATATCCAAATAAATCTTAACGCAAAAAAATATACAAATTAAAGAGAAAGAGAGAGACAATACCTACGTGTAAACTCTTTTTTAGTGTGTGTGGTGTGAGAGTGTGTGTTATAATATTATATTATAGTATAGAAGTGTTTAATGTATATCCGTTATCTGATTACCATAACACAAGTCTTAACTTAGCATGGGATTAGATTGATGTGGTGTATATTACACGTTTATTCTATTCTATATTATTATGTGAGTTTCATAAAGAGTTTGAATTTGAATTTATAGCACCGTAAATGAGTGACATTTAAATTGGTAGCATTATAGGCTGCTTTTGTTCTCTTTGTTAAATCGGATCTGATTCGGAACGAATCACGTGCGTGCAATACACGTGCTCAAAGCTGCAATACAAGGCGTTGCCCAGTTTAGGATCTTTTAACTAGAGCTGTAGCAAACCGGATGTAATCGGTACTGAGTAACGGGTGCGTCCGCGTCATCTAGTACAGAGTAACGAAACGTTACAAACGAATACATTTCGTTACTCGCATTTTTTGTAGTATGGGTAAAAAACGGAAAAGTAAAAAAATGCACCTTACGCAGGTTGGTATGTAATATATAAGTATGTTTTCTACAAATTACGAATGTTGCGACACCGTCACACTATACACGTACGCAATACGACTTGATTCGTTGCTCTAACTCTAACATAACATAGCATGTTATGAGGTATCACAAGTAACGAGTAACGTAACGATACCACAGTAACGAGTACTAATTGTTATAGTAACCAATACATACGGGTACGCTTTTTTTCGTTACTTTTACATCTACTTTTAGCGCCCAAAATTGTTTGCCATTTCCTTTCTCTAATTTTTTCCTCTATCTAAAATTTTCCTTTGTTTCTCTTATCTCTTCTTTGCTTTTTAAGTTCCTTTCCGACACTTGCGTTGGAGTATCGCGATTAAGTAAACAAAAATGTATATTATTCAGAGACAAACATTTAATTCCCACTGAGAGAGAAATTAATGAGGAGCAGGAAATGTACGAGGAAGTTATTTGTGATTTAAGATTTTGTTGCTCGTTTGCGAGGTAAATTGTTGCGAAATCCACGTCGAAAATATCACTAAATAATATAAGCTATATGTTATTTTTCTACATTTTGCACAACATGACGTGCTTCAAATAGTTAAGGCATAAACTGCTTTATATTTTCAGGCTCGTGAGTGCTTTATGAACGTTTAAAGCAAAATGCGCCTGAATTTTTTGCGAAAAACTCGTAAAAGCCACGAACACGAACAAAATAGCGAGCCTTTTATCTGTTTTCATGTTTGTGGTCGCGAGAAATGTTGGAATATTTTGGTGGAACAATATTTTTTGAGTTGCATCTTGCAGTATAATGTAAAGAGTATGTTAGTTATGTCGTATGAAATCTAGCAAGCAGACTGAAAATGTCCAAATATTGAATGATGATTGATGATCATAATACAGTGTTAGTAAAATATTAAATAACCAAGAGTATGTCAGGAGTCAGGACATGTCTGAAAAGGGCTCTGCAATCAATGCACAATAGTTTTTTTTTTCAAAAATTTCAAAAGTTATTGTCAGATTTTGTTCTAAATAATTTTAAAGTGTATAGCATAACCTATCAGCATAGAAAGTAACAGGTACTTCCTCTTATAGTTTAGAAATGCCAGGTGCAACAACCTGTAAACCACTTGGAGGCTGATTAGTCAACAAAGTAAAAATGCACAAAAAATTATGAAATAAGTCTTATTTTCTATATAGTTCCCCTTTTAAATTCGGCCACAATTTTAACTATTCCTCTACTCAATCTTCATAATTTCGAAGTCGGTACCAGCTAAAACAACATCCTGATAAAACAATATTTTATAGAACTCACATTTAAGTTGGCTGGTACCGACTTACCGAAGTAACCCAATCACATGCTACCAAAAAGTAAGATTCTGCACCAAGGTATACCTTGGATCCAAAAGCACTGAACAGAACTCCTCAGTCTTTAAAGATGGGAATTTTGACATTGTTTAAAGAACTGCTAGCATGTGCCATTATGTAACTTACAGTCATCATCATCTTATTCACATTACCCAATGGAAGCTTGGCGCGTATTCAATTATACATTCGATCGTTTATTTTAAACGTTCTTAAAATGTGTTAATAATAATTTAACAAATATCACTAAAAAGGGAAAAATTATTATTGTTTCTAAACAAAAAATTAAACCGACTTCCAAAGTAAAAATGCACAAAAAAGTATAAAATAAAACATACTTTCAAAATAATTCCCCCTTTAAATCGGGCTAAAATTTTAACTATTTCTGTTCTCAATCTTCATAATTTTGATGTCGGTACCAGCAACGGCAATATTCTACGCGCTAATAGATGGCGTTTTGATTGCGGGAATTAAAAATTGCGTTCAGCGATGTAACATCTAGTTAGAGATAGTTCAATTTTTAAGAAACACGCAGTTTTGCTATAGACCGGTAGATGAGAAAAACAGAAGTGTGCGGGAGTCTGACACCCCCTCACCCCGCAAAATAGGACGTGGGTTTTTTAGAGCGTGAAAATTGCCAATTATTGCTACATTTGACGATAGAGAACAGCTTCTTGGACTTACAAAACCACGGATCTTATTGAGAAAGATCAACCTACAGAGATCTAAACTGCACTCTTTGACAGGAATATATACGTAAAACACGGCTAAAAAATAAAATACAGAAAGTTGTTGTTGCGCTGTGTCAACACAGAAACTTGTATCAGGCCTGTAAAAACTGACCTAAAGATGAGTTATCCAAACTGGTTGTTAGTATTTTATGAGTTTAAATATTTATTCATCTCAGCTTGTTTTGTAGCAGAATAAAATATCAGTTCATAACGCGATTTTTGTAATTTGTTGTCACGGGTTGCAACTTGCAATCATCCTAGAACGATAAAAATTCATACATATTTAGACTTGCTTTAGCATTTATAAAAAATGTGGAGGATATGCGTTTCAAAATTCCAAAAAAAACTTTTTTTAGCCATATAAGCCCTCAGGTACAATTTATAATATTATACAAGTTCAGAGTATGTACACTTGCAAGTTGCAACTTAAATGATAAAAATAAAGTTTATTTGTGAGTGTATTCACAAAGTGATAATATGATAATAACATCAGCTGAACAGCTGAGTCCTGTAATTTCCCTCAGTGATGTCACCGAGCGATTACAGAGCTCACATCACCGCTCCACAGATCGCCCGACTGGACGCTCGAGCGATCGCCCAACCGGCGCAGACACTAGGTGAGTTAGCTGCTACTAGAGTGCACATGAGTCATGTATTGCCTAGAAAATAAAATTAAACAACTATAACTTACTACTTTAAATAGTCTCTAATCCTATTCTCGATGACGGTGGGAAAAGGGAACGTAATACAACAATAAATATCTAGGAGGGCCAATTGTGAATAATAAAATTTTGATCATGATCTTAATAACATGTTACCCTCGATCGGGTAAACAGCTGTAATTGGATTGTTTATAAGGGGAGAGGATTACGGAGTGCCGGGCCTGCGGGGCCAACAGAGGAGCTCGGGCTGCGGGGCCAACACGAGATCGAGCGAAGTGCGGAGGGTCAGGACGCGCGAGTAGATCACAATTGAAATGTTTAGCGGGGAGATTTTATGTTTAATTGTCATTTATTGCTAGAAAACTATTTGCTTTTTAGCCGAATTACATAATTAAGTGAAGATGGGAAATGCATTTGTATTTGTATTTTGTGCAAGAATAACAAGGGTATTGTACCCTTGTTATTCTTGCATCTTTCGTTTCGTTCACTTGTGAGTTGCGTACCATATAAACGCCCTTATTTTATTAGTACTTGCTGACCCGACAAACGTTTTTCTATCTTAACTATGAATTAGAATAAATGAACATCAAATGTTTGACAGGTAGGACCAGTTAGTATGGGAAAATTTATATGAGGTTTTTAGTATTTTCCTCGTATTTTTTCCAATGTTACTCACCGTTAAAACCTTCCCTGAACTTCTACAATTATTTCACATAGAAATTAGCCAAATCAGTTCAGGCGTGGCGAGACAACGGGACAGCAATTCATTTTTATATTATATGTATATAAGGTTTGCTAAAATCAACTATAATTTTGGGTATGTGATCTACTGCTCATATAATCACGTTCAGGCAACAAAATTATTGTCATACTCAAAGTAAAAAAAACATCTTATAATCGGTGAATCTCCCCTCAACGCGAACTCGCCTATATAAAGGAAGATATTTTTTTCGAGTATGACAATTATTTGTCTGCCTAAACGTCTACACATAAGCAGTAGATCGTATGCCCAAAATATCCGCAATTGATTTTACCGAACCTTGTATATAAAAATATGTGGAGTCATATTATTACTTTAGTGTTTTCTGGTTCCGTATAACACGAATTGCAATCAATATAAAGCGCGTCCTTTGCATTAATCACCCATTACCCAAGGCCATGTCGATGCCACATAACAGAGTGTACCCACTTACAGGCCCCCTCGTCCTAGCGTGTCCGGGCGGCGTGGTCACCCTAGCATCGATCGCCGCTAACCTTGGCAGTGAGCGAGGACGCCTATTTATAGGAGTGGGTAGCGGTGGCGCGGGGGGAGGGGTGACCCCGCTGCGCCCTCTGCGCGCGAATTGTGAAATTGTTTCAAAAATGACCGTGATTGTGATGAGCTATTAATCTTGTTTAATTTCTCTCAATAACACCCAAGTTGCTGGGTCGGACTTTCTTTTGTTAACGACCCCTTTAATAAAAGATTACAGTTTTGAATATTTTAAAGATGGATCATAGACAAACTAGTATGGAGTTTAAGTCAATATTTTCGGCACTGGTCGCCAATAATACGCGCAGGCCATTTTATGGTGCGCTCAGCTCAAATCCAGCGCGGAAATAGAATTTTGTCAATGTTTTGAGACCAAACTGTTCCCAACCCTTTTGTGTCGAGACGCAGGACAGCTAGTCAATTATAATTACAACACGGCTGACAATCCGACTGGCATATTTTATTTTAGTTCCGTTGTGCAGTATTTTAGTTCCGTTGTGCAGTATTTTAGTTCCGTTGTGCAGTATTTCACTTCTCCCCCAAAACCCGTTGCCGATGGGTCGGCTTCCGGCCGGCAGCGATTGCCCTTGTTCCTGCTGAGTTTAGGAATTAGGATCAATCGCGGTTAGGGGAATATAGGGAGAGAGTACACGTCTAGTAAGGAGTCATATTATAAGGTCAAAATGATATCGCTATAGAGTGATGTCATAATTTTAAATTGCCTATCGGCTATCTGGGCTGTCGGAGTTAATATTGCGGTGAGAGTAAATTTACGCCACTTTTTGCCCGCCGAAGAAAACAGAGGAAAGCTATAAGTTTCTGTGTCTGTCTGTGTTTATATTGTGTCTGTCCGCGGCATCGTAGCTCCCAAACGGATGAACGGATTTTGCTCTAGTTTTTTGTTTGAAAGCTGACATGATCGAGAGTGTTCTTAGCTATAATTCATCATCATCAGCTCGCTCACTGCTTGACGATTAGGCTCTTGCTTAATTTTTTAAATGTTGTTTATTGCTTTGGAAGTTAGAATAATTTAGCCTTCCATCGCGAAGGAAGCAATAAGATATAAATTCGCCACACAATATTTTATATAAGTCCCAAACGATAAATCGCCTGCAGGCCTAGCACGCGCACCCTAGAAATACCGAAGAATCGGCAAAATGACAGATTGAAGAAACATTAATACCATTCGGAGCAAAATAGTTCTTATTGTAAGGCAGCAGGAGAAACATTTCTTTTCTTCCCGAGCATGAGCTCACAAAATGGCCTCTTTTGACAGCTAAAGTAGAAACGTTTTCTTATTCAATGTCAAATAGTCTTACATTGGTTATGGCTATTTAGAAATGTTGACTTCTATAGACGACCTTGGTACCATGGATTAATAACAATTTTGCAACGAACTGTTTTGGATAGAATATTTCTTCTTGAAAATTATTTCTTCGGATCGCCGTGCTAAGCCATTGCCTATATAAGCAGTACCAGATGAGTTACAAGTGCGATGCCCTACTTCCTGAACCCCAATTCTCTAAATTACCTAACTCTTTTACTTTTATCCAATTACAAACTAGCTGTTGCCCGCGGCTCCGCCCGCGTAAATATACTATCCCACGAGAACACTGTACTTTTTTGGGATAAAAAGTAGCCTATGTGTTAATCCAAAGCTTAAACCTATTATGCGAAATTTCATCAAAATCCGTTTAGTAGTTTTTGCGTGAAAGAGTAACAAACATTCATCCATCCATCCATCTTCACAAACTTTCACATTTATAATAGTAGCTAGAATAAATGAATCGTTTTGATATGACTTCTTTTTGGAGTTTGGAACGATCAATTCGGGTTTGACGTATATGAGAATACCATTTTGCAGTTTTAACATAACAGACTGGATTGTAACTGTATTATTGGAGCATTAAATTAGGAAAATCGACTTTCTGAGTACAGTCACTTCGGGCTTCGGCGTGAAAACATTTATGTACTGTTCCTTTTTTAAACATAACAATATTGCGATTAACAGTGATGATTAGTACTGACAACGTGGCGAGTTGGCAAGTAGAATAATTTAGTGAACTAAAACAACTTTCTTAATAATTTGATTTGTGTTACGCGCTGCGAATATTATTAATATTAATAATATTAGCAGTGCGTATATTATATTATACATATTAATATCTACTAATATTACCAGCTCTGAATTTGGCATATCGGGTGGAACGTGTTCCCGTCCCTACTCCCTGTAAAGTCTGCCTGTCTTTTCAATGAGTCAATTTGTCTGTCATAACTGACAGCTGTCAGTAATCGATCATCAAATATTCGAACGTCGACGGAGTGCGCGGGGCGGGGCAGTGTTATTGATTTCCCAGTTGTATGTACCTGGGATTAGTTGTATGTTACATCGGAGGTAGAAACAATCATCATCACTATTCAGTTCCAGTTATAATAATGTACTATGTCAGTTACGTAAGAGTTAAGACTAGACTAAGACGTCCCGTCCTCCGCGTCTGTATGTCCGCTTCTGTGCAGGCGCTATTGTTTCTTTGTTTACGTTCAGATAACTTCGACCTAAACGGAGTATATTATGTACTGGCTTTTGCCCGCGACTTCGCCCGCGTGAAATTGGGTTTTAATAATAAATAGCGACCCGTCCGAAATAAAATTGATAATTTATGGTTTTAATCTAATGTTATCTAACCTAATGCACTTACTATAAGTGCAGTTAAAGATGAACCTTAATACCCACGGTTTTGTTTAGTCATCAATCTCTACATCTTTTCTTCTTTTTCGTAAGAAACGTTTTCGTTCGACCGTTTTTTCTCCGACTTACTTTGCAAATCCGGCTACCACGAAGAAGTCTTTTCATTTTTCGAGTTAATATATAGCCTATGCCACTCACAAATAACGTAGCCTTCTATTGGTAAAATAATTTTTAAAATCGGTTCAGGAGGTACAGAGATCCCCATCCCCCCCACCCACCCCCCCTAACTTCATAGGAACTTGTCCATTGAGTTTATTCTATGAACTCGTCTGAATGAGCTCTCGTGACTCGTGAGGGCCCGTTGGAAGACTAAACTTCTCTGCACAGAGGATAGCACTTCGCTGTGTGGGCGTCTTTGTACAAGTTTGAACACTGATGGCTGTATACAACATTCGCTCGGGAAAAGGCAAAGGAATGAGTGAATTACTGAAACACACCGTAACACAAATCCCAAAGGCCTGTTCTGTACAAACTACAAAAACATTTTTAATCAAACGACCAGCAATACCATTGTAACAGATACAGGCGGGGGCGGGCGGGGGCGGGCGGCGTACTGTGTACTGGTGTAGTTTGCATGTAGTGCTGTTGCCAGGCGGGTGCGGATCAATGCTACCTGCTGCTGGGCGGGCGGGGCAGGGCGACAGGGGCGGAGGCGCAGGGCGGGCGGGCGATCATTTCTTTTTCATTTTCCCTTTGCCGTGTATGAAGCGCCGCTATCAATATGAAAATGAGTTCCCAAATTAGATAGTTGAATGACTCTCGAGAAGGGGAAACTTGTGCTGACTTGAAATTCCTTTCCATTTTCACTACGAGTGCGGACTTGCGGAGTGCCAACTTGAGCATATTATGTGGCATTTTATTTCGGATATTAGGCAATTTGCCTTATGGTATTGTTGGTAAAATTGCCCGGATAGAACCCGTTTAAAAACAATATTTTTGTCAGGGAGATACATAATTTATATATATTTATAAATTTATAATAATATTAGCGCTCGATTAATCAAGACTTGTTATTAATAATTACGAATTAGGTTAAATTCGGGAGCAAATAAGGACTTGAGTGTTGAACTAAACTAAACCTTGCTCAGAGTATTCTCCATTTTGCCAAATGAATATTACATTAATACAGTTTCGATGCAGTATCCATATGTTAAAATAGCAAAATGTTATTTATTCTCATAAACACATTGTGATAAAATTACTGGATAAGTTAGAAATACTAGTTAGAGGTATCCGAGGTGTGGCTTTAGATTGGATAAGAAACTATTTGTACAATCGTCAACAATACGTAGAAATTACAAAAATAAAAGGAAAATGAAAAGGCATACATAGGTCATAATTTGCACGTAATACATGTGGAGTACCGCAAGGCTCAATTTTAGGTCCACTGTTGTTTCTCTGCTACATAAATGTAACGCAATACGACATTAGAATATTCTATTTGCAGATGACACGACTATATTAGTTGAAGGAAAAAATAATTTGAATTTTGAAACAGAAATAAAAAATGTTATTGACCGTATAGTAGAATGTCCAG
This sequence comes from Phengaris alcon alcon, assembly GCA_037179445.1. NCBI lineage: Eukaryota > Metazoa > Arthropoda > Insecta > Lepidoptera > Lycaenidae > Phengaris > Phengaris alcon. The sequence goes on along the minus strand of JAYRCH010000021.1, from coordinate 12,585,170 downwards.
AAACAAATAATTTAAACTTAAATGTAACAAAAACATAAATAATTATCTTTAAAATAAAACAAGACGCGAAAGCTCCCTTAAACATTTCCTATAAAGATAATACTGTAATTGAAGAAGTTAAATCCGTTTTGTACCTCGGTATAGCTGCAGACCAGCTTTGTAGCTGGAAAAATCACATTAATAAAATATGCACTAAACTAGACAGATATGTATAAATATGTTCTAAAAAATATAAAACAAGTTGCATCAACTAACGCGGCTTTAACGGCTTATCACGGATATGTTGGATCAATTCTAAGATACGGACTAATAATATGAGGGAATTCAGCGGATGTTTGAGCGGATGATTCAGAGAGCATTCAAAGTTCAAAGCTTAAGATGCATCTTTGGGTTAAATGATCTACAGTCATGCAAGCCACTTTTTAAACACAGCAAAATACTATCTCTTACAAGCCAACATATCTTTGAAAGATGTGTATTTGTATACAAAAATGGCGACGAATATTTCATAAAAAAATCAAAAACTACGTCGAGAAGATGTAGAGAAAAATTTAAATTAGAAATACTAAAGCAACGGGTCAAAATGTACAGTAGTAATGTGTCTTGTGTGGCTATCAGTGGCGAAGGGTGGATTTACTTCAGAGGGATGCCCTAGTCGCTAGACGTGAGTTGTGCAAGTTTTTTTGAATGGAAATTTAGCGCCACATTGTGTATGATGGTCAAGGTGGTTACAAGCGTGTACAGTTGTGTGATGTGTCGTGGCCGAGAGAAGTTGCAAATACTTAGGTAACTATTCTTATAGTTATACTTACGGTTCCATTCATATAGTTATATATGTATATGGTATTTGTTGTGGATAGAATTATAATTAATGTAAATAGGACTTTGATCTGTGTGTGCCTTGTATGTAATGTGTTAAAATGTGTAAATAGTTGTAAGACATTGTATTGTATCGAGTCTTCAGGTATAAGGTAACTTTTTTCGTACCTGGCAATCTGTGGGGCTTAACAAGTTACGCGAACGAATACGTGAGTGCAAGAAAGAGACGCACTGCGCGAAACGAGATAGCATGAAACCATGCCACGGGGTCATGACCTTGCAACCCTGCGGAGCCTCCCAGATTGCGGGTATAAATATAGCGCCGAGATCCGGTATAATTCACTGTAAAATCAGTCGGTCTTCGGTCCACATGACCAGAATACGAAGAAGATCTGGAAGAAACTCTGGAAGAAAACTAGAAGAAAATAGTGCTCTATGTATTGTATCAGGGAGAATAAAAACGAACGTGCGTTTCAATCTGTCGTTTCAATTAAATCCCTGAGCTATCGAAGAGGAAGAATATACAGTCCACATAGGACCAGGTGTTGGTTTCGGCCAGGATTAAGTGTGCCAACCGATACATTTGCTGGTCCAGTACAGTATTCATAGACCTACAATTAGGTATATTTCAAAATACAAAATAGGTACTTAATAATAAAACGTTTTTCTGTGTATTAATTGACTATTGTAAGATAATCATAATATTAAAATGCTTCCACGGTACTACCGCCTGTTAAATAATAATATATAATATTATGATCGTCTATTATTATGATAACTACAAATTACAATTGATAGTTGGTACGTATCCAACTTTCCGCTTACCGTAAAAGTCAATTTATTTAAATGATTTATGACCAACAATAAACACAACACAAGTACTAAGTAGTCTCACATTCAATATTCACATATAAGTACATAAACACGTATTAGTTTAAACTTTAAGACGAATTATATTTATCACTTCACACTGCTCAATATAATTTCAAAAATAATAGTTGAACAATAATTATTATTGACGTAAGTCGTAATAACATGATTTTACGTCCAAGACCGCGCCTCAGTGAAATCCGCCAATTACTCAGTGAAATAATATTTTGATGTTAAAAAATAACTTATAACTGTAACCGTATTTACCTAACATATTAATTCAACGGACATCACTCCTTTAGATAATTTTGAGAAAAAAATGTGTATTGTAATGAGAAATAATGTGAAATAATATATAATTGTTTTGTGTAATAATGTGAAATGTTTATATAATTCTTAATTATGAAATTTTATTTGACTGTACTTATGTTATGTACTGTTATTATATTAAGACTCTAGATAAAATTGTCAGAAAAGTACTTTTTAGATTTAAATGACAATAATATTAGCACACTGTAAATGTAGAATATCATGTACCTGGACAATTATTAACATCTACTGTAACCATATTCTGGCAAATAAATACTTACTTACTTAAACGTCAAACCAACGTTTGGTCCAATCCCCAAAAATCAGTTTATTATATCAAAACGATTCATTTATAATTAATCGAATGTAAATTGAAAATGTAAGTTAAATACTTGGGGTTCAGTTATCTGCAGGGCTGGGGGCGGCCGTGCGGGAATCGAGATACAGTAGGTACTTCATGTAGCGGGCTACGACCTCTTGATTTGTATGTCCTTCTAGTGCCTGAGTGGTGATGATAATAATACAGCAACAATTCTTATATTCTCCTTTATTGGTGCTTAACACTGATTACGTATTACATATGAGATATATGCCTAACACAATAATATACGTCTACACTATTTATAGCCTTTTGGCCAACTGAAATAACTAAATAGGCTTTACTTCATGACATCTGTCAATGTCAAAAATGACATTGACACTTACTTTTGTCAATATGCAACATCTCCCTTTTCGAGAAAAAAGCAAACTAATATTATAAGTACATAACTAATAACAATACATTACTTATCTACTCAAATTTCTCATGTATGTACAATTTAGGACGTCTCACACTTCTACCAGACCTGGTTACGTAACCGGTATTTTCTAGACTCTCCATAGGAACACAGTTATCATCGATAATGCAATTTTGAACAGGACCGTCTCCGAGCTGTGCCGAACTCATGGGATCTATACTCTCCTGCATGGGAGGCATATTGTCAGTGCTGCCGTTGCCATAAAAAGAAGGTGGAGGATTTGTATCTTTTAAATTCTTTTTTCTAGGTCTAATGTGTCCCCTATTTCTCCTATACACAACACCATTTGGATCCACAACATAATATGATCTACCAGATCCTAATTTCTCTTTAATTATTCCCGGAGACCAAAAAGATTTAGGATTTTTTTGAAGTAAATGTCATCACCCGGCTGAAACTCATAAGATGTATACTTCGCATTCCTGTCAAAATAAAAAGACATTTTGTCTCTGCTCTCTCTATGACATCTTTCAAACGTCGAAAATTTTACAACTTTTGGCATAAGTTTTCTGTTTAGAATTGGTAAATTTACTCGCAAGTTTCTAGACATTAATAATGCGGCCGGACTGGGAAAATCTCCCTTAGCAGCGTTGCGGTAGTGTAGTAACGCCAAATGTATATCCGAGACATCTTCCTTGCATTTTCTTAATATGTTTTTGACAATTTTAACTCCACTTTCAGCCTGGCCATTAGACCTGGACCAATAAGGATATTAATGTGTTCTACATCCCAATCAACAAGAAAAGACTTGAATTTGCAAGAGTTAAATGGTTGACCATTGTCAGACAGTAATGCTTTCGGGATTCCATGTCGAGCAAAGAAGGATTTGAGGTTTTTAACAACGTTATCGACAGTGTAATTCTTATGCAAAGAAGCTAGCTCTATGTACTTGGAATAATAATCCATGCAGACAAGGAAATTTTCTCCATCAAAATATAATAAATCTATACCTACCTTCTCCCACGGAAGATAACATATCTCATGGCATTTCAACGGTTCCTTGGGTGTGTTTGCCCTGAATTTTGCACACGCCGAACATTGATCAATTAGGTTTTTAATATCCGCGTTTATTTTTGGCCAATAAACTGTTTCTCTAGCGATGTTGAGTATCTTATTAATACCTAAATGTCCACAGTGTATTTTATCTAAAATCTGTCTTTGCGAGGATTTTGGAACAATAAGCCTATTGCCTTTAAATATTAAGTCGTTCATTATATGTATTTCATTTTGAATGTTCCAATATGGTTTCACTAGACAGTTTACTTTGTTTTTGCTTTTTGGCCAACCATTCTGAATATAAGACTTGAGCGGATTTAAAGATTCATCATTTTTAACTTCTAATAATATAAATTCTAAATATGGCTTACTCACTGAGAGATTAGAAAATACTGAATTTACATGATACTGTAAGTCTTGTTCATACCGAGGTATGTATGTATCACTAAGTGAGGCTCTTGATAAAATATCTGCTATATACATATATTTACCAGGTACATAAACCACTTCTAGGTCGTAACCCTGCAAAGATAACATCATTCTTTGTAGTCTAGCAGGTACTTCATGAAGAGGTTTTTTAAAAAGGTAAATTAAAGGTTTGTGATCAGTATGAACAGTTGTTTTACTGCCATAAATATATTGGTGAAATTTATTACATCCAAACTGTATGGCAAACAATTCCTTTTCAATCTGAGCGTAGTTTTGTTGAGAGGAGGTTAGTGTTCTTGAACTATATGCAATGGGTCGTTTGTTTTGCATCAAGACCGCTCCCAGTGCATTCTTTGATGAATCTACCGACAAAATCACAGGTAAGTTGCAATTATAATTAGTTACCACAGGTGCTTTAGATACGACTTCTTTTAACAAATCAAAGCACTTTTGACAATTTTCATCCCATAACCATAATATATCTTTTTCTAACAAATTTCTTAAGGTATTATTAGTTTTCTCTGCTAGATTTTCTATAAACGGTGCTAAAAAATTAATCATGCCTAGAAATCTCTGCAAATCTTTAATATTTTTAGGTATGGGCATATCTTTTATGGCTTTAACTTTCTCTGGATCAATTTTTACACCTTCTTTACTAAAAATATAACCCAAATATGCTATTTTTTCTAGAAGAAACTTGCACTTGGCTTTATTTAATTTTAAATTAACTTGCCTAGCCCTTTCCAAAAACATTTCTAACCTTTTATTGTGTATTTCAATTGTTTCACCGTATATTAAAATGTCATCACACCAAATTATTATACCTTCAATGTCTCCGAAAAGATCTATCATGGTGTTATAGAAAATTTCTGTAGCCGTGTTTATTCCAAAAGGTAATCTTAAAAATTTGTATCTGCCAAAGGGAGTTTGAAATGTACATAGATCACTACTTTCTTTAGTTAATTGTATATTATAAAACCCAGAAAACACATCTAAATGTGAAAAATAAGAGGCTTTGGACAATTTAGAGCTGACTTCGTCTATGTTTTTAATTGGATAATGACATCTCAATAAATTTTTATTTAAATTTCTAGGATCTAAGCAAATTCTCAATCCACCATTCTTTTTCATGGCTATAACTAAACTACTCACCCAGAGAGTAGGTTTGTTCACCTTCCGTATGACTCCCATGTTTTCCATGAGTTGAAGCTCTTTCCTTAACGGTTCAACCAACGCGAAGGGTACCTTTCTAGGTGGATCAACGCACGGAATAGCATCCTTCTTTAGCAAGATGCTGTGTTCGTATGGGAGGCAGCCTAGACCCTGAAACACATCATTATATCTGGTCACAATTTTGTCACAAGTTTTTTGATACACATTATACACATTTTGCTCAACATTTTTGACATTTTCATTCTTTATATGAAAGTTTTTTGTTATTAAATTTAGCTTTATACAAGTAGTTAAACCAATCATAGTTGGACAATTTAATTTTGTTACAACTAATTTTGTTAATTGATTCTTCACTTTTATGCGCCATCGTGAGTGTTCTACAGAGGAGTTTGGCTCTCTCTAGGGATAGATCTTGCTCTTGTAGAAGCTTTTGACGAAATTGCGAGAAGTTTGTGGCCATATTAGCAATGAGAATGTCCTTTACAAGGGAATCGCGTAGCGAACCAAACTCACAGGCATGACTTGCGTTTTCTAATTCCATTAGAAAATTTTCCAAAGATTCGTTCATACGTTGTTTCAACGTAAAGAATTTGTGCCGCGCCACGGTCAAATTCTTTTTGGGTTCAAAATACTCGACGAATTTTGCCTTGACTTCTTGGAATGTAGCAGTTCTTAGGTCCAAATTGAAGGAATTGTAGATATTTAGGCCCTTATCTCCCATGGAATGCAGCATGATTACAATTTTTCTTTTGTCTTCCGTTTTCTCCATGCCCGACGCCAGTAGGAATATCTCGAATGACTGCGTCCATTTCTTGAAATTTTCAGCATATCTCACTTCTGACACCATGTAGCGGGCTACGACCTCTTGATTTGTATGTCCTTCTTGTGCCTGAGTGGTGATGATAATAATACAGCAACAATTCTTATATTCTCCTTTATTGGTGCTTAACACTGATTACGTATTACATATGAGATATGCCTAACACAATAATATACGTCTACACTATTTATAGCCTTTTGGCCAACTGAAATAACTAAATAGGCTTTACTTCATGACATCTGTCAATGTCAAAAATGACATTGACACTTACTTTTGTCAATATGCAACACTTCAAATCTTGATACTTGATTGAATATATAAATTTAAAATAATTGTTTTGTTTTTGGGGCTCCAGTACAAAAAACGTGGTTTTCTGCCGTTTTGTACGGAACTCTACTTGCGCGAGACCGACTGGCGCTTGGCCGGTTTTTATTAGAGTTCCGTAATACTCAAGGAACCCTTTTAGTTTCGCTCTGTCCGTCCGTCTGTCTGTCTGTCTATCCGCGCTAGAAGCGCTTCGGTAATTAATAATATAATTGGATGAAATTTGGTACAGTTAAAGAATGTGTAGATCCCGGTTTTGGGATGATAAAATTATGATAATTTTACATTTTTGGGGTGGCTCATGTAAAGAGGGGAGGAAAAATATTTTTCAATCCTCCCCCATCGTGTGGGGGTTGAACAGATCTTTGAAAATAAAGGTATGGTTTCGTACATTTTTTTTTACAAAGAAAAAACATTTTCGAGTAATCGGTCTCCAAAAGGGGTTTACAAGTTGGTATTGCAGTGCAGGCTCCCGGCATTTCTAAACTATACTCGTACGAGATAAAAACTTGGTAGTTTCCATGCTACTCGTATTTAACATGAGAGTTATATTGAACGAAATTGGACAATAACTTTCGAAGTGATTGAAGTATTGCGCGTAGAATGTTACGGAACACTCATTAGACATTAGACATGCCCTGAAATGCCCTTGGTTAGGTTTTTAATAATATTATGTGATGTCATAACTCATAGATTCATAGACACTTATGTATATGGTTAATGTACAATAGTGGTTTGTATTTCAAATAACTTCAGCAGATAGGCAGCAGACTGTTAATTCATTTTGACAGTAAACATGTGCAGTGGATGTGTGAAGTGAAGAGCACAGTGATGTAACATCACGTGACACGCGTGACTCGTGGTCGTGGTCGTGGTCGTGAGTATCGCGAACGAGTAGAATGTCGCGTCGCGTCGCGTCGCATCGCGTCGCGTCGGTGCGCACTAAACTCGGGAATTTCATTTCCCGCCGTTTATGTTTAGTTTACGAGTTACCATTAATTGCCCATATACTTAACCTTACGAAGCTGAACTTACTACCTAAACCTCATTCATTTGTGTTAAGCTTGTAGTGACTAGTGAGTCATTAGTGCAAATGTCAATATTGACCAATGAGGCTTAAGCCGCATTCACATTACCCAATTAGAGTTAGCAATTTTTGGCATTTCAACATCTCAGTCATCAGTGTGCACTGAGCACTATTCTGCCATCATATTATTATTATGGGCAAAAGCGGGTGAATGGGTTTATAATGAAAGAATTGTGAAAATAGTTTTCTAATGAACCATAGATAAGGAAAACGTTATGTGTAACAGTTAAATATAAGACACTGCTATTTCAAATTTCGAGATACAGTGTTGACTATACACTACACAGTGTACACATAATACAGTAGGTTAATAACAGCGGTATCTTATATATCAGGAAACAGAGACCATTGTCACGTGCTGTAAAATCGCATACTCATAACACATAGCTAGTTCCATGCTCGGTTTTAGAGTTCCGTACCCAAAGGGTAAAAACGGGACCCTATTACTGAGACTTCGTTGTCCGTCTGTCCGTCTGTCACCTTAAAAATTTCACCGATGTACTTCTGTTGCCGCTATATAAACAAATACTAAAAACAGGACAATCACAATATATGTTTTCTAAAACGTGACACTTAAAAAACTAAGCCCTATAACACCGCCTAGCAACAGCACTGTTTTCGGCAATTATGGAGGAGCTATTAGTGGAAGTGGCGGGGCGGAGTCCGGGGCCGGGGACGAAGCACCCTCGACATTGTGTGCCACACTCCAGGCTCCGGTAAACAAGCCGTCTGCCACACGCGCTGGTTACATTGTGTCGTGTGTGTACCTCGTAGTCGCTAAGTGCTCAGGATTTCCTCATCTTGTTGTCACGTCCTTTGCAAAAAAACATCACACAGAAAAATATACTCTACAACGGCGTACTTAGTGACTTTTGAAAACTATCGTTTTCCATACATCGTCTGTCATTTGTATACAAAAACGATTATTTTCCAGAAATTCAGAAATTAGTTTACTGTTGTAGATGTACATGAGTTTCAAAGTGTTGAACACTCGCAAGAACATAATAGTACACAGGTAATACATCCAAATAGAAGAGCTGTGAGCGATAACAAAATATTGACCGCTAAGGCATCTGCAACTTGCAAGGCCTACACGGGCAATACAATTATTGGATTGATAGAGCGGAGTTCCGGGGCGAAATTGAAAATGTTCCACGTCATTTGCGGGCCGCGGCCCTGAGCCCTCATCCCCGGATATTCAGGGATAGGACGAAGGACGAGCCCTTCGCGATGAATTCAAAGGGAGCAATAATGTGATCGCGTTTATTGTTACTTGTTACGTTCTGAGGATTCTAGCAGCAGATTCGTTAGAGCGAGATGTGCGGCGTGTCTCGTATTAGGGATGTTATGGAGCTCCGTAACCGTAACCGAAACTATTTTATATCCGAAAATAAAACTATCCGAAACCGTAACCGAAACCGATATCAAGGTTTCGGATAACTTCGAATAAAGGTGGAGTCTTCAGTCTTGTATTTTACTTTTGAACTTCTTTTAAATCCATTATCCTTATCCGAAATTTGCAGATAATCCGAAATAATTACACATCCGTAACCGGTCGCGGTATAATAATTATTATTCTCATGTTCGTATCCGTACGTTTCTAAATTTTATATCCATAACACCTCTGATTCCGATGACGCAGTTGTAGTGTAGTATATTATAGTGTGTACTGTATGATATTAGTCGAGAACCGAAATGTACACAGTGCTGCTGCTGCTGCTGCCGCTGCTGCCGCTGCCGCTGCTGCTGCTGCTCTACAGTGAGTGTTTATCAGTTAATTAATTAAATATTGCTAAGTAGTAAGGTTTATTACATTTCACTTTGGTATTCCGCATTTCTTATGAAAACAGTTATAACCTGAAGCCCAATTCTCGTATTAAAGCGTTCAGCGTTTGACGTTTAAGAGAATACCACTATCCAGTTTGCTGTTAAATGAGATCGAGACTGAATCGAAACTGTATTAATGTAAGTTTGAAATAGTTAAATCGACCTTCGGAAAGCATCTCCAAAATCCATCCAGCATCGTATTGAAAAGGTTCTCTTGTGTTATGTGTTGTAATTTGTTAACTCATTTGCTATTTATTATATTATGGTCCAGTGGTCTAGAGCTTGGCTATCGACTCCGGAGGTCGTGAGTTTTATTCCCGCGTTGAAAAAATAAAGTTGTTTTAAAGTCTGGCTTATAGGATAATACAGGCTTATCACCTGATTGTCTGACAAGGAAGATGATCCATGCGTCAGATGGGCATGTAAAAAGTCGGTCCTGATCTCTCGCCGGACGTCCGTCCGTTCCACTTTGCTTCGAGAGTAAAGAAGAGAGAGTGCTCTTGTGTACTGCGCACACATTTGGGCACTATAAAATAAATCCTGTGTAGCTGGTCTGGTTTTAATGAAACCGCCACCGTCATCGAAATCAGTGTACGGAGCTATTATATTTATTTAAAAAATATCTCCACACTTTTTGCTAAAAATAGTAGTACGTACATACTTAGTCACTGTAGTGATTTTTAAATCCCTTTTTAGAATTCGGTCTTCTTTATATTGCTTATAACTGTGTTGATCGATGCAGCCGCGGCGTCGGTCCACGGGCTGAACTACGACAACCTCCTCGAAGACTTTCCTCTGGTGATAGCCAACAGCACCCCCGACAGCGACCTCATGGAAGACCTGGCGTCGTTCGTGAGCGACGTGGGGGTGCGGCGCGGGCGCGGGACCCGACGGGGATACCACGACTACATACTCAAGGAGGAGCATGTGTACAAGGACAAAATCCTGGACCTGATGAAGCAGGTGTGGTGCTCCTTCAAGGTCACTTGGAAGAAATTGTTCATATAAGTACCAGTGGCGAAGGGTCTAAAGAACTCCATTCTTATCGGCTTCCTTTTCAGATTACCTCATAAAGGCCTCCAGCCAAAACTAGTGTATGGAAAACAATAATATCATAAAGATGTCAGGTCGGACAAGCGATAGCGCGATGTAGACCGACTCAAGCGACTTCTATGCACAGCAACTTTGACACGATTATTGGAATCACAGATCTCATAAAAAACCCGATATATTCGGGATTGTTGTGGGAGATCATAGGACTCTTATCTCGTTAGAAATAAAGTTGAAATTCAAACTTGTGTTTAATAACCGGCTGGCCAACTAAAGAACATTATTATTAATATGATTTATCCAATGACAGTTCGAAGTAATTAAGGGCTATTTTTCTGTGACATTAACCCGCTAATTCGTAGATATCACCAATGAGGAGCCGTTACTATATAATTTCACGTGCATCATGAGACGAATGAATTTTTAGTATATACAACTATAGGAATAGGAACCGTAGGTATAACTATAAGAATAGTTACCTAAGTATTTACAATTTCTGTCGGACACGACACAACTCTACACGCTTGTAGTTGCTAGTATAATATGGTGCTAAATTTCCTTTCAAAACAAACTTGCACAACTAGGACGTCTAGCGACTAGGGCTTCCCTCTGAAGTAAAATCACCCTTCGCCACTGATAAGTACTCTGTTCATATATTAATGTTTATGTAAACGAAAACATTAAGACCAACTTGAACTGTATTTTTTTTATTGCATGGTAAATAAGAGACAATTAGATAAGTATTAAATAAAGAGACATTATAGTATCATATTTGTTTACAAATGGTTCATTGGTTCTTAGCAGTATAAAATGTGAAAAAAAAAATGAAACTGTAAGTTTCTTATGTGCGAGTATTTTATTGTCATTCGTGCAGGTGCTGTACGCGGCGCAGGATTATATGCGCGAGCTGGCGCCGGTGCTGGACAAGTACAGAGGCGATCCCGGATTCCGCATGAAGTTCATCTTCAACAAGTAAGTCCACACTCTTCTATTGTCAGATGGTTAACAGTTTAGACATATGTAACATACAATGACGTATGTAAAATACAATGCGCTCAAGCTATGCTTTAGCGCAATTGGGTCTCAGAAAACTGGTGTAATAACACTAGCGTTGTGTCCACCTGCAGCCCCCATTAGGTGATTCCATTGGTGATTGCACAGGCTACAGCAGTACACGGTGGACATGAGGCGGATCTACACGCTGGCTACGAAGGGCGACGTGGGCATCAAGGTCAGCGACCACGTCCGCCTGTACCAGCACCTCGCGCGCAAGCACGTCGACGTCATCTATGTGGTCGACCACGTGATCGCCTCCCACGACGGCTACATGGAGACGTTGCTGGAGCTGCAGCGAAGGGAGTCCGTGGACCAGGAGAAAGATCACGAAGCGTCCATAGGCACGTACGAGATGACGCGCGCGACGCCTAACATGGATATTATCAATGCGCACGCACAGGAGCGGGGCATGGACGAGATGCCCCCGGACGAGATGCGCCCGGACGAGATGTCCCCGGACGTGATGCCCCCGGACGAAATGCCATCGAAAACGGATTAAAATTTTCATAAAACCTGAAGGCTACTACTTTTTTTAATATCCTAGCTAAGAATAAAATCTAAAACATAAGTAAGTATACCCACATAAATGACGTACTTACTCTCGCAAAACATTACCCTCCTTCGGCACTTGGGCAAACATTTTTATTACACAATTTTTAATACAGTTGTAAAACTGTAATTATTTTTTAATTAATTCGCATTTTCTGCATAATATAATGCATTCATGATACACTTCTTGTTATTTACTTGGTATTCTACAAGTTACAACTATCGTTATACTTGTACACGTCACAAAGGTTAGGTTAGGTTCCCCCCGATGGTTGCCGCCTTGTCGTGGCGGTGGGGCTTAGTAACCGTGGGCCGGCTGGTTTGTAACCGGCTGGCCCGAGGAGGGCGCTCCCGGCGGACTGGAGGAGTCCGCTGCGGACGCGCCTGGAGGTGGGACCGCAGAAGAAGAGGAGTGCCGGTATTACGGTGCGCCGTACTTCCTATCTTCTGCGGCCTTGGAGGGATCGCAGGGGGAGAGGCGTGGTGGTGTTGTGCCGCTATCCCTACCCCCCTGCGAGCTGGCGGGGCCGTTCCACGCGGTAACGGCATTGGTGGGGCCGCAGAGGAGGAGGCAAGTTGGTATTACGGTGCGCCGCTTGCCCTATCCTCTGCGGCCGAGGTGTGGACAGCCTCCACCAGTACTGTAGCAGACTCGGGGGAGTCTGCCTACCGTGGGTCTCATTAACCTATACGGGAGTCCCACATCACCACTCGGGTGCCCCCTGCGCCCGGGTGGTACGTGTAATGCATTTCCCGCTCCGGAAACAAAAAAAAAGGTTAGGTTAGGTTACCCCTAAAGGAACATTGTCTAAACTAATATTATAAAGAGGAAATATTTGATTGTTTGTTCAATGACCAATCAAGTGAAGGAAATAAGTGAAAGTCTTTTTATCGCAGCAAAATGTACAGCTCCTTTTGGCGCACAATTTTGAACATCTAGTTAAATACTATTTGATAAAGACCGACTTTAAATGTAAATCAGTTAATCCAAAGGATCGTCCAGGGGCTGTCCAGCTCCGGGGACGAGGGACGAGGGATCCTGATGATGCTGAAGTTGTAGTAATGTCGCTACTCGCTAACGACAGTTAAAGCCGAAATCACGTGCCGGTTTAAATGCTCAACTAATTTCGCATTCGGGCCGCGAAATCGATTTTAATGTGTGCTGGGGTTAATGGGTAGAGCGCACGGGGACGCACGGCGACGCGCGGCCAAGGGGATTGGGGAACTCGGCGATGCATGGCGACAGGCGGCGAGTATACTCTATATCAAAATTTCTTACAATAATACAGTTTCGATGCAGTCTCGACTCTCGATATGCTAACGCGAAATGGTATTCTCATAAACGTCAAACCGACGCTTAACGCAATTTGATTGGTGCAAACTCCAAAAATCAATTTATGATATAAAGACGATTCATTTATAATTCATTGAAAGTAAATTGAAGTCTAAGCTAAATACGAGAATTGGTGTTCTGTTCTTAGACATTACTTTTGAATTTCGTTTAAACAAACATAATATAAGTACTTACATAATTATTCAAATCAAAAATATAATAGGTCTTTACCTATGAAATTGCCGTTCTGCAGTACTGGCCACTTCAAATCAAAATAATTTTTGTTTGGCTAAGAATTCTAATTTCAAATTAATTTTATTTTAAAAACATGGAATTCTTTTTCCAAAAGTAGTCATTTGTTTATTGATTAGTGTTACATTTTCATCGCATTTCAATCTTTTTCGTCATCATGGATACGTTAAAAATTCGAGTAATTATGGAATATGAATACCGTCGTGGCAGCAACGCGGCACAAGCGGCACGCAACATCAACGACGTTTACGGAGCTAACACTACAAACCAACGCACCACATGTTATTGGTTTGCTCGCTTCCGTTCTGGAAATTTCGACCTGAAAAATGAACCTCGCGGTCGTCCAAAGACTTTGGTCAACAATGACGAATTAAAGGCGATTGTGGAAGCTGATGATACACAATCTACGGCTGAATTAGCAGCAGCTTTCGACGTTAGCGTCAAAACAATATTGGTCCATTTGCGTCAAATTGGCAAGGTAAAAAAGCTTGACAAATGGGTGCCCCACGAACTCAATGATCGCCAGCGTGAAGTACGCGTCGAGACGTGCCTTGCACTGCTCAACAGACACACAAATGTAGGAATTTTGAACCGCATTGTTACCTGCGATGAAAAATGGATTCTGTTTGATAACCGCAAGCGCTCAGCAAGTTGGTTGGATCCTGGTTCAGCACCTAAACAATGCCCTAAACGAAAACTTACCCCTAGAAAAGTGATGATCATTGTTTGGTGGTCTAGCGCCGGTGTGATTCATCACAGCTTCTTACTAAACGGGGTGAGCATTACTGCAGATGTGTACTGTGAAGAACTGAACACAATGATGGAGAAGTTGGCACATCTCCAACCAGCATTGGTCAATCGCTCGTCTCCGCTGCTCCTGCACGAAACGCGCGACCTCATACTGCACAGCAGACGGTCTCCAAGTTGCAATAACTGGGGTTGGAAGCTCTCCGTCATCCGCCCTACTCACCAGACCTTGCGCCTCCAGACTACTACTTTTTCCAGAATTTGGATAACTTCTTGGCGGGAAAAAATTCAATACCCGAGAGGCAGTACAAAATGCCTTTGAAAAATTTGTTGCCTCCCGTCCAGCTGATTTCTTTAAGAATCAATAAACTGCCACTGCGTTGGCAAAGATGCATTGATGCATGGGTGATTACTTCGATTTATACAAATAAAAAATACATGAAAAAAAATTCGTTTAAATTTTTTCATACAAAACGGCAATTTCATAGGTAAAGACCTAATATATAATACTCTTGTAATACTCCTATAATTAGACCCCGTGTTATATATAAGCCCCTGGTCCAATTAAATGTAAATCAAAACAAACAGATTAAATTCGAATGTCCTCGTATTTCCCTAAATCACGGTACATAACTCATAAGTGACATACTGGGTAACCTTATTATAGTGCGCTACTGTTTCTCTGTTCACGTATAGATCTGAATTCTGAACGGAGTATACCGGGGCGTATAGAATCAAACGGGGACGCACGGTAGCGCACGGTAACCCCGCCTAGCTTAAGTTTATTAGATAGTGAACTAATATACTTAGTTAATTATTTAAATGTTAAAATTAACTTAAATTAACTTAAGCTGCCAATTAACTTAACATAGTTACGGCACATATTACTAAATAGTTACGGCTTATAACTGAAGCATCGTAATGAAGTAATTACTCTAATACTTATATCCCACTAACTTAGAGAACTTAACAGCCTCCTTAAGGTTCCTAGGATAAGCACTTTCTAAAGGGGATTGGGTACACCGCCTAGGCTTATCGTTTATTTTTAAAAGCAAAATGTCTTAAAATGTTATCGTAAATACTTTGTACCTACTGTTTGGTCCCAGTGCGGGGCAGACCCCATCAAGATCAGAGATCGACCCCCCAAAATCAGGCCCGAACAATATAAATACTAGTGGTGTGACGTCACGATTAATTATAAACATACTCCAGAATACTTAGTGATTCCATAATAAGGGAATCTATTTAGGTCAGAGACTCGGACGGTAACTTGGGTATTTCAAAGGGCAACCATCTTTATTTAGTAATACCCATATATTTAGCCTGAGAATATAAACTAAGCCTTTCTATTTTAACACTGGGGAGCTAAGAATAAATTTGTTTTATATCTGAGCTGCATGCCTAGCATGCGCACCCTAGAAACACCGAAGAATCGACAAAATGATAGATTGAAAAAATATTATTATACCATTCGGAGCTAAATAGTTCTTATTGTAAGGCAGCAAGGTCAATGCATCGACGATATGAGAAACATTTCTTTTCTTTCCGAGCATGAGCTCACAAAATGGCCTCTTTTCACAACTAAAGTAGAAACGTTTTCTTAATTCAATGTCAAATAGTCTTACAATAATGTCAACACTCCACATCATAGCGGTCCAAGACAAATAGTTTCTTTACATTCAGTCATTTACTTGAAAATTTGATCAATTATGACAGAAGATTTCCCGGCTGCCATTTTAAAAATATGGCTATTTAGAAATGTTGACTTCTATTGACGACCTTGCTACCATGTATTAAGAACTATTTTGCAACGAACTGCTTTGGATAGAATATTTCTACTTTAAAATTATTTCTTCGGATCGCCATGCTAGGCCCGCTGGTGAAGTATAAAATGGGATTGATTATCTCATTTTGTATTTAAGATTGGCATATAGTTCTTACTTCTTATAATATTCAATTTGAAGTCCATAATATAATATTTTGATTCCAAGTAAAAAAAAAATTCAGACTGTCAAAAGACAAATGGCGTTTTAGACCCGCTTTATGAAAGTCGCGACCACAAACCAAAATACTTTTAAATTGTACTATTTTCATCCACATTTCATTTTCGGAAGTTAATTTAATTCAGGTGACAGGTCCATATGGGAATGAAGTTGTTAAATAAATTGTAAATCATATTTTATGTTTTCGATACATTGAATTGTATTAAATTAAGTGATATATTACATTACTCCTTTTTTTTTTAAGTTACGTATCCCCCGCCGCCCCCGGGGGAGGGCAGCAGGGGTATGTCGGACTCGGCGCAATGGTGATGAAGAGCGCCGAGGTTTACCGACTAAAACCCCTCCATGCCTCCTTCTGCGCCTATGTGGGGTCATGGGAACTGCGTGATACTACTACCACGACCGCCGCTGCACTTGCCGCGTCGCCGCGTCGCGGCGGCTACTTCGTATGCCGCCGCCTGCCTCACCGAGAGCTCCCCGGGCATAGGGGGAGCTTATCTTCTCGGGACCCATCGTGTGAGCGGCGATCCCCCGATCACCGCTCACGGGTCTAGGCATCCAGCTCCATGGCGGAGGCGGATGGTTCTACCCTTGCGCCCTTGGCCTTGGGCTTTTGCCGGGCCGTCGATGCCGAAGCCTTACTCTTCCTCTTGTTGGGGGGCGGCTTGGCTGTTATACAGCCGCTGCTCCCCAACACGTGGTCTCGCCTCTCCTTGCTCAGCACCTCACACATGGGGCAATTGGGTGCCGCCGTGTACTCGGGCGCCTTGTGTCCCGGCTTCCCACAGCGGAAACAGCTCCCACTGAGGTCCACCGGGCACGAGCACTTAATCGCCAAATGGCCGGTGTCCAGACAACGATAGCACTGCCTTGGCCTCGCGGCCAGCAGCACTACCCTCGCCTGGACCGAGCAACCTGCAGCCGCCCAGAGCTGAAGAGCTTCTTGGCGGCCGCGGTTGATACGCCGAGCCAAAGGCTTCTGGGGCACCCCTGGGGCCCATCGCAATTCTGCCCGACCGAATGTCGGCGGCCGGGCAGCTACCTTCTCTTGCGACGGCCTCGACGATGTCTGCGGCCGTCGTCGAATCGTCCAGCCCGGTGACGAGAACTTCTGTTCTTTTCACCGGGCGGGCTATTCGCACTACACCATGGTCTAGGACCGCCCTCATCTTCTCGGCCAGGGCGTCAGCCTTCTCATGGGCCCCCTCTCCAGATATCTGGAGGACCCGGGCGCCCGTTTCAGCCAGGCGGAAGTCGACCTTTGTTATGCCGAGATCCGCCAGGCTGATCTTCATCTTGGCCTCCTTAAGGATGGAGGCGTATGTCGCCCTCCCCTCCTCGAGCACCCCCTCCTTGAGGGTGAGGGTGATCGCCGCGGTTTGGGGGGGCTTCAGTTTAGCCCTCTTTTTCTTCTTGGGGGCTGCCTTTTTGGCGGCACCCTTTTTCGGCTTCCTCGCACCGCGCCCACGTGACCAGTCTGTGGTCCGCGGGGCGTCTGTCGTAGGTGGTGGTCGCAGATGCCCTCGCCTCTTCAGCCTCCTGTGCGGCCAAAGACCTCTTCCTTTCCTTCTTCCGCCCTTTCCTGGGCGGTGCAGGCGCAGTGGGAGCCTGTGTAGGCGCCACCGTGTCCTCCGCCGCCCCTCTCCTCTCCTTGGCCGCCGCCTTCTTCGGCTTTGGCCGTTCCCTTTCTTTCGACGCCTCGACGCTCGACGCGGGTGACGGGGCGCTAAGCACTCCCGGGCCCTGTCCGATGCGAGCGGAGGCCTGCTTCTAGGCTTCGGCGGAAGACGCTCCTCCAGGTCGGCCAGCCTCGCGTTGAGCATGTTGCCGAAGGTCTCTATGTTGGCTCTAGAGACCTCCGCCAACAGCTCACGCATGTCCTTATCCTTGGGGCGGGAGGCCTGTTTGCACAGCTCGTCGAGCTCATGGCGCAATTTGGCCATTTGCTCTTCGAGGCGCTTGTTGTGGGCCTCCAGCTTTGCCACCTCCTCTGTCGCGGTGCGATATCGTACCTAGTTGAAGGCCGACGCGATAGTCGCCACTGCCTCCTTTAGGTACCTTAGATAGGTACCTTTGAGGTTGGCGGTTTGTGGCGACCATGCAGATGGTCTCCAACGAAGTCTGTACTGCTCCGACCAGCGCAGCGCTCGTCCACTCCGACGCTTCTTCTCCCGCAGGAGAAGTAGCGGGGAGTCTGGTGGGGGAGGGGCTGGAACGGATGGGCGCTTCAGCATTCCTCGCCCTACGAGCCACTGCGGCGACTTCCTCCTCGGCCAGGTTTGCGGGCAACCCCTCGGAGTTCAGCGACATGTTAGACATGCTGCTGGTATCCGAAGGACAGTCCTTGCTATCTACATCTGTGGAAGGAGGTTTAGGGCGGGCGCCAGGCATGCGTTCCAGGTACAGGCGCGGCAACCCCCCCGTATCCCTCCTTTGAATCCTCTCCGGTAGTAGGGCCGTCTCCGATGCGGTAAGGTGCGCCGGTTTCGGTCCTGCTTGCGCCATCGCGCCTCCCCCTCCACTTGTGCACACACGCAACTGGTGCCGCCCCCGTATACGTGCGACAGACTTCCTCTTTCGAGGACGTGTGAGATTCCCCGGCATTGCCGGGAACCACCCGGGGAGAATTTATCAATTTGCGTTTCTCCATCTTGTACATTCTCCGACACCCCGGGTCGCGGCCTTTTTTCAGGTGTGAGGTCACCTATCGATAGAGTTAAATAAAAGTGAAAGATAGCAAGAGAAAAAAGAAAGATGGTGAAAAAATAGAAAAAAACAAATAAAACTAAAGCAAAAACAAGAAAGCTAAACTAAAAAGGTGGTGAAAGATAGAAGAAGAAAGAAAGATAGAGCCAGCCGTCAGCCGCGTGAGTACCTCACCCCGCAAAAGACGGGGTGGCGCACCCAAGCGTTACCCAGGGGCACGAACGTGGACGCACTGGCAGACCCCCGTATTACACTACTCCTGCCGTTGCTATAGCAACCGCAGCTAATAATGTAGGACTTCACTTATTTATATTATCATAGTAACTATGCATATTATCATAGTAACATAGTAACTACTTGAAATATAAATAACTTGTGTTTTGCTGTGTGCAAAACACAATTTATTTATATTTCAAGTTGCGCACACACACACACACACACACGCCTCATAATTCAGATGTTCTTAGTGTTTGAAATTTTTATGTAACTAAGCTACGAATATGATCTGAAGAAAGTCTATTTTTATGCGGCCTGTAAATGTACGAGATTTGTTTAATGACTGTATGTGTTCTAAAATAAAGAATTAAAAAAAATATATTTAATATAAAAAAATCGCAAAATGTGTCATTAATGTCAATATATTTTTTTTTTATTAATTTAGAGTTACATTAAGAATCTATGTAACTTTAATAAAATAATTTATTCATTCATTAACATAGACGTTACCTACGTCTATATGTTTGTAATATATTATTGACGAGGCATGTTGAGGTAAAACGTGTATCCAGTTAAATGGCCCCACTTTAGAGATTTTTGGAGCCATTTTGACGTTTGAAGTATGGTGAAAACAAGATGGCTGACATTTAAAGTATGGTGAAAACCAAGATGGCGTAGCTTTTTATTGTATGAAGATTTGTTCTGTCACTTCTCTCAAATGTACGTCATAGCCTATTCTGAGTTTTGATATCTTTGGTCATTAATAAAAAGATAACATATCTTTATATCTTTTGATTACAGCTACATCACTATTTTAGTTCAGTAGTTCATTAACTAGTCACTGGGTACTATTTTTAATGGGCAGCAGTTCAAGTCATATCTCACTATTTCCTTCTTATAATTATAGTTTTTGTTGAGTTTTTCTCGTTCATAAAAAAAAAAATTTAATCGGTCCAGCCGTTATTGACTAATGCAGTGAGTAATATTGCACGGAAATGTATGTATAATCTTTAATTATCATTTTCTCATTAACCCCATCTCCTACAGATATGCCACCAACATCATTGTAGTCCAGGTGTAATTACGCTTAGGTACCTACATCTAAACTAATATAATTTTATATTTGGTCGCCGTAGCAAATTGTTCCATAGAAAATCCCCAGTGTCCTTTTAACTTTTAATGACATTTAAATTAAAAACAAACGAACGCTATGGAAATTACAGATTATGTAATAAAAATGACGCATGCCGAAAGGCATTGAAGTCGTGGTCATACTGTACCTAATTTTTTTTATTTTTTTTTATACTGTCAATGTCTGCATTCAGACAGGATTTTCTCAAATTTTCTCGCTTGCTCCGTCCGCTCGCGTCTACACTCGCGTCTACACTCTACCACTCTCTAATATCATAACTTATATCAGTTATAATCTCGAGTTTATCAGTGTGCGGCCCACAGTGACATTATCCTATGTTGCACTTAGGGTTGCCAGACGTCCTTTATTTTAAAGGACGTCCTCTTTTTCAGACCCAATAATTTATCTTGTCCTATAATTTAAAATGTTCAATAAAGGACAATACTCGCGCGAAATTCAAAAACTGCGCGGCGCGCGCCGCGCCGGCACGGCGCCGGTGGAGCGCGCCGGTGGCCTAGGCGGGGGCGGGGAATGAGGAATCGGTCGGGTAGTATCGTCGCGAATCGAGTCACTCGAGTGTCATTCGGCGTGGCGTTCACTTCGCTAGTTGATGTCACGCGCGTTTTATTGGTAATTCATTTAACAATAATTATTATACGCGATGTCTTCGGATACAGATTCTTCAGATAAAATAGTGGCGGTGAATCCAGCGCAAAGAAAAGAAAACGTCTTTGTAAATACAGGGAGCAATGGAGTGACATTTATTCATGGGTAAGGCCATCTATAGATAATATTTTTAAGGCTTATTGCACGATGTGCAAAAAAGAGTTTATGATTAGTAACGGCGGTTTGAGCAATCTCAAACAACACGATCGAGGTACCGAGCACTAGAATAAAGTGAAGTTAGCTAAAACTAGTAAAACCATTGACCACTTCTTCGGAACTTAATCTAACCCATCATCGTCTACACAATTAAAGAAGGTTGCTGCTGCCGAGCTCACGAACGTTTATCATAACGTGGTGCATGGCCATTCGATGCTTTCTCTGGATTGCGCTAGCAAATTGGCTCCCATTGTTTATCCGGATTCAAAAATTGCTGGGGACATGCAGTTAGGAAGGACAAAAGCAACAAAAATAGCATCTTTTGTACTAGCTCCTTTATCAATTAAACCAGCGGTAAAGCAGTTGGTCGATCATGATATATTCTATTCAATAGGAACAGATGCTTCAAATCACGGAAACATAAAAATGTTTCCATTGGTTATAAGATATTTTACTCCAGAAGATGGTTTGAAGAACTACCTTTTGGATTTTTACGAAGATGCCAATGAGACCTCTAATGACATATTCGTCAATTTGAAAAATAAACTAATTGGAAACAATTTAAAAATTGAAAACATATCCAGTTACTCAGCTGACAATGCTAACGTAAATTTTGGTCGTTTTAATTCTGTCTACACTCGTCTCAAGAATGAGAATGATCACATACTAGAAGCTAGATGTTTGGCTCATTTGGTTCACAACACCGCGAAATACGCTTTTGGGAAGTTAGAATTTGACATTGAAAGTTTTGTGACAAAGACGTTTACATATTTTTCAAGTCATGCAAAAAGAACCAGTGAGCTTAAGGAAATGTTTGACTTTATAAACATCGAATATGCACCTTTGCTGCGACATGTCCCTATAAGATGGCTGTCATTGTATCCTGCCATTGATCGACTCTACAAAAATCTTCCTGCTGTGCAAGCATATTTTTTTTCAGCTTCTGACGTCTCCAATCATATTTTGAAATACTATCAGACTAATATAACTGGTACCGAAGTGTTAGAAGCAGAATTATATTTAGCTTTTTTTCACAACACGTTGACAATTTTTGAAGAAACTATCCGTCAACTCGAAGGCTCGACCGTCCTAATGTGCGATGTATACAAAATAATGAATAATTTTAAGCAAAAAATGAACCAACGAATTGAAGACGCATTTTTTGGAATGGCAGCCCAGCAAACGCTTCGAAAAATGTCTACTTCTCAGGCTGAAAAATACACTACTATTTTTTTAGAGTAGTATCAAAATGTTCTAACATATATAGAAACGCGGTTTGATTTTTCGGAAAATAGTAATTTCCATTGTTTGCAGCCGCTGACACTGACCAAAGAGTTAAAGTACCAAGATTTATGTGATTGTGTGTCAAAACTGCAGATACCTAATATAAACCTTGATACATTGTATGAAGAGTTCTGTCTTATTAAGCCGCTCATAACAAAAATTATAAATGAAAAGGAGTGCAAAAGTGTTTATGAAAATTGGATTCAGATTCTTAACTCGACGGATGAAAAAGAGAATCTGCTAAAAATAATACAATTCGTATTTTCCATCCCAGTTTCCAACGCTCAAGCTGAAAGGGTTTTTTCTTTGTGTATGAATACGTGGACCAAAAACCGAAATAAGTTAGATATAAACTCTTAAAAAGCAGAACTACAAATAAAAACAAATTTCAACATGCCATGTAAACAATTTTATAATTTTATTATAGAAAACGAAGAAGCTCTTAAAGCTGCCACAAGTAATACTAAGTATTACAAAAAAACTAAATATTAGATATACTTTGTTAATTAATGCAAGTTACTAGTTGTTTATTTATTTTTTTAAATAAATATCGCTACTGATACCATAATAGCATTTTATTGCAAAAAAATTTTGTCCTTTATCTACAGCTCATATCCTTTATTTCGTCCTACCCAATCCTCTAAAACATAAAATTGGAGCTGGCAAGCCTAGTTGCACTTGACGTGAAAAGTGTGACGATCACTGAATCTAGACGTCTGAAACGACAATTTGTTTTCTCACCAGAATCCTACAGGTTCTGTATCTACGTGAACAATATCTTTCAGATAAAATATAAACACACCGGCATATTTAGCGGAACACAAAAAAAAGGTCTATAATTAAAAAAATATGGTTTTATTTTAAAATCTACTTACTACACTTCTTTTGTTATTTAAAGTTTCATTTTTTTACTTAAAATGAGATCACATTAAGAACAGATTTTGCGAGTAAAGGCTATTTGTGGAAAATGGTACATTTTTGAACTTTTTATGTAACCGCGAAAAGTGAAAATTAATATTAAAATAAAAATTAATTAAATTAGAAAAATGGTGATTAATATCGCGTATTTCCTCCACGTGCTCTTATTAAAGTTTCTACCCGTCTAGGCATACTGAAAATGATGTTATCGATGGTCTCCTGGGATAGTCTCCGCCATTCCTCAACTATGGCGATTCGCAGTTCCCAAGTTGGCAGGAGCTGGAATTCTGGACTTAACTTTTCTTTTCAGCAAGTCTCAAACGTGCTCTATTGGGTTCATATCCGGTGATCTCGCCGGCCACTCCATAACAGCGATATTCATATCATTAAGATAAGCTTGAGTTACCTGAGCGGTATGCGGCCAAGCATTATCCTGCATAAAAACAAAATCGTCACCGATATATGGGGCAAACGGTACGACATTTTCTTCTAAAACTTCTCTGATATAGCGATCTGCAGTCAGACTCCCTCTGTCAATCACTACCAAGTCTGTGCGAGCTCCCTAACAAATGCCCGCCCAAACGATTATTGATCCACCACCGTATGCAACTGTAGTTTCAAAATTTGTCCGAATGTATCGTTCTCCTTTGCGTCTGTATATTCTTTGCCTGCCGTCAATTTGATTTAAGAGAATTCTGCACTCATCACTAAACAATACCTTACTCCATTGGTCCGCGTTCCTAAGTCGATATTCCTGAGCAAAAGTTAACCTGATTCTACGATAATTTACCACGAGCCTTGGAGCCTTGGCGGGCACAAATGAAACCAAACCAGCTTCTTCGAACCTTCTTCGTACCGTACGCTCACTTACGGTTACACTCCACACTGCTCCTAACTCATGTCGGGCTTGGACGGCCGTCAAACGGGGGTTCCTACGTAAACGAAGCCGAATGAAACGATCATCCCTACTCGAAGTGCGTCTTTTTCTGCCTTGTCCTGCTCTTCTCACATAAGTACCGGTCTCCCTGAACCGTTGGATTCTGCGATGGATCGTTGAAACTGGTCGACGAAGATCTCTAGAT
The DNA here is from genome assembly GCA_037179445.1 of Phengaris alcon alcon. Classification (NCBI taxonomy): domain Eukaryota; kingdom Metazoa; phylum Arthropoda; class Insecta; order Lepidoptera; family Lycaenidae; genus Phengaris; species Phengaris alcon. Next base: position 12,560,569 of record JAYRCH010000021.1, on the reverse strand, counting down.
ATCACTCTGTAGGCATAATTCAATCCTGAACTCCAAAAAGATACGCGATTAAAAAAAAACTAACAAAAAACAGTATTTCAATGAAATTTTAAATCAAACTCAGAAGGAAGAAATACTCGAAGTTCGCTCCAGATAAGGTGTATTTGAATAAAATTAAAACAATTGCATAAATAAAATGTGATGTTCAGTTGTTTTATTAATTTGAATATATTTCTTTTTAAATTAAATGACGTATAAACCAGCCAGCAACCTTATATGATACTGATATCAAACCTTTATCTTATGTTCCGCTAAATATGCCGGTGTGTATATATATATATATATATATAAGAAACGCCTATAATATTTAGATGACATTTTAAGAAAATATCAAGAACGTTCTCACATCGCGTCGTCGACGAATATTCAATAACGTGATGTAATCGCTGAGCCTCCCGAAAACAAATCATACTTAAAAAGTCGTTAAGCGACGCAATCACATCGGTTTATCACATGCAAAGGATTAGGGCGAGGGGCGCAGGGCGTCACAGGGCGTCAGGGCGCAGCACAGGGCGCAGGGCGGAAGCGGCGGCCGAGCGGCGGCGGAATCTGCCGATGATTCACGACGCAATAACTCCGTGTGTCTGTCGGTCGTAGCTCATAAACTATTAATATTTATTTGTTTTTGTGAGGGTTACCAGCTAGGGCGCAGCATCCATTTACCGAAGATAACATGAGACGACACGGTTAATAAAGCGGCGAGTGACGTCACTATATTAGTATAAAATATTCATAGTAGCTCCCACACCGATTTCGACGACGCTGGTCTGTGTTATTGACATCAACGGTTTCGTGGGTGATGGGTCCGGCAGACCGGCCGCGCAGGAGTTATTATACAGTGCAAGTTACAACACACGAGAAGATGAATACGTCCCTTCGTCCATAGGCGTCAAGCAGCTCTAAGGTAGCCTGCCAAAGTGATGCAATGGAACTAGGAAGTCTAGCTAGGTAGTTATTAAAACCTTTACAGTATCGATCAATGAATTACTTCATGGTAGCCTACAGTCTACACCTATGGGTACGGCATACACTTTACTGCCTATCGCGTATCAACCCGTAACCACACAGATCCGAACTCCGCATATTATCAACCAGTAACCCGTAACCGCACAACAAGAACGAACTTGTAAAGCTCTTGAGTGCTGCAGTTCAGAGCGCTGCACCCAAATGTACCAAATATCTTCGTTTTGCGTGAATTACATGTTACTTGGGATTTGATCATTGCGCAATGATCAGGAATGTGAAGTGATTTATAAACGCACGCGATAAATTGCCAAATCGCTACACAGAGGGGCTCGTGTGATGTGTCTTCATATATTATAGCTATTGTAACAGCTGCTTGAGATAATATTTAATATGGTACAGTCATAAATATTTAGCAGTTTCTTCGCCCTTATAATTTGTTCGTGTTGCATGATGCGTCATCACCAAGGAGACAAAGACAGAATACTCAATATTTCTTGATTACTTACTTATATAATATGTAAGACAACATGCTAAACGATAACTGTCCCGAGTGTACAGTGTGAAAGTGTAGCATTTTACAGAAGTGTTAGGTATAAAGTATAGTAATTTATTATTAAAGAAATATATTGGAAGAGACGAAATAATATAGTCATAAGATTTTATTATGCTCAATTATATTACAATGGTCGGATCAACGACATCTCAGTATTATCAGTTAGTACAAAATATAATATACTTAGTAAATGCGAGTTACATATGAGTCCTTTTACACCACTAAATAACACAATATCACCGTTACTACATAATAACACCGCTAGCACTATATACTCTGTTCGGATCCAATTAAATCTCTTTGTTAACAAAAAGACATCAGTCCACTATAATGCTACCAATTAAAAGGTCAATTATTTAGCGTGGAATACAGAAGAACGCTGACAAATTAAATTAATCTACAAAAAATACATTGCATCTGAACAGAGTATGATCGCCGCGATAAGCACAAGGAAGATTCGGGTAAGCTTCGAGAAAATGTCAGAACTCAGAGCGCGACATCGTCCTTCTGTCTGTCTGTCACCAGGCTGTATATCATTAACCGTGGAAGCTAGGCAGTTGAAATGTTCACAGATGATGTATTTCTGTTGCCGCTATAACATAAAATACTGAAAATTGGAATAACAGATTAAAATAGGTATTTAACGTGGTTTTTTTGCCGTTTTGTACGGAACCCTTCGTGCGCGAGTCCGTCTCTTACTTGGCCGTTTATTTACGCCTTCTCGACTCTCTTGCGCTTATTGTGCTGGACGCTGGTGTAGCCGAGTTTGGTCTCCATCTCGTCACATCTGCCGCTAGCAGCTTTTGAGGTCCGCCATCTTGTTCTCTTCACTGTAGAGCTCCTCCTCCGCCCGCAGCAGCACGTCCAGCACCTGCGACAGTCCCGGTATTGCAGATGCCTCATGCCACGTCTCTGTTCAGACCCATTTTAATCTTCTTGAAAACATAAAAAATTGTAAACATAATACTCGAATATGTGCTCTTTGCATTTTAGACAAGTGACATTTAAGTTGGTAGCATTAAATTGTGCCTAAATATTTACAAAAAGATAAAGTTCGATCTGAACAGAATATCCAGAATAGATAATAATATTATATGTGGGTACTACATACTTTACACCTTAATTCAGCGTCAGTCAAATGTCATACATTCATCATAGAGCATGTACTTGAAAGTAGGAAAGCCATGTTTCGACACGAATGGACCGGCTTAACCGGAGTTACCGGCGTAAAATAACGCCTGTGATATTTGGTATGTGTTGTGTATCGCCTTATTAAATGACTGTGGTGTCCACAGACGACGGTCATCGCCTACCATCTCGCGATCTGTATGCCGATATTATAACACCGTCCGCTTACGTCCCCACTGGAGGTCGGGTTTGTCCTCAATAACCAATAAGAGTGATGTAGTCCACCAAAGCAGCCTGCGACGTGTTCGCGACGGCGGACATAGTAAACAATATTTAAAAGAATTAAGTAGCCCCCGTCAATGTTAAGCAGTCAGATAGCTGATGATGATAAATTATAGCTTGGAATACTCTCGATTAAGTCACCTTTCAAACAAAAGAACTATATCAAAATCGGTTCATCCGTTTGGGAGCTACGATGAAATGACAGTGGCACAGATACACATATACACAGCCACGTTAAACCAACTTGGCGCTTGATGTTGTTCTGCAGGTGGCGCGGCAGGCGCCTGGTGCTCTGGCACACGCTCGCGAAGAACAGGTCGAGCGAGTCCCCCTCGTCGGAGGCTCCCCTCGGCTCCCAGTGGGGGGGCTCCTCCGCCTCCGACTGCTCCAGCTCGTTCAGCTTGATGTCCTCGCGTGGAACACGACGGGTTCTGTAAGTATACAGGTTGGAGCTGGACTTTTAATGTTCGAAGTGTCAGTAGAAGTTACATATTACATTATGTATGATGTTTAGGTGTTCTGCCGAGCACCAACGTCCAACACTCAACAGTCAACATCGTCAGCTATTATTTTACGAGTGCTTGGGAACTGAGAAGGCCCGGGGCCAGAGCCCAGAGCGCATACGTCACTTATAGAATATGATATAAGTATAAGGCTTTAGTAAGTTGCGTTATATTGCATTTTAGAAGGTGCTGGGTCTTCCAGCGCTGGCGCGGTGCTACAGGCTACGTCGTCAGTACCTATTTTTTAAGAAGCGAGTACCCCATGCCAATACTGCAATAGATCCAGTGACGCTGGTTTCAGCTACTGCATTAATGTGAATCGGTCTACTCACTTGCGCTGCGTCATATGGGGGAGAACGAAGGCCATGCGGCTCTGGAAGCGCCAGCGCTTGCTCGGCGCGCCGGCCTTGGTGCCAGTGCGCGAGCCGCGCAGCGACTGGCGCAGGCAGTCCCGCAGGATCTTCCACTCGCGCTTTACCACCTCACCTGAGTAACAAGAATAATAATTAATCGTTTTAAGGCCAATTTGAATTATGGTATATTTGTATTATTTTCAGTACACTTTTATCGAAACGAGAAGCTTAAATAGGCATACTGCCTAAAATTTTTTTTTCGCCTTTTCGATGTTAGACAACATGTTAATAAACAAACTAGAATCAATTTTCGTATATCTTAAAAATAACGAAGATACAAACAATTCAAATTTACAAAATGAAAGAAAGCGATATATCGGCCTGTAACGTCACAAGTTGCGCCCGCCATACATTTGTCATTACAAAATGTATGGCGGTAGCAACTTGTGACGTAACTAATGGTTTTGCGAGAAAGAGATGGGCAATATTTTATATTTGCTTATAATTTTTAATCGCGTCAATCTAAATACCTATTTCTTTTAGATTTATTATTTATGAAGCAACAATTTATAATAAATATATATAATAATAAAATTTAATTTATAAAAATGTGCTATTCCACACTAGGTTCCCCTTCCCTTTTCCCTTTGTTTTTCTTTAAAAAAGTGTTCGCTCCCCCTTCATTGAACGGATTATAGCTTTAGGGAAGCCTTATATTACAGTAGTGATATAATTCCGATTAGACTCGAGCACACTGCATAGCTCACAAAATGGCTATCTTCAACCAGGAGCTCAATCTACTCGCGTGTCTTAACTCAGAATGACAAAATATGGCATTTTGAGTTTTAGCAGATCGGCTAAATCCTGTGTTGGGCATAATTAAATATTTTGCCCCTTACTAATAAAAATATTGACGGTTTGCTATTCAATATTCCTGACTTTGTCTGATACGTTGGAAAAGTCACTTGATAGAAAAGGACGAGACCACAGATTAACAATCAATGGTAATTTTTTTTTTATTAGTACTTAGTGTAAATGAGGACGTGCAGATTGCAAACGCGGCAAAAGCGTCAAAGTGCCTAGCTTGCTATCAAAAGCAGCAACCCAATTTAACAACTTGAGTCAATTTAACGCCTCTTTCTTATATAATACCATTTAATAAATCCTAGAGTAAATATCCTCATTCATAATTGCAATAACTATTATAATAAGTAGCGGTATATGTACTTAGTTCGTCGGCTGCCGACAGGAGTCAGGAGTTGGCTCCCGTACATCAATAATAATTATAATACCCCTGTTCACTTGCTGCTGTCCCCGCGGCCCGTGTGCGTCAAGCCTCGCTATAAATACCGCAATATTGTGCCACTGGTAATACATACGGACACTTGGCAAAGTCGACATGTATATAGTTGGACAAACAATATTTAAGCTTGTCTTCGCCGCATTTAATATTAAAGTCTTATTACTCAACTTTGTTACATATTTTTTCCGAGTTTGAATTTAATGAAACGCCTACGATTTATTTTTAGCAACAATATATTATGACTATTAACGTTCAGTGCGAGCTACAATGGACTTCGAACCTTATATCTGTAATATCAGGGTGCACTCACAGTTGCCGCCGAGGCGCGCGGCGATCTCTGCCCAGCATCGGTCGCGGATGTCTATATCCCTGTGGTTTTCGTGGCTCGTGTCGTACAAAACGGGGTACTTCTTGACTTCGTCTATGAGTTTCTCTCTGTACTCTCTCGCGGCCATCGTGAAAAAATATCGAGAGATATGTATAAGATAATATTACGAACTATAAAGCGTCACATGACGCGGGCACACGAAGCGAGGCGCTAGCTATACTGCGGTCTGCGGGAGGGAAGCGTCAAGCGATGCGCGACGTTGCCGCTTCGCTATCGCGGCGGCCATCTTGAACATCGCAACGCGCGCTGTGTCGCCGAGGCTTAACGCACGCACACACCGGCGACTAGAATATCAATTAATAATATTTTTAAGGAACAAAGAGATTTTTTAATATGCGAGCTGCGAGCTAATACAAGGAGTAATATTTACTTGCTAGGAAAAGTAGGTTTGTATGATAGTGTGGCTTTGCTAAAGTTATAATCCACTGCAGGAGCTGAGGAGACAAAAAAATAAAAATAAACAAACATTTTGGGGATTTGCAACATTTGGATCAAATCGAAAAAAATACTTTCATTATTTTGTTATCTGTGGACTTGAACAACTAATCTGTCAAAACTTACAAATAACGCCATGATTGCCCCTTACCAGTTACCAATGGCTGCCATTCGTGGGGCAGACAGTAGAACCTAGATGGTAATCCGTAAATTGCGTTTCGAATGTTATATACACATATGGGTTGTTCGAATTTATTATTATGTATTTTCATTTTGGCAGCATTTAGACAAATGATCATTGTTTAAATAAATCATTCTCTCTCTCCCTCGGTTTTAAGGAAGCAAACATTGATTTTTTAGGTAAGTACATAAAATTTTATGTTAGAATTCATTACTTACAATGAAGATAGGAAATCGTGTGTGCATTTTTAGCGAGTTTTTTTTTAATTACGGCAACAGTGTGTGAATTTAAACGCTGCTCGTGGTGTGATCATGTATGCTGTGGAGTGTGGACTGTGGTGAACAGTGGATACTGGGCAGTGGACACAGTCAGTGGGCCGGAAGAGCGGCGAGACATCAGTCGGGGCGAACTAAATTCTATTATAGGAATAGCTATTATAGGAACAATTCAACTGAACATCTACGGGAGATCTACTTCGTACGAAATGACGATGATGATGATCGCTGGAATAATACACTTGCAGTAGAACAACACACATAGTCGAAAATAAACCGCATAGCAACTGCACGCCGAGCTGCCCACACCGACCCCTCCAGTCGCCGCGACTGTGCAGGGCTGTACACCAAAGTATATAAATAAGGTTATTCAAACTGAATATTTTGGGAAGAAAAATATTTTTAATAATTTCCAAAAAATAATTATTATATTAAATTAAATTGCGCTCTCTAAGGCGCTGAGGTCATTAACTTCACAGAAACAGATGATTTAAAGATGAAGTAAAGACTTTGCCTAAATATCATCAATACAATCAGCGGTGTGAGGTCAATGCTGCAAACTTAAAAGCACCGTAACGAGCGTAATGTAATTTTATTTAGTATAATGTTTTATACCGTCATGTTTTTATATTTTTCAGTATAAACGTATTAACATTGTAAGCAGTGCATGGTGTACACAATATTATGCCCAAATCATCCGTAACTGATTTTGAACCTTATACTTTTCTTTTCGCAAGAGCCTACGCTAATGACCTGGTCACTCAGGAGGCCGCTTTAGCTTCATCGAACTGTGACTGCCGGTTGGCTAGTCGTTTTGGTAGAGAGACGATGAGGAAGTTTACCTCCCTCCTACTGCCTATATCACCTCCCTGCGGTTGATGTACAGCCCGGGCTTTGGGGATAGATACGTCTGCCACCATATCTGCAGTCTGGATCAAAATAGAGCCAACATTGTCCCATTTTTCCGCTCGCGTCAGATGCGGTTTGCTATCATAAGTATCGGTTAGAAAACATAGGTAAGTAGTTTTCAGCCTGCGACACAATAATAACTAAATGGATATTTCTAAAAAAATGTTTATCCAAACACGCAAAGGTTTAATTTGATAGCGTACATGTATTTATCTAAAGCAAAGCGTCGATAAGGTTTGTGTAACGGGAGTGGCACAGGTAGAGTGCCGAAATGAATTGAAAATATTCATGATTAATCAAGTTGAAGTTAAGATACGTCATCTTTGATTTTAAATTTGTTTTATCGTTTGAATAGTAACTGCATAGAAATAAGAATAGATTAGTTAGACTACAGACTACAGAACCTAGACTAGAATACAGAACCCCAATTCTCGTAATTAACATATACTTTTATTTTACTTTTATCGAATTATAAATAAATCGAATGTAAATGTAAATGTACTTTAACTGTATTATTTCAGGATTTAATTAGCAGAATCGACTTTCTTTACACGAGTGCTATTATAGAAGTCATATCGGTCCTCGAATCCTAGTTCCGACAGTGACTGCAAGACTGGCTCTGTTCTATGTCGACACAAGGCCAGGGTTCAGTTTAGTTGGTCATGAAGAATTAGGACAACTCTCCAAACCAGATTGTTCTACTGTTATTGATTCCAAAACCATTCCACGATGACTTCTGCTCCTCATTCCTCTGTTTGCTGTTGGACGACGAATACTCTATAACGATGGGACAATGCACTTGTCGCACCGATAGGTCCTTTCATCTATGACACTAGGCGATTTTGATATCTTTTTTGTTTTGCATTTATAGGTAAGACGAAGAGATAATGTTCACTAGAATCACTATTATCAGTAGTCAGCCCTGTGCATCTGCAGCGTGTGAACATAATATGTGCATCGCGTTTCGCGAGCGCTGAACCCGTGACCCAAAAAAACATGCGCCCGCGCTTCTCTCGTGCCGTCCCTCTTCCGCGCACATTTCACGTGTCTTCCATCTCTATCCTACACCAGGAATAGTTGTTACCAACGTTTAGGATACGAAACATCTGATCAACATCAGTGTTCGTGGTGTAATTTATTATAATTATTATATCCCTCGGACTTGGTCGATCTCAGCTCGATGGTACGAGTATCTTACAACGATTTCTATTAAGTAACTCGACCAGCCATCCAGGATTACGGGGAGTTTTTGTTAAATTTATCAATCTACTTATCAATGATATTTGCTAATTATAATAGCAAAAGATTTAAGCTGCGGAGTAAGAGAAAAATAGATAGGTAAAAGTCCGGGAACTAAAGAATAAGATATCAAGAACCTGGTCTCTGAGAGAAACAAATACAAAACAAACAAATACAAAACAAAACAAGACAAAATTCTCTTTAAAAAAATAATGAAACATATACAATGGTTCGAAAACAGGAACACAGTAATCACAATTATATTATTACCCCAGATATACACACGTAGCAAAAAGTTCTTACAGTGCTTCGCAAATCCACTTCAAAGGTTCAAAAAATAATATAAAAGTTATAAAATACAAAGGAGCATATTAATATCACAATATAAGGTAACAATTACCGAAAACCGGCGGGGAAAATCGAGAAGGCGAGAAATCAATAACACCTTGCAAAAAACTTAGATCGCACGGAACGAGCAAAAAATCACAACCACTATTACGGTAAAACATACCGTAACTGCTACATAACAGAGCTCAGTTTTGCGTGTAGATATGGCACGAAATCGCTACCTGCGTTGAAAATTATTTGGAGATCCTCAGGTTTTATTTGTCATGCAAAATTAAATTGTCAATTAGCAAGGAAGTGGCAGTCCACAATGGCCCATTGTACACAATCGATTTGTAGATTAACGATGTAATACGAGACTCGGAGGAGATTAGAGTTGAGCAGATTAAACGAGAATACAATAAATAAAAGTAAGAATAATGTTCTTTTTTTGGAAGAGGAAATTCAATAAGATACAATACAAGAAGCTGAAAGACGTAGCCAAGGTGTAGCGAGTAGCGAGTAGCGAGTAGCGACATGTAAAACGTGACTTGATTTAATTATAGATCTCTTTTGTATACGTAAGTTACGAGCATAGAATTGTGTGCGTATTGTACAATTTAATAAAAGTCAATATCCTGTACATTAAACGAGACACCCTTGTATATATATATATATATATATATATATATATATATATATATATATATATATAACCGTTATCTAGGAAACGCTGCAAGTATTTCCATGAAATTTTGGGTGCAAGAAGTTTAGGGGGAGATTAATCGATCTAGCTAGGTCTTATCCCTGAGAAACTGCGCATTTTAAGTTATACGTTTTTTTTTTCATCGTTCAACAATATAGGTAATACATCAGTCCGATTGGCAGTTTGGTATGCGTTGTTGTTCAGAAATTCAGAATGTGGCCAATATGGGTTCGAACCCCGGCAAAATATTTATGTACTTAATTCTTATTTTTTCTACTAGAGCTCGGTTATCCAGGTACTTATGATGTTATTTCTTTCTAGTTAGTTTATCTAAATTCCAATACCTAATGGTAATTGGAAGTTGAAGTAAATAGCAGTAACTTCCTGCAAACTACTCATCCCTTAAATACAATTATCATGTTTAAATAAACCATAAATATCGCGCCCGCACAAAAAATATATTGTGTTTGTAATATAACAACCTTTTTTATAACTCATCTTTAATTCAAGTGTCGTGAATTGCAATATTCGTGGTTGTCAATTGTCATTACACGGAACCCCAAACCTGTCCCTTATCTTTTTTCGCAGTCGTGTGTTTGGGCCTGGGTGTGGCCCGGGGGATCACGCGGTCCGCGGAACAGAACAGGTGGTTCGTGCGTTCTTTTGTTCCGTGCCCTGTAGCCGGCTTTGTGTATACTATACGTAACCGTAAGCCCTCTTTTGAATTCGGAATTGTATCCCACCAATAGCGGGCCGGTATTATCACGCCACTCAGGTAGTCGCAACTAAAAATACTCAAAATGGAGGTTGAAGTAAATTATTTGTAGAGCTAGCTTACTTCAGTTGTTGCGGTTATGAAATATGATTCTGTGCCAACTGCCAACTGAGATCATCTCAGGTGCGAGGCTGCGAGCTAGCTCTTCACGGTGATTATCTTCAGCGGTGATACTGTTACTGTAAAATTTATATCGGGCATCGACACCCGCTGTTTATGTAATATAATTTATTAAATTAGGGCGAGCGCTCGCCTGAGACACGACAGTCTTGTCTTAAGACAGGCTAAACCAGACAACTGCCTTAGTTGTCCATGTAGCCTGTCTATGTCGCCCCTAGACAGTTTCGTCTATGGACCGTTTTGTTTCAAGTGTGTACATCTTCGTATATTTTATAATGCAATAGATTGTCTTGAAATTGTCACGTCTCAAGTAAACGCTCGCTCCTACCAGACCTCAAATTAAACGGTATATTAATTATTATACATTTGCAATGCAAATAATTTGAACACGAAATATTGGTAGATAGCTGTACTTAACATAAAATTGGTGATTCCTGGCTAAATTATACCTGCGCATTTATTCAATCTCTTTGTCTCTCAATTTAATCCAAATTGTTGATCCAAGTTCAAATAATTTCGGACTGGTGTGACATTGAAACAAAGTTAAAACATTCGAAATACACCGCTACGAATTACGATCCTAGCTTGGAGCTTCAAATAACAAGTAATTATTGATTTATGAAAATATATATTGTAATATATTTATAGTGTATGGTATAGTCATATGCTGTTTCACTCTATAAGCTAAAGCTTATAAGGTACATTGTATAATTCAACATGGTTTTATATTTAGAGAACTAAGTAGGTATTCGTTTAAGTATAATTAAATATCATAATTTACTTGGATCGGAAGGAACAAACCGAAGATATTTTCTGAAGCCTGGAAAAGTTTTGATAGAACTGGAAAATACGAAATGAGTATAATCCGAATGAAACCATTAGGTATATTTTGTAGATTAAAACTTTGGTAGATAATATTTATAAAAACTAATAAGATAAAAACAATGCAAAATTTGATAAAATATTCAAAACGCATCCAAAATCTAAAATAGACATGATGCGCTATGATGTTGCTGGGCGTTTACTGTGTAATGTTAGTTAGGTATAAGCAAAATAATCCCAGCTACAATTTGTTATAATGATGTAATCAATAACAACAGCTGACATGTGCCGGCTGTAACTGCCCGCCGATCTGCGCGAGGCGACGTAACACTAAAGCCATACATTGAATAGCCAAGTACGACTACAATGTGGACTGTTCCCAGCTATGATCTCACTCGTAACTTTTACATTCTCTACAAATTAATTACTCATTTTAAAAATGGCTGCCCCGTGTCGTTTGGAGGGCGATTTGACCTCGACCGTGATTGCGTCCGCCGTCCTGCTCGGACACCACACGTGCGAGCGGGTTGGTCGCGCCCAGCGTTGTGGCGTAGGCATTAGCCGGTGTTTCGGATTTTCCCTCTCTGTCGCACGCCCGGCGCGGAGTACTACCGTCACACTCGCACACCCACGCCGGTAGACAGGGTGTCGCCAGTGTCGGCTCGGCGAAGCGTGACATCGCGAATGGGTTCCTGACAATTGTAGACACTGTTCGATTCCTGCATCGGAATTCCTTTGTACTTTAATATTCGGCAGTTGTGAAAATTTTTTATGGAGTAGCTACAAAATACTTTTGATCCTTTTAACTTCAAAAAGGATGTTCTGGTACACATGCAAAATTATTAATACGTTCAAGGCTATAAGGCAAGCCCCGTATAAGTCGTATCATGCCATGGCCCATGACCGTACGTACGATGATACCAATTACCGACCAACCCGAGGTTGCAAGGTCAACCCAAATTATATCTCTTAGTTAATTTCGATTCAATTTGTGAGGCAACCTCGCTTGTTGCTAGGCGCATTTAAATATTTTTTGTATCTTCTGTTGGCTTACGAATAGTGAATATTTTATTTTAGTCGCTTGCAAACAAGGAAGCCTACTGCTTGTGTATAATGACTAATGTACCTCGACACATTATATGATAATGAACCACTGAGACACTGCAAGTTCAAAAATAACCTGCAATATTCTCAATTCTCATAAGTGATAAGCGCAACTTGCCAAGGTGACTATACGTTATGGTCTAGACTCTAGTGATTAGTAATAACACTTTACTAAGAGACTTAAAAGTGTAATATAGTAGCCAGAGCTAGTTCTTGAGTTTAAGAATACTTTTTACCATTTTTATTCTGTAGGTGATCGCCTACTTGAGATACTTTAGCAAGTAGACCGACCATATTTATTAGATTCTGTTGCGAAATGAATAGTTTTAGTCTGCTCATACATATTAACCTCTCCCTATAAATAGGGCATGTATGCGGTATGTCTGTAGATGTATTTAATTCGATGTAGGTGTGAGCAATTTCGGCGAAATGTGGCGACGTGTCTTCCCTTCGCCACCTATCGTCTGTCGCTTCCGTCACAATTGCGGTTTTAGCCGTGGGTGTGAGTTCCCAGGTGATCTATTTCACCCTTATTTATAGCTTCAGCTACTATAATATAATTCTGTATCTTTTACTTTATTTTACGTATTGATGCTATTTTTGGATTTGTTTAGAAGAATAAATACTTTATTTTTCAAAAAAGCTTTAGGTATATTTTATTGTTGGCATAATGATGATCGTTGTCCAAAATGTCAATGTGCTGGTCAATATTTTGTCGTAAGTATTCAATTTTGTAGAAGCTAGTCGAGATGTCTCCCTTAATACTTTATAAATGCCTTGTAGTAATATTGGAAATTGAGTGCTTGCCAACTGCCAACATTTGAAAAAAGTTGACAAAAAAGCTTTAAAACCCTGGCACGCGCTAAATTGGAGACTGAAATAAATTTTGCGTCATTGAAACAAATGGCATGTATCTAAACTTGTTACAAAACAATCAAATTTTGGATATTAAAAAAACCGAATATGGAATACTAAATTACCAACTTGGCGAAAGAGTATAAGGAAAAAAAATTCAAATCCGGTGACTTAATTAATCACCAGAATCTGGCGACTAATTGATACCAGTTGTTTTCACTGAATATTCCACCTGACAGACAGATATTATTTTAGCGAACCACTAACCATCTTGGCGACAATTTGAAAGGACACATTTAATTTAAGAATAGGCACATATATTTTCCCTGAAGTAGGTAATTCAAAAAATATAATAAGCAAAACGAGCGCACATAAAACAAACGTAAAGGAGCGTATAAAATTCCCATTTTCAATTTTTCTCGGTTTCGGGGGATGTAGATATTGTGTAGATTCATTTTGAAATTTAAAAATGGTGGAAATTTATTTATCGTAAAATTGATATGGGTGTCGTTTACCAGGTTTTTGGGAGTGCTGGATACGAAAATGAGATTCATTTTAAAATTTCAAGATGGCGGATATAGTTCATTTTATAAAAAATAATATGGGTGTCCTTTTGTAGGTTTCTGGGGGTGCTGATTACAAAAAAGTCATCCATTTTGAAATTTCAAAATGACGAATATTTATTTTTCTGTAAAATTGATACGGGTGTCGTCTTCGAGGTTTTAAGGGGTGCTGAATACAAAAATGATATCTATTTTAAATTTCAAAGGCTGTCTTTGTAATTTAAAAGACATTTATTTCTTATAAAATGCATCTAGGTGTCCTTTTCTAGGTTTAGGGTATGTTAATTACAAAATAAATCATTTATTTTAAAATTTAAATATTTTAATTTCTGTAAAATCTCAAAAATAGTGCGTGCGTTCGTCCTACTGAAAAAATAATGAAAATTTTCTCTCCCTTAGTAATCCCGCAACCACATATTTTCTACATGATGGGAGAAAATAAATTTGAAAATCGTAAATTTTCAAACATTTCTATAGCTTTATACATCGCTCCAATCTCAATGTAAGTGTTGCCATATTTTTTCTATAATCGCTTCTACCACGGCCACGACAGTAATACAGTAATACAGTAATACAATAATACAGTAATACAGTAATACAGTAATACAGTAATACAGTAATACAGTAATACAGTAATACAGTAATACAGTAATACAGTAATACAGTAATACAGTAATACAGTAATACAGTAATACAGTAATACAGTAATACAGTAATACAGTAATACAGTAATACAGTAATACAGTAATACAGTAATACAGTAATACAGTAATACAATAATACAGTAATACAGTAATACAGTAATATAGTAATACAGTAATATAGTAATACAGTAATACAGTAATACAGTAATACAGTAATACAGTAATACAATAATACAGTAATACAGTATGCTCATGTGCAGTCGCCAACTTATATTTTGTTCGCAAGATTAATTATATTCCAAAACAAATACACCTTGTCAGAGCGGAATCTTCATAAATCATGTTATTTCGCTCTCCACAGGCGGAGTGCAGACGACCAGTATTTTGTATTAATTTCTTCATGCTGAGGCCATAAGATTCTCTTCTGCCACAAAATATTCTTTATGACGTTAGCATATCAACAGAACTCTAATTTGTAACTAAGAATCGCTATATGATTCCAGTTTCAGTATAATTTGTCTCATTCGCATGAGCACGATGTTATGCGTGTGCGAATGCAACCGCTTTTCTAGAGACTGAAGCCAGACTGCAAATTGAAAATTATGAATTTCGAGAATGGGGGCTCTGTTTGTGTCGCCAATTGAGTAGGTATATCTACCTACTAATTATATACTACCTACTATTTTATTCCTTATAAAGATCCTGAATCCTAGTTGATAACAATAAAGATTATAGAATCTTTAGAGAAGTAATGATGATAATCTGGCTAGCATCAGAAAGTACTATCTACTAGTACAGCTAATTCTGATATCGTATTAGGAAAAGAATAAAACTAATGTCGCTATTGCTCCAACCCGCTTACTGAAGCTTGTGGAGATGTGACGGCGGCTGTCACACGCTGCTGTCACACCGCGTGCGTCACAGTAGTCCCCCTCCCTCCCCTCTTCCCCTGTTGCTAGCCAGCTGCCGTCGTCTGCGCAGCTAATGTGTTTTCTCCATGAAACTTCTAGAAAGATCTCGCTTCCAGTCACAGTCACAATATTATTTCACAGTTTGCACTAATTTTGCAGTTTAACATCCGTGTCTGCGACGGTTATTTTGCGTAAGTAAAAATAATAATCAATGATCCGCGGTGTCAGGGCCGCCATCATCGATTCTCCACGCTTGTCCCCCTCCCCGCGCCCCCTCCCCGCGCCCCACCGCGCGCCCCGCACCATGCGCCCGCGCAAAAAGTTCGGAATATTCCATCAAATCATAACCATAGATGGCAAGTGTTGCTCGTAGTGGTCCGTTTTATTGGAGTTCATAGCTTGTACTTGCAAAGAATCGAAATAATTGTTTAGGTTTTCTTGTTCACATCAGTCGAGTCTTATAGTAATTTTTAACACAGCGAGCTGGTTGTTATTGGTTTTCAGTAGGTAATTGGCTGTCCTCTTTAATAAGACTTTTCTTATCTATTTATTCACATACCACACAATCAATTCCAAGCTAGTCCGTCTGTTACCCACATTGTACTTACTTTACATGCTTCCCTGCAATATACTCAATAGTGTCACAATTTAATAAATTTTATTTAATTGTTAATTAATAGACTAGTATCTAAGTAAAACTTATTCAAAATCGGTTTATCTCTTTGGGAGCTAATGAACAATGCCACGAGCAGACACACACACACACACACACACACACACACACACACACACACACACACACACACACACACACACAACAGACACGTCAAACTTATACCCCTGTGTTCTCGTTGAGGGTAAAAATATAACAATATTTATTATTATTATCTCGCCACATAGAATAAACTCTCGCCATTACAGTGTTGCTTTAAATGCGTTGTTGCGTTGCGTTGATGATTGACGACACCGGCGACTACTCCTATCGCAGAATTGGTGCAATCGATTTTGATTCCTCAAGCTCGGTACGGTAGTTTACGGTAGCTCAAATACCGTAACGCTGCAGTCACGATAGCATATATAAAAAAAAATAACTATCTAGGCACTTGCGAACAATTATAAATCTTAAAAGTAGTGCAAGGATAAAATAAAACTCTAAGATGACGTCACCACATAGCGCAGCGTGCAATTATGTACTCAGATTGGATCTAAACAAAATAGTTTTGGCTTTTTAGCACTCAGTCTTTAGCAGCTTGACGAATTGTGAGCTTGGTAATTGATTCCCGGACTAGATGCTATACAACGTTACAGCGTTCTCACATTTGTTTTATAATTTAAGAGGTCCGATATCAATAAAAATAAAACATAGCCACAGATTACTAAATAGTAGGTAGTAACCTAAATATGACTGCCTGTCACATTATCGCGCGCGATATCGAATATAGTTATCGCGTAGTGTGGAAACGCTCTAACCTTTGCTATAAAATCCATATCAACAACATAATAATTAGTTTAATTGCTACTGCCGTCTGCAGCCAGATACAAATACGTAATGACTGCAATTATCGGCATTGTCGGCCAGTCGGCTTGTCTACCCGCTGCCCGCTACTGAGACTAAAGAACATAACCTTAGTCACAGTTTGTGTTGGCAACAAGCTAATGGTCCCGGCCTCGGAAGCGTTGCCTCCCGCGATGTAGCGATAAACACTATTAGCAATGTGAGTGTCCTAGTTTCTATACCAAAACTGCTAAGTTGGATGGTATAAAGTGATATTAGAGCAGTACATACTAGGCAATCAGGGATTTAAGGGGGTGGGAGTGACTCGGGGGCTCCGGGGAAGAAATGAATTTGCTTCCATGCGAAGCTGCTTGAAAATTTGATAAAATCATAATAACTCCAATAACTCCCGAATTATCAAGCAGTGAGCAAGCTGAGGAACACTCTTGATCATGTCAGCTTTCGAACAAAAAAAAACTAGACCAGAATCGGTTCATCCATTTGGCAACGATGCCACGGACAGACACACAGACACGTCTAACTTATCAGTTATAACCATCTGTTTTCGTCGGGGGTTAGACAAAGAGCCGTGTCTTTAGGAATGATGACAAGAACTTTAGTCGTGTACGGCCTTTTGTCTATTTTAGAACAATTTAGTGATCAATTTGTATTTGGTATGTGTCGTTGTTTCTCAGGCGCGGCGGTCGCCACTCACCTTGCCACTTTCAGAGCTCAGCGGAGCGCGACTAGAATACTAATACTGTTAGTACTTGCAGCTATTATAATACAGTCACGTGTGACTTGCTCAGGAAAAAATACAAGAGCAACCATATTTAAAATGGAAGAATACTGGGACAAAGTCAGCCAATTTCCAGGCAGGCTTTAGACAACGATGTAATAAATATAGACCTAATATCCAATACTAGACTTGCGCGTTGTACTAGTCTAATCTCTCTCTATCTGGGTACCAGCAAAGGGGACATTTGTGGCAGGTGATGATGATAATAATAAGACAAATATAGATTGACGTAAGATTCGTACGAACAGTACCTCTTTATTTATTCTGAAAGAATCGGCTTATTGAATGCAGATAAGATCAACAATGAGTGTGCTAATACTGATTGTAATAGGATTTGGCTAGAGTATTGTGATGGTGGAGATAGGCGGCTCGTCAGCCCAAGTGCCAAGACCCAAGTGCTGGGGTCACTGAAGTTGGAACTGGGAGTAGCGGGCATGCTGGCGGAGAACGGAGCGAGTACCGACTCCGTGGCCGCTACTTATTGCTATAGAATTGTCTTTCAATATGCACATTCATATTTGTATGACTATATAACATTTTTTTATTTTTGGTTAATGAGTAAATGAAGTAAATGTGGCTGTTTTTGATTACTTTATAAAAAAAATTGGTTGCCTGATAAGTCGGCTTACGGACGATAATTTTACGTGATATCGTCTACACAATACGAACCCCACAGATGAGAGGCCGATCGTTTCAGTTAGAACTGACGTCAGTTCGGCCTGAACGGATTCAAGCACATACGCGGAAAAAAATCGCATCCGACCCAACTGACGTCATTTCGGCCTGAACGGATTCGAGCACACACACGGCAAAATCGCATCAGTTCGCTCTGGTTGGCCGCGAGCTACGGTCGTATTTGTAAATAATAATAAATAATTGTAAACTCACTACGCTTGTACAGGATACACGCCCGCACGCCCGCGGCTCTGGCGAGAACTGAAGCGATTTGTCACACATAGTCCGTTCAGTCACTCCGTACAGTCCAGAATTAATGTTGCCAACTTAGTTATTTTACAAAGTTTTACTACTAAATTAAGTATTTTATTCAAAAAATTGTAATACAACAAAACCTAAAATGGTTTTTTGCGGCTCAGGCGGAACGTGATAATTTTTGCGTACAGCCGGCGCGGCGTTCATCTGTTTATAACACGTCATCACGTCAAAATATTTAGGCGTTTATTGTTTGAGAAATAAAGCGTTTTCATAATATATTCATCGAGTTGACTCAATAACTGAATATATTAAAAGCAATGAAGGAATCCTATTATATGGAATTTTCCGTGAACTAACGTCTCGGTACCTAGTTAGCTTAGGGCCTGTTGCACAATCTACTGATAAGTGCCAGAGAGCTTATTTGCATGTTTTGTCTCTGTCGCTTAACATAATGTAAGCAGCGACAAAACTTCCCAAGAAGCTATCCGACACTTGCTAACTATACCTGCTATATTTTGTGAATCAGGCCCTTGCTCTTAAGCGGTTGCGGAAAGCGATGTTACAGTATGTCTCTATGTAGCACCTTCGCAATGACCTTTTCGTAACTAACTTTGAAACTGACAGTCATTGTCTTTTAATACTGGCTCGTGATAATTACAGTCAGCTGTTCTGTTGCTACGCCGCCGTAAAGGTACGCGCACATTATGTCGGGCCGCAGCGGGGCGGGCCGCGCCACAAGAATGCACCTTACATTTTGTATGAACTTTCGCAGACTTTGCCGGGGCGCAGGGGGGCGCTTCACCTCGCGGACTTCAATTACGTCATACGTGCGAAATGGCGTTACCTGCTCCACCTGCAGCCCGACCCGTGGTCATAATTTGCTAAGTAGGTACGCATTTTGCGCTGCAGTCCGCTGCGGCCCGATATAATGTGCGCGTACCTTTATAGTCGTTAATTATTTGTTTGTTCTTCATTGCATTCGCTCGTTATGAACTATACATTTTTCCTTTACACGTTTCTATTGCGGACGTCAAACTACCCGAGCGATTAACCGCCGCGTCGTCGTCTTGTGGAAGTTAGTCGGTTAATAGGAACTGTTGAAAAAGATACCTATTAAATGTATACTACTACTATGGACTACTAGACTACTGCTTAAAACTAGTAGGCGACTAAAACTAGTGTAACCAAAACATTGTACTGCATAGGGTCTACTTAGTACTAAAGCATCAATTAGTGAGTAAAGATTTATGGACCCAGGATCACTTTCCTTTCCCATCACGGAGTATATAATTATTTAGTGACTAAACTCTGTACATATCCAATTTCATCTAAACGTAAACAAACAGATTAAACGCGACCGATATTGTTCTCTTTGCTAACATTTAGATATTGGATATCTATACTGTAGAGTATACTCTGTCCAGCGACACTTGCCCCCCCAGACCAAATAGTAGCTCAACCGTAGCTATCCCCGTAACCGGTTTGTACATCACCCGCAGCGGGGTGATGTAGGAGGGGTCAAACTCGCTCATCGTCTTCCCACCACAACGACCCGCCGTCAGTCATAGTCCGATGAAGGCCCGGAAGGCAATTAGCATAGCATAGACCCATTCAGAAAAAAAATCTGTTCATATCCTATATAATCTCAATGTTAACAAAGAGAACAATAGCATCCTAAAATGTTATCCATTTAAATGTCACTTATTTGTTCCAACTTGCAAAGTACCAAGTGGAAAGCCTTTTGATATACCACAAGGCTTTCCACTCCCCGAGGCCGTCGAATCGTGGAACGTTCAATGAATATTTTACTGATACAAGAAGCTTTAGTTTATTTTTAGATTTAATCTGAATTCTATCAAGTTTGTGGTGTGCTCCACCCACGCTGGCGCTGAATAGTGAATATTATATTTGATGACGCTTCCACACCCGACACCACGCTAATCTAGTCCCATACTAGAATATTGTTTAGAAAGACTTTCTGTTGGACGTCGCGTGTGTAGAGGCACTAAGTCCTTGAAAATTTTCGTTTGTTCAATCTTGTCCTCGAGGCCCGATCCCACCCAAGCTCTCCCGAGGGGCCGGAACCTCTGACGTCAGCGAACATATGCGGGATTGTAGATACTTCAAAATTACTCAGTTTATTTTTGGACGACCACAAAAAAGGTTTTATACCCACGCAGAGAAGCTTTAGTAAATAGAATAGAAGTACAAATTTAGAAGTTCAATAGGGCTAAAATACTAAAGATGGTTTTGAACACATAATTACACTCTACTTGTTAGTTGTTTTTCGGGAGTCTGAGGGCGGCGGTAACCACTTTCATCAGAACTTCGAAGCCCAATTCTCTTAACAACTATTTTCGATATAATCCCCTTTAGGTCCACGCGCTGACTCATTCCCGTACGCGGTACGCGTCGGTGCGTACCGCGGAACCGTACATTTTCTCCTCCTTCTCTGTGGCTATATCTGTGCCAAATTTCATGTAAATCCGTCCAGACTCCAGTAGTTTCCGAGCCTTCAATGCAAACAAACAAACAAATCTGTCCTCTTTATTATATTATTATAGATTTCATGTGTGTCAGTAGTAACAAAATATAACATCAAAGTAATGTATGTATGTAGCCTTAGGTGATGGTCAGGAAGGGTTATGTTCAGCAGGTCAAGGTCACGTAATGTTCCTGCGGTTAGTGGCAGGGAACTTGGGGCCGACACCATCTTATGTAAAGTTAAAATAGGAGTAAAGTAAGTCCGTTATTATTTTATGTTAATGTTAAGGGTTGAATCGATTGTATTCTTACGTTGAGTTTGTGACTATATGTCATATCTGGCGGGTCCGGGAAAATTCAGAGCACTGAAAATAAAACTCTGCCCCAGCCCCTAATACAATATAGTCGAAAATCGAAGTGCCGAGTGTCGAGCTGTCATATTATATGACATTGACGAGGTTACTTGTGTGTTCGATTTTCGACTATTGTATTAGCACAAAGTTCTATTTTCAATACTCTGAATTTTCCCCGGCCTACTGGATTCCGCACAATATAGTCCCACTCCCAGCCTTAGCGATAGCTATTTAGAAGAGAACCAGGAACCTTAGACAAAGTGTAATATTGTAACGATAACGATGTATTTCAATAATATAATGTATGGGAGTAGTCACGTCACTTATCGATGACGTAATATTATGTCAATCCCAAACATTTTTTTAGAGAAGACACATTGACCTTGACTTGGCCCCTGTGTTTTAGAAGAGGACCTTATTGATGCTGTGTTGCGGCGTGGAGTGGCTTATACAGTCCGTTCAGAGTTTTTTTACCCCTGATATGACTTCTATGCCAACGACAGAACATAAAAAAAAATAATGAAAAAACACTCGTGCAAATTCCGAGGTGAAATAACCGTGAACTGACTAGCAACTTCAACTGTTGTAACAGTCATGTCAGCGAATAAAAGCTTGTATGAATTAATTTGTAGCGATGGCCGCTGGCATAGGGCGGGGCCCTCCCGGCGGGGCCCAGCGCGCGCCGGGCGGGGCCAGTCGGCCGGGGCCCCGGGCCGGGGGCGATGGTCAACACGAGCTGCGCCGTTCAGCGGTGCCCCTCCAGCTCACACCGCAGCCGAGGGGTCAAGTTCCACCAGTTCCCTCGCGACGACAGGTCAGTACCAACTACCACCACCATCTATACTCCGTCGACCGTTCGGATCCAATGTTATCCAAACGTAAACAAAGCTAACAACAGAACACATAATGCTGGCAATTTAAATGTCACTTATTTACCGTGCAATAACACATTACTTTGGTCGAATATAATATTGTTGTTTTCGTTTATATTGAATGAATTGGATCTAAAGTAAGACTTAAGAGTAAACCTAGACAATTACCTACCGCCGCACCGCCGCACCGGCGCGCGGCGTCGTCCGTAAGTGATAAACATTCGCAACACCAGAGGAGTGACAAGCGAGTTGCCGGCGTTTGCATTAGCCTACGCCATATAGTCTATTCGCGTTAAGAATGCAGTGAATCATGCGTACAAATGTCAAATTTTACGAATGACGCTTATTTTGTGATCATATTGACCTATTAAAGTTAGCCATTTTGACGTTTATGATCGCATCGGCTACGGCGTACCACTTGCACTGTCTGTCGCTTGCATAGTTGGAGTATAATTTTCGGAACCTCCGATTGGTTTTGCACTTCCTTGAATCGGAGGTACTTATATCGGAGGTCGGCAAAGCGATTACTCTCTCATTTATTATTGTTTTGAATTCGTGATCGGGTCATTCGTTTTGTTTATACGCAAATCGTTTCAAGTAAACTTAGAGTTATCAATAAGTCGTGTAGGTGTGTTTGGCCAACCATTGATATGAGACATTTATTTGATTTGGAAAATGACACCAATAACGAGTTTTATTTGGAATTATTTTTACGATGTTTGTCCGACAACAGCAAAGTGTAAGCTTTGTGAAAAGATATTATATTCACGGAATGGAGTGGAGGTAGCACTTTTTCTTTAAAAAGTCATTAAAAGTCTCTTCGATCTTGATGCTACTGAATATGAAGCATTAATTAAATTAGAATCGAAAAAGTAACATTTACTATCACAAGAGCCTTCTTTTTAAGTGTTTTTTCACCTCCGTTTCTGATTCCGGTTCCGGATCCGATAAAACAAATTTACAAACTCCAAATCCGACTCCGGTTCTGATATCATCACTTCCGTCACATCCTAATTAATCCAGTAATTAAGCTGTCACGAGCATCGAGCTGTGTAATAGCACACGTGCAGGCCGCAGACTTCATACAGCACGAAGGTGGCGTTGAATATCAGAGATTTCGACTCTAATAACACCGTACAAAGCGAACTAATATGGTACAGACGCCGACACACCTTCCTGCCAATATAAGGTTGAAATACTACTGTAATTTCATTTCAACCTTATCACTATCGTGGTAAGGTTCAAAACCTGCGAATGTGCATTGTACAAAGAATTATAATGCATACATTACTAAAGTCAACAATACAGGGTACAGACATGCTTGAGCTATTTCAAAACTAAATTGAAAACTGTAGTGATACAAATTGAATTACCATTGATAGTTAATAGTTGATACCGATTTGTCAAAATATTAAGAAAGACGCGACTTCGTTTGCGCAAAAGAAATTCTGCGAGATATCGTACCTTTTGCCGCAATAAAAACAGCCTATGTGCAAATCCAAAGCCTAAACCACTACCATAGCAATTTTTATTTAAACTAGTTCAGCCCTATTTATAAGGGCGTGAAATACAGTCAAACATACCCATATAACATATTAACAGTTTCCCCAAGTGAACTTTTTAGGCATAAAAAGTATTAATTTGAGTGCCAAGTCATAAATACCAAATACCAGACCAAATTTAATCAAAATCCGTTCAGTAGTTTTTCCATCCATCCATCCATCCATCTATCCATCAATCTTTAGAATCCTTGTTCACAGAATACATAAGTAGATCAATAGTTCTTTTCAAACGTCTAAACTGCAAATACGAGTAATGTTTTCTTCTTTTCATATGGTCGCTTTTTCACAGGTCGCACCTTTGGATACAGGCGTGCAAACGTCCCGACCTGCTGGACAAAGACCTGGAGCAACTAAAGCACGTCCACGTCTGCAGCCTGCACTTCGAGCGGCGGATGTACGGGAGGCAGCTCCTCAAGAAGTCTGCTATCCCCACCCTCAACCTGCCCACAGTCGCCATGGCAGACGTTGCTACCCAGACCGACAGTGTCAAACCTCTCCAGATCTTCACCAGCGAGGGAGTCCAGACGGATGACGCCACAAGAAGTGAGGATCTGGAAGCAACACTGGAGAATTTTCTGGAACTCTGTGACGTTTTCCTCCCGTATCACCTGAGTGTTGTCGTCAAAAGCCACATTGCTGAGGGGTAAACACTGTCGTACATAGATGGGAAGAAATGTATCGAGACCGAAATATCTGGGAGCTGTTTTACTTCAAGTTGGACGGATGTTCCTGGGTTCTATGTAGTTTCGTTTCAATAAGTTATTTTCTTCTTGGCGTTTTGATATTGTCACCATCTTCTAGCTGGTCCCAGCTGTTGTATATAAAAGTTGTTTTCTGAGCATTGATATGTTGTCTTTTGATATCTTCTAGAATAATTTATTTATTTTCCATTATTATTTCTATCATTGCAGGTTTAATAGGTATAATATTATGATGATGACATCAATCACTGTTGAAATGTTTTAAATTATATCTTTTAATATTTAAAGAATATTTGGTAGGTTTTCTTGTTAATTTTATTTGAGTACATTTCATCTAATTCTAGGAATTTTTTATCTAATAGTTCTGTTTCTGAATAAAGTTACCGTATTTTGTATGCAATTTAAATGTTTGAATGCAGTAACTAGATGGCAGGTGGAGTTTGGGAACTAACTGCCTGGAGTTTGGTATAGTAATAGATAAATATAATAATGTTATGTTACTACTTACATAATTTGAGGTTAAACTGAAATAATTTTCTGTACAAAAACATGTAAGTAATGTAAAAACCAGAACCCAGCAATTATTAAAATTTTATTTTAATTTTAACACAAAATAACATATTTTGTGTTATAATTAAAATAAAATTTTAATAATTGCAATGATTATAATTAATTATACACCAGACAATGCTTAGGTACAAAAAAGGTACTTAGTAAATTTAAAAGTAGAACTTTCCATGGTTATTATAATAAAAACAGTTTTGTTCATGTACAGTATGAAATATAATTTACTTGTGAATGTCTAATCATAAGTGGTCATAGTTGTAATCATAAGAGGTCCAATATTAGTCAATTGAACACAATATGGGACCTGACCTTGATCAAGCTATAAAAACTAAATTTGCAAATTACAAACCTATTGCATAAAGCTATGAAAATATATTCTTGGTTGGTTCTTTTGATATAATATGGTTGAACTAAAGTCGAGCTGAATATAAACTTACGAAGGAACTACATAATATTATAGTTGAGTTCATGAGACGGAATAAAAAAATATAAATTAACATTTAGGAGTTCGCAATCTTTGGACTGAATTGAAGAATCATTTTCGTAATTTTGCCATTAACTTGAAGAACAAATGTGTCAAATTTACTAAAAAACGGCGCCTGATGGCGATGGTTAACAATACCTAATTCATGTGTCAGGCGCTAGGATCTAGATTATAATCTGACCAAGATAAATTGCTTATTAGTTTCGAATGAAACGTATGTTAGTTTGGGTTCATTGAATTTAGAATAAATATATTTTCATTTTGACAGACGATCATTGTTTACATGAATTATTCTCTCTCATGGTTTTTTGTAGTAATCTTTGCGCATTCATTCATTTATAACGCTTAAGCTGGCATAAAGCGTAAAGCGTGAATAGAACTGTCACAAAACTATTAATATCACTTACAATAATTATGAAAAAGTTATAGATGATTAGAAAGAAAAGATTATGCTTTACTATAATTAATACATTGTAACGTGTAGGTCGATTCTGCTAATTAAATCTTACAATAACACAGTTTCGACACAGTATTGATATGTTAAAACAGCAAAATGGTATTCTCGTAAAAGCCAAACCAACATTTATGCGTTTTGATTGGACGAATGTCAGACATTAGTTGTTTAGTCTACTATTTAGTGTTTAATCTTGTATGATTACACTTCAGGGTCACTAATTACACTGGTAAACAGTTTATTTATTTAGTAAAAGATTGTGACTGTTTTTTTGCTAATTATAGGCCGCTGGTTTCAA
Source organism: Phengaris alcon alcon (assembly GCA_037179445.1). NCBI lineage: Eukaryota > Metazoa > Arthropoda > Insecta > Lepidoptera > Lycaenidae > Phengaris > Phengaris alcon. The sequence goes on along the minus strand of JAYRCH010000021.1, from coordinate 12,534,189 downwards.
ATTTGTGCTCAGTTTTTTCATAGCAGCTCTAGTTTTTGAGAAAGAGTATTATAGTATATCTTAATGTTTTTGGTGCTTTTTAAACACTTGCGATGAGTTCTAAGCGCCTTATATGGTATGCAGTTCTTGCGTTTGACAGAAACTTGAAAAAATCAAGATATTCAGGCTTAGGACGAGCTTTACCAGGATTACTGAAGTACCCACTGATGTCAAAATACTGCAGGAGCATTAAGAAAAGCTCCAATAAGCAAATCAGGCAAAAAAACGTCATATTATAATTAATAGTTTTGTTAAAATGTTATATTATTTAACAAAACAGCTTTTTGTATGAAAGGACAATTCTCTCATAAATAATGATAACTCAAAAACTAGAGCTGTTGAGAAAAAAACTGAGCACAGATTTGAAATCGACTCGAAATAATAACAAACACTCAAAAAATTCTATAAAACAAAAAAGTCTCATTTTGTCGACCAGTGTTATTATGTCACAATTGCAATTAGAGACACTCGCGTTCATGCGCAGACACTCGGTGTATACTGAGTGTACATTTTTGTCTCTAAGCACCCGAACCATTTTGGCCGTGTCTCGTTTGAGCATATCGGACTCACTGAAGTCATCGAGGTCATCATGATCCTGTGACATCCACACAACCTTCTTGTCAGATCCCTATCTGATAATAATTAAACAGCGACGACAGGAACACTTCAAGCGTCATGAGAAGTAATTTATCCTCATCACAACTCCCAAAATGTGCATTTAATTTTAACAATTGTCTTATCTTCATTTAGATTTGTGATTATTCATGGCTCAGAATATTTCTTGCGATGTTTTTTGCTTGGAAATAAGCAATTTATATATTTTTATTATATAATTTTATAATAAGTCTAGACATGTATGGATATAATATGATTAAAATATGTGAGAAGATGTTATTTTGAAATTAGTTTTTAATACTTAAATCTTTGAGTTGATCTAATCTGAAAAAGAAAATGAATTAACTTTTTAATCGTTTTGGTTATTATTGTTTATTAAGAAATTGTTATAAGAAATGGAATCAAGCCTATTGCCGGTCTATATTTATTGCTCTCTCTAATGGTTTCTGTAAGCCAGTCTGTCCTACCTTAGTCTTAAAATATGATATCATCTATAATAATTTTTGTATGATCATTCGACACGCGATTATCAGCGTTAAATTCACACACATTAGCATTACATTAGCATGCATTCGTTTGATACCAAGTAACAAAAGATTTGTTCCATTATGAATATCACTCGTGCGTCTTATCACCGGGTATTATGGTCTATAGTTGCGAGCCGAAGTTCATTAGTGTAACAATAATCACGAGAGAGTGGTCTGACATAATGCGGCAAAAAATATGATGAGAACATTTGGCGGGCTGTCCGTTGCCATGGCGACGGTGATGTCACGCCACGCTCGAGCGCCTTTAGTGAAATTCAAAACAAGAGACGTTTGGATGGGACATACTGCAACTGATCGATCCACGCGACAAAACTACCATCCTCATCACCTTGTTGGCAGTCCTCCTGGCTCCTTTCTGGCGCGCACAATAAAACTCTACAATTAACTGTCGCCAGCGGTATTTTCGGACCATTACGAGTTACGACCTTCAAACCTTCAAGAAAAGAGCGTATTTATCTTTGAAAGGGCAGCAACGCACTTGCGGCTCCTCTGGTTATTTTTAAATGTTATCTCGTCCTATACGTTTATGCGTGCTTGCACACCGGGTCATTTGATCATGTCAAGGATCAATAAATCAGTTTATTTTTATTATTCGTAACTCATTTCATGTTTCATTTCATGTCTATCAAGTAAAGGTGTGTAGAGTCAATCAGGGACGCTACATACCTATAACAGAATTAAATGAATTCGATCTGTTTCGTTTTAAATACGGCAGGTAATGCCCACGAATCTTATAATCTTGTTCCGAAACAACATCCACATCCTCACAAGTTAAAATAAAATTAAATATACTGTCGAGGAAAATTATTAAAAAAGCTCATCTTGTTCAAAAGTACAGTCCACATCTGCACGAATTAAAGGTAAAGACAAAATGCTTACATTATCAAAAAGTAAAGAATACGCAACTGTTGCCACCCAAAGAGAATCAAAATTACAATCAATGGAAGAGCGAACACAGACGTCTAATTCACTTACCGCAAAAACACCCGAGAAAACGAAAACTTTCAAATGAAATACGGGAATGTAAGTTAAAACGCCGACAGTTGGATCAAGAAATTAAAAAATTAAGAAGGAATTGGAAACAAAAATCAGTCATTAACATGCAATGATCCTGAATTAATTTAATGGAAGAATAAAATTAAAAACAAGTATAAAGGGAATGGGTACGAAGCTGAGTATAAAGCTTTTGCGTTGAACTTACATTACTCCAGTCCACAAGCATATAGATGCTTACAAACGGTGTTAAAATTACCAAGTAAAAATATTTTAAATACTCCAAACTAATATTCCTCCTAAATTTAATAACCGAGTACTAGACAGATTGACCTTGAAATTGAAATCGTTTCCAGACACAGCAAAATATTGCACTAGTTGTGTAGACGAGATAACCCTCAAAAGGAACTTATACTACAATATAAAAACAGTGTCAATGGAAAAATATCGCCAGAAATAGCCAGAAATGCATTCGTAATAATGCTTCAAGGTATTTACTTTAGACGGAAACAACCACTTCCATATGCATTTCTCGCAACTGCGAAGCATTATGAGGAGATTGACATGTGGATGAAAGATATTATTACAAAACTTTCCACGATAGGACTAAAAGTGATACCAATAGTTTCTGACCAAGGGTCTAAGTTCGACTTTGCGAAAGATGTCAAGAAAGTAACTGCAGAAAACACTTTCCTTATGATGATACCAAAATATATTATTATATATTTGATGTGCCACACTTAATTAAGTGTATCCGTAATAATTAACTGACAAGCGATTTCATTCATGACGGAAAAAAAAATTTCGTGGGACTATATTGAACAACTTCACAAAGACCAAAAAGAAAGAAATTTAAGGCTTATACCGAAAATCACAGACGCTCACATCCAACCAAATAATTTTCAAAGAATGAGGGTTAAGTTAGGAGTGCAAACACTAAGTCGTACAGTTTCACACGTACATCGACCTAGGCAAAATCTCGTAAGAGGCCAGACCGACTGCAGAATTCTTAGAGTTAATGAATGACTTGTTTGACGTTCTCAATTCAAGCAAAATAAAATGTTGTAATAAGTTTCAAACGGCTTTTAGACTGCGTAAGGACCAAGAAAAAGTACTTAATAGTGCCAAGGAAATGTTTGCTACAAAAGCTATAAACCTACAGACTGGAGAAGATAATACGGGATATATAAAATCCTTAGTTAATTTTCCAATATACATAGAATCAATTAAAGTGCTTTACAAAGATCTAAAAAAAGATGGATTTAAATATATAATGACAAGAAGATTAAACCAAGATTTAGTGCAATTAGGCAACAAGGTGGCTCCTGCAGTGAGCCTACACCAATTCAATTTCAACGAGCGTTTTCAAAACTATTTTTATGTAAAATTCAACAACCGCTAATTGAGAAACGGCAAAAAAGGCATTAAAAATGTATTCAAATCAGTAATATATAATTTCTTATTGTTTTTAAGTACCTTTTGTCAAATTGAAGTTAAATATAACATATTCAACACTATTAACTATGTATTTTTATTACTTCATTTTCGGTTACTATCTCTTTTGCATATCAGCACGCTAATTCTAAGGCGTTAGTCCGCTACCGATGATCGACATACTAAATATGAGTGTTTTTACATCATTTTCACATCGCGATAAGCGATAACCTTAGATAACCTTTCCCACCAAAATAGGTATTGGATTGAATACCTGAGAATAGAGAATATAGTTTGAGCTACTGGAATTAGTTGAGAACCAATATTAAGTTTTTAGGTGTTGGCTGCTGAACTATCTGCTCGCGTCGTATGTCATTCCGATGTGACACGATTTGAAAAGTCATTTGTTGACAAAAGGACCTAGAATAATAGTAAGGCGGCGTGATTCAACATATTTGAGTAGCATCAGGCCTGTCTCACTTCCTAGGAAGGAAGGTGTGCGCGAATTTATTAGAATGACTATTAACACCTACCTTAGGTTAGGTTCCTATCATTTGGTCACTAAATTGGTGTACTAGAAAAAAAGTGGTCATTAAATATTTAGATTAAATTATTTTCTAAAATGAGACAACCCTGATTTCGTTAGAAAGGACAAGAGTTCCGTGATAGAAAGAGACGCAACTTCTAGGTAAATATACAACCGTAGACTGAACTGTCTGAATTGAACTTAATCGTGTCGTAGCAGGAGTCTCTATTTAAACGACTTTTCGGAGTGAGTCTTCAGTACTTGTACTATTGTGTATTCTGCGCTTGAGGTTTCCCGCGACTCCGTACGCGCAAAAGATAATTTCACGGAAACTGTACATTTTCCCGCGACTAAAAGTAGCCTATGCTCTCCCCGTGGTCTACTGGACCAATTTTGATGAAATATGTGCCAGTACTTTCAGAGCCTATTCAATGCATAGAAACAAAATAAAACAATTTTTTTTTTATTCTTCTTTTTTATATTAGTGTAGACAAATGATAGGGGCAGTATCTTGAGCGTCAGTTCACGACGAAACGCGACGCGAGGTGGCGCTGCATTTTTAACATAGCGATCCCAAATTGAACCTAATTCACCATTCAAGAAGATACACGTTTCATTGCAAGAGCGGCGCGGCGCCGCGCTACGCAGATCGGTGCTGATCAAAATTCGAACTATCTTCTTGTGGAGTGAATGAAGTTCGCTATCGTAAAAACTAGCTTTGTCTGCATGTTTATCCTTTGACTGGAGACAACTGCTGATGATGACAGGTGAAGTCACGTTGCTAATTCACTTACAAGAACATTATAATTGTGTACAGAACCGAACAACTCACATGAAACCACTTATTGCCGTTTCCTTTGAAAACAACTACTAGATATATCGGGTGCTCAATCCGTCTCTATTCCGCGCAGGCCGTTAGACAAGGACGGAGATATATTATGTTACATTGTAAGTATAGCAAGTGAACACGGCTCACTAGATATGCGTTTTAGAGCGATTATCGCAATGAACAATATTGAACTTCGTGTCCTTAGTAATACGGTACAAAATGGTGCGGAGGGTGTTAAATATGAGCTGACATGCCGAGGAGTGTACAGCGAAACCAGCGAGCAACAAAACATAACCGGCGCTTTACATCGGTGTGCCCACAGCAAATAGTACGTGAAGCCGAAACAAAACGGCTTTATAACACAGTACGTACAAACGAATTTGCACCCTATCGCTGTGGTATAAGAATTAAAGTCGTATAACACGTTAATGAAATTAAGGTGCTCTCATACACAACAGAGCAACAAGAATCGAGATGCTAGATTAGAGTCGAGCGTAAACATGCGATATGGACACGTGCACACACTTACACACACACACACACACACACACACACACACACGCGCGACCGCTCATTATTACCACATTAACTCAGTTAATTGGTAGTTCTCTTGATTTATACCGACAACGCTTAAGAGTTAACATGGCTTGAAAACCACCGCGACAGATTTATATGGATTACTCGAGATCTTGAGCTGACGCGGCTTCCGACTTTTATATTGATGTGGCGGACCAATTAGCGCCACAATCCTGAATCGCGCTATCGAAGTTTCTGTAGTTCGGCGCTACATACACAACATCTGAAAGCCACTACTGCCTACAGGGGGCTTCGGCCTGACCGAGCATACCATCTCGCTCGGTCGGAGATCTCCTTCCGGGGCTTCCACTATTCCCACATTGACATTTCACGCGTAGAATTAAATAAAGAGAGGGACTGAGAGAAATCAAACTGTATTAGTTCAGGTATGTAGCTTGTAATATTGTCCTCTATTAGGCATACAGCACTTCGTTGGCAACAGGACAAAGAAAACAAAAGAAGTGAGCAAAAAACATTCTTACCGCATCCTGCAGTCATGGCCCATGGCCCATGGGTACTCCACACCCCATGGCTCATAGAAGTCATATTATATCATTGTTTCCTTATAAATTAATTTCGGCAAACACTCAAAGAATATTTAAGATCAATTTTTCACAAACATTCTCCATTTCTTTCTCCCTTGAAGGTTAATTAGATCCTTCTCAAGGAATATTTTTGCCTAATTTTGGGCAATCTGCAACACTCGGGTACATAACATAGTATAATTTAAAAATTGTCGAGGGATAATCGCTGGCCCGACATATAATAACCAGGGTCATGTCGGGACATGTCTAAGGAGGGTTCCGTAACTAATAACTATCAAAGCGCAAAAGGTTATTTTCCTTCTAAAGTTTCTGTCCGATTCGTTCGAAGTATTTTTTCTAAAGAGCATTTAGCATGGAAAATAGAATAAGTCGTGTATGAAAGCTCGACTTTATTTAAAAAGACAAAGTCGATACCCCACAGTCCACACGATGGGGTAGAATGAATGAAAAGAAACATCGGGATTCGGGAGCCATTCATAAAATATAAAATTATTTATATTTTATGACGCCAAAAGTAAAATCTATGCGCAATCTTTAACTGTACCAAATTTCAACAATCTACATTCATAATTACAGTAGCTAGCAGGGGCAGACAGACAGACGTAGATTTACAAAGCGACATATTAAGGTTCCTTGTAGTACTACGCTCTACGGAACCCTAAAATGACATTCGCTTGGCATGCTTGGCAACTTTGTTCCTTGATGAAGAAAAAGAAAAATTATATTATTATATACCTAATGCCTAAAAGTAAACGATAACTGTTTTGAGGACACGTAGGTTTGTTTTCAATTAGTCACATTACACACAACACATTCACTATGTTTTTGTCATAGCGGAGGTACATTATTCGTTGAATAAAACTATATTATGTTGTTTACTAGATAAACGTCTTCGTCTTGACAATAATTATGATATTATTTTATTATGTTCTCGGAGTCATTCTTGTGGCTTGCTGGCTTGTGGAACTTGGAAAAGATAGAACGGTCTCACAGAAAACTGTATCTCTGTTCAATAGTAAAAAGTTTTTTTCGAGATAAAAAGTAGCCTGCGTTTTAATCCCGAGCCTAAACTACTACCATACCAAATATCATCGAAATCCGTCCGTAGTTTTTGCGTAAAAGGGTAACAAACATCCATGCATCCGCACAAACTTACACATTTATAATAGTAGTAGGAATTAGGATTGATGCAAGCCATTTTAACATTTTACACACGATTCACTGCCTTCCTAATGGACTACAGGTAGGCGAAGTAGCAGGAAATTGTAAGTCGAAAGACGAGGCAATATCTGAAATGAAATCTCGTCGAACGTGCGCGATCGCCGGCGATACGCGGCGTAACGTGAGTCGTAACGCCGCGCGACGCAGCAACCTAATCCTTTTACGACGCAATAACACGCGATTTCGCCGCCCTTATACAAATCAAGTATTCTTTATTAAAAACCAAATAGACTCGTAAAGATTTTACGGCTTTTTCATCATCGGGAAAAAACACGGTCTGCCGGATAAACGAAAAGGAAGTAAGCTTACGTACGGTTTATTTGGTTTTTTATCGTAAATTGAGTTTCGAATGAGTTAATCAATCTACTTAAGTCGTTGAGTTCGAACCTCCCGGCTCCCACGTCTTTTTCCTTTGTTTTGATGGAGGCCTCACTCGAACATGCGAACTAACAGCACAAAACTAGAATGTTGATAATGTTAATTTAAATTCCATCATTATATTGTTATGAATACGATATTTTCCGGTATTTTTTTATTACATAAATGAATAGTGCTCTGAAAAATAAGACAGTTTACACAAGGTAAAGTATACTAAAAATAAAATTTTTCAAAGATATAACGGATTGTTGTAAGCACTTTTGTGAGTCTCGTGAATCGCCCCATACAAAAGTCGTGCTAGTAGGTGACGTCACACGATGTGCACAAAATGTCTGATATCTCGTAATTTTGCGCGTTTATGTTGATACATACCGAAGTAAATGTTTTTGTATTTGATGTAAGTGAACTAATCATGTAGGTTTTATACACTAATGTTTAAACAAAATATTTTAACTTTTTTGTGACTTCGAAATGCATATAATTACGAAAGTACACATAAAATCCTAATTCTTTTTACTTTTATCAAGTTGTAATACCTAATTATTTCTTAATTTATTTAAAAAAATACATTTTTACATGTAGGAAAATATCCAATTACTTGAATATCATACAAAACGGTGAAGCAAGTGCTTGCCAAACGTATAATATTATACCAAGGTTATAACTATATTTTATATAAAAACTATAAACCCGACTGCGTAAATATAGCCTAGGATCCAGGTTACCCGGGCATTTATTACGGATCTATAGACACCTAATTTATTAAAATCGGATCAATGGTTTAGGCGCTACGGTGAAACAAACATACATAGACATACATAAACAAACATACATAATTACCCTCCTTTTGGCTTCGCCGTAGTCGGGTAAAAACAAAGACACATACATGTACCTATATCTATGTTTACAATTTATTAGAAAATAATCTGGAATATATATGGAAGAAATAATGTAGAAGTCACGTCGACGAGTTACAGAGGCATGCGGCTTGCGGGGAGACCTCAGTACCCGAGCGACGCTCGCTTGAAGGCCACGCGTCTGCTTCTGTATTTTAAACACAGTGAGTTTGGCTTTGTAATCTGTGATATTGTTGTTGCGAGCGTTGTGACCTTGTCGCTTGAACTCTGTATGGTTCACTTGTGATTTTATACCAGCTGTACCACTTGCGGAGTTAAAAAGTAGGAAACAGAGGTGCAGATCAATCCACGAAAGATGGCCACTTTTTTGAAGGCATATTTTGGTCCCCCTGGAAGTGCGGAGTGATGCGCGGGTAGACAACCAGATGTTTTTAGTCTTATGTAAGTTTTTCCTCATGAGTGTACGTAGACTGCCGGCATTTGTGGTGGTTTGTCGTAAACCGAACTATACGTAATATTCTATCATAATAATTCGTACTGATTGTTTGTTTATATTATTCGGTGTTCATTATTCTGTCGCACATAAGTATGAGCCCTCCCGGAAGACGATCCAAAAGCTTGACGCTGCGAGAGAAAGTCGACATTATTAACGCCGTCAACAACGGCAGCAAGAGGAAAGCGATTATGGCGCAGTATCAGATGCCTGCCAGCACGTTGAGTTGTCTCCTTCGACAAAGAGACCAGCTGTTGAAGAAGATGAGCGATAGGGAAGTGAGTCCATCTTCCAAGAGGATCCGAGCGGTTGACAGTCCGGAACTGGAGGAAAATATGAAGGCGTTCGTGACCGAGTGTCGGAGAGGGGAAGTCGCTCTGACAGGTTGGTTGATGGGGATCTTTTTACCACTTCTCCCCTATCCCGTTGAGGGTAGGACGGATTGAGCCGGGGGTATATTAAAACAAATCCATTTTTTTTTAATCTACCTGCAGAGTGCAATGTATACGAAATGCGCAATTTATACAGTTATGGATTAATTTTCAGGTAATATTATGTTGGCCAAAGCAAGGGAATTTGCTCTGACCCTGGGCCTGACGAACTTCCGTGCCAGTAACGGCTGGTTGTACAACTTCAAGAAACGACACGGCATATGCTTGAGGAAGGATAAAATTATGATCAGTTTGTCGAAAGCTGACGAAAGCAGCAAAAAGGTTGGTCCCTTCGTGTTTTACAACTCCATGTATGTTCGCCGACAGATAAGGTGTACCACTCTTCAACCAATATTACTTCTTATTTTCTGGTTGGGTCTTAAAATCCTTAAAATCACCAACCCTCTTTGGACCTCCGGTCACAAACACAACGCAAGCGTTATTTACGCTGGTTTTCTGTGAGCCCATGGTATTTATCCGGTCGAGCCGGCCTATTCGTGCTGAAGGATGACTCTCCCACGTTACAAGGTACAAAAGTGGTGCACTGGATATTTCGGCAACTGTATGTTTGTAACCTCTTTTTACATAAACGTCCACGCTGTGCATAATTAATAATAAATTGTGAGGTTTATTTTACTAAGCTGGTTCATGTAGTTTTTATATTGCAGGACAATCTGCATTCAGAGGATTGTAACAGCACCACTGTGGACGAACATACGGAAAGAACGATCAATTTGAACCAAGAGAACAATCCCATGGACGACGAGGATTTAGTTGCGGTGAACGAACCACTTCACTTTGAGAGAGATGCACTTAAATTAGAAGCCCTCGATAATGATGCACCTACTGATTATGAACATGATAGTCGTACCAACGAATGTAACTTTGATATAGATAAATTTAATTATGCCGCTGGAACCATAAAAAGTGATGATAAAGAGAGTGAAGCAGATGTTGAATTCGTCAATACCGGTAGATCTTCGGGTGCGAGAGCTGAGGACGAGTTTGACAGTTTCGGGAGGTATATAGCTAGCGCATTGCGAGCGATGCCGGGGCGCGTGTCTATAGTGGCGCGAACTGAGCTGCAGAACACTCTGTCTCGGGTACAGATGAGGTGTGTTAATCTGTAGAACCAAGACTGATGATGATCATTGTACTAATGGACAGAATTTCTTGCCTGACGATGACTTAGCTGTAATATAATATTATGTTAATGTAAAATTGACGTGGCGTGAAGCGTCCATAGATATTATTATTATTAAAAAAAACCTTATAAAGTGGAAATTTCTACCAAGAACCTCCAGTACAGTCAAAAACGTGAGGATAATCAAACTGTAGAGGGATATATATTTAATAAATACAATACAGAATTGTTGAATTTCATTGTTCATAGTATAACATACGATATACCTTAACTCTTTATGTAAATGCGACAGGTACAATTCTAGTCTTCGAATATCCACATCGACGTCGTACGCGTAAAAGAAAATCTCGCGGGAACCGTGCATTTTGCCGCATTTAAAAGTAGCCTATGTCCTTCCCCATAGTCTACTCTGTATCTGTGCCTTATTTCCATGTGCTTTGATTGTTTGTTTGCATTGAAAAGGCTCCGAAACTACTGGACCGATTTTGATAAAATATGGCACAGACATAGAGAAGACCACAGGGAAGGGCATAGGCTTTTATCGCGGCAAAATGTACTGCTCCGCGGGATTTACTTTTGCGACCATAAAGTCGCGGGCAAAAGACAGTTTAATTTTTAACCTAATTTTTTGTAGATTTTAAGTTTCTTCTTCTTCCTTATCTCTCATTGCAAATAATTGTTATATTACAAAGCTTTAAACTAACATCCTTAGCATCAAAGTTCTGAGTACCTAACTTTACAGAATTCCAAATATTCAACTGCTATTCCCATTTAACTGCCGAGTCAGGCCGGAAGACGTAGTGCGCTAAGTTATAAAGCTCAGAGGATTCAAAAGAGGGAATGTTGAGTTCAGGACGGCGACAATTACAGCTATAAATATCGCCCCGCGCCCTGAGTCGCCCCGTGACGCCCTGAGTCGCCCCGTGACGACCTGAGTCGCCCCGTGACGCCCTGAGTCGCCCCGTGACGCCCTGAGTCGCCCCGTGACGCCCTGAGTCGCCCCGTGACGCCCTGAGTCGCCCCGTGACGCCCTGAGTCGCCCCGTGACGCCCTGAGTCGCCCCGTGACGCCCTGAGTCGCCCCGTGACGCCCTGAGTCGCCCCGTGACGCCCTGATTCGCTTTGTATCGCTTTGTGTCACCCTGAGTCATCCTAAGTCACTTTGTGTCGCCCTGAGTCATCCTAAGACGCTTTATGTCGCCCTGAGTCATTCTAAGTCGCTTTTTGTCGCCCTGGCCCTCGTTCCCACGAGCGCTTTTTAGTGCTCGCGACAGAAAATCAGCACTGTAAATAAACTCTGCTCTAGTACCTGAAAATCGTGTAGAGTTGTCAAATCTGACATTTGACACTTGTGACTTGACACGTCGATTTTCAGCTGTATTGTACTAGCGCAGAGTTCTATTTACAATGCTGTTTTATCCGTAGCGACCACTAAAAAAACTCTCGTGGGAACGTAGCCTGTGTGGCCCCGAGTCGCTCTAAGTCAGTCGGCGTCGATGGCGTCCTTGTGCTCGCAGACATATTTCTTCGCCTGGCTCTTAGAAATCCCTTGAAATTTATCACTCTGTCGATTGCATTGGAGGTAAATTGCTCAGTTTGAATTATTACCGTATTGTTCCTTCTTTATGTATTTGTTGATATTCCCTGTTCGATAAAAACATTTTACTGAGCTTATTTTTTGCGTAAAATATACTTTCTTTATTTTACGAGAAATAAGTGACATAAATTGGTAGCATTATAGTAACCTACTGTAGTTTTGTTTACGTTTAGGTTAAATTGCTTCTGAACCTTTGAAGACAACTGCTTGCTATAAGGGCGAGGCTAAGACCACTGCATTGCGAGTTGCGACGACGCAAAGCCAAAAACGGCGTCGCATACAAAATAATACAATAGGTACAATTTACAAGAAATGTACGATGTCGTTTGTGCGATGCGTCGCGTCGTCACAACGCAGTGTTGTGGACTGCTATGAATACGGTCTTAGGCTGGGAGTTGGGACTATAATATGCTCCGGAATCTGGAACACCGGAGAAAATTCATAGCACCGAAAATAGAACTCTGCGCTAATTACAACAGGGCTGAACAGTGTCGAGTCAAATGTCAATGCCATAAATATGTATATGACAGGCAGCTCGACACTCGACACTCATGTGTTCGATTTTCATGAATCATACAGTCCGGAATGTCCGGTTCGTACCGGCACCTTACCGGCACTCACGTAGGAACTGTTTAGTATCACCTGTGCGGTACTGCATGCATTAGAAACACTCTAATCGGTAGCACATTCCATGTTTGATAATATACCATCGCCCATCTCCCATCTCCCATCTCCCATCTCCCATCTCCCATCTCCCATCTCCCATCTCCCATCTCCCATCTCCCATCTCCCATCTCCCATTGTGTGTGCCCGCGGCGGTTACTTATCATCACTATTCTGCCTGCATGATGCATCCGTTATCATTTATAATCGGATACACGTTACAAGTACTTCTAAAACATGAGTGTAACACAATACTGTACCTACAGTCGACCGCGCAGGTTGCACCGTACCGTAACAATTACTTTGTGCAATACTAGGCTATATATGTATGTGATAAGCGCGAGAATCCTTTGCATTGTATGCGGCGATGTGTCCGCGCAGACCTTGACTTGACAGACTGAGCGACGCCCGCGCTGTTGCTAATCTGAACCTAGGGCCTAGGCTATCTATTTACAGTAACCCAAGAGTCTAGACCTAGCATATTCATGCATATATTTTGTTTATGTGCAGCCTAATAGGATTTGAAGGTTTCGCTATTAGAGGAAAGTGGTTTCATTTAGAATTAGCTACAGCTATTGCTAGTTACGTTTGACGAGAGCTCCCAGGTAAAATAATGATTATTAAACACGACAAAGAAAACTATAAAATATTATAAAATTATTCTTACATATACAAAGAACAGGTAAGTATTTATCTGTATCTAAATAAATACTAAACTGCAAAGCAACATCTGATGATTATCCTATCCTACTAATATTATAAATGGATGGATGGATGGATGTATGGATGGATTAATGTTTGTTACTCTTTTACAAAACACTACTGAACGGATTTCGATGAAATTTGTAATGGTAGTAGTTTAGGCTAAAACATAGGCCACTTTTTATCCCGAAAAAGTACAGTTTTCCCGTGGGATATGGGATACTATGTTCACGCGGGCGGAGCTCAATATATAAGTGACTACTGAATAACTTGGATCAACAATAATTATAATGAATATTATGTAAATATAGGCTCTAAAACCCCGACCAAAGTAAATAAGGTAATTTTTCACATTCGGCCGAGAGATGGCGCTAGCAGTTTCAATTGAGCGACGACGATTGTAGTTAAACGAATAAAATCGCCTATACAAGCACTGGAAATTTATTAATCACACAAAATACTATGATGTATTTATTCATTTCGCCGGTGCACACAGCCTTCAAAATTATTAGTGTGATAATTTTAAATTTATAATTTTTTATTATTTTAAGATAAAATTAAGATACATTTGTTTTAAATCAGCAAATATTCTTATAATTTCCGCAACATAAATACACATAGTACAGTATTAATCTGTTGCTCATTTAAAAAGTTGCAGGACTAATAAAATGAAATTTTTTTTTGCTCTGATTGAAAAACTAAAATTGCTGTTCGACTCCGTATGTTAATTTGTAACATTTTTGTTAAAACAATGATATACATAAACGCAGTATTTAAGTTAGAAAAATCAATTTTGCATTTATCTTCATACATTTTCAAGTTCTGTGACGTCACTCGTGCATATAATATTTTTTGTATCAGAGCGGTTATAATGCTCTCCAACGATCTCACTTTTGTGATGACTGCAATGATATTTATACTAAGGATATAAAATATCATTGGATGACTGTATTTCGTCAGCGGTTGATCGTAAGGCGAGTTCTGCGCGTGTTTTTTTCGAAACATTACACAAAACATCGAAACATTGCGGCGTGGCTATACACATTTGCGTAGGACATGTGTATACATGTCCGAGACGGACGGAAGACATTCCCCGCGCGGGTAGAGAGGGAAGGAATGTTTCATTTCTTATCCACTGACTGTTGACACCACTCACATGCCTATTAAACATAGAAATACGGAAGAAATTATTTATCAATCCCAAATCGTTCTTCTATTCCTAACTCCGTATAAATACTAAAATTACGGGTCTGTAAATATGGCCTAACTCGAAATCTGGGAGTCTAAAAAGGCCACTTTAGATGTTTCATATTATGTTTCATTATATATTTTTTTCGTTCAATCGTGAAATGGTAAAATGGCTACATGATTCATCTCATTTCATCACATTAGAAAACATCAATTTTGACAGTATTCAATAGAAATGCGTAAAATGGCGCACACAATATGAGTTGAAAAAAATATATGAAACATGAAAAAGTGGACTTTTTCCCCCGTGTTCTCTCCTAGACTCTGCATCTGCAATCGCTAAAACTGCGAGTGCTTACGTCTTCCTCATCGGGACTCATGATCTTGTCTACACAAAATGTTTTATTTCAATCAAAAACATTTTCTATAGCTGGAGACAGACAGCTTGTGCATGAAAACAAATGGTTTTGTTTCATGTTTTCTGTATGAAAAAACATGAGCAGGAGACGCGCCTCGCATATATGCCATTCCAATGACAATATTTCTTGGCTTATTATGTACTTTTCAAAAAGCCAATACAAAAAAACTATGCATGTTACCCATTATAGTTTGTTTAAGTTAAAATGCTGTATAAAATGTCTCCCGCTTTACAGATCAAATTATTTGCTCAAACGCAAAGAAAAATCGTACGTACTCGGACCAAATAAAAAAGTGAAGACAGAGTTCTGCGAACCACTCACTGGAGCCGGTCTAAGCTACGTGACCTCGTCGCGTAATTACCCAGAGTCACGCACACACATGAAACGAAACTACGCCTTACCTCGTCAGTCGCGTCTCGCCAGTCGAGCTGTCGCGGAGTGTGGCGCCGGACCAAGTACTAATTAACTAAGTATATTTTTACCGAAAATGCCAAACTGTGTAGTGAAAGGGTGTAAAAATCAAAGTGCTAGAAACAAAAAGCAAGATGGAATCACGTTTCACATGTAAGTAAACCTTGGAAACTAATATTATCTATAAATCAACTAAGTTTTTGCTTATCCCTCGGAACGCGAAACCTCAATACAAGTGTTGCCATTACTGACAGTTACAGCTTTATCCTTTCGTTGGGTAACGTTACACACAGAGCAACGTAACCTTATTTTTTTGTTACAGTTTATCAAAGAACTAGATGCTGCCCGCGACTTCGTACGCGCACAAGGTAAACTCGATGGAACCGTACATTTTTCGCAAAAAAGTAGCCTATGGCCATCTTCGTGGTCTACTCATGATCTGCGCCGAATTCCATCATAATCGGCCCAGTAGTTTCGGAGCCTATTCAAAGCAAACGAACATACAAACAAATCTTTCTTCTTTCGAGGCTCCGAAACTACTGCGACGATTTTGATTAAATTTGGCACGGATATAGAGTAGATCACGGGGAAGAACACAGACAACTTTTCATCGCGGGATAATAAATATTATTTATTATCCCGCCAATGAACCATTATACGGAAGGAAATATACGGATCCCGCGGGATTGACTTTTGCGCGTACGAGCTCGAGGGAAACATCTTATTATTGTATAATTTTGTTTACGTTCTTATTACTTTTAGATTTCCAGCTCGAGATCCAGATATGTATCACAAGTGGATCGCAGCGATTCGTAGCAGTCGGAGCGAGCCGTCGTGGCAACCGACTCCCCGCAGCGTGGTCTGTTCGGCGCACTTTAAGAACGACGATTTGTACTACACAGTAAAGGGGTTACGTCGTGTAAAACGGAACGCCTTTCCCGAGGTAAATACATTGGTATTGTTGCAGTCAACTCCGACGATCTGTGTGGCACGGCTCGGCTCAAGTTGGAGGTATCTAGTTCGAATCCCGCCACCGGAACAAAACAATTTTCTGTGTTCTTGAATCGTGGATGGGTATAATGTAATAGAAATCTTAAATGTGTGAATGTAAAAAAAAATCCCGTAACGTATTATGTAACATAAGTTAATCCGAAACTTACCACGGGATCAGATTGACATGGTGTTGAAACGTCCATAAATATTATTAAATTATTATTATTAACTCTTAACTTATTAAACGAAACTACAAAGAATTTTATTTAATTATTTTTAAACTCTTTAGTAACTTCAATAATCAGCTTTTTATTTCATTACATATTCCCATTTCCTTCCCTCTTCCACCTAGGGTTTAGTAGTAGGGACAATTTTATTTAGCGGGGGAGGGGATTGGGGGTTGAAAAAAATTAATTAATTAATTTTTAAATTTATATGATACAATTTTCATTTCTTGGTACCTATACCGGATCATAGCGCGCGCGTTTTGTGTAACAGACAGACAGCGATTTAATTTTTAGAAAAACCGGAGAAATTATCGCACTCTGGGAGGTCAGGAGGTTAACCATTATTACCGGAGTCTCCCGGGCAATCCGGGAGCGTTGGGAAGCACCACTACTTTTCACCTGAATGTCACGTCAATATTGCTAAACATATTTTTAAAACATCTTCAAAAAACTATAATCGTTCCGTATCTCTTACTGTATTTTTCGGGAAACATACATCAAGGAAGAGTACCGATTCTTTTACGGAAAGCGTTTTAAAACAAAAGTCATTCTTATTGTGTTATATAATAATTTATAACTTCGCTATTTCAAAGTCAGAAAAATAACTGTAAAAAAACAGTGACGTCTAGGGACGCCCGAAAGTAGCAAAGCTTTATCACAATATTACCCGCGAGCGTTATATGGTTATACGTAGGTAAGTCTCTCGATAACGGTAAAAATCTGTGAGTTCTGAAGCTAAATTCTCGTATAACGCCAGTGACCTTGAGCGTCAAGTCACATACTAATATTGTAGGCGACAAGGGACCGGAGAGTATTGAGATCGGTTAAAAAATCACTATAAATATTTGAGACAAAATTTGTAAAAACTAAAATGGACCGTCCCCTGAGTCTCGTCTTACTTAAAATGCTGAAATAATACTTAAACTCGCGTGACTTATAGAAGAAGAGAAAAATGGTTTTAACTTTAAAAAAAGAGTGGACTTAGCATATTTTTAAAGCAATATTTAATTAAAAAATTCAATTTATAAAAAGAGAGTCCTCGGCTAAATATAATGCAGATTAACATATATTTTTTTGAGATTTTTCAATACCTCCATGACTGAGAAAAAACGTTTCAAAGAACTGCAATTGTCAGTTGTATCGCGCGCACGACCCCTGGAAGTAGACTTTCATTTTACTTTGATTGTATTGTAGGTGAAGCGGCTTTTGTGACGTTTGGACCAATCAGAACGCGTTTGACACTAGTTTTTCACGAGAATACCTGTTTGGCAGTTTAGGCGTATCGGCACTTGAATGCAATTGTATTATTGCAGGTTTAATTTAGCAGAGTTGACTCTCTGATGCTTAGCATGGATGGAGTGATCGCGCAGCGATAGCTCGAACGTCTGTACAGAAGCTTTGCTTCAAAATAAATAATTTTGATTTTATATATCTTTTATAGTCGGTACCTACCTACAATAGATACCTAGGTAGATATCAATTAGGTATAAAATTATCTTACAAGTGGCGAAAGGTCGTCGACCTCTGCTTTACACATGAAGGTAATCTGCTAATTAAATCCTGCAATACTGCAGTTGCGATCCCCTCCCGATGTTAAGCTAATACTGTAAAATGGTATTCTCGTAAACGTCAAACCAACGTCAAACTCGTTGTACTCGTCGATTGGTCCGAAATCCAAAAATCAGTTTACGATAACAAGAAGATTCATTTGTAATTCAATAAAAGTATAATGAAAGTGTAAGTTAATTGCGAGACTTGGGGTTCTGGTTAAAGGTAGCAAAAGCCTTTGACAAAAAAAAACAGAATAAAGTTCAAAAATAAAAATTTTATTTATTACAGTCACATTTCGATCATAGTAGACGACCAGTAGTTCCTGTAACTTCGTGCCCAAGGTCAAATATAAATAATAAACAGCTTCTCTTAAACTAAATATAAACAATATTATGTCTGATATAAAATATGCACAGGAGCAATGGATGCAGACATTTTTTTTTCTCTAAACGAATCTCTTCCTAATCCGAGCTGCCTTAGATTTAAAGTACTGTTCTTAGTGTTGTGTGGATTCGTGTAGTGAAATGTAGTTTGTAATATATTACTGCAATAAACGCTATCAATACTCCGTGGTAAATTAATCAATGATTTATTTATTAGGTACATTTGTTTGTTACAGGCAATGTATCTAAGCGACGGCAGCGGCGGTAAGGATTCTCAAAAAGTTTGCATCGAGTTAACAGTGGTAAGTATTACATATGTTATGAAATTAATTACATATTATTTTGTACGGGTTAGTGAAAATGTTCTGTTATGTTTTCATTTATTTTGCGAAATAATTTTAAACTTTTAAAGTATTTTCATGTAGAATCTAAAGACATTAGTATCTTCTGAGTACATCAAAATACGTTAAAACTTATTCCGCCCAAATGTATTATTATTTAGTAAACTACCTAATCTCAGCTAGTCAGTAATCTATCAGGACGGACGGACAGACGAAAAGAGTCCGTCACTAGTGTGAAGTTAGCAACAGGCGCGGCGCCGTGCGCACAGCTCACTTCAGTTCAGTTGCGTCCTGGCATCGAAGCGGGATGGACGTTAGTGACAGTTTGTTAACCAGTACGCAGAATTTACAGTTGAACTGCAGCGTGTAACCTGCAATATTACTTTCACTTTATTAATTCAATTAATAGCAATACATTAGGCCGAATTTCCGGTGCGTTTCGTTTTTATTCCATACAAAATACGATATACGATCGACAAGATTGACGGTCCCGTTTGGTACGTATATTCGTGCGTGTGTGTCATCTCCATGGACGCAATATATACAAACAGGACAGAACTCTACTACAAAGCATTAGAGTGTATTTCCTGACGCACCTTAGACGGAGCCGAAAGAGATAGCTGAACAGAGGCCGTGCTTATGCGTTCTTGCATGTTGCCAACCAAAATTAGTTTAAATAAAACTTAATTATAAACGCTTGCATTTCAATGTTATTTAACAAATTGTACTGTAATAATAAATAAGTACTTATATTCATTTCATAATTTTTTGTATGTGATGAATATACGTTCAGTTGAAGTGAAATAGTGTTGTGTTTATACTTGTCGAAGTGAATCTTATGGCGGCTGCTGTATATCGATCCATAGGTAAGCTAAAATAACATAATATTTAACTACACCGATTACATAGAGACAAAAGTCACTTTAATACTACCAATTTAAATGTCTCTTGTAACCCAGCAATAAAGGAATACACAGACACATTAATTTAATCGTATTTTGTCTACAGTTACACACAATATACAGCGCTGTCGTTATTCAAAAGTTTAAAACCGGGCCTAGCAGGAACATTTGACAGCTGCGTAAACGTAACGTTATCGAATGACATTTGTATGGGCGGCGCCCGCCGTGCCTACCGAAGCTTTTTAATACAATACATCTCTGTACCGCAGCATGAGCTCTTGTCAGATATTTCATACAATTCTCATTATTTAATTATGAATTGTTGAAGCTGAAGGTAATGTGTGATCGAGTAACTTACTGTTATTTATTTATTACAGTTTTCCCGACTATGAAGAAATGCGACAAAAATGGGTGAGCAGTGTATACGTGAGACAGAGAAAAAAGTGCGAGTCGGACTCGCGCACTATGGGTTCCGTACAAAGCGGCAAAGAAACATGTTTATTTATACCTAACACAACAATATTTATTTTATTCTGTTTTTAGTATTTTTGTTATAGCGGCAACAGAAATACATCATCGGTGAACATTTCAACTATCTAGCTATCGCGGTTAAGGAGAAACAGCCTGATGACAGACGGACAGACAGATGGACGTCTCAGTAATAGGATCCCGATTTCGCCCTTTGGCAATCCTAAAAACCCTATCCTAAAAACTCGATCGTGTGCAGCCAGATCTGAACAGATTATACCGTTAGAGCCGTCACAAACGGCGAAGATCCTATAATATTTTATATTAAGACAAATATCGCTTGCTAACTCGAGCATATTACGTACTGCAATGTAAAATCTATCCAGGCATCTTAAGATAAAATACAATAGTATCTTCGCCGTCTGCTACGCATTCTATGTTAGCTCCACTTGCGAAGGGCGTGAACTTGCAGTCGTCAACTGTAACAAATAATATGTCAAAAGAAATTGCTGCAAAAAAAAGGTTAATAAATAAATCAGTTTTGATGTCTAGTACGAGGTTATTTTCGATTCATCCCCCATCCCTGATCGAGACCGTCCTTTTATATCGTTCCTTTTGTAAGTAATTAGGTATACTAGCTGATACCACAAACATTGTTCTGCCACAGGGCAAATTTAAATATCTAAATTATCTCTTGTTGATATAAAAAATAGTTTTAAAACTGTATTAGGTTCCGACTTATTCTAAATTTCTCAGACCTGCCGAACTGACTTTACCTATTAAATATATATATAATCATGTATGTATGTTAATACATTTGTAGTTCGATTGGAACGAGGAAAAAAAATATTATGTAGGTATTGGAAGTAAATGATTGCATTTGCAACTTATATAATAGTTCCAAAACAGTGTTTCAAAGTATCGGATTTGTCGCACATAGCAAGAAATCCTATTGTGGTTGACAAATCCAATATTTAAATTTTTAGCAGGAAACATAGGTACAGCCTCTGTCTCGGCTCGTTGCTTAGGCGAGAGTACTCTGTCCTGTATTACGTCCATGGTCATCTCAATGGAACGGGGAGTAGGTACTCGGTACTCTGGTCCTAAATGATAACCAGGGTTTGTTGAAACTGGAAGATGGGCATAGGATCTCCGTAATGAAGCGACGTAACCAACTTTGGACTCGTTTGATTCATCATGATTAGTACTTCGGTGGCAAATAATTCCTTTCATTTGTTATGATTGTAAATTCTATTTAAGATTTTGTGGAATATATCAAGTATCAACGACTTTTCAACCAAAGCCACGGCACGTGCTTACCGACCGAGGGCTGATAAGTCACCATCTGAACGGTATCAGGGTATACTATTAAGAACCATTTTATACTGAAGCCCTTACACCTCAACAGTGGACTCCAGGACCTCCTCCTCCGGGAGGATCGTGCATGACCTATACTCATCAAAAGAACATGCCTAGAATAGAAACGGCAACACAAAGAAAAAGACGTTTAGCGTTGGCGAAAGTGAGGCGACGGGAGAAATTTGCAAACGAAACCCTTATTCAAAGGCAGATACGCCTGGAAAACAGGCGTTCGGCACGATTTGAATGGTTGCTAAACGAACCATTGGAGGATCGGTTTTTTAGACAGTACATTGACAAAATTCATGCACAGGATAGAAGGAAAAGTGAAACTCCCGAACAGCGCGCCGCAAGGATCGAGAAATGTCGGATCCGTGCGCACGAGAGAAAAAGTAAATCCCAACTGTGCGATGTCTGTAAGAAGAGACACTATCCCCACGAAGTGACGAAATACAATAGAATCACGTCTCAGACTACTTTTCTACGGGAATTGCAAAAAAGTAAAGAAGAATTTATATTGTGCTACCGGTGTAACGATCACGTAAGTCAAATACGTCCACGTCCTATTATTATGAGGCATTTAAATAATAATTAGGAATCCATACTAATACTTTTATAAATGTGAAAGTTTGTGAGGATGAATGGATGGATGTTTGTTACACTTTCACGCAAAAACTACTGAACGGCTTTTAATGAAATTTTTGAGCTCTGGTCCCACATATGCTACTTTTTATTCCGATAAAGGACAGTGTTGCTGAGGATACTGGACAAAAGCTAGTATATTATATTTCTAAAACAAGCAGATTGCAGGTCTAGCACACGCACACATACTCCGGTAAACCGGTCAAATAACGAGAATTGGTCACCAGGTCTATGCTAGACCGTCTTAAGATGCACTCACGAATGAAAGTTAAGACTTATACAATAGTAGACTTACACCCGGTTTCTGAAAGGCTAATCAAATAGTTGATGAACTAACACGTTGTTGAGTTAAGAGGCTTGTTAAATAAATTTCCGTTTCTAAAACGTTGATTAGTGAAAAATTTACTAATCATTGATCAAATTCACATGACACATACAAGCCTCAAATAGCTTTCCAGAAACCGAAAACAGCGCTTGACATGTTGTTTGACCATTCGTTTGACATTAGTTTAGTTAACTAACACGTTGATCAAATCAAACGACTGATCAAGCTTTTTGCAACTCAATTTACACTTGACAAGAGATTTGACCGCTGATTAGTTGATTTTGGCGTTGATTAGCCTTTCAGAAACCGGGGATTAGTGTCCTTTTCCTGATATGCGTTTTTTCATCCGCGCTCGGGTCCCGTCCGCAAGCGGGTGATAGCGTGTGCTATCCTCAGGAAGAAGGGAATAACCTGTATCAAATGATAGGATTTCCACAGCAACGGGCGGTTATCCGCGTTACAGGAAAAGAGTCCTTAAATAACAAGTAAAAAAGTGTAATATTGTTCGCAGCTTCCCGACTCGTCCGGCCTGGACCAGCCGTCGTGTTCGTCCTTCGCCGACGCCTCAGACACATTCTCAGACCCGTTGCCGATGGAGGAGCAGCCTGAACCGGTGAGATTCATTAGCATCATCAGCTTAGCTCGTATAACCATATAAGTACCGATAACTATAAAACTGAACATGTTTTTAGAGCTGCACTTATAACTTGTATATTTTTGTTTATAATAAATGAAATTCCTTTTGCAGGAGCCCCTAACGATGCTGGAGATTAAGCAGGAAGTCCTGTGGGATGGTGAGCAGAACTGCTCTAAAGAGTTGGAGCCAGCCCTGGGGTATCAGGGCATCCCGGCTTCCGAGCAGATGAGGGGGGAGGATCCGGTTAGTGCAGCCCTCGAGCAGATGAGGGGGGAGATCAGCGCGCTGGCCCGGGGGGACGAGCTCAGCGCAGGTCTGGAGCAGATCCGGGGAGAGATCCAGGACTTGGCGCGAGGGGACGAGTTCGATGCTTTTGGACGATATGTGGCGTCGCTGCTGCGGAACATGCGCCCGCGCAGGGCCCAGCAGGCGCAGCCGCTCATCATCAACCTGCTGGCGGCCGAGATGATCAAGAAAGACGATGATGAGACGTAGGAATTGCTATTTTATGTCTCTGAGATAATAAGTCTGAAAGCTCAATAATTTTTCCATACACGTTAAACCATTAGCGCAGCAGTCATCATTCAATAGACAACATTGATGAGCCAAAGTCAAACATTTAGTGAATGCTTTTTGTTGATAAGGTTACCTTTTTGCTGATGATGTCGTGTTTCTGAATTTTAAATGCTTACCAGTAATATATTTATGTTTATTAAGTAATTATTTAGTAATCTGTTGATGACCTTGTATGAATGTTAAAAACCCGTTTGCGACATTTTCTAAAAAGTAATTAAAATACATTCAAAATATTACTATTGTAACATGTTGTTACTCCTGATGATGATGATGATATTACTGTAAGTAGGTACTGAAGGAATTTTTAGAATTAAATTGTTTATTACTATTTATTGTCGTTTTTTATTACTAGAACATAACTAAATCGCTATCCCGCTTCGGCACGTGCGCCTTCAGAAACGATATCTGTACTCTGTAAACTTTTCAAAAGATCTGAAAATGAGTATAAAATAACCCATCACATTTGGCAGCGGTTCAAGCCGGCCATTTCACTAAACTATTTGCTATTTCCATGATATAAACAAAGAGCGGGCTAAGTCGATTAGACCTGTCCAAACACCAGCGGAAAGTCTTTCCGAGTAGATCCCCCCCCCATCCCCCCCCCCCCCCCCATCCCCTTACCTCCTCGCCTCTCAGAGTGATACTGAAGACAGCTCGATCATTTTTTGCTCCATTGTTTGTTAATATATTGAGACACGCTGTGATGTCACCCAGTGGGCAAAAAACATAGTCCAATGAATTTTTATCATGTTCCTTAATTATCTGCTTTAATTTAGTCGTGTCGCTTGGAACGGTTGGAAAGTTTTATTTATTTTGTTTTGATCTTTTCACAGGATGGCTTCGGGCGATGTTAGTTAAAAATAAAAATAGCTTTGATGTCTAGAATAAGCACCTGACAAAACGCTAATTAAGTCTGGAGTATGCTTGGAGATTTGTATCTCTACAGTGTAACAAGAGACATTGCCAAGTCTCTGACGTCAAAGCCAAGAGACCTGCCACTCTCCGAAGCAGACAGCACAGATGAGTTGCCAAAATTATGAATTCGCAGTTGTGGCGTGTCCTTTTGACCATGAGCCGTACCTTCCAGCGAATTACCTTCCATTCCGGCGATGATCTAAACAATATACCTGGCAAATTACGCGTAATGATACCAATTTTCCATAGTTCATTAGCCCCCGCGGGTTCCGTAACGACCGCCTCCCCTCCGCCCCCTCGGCTCAATTAAGCGGGCTGTCAATCACAATGAATGATTTACGTCATCCCGCGGCCTTGGGCCTGTGTCAAGTTCGCGGGGTCAGCGGCCTGCGGGGGGAGCAGGGGACATGACCCCCGCAGGCCGTTATACTCTGCCGGCCGGTGTTGCCAAGCGAATGTTACATGCGCCTGTCGCCCCCCTGCTCCCCCTGAGCAGCGGCACACATGCGTTACATCACCGGTCGCGAGCGATGGTAACTTTCCGCTGCTTTCTTAACGCTAAGGCCACTTCGCGTTTTTTTAGTTTATGACAGACTCGATTGGTCCTGCTCGAGTGTTCCTCTATAGTTACTTTTTTATGGCTTAGTTCAACCTCATTATTATGATGTTACCTACTTAATCATGTTACGTTAATTCGTCATAAGAAAAATACACCATTCTTTTGGCGAATATTTGAAAAATGACGAGTTGAAAGCGAGAAGCGCTATCTCGAATCTGAGTCCTCTAATATCAGGATAAAAGTCTGGGCGTAACGAGTCACAAAAAAATGAGAGGGCTCGCAGACGGTGCACGTGTGGAGGGCCCTCCCCTGGTTCCAGCCCTCGAGGGTCCTTTGTCTCGGGTGCATTTCTCGGCGCTTGGAACAGCAGAAATTTAACCTTTCAAATTGTAAACTGACTTTGTGCGATGCGGGCTCTCGCATCACACGAAACATAAGATGGCGCGGGCTCCTGTGCCATAGATACGCACAATGTTTGGCATCTTAGTATTGAACACCAGAAACGAAATATTCGCAGTTATTTTACCTCTGACAGGTCCTTTCTGCCGACGACATAAGGATCACTCTCATACAAACTCCGAGGTAGAATATCTCTGCACGGACTGTGGCTGTTTACTCTGTTCAGATCCAATGTAAACAAACTAACAGGGCGTTACTATAATGCTACCAATTTCGATGTCACTTTAACCGTACAATAAAGAAATACAGTGGGTACATTAATGTGGACGAATTTTATATATTTTTGTTTACATTTGCATTAAATTGGATCTAATGTTTAGTTACTAATAATTAGTAACAATTGTTATTCAGTAGTAATTAGTAACAAGCCAGTGTATTGTCAAAATATAATTAGCTATTTCTTATTGCACAATGCACATATTATTATTGTACTCGCATTGCTGTATCGGTTTTAATGAGTTTTAACTCGTTTGTATAAAGACGGGCTAGGCGGTAGGGCCCAGGACCAACAACGATCCCATAAATTTTCAAATATTTGGCAAAGAATTTAGATATTTGCAATTTATCTCAGTCCCGGTCTTAATAATGAGTAAGATTCTCCATCTTGACCCGTATGCCTACAGATGTGACGATGCGGGCTCCCTCAGCTGTCTCCCTTGAGACTTTACGGGCATTATGTCAAACAGCTGTTTATCGTCTTCTGTGTCATTCGCGTTAAGAATGCAGTGAGTCAACGGTGCAAATGTCGAAATCGATCAGTGTGCTTTTTTCACATTAACCAATTGAAGTAAGCATTAGACTTTTGCACTGATGACTGACTCACTACAAACTAATCGCAAACCGCAATATACTATTATAGTGGGGCCCATAATGCAACATCGTGGCGAAGGTGTGGCTTGCAAATGATCAACTAATGATCAACTCGTGACATAAAAACCAATTATTAGCTAATAGCATAATTCTAATTATTTAAATAATAATTGTTTCACGGTTTGTAAAAAACAAAGAAAATACTTTTGAACATGATCAATGTAATCCCGACTCTAAGACTGCGGCGTAAGGTTTATATTGCACAATGCAAACAAAATATTGTACTCTTCAGAGGCAACGTGATTTCGACTTTATGACAAAAGGGTAGGGCTCAGATTCTATTAGGCAGCTTATTTGGAGTGAGTGTGGCACTCGATCAATTGATTATTTTGAGATATCCGCGACACTCATGGACAAGTGGCACCGTGACCTCACCGCACGTGTCCCGCAACAATGCGTTACCACCGCACAAGCGATATGCAACCTTAACGCCGTCCAGTACGACTCAATTTGGTGTAGACTTTAAATGTGTGCGGGTTACTCGTTCTTCTAACTACCCGCAATTTGTTGTGAACTCTATAACCTTGTAATAAGGTTGGTATTTGCAAGTTTCAACCTTAGGTTGACATCTTTGTTAATTTTAAGTTTGCAAATAAATCGAGCTGTCTCGTATAATCGACTTGTGAGTTTGTGAGTCACCCCGCACCCCGCACCCCGCACCCCGCACCCCGCACCCCGCACCCCGCACCCCGCACTCCGCACCCCGCACCCCGCACCCCGCACACGGCGCACGCGAGGAACAAAGCCAATTAATATAAAAGGTACGCATTAATCGACCGCTTTGTCATAATATAACATTTTGCCTGTTAAGTTTGCTGATGAGGTTACGAGGTGACGTAACACACTAATATTAAATACTGGCTGTTTCCCGCGGCTTCCGGAATAAAAAGTAGCCTATGTTTCAATCCAAACTCCAGAGCCTAAAATACTACCATGCTAAATTTCAACAAATTCCGTTCAGTGATTTTTGCGTGAAAGGGTAACAAACATCCATCCATCCGTACATCCATCCATCCTCACAAACTTTCACATTTATAATATTAGTAGGAATAGCTGTCCAGACACACGTTGTTCTGTCTTAACTATGAACTGGAATAAATAAATAACTAAGTACACCTACCAATACGGCAATACCAACCTGCCGGGGCCGGCAGATTTTTATGAAATAAACCAAACAGATAAACTCAACGATAAATATTTGACAGTCAAGTGACTAGCTCAACACACTGGACATGTAGTACATAATATAGAAAAATTCAATCTTCGTCTTTAAATTTTCTTGTATTTTTTCCAATATTTCTCACATTTATATTAAATCTTTCCCTGAACTTCCACAATTATTTCCACACCGATTTGGCTTTAGCGAGACATTGAAACTGCAATCCATTTTTATATATATACAGGAAAAGCTATTGAGAGGAACATGGGGCATGCTTTTCACCTTCAACGTTTTCTTGGTGTGACTACAGTCGCCCTTCTAAACGGCAATTTCATCCATTTAGTCTCTTCGCCGCCATGATAGGTGTTCCTGAACATAAAACAGTAATGATACCTGCAGGCAAACTTACTTATATTTTTTAATAGTTGTTGCCCGCGGCTCCACCCGCGTAAACAAATCCCTCGGGAACACTGTACTTTTTCGGGATAAAAAGTAGCCTATGTTTTAATCCAGAGCCTGAACTACTACTAAAATTTCATCTTTTTTTTTAGTTTTTGCGTGAAAGAGGAAATGTCCATCCATCCATCCATCCATCCTTACAAACTTTCATATTTATAATATCAATATGATTTCTTTTTAAATCTGTTTAAAGAAAGCAAAATATAACGAATTTAAAACTTAAAAAAACTTTAAGGGCCCATCATCGATCCCTGCGGCACTCCGCTGACTTTCTACATACAGGTGTATTATCTGATGACCCACTCAACGCTTTGTATTCCATTATGCGAAAGAAAGTTCACTGTATCTCAGTCACGTAGCAGAGAAATGTTTAAAAATAATATGTAATATGTATTAATAGTAAGTTGATTTCGAATTCGTATTATGGAAGATAAGGTCTGATTAAATCTTTGCTAAATATTTTTTTCATTTCCTGACAATTAATGTGCTCAACCAGTCATGGTTTCCAATTGCCATACAGGAATAATACTACACAATTAGACATGGACCCGTGCTCGTTAGTATAACCTAGTCAAGTTTGTTTTATATAGTCTGTACAGGGTAGGTTAATATTAATAGTAATTAGAATAAACATAATCTCATAAACTCAAATTCAGCAAAATTTGATTTCTATAATCTATATAATATGTTATTAAATAACACTTACAGAATTGTCCTACTGCCTACATGACAAGATGCATGGCGAGAAGAACCGGCGTAAGAGACTCACACGGGGCCACCTGATAGTCAATTAATTATTAAGTGTTAGCATGTGGGATAAAAAACGATATATGTTTCTTCTCTTACTAATAGCTGGTAATATATGCTATAGTAATTAATCTGAGGTCTAGTACATAATAATATTATACATACTATAATATTAATGCGTGAAGCAAAAACTTTCAGTACCTAGTTCTAAGAGAATACAGTACAGAGCTGTTGTTGTCTGTACTACAGACTACAGCTTTACGACAAACGGAGGAGAATGATATTTAACAAAGTTAATGTGGAGGAATGTGTGCAATTATTATGAGCGAATTTCGACGACAGGGCGACCTCTAAGTACTAAAAAATATAACAATACCTACATATTTCGAACTAGCTGTTGCCCGCGACTACACCCGCGTAATTACAGTATCCCGCTGGAACACTGTAATTTTTGGGGATAAAAAGTAGCCTATGTGTTAATCCAGAGCTTAAACTACTACCAAACCAAATTTCATCAGAATCCGTTCAGTACTTTTCGGGTGAAAGAGTAACAAACATCCATCCATCCTCACAAAACTTTCACATTTATTATAGTAGGATAACATCATACACGAGTAAATCGTGATGCAGATTGCAGGCGGACGCGGGGCGGCACGTGTAGGTACCAGGTAGGTACCAGGTAGGTAGAGGTAGGTAGCATGTGGCTCAGACTTCGTGTCTCCGGTTCCGCTATCAGCACGTGATTTATCAGTGCCAGACACAATGGCTCTTATCATCGCAATTACCTGCGTCGGCAAGTTAGGCGCGACGATGTTGGAATTTACCAGTTACCTGACTAGAACTAGCTTAAATAGAGGTGAGGTTACTAACTTTATAAATTAATAGTGAATAGTGATAGTTAATAACCGCCACCTTTTTTGGAAGTCGGTTAAAAATTAAGTCTACATTCTAAGAATTAACGTAACACTATAAGTAAAATGATGCCATGATCCAATTTTCGAATGCCATAATATTTTAATGCATTAACAGTTAAGATATTCTCAACTGTTACAGCAAAGGTAATCAGTATTTTCATTTCAAGTAAGTTCATTGACTGAGTGTGTACGAGTACATATACTAATAACTGTCATTGGATCTTGTAAATCGCTGTGTAATAGACGTTCAGAGTTATTTTGCCTCTGAAAGGACCTTTATGTCGATGACATAAGTATCACTTCCACACCACGTCAATCTGGTCCCGTTCTAAGTTCTCGAAGAACTTGTGTTACGGGTACCACTACCAGACAACGGAAATATATTTAATACTTTTATACTATACACATATTTTAGATTTTTATTATATTGACTTAGCAAACTGTTTATTCCTTTGGCGGGATTCGAACCAGCGACCTCCACAGAGCATGAGCACTGACGCCCTAAGCCTCTGAGCTGCAGAGATCGTCTCTCATAGAAACTCCGAGGTATCATAACTCTGAAGTCTGAACGGACTGTTAAGACTGTTGCTAATGAGCGAGGAAGAAAAAGGACCCAAGTGTGAAGTGGATTCAGGTTCACTCATTAGTCATCACTCATCAGAAGTCACAACCAGCTCACGGTCAAACCGGGGTGACTAGAGCACCACTTACAAAGACTATGACTCAGAGGATACGAGTTATAAAGAGAGGGACTGAGGCAAATTCAGTCTATAAATGTTCAGAGGGCTTATAGAAATGAGAAAGCAATAAGATTTGTGCGATTCCTAAACATTTTGTTTTTAATTTCGTCATTGTTTCGAAATTGTACTTTAAGCCCTCAGTTTAGTTTACGTGTTATTTTATTCACCTTTCTTCCAACGAATCAACAAACCTTGTGTAAATGGCAAACATATAAAAGTTAAAAATAACTTACACGACAATAAAAAAGATAATGTGAGGGAAATTAACATTCGAAAATGCACCTTGGCTATAAAGGTTAAGGATTAATTATATTATTATTAGCACGAAAATAATAACAAAAACAACATAATTAAACCAAATAATGAAAATTAATGTTTAATTTTAAACGAAATCAATATTATTATTCTAAGCATAAAGTGATGAACTATTTACTAATAATAAATACTATTAAGCGGAAGTAACTCTATCTGTCGGACACTGACATTTTCGGGATAAAAAGAAGTCAGTTTTATACCAGAGCTTAAACTACCACCATACCAAATTTGATCAAAATCTGTTCAGTAGTTTTCGCGTGAAAGAGTAACAAACATACATCCATCTATCCTCACAAACTTTCACATTTATAATATTAGTAGGATTTAATTTAAGACAAAAGATACAATTAGTCTAAGATGCGTTTACAATAAGCAAAATACTTCACAATACAATAAAGTAATCCAATTTTAATTATCTTATTCGGAGCCCAGAACGACGGGGCCGCAATTCCTGGAGACCCATCCATCCATCTATCAAGAGTCCTCAAGCTTACCACGGTAAAGAGAGAACAGTAGGGCATTACATGTTAATAAATATGTAATCTAAGGCCGCTCGTCGCGTTATTTGCCTACTTTTGGGTTGGCGCAAGGGTTGTCACGTTTATTTTTGGTCAAAATTATATTTTTTGTGTAATATGAGCATCAATACATTTTTATTTATTCAATAAAATTAAATGATTTTGATATTTTTAATGCATGAAATATGGGGTAAAAATAAAAGGCCTTTATTTACATTACTTATACGAAATAGTATGTTTTATTTTCAATTTCAACACATGAAATTAGACACAGAAAAGAATTTCCTGCGGTTTCTGGAATTTCGGAATGCGTTATTGTTAGCAGTTAGAGTGAAAAAAATTCTCATCCTTATGTACAACTTTTTTAAAAAACTTACGGGGAAGCATGGACAGGGCATCGCAAACTTTATGTCGTTCATTTGACGGTAAATTGATATGCCGATTTTAATATTAATATGATCCTTTTCGAACGCTTCGCGAAATACCTGTTCCATCCTTTCTATATAACCAAAAAAATCATCGGGCAGGACCATAGGTAAATTTCCATCTGTACCATAATTCCTGTAATTAAGATCTGTAACTTCTGAAATTAAATTACTTGCACGATGATTAAGATCGATATAGTCTTTTAAAAATTGACAGTCCTTATGGTAATCAACACATTTTTTTAATAAATATCCACAAACATAAAAAAATGAATTTTTTTCCGGTAGTGCAAATTGTATGTAGTCAGAACGTAAGATTTCACGCAAACAATTATCTTGTTCTTGTGTATGCTTGCCATCGCTACTGCTAGTTATATGTTTGTCGATGTATCTGGCGCCTGATTGAAAATTTGTATGGTTATTTAAATTCATTAAAAATTCTGTCAGATCCACAGAACAATTGCCATCTTTAGGAGCCTTTGTTATATTTGTAAAGTAAAATGTTCTAAATGCAGATATGAACTGCCTACTTGTTGGTTCTGTAGAATTACTGTTTTTTGGCCTAATCTTCCAAAAAAAATTCTCTAAAACGTCCTGATTGAGACGTCTTGTAAATAAATATTCAAACCCTTCCTGCTTAAGATTATCATATAAATGTAATATTGACTTAATAGTTATTTGAAAACCATCAATAAACTTGACTGTTTTCGTAACGTCGGATCCGTTTTTTGAATTAAATAATTTTAATGTTTGGAAAAGCATTAACATATTATTAAGAAAATCTCTTTGGTCAGTATTTCCACAAAACGCACTTTTGTACGAATAGCTATGACGGTACGTCGAAGAGTTAAGTGCGTCGAATAAATCATTCATATTTTTAATGAATTCAACTGTTTGTCTCGCAGATTCGTCAATTCTTTTAAAATCTATGTACGTGGATAAGCTTACTGCAACGGACCTACTCAAAAGTTGCGTTGCATATCGGACTTTCATTTTTTCAAAATTTGTAGGGCTAATATGGCTGTTTGTTAACTTATACGCTTGTCTAAAAGTCTTGTATTTATCGTCCTCGTAAAATTTTACTATATGTTCATATTTTGCAACTCCACCATTTTGTAAATGAAAATCAAATGTCATCAAATTATTACGAACTAATTTTATTAAGTGTGATGCGTCAAAAACGTAATAGATTTTATGATCATTAACAGTGAAATAGGTTCTTTCTACGCATATCCCCCTTTTTTTAGCAGAATTCAAGAAGTCTGATCCAAGATCGGATACAAACACTCTAATTTTTAACCCGACCTCAAAAAGTTTTACTATGATTTTGTCGATCCATTTGGATACATTATCATCACTTTTACAATCTGATAACAAAGCAAATCCAATTGGTTGTGACCATTTTACGAAAATACCTCTTACTAATACAACTAAAGCGTGTTTCGCCGGTGATAGTGATTGTTTACCATCTACTTCATGAAACCCAATGATTTTGTCGTCCTTAATATTATAAAATAGATTCGTTTTGAGACTCATTGTACCCACTACTAAAGTGCATTGTTTCTCCCTATCAGACATATTATTTATTTTTAATTTAAGAACAGCCATTAAATCTTCATTGACCTGCGTAGTTATAGGAATGTACAGCTTACTTAGCGTAGTTTTACATGGCAGGCAAAGAGTTTCTTGTAATAAACGGTAGGCATGTGGGCTGACATAATACAAATTCAAGCAAAACATTTTGTACGCCAGATTGTATCTGTTATCTTTAACTTTATGACTTGACTTTAGATCTACTTGCGCTTTAACAATATCAGCAAAGTTTTTTGATAAAAATCGGTCACATAGTTTAAAAAATATGTATTTTTGTGATTCACCTAAAGTCTGTCCAATTTCATGTTCTGTTAACCGTTTTTTTATATTTGTCAAATCGGATTTTAATTTCCTTTTGCGCGGTGTATCAGCAGAAAGTGAAGCTGTAGTTTGGAGTACGTTCTCTGATGCACCGATCCTCTGTGTTTGGCTCGAAAAACTGGATGTTGGTAAATCAATTTGGGTATATACTGACATTACATTAATTTGAGTTTCTTTATCATCTATATTCTTTGGCAAACGTAAAAATGGTAAACAATTCATCCTTAACCGTTTTCGTTGAGAGTTTACAAAAATGTCTTCTGTTTTGAAGTGGTCCTCACATACTCGTCCAATAGGGGTTGCTTTTGACTCTAACAAGTCTTCGCGATCGATTAAACGTAGCCACTGTACGCGCCTGCAACAATAATTATACAAATAGGTGAAATGAAATAAATATAAAAGGGCATTTTTCCGAATACGCCAATTGTAAATAACCACAGAATCTAACGTAATCAGGGGGAAGTGCGAGAAATCCTTACAATGGGGGTTAAAAATTGCTAAAATTATAATTGCTAAATCTATATGTAATTTATGAATGGTGTGCACCTCGGTAACAACAGAAAAATAAAATCAATAAAATCATTATATTTTATGATAAATAAGCATTCGGAATTATTAAAATTGTAAATTGCACTATTTGCTGCACGCACCTTAAATAATTTATATAATATTAGGTGGACGTACATAGTAGGTCCCAAAACGTGGCTGACTGTATTTGCCGCGTTTTGTACTTTGGCTGGGACTACTAACTGACTAATATGATCCGGAATCCCGCGGGCCCGGGAAAATTTAGAGCGCTGAAAATAGAACTCTGCTCTTATAGACTTGAAAATCGAAATGTCTCAGTCGTCGAGCTGTCATATTTGACATTGACACTTGTGTGTTCGATTTTCAGCTCTATTGTATTAGCTTCAGCAGAGTTCTATTTTCAGTGCTCTGAATTTTCTCCGGCCTTCCGGATCATAATTCATAATATAGCCTTAAAGTGAAAAAATAGTGTAGGCACTAGGCACCTACCGGGACGTGATTGTGATAAATATCGTGGAATCTTTAGAGAACTATGAAAACATTATATTTTTTATGTCGCCGACAGCAACATGAAATTGTAAATAATGTACAATACCTACCATCAATAATTTCGTAAATCTTACCTAAATTTTAAATTTTAATTAGGTATAAAGTTATAAATTATTTTTAATAATTATATTATAACGAGTGCACCGGAGACCGTTCCCTCTCGCTCGCACCACAGTTCGCCACGCTCCGCCGGCCAGCAGCGCGTCGCGTCGGTACGCAAATCGTGTGGTTCGTGTCCGACGCTCGCCCCATAGCCCCCACCCCATAGATTATACATCTGATATTATATACTAGTAGCGTGCCTGCTGGCCGCTACTCGCTAGACTCCCGCGCGCTACCGATCGGACTAGACGATACTCGATAATACTGTGTACTGTTTTTTACTGTTTCCCGCGTTTTTGCTCCTGTATAAAATTACCTATTTTGTGCCTATAAGTGAAACCATTGTATTTAAATAAACTATACTGTGAAATTGTGTTCCATTCAATAAACAATTACGAGAGACATTTTGGTTTTCATTTATTAAAATTAACACAAATGTTTAAAAAAGTCGGTTATTACCTTTTTTCTTCAGTAGGTATTGCAAAGAATGATAAATGCGGGTTTGAGGAACTGTTATTTAGACACCCAAAGACACTACAATATTTTTTGCCGTTTTTCGAAGTCATTATTATGAAAACAATCGTCGTCGGTCGCAATTCAATACGCGCCCGGTACGTGTACGCGTTCAGTCACACTTACGACACAACCCGCACTGAGAGCGCCTTATCATTTCTTATACGAGGCTTGTGCCTGTGTGCGGATAGGCGCCCGGCACGCACGCACACATTCAAACCGATCACGATTCCCGGCACGTTTGTATGAAGATATTCTACTGTTCTTATACAGTGACCTTACTCCAGATAATTGGCAAATTTGTTAAATGTTCAACAACTTGTGGGACGTTCGAACTTTTGTTTAGTAATGTTCCGCCTATTAATAACAGTTTTTGCGGCGACTAACTTTGCCATTGTTCTAACTTCTAAGGGTCTATTGGAATACTATTTTGGGAAGCTTGAATATTGTAGGAGTAGTATGGGGTGTTGTCGGGTTTCATTGGCTTCCAGAATCATGACGCGTCGACAAAACACGTGAAAAAAGGGGCACTGATCGGACTGCACGCGCTTATTGTACGCTTGAGATCTGTTATGCTATCACTTCACATGGCTATTATATTGGCTGTTGGGAATATCCAATAGCCAATATAATAGCCATGTTGGCCTGAGTGAGAATCGGTCCAACATGCAAATAGTTAATAGAGAAAAACACAACCAATACATGTCAGACACATAATCACAATATGTCTACAACTTGAGATTTGCGTATTTGACACCTCGATATTTTGAACCCTTTGATGTGTCCAAGAAACCGACAACACGGTAACACGTATTTGGCCTTATTTGTCAAATTGGCAAATATGGCCAATACAATGTCAAAGAAACTGTCCATATATATTTGCCAAATACGCCGATTACACAAATACAAATAGACGTGAGAAGTGCGGCATTGGACCGCCGAATTGATGCGAGAGAGTTATCTCAACTTATGTCGCGTCGCGTCTACAGGCTGTATAGGTGACGCGTCACGAAGCAAATGTAATTAGCCTACGGAAATAAGGCTATAAAATCAACATAAATTTCTCTTTTTATGTTTTAGCGTGCCCGGGTCGCGTGTCTTAACTCTGAGGGCACATTGCTTCGCTTTTTATACGTTTTTTATAAGGCAATTGACAAAGACTCGTAATTAAAAACAGCCTTCACTGTTTTAAAAGCACGAAAATAGGGCTATTTGTGAGATATTTCTAATAGGAGCGTGGTAAATATTAAGTTTAACAATTCTATAAATTATAACCATAGCATTCAAATGCACCACCACAATATTAGAATTTCCTCTACTTGTTTTCGTATCGTGTCTGTGTATTTTTAGATTCAGAATCCTACATTTTGTAAACATATCCATAAGTGTCCGTACACGTGAAGTGTAACCAGTGTGTGTGTTGGTGTGTTTGTCGAGCCTGTCCGCATCTTATCACCGCGACTTACAGCGATAAACTTGTAAACTTTAAGTATGTACACAGTTATACACTGCTGGTTATGTGAAGAACGATTACGAGCGTTTACGAAAAGTTGTTTGACAGGTTTCCGAGTATGGACAGCAAATATATTAGAAACTAGCTGTCCCGACACACGTTCTGTCTCAACTATGAACTGGAAAAAATAAGTAACTACACCTACATATACACATACTTATTTCTTGTTCCTCTTCAGTCCTTTCATTCGCAATATATCGAATCCTAGTTGCATTACGGCTTTGTCGGGAAAGATTCGATCGTCTTTGTCGCGACATTGTTAATGATAATATCGGCACAGTAAGCTAATAGAAACTCAAAACAAACACGGCTACCGGTCAACTTCAAAATTTCTAATTGTCAAATTTTCAACTACACTTACAACTACAAGCATAGACAACATTACGTTTAGCTGTCAGTTGCGTTTTGTTATACCACGTTTTATATCACATACCACGGGAACGGGATAAAAATCATATGTCCGTCTCTTGGTTTTAAGCTACCTCCCCACCAATTTTCAGCCAAATCGGTTCAGCCGTTCTTGAGTTATAAATAGTGTAACTAACACGTCTTTATTTTATATAATATATAGATCATAAATTAAAAATCATAATATTCCCAACCCATTTTTAGATAAAGTAGTATTTGTGACAATTGTTAGTTTTGTAGCATATATAGTTTCATTTGGTCGCAAAATGTACCAAAAAACAGTCAATTTATGTCAAAATCGTAAACGCGTCCCTAAAATGAATACAAACACTAAGGACTTAATAGGAGTTAGGAGTTAGAACGACACTCGGTAGCGTACTATAATGTTTCCAATTTAAAAGCCACTTACAGAAATACAATGACACATTGATTTAGTGGAATTTAATCATTTTGTTAACGTTTACATAAAATTTGATCTAACAGAGGATTGTGCCTAATTCTTGTGTCTTGATTCTACCAATTTCCAAAACTATAGTCTATTCGTGTTAAGAAGGCAGTGCGTCAAATTATTTTACGCATGAATTAGTAAACATGTTATTTACTAAATCAAGCGAACAATTAATGTCAAAATTGACCAATGATGAATGACGCATATGCCGTGTTCACATTAACCCTTTAAAGTAGGCCATTTTGACATGTGCACGCATGATTCACTGCCTTTAGTCGCTGTATGTGTACTCGCTGCGAGCAAACACCGGAGATAACCGCAAGGGTTACTCTGTTTGAGCAGTGCCGGACGAGTCAGGGGGAGGAGGGGGTACCTCAGATGGGGGGAGGTGCTTGAGGAGGGCCCGAAGCTTAACACGTGTAAAGAGATTATAATTATCACGTCACTACTCGTAGATATAGGTGTAGATTATCAGCTATGGGCTATGGTGTGTTAAGTACTGAATGTTATGTTTAAGACATTAACATTATTTCACCAAATTTCTTTAAACTCGTTTATTTCAAACCCAAAATTGATCTCTCTATCATTCCATGTTTGAACGGGATAGACATATCGGAAACCATAGCTGGACGTTATTTATAATCATACGTCGTTGGTGACATTGGGGCTTAAACTTACGTAGTAGGTAACTGTTTAGTCATCTGTGCTCGAACTCTTATTTATAGCTTTGAAGCACAGCTTAGAAAATACTTATTGTATAATGTATATACTTACGTACAGAGAAACAGCTTTCATAGAATGATCCAAAACGATCCAAAGTTGAAAATTTCAACTGCTTACAAATTTTCCACACAATCGTGGACACACCGTGCCTATTCTTGCAGTAGTGCAATCAAATCGAAAGCTAACTGTGTATATCTAGCTGTTTATCTGTTCCTCTTTATTTAATTTGTGTTTATAGTTTAATATTTGCAAGTTGTTATTTGCTACGTAATTCTGCTGTCGGTTAGAACGCGTGAATACATAATATTATTTAAATTGTATGATATTTATTCCTATTCCTATTCTTCCTTTGCTCGACGGCGTCCCTGGCAGTGGCAGACCTGGTGAGTACTAGCGCATAGCTTCTTTCTTGTGTTTGTTGTGTTGTATCGTCTTTTGCCGGTGAGGAAGTAGTATCCTGGATACACCGTGGCGACTTTACGTACTATCGATATCGTTTTGTATTCAAATCGCGTCATTTTAGTCACAAAGTGTTTGCATCCTTGAAAGCTATGAGATTCTAAACTCTAGTAAAGGAATGGACGACAAAAATTCTGCCTTCTTCACAGCAACATTTTAGCGACTTCAGTTGCAAAGTCGTTGTAAGTTGTTCCGCAGTATTTGTGTTTCGTCCCATTTATTTTGTAAACAGCCCGGGCCGTTAGCAATTTGTTTTTTCGATAGCATTTGTACCTCAGCGGAAGCTCCGAATGATCTTCGTGAGGGGAATTGCCTTGTTTATTAGCAATAAATTACTATAATCGTACATAATTACATCTTATCTTAATTTATTTATGACAACCATTACTTTAAGGGCCATTTAATTAACAAACTTCGAGCTGTGTTTCAATTTTTGTTACTATTTCTGTACTTAGCTCGGTACCTACAAGACAAAGATATATAGAGTATTCCTAGCAACTTTGAATTAAACAAAAAAAAATGGTTGACTGTTAAGTCGGTTTACGGACGACAATTTTACGTGATGACGTCATCACAAGCCGAACATGCCTCTCTGTCGCTTGTTCCGCGCTCTCGCTCGCACGCTCGGCTCAGGCGTCAGGCGTCAGGCGTCAGGAGGAAAGTGATAATGTTTCGTGCGTGCAGCCAGCGTTCATTGATTTGTTACGACGTTATCACGTCAAAACAAATTTAGGTTACGTATAAGTACATGTTTTATACTTTTATACTTCTATATTTATGAAAGAAACCCATCAATAAGGTTGTTCTAAATAAAAAACGGACATTTTGGGCATTATATATGATCTACTGCTTACTTCATGACGTTAAAATATTAAAAATGTTAAAAATGTCGGAAAAAATATACTAAATAAAATAACATTTAACTCTGGGACGAACTGTCACCAGCAGTATTTCCGGACCTATACGACCTGCAAACCTTCAAGAAGAGAGCGTATTCCCTCTTAAAAGGCCGGCAACGCACCTGCAGCTCTTCTGATGTTGCGAGTGTCCATGGGCGACGGTAGTTGCTTACCATCAGGTGACCCGTTTGCTCGTTTGCCCCCTTATTTAATAATAATAATAATAAAAAAACATTATGCTCTTTACGGCGCTGTTATGGTCACAGCTGATTTTGTTGATGTTATTTACTTATTTAGGCAAAGTCTTTGCTTCCTCTTTAAGAGGGCGTATAGAGGTAAATTGTCGATCTTATATTATATTTTGATTCTTACACTCGATAATAAGCCACAAATTGATTGTTTTTTTTTAATAAAGATATAACATTATATATAAAAGAAACTGGAATTAGTGAGAAAATGAAATTGTAATATTTTATCCATAGAAAAAATCACAAATCACGTCTAATTTTTGGACTAAAATCAATTTATGTTCAAGACCATGCATATAACCGAGTCAATATTTTAATACATAATATAAAATTATATTACCTAGTGACTGTATCAGTGGTTTAGAAAAATATTGTACGAGTTATTAAAATAAAACTATTTCGGTGCCTACTACGTTCTTATTCCGCGTAGAACACTCTCGCTCTGTTTCACCGCCCATGCGTGACGGGCATATTTTGTTTCAGCCATCAGTTGTGATGGCTCCGTTGAGACGAGAGAACTGCTAAACTGCTGTAGTGTGCGCTCCGGCTCGAGGTAATACTTCGACGAAATTATGGCGAACAAAAGAAATCAAAGGAAACGCTCTAAAAGAGAACACAAGAAGTTAAAACTTCAACTCATGACTAATTGTCGAAGGTTTGTAACTATAATTTTGGTGGCGCTTGTAGTATATGCAAAATTGATCGATACTTTGACCATTCACGTGTTGGTGGGAGTATGAGTTTTTGTTTTTAGTATTTGGTAGATACTAACATAATTTGTAAGATGTTGCTAATGTATTGTATTACCCATATGGACTTATAATTTTATTTTACAAACCTTTTATTTACAATAAGCTATTTTGTATTTCAGGGCGGTTTTAGCTCGTAATAACAAACAAGCCGATGAATGCAATCCGGTCGAAGCACTAAGCAGTAACCTCTCATCAACTTTGTAAGTTTATTGCAATTTTTGGAGTTTACCAATAAGAAACGATTTACATTTAATGGCGCGGAGTCTGAAAATCTATGGGAGTAAAATCGAATTCACGACGTCTGACGGTCACACGGTACGATGTAACACGATGCTAGCCGAAGATGTTAGTTACACTTTTAAGTTCTCCGTTCAATATCAGAAATTATAATAAAAATTGACAACCTTCAAAATGTAAACAAATCAAAAATTCTTTAAAAAAAATATAATCGCACTTTTATAGGTAACTCGTGAAATGCAAAATGCGCCTTACCTAATATGTAAAAAAAGCTCAAGGCAAGCACCATCTGAACCTCAATTCTCGTATTTAAAGTAGACTTTCATTTTACTTTGATTATACTGTAAGTGAAGCGACTTGTTATCATAAGCTGATTTTGTGATGTTTGGGCCAATCAGGAGGCGTTAGAGGCTATTTTTACGTTTACGAGAATACCGGTTTGACAGTTTTAGCGTGTCGGGGCTTGATTTTAATTGTATTATTGCAGGTTTTATTTAGCAGAGTTGACCCTTAGGTATATAAAGATCCAATTTTGCACTTGTTACTTGTCAAAAAATGCCCAATATCTGGGTTCAAAATGCTTATCAAAGAAGCAATAAAAAAGAAAAAACAAAACCGTCGTTAACAAAAATGATTTTTGGTAATATCAAGTACAAGGCCAACTATACGTATAACCAAAAGACGTGTATTTTTGCAGTGTGTAAATTGTTGGTAAGCTGACAGACTTTTATATCGAACATTTAGTGCCTGAGTTAATTGACGCATGTCACACCAGAACAATACCACTGAGACAACCAACAGGTAATAAAAAACGTCAAAATGAAGTACTAACTGATGCTGGAACCTCGAAGAAATCTCACCTTTGAGTTCTGAATTGATGAAAATTTATTCTTCTGAATCTTCTGGTGGTCCTCCTAACGAAACAGTTTAGCC
The DNA here is from genome assembly GCA_037179445.1 of Phengaris alcon alcon. Classification (NCBI taxonomy): domain Eukaryota; kingdom Metazoa; phylum Arthropoda; class Insecta; order Lepidoptera; family Lycaenidae; genus Phengaris; species Phengaris alcon. Next base: position 12,491,871 of record JAYRCH010000021.1, on the reverse strand, counting down.
ATTCGTAGAATAATGAGACATAGTTTAAAACAAAGTAGCTTTTTCAGTCTGCCCCTATGTATGCTTTGAAACTACGAAACAGGTTTTGATGCATGCATGATTCAAGAGGAAGTTGTATATGTATATAACATGCATAATATAGTAGAGAAACACTGAAAAAGGTATACAAAAAAGTCAGTGATGGTATGTTAACAATGTCTGTCTGTTTGGGATAAACAACAATAATTTTTTTTTATTTTTTATAAATAAACGCTTAAAAAAAAATTCGCTTATGAAAATCGGGATCAACGGCAATCTTGTTTTGGGCCCATTCACCGAATCTACGCCTTGCATGTGTGCAAGGATTGAAGCCACACGATCACCTAGATCGTGTGACTTCAATTCTTGCACGAGTTGGATTTGTAAGCACGCAAACCAAGATCTTTCCGCAAAATATTCCATAAAGTGGATGGACACATCCAATTCCTGTGCACGATGGTGGATAGACTCATTCGAGTCTTCCTCTACGCTACGCTCTACAGCAGCAATGACTTCTTCTGTACGAACTGTACGACGTCTCTGTGTATGCGTATTATCATTTAGAGTAAACGTGGTGCGAAAACGTTCCATAGATAATCGAAATAATTGCTCTGATGGACGATTATGTTGACCTAAAAATGGACGTAGTGCGCGATACGTATTTCGAACAGAACCATGATTTTCAAAATAAATTTACACAATTTGGAAGCGTTGTTCAGGCGTCAGTCTATTCATTTTGAAATGCCAAACCAAACTAAACATAAATCACTTGACAGCTGACAAAATGGCCGCCAGTTAAAAAGCTATTGCCAGCTTAAAGTTCTATACCTCTAAAAAAACATCATTTAGTGAAAATCGAAGAAACATAAAAAAATAACGAATTTGCAAATTTTATACAACGGTAAGTAAATGTACTTTTTAAAATCACTATATTTATATTATTAGCGAAGCGCTATCTATTATTATCGAAGCCTTTCCTCTACAAGCCTCTCCTGTAGTGCACTTTTATGAGTTAGCTTAGTATAAATTATCTAGGATCTAGGATAATTGGGATGGTTCGCGCTCATTGGGGGAGGCCTATGTTAAGCAGTGGACGGCGACAGGCTGATGATGATAGTATAAATTGTTGGTGTCGGTTTGTTACTCTTTCACGCAAAAACTACTGAACGGATTTCGATGAAATTTAGTATGGTAGTAGTTAAGGCTCTGAATTAAAACATAAGCTACGTTTTATCCCGAAAAAGTACTCAAGCGCTGTATATTCAAGCGCGAAAAATATATATCAAGCGGTCTCGCACGTCGCGTCGAGGTGATACTTGATAGGGTCCCGTTTTTACCCATTGGGTACGAAACCCTAAAAACATTTTCAACACTGTATACAGAAGTATAATATTGCAGTGACTAAAGTTATTTGCTGAAGAAGTTTTTTCTCCAAGAACACTATTCCAGGCGGGTGAAGCCGCGGGCAAAAGCTAGTATGTAATATAGTTAAGCGTTAAGGTACTTCTAAATAAATTACAGCCTGAAAATAAACTATTTACTGTAAAAATAAAATTAACATTATAATAATAACTTTATTTATTTTAGGTACCAACTGTTAATTTTATTTTTCTGTTTATGGTGTAGTGCGGTGTACTTTTTCTTACCTTTTCGTTTTATTTATCACTAGTGTAAGTACAGACGGATAATCTGACTCGCACTTAGCCAAGTGTTATCTGACCTTTTTGCGTATACTATGTTCGTACAAAGCACGACGCGGCCCGCGGTGACTTTTTTTATTTTATTTGGAAAAATCTGCAGCTAACAAATAATAGCAATAACTGTAATTACTAGAAAACAAAGAGCCTATAACAAGTTTTCAGTAATAAAAAAATTAGGCCTTTTCATCTGCTATTGGATGATGAAACAGCACCTATACAGTATACTCCGAGCGAATTCCCGCTCTTGAAGTCCTGTAGTGCCTGGGACAGTCGGTTTTTAAATGTCGTACGGGTGCCCAAGCACCCCCGGCATTCTCCCAACACAGTCGGCCTAGTCCAGAGGAATGACTGGACAGTACGTCTGGCGCCAACCGTGTGCGGGTTTCCTCGCGATGTTTTGCCTCACCGTCGGAGCGTCCGTATAATGTACTTGAGATCTGAAAGCGTCCGTATAATGTACATGAGATCTGAAAGCGTCCGTATAATGTACATGAGATTTGAAAGCGTCCGTATAATGTACATGAGATTTGAAAGCGTCCGTATAATGTACATGAGATCTGAAAGCGTCCGTATAATGTACATGAGATCTGAATGCGTCCGTATAATGTACATGAGATTTGAAAGCGTCCGTATAATGTACATGAGATCTGAAAAAGTCTCACTGGTACACGCCACAACCTGGGAATCTAACCTCTCGAGTGCGAACAAACGGTCTACCCACCAGACCACGGAGCTCACTTTCACTCATAACCCAAGTAACAATGTATCGTGGTACAACAGGATAGTAAACGTCAATATATAATCGCGGCCAAGTCACGCTGCCGTTTTAGTAAAAGGGCCTCGTCTATACGCCCAACGTTGTTGTATAATCGTCGTACAAAAGTCACCAGTGTCTTCGCTGAAGACATTCAAGAGTCGTGTGAACGTAAAGTAATGACCTAGTTATACGCTGTCCCGACACACGTTGTTCTGTCGCACGACGCACCTATAAATATAGTGTTAATATTTTTCCAAAATTTCTCACCGTTTAAACCTTCCCTGAACTGATACGATTATTTTAAGACAAAAATTAGCCAAATCGGTCCAGCCGTTCTCGAATTTTATCGAGACATTCAAATTGCAATCCGTTTTTATATTAAAAGATTATTATATACATATTTTTTTTCTTTCGTCGCGTAATAAGATATAAGTGATATCGATTACTAAATGTGTGATAATCCGCTTGGCGGTTTGGATATATTGGACTTTTTGCGTTGCTGGCAAATTCGGTGTCTCGGGTTCGAATCCCGGTCAGACGAATATTTTTGTGATTCTTTTTGTTTATTTATAATCTAGATAAGGATTTAAATAAACAATGTATGTACAAAAATAATCTAGATAAGGATTAGGTAATATTGTATCCGTCTAAATAGGTTCTGAAAATACCTCATTATTTGTGATAATTTTTTTAAACTTAGAATGGGTGTTCCTATCCTATCGTTAAAAGGGAATAGGGAACCTATCCTTAAAAGAAATATCTATGCCATCGCGGACTTTTACGCGGTAGACCTATAACAGAGAAACAATCCCACCATACATTGTTTTATTATTTATCTCCAACGGGTTAGGTTCGGTAGCGTTTTCGATAAAAGCTCCCAGACGACTTGACTTTTTTCCGACACCTTCAACTATTATCGTCATAAATCAAACGATTTCCACAAAACATTAACAGATTATCGATCTAAACCTTCCCAAGGAACCACTCTGTCAGTCTGTCGGTAAATGTAAACTGCATGAAAATCCTTTCAAGTAGTTTTTGAGATTATCGCGAACATACGCTGCGCTAGCTGGGACTATGTTGTCCGGAATCCGGTAGGCCGGGGAAAATTCAGACCATTGAACATAGAACTCTTTATTAAGTTTAATTGTTAAATTATAGCCTATGACACACACACACAAATAATGTGGCTGCCTATTGCTAAAAGAATTTTAAAAATCGGTTGAAGTAGATCCAGAGATTACCCGTTACAATCTCGGCAAGTCACAGACTCACAAAGAAACAAACTTTACCTCTTTATAATATTAGTATAGTCCAGGTTTTAGTCACGACTTCGTACGCGAAGAAGAATTCTCGGAGAACCGTACTTTTTGTTGCGAATAAAAGTAGCATATATGTTAATCCAGAGACTGTTTAGTCTTAGTAGTAGTTTTACTACTATATCAAATTTCATCAAAATCCGTTCAGTTGTTAAATACGTGAAAGACTAACGAACATGCACATGTCCATACATAAAACTTTCGCGTTTCTAATTTAAGTAAGGATATCTTCGTCGTCGTATTTTCATGATTTTCTGAATGATGAATCTTTTGAATAGGAAAACGTTAGTAGGTGTTAGGCGTATAGATTGTGGTCATCCATCCTAGTTGAATCCACGTCCGGCGTTGCTTAACATGAGTTAGCGCTTCGACCATAATAGAACTTCTCACTTATTCCTCCTGGTATTAATATCCACCAATGATTAGGTAATACCTACGTAAAGTTTCAGCCAATTCAACTGATCAGTTATTCTATAGCATTTTATAATATGCTATATTCTTTAGACTGCCATAACTTTTATATTTATGAACCAATTGAAATGAAATAAACATTAAATTTGAAGTGGAGTTCAAACCAAAACGTATTAGTGAAAACCGCATTCAAATCGGTTAAGCTTTTGACTTCGTACGCGCAAAACCAATATCGCGGGAATTGTAAATTTCTCCGCAATAAAAAGTAGCCTATGTGTTAATCCAGAGTCTAAACTACTACCATAATAAATTTTATCAAAATCCGTTTAGTAGATTCTGAGATTAGCGCGTACAAACGTACAGACAAACAGACATACAAGCAAACAGACAAAAATCCTACGAATTCTACCAGTTACGATTTTATTATAATATGTATAGATATAGATTTATTTGTTCCACTAAAAACTCCGAGCGAAGCTCTCCGGTCTCCGAGGCACTGAGAATGAAACTGGCTACACGTCACATGGTAGATACGTCATAATAATATTATTTAAAGAAAATACCCTTATTGTTGAAGACAAATCATCAAAACATCGGTTCCAGTGCATCGTCATATAAGATCGGACCATCAATTGTCCAGGCGGACGGACAAACAAACAAATATAACAAGAACAGGTCCGCTCCCGGGATAACTAGTTTGCCCACTTGGCAGGAAGCTATTTACCTACAGATAACTTTAACAGCTTAAAAGGTTTAACATTAAAAGTATGTACTCAAAAGACTTTATAATTTTTCCACTTTTCAGCAAAAAGAGAGAAAATGATTAAAGGCTGTGTTCGGTGTGAATTGCGTTTAATGTCGGCGGTAGTTAATATTATGTAACTTAGGGATGATTTTTCAAGCGTCAGATAACTCATACCCGAGGAATAAATATGTCACTTTGACAGATTTTTTATACAAAACCTGTCAAAGTGACATGAAAAATCTGTCCAAAGTGACATTATTACTCCTCAGGTAAGAGTTATCTGAAGATTGCAAAAACAGCCCTTAGCCAAAAAAGTACCCCGTGCCCCGTGTAACTTTGCTTATTATTCTTCAATTAATCATTGAAGAGTTCGAATGTTCGGTTGCACCGCGCTGCACCGCGCATTTTTACTAATTTTATATAATATGTATTTCTTAAAGCAATATTATATTTAAAAAATATATTTGCTTTCAGCACACCTTCTTCGGCATAAACTTTAACTGTTCCATATTTCATACTCCTCCGTTCGCACTCTCGTAAAACTTTTCGATATATGATAAATAACTCGTAAATGATTCTCCAAGCTGCTTGGCGTAGGTAAACATTCAAAGTGTCATTCGTATCAACGGGGCTTAGACAAATATTACTTTAAAACTAATACGTTATCACTACTTAATATAGAACAAAGTCGCTTTTTCTGTCTGTCCCTATGTATGTTTAGATCTTTAAAACTACGAAACGGATTTTAATGCGGGTACAGTAGAGAAACACTGTTAATTTTAAAGGTTTCTATTACATTGCAAAAGCTGGCTCAACCCTACGAAATAGAGGCCGGTAGGAAACCCTTTCCAATATTGTATCCAGAAGTATATTGCAGTGAGTAGAGTTATTTGCTGAAGAAGTTTTTTCTCCAAGAACACTCAACCACGCGGGCGATGCCGCGGGCAAAAGCTAGTAAAGTTACAAAATAATAAAATGTATGGAATAAACCACACGATTTAGCCATCCATATTCGTTATTTTTTCGATATTGCACGTTGGCACTTGGCTAAGAATTTACTTCTTCACGTCTAAGGCCCACTTGCACAGGTCTTCTGGATAAAAGTTAACCCTGGGTTAAAATAGCATGCCCTCTTTCATAAATACGAGGCACGAGAGAGATAGCATGATATTTAACCCAGGGTTAACTTTAACCCAGATCCGCGCAAGTAGGCCTAAGTAAGTTAAACTCTGTGTAATATTTTAGGGCGGTAACAAAATTGCAATTAATTATCGTAAGTAAAGTACAAGCTGTCGATCAGCGGAGAAAGTTTCTGTCGCGATGACGTAGCAAGTTAGCAAATACATTCCCTACAGAGATATTTCACCTCGGAGTTTGAATGGGAGTGTTCCTTATGTCGTCGGCATAGAGGTCTGTCGGAGGTAAAATAGGAGTTATTTTGGAGCTACGGACTGTAGCTGGCCCTAACTGAAGGGCCATTAGGGACTTCGTTCTGGTAATCAGTCTGTGGGCTGTTCATTGCAAGTATTACGTAGGCCTTTCTAAATCTTCAGCATATAGAGATTTTAATAAGTTATTAACTTATGAAGCTGGAAATGTAGCAAGGTCGATTATACAAGAAAAACGTTGTTGTTTTTATTAGATCGAGAAACGAGCAGACAGATTACGTGATAGTAAGTGATTTCGCTGCCCATAGACATCCACAATGTCAGTGGGCTTGCAAGTGCGTTTCTCCGAAAGTCCGAACCCCTCTGGTACTCTCACTAACTTGAGATTGCATTTTTAACACAATTATAAGGGAGAATCGTCTTTCTGGATTGGTTGTTGAAGATTACTTTTGGAACTTAACTAGTTTAAGTTGTGCGGCCGAGGTAGGCCCCTGGGCTGGGGGAGGTAGGAGTAGGGGTAGTGATAACAGCTCCCAGTAATTATGCTGGCAATACAATATTCTGTCCATAGCATCCTTTTAACTACTATATACTTAGTCGGTTTACAGCCGAATACTGAAACGCTTATCAAAATTAAGAGCTCTATTCACAGGCTGTCGCTGTCTCTGCTAGCCGAAATGACAAGGACAGCATGTGACTTGAGAGTCACTTGATTTAACTATTGTTTCAGTATTTTGCCGCTGTTTCCGATTATATTGGATGCGAACGTTGGATCAATGCTCTAAGGCAGGGGTCTCCAAACTTTCCAGCCTTAGGGCCATACTGATTACTCCAGTAAGTTCCGAGGGCCAAAACCATCATTGTTGCCGGTGGTAAAAAGTGAAATAGTCCACTGATGAAAAAAAAGTCCGAAAAAGTACGCAACGTTTACTGCTGCTGCAAGGCTAAAAACGGAAACACTGCATATTATTAATTTTCCTGTCATCTGTAATTTCTAGATTAGTCGTAGCGTACGAGCCATGAGGAGTAACGTGACACGACATCTGGTGGAAACAAGCGGAAATAGGTAGTACCTTCTATCGCTAACAGATGGCGCTAATAGCACGTACAGAATAATCTCGTTGGTTCGAGAAAGTTCTGGTGTCTTCCACTCACTTCTAGATGGCAGTAATTGGAATATATAAGAAGGCTAGTGGCGCAACCACAAGTCAGTTCCTATGACTGTTGTGAAATAAAATAGTGCGTACCTCCTTAAAACGTGTTTGTGCGTGTTTAAGTTTAAGACATCTTTGTAACAGTATTTTGATTTGAATTGTTGCTTTTGTGTGTGATTTAGTAGTATGGAAAAGAAGCGAAAAATTGATAGTGAATGCAGAAAATTCAAAGATTAGTGGAACATTCAGTATTTGGTAATTGAGTCCAGTAACAAGGCGCTATGTTTGATTTGAAATGAAAGCATAGCCGTTCTCAAGGAATATAACATTAAACGTCATTATGAAACAAAACATTTTCAAAATTACTCAAAATATACAGGAAGTTTGCGGACAGAAAAATTCGAAGCTATGAAGCGCGGATTGAAATCGCAGCAATCTTCATTTACAAAACTCAAAACTGAACAAGAGGCTGCAACTCGTGCCAGCTTTCGTGTGGCTCTTGAAATTGCAAAACGTGGAAAACCATTCACCGATGGAGAAATGATCAAAGAATGCATAATTGCAGTAGCCGAAGAAATGTGCCCTGAAAAGGTAAATTTATTAAAATCTGTCAGTATGTCAGCAAACACTGTGGCTCGAAGGGTAGAAAACATCGCTGAAAATATATCTTCTCAACTGTTCGACAAAAATGGACATGTTGAGTGGTTTTCTTTGGCCTTGGATGAGTCAACGGATGTTTCAGATACTGCTCAGGTGTTGATTTATATTCGAGGAGTAGATAAAAGCTATGAAGTGCATGAAGAACTTCTTGATATGTATAGTATTCATGGCACAACTACTGGTACAGATATTTTTAAAGGAGTTGAAATGGCCATTAATCAAAAGAACCTTCGATGGAAAAACTTGAAATGTATTACAACTGATGGAGGCAAAAACATGAGTGGGAAAGATGAAGGAGTGGTCGCTCTTGTGTCAAAGGCTGTAGAAAATGTCGGTGGTTCAAAACTATTAGTCTTACATTGTATCATTCATCAACAGTCTTTGTGCGGAAAATGTTTGGATACGAGGGCTGATTGATAAGTTTCCGAAACGACAAAGAAAAACTTCAAAAATCTATTTAAAATAAATTTATTTCTCAACGTAGTTTCCTTCTACCTCGATGCATTTAGTCCAGCGCTTCTCCAATGCCGTTACACCAGTTTGATAAAATGTTTTCTCCAACCCCTCAAAATACTGGTTCACGGCAACAATGACTTCTTCATTTGATGAAAATCTCAGGCCACCTAACCATTTCTTCAGGTTTGGGAATAAGTGGAAGTCGCACGGGGCCAGATTCAGGGAATAGGGTGGATGCGGTAGCAATTCGAACTGCAATTCATGGAGTTTGGCGACTGCAACCATTGACGTGTGTGCAGGTGCGTTGTCATGGTAGAACAATTTTTTTTTCTTAGCCAAATGTGGTCGTTTCTTCTGGATTTCTTCACTTAATTTTTGCAGCAAGCTTGCGTAGTACTCTCCATTTATTGTTTTTCCTTTTTGCAGATAATCCACTAAAATAATCCCTCGAGCATCCCAAAAAACAGTCGCTATCACTTTTCCGGCCGACAAAACCGTTTCTGCTTTCTTCGGCGCAGGTTTTCCGCTCTCAGTCCACTGCTTAGATTGTTCTTTTGTCTCGGGAGTATAATGATGTATCCAGGTTTCATCGACTGTTACATAACGCCGCAAAAACTCATTAGGATCTCGGTTAAACAGCGCCAAACACTCCGATGAATCGTCCACTCGACGTTGCTTTTGGTCTACAGTGAGCAAACGCGGCACCCATCGCGCGTAAAGCATTTTCATTCCCAAATGTTGGTGCAAAATATTAAAAACGCGTTCAGATGAAATGCTCACCATCTCTGCTATCTCTCGCAACTTGAAGCGCCGATCATTCAATACAATTTTGTGAATTTTTTGATCATGTCCGGATTCGTGACTTCCTTTGGACGGCCAGACCTGTGGGCGTCTTCGCAGCTCTGTCTTCCACATTTAAAATCAGTTACCCAGGTGTGAATTGTACTCAATGCAGGAGCAGAATTACCTAAAACACTGTCTAGCTTGGTTTTAATCTGGGTTGCTGTTTTCTCTTTTAAAACGTAAAACTTTATCACCGCACGAATTTCGCTTCTTTCCATTGTTAAGAAAATTTACGACAGAGAAAGATCTACGTCCTCTTAAACAAATTCCATCAGTTCGATTAAATTCAAATTTGGCGTTCTATTTTCAAAAAGATGCCAGAATATAATGAAATGTATCCCTTTTTTGCGTATCATTTTTTTAAGTTCGTCGTTTCGGCCAGTTATCAATCAGCCCAGGTATGTCTGAAGTTCTGAAACCAGTCATATCAACTGCTAATTTTATCAGATCTTTTGGGCTGAATCACCGACAATTCCGACAATTTATTGAAGAGATTGGAGAAAATGACTTACCTTATCATACTGCCGCACGTTGGCTTAGTTGTGGGAAAGTCCTTCAGCCCTTTTTTGAACTTCGAGCAGTGATCGAAATTTTTTTGAATGAAAAGCATCGCCCTCTTACTGAATTACAAAACAACGCATGGCTGTGGAAGTTAGCATTCTATGTTGATTTGACAAAACATGCGAACGAACTGAATTTGAGATTGCAAGGAGAAAACCAGCATCTTCCTGATTTATACACTAATATCAAACTATTCCGGAAGAAATTGATACTGTTTCAATCACAACTACGAAGTAAACGTTTTTCACATTTTAAAACATGTGAAATATTCAGCCACACCACTGAGACTGAGTTTCCTATCGATTTTGCAATCGAAACTTTGAGTGCTTTGAAAATAAATTTTGATACTCGTTTCTCGGACTTTGATGCCATTGCGAATCAAATTAAGATTTTTCAGAATCCTTTGATACTGACATTGAAACCCTAGTCCCGGAACTTCAAATGGAAATGATTGATCTACAGTGCAGTGATATAATTAAGAACAAATATCAAAACTCATCTTTGTTGGAATTTTATAAGGGTCTTCCACTGACACAATTTGATAATTTGCATAAATTTGCTCGTGGACTGTTTTCTGTTTTTGGTACTACTTATTTGTGTGAGAAGACCTTCTCCAAAATGAAGTACACAAAATTGTTTACAGATCTAAATTAACTGATGAGCATCTTAAATCCCGTTTAATAATTGGTACAAGTAAAATTAGTCCACAACTACAAACTATTGTCAGTGGAAAATCTCAATTACATAAATCTCATTAGTATTTCATATGTCATTATGCTTGTTATAAGTTATGTTTTTATTTAAAATGTATAAAATGTTAGTTGGATTCATTTCAATAACTTGTTAGTTATTATATACTGAAGTTAAATTTTCTGTATATTATACATGTCTTTACTCATTACAATTCTGTGTTTCTTTATCCAACTTATCACAAAAACAATAACAATAAGCCTACAACAATGTTATGAGTAGTTAGCCCATGACCATATGAATGTAGATGTCATATTAATAATTATTCAACATAAAATTAGTATACTTCAGTAAACTAAATTTAATTTGCTATAAAAAATATGTTCTCTAAAAGGAGTTCTCAAGTATGCTAGCTCTCCGCGGGCCGGGCAAAATCTGTCCGCGGGCCAGATGTGGCCCTCGGGCCATAGTTTGGAGACCCCTGCTCTAAGGAACAGCCAGATAAATTCAAAGGGCTTTTGTTGTTGCCAAATCATGGGATACTTTGACTTGTATAATATGTCGTGGGACCATTGGGAAATTAGGATCTTTGCAAAGAGCCGGAATATTTGATTTTGAGATAGAATTTCTCCATCTTCCTAACAATTTTCAGCGTCTTCGCAAAAGACTTGACTTAGGAATAGGGGAAACTGGAGTACTGACTGGCTGTAGCAGAGAGTGAGTTTAGAGCAGCTTTAAAAAAATCTCAATCGTGGTTTTAATGTAATAAATTCGCTCCAAAGCCCATTCTGGTTCTGTACTTGAATCGTCTTTGCGCCCACTGTATTACTTTCTTAACTCTGTGTTAAATGATTCTTTGAAATCATAACAAATTTTATTCATCAATTAAAAAAAAAGCCCTGTTTCAAGATAATATTTTTAACCGTGGTATTATTTAACAGCTGAAAATAATAAACAAATTTGGCCACGTACGGCCTGGGCTGGTGATGGATAGTGATGGTATGTAAGAGGTGTGAATATATTATTTTATACTATTAGTCTGTTATGTAGTCATCAGTTCATAATGTTTTTTACTTTTTACTACAGGAACATCAAAATAAATATAAAGATTGGCTTTTTCAAAACGAAAACATTAACTTAAAAGTTATTACATAACTTACAGACTTATTATTTATAACATTTTACGACCTTTGCGGCTCAGTGGATGAGCGCGTTGGTGCTCAAGCCGGGGTCGCGGGTTCGAATCCCGCCTAAGGAACAAAACGTTTTTTAACGAAGTTCAAATTAAAAAACGTAATATAATAGAACATTTTATAAAATATGATATAAAACGTTTTCTATACATAAATTTCTAAAATAAAATTCAGTTTAAAAAAAAAAGGATTTTTAAAGTTTATTAGGACGTAGGTACTGTTGTACACGGTCCAGTAGTTTCGGAGCATATTCAATGCAAACAAACAAATAATTTATCTTAAGTGAATATTAGTATAGATGAGTGTTATTTTCCTAGCTCTTGCATAAGAAGAGTCAAGGCGAATTATTAGGGAGTCGCTTGCCCAAGCACGCGTTTATGTCAATCTGCTGCACGCGGCGTCACGCGGCTGGGTTTGTTATGTAATATGTTACATCACAGGCACCATACATACGACATGTACAACGATATAGTATATACCTTTGTGGCTCAGTGCTTAGCGGGCTGGCGCTCGAGCCTGAGTCGCGAGCGACATCTAGTTTATTGTAACTGTCGATGGACTCCACTGATCTTTCGATAATTCAGCTGATGTCGTAACGAATAGATCTGTAGAATCGTTTTCGCCGGAGGTCCCTGAACTGGCAACACTTCGTTACACCGCTCCAGCCTCCAGGCTGTATTGTAACTTAGCGACATAACAGCCTCCCGCCTTACGCAGTAACCTCGAAACATTGCACGCGATTGTCACCCGTATCACTATGTAGCTACAGTCGATTTCCGTGCTGGGTTTAAATATTACAGTGTTAGGTTAGATAAGGAGTTTGCGTGGGTGCACACAGCTACTCCAAGGGTCCGGTCACACCGAGCCGCGATTTGGCGCGCCAATTTTAAGATAGCGATTTAAAATTGAATTCTATTCACTACACAAAAAAATACATGTTTCACTGGAAACTTGAACTCTTGCAATCAAACGTTCAATAATAATAGCTTGCTAGATAGATTTCGGTGATGGTAGCCGGTTTCATTGAAACCAGACCAGGCAGGCAGGAGTTATTTTATATTGCCAAGTGTGTGCGCAGTACACAATAGCATGCTCTCTTCCTTTACTCTCGTAACCCAGTGGGACGGATGACCGACACGATTTGCGATCTGTGATTTGAGATCAGGCGCAGGTCCGACTTTTTACATGCCCATCCTAGGCATGGATCATCTTTTTTGTCAGACAATCATGTGATCAGCCTGCATTGTCCTAACCAGACTTGAACACTTTTGTTGTTCCAACGCGGAAATCGAACACACGACCTCTGGAGCCGAGACTCGAGAGCCAAGCTCTATTACCACTGGACCACGGAGTCGTCAAACGTGTATCTTATGTAAATGGCGCGCTCGTCGTGTCTCGGTGTGAACTGACACTAAGGTCAGAAAAAGAAGCGTAAGTCAGTAGCTAAAAGCAGGGTTGGGAGTTGGGACTCGTCCGTTTTTTGTTTGACCTCGGACTTTTGATGGGCGATTTGAATGTTGGACAGCGCGTGAAATTGTATTAGTGTAGCTCCTAAACCACAATGGTGAGGTAATTGTTGTAGGGTCAATTACTTTACATATTAATAGTATTTTAAATATATATATAATATTAATAATATGTATTTGCATATTGGTTGTAAAATGGAGTTACATAGTACATACTACTGAGCGTGGGTATATTGCAGTGTTCTTTGTGAAATGACAGTTCAATGAGGATCTCATGTTTGTTGTGCGGTTCGCACACTTGTGACGACAAAAAAAAAGTAAATATTGTGAATAAATTATTTGAATCGGACCAAAAATGACGAAGATACAGCAATTGTAGTGCATTAATTCCAAAAACGAACGAAGCAAACGAACGAAAAATTGATCCTCATTGGATTTGGAGTAGGAATTGTAGATAATATTGTGTTTAAGATTGTGTTTACATTGGACATTTTGTGTGAAAGTTTTCTGGAAAACTTTCAAACAAAATGTCAAGCTTAGGAAAATACAATTCCGATGTTATAAATAAATGGTTACCGACTGACGGAGTACAGGTTTCGTTCTGAATATTTGTTTCACGACAATTAATATGGAAGTACTGAGTAGCTACCGTCCCGCGTCCTCACAGTCTGGGTACAATCACGCCGCAGGAAACGAAACCAATCTCGCTAAGTAGCATTTAAAATTCATTACATCCTTTAATAAAACGAGTTTCTTAAAAGATAAATAAGAAAAAAATACGAGAAAGAAACAAGTATGATATTGATGGCCCTGGCGCGGGCGGCCGAGCCTCCGAAACGGACCGGTTTCTCGAGTCGCTGGCATCGACAGTACATTTCACATATCCGGTGCACCTGCCCCATTAAAACTCAACCTTAGCACACTCACATAAGGTTCACTTTCAGAAACGTCTGTCCGAACTTACGACGTTTTCATTTTGTACTTTTACGTATATCAGTCTCGCTCCATCTCGCATGGCGCGGGTATGCGCGGGCTCACTCGCACCGGCTGTCAAAGCCAGTTTTCACAAACATCACATGAAAATGTAATTTACAAAGGGATCTCATTTTTCAAATGTCATGTGGAGAGTTCATTTATTTGCTTAGGTGTCGGAGCCTCCGGAGTCTCCGGAGTCTCCGGACTCCGGCCTGGCCGCGGGATATACACGACACAACGCCGACAAATATATTTTACCATCAAATATTTTATATATTTTAACTCTAAATGCTCCTTTGTTACTTATTTATAGAATTTTGTCATGTGGCCAAATCTTAGTCAAACCGGTATTGTTTCGTCTTTGTTCTTTAGGCTGGGACTATATGATCCGGAATCTGGAAGGTCGGGGAAAATTCAGAGCACTGAAAATAGAACTCTGCGCTAATACAATAGAGCTGAAAATGGAACACACAAGTCCAAGGTCGAGTCAAATGTCATTGTCTAAAATGACAGCTCGACACCTAACACGTCGATTTTCAGTGCTCTTCTCGGCCTCGCCGAATACCGGATCACATAGCCCCAACCTATGATAGAGTTACCGAATGCTGAAACGATAATTAAATCAAGTGACGCTCAAGTCACATGCTGTCCTTGTTAATTCGGCTGGCAAAGAAAGCGACAGCCTGTGAATAGGAGGGCCCTTAATTATAATATAATCACGTATATCGTAAATATCTCACAGTAAATACATGAGGTAATACCACCTACACGAATGTTTTGTCTTTGTGTTAATTAAATGTTTAGTATATTGTACACACTATGTATACATTTACCGTACTTTGTTTGCTCCGCTTGTTAGCCAAATGGTTTGTAGAGCTTGGTAAATCCCCTTAGAGTCGGAGAATATGTAGAGAAGTTAACCCACTACCGAGTTACTGCCACAGTTAACCCACTACAGAGTTACTGCCACAGTTAACCCGCTACCGAGTTACCGTCAGAGTTAAGCCACTACTGAGTTACTGCCACAGTTAAGCCACTACTGAGTTACTGCCACAGTTAACCCACTACCGAGTTACCGCCACAGTTAACCCACTATCGAGTTACCGCCACAGTTAAGCCACTACTGATTTACTGCCACAGTTAACCCACTACTGAGTTACTGCCACAGTTAAGCCACTGCCGAGTTACTGCCACAGTTAACCCACTACCGAGTTACTTCCACAGATTACCAAATAGTTACTACGTAAATACTAATACGAATGTCTAATACCCACTTTGAACTGTTAGGCTTTTTAACCCACCCCTGTTAAAATTAAAGTACATGGGTAACCGAGCTTTGCTCGCAGTTCTGATAAATTAAGAACAATAAAAACACTCACAAAAATATTTATCTTACCGGGATTCGAACCCACCACATTCCTAATTTCCGAACAAAGCAAAACTGTACCCAAGCATACCAATCTGCTAATCGGACATTTATGGAAATGGAAATTATTCATAATAATTAGATTGTTGCACGACGAAAGAAAAAACATATTATGTAGCTTATGAAATGCGCATTTTCCCGGGGATATGACCTAGCTAGATCAATTTTTCTCCCCCAAAACTACCTGCTTACTAAATTTCAAGGTAATACTTGCAGCCGTTTTCGAGAAACCGATTATACATATATACAAGATTGTCTCGTTTAAAGTATAAGATATCATGTTATCACTCATTATTCATATTAATGAAAGAGAAGGCATGATATTAATTAGTCAACCGATTAACTATAAAATATCTAATGACTAGTGATCAACAAAGATCACATATTATTTATAACATTTGTCACTTTAGTAAAATGTCTCTTTTCAATCTTAGTATAAACGTTACAGACAATTAACCCCTTTTGTATTGTAATAGAAACAATAAGGTAAGAGAAATCTATTTACTTATGTACAAAAGGAGATCTCCTGACTCCTGACCGACTGACAGACGGACTCTAGCGCAGCCGCACTAATAAGGGATTTTGAAAAATTCCACCCTTAAAGGGGTGAAATTGGGGTTAATAAATGGGTTTCTATAGAAAATGAGATTCATGCTCTTAAATACATTTAATTAAATACTCGTTTCCGGGTTTGTTAAAATTCACCCTCTGAGGGTGTAAAAAAAGAGTTGAAAGGTAAAAAAAATTAAATCTACCCGGATTTCCATGAAATTTAATAGCTGAGCCAATAATTAATTACAAATTATTGAGTACGTATTTTATGTTTTTTATTATTAAAGAGTGAAATGGGGGTTTTAATAGTTTTGTATAGTTTGTATTGTGATATCTCAGTAACTGGACTGGAATAAGTTATTATGAAGTAGACATTCGTTATAAAAGGATTTCCGAAATCCCACATGGGAGTGCAATTCCGCAGCTTGCTTCTTCGTCTTCGTCCGCGTGGATCCCCACGCGAAGCTAGTCACAAATAAACTGTAAAAGTAGCTATACACGACAAGGCAAAAGGTTGAACTGAGACTCCATATCTCCATACACTACAAATTCACTGTCGTTAACACGTGTCGTGTACGCGCCATTCAATAATTATACGAATATAATAATCGCAATTATCTTGCATTCGGCTAAGCGTAAAAATATAGCCTACTGTATTCTCTGCACATACAATTGTATACCTTAAGTCTACTGGGATAAGGTCGATTGGCTCCGATAGTTGAGATGTCAGTGTTCTCCAGTCCCGCTATTTTGTACCCTAAAATTGTGACGTTAAATTGGAGCAAAAGAAGGTGATTTATAGGTGTGTAGGGTAGTTAAATGTTGCGGTTGTAATCAGTTTGGGGCAGCGCTGTTATTATCGTGTTCCGGCTAATGCGAGCTGGTGATGTTGTAATGGCGGCCGCCATGTATAACTTATTATTTACTTAATATTTGGTACTATGGCCTTATAAAAGCAAGCAACGAAATAAAATCCACAGTAAAAGAATCAATTATAGGACGGCGTAGGACGCCTGGCAGATGTACCGCATGAAAACAGAACGTATCTCACAAGTACACAATACAAATACACTTTATACTCGTATTAAATTAGATTATATATATTTAGTGCGATTGCCATCATTCTATTTATACATAAAATATTTTTATATTGATATGGTCACTAACACTATAAGATATCGTTAGGTTACGTAATTACGTAGTAACTGAAAACAGAAGGTCCCTTGCGTCCCTTCTCAGTCCGATTGGCAGTTTGGTATGCGTAATGTATAATCCCATCAAAAACAAAACTTGTAAAAAAAACAAGTCTCACAACCCACTCCAGTTCTTCAACCGTAAAAAGTTGTGAGACCCATGTAAAACCAAGTCGGAATTCAGTCCCTACTTAATATGCCAATCGGACTGACATAACTGAGCCGAAATTATTGATGTATTGTTGCACGACGAAAGTAAAAACATATATAGCTTAAAAATGCGCAGTTTCTCAGGGATAAGAGTAGCTAGACCGACTTTTCTCCCTCAACACTCCCTGCATACTAAATGTCATGGTAATACTTGCAGCCGTCTTCGAGAAACCGAAACCCTAACTTGTCCTCTGCATTTTCCTTTCCATTTTCTGCAAGTAAAGGCTAAAAATATTTACATCAATTTTGGTGAATCGTGACCAAAAAGGTTTTATCGTCACAATGTCCTGCTGGACGCTATCTGGTTTCGGAGGTTTATGATGTGGGCCATGTGTGGACTGTGGGCCCGCCGCACCGCCCGCCGTAAACAGAACAGGTCCAGCATTCAATGTAAATGTTCCCTAAGTTATTGACAGCCCCGTGCCGCGTCTACACGTTCCAGTTACTTGCACATTGGCTTTAACTTGCCCACTTGCTTACATATCAAAATATTATGCGTTATATATACGAGTATAGTTACGTAAATAATGTAAGGGACCAACAGAAATGCTCATATTACAATGTGGTTGCGGGCGGCAGGCTTCCACTTCTTTTTTCTCTCCACCAGTGTGAAGCCCTCCTCATCGCTCCCTCCTGCTTTCGTCCTTGTCAGGTCGAGGAGTCTCAGCCTTGCGACTTTCCGTAGACTTGCGGCTGTCCGTAGCCTTGCGGCTCTCTTTCTCCCCCTTTGTCTTCGCCCGCGGGGGAGGTACGGGGCGAGCGGCAACACGCAAAATTTCGCTGCTGAGTCGCCAATTGACTCGGCATCGGCGTGAACCGAGGGGGAACGCATGCGGAGGGGGGAGGGGGGGGGAGCTGACTTTTCACTGACATGCAAAACGATGTGTCACCACGCGCACCACATAAAGGATGGATATAAAGTTGCCAATGCTACTTTATATCCCGAAAAGTACACTGTCCCCGTGGTATACTGCATTTAAGCAGGCGGAGCCGCGGGTAAAAGCTAGTTAGTTATTGTAATAATAATAACAAATGTATAATTACATACCAAGTACCAACTTGCCAATCGTTGCAAACGCATCATCACTTTTTTCGAAGGCACCGTCTAAGGCCCGTTCGCAGTCATTTCACCTCGAAGTATCTACGAGAGTGATCCTTATGTCGTCGGCATAGAGGTCCTGTTAGAGGTAAAATAACTCTGGACGGACCGTAACTGGTCCTTCAGTCCCCCTCCCCCTACTCTTCCCCCGCAGATAGACCCGTCACCCGGTCCTACTTATTCAAGTTTTTGTCCCCGGGTCTAGTGATGTAGCTACGTTTATTGGACTTATGTAATGTGTAATTATGAAATTGTTTTTATATCTCCTTATGTACATCATGAATCATGATGTCTCCTAATGATGACGTCGTGTTAGGTATCCTACTACTATTGTAAATGTGAAAGTTTGTAAGAATAGATGGATGTATATTTCTTACTCTTTCACGCAAAAACTACTGAACGGATTTTGATGAAAATTGGTATGGTAGTAGTTTAAGCTCTGTAGTACCACATAAACTACTTTTTATACCGAAAAAGTACAGTGTTCCCGTGGGATAATGTATTTACGCGGGCGGAGCCGCGGGCAAAAGCAAGTACAGTATACGACAAGTAATTTCTACTCTGCTTAATGTTACTCTGGCCTTGTACGACTTGAAACTGTAAGTCGTTCTTCGCTCGCATTCGACTTCAACCATATTCATTAATCATTAGTCGTTAAATTACATTACATTGTTTAAAAGAACACGGGGCATTTTTGTATGGAGCCCGTCCCCACCGCTGTAGCACCACAAGACATATATCAGAAATAAAAGGGCTTGAAAAGTGTGAATCAGCATGGAAGGAAAAAGTTAGTGCGAGTTAAAGGACTACTGCATGGTTTATCTGAATTGTATAATGGCACCCACACACGCTAGGCATACAGCTTGGCTAGCAAATCCGTTGTAAGCTTTGAATTACCAAACACTTTAAATATGAATCGATCGATTCTCCAAACAATTTTTTGTTCACCTGCAAAACATCTAAACTAACAAAAGCCTGGACTAATCTTTTTGGTAACATCATGATCATGAATAATGTAAAAGGTTCTGGAGATAATTTGTCAGATACCGACTGACAAATAGAGTTATGTTCAAATTCAGATAAATGAATCGTAAAAAATAGATTCAAATAGTTTTTGTTTATAAACGTTTTATAATTATTTTTTTTAATAGTAAAAATAAACACTGTATATTATAATTATATGACACGCAAATAATCGCACGAAGATGATGTTCCAATTTGGACATTTTTTTTGCGTCTGACCGCTTGTAAGTTGTATCTATGCGTGTTCTCGCCTGTTTGTCTCTGAGCTGCGAATGTTTACTCTACTTACTCACAAAACTTTAATACGAGGTGTATTTGTACACGAATGAAATATTGAAGCCAACTTTAAAAATAAAATAACTTGAACATAATGTCAGGACATGTCTAAGGAGTGTTCCGTAACTATAACCGTGTAATAATTTTTTTTTTAAATTACTTACTTCAAAAGTTACTGTCCGATTTCGTCCAAAATAATTTTCCTAAAGGGGTTTTTAACATGATCGATCAGCATGGAAACTTACAAGTCCATCTTCTATAGTTTAGAAATGCTAGGGGGGGGGGGGCAACTAACAAACCACTTTGGAGGTCGATTATACGAAAATGGTGGACTTGGTAAAAAAATCTATTTAACGATATCCCACACGATGGGTACAGTGATAAAAATGTTTGCATTCCCACTTTAGATGTATGGAGAACCACCCTTAAAATATAAAAATATTATTATTTTATGTTGCCAAAATCGAGATCTATATACACCCCACAGCTATGCCAAATTTCATTAAGAGTCCGTATACGAAATTTTGCCGATTTCGCTGATTTAACAGACGTGATTTAACAGTTAAAATACTGTATTTCTATAAGTTTTAATGCACAACATGTAAGATCATTTCAATTATAATCTAATGTTGGAGCTAGTTTTTTTTTTTTAAGTATTTTTAAATAATCCAACTCAGACCCGCGACAGTTTTGTGATTTTTGCTGTAAAAGGTTTAGAATATCACCTGTTTATGGATTGTATTGACGTCTTAACGGTATGAAAAAAATACAATGTACTGTTGAGAAAGTCGCCTATACAATGTTGGAATTACTTTTTACCACTTTAATATGAAATAGTTGAGTAAAAAAATATGTAACTCGGCAAAATTTTAGAGAAAATGGGCAAAGAATTGCTGTTAATTTCGGCAACTAGGAGCTGTAATTCATAAAAAGAAAACGACAGAAATAATCTATAGATAAAATTCTATCCAATTCAAGGAAAAAGAAAAAAAAAACAAATTTGCCAAAAAACACGATTCAAAACAACCTAAATCTCACATTATATTACTCGCCGCAAGGCTCGAGTCGTCAGTCGGCAGTCCGCGCTGAGCGCTTCAGAGGGTGGCCGTATCGCTCTGCGCTCCCCGCCAATCCATCGAGATCGCGCAACGACTACAACAAACGTGACCGGACCGTGAGTTCTTGATACTTTAGTAGGTAAGTTTTTTTTAAATATTTTGTGATGATTTTGACATGTTGTTTTGAATGTAATGTCAATGTAATCATTTATTATGCTTTCACAGTTGGGTTCGCTGGACTGATTTTTGTAACATTTTTTTAATTATGATTAAAATCAAATTTTCATATTCTCAGATCCGAAAATAACAGATGGCCGGAAAGAGCAAGAGCTTTAAATATGGTGCTGTGAAGCGCAAAAAGATTTTATTAAATAACTTTAAAGGTTCAAAGCGAGCCAAGAATGATTCCAGGTCAGTAATACATAATTATATTAATCTATTTTAAGCATTACTACTATGCGCGACAAAGGAGTGAAGAAGGTAATGTGATGGCTAAAAAATTAAGTGTGTGTGTCCGTCTGGGGCTCTTGTTCCCAAACTACTGGACGGATTTGGAATTTTGGATGAAATTTGGATACGGGGATTTTTTTTTTATTACTCTTGTCATTTTTTTTAAATTTATCTTGATTTTTTAGGGTTGTCACCATAGTAAATAATCTTATTTTATTTTTCTCTCGAAAATGGCTCTAACGATTTTGATGAAACTCTGTACATTAGTATATCTTTGTATGGTCTACTTTAGGTCTTAGTTTGGTTAGGTAAAATTTCAATTAAGTACATGTCATACAAACCTAGGTGGTTAACAAAAATGGCTTTAACGATTTTAGTGAAACTATGTAAATAATTATGTGTCATTTTTACTGTTGATATTTTGTGTAACAGTATACAAATCGTGGTTTATTTCTGGTGGAATATCTTAGCTAGCCAGCTAGCCATTAAGAACTTTTAAGGATGGATTTCTTTTGAGATCGATATGTGAGCATCCGTGTGTACCTACTCACTCATCTTGTTTTAATTTCATTAGTCACAATTATTTCATTTTATAGAAAGAAAGTAAAGAAGACGTCAAGGCTATACCTATCGAAGGAAGGCGGATTGTTGATATACAATACCTTCTTAATCAACTGTTTGAAATATCACAGCACAGCTTAAGATTTAACTGTCAGTTGAATCATTTAAAAATAGTAAACGAAGTTCGTCATGGATTATCTTCTTATTTCAAGATGCGTTGTTCCATGTGTGGAAGTCAGTTTCAGCTAAATACCAGTGACAATGACACTAAATTTGATGTAAATCACGCTGCCGATGCCGGTATTATAATGATTGGATGCGGACTCACTAATTTTAATGAACTGGCTGCTGCAATAGATTTGCCTACATTGACTGGTGTTCAATACAAAAAATGCCATGACGATTTGCACGAATGGTGGAAGGAAACTGCAGAGGTTACTATGAAGGATGCAGCAGAAGAAGAAGCGGAAATGGCAACAGAGAAAAGTTCCACAGGAAAGCCAATGATAGCCGTAACGGCAGACGCCTGTTGGAGTTAACGGTCATATCGGACAAATTATTCGTCACTGTCGGGTGTTGGTGCTATTATCGGGGTAAATTCTGGCAAAGTTTTACATTTAGGTGTAAAAAATAAATACTGCGTAATTTGTGTGAGGGCGAAAAATAAAGAACAAGAAGCACCGAAACATCGATGCAACATAAATCATAAAGGTGATGGGTGTACTTTCCTATTTGCTTCTTTTATGATAAAGATATTCCGATTAACTATTACTAAATTATTTTAATATTTACAGGTTCCTCGACTAGCATGGAACGGGCATCAATCGTAGAAGGATTTAAAAAATCAGAAAAAAATCATAATTTGATC
Organism: Phengaris alcon alcon; assembly: GCA_037179445.1. Classification (NCBI taxonomy): domain Eukaryota; kingdom Metazoa; phylum Arthropoda; class Insecta; order Lepidoptera; family Lycaenidae; genus Phengaris; species Phengaris alcon. The sequence goes on along the minus strand of JAYRCH010000021.1, from coordinate 12,468,819 downwards.
TTCTCAAAACTAATAGCAGATGGTGATGCGAGTACTTTTAAAAATATTTTAGATGCCAGGCCCTACACTACGGTTACAGTCGAAAAAATTGAGTGCTCAAATCATCTTTTACGTAATTACAACGGAAAAATATGGCTTTAAATAAAGATACCTCGATCCCCCTTGATCAGCGAAAATTACTAACAACTGAGCGACTAAATCGTCTGCGGGTTGCAGTCAAAGCGGCAGTTAGGTTCCGGAAAGCTGAAAACTCTCTAGCATCCGAACAAATTAAAAAATTGAAAAAAGATATAATGAACAGTCCCCTGCATATATTTGGTGACCATAGTAACTGTAAAGAATATTACTGCAAAAAGAAAAAAAGCAGGAGCCGAATTATGCACCTCACATTCCAGTATTACTAAAAAAACTTTCAGCAAATGCCAGTTCTCTAGCTTTCCATGCTAAAAGCTTGTCGCAAAATTTAAACAATAACAGGTTGTTGTACAATTTAAATAATAGCAGTATTCGCTTTACAATAAGGGCCCATCTAATATCGAATGATATCACTTTTTTACAGAGCCGAGCAATTCAACTCGTTGGTTGCAAAATACGTTGGAGGCAAGCGCATCAATTACGCTTTGAATAATTCATATGCATTGAGGTGCTACGCTGCTGTAGTTGCATTTAACACTGGTACTCCCATAGCTGCGTTATATAAAAAGGTTACTGCAAAAAGTCCGTCGCATGCCGTAAAAAAGTTTGAGATGAGGAAAAGGAAAAAAAACTCCAGAAAAAAGGTTTGGAAACCCAAACGGCGTATCGATTTTAATAGTGGAAGTGCAGATTACGGAGAAATTTGTCAAAAGCCGGACATGACACTCGATGAATATGAAATTGCAAAGGTTCGCTACAGAAATATTATTTGGTTTCCCCTTATTAGATTTAAAAAAATATATATCTATGGCTTATTTCACAGATCGAATATGTAGATCATATGAAACAACAATTTGCTGACAAAGAAGCAATTGAAAGAGAAACTCGCCAACAAGCCGAATGTGCACTATGGCACGAATTGAGACGGAACCTGGTCACTGCATCTAATTTTGGCAAGGTGTGCAAAAGGCGACAAATAAGTTCAGCTCCACTGGTTAAATCCATGTTATACTCATACTTTTTAGATCATGTACCCGCTATATTACACGGGAAAACCTCTGAAACAACTGCCCTATTACAACTAGCAAAACAGGAGAATATTAGTTTAATAAAGTGCGGTCTGTTCATAGACGAAGAACACTTTTTTTTAGGTGCCACCCCTGACAGTTTCTATGAAAATGGGATCATCGAGATCAAATGCCCTATAACAGCGGTTGGTATGAACCCGAAAGAGGCAATTCGTGCCAAAAAAATAAATTTTTGGAAGGTCGATAAAAAAGGGGAAATAATATTGAACACAAATCACAATTGGTATTACCAAGCACAGGGGCAATTGCATATTACAAAAAAGATATTTGTGTGTTTGCTGTGTGGACTGGCACAGACTTTCCATTGAAAACTGCAATCATCAAGAGGGATGACAATTTCTGGGAAACAAAAAAAAAAAATCGGCTTATAGATTTTTATTATAAGTGCATGGTCCCAGAAATTGTCGACCCTCGAAAATGTCGTTCAATGGAACTTAGAACTTGTTCATATTAATAAACTAGCTGCTGCTCGCGGCTCCACCCGCATAAATGTTGAAAAAAGTATGTGTTATTCCAGACTATAATCTACCTCTGTGCCAAATTTCATCAAAATCCGTTCAGTAGTTTTTGCGTGAAAGAGTAACAAACATCCATACATCCATCCATCCTCACAAACTTGCAAATTTATGATATTAGTAGGATAAATGTGCCAGTCTATCGATGTAAGATATTTAGTTTTTTTATTCATTTGAAAATATACCTACAGGTTGAAGATTGATGTAAGACCCATACGAACGTATTCGAACTGTATGGGGCTTCCACTCATCATAATGAACAACATTTCCCAAGGAACCCATAGTCATTTCTTAAAAAAAAAACGAAGCTCCATATAAATATGTTCAAAAGTTCAAAGTTGTTCAGTTTGATGAGTACAAGCCCCACTTAACGGATCGGGTCGCTCGGTCAGGTCGGTCGAGATATTTAGGTTTAAAAATATCAATGTAACGGATTATCATTTCGTTTTTTGTAAACTGCCTTTATTTCCTGTAAAGTTACGAATATAGTAACATTTTTGATACAATATATTTCATGCAAACTAATTAACCAGACTTTTTATTTCAATTAAAAAACCACGATATTCAAATACACGTAAATAATAAAAAAAAAGAATATCTAAGGATCAAAACTGTTTAATCACCAAAATTACCGTCGACTCACGCACAAGCGACAGAGCGTCCTCGCGTTTGTGTGTGTGCGCGTTAGATACCTAATTTCGCCAGTCTCGATTTAGTTACCGGCCTCTTAATATATTCATAATTACAGAAGCTAGAAGAGCGGACAGGTAGACAGACGGACGGACTGAGCGAAACTAGAAGGGTTCCTTGAGTATTACGGAACCCTAAATACGCCACTTTTTAAACACGTCTATATCTATCAAATACTTGTTATTCCGATTATTATATGTAAAAAAAACTTCGGAATATAAATAGTCTTAATCAATTTATTATTTATTTCAAACTTTTAAATAATAATAGTGTCAAAACTAAAGAGAAGTTTTGTTAACTTCAGGTTCAGAGGCAATTTTAACGCATGTAAATATCTAAAATCGCTTACATTTTTTAAAAACAAAAAATATTTACAAACTTGTTAGATCCTCTCTTCTAGATCAAATGTTTGTTTGATTTTTTTATTTACGTTTCTTTCTCATAAAAATGAAGTTCAAAAATGTGAAATTATCAGGAATTACTTATAGTTACATACATGAAACAATGATGTTTGTTATGAATTTAACTTGCCTTTTTTGTTAATTACTTTAATAATCTAAAAGAAGAATATTTTTTCTTTAGTAAGTTAAAAAAAAATGTTCTTCTTTTATTCATTTAAAATTTTAACTAAATTAGCTTTTGTATGAATTTTTCTAAAGTACCATAAAACGAAAAACACTGGTACCTTCCAACGTACAAATTCCAACTCCAACTTCCAAGTCAACTCAGACGGCCGCGAGCCTTTCCAGAGGGTAGACGTTTCGCTCCGCGCTCTGTTGACCTTTGTTGTGCATACGAGATCCAGCCCGAAAAAAGAGTGACTAAAAAAATTGTTTAAATTTTTATTATAATAACAAATTATTTTATAGATATAATAGAAAATAAAAATATTTCCGCACGAAAAAGAAAGCGTAGAAATTTAGAAAACATAGCAAAGGCGCAAATGAATAAATAGTTACTACCTAAGCAAAGGAAAGATCAGCTAAAAGGTTGGTACATTAATCATAATATTATAAGCTTTATAACAGATGCTAACAACTAATGTTTAGGTATGTAATATTATAGCTTTGTACTGTATCTGTGCGTGTGTATGTCATCGTACGACTTCTAAATGGTTGGACCGATTGAATGAAATTGTGTACCTATTCCTTATTCCTTATTTGTTGATTCCTGGTTGTTTTGAAAGACGATTGGACCCGGTAGCTGGTGCTATTTTCAGTTTATATTTAATTTAAATATAAATTAAGTACTTAATTATGTTTTTTTTCCAACTAAATACAAAATGTCATATCAGTAAGGCATGTAGGTTAATATAACTTTACAATAATTATTATTAATACTTTTTTCAGCATATAATTCATATGATTAATCGTTGCCGCTTATTTTTATTCCTGCAGATGCCCATTCAATAAAGTTACTCTTTTTATTACTATTTCTAACCATTTTAGAAGAAAATACTGAATTAAATTAGGTTCTTATTACCTTAAAAATTTATTAAAAGCTTCATATTATGTGCTATTGACCCATCCAATAATTGAATATTTGAACATAAATTACTTCTAAATTTCTCAACACGTTTTCTATTCACAGGAACAAACAAGCTCTTCCTTTGGTCACTTTATTAAAAGAAGCTAACTGTCTATAGTGAACTGAGCTTATTAGTTATTTATTTTTTACATGGCGTAAGATTAGTAAATATGTTATCGATACAAGTTACGCTATATAAGTTATGGTCTACGCTAATGGTCGGGTTAAGACCGCTGCAGCTTCGTCGGACTATAATTTGCCTGGTGGCTTTTTGTTGAGTTGAGAGAGACAATAGGTGGGTTTGACCCTCCCTAACATCACCCGGGTGATGTTCAGACCGGATGTTGGGGTTTTGGACATCTACGGGTTGCAAGCTATTATTAGGTCGAGAGGGACACGGGTCCCTCCTGCTAAGGGGTCCGATCCCTTCCTCGCTCTCTGAGGAGTGAAGTTGCTCGCGCGCGGTGGCAAAAACTAACGGCGTGCGAGTTATCGCGATAGATAAGCTCGAGTTATTAGTGATTTTGGTACTGAGGGCCGTCCCTCTCTCCTTCCGCGTACGGTCGGAATGACTCCTGCGCGTAAGTCCTAATGTCGATGAGGTTCGCGGGGTTGGTAGAGCTCTCTATATCGATATCGGTCGCGGTCACTATTTTGTAGTGTACCTAGGCTACTAGGATGCGAACTCGAACTCGGGTTCGGTCCTGTGTTATGGTCGGTCTGTGCGTGTGATCGTGTCGGATGTGGGACCTCGGGGTAGGCGCCGGCGTCGATACCGGTGTAATACTAACCTCGCGGGTGCGTATGATTTGTGTTAACGTAACTGTACACAGTAACGTTACGTATTTTGTGATCGGGTCAATGGGATCGGCTAAAATGTGCTTAGGCCGCTTGTACGGGTGTCTATGCTGTTTATGTTCGCGAGACTCTTATACAAACGCCTGGCGTCTTCGATAGCGCGATGTAGAAGCCGCTTAGTGTCATATGTTGTGCTATCCGAAAATTTTCAATCTGTTAGTACCGGATATTCGTGTTGAGATGTCTCTGGTCTCTGTAAAGTTGTACATGTATGAGAGTTTCACCCGCTGTTGACATTCGTCTCGACACGCATGTTTTCGATTTGCAACTCTATTGTATCAGGGCAGAGTTCTATTTTCAATGCTCAGAATTTTGTACGGCCCTCCGGATTCCGGAGCATATAGTCCCAGCCTAAAGTGTATTTCATAATTAATTTGACGTGCTCATACCGTATTATTAATTTAAACCTTTCTTCTTCTTCTTTTTTTAAAGGGCTCCTTAGTAAGTTAATATCGTTTTTCATTTGTAAAACACACACAATATAATATATGCTCGTCTATTTTGACTTCTTTATATATTTGAGATATTACTTTCAAGTAAAACTACTTTACGCAGTACGCACGCTTGACTTGGGGAGTAAGACGGTGAATACGTAATAGATGTATAGAATGCGTAGTAATTGGATAGATATAGAAATAATAAAACGTTACAGTGTTAAAGAATATTGCCATAATAATAGGTCTTTACCTATGAAATTGCCGTTCTGCAGTATTGGCCATTTCAAATCAAAATATTTTTTGTTTGGCTAAGAATTCTAATTTAAAATTAATTTTATTTTAAAAACATGGAATTCTTTTTCCAAAAGTAGTCATTTGTTTATTGATTAGTGTTACATTTTCATCGCATTTCAATCTTTTTCGTCATCATGGATACGTTAAAAATTCGAGTAATTATGGAATATGAGTACCGTCGTGGCAGCAACGCGGCACAAGCGGCACGCAACATCAACGACGTTTACGGAGCTAACACTACAAACCAACGCACCACCTGTTATTGTTTTGCTCGCTTCCGTTCTGGAAATTTCGACCTGAAAAATGAACCTCGCGGTTGTCCGAAGACTTTGGTCGACAATGACGAATTAAAGGCGATTGTGGAAGCTGATGATACACAATCTACGGCTGAATTAGCAGCAGCTGTCGACGTTAGCGTCAAAATAATATTGGTCCATTTGCGGCAAATTGGCAAGGTAAAAAAGCTTGACAAATGGGTGCCCCACGAACTCAATGATCGCCAGCACGAAGTACGCGTCTAGACTTGCCTTGCACTGCTCAACAGATACAAATTCATCACAGCTTCTTACCAAACGGGGTGAGCATTACTGCGGATGTGTACTGTGAAAAACTGAACACAATGATGGAGAAGCTGGCACATCTCCAACCAGCATTGGTCAATCGCTCTTCTCTGCTGCTCCTGAACGACAACGCGCGACCTCATACTGCACAGCAGACGGTCTCCAAGTTGCAAGAACTGGGGTTGGAAGCTCTCCGTCATCCAACCTACTCACCAGACCTTGCGCCTACAGACTACTACTTTTTCCAGAATTTGGATAACTTCTTGGCGGGAAAAAAATTTAATACCCGAGAGGCAGTACAAAATGTCTTTGTAGAATTTGTTGCCTCCCGTCCAGCTGATTTGCACTGCGTTGGCAAAGATGCATTGATTGCATGGGTTCTGTACAGGACTGTATAAATTCACAGGGGTTCAACCGCCGGCTCAGATTAGACTCGAAGATAGCAAGGTTACACCGATTTGGGCAGAGCCGGGGCGATAATAAAACACTTATTTTGAGGAGAACGTTTTTTCACTTTTTCGATTTGCTTACCTGGCTCATGGCAATGCCGTATAGAGAGCCCCGCCGTTACGCCTCTTTCGGGCCGATCTTCCATTTCATTTTTACCTCTCTATACGGCTATTTTCCATAATTTTCCCCATTTTCCATGAGCCAGGTGAAGCAAAACGCGTTGTGTGAAATACTTTATTATCATAACCAGACATATAAACCCTTATATACTAAACATCTTATTCTATAGAAAAGTTATTTACATTTTAAGGTTCAACTTATATGAAATGTTGTACATTTTTACCACTGTTTTCGTAATAATTTCTTAACCATTTATTATATAACCTTAAGCGCTATACTACACGTTATGTACTACGTTTATTTATGTAAATCTAAAGAAGCTACGTTAAAATTAGCTTTAGTTAAAAATATATAATCAAAATAACCCGCACTTGATAAAACACCATTTTAACACTATTTTTTCACACTGATGTCATATAAATCTATACATATAGTCACTGAGTGTTCACTATTATAGTTTTACGTACCGTTTTAATTACACGTTTATTGTTCAAATTAAAATTCACTCATGTTTCTCGTTACGAGGCCGCTGTCCTTAACAGGTTCGATTAATACAAATAAAAAATACATGAAAAAAATTAGTTTAATTTTTTTTATACAAAACGGCAATTTCATAGGTAAAGACCTAATATAAAACTATTCGCGTCTAGTCGCGTTTATGCGTACTAATTTGTTTAAATTGAACAATGACGCATAAGCTGTGTTCAATAAATCAAAAATTGATTAACCAACTAAAAATAGCTGTAACTTTAATTGGTTAATCAATTAAATAAGCTATATTGACATATATTTGACATATTGACATAGATTGATTCACTACCTTCTTGATGGGAATATATTATACAAATTATGTTTTATTTAAAAAAATTGCATTGCAGACCGTACTTAAGGACGCTATCACATTTTTTACAAATATCAGCGATTTTCAGGTACCATTTTAATGAATTAGGAGTCAAACTGCGAGGATATTTTGGTTTCAAATGAAAGATAATATATTCATCTCTAGAGTCGCACCATAAAAATTCTATAGCCGCGTACAAAATTTTCACATAAATACGTTTTAACCATCACAATAATCGCAAAAGATTTAAAAAAATGGGGTCTGATTAGGAACCAGTATAGCTAAATACACTGCACTAAGAAAAATAAATATACTAAGAGCTAAATATTTTATATGAAAATAAATAACATTTCCATTTAATTTTATAAGAAAAATAAGAAACGCTCTCAAATTTCTTCATACATTTTTTACTCGACAATCGTCGTCCACCATTCCGCGTCCAAGCGCGCTTGTGGAAACACGAGTGTAACACTTATCGCAAATATTATTTACGTAAAAAAGTAAGTGTGTAGTGTATGCTGTGCTTGAACGAAGTTGATACTTTTTCGGACCGAAATAAAAGTAAGTACGATTATAAGAATTTGTTTTAGAAATAATTCATAGTTTTTTTTGTACAATTTATAAATAATTATACTATCTTTCAAATGGTTATTTTTTTAGAGGTTCGAACGATAATCAATTTTAGGGGTTTTGATGATTACGAAGTTGTTATTGAATTTTTTAATTCAAGATTCAAGCCATGTTTTTTTATAATAAATTGACATGGTTATCAGTGGGGAAAATCCTGTCAAGTTAGTCGCGCGCCTAAGCGCAACTTACAAATTTCCACCCTAAACCCTTCTCAGTGGGGGCTGAGGAGGGGTTGATGTAGGTGTTTACGAATTAATCAATCTACCTAGACTTTTCCCAACTATGTTGGGGTCGGCTTAGAGTCTAACCGGATGCAGCAAAATGTACCGGCAACTAAGTCCATCCATCCAGTCAAGAAACATGCAAAAATTGGATGGTATATGACTATATATATGGATGGACTTAGTTGCCAATTTACAATTACAATCAGAATGGTAGATACTAGATACAGTGTTTGAAAATCAATATGCTTGAATATTTATATATAAATAAATGCTGAAATATTTGTATTCATAGATGCCACGAATTCGGAGATTTGGACAAAAGAAAAAAAAACTGCACACGTAGCAGTAAACAAAACAGCTAATGAGACTTTGTAAGTATTATGATTCAGAAATCATAAATCTTTTTCAGAGTTTTGATATGTGTTGTATTAGAAAATATAGAAGGTTTTTTTTTTAAAGGGAGAGCAACTTTGATGTCTCCGTAGGCGATGATGAGCAAAATGAAATTGTACTTGTAAGTTGTAATAACGTATATTGGTAATTTATTTTAGGTACCTACCTACTAACGTATTATTTCCAGGAGCAGGATTGCGCAAGCAAAGAATATAAGCCAAAATGCAGAAGAATAGTGGAGATTGGTTACCTTTTTAAGCAGCTAATCCATATTAGTAGTCACACTTCTCTTTTTGATTGCGGCGTGGAGTACTCAGCATAATTAAAGAAAAAAAGCTGGCCTTAGACATTTGAACTTTTTTGCAAAATGTGTGAAACAGTGCGCAAAGACGATAGTAAAATGGACATCAATCAGGAATTTGTATCTGGAATTATGTCCACTGGTGCTGGTTATGCCCAGATTTATACTGTCCTTGCCCATGCTGACATCCCACCGATATCTCTGCGGTTGTATCAACTTACACACGATCAAGTTTGCCAATGGTGGGATCAAACGGTAGACCATTGCATGATTGAGGCAGGTAGAAGTCGAGCATGCTAAACGGGATCGGGAATGTGACATCTCTAGGAGTGCCAATGATAGCTGTAATTGCGGATGCATGTTGGAGTAAGCGTTCATACGGCGCAAATTATAATGCTTCTTCTGGCGCTGCTGCAATTGTTGGATAGCACAGCAAAAAAGTGCTCTACAGTGGGGTGAAAAATAAATATTGCGTGACATGTTCTCCTTCAGCAAATAAAGGAATGGAGCCACCAGAACACGCATGCTGTAGAAATTTCAGTGGTCCGTCAACTGCAATGGAAGCTGCAATTATAACGGAAGGTTTTAAAAGTTCCTTACCTGACCATGGACTTATTTATTACCATTTCATTGCAGATGGAGACACTAGTACCTATGCTTGCATTAGAAATGCCCGGCCATATGAAAACTTAACAGTAACTAAAATAGAATGTAAAAACCATCTTTTGCGGAATGATTGCAAAGCACTTCTAGCACTCTCCACCAACACTTTTTTCACATTAAAGGCAAAATCTATTGAAAGAAAAGTACTTACGATTACGTTGGGGAGTTGATTCGTCCATAAAATACTAGTCTGGTCAAGATATACCGTTCACAGAAAAAGTGATCAATATAAAAAAAGATATCCAAAATGGGCCCTACCATATATTCGGTGATCACAGTAATTGTAAACCATATTTTTGCAAAAAAACCTTTTGCATTTCGGGCACAAAGTTTTCGGAGTTACCGAAAACTTTGTGCCCGAAATGATAGCTTTTGGATTGTTTCAAAAAATTACAGATTTGGCGCATAGATTATCCCTACATGCGTACAGTTTTGCATATAATATAACAAATAACTTAGTCGAAATCTTTAATGCCAGAGTTGCAAAATATATAGGCGGAAAAAGAGTTAATTATGCATTCAAAAGATCATACAGCGGACGATGTGCAGCTGCAGTAATAACATTCAATACCAGCGGCACATTACAGACATATATGCACAAATTTATTTTTGGGACTGATGCAAAAGCTAGAATAATTCAGTTAGAAAATGGACGTAGGGAAATAGATTATAAAAGAAGAAATTTTAAAAAGAAAAAATCCAAAGAAGACTTTTTACTATCGTTAGCTATGTCTGCAGAAGCTAAGCAAACAATTGAAAGAAGCACAGTATTACAGAGTGCAAGCCCGCTCTGGTTAGAGACTAGAAGGAAACTTTTGACAGCGTCCTGGTTTGCCAGAATTTGCAAGCAGCGTGCAAATACCAACTGCGCTCCTCTTGTTAAACAAACACTGCACGCTGCTGCTGCTGCTTGTTGCACTGCATTTGGTTTTAAAAAAATATTTTATATTTACTTTGTGAATAGATAACCGAATGTATGGTTTTATCTATTGTCTTGGCACGTGTTGACAAATTCCTACGCAATCCTCAACTTCGCAGCACTCTTTGTTACTCATTTATTACCAAATTGTCTACGTAAAATACATAAGCAATTGTTAATTTTCTATGTACAATATTTTGAATTATAAAAATAAAGCGTATAATTATATATTCTATTTTTATTGTATAATGGGGCGAACGAGTAGTGGATACGCTGACGCCTTTAGACATCCTCATAAACAGAGACGGAGAGAAGTGCCGCGTATGGACACGCAGATACGAGGGGCGACTGAAAAGTTTTGAGCCTAAGGTATTAAAAATGCTGATAAAAATGTACAAAAAGTTTATTTTTCAATATAGTCTCCCTGTATTTCAATGCACTTCTTACATTTATTGTAAAGAGCTTTTAACCCAATGAAAAAATATTCGCCGTTTTTGTCTTCAAAATGTTCATCTACGGCCATCTTCATTTCTTCGTCATTGGAAAATCTCCGTCCCCGTAGGTCTTTTTTCAAAATTGAAAAAAGATAATAGTCACTAGGAGCCAGGTCAGGACTGTAGGGTGGGTGGTTGATTTCCTCAAATCCTGTCTCGGCGAGGGCACGCCTTGCAACTCGCGCAGTGTGGACGGGCGCGTTGTCTTGCAAAAACAGGACTCCTTTTGTCAGTTTGCCTCTCCGTTTCTCAACAACCACTTGACGTAACTTGGTCAGCAATGCGGCATAGTAGTCTCCGTTCATTGTAGTATTTTTCGGAAGGTAATCAATAAACAAAATACCTTCACAATCCCAAAAAACAGTGGCCATGAGCTTGGACGCCGATCTTTCCACTTTGAACTTCCGTGGCGGCTATTCTCCCTTTTCTATCCACTGCATTGACTCCTGTTTTGACTCCGGATCGTACTGTCAAATCCAGGTTTCATCAACAGTAATAAGGCGAGAAAAAACGTCGTCTGGATTATCGCCACAGATGTCCAAAAACTCCTGTGAAGTTGTGACTCGACGTTGCTTGTCCAGCGGCGTCAGCATTTTCGGCACCCATCGCGCGCAGACCTTTTTCATGTGCAGGTGATCATGCAAAATATTTCCTATTCGTTCCTTGCTAATGCCCATGGCTTCAGCTATCTGCCACAACTTGATTCGCCGATCTTCCAGAACAAGTTTTTTTACTTTTTCAATGTTTTCTTCGGTAACAGCGGTGTTTGGGCGTCCTGACCTGGGGTCATCTTCGAGTAAAAACTGTCGGTTCCAACGTTTGACGGTAGCAAATGAAGGTGCAGACTCCCCATAAACAGCTGTCATCTCTTCAAATATTTCCGTCGGTGTTTTATTCTTCTTTGTTAAGAATTTTATCACAGCTCTGTACTCCAATTTCGTGCAAAGTGCGGAAGACTCAGACATTGTGACGTTTACGATTCAATTACTAAAAGCGTAATGATGGAAATGACATGAAATTTGACATTTATGTTTCTAAGGATACCCGCAATTAGTGGTATGATGCGCGAGTAATTAGTTGTACTTTAAGGTACTTAGGCTCAAAACTTTTCAGCCGCCCCTCGTAGTACTTAGTAACAGTTACCAAGTTCGATTGTAAACTTACGACTAATATAAGTAAACTTAATCAATACCATTCAGTAAAATTAATCATTAAAATTAAAAACGAATACTATCAAGTACCAAAATTAGTTACGTCGGTATAAAATCGAGCAGACGGGGGTTTCAATGTGTGCGTTACGCGCAATGTTATTGTTTTGCAATTCAGGCACCTCAACTTAAGCGGGTTCAAAATGTGACAGCGTCCTTAATACGAGTATAACATACACAGTAGGACGAGTAGACAAAGTACCCCTAATATTTTCTAATATTATAACACACCTACTTACATGCGTGATACGTATTCGCACCACCTACACCAACTTACACCCACTAGTACCTACCCCTACAACCTACACATTTACTATTAACTTCTACCTTTTTCTACACAAACCTTGTCCAGATAATAATCAAAAATATTAAAAAAGGGTGTTTTATTTGGTGCTGTCAATCGAAATAAATTTACTTTTATTTATATTAGAACTAGCTGATCCCGATTCCCGTCACACGTCGTTCTGTCTTAACTATGAACTGGAACAAATAAATAACTACACCTACACCTTACTAGCTTATTCTAGCGTAAATACACTATCCCGCGGGAACACTGCTCTTTTTCGGGATAAAAAGTAGCCTATGTGTTATTCCAGAGCTTAAACTACTACCACAGATTACTAAATAGTTACTACGTAACTACCACCACACCAAATTGCATCCAAATCCGTTCAGTAGATTTTGCGTGAAAGAGTAACAAACATCCATTTATACATCCATCCATCTATCCATCATCAAACATTCGCATTTATAATAGTAGTAGTATATTGTGGCTTATATGTAACAGTGCCTCACTGGCCCACATCTGCGATAACATACAACACACGACATAACATAATATGTTACGCGCCCGTCGATCGCAAGGTCACGCGTGTTTAATATAAACATCTGATAAGAGATAACGACATATTACATTTCAATGTTATTTCATATCATATATTACTTAATATTATATAGCTAGTTAATAATTGTAATTGTATTTCCTATTGTAAACTAATTTTGTGATTTGTTTGTTGATAAATAAGCGATCCAACCGCCTCATGATAGGTGCTACAATTCCCGTGTTTTCATCGTCGCGGTCGGACTTCTGACCGATAACTTGAAACTTTATTACAGTTTCTACCTTATTATAAGAGCCAAATTACAGTCACAAGACATTCCTTTTAACTTCCAATAAACTAATAGTAATGTGTTCACCCCCTGGACATTACGCTACCTGTATTACCACAATATAACAAACGACCGGGTTTTCTCACTTATGATGCAAAATCTAATAATCAAATTTCAAAGGTTTATTTTTCTAATAAATTCTTAATTGCCGAGCTTGTCTCATTAAAATATATAGTAATAATTTAATTATCCAACATTTCGTTAATACCTGCATCTAGCTAATGGTAAATGTTATTTTTACCTGTTTAATTCTTGTTTTAAATTAGCTTTTTTTAATGAAAATTTAGTTATTACTTAGTAGCTTCAAAACAGCACGTCATGGCGTTCGCACAAGGGCAATCTACCCTGCTGCCTAGCATTACTTATTCTATTGTAAAACGCAATTAATTAATGTAATGTACTGATGATGTTACTTTTTCTAACACCTATTTGACTACAGTAGGCTTAGCACGAATAATATACAACAACGTGATCGTACTACCGTCGAATGTATACGCGCTAAGCCCATTGTTGGCAAACGGCGATGACCTTATAGATTATTCGTGTTAAGAAGAAAATGAATCGTGCGTACTAATGTCAAAACTGACCAATGACACGTCGTATAGCGTGTGTTCACAATTCACATTAACCAATTAAAGTAAGCCATTTTAATAAATGTACTGTGGCGGATCAATTAGCGCCACAATCCTGAATCGCGCTATCGAAGTTTTCTATGATCGGCACTATATATACGACACGACATCTGAAATTCACACAAGTGGGCTTCGCCCTGACCGAGCATACCACCTCGCTCGGTCGGAGATCGGATTTGGGGCTTGCCACCATATTCCCACAGTACGCATGATTCAAGGCCTTCTTAATGCGAATCATACTACTATTATAAATGTAAAAGTTTGTGAGGATGGATACATCCACGTATGGTGGATGGACGTTTGTTACTCTTCCACGCAAAAACTACTGAACGGATTTCGATAAAATTTCGTATGAGAGTGTAAGGACAGTAAGTCCATATAGGTAGAAACCGCATCGTACCGAGAACTGTGCGACAATTTATCAGTAATGGAGCGAATGGTTAATACTGAGCAAACACCGCATTAGCACTGCGAGCTCCGGGCAAACACGCGAGCACACACACAACACACACACACACACACACTATTTTCTGTTAAAAAACACGACTGGTTGTTGGCAAAAAAAAAGATATTTCATTTACATTTCTATTAAATTGAATCTGCTTCAGAGTAATGAGCTACAAGTAACAGTTTGGCTGTCAACGCACGTTTAACTGCTCTGGTGTTGCGACTTACGAGTGTCCACGGGCGTCAGGCCGCAGCAATCGCTTGCCATCAGGCGATCCGTTTGCTCGTTGTCCTCGTGTGTTGTAACATTTATGTATTGATATGATATGATTTATGTCTGTTTCTGTGTCTGTCCGTGAATCGAAGCTCCCAAACGGATGAACCGATTTTAATCTAGTTTTTTTTGTTTGAAAGCTGTCAATATGACCGAGAGTGTTCTTAGCTATAGTTCATCATCATCAGTTCGCTCACTGTTTGTCTGTGTCGGTGCCTGTAAGAAAAGTGACCTAAACATATTGTACATTACATGTACATTATTTACAGTATTCTCCGAGCAAAGTAACGACTCTTAAAACACTGTAGTGCCTGGGACAGTCGATTTTAAATGTCGTATGGTTGCCCAAGCACATTCTCACAACACAGTCAGCCTAGTCCAGGCGAATGACTGGTCAGTACGTCTGGGGCCAACCATTTGCGGGTTTCCTCACGATGTTTTCCTGCACCGTTAGGGCGTCCGTATAATCTACTTGAAATCTTAAAATGTCTCATTGGTACACGCCACAACCTGGAAATCGAACCTGCACTCTCTCGAGTGCGAATCAAACGTTCTACCCACTAGGCCACGAAGCTCCTTGGACATATTTTCATTATATTTCGTATGAATTGAGTACGAAAAAAACAATGAATTACGTATGTCAGT
Organism: Phengaris alcon alcon; assembly: GCA_037179445.1. Taxonomy (NCBI): domain Eukaryota; kingdom Metazoa; phylum Arthropoda; class Insecta; order Lepidoptera; family Lycaenidae; genus Phengaris; species Phengaris alcon. The sequence continues at coordinate 12,453,304 of JAYRCH010000021.1, read as the reverse complement.
GTTTTCTAAAATTCAGCTTCTAGGTGGGTAAAATAGGGGATGAAAGTTCAAAACCTAATCCGCGGGCAATTATATCTAGCAGAATATAAAGTATAACTTGTAGCGTCAAACACTCGAGTGATTTCTGTCCACTGGCGAATCTGTCTAATCGCGAATCCGTCCTCTTGCTAATGACTCATCTGTCTGGTTGCGCCGGAGGGATTCATTTGATACATAGGTTATATTATATTCTCGCGGAAACACGTTGAAAGCACCTAAACAAAGTTAATACGTCTAAAATTAGACAGCTAAAAATAGCCCGGGACAAAAGTTATCTCGTTAGGGCCGACATAGAGTTGAAAATTAAAGAGCGGTCGTAAAAACTTTACTGTCTTGAACCCTGAAGGGGCCGATTAATTGTAACAAAAATTAATTTCTGTAGAAAGTAGAGTTTTCGTAGTTAGGCGTGTAGAGGTAAGGCGTGTAAAGGTAAGGCGTGTAGAGGTAAGGCGTGTAGAGGTAAGGCGTGTAGACGTAAGGCGTGTAGAGGTAAGGCGTGTAGAGGTAAGGCGTGTAGACGTAAGGCGTGTAGACGTAAGGCGTGTAAAGGTAAGGCGTGTAGACTGTAGAGTTGGAACTTAGAAGTTTGGTAGAGTCAGAAGCTTGGTTTTACATGAGACCTGATAGCTTTTTGAAAGCGTGACTCATATGGTATCGTCTTGGCATCACTTTGCTGGAAAATGTTTTTGGTGGGATTTAAATATCACGGTGAGAATTTGCTATAACTTGCTATATTTAACGTTTCTCTGTCAACTTAGCAACTATATTGCTTGAAAATAATTGGCGAGGGCAAGTGAATGTAGGTCAGAACTCCGAAGGGTCAATTAGTTCCACTTGTGGAAGGGCTCGTAAAGTCCACTGACCGCAGACCAACAGTAAAACGCACATAAAACCGCCCATGCTGCAGATACTATAAACGAGGGAAGGCTACTTGTAATTTATTTCAAGTACTTGCTGGTTTTTTCTATCGGCTGTTAACTATTTAAGGGCACAGTATCCAACGGGAGTACTGTACTATTTCGGTATAAAAAGTAGCCTATATGTTATTCCAGAGCTTAAACTACTACCACATAAAATTCCATCAAGATTCGTTTAGTACTTTCTGCGTGAAAGAGTAACAAACATTCATCCTCACAAACTTTCACATTTAAAATAGTAGTAGGATTATGGAGCATATAAAAATCTAATCTTGCTCGGGGAAGGGAAACTAATTTTGATGAAATTTGATATGGTAGTAGTTTAGGCGCTCGATTAATACATAGGCTACTTTTTATGCCAAAAAAAAATACCGGTTGTCTGTAAAGTCGGTTTACTGACGATAGTTGAACGTGACAACGTCAACAACAACAACAACAATAATAATAATGAGGTAAAGGCAATGCGAGGTAACGCTGGTACTTGGGTACTTGGTAACGGAACTTGGTAACGATAACAGGTAACGGGTAACGCATGAGTCATGTTTTTTATAAGACGTTATCACGTCAAAAAGTACAGTGTTCCTGTGGGATACTGTATTTAACGGTGGTATTACATCAGCTATCAAAGATCGTTGTCCAATATGCATTTGATCAAAGAAATCGGATGACTGTATCTAAATATCTTTGTCAATATTCATGGAAAGTGGATACAGATACAAACGAAAGAGAAAGAGACAATCAATTTGATCAAATATTGGATACCCATGATCTTTGATCTAATTTTTGTCCAATCTGTTTTCCCTTTCTCTTTCGTTTGTATATGCAACTCCTTGCCTTATTCATTTGATGAATAGTATAGAAACTATGCACAACGTCTTGCATGACGTTATGTACAGTTGACGCAGATCCGCTCCACCGCTTTTGAACCTTATTGCCAAGTAATAAGGTCGAAAAGTTGTACACCGGATGTGTCTACGACAGCACATTGGACAAAGATCTTTGATAGATGTAATACCTAGGGTGGTAACCTAACCTTTGCCTTTTAGGGAGGCTTGGAACACGAGCCTGTATGGCCCTACCTTCGTGCAATATCTATTTTTGCCCTTACATGTTCTGTAAGTCTGTAGTCTCATGTTATAGTTTATTCAATGCTTTTGGTATTTAGTATTATCGTATTAGCAAGACAGTAGTAGCATCACACGGAGACAGCGTGACGCGGCGCGCAGACGCGGAGCGGGGTTCACAAGGCCACACACTCGCCACACTCGCCACACACATACTAACACCAGTTGATGTATATTGTGGCACGCTAACGTAAACACGCCCTTGAAGGTACGAGGATTCCCATCATGGGTGCGAATTGCAAATTTATAAAATACTTCTTAGATATATAACAAAGTTTCACATAATGTGGCATTATAACACCCTTCCTACTGTTCCAACAACAATCTTCCACTAGCTTAACATGAGTAGGATAGGATAGGACCTGCAATCAGAGTAGAAAATACGCTCAAGAAAAGTTCACGAATAGAGACACGCGGCCGCGCTATGGTGTCTAAACTCTAAATATACAGGAGGCGCCGCGCGTCATACATAGTACACGTGGTGATAAGAAGATAGTGGGATAGTGAAATTTGGAGATGATGGGAATGGGTAGTGATGATGTGACATCAGCACGCGTAGCATGGCCACTAGATTTTTTTTTCTACTGAAGAATAAACATAATTACAGATTGGTAAAGGTAGTCTGCCATTTTGTCCATATATTATATTATATATTATCTGTCAGTACGTCTATTCTTGTGTAGACAGGACGCATTTCTACGGTGGTCATGCTAAGCATGCAGAACACGTTGTATGACCACTGGAGAATGTGTTTTATTTTCTACGAAAGAATATACAAAACCACATATTACTAAAAGAGTCTGTCATTTTCTCCATAATATTATGACTGATCTAATAGTATGTCAAGCGTTATTACACGGTTTTCTGTGAGGCCGTGGTATTTATCCGATTGAACCGGCTCATTCGTGCCGAGGCATAGCACTCTCACGGTTAGATAGCTATATCAGCTTTTTAACCGTGGTATACTGATCGCTGGTACATTTTCAATATAACTTCTAAGAGTTGACCAATAACCGCGAGGTAAGTTTTCGAATCCGAGTCGAACGGATAAGTTAATTTATTTCCGAGTAATTTTTCCTAGTAATCTCGTAGACGTATTTCTATAATTTTTTTTCGACCAATTTGCAAATAAAAATTATCGCCCTGAACACTGGTGTATAATTAGCGGATTAGTCGCTGGCGCTGACGCCGCCGCCCGGTGCCCCTGCTGCTGACGAGGAGGTATTCAAACGAACCTCCTCCGACCTCCCTAATTAAGGAATAAAAATGCAAATAGCCCCCCTCCCCTTCCCCGACTCCCTCGCATTTAAAAAACCGTAAAAACCAAATTTCTATCATCTCTATTAAACGACGAGAAAATTGCCCTTTTTGAGCCGACGGTCATTTATTCTCGGAGGCACATTATAATTATCGTTTCCCGTCGACAAATTGAAATTCTTTTCGTAAAATAAGAAACGAAAGTTGAAACAGGAAACCGTTTTGACCGACTTTTGGAGCTTTTGTCGAATTTGTGATACGTTTTCGAACACGTGATTTAAATTTTGTTTCTTATTATCGAACGATATCGATTATCACTTGGATGTAAATAATTTTCGAGGTCTATCGTAAAATTAATAGGTAAAGACTCATGCCCAATTCTCGTATTTATTTCTGTTCAATTGGCAACATGGTTCCCAGTATCAGCGCATGCTGTCTCACTCGCTCACGCTTCAAATCGAGTGTGCACGAGAGCGATAGCATGCTGGAAATGCACACTGGAACCCAACTAAGAATTGAATATTTACACAACTACGGCGAAGCCAGACGGAAGAGTAATGATTTTGACAGTATATGTATGTATGTTTGTTCCACCGTAGCGCCTAAACTGCTGATCCGATTTTAATAAATGAGGTATCAATAGATTCGTAATAATAGCCCGGGTAACATAGGCTACATCATTTATGTAGTCAAGTTAACGTTTTTAACTTTTGATTATTATTAGGTGCTATTGCTATTCAAACGTGATAAATTTATTCCGGTAGGTTTTGTTACAAGTCGATTTCACGAAAGTAACTTTTGTAAGGTTGTCTCAAGACGATAATGACTGTGAATTGAAATAAATCCCAAGCGCATGACAAGTCGAAATTTTGTTTGTTGCGCAACGCACCGTTCACTGTTCATCGATCACAACTCAACTTTAATAACGATTACGCAAAACGACTATAAAATATTTTATTGTCGAATTTAATGGCGACTATAAAATGTGTTATGTCACACACATAACAATGTGTCAGCAACACTCCAGCCCGCGGCCGTAGGGGAGACTATCGCATTCGGCGATTGCAATTAAATTTTTTATGATCACGTCGTAAACAATCGTATGTACAAATGTAGTATTGTGAGTTTGACTATCGCTAGCCAGGTGCAGAGCTATGGCGCTCCCCGCTGGATTAGCAGGATCGGTCGTATTTCTCCGTGAGTGATGGCAGGATGAGCATAAACATAAGATATACAATAGTGAATAGTAAAAGTGTCGTTAGTTTACGAACAAAGGAGTCGTTAAGTTTTTCAACAGTCGCGGGCGTATTTATGTTGTCAAAAGTTTCTCATGTACCTGCGGGTAGCTCAGACCAAATAAAAAAGAGAGTTCTGCAAACCACACTAGTGACCTGCGAGGCCGGTGTAAACTACGCCTCGCCGTGTAATTACAGCTTGAAGGCGAGCTGTCGTGGTGTGTAGTTTTAATGTACTACATGTATAATACTTTTTTATTTGGTATGAGGTGGCAAATTAACTGACACAATATTATCGTTATAATTATCGATGTTCTATTTGACGAAAAACTATCCTTTAGAGCCCATTATGAGCATATCATATCAAAGGCATATCTTCTTCTGACTTGTGTCTGACTTCTTGACTTCTGGGATTTGTTTTCAGATCTACTTTACAGTTTATAAAGCCACATCGCCTAATTTATCTATTCTTCGCACTGCACTGGTCCGCAGTGTTTTGGAGTATGCTAGTGTCATTTGGTCACCAAACTATAAAATTCACATAGACTCTATAGAAAGGATTCAAAGGACGTATCATAAGATTCCTTTTTATCGGCATAGGCCCCGGTCATTCGGACTTGGGATATGTGGATAGACTCCGAACGGTCAATATTCAAACCCTAGAAATGCGCCGTAAATACTTTGATTGCATTTATCTTTATAAAATTGAACATTCAATTATTGATTGTCCTGAACTCCTGTCCTGTATTAATTTGATTATAAAATATAGTTCACGCAGAGCGATTAAAAATAATTTATTTTTATTACAATATTATTTCAAAAATAATATCTCCTACTTTAATCCTTTAACTGGAATGGCTCGACAATACAACAAACTCTTAAAATGTAATAATTATGATATAGATATATTTATTTACAACATACATAACTTTAAAAACAGTTTGATGCATTTCCTCCATAGCCCTCCTTTATAATATTTTCTATAGGTACTTTAATATGTTCCCTCTTTCTAATAAATTATAATTATTAATGTTAGATTAAGTGTCTCAGATTAAGTTAGTATAAAATATATCGTAAAGTATTATTGTTAGTTCGCATATATATTTTATTATATTGTTGAACATGTTTTAAATATAAAATAACTGTCACTCTACTTGTTATGATGTGTACGCCTGTAATTTGGTACACACATCAGGTCAAAAAGATTAGTCTTAATATTATGTTATTTAAGTTATGTGTGTACTGTTGGTGCACCTTAATAAATAAATAAAATTAAGTTTCAGGTTTAGATGTAAATTTTAAATGCATTGAAATTAGAAACCTCAGATATTTTTTATATGTAGTATTTAAATTTTTAATATATTTTTATCATATTATTATTGTAAACCCTTTTTGAACCTCATGCCTTAGTGATAAGATCTGAAAGTGATACACCTGCACGGCCTGCACCCTTGGCATTATGGCATTACCACCATGGAAATGCGTTTTGGCTACACGGGCCGAGGGCTCCGGCCCATGACTCTCCTCTCAACCATCTCTAAGACTTTTGAAATCCTACTCCTCAAATACCTCTCCTCGTACCTCCCTTCTCGCGAGGAACAATTCGGCTTTAGGTCCCAGCTGAGTACCACCCTCCAGCTGGTACGCGTGATTCACCACCTTTCCGTTGTGGCTAACAAAAAGAACTCCTCAGTCGCGGTCTTCCTAGATATGGAAAAAGCGTTCGACAGTGTTTGGCATGAAGGTCTGCTCTATAAGCTCATCCGTGCCGACGTCCCCCCCTCCCTGATAAGGCTCGTGGCCTCCTTCCTCTCCGGCCGGACCTTCCAGGTCCGCGTTGATGGAATCCTCTCAGGTGAGTACCCCATAGCAGCGGGAGTTCCTCAAGGTAGCGTGCTCTCTCCGGGGCTATACAGCTTCTTTGCCAGTGATGTGCCCAAGGATCCTGGCACCACCGCGGCGCTGTATGCCGACGATACAGCATTTATCGCCAGCTCGCAGACCCCCGACCATGCCGCCATCAAGCTTCAGAGGACGCTGGACCTTCTCCCTGACTGGCTGAGCAAATGGAGACTATCTGTTAACGCAGGTAAGTCCTAGGCGCTCGCCGTCACCACGAGAGCAAGTTTTCCGGCTCCTCTGAAGATTGGAGACGCCGAGATCCCATGGGTAAGAACGGCGAAATATCTCGGGGTCATAATCGACCACCGACTCTCCATGCGCGCCCAGTGTCACTCTGCGGTGGCCAAGACCGGATCAGCCATAGCCCAGCTGAGACCAGCCTACGCGTCCCCACAGATCCCTCTCAATATGCGGTTAGCTCTTTTTAAGACTTACGTCAGATCCTGCCTCACGTACGCGGCACCTGCGTGGCACCACCTGCGTGGCACCACCTGCTCTCTGCACCCCAGAGAGTGTCGCTGCTGAGAGCCCAGAACCGCGTGCTGCGCCGAATCGCGGGTGCCCCCTGGTACGTGAGGAACGACACCATTGCGAGAGACCTGAGGGTGGAGAGCATTGAGGCTTTTGTGGCCCAGCTCTCCTCCAGATACTTCGCGCGCGCGGATGCCTCGCGCCTGGTCGAACTAACCGACCTGGCGCCGTGGCACGCCCGCCCGCCCGACCGCCACCGCCTGCCCAGGGATGCCGTCCGACCAGAGTACCCAGCGGAGCCACGCAGCTCGCCCCGCCACCCCCGAAGAGGAGGAGATCTGTCGCACTGATGCGCCACACCCAAGCGCAATGATGCGCCCAGGCGCAGTTGCACCCCACCCACCGCAGTTATAGTATCCCCCCACCCTTCCTTACACCGGCAAACCAGATGCCGGTGTAATCTTGTCTCGACTCGCCCGGTGCCTGACGAGTGGCAGCCCTATTGCCACCCCGTCGTCATCGTGGCGTACCTTCCCCCCCGGCATAAAAGTCGGGGTCCGGAAGTTTTTACTCCCACCCTTTCCCCTGGTCGGTTGAGTCCGCGGTCCGACAAACGCGGCGCGTGCGGGAGTGGCCCCTTACACGTTTCTCGGTCTCCAGGTCGGGCCCCACGCGTCGTTTGGAGTCGACCGCCGGTCAAAGTCGTGACTGGTTGGCAAAGTGAGTTCTTCCCTTTTGCTCGCCCACGGGTTTCCCCCGCGTTCTGCCGCGGGGGGTCATTCCTAAAAACAGACAAAATGCGCGCCCAGTACTCGTACTGGGCGCTTCATCCCCACCCCATGTAGAGGGGCTAAGCCCCTGACCTTGGTTCCCCACCCAAGGCCCCCTTCAGGGGTCCGGCGTGAGAAGACGTGAGTAAGTTTAAGTTTTGGCTACACAAGAACAGACATATTGACATTTAATATGGACAAATTAACAGCTTTCCTTTGTCTAACCATCATTTTGTCTATTCTTCCATAGATATAAACCATTTCTAAGGTGGTTATGCTGAGTGTGCTGGGCTTTTAGACAAGATGCATTAAATAATTTTGGCGGCGAAGTTCGTAAATAAAATGTATTTAATTAAGGCATCGCAAGCGACTCGTCACTTAGCGATGACATAATATGTCTAATCCCATACATTTTTGATTTCGAAGCTCGCCGGCGAAATTATCGAATGCAATTGACTAAAGGCCCAGGTCTATCAGCGACCAAACTTCCCGTTGGCCTGGGTCCTAGGTTTAAAATGTGGCACGAATTAATTTCAGTACCTGGGTAACCGAGTTGTGCTCGGAGTTCTTTAAATAAATAAAAAGAATCACAAAAATATTTACCTGACTGGGATTCGAACCTACCACATTCCGAATTTTCCAATCGGACTGACATAACAGAATCGAAATGATGTATTGTTGCACGACGAAAGAAAAAACATGTGTAGCTTAAAAATGCGCAGTTTCACAGATAAATTTTTCTCCCCCAAAACTCCCTGCATACTCATGGTAATACTTGCAGCCGTTTTTGAGAACACGGTTATATATATAAACAAGATTGTTTCGTTTAATGTGATGTAGTGCACTGTACAAGCGCACGCTCCCTATTTTTTGTTGCATAAAATCATACGTCATAATTTAACTTGGTATGATTTAATTTGTCCTAATAATGCATTTTTAACTTTGAACTTCTTTACATGCTTATTATTTATTATTATGTATTTTGATTTGGATTTTAGTCTAATTATTAAAAATATTTTTACTTTATTTAAGTAATTATTTTTTTGGGGTTTTTGAATTGTGATTTAAGTTTGATCTTTAAAATTGAATAATTAAATTTATGTATGTAGTTATAAATAATTTTAAAGCAATGATTATAAATCGAAATCTAATTATAATGTAGTGGAAAGAAAACTGTGAATCTAATTGCCTAGTGTTAAAGCCTCCACAGACGAGAGGCCGATCGTTTCAGTTAGAACTGACGTCAGTTCGGCCTGAACGGATTCGAGCACATACACGGAAAAAAATCGCATCCGACCCAACTGACGGCATTTCGGCCTGAACGGATTCGAACACACACACGGAAAAATCGCATCAGTTCGATCTGGTTAGCCGCAAGCTACGGTCGTGTTTATTAATTGTAAACTCACTATGCTTGTACACGATACACGCCCGCACGGCCGCGGCTCTGGCGAGAACTGAAGCGATTTTTCACACATGGTCCGGTGGTCATGGTTATGGTTCAGTCCAGAATTAATGTTGCCAACTTAGTTATTTTACAAGGTTTTACTACTTAATTAAGTATTTTATTCCCTCATTAGTAGGAATTTAGTAGTAGTCTTAATAGTAGTATATATATACGTAATATTTCCTAGTATATTTTAATTTAACGGTACGTTTTATAATAAAATTCAATATAATATTTTTTGAATAAAACAAATTTATTATATTCAAAATGTTTAATTAGTATACGGGGGGGCATAGATGAAGTTCAAAATTAATGAATTTATATTATTTTTGTCCTAATGCATGCAATATAATTGTAATGAAATTATCGAGTATTAGAATAGGGGAATAATTAGAATTAATAATTATTATTAATAATTCAATTAGAATAGCCTTTTTTATTTATTTATTTTATCATAATAGTTACGCATAATTTTTTGTCATAATATAATACTTAAAGTAAGGATAATAAATAATCATGAAGCATATATTTTATTGAGCATACATTTATTTGTAGAAGTAGGCACCTATGCGGTGCCTACTCGCGTTCAAAACGTCTTTATAAAGCATAAAGACGTTTTGAACGCGATAAAAAAGTTCTAACCTAACCCTTACACACTTAGTACATAAACGTTATTTTACGCCAGGCTTTTGTGAGGCCGTGTTCCCACTCCGAAAACGTTTTGGTCGTAATAAAAACACACTTTGCACGTAAATATAAACAATTTTGGCGGCATAATGGGGCCCAATTGCCGCCTCCGTCTATTGTTACACCTGGTACCCAGGTGTGCCAAGAAACACTAGGAAATTGTCGTATGATGAAAATATACATCAAACTGTTGATATTTTATCACTAAATATTTTTAAAACCAATATGACCAACTCATTACTATAAAATATGTGATTTTCATAAAATATCAAAACTAAATGAATTAATTTTTACGTTTGACCATGTGATTAAGGGCATTCCCCTACGGAGATTCCGTAATTTACCGTATTTAAAGCCTTATAAACTCAGAATTTGAAAGCTACAAAGATATAATAAAAATACAGCAATAATCTTTATTATATCAACATTCCTTTCCCCGTTTTATATTTTCTATTTTTGTTTATTATACTCATGATATTAGCTTCCAAAGTAATACCAATTTATTTAAAATTGAAGCATACTTTCAGCATCTGCTTAGTATTTAGAAGTTAATCTTATTTGGAACACACACCAATAGATGGGCCAGTTCATAAGCTAGATTTCTGTCGTTTAAAATTTTTTTTTGGTCAATTTTGAACTAAGTTATGTAAAAAAAATTAAATTTGGGTGCGAACTCGGCAATCTGGCTGCCGGCGGGTCTATGCGCGGGCGACGGGTGGCAGTGTCTTGAGACTTCTCGGACGGGGAACTTGTGTCTCTCGTTCCCGCCGCCTCCTGAATGCGCAAACGTAGTGATTATATTCTCTTTGGTCAATGCGCCTGCAACTTCATATTATCATATTATTTGGTTTAGTGTTGAATCTTGTGATTGTGTTATTTACCGCGGAAAGACGCTTAAATATATTATTATATCAAATACGGTGAAAGGACACTTTTTGTTTTATTGACTGAAAAAGAACTGTTTTTCTTTTATTAATTAACCTATTTATTAATTATATTAATCTGTTGTTCTGTGTGGTGAAACGTTTTATTTGTGAAAATGCCAAAATTTAAATCAATTGTTCGGCAAAGGAAACAGAATGCGGAGATAATGAACAAAATGATGTAAGTACCTAATTGATATTATACCTTATACTATAATATTATAAATTAGTAGGTAATAATTTAATCACCATCATACGTTATACGAGTATCTGAGTATCTACATAATATGGTGAGAGTTGAGACTGCGAAGTTTCTACTTTCCCACCAACCCACTAAAATTCAAACAAAACAAGTGCAAAATAAGTGGTTCATTTCAATTTGAATAATTATAACATACAGTAATTCATTACATTATCTTCATTCAATTCAATCAATATGATTAAATAATAATAAGAATGTTCATGAAGTAAGAGTATAAAATAAATAAAAATTAAAATAATAGTACCAAAAACGAAACAAATATTATATATTTACGCTGCAAAAATTGTACCCCCTAAAAACCACTGTTTTTATTTTTTCCCACTAAATTTAGTGGAAAATCCCCATAGTTGGCAACACTGGCCATGTTATTTTACCATCGAACAGCTGTTCTTGTAAAATGGCTGTAAGTCAAAAAATTCACTTTTTGGAGAAATCAATAATTAATATTGTATCGATGTACATATTGACAAAATTATTATTTGTTTTAGACGCAAGAGAAAGACAACTGGTCTAGGAGAAGAAGCCTGTCAATCGTCATTATCAACATTGCAACCGAATGAAAATGATTATAGGTAAGAAAAAAAAGTACTAAGATCGATCGAGGGTAAAAGTTTAGACATAAATTAATAATATATTCAATTTGGGAGGGGGGGGGGGGGGGTATCACCCCTTTTGAAGTAATTACTTTTTGTTTTTTTGAGGTTCTGTCGACTGTTCTCGGTGTTTTCGTCATATCAAGATTGTGTAAGATGGGAGCGTCATAGAGACCTAGTATTTTTTTTACATTAGGTAAATCTGGTAAGAAAGTAATAAGAGCGTTTTTTTATTTAAGCGGTGAGTTCAGAATCGCAGTTATTTTAAGTTATAGAAAGAAAATTTATATATAGGTATTTAGGTAAGTAAATAATAATATTTTGACAACAAGGATCAAATCATTTAGTTTACTGCAACATAAAATATCTGCGTTTTAACTTAGGTACTTAGGAAAATAAAGCTTCATCCATACTTCCATACTAATATTATAAATGCGAAAGTGTGCCCTATAACTGCGCACAAAATGGGAATTGAAGAGGCAATAAAGAAAAAGAAAGTGACCTTCTGGAAAGAAAAGAAGACTGGTGTAGAAATAAATAAAAAACACCAGTGGTATTACCAAATACAGGGACAATTACATATTACTAAAAGATCAAAATGCATATTTGCTGTTTGGGGCAACGAGAATACGCCCCTTAAAACCGAACTCATTACTAGAGACGACCAATTCTGGTTTGATAAAATGGAAAATAAACTTAAGTCATTCTATTTAGACTGTATTCTGCCAGAACTTATAGATCCCCGTCACCCTCGAGGTATGCCTATGAGAAACCCTAAAAGGATAGAAGAAGCACTAAAGAAAAAGGCAAAAGGCAAAGAAAACATTAAACCTGTTACTGACGAAACGGAAAAAAATGTAGTGGAACCAAGTATGGAAGAATTAGACGTGGATACTCCCCGTATCGAAGAAGCAATGTATATAGATGTGGAAGAACTTCAAGTCGAGCAGCATAATATACAAGAACAAAAGATGGACAGATACACGGACGAAGATATTTTGGCAAATATAGAGCCTACATGTTCACGATTTTTAGATTTTGATGATATTTAACTTGTGATTAATGCTGTCATTAATCACGAGTTATTATATAGTTGTTTTGTTTTAATTTTGCGACTGTGATTTTCAACAATTATGCACTTTAAATAATTTTTATTTACATTTAAATAATTTTAGCTGATTTGTTTTAATTTTTCGACTGTGATTTTATACAATAGTACGGGAGCCCTAGAACAATTTTTTTTTATTGCTATCAAGCTTATTTTTTGTGAGTAGCTTCATTTTGATAAGACGAACAACATTTGTATCTACGAAAAATCTTGAAAGTGGTAGGTAACAGAGATAGAAAGGATTTCATACTTTGCTTTGACAGTACTAAAATATGGATTGTTTTATTTGTAGGACAATGTTACTCTTATATAATACATATAACTAATAACCTATCAATATACAAAAAATCAGCTCGTTAGGGTTCCGTTGTTGGGTTCTGTAGTCAACCAAGTTTTGTTGATTACAGAACCCTAAAACGGAACCCTAACGAGCTGACCCCCCTTTGTTCTAGGGCTCCCGTACTACAATTATGTCATTTTAAGATTTTTTGCTATATTGTGTAATTTAAATCAAGCTGTGATTCAGTAAGAAATCTGATAATATAATATATGTTTTTTTTTTAATAAATGACATTTCTTTATACAAAATATTTTTTATTTCTACTTGTTACCACTTTTCTATACGCCTGTATAAGTAAATGATTAGACTAAACATATTTAATAAAATTCGTGGTTAGAATCCACTCACACCAAAAAAGAATTACATAGTCGTTTCATACCACTCCAACGCACCGCGGTATGAATCAGGCAATTCAAAAACAATACTTCGCTGTTTCATACCGCGGTATGAAAAATGTGTGGTATGTAACGGGAACGACCCATACGATTACTTTCTGCGGAGCTAAAATGGTCACATTTTGCAATTCGAGGTCCAAAGCTACTCTGTCAGTTCGCTTCACCCGGTCTACCTAGTCGGAGTATAAATACTAAGTGGGAAAAATATGGGATAAAGTACACAATCTTTGACAGAGTTTAAACCGTACACTTTAAAAAAAATTATAGCATTTCCTGTTAAAAAATCGTAAATACATATTTTTTTGAATAAATAATTAACACTATATGTATATTTCAGTTATAACCGAACACTCCTGTTATTTTTACAATATTTCAAAAGATATTTAGAAAATACCTTGCGAAATTAAATTTGTTCGGTCTTCTACGTTAATACTCGTATAGAAAATAATGCTTCGGAAAAAAGAAGAATCTGATTGCAATAGCGTAGTTTACGCCTCGCATCTTGCGTCTCAGGCGCTCAGTCGGCTCAGTCGCTCGCCGCCGCCGTACGGTGACGTCGTCTCGGACCCTCACTGATTACGACACGTCATAATATAACGCGAATCACGTCGCGAATGAATAATTGACGACGGTAAAAATAAAAGAGCATTGGTTGACTGAGTTGGTTCTGTAATTATGGCAAATAAGAAAAGTAAAAAACTTTCCAAAGAAATGACAAGAAAAAGAAAAAAAATACGCCAAAACGACGGAATGTTTGGGTAAGTATCTTAGATTTGTATTTTAAAATGTTTGTTTTTTTATAATGGATAGTGTACTTCTTTATTAAGCGCAGATTATTGAAAGTACAGAGCGTGCATATTATGTCATTTGGTCTGTATTCTTCCCTGGAGTGTCATGGGCTATGTGACGTGTACAAAAAATGACGGTTAACTGTCAGTCGGATTTTTACATTTTTAAATGAATTTACTTGTTTATTTTACAGCTCAAAGAAAAGATGTCAAGATAATAGTGGTGATAAATTTGAACACGATGATTCACCAAACAAAGAAACTGCAGCTCATGAAATAACGTAAGTATTTGCCGAATCTCGCGTTGACGGCTTTCATGCAATTATGCGCAAAAAAGCAGCATCACTACTGCAGAGACTACGAGACAGTGACAACAGCATTCTGAATGTGATATAGAGCCTCTAGAGCATACTGTCCCATTACATACATACACAAAGGCGTTGGGTAGAGATAGGCATTGGGTTAATAAAATAAAATTTAAATACGTTTACTAACATAGTTTTAAGCTAATTGTTACTAACAAAGCTATGGGCTGTTGAATGGGCTACACTAGTCTAAAATAAAGATTTATTTATTTATTTATTAGGCCCCCACGATTAGGCCGATCGTTTCAGTTAGAACTGACGTCAGTTCTGCCTGAACGGATTCGAGCACATACACGGAAATCGCATCCGACCGAACTGACGTCAGTTCGGCCCTTAGATTAATAACGCCTAGATAGTCTTCAAACAAACGCATGGTACAAAGTGAAGCAAGCGATAGATAGATGTGGGCGTAAGCATGACATACCGACACGCACACAAACAAAACTTTAAAGGTGTGTAGTGTGTACACTTTTAAGGGACAATTGTTGCTCTTAAAATTGGAATTATTGTATTTGTGTTTCTTAATATCGTGAGATGTAAAAATATAGCTTATATTTCATTTTAAACTATCTAAATACGATTTGTGAACATTATTTATATTAAACTGGTATTGGGGATTATCTTAATACTGCCAGTATTAAGATAATCATGTATAACAATATAATTTAAATTGATAGTTAAAAAAGTCAGAAAATATTAAAAAAGTTGCAACTATTAGTTAGCCATAAAAATTTTGAAATTAATTTATTATTACTAGTAACACTTTCACAATTCACAATAAAATGGCGACATAATATGATTTTATTTTAAAATGTTTTAAATATTAGGTCATTACATATGAAATTGGCGTTTTGTAAAAGAGGAACTTAAAGTTGATTTTTGTAAACATAATATATTTATTTAATCAAAGTATATACCATTGCTATCTATGCACTTTTGCCATCTCATAGGTAGTTCATTGATTCCTTTACTAAAAAAACCATTCGGACAGCAATCAATAAAATTAAAACTGACCATCAAACGCTCACTGCGTTTGGTGGACTAATGCCGGTAAATTTTTAAGTTACTTTTTTCAGTAAATTTTCGCTTGGAGCAGGCTTTGGCTGGTTCGCCAGGGTTCAGCCATTGCGATGAGCGTTTCCGATTATCGTACAGGATCCCCTTTTCATCACAGGTAATGATTAGATTAAAAATCCCTTTATTATTGTGTCGGTTGAGTAATGTAACGAAGCAGTCGACGCGCGTTTGTCGGTTTGCTGCACTCAACTCATGAGGTACCCACCTTTCAAGCTCTTTCACCTTCCCAATTTGCTTCACGTGGATTAACTAACAGAATTAATGAACAGTTTTATCACTAACACCGCAGCCTGCAGCTAACTCGGACGTGGTTTGCGATAGATCCGCTTCCACAATAGCCTTCAATTCTTTATTATCAACTTTGGTCCCTGGCCGTCCACGGGGCTTGTTCTGCAGGTCGAAATTTCCAGAACGAAAACGATGGAACCAAAAAGTACTGTGTTTTCGTTTGCGACCCCGCCGTCATACACATCATTAATCCTTCGAGCCGTGTATATTTGAAATTGGAATTCCTAACCAAAGAAGATATATTTGAGATCAAAGTGGCCAGTACGACAAAACGCCAATTTCATATGTAAGGACCTAATATTTGGCTTAATACAAGTCAAATTGTTCGGAATAACATTTCATACTTATCATTCATTCATACATATTTCATACATATACATGTCGGAGATGTATGCACTAGCGCTTGACCTTGACAACTGACGGGTCGTTCGAACAAACAGAGCCGATATGGCTCTGTATGATTTTCTTCACTTTTCAAGTGCGTACCCGGTTTCTAGGTGTTTTAATCTAAGGTTCGGCCTGAACGGATTCGAGCACATACACGGAAAATTGCCGCGAGCTTCGGTCGTATTCGGTCGTGTGTATTTTTCCGTAATACTTAAGGAACCCTTATAATTTCGCTCTGCCCGACCGTCTGTCCGTCTGTCTCTGTCCGCCGCTCTCCAGCTTCTGTAATAACTTTATGACAATAACTTTTAAAGTAATTCAAAGAAAACCTTGAAAGTTACGGAACCCTCCTGAGACATGTCGTGACATGCTCTTGGTTAGGTTATAAGCTAACCTATATTTTATTTATTTGTTGTATTTTGCTGCAACTGTAGTTATGCTATCGACGAAACCGAATTATTGTGTCATACATTTTTCATTTTTCAATTACATATTAGTAATATGATAAAGAAATCACATCTCTTTTTTTATAGTAATAGTCTTTAGATTTTATCAACCATATTGGCTCTAATGTTTTAAATACTTCAATGAACTCTAATAAATATTCTTTAGACCACGTGCCATTTTTAGGGTTCCGTACCCAAAGGGTAAAAATGGTACCCTATTACTGAGACTTTGCTGTTCGTCCGTCTGTCGCTATAACCTTCCTATGCCGTGATAGCTCGACAGTTGAAATTTTCACAAATGATGTACGTATTGTATTGCCTTTATAACAAAAAATACTAAAAACAGTATAAAACAAAAATTTGAAGCTCATATACAACGAACGTAATTTTTTCCTTTTCGTACCTTTTACCTTTGTGACCGATTTTATTTTACACTCGATTTTTGTTACCGTTCAGTCCAATTTTATTACTGTTCAATTCATCCGTTCATGTCAGAATTATTGTTGCCAACTTAGTTGTTTTACAAAGTTTTGCTACAAAATTTCGTATTTTATTCCCTCTTTAGAAGGAATTTAGTTGTTAGTAGTGGTTTTGTAGAAAATAGCTAGACAGTAATCATAATATACAAAATGGCTCGCTACTACGTGCTATTATGACACCTTATCATAAT
This sequence comes from Phengaris alcon alcon, assembly GCA_037179445.1. NCBI lineage: Eukaryota > Metazoa > Arthropoda > Insecta > Lepidoptera > Lycaenidae > Phengaris > Phengaris alcon. The sequence goes on along the minus strand of JAYRCH010000021.1, from coordinate 12,435,813 downwards.
AGCACGTAGTAGCACGCGTCCGTAAGTCGTTTAAAACTACCGATTTAATTTCTATATACGTAATATTTCCTACTATATTTTTTTAATTTAACGGTAAAATAATCATATTTTCAATTTAATATTAAAACTAAAAATGCAGTGGTTTTTTGTAAACACAAAATCCCTAAAAAAACTTTTAGGTATTTCCAAGTTTATATGAAGTTATCAGTACTCTTTTAGTAGAAAACGTCCATACGGCCGACTGATGCGATCTCGAAATTGCATACAGAGTACAGACGATACGATTTTGCATCCGTTCAGGCCGAACTGAAGGAAACCCGGACCGTGTATGGGACCCTTGACATAGCTATTACGGAATAGCTATTTTCTTTCTTTTACTTATTTAAATGATACATAACAATAATAATATATGGGATTACAACTACCACTAAAAAAGGATTACATTATTATAATATAAAACAAAGAACAAACTTTGGATAAACAACTTTTATAAGGTAAGCATCTCTTCGGCGGGAAAAATGCAACTCACCGATTGGCCCCACATCAGGTGATCCTCATGTCGTGATCCAATCGCCGACTAGCAAGCAATTTTTGCGCCAATCACGAATAACAAGTGTAACACAGTGTTGCTATTATTTAACAATTAAATTGAACGGAAATCATTTACTGTTTTTGCACAGTTGATAATTATTAAAATAATTTCTCCCACGTTGTTTCTATATCACATGGCGTTGAAAACATAAAGCTTGCAATTAAATAACACGCAAAACAAGAAGCTAGTTATATTCTGCCTTGTGACTTATATTATATTGACTAAAATATTCATTATTATTTCATTAATTCATATTCGCTTAAAATCGAATTTATTGACTTATTTTTCAAAAACTTTAAAATTTCCTAATATTGCTTTGTTATGACAATGACTTGATAATTATGACAATTGAATATTATGACATGATATCTGGATAATTTATTGTAAAATCTTATTATTATATTATTATTATTACTATTATTATTATTATGCGTTATTATTAATTCTGTAAAATATTAGTGTTTTTTTGCAGTTGACGTACATATAGATATTAAATGTAATTTGCGAATGTTTAAAATTATACTCTTATAAATAATTGTCAATTAAAATGTTTTAGATTTAATTGTAGGTAACCTATGTTGCGCACCATCAAGTGGTAGAATGAAAGATCAATTTATATTTATAGAATGAGACCATATTGTTGTAACAATACTGGCAATAAATGAATTATGAATAACCTATAAACTGTAAATATTGAAAATTTTAAGGTTTGAGTTTCACAAAATATATTTATTTATTTATTTAACACTTGATTGTACACACAGAAAATTATGATAATACAATTAACAAAGAAAGATGACACAACGGACTGCTTATTTCTAATTAGAAATTTCTTCCAGCAGCCCTACGGAGAGAAATGGGATGAACTATAGCAGTTACGACGTGCACAGTATTATTTCTACAATTATTGTAGAAATAATAATTCAAATATTTATATCTGTAATAGAATAAAATATAGTAAATAAGCTAAATAAATTAATTAAAAATTATAGCTAGTTAATATATATAAATAGTAATATATTATTATAACTATAATATATAAATAATATATGTATACATAATAACGGTATCTATATGGATTCAGATTTGAGGTAATGCTCTTTCAAGCGTCTTATATGCCTAACGACTAACGCGCTATGCCAAAAAACAATCATGCCAAAGTATTGTTATGACAAAAAAATATGCGCAACAAGTTATGTTACATTAAATGAGGACAAAAACATTAGTCTAAATGATATTTATGCCAAGAAACAATTATGCCAAAGTATTATTATGACACAAAAATATGCCCAATGAGTTATGCCAAATTACAAAATGCCAAAAAAATATGCGAAAAACGGGAACCCGTGAACGCGTGTAGGGAAAACAGTTGCAACAAAAATCAAGATCCAATTTACTTAACTACAAGTTTGTACGGAACCCTCGATGTACGAGTCCGACACGCAATTGGCCGGTTTTTAAACGTAAACTTAAAGTAGCCCAAGTTACTCCTTAAAACATCAGCTATCTGCCAATAAAAGGAAAATTTTCATCGAATTAACTTTCTTTTTAAATTAATTAATTCAATAATTTAAAAGGACATTATTTACTTCACTTTACTTAATTTTGGCTAAATTAGCTCGCGCCATACTCACGCTCTAGCCTGCAAATCGGACGTGTAGGCTAATACTAAAAATGATTGACACTAATGACGGCCAACGTACGTGCTGGATTTGCAGGCTGGGCGGTATGGCCATTATGATTTTTTTTAAACTAAAGTAAGGCCAACCAGACGAGATAAAGAATGTAAACAAATTTTCAGGGGTTCAAAACATTTTTATTTGAATAAATTATTATAAAGTTCGAATTTTAATCGCTGTCGTCTGTACTAGACAAAGATAATTCGTCGGAAGAGTCCGAGTCAGCTGTGTTTATGATAAAACTATCTATTGTATTATCAATCATGTTGTCAATATTGCTATAAAAATTGTCCTTGACTTTTATTACATGATCCACACAATTTCGCCATTTATCAGCAGATACACGTTGGATCCCCTCTTGTAGCAGTTTTTTCACATCTTCAAATTTAAATGTAGTATTATTGCGAGCTACGTGTCCCTTTATGTCAGCCCATACGAGTTCAATGGGATTGAGCTCGCAATTATAAGGTGGCAGTCTTAGGACTTCCACCTTAAATTTTTTGGTGAACTCATCCACAGCGTATCTTTGGTAGTTCGCCTTTACGTCATTCACTTTCTTTAAAAGTTCTGCCTTTACGTCTTTTTCATCATAGCTTAGTTCTTTATTACGCAGCCATTCTTGAATACTTACTTTTCTCCATGCTCTGGTGGGTGTTTTTTCTTGGCCTCTTGAGTGGTAAGGAGCATTGTCCAGTACCACTACAGCATTTTCACCAAGTTTTGGTAAAATATTCTCAAACCACTGCTCAAAGCGGTTCACGTCCATTGACTCGTGGTAATCACCTGTGTTTTTTGACTCAAATACATCATCAGCCCCCTCTGTGAAACCATTTTCATTTCCCATATGCACCACAATCAGTCGTCTGCCCTTTGAAGTAGGGTTCTTTGCAGCCGTACTCAGTCCCTCCATAAAAGCTTGCCGTTTTGAAGTTATTGTAGTATCCACATAAGTTTTTGAAACAGTGTGCCCTGAAAACGAAATAAGTTTTACATTACCAGTGATATGCACTGCCGAAAATTCTAATTATTTTAGTAAGCCATCTTCTTATTTTGTGGGCTGCAAGGCTTATCGATCCCAGAAACCCAACGAAAGAACAACAAATAAAGTGACTTTTTAGTATGTGTGTCCCCTGCGGAAACCGAACCCGCGACCTCCAGATTAAGAGCCCACGCTCAGCCCACTCGGCAACGGAGGCAGTAAGTAAAGTAAGGGCAAAAGCTAGTATTTATTAACATAATAAAGGCACAATTATTTGACAAACCTGCATTCACCCATGTTTCATCCATATAGAATATAGAGCGATTCTCCGTTCGGTATTTTTTAATCTTTCTTAAGTAATTCATTCGCCATAGTATAATGTCGTCTCTGTCTATTAAAGCATTGTTTCTTTGTCGTTTTATATACTTAAATTTTAAATGTTTAAGTATTTTCTGAAATGTCGATCTCTTAAAGTTAGGTAATTCTTCATCATCATTGACAGCTTGGAGTACTTTTTTTAATGTAGGTAATTCGCTTTTCAGATAAAAGCTATGAACTTTCTTTCGTATGGCCTGTTTATCAAACTCGTCCACTTTTTCCGTGAATGTGACCTTTTTTTGGTTGTTGATGGGCTTTGTACATTCCCAGTTGTTGCATATTCTTTTATAATTCTATATGCGAAAGCGACACCGATGCTCAAAATGCTCGCTGTTTTCTCCATTATACTTGTTTTGTACGGATATTCATCAGTAGGCCAAGTTTGCTTCACGTATTTGTGCACATTAACGACCATTCCTTTTTCATTAGATGTAAAATACGTCCGCTGTAAATAAAAAAAATGTGAGGAATGGTAAATTTTAGACTATTTTCTTATTATTATGTAAAAAGAATCTTTTTTGGTATGGAACCATAAAAATCAAAATTATGGTAATGGTTCAAGTGCAAATGAATTAATAAATTAACTTATCTTTTGACGCTTTTTGCGTGGTGAATTGATTTCTTTCAAAGGTTGTCTAGAGCGCCAGGCTGTGATTCCATAATTAAAATCAACAACTAAGCACTCACAATAACAGCAAAAATCAAAAATAAAACTAACTGAAACGGAATAATAACAACAAAAAACCAAGTAAATACGGAGACGAAAAAATATGTATCACTTCGAACGCAATCCAAACAGGAATGAACTTGTTCACAATTGTTTGGCGGACCAAATGTTGACAACTGCGGCACTGGCCGCTTTCCTGTACCACGAAACACGCTACGACAGCTGTCGTCGACCAACTGACGTCATTATTGCATACGAGTGATAAGGACAGATATAATATTAACTCACTTTCATAATGCAACTCAGTAGCGGTCCGTTTATTTACGTTTTTTTTCTCGTCTCGTCGGCCTTACTTTAGGTACTAAAATGCCTTTAAAAAATTTCAATTCAGCAGTGTTGCGAATATCCGGGTGATTACCCAATTTTCGGGTAATTCGAGAGTAGATAAATCCCCGGGTAATTTTAAGTACCGGGTAAAAACGGGCAATCAAATTACTTACTAGTAGTTGTTAATAAGAATAATTGAAATCCCCTTTTAATTAAGCTAATTGAAATATTTTTCCATTATATTTTGAAGTAACCGACTATCTAGTCAATTGTTAACCCCCCAAAACCCCAAAACCCCCAAATAGTAACCCCCCCAGCCTAAGCCTTAGTATGAGTTGAATTTATGTATTTAGTTTCGGAGTTGGTTACTACCACAGCGCTTGGGGCCCTCGGGTAAAATTGGTAATTTCGTTAGGGGAAACGGGTAAGTCGGAGTCTTCGCATCGGGTCTCGCCTCTCGGGAGCAGTAGCACAGAGCAGTGAGCACTGCAATTCAGTCGGTCGCCAGCCTTTGCAAAGAGTAGTCGCGTCGCTCTGGAGCTTGCTTCATCTGTGTGTGACGTGTGTGACCAGCAAGTTTTAATATATTGGTAGTAAAATGTTTTATTGTTTATTAATGTACAATAACATTTTTAATATAATAATAACTTTTTTTTGTAGATACGATGGGAAATAAGAAGAACGCGAAAAGAACAAGTCGGCGAAAGAAATGGCTACTACACAATATAGCCAATATAGCTAAGGCAAGAGCGGCTAGACGGTTGGTAATTGGTATATTTTATAATCTGTCTATAACAATATAAAACAAAAGTTGCTGGAATATAATTTTATACTTTAAACGAGACAATATTATACCTACATATATTGTTTATTAATCAAACGGTCTCTCGAGAAGGGCTTCATATAATATTTCCATGAACTTTACAATGCGGCGGGTTTTGGGGAGAGAAAATCGATCTGGCTAGGACATAAGTTTTAAGAAACCGCACATTTTTAAGTTGTGTTTTTCTCTCATAACAATACTTTAATATTTCCGACACGATTAATGTCCGCCGCAATTGTGTATTAATATGTGTATAATATAATAAAGATCTTAAATATATGTATTTTATAAAAGTATCGAATGTATTTCCTGTTGTCTGATACCTGTAAGGCTGCAACAAGTTCTTCGGGTTAGCACGGGTTAGTTATATTATTATTAATTAAGTGCTTTTAACCGACTCCCAAAAAGGAGGCGGAGGGCTAGGCTTTATAACTGTATTGCTTTTTTTGGCATGTTCGACGATTACTCCGCCGACTGTGGAGCAATTGACAAAATTATTATAAAGGGTCTAAAGTTAGGAATCGAGGGAACTGCTCGAAATTTTTTGTTGTTTGGTTAATATATGTATAAGTATATTTTTCCGTCCGTTTTTTTTTGTATGTTACTGATCGTCAATTGTTAACTTTAATGTCGATACTTTGTGATAATGTAGTGTAATGTGAATGTGAGTGTTTAATTAATGTTTTTGTTTATTTTTTATTATATGGAGCATGGACACATAATATACGAGGGCTGCACTAAAAGTATCGGGAATGGAATATTTCCACTGTTCCTGTCATATTAAAATCTTTTTAATTTAAAACTCCTTGGTTTTAAAAATCTAATACCGTTTATTTATTTAAAAAAAGATTCTAGGTCTTGTCACAAGGTCTTGTCAAACTTGTTTAGTCGTTGAGAAAATGGAATTGACTCGAGAAAATTCTAGAGCGATGATTTATTATGACTTTCGAAGTGGTTTAACACAAAAACAGTGTGTTGAGCGGATGATTTCTGCATTTGGTGATGAAGCCCCATCCAAAACCACAATTTATCGCTGGTTTGCTGAATTTCAACGTGGACGTGTCAAGCTCAGTGATGATCCCCGTCAAGGTCGTCCAAAAACTGCAGTCACCCAAGAAAACGTTGATGCTGTGCGTAAGCTGATTGAGGAAGATCGACATGTGACATACCGAGAAATTCAGGCAACTTTAGACATTGGCATGAGTCAAATACAAATAATCTTGCATGAACAATTAGGTGTAAAAAAGTTGTTTTCCCGATGGATACCGCATTTGCTCTGTGAAGAGCAAAAAGCGGCTCGCGTTACTTGGTGCGTCAGAACTCTCGAAAGATTCCACGCAGGATCCTCAAATGCTGTATACAACATCGTATGAGTGTGACGAATCCTGGATATACGCGTACGAACCCGAAACAAAAAACCAGTCACGAGTTTGGGTGTTCGAAAATGAGTTAAAGCCAACAAAAATTGTTCGTTCACGGAGTGTTGCAAAAAAAATGGTGGCCACGTTTGTCTCCAAAACCGGCCATGTTGCGACTATTCCTCTTGAGGGACAAAGAACGGTTAATGCAGAATGGTATGCTAACATTTGTTTGCCACAGGTCGTTTCTGAACTCCGTAAAGAGAACTGCAACCGCCGCATCATCCTCCATCACGACAATGCGAGTTCTCACACTGCGCACAGAACAAAAGAGTTTTTAGAGCAAGAAATCATAGAATTATTAGACCATCCGCCGTACAGCCCCGACCTAAGCCCTAATGATTTCTATACTTTCCCTAAAATAAAGAATAAATTGCGTGGTCAGAGATTTTCATCACCTGAAGAAGCTGTGGACGCCTACAAAACGGCCATTTTGGAGACCCCAACTTCCGAATGGAATTGTTGCTTCAATGATTGGTTCCATCGTATGGAAAAATGTATCAAATTTCGCGAAGAATACTTCGAAAAGCAATAAATTCATTTTTAAATAGTAATGTTGTGTCACTTTCTTGATTCCCGAAATTTTCAGTGCGGCCCTCGTAGTGATTGCTGATTTCGAATTTTATAAAATAAACCATTAATCAAGGTATAGCCTGGATCCAAAAGTACTGAACCAAACTCCTGAGTCCTTATAGGACTACAAACGCGTATCTATAAGATACACGTTTATAATCCCGTAAGGAATAGCCAGTATCAGTACCATTAGCGTCAGTAAACGTCATCTTAAAAAAAGTTACATCCCTCTTGTCAGTCGAAGTGTAATGCAGGTTTTGCGCGGAATACCTGCGTTTACTCTTCGTTACTAATAGAATAGCACCATTTATAAGGCATAAAATAGTAAAATGGCCAAAGTTAACACCAAGCGTTCTAGGATTTGACATGTTCAGTGTGATTTGACATGTTTAGTGCGATTTGACGTTTTTACAAAAAGTACGTCATTATAATTTACAACACATTATAGCATTTTGACGGCTTAGTAAATTTTATATTTCAACTTTCATGCTGATTTGAAAGGAAAGTCAATTCACAAGGAATGCTTCAGATTGCAAATGCATTATGTTATTATGAACAATTTGTAACAAAAATTTGGCAAATACCAAAGATTTCAAAACTACTTTACTTACTACTTTACTAAACAAGGTAGGCCGTGACGTACATTTAACAGAACAAATCTTCATACAGTAAAAAGTTTCGCCATCTTGGTTTTCACCATACTTCAAATGTCAGCCATATTGTTATCAACATACTCCAAATGTCAAAATGGCCCCATAATATAAAAGTGGGGCCATTTAACAGGAGACACTTTTGCCTCAACATGCCTCGTCTATAAAATATATACGTCTATGGAAAAAAACCTTTTTCTATTAGATGATAATATTATAAGAGACAATCTTTTGTTGCAGAAAAGAGCTGCAACGTCTGGAAGCTTCCTCAGAAAAGTAAGTAATTGTATATGTATCAGGTTCAGATGTGCCGCAGTATAGTAGTAGTTGTATTACAGTCCTCTCGCGTTAAGTTTGAAGTGAGCCATCTGCGAAATATCGAAATTAACCAACGAGAACCCGTCCCGTGATTGAATGGCTCACATCAAATGGGTGAATATGAACGCGGCCTAAGCGTCATTGCGCTCATGGCTCACTTCAAACTTAACGCGAATCACTACATAGTATAAAACAAAGTCGCTTTTTCCGTCTGTCCCTATGTATGCTTAGATCTTTAAAACTACGCAACGGATTTTGATGTGAGTTTTTTAAATAGATAGAGTGATTCAAGAGGAAGGTTTGTATGTACTTAGTCTGGCCATTAATACTGTTACAATTAAAAATAAACAAAATATTACATTTGAATTTGGAATCTGTCATTTTTATATGATTGTTCATTGATTTTCTCATTTTGGCGCCAATAAATTGTACAATATTTTGCAATATTAAAATGGAGTGGGGTGATAAAGAGAACCGAATAGCTGTGATTGCATTACACAAAGTAGGTATGGAGCCAAATGCAATTTTATACTCTCCATACGCTTGGTATTAGTAAAATGTTTATGTTCCGGGCTATTAATAGGTCCAATGAGACCTCCTCTGTTTGTGACGGAAAAAGATCTGGGCGTCCACGTAGTGTTCGTATGAAAAAGGTGGTCAAAGCAGTAAGGGAAAGAGATCCTGTCCGAAAGTAAAGATTTTATCTCGGGAGATGAAGATAGCACCTAGAACCATGTCGCGTATTTTAAAAGATGGCTTAGGACTTGCAGCCTATAAGAGACGTACTGGTCATTTCTTAACTGATAATTTAAAAAAGAATAGGATTGTAAAATCGAAACGACTACTGAAGTACGCAAAGGCAGAAACATTTTGTTTACGGATGAGAACATTTTTACAATTGAGCAACATTTTAATAAACAAAATGATCGTAATTATGCTCAAAGCTCTAAGGAAGCTTCCCAATTAGTCGACAGAGTGCAACGTGGGCACTATCCAACTTTAGTGATGGTTTCAGTGGGGTATTAGCTATGAAGGAGTGACTGAGCCATACTTTTTTGAAAAAGGTACCAAAACATCGGCACAAGTGTAGCGAGATAAAATTATAATTCAATATCAAGATAAGATAATAATACTTGAGAAGCTAGTGAAGCCCCTTAACAAAACCATGTTCAATAACCAAGAATGGTCCTTCCAGCTAGACTCGGCGCAGGATCATAAAGCTCGGTCTACGCAGTCTTGGTTGGAAATGAACGTTTAGGACTTCATCAGAGCGGAAGACTGGCCGTCGTCTAGTCCCGATCTTAATCAGCTGGATTATGATTTAGTGTTGGACCTCATCTGGCAGCACGGAATCGCCTTTTTCCGTCGCCCTTTCTCTTTCTGTCGCTTAGAACTGCCATTTGCTAGACCGAGACAGAAAGCTTAATGCGATAGCACGCGGCGGAATCCTCGAGGCGATCGGCATCACGGACAAAATGCAATGGTCGGCAGGGAGACTCCGGAACGCTGAAGCGCGCGATAGCATGCTAACGCATCCTTTCACCGCCGATCACTTGCTATCGCATGCTGTCTCACTCTATCGTACAATGGCGCACGCGGCCGCTCGTCAGCTCAGTGCAGCCTGTTCATTCATGCCGTACGGATGGAAATAACAATGACTGACGAAAATTTGATAGTTTTAGTGCAGAAATATCCTTGTCTTTATGACATGGAGTCGGCGGAATACAGTGACCAACACCGTAAAGAGAATGCTTGGGAAGAAATAGGGAAAATAATAAATCTCAGGGGTAAGTATTTTTATGAATTCGATGTATTTTTTAAAATTTGTAGGTAAACACACATATTAAAGAGAAATGTATTTATTATTCTAATAGATACATATTATTTATGCTAGACGCAGTCGTAAGACTATTTATTTCCCTAGGTCAAGATATAGTAATTGATAGTCCAATCTATTACTGCAATACTGATAAACGCGTAATTTTTAGCTTATCATGTCCTATGTACCCTCTCGTACTGCCAAGTTAGACTTCCAATATCGGTATTAAAATATCTTTTAAAATTTTCTCTAACCACAATCGCACTCATGTTATTATCATTTCCTACGATTGGCATTAAATTCTGCAGAGCCCGTTCTACGTTAGGTGTTGACGCATTATTATGTGATGTTCTAGGTTGACGTCCTCTTTTGTTCAAAAAGTTATGTAAACTAATGGTAGCTAAAACTACTTTTATTAATTGGTTAGGCTCTAAACGAATTCTTCTGGAATATATGTCGAACCTCTGCGTCAAAATTCCGAAAGCACACTCCACTATCCTTCTAGCACGGCTAAGTCTATAATTATATATTTTGATTTCATCGTTATTGCGTGCTTGCTCAGCTGGATAAGGGTGCATGAGATTGTAATCCAAGGGAAACGCCTCATCACCTACGAATACATGTGGCATAGAATCAGCAGTACCAGGTAAACATTTTACTGGGGGTATGTTCAGTGTACCATTCATAAACTTTCTCCCAAATTGAGAGTTTGAGAAAATTCCTGCATCACTATTTTTACCGTAGGAACCAACATCCTCAATAACTCCAATCCAATCCAGAATTATTTTCTGCATCTACAACTGCTAGTAGTACTACACTGAAAGTTTTTTTGTAATTAAAAAACATGCTACCACTATTTTGAGGTGCTTGGCACACAACATGTTTCCCATCGATTGCGCCGACGCAATTAGGAAAGTTCCAAATTGTTGCAAATTTGTCTTCTATTGCTTTCCAATCTTCTGTAGTTGGTGCCTGTACTACTATCGGCGATAATATATCCCATAATGCTTGACTTGTTTCCAATACAATTTGACGAGTTGTTTCCTTCCCCATTCGATAATCATATGCTATTGATTTCAGACTGTTTCCATAAAATAAATACCTGCAAGAAAATTAGAGTGTCTTAACAATCATATAAATGTGCCCACTTGCCTACAATTTTATTTTCTTATTTTCAGTTGAAGATTGCAAAAAAAGTGGACCAGAATTAGAGAAAATTATAGGAAGGCTTTTAAAAAACGACAAACTCCCAGCAGTGGCTCTGCGGCAACAGTGACTCGTCCTATAAAATATGAAAACATTCTTTCATTTTTAAATAAAAATTATAAGGACAGAGCCACAGTTACAAACTTATCACCAACCACAAGCACAAGACTTAACAGATAATGAGAGTCAGTCAACTGAAACTACAGCTTATGATTCAAGTACACATCAAACAAACAATCGTAGTAGATCAAGCGAGTCATATACAGGAGAACAAAGTCTAGCAAAAGTATTAGATAATTATTTAAAGAGCAACAAGGCCAAGGAAAATAATGATCCCATAACAATGTTTTTCTTAAGTATGACACAAACGGTCAAAACATTTCCTTTAGAGGTACAACTGGAAGTAAAGAAAAAAAATTTGAAATTGTAAGTGATGCGGAATCTGCCTTACTTCGTACTTATCACCCTAGTACTCCTCATTTTTCAAGCTATGGTTATACTAGTAATATAGCGAGTACAACGACGTCGTCTATGGGGTATGCATCAACTGCAACGACGTCTTCTGCGAGATATACACCAACTACAACGACGTCGATGGAAGGGTATACATCAACTGCAACGACGTCTTCTGCGAGATATACACCAACTATAACGCCGTCGTTGGAAGGGTATACACAAACTACAGCCACGTTGTCGTCGACATACAATGAACAGTTTGATGATTCTATCTACTAAGAAAATGGCAAAATGATGTGTAAATCTACATCTAACACTTATTTGATATTGAAGTTGTGATTATTAAATTATTGTTGTTGTTTCCCATGGATGATTAAACTTGTGATATTGTTATTTGAGGAGAAAAGCGTTTACTTATTAGTAGTTGTATTAGTAGTTGTGATTATAAAGAAAAAGTTGTTAATTGTTTCTCAGATTTGATTAAAGGATTAATTAATAATAGTGTATTTTACTTACTTTAGACAAACACACAATCTTTGTTTCACTGAGATGCACTTCCGAAACTTTGTGTTTTGCTTTTGAAGAGTAGGTTGCAGTAGGTCAACTAATTCATTAAAATCATTTAAAGTCATTCCATAATAATCTACGACACTATCTGGATATGTTACTAAATCCGGAAAATGCGTAACATATTGTCCATGAACCGTCTGTTTGTCTCTGCTTCCAAAAAGGATGAACCCAGTATCTCCGTTTTATTTTGCGAATGCGTTTCTTTTTATTATATTGATTTTGCATTTCTTGCAAAATACACGCTAGAATCACTGCTCTCTCTTCCGTGGTCCTATCCATCTCGTGCTTGAAACTAAACTAATCATGAAAGAACGCGGCAGTATCCCACCCATGCTGCAGCATGCTGACGCATGCGATCGCCTTTTTTGTCTGCGGAATGCGACAGCGCGCGTTCGCATGCGGCAGCACACTGCAGCACGTGGTAGCACAGGCGGAACAAATGCGATTCCGTGCTGTCAGATGAGGTCCAACCCTTATGGTCAGTTTTAGAGAGTACGGCTTGCTCTAAATGCCATGATAATTTGGAGTCCCTAAATCTAAAACAATCCGTACGATTGTCAGTGAAAAATTTTCCCATTGTTTTATATTTACGTATTAAACTAAGACACTGTAAAAGTAATAAATGTTATTTGCAATAGATTTTTTTTTCTTTGTTTCAGTATTTATGGCAAGACTAGGTATATAACATGTATAGTACATTAGAGAAACACTGATAAATTTAGAGGTTTCTAATGTCGTAAATAAACACATTTTTTACGCTGACATTGCAAGCGCTGGCTGAACCCTACGAGATAGATGTAAATAATGAACTACAGTATTTTGTATTATCATAAACAACGCATTTGCTCGGAGGTAACTTTCGACTAAATTGCGTTTAAAGTTTTTTTTCTTTATTTTGTTGTCTCTATGAAACTAACAGGAATATTCCAAAACATTTTTGTTTTGTTCGGTACATTTAAATGTGAACTTTGCATGTGCGATATTATATTTATATGTTTACTTAATTTAAATATTTTATTAAACGAACAATCGGGTCAATGCATTTTTGGATCAAAAAATGAAGCACTTGGCGCAGCCCGATTCCCCCCGCGCCCTCGGTAGCTTCATAACGCACGCCTAGGTTTGTATTTTAGTAGCGACCAAGTCGCAAGAGTGGAAGGCCGCGTCGTTGCGCTCTTGAGCGGTGACCCCGTGCGAGTAATTACGTTACTTTTTCGGAAAAGGTAAGTTGTTCATTTTATGTATTACTTTTTTGCGTATTATGAATTATATTTGTATTATTGTATTTCCAATGAATAACTGTTTGTTATAAATATGTTTTTTTAAACTTTATAACAATGATATTATCCAAAAAAATCTGTTTTACTGTGACTTTTGTTTTTTTTTCTCAGAGTTAGTAATTAGAGATCAGCAAATTGCGCAATGGTTAGCAGATGCTACTGATGAGGAAGAAGTTGGAGGATCAGGTTCTGAGCCAGAGTCAGACGAGATAACACAAAATGATCATGATACTGAAAGTGAAATCGAGCAACCGTCCGCAAAATCAAGTAAATCGTCAGACAGCGAGGAAGACACTTCTACAGGGCAGTATAACAATTACTATTTTACCAGACATAATGGCAGAAATGGTCCTAAGCAAAAATGGTCTAAGTCGCCACCATCAAGTTCCGTAAGAACACGAGGCCATAATATAATTTTACACTTAAAGAAGCACAACTTACACACAAAGCAAAAACTGCTTTGGAATGTTTTAGTTTATTCTTTTCTGATGACATTTTCAATTTGCTTGTAACATGTACTAATAAATACATCGGGGAGGTCAGAAGCAAGTTCAATAGAGAACGTGACGCAAAGGATACAGACGTTGAAATAAAAGCATTGCTGGGTTTGCTGATTATGTCTGGAGTGTTGAGAGCCTCACATCTCAATTTCGTCGATCTCTGGGCAACTGATGGAAGCGGTGTAGAGATGTTTCATCTCACAATGAATTATCAATGTTTTCTATTTTTACTGAGATGCCTTAGGTTTGACGAAAGAACGACCCAAACTGAACGTTTGCAAATTGATAACTTGGCAGTTGTACGTGAGATCTGCGACATGCTGCAAGCAAATTTTCGAGAAGCCTATACGCCAGGTGAAAATGTGACGATAGACGAGCAGTTGATTGGATTCCGTGGCCGTTTCAAAGGAAAAGTTTACATGCCAAGCAAACCAAATAAATACGGATTAAAAAGCAAGCATTGGTAGACTCTTAAACATTCTATATGCTTTCTTTTGAGGTTTATTCTGGTAAGCAACCTGCAGGTCCCTACCAAGTCTCAAACAGCCCTAATGACATTGTCAAACGTCTTATAGAGCCAATAAAAGGAACTAACCGTAATATTACCACGGACAACTGGTATACGAGCGTAAATCTCGCAAATATGTTATTAGAACCACCCTACAAACTTACCATAGTTGGAACACTAAAAAAAACAAACCCAATATATCTAAAGTTTTTTTGCCAAATAGATCTAGACCTCAATTCAGCTCCCTTTTCGGTTTTCAAAAGACAATGACCATGGTTACTTATGTTTCAAAAGCAAATAAAGCTGTAGTATTGTTATTTTCCATGCATCATTCAGCTCATATTGACCCAGCCTCAACTGACAAGCAGAAACCTGAAATAATATCTTATTACAACAGCACTAAAGGAGGAGTGGACACCAATGATCACTTGTGTGGTACATTCAACGTAGGAAGGCGAACCAAACGATGGCCGTTAGCCCTTTTCTTCCATCTGATAAATGTTTCAGGCATAAATGCACTCATTATACATCGAGCAAATACCGACAAATCACTTACTCACGTGAGGCGTAAATTCTTGCGGCAATTGTCTGTTGAACTTATTCATAATCACCAGAAACGACGACTTCAAGTCAGAGCAACTCCTAAGGAGGTAAAAAAACGTCTGATGGAAGTGCACGAATTAGAAAATCGCGTCCCACCAACCACTGCAAAACGTGGACGTTGCAATATTTGTCCGCGGAAATGCGATCTCAAAGTACCTACAAAGTGCAAGAAATGTGCAAGATTTGTGTGCAATGATCACTCTGATATATACTGTCAACAGTGTAACAAGAGTGATTCGGAAAGTTCCTAAAAATACATGTTTAAACTATGATCTCAGTATACCTAAGTACAAAATGTTAATTATTGATAATTATTTTACTTTAAATTGTTTTTGTTTAATTAGTTAGAAATTCATGTTATTACTAACATATATTAAAAAATAAATACAGCATATTAATAATATAATAGATTCATTTACTTATATATTTCAATATATATTAAAAACTACTCATACTATTTGGGGTCATCTGTGACCCCTTGCGAGCAGTTATGTAATATTCTTTATGCGAGTAATTAAGGGTTAAGACTTGTAAACATGGACTGCAATAATATCAATTTACCGAGCATAATCAGCGCATGTGTGGCAGTTGCGTAGTTTGTGTCTAGGAAATGCATTTTGATGTTTATGGCTAGCAAAGATGATGGGATTACTTTGATGAAAGTTCACATTCAATCAATCAATCAATCATTTATTTCACAGAATGTGGTTAACAATGGTGGATACAATAGGTACATCAGTTCTTACACATCCTGCCATAACAATGGTGCGTGAATATGTCAACAAGTAATTATTATTATTTAATAAAAAAATGAATAACGTATATGTTGCAAATGTGTTCATTAAGACTAGCCAAGCGTGGTAAGAGGAGCTCACATGCGTTTGTATAGTTTTATGTAGGTAACTGAACAAACAATAAAAATACTTATCATACGAAATATTTATTTGAAAAACAAAAAGGATATTAAATGCTTAAAAATAGGTGAGTATCACTGTACTGGAACACAATTATTTTATGGCAAATCTTAAATAATTATATTATACCTACTTAAATATGAGATCAGGTTTTCTTTGAGCATTAATATTGTATTTTCAGAACATTATTAAACACCATAATCTAAAATCGAACAACCCATCTGTTCCATCTGTAACTTTCTACCGAGTTTTTTTTTCTAGCAATAATGTAACAATTTATTACTTACATAAATAAAAATGAGGATAATAAAATTGAAAAACATGGTCCCTTGGGGATACTAACAAAATTTGTCTTCCTTCATTAGCTTCAACATGAAAAAACATAAAAATAAGTTGAAATATAAAGGCTCTACTCTCTCACCGGGACGCCATGGCGACGTCGTCGGCCACAGTCGCGAAACACAGTATAATACACAGTACACAGTATAATCCTTATCAAATTAAGGCCAGGTAACAGTGAAATAGCGCGTGGACAAGTTTTTTGATCCCGTTTCATTCATTACACTATCGTCTAAAAATTTTTTAAAAATTACGACCTTTTCTCAGGGGTGCACTCCATATAGGCAGAAATGCAGTGCTTTACTTGTCATTCACAGATATTTTAATAACGTTCAAACGTTCAAACGTTTTGGATGACTTTAATAATTAATTAATAGTAAATAAATTAATTAAAAAAATAATTAACTTCAAAACGCCTAATATTTTATAAATAGCAACTAATGCCGATAAGTTCTGCAGGACAAATCATCGCATGTATGTGTAATTTTCATACTTCGCAAACGCACACACCCATGAATATCGACATAAATAAACAGCTTAAAGTCATGCGGCTGGAGATGGCCGAACCGAGAGCCGAGCCGAGAGCTTCGGTTCGGCTCTCCGATCGCTTCCGAAAACCGCCGAACTGGCTTGTTGGAAATTATTCGTTGCCTATAATCCGAGTAAAAACAATACGACGCGAATCTAATGAATCATGTACGCACAATATGCATTTTTGTTTAGTAAGGTTTTATTTGTTTAAATAGAAGAAACGTTTTGTGTTTCGCGGGGGCCATATTGCATATTTCATGTGATAAGCATTGTTTACAATTAAATCGCTCCAGTTTATTTATAGTTTTCTTAAAAGATTTTTCATTTTAACATTTGAAAGTGTGTACATTTAACAGTTTATTACTGAGTTTCTATAATAATTGTAGTGATTTGCTTTTACTAGTGAGTTAGTTGAATTTTTTAAAATGTTATTTGACTGTGAGGTTTGTGTTGAAAATGTGTGTTTATTAAAAATTAAAAATAACAAGTTCTCACAATTGTCATTCAGTGAAAATATTCAAATTCTGTCTAAAGGTAGGTATGTACCCGAGTTACAACAATTAAACCAGCAAAAAAATAATGTAACTCGAAAATTTCATGTTAAAAGTTATGAAACGTATAACTGGCTGTTTGGCGGTGTACACACGATTAAATTATATTGTTTTCCTTGCATATTATTTAGTAATTTACATCGGGATATAGTAATCTCAAGTAACCGGAACCTTGAATATGTGAAAATTGAAGCTGACTGACTGGTGAGTAGTTATAATATTTTAAAATATGCTTATTATTTTACTTATTAGAATTTCTTCCGCCGCGACGATCGATCGCTGTTTTGTCTGCGTTGCCGTAGAAGATGTACATGAATAGTAGTACATCTAAGACTTGCTCTGTTGGCATGGTTTCGACTTAGAGATCCGTCGCTTGGCTGTAGCTATGCTAAAAATCTATAAACGAAAAAGTTTTTGTGACCGAGTACTTACTTCGCCGCATGCCCAGTGTCATAATCCTGTGCACGCCACTGCCTTTACTTGAGGATAATATAACGTATTCGGCTTCGCATTAAGTGACACAAAAAGAAGAACTTCACTCGATAGAAACGAAGCCAAAGTTACCTCTTTTTAAAATCTTTTTTCAATACTGTGCCAAGAATACTGAACTAAACGACCTAATTTTTATAGCTTTAATTAGATAAAATGATTATCTATCCATATTCGCAAAAATGGAAATTGTAGCATTTATTTATTGATGCCAGTGACAAGATACCTTGAGAGTTCGCGAAGGCCGCGGCTTACCGATAACCGAGCTCCGACAGTCGCGCGGTGGCGCTTAGAGACGACGGACCTGTGTTAGTTTGCTTCCTACAAAAACGAATCGGTGTATTTTGTGATAATAAGAGTGAATAGTGCCTAAATAATATGGGCAATAAAGACAATAAAAGAAGGAAGTCGTCACGGGCTAGGTCAAAAATTAACAAGATGAACGCAATCCACGGACACGCAAAAAAGTAAGTTTATTCTGTCTACCTCATATTAAATTATTTTAATGAAATATTATTACTTTACCTACTTCTTACACTATTTACTTCATTATACAGGGTGTAACAAAAATAAGTGATAATACTTTAGGGTGTGTACGTGTTCCTTGTAGAGAGTTCACTGTGAAAGTAGCAGCGCTGAAAGACAAAAAATTTTTTTCACTTTCGTATGGGCAAGGGCCCGAGCGTCACGAGTTTCCCCATACAAAAGTGAAAAAAATTTTTGGTCTTTCAGCGCTGCTACTTTCACAGTGAACTCTCTACAAGGAACACGTACACACCCTAAAGTATTATCACTTATTTTTGTTACACCTGTATATGAATATCGTAGTAACAATATTATAAGTTTTGATGATATTTTATATCATTTTATGCCACAGAATAGTAAAATCAGTAAGACTACTGAAAGGAAAAGTTAGATGGATATAATTCTATGAGAATAAAATTTTATCTAGATTATGTTGATAAAAATGCGTGGTTATTATGCCATAGTACAATTAAACAGTATAACTAAAGAAAAGATAAGTAAGATCTCCAGTAATAAAACCAACTGCGGAAATTACAAAAAATATGTAAGTACATTCCGTTTTAGGGTACAGTAGTCAACCAAGTTTTGTTGATTACAGAACCCTAAAACGGAACCCTAACCAGCTGATTTTTTGTATATTGGTAGGTTAATAGTTATATAATTTAAGAGTTACCTTGTCCTACAAATAAAACAATCCATATTTTAGGACCATCAAGTCAAAGTATGAAATCCTTTCTATCTCTGTTAGCTACCACTTTCGAGATTTTTCGAAAATAAAAATGTTGTTCGTCTTTTCAAAATGTAGCTACTCACAAAAAAATAGCTTGTCAGTAATCACAAAAAATTTGTTCTAGGGCTCCCGTATTATACAGTTTACATAAAAAAAGAAAATCCTAATATTTATTATATTTTTACAGGCATTCAAATAATATTACGCCAGATGCCAGCACGCATGATATATTATCTAAGAATTCTTCAGACTCCATTGATTCTGCTCATCTAGAACAACCTAATGAAGTTGAAGATTTATTAATAGTCGAAGAAGAAATTAAAGAACACGAATTCAAACCAGTTTCAGGACGGCGACTGGTAGACATTAATTACATTTTTAAAGAATTACAGGAGAAAGCACAGCATAACGGTTTATTTAACTGTGGCTTATCTCAATTTCAATTAACTTCTGAAAAAAGACATGGCCTTTGGTCGCGGCTCCGATTTGAATGCCAATTATGCAAAGAAGTTTGCATTATAAAGTCGGAAGACCCAAATAGTGACGAACAAGTGAATATAAACATAGCTGCTGCTTCTGGGATAGTCGCTTCCGGCATAGGCTATTCTCAGTTCGAAGAATTGTGTTCTGCTATGGATGTTCCAGTATTCAGTTCAACATCGTTTTTGAAATTACAGGATAAAGTGTTTTCAAAATGGACAAAGACTGCCAGTACGTCTATGGAAGCTGCAGCAAAAATGGAAAAAGATATCGCTATCTCAGAAGGCAGAGTTAAAAATGGTTATCCTATCGTAGATGTTAAGGTGGATGGATCATGGTGTGCTAGATCGTATGGGTCTAACCAGAAGGCATCATCGGGAGCAGCAGCAATAATCGGCAGAAGAACAGGAAAAGTCCTTTTCATTGGCGTAAAAAATAAATACAAGCAGTATGTGCGCGAGCTGCAAATAAATATACGCCAGCAAAAGAACACAAATGTTTTAAGAATTACGAAGGTTCTGCCAGCTCCATGGAAAAAGAAATTATCGTAGAAGGTTTTAAGGCCTCGATACTAATGTATGGCATGATATTTGGACGAATGATAGCAGATGGCGACTCTTCAACTTACGCTGCTATTCTTGAAGCCAAGCCGTTTGAAAAGGAGGGGGTTACTGTAGAAAAAATTGAGTGCAGGAATCACATACTGCGTAATTTTTGTAAAAAATTACGTACTACGACTACAGAAACCAAATATGCACGGGCTCACCGTAAAATGCTTAATGATGTTAAAATTATGACAATGCGAAAAGCAATAGTAGAAAGTATTAACCATCACAAAAATTCTGACAGTCCTCGCGATGTAGCAATATCATGTCTTCATAATGATATCACCAACTGTGTTTCCCATGCTTTTGGTGATCACAGAATGTGCCAAGAATATAATTGCACGAAGGACAAAAATGACTCTGAATCACAGCTAAAAACTATTCAAAACACTACTTTTATGTTCCGAGTCAATTCGATTGTATCAAATATTGCTGCCAAATCAAGAAGCTTGATTGAAGACGTGGACACTAACGCTGTTGAGTGTTTTAATAATGTCATCGCAAAGTTCATAGGTGGAAAGCGAGCGAATTTTGCCCTTAAAGGTAGCTATGAAGGTCGATGTAGCGCAGCTGTTGTGTCATTCAATACTCAAAATGCTATTTCCAAAGTGCAAAAAGCCTTTTTAAGCCGAAGCCCAAAAGGCAGAGTAAAATTTATTGAAAAAAGACGAGCACAAAAAAGAAAATTGAATTTAGAACATCCAATAAAAAAGAAAAGGAAATTGAATGCAGTCCACGAAAAACAACATGATTATGGTCCAGCAAGCTCAGCACCAGACATGTCTCCACAAGAGTTAGAAAAAGCGAAGGAAGAGTTTATAGACAATTTAAAAACATTAACTGCTGATAGGCATGCTGTTGAGCGAGCTACAGTATTACAACGAGACAACAGCGAATGGCTGGATATAAGAAAAGATCTGGTTCCTGCGTCCAATTTTGGCCAAATATGCAAAAGAAAAATTAAAATAAATACTGCTCCTTTAGTAAAGAGCATATTGTACCAAAAAAATTTGACACGTCTAGCTGGTATTGAACATGGAATCGAAAACGAGAGACAGGCTCTTCAGCAACTACAAAAACAAGAAAACATTGATATTATGCCTTGTGGTTTGTTTATTGATAAGACTTATCCTTTTATGGGAGCAACTCCGGATGGATTAGTAGGAGAGGACATGGTAGTTGAAATCAAGTGCCCTTTAGTGGCAGCAAAAATGGGAATATCAAATGCAATCCAAAAAAATAAAATTCAAATACTAAAATATGACAAAAAAACGGACACCAACTCAATAAATAAGAATTCGAATTGGTATTATCAGATACAGGGTCAATTGCATATAACAGAAAGGCGTGTATGTATTTTAGGAATCTGGAGCGGAGAAAATGAACCCTTACTTACAATAAAAAATAAGAGAGATGACAATTTCTGGAAAACTTTAATGGAGCCTAAACTAGTTAAATGTTTCACTAAATGTTTACTTCCGGAATTTTTAGATAGTAGACACGCTCGTGGAATGCCAATAAGAACATTAACTTCAGAAGATGATGACTAGAGGGTACATGTTTAACACCCTCTCAGCCACAGCCAGAATATGCAATAGACGATGATGACGTGGAAAACATAGATTCAATTGATTGTTCATACACATTAGCCACCAAACAACAGCCAGAAAATCCAAGCCATGTAAATTCACCTTTGGTATCCCTTGATTCACTTTTAAATTTGCAATCTGGTCCAAGTATAGGGGAAATAAATATTAAGGAGTTTTAAATAGGTACTTAAAATAATATACAAATACTACATGCAAACGACTATTTTTTTTTTCCTTTTTTTTCCTATTTATACCGACATTTATAATAAAAACTAAAGGACGCCCGCAACTCTGTTGCGCCAAAATGTGTTTATCACGCCGGAACCGTACATTTTTCCGGGGTAAAAACTATCCTATGTCCTTTCCCGGGACTCAAGGTATCTCCATGCCTATGTGTTGTAGTTATTGATTTCGAGCAAATGATAGCAAAAAAATTACGTTTGTTGTCCATACAAGCCTATGTAATAAAAGCCCCCCTTAAATATTTAATTTATTTTGTTTTTAGTATTTGTTGTTATAGCTGCAACAGATATATTATATACACAATCTGTCAAAATTTCAGAAGTCTAGCTATAGCGGTTCTTGAGTAACAACCTGGAGACACACAGATAGAACAGACAGACAGACGGACAGACATCGAAGTCTTAGTAATAGGGCTCCGTTTTTACCCTTTTAATCTAATAGAAAATAGAATGCAAAATTTTCGCAGTTAGGTAACTGTAATTTATCATTTATTTTTCAATTATTTTACTAGAAAAGCAATTTTATTTCACTACATAAGAAACACGTTTCATATGACATCAGTCAAACACTGCACATGCTCAGTGCAGCGCGGTGGAACTCGATATTCGAACTCTTACAATGACACGTGTAACTTCTTGTGTGTTGAATAACTTCAAGTTTGAATGGCTATCTTAAAAATGCGGCGCATGTCACATATCGTATCGTTTCGATGTGAATTGACCCTAATAGTGATACTACTAGTGATTTTGTTTCAGTTCCAACTCGGTGGAAGCGCGTCAAGTACAATCAAGTGGCGCGCCACCAAACACTGTGGAAGCACACACGTCCAGTGAATCCACGAGTACCATCACATATGTAAGTTGAAGTTAGATACTTTAATACCTACTAAAAAGTACATTCGTAGCACATGCTACGGCACCCTACGCAAGCAGGAATGTGGAGAGGCTCGGAGGGAGAGTCAATCCGCTTGCCTGGCGTGTAAATCTAGAATAAAAGATTTCTTTAAAATGAAATGGACCAGAAAACGATCAAACTGATAGCCTCATGGTAAGCGATTACCGCCGCCCATGGACACTCGCAACACCAGTGGACTTACACTTGTAACTCGTCTGCTGAAGATTTTGTCTCGGTATTAATAAGTACGGCAGTAAAATTGTTTTTAAAAACAAACTTAATAAGTTTATATAAATAAATATTCTTTAAATCTAAGGAAATTAATGAATTCGCAGGCGAAGTCACTCTAAGTACTTTAAATAATCAGTCCAAGTATTGTTGTAAAGTCATCAATCAAAATTAATTTCTAGATAAACATTTACCAACACTTTTAAACTCTTTGAAGCCTTATAAAATCCGGATAAGCCGGACACCGTTTATTTTGGCCGGACACGCAATCAAAAAGCCTAACTATGTCCGGCTTTATCCGGACGCCTGGCAACCCCACGGCTGCGCCTCATCTCTCGTTAGTCGCGTCGGTTATCCGTCTAGTGGGACGGATAACCGACACCGACTGGCGACGGTTACGAGAGTAACGGACGAGAGAGTGTTCTTCTGTTCTGCGCACACCCTTGTGCACTATAAAATAACTCCTGCGTAGCTTGCTTGGTTTCAATGAAACCGGCCCCCGTCACCGAAATCGGTGTGGGAACCTATTAATATTATTTCAGGTTCGTTTTTAAAGCAAAAAGTGCTTTAATAAAAACAGTTTGTCGGCGCTGTTTGGTTCATATTTTGTGTTCAATAGAATATTATTTATCGCCGTAGCTCCAGCGGGTTGCGGTACGTTGGGAACTCTGGCTTATAAATTCCCCGCAGGCAATAACGTTCTAACGTTGACATTGTTTTATTGCCGAAGAACACATGCCAGCGCGGCGGCCGCACATAGAATACGGAAACAATAAGAAGATTGCTAAAATCATTTCCGATTTAATACAAACAACTTCCATATTTCATTTGGGGAGCCACAGTCAGTTCAGAGTTATTTTACCTCTGAAAGGACTGTAATGAGATTTAACATAGAAACTCCGAGCCCCGAGATAAAATAACTATGACCGGATGTGTGAATCGGCACGAATGAGCTCGAGGAGCACAGTCTCGCCAGAAGACGACGTGAAATAAAGTGGGAGCGCCGGAGACCCAAAAGCGGTATGAGTGAAACTCGCAACGCACCTGTTATTCCTCTGGTGTGTAATTTTACTACCAGGCGTGAGGCGATACGTCTGCTCGTTTAGCGTTTAACGACCGAATAGATCATGAGTAATCTGTAACAAAACATGACTATCAGTGGATAAGTGATAACGTTACAAAAACACCGTTATCTATAGTATCTAATATCTAGATTTAGCACTAATGATATGATCCTATATCGTAAACAAGACCAGGGACGATGTGAGGATGTTAGTACACTGAGATAATGGGAACAACATTGACTCATAGTCAGAACAAGATAAAGCGTGACTAACTATAGTCAAGTTCATGAGACAACATAAACAATGTAAACAGACATTTGGGGTTCAAGACCTTTGGATCTAATTAAAAAATAGTTTTGTCACTTTGCCACAGTGTAGGTTATAAATTCTGTCAAAATTACTTATACATGGCGAGCCGCGACGAACGGACAGTTGACAGTTCGTGGGTCGTAGATATAATATACTAGCAGTTGCGCGCGGCTCCGCCCGCGTAAATACAGTATCGCACGAGAACACTTTTTAGGAATAAAAAGTATCCTATGTTTTCACCCAGAGCTTAAACTACCAACATACGAAATTTCATCGAAATCTGTATAGTAGTTTTTGTGTGAAAGAGTAACAAACATCTATCCATACGTCTAATTATCCATCCATCATCACAAACTTTCACATTTACAATAGTAGTAGGATTATAATCTGACCAAGTGAACTGAATTCAGAATTATTTTCATTTTGACAGATAGTTTACTTATGTTGTTCTCTCTCGTTGTTTTTAGTATAGTATTAATCTGTAGTTAGTGGGTACCGGATGGCACAATAAAGTCGAGAGCTGAGACAGAAAGGAAACATAATAATATTTATTTTAATGAATAGAATTACAATTTTGTGAATTTTTTTGATCATGTCCGGATTCGTGACTTCATTTGGACAGCCAGACCTGTGGGCGTCTTCGCAGCTCTGTCTTCCACGTTTAAAATCAGTTACCCAGGTGTGAATTGTACTCAATGCAGGAGCAGAATTACCTAAAACACTGTCTAGCTTGATTTTAATCTGGGTTGCTGTTTTCTCTTTTAAAACGTAAAACTTATCACCGCACGAATTTCGTTTCTTTCCATTGTTAAGAAAATTTACGACAGAGAAAGTTCTACGTCCTCTCAAAACTCTTAACAAACTCCATCAGTTAAATTTAAATTTGGCGTTCTATTTTCAAAAAGATGCCAGAATATAATGTAATATTCCTTTTTTGCCGAAACGACGAACTTAAAAAAATGATACTTTTTTTAAGTTCGTCGTTTCGGCCAGTTATCAATCAGCCCTCGTAGATCAGCCTAAAGACTTATCGGTGACGAACGGTATTGCTGTTCGTCGCTTATCGTCCAATGATTCTATACAATTCGAAAGATTCTAATAGATCATTCGCGTTGCAGTGAGTCATCAGGGCAATAGTCTTACTTCAATTTGTGAAGTGTTTAGGATCTTCAGTTACTTTTTAACAAACCCTATTAATCTCAAACATTAAAAACCCTTTCACAATCAGTTACATCACATCGCGGGAACCGTACGTTTTGCTTTGATTAAAAGCACCCAATGCGTTAATTCGAAATACAAACTACTTCCATACCAAATTTCATCAAAATTAGTTTAGTAGTTTTTTTTTTTTTAATAACAACACTTTTAATAACATTCTAACTCTTCCGTTTATTTTCTTATTGTCTTTCGAGCTATCAGCCTCTATCAATAGAAATATACTTCGATTATATGAGACACAAATCACAATACATAACAAATGGGCGGCCATATTGTTCCCTGATGTCATCAGCCGAGGCCAAAATATAATGAGCCTTTGTCCCTCTCAGAGGGGGAGAGAGAATTTAGTCATTACATGAAAAGAAATAATTTTGGCCAAATTCTGACGCTTCCCATTTCGACCTGTAGTATTATTTTGTTTCCGCATACGAATGCTTTTGACGGCCTAGTCGGCTTAATAGCTTTTGTTATATTTCTGGTAATCTCGGGATATTGGACGTTGAAGTGAGGTGCCATATAGGTATAACTACAGGTCACTCTGTGGTCGAAATTCGCCCATAATAATTCATATAATTAGGGTTAGCAGTAGTAGTAGTTAGCCGTAGCAGGTACCAGTGGCGCAGGGTTCCTCTAACTCCATTTCTATCGGCTTCACTTACCACTTGCCTCTTGAAGACCCTCATCCAAATCCCTACCTATTGTACAGGCTGGGGCTTCCCTATGAAAGGTAGTAGGTACTCAAGGAATCCTTATAGTTTCGCTCTGTCCGGCCGTCTGTCTGTATGTCTGTCCGATCATCTAACTTCAGTAATTCTGTATAAAAATGTATGAAATTTGGTATAGTTACAGGTTGTGTATCAGAAATTATTATTTTATGTTGCCTAAACCGAGACATTTTCTTACGAACCGACAAAGGTTTGGTATTGTTACGGAGTTAAGATAGTATTTAAGTTCCGGGAGAAGCCATACTTCGGCACGAATATGCCAGCACGAGAAGTACCGGGGACATATGCTTGCGTTGTTTCTGACGTAGTGACGGGTACCGAATGCCCAACGGGGAGGTGGGGCTTAAAAGACCGGCAGCGCACTTCTTACTTTTGTGGTCAGTGTGCTAAGTGTGAGTTTTTCTTTTCGCATTCGATCATGAGCGCGTTTGGCGTTTACTAGGAATTTGTATGTGATTGACCTAGTTGTCGCATTTACAGCTAGGTGGCGATGTACAAATCACATACAAATTCCTAGTAAACGCCAAACGCGCTCACGATCGAATGCGAAAAGAAAAACTCACACTTAGCACTCTGGTCTTCTGGATGTCCATGGACGTAAATCGTAGTCACTTACCATCAGACAATACAATACGTATTTCGACGTATTTCGACGGGAATAGACACGTAAAGAATCTCTCCCGTTACATTACTCACAATTACACTCAAAATATGCGCTAAATGAGGCGTAACCAACTGACACTCTCACGGAAGGATACCCTCACTCATCGGCATCCTCAGAACAAAGACCCCCCTCTCCGTAGGGGGTAACACCCCTATTTCACTCCCGCTAACAAGAATTTATATTTCTCTGTGAATAAATAACAATTAAATGGGACGGAATAGAAGCAATTATTTTGTGTTTCTTGTTTGTTTTAAATTGATGGGACTTACTACTAAAATACATTTTTTTAGTTCAGCTGTTTGGTACGGAACCCTTCGTAGGCGAGTCCGACTCGCACTTAGTCGGAATTTTCTTATCTACCGATACTACCACATCATTTAATCGAACACTAAACATTTTTGATCAGCCACCAGCTAGTCATAGGCATAGGTAGGAATTTGGATGAGGCTCTTCAAAGTGCGGGAGCGAAGCCGACGGGAATGGAGTTATTAGGAACCCCACGCCACTAGCACCCACCCCTTTAGTAAATCTTTCAAGTGTACTAAGCCACATCCCGTACTCCGTAGCTTGCATCATAAACTTTAGTTCCTCGTCCTGTGTTGAACCTCTAAAACGAGCAGTGGATGGCCTATTGGGCAGCGATTACACCGATAGATTTTGCAACACAAAGGCTACCAATTGCGTTGCCACTCTTTGAGTTTGCGACTTTAGAAAACACATTACACAAACGTTATCTCCCGCCAGTTTTCGTGCATAATGCGACAAATTCGTGCCGAAGTATGATGCTAATAACCACGCGCAGGACGTGCTTCAATTTCCCGGCCAAGTGGCAGTTACAAGGTGGAACAATAATACTTTAAAGTAAAACGGTTTAAATCGGTATTTATGACCCATATTATTCGTGTTAGTGGGTATTTCGTTGAATTTGCATATTTTACACGTAAAGTTTTGCCAAGGTTAAAGTGAAGGACAAAATTACTTAACAGTCAGGTTCCGTTTATGTAAATTACTAGATGTTTCCCGCGACATCGTACGCGCAAAAGGAAGGATCCCGCAGGAATCGTAAATTTTTCCTCGATAAAAAGTAGCCTATGTCCTTCACCGTGGTCTACTTTACATATGTGCCAAATTTCATGATCAGCGGTTAAGTATGTAGCTTTTACGTGAAAGCGTAACAACTAACAACGAAACAAACAAAGTCACATTCAGATTTATAATATTATATATTATAATATAAGCAAAAGATCATAATATTATGGCTAAAATATCCGATTGATTTTGTTAAACCTTAAACAAGGTTGTTCAATAATTTATCGTGCAATAAAGTAATAAAATGCCATATTACTTTGGTCGATTAATAATAATCAACATTTATTCAATAATCACACTCCCATTACACTACATTACACTACATTATCACTACATTACACTACATCTTTCAGTTTACGTTTAGATTGAATTGGATCGCAACAGAGTATAAATAATTATACAATGGTGTTATACCTAATTACCTACCAAGATAACAATAATAATTAAAATTGTTTGTCCGTGTTCATGTCTAATAATAATTAATTTTTAAAATCATTTATTATTTATTAGTAATAGAAATATCCTATCACTAAAGGCCCGAAAGACGAGAGGTCGATCGTTTCAGTTAGAGCTGACGTCAGTTCGGCCTGAACGGATTCGAGCACATACACGGAAAAAAATGCATCCGACCCAACTGACGTCATTTCGGCCTGAACGGATTCGAGCACACACACGGAAAAATCGCATCAGTTCGTTCTGGTTTGCCGCGAGCTACGGTCGTGTTAATTAATTGTGAACTCACTACGCTTGTACACGATACACGCCCGCACGGCCGCGGCCGTTGCCAACTTAGTTATTTTTCAAAGTTTTACTATTAAATTAAGTATTATATTCTCTCCTTTGTAGGAATTTAGTTGTTAGTAGTGTTTTAGTAGGAAAGAGTCAGACAGTAATCATATGCAAAATGGCCTAGATTAGGCACAAAAAAACAAAAACCAATTTGACACCTTATCATAATAATACATCGTACCATTCGTCCGTAATTTGCTTAAAACTATCCGTTTAATTAGTATATACGTAATATTTCCTAGTATTTTTTAATTTAACGCTAAAATTTATAATATAATTCAATAAATAATAAAATTTTAATATAGCAAAACCTAAAATGCAGTGGTTTTTTGAGGGGTTTAGGGATTCCTAAGTTGAGTAGCATTTTTGATAGTTTTCAGTATTATTTTAGTAGAAATCGACGCGAGTTTAGTAGTTTCCCAAAAACAGAGCTGGCAACACTGGATCGAATCACTTCAGTCCATCCGGCCGACTGAAGCGATTTCGAAATGCACTCAGACGATACGATTTTGCATCCGTTCAGGCCGAACTGAAGGAAAACCGGGCCGTATATGGGAGCCCTTCAATATTGATAAATAATAACAATTAATTATTAATTGAAAACTGCTTGACGATGTTAGTATGACAGATACGAAACATTGAAAATTACACCTTATAACATTTACATTAGGTTCACATTGGAATGAGTATAATAATACACAGTGTACTATTTCAGTTAATTAATAATTGTTCTTAATACGTTGACTCTGTCCAGAAATAGATCATCTGCTGTAGCTAAATTCGGCTTTATGTATATAGGAATAAGAGCGAGTGTCTCGCGAAGTCAGGTCAAGTGTTAAGGGAGGTCCGAGTGCCTCGTATGATTATCACGTAATGACCGGCTGAAAAACAGTTTCCGATAGTGATGCGACAAGAGTATCGATTATTTTATGATGTCGTTGGAATAGATAATTTCTATTATAATAAAACTAAGTATTTCTCTAATTATTGTAATTATCTATACTGTCCAGATATAAAATACTGAAATTTGTGGTCCAAATATACATTCAATGTACATACGAATAAATTCTAGAATATCGATTATTCGAGATTTTGCAGTCTGTTAAATGCTAAAATAACGTTCGTATAAAATAAAATGTTCATTAAATTCATTGTTTTCTACCAACATTTTATTTTATAAAACAATTCGTCTTGTAGTTACGTTGCTATAAATAATTCAACAAAAACAACTCCCAAGTTTCTAACATGACGTGTTGCTAATTATTTTAAATTTAGCCACTTTTATACAACATAGTATTATGTGCGCATAAATTATTACTCATCTTTATATTATACACGTCATGTTAATTTCATTCTATTTTTGGCTTTTATGTTAAGTAGTTCTCAACTGCTTTACATCAAACGTTGTTTTTTAGGATTCCGTAATACACAAGGAACCCTTGAACCCTTATAGTTTCGTTCTGTCCGTCCGTCTGTCTGTCTGTCAGCGGTCTGTAAATGGATGAAATTTGGTATATTTCTACATTGTGTATAGGTCTCGGTCAATCTTTGGAATCATGTTTTAGGGGTGGCTCTCCATACTTACGAAGTGAAGATGAATTTTTTTTTTTAATTTACCGTATCGTAAGTTTCATACATGACTTTTTTACAAAGTCGACCATTTACGAGAAATCGGCCTCCAAAGTGGTTTGTAAGTTGCCCCCCCCCCCCCCCCCCCCCTAGCATTTCTAAACTATAGAGTATAGGAGATAGAAACTTGTAAGTTTCCATGCTGATAGATTATGCTAAAATCTCTTTAGGAAAATTCTTTTGAACGAAATCGGACAGTAACTTTTAAAATAATTAGAAAAAAACCTATTACGCGGTGATAATTACGGAACCCTCCTTAGACATGTCCCGACATGCTCTTGGTTAGGTTAGTTTTAAACTATCCACTGACGACGTAGTATTGAAAGTTAAAATTATCTAATATCAATATCCGAGTCCTCTTCACTAGCTAATTGTAGAACTATCCAGTGACGATATGAAGAATCTAGTTTTTCAATCTATCGATACCCAAGGTCCTCTCACTAGTCATTAGTCAAGTGGTATGTCAAGTGCAACAGTATCACCATTTCTATCTGTAGTGCTCTAGTCTGACTATAGTTAACTATATTAATCTTGACTATAGTCTATGTTGCTGATAATAGGTAACCGCCCCCCGCGACCACTACATACCCCCCCTACTACGACCCCCCTTAGTCACTTAGTACATGCTCCTGTTATTTTTGTTGCCATACTTAAAGCTGTATTATAGCACCTAGCTATTAAGTAACTTTGTCAATATAAAAACTCGATTTAAACGTGGACAGAAAACCGGCGTGAAATAACGCTTGCGTTGTGTTTCGCCGAGTGAGTGAGGTAACCGAAGGCCCTGGGGTGTCTGGGATTTTAAGGACCAGGAACGCAGGAGCGCACCACCAGAGGCGTTACAGGTGTGAGGTTGGGACACGTAATACTATTCGCGGTAGATTTTTCAGACGGAAAAGGGAAATATAAGGGCAGCTTCCTTCAACGTTGGAATTACAAGAAAATGTACAATAGGAGACCGAGGCTCATCTTGTAAGACATTATGAACTACATTCACACATTTAAAAAAAAACACAATCTCTTGGTTTTCATGACCGCGGTCTTACTGTGTGCTAAACTTTAAATGCGCCCAGCCCTAGAGAAATTGTGGCCTCTGGGATTCGGAAGGGAACTCACAAAATATATAAATACGATAGCCCCCCAAATTATCGTAGACCCAAATTCAAGTGTAAGAGGAGTTGTGCTCTAAACTTTCCCTATTTAAGGCAAAGGGCAGAAAAAACCGCCCACAACACGTGGAAGGGGGTAGTGATTCCATATTTTTTACAACGTTCCCTACATTTATACGCAAGAATCAGTTCAAAGGCTAGAAGAGAAGTTAGTAATATGTTACGGTAAGAGTGTAAGGGGAGTCCGGCGAGGCTGAGATCTCAGTCCATAAAGCTGGGACTATATGCCCCGAATCCGGAACGCCGGTAAAATTTCAGACCACTGAAAATAGAACTCTGCGCTAATACAATAGAGTTGAAAATGGAAGTTTCGAGTGTCGAGTCAAATGTCAATGTCATATATGACAGCTGCACACTTGAAAATTCCATTTTCAACTCTATTGTATAAGCGCGGAGTTCGATTTTCAGTGCTCTGAAATTTCACCGACATTCCGGATTCGGGGCATATAGTCCCAGCCTAAGGCTTTATACAGTAGTTCCAAACTGAAACTCCGTTTTTAAGTTCTTGCTCTTGTTTTTTTTCTAGAATCTCGGGTACATTTTCTTGGATATTTTATTGCTTGTTCTATTTAATTTAGGCTCATTTTGTACTTGAGGGCTACTGGAATTAGGTTCTGCGCCCATTATTTCCACATATCGAAAAGCCTACAATACAGTTCTTCCGCAATTCGTCCCTAGTCTCGACCCGGAAGTCTCGGGACTCGAGACAACTAATATTACAAGAAGTCCCGGGACTTCGAAGCACGAGACGCCCCGGGACCCAAACCCAAGAGGCGAGACAGTAGACATATTTAGTATGTGTGCGTGCGCCGATTCGGGCCATCTAGTATGAAGATGTAGTACTGTATGCATCTACTGTGACCGAACGCATACGTTAGACGTTAGTAATGATCTAACTTTTGACTAACAAAACGTGGAAGTTCTAAAGTTTATAAACGAGACTAATGACCATCACACCACTGTCACGGGGTGACGGGTGACTTGAGTATTAATAACAGGGTAGATATCAAAGGGCGAACAAATTTGCTAACAAAAATTAAGATCTCGTGGTGTAAAGGGGGTTGCATATAATTGTGTTCAAAATCGCAGGCAATAACTGGGTGATCTACTGCAAATTTCTAAAAAGAAGTTTAGACAGAAAAATATTTCAGATTTCGTGAAAAACATTATGCTAAATAATATTAGGCGCTGTTAAGACCATTGACCTCACACAGCTGATTGTGTTGGCGTTATTTAATCTTTGGCTCCTCTTAAAATTACTTTTTTCTGTAGAGTTATTGACCTCAGCGCCCTAGAGAGCGCAATGTTGTTTTATTGGTTTTTTTTTTCGAAATTATTAAATAAGGATTTTTCTGCCTAAACATCTTCACAAAAGCAGTAGATTATATGCCCAAAATATCTGTATTGCATTTGTACCACAACCACCTTAATACATATTAGATTACTAATCATAACAGTTAATGAATACCTAGTACATGAAGATTACTTATATTTGATATTAGTAACAGTCGACAAACACAATATGGCATTCTTCAGTAATAGCGGGTTAGTAGGTGGGTGTGTGCTCACCCTTACTTACTCCGTAAACGTTCTGTTATCACTCATCAATCAACGAAACAACTGACGGTGCATAGCGCCAACTTGTACCCGGTCTGTGAACTTCATTAACTGTACAAGCCGGTGTGTAGAACTTGTGAACCTTATTGCCGAGGAATAAGGTCGAAATGTGGTCTACAATCTGCCGGCGACTGCACAGAGTACAGTCGTAAACTTCACAAAGCTACAGAGGGCTTCAAACTGGGTGTTACAGATTTGATGGTTCCATTTGTTAATAGTTGTTAGTTAAGTTAAGCATCGACTTACCGACGAATGCCCGCTACACACCGCAACCATAGAACTGCACAGCTCGGTCACAGTGGACGCATACAGTACTACATCTTCACACTAGACGCCGGATTCGGCGCACGCACACATACTGATGCCCGCTACACACCGCAACGATAGAACTGCACAGCTCGGTCACAGTGGACGCATACAGTACTACATCTTCACACTAGACGCCGGATTCGGCGCACGCACACATACTGATGCCCGCTACACACCGCAACGATAGAACTGCACAGCTCGGTCACAGTGGACGCATACAGTACTACATCTTCACACTAGACGCCGGATTCGGCGCACGCACACATACCAAGTATGTCTACTGTGACCGAGCTGTGCAGTTTTATCGTTGTGGTGTGTAGCGGGCAAATCGACAGTAATAACAGAATTGTTTTAATTTTACTACTGGTGGCCTAGTGGTCGAAATTAGACAATATTATTCATTATTAGGATTCCGTATTAAGTGTGAACTTTATTAAGATTCATTTGCCTGTTAGACGCGAACTAAAAATGTTAGTGTTGTCTATTGAATATGAAAGACAGATTGACAAACGTCAACGTGTGTCAAATTGCATCAAACTCATGAGTTATTAATCTTGTGACAGCGTGTTATGTTATTTTTAACTATTTTATGTATTCTTAAGCATAATTTTTGAAAAATATTATCTTTCTGCACACCTTCCTCCACATAAACTTTAATTTGCCGCTCAAATATCATACTCCTCCGGTTGCACAAAACTGTACTGAAAGATTTTGCATCACGTATTAATATAATAATAACTCGAGATCGCCTTGTGGTCGAAATTCGACCATAATAATTCATTTTTAAATTTTTCAGTTTCAATTATTAGGGTTATTTAGCCTCTTAGATACGCAATAAAAATTGTTAATATTGTCTATGATATTTACAGCGCCGAATTTAGGTACACATTTGCCGCCCATAGGCTATTCAGTTTATACATCTCCTCCACTCCCAAACTTCGTTCTCAAAATTGCTCTTCTTATACTAATCAAGAGTACAATTGCAGTTTTTTACATAGTTATTTGAAAGTGTGTATTCTTTAAATAAAAAAAATAGCACTAAATATTATTTTATAATGATAATATTATTTTTTGTACGTTGAAAGCGAGCGAATGGAGCTAGCGAGCCAAAATTTCTCTAATTATGCAGGATAAAATTGGATTAATCATTTTTTTTTTCAATTGTACTGTTAAAAAATAAACCCTTTCAGATAGGTATTTGTAACAAATTAATTGTTACAAATACCTACACACACACACACACACACACGCACACAGTAACACGCTGTCATATCTGCAGAGTCGCAAATCATAACAATACTAAAAGAATCCGCCGCCGCCCGCCGATCTCATCTAAAAAATATTTCATTTAAATTGTATTTTGTAATATTGAAACGCTTTTAGAATATTTTGCGTCGTATATTACAGCAAAAGTATCATTTACAGAGCGTTTAGTGTTTTTTGTATCCAGTATAAGTATATTTATTGTACAGTACTAATGACATTTTTTTGTTAATGTTTCGAGAATAATTTTTGTATGCAAATAATAATGTTTTTTATATTTCTGTATAACAAATAAACATTAGGCCACATTTGCCGCCTACGCCTTCTGTAAATCCGCCTACTATTCACAGATAATAGATAGACGCAGAGATATATGGAGATAGAGAAATAGGTAGGGAAGATATAAACAAATTATTGTCAGGCTGCTGGATTTGCGGACTGGACCGTGAGGATGGCCCTTAAAATAGCTCCAAAACAGTGAAAACGTGATTTTTGCTTCACTTATTACAGCGTTTTCACCATAGATGTATTATATAAAAGTGGTTTTCACCATAGTTGTATTATATTAAAAAGAGGTAAATAGGGTATGAGCTCGCAAAAAGTGAAGACTCCAATCTGACCGAAGTCGGGCTCGGGCAGGTTTTGGTCAGTATGCGACGAGCCGGTCGACGAGTAGCTCGTACTACGCGTCTCGTGCGCCTCGCACAAAATGCCATCGTGTGTCTATAAAAGCTGTAAAAACCATGACAAGAAAGTGAATAAAAGTCAGGGGATTTCATTCCACAAGTAACTTTACAACATTTATTACTGTCAGTCAAGTATTATTTTTCAACATTAAATAATTGCAAGAAAATACTTGACAGTTAATGACGTAAGAAAAAAGGAAAGCAGTTTCAATATATACTTTTTTGTGAAACTAATAAGGATACATGCATTTCTGCCATAGAATAAATAGTACAGAAGCGAATGTCGTTAGTTGTACAGAATGACAGACCGTTCACTTATTTTATTTTATATCTAGCTTTAAAGATGTTTTTATAAGATTGACGAAAATAATTTAATTATATCGTTCAATCAGTTATATAAATATAAACTTCTTAAAATTGTTAAAGCTACAAAAAAGTGAGTTGGGGGATGTTTGTAACTTGGAGCGAACTGAGGGCCTAACAGTAACAGTAAAGTAACTGCTACTTTTATTTGATTGAAATTTATCAATCTTAATTTTTTTAAGGTTTCCAAGTAATGAAGTACGAGCACAAGACTGGAGCGCATTAGTCCGCGAACAAAGAGGTGAAGCCGGATGGATGCCCTCAAAAAATAGTCGAATATGTAGCATACATTTTCAATCTACAGACAAATATACCTCTAATAAAGGTTTCGCTCTTCTTAAAAATACTGCTGTTCCTATTATAGAGGTGATTTAATATCATAACATAGTATTATGTTGTTGTGTAGACATAGAAGACTTAGGGCCTGTTTCACAATAGCCTAATAAGTGACGGATAGCTTATCCTGAAGGTTTTTTTTTACTTTATACTGAGCGACAGGTACAGAACTTCCGGATACGCTATTATCACTTATTAGGCGATTGTAAGTCGTGAAACAGGCCCTTTATAATATAAACAAAATCAAATCACATTTCTGGCTTAGTGAAACGGTTTCCAACAAAGATAGATAACATTTATTATACACTAGCTTTTACGTTTTGCAGAGTGTTGTTCGTGGCAAAAAACTTTAGCAAATATACCTGCAATATAGTTATAGCACAGAATAAAAATAGGTATATATTTTATAATAAATTTTCACACGTACTTTTTAATTTTAATATATCTCCTAGATAAGGATTAGGTTATTACCTAACATACAATATTATACAATATTTTGTATCCGTCTTAATAGCTTCTGAAAATACCTTATTATTTGTGATCATTTTTTTAAACTTAGAATTGGTATGGTAACCTATCCTTAAAAGATAGACAGACGTATCTATGCCATCGCAGACTTTTTTGAAGACACCATGGTACCGACTTCAAAAATATGAAGTTTGAGTAGAGAAATAGTTAAAATTTTAGCCGAATTTTAAAGGGGAATTATTTAGAAAATAAGATTTATTTCATTCTTTTTTGTGTATTTTACTTTGGACGTCGGTTTAAATTTTTTGTTTAAAAATAATATATTTTTCTTTTTTAGTGATATTTGTTAAATTATTATTAATACATCTTAAGAACGTTTAAAATAAACGATTGAATGTATAATTGAATACGCGCCAAGATTCCATTAGCCATTGTAAATAACATGATGATGATGATTACTGTAAGTTATATAGTGGCATATGCCTTCAGTTCTTTAAACAATGCCGAAAGGGGTATGAAGATTTTGACCGACCTACATGTCCGCCATTTTGTTTTTTTTTTTTTTTTAATCGCGTTCACGAATAATTCTTTGAAAAATGGGTAGCTAACATCAATACAAACAAAAGATAATCTTGGACAAAACCGCGTAAAGTGTCACATTTCGAAGATATGAGATGCCAAAGTTTTACTATTGGAAATAAATAATTTAAGATATTGCAACTCTAAGGCATGGTTATTCCAAGTGGTTTCTCGTCTGTGAAACTGTAGCCACTCTGTAACACGCCGTCGCGTGATGACAAAGTGCAATCTAGCTCAAACTTAGAACTTGAGAAGTTACTGACTAACATGCAAAAATAAAAATGCACAAAGAAGGGTCCGGGTGGTGGCGCATTTGCCGCGTGGGATATCCGCGGCAAAATACAAAGGTAGAGAAAAATACAATGACTTAATTGCTAGCTGTACAGTAAAATAACAATAAACGTTAAAACTAAACAATAATCCGAAACAAGGTAAAAGGTTGTAAAAGTAAAGCTATAGCCGACACGACAACAATAAACAATAACTAATAAAATATAAAAAGAACAGATGTTTCTTAAATGCAGCTGCACGTGAGAACTTAAAAACTACCATGCAACTAAAACTAATTTATTTACACAACTATGTAGTCTACGACTATATACAAAGATATAAGGTGAGTCGCCACAGACTTATTACGTACAGTTGCTTGCTTGCTTGCAATGCTTTTAAACTTTCGCGTTTTGTAAACATTAAAATGTTTTTAATCGAGTGTTAACGCGATTTATATTAGGGTTTTTTTTGTTTATTATGGTCAGCCATGAAGGACGACTACACTCCGCCTGATGGAAAGCAGTAATACAGTTTAAAGAATGTGGGAGAACGTTTTGACAAGAATGATAATTGCCAAAACATTTCTGCACACTATAACGGCCTTAGTAAATGCTTCTTCACACCCCATAGGCAGAACCCGGGATCGTAGGAGGGAGGAAATACATGCCTCGGTAAAGAATTCCAAGATATGATTGCCGGAACTTCACCGTACGTGCACAGATGGTAAGTAAGCGGGGTTGCGGGTGGTGATGCGGGGAGGTGAGCAAGCACGACATCATGTGACGACACGCTTCCCTGCCTCACCGCCCGCACCCCTTGCCTTGTTAACTCAACAAACTATCAAGCACATTTGCTCAGTCTGCCACTTTGTTAGTCCCTGTGCGCACGCGTTTGTTTTTGCATTACTTGGCATTTGCCGTATCTTTCTCTTTTTAAGTTTTTATTATTTGTAGTTTTGTTGAGTTTTATTGTTATGAAATGAGCGATACTGATGAAATCAGCCAAACATGTTATTTTTGCGGAGTCAGCACTCGTCGTGGTCCACGCCGAAGATCTCGAGGTCCGATACGATCTAATTATTTGACTAATGATTACCTGAATTCTCACCGTTATATCATCGAATACTCCCACCACATACATGGAGATACTCGACAGGTGAGTCAATCATTATTTGTTTTAGCATAACCTTACTTTTTACAAGTAGCTATAGGTACTAGTTTTTTCGGGGCATCATTGAAGTACTCATTTGATTTTTCGTGACATTTCCCATCACAAAAAATAACTTTTGTACGTTACACTAGAACACTTTCCCATTTTGACGTTAAAGAAGGACAATTGAAGTAGGTACCTATTACACAAAAACGACTGAGTTTTTAAAAACCAAGTGTCTATTCGCCGGGGCGTCTTCAAAAGTTGTTATTTATTACAAAAAAGTATATACAGTTACCATTTTTAAATCAGGGTGGTTTTAAATCAGGGTACTATTATCTATTGTTACTACCTACGAGGGCGGCACTGAAAATTTCGGGAATCAAGGAAGTGACACAACATTACTATTTAAAATGTATTTATTTCTTTTCGAAGTATTCTCCGCGAAATTTGACACATTTTTCCATACGATGGAACCAATCATTGAAGCAACCATTCCATTCGGAAGTTGGGGTCTCCAAATGGCCGTTTTGTAGGCGTCCACAGCTTCTTCAGGTGATGAAAATCTCTGACCACGCAATTTATTCTTTATTTTAGGGAAAGTATAGAAATCATTAGGGCTTAGGTCGGGGCTGTACGGCGGATGGTCTAATAATTCTATGATTTCTTGCTCTAAAAATTCTTTTGTTCTGTGCGCGGTGTGAGAACTCGCATTGTCGTAATGGAGGATGATGCGGCGGTTGCAGTTCTCTTTACGGAGTTCAGAAACGACCTGTGGCAAACAAATGTTAGCATACCATTCTGCATTAACTGTTCTTTGTCCCTCAAGAGGAATAGTCGCAACATGGCCGGTTTTGGAGACAAACGTGGCCACCATTTTTTTTGCAACACTCCGTGAACGAACAATTTTTGTTGGCTTTAACTCATTTTCGAACACCCAAACTCGTGACTGGTTTTTTGTTTCGGGTTCGTACGCGTATATCCAGGATTCGTCACCTGATTCGATATTGTATACAGCATTTGAGGATCCTGCGTGGGATCTTTCGAGAGTTCTGACGCACCAAGTAACGCGAGCCGCTTTTTGCTCTTCACAGAACAAATGCGGTATCCATCGGGAAAACAACTTTTTTACACCTAATTGTTAATGCAAGATTATTTGTATTTGACTCATGCCAATGTCTAAAGTTGCCTGAATTTCGCGGTATGTCACATGTCGATCTTCCTCAATCAGCTTACGCACAGCATCAACGTTTTCTTGGGTGACTGCAGTTTTTGGACGACCTTGACGGGGATCATCACTGAGCTTGACACGTCCACGTTGAAATTCAGCAAACCAGCGATAAATTGTGGTTTTGGATGGGGTTTCATCACCAAATGCAGAAATCATCCGGTCAACACACTGTTTTTGTGTTAAACCACTTCGAAAGTCATAATAAATCATCGCTCTAGAATTTTCTCGAGTCAATTCCATTTTCTCAACGACTAAACAAGTTTGACAAGACCTTGTGACAAGACCGAGAATCTTTTTTTAAATAAATAAACGGTATTCGATTTTTAAAACCAAGGAGTTTTAAATTAAAAAGATTTTAATATGACAGGAACAGTGGAAATATTCCATTCCCGATACTTTTAGTGCAGCCCTCGTATTAAATATCCAGTGCAGTGTTTGTCTACTCAAACATGCAATACTCACATATTGTAATAATAATTACTGAAGTTTACGAAAACAATAGGGCTCTTGTCGTCTAAATGTTACCACGTGACGCGCAAATGTTCGGTAACGTCGTGTAACGTTGCCAGATGGCGTGCAACATGATGCGCGTCTTTGTGTTCGTTTATTAACATACATACGAATGTATGTACCTATTTCAACTATTGAACTTTGTAAACTCTTTGTGGTGTCATGTTATGACAAATCTCTTAAGTTATTTCGGATTATTCGTAGACGTATGGTTCTCGTGGCGTATTTAATGATTTGAATGAAACTATTTTTTTTTAAATCGCCTCATTGATAATAAAACCGAGGCGGTTGTATGACGTGTCCGGGGTGTGTTGAAACGTCCAAAAAATTCATCAATCGCAATATTTGTTTCCCTGCGCATTTTTGTATTAAAGAGAAAAATATTTGATTATCTTTTACATGACGTTTTTATTGTGCCTGGATAGATACTCTTAGAGCTAGATAAACATCGAAATATTTCGTCTTTCACGTCAAGTCTATGGGCGCTAGTATGCAAGTGCGTGAGTTAAGGATGCTAACAATAAAGTATTATTCTCCCATAAGTCAGGCCTTTTGCTTAACTCACGCACGTGGCGACGCGATTCCCAGTACATTTGACGTGTGCACTGGCTCTTAAGTAAAGTTAATTGATGTAGGTCTTAGAATAATAGCTTTAGCTATTTAAATATTAAAAAATAAACAATAGCCACCACAAGCCACCCGACATCAGAGTGGCAGCTGTTATATTTTCTATTGGTTATGCAAAAACGTTAAATGCCCGTACTTCTCTCGTATCTACATAATATATTCTTATACACGTCCTGCAAACATCAGCGAAATCAACAATAATGTAAAATGTGATGAATATATTTCTACTGTGTAGAGTATATTCAACAATAGTAATTTGTAAATTAATTATTTTACAGATAGCACCAGAAGATAAAATATGCTGTCCCTGTGTTCTACGTGCTCGTCGTTTCTCCGTTCGTCAAGACGCTGTCCGTTTACAAGAACAAGTATCTTTAATAATACATAGTATAATATTTATTTTCCCAACGTAAAGTGTGTTAACTTATACAGAGAAGTGTACCGTAGATTTTGTTTTATTATAAAAACTATCGGAAAAGCACTGAATCGTCAAAACTGAGACTGCAGTAGTAGTTTCTCATTAGGTAGTTGGTAAAATATTGTTTGAGCTAGA
The DNA here is from genome assembly GCA_037179445.1 of Phengaris alcon alcon. Lineage (NCBI taxonomy): Eukaryota > Metazoa > Arthropoda > Insecta > Lepidoptera > Lycaenidae > Phengaris > Phengaris alcon. The sequence continues at coordinate 12,393,732 of JAYRCH010000021.1, read as the reverse complement.
TTGCACTTTGTCATCACGCGACGGCGTGTTACAGAGTGGCTACAGTTTCACAGACGAGAAACCACTTGGAATAACCATGCCTTAGAGTTGCAATATCTTAAATTATTTATTTCCAATAGTAAAACTTTGGCAGCTCATACGAGTATCTTCGAAATGTGACACTTTACGCGGTTTTGTCCAAGATTATTTTTTGTTTGTATTGATGTTAGCTATCCATTTTTTAAAGAATTATTCGTGAACGCGATTTCATAAAAAAAAAACAAAATGGCGGACAGTAGGTCGGCCAAGCTCCATATAAAAATCTTCATACCCCTTTCCAAACGCGTATCTTTAAAGACTGAGTTTGTTCAGTGCTTTAGGATCCAGGGTGTACCTTGGTGCAAAATCTATATTTTTGGTAGTATATGCCTACGGTATATGGTACTTCAGAAAAAGTTAAAATCAATACAATATGTATATAAATTTTGAGGAGTTCCCTCGATACCTCAGGGATACCATCATCAGGTCACCACTTTGGTGTTAAATCCGTTATTGTTCATAACGGATTTATACCCTTTACAAGAATTCTGAAAATCGGTCCACAGGCTGTGGAGTAGTCGTATACATACAAAAAAATGTATAAAACGCCGTATTTATAACCGCCTCCTTTTTTGTAAGTCGGTTAATTAAATTTTAAGTGGAGTGGAGTAACCAAAACGCATTAGTGAAAACCGCATTAAAATCGGTTAAGCCGTTGACTTTGTACGCGCAAAAACAAACATCGCCGGAACCGATGTTAATCGAGAGCCTAAACTACTACCATACTAAATTTCATCAACATCCGTTCAGTGGATTCTGAGATTAGCTCGAACAAACGTACAGACAAACACACAAACAGATAAACAGACAAACAAAAAATCTAAAAATCATTGTTTTGGGTTCTATGTCGTTCATAAAGCCCCCCAGTAATAGTTTTTCTTATATATCTTCCATGTACAGACAGCGACCAGTTACGAATTTAATAAATGTATAGAATATAGATAGAACACGATCAGCCCTGCGTCGGTTTTAGATGATAAGATATAGTGCTATCGTTATCACCATATTGCACTGACATAAGGTCCACAATGACGCAGCACTGTATGTTGGATGGATGTCGTGGTTTTGTATTATCTGTGGCTATCGACGACGTGTATGTATGTCTGTAAACAAGCGCCAGAACATTGTGAACTCAAACATGTGATATTATATTGTCAATGCATTCACAACTAAGGCTGGGCTGTGACATACATTTCACAGACCATCTTCAAACAAGAAAAAGTTACGCCATCTTGATTTCGGAAGATTTTGTCCAATGTATGCAGACTGAGTCACCTGCTTCTCTGATGTTTTAGCATTATTTAGCATAATATTATTTCGAATTTTTAAATTACTTTTCAGCTGAAACGGCCTCATATGCCCATTAATTACGTCACACGTTAAGCGGGGAAGGGGGGTCGACGAAGTGTGACATTGTGTGACAAGGGGTGGGAGGGGTCTTATATTTCGTGAAAAAAGTGGGGATTGCTCGTTTGAGCACTGTTTGTCGTCCTTATCTAGGCCCTGGCGATAGTTAGATGATTGATGTGGTTGTTTTTATTTTCTGTCGCTATCGGTGACGTGGTGACGTATGTATGTGATTGTCAACAAGCGCCTGAACATGTGCACTCATGACATATTTTCGGACATAATATCGGGAGACCTTACGTACTGGATTTAAAAAAGCCTATGTTATTCGTCATTTAACGAACGAAAATTTCTCAGACTTCCCAAACTTTCGGTGTTTTAGCGTCAGTTCATATCAAGACGCGACGCGGCGCTGCGTTTTTAAGATAGCGATTCAAAATTAAATATTATTCACTTACGCCCGAAATTAATAATCAATCTTAATCTCATTTTAGCCAAAGATAATAGGTATTTACCTATGAAATTGCCGTTCTGCAGTACTGGCCATTTCAAATCAAAATAAATTTTTTTTGGCTAAGAATTCTAATTTCAAATTAATTTTATTTTAAAAACATGGAATTCTTTTTCCAAAAGTAGTCATTTGTTTATTGATTAGTGTTACATTTTCATCGCATTTCAATCTTTTTCGTCATCATGGATACGTTAAAAATTCGAGTAATTATGAAATATGAGTACCGTCGTGGCAGCAACGCGGCACAAGCGGCACGCAACATCAACGACGTTTACGGAGCTAGCACTACAAACCAACGCACCACCTGTTATTGGTTTGCTCGCTTCCGTTCTGGAAATTTCGACCTGAAAAATGAACCTCGCGGTTGTCCGAAGACTTTGGTCGACAATGACGAATTAAAGGCGATTCTGGAAGCTATTGTGGGGTATTGTGGAAGATACACAATCTACGGCTGAATTAGCAGCAGCTTTCGACGTTAGCGTCAAAACAATACTGGTCCATTTGCGTCAAATTGGCAAGGTAAAAAAGCTTGACAAATGGGTGCCCCACGAACTCAATGATCGCCAGCGCGAAGTACGCGTCGAGACGTGCCTTGCACTGCTTAACAGACACACAAATGAAGGAATTTTGAACCGCATTGTTACCTGCGATGAAAAATGGATTCTGTTTGATAACCGCAAGCGCTCAGCAAGTTGGTAGGATCCTGGTCCAGCACCTAAACAATGCCCTAAACGAAAACTTACCCCTAGAAAAGTGATGGTCACTGTTTGGTGGTCTAGCGCCGGTTTGATTCATCACAGCTTCTTACCAAACGGGGTGAGCATTACTGCAGATGTATACTGTGAAGAACTGAACACAATGATGGAGAAGCTGGCATATCTCCAACCAGCATTGGTCAATCGCTCGTCTCCGCTGCTCCTGCACGACAACGCGCGACCTCATACTGCACAGCAGACGGTCTCCAAGTTGCAAGAACTGGGGTTGAAATCTCTCCGTCATCCGCCCTACTCACCAGACCTTGCGCCTACAGACTACTACTTTTTCTAGAATTTGGATAACTTCTTGGCGGGAAAAAAATTCAATACCCGAGAGGCAGTACAAAATGCCTTTGAAGAATTTGTTGCCTCCCGTCCAGCTGATTTCTTTAAGAAGGGCATCAATAAACTGCCACTGCGTTGGCAAAAATGCATTGATTGCATGGGTGACTACTTCGATTAATACAAATAAAAAATACATAAAAAAAATTAGTTTAAATATTTTTATACAAAACGGCAATTTCATAGATAAAGACCTAATATTTGATTGGTCTCGCTCGCTCGACTAGATGACGCACTCCCTAATAAAAACAGCTTCGTAGGTACTTTACACACTACAACTCATTATTGTAGTATGTAAAGTGACAATTGACTTACATGTGACAAATTCTAGTGTGCGTGAAAAATTGTGATGCCAGCTACCAGTGGCGTGTACAGGATTATGACACTGGGTATGCGGCGAAGTACTCGGTCACAAAAACTTGTTCGTTTATAGATTTTTAGCATAGCTTCAGCCAAGCGACGGATCTCTAAGTCGAAACCATGCCAACAAAGCAAGTCTTAGATGTACTACTATTCATGTACATCTTCTACGGCAACGCAGACAGAACAGCGATCGATCGTCGCGGCGGAAGAAATTCTAATAAGTAAAATAATAAGCATATTTTAAAATATTATAACTTTTTCACATATTCAAGGTTCCGGTTACTTGAGATTACTATATCCCGATGTAAATTACTAAATAATATGCAAGGAAAACAATATAATTTAATCGTGTGTACACAACCATACAGCCAATTATACGTTTCATAACTTTTAACATCTAATGAAGTACATGCTCAGTACGTAAAGATGTCGCTACGAGTAAGCATTGTGAACCATGGAAAAGTAAATCACATTAAAAGCACAATTAAACCGCCATGTAACTTGTTTTGTTTTACGTCAGTGATTTATTTAGTTTTTTTCTTCAACATTTTCAATGATTACTGAATAAAATATGAATTTATAACAATATTTTATTCATACAACGCCCTCTTTTTTAAAAATTGAATTGATAAAGTACATCGGCACTACGGGACTCTTCAAATTAAATATCGTCAATTCACGATAGATGGCGGCCTAGTTAAAACGACGACGCAACGCGCAGACGGCGCTATGAGCGCTTATTTAACAATTTATTTTTATAGCACAGAGATAATAATATACTACGTTAGTACGTAGATAATAACATACTTAGTTATGTTTGGTTATGTTCGTTCTCTGAAAATAGTGTCATTTATAATTTCCACGTAAAGTGCCATCTAGTAAGTTTTCTTAGTAAATAACATTATACTGACAATCATAGAACTCGTTGTAGTACCAACTCGCGCCACGGGCGCCCGAAGCCGAAGGCCATCTCATGCCGCATGAGTTTCGCCTAAACATGTCGATATTCATGGGCGTGTGCGTTTGCGAAGTATGAAAATTACACATACATGCGATGATTTGTCCTGCACAAAGCAACTGCATGAGTTGCTATTTATAAAATATTAGGCGTTTTAAAGTTATTATATTTTTTAAATTAATTTATTTACTATTAATTAAAGTCATCTAAAACGTACGAACGTTTTATTAAAATATCTGTGAATGACAAGTAAAGCACTGCATTTCTGCCTATATGGAGCGCACGCCCCTGGCAGCTACTCAACTTTTGTCCGATTTAATGAGAAAAATATCTTATGCTGTGGTCTATTAATTAAGTTGTTGGTTATAAATGTAGCTAAGATAATAGAAAATACTTAAAAACTAGCTATTGCCCGGATCCGCCCGCGTGAATACAGTATCCCACAGGAACACTGTAGGATTAAAAGCAAAATGTACATATCAATATTATTCTTATGCGCTTCTTCGTCACAAAAATGTTAGGTATGTATATGAATGATAAGGCTTCATTTTTATTCATTTATTAGTCAAGACAGAATAACGTGTGTCGAGGCAGCTAGTACGATAATAATATTACACGTGATATATTTAACTGTAACGTTTTAATTTTTAAGCTATTGCATAGCTTTTATCGCGGGGTTTGAGCGCGGCGACCGAATCCAGAAATTCCGTAACGAAAATAAACCTGACACCCCCACTCCGACCGGCACAGCGGTGCGGCGTTGAAAGCCGTGCATCGTCAGTTCGGCAGACTTCGGCACGGTGTTCGTGTGCGTGCGACTAGACGTATGCGTGTAGACTAGCTGCTAACTGCTCATAACTGATTCTATCTGTGTTAGACACAACGCTAGGTGAGACAGCGTGCTTTTGGCCGCGTCCACGAGTGAGTTCGAGCCCGCGACTAGCTGAACCTTAACGTGTATGTATATGGTACGACTGTACGAAGCTCGCACGGATCGAGACGAGCTGCTCCGAAATCGGACGAATACGTAAGCAGCTGTTTGTGAGAAAGTATATAGGTGTACATAGGTATCTATCATCTATGTACAACAGTGAATAACTAAATAATACGCGTAAAATTTGTGTATAAAGTGTTTTAAATATGATTAGACAAAGTGCGTTTATTAATGAAGAAAGTGATGAAAAAATATCGAAAGAAAATGAGTGAGTACTCTATATACATACATTTTATTATTATTTATATATAATACTGCTATAAAATTAACCAAAATTTTTGATATTAAAATGAACGATCTTAAAAGTAGCCCTCTTTTATACACACACACACACACACACACACACACACACACACACATAGTTTAAAATCTCAATTTAGATATATATATATATATATATATATATATATATATATATATATATATATATATATATATATATATATATATATATATATATATATATATATATATATATATATATATATATATATATATATATATATATATATATATATATATTCATTCTTCATTATGTAACGTAAAAGCACGTGTAAACTAAGCACGTGTACTATTTAGTACCTTTGTTTTTTGTGTATAGGTAATACACATTAATGCCGCGCAGAGAAAGTATGTATGATATTATATCTATATTAATGTTCATCGCGCGAAATTCGTCAAGAAAGTCACTCTTAATATCGTTCTTTTGGTTAAAATTTTTTTTGAATGAATATATTTTTTGGTGTGTAATTACACTATTTATACCTAATTATTTATACCTATCTATTTTCCTTTTATAGAGAAGAAAAACTTAAAGAGCTAAAAAGAAAAAGAAATTGTGAACGTCAAAGGGCATATTATCACCGTCAGAAAGAAATGAAGAAAAATGAAAAAAAAAAAAAAAAAAAAAAAGAAACAGTACCAAAATCAAATGCTGAACGTCAAAGGAAATTTCGTCAACGTAAAGCAGAAAAATCTTACGTGGAAATGTAATTTGATTTAATAATAATATTTAAAAACAAATTGTAATATATGCCTCAATATTATTTAACTTTACGATTTCCTCATTTTTTTCACAGGAAAAGACAAAAATTGGGCAGTAATGAAGAGAATGTCGTGCAATGTAGGGCTGTTGAAAATATAGAAAATGTAACGCTACAAGAAAATCAATTTCACAGCCAACAACTCCAAATTTATGAACAGCGTAATGAATGCATTACTCCCGAAGTTATTCTACATAGGAACACAGGAATTCCTGTCGATGGTAATTGTCTATTCCACTCGCTCATAAGTGTTTTGCAACTTCAAATTGAGACTTGTGAGTTGAGAAATCTGCTACGCGATTCACCCTATCTAAACTCCTGCCACAATCCGCAAGAAACATATAACATTCTATCAAGCACTAATGATTACGGAGATTTGGATTGTTTGTACTTATTTTCAAAAATGTACAACCAAAATGTTTGTGTACATTATTGTTTTTACAACATAACTACAAATAATCAAGACACTATCTTTTGTCATTTTAAAGCGAATGATACACAAAACTGGATTCATCTTCATCTTCGTGAACAACATTTCACACCTTTTTATGAAGTATCAGATTTATTGGAGACAATACAAGACGCTACCCAAAATGAAGCCCATTTTGATGCCAATATTCAACTATTGCGTGACAATTATGATGAAGATCCTACCGAAGATAACCATAACAATCATGAAAATGAAATTGAGATTGATAGAGAAGGTCGAATTGGTGAAAATATTATGGATTTTATTGTTGATGGTACTATTCCAGTTTACACAAATTATCGTAAACACAGTACAAGTCATATTGATTTTTATAAAGACTTTACGAGTAATTTATTTGGTCATTCTAGTATTATTTGCGACAGACTATGGGGGAAAGGAGACTTGAAAATATCGACCAGTAAACATGAAAGTATTTTGAAAACAATACTGCAGGTAATCTTAATTATCTTACAATACATGTAGGTTATTCAGGAATTTTTAACATTGAAACTATAGGTATATGGTAACTGAAATAAGAAACATAAGTTTGAGACTTGATATCCTCTAAATATCTGGAAAATACCGCGCCAATGGTGGTCCCATATTTTGTTGTGTCATTATTCATTTTCAAATTCAATTTTTCCGAAAGAAAAGTTGTCAACCGCTCTGATTTTTTATCAGCGAAGTTGATGTTGAAATCGCCAGCCAAGATAAGTGGAAATTTATTACCATTTATACCAAGTATTTTCGATCCTTCTTTAGTGTACTCCAGTAAAGTGCGATGAATAAAATGCTCTACCTCGTACGATTTTGGATTCGGAGAAATGTAAATTGCTACCATGACTATGTGTAGGCCATTTCTAAGTTTGCATAAGCACGCACAAATATCTCCAACAAATGAGCGCCTAAGATTAACATCGCTAACGTGTGCAATATTTATTTCTATAATCGGAGTCATAATATTAGTAACATTCTTATTATTTTGGTAAATAGCTACCCCACCTTTTGGAACAGTATCTCGTTTGAAATGAACAATACAATTGAAATTAGGTATTTCAATCGGATTATTATGCGTCATGCAAGTTTCGGTAAGAAGTAACACATTTGTTTGTCTCGTAACTGAATCTTGTAAATCGTATTTGTGACTATTTAGACTTTGGCAATTGAAAGTCATTATTGAAATGCCATTTCTATTACTAATGAAATCTAAGACACTTTGAGCTATCGTCTGAACACTATTTAAAGACAGTCTTTTGAATTCTTGCAACAAAGATGCAGTCGATGCAGCTTGCCTTCGATTATGATAAAACTTGAATGTAGAATTATCGTTTTTTGTTGAGATATACAATTTTTCAATATTAGTCACCCGAGGGAGCGCAACATAAATGAGTTGCTGAGAATGTGCCTTAGTATACTCATATACTATTTCGTCAAAAGCGACTTGCGACTTATGTATAGTTAGAGCAAGAGCTGAAGTTAATGGATAATGTTTGCGTTTAGCTATACATTTCCTATCCGATGTTAATGAAATATTTGCTGTTCGTAATTCAATGGGAACAGCGAGATTGCCGACTCTATTTTGCACTGCTAGAGCGGCTGCTTTTTGCCTTTTTTTTCTACCCACTTTATCTGAACCACGAAATTCCAGCCAAACTCTAATCAATGTGTTACTTTCATCAAATTCTAGATGTACCAATTTCCCAACAGCATCATTGCATAAGTCATCAGTAACGTCGATGTTGGTTGTAATAACATAATGCTTTCCAACAACAAAAGTAATGTGATAAGGCTGTCCTCCAGTGTCAATAACAGATATTTACATAAAAAATTTCAGTCTAAAATTAGCTTCTTGCTCAGTACTTTTAGCGCCAATAATGAGGTCTACTGACGTTTAAAGAACTTTGTTTTCACATTGGCTCAAAATCAAATTGTTCAAAATCAAATCAAAATCAAAAAATAAAGTGAATAATTAAAAAAAACTATATAATAAAAATATTTTAAACAATATTAACTTCTCATTTATTCACTAAAAGAAAAAAAATTGTTTTCTTATCGTTCACCACGCTCAAAAAGTGTAACTTGAATTAATATCAAAGAAAAAACTTCAATTAATATCAAAGAAAAACAAAATACTGCATAAATAAAATAAATAAATAATTATAATTGCATAAGTTGATAAATAATGCTATGCAATAGCATTCCGCGGCAGTCCCTGAGTGCCACACGTATTTTTATTTTTTTCATATTTTTCGCCCTCTGCTCCGAAAAATGTTGAAATTTCGAAATTATACGATACTTGCTGATGATATGTGATCCCAGTGTCCTTTTTATTTCTGGTCCAATTATTTTTACATAGTTTCACTCACAACTTCGATTTTTTTTCCATTTTAACTAAAAGAAAATAAATTATTCGGGATATACAACTGTCATAAAGCTTTCAATATGTCTGGCTCGGGTAAGCCGACCTCAGTTGAGTATTTATTGCAGTATTTGACTTCAGCTCGGTCTGGTAGAGCGCCCAGCGAGACCAATGATTAGTCTATGATTTTAGCGGAGATCAAGATTTCAATACACTTCAACGATCCTAGGATTGACTTCACGTTAATTTACGCCAATTTTTGTTTGAGAATCTAAGATTGAAGTCAATCTAAGATATTAATTTTGGCCGTTGCACAAGAAGGTACACGTTTATTTGCAAGAGTTCGAATTTCGTGCGGCGGCGCGCGACGGTGCGACGGCGCGCTTGTAATGAAACGTGTATCTTCTGAAGTGGTGAATAAAATCATAAAAATGCAGCCCCGCGTCGCGGTGCATCTCGGTGGGAGCTAACCATTAATCTAAAAAAATATAAGGGCCAATTCACCTATTTCTTTTTGATAAAACTTCCTTAAGGTTGGCACGCCGCCGCACTGGCGCGCGGGCGTCTGGCAGGCGCGTCGAATTGTGGGCCTCTGTTGTGTCGTTGACGTACTTCTATGAGTTCTATATCAGTCAAAATAGCTCTGCACTTAGGCCAAATAAAAACATGAAGACAGAATTCGGGGAACCACTCGATGAGGCCTAAAATGTGCCTCGCCGTTTAACTACACAGTGTCACGCACACTCTTGTAACGAAACTGCGTGTATGTATAATGTAGTGCGCTGTGTAGCGCACTTCATACATGAAAACTGGCCTCAGTTTTTATTTTACAAAGCCCTGTCTTCGCTTTTTTATTTGGTCTGAGACCCTGCAGTAAACTGAGGGGCAATGGAACGCGTCCTCACTTCCGGCGGGTTCTGGTTCCGGAGCGAATTGCAGGTTTCTGAGAAACGCCGGAACTAATAAACATACCGACTAAAATAGAACGGGTTAAAACAAAGTACCGATCTTACTCAATGTTTCATGCTTGTGTTAAGTGTTTGAACTAACTGTCCCGTACTTTTTCTGGGCTATACCGGCCATGTTCCAGGGTACAAAATACGCTTAAGTTTTTGCGTAAAGTGTATAATATAATATAAGGTTCGGTAAAATCAATTACGGATATTTTGAGCATATGATGTACTGCATAAGTATAGAGTATAGACGTTTAGGCAGATAATAATTGTCACACTCGAAAAAAAACTTTCTTAATATGGACGATTTTGCGTTGAGTGGAGATTCTCTCATACATGAGATGATTTTCTTGCTTTGAGTATGACAATAATGTTTGCCTTAAACATCTATAAAATAAGCAGTAGAGCATATACCCAAAATATCCGTAATTGATTTTACCAAACCTTATATAATAATAATATTCTATTTTCACAAAGTTTGTATATCGATTTGTGGCTTGCTTCTTTCACGAATGACTAATATTATATAAAATCATATTATAATAACAAATCAGAGAAAATTACTTAATATAATATATTACTTAACTTAACTTCTATAACGTAATCCATAATATAACGAAAAATTCGTAGCATGTGAAGGCAAAAACAATCGGCTAACCGCTAATCTACTGTTATTATAACCGCGCTTGCCGAAGCTATTCAGGCAAGCAACTCCTTGTTTTCCGGAGTACGGTGCGCTCCGACTGTGGGGATGCCACTTGCCAGACGTCCTGCATTTTCCGGGGTGTCTTTTAGGTGATTTTTTTTACAATTAAACATGTATCTTTTTGAGTAGTGAATAAAGATCAATTTTGAATCGGTATCGTAGCGCCGCGTCGCGTCCCGGTGTTAACTGATGCTAAAAGTAATAAAAATATCCTAAAACTCGCTCGATTCTTAGAAAATTTAAAAAAGATTGTCACCAGGAATTATTGTTTTTATTTCGGGTATACATATTATGTATAGCTGATACGGGATATTTTTTGGTTTATATAAACATATTTTGTCCCTTATAGGCTGAAAAAGAAAATCTGGCAACCCTACCGGCTACCACCCTCCTAGCCTAGGCCTAGGTAGCCTCCCCACCCCAATGGTGCCTGTCAATCTACTTCCTAGCGTGTATCGTTCGTTTTGCAGTGGTTGTAGTTTTATGTGCCCGCGCCGACAGACCCGGTACCACAATTTGACCTTTACACTATGGCAAGAAGGTTCAAAATACCGGGTTTGTCGTCGACATCTGTATGCTCCTCATACAACGATCAGGCATCAACCATGTCATGTCACAGGAACAAACCACCTGGGAACACGACGACCTCCTGTCCCTGAGCCGGCCGAAGACCCCAGAGAGCGATACCGAAGCCCTCGTGCTGGCCCCCGCCCCGGACCCCGAGCAGGCCTCCAGCCGGGACCCCCTGGAGATCACCGTCAAGACTGAGGCCGAGGTGTGTACAATCCGTTCAGATCCAATTTAATATCAACGTAAAAAAAGACAATAGTACAATAAAATGCTACAAATTTAAATCTCACTTATTTATGAATGAATTCGAAAAATATACAAATACGCATTATGTAGGTCGTGTATCTTCTGGTCTCTTTTTTACGTTAAAGATTGAATTGGGTGAAACGAGTATATATACTTTAGTTATAGACAGTAGTACCGACTACCGAATACCGACTTCTAATGATTCCGAATTGACAGTTATAATATAAGTTTGTTCGAAATCAGTTACGGATATTTTGGGCATATGGCCTATTTACTGCTTCTGTCAATACGTTTAGGCAGGAAAATAATTAAAAAATTTGGAAAAAATTACATTACGCTCTTTACGAAGCTGTTTGTATTGATGTTATTTAGTCATTCGCGGCGCCGAAGAGAGCAATATCATCATTTTATTTTGTAAACGTCTAGATAAGCAGTAGATTGTATTTAGTATGCCCAAAATATCCGTAATTGATTAAAATTAATGTTATATACGAAATGTATCAATGTGGGTAAATTCTTGTTCTCAATAACTCTTGAGGAGGTTAATAAATAATAAGTAGGTTTAATAGTCTAATAAAAAAGTGAAGACAGAGCTTTGTCAATGAAAATCTGGGGCCGGTTTGCGCGAGCTACGCACTACATACATAAAACCACACACCTCAACAGCTCGCCTTACAATGTAAGGCGTTGTTTAGGTACTGGCCTCACTGTGTTGTTCGCAGCACTCTGTCTACACTTTTTAATTTAGTCTGAAACTAAGGTAAAAATAAGCGAATCAAATATAAAGCTACTCTTCAATCAATCAAAACAAAAACACGCTTTGTCACCGTTCTCGCGATGAGCGTCTTGTGTAACAATAGATTGATGTTACGAATCAAATCATCAAAAAAACACGACAAAAACACACATGAATAAGGATGACTGATAGGTATATCAGCAATTAGTAGACTCATGGAACTATAAAAATATATTTTACTCTTTAGCGACCTATTAACAGCTGTTTGTAATTGTAAGTATTTTGGCAGCCTTATGTTCACGATTTGCTGTCTGTCGAGCAAATCGTGAGATATTTTTTCAGTCTACGAATAATAAAGACTGCAGGTCTAAAAAGGCCACTTCGAGTGTTTCGTATTACGTTCATAATTTTGACATTCGCACTGATGGTACACTGCAAACTTTTACAGCGAGCAATTTGTCCGTGTCTATCCTCAAGACTCATACACCAACGCGAACGATCAAACAAAAAAATATTACGAGCCGTATCAAGATGTTTGTGAACTGCCTCCTCTCTCACACACACTACGTGTTAGAGCGGGACAGCTGTAGAGCCATATTCGGTAATCCGGCAATGCCTCGAATGGGATTATGTTTTATTTTTATGTTTTCTATGGCATTGTGACCATGACAGATTTAGTGGTAACCGTATTGACTGAAACAAACTGCGCGTGGGGATATATTGTGTTTAGGGGTCGAAGAAGTTCGTAAGCTAAAAATGTTGATGACGTCACTTTTGTAACGTTGAATTTGTTATGTTGCTCTTAGGATGTTCAAGAAAGTTTATATGCTATAGGGTTCTGTACTCAAACGGTAAAAAATATATTATTACCCTATTAGATACTACGATTCCGTCCGTCTGTCTATCTGTTGTAAAATATACCAATTACCAGGGTGTACATATCATAAACAGTGGATAGCTATACAGTTAAAATTATGAAGTGTTTCTGTTCCTGAATAGGCTCTTGGAATTTAAATTCTTAATGAATTTTTTGCAGAAAATGGAACTGTCTTGTACATAGACTTTAAAATACCTCAGGGCGACTTTATACTTTACTAGATGTCTCCCGCGACTTCGTGCGCACAAAAGGAAATCTCGCGGGAGCCGTACATTTTGCTGCGATAAATAGAAGCCTATGTCCTTCCCCGTTTACTAATCTACATATGCGCTTAATTTTATCAAAATCGGTCCAGTAACTTCGGAGCCTATTTAATGCAAACAAATTAACAAACAACCTTTATTCTTTATAATCTTAGTATAGATTTAGTCGACTTTAGAGGCAGGAGGCAGGAGGTGTAGCAGGGATCCGAGAGGGCCTTTACTCGAAGCCCGAATGATTCATGCAGGTTTTGGAGATCTCTGGTTGCCTTTTGTAGACTGTGGTACACAGAACCGAACCGTTGCGATTTAGGGGGTTACTTCGAGGCATTCAGGGGTCCGAGAGGTACCGTATTGGGTCTTCGGGGGTCCCCAGGACCACTTAGCAACAGCTTGTCGCTGTGTGCGCGGGCGTGGAGCCGAAGCCTCGAGAGTCGAGTTACTTGATTATCTCACAACCGCAACCGGTCCGCTCAAGGGCGCACGACTGTTGGGACCCGGCGCACACTGTATATTACAAATCCTACTTACTATTTAAATATGAAAGTTTGTGTGGATGGATGGTGTTACTCTTCCGCGCGAAAACTACTGAACGGACTTCGATGAAACTTGCTATGGTAGTAGTTTAGGCTCTGGATTAAAACGTAGGCTACTTTTTTTATTTTACTCTGCATGCGCATCGCAGCGCTGTGCAAGTGTTACCTGACGATCGAACAAGAACAATGATACGTGTTCTTGTGTAATGAATAAAGTTAAATTTTGAATAGTTATCTTAAAAATGCAGTGCCGCGCCGCATAACGTTTCGTTTCGGTATGAATTGACCCTTAAGTGTTAATATATAGAGACTGCATCGAAATTGTATTAATATAATATGATTGCATTAGTAGAATCGACCTGCTGGGTGTTGATGTAAATAATACACACTAAAGAAAACAATGTTCTAGGAAGCGGGTACGGACTTATTTGTGCGTCTAGTGTGCGCAACGTTTTCGTTTTGGTTTTTGTGTAGTTGTTTTTAACTAGAGGTCATATATCTATATATGCCCTAGTTAATATGTGTGATATTACTTGTTATATTGTTATATGTGGTATATAATTTATGTGATCAATGATCTTATATTATATTATTAACCTTTAGTTTCGCTATTTACGAAATATTACAACCATGTTATATAAGCCCTTGTGTTTTAGAATCATGATAATGATTACTGACTAAAATGAAACTTAAATCGTAATCCTAGCTAGCCGGAGAAATACCTACCACGGCTTTATAAAAACCGGCCCAATGAGGAAAGCCGATAGGGGTAAAATACCCGCAACGAAATTAGTACAAAATCTAACATCATTAGTTTACTTACATCATTTACAAAATCATTAATAATTACCTATGTTAAGTATGAACTTAAACGCATTAATATCTGAGATATTTACAAATATGTTCCTGTGGCCTTATATTTCATACACTTTAACCTAGGCGTGGCGTTACAGCTAGGTACGACTTTTGTATTTTTATTATTAAGTACATAAGAAAAAGAGTTGTTAATAACACTATTACACAAAACACAATAACTGAGCATTGTTACAGTCGAATTCAAACCCCGACCGCGCAGCTGTGGGAACGCCGAATTCTAAAAGGGTTATTAAAAGCTTAAGAGCCCTTCACATGAAAATGGTGAATTCAATAAAGTATTGTTTAAGTAATGTCGCGTTACTAAAAGCATTAGGATATGCGTTATTTAATAATAAGAATACTACCTAATGCCTAACTGAACCACAGAATACATAATAGTGCAAGTAACTGAACCAAGAAGTGGTTTCACGTATACAGCTACCGTGGCGGCAGTGTTGCCAGGCGTCCGGATAAATCCGGACATAGGCTTTTCGATTGCGTGACCGGCTACCACAATAAACGGTGTCCGGCTTGTCCGGATTTGTTTAATCTTTTTACGCCCGAAATTAATGACGTATCTAAAATCTTAGATTGACTTCAATCTTAGATTCTCAATCAAAAATTGACGTAAATTGACATGAAGTCAATCCTAGGATCGTTGAAATGTATTGAAATCTTGATCTCAGATAGCTAAAATGAGATTAAGATTGATTATTAATTTCGGGCGTTAACTGACTTCATTACACTTCGCAAACGAGCGAGGGCCGAGCGGAGACGAACGGGGCCGAGCGGGGACGAGCGGGGATGAGCGGGGACGAGCGAGGACGAGCGGAGACGAGCGGGGACGAGTGAGGGCGGTACAACTGTCGCTGTCTGTCTGTCCTATTCTAAAATCTGTCCTATTTATAGCTATTACTTTCCAAAGCTATAAGCTATAAGCTTTGGAAAGTAATAGCTATAAATAGGACAGATTTTTTTTCAATTATCTTTCATTATTATTTAAAAAGAATTTAATATCCGCCTACTTTTTGGAAGTCGTTAAAAAATATGTTTATTTAGTAGGAGTAGCAGGGATTTAAATAATTAATTTCATTTTTCAAACTAAAGTTTTGTTATGTTTGATTTTTTTATTATTTTATTTTGCTTTGGAAAGTAATAGCAGGGAAATAAGACTGATTTTTTCAATTACCTATTATTCGAGTTTTAGAAGAAATTTACAAATGTTCATCTAGTTAAATAATTATTTTTAATGTTTTAACTTAAAGAGAAACAGTTAAGTTTTGTTTTTATTTTGTTTTGCTTTAGTAAGTAGTACCTAGCAGGTAAATTTAAATTTAAGAAGATTTGCGGCAAAAGTCAAAAAGCTTGTTTTTAGAAACTATTTTACTGTCGTACTTATGACCTCAATCATGTGGGGTCCGGCCATTTTACCTAAATGTCAAAACTCGCGTCTATTTCTACTAAAAACTACTACTAAAAGAGTACCGAAAACTATAAAAAAGCTACTAAACTTAGGAAAGTTTTTTGTCGTGGACGAATGCTACGATGTATTATACTTATAATGATAATGATGATTTTTTTTTGTTTTTTATTGTGTTTAACCTAGGTCATTTTGTATACGATTACTGTCTGGCTAATTGTTACTAAAACACTACTAACAACCAGATTCTCACTAAAGAGGGAATGAAATAATTTAGTAGTAAAACTTTGTGAAACAACTAAGTTGGCAACATTAATTCGTTCGGGTCGACGTAAACCTAACGGATGGACTGAACGGACAATTTGCCACAGCCCGCACGCATTCAGTTCTCGCCAGTGCCGCGGCGGTGCTGACGTGCGCAGCGTACAAGCGGAGCGAGTTTTCGTGGTGTAATAAAATTCGAGTGCAACAAAATGGCATCGACGTGGTCTAAAGCATTTTTATTAGAGTTCATTGAAGTGTTTAAAACTTTAGAGCCACTATGGTTGATAAAATGTAAAGACTATTACAATAAAATAAAGAAAAATACGTGCTACAACACATTACTGGAAAAAGTTATAACTGTGGAGCCGGCGGCTACTAGAGAAACAGTGACTAAGAAAATTAATAATTTAAGAAGCGCCTTCTTAAAGGAGTACAAAAAAGTGCAGGCGTCATTGTTGTCGGGTGTTCCGGCGGATGAAGTATACGTGCCAAAACTATGGTACTATAGCAATCTCTTATTCTTAAAGGATCAAGATCAAGAGGAGCCCCTACAATCAACATCGAGTATCGATGTCAGCGTAGAGGTGAGTGAGCGATTAATTACAACAAAATATTATTTTATGCTTTGTAATAAAGTAGTTGAATAAAACTCTCACACAAAATTGTATTGCCATGGTACTTGGCCTACTCCATTGACGTATCCGAGCGATTTTTACGAAATGTTATCGAAGTTATTTGTGTTACTGGATGCGACCTCTATACTATACTAGTAAGCAGCATTTGATTTCGTCTTTCTGAAGATGCTAGAAACTATTCACAAAATATTGAAATCTTCGCTAGTCTCGAACCTGGTTCCTTAAAGAGTATTCTAATACCACGTACCGCTGCGCCACCGACGCTTAGCGGCAAATGTTGAAATTGATAATAAGTTCTTTCAGTTAATGTTGTAGTTCAAAATTAGTTTCGTTAATGACGAAATGTCAGATGACCAAATATGTCCACCAAAGATTTCAAAACTCAAGATAGGCTATGATGTACAATTGACAGAACAAAATATGTTTAAAGAAAAAGTTGCGCCATCTTGGTTTTCACCATACTTCAAATATCAAAATGGCCCCAAAAATCTTAAAAGTGGGGCCATTTAACTGCAGACACTTTTTGCCTAAACATGCCTCGTCTATAATTTATACGTCTATGATGTCCACAAAATGTTATTTTTACTTTTCACTTAGTTCAGCACTTTTGGATTTGGTAGGCTGTCTTTTGTCAACTGTAACACATTGTTTTCGTTTTTTTATAATAAACACTTTCAGAACAACGTAATATTGTCTGAAAATAGTTACTCTTTTAAATTGTCTTTAAACTATTTTCTTCTCTTGTTTGTAGACCGACAGATTTGTTGATAGTTTCTCCATTTTCAATGTTTTCTTGGTCACAGTAATTCGCAGGCGACTGCGTACTTCGGGTGTTTAGTCTTAAAAATTGTGTAAAGCACAGAAAGCTAGTACAATTGGAGAAATATTTTCAAGGTCGACGTGTATTTACTTATTTTACTTTCTAAGATTTTAAATCTGTTTACCATTATACCAAATACATTTTCTGTGATACGTCTATTTTGTCGCCAATGGCTTCATGAATTCCGGTGACAATGGAAACGCGTCATCTCCAACGAGATATATATATATATATATATATATATATATATATATATATATATATATATATATATATATATATATATATATATATATATGTCGCAGTACGCTAGATAAAGCCGTAATATAGTTATATCCCTAGGAATATAATTATATATACAGTAACATCGCAATCTAGTAATATGTTTATCTGACTAAAGTAATCTGGTTAAATAGTTATAAATCTTCCATAGAATGAAATAAAAAAATAAATTGGTTTTTATTTTTATTACAAAAACAACGTTTTAACCTGCAGTTAGTTACAATACTTTTTGCAATAATACGTATTAAAGTAAATTAATTATTGACAAAAACGATCGTATTTTGTATTTAAGATACAAAGATGCCCCACGAACGCTCGAAGTGTATCCCAATTTGACAAGTAATTAAAACGTAAAGTTAGCACTTGTGTCTCGCAGTGACGCGCAAACTATCCGACCGGCGACATGCCAAAGTGCTCGGTGAAAAAATGCAAAAACAATACATCAAACAGCCTAAAAAAACATGGGATATCTTATTTTCGGTAAGTAATTATTCAATCTTTGATATTTCAATGCGTTTATAGCGTAATTTGGTATGGTAGGTAGTAGTTTAAGCTCTGGATTAAAACATAGGATACTTTTTATCCCGGAAAAGTACATTATTCCCGTCGGATACTATATGTACGCGGGTGGAGCCGCGGGCAACAGCTAGATATATATAAAAATGGATTGCAATTCCAATGTTTCGTTAAAACTCGAAAACGACTAGACTGATTCGGCTAATTTTGGTCTTGAAATGATTGTGGTAGTTCAGGGAAGGTTTAAACGGTAAGAGATATTTGTTTGATTCCACAATTGTGGAGAAAATAATAAAAACGACGATAAAATTTTCCCTTACTAACTGTTGACTGGGTTCAATGTGTCACTTGACAGTTCATTACATGTTTAAGTGCATCTCATGAGCTGTGCCGTGTGAGTACCACATGCTGTGAGACAGTGAACATTTAAGTTGGTAGTTAATAACAACGGCAACAGATAGACGCTTAAAATATTCACAAAATAATTAAGTAGTTTTTATTAAAATATTTCTGTCTTTTATCTATTTTCAGATTTCCAGGAAATTATCTGGAGAGAGAAAAATGGCGACTTGTTATTGCTAAAGAAAGGAGTGAGGATTTTTTTAAGCCTAATAAGTCTAGTGTTGTCTGTTCAAAGCATTTCACAGAAAGCGATATGTATAACACAAAAAATGGTGTGCGAAAATTAATAAACGGAGTAGTACCACGAATGGGGGTACAATTTTCATTCTAAGAGCTGTAAAATATTTTTGCCATGCTACTGCAGATATTCAATGTATTTTATCCACTCATTTTAGATAGGTATATTACCGGGACCGCAAACTAATACCGGATCGTTGACATCAGCGACCGATTTTTCAATTAATGAACATGGCACTAGTACATCTTCAACAGAGTGGTCGGAGCCACAGCACAGAGAAGTCCTTTCGTCGTTTATAGAGGTAAAGCCAGTCAAGTCGGGCAAGGGCCATAAATGAACTATCGAAATCTTTTATTTTTATTGCCCATTAGTAGGTATGAATGCTATAGTGTTAGTAACATGATTACATGACATAGTAAAATATTGCGGTGTGGTGGAACCTAATTTTTAAACTGTTCCTGACCTTTTCACTGCTACGCCAAAAAATTTACTGCGCTACACATAGTTAGTACTATTCATTGATCGGATACATTGTCCGACACCGCAGTTAACCGATTAAATAATACTGAACAAATAAATAGCTTTACGTCAGACTTGACGCCTACGTTATATGAGAAATACAAGTGCAAAGTTTAAAATCTCTAACTTGTGCATTGATAAAATAGTGTAAGGATCGAAGTCTATAATTGTAAAGCAAAGCAAACGTCATGAAAAATTTAAAAATAAACTTTGACATGTACTCTGAGGGCACTTTTCCAGTAACTTTTTGTATGTATGTGAATCCAAAGTATATTAAATCAATAGTCATCTCCGATAAATACATAATATGGAAAATTATGCCCACGTTGGATGCTGGCGGAAAGTTAACTGGAGATTTGTCACTAATTTACATAAATCGGTATGTTGCAGAACTCCTCCCATCCGATACGCGTATAAATTTCTTCCAAAAGTTTTATTTTATTTTTTATTCTGCATAAAATTTTATTCAATATTGTAAAAAAGGTTTACAAATTACGTCGCAATATTAAAGAAATATGGATTTAAAAACTAGGAAAGGACCTAAGTTATTATCTAAACCAGAATGTACAGATAAAAAATTTGAGCTTTGCTCGGTGCTTTAGTAGATTAAAAAAAAAGATTCACAAAAGTATTTTACCGAGGTTCGAACCCACCACATTCCAAATTTCCAAGCTGACTGACTTTTCGGACTGACATACTGGCGGATAATGCTCGTCCGTACGCAGCGAGACAAGTTGAGCAATACTTTACTCAGGTTGAGATTCGTTCCATGGATCGGCCAGAACGTAGCCCGGACCTCAATCCGATAGAACACGTGTGGGACAACCTAAAAAGAGCTGTATTTACAAGAAATCCGGTCCCAACAACGGTTGCGGAGCTCAGAGTTGTATTGTCACAAGAATGGGACAATACTCCGCAAGATCTCAGAAAAACACTGATCAAGTCGATGCGAAACCGACTTGAATCAGTTATTATGGCAAGAGGAGGTAATACACCTTATTAAAACAAAAAAAACTTTTTCTTTTCTTAGTATTGTAAAATTTTCATAATAAAGCCGTTTTTGTTCTATTCACTGTTTCATTCCAAAAAGCTGCAAAAGGAGTAATTTGATTCTTTTAGTGAGAAAAGTTAACCTATACACACATGAATTGATTTTTTTATCAGATTAGGAACCAGTCTTAGCATTATCATTGAAATAAATCAAAATTGTTTGCACGGTCACTAATTATGTTTCATTGAAAGTTATCTTGCACTATGATGCAGTTTATGTGTCCGCCAGTATATTAGTGTCGAAATTATTGATAATATATTGTTGCACGACGAAAGACAAAACATATATAGCTTAAAATGCGCAGATTCCGAGGGATAAGACCTAGCTAGATTGATTTTTCTCCCCTAAACTCCCTGCACACTATAGTTCATGGTAATACATTTGCAGCCGTTGTCGAGATTCCGATTATGTATGTATACATATATATACAAGATTGTCTCGTTTAAAGTATAAGATACAATAGGATATTATATAGAACTGCGAAACGAACCTCAGGAGAATAGCCCATCCCGCAGCGTACTGGGCTCAAATGTTCCCATTACGCTAGCTGCACTGCCGCGCTGAATGGCCAGGGACTCAGGCTGAGCTAGGTACGCCCCGGTCCCGCAGCCGTCGGTCCAGCTCACGGATGAGACCTTTCGCCTCGACCCACCAGGGAGCTCCTGCTTCCTGGTGCTTGAATGGCAAGAAAAGGTACTGCTGCTCTAGTTTCGCGTACTTAGTAGTTAGTACGCTTATGCCGCGCACAATCGCGCACAATGCAGCAGAGCCCGCAGCTCGTATGGTGTGTCCGCAGCCCCGGACTGTGCGTGGCGGCGAAGGTGCTCACTGCTCACACATCTCGCGTTCCACAAATAAATTAATTCATACTTGGAAATTGGGATAAGCGACGCCAAGTAACTTGGCCGTCAAAGCCTTTGTAGTTCCTAAAGTAGGAACCGGCGCTAGGAGGTGGCTTAGTGGGGATATATTTCGCTGCTTATTATGTTTTTTGAATTATCTACATTAGGGAAAAAATATGTGCCTGTTCTTAAATAAAATGTGTAAGTACTCTCGAGTTGTTGCCAATAATGGTTATTTGTTCGCCAAAATGATATCTCGCTTATCGCTACCAGTTTGGAATATTTAGTTACGAGAAATGGCAAAAACGGTTCCACGAATTAGGAACCGCGGCGCAGGGATAAAAATGGGAACCGCGCGGGCGATTTAGTCGGTCGCCACATTCGGCTCGTGCGGTTGCGTCGCGGGAACATTGCTACGGATATATTATTGTTTTTTAAGGTTTTTACGCTATTTTATATCGCAAAAATGCCATCGTGTGTTGTGAAGTGGTGCAAAAGCCATTCAGATATGCGTAAGACTGGAGACTTGAGCTTTCATAAGTAAGTAAATTTGTCTACATTCTGCTCATCCTGTTTTTAGATAACTTTACAAGTATAGACCTAGTTAATAAAAGAGTAACCGATACATACTTTTCAAATTATAATATCCCCATTATAATTATTATATTATCTGGCAATATTTAAATAGTATTGCTCATTTAACTTCTACTCTGTTGAATGAAACATAATGATTTTACGCATTAGGTATTTATTATTTATTACAAAATATTTTATCATCACAGATTTCCATCAAATGAAATCCAGCGAAAAAAATGGATATCCGCAGTTCGTCTGGAAAGAAATGAACAGGATTGGATGCCAACTAGGGGCAGTTGTATATGCAGCATACACTTCCACCTTGAGGATATGTACGTGATTGAGAACGGAAAGTTTATACGATTAAATAAGGCTGCGTTGCCTATTTGCACTGTAAGTTTTTTGTTTCATTGTTGGGGTTCCGTACCCGAAGGGTAAAGCGGACGGACAGTGCAGTCTTAGTAATAGGGTCCCTATTACTAAGACTGCACTGTCCGTCCGTCTGACTGTCCGTTTGTCACCGAACCGTGATCGCTATAACAAATACGAATAAACAATAAAATAAATATTTAAGGGGGCTCCTAGGGAGTGCAATCCGGATACTTCGAAATTCGAAAATTCCGGATTTTTCAGCGTTGAATAAATTTTTCGAATCTTGGTTACTATTATGAAAAATTACATATTTAAATATAATTAGGTACTCTAGACGTACAATGTTTGAATAATTCTACATTATTTGTTGTACTGATGAAATAATTGACACATTTTTCCATGTTATACAGGTTATTTGGTAGAGCGTAGTCAATCCGTTAAATGGAGATGCGAGGGATGAAGATCTGCTATAGTATGTACTATGGCCGATATTGGACTGTTTCTAAGATATTCACCATTTTATATTTTTTCAGTAGTAGTACGTGACCCACTTGATAAAAACACTGTATATGGTTTCAATTTCTCAAGTAAGAAATACAATAAGCTAATCTAAACGCAATTTAAATCTGTATTTTTTTTATTAATTCTTACTTACGAAAGTCAAGACATACTGTTGCACTTTTAAGTTTCTACAGTCGTAGGATGCCAAATTAATATGACAACTTAAAAAGAAATGTAGTGGTTTAATTACATTTTATTATCTTCTAAATAATGTATACCTAAGATCTAATACCTGAATGATAAACATCTATGATATCTGAATAAATAGTTAGAGTTAGTTTTGCGGAATGAATACAGGTAATAAAGTAACAAAGTACTTTTTTAAAAATAAAATATTATACCTTCATAAAATATATTCTATTTTATTTATTGATTATCAAATTACAAAACCGATACATAATAAGCCCACCCCGCTGCGTACAATTAAATAAATAAAATTAATTCAATTAAACTAACCGAACCTAACCGGTCAGTAGAAAAACCGAATGCAAATTAACGCTCCTGTTTTTGCGTAATTATTAAATTAATTAAGTAATTATTTTTTTGATAATTTAATAGAGACACGATGTAGGTGTCAAAAGTAGCACTAACGGCTTGTGTCACTAGTGTTAATTTAGTTTAGTTTTAGGTTAGTTATTTAGTTTTCATCCTATGGTCGCGGAAACTTCAAAATGCAATGACGATTAAGATGTTACTGTTAATTTGTAAGTAAAATGTTAAAATAAAGATCTTAAAACAGTTATCGATATCGAATCTACAGCTACTACATAACCAAGTTTAAATTGTGCTTAGATTTGTTTATTGTACTTCTGTTAATTAACGAGGGAATAAAAGCACCATTTAGGTATTTTATTATAACCCAAACAGGTGGGATTTTTACTTTTGATAACTCAAAAGTGGTCCAATTTTGACCATATATTTGGGCTTCAAATGATTTGTTTTCACTACCCGGATCTCAATTTAAAGAATTTTCAGTTTCCTACGTTGTACTAAATTTTACTTATTTGCCTACGTTAGTAATTTCACATAGAAATGGCACTTTACGACGGTTAAACGGTGGCGGTGGTGGAGATATTTAAAAAAATCTTTGAAAAGACTATTCCACTTTTTATATTTCTTTACTGCTGGACCATTTAATATCTAACAAGACCTTAGCCAACAAAGACTTGACGATTTTATGTTATACATTGAAGATCACGATCCTTAAAGAACAGTAAGCTAGCACCTTATTTCCAATAATGTTAATTATTAAGATTTTTAATGGGTCTAATAATAATTACTGAGTAATTAATTAATTGTTTTTACGCACTTTGTTAGATTTTATTATGCTATCAGCTCCTCATTTTAAATGATTATTTTTAATAGATACGAGTGTGTACCTAGATCCAAATAAAATTCTAACTATAAAACTGAACATTGAAGGAATATAAGAAGTAAATCAAATTATTTCTAAAAATGAAAAAAGAAATATAATTATATAATTTTGATATAATCAAATTGTTTTATTTATTTATTTATAATTTATTATACCTACATTAATTCTTTAAAACATACTGGACATTACGTAATATTTACAGACTCCAGAAGCGCCCTCCAAAACCTCGTTAGATGTTCCTCAACGATACGAGGAACACCTATAGCATATACAATACTTAACAATGTATGTAACCTAGCTAATGTAGATAAAAATGTTACATTGCAATGGATTCCAGCTCATATTGGCTTGATAGAGCACGAGAAGGTGGATCAATTGGCAAAAGAAGCTTCGGTTGACGGGTTAGAATATAATTGTATTCCTTTCTACACGGATCTTATACCTTTCATGAGGATGAAGTGTACTGAAATGTGGTCAGAATATTTTGATAAGAGGTCTCTCACAAAAGGTATTTGGTATAAAACCATTCAACCCAACATTTCGGCTGTACCGTGGATCGATCAGGCCAATATGAGCAGACCAGAGATTGTAATGGCTCTTCGGCTTCGTTCAGGGCACATTCCATTGAACAGTTTTGCCTTCCTTATGGGCAAAGTGGAGTCACCAAACTGCTCGATATGTAACAAAGTAGAAGACGTGCATCACGTTCTGGAGGAGTGTACCCGGAAAGAGGCAGAAAGGAGGCAATTTATATCCTTCAATAATTGTTTAAATAATTATAACGTTGGCGTCTTTAATAGCATTCTGTCTTCCTAATAGTTTATATAAAATGGTAAAAATTTGTTGCGAGAATAGGCACACTGAGTAATATTTAGTATGATAGAATTTAGTTCTAAGTTGATTTCTGTAAAATTATTTCTGCAACGAGGGTGACTTAATCACTAAGTGATCAAACCCTTTTAAAAAAAAAGAAAAAAAAAAGAATTTATTTAAGTTAAATTATAAAAAAGTAACTGATTTTTTTACTGGGTGTAGGTTTTGATAAACATCGAATTAAAAAAAAACATCAAAGTTTTATAAAATATACAAAAAATTTCAAATATTATATAAAACTTCGAAAAAAATCCGGATAATCCGGATTATTCGGACACTCAGTAAAAAAAATCAGTAACTTTTTTATAATTTGTAAGAAAATATCTGAAAATCCGGATTTGAAAAAAAAACGGATTTTGCAACCCCTAGGGGCTCCCGTACAACAGATAGGTTTTTTGTCGTTTTTATAGAAAACTAGATTTTCCCCGCGGCTTCGCTTGCATAAATAAAGTGTTGAAGTTGACACGGCAACTCTGTACATTTTCAGGATAAAAAGTAGCATATTATATGTTTCAACCGAGAGCCTAAACTACTACCATGCTACATTTCATCATAATCTGTTCAGTAGTTTTTGCATGAAAGAGTAACAAACATCCGTACATCCATTATCACAAACCTCAGTAGTAGGGTGGTACGGAACCCTTCGTGCGCGAGTCCGACTCGCAACTCGCACTTGTAATAAAAACTATTAGTCTCAGTCTCTAGTAATGTGTCTCCCGAGTCCTGCTCAACTTTATTATCTCATTGTATGTTATTATCTTCTTTTATAGTATTATCTTCTTTTTGCAGATGGTCAATAAATCATACCCAAACCTGGAACCTTCTGGTGCTATGCCGGGACCGTTCTCTGTCACAAGTTATACAAATTTACAGGTGCGTACAGCTCGGCAACGAGGAGAGCGCCGCGGTGACAGCGGGAACTAAAAACATTTTCGACTGTTCGATAGAAGATGATACAATCGAAAATAATCTTTAGTTTCCGCTGTTACCGCGGCACTCTCTTCGTTGCCGAGCTGTATAATGTTGTTTCAGGTACTCAGATAATTGATATTACATTTAAAACGATTCTCAGTTAACAAAAACGATCTAAGAAAACACAATCAGCGCGCGACGTTCTTATTAGGAAGTATTTCAGTTGAGCTTTATAATTTTACAAGCATAAATATGTATAACGATATTTTAGTCATTTAGTTTATGTCAGGGCTCAGGACTCAGGAGCAAACTGGTAATATCTATTCTGAGATGCCGACCGTGTGGGCGTGTTCACTGCGTCTAGTCTGCGTTCACACAGCGATTGTGTCCTTTGCACCAGCGCCAAATGTCGTGATACTAGCTTTTCCCCGCGGCTCTGCCCGCGTAAATATAGTGTCCCACGAGAGACAATCGTGTATGTATAATATAATCGGTTTCTCGAAAACGGCTGCAAATGACCATGAAATTTAGTATTCAGGGAGTTTTGGTTGAGCAAAATCAATCTAGCCTAGGTCTTATCCCTGGAGAACTGCGCATTTTTAAGCTACATATGTTTTTTCTGTCGTCGTGCAAATATATGAATAATTTCGACTCTCATTATGTCAGTCCGATTGGCAGTTTGGTACGCATATTGTGTATGCGTAAATTATAACGCTTTTATTAGTTTCACCTGTATGTTTGCTTGCTTGTAACCGACTCCTACCTGTCCTACTTTGAACGATCAGATTTAATTCATACTTTGCACACCTGTTAAAGACCGACGACAATGCAATAATTCGATTAAAATATCCGATTATCCTGATTAAATTCGCCAGGATTCATCTTTTATTTTTTAGTTACATTTTCTATAAAATCGTGTTTTTTTATTTTTTTTCAACTATAATTTATTGTGTTTAATTTATCAGAACTCCTAGCCAAGGTCGGGTTACCCAGGTACTATATATATTTACAAGGGGGCGTTACGTGTATTACGTAGGCACGGAACAGAAAACAAGTGGAGTGCGAATTAGACGCCGCGCCGCGCGGGTCCGTGACACGAATATATTAGCACTGCGCGTTGTCACGCACGATGCACGACGTACGACGCACGACGCACCTATTTACTGCCAGTCGTGTTCTGACAGCGCGTCCAGGTGCACGTCTCGCGTGTTAGTTTATTTTGTCGTTAGTATTTACTATGCCGTATTGTTCCATTTTGGAGTGCAAAAACGATAGTAGAAGAAAGAATATTAAAAAGGGAGGTGTTTCGTACCATCGGTAAGTATTCCGATATACCTAATAGTTTCGGAATAATCTGCCTGCAATCTCGTAAAAATTAGGTACCGGTTAAATCCTGTTCAGAATTTCAGGCTGTCCTGCTCGTGCGCGGACGTAGTGACGCGTACAGGAATGACTCGGCGTGAGGACCGAGGACCGAACCGAGATTATATCGAAAAAGTTATGAGATTTGGGCTTCTGGACACGCCTAACGATTAAACCCTGTATATAGATAAACATTAATATACATAGATCATTTATTATTAGTATTATAATCCGTACACCGGTAAACGAACATCGGAAGCTCAAGCACGAAACAATTGACAACTGAGGTATTCGTCGGTTATCGAATAAAAATTTTATAAAATATCTGTGTGTAATACAATTTTTTATTTGATAACGTTACGAATAGTTACTTGTCCATTGTTATTTGTTTATTTAAGATATTTTTAGGTTTCCTCTAGATGCTACACAGAGAGATCAATGGATAGATGCCACAGGCAGAGTCGATTGGACGCCAACAAAAATAAGCACAATATGCTCGGAACACTTTGTAGAAGACGACTTTGTCATATCGAATAAAGGAAACAGATATCTGAAACCTTCAGCGTCACCAAGTTTGAAAATCGTAAAGTTTTTGAAGGAAGTGAGTAAACCACGTTTTTGGGTTATTTCAATAGTTATTAAAATAATCCAAAAAAAAGTATTTTATGCCGAATTGAATATTATTTAATTCATGAGTAATGCTATTTTTATTACTTCATGTTTATTTTTTGATTCCTTGCGAAAAGTCAGTTTTTCAACAAACATGTTTTACTTTAGGACAATAAACGAGTACATATTTGAAAATTAAGCGTTTTAATTTTTAACCCAATTATTTCAAACAAACCATTTGTAGCTCAAATGGTTTGTCAATTTTGTTATAAAAAGTTTCAGCCAAAAAAACAGAAGTGAGCTTGCGTGAGTGTACGAGTTCAATAAAATGTATTATCTATTCGCGTTAAGAAGATTGTGAATCTTGCGTACATGGCAAAATGACTTACTTTTAATTGGCAAATGTGATTGCGTCATTGGTAAATTTTGCTTGCTGCCTTCCTTACGCGAATAGACTTGAAACTAAAACTTACTGAAATTATACACGAACAAAATAATGTAAAACTGAAACAAGAAATAGTGTCTATCGATATCTATGGCTCTATATGTTCATCTATGAAACAAAATCTAAGCCTGGGCCTGGGACTATATGATCCGGAACCCGTAGGGCCGGGGAAAATTCAGAGCATTGAAAAAATAACTCTGGACTAATAAAATAGAGCTGAAAAGAGAACATACAAGTGTTGAGTCAATGTCATAATATTATATGACAGCTCGACTCGCGATACATCTATTTTCAACTCTATTATACTGTCGCAGAGTTCTATTTTCAGTGCTCTGAATTTCCCCACTGCACAACAGACGGCTACCAAATTAGAGGAGCTTCAATTGACATGTCTAAGACATCCACCGTACTCCCCGGACCTTGCTCCAACAGATTGCCATTTTTTTCGAAATTCGGATAACTTCTTGTGAAGGAAAAAAGTCAACTCCGATAGGGCGAGTCCAAAGCATCTTCAAAGATTTTATTGATTCCTGTCAGAATGGTTTTTTTAGTAAAGGAATCAATGAACTACCTATGAGATGGCAAAAGTGCATAGATAGCAATGGTATATACTTTGATTCAATAAATATATTATGTTTAAAAAAAACGACTTTATGTTCCTCGTTTACGAAACGCCAATTTCATATGTACGTACGTATGACATAATAGCTGCTCTAGAGAGCTCCGACAACGCGTGCAAGCGCTGCTAAATGATAATGTCGGATCGGGCGAAGCGGCTTGCGCGGCGGGCGGCCTACGACGCGCTATGCCATGCATTTTAAATCTGTAATATCTTCGAAAATATTCATTTAAATTACATGCTGTAAAGGGCCATATTGATCTATTTTAAATGCACAATCTATTTAAAGTACTTAATTGGATAAGGATTTATGATGTAATGCTCAAAATAGCTTCGTAAATAAGCCATTATTTCTCGTAAAAAGTAAAGGATAAAAAATGGTTAGTGTGGGTTATCCCTAAGAGATAGACATATACCATAGCAGACATTTTTGTAGACCTTTTTAAGGTGTACAATACTGTAGTACATTATTTTTATGTATCTCATAGGGTTCAGCCAGGGTTTGCAATGTAAGCGCATAAAATGTGTTATTTACGACATTAGAAATCTCTAAAATTATCAGTGTTTCTCTACTATATTATGCATGTTATATACATAAAAACCTTCCTCTTGAATTACTCTACATATTAAAAAAACCCGCATCAAAATCCGTTGCGTAGTTTTTATGATCTAAGCATACATAGGGATAGACAAAAAAAGCGTTTTGTTTTATACTATGTAGTGATAGCGGTCAGACAAACAACGCGGGAGGAACGTGCGCGGGGGCGCGCGGGGCGCAGTTATGTTAGTAGGCGTCCGACGCGAGGCGGACCGCACGTAGAGATGCCCCGTAAGGCTGGTACTATATGGTCCGGAATCCGGCGGTCCCGGAATAATTCAGAGCACTGAAAACAGAACTAACTCTGCACTAATACAATAAACTTGAAAATCGAAGTGTCGAGCTATTATTTATGACGTTGACATTTGACACTTTTGTGTTCGATTTTCAGCTCTATTGTATTAGCGCAGTGTTCTATTTTCAGTGCTCTGAACCTTCCCGGGCCCACCAAATTCCGGGTCATATAGTCCTATCCTAAGAGTAAGTTGCACAATATTTTATTAATTGTAATGTATTTATTAACAGGTTGCGTCCTTTGAAGGTTCCGAGATGGGCCGGCGGTTAAAATCAGCGGAGAAAGCGCGGAAGCGGCGGGCTGAGATGACAGAGGAGCAACGGAAGGAAGTACTCGAGAAAATGGCGGCTCGCCACGCCGCGCTGCGGTCCAGGGAGACGCCCGAGCAGAGGGACCAGCGCCTCGCCCGTCAGAGGAAGCTCAGCAGGAACAAATACAGAGCGAAGATACAGAAGGAGGACGCGGCGAGACGGAAGGAAGTGTTCGACGAACTGGCCGCGGAAGGGAAGAAACCACAGAAGAAAGCTAAGAGAGATGGCGGCAATAAGGGGGAGAAGAGGTTCCCTGTGAGGAACTACAAGCGCCTGGCGGATGAGGGCGAGTTGCTGGTACCTACCCACAGCATCAGGCTGGGCGAACCGGGCCCGAGCTATATCCAAGTAAGTGTACCATTTGTATTTACTATTCACCATAGTTCGTTTTAAGTCTGCAGTGGGTCAACTGTGCTAATATCAAAACGGGGTAAGTCAACGTCAATTGATGAATGTGAACGCGGCTTAAGCGTCATTGGTCACTGGTTAACTTTGACATTTGCACTGATGACTCACCAGAAATATAACCATACCAGCATTTTCCCGCGGCTCCGCCCGCGTAAACATCAGTACAGTATCCCACGGGATACTGTACTTTTTCGGATAAAAAGTAGCCTAAGTTTTAATCCAGAGCCTAAACTACTATACCAAATTTCATCGAAACCCTTACAAGATCCATCCATCCATCCTCACAAAATTTCACATTCATAGTATACTTTAGTAGGATAAAGCAATGCTCCGTTTAGACCTAATTTAATGTTAACGTAAACAAACATTAGCTCACGAACTATAACGCTACCAAATTAAAAGTCACTTATTTACCGTGCCATAGAGAAACACTAATTGATCGTTCAGTCTTTATGTTTACGTTCAGATTAAATTAGATATGAAAAGAGTGAATTTTATATTTATAATGTAGGACATAAACCTTCCTCGATAAATGATATTTCAACACAGAAATCATTGTTCAAATTGCACCAGTAGTTTTTGAGATACGCGAGTACAATCAAACAAACATTTAATAAACAACAAAATATTTAAAAAGTCGATCGAGAAACCGACTCACATTACATACCTTACAGACTACAGGATTGCATTGTACGGATTAACGGATACCTAATTTTATAAAATTAAGCATTTTGCTATAATAAGTAAGTTTTATTAGAATTAGATTAGATTAGATGGATATTTTCACTATTTAAAAAAAAATTGGATTAGAAGTTTTTGAGTTGCGTTTTTTTATAATATATTGGACAGTATTGTATACCGGTACAATAATGTCCAATATACAAAATGAATTAAAGAATAACTGTTAAAAATTGAAATTATGAAACTGTGTGCCTCGTACATGACTTTTAAAATCAAATATGAAAATCGTCAATCCTTTGTCTTGACTGTGGTGGTATCGTGGTGGTATCGTGGTGGTATCGTGGTGGTATCACGTGGTGCCAACCCCACGGGTCGCGGATTCGGTGCCAGGTTGCACCAACAATTATTCGGTTCAATTTAGTTTTATCGCTCATAAAACTAGGCCGCTTTTATACCGACGCGTAACATTACAACAGCGGAATAACTTTTAAATAATGGCTTTTAGTGTTCTGAAGTTAATCAATTGTCATTGTAAAAATATTAGCTAAATGTGCGAACACATTTAGCTAATGAAATATGTATTCATCGGAATTGCTGTAAGTGATGTAACTCGTATTGTGGTGAGTACCTAATTCCAATTTCTACATTTTAATCAAAAACATTCATAATAATATCTATGGAATTTTTCACGCCACGTCAATCTGGTCCCGTGGTAAGTTTTCGAAGAACTTGTTTCACGGGTACCAGACAACGTAAATATATTTAACGCTTTTATACCATACATAATATATTTAAAATTTTAATTTTATTATACACATATTTAATGATGATAACACATCCATGACTCAGGAACAGAAAACTCTTCTTCCTTCGGCGGGATTCGAACCCTCGACTTTCGGCTTGTGTGCCAACGTGCTAACCACAAGTCTAACCAATCGCTAGATTGGTTAGACTTTTGGTTAGCGCGTTGATTATAAATATATGAGTTTAGTACTAAGATTTAAGTACACAAACGACAGGTAATCGGTTACAGTTCGGTGTGAGCCGTGAGGGGTCCTCGAGGCTCGAGGGTACTTTATGAGTGGTCAGCGCGAGGGTCCAGCCTTGGACTTCTTATTGTGGATTACTACAAACGATGGAACCATCAGTCATCCGGTATTGCACCCCGTTCAGATGTTCGCACTTCACATCAAACAGCTACCAATTTCAATGCCACTTGTTAGCCGTGCAGTAAAGGAATACAATGACGCATGCTTTAAATTGGATCTAAATTCTAATCAGTGTATATGCGACTTTGTCCAAAAGAAAGGCAAAATTGAGTAAATACAATTGAAGGCGTATAATAATGAAGTTGTTTGAGGGGCCTGAAGAATTCATACTCCTCCATATTGCCCGTATTGCTGATAACGGAAACAAAATACATTTACATACTAAATGATAATAAAACCCGCCACATAAAATCACAACCGATCGTAAAATAAACTTCTATCCCGCTCACACCCAATCGTCGCGTCTCGCTCACTCTCTATAAAGTGACATTGCGAATCATGAAGGTTCTAATTTTCGGCTTACCCAAAAGAGTTGCCCTGCGAAATTTGACTATACCAGTCTATATATATTACCAGTAGTAATATATATAGTTATAGTTATACTATATATATTACCAGGTCCCAAAGGCGACACAGGCGGCGAAATACTATAATATTTTATCCTGTGATAAAATATCGCTTACTAATCTTAGAATACAGCACAGATTAATGAGGAACAGATAAACAGCTACAGAGTAAGCTTTCGATTTGATTGCACTTACAAGCATAGTAACAGTGAATGTATGCATGTGTACAAATCCCCTATTCCAAAAATACAAGAGAAGACTTCTTCGAAAGGTCTTGAAGTACCGCAGTGGGCTAGGGTTGATGGCATATTTGTCGGTTCTGAAGCATTTAATATCGATTCATAGTCGCGTGATCAAAGGGCGATATTCAAAGATATTTCACGTAACTACGGAAATAAAAAATTAATAACGTGCGCCATTTTGGGGTCGCATTCGGCAGAAACATCGATGCTAATTACACTTATGCACTTTTCAGGCATCTGCGCTCTGCAAAATACTCAAACATGAAATCAAAAATATTATTTCCTTTGTGATTTGTTGACAAAAGAGTAGTCCATTCGTCGTGTAAATGATGATTATGTTCGCACTAGCTGGCCTCAATGAGGGTCTTTAAATTCGTGACATCTGACAGCTTTTTGACACGACAAGGACCGTCGGGCTCCCGAGCGCCGCCTGGTACCAGAAAAAGAAACGAAAATTCTTATTGACCGTCCTTGATACCAGTTACGCCAATAAAATAGAGTTGAAAATCAAAGTGTCGAATGTCGAGCTGTCATATATATGACATTGACATTTGACTCGACACTTGTGTATTCTATTTTCAGGTCTATTGTATTAGCGCAGAGTTTTATTCTCAGTGCTCTAAATTTTCCCGGGTCCTTCGGATTTCGGAACATAATTATAGTCCCAGCCCAAACTGATACAGTAAATATTCTAAACTGTAAATTCTGTAAACAAAAGCTGAATATAAAGATCAGCTGTTTAGGGGGCCCGCCCTTATCGCCGAACCGACAAAGTGCAGGATGTCTCGTGTCGCCCAGATGGTTTCTATTGCCAATTTTTTAAGAACTCGGCTGATTTTGGAGTTTCTTTTTAGTAAAAAAGCTACCCTATTACTGAGACTTCGCTGATTGTTTGTCCGTCTGTCGCCAGGCTGTATCTCCTTAACCGTGATAGCTTGACAGTTGAAATTTTCTCATATTATAATGTGTTTCTGTTGCCCCTATAACAACAAATACGAAAAACAAAATACTAACCAAAAAAGATAGTTTTTCTTTTAAATCTATATTTCTGTACCAAAAACCGATATAGTACATTACTTTTAGTAGTAATAGTATCAACTGGCAATATCAGTCCCTAATGAGATCCTAAACACATCCGTGCCATCTATGACAGTTATGCCACTCACATATTACAGGTATACTCGCACTAAACCTGTACAGCTTCTCTATCTTTGCTTCAAATTCTCCAAGAATTTAGTACCTGATTTTAATTGTACGATATGGCCAAATGTTCAATTCGGTTGTGCGGTCCTATTTCCATAAAAAAACATGAAGTAGCCTGACTCATTTGTGCGCGCGGCGCTATGTGTGGGTATTGGATAACATAAAATAATTATTAATATTTTACACACATAGCGCCGCATACGGGTAGTGGGTCGCGTCACTGCCACACAAATGAACGCTGTAATACTTTGCTTGTTTGCAAGCTAAGCTTGACGAAGCGCGTTGGCGCTCAAGCCCGAGGCCGTGGGTTCGAATCCCCCCAGGGAACAAAAAGTTTTCTCTGTTCCTGGGTCATGAATGTGTATTAAATACGTGTATTGTATAATAAAAATCTTAAATATGTATAATGTGTATAGTATAAAAGTATTAAACATATATATTTCCGTTGTCTCGTACCTGTAACACACGTTCTTCGAGAACTTACCACGGGACCATCCATATTGACGTGGTGTGAAAGCGTCCATAGATATTTTTAATAAGTTGAACCATCTATATTCTATAGTTTATACGTACTGTGTAATTACAAAATGTTTCAAAGGTTTCCTAAGAACCCAATATATAGAGAAAAGTGGAGAGTCAGTACCAGTAAGGAGAATTGGTTTCCGAGCAACTACAGCGTGGTGTGCTCACGACATTTCGCAGCAGATTGCTTCGTTACGACGCATCGCCGCGCCGGCGCATGCGGGACGGGGCACGACCCTACTACCAGTACTACCTACACTGTTCGCGCCGGTATTGGTAAGTTTTTTTATTTTCAGTTGTGGTTTCATAGGAAATAAAGGTGCTCGAGCAAGATGCGTCCGTGAATTGGTGCAGATAATAATCTTAAATATGACATGACACAAGAACAAACATTTTGAATGTATTATTTCCCGAACCATTATCGGTACATAGTGTAGTTAGTAATTGATTGGTATATTAAGGTAATTTAAATCAAAATAAAAAGAATGTAACAAGAAAATATTGCGCGTCACGCGAAATAACGGCCCGAGCAGTAGCACTGCGCGTTTAATTTCGCCAGTTCGCTCGCGGCACCGCCAGTATCCACGCGTGTCATGCCGCAGTGTGTGTTCAAAAGTTGTAGGAATAATACACGGAAAATTACAGGAGTGTCCTACTTTAAGTGAGTTGAATTTAGTCATATTTTTAGCTTTAAACGTATACTCACTGAGATTTATGTGACAGAAGTACATAATATATTATTTGCTCTGTGACAGAACAGCAAATACAGATTATAGTACACTATTATGAATGTTAAGCACTTGTAATTGTCCTATTTTTAACTCTCGATGGAAAAATAGGGGTGTTATCTGTCTGTCCGTGGCATCGTAGCTCCTAGACGAAAGGTCAGATTTAGATGCCGTTTTCTTTGTTTGAAATCTGACTTGATCGAGAGTGTTCCTAGCTATAATTCATCATCATCAGCTCGCTGATTGACAATTCTGGGGCACTTCAATTTTTAGGTTTTGTTTATTTATTCTAGCTTTCCTAGTAGTCCGGATACTTGTGCAGAATGGACCAACATAGTGGCTAAAGAGCGAGGGGAACCTCGCTACAAGCCGTATGTATATACGGTCGTGTGTTCGGAGCACTTCGAAGACTCCGATATATCCGGAAATACCAATCGACGTCGATTGAAAAAAACAGCGATCCCCAAGTTAAAGGTATATTAGTGCAGTTTTTCGATGTGTCCATTCCCTCCTCTCGCTTTCTTTCTCTGTGGTTTTGCGAAACACCTCCGGTGCCATGGTAAAGTTGACAGTATTGTGATTGGACAAAGGTTGTCAAATGTTACGCACAACATTTCACATTCTGTAATGCCCGTTGCAGACTATGCGCAGTTGCTCGCGCAAGCATTAATTATATTAAGCACTTGCGCCAGCGTTCGAAAACGTAAAGTTGATCATGACTTTGACTTTGTGACTTGTACCTGTGCATAGTTTTAAACCATGGACAAGCGTATGGTTTTGCGTAAACGGTTTAAGTGCTTTATTCAAGAGCTAAATTAGGTGTTAGCCGAGGAACCGATGGAGGGAATATACAGGAGTACAGTTTTTTTGTATTCCACTTATTATTCATTTTGTAGGCTCGAAAAATAACAACACTAACTCAAACAACATAACAAATAGAATGAACTAGCGCTAGTCGGTCGCATTGACGT
This sequence comes from Phengaris alcon alcon, assembly GCA_037179445.1. Lineage (NCBI taxonomy): Eukaryota > Metazoa > Arthropoda > Insecta > Lepidoptera > Lycaenidae > Phengaris > Phengaris alcon. The sequence goes on along the minus strand of JAYRCH010000021.1, from coordinate 12,356,507 downwards.
TCAGACAGTGAATAGTGCGAGTAGCGTGGGGGTGAAGTACCCGGAGCGGGGTAAATGAGTCGCGCTTGCAAGAGCAACTGAGCAAATTGCACTTGCACATTCATTAAGCAATCTTATACTTTGATCGAGACAATCTTGTATATATATTTAGTAAGCAGGGAGTTTTGGGGGAGAAAATCCATCTAGCTAGGTATTATCCCACTGCACATTTTTAAGCTATATATCAGTGGCGAAGGTTCTCCTTCATAGGGAAGCCGTAGCCTGTATAATTGGTAGGGATTTGGATGAGGGTCTTCAAAAGGTAGGTGGTATGTGAAGCCGATTCGAATATAGGGACCCCTGCAACTGCTATATATGTTTTTATCTAAGTCGTGCAGCAATATATCAATAATTTCGACTCTGTTAGGTCAGTCTGATTGGCAACTTGGTATGCGATACGACATAAGGCTAGAACTATAATATGATCCGGAATCCGGCAAGCCTAGCGGAATTCAGAGTACTGAAAATAGAAGTCTGCGCTAATAAAATAGAGTTGAAAATCGAAATGTTGAATATCGAGCTGTCATATATGACATTGAATACAATAGGCAATATATTTAATAAATTGCCCATTGTATTGGCCCAGAGTTCAATTTTACTCCTCTGAAACTTCACCGGCGTTCCGGATTCCATATAGTCCCAGCTTAATATAAGCTCAGCATTAGTACTTGCGCAAGCTGTAGCAGCTTCATCGTCTGCAACGGGCATAAGTCGTGTTTATTTTTTATTTATTTCTAATACAGATTGACCCTCCGCCAAGCGCTTCAAAGTCAAAGCAGGCGGCAGCACCAAAACATACTGTAACTAAAGTATCAGAGCGGGATTGTGGTAGCAAAATGCGGGTGAGTAATTTTTATTTAGCGCTCAGGCATTGAGTTATTACTAATTGCTTTGTCCCCCTTTTTTGGACAATGTAGTATGTTAAGACTTAATATAAATATTATAAACACGCGCACTCGTGGGGCGTGGGACGGTGATGGAGTGGAGGTAACTAGTTATGCACCAGGTGGAGAGCTCAAGCACCCCCTGCCATTCCAATATCCACGGCCGAGCGAGTGGGTCTGTCACACAGCAGTCGAACAGTATTTTCTGTCACCCGCTCCAATCCTACAAACAAAAATAAATTATTTTGTTATTACACGGCCAAGTACTCAAACTCTTCTCAAAGCAGAGACAGTTCACAGTGCTTTAGGAGACAGTTCACAGTGCTTTAGGAGACATTGTAACATTAAGTAGCGTCTGAGAAGCCGCCAGTGAACTTAATCAGTGTTCAGTCAATACACAATTAATTTTAAATCCGCATTAAACAAAAATCTCCACTAGGTGCCTAATTGTTCATTGCAGCAAAACTATGAAAAGCTGGGACGTGATTGGTTAAATCTCGAAGATTTTACATTAAGGGCACTTCAATTTACTTTCGTAAATTTTACGCAACATGATAAGGTTTTCTATTATAATTCTTATTTGTTATCAAGCTACACTGTCGCTGACGACACGCCACGTGTCGGGTGGCATGGGGTGGTGTTTCAATTTCGGCCTTCCAAATAAAAAGGTAATCGCACGATCTCCGAAAATTGTGATTGAGTTACGACTCGTGAATATGATGACGAGGGAGACAGGGAGGGGGCAAAATGCCCCCGCGGTGGTTGTGCATTAAAAAAATATGAGCGATTTATGACAAGGGGATTCTGTAGGCAACATTCTTGTGGATAAACATCAAGAAACTTTGGAAAATAAAAATATTAAAGTATGTTTTTTGTGTTACATTATAATAAAACTTTTAATCCTTTGATGCCCACTTTAGAATTATACGCCGTGTCAGACATTACATTTGTGAGTTTTGACTAACGGTATACGGTGTTCTCAATATGTGTAAACTAAACATTACATACTCATTAAATATCTTATTTGTTATTAAGCAATTTAGTTTACGCTACGTGTATTCAGATCTTGAAAGTGTAATTTGAACTCGCGGCAGATTATACCCTATTACACAACCCTTGGCGGCGCTAACCCTTCGCTGCTACATTGTTGATAAACCGGTACTACAGTGGTTATCTCTGCCAAGCCCTTTTTCAAGGTATATGCGAATATATGACAATGTTTGGTAAGGTTTCTGTTAAACAAATCAATGGTACCTATAGATAATAAAAAAATTATGTGCGATTTTGTGTTTTATTCATCATCCTGGAACTAAATAATAAAATTATTAACTAGGCGCTTATTTATTTAAAATGTTGTTTTATTTAGTTTATTGAACTAATCAGTTGTACATTACCTGTAAGGTTTTATTCATCCTTGCAATGCAAGGAATCTGTCATCTGTGCTTTGGTTCTTACAAAACTTTTAGGTTAGAAAGAAAATATATTGCTTCAAGGGATATTTTAATTCTTGTCTCACGAAAAAGTAGCCTTTCTGTAGAATATCTTCATCATTCTTTAGTATTATATTATACCATTCTGTTAACTTCGCAACGTTGCGTAGTTCCAGAACTACCATAGGCATCATACCATCCACACTCGGCAACAGATGCGGAGTAGTCACTACCATAGAAGCTATCATTAACGTCATTATTTTATTCCAGAAAACGGTAGAAGGGCGTGTGGACCTACACGAGCCAAACTCCGAAGACTCCAGCTCGCCTACCAAAAGGTCCACGAGCTACCATTACGACGAGTGCGAGTGGTTCGGCCTGATGATAGCTGCCGAGATCCGGAACATTGACGATCAGGCCGAGAGACAGTCTGTGATGAGCGCTATACAGAATATCATATACCAGTCCGCGATGAGAAGACGCCAGAAGGTTCAAGAAAGTCAGGCTGAACCTGAACCTGAAATAACACTACCCAAGCCAATCGATGATAGATCAGAAGAAGAAATCGCTGTAGCGTCCATTAAACAGGAACCAGTAGAATCGTCGGATAGCCTGATCTTTTTTACTCGCCCTCCTAATGAAAACCATGAAAGCCAACCTGATATAGCAGTCCCGAATCCAATCGATAATAGAACAGAAGAAGAAATGGCTATAGCGGCTATCAAAGAAGAGCCAGTAGAATCAGTGGACAACATGATATTTCTTACTGTCCCTCCTAGTCATAACCACGAAAGCCAACCTGATATCGCAGTCCCGACTCCTATCGCTGATAGAACAGAGGAAATGGCTATAGTGGCTATCAAACAGGAACCAGAAAATACGTTAAGCAGCCAGATCTTTCCGACTTACTCTAATCACAGCCAGGAGAGTCAGAGTGAAACTGATCCTTTACCTGACATAACAATCCCCAAGCCAATTAATGATAATACAGAAGCAGTAATAGCTGTAACAACCATCAAAGATGAACCAGTAGAAACGTACGAAATAACTATATCCGACGTTAACATGAGCGAAAGCTTTTAGGCGAATGCTACAGGTTTGAAGGAATTTGATATAAATCGCGTGTGTATTACAGCGTATCACGAATGCATGATAAATATCGAGCGTGTAGCATTCGCCTTAGATATTTATTAAATAAATAAATCTTATACTTTAAACGAGACAATCTTGTATATACCTATACATATAACCGTTTTCTCGAAAACGGCTCCAAGCATTACTATGAAATTTAGTATGCAGGTAGTTTTGGGGGAGAAAAATCGACCTAGCTAGGTCTTATCCCGGAAACTGCGCATTTTTAAGCTATATTTGTTTTTTTTTCGTCGTAAATAAAATAATAAATAAATCATTTATTTGTAAGAATGTTGAGTCGACAGATGGTATCTATTACAGGCCGTTTAAGGGTCAATACATCCAACTAATTAAATAGTATCCAAAATATAAAATAATACTTAATGTACAAAATTAATTACTTATAATAGTTAATAATTAAATTGAGTATCAATGAGAAAACTACGTCATTAACATAATACAAATAATTTCAACTTACTAAATTTACTTTAAAATTTAAAAGAATGACTCTCATTAAAAATAAATTATGATCTCACTGTTGCAAATAATCCTTTAAATCATAAAAACGTTTCTCTAATAGCCAGTTATTAATATTCGTCGTGTAACAATACATCAATAATTTCGACTCTATTATGTCAGTCCGAATGGCAGTTTGGTATGCGTTTTTTGCTCTGTTCGGAAATTCGTAATGTGGTGGGTTCGAATCTCGGTCAGTTCTATATATATTTTTTTAATTTATCAGAACTCCTTTGCTCGGTTACCCAGGTACTAAACTCAGGATGTGACCGAAAATTCTCCACGGACCCCGGTATTCTGTGGACCCATATTGTCAGGCGTGAGACGGACTTCTCCAGGCATATTTTTATAATATAAGAATTATATACAAGTAAATCAAGAAAAAAATGATATTAAATTAATTGAACTAAATTAAAATTGTTTTACATTATATAAGTGTATAATATTGTTCGGATGTTGTGTGGCACACCGCACCGCACGCTAATGTAGAACGTACCGTTAGGTTGGAGAATGTAAGAAGTTGTGAGCGAGAGGTGTACCTACAATCGATGCCCGGGCGTTTGGCAAGCGTCTGTGAAGCACCCGAACACCACCATGCCACGGCTCGAAAAACAATAGGTAAGTCGATTTGGCAATTTAACAATCTACAACAAAGTAAAGTAAAGAGATTACATTGCAAGCTGTTAACGCAAAAGGTAATCTTTAAGTTTTGACTTTAAATTATTTATTGTTTTTAGAGCACGAAGAAGAGGTGGCAAAAGGTTATTCCAGATTTTGCTTGCCAGATACCTGAAACTACCTCTGAAAGCTGCTGAGTGATGGATCGGAGTGATCAGAAGATAAGCAGACCCTGGTAGATATAGCCAGCTGTTTATCGCCAGCCGACTGTAGTTTATTATAGAGGTAGGAGGGGGTTTTAAAATTCACCACACCGAACAGCAAGGTAGCAAAATGCAGTTGACGGCGAGCCACCCCAAGTCATTTATGTAGGGCGTCACGTGGGCACGTGGGCACGTGGAGGCTGGAGGCACGTTACAACAGAGTCTTGCACACGCGTTTAGAACGTGAGAGTAGACGAGAACCAATGACCGCGTCCGTGTAATTTAAATTAGAGAGGACGCGTAAATCGTCCGAAATAAAGTTCCTAATTTTATATTAGAGTTAGGCTATAGTAGCATTGGCTTACTGTTTTTACTACGTGCTTCTCAAACTCAAACCCTTCAGGCCTTCATCCATAAGCACTCCCCGATTCCGAGTTTCCGTCACCCTTTCGATGTTTACGTCCCTCGAATGATCGAGGATGCCGCGGGCCCATGAGGTTAAAAGTTTAAATGGTAACTAATGCAATACCATATAAATTATAGTTAACTTCTTCAAGGCGAGCAGTGACAAAAACTTGCACTCGGCACACTGAGCTTCTTACTTTTTTTGCACATATTTTTGTCATTTTTTTTCAAACATCAATAACGCTTTGTCCGTGTTTATTTCTATTGAAACTATCACGTATCTAAGTTACTGACTACTGCGACCCGAGTCCTGACGTAAATAGCGGACCCACACAACCGACCATATGGTGTCTAATAATAGAATTCCTCTCCCAGCTGATTTGGCCGACCGGGAGTCGAACCCCCACAAAAATAATGTTAAAACCCATCGCTCCATTGAATTTATACAGCTCTGTGTTATCAACATTTTGACGTGATAACGTCTCATAAATCGATGAACGCCGCCTGCATCCACGTAAAATTGTCACGTTCCGCCTGATTATCACGTTCTGCTTGAGCCGAGCGTGCAAGCGAGAGCGCGGAACAAGCGATAGAGAGGCACAATCGGCCAAAGCGTTCGGCTTGTAAGGCATCTATCTCTCTTCCACTCCATCGGCCGATGCGTCCGAGTAGAAGATAAACAGCGGCACCACACAGACTACTTGTGAACTGTTTTGTCGACTTTTTATAAACTGAAGTGAAAAGTTAATGTGCTTTCCATTGTTTATTACAACAACAATTGCGGCAAAAAAGTAATTAATTCTTGCATTTCAAGAATTGAATTAGCGATATAATTTCACATATTTGTTCTTTGATTGTTATAAACGCGTGCGTCTCGGGACGCCCGACAGAAGTGCCAACTTGAACTAATCTAAACAAAAAGCTAGGAGACCGTCTGTAAATTCTGTGGAAAAATAAAAATATAAAAATTAAAAGAGTAAAAATATTTCTTCTGACCGAGATTCGAACTCGAGACCAATTGGTCAAAAATCCAAGTGCCTACTTAATTGCGCTACGCGTATCTTTTGTTAGAAATCGAAATTACTCATATCTTTTTGGCGCCATAACGCGTTACGTAACTAAGCGGTTATCATTTCAAAAATGGTCGTCGGGGGTACAGACGATAATTTTACGTGATAACGTCATCACAAGCCGAACGCTTAGGCCGATCGTGCCTCTCTATCGCTTGTTCCGCGCTCTCGCTTGCACGCTCGGCTGAGGCAGAACGTGACAATCAAGCGGAAAGTGACATTTTTCGTGCGTGCAGAAGGCGTTCATCGATTTATAAGACGTTATCACGTCAAAATGTAGCATCGGTCGGCGAGTGCAATAATAATAGGTTATGTAATATCTTACAATTTTGACTAAATAATTATTATATCATATAAACAATCGTATAAAAAGTCAACTGCTTTTATTAGTATTCATTGAAAAAAATGATTGTGCCTAGCTATTAATGTAAGAAATTAAAAAAAGCTAATTTTTAATATAAATTATTAACTATTTCTTTTGCAGAATCGCTTACAATCACTTCATGCCATACCAACCTGAGGAACCTATGCATCTCACGGTTCTGCCAGTAATGTACTCACCTTTAAGGAGTAATGTACTCACGGAGGCGCAAGACGTTTCCGCATCCACGTCTGCTACGCCATTCGCTGAGCCACCAACAATCGCTCCTCGAAAATCGAAGGCACAGAAACAACGTGAGTACAGAAAGCGTTTAGCAGCATCCTTAACTCCTGCACAGATGATAGCTAAGAGAAAAGCGGATGCCGAAAGACAGCGCAAAAGCAGACTACGCAAAGCTGCTAACATTTTTTAAATTGAATACTATCAAGCGAATTTTTCGTGAGTATATTGATGAGACACCCAATTTTCTCTTACAACAACTTTCGATGTTGGTAGCTAACAGGGGTGGCAGGGACGAAATATGTCCGTTTAACGACTGTCAAAAATTCATTACTAACTGGTTGTTTTTTGTTAAATCAAAAAATAATATTCTAAACTATTAGTCCTACAAAATGTACATTTTAATCAATGATACATGTAGGAAGGGGAAAACCATTTTTCTCATTACTAACTGTACGACAAAAATATTACATAATGGGTTAGTGTGTTCTAGGTCTAAATTAAACATCGTCCTGCAAGTTAACAGGTATTGCTAGTCTGACATGAATTATAATTTTTTCGTTTTCTTATTTGTAACATAGGTAATATTAAGTAAAAACAAAATTAAACAATTTAGTAATTGTCAAGCGGTGAGTGAGCTGATGAATCATAGCTAAGAACACTCTCCATCACGTCAGCTTTCAAATAAAAAACTCCATTTCAATCGGACCTTTCGTTTAGGAGCTACGATGCCACGAACAGTCACACAGACATACCGCTCTTTTTGCGTCGAGGGCTTAATACAATTATTTCTTAATTTAGGGGGCCTTTCATTTATTACGTAAGACGAGTACTAGTCCCTAGTAAATCGTCTTACATGATAAATGAATGGCTCCTAAACTGGGTACAAAAATTTGTGTTTTTACATAATACTGCCTGTCTCGGCAAACTTCGTAGCGCCAACAAATTTAATTAGAATTAAATTTGTTGAAGTACTGACAGCAGTGCCATTTACTGGGTCCAATTGCAAATGTAATCCATTCTCGAATCCACTTGAACACACACAAAAGAAATCATCAAAATTCGCCCAGCCGAGCAGCTTTCGATAGAATAAAAACGTTTTGCAAGAAAGCCAAATGTCTTTATTGAATTTCTTTACTTCTTCTCTTTTCTCTCGAAAATGTATTATTCAAATAACTTAAAAAGTTATTTTCTACGAAAATGATTTTCATTATGAGTATTTAGGTTAACCTATCAATATGGGAAGTTACAAGATACTACCCCTTATAGTTAAGAAATGTCAATGACAGGACTAGTTGGAAACCACTTTGAAAGTTAATTCAAATTCAAAACTCGATAATGAACACACTATAAGAAAGTCGTATATGAAGCCTTGCTTTTATTTAAAATACCTATTCAACAATATCCACACAATGGTTACCCAATTGAAAAAAAAATTCATCCCCACTTCAAATGTATGAGGGGCATCCACTAAATTACAAAATTTTAATTATTTTGTTCCAAAAATAAAAGTCTATACGCAATCTATAACTATAAAAGTTATAAGGAGCAAAGATTATCAACATAAGGCCTTGGACGTTTGGCGTCTAATATTATACCTACTCGTCCTGGTCTTCGAAGAGAGGGCAGATGGCAGGGAATGCGCGCCTAATATTGCCTGACGCGGTCTTGATGACACCAGCGCGGGAAACGCCATCCTTTCCTGGCAAATTGGCAATGACACACCCCAACCTCCATCTCAGCGGTGGGGTATTGTCTTCCTTGATGACAACAAACGTCCCAGGCTGAAGGTCTTGTCCACGATGCGACCATTTTGCTCGTCCCTGCATCTCGGAGATTTATTCCTTTGACAATCACTCCCAAAAATGTTATCTGAGCTGCTCTATCATTTGATATTTGGTGAGACAGTGCGCAAGAACCACCCGCACGTCTTCGCTAGCGGGCGCTGTAAGCAGGCGACCGGCCAGAAAATGGCAAGGGAAGGAAGTCATTAGTCATTTATTAGCCGCAAAAACTATGAGGTTAAATTCGTGGCGAAAAGACTCGCGCACCTTATTAAATAATCTGGCACCTAGCAAGGCGCCACATAACCTGGGAATGCTGACGGGATTCAATAGTGCGACCTTACTCTAGGAGCAGCATAACCTGACGGATCTGCAGACAGAGGGCTGATTGGACAGGAATTTAGGATGGCTTCAACTTCTGTTAGTACCGTGCAAAATTATTTAAAGGTAAAGTGTGCGTTACTAACTACTCGCGATAAATGGTGTTTACATGATTTTACTCCAACCTCCTATAAACCAAAATGAGGCGCGTAAGACGGGATAAATGAAAATTTTATGCTATGTCTAGTTGCGAACTCTAATACCTTCTTAGAACATTTTGAAAGAAATTTAGATAAGTGTCATTTGCGAGGCCAACAAAATTTCGACCGTTATCCGAAATAATTTCTTTAGGATTGCCACGCCGTGTAATAAATCTCTTTAACGCCAGCAGATAAGCGTCAGCAGAGAGGTCGCTGACGAGTTCCAAATGCACAGCGCGTGTCACTAAGCAGACAAAGATACAAATGTACCCGTTACTTAGTTTTGAACCTCTCCCTCTTCGGATAAGTATGAGCACTGGCTCGGCATAATCGACACCGCTACATATAAATTGAAAACTTGGAGTGATTCTCTGTACAGGTAGAGTACCCATTATAGGAGATAAGGATTTACCTCTTAACCGAGTACAAGTCACGCATTCGTGAACGATGCGCTTAGCAAGATTTCTACCGCCTATTGGCCAATATGATTCGCGTATATTATATAGAAGCGCCTGTGGTGCAGCATACTGTAACTGCTTATGTTCGTCTCGAAACAGCATTACTTAAAACCAATGTTTAGCCGAAATTAGTATCGGAATTTTTATATCGCAATCAAATGCAGTCGACTGTTCTATTCAACCGCCAACTCGAATAATATTGTCATTAGTGTCTACGAAATTATTTAATTTTCTTAATTCTGCTTTTATTTTATTAAATTGATTAAAAGATAACATTTTTTGCACATCAGGAAAAGATTCTCATTGTGATAACCTCGCTAAAGTTTATAAAGAAGTTTTAAGCTCATCGATGGTGAGTGGTCCTCATCGAGCGTTTTTTCTATTACGAATATAAAACGTAAAATATAGGCGCAAGCCCTTTGCATTTTGTTAAATTAAGAAAAACGCTTAAATGGGAGGAAAGACGTCTCACTCGTTGAGACAAGCGAGTGTACCTTTGTGGCTTTCAATTCGGGCAGATCTGTTTCACGAATTTCATAATTTTTATTAGTATTTATTTTAGTGCCTAATTCAGGATTATGCAAAAAATCTGGACCGTCCCACCATAACACTGATGATTTGAGCCTTTCTTATTTTACTCCACGAAAGACTAGATCGGGCAGGGTTCTCTTTACCGCTTACATGAAGCCACGGAAGATCTTTCGTTATTTTGTGAATTTCAGCGGTTCTATTTTAGTAAATTGGTATACATAAATATAAATAAATAAAAGTTTTTAGTAAATTGGGAGGGCATACGCAGCCACAACAATACGACAGGGGGAGTCGCTGAGGTTGCTAGTCGCGCAAAAACTATGAGGTTAAATTCGTGGCGAAAAGACTCGCGTACCTTATTAAATAATCTGGCACCTAGCAAGGCGCCACATAACCAGGGAATGCTGACGGGATTCAATACTGCGACCTTACTCTAGGAGCAGCATAACCTGACGGATACCGAAGGTCGCGAGCGATCGTGCGAACATAAACGGAAGGTCCGTATGCTGCTTCCGATGCTTCCGTGAATATATGAAGTTCGACGCTGGCAGCGTCAAGACCGACGACGCATCGTGGCACGCGTATTTCACTGAGGAGAAACAAAGATTTAACAAAGCAATTCCAAGTGTAGACATCATTTTGCAGATCATCGTCCCAGCCTACTTTCAATAGCCACAATTTTTGCAACAATATTTTAGCAAGAATAGTCATAGGACTCAATAAACCTAATGGGTCAAAGATTTGTGCAACAGTTGACATAATATAACGTTTCGTATTTATTCTACTCTACTTTTTCCTACCTTTTCTACTATTTCACTATCATTAATGTTAAAATGCGTATTAAAATAAAACATCTAATGTATTTTTCCAATTTAGGCTTAAAGTTTTGGATTTGACGTTTTCGCCTAGTGATAATTGTTTAAACGAACTAGCACCGCTATGTTCATTACCGTCTAGCTTAAAATTAAATAACCATTTTCGGAAAGGAAAACAGCCCGATTTTAAAACATTTGACACTTTGTTACAAATCTCAAGCAATCGCTGTTTATTGTCGTTGCCAGTTATTAAATCGTCAACATAGAAATCTTCGCGAATAGTTCGCGTGACGTTTTTATCCTAGCACTCGTATGCTAACTGTTTTAAGCACCTACAACTTAGAAATGCCGCCGACGCGTTGCCGTAAGTGACTGTGTTTAATCGGTATGTGTTCAGCATTTGAGAGGGATCGTCTCGCTAGAATATCAATTGAAGGTCACGTTGATCTGTAGGTATTAGACATTGACGGTACATCTTTTCTACGTCGGAGCAGGCCGTGTATTTATGCTGCCGAAATCGCACGAAAACAAAAAAACTCGAAATAAGATCCCCTTGTATCGGTGGACCTATCATCATCTGTATATCGTTGAGTAAGACGTTCTTGCCTGCCTTCGCGCTGGCATCAAAAACTACACGCAGCTTAGTAGTAGTACTATACTCTCGAAATAAACACACCGGCATATTTAGCGGAACACAAAAAAAAAGGTCCATAATTAAAAAAATATGGTTTTATTTTAAAATCTACTTACTACACTTCTTTTGTTATTTAAAGTTTCATTTGTTTTACTTAAAATGAGATCACATTAAGAACAGATTTTGCGAGTATAGTCTATTTGTGAAAAATGGTACATTTTTGAACTTTTCATGTAACCGGGAAAAGTGAAAATTAATATTAAAATAACAATTAATTAAATAAGAAAAAATGGTGATTAATATCGCGTATTTCCTCCACGTGCTCTTATTAAAGTTTCTACCCGTCTAGGCATACTGAGAATGATGTTATCGATGGTCTCCTGGGATAGTCTCCGCCATTCCTCGACTACGGCGATTCGCAGTTCACCCACGTTGGCAGGAGCTGGAATTCTGGACTTAACTTTTCTTTTCAGTAAGTCCCAAACGTGCTCTATTGGGTTCATATCCGGTGATCTCGCCGGCCACTCCATAACAGTGATATTCATATCATTAAGATAAGTTTGAGTTACCCGAGCGGTTTGCGGCCGAGCATTATCCTGCATAAAAACAAAATCGTCACCGTTATATGGGGCAAACGGTACAACATTTTCTTCTAAAACTTCTCTGATATAGCGGTCTGCAGTCAGACTCCCTCTATCAATCACTACCAAGTCTGTGCGAGCTCCCAAACAAATGCCCGCCCAAACCATTATTGATCCACCACCGTATGCAAGTGTAGTTTCAAAGTTTGTCTGAATGTATCGTTCTCCTTTGCGTCTGTATATTCTTTGCCTGCCGTCAATTTGATTTAAGAGAATTCTGCACTCATCACTAAACAATACCTTACTCCATTGGTCCGCGTTCCAAAGTCGATGTTCCTGAGCAAAAGTTAACCTGTTTCTACGATGATTTACCTCGAGCCTTGGCGGGCACAAATGAACCCAAACCAGCTTCTTCGAACCTTCTTCGTAACGTACGCTCACTTACGGTTACACCCCGCACTGCTTCTAACTCATGTCGGGCTTGGACGGCCGTCAAACGGGGGTTCCTACGTACACGAAGCCGAATGAAACGATCATCCCTACTCGAAGTGCGTCTTTTTCTGCCTTGTCCTGCTCTTCTCACATAAGTACCGGTCTCCCTGAACCGTTGGATACTGCGATGGATCGTTGAAACTGGTCGACGAAGATCTGTGGATATCACCCTGTAGGTTTGCCCATTTCTTCGCATTTCGAGTGCCCTGGCAATCTCCGTTGGGGCTAAGTCAGGCATAATTCAGTCCTCAACTCCAAAAAGATACGCGATTAAAAAAAACTAACAAAAAACAGTATTTCAATGAAATTTTAAATCAAACTCAGAAGGAAGAAATACTAGAAGTTCGCTCCAGATAAGGTGTATTTGAATAAAATTAAAACAGTTACAACAACAACAAAGTTTTGTTCTTAATTTGAAAATATTTCTTTTTAAAGTAAATGACGTATAAACCAGCCAGCAACCTTATATGATACTGATATCAAACCTTTATTTTATGTTCCGCTAAATATGCCGGTGTGTGTACATCATGGTGTGGTAGAATATAATGAGGTATTCCAAAACTATCGACACGAGTCCTATGTCCTAAACGAATGTACTTATATTAATATGAAGTCGACATAAATCCTTTTGTATTCAGTATTACGCGATAAACGTTTTTTAAGTGCAAGAAATCGTCGTTCCGTTTGTTTAGGTATTGCCTTAATTATCGGGCGGCGATTTAAAAGGAATGCGTACAACAAAACGTCCGTCACCGTGGTGTCGACGAGATGATTTTCGCAAGCACGCTCTTCATCAGTGAGCTTATGTGAAACAAAGCTATATTCTCCTCTAACTCCCAAAATTGACGCAACTGGGATTCAATTTCTTGAGAGAAGTTACAACGGTCATAACGCGCAAGATAATAGATAGGTCTGGAAATAACCCATCCAAGTTTTGTATCTAATAAAAATGGATGGATAGTAATGATGTAATAGTAGGTAAAACAAAACAATGTAAACGCGTAGTATACGGGTGAGTGCGCGATTTAATCTCGATATCACACATATGCGAAGATTTTGTGATCTTCGCATCTACATGAATTAAATTACATAAAGATTTAGAAATAAAGCGTCGTTCGCTCTCGTTATCGAGTAGTACGTAGTGGTAATTATCGGTCGACTATTTCAACTAAAGTTGTCGATAGTAGAACTGGTTTGCAAACAGCTGTTTGAATGTTATCTATAATATTATGCGCTTTATTGGCGTGAATAAGTACGAAGGGTGAAGCGGGGGATAGGGACGTAAGTCCGACCGTGGCTTCAAAAAATTCTTTTTTAGTAGTTGACGGCGCGTGAGACCTACCGGTTTGATGCGCGATAGTATGAATGTCATTAGGATGCACTAACGAGTTATGTTGTTTATTACATAGTCTGCATGTCCCGAATCTAAAACGAAGAATGTTCGCCCGAAGAATGTTAGTCTACACTTGATGGTACCGCGCTTTTTTTTATTAAATCTTTAATATTTTGTGCCATGTCTTCGGCCACGTTGAGCCTATATGGGGATTTATCACGCGGTTTAGGGTCTTCGGAGATGCTCATATTGGTGGTAATGAAAGGATGGAGTACTCACGCGATATACGCGATATGGGCAACTTTGTTTTGGAGACTGGACGATGCGGTCCTTGCGAGAAGCCAGTAGCGAACAACCACCCTGAAAAAACACGGGAAGATACGGTTTCAGAAAACGGGAAGGAAAATGCTTTGGAATATGCAAGATGGCCGGCCGTACCTGGGCGAGTACTCATGCGCTGGTTGCTTTGATCCGGCTCGAAGGACCAATTTATGTTGTGTATTGTAGCTGGATTTTGTCAATGAAAGATGTTCTTGAAAATACAGTTGTTTTATTTGCTTGTTGATACAATTTGCAAACTTGTTAATTTTCGAAGATGCGAGAGAGCCGAAAAAAAATTTCAGAGTAAAATGACAGCTGTCTACAACGCATTTCCGGGTTTTATATATATATATATATATATATATATATTATTAGGAGCAAAGATTATCAACAGCTATTTATATTCATAATAACCGACAAGCAGGACAGACGGTCTGACGGATAGACGAACGGACGGACAGAGCAAAACTATAAGGATTCCCAGTAGTTATATATATATATATATATATATATATATATATATATATATATATATATATATATATATATATATATATATTAATAATATTCGTATATTAATACGGAACCCTAAAAACAGCCGGTTAGTAATCATTTTTGATGACCGCGTTATCGGATACATTATCGACTCGTTGATTAAACCATACATTTTGTAGGACTAACATTTTTTTGATTAATTTAGAATATTATTTTGAGATTTACCAAAAAGTGACCAGTTATATTTGAGAGTTCATTAGCTACCACAATCAAGAATTTTCTACAGGAAATTGTTGGGCGTCTCATCGAAACGAAGCTATTCACGAAGATTCAGCTTGATAGTAATTATTTTTACATCAGGGATCTGTCCTACAACTTTTAAACGTAGGACAAGAATAACCTACCATGCAATTTGTAGGACAATGTGGTTGTTTAATTTTATAAATACTAATTAAGCAACAGATAAAAAAACAGCTCGTTAAGTAATCAAAAATTAAATCAAAATCAAAAATTTTTTTATTCAAAATTGGTATTTTTAAATACTCTTTTTGAACGTCGATACTACGTGATGCCTACCACCGGTTCGAGAACTAACCCAGCGAGAAGAGCCGGCAAGAAACTCGTCTGGGGCCATCTTTTACCAAAAAGATGGAAAATTATTCTTTTAAAATCAAAATTATTACAATGTTTACTTATGTCTATGTAACAAATAATAAGATAATATAAGGAGCCACCTTATTCCCAAGGTGTGCCGTCTTGAATGAAGTCAGACGTAATTTTATAATACGCTTTGGCACACAAACGTTCTTTAACTACTTTTTTAAACTTATTAATGGGAAGGTTTTGAACCTTTTCTGGGATTATATTGTATAAGCGTATACATTGGCCTTTAAAGGATTTACTAACTTTGCTTAGTCTGAACACTGGCATATCTAACTTGTTCTTATTTCTAGTGTTTACACAATGATTATCACATTTCTTTTTGAAGTTGTTTAGATTATTTCTTACATATAACACATTTTCCAAAATGTATTGAGATGCGACGGTCAGAACTTTTATTTCTTTAAACTTTTCCCTTAGAGATTCAAAAGTCGACATCTTATAAATAGAACGTATAGCACGTTTCTGCAGCACAAATATTGTATTAATGTCCGCAGCGTTTCCCCACAAGAGGATGCCGTACGACATTATGCTATGAAAATAGCTAAAGTAAACTAATCGCGCGGTCTCTATGTCGGTAATTTCTCTAATTTTTTTAAACAGCGTATGCTGCAGAACTCAGCTTATCTGCCAATTTAGCAATATGTGGTCCCCACTGTAACTTACTGTCTAATGTTATACCTAGAAATACAGTGGTGTCTACTAATTTCATTTTCTCATTATTTAATAGTATATTGGTTTGTGCCTGCGTAACATTTGGCAAGCTGAACTTTAAACATTTTGTTTTATTAGAATTCAACAGTAAATTATTAGCATTAAACCAATGTACTATTTTTGAGAGAGCACTATTTACCTCGTCATTGTTAGATTGTCGTCGCTTCACATTAAAAATTAGTGAAGTGTCATCAGCAAAAAGTACTATCTCATGCTTATCATTAACTAGATAAGGTAGATCATTTATATAGATGAGAAATAGAAAAGGGCCCAAAATAGACCCCTGTGGTACTTCCAGTTTAATTTTAGTACCATTAGACCTTTTGGAATTAACTTCTACAGTCTGTGTTCTATTTATTAGATAAGAGCTTAGAAGCTTTAGTGCCGTGCCCCTTACACCATAATGGTATAATTTCCTGAACAGTGTATCATGCTCCACACAGTCAAATGCTTTGGATAAATCACAGAATATACCAAGTGCATCCTGTGACCTCTCCCAAGCTTCAAATATACTGCACAGAAGACTGATGCCTGCATCTGTTGTGGACCGACCTTTAGTAAAACCAAACTGATTACTATGTAATCATTTTTGATGACCGCGTTATCGATACGTCATGTTGGACCCGGGCGGGACTCTTTCACCATACATTTTGTAGGACTAATATATATTTTTATAGTTTAGATAATTATTTTGAGATTTAACAAAAAACTACCAGTTAGTAATTAATTTTTGAGAGTCGTTTAATCGACATATTTTACCCCTGCCACCCCTGTTAGCTACCAACCATCGAAAGTTGTTGTAAGAGAAAGTTGGACGTCTCGTCAATATGAAGTCACTCACGAAAAATTTGCTTGATAGTTATCAATAAAAAAAATATCCCGTACCCGTACCCCCGTAACGTACGGACTAAAAGAAAGTGTGTCAAATAGATACAGAACTTGTAATTAAGCGAAATAAACTGTATCTTAAACTTATCAGAAGGTTACGAAACAGATTCTGAACCTTGCATTTAATAATAATAATTATGTGTTAGATATTATAATGTTTGGTTATAAGTACTTATTGAATTTCATCGGTCTAGATGTGATGCTCGTAACTAACAATTTTCAGTAAAATGATATTTTGATGCAGAAAGCTTAGAATAATATTTGCGGTGCTAGCCCGTAAATACCATTAGAAAAAATTTAACGGTAAACAGAGCGAAACTATAAGGGTTCTTTGAGTATTACGAAACCCTAAAAACGACTTTTAGTGACATCTTGTAACAAGTACTAGTTCTAATTTAAAAGATGTTTTTTGTATCTCGTGTAAAGTTTGCATACACGAGCTATCACATCTAGACCGACGATATATATTTATAATTTTTACGGCCCGTTTCAATGACCTATCTTACCAGTAACTATTTGTTAAATTTCACATTTGTTTTTTTTTTCAAATTTTCAATTCAAGTCACATTTGTATCGCAAAAAACCGGCAAATGAATGACGAGTTTTTTAACAAATGGTTATTGGTAGGTTATTGAAAGCGGCCGTAAATGAACATGACTTGTGATATTACCTTAATATATTCAAAAAAAGTAAAGTTATAACTCGTTTAAAGACAGAGACATAGACAAATTATTTTATGTAGTTTTAGTAAGTATTTGTCTCAGTCCCTTTCCTTCTTTCGAGTTATAACATACATTTACATTTTCAATAATAAATTGTTATAAACAAGTTGTTTTCGTTATTCTCATCTGCTAAGCTAAGCTAAACTAGTAGGTACTTAACTAAAATAGAGTTTGAGTTTCGGCCGTTTTACTTGAAGCCAGCGAACCCCCATTGTAATAACAACGATATCGCGATAAATGCTTTAAGTATACATCGTAATCTCCGAACCCCGTTGCAGAGTTTTATCACTTTCGTTGCAGCCCTCAGCTTATCCGGTACTTTATTGGGTCATAAACTGCCTTTTTTACCTCCTGCGGGTTCTGCCACCCCTGCGGCCCTGCCTCTTCCATCGGCCATTCTTCACGCTTCACGGGACAATACTATTGAAATGGATTGAATAGGGTTTGGCGACATATTTTGCATAAAAATAATGAGCATATACTGATAGGGTTGCCGTCCGTCCAGGTTCCCTGGATTTGTTCAAAAATAATAGTTACAATATGTTTTGTTACATTACAATCAATATTATAAGATGAGTAAATATAATATTATATTTGGTCTATAATTTTGTTTTCATTGTCAACTGTTTTTTTAATGAAAAAAAAAACCCGTCTATATGACCTGGACATAGTATGAACAGGTTTTTTTTTGAGCTCCAAAATCGGAGGTTTTCACGCGTCTTGTCCGGGTTGTCAAATTTTAGAGATGGCAACCCTAAATATGCATAATCTTCTTAGAGTGGGAGTATATGCTCCGGAATCCGGAAGGCCGTAGCAAATTCTGAGCATTGTAAATATAACTCTACGCTAGCTATCTAGGGGTTCCCTAGTACACTAGAGTTGAGAATTTAAGTGTCTAGTGGCGAGCTCTCATATGACATTTGACTCAACACTAATGTGTTCAACTTTCAACACTATTGTATTAGCGCAGAGTTCTGTTTTCAATGCTCAGAATTTTCTACGGCCTTCCGGATTCCGGAGC
The DNA here is from genome assembly GCA_037179445.1 of Phengaris alcon alcon. Taxonomy (NCBI): domain Eukaryota; kingdom Metazoa; phylum Arthropoda; class Insecta; order Lepidoptera; family Lycaenidae; genus Phengaris; species Phengaris alcon. The sequence goes on along the minus strand of JAYRCH010000021.1, from coordinate 12,337,640 downwards.
ATATAGTCCCAGCGTAAGCCCCTATTATGAAAATATACTCATACTCATTTAGTAATTAGCCGAGAGATTTTCAGAACAAAAAGTGCGTACAATTCTTCAAATAAGTATTTATTTCATATCAAGAATAACTTTTCCTACCTATAACGATTACCCTATACTTAAGTCTTTTCTTGCAACAAACTCCACTAGGACTTTGAGTATTCTGGTAAGTACCTCCTCGATATTTACAGTAATATTATAAAGGGGGAATATTTGTGTGTGTTTGCATTGAATTGGCTTCCAAAACTACTGGACCGATTTTGATGAAATTTGGCACAGATATAGAGTAGACCAAGGGGAAAGACATAGTCTACTTTTTATCGTGGGAAAGTGTACGGTTCCCGGGGGAATTTCTTTTTCGTTTACGAAGTCGCTGGAAACGTCTAAATAAGAAATTAAAAATAATTTGTACGTAGGTACTTGGGTAAAAGATATTTTTAACGTAAATAACGTTTTTAACGAATTCGACCAACTTCTCGTTTTTTTGACAAAAGACAAAAGTAAGTAAGCCTACCTACTTCTTATATTAAGTTAGAACCAAGGAAATATCACATTTTTAATTCACTATTATTGAAATAACTTCACAAAAGTATATTAAAGATTCTTTGGCTACCTATTTGTTGTAAGCTATGAACTAGCATCTTCCTCTAGCTAGACCTGGTAGTTCTCCGGCGAGCTGGCCCGCCGTCTCTTCAGCAGTAGACCGTCTATCTGGTGCATCGTCTCGTACCGATCCATCTCCGGCAGTTTCCTCAGCCTCGCCGCGAGGATCTTGGAGTACAGGTCGCAGTCGTCTTCCTCAGTTTGGCCCTCGAGGGCTAGGCCGAGAAGCTGCACGGCCTGCCTCACATAGGCCAAGGCCTCCGTCTGGAGAGGGTCCCCGCGCCGCCGCTTGGCCTCAGGTGGTGGGACGTAGAAGTAGGTTTCGCCTTCGTCCACATCCTCAATGTCTTCTTGGGTTTCTGTTTCTCTCTATGAAAATATTTTTTAATGTAAATGCAGGTGGTTCAAGGGATATAACAAGATATAGGACTGGTTATTTTCGACAATGAACCGTCAAAGTGGTTTTGTATTGTACCTTGTATTGTACTTAGTATGAGTTTACATAGGACAATATTCGACACTTCATTATTATCACACTTTGTAAAATTATTCGATAAGTAAGCCTCAAAATGTGGTGACTGGTGTGGTGGTAATCAAATGAACGATAATTTAACTATTTTTTGTAACCACTCACTCGGCTGTCCAGCATTAGCGCTCTCTTTACATACGAATTGCGGCTCCGAGCCAAGCACGAACAATTCAAAAAAACTGCTCGTATCGAATGAAATGTTTCATAAAATTTCTATTCTACAACGATACAAATAGTTTGTTGATAATTTTTCGCGCTTGTGCTATGCTCAAGTGGTCGACTGATCACAGACGTCTCGTCACTCGTACCCACCTTCACAGCCTGCGGCTCGCGGGGCTCGTGTCGCTCGTGTCGCTCGGTGTCGCTCGCGGTCCACAGCGCGCGGTTGTACGTGACGTCACCGAGAAACTCGTCAATATACTCGTACGCGAACCACGAGGGTTTCACCACCTCGTCGCCCGTCAAACCCCGTCGAATCTTGCGGTACGTGGACAGGAGCGACTCCTTCTTCCTCTTCACGTCCTTCAATCAATCGAGCAATCAATACGTTTATTGCAAGAATGTTCTACAAATAAGCTCTTACAAATTAACCTTTATAGAAGCGCTCAGGCATTTGGCGACGCGCGCCCACGCTTCGTTCCGTTTCACGACGTCCTTGTAGTTGGCATCGCGCGGATTCCACAGGGAACCCTCCGCTCGGTAGTACTCCAGGAACTGCATGTCCTTGCTGTTGTCCCACGAGTTCATGGCGAACCGCAGTATCACGAGCGACGAGCCACAGACACCCAAGCGAGCTATGTCGGGCGTGCGTCACGAACTCACGAGCGAGACGAACTAGCACGAGTGGCGGCGAGTTACGAGACCCCGCGGCCCGCCGCCCCGCACCCTCGCGAGCTCCGAGTACACGCGAGCACGACGCAAAATGGCGTCGGCGTATGATAGAACGCGTTGAAAAGGAATCTATACAATTAAACAAAATGCTACAATTTAATGTTATTGTTAACATTTAGATTAAATTCGATCTGAACAGACTATAATGGCTGTGTTTACTACTGTTACAGCGAGAGCAGTTGCAGTGTATATTCGCGTAACTCTGACAGCTTTTTGCTTGGACCATACAGAATAAGCATCATCCTATCGCGATCGTCTATTCGCGCGTGAGCGAGTGAGACAACGCGCGGACCGAAACAGGATTATGATCACAAATAGTTACGATAATTGGGCTCTGGCAGTCTTAAATGGCCAAATTTAGTGGGTCGTACTATTAAACATCAACTTTAGAAGAAGTCGCTTTTGCAGTAACTTCTAATAATTCTCAATAAGTCAATTAAGCAATTCTTATTATGTGTACCTGTGGCGTGGGGTTCCTATACTTAACTCTATTCCTATCGGCTTCGCTTACCACTAACCTTTTGAAAAGCCTCATCCAAATCTGCTTATTATATAGGCTAGGGCTTCACTATCAAGGAGAACCAGCCTTCGCCACTGGTACCCTACCATTTTACCTACGCTGTTCTATTGAATAATGTTGAAACAGAATTGTTAGAAGATACATTTTTATTCTATAACGATAGGAATACTTACCTTGTTGTCAATTATTTCATAGTTTAAGAATAACTGAATATGGCCAATTTAGATCTGCAGGTCGTCACTCGTCGAATACGCGTTAAATGTTGTCCTGCACATACTAATTTTTATAAATTAGTATGTGCAGGACAACATATAACGCGTATTCCAGCCAGCCATACACGTAACGGTGTAGCTGACAGGCTTGTCTGCACAGTTATACCTGTCAGGCATTCTTGAGCTGAGTTGTATGAAAACCCGCACAGCTGTGCAACATACACGCTCCGGTCTATCTGTACAGGCGAACCTGTTAGGTATACCGTTACGTGTATATGGTTAGCAATAGCATAAAAGAATGGAGTTTTCCAAAACAATACTGTCCAATTTCGCTCACAATAATTTTCTATCGGGACCAAATTTCCTAACAGCATGGAAAGTTGCTAGTTTCTACATATTTTTTAAATATTTTAGACTTAGTTATATTTCAGATTTTATTGAATTTAGTGCCAGTGGACCAACTTGAGTAAACAGAGAAAACCAATTTGCGGGTCGATTACTCGAAAATGGTTTGCATTGTTGATTGTAAGAAGACCTATTCGACGATATTTTGTGAATAAATTGTGACTAAACTGGACCAGAACAGATAGCGACGCTAATGATACCTTCCTGTTGGAGTAGTTTATTGGCACACCCTCAGCTCACCCACAAGCAACATTAGCTAAGCCCCACAACTTTATAGCTACAGAGTACAGACCGTATCTTAACAAAACGAAACAAAAAAAGATGGATATAGATAGGACTCCTCATTATAGTTGGGCATAAAAGATTTTTTGTTAGTCCCAACGAGTTATTTACGAGTGGTAAGATTTAGAAGCGTGGGCCGAGAGAGCGTGGGCAACAGTTTACTTCATTCTAATTACTCGAGTTTATGGTGTTGAAATAATCTTAGTGGAGTAGCATTAATTATGTTTTACGATTATGATTACATATTACATGTCATATTTTATACTTGTATATCTAAACAAGATTTTAAGATATGTTTGGGTACTTACCTAATACTTAGCTAATGTTCAAAAAAAATTTTTTTACCTTTTGAAAACTTGTTATCTATGTATAATCATTTACCCTTCCGTTCCGGCTTCGCCGTAGTCGACTTAAGACTATTGAAGATACATTACTACGTACAAACTACAAGAAGTACAATAATTTAACTGCCAAAATATAGTACAAGCAAGTGCACCCCACATACAAGTTGCGTGTTTCATATTTCGAGGTTTCTACGTCTTTTTATCTTAACTTCTTTTAATTTCCTTTGGCTCTTCATGCAATCTGACTGTGCTGGTCCGTTCCGGATTATTACCTCGGAATTCGGAGTTTCTGTGAGTGATTATGTCGTCGGCAATAAGGTCTTGCCAGAGTTAAAATAACTTTGTGCTTGGTTACTGGTCGTATTCCATAAAAAAATAATTTCTACTCAAAACTAGTAATCAAAGTTTTCTCGTAACTTTGCCAAAGGTTAAGAAATACCACATAATGACTAACAGTACCAGTTTAGCCTTGACTTGCCTGACCCTCGATCAGCTGTTGCGAGGACAATCGTTATTTAGTTGTGATTTTATATACGTATCGAGATTTGTTTGTTTGAATGTGTAATAATGTAGGAGGTATTAATATAAATAACCTAGATATAATCTAGGAAATAACCATTCAATACCTAAGCGCAGATTACTTACTAGTGCCTAAGTCCTAACTACCTATAACCTATGAGCTAACTATGAGTTATGACACTGAGGGTAAGGAGTAGTCCTTCGGTTTTACATTCGCTTATTATATAATAAGTGTCGGATAGCTAATTCGGCAGTAATGTTGCATCTTACTTTATATCGAGTGACGGAGACAAAACTTGCAAATATGCTATCAGACACTTATCAGTTGATTCTAGAAAATAATGAGTATTTTTGCATTTTTTTCTGGCTAAAAATGTTTCACCAAAAAGTAACCTAGCTAAGCTAGTACCTACTGAGCCCGGAAGCCATTAGCCAGGTACGACCGAACAACACAAACCCCCGCCGCCCGCCGCCCGCCGCCCGCACCGTCACAACTCGCAGCTAACTTCGCTCGGTCGACGATTACCTACCTATTTGGTAACGTATATGAAACTTTTCGCCGAGCGCCGATCAATAACATGCCCATTCGCAATCTGAAATAAACCTTATCGCGTACGTGCAGAGTCGTATCTCCCGCTGCAGGCCTTCGATGCTTTCGTTCGGCTGTTGCTAAGCGCGTTTCAGCGAGGAGGAGGGATCACCAACCTTTTTCTGGGGCGACCCTACACTTTCACCTTTACAATATTGTTTCTGAGCTACTCTGTTTCTCGTTTATGTTGTTTTATAGAAAAAGTTTCATATTCATAATTACATTTTATGCGCGGTAAATAAAAATTATGATTATTAAATAATATGTTAATTATTATTGTACTTTATTTTATATTTTGTAATATTAAATACATATTTAACTAAGTAATTCGAAATCGAAAAAAATCATATATTCATTACATCGTAGCTTATATTACAAGTGTTAAAATACTCCATTAAATATAATTTATTTTTAAACGTTCATTCCGCATCTTCGACTTAGTTAAAAAAGTCATTAATCTAAAACAGATGCTTAAACTTTTACAAAAAAAGCTATTAATTCTCACACATGTTCCAAAATAATCATTTAAAAGGCGAAGAAAAACACAACGAAATAGAATTATATAAAAAAGTTTTTACGATCTAAAGTGGGGAGATATTATTAAAATAAGAACAAAGAGAACGGGAATAATTGATCAAAAGCGACCAATTACAAAAACACAACAAGTTACAAAAGCTACACGTAGCTTTTGTTTAAGTACGGAAGGAAGCTAACGTTATGTAAGGCGAACATAAATAATCGTTGAAACGAGTAAAAATGTGCAAAAAAAAAGGTTGGCAACGGGGGAGCGATACCATAAATGCACCAGCGCAACGCGCGCGCGCCATCGCGGCAAAACGGCGAAAGCGGCCGCATCACTGCCGGGACAAATTGCACCTTACTTATTTGTGATAAGGGCGAAGCGGGTGTCCAAGTCTTTGTGAAGGTCGCGGGCGGTTGCGACGTTACGTCGCCACGCGCGTGTGCCAGTCACGTCCGCCACAGGAGCGATGGAACAGCTGATTGTCATCATCACTTACAAACTGGCTAACAACATCATTTCACATGTACCTACTTAACTAATATTACATACAATTGGACACTCTCTGTGGCACAGTGGTTAGCGCGTGAGCGCTCTAGCCGGAGGTCGCGGGTGCGAATCCCGCCGAAGTAACAAAAAGTTTCCTGTGTTCCTGAGGCATTGATGTGTATTATACTAAAACTCTTAAATAGGTATATTACCTACTTCCGTTGTCACTTCAACTTCAAAGTTCTTCTTACCACGGGATCAGACGGACGCGGACGCGGACCTGGAGTTAAAGTGTCCAATCCGTCCATAGATATATTATTATTAATGCAGGTAAACCGTGGTCTACTTTAGGAATAAGACAGTTTTTAAGAATTAGTTTTTTTAGTCAAAAAAGTAATTCAAGCATTAAAAATGTTATGCTTATTAAAATAATGATGTCTTAAGCGTAATTTTAGCTGTTGCCTAAATGTGTGGTAAATTACATTATTATGTATCGCTGCGCACATAGCAACAGATCGTCAGCTGTGCCGAGCGTGCCCGAGCACATCCGCGCGGCCCCGAGCGCCCCGAGCGTGCCCGAGCACATCCGCGCGGCCCCGAGCGCCCCGAGCGCCCCGAGCGCCCCGAACACAGCCGAGCGGCCCCGAACACGATTGATTTGCTCCTTTGTTCGCTTTGACTAAAATTGGACGAGCATAGCAACGATTCTATTACTGTGTCCTTGCTGTTGACTGTTGTGCAATGCTCTTCGTTTAGTAGATTGTTCTATTATAGTTTCTAATATACTTTCTATTCTATGGAACAGTAGGAAGGAAGTTATAATAAGAATAAAATCTGTTTATGAGCCTAATTAAAACTAATTAATAACCTCTAGAGGTCGGCTTGTGTTTATATAAATTTGACCATAATTCATATTATTTTAATTCTTAAGTACCCACATTATACAGTATACACAATTTGATATCGGTTATAACGACTTTCGGCTATCACGACCATAATCTAGCGTCTCCCTGCAATGTCGTTTTACACCTTCGGTGCTGCGCCTGAATCAGTAGACTTTCCCAAAATGCTATACGACTTACGAGTCAGTTCTGATTAATTATGCATTATAGACTTTCCGTTCCGACGGCGCGTATCACTCGACACTTAAGACTCGTAGTGAGCACTATGTTTGAAAGTTAATTTCTCTTTGAAAATTCTATAATTCTCTTATTTTCATGCAAAAATGGCTTCTACATGAATGACACAAGTATATTTGTCCGTAGCACGGGGTTCCTGACATTATTTTACGAGATATTACGTACCTATCTAATTATATATAGTATAGCACGCCCGTAGGCGACATCTTCCTAGGTTACGAGTCAGAAATAATACGGACCGCAACCGATTACAATTCTATCGACAAATGGCTAGAGATGTGAAAATAACATTATCGATTACACACAAAATATTTACTTTTTATGCTTCGCTGCTACCACCAAATGACGCATTTCACAGAATGTGAACTTTTTGCCTGTACTGGGACTATTGAAAACTAAGATCTGGTAATTTTTTATTCTTTTGCTATCAAGGATATAAAATTTCAAATTTGAATTTCTTCTAAATTAATGGTGATTAATAGTTTCCTGCTTTGCGCACGGTTCGGTGCTCGGTGTACGGTTACTCCTTTGGTTCAAAAATTGCACACATAACCTTTCTTGTCGCAACATTGGACATCACTAGTGCGTTAGTACCACATTCGACTCGTACTTTTTAAACTATCCAGTGGGCTAGTATTTAACATAACAAACAAAACAATATATTTGTCTTATCATATTTTCAATTACTGTATGAGATATCAGCGTAGCAAGATGGGAGAGAACAACATTATCGACGCCGCATTTGCGCATTTGCGGAAAGTACGCGATCGCTCTGATCTGAAACGTGTAGCAGCGAACGTGTTAACAGATTTTCGCCGTAGCGTAGGTAGTTATTACTTACTAGTTATTTACTAGTTTAAAACTAGGCTCATAAGTATTTTTTTTGTATTCAATATGTGTTTTTTCACTGTTTTCACCGCGTAATCCACAGGCGAAGAGAGACCCGAATTAATCCATTCCCATGATAATACCCAACCCTTTTTATATTTACGAGTTCGCCCCTCGGTTGAAATCTGGAGATAACCGCGGGTAGCTGGCTGTTGACTGGAAAGGTTTTATCGCTTGGTTCACTTTTCGCTAACGTTTTGTTACTTATCCTTATCAGTAAGTAGTGCTTAATTATTAGGTGAAATCCTTTGGAGTGAGCTATAGTGTATTAAGTTTTTATAATAAATTTTCAAGACTTCGGGCCAAATACTGAAACGTTAGTTAAATTATGTAACGCTCAAGTCACACGCTATCCTTGTCATCTCGGTTAGCAGAGACAGCGAGAGCCGGTGAATAGCAGGCTCTTAACTTTGATTGGCGTTTCAGTATTCGGCCGATAGCTACATAAGGATAATAATAATATGCATGGGCTTCACACCACGTCAATCTGGCCCCGTGCTAAGTATCCGACCCAGGTTCCAGACAACGGGAAGTATATTTAACACTTTTAACAAACTAAACATATATTTAAATTTTTTATTATATTATACACATACTACTAACGGAAATATAACCGAAGTGGTCTAACGGAACCCTAAGATAAATGTAGCCTAAGTTAAACCTTATAACATCAGTTAGCTGCCAGTGAATGTCCGGTGAAAATCGGTCCAGCCGATTCAGAGATTGGGCGGAACAAGCAAGACAGAAGGACAGACAACATTTCTTATTTATTGTAAGTACCTTATGTATTTTTATATGCATTTAATTAAAAACTGTTAATTTAAAATTACGAACAGACCGTTGAATTTTATTTATATGTATGTTAATAATCAGGCTCGTATATTTTCGACTGTCCTTCCCAATCAAAATGGCCGACTCGAGTGGACCGAATGATTATTGTTTTATGTGTTTTAAACAAATACAATTCATATTCTATACGAAAACAAATTCATTGAGGACTTCTTTCGACGATACGGAATTAAAAATTCTGATTTTTTCAGAAATTACTTTACGACTTGTCGTCAAGGAAAATGTGAATAGCCGTCACACACCGGGTGTTTTTTTTATACCTGGTCCTGGATTAATATACTTATATGTTTTTATAATAATATAATATACTCACTAGACGTTTCTTGCGACTTCTTACATACAAAGTGAATCCCGCAGAAACCGTACCTGAGTAAGGTACGGTTCCTGCGAAAAAGTAAACGATGTCCTTGCCCGTGGTCTATTCTATTGTTTTGTTTGTTGTTGATTTGTTTCATCAAAATAGGCCCAGTAGTTTCGGAGCCTATTCAATGCAAACAAACAAACAAATCTTTCCTCTTTATAATATTAGTAAAAAGTAGACAACATGAGAAATTGAAGATATTGTTTATACATCCAACCGACAATTTGTAACATTTTATAATCCAGAAAATATAATGTTTTGGAGATTGGTAAATGGAAATTTTTGGAATAAATTGAAAAAGTGTGTTCAAGATATTGAGTGTTCGCGTGTGTGAATTTCTCTGGGCGAAAATACAATTCCGCAGTGTACAAAAACTTGAAATTTATGAAACAGCTCTTTGTATTCTCCACTCAGGCCAAATAAAAAAGGTGAAGACAGAGCTGTGTCAAACAAAAACTGAGGCTCGGCCGGTTGCGCATGTTGCTACGCACTACATACATAAAAACTACAGCTCGCTTTACAAGGTAAGGCGTAGTTTCGTTGCATGCGTCTGCAATGTGCATAAAACTGGACCGGCCTCACTGTGTGGTTCGAACAACTCTGTCTTCCCTTTTTTATTTGGTCTGAGGTCGAATAATAAGTCGAAGTGGTCTTCTCAATTGGTACGGTCCCACTTTAAATTTTAATGGCGTTTATTTCGGAGCAGAGTTATTTGTTTTTTTAGATATATTCCATGCCCAATCCTATTAAAGACAATGTATAAAGAAATAGGATTTAAAGAGCTGGAAATTGTGACGTTACGGTGTTGCTGTTTGTGTACCCATATTATGTACCCAGTACAGCCCATAAGAACGTTTTTAGATCATCGACAATGCTTTGTAACTTCTATCATTGAAAAGTTCTATCATTGACGGTACAATGTCAACATTTTATCTGCTATTACGACCATAATATCGGTCCTTTCAATGTCGTTCAAGATTTTCACTGTAATAAAAAATTCAATAAACAACCATCCCTTTGGGTTTAAAACTATTTATGACCCTGACATTGAATGGACCATCAAGCCAAGGTCTTATGTATATTTAAATCGTTTCTTTGTGAATCCCAAATTTTAAAGAATGATTTTGACAAATAACGTATAGACGATAGTTTTATCTCGGTTAAGAGTATGATAAACCTTCGCTTTTTGAACCATAGAATATGTTTTTTTTCGCGTTTTTGGGACAATTTTTTGTCCCGTTTCTTGGCTGACACAAATCGCGAGGCTCCGACGAGGGTGACAGGTGAAGTCCGCCTCTCTTACTAGAGTATCCATAACATATAGAGAATCAGGGACAAATCTCTTGAGATGAAATTGAAGAAAGAATAAAGTGGGCTGTAGGAACACCCAGTGTACACCCACCCGTACAGAAAATACGGGATAAGTCCTGAGGTATGAAAAGCATAATAAAAGAAACCAAGTGGAACCTGCTAATTGTTCGTAAAAATGTTTCGTTTCTTTGTAAAAAAAAAACCAATGAATTACATACCAAGTATTGTTTATAATTTTACCAAGTATAATATAATGTGTCTGTTTACTTTCGGGGTTGAGTTACTTTACAAAAAATCTTATCTTGTAGATAATGTTTAGCTGAAAGTATAAATATATGTCTCACAGTCAGCTCTATACCTTACTATGTATTTTATAATTTAAACGAGACAATCTTGTATTTATATAATCAACTAAGACAAACATCGTGTAACGGGGGCCGGGCGTACTATATTCAGTATTCACATAGCTATATAACGACGTCGAAAAACCTATTGTACATGATATAATTTATATTTATAGGAAATATTTCATGTTTGTTAGTTTGCATTGGCTTCCAAACTACTGGACTGGTTTTCATGAAATTTGGCACACATATAGAGTAGACGACGGGGAAGGAAATATGCTACTTCTTACCGCGCCTCAATGTACGGTTCCCGCGGGAACCCCTTTTGCGCGTACGAAGGCGCGGGCAACATCTAGTCTAGCAATAAAAATATATCAAAAATTTCTATTATGGCAGTCCGATTGGTAATTTCGTATGCATCATTTTTGCTTTGTTCGAAAATTCGGAATTTAACAGATCAAATGCGATTTAACTTTTAAACGCATCACAAAAATGTAAAAATACTGTAAGTACATAACAACAATAAGCCCTTTTTATTCGGAATTGTAAAACAACGCGTTCTTTACGTGTGTTTATCTGTCCCGGCCATCTCCACACGGGATTAAAGCCAACCGTCCGGAACTCGGACAAAGGAGGAAATAGGCTCTTTGTGTGAATCATTTTCGGACAATAGTTTATTTTTTAATTAAAAATGTAGCGCTTCCTTGTGAAAGTGAAACAGGTCGATTACAATTTCAACTTGTGTTGTTTCCATTTTAATCTGTGTACTGTGTAGGTATGGGGAAATATCGTTACTGATGTGCCGACATACGATTGAAATCACTGAACGGATTGTTATGTAGGCATATAAAATGTGTACGGAGAAACGCGGGGATAGGAAAGTAGTGTCATATTATACATTTGACCTCATCTAATGAATTAACTATTGGAGCTTACCATCTACGCCATTTCTAGGGCATCCCTAACTCCTAACTCCTAACGTATCTCGACGTTGAAGGGAACGAAGGTGACCACTGACCAGCGACCGTGATTATAGTTCACCAAAACCGTGATGGACTTGGTTAAAAGTATTAATATTACTTGAAAGTTGTGAGGATGGCTGGATGTTTGTTACTCTTTAACGCAAAAACTACTGAACGGATTTTGATGAGATTTGGTAGTAGTTTAGGCTCGGCATTAAAACATAGACTTTTTTTTCCGGAAAATTAGTCTTCCCGCGGGATACTCTATAGTATATTTACGCGGGCGGTGCCGCGGGTAACAGCTAGTTATAAAATAAGCGTAGGAAATGTATAACGCCCTTGCTAATAAAAATATTTACACAATGTACAAGATACACAATGTTTTGTCCTCGTCTGATACGTTGGGAAAGTAGCTTGACACACAAGGACAAAACATTGTATAGCTTATTCATTGTGTAAATATTGTTACTAGTAAGGGGGTAAATATCCTGAGCATGACAATTGTAACATAAAAACTACTGCGGACTACGTACATTAAGCCTGTAGTTTATTGAATAAAAAATTAAAAAAAAAAACTTATCTCGTCGTGTGGTCACCCTCGTCCTCCCGTTAGGTTCCCCGAAGTGTAGGTACCAAGTGTAGGGACAGGTTCTAGGCTTTAGGTCTAACTGTTAGTATTTACATTTACCGCCGCCATCGCCGGGGAAACCGGTTTAGCTTCGAGTCTGTTACAAACTCAAACTATAGCTTCTCCGATTGGTGTGACTGAGCCCTCGTACCCACGAGAGTCTTTTTGTGGTCGCGACAGAAAAAAGTGCACTGTAAATAGAACTCTGCACCAGTACCAATACGCCAATTGAGTTGAAATCGAAGTGTCAAGTGTCAAATGTCAGATTTGACAACTCCACACAATTTTCAGCTCTTTTGTATTAGCGCATACCTAGGGTTCTATTTTCAGTTCCTATTTTTTCACTAAAAACGCTCGTGGGAACGTAGCCTGAGGCTTGTTGCACAATCTACCGATATGTCAGATAGCTTATTTGCATGTACTGTCTCTGTGGCTTGTTCTTTTAGCAAATTATTTCTAGACGAGATGTTGCCCGCGCCTTCGTACGCGCAAAAGGGATTCCCGCGGGAACCGTACATTGAGGCGCGGTAAGAAGTAGCCTATTTCCTTCCCCGTCGTCTACTCTATATGTGTGCCAAATTTCATGACAACCAGTCCAGTAGTTTCGAAGCCAATGCTAAGTAACAAACATGAAATATTTCCTATATAGTATATCATGTACAATAGGTTTTTCGACGTCGTTATACATATAGCTATGTGAATACTGAATATAGTACGCCCGGCCCCCGTTACACGATGTTTGTCTAAATTTCTCAATTATTCATAATTTTAATTACCAATTTGGATATTTTTAGCTTTTTATGAAACGCATTTACTGCTGCGGATCACGAAGTTTCTAAATCTCAGAGAAAACAAATAAAGAACTAGACGAGTAACGTCACGTCGATTCAGTTTCGGAGATAGCATCGGACACACACACAGAGGCATCTCATGTTTGTTAGTTGGGCGTGAATAGTTGGACAGAGGCGACACTTGAAACAAAAATCCGTAATCCGTAAATCCGTTAGTTCATTCGAGTCCTACTGAGTACAATACGGTTACTTATAATTAAATTTGGCTAGTGCTACAGAAGAAGTCAGCTGGGTGGGTGTGGTGCATCTTCTTGTCTGAGAACTGTAAAAGAAGACTATAAAGAATCTTCTAGAGAACTGAAGCTAGCCACTTTGCAGCGTGATGGCCTTAGCTTCCTCAGTCCTCGCATTGAGCAGGCTAGCGCTGCTGTGGACAGCGGCCTGTATATTTCCTAGTTCTCTATGACGATTGATGATCGATGACTTCAAAACTAAGGATGGGCTATGACGTACATTGGACGGACAAATCTTTCATAGAAATAAAGTTACGCCATCTTGATTTCAGAAATTTTTGTCAAATAAATGCGGACTGATTGTACTGCGGAAAACAAATGTCATAATGTCAAGATGACAAATGTCAAACCTCAACCGTCCCAAACAACCCCAAAAGTGGGTCAGTTTAAGTGTAGACACCTCTTGCTTCAACATGCCTCGCCTATAATATAAGGTATGGTAAAATCAATTTCGAATATTTTGGGTATATGAGTAATTTTATTTCATTTAATTAATTTTATTCGATTTTTTTTTGCCTAAACGTGTAAAATGTAAAAAACATAAGCGGTAGATCATATTATGCTCAAAATATCTCAAAATTTATTTTACCAAACCTTATATAGAGGTCTATGATGATGATCTCTTTTTAGGCTGGGACTATATTATGATCCGGAATCCGGCGGGCCTGTGAAAATTCAGAGCACTGAAAATAGAACTTTGCAAACTTTGAAAATAGTATTACTATAGAGTCGAAAATCGAAGTGTCGAGTGTCGAGCTGTCATATTTGACATTGATATTTGACTCGACACTCATGTGTTCGATTTTCAGCTTTTTTGTATTAGCGTGGAGTTCTATTTTCAGTGCTCTGAATTTCTCCCGGCCTTGCGGATTCCGGCAATATAGTCCCAGGCTTAGAACGTATATACGTATAAAAAACGTGAAGTGCAGTAGTGGTCACGTTACAAATCGATGATGATTCATATGACGACCTCTGTGGCTCACTGGTTGAGCGTGGTGGTGCTCAAGCCGGGGGCAGCAGGTTCAAATCCCGCCGAAGGAACAAAAAGTTTTTATGTTTTCCTGGGTCATGGATGTGTATTAAATATGTGTATAATACAATAAAAATCTTAAATATATTATCTACAGTATAAAAGTATTAAATATATTTCCGTTGTCTGGTACCCGTAACACAAGTTCTTCGAGAACTTACCACGGGACCAGATTGACGTGGTGTGAAGCGTCCATAGATATTATTACTATAATTGAAGTAGCTCCCTCTGTTATGCTGCAGCTGTGGACCTACGTGGGTGGACTCCGCGAGCCTCCGCGAGTCTCCGCGGACGGCACAGCAGCACCAGCAGGCCGCCAATCGCGCTATTGTTTATCGCTTAAATTCAGGTTCAACGAATTCTGGTTCGAGTCCGGTGCGGCTGAACGAATTTCAGTATCGCACTGTCCTTCCATGCTTTCATTTTTATTGTATTTTACAATTAATGTTTACATCATATATTCAACAATTTAACACACCAAAACGTTTCTTACGTTTCAGAAACGTGCGAGAGAAAGTAGCATCGTATTCACTTTTTGTTTTGACAGCGTTTGCGCTCGGGCTGCGATCCAACTATCTGTCAAAACGTTAGCGCGATACCGAATCATTCAAAAAGTCGAGTAACGTTCACGGTTCCTTTACGATTCAACTGAAACAGCTTAGTGCGATTGCCCTGCAGGCGTGTGGGCGGCCGCACAATATCTAGCAGGTAGTGGGTTTGATGTTTGTTTAGTTCTAACTTCGTTATACATGTCGACCATATATTATAGACGAGGAATATCGAGGCAAAAACTGTCCCCACTTAAATGGCCCCACTTATAGGGTTTGAGGGGCCATTTTGACATTTGAGATATGGTGAAATCAAAATGGCGTAACTTTTTCTTGTATGAAGATTTGTTCTGTCAAATGTACGTCAAAGCTCACAGCTCACAGTTCATCCTTAGTTTTGAAATCATTGGTTCTCGTAGTTTATTTGTATTGTAAAGACGGCATGCAGTCGCAATACGAGATGACTACATCTAAATTATTTAGTTTCATTAATATACTCAGATATATTGAGGCATTACCACTTGGTAAATGTAACAAATATAATATTTGATGTGTAGTTTAGTAATTAGATACTTACATCTAAAAAGTACATAAACGTTTTTTTGTTTTTACTCAATTAGTAAACAAAACCTCCATCATTAGTTTACTAACATCATATACAAAAACATTCATTATGGGATGTATGAACTTAAACGCGCAAATATCGGAGATATTTACAAATATGTTCCTGCGGCCGAATACTTCATACACTTTAACCTACGCGTGACGTCACAGCTAGGTACGGCTTTAGTATGGAGCGTTTTCACGAGGCTTGCGAAATTTTGTATACAAATCGCTGTACCTTTGAAAATATTGACTTTTTATATACCGTTTCTTCTGAGAAATTACTCATATTTAAGAGTACTATTCATTTATGCAATAAAAAAAATCAGTAATCCAGCCTAATGTCAGTTTGATATCGTAATATTAATAACATAATGCGAACAAATTATGACCGAATATTAAGACACAACAGTCAACCTGTATATGAATGAGATTCCCTGATAGTACTGTTAGCGAGTGAGGTGGACTGTATAGTAATGAAGCTTAAATACGGTACTAAGATAACTATTTACTACAAATTAAAGAAGAAATCAAAATAATGGCAACTGTATTGAGTTCAGAGCGAACAACAATACAAAGGTATTAAAACAATGTCATATAAATAAACGTCAAAAAAATACAAACTCAAAACAGTAAAAAGCAAATTCGTGTAAAAACTTATGGCAATCCAGCCAGTCGCCAACAAGTACAATGTGTATGATTCCCATCAGCCAATCTCTTGGGTTGTATACCTATGTCGGTTATGTTTGTTGTGGAGTTCTTGACAGGTTTCACAAATAAATGATGCTCGTTAGTTCTTAGTGTTAACTGTTATGTAACCTCTCTCAGGTTATATAACACTTGCGCCCGAATTCTGAAAGGCTATTAAAAATTAAGAGCTCTCCTATTCACCGGCTGTCGCAGTCTCTGCTAGCCGAAACGAGAAGGACAGCATGTGACTTAAGCGTCACTTAATCTATCGTTCCAGTATTCGGACGTATTAATATAAAACTATATACATCATATTAATATAAAACTTGAACAGTTGTAAATACTTTTTTCTTTTCAGCTTAACATGTTATTTAATTTTGTTTGCTAGGTATTTGAAACATTGTTATAAACATACTAAATTGAAAACATTAATTACAATAACATTTAGTAGCTAGGTAGGTAAAAAGTAACACTGACTGGACCAGTTTCCATGATATTTCATTAAACTTCATTTCACTAAGTTGCAGTAAAACCACGTTATTAATGTCTTTCGGGCATCGTCATTTTTCATTAATCGTCTGGTCTGACACTTCTATAGAAAAACGAAGATTGCCGAAGGACCTTAGCAAGTTGATTGTACCGCACAAATGAGCTTATGAGGAAATGTTTGTGCCTTTTTTAAAACCCGACGCAAAAGTAGCGGTTTTATAAGTTTGACATGTCAGTGGTGTCGTAGCTTCAAAATGGATGAACCGATTTCGATCTAGCTTTTTTGTTTAAGAGGTGACTTAAACAAGCGTATTTCTAGCTATAGCTCATCATCATCAGTACGCTAACTGCTTGACAATGTCGGGGGCTGTTTGTATTTTTAAATTTTATTCATTAGCAAAATAGCACCGCAGTCAGATATCTATTCCGGACAATCCTGGCTCTCACGCGAGTACTTTGCCAAGGTTTTAGGATGTAGCAGACAATAGTTAAATGTTTTTCTGACGTACGCGTAGCCCATTGGCGAGTAAGAATTTAACTTCAAACAAAAATCTCTGAAAGCCAGCGAGTATTTTATCTGAGTTTTTTTACCGGTACTTTTCAGGCATAAGTTACGATAACGTTCGGTGGCTACTACGTTTTCGTTTAACATTTTGGTATCGCAAGGTGTAAATTGTTTCTCTTTTAATATATTTTTAAGCAAAGTATTCCTTTTATTTAGTCGTCGGACATTTTGTTGCAAAGCTCGTATCTTTTGTGTATTGCGCTGACGTAGTAATTTTTGTTTTCTTAAATCTTTTCGTAATCTGTATTCTGTCGGTGTATCGAATAGTGATTCCAGGTCCGAATCTATTATTTCAGGTTCTTCGATGTCTGGAGCGGAATTTTCTGCGATATCTGGAACGGATTCTTCTTCGACATCTGGATCGGATTTTATGGATACGTCGTAGTTTTGGTGTGAATTTGAGGGACCTGCTTGGTCTTCTAAAGTTTTTGGACTCGGCGCATCCTCATTAGCGCCAGACGTTGCCGGTGATAGGTTTCTCGTCGGTTTTGATGTTTTTTTAATCAATCGACGACCTTTTTCGGTCAAGTAGTAGTCGTCTTCTTGAAAATGCAGTGAACACACAACAGAAAACTTCGAAGGCCGCCATTTGCTGTCTCTCCTGCTTTGTCGAATAATATACATCCATTTATCGCGCAAAACGAAATCTGCCGGCAATCTGCAAACATTGTATACGTCGTAGAATAAATGGATAATTAGGATCTTTGCGAAAGTCCTAGGATTATTGCAAGGAACCGTATTATTTGATTCTGAAATAAATTTCGCTATCTTCCTAACAATATTCAGGATCTTCGCAAAACTTGAACCAAAAAGTAGGTTTCCCAAATGAAGGGCAAAAATATTGGCCAAAAAACTGGCAACACTGATAAACTTATGTTGAGGTTTTGTGTTCCGACTTCCGAGATAATGTAGCGGACATTTTAATAAATAACAGTATAAGAATTGTATACTCAATGTTGCCAGCAACGTCGTACGCGCAAATAAATAACCGTGATTTTGCTGCGATAAAAATAGCCTCCGTGATAATTCAGAGTCTAATCTACTACCACACCAAATTTAATAAATAATCAACAGTTACCTGTGAAACGACACTCCATCTTCTTTTTTCTCTTTTTGTGAGCTACTTTTACAATGTTTAATTACACAAGACGGCATTTTAACGTATAGTATTCAAATTAAATAGTTCGTGACGACTGACGTGTGAACGGTGTGACGCTTAGTTTGACACTGCAGTGAAATTGTATTCACTTTGGATTCTGTGTTAGCTTTGGTGGCTTCACTCGAATGGCGCGGCTAGCTCACTGTATATGTTGTCTAGCTCGCACGTGTGTGCGTCTCAGACCTCATTTCTTGAGGCCATACTGCAAATAAAAATTGAATATTTTTGTTCATAATTGTTCTTCTGTGTGTGTGTGTGGACCAATGTTTATGAAAACGAACGAACCCTGTTTATCGAACCCTGTAAACCCTTATTTAAACTGTATAGCATACTACCTCTACCCTGTCTGTAGATACATCTATGAAATGTGTTTATTCGTGAACAAAAATCTAGATCATTATTTTATAAAGAAGTCAGAAGTAGCCACCAAAAGCTCTAGACATGAATATAAATTAGTTGTGCCCAATCAAAGTCTAGGAATTTGTAGTAGAAATGCTTACTGAACTTAAACTTAAAAGAGAGTTACATGGATGGCTACTTAAAAAAACATATTATACAATCAATGAATATTTTAATGATCGAATAGATATCATGTAACATTCAAACGTTAAAAATGACACTACATTATATTTTATTAATTTAATTTGTATCTAATATAACATATCTTAATATATATAAATCTGAAACCTTTTATTTTGACGTTTTTATAATTTTAACTATATTTTATTCATTAATGTAATTATAACAACCATTTCTAATCTATTAAATATTATAATCTAAAATAACTATTGAAAACTGAAAATATTTGCACACTATTTATGTAGTAGAATATGTCGAACTCAATAAAATATGTAAACACCTACTGTACCATAATCTTGGCAAATAAATGAATCTGAATTAGAATTTATGTAAGCCAAAAAATACGGGATTTTACCCGGAACAAAAAAACTTTCAGCATAACATCGATTATTGTATTTGACTATCGCACCAGAGCTCACATTTATGTGCATGCCAATGATTTCAAAACTAAGGGTGGGCTATGACGTACATTTGACAGAACAAATCTTCATACAAGAGAAAGTAGTAAAGTGGGGCCATTTAAATGGGGACAGTTTTTGACTCGTCTATAATATATACGTCTATGGTGCTTGGGATAACGCGGCCATTGTGTGCGTGAGTACTGAGTAATTTTTAACCCTAGATCGCTCGATTTAAGGCTCCCACAGACGATAGGCCGATCGTTTCAGTTAGAACTGACGTCAGTTCGGCCTGAACGGATTCGAGCACACACACGGAAAAATCGCATAAGTTCGTTCTGGTTTGCCGCGAGCTACAGTCGTGTTTATTAATTGTGAACTCACTACGCTTGTACACGATACACGCCCGCACGGCCGCGGCTCTGGCGAGAACTGAAGTGATTTGTCACACATGGTCCGTTCAGTCCATCCGTACAGTCCAGAATTAATGTTGCCAACTCAGTTATTTTACAAACTTTTACTATTAACTATTTTATTCTCCCCTCCTTGGGAGGAATTTAGTTGTTAGTAGTGTCATTTTAGTAAGGAAGAGAGCCAGACAGTAATCATAATATGCAAAATGGCTTAAGTTAGGCACAAAAAAAGACAAAAAAAATATTTCGATACCTTATCATAATAATACATCGTAACATTCGTCCGTAATCCGTGGTCTACAAGTAAACAGCCTCCGTGGTCTAGTGGTTTAGAGCTTGGCTCTCGACTCGGAGGTCGTGGGTTCGATTCCCGCATTGGAACAACAAAAAATCTTGTTTCCAAGTTTGGTTAGGACAATGCAGGCTGATCACCTGATTGTCTGACAAGAAAGATGATCCATGCGTCGGATGGGCATGTAAAAAGTCGGACCTGCGCCTGATATCTCACCAGTCGTGTCGGTTATTCGTCCCACTGGGTTACGAGAGTAAAGGAAGAGAGAGTGCTCTTGTGTACTGCGCACACACTTGGGCACTATAAAATAACTCCTGCTTAGCTGGCCTGTTTTCAATTAAAACCGGCCACCGTCACTGAAATCAGTGTGGGGAGCTATTAATATTATTAACATTCGTCCGTAATTTGCTTAAAACTACCCGTTTAATTACAACATACGTAATATTTCGCAGTATATTTTAATTTAACGGGAAAATTTATAATATAATTCAATAAATAATAAAATTTTAATCTAACAAAATTTAAAAGGTGGTGGTTTTTTGGGGGCGTTAGGGATTTATAAGTTGACTAGCTTTTTTTGATAGTTTTCAGTCGTTTTTAGCACAAATCGACGCGAGTTTAGTTGTTTCGCAAAAACAGAGCTGGCAACACTGGAACGAATCGCTTCAGTCCATCCGGCCGACTGATGCGATCTCTAAATTGCACACAGACGATACGATTTTGCATCCGTTCAGGCCGAACTAGCCTGAGCGAGCGCTCGCGCTTTCCCGGCGCGCAGAGCGCTAACGTTTTAAACAACACCTAAAATACGGACGTAACTACGGGGACAAGTCAACAAAATCTAGAACCAACATCTTTTTAAGAAGACAAAAACCGACAGAAGCAAATGATGCATCCATCTGGCGATCATTTGTCTTGACGCCTGCTGATTCTCGTACAATACATTCAACTGACTCACTCGATGTATACAAATATTGTTCGTTATTTTGGCACAATGCATTGTTACCACCTGGCTGGTAATGATGGTGGGAACATACAACTGTAGCTGAATAAGAAACCAATTATAGGATTTGTAAAATAAAACCAATCAATTGATTCTTTTGCCAGTCTTTCTGGCTTCTTTCTGTCTTTCAAACTGTCAAACCGGTATTCTCGTAAACGTTAGGGCAGCGTATAACGCCTCCTGATCGGTCCAAACGTCACAAAATCAGTTTACGATAACAAGTCGCTTCACTTAAAATACAATCAAAGTAACAGCTTCCGTGGTCTAGTGGTTAGTGCTTGTCTGTGTAAATGTCTATAAAATGTGTATTAATGTATATGAAATACATCGGCTCAATAATTTGGTTTAATATTTTTGTTACCAAAAACATTAAATTGGATTTGAACAGAATACAGATTATAGCTAAATGATGAAATGCAGTTATTTTAGTAATGTGTAGTCAGTGGCAATTAAAGTACATTAAAATAGCCTTTTAAAATGTATAAAACGATCATATTATGCAATATTTTATCTTTATGACTGGCCGTTGTATTAATGAAGCTGGCCATTAAGAAAATAACGATCCAAAAATACACATTCCCAACGAAATATGTGGAGGCTATTTATAAAGGGTTAGCTTAATCCCTGATACCAATTAGGTGTAATTTAGCCCTTAGGGCCTCACATCACGTGCGTGACAAGCTCCTTAACTACTGACCAATATTAAACAATTCAAATCTAAGCAATTTTCTCTCCCCTTGCTTTCACTTTCTATATAATTGTGGCCTTTATGGTGTAGGTAATAGGGCGATGCGTATTATGCAAGGGTAAGTGACGTCATCACCGGGAAGACAGGGACGGGTGATAGTTTATCTCTCTTCCCATGGAAAAGTACTCAGTTCTTTGTTCTGTGGTTTAGAGAATGTTTTGAAAATAATCATTAGGTTATCTATTTAGATGTAACGGTCGCATCGCGCATGTTCATTTGCTTTTGTAGATACATACATACAGTTTTGTTCCACTTTTGTGGAATTTAGGTGACAGGCGGCAAGCCTACTTAGTTACTTTATACTCGATTTCTGCTTATAATTATAATATTTTTTAAATAAAACTTTATAAAGCAGAGTAGCTAACAATAAGCTATTATATCGGTATTATAATCATTAAAGTAACAGTTTAGTACTTAATTAGTTTAGTAACACACATACTATACACATACTACATACTAAATACTAATGTGGCATTGTACACCACGCTAACCGAGTGCATTATATGCAAATCAGTTAAGACAAAGCAAGTTATCTTACTCTCGCATCTGTTTCATTTTTTATTTGTGATCGGCCATAGAGCACAGCACAATATATGGAGATATCTGTTAATTAGAAAAGTTCGTACACCCGCGTCCCGCAGTGGACTAGAGAAGTGGTGAACATCTCGGAAACCGGCACTGGGGAAGTTAGTCGGTAGGAGTATTAGAATAACTCGCTTATGCCCGCGGGTCCGCCCGTGTAAATACAGTATCCAACGGGAACACTGTACTTTTTAAAAGTAGCCTGTGTGTTAATCCAGAGCTTAAATTTTAAATTTGATATAATAGTAGATCATACCAAATTTCATCTAAATCCGCACAGTAGTTTTTGCGTGAAAGTGTAACAAACATCCATTCATCCATCCATCCGCACAGTCTTTCACATTTATAATACTAGTAGGATAGATACTTCGATCAGATCCAATACAATCTGAATGTGAACAAAACAACAGAACACAACTAAACTAGAATTATCTTTGTCTCACTTCAAGGTGTCCTATCAACCGTTTTAGCTTTTGTCTTCTATTAACTAACTAACCATATTCTCATTGTTTTCACCCTCTTCAATAGACAATTTTGCCAAGAACTCCTGTCTTTTTCCTTGTCACTATTTTCAATAACATTCTTCGAAGTGTCTCGTACACAAGAGAATATACGAGCTCTTTGATTTTCCACCCGGTCACCTCTGTGTCCCCCTCCCTGGAGTTGTGTCAAAGACTTTGATGCTTTGAGTCGAGTAGCTTTTAGCAAAACAACAACAAATGCAGCCTTACTAAATATATGTAGAGTACCCAGAACCAAGTAAATTATATACAATAACATTAAAACGTCCGTTTGTAATTTTAAAGTAATGTGTTTTACTAACATATCTGTCTGTTTGTTCCGGCGAATCTCTAAAACGGCCGGGGACCGATTTTCACGAGTCTTTCACTGGCAGATAGCTGATTTTATGAGGAGTTACATACGCCCGAAATTAATAATCAATCTTAATCTCAATTTAGTTATCTGAGATCAAGATTTCAATACATTTCAACGATCCTAGGATTGACTTCACGTCAATTTACTCAATTTTTGTTTGAAAATCTAAGATTGAAGTCAATCTAAGATTTTAGATACGTTATTATTTTCGGGCGTTAGGCAACTTTTATTTTATCTTAGGGATCCGTTCCGTTATTTCTACGCGAACACAGTAGCGGCCACCAGCTCGTTCAAACTATCCATTGGTGATATAGGTTTGTTACGACTTACATGTGATACATAAATCATTATGTATTTTATTATGCAGCTGTTTAAATGATAATACATATCTTGACAGTTGGAAAATGTACGATTCCTGTGAATTCAAGTTTAATTTCAACGGAAACTCAGTAGCAAGTAACAACGAATAGCGCATATAAAGTATTTTTGGTGTTTATTTTATTTTTATCGGTGTTTTGACTTGACTTTCCACTTGTGTTTAGTACCTGGTCGAATTTCTTCGGTTGTTCATTATTTTTTCTAACCAGACTTGCCAATGGCTAAAACCCATTAAAGGTGTAGAGTTACAACTGACGTACACGCGTTAACACACGCACACACGCACACACGCACACACATCACCCATTTTTTGTGAAGTTCACAAAAAATGCATAAATCTTCACTGTTTATACCTTTAGGGCGCAGTACCTGTCTCTAAGCCGGTGCATTGCATAATTAAAGTCTCCTGCCATTCAAAATATATCTTAAGGTTAGGAAAATAAAGTTCAAAATATACGTCCTATTACAGTTATTATCCGGCTTTTGACAATGACTGCAAGCAAAAACCAACCTAATTCCTCAGTGTTAGAGTACAAAATTTAATCAAACAAAATTAGAAACTTATTTTAATGTAATTTGCATTTTAAAATTGTGGTCATAAAGTTGATATTAATCTGAAGACACATTTTGACATAGCAAGGGCACGATGACGTCACAGGGTGGCTAGGGCCCACGTAGCTGCACGTAGGGATGGTTATTTTGAGCTATCCGAAGATATTTTCTCGGCTATTACTTTGTTGCTGAAGGGAAAAGGGCGAGACGGAGCCCATTAGGACTGATAAGTACTCATGTTCTTAGTGAAACTGCCTCCGCCTGGGCTGAACGGATGCCTCAAGGGCTGGCTTATTAAGCATTGTCTTTTACATGGGCCTGTTGTGCGATTTGCGACAAGTTTTATGGAAATAATCTAGCAGAGACCACATAACACTAAATGGGTATGGGTATTAAGGGCTTACGAAACAGATCAAAGTTCTGTAGCCATGCGACAATATTATGATAACTGATAATCTCATGATAACAAGCAGCCTCCGTGGTCCAGTGGTTTAGAGCTTGGCTTTCGACTCCTGTGGGTTCGAGCCCCGCGTTGGAACAAAAAAAATATTGTTTTCAAGTTTGGGTAGGACAATGCAGGCGGATCACCAGATTGTCTGACAAGAGAGATGAGCCATGCATCGGATGGGCATGTAAAAAGTTTAGAAACTGGTCGAGCAGGAACTTTGTCGGTATTGTATACACACAATATTTCCAAATCAAATATTGAGACCTGAAAAGATTTCGTTTTAGCGTGGACTGAAGACACGAAGATCCCCGATGACATCTCAGCAAAAGGAGGGCTATCCCCAGTCCCGGCACGTCCCGGAGCCCTTTTCTGGGCCCTAATAATCCCTGACTCACTTTTTGCGACGGTTTACTTTTTACCTGCTAAGGTTAAACGGTGCCCTTATTCAAACGAAATCAGGATCCTTTACAAATACTCCTAGGCTCAATAAGGGCTGTTTACATGATGACGTCAGCAGTACTTAAGGAGGCCTTGAATCTGGATGATAAGATGAAAATCTTGCGACTTTGTGACGATACGTCTTTCTCCCGTAAAATCGGCTAGATATAATGTGGACAAAAATCATTAGTTTTGGGCCTTGACCTTTGACCTTTGTAGTTTTTAGACTTTTTTTTTGTTTGCCATGCCACCTTTTTGCAAAAGGTCGAAAAGCTCTTAAATTGAGCATGGCAAACTTTGACAATACGTACTCTTGTACTCCTTATTACGGATTGATTAAAGAAAGTTGATCAAAGTATCGATTCCAGTAAACAAATACTCGTTAACGAACTTCAAAGGATTTTCGGATGAGAGTTACTTTAATGCGGTTAAATCTTCGAAATTTATGAAGCCCTACGCTCGGGGCTCTACCTAATTACTTACTTTATTACTGGGCTAAGGGCTTTAGAGATGTTTAGCGTGTTAACAGTTTATGGCTGTCGTTAACCAGCGGTAAGCCGGTATTGAGTAGAGCAGGCCTACTCCTCTTATTAATTACTGGCTCTTTCCCGCGACGTTGGGTAGAATCTGTCCCACGATTACGGTTCGTTTTGCTGGCATAAAAGGTTGGCCTATATTATTTTATTAATTCGTGATGCAAACAGTTTCACTACAGTTTTTCGAGAATTGTGCAATGTGCATCCGGAGGAGTATGACATTTGGCCGGTAAATTAAAGTTTATGTGGAGGAAGGTGGAATGTTAAGAAATACATAAAATTAATAAAAATCACAACAACACACACTACCTCACATTACTAACACACACTGGCGTGCCTTTGATAGCTACAGCTTTGTCACACGTTGACGTTTGTCAATCTGTCACAACATTGATTTTATTTTTCTATCACGACGCAAAGGAACCTTTATAAGTTTAAACTTAAAATTGTATGAATTATTATGGGCGAACTTCGACCACAGGTCCTCTAGTACAACTGAATTGGTTAACCAGTGTTAATATGTATAAGATTATTTTAGTAACAGAACCGTACAAAATGTAAATGTTTGATGACAAAGTAACACCCAAAGGGAATCCTAAAACATTACTTGAGCGAACGCGCTCGCTTTAATTGTCACTTAGGCGCTTCTTTGTGGGGGTGAAGACGGTAGGGGAGGGTACGGGGGGAGTAATCCTGAAATCCTCTCATGATAAGACACAGAGAAAATGGAGACAGAAGGCAATCTCGTGTGCGCGTCACGTTTTGTACAAGTAACAATATACGCGAGGGGGAACGCTTTATACAGAAAGTCGATTCTGTTCGTGTTGAAAATGTAGTCTCGTTTTCCTCTCACATGCTATATCTCTAGCACACGCCTGGAATCTTGCGTGTGCGTGTGCGTGTGCGTCAGTGTGAGACTGAAACGAGCTAAGCTGCATCTTAACAGGTTTAACCGTAGTAGTGGCGTAGTAGGTAACTAAGGCGGATTCGAACTGGAAGCCATAGAGGTGGTCGTTGTATTGTATTGTGTGCTTTATCCGTACGTGTATAAAGCGTGTCTTCTGTCTTTCCTTATTCTGTGGCATACCCGCGAGGGGTGTGACGACGCACCGGGGGCCGCCATGTATC
Source organism: Phengaris alcon alcon (assembly GCA_037179445.1). Lineage (NCBI taxonomy): Eukaryota > Metazoa > Arthropoda > Insecta > Lepidoptera > Lycaenidae > Phengaris > Phengaris alcon. Next base: position 12,310,677 of record JAYRCH010000021.1, on the reverse strand, counting down.
GCAGATTACAAGTCGAAGTAATCAGTAAACGTGTTGTAAATAAATTATTTGCCGGTCTCACGATGTACTTGCGAGATTGGATTTGGGTTACGAATGTTGTCAACAGTATTAGATTTTCATGTTATGTCATTATAAGGACATATATAAAACAATATTCGGAACAATAATCAGTACCCTGCAAATCTAATAACACCATAATTATCAATTTATGACATTCACGCAAGTAAATTATTTTTATCGTAGTTTTTAGGTAATAAATAAAATTCGTAACGATGCCATTCGCCAGAGTACTAAAGTCACTGAGATTGCTCATAGAGATACCACGCTGGGCCCGGCCATGTCCGCAGACGGACAGACGGTCGATGGAGCCGACAAGGGTTAGAGTGGAGACCACCCTTAGGCAAACGTAGTGTGGAACGTCCTGCGGTACGATGGACGGACGATTCGAAGAAGGTGGCTGGCAAGTGGCAGCCCAAGGTCGGGATGGTTGGCGCTCATTGGGGGAGACCTACGTTCAGCGGTGGACAGCGATGATGATGATGAACATAGTTTTTGATTATCGATAATTTACAACAATAGATAACGTTAATCGGATTAAAAAAGAACGTTGTAATATACTATTACTACGTAGGGAGCACACTCAAGTGTCTGCTTGCGCTCTTGCTATCATTCTGATTCCTATAAATTATCCGTAGTTATAGGAAACCTTGAAAACAGTAATGCCCACAGCTACGTAATAAATTCAATAGAATAATATTTGCAATGTTATTGTAGAGTTTATCTCAGCTCTGTGTAATGCGGTTAGCGGCGACATCAAAGGTTCCGCTAACTGTAGTTTATATAGTTCAGTGATTACTACGTGGAACTGTGGCAAAAACAAATGGAAAATATCACCAGCTTTTCCACTAACCTCACCCACTGCGGGACAATGGGTGCGTGATCAGCCTGTACCCAGTACCGGTGTATGGGGTTTTTATGATTGAACAAAAATGTTTAATGCTGTATAATGCGACTTAGAAACCTGAATAAAGATGGCATCCCGAACGAGCTGTAATCTCTATAGATTACAGCTCGTTCGGGATGTAATATGACTAATATTATAAAGAGGAAAAGTTTGTTTGTTTGCATTAAATAGGCTCCGAACCTACTAGACAGATTTTGATAAAATTTGGCAGAGACATAGAGTAGACCACGGGGAAGGACATAAGGTACTTTTTATCACGGAAAAATGTACGGTTTAAGCAAGATTAACTTTTACGCGCACAACATCTAGTAATGTATAATAACATACTTTATTGGGTTTGTTGTAAAGATGAGAAATATTCTTAAAAAACCATTGCAGACCAAATAAAAAGTGAAGACAGCGCTTAAACTGAGGCCGGTTTTCTATACGTAATACATACATAAACTTCACACACCGCGACACCTCGCCTTGCAAGGAAAGGCGTAGTTTCGTTACATGTGAGTGCGAGACACTGTAATTACACGCCGAGACGTAGTTTCGATCGGCCGCACTGTGTGGTTCGCAGAACTCTGTTCTCACTGTATTGGGTCTCAGAACTTAATGGGGAATTTCATTACAATTTTGCATTTGGCAATCTGTAGTCACGTAATGCGTCAAACGGTTCTTAGATTATATTTAAGTGCTGCTTTAAGCGAGGCCAACTTAAACGTAGAAGTTATTACCAGAAACTAATCATTGAGAAGGCCTCATTTGACGTTGCATTGGCTGTTCGAGTATTTTGTCTGGTGCTATTTTGGCACAATATAAACAGGAATTGCATCAAATGTAAAACAGAAAGCCAGATTCAATTTCCACGGACTGTCCCGTCGAAAGGTCACAATTATTCCGACACCATTCTCTTTAGGGCAATATTCTCACATTTTTGGGACCATTTGAATTTTAATACAGCGGGCCCTTGTGCCCTGTGAGTTACGGTAATGGGCCTTTGTCGCTGGCCCCTCGGCCTTCGTCCCCTGTCCCCTCGCCGGGGGTCGAAAAGGACGGAGGGGGACACTTATGCGGCTAATGCCGCGTAATTCATTTAATAACAAAGCGTTATGTTTTCTCTTTTAATAAAAGTCGCTATCGCTATTGTATTGGTTGTTACTTGTTAGCTGGTTCCTTTGTTACAGTTTGGAATAATGATAATATAGCTTTTGCCCGCGGCTTCGTCCACAAATATACAAACATGAATGACGGCCGCTGTGGCTCGGTGGTAAGCGCGTCGGAGCAAACAAAAAGTTTTCAATGTTCCTGGGTCATGTGTATTAAATATGTAATTGTTAATAATAAAAAAATTAAATATAATACGAATCGTATAAAAGTATTAACTATACTTCCCGTTGTCTGGTCACCGAAACACAAGTTCTCCTGATGCTTAGCACGGGGCTAGATTGACGTGGTGTGAAGCGTCCATTACGAATTATTATTATTTATTATGAAATAAAAGGTTTCTATATTTAACATTTCACATACTTTATCTTTTAAATGTGAAACGTTGCCGTGGTAACATGGCGAAGTAGCGCGTCGCCATGCCAAATACCAATGTATTAGCGATGATGTGTACAAAATAATTTCAATTTTCACATATCCTTCTACCACATAATGTTTTTCATATTTTACCAGAACTTTGGCAGCTTCTGATGAGTTGTGCATTCCGTAGACGCGACGCGGCGCGAGATATATAATGTCTACAGAGTACTGCAGACGTTTCTCGCGTCCTCGGCAATTGCGCTGATGATGTTTAGCTGACGCCGGCAAGTCGGCAGCATTAAGGGGGGCACGAGCTATTCCGGTGAGTTGCGAGCCTCTTAGCGTGACGTACGGGCTCCGGGCCCCGGCCGTCCCACAGGAAACTATATATATTTCGATATTCCTATTAAGTAAACTGAAGATGTTTTTGTTACGAGAAATGAGATTAGGAAGTTTTGTCATTTCAAAAAGTTTTTGCCGTGATGGCATGGCAAATAAAAATGGCTTAAGATGTGGCATATATTTTATCATTTACTTGACTAATGTCAGTAGAAATGTCAACTAATGTAAAATGGAAGTAGAACGAGTAGAAGTGGAGCTGGGCTGGGTCATTGGCAAACTACAACTCTATTCGACCTTCAACGTCAATTTTATAAGTGGTTTTTGCCTGAAAGAGTAAGAAACATTTATATCACATTTTATTGTATCATGTTATAATATAATTATCATCAATCATGTTATAGTACTAATTAATGAATTATCAAGTAACTCATCCTGATGGGTTACTTGATAATTGAACTGTTTATCTTCAAATAACCTGCTATTCAACTTTCGTTTGCCTTCTACCGACTTCTGTGCTGTGCGCGAGTTTGTCACAGCTCGCCGGGAAGAACTTAACTGCGATTTGTATGGCATCGAAACACAGCCCCTAGCGGCAAACAATGGTAACTAATTCGATGCCATACAAATTGTAGTTAACTTCTTCACGGCGAGCAGTGACAGAAACTCGCACTCAGCACACTGAAATCTGAACGATCGACAAAGACTGGGAGTCAATTCATAAACCTATTTTAATAAAAATATCACAAACTTTCGTACTTGTTACTTTGATATGCGTGTTCATTACAAACTTAACTAAATTAATCATGTAGATTATAGTTAATTAGTAAATTAACAGCTAGCTATGAATAATGACGTCACTTCTACAATGACTTACAAATGGCCGCCATGCTCCTGATAAATATAATGAAGTGTTGCTGTGGATATCTTGATAAAGCTTAGGAAATTACCATAGAGTTAGTAGTTTAAAGGGGGTTACATAATAACGTTTATGCCTAACGCTCTGTGTGTGAAAAAATACACGTTTAAGTATCCAATATCATATCGTCAGATGTGGTAAGATCACAAAGATTTAAAGATGCAGAATATAGTCTCTGGAGAAAAATACATTGCCTTACAAAAATAACGCTCCTCATAACCCATCTTAAAATTATTCAAGTACCTCCTTAAGGTTTTTTGTCGAATGGGTATAGTTGTTTTGGAAGGGATTTGATGTGTTTATTTAATAACTTTCTCAATTATCCCCCTTGTGTCCTCTATTCAAAGGGCTTAACTCTCCAGTCCCTACTCCCTAGTCCCAACACCGCGGACAGAAGGGCGGGCCCGATTTAACTCGCTTCGAACACGCAACACCAATTTTCTAACAATTTCGTCAAATCTTCCAAACTTTCGTATGGAGATTGCTTTTACAACAAAATAGTTTTGGGTTATTTCGGAATAGTTTTAAGGTCATTTTATTATGCTATCGTGGCCTATACATGTTATGTTGGATACAGTATATTATTGTAATTACTTATTACCAGTGTTGCGGGTGCCCGTGGGCGTCGGTGACAATCAGACGATCCGTTTGCTCTTTTGCCCCCTTAATAATGTCCTAGATGATGCCCGCGACTTCGTACACGAAAAAAGAAATCCCGCTGGAATGGTACATTTTGCTCCGATAAAAGTAGCCTATGTGTTAATCCAGAGTCTAAACTACAACAATACCAAATTTCCTTAAAATCCTGATCGGACGTGGTTATTGCGTAAAAGAGTAACAAACATCCATCTATCCATACATTCTAGAAAACTTGAACGCTATATAATATATTTAGTAATTTATATAACTAACAATTATAATATAACTTTTGACGTTGCCTCTCTGTAGGCGACTTCAGCAGGTATAAAGTGGCCACATCTAGTGGATCGTACTGTGAACTGTGAAACATCAACCTTTGAAGAAGTCGCTCTTAAAGTTACTTCTAACAATTCTATTTTGATTTCAATAGAAATGCGTAAAATATGACACATAATAAGAATTGCTTCACTGTTAATTAAGATAATCGGAGTTCTGATAAATTAACAAAAAATAGAAAGAATTACAAAATAATTACTTGACCGGGATTCGGACCCACCACATTCCGAAAATTTCGAGCACAGCAAATATTGTAAAGATACGCATACCAAACTGCCAATCGGACTGACATAGAGCTACATTATTTTTATATTGTGGCACGACGAAAGAAGAAACATTTATAGCCTAAAAATGCACAGTTTTCCAGGGATAAGTCTTAGCTAGTTTTCTCGCCCAAAACTCCCTATATACTAAATTTCATGGTTACACTTGCAGCCGATGTCGAGAAACCGATTATATACCTATGTCCTATATACAAAACTGTCTCGTTTGAAGTATAAGGTTAGATGTTACTGCAAGAGCAACTTCTTCACAAGTTGATGTTTCATAGTAGGATTCACTTTGTGTGACCATTTCAGACCTGCAGATCAATTTCATATCCAGCTTGTTACGTAAATTCCGTGATAATACTTCGATCAGGTCCAATGTAATCTAAACGTGAACAAAGAAACAATAATATAACATAGCTTTAATGCTACCAATTTAAATGGCAATCAATTACCGCGCAATAAAGACTTTTACAATACCACATTCATTTGGTCCAATTTCAAACAGGTAAAATATAAGATTGCCAAGTTACGAGCGCATACACATATATACACTCCACATACCGCCCCAAAAACCTCCTCAGGCCTATGATATATTAATATCTACTGATGTGCACCAAGTCACCCACCGGTGCGGTCAACCGAGCATCGCCGGTCCAAGTCAGGAGAGGTTGGGACTTCGGAGTTAATGTTATTGTGACGATGTGTGACAAATCGCTTCAGTTCCCGCCAGAGCCGCGGCCGTGCGGCCGTGTATCGTGTACAAGCGTAGTGAGTTAACAATTAATAAACACGACCGTAGCTCGCGGCAAACCAGAACGAACTGATGCGATTTTTCCGTGTGTGTGCTCGAATCCGTTCAGGCCGAAATGCCGTCAGTTGGGTCGGATGCGATTTTTTTCCGTGTATGTGCTCGAATCCGTTCAGGCCGAACTGACGTCAGTTCTAACTGAAACGATCGGCCTCTCGTCTGTTGGGGCCTTTCTTGTAGTTTATGCATAGACCTATACATTATAATAGCTCCCCAAACCGATGTCGGTGACGGTGGCCGGTTTCATTGATACCAGGCCAGCTACGCAGGCGTTTATAGTGCCCAAGTGTGTGTGCAGTCCACAAGAGCACTGTCTCCTACTTTACTCTCGAAACTAGTAGTAACTCTAGTGGGACGGATAACCAACACGACTCACCAGTCGTGTTGTTCGGTCGTATTAATATCATATATAATAATGTCCAAATTATCTGCCCTTCTTTTGGGACCGTTTGGGGCAGTCGAGGTTTGAGATTTGTCATCATGACATTTGCTTTCCGCAATTTAAACAGTCTGCATTTATTTGACAAATACTTTTGAAATCAAGATGGGCGTAACTTTTCTTATATGAAGAAACTAGCGGATAATCCGAAACAGTTTTATTATATGCGTTCCCGTATCCGTAATCGGTATAATACGATTCTTATATTAGTATCCGAAAACTGTATCCAGATCCGATATTTTATAACCACATATCTGCTTTGCACTGATCGACATAAATACCTCGTATCTTGTCCCACTCCTTCCAAACTTTCTTGCCAGAAAATGTGGGCGATTCTTGTGGAGGTTGGACAATAGGAGTAATGGCTCGCACCAGGCATTGTGTCGTCATTCGGTGGAAACGTCGAATTGGCCGGAATTGATGTAAACCTTTCGGCCGTACCGTTACAGACCGTTGAAGAAAATACGCGCAAGTGAATCCAATTTGAGTAAGTTAATGTTGTAATAGTGGGGCTCGATAAGTCGGATATAGGGCAATAATCTATATTTTTCGCTTCTTTTTGTGCACCAGTTGTGGATCAGTCAGCAGTCTCAGGTCACAAGGTCACAAGGTCACATGTTTATTAGACACCTGCAAGTTTCCCTGAGGTATTTATTTACCTTGCAAACTTAAAAAATGTATGCATGCCACCTGAGTCTGGGACTATATGATCCGGAATTGGACGAACCCGAAAAAATTCAGAGCACTGAAAATAGAACTCTGCGCTAATACAATATGAAATACAATATGAAAATCGAACACATGAGTGTCAAGTCAAATATCAATGTCAAATCTGACTACGACTCATGTGTTCGGTTTTCAACTCTATTGTATTAGTCCGCAGATCAAAACTTCAATCAAATCAAAACAAAACAAAATTGAAAATCCATGCTTTAAATTTTCTCCGGACTTCCGGATTCCGGACAATTTAGTCCCAAATCGCAGCCTAAGATCGAACCTGGCGCTTTACTCTTTGATCAACATGCCTTTTTAAATGAGCTAGATGAGTGTGATTATTTTATAATGTATAAAAATCAAACATAAAATCTAAAAAATATTAGTGAAAGAATTTTTTCGCTATCTCAAAAACTGAATTTTCTATTAATATTCAAAGTTGGATCTTTTTAAAATCAGCGCGAGCTTGACCGCTGAACGCGTGACGTCACGTCGCCGGCTATGGTCGCCGCCCGCCGGGATGTCATTGCTCGTTCGCGCGCTAAAGAACTCGTGCAGTAATTTTGAAGTTTTATTGAAATTTTTGGAGTTATGGAGAAAAAAATACCATACAGATATTGTATAGTACCCTTATGTACTAATACAACGGTTAGCACTCCAGAAAAATACTTTTTTCATGTGCCCAACGACAAAAAGCTGAGAAATAAGTGGTGTAAACTGATGAGAAGGGAGAAAGTTTTATCTACAAAAACCAGTCGACATTGTTGCGAAGATCATTTTAATGTGAGTACCTAGATATAAAATACCTACCTATATATTTTTCATTACTAAATGTTTAGTTTATAGAATATGCTGAGAATGAATTAAGTATTTTAGTGACAATATATTTTAAACAGTAGGCAAAAACATAGATAAATAGAACACGAGGCACGCAAATGTGTTACTGAAAAAGTCCATTGAATCTATTGAATGAATCTTAAAGACGAAAGACGAAATAAGACAATACAAATACTACTACTTCCCTTGTTTATGTTTCTTTATGTTTTATGGTGATAGTGTTATCACTTGTTGAGTTATCGACAAAAATCTGTACGAACTAAATGTCATCGATTGATTATTATACTTTAGTAGGCAGGTCACATGTTCTTTTATAACCGACTTTCAAATAATAAAATGATATTTTATCATTTATGATATTTAATCATTATATATAGATAGCAAAATTAATCACTTTTATACTTTGACATATATGTCAAAGTGTAAAAGTATAAAGCAAAGATTAATTTTGCTTTGAAAAAAGGACGCGGTTATACGTTCGGCTGTATATATATATATATATATATATATACTTTTACACTTTGACATATATGTCAAAGTATAAAAGTGATTAATTTTGCTATCTATATATAATGATGATGAATAATTCCGCCGTCTGTGGACCGATTTTCAAATATTTTTTTTTATGTAAAGGGTATAATCCGTAGTTGGTCCCGTTGACACTAAGTGGTGGCATGATGATGGGATCCATGAGGAATCGAGGGAACTGCTCGAAATTTATATTGACACATATAGTGATTTTTGACTTTTTCTGAAGTAACCTTGATACAAAATCTTACTTTTCGGTAGTATATGACTACCAAAAAGTAAGATTTTGTATCAAGGTATATCCTGGATCCAAAAGCACTGAAAAGAACTCCTCAGTCTTTATAGATACATACACGTTTGGAAATTTCGGTAATGTTTAAAGAACTGCAAGCATATGCTAATATATAGCCATTATCAAACTTACAGTTATCATCATCATCATCTTATACACAATACCTAATGGAAGCTTGACGCGTATTCAATTATGCATTCGAACACTTTATTATATATTTTAAACTTTCTTAAAATGTGTTAATAATAATGTAATAAATATGACTAAAAAGGGAAAAAATATTATTTTTAAACAAAAATGAAAACCGACTTCCAAAGTAAAAACGCACAAAAAATTATGAAATAAATCTTATTCTCTAAATAATTCCCCTTTTAAATTCAGCTAAAATTTTAACCATTTCTCTACTCAATCTTCGTGGTCTACTGGTTTAGAGCTTGGCTCTCGACTCGGAGGTCGTGGGTTCGATTCCCGCATTGGAACAACAAAAAATCTTGTTTCCAAGTTTGGTTAAAACAATGCAGGCTGATACCCTGATTGCCTGACAAGAAAGATGATCCATGCGTCGGATGGGCATGTAAAAAGTCGGACCTGCGCCCGATATCTCACCAGTCGTGTCGGTTATTCGTCCCACTGGGTTACGAGAGTAAAGGAAGAGAGAGTGCCCAAGTGTGCCCACTATAAAATAACTCCTGGGTAGCTGGCCTGTTTTCAATTAAACCGGCCACCGTCACTGAAATCAGTGTGGGGAGCTATTGTTATTATTAGGTGACGTCGTTATAATATCTTGTGGATTAGTAAACTTACAAAGTAAATTAGTTTAAGTTAATTTTTATTTTATATGTGATAACTAGAATAAAAGAAATTATTAAAAAACTTCACTGTTATTGTACAATTTTTATTTTACTCTCAGCATTAATAAAACTATGTTAACTATTCGGGTATTCTAGAGCAGTTGTATGAATATATTTTCCATCCAGAACATAACACACTTTCTGATTAATTCCGCACAATAATCTTTATCATACATTACTTCATGTATGTCAACTTTTTTTGAGGTTTCAAAATCCTCGTGTGCTATACAAAAGAAGCACTTCTCTTTCAGTGCAAAAAACATTTGCAGTTGTATTTGTGCATTATATTTTTGTACCACAACTCCGTCTTTAACGTATTTTTCAATATTTTTATTAGACAATGGGCACTTTATTTCTAATATGCAATCTTCAGCAATACCGTCTGGAGAAGCGCCTAGAGCTGGGTAATCTTTAGAAAGAATAAAACCTACTCTTCTGAATTTAATATTGTTGATCATACTTCTTTCATGACAGATTCTTCCAACAGATTACCTGCAAGTAAAAAGAAAAAAATTAATCGAAAACTTAATTTTACTCATAGGTATATAATTTTACTCACGTGAAATGTAGGTACTACCAACCTCTTTTGATTGCAAACGTCTCTTTAAATTTATAGGCACCTAAGATTGTTTCGACTGAAATTCCATCGGGTTTACTACATTTAGCGGATTCGTACGCTTTTGATGCCGTAATACGAGCATATCTCATTTCATGCCACAATTTGCAATCTTGTTGCATTTTCGATCGCATCGCATTGCTGGGATCGTATATTTTTTTTGCAAAAAGTAATAAATCTGTCTGCATCCTTAACACTGTTTTCTTTTCTAAACTTGAATCACTAGATTGTGTATTGAAACTTTATCTATATCTGCAGTTGGACAAAAGTAGGTCATGATCTGAGAGTCTATGCCCAGCTCCATTGATTTTTTTATCACAGACTGTAGAAAACGTTCGTCGGGTGTGTCGTTAGGCGTCATAGGTGATGTTGAGGAACTGGGCTGCCTTGTATTGCTCATATCTTTGGCCTTAATAAATTGTAGCTGAGATCCAACCTGCGACAGTTTTGGTTTCATCCAATAACACGTTACTTCTGTGCAAGCGGGCTCCTCACAACGTCTATGTAACCACATAACCAACGCCATTGTATGTTTGCATCCTCCTTTGCTTGCTGCACATCCTTCACATTTCAGATTTTCAATTTTATTCGTAACTTCATCACAAACAAATGTACAATGATATGCTGTAGCTCGAACTTTGTGTTCAGGTGTAATTCTTGCTTTTACCGTGTACTGCGGATATAGTCTTTTCACCTGAACATACCCTATGGCATTATCTCCATAACTATCGCGTCCAGCTCTGTAAAAAGAAAACTTATATAAAACGCTCATGATTTTTTGGTGGGTATTATTTTTTATCGATAATCCACAGCAATCTGACAGCACTAGTAGTAACTGACACTGATTAAACTATGACTGTACCTATGCCTAAAATATCAATATTACCTTATCCTAGACTAGCATACAGGCGCAACTTCGTCCGCGTGGATCCTCATTCTACCCCCGTAGGGTATGTATTTCAAAAATCCATTTTTAACGGATTTCTACGTCATAATAACTATCTGCGTGACCAGCTGTTGATATTTCACTATACAAACTTTGAACCCTCATATCACCCCTTTAGGGGACGAATTTAGAAAATTATAATATACGCACTCAAAAATATTTATTTATTAGCTCGGATATTATATTTCATAAAAATCGGTGCAGATTTAAAGATTTTTCATACAAACTTTCAACCCCTATTTCACCCCTTTAAGGGTAAAAATTTTCGAAATCGCTTAGTGCGCGTCTACACTGTAAATTAAAACTACTGTCCAAATTTCACGCTTCTACTATTAGCGGGTACGGCTGTGCGAGCGTCTATATACGTCTGTCAGTCAGTGGGGACATCTGACATCTCCTTTTAGATTAAACCAGGATTGATGATAAGTCCTGATTACGTGTATTTCATTGCCATAAGTCATGTCACTCCAGTAATAAAAAACCTAAATCTATTCTTAAATTAAGGTTAAGAAATAAGTCTGAAACCGGGCCCTTTACCTATATCCCTTCTTACTTTTATAATATTTTTAATTGTCATTATATTTCTAAATTTTTTTTGCTTATAATTTAGTTTATATGAAACTTATAACATTATAACCTATTACTAATTTTCTTTGTAATTAGTTTATAAAATAGAACTATCTGCGGAGGCTTGTAATTGGCATGTTGTATCCTATCTTACAGTATACTGTAATATTGATAAAATAAATAAAACATAAAATAAAATAAATAAATCAAATGTTATTAACCTACCTCCTACAAATAACGTACTGCATATTATGATGTAACTTACCTTGCAAGTTTTTGCCCTTGGATTTCTGCACTAATATACTTTGCATGGTTTGTGAAATAATCCGCAACCATAAGTAAATCGACTTTCGGAAGATTATTTGATTGGCCACTTGAAAATCCTAGTTCCATGTTGGTTGGTTGGTTGGTATACCATTAGTAAAAAATAACAAATGAATCGAAATGAACGAAAGTAAATGTACAGAGCGCGTGGCAATTACAAACTGAATGCATACTCGCTAAGCCACCGCCCGCGGCCCGCGCGCCGCCCATCGCACAACCGGCGACGTGACGTCACAGCCATTACTCAAAATCAAAATCAAAATCAAAATCAAAAATTTTTTATTCAAAATTGGTATTTTTAAATACTCTTTTTGAACGTCGATACTACGTAATGCCTACCACCGGTTCGAGAACTAACCCAGCGAGAAGAGCCGGCAAGAAACTCGTCTGGGGCCATCTTTTACCAAAAAGATGGAAAATTTTTCTTTTAAAATCAAAATTATTACAATGTTTACATAAGTCTATGTAACAAATAATAAGATAAGATAAGGAGCCACCTTATTCCCAAGGTGTGCCGTCTTGAATGAAGTCATTAATTTTATAATACGCTTTGGCACACAAACGTTCTTTAACTACTTTTTTAAACTTATTAATGGGAAGGTTTTGAACCTTTTCTGGGATTATATTGTATAAGCGTATACATTGGCCTTTAAAGGATTTACTAACTTTGCTTAGTCTGAACACTGGCATATCTAACTTGTTCTTATTTCTAGTGTTTACACAATGATTATCACATTTCTTTTTGAAGTTGTTTAGATTCTTTCTTACATATAACACATTTTCCAAAATGTATTGAGATGCGACGGTCAGAACTTTTATTTCTTTAAACTTTTCCCTTAGAGATTCAAATGTCGACATCTTATAAATAGAACGTATAGCACGTTTCTGCAGCACAAATATTGTATTAATGTCCGCAGCGTTTCCCCACAAGAGGATGCCGTACGACATTATGCTATGAAAATAGCTAAAGTAAACTAATCGCGCGGTCTCTATGTCGGTAATTTCTCTAATTTTTTTAACAGCGTATGCTGCAGAACTCAGCTTATCTGCCAATTTAGCAATATGTGGTCCCCACTGTAACTTACTATCTAATGTTATACCTAGAAATACAGTGGTGTCTACTAATTTCATTTTCTCATTATTTAATAGTATATTGGTTTGTGCCTGCGTAACATTTGGCAAGCTGAACTTTAAACATTTACTTATACACTTATAAAAAATTCAATTTTCGTGATATCAACACAATTTTTTCACAGTTAGTCTTATTATTGCTTAAAGTTTTTGCTAGGGCTGAAAAAGAGGAATAAATTTTGATTTAAATCTTCCTCATTACAATGACGAAGTTCGAAAGTAAAAAATGTATGGGTTACCATACATTTTATTATTAAATAAGTTCGCTATCACTGTTATCCTCTCGCGAGATGCGTTTGAAAGGGATTCGCTGGATTATCTTATACCCCATGTTTTATGTCGCACTCAAACTCCCCTGAAAAGTCATCAAGCTGTCTTCGAGTTAATGAGACTTTGAGTCGGGCATTAATTCCTGCGTCGTTTAACGGCGTTAAGTTTACTACCAGGTTTATAGCCCACCGAGTTAATAGTCCGAGTAACTGCTCCTGGAACCCCCGGCCCTGAGGCCTGAGGCCCGAGACCTGAGGATTGATTAAAACCATAAATTACTTATTGTGTATTGTCCTCAGCCTCATCGTTTTATTTCCGCCATAACTCTTAAGTTTATAATTTTGATGGTATTGTTGTTAAACAAAATATTCCCTTGGCAATCATGGATTTCACACGGTAATGCAATGATTTCAAAACTAAGGATGGACTATGTATGACGTACATTTGACAGAAAAAATATTCATACTTACAGGAAAAATTTATGCCATCTTGATTTCAGAACATTTTGTCAAATAATAATAAATGCGGACTGATTGATCTGCGGAAAGCAAATGTCAACATGAAAAATGTTAAACCTCGACTGCCCCAAAGAACCCCAAATATAGGGCAGTTTATATGTATACACCTTTTGCCTCGACATGTTTCATCTATAAATTATTATAGGTCTATGGGAAAATTACAGACGACTCGTGGAAAACAACGATACCGAAAGACGTTAAGAATCTTTATGAAAAGTTTATGCGATTGAGCCAGGAGTATGCTCCATAAAATACCATTTAAAATTTAGTATACTCATATGGTTTTTGCCATCGACCGGTCATCGGACATAATGTGTAACCATCGTTCACGAAATTGTTTACATACCGCGAGCCTTATTGGCGCCAGTTCAGGTTCTGCTGGCGAGTCCTACTGGTTCTGTGTATTACTTCCGCGCGACTTGCACTTCCTAGGTCTTAGGAAGTCTTCCTGTATGAGATGGCAACTGCCGCGATTATGTTGTTACTTCTTGAATGTATCCAAGTAGCATACTCTGCAGTATTTTAAGTCGATAAGTTAAAATTTGTCAGAATTTGTCAAACAATCAAATCTTTCCTCTTTGTAATATTATTATAGATAGTATATAATAAGTCCACGTTTCCGGCGCGGGCGTCCGGTCCGGTTTGTAACCCGTTCTAGCTGGTTCCGGACCGGTTAACATAACCGGACCGCAGCCGGTTACGATCGCTTGGAATATCGGAGAAAATGGATTACTGTGTAATGTACCGTTAAAAATAAACAACGATATCTTAACGAGCGGTCCACTGACTTGCAGCGACTAGCGACACAATAGTCACGTGTTAAATAATTATTAGGTACTTACACTATAAGGCCCTGTTCAGACACAGCGGAAATCGCGCGATTCCCGTGCTTAATCCGCGCATTTTAGTGTGAACGTTGTAATACGACTCCCTTGCAAGAAGCTGCGTGCGGTTTCCGCTGTGTCCTAGCAGGGCCTTATTATAAACCTTATTAAGACAGAGGAAAACCAATATACATAACGTAATATCAGGCAGATGTAAGACATCAAAGCTGCGTCTCGGCACGAACTTTCGCCGAGAAATACCGAGTACCAACGCTCTTAAATAGATAAAGTACCGACAAAAGACCTCAGACACCGAGCATTATGCGTCCGGTCACAGCGAGAAGTTTACGCGAGAACTCTACGCGACAGCGAGAAAGTGAACTGGTCTATGTCATCATTCAGATGCCCAAATTCTCGCAATTGTTCGATTTGCAGTATGGTTCTAGACCCCGGTGTCGGCGCATTTTGCCGCACACACACGCATCAAATCGATTGTGTTCGAGAGCGAGCAGTTTCTGAGGTTTTTGTCGATAGTTTATCTATGCACTAGCGCTTTTAATCGGATTACGCGAACGCGTTAACCCATCGAAATATTATTGAATAAATAAACTACCGGTAAAACCTTAGAAACCGGGTGTAAGCCCTTCATATCAAAACTTACAATGTTGACGCTTATTACTACGCATTTCCTAGTAATTACTACTAGTAAGCCCAGACGGCCACTAGACTAGTGATGGCGGCACGTGCGCCCTTTGCCCGGATTGTCAGTTATCTGTGCGATATTGCATCAGCTGAGACTAAGGCAAATGATGGTACGGTTGCGTCAGCCTACCCCCCCTGGGCATGGTGATGAAATTGGTCACCTTTTTAAAAGTTATTGTTTAAACTTTAAGTTACAAAGTAGGTATTAAGGCTGGGACTATATGATCCGGAAACCGGAAGGCCGTAGGAAATTCTGAGCATTGAAAATAGAACTCTGCGCTAATACAATAGAAACTTCCATTTTCAACTCTATTGTATTAGTGCAGAGTTCTATTTTCAGTGCTCTGAATTTTCACCGGCGCGGATTCCGGAGCATATAGTCCAAGCCTAAGGTATGTTGTGTTTATATGTAAATGGTATATTATTATATTAATACCTGAAGAAAAAACTTTAAACGTACAGTTTTACGAGAATTGTGCAAGAGGAGTATGAAATTTAGCCGGCAAATTAAAGTTTACATAATACGATAGCCTCCGTTTCAATTTACTCGTAAGAATGACTGTTTTCCCCAAAGCGTTTGCTATTGCCAGCTACACAAGCATTATTTACAAACATTGGGCTTACATGCTACCATGACGTTATTGCATCAGATTTGAGTGCATAATAATAATTAATGATTGATTATATTTCTCTGGTTTATCACGCATGAAGGTCAAGCTCAGGGTCGCCATGTGCGAGAAGATTCGTGTCGAGAAACGTCCACTCGCAAGCGGAGTTAGTTGTAAATTTAGCAACCCTAGGCATCGTGCCAGTACTGCCGATATTAAAACAGTCGAATGTAGGTATTGCTCGTAGTTTCCTCAACTCAGAATGTCTTTTATCGTGCGAGAACCGTTCTTCTGGGTTGAAGAGTAGCCTATGTCCTTCCCCAAGGCATAACCAATGCCTGTACCTTTCAGTGGATTAGGAATTATGAGTGATTGGAACAGACAGACAGAGTAACATTCCGCATGTATAATAATAATAATATCTATGGACGCTTTCACACCACGTCAATCTGATCCCGTGGTAAGTTTTCGAAAAACTTGTGTTACGGGTACCAGACAATATATTTCATACTAGAAATATATTTTATGCTAAACCTGCTTCTCTTTAAGATTTTTATTACATATTTGATATTACACATATTTAGTACACATCCATGACCCGGGAGCACAGGAAACTGAGGTAATATTCATAAGGGAAGCTGATATAATGTCGAGTTGGATATACGCATCGCAACTGGTATGTATGTATGTATGTATGTATGTATGTATGTATCGGATCATTAGTTTAGGCGCTACGGCAGCACGTAGCGCCTAAACTAATGATCCGATTTTAATGAACGAGATGTCAATAGATTCGTAATAACAGCCCGGGTTGTTACCCGGGCTGTTATTACTACGTATATAACTTTCGAAGTCGGGTTAAAGTTTATTTTAGAAGCTTTTAAAATGTTTAGTTATTTACCGACTTTAGCCTGAACTGTAAAGTCACAATTAACCTATGGAAAGTAACTCGTACAGTTAACAGTTCTAGTTCATTGTACTGCTGAGTGAAGGCAAACAAACACGGCGGACGGCGGAAGAAACGGGATCGCTCACCGCCTGTTTACAGTGACACTGTCTGTTTCTCCGGCACTATCATCATCATGACCACGATGAACCAAGTGCTGGGATCGGCATGGGGCTATCCTCTTAGCGTCAACGTGACGCTTACGCCGCTGTCAAATGTTCCTGCTAGGCCCCATGAAACGTTAATCAAAACTCCCCTCCTATTCACAGGCTGTCGCTGTCTCTGCTAGCCGAAATAACAAGGACAGCATGTGACTTGAGCGGCACTTACTACGGACTTAACTATCGTTCCAGTATTCGCCCGTAAATAAATCATATCTTAATTAATTAACACGCGAGGCAAAAACTTCGAGTAGGTAGGTGCAGATTCACGAGAACGATAGTTTTTAAATTCGTGACATCCGACAGCTTTTTGACACAAGGACCTCATTGCGCGAACGGATGAGTATGCAATTTACCACACTTACAGTTTATGTGCAGGAAAGTGTGCAGGAAGCTAATTATTTTTTTTATATAATGCATAGAAATACATAAAATTGAACACACTACATCACTCGCACTATCATGCTTTAGTATGAGAACAGCTGAAGATGTTGGTTTGACACAATGAGAAACGGTCATGTTTTGGTGTCATGACATGCAGACTTAATATGGCGACAAATAAACCAGTCTACATATTATTTTAGTTTTTGTTTTTCTATTTCTGTACACACGATATAGAGCTTGGCAAATACTACTCAAAGCTAGAAATACATTTTGTGGTTTGTACGAAGGCGCATCTTCCACCATAATTCTTCCTCCAGAAGACCTATGATCAAGTAGGAGGTGAGAGGTGACTATCGAAAAGCAAAAATTATTATTATTATTACTATAAATAAATAAATAAATAAATAATAATGAACTTTTTTACATGTAGTACGTACACGTAATAAATAAGAAAATAACAGTACAATATTTTTTGATGTTTTGTCTGAGATAGTGTTCTCTTACTGTCTTTTAATATACTGTGAAGAGATTATTAAAATCGGACCAAAAATGACAAAGCAACGACTTCAGTGCGTCAGTTCTAGAAACACGCCCGAGAATGAAGCGACTCGCTGCGACGTCATCTGTTATGAGCGGTCCAATGTTACCAACACTCTAAAATATTTCTCCCCAAACTTAAGTCAAAAATCCCCGTACTCACAAAAAATACTTAAATACTCCTCGAATTTAGGGGGATTTGTGTATGATTACAAATATCAATTAATAATGTTAAAAATTAGTAAAAATAATTTTCTGTAATATTATTCTGTCCTTTATAAATATAGTACCTGGGAGACGAAGCTTTGCTCGGAGTTTTAGTAGAACGATAAAATAATTAAAAAGAAATAATAAAAATCACAAAAAGATATATATACAATATATTATATATACAATTGTATAACATAAAAAAATCAGACATGCACACAAAAGCGGCCTAATATACTTTGAAAAGTTTATTTTCTACAGGTAGACTTTTTAAGACGATATAAAAGTTTAATATCTCAATTCAATTAACAAAATATGTTAATCTCAAACATGACAATAAGAACCCCTGAAAATATCCCTAAAAATCCTTCCCCCTAGAAATCCCCTCTAGAGAAGTTTCCCCCTATATTTAGGGAGAAAACCCCTAAGTTGGCAACACTGGACCGGTCTCACTCCGCGCGGTTAGAACGAGCGCAGTCTGTCGGAATACTTGAATGTACGCGTTGCTGTCGTTCGTATTTACTTTGTATTATAATGCCATCATATTATAAATATTGTATTGTGCCAAAATGCAAAAATACTACGATTACTGCACCCAATAAACTCTTTTTTTCTGTACCGAGAGATGCAGAGATACGAAAAAAATGGTCTAAAGTAATGAGGAGAGACGATAAAACTCCTTTTTCAGGCAAAAGTGTTTTGCACTGTTGCGAAGATCATTTTGATGTAAGTACCTAAGTAGTACCTAACACTATTACGGTCTTAAATTTTTATTCGTAGATATAAACCTATTAGATTTGACGGAGGACATCTAAAATCCCACTACTATTTATTATAAACGGGAAAGTTTTCACATTGCTCGTGTGTAATCCGACCACAAGGGGCCCCCATTGTATTGCGATGGATCGTTACGATTAAACTGGAAAAAACTGGTTTCCTCGAAAGCAAATCGTTTTCGCCGGTCGTAATGAGTACGATCGAGCAAACGCGACGCGTCGTCACACGGTACGTGAGAGATGACGTCATCGTAAACAATATGGCGGACGGGCGTGTTTCGAAGTAGCTGTTCAAAAAAACTTTAACAAATCCATTTCTTGACGGATTTTAATTATTCAAAAATTAAAATGCTCAGTAAACTGCTACACATACGATTTACTGTAAAAATCACATTTGCTATTATTGATTGATCCTCGTTGTCAATCTTTCTTTCACATTCCATAGACAACATTTTCATATTTTTTGCGTATCTAAGATGCAAAAGAATCCTATAAAATTTAAACTTAAAAATATAAATATGAATTATCTTCGAATTTCGACCTCAGGGCAATCTCTGGTGCGTAGTGTAGTATATGACGAATTGAGGTATTACGTTGCGCGTTTGCTTTAACGTAAGATCGAAAAGGGGATTCGCACATTTTGCCGGAGTAATAACTGTATCTTAAATGACTGCTAAATTTCATATTACGTTTTACTTGAAACATCTAACTTTAACAAGACGAGTATGTCAGTAACACGACAAGCTTCAGTTTATAGTATGTGACTTCTAAGTTCCAAGTATATTTTCGTCTAATTTCCCTGCACACGAAACAGTTTTAACTAAAACTTTGATTTATAATCTGTAGATTTTTTTATACTATGAAAGTATAATATTACAATTTGGCAACTCGAAATAGCAAAAAAAAACAAGCAGGTGCTTGCGTGACATACTATGGTCGTATGTTATCTATGTGATAACATACGACCACTGTAATATGCACCTTACGCTGTTGCAACAAGGTACAAAGTACGTTGTACCATGTTGTACCAAGTACAAAGCATGGCATTGTCAATATAACACAAATAACCATTGCAAACTGCACCATACACCGTTGTCACAAGGTACAAAATGGGGTGAACAATCTAACAAGAGAATTATTACATCATCCGTAAAGGCAAGATCAAGGCTGGGACCTTCGATCGGTAACTGTTACGGTTATTTTAACTGCAGTTTAACGTCAGGCGGTAACAGGCGAGAATGGGGTGATATGGATCAAACTGGCTAATGTTTTATTCTGGATTAGGTCACCCAGGCCCCGGCATACGTTGTCCTGCCGCGCTTTCTAAATTACATATCGTTGGTATAACAATCAAAAGTTAGACTTATATCCCAACCACTCGAATTGTATAGCCTATGTCACCCGGGCCATTATAACGAATATATTGACACATCATTCGTTGACATCGGATCGAAACATCGGAACAAACATACATACAAACATACATAGATTGCCAAAATCATTACCCATCCTTTTGGCTTCGCCGTAGTTGGGTAAAAATAGTTCACAACTTGCTCTCTGACCTACCGAATGTACAAAAAACAAACGGTTAAGCCGTTTCGGAGGAGTTTGATTGTAGATGACGTGCAGATGACGTGCAGATGTGACGAGAGAGTTTTAACTCTTAGATAGACGTGTTAACTGTAAAGTCATCTCTTACTTATCATGTAACTAGCTGTAACGACTACTCCCGACCCCGAGTCCATACACATGTTCTGTCTTAACTATGAACTGAAATAAATGCATAACTACACCTCCAACATACAGCCCATAACCTACCTAACATACATATCTACCAAGCTACTCGTACCCCACCTACCCATCTACAGTTTCAATATACATATCTGTTTTGTAGTCCAACCAAACCGAGATACTTAACACACCTATAAATATTTTGGCAATCAAACTTGAGACGCTGGAGACCCGAAATTCTGCTACCAAACAGTTAGTATGAAAAAATTCGATCGTCGTTTTTAGGGTTCCGTAGACCGTAATTACACAAGGAATATTATATTGTCCGTCTGTCTGTCCGCGCTTCTAGCTTATGTAATTATGAATATAAATAGATGAAATTTGGTATTGTTATAGATTGTGTATAGACCTCGGCTTTGGCATACCATAAAATAATATTAATTTTATATTTTAGGTGTAGCTCTCCATACATGTGAATTGTGAAGTGGGGACGAAAAATATTTTTCATTCTACCACATCGTGTGGGGAATCGTTGAATAGGTCTTTTATAATAAAGATGTTAAATGTAATGATAAATTAAGGTTTCATACCTTAAATTTTTGACAAAGACGACCATTATCGAGTAATCGGCCTCTAAAGTGGTTTGTAAGTTGGACCCCCCCCCCCCCCCCCCTAAGATTTCTAAACTATAGAAGATAGAAACTTTTAAGTTTCCATGATGATAGATCATGTTAAAAACTCTGTAGGAAAATCTTATTTTGAACGTAATCGATTAGTAACTTTAGAAGTAATTTGAAAAAAAAATCGTTGATAGTTATATATACGCGTGGATAGTTACGGAACCCTCCTTACATGTATTGTCGTGACATGCTCTTGGTTAGGTTATTAGTATTTTCTATATATCTCACCGTTTAAACCTTCTCTAAACTTCCACAACTATTTATTAAAAAAAACAGCCGTTACGAGTTTTGGCGAGACATTGAATGTGCAATCCACTTTTAAATATAAAAGAAGAAGAAACAATATGTCAAAGTAATATAGAGAAAATACAAGAACATCTTCAAATTTTTATATTCGCAAAGTTAGCTGAAATAATAGCAATCAACACATTTACACATTTCCGCGCGAAATTATTTAAAAACGCACTCAGAGTTCGGTCGCTCTGTGACGTCACGAGTCCCCTCAACGCTGCCCGCCAGCCGTAAGCGGGGGCATTCGCCTATAGTATTCATTCATTCACCGCTGCTGGTCGCTCGTGTCTGTTGCGGTTTTATTACGAGAAAATGAATAATAAAAAATACTGTGCAGTGCCAAAGTGCTTTCATTCCAATGTTAAAACTCCAGATAAACTGTTTTTTAGTATTCCTAAAAATCCTATAATCAGGAAGAAATGGATGATTGCGATAGGCAGACAGAACTCAATAGGACCGAAAACTGTTGCATTTTGTTGTGAAGATCATTTTGATGTAAGTAAACTATTCAATTTAACCTTTTCATTTTTATTCCACGCATTTCGGCAGCTTTAAAATCCTTATTTTATACAGTTTTGGCCACCGTCCAGCTATCGACTCTCGGCAGGTCTCTTCCTAACTCTTCCATGGCGTAGATATAACTAAGAAAGGTTGTTAACAACAATAACAAAGTCAGGCGCGCGCGACACATCACTTCAATGAGTTTCACTATGGCGTGGTGCCAGGGTGTGGGGGGTGGTAAGAGAGAACTCCATATACAATTTCAGGACCAAAGGACAGTACCAAATGACTGACAACAGATGTCGCTGGACGGCCTCTGCATCACGGTATAGAAGGCGTTTGTACAAGAGGCTACGAAAATTACTACTGCAGTGACAATAATACCGGGATATGGCGGCTCAGTGGAGTGGGGCTAGCGCGAACAAGTCGGCATGTACGTATTCTTAACGTTTCTCGTGAGCTCCTCTGATGAGTTACTGGTAATTGGTTGTTGTCTATGAGTTTTCTTTAATATGATGGTACAACGCCATCCAGAGACCAAGGTACAATCTATGACGCAGCCTGTCGCAGGGTACGGGCGGAAGGACCGCTGACGTCACGCGGCAAGCGCGATTCGCGGAAATTTAAAAAGTGCTCAAAACTTCTTACGGTTATAACGTCCGTAATATTGCATAGATTTACGTGAAATAAATAAACACAACTTGCTACGAGTACCTGTTTAAATTTTGAGTTGCCGCATAAGCCGCGTTCATCAAGTCACAAGTGAGTTGCCGGCATTTTAAAAATCATTATGGAAAATAAAATGTGAATTTAAATTACAGTCTAGTCAGTATGTATTTTGAGTTGTGGTCGCATTTTTTTTACTTTTAATTGCCCACACAAGGAGGTCCACACTAGTGATGTCACAGTTTATCGATATTGTGTGTTGAATAACTGAAAATTTAACATATTACAATAACAACTTTATATCGATAAAAATATCAAGATCTGAAAATTGTTTCAAGGTTGCTACTTATCAAAAAGAAGAACCTAGTTTCTTAAATGATCACTATTTAGCTTAAACTACAATACAACATTTTTTTATTTTCTCATAAGCAAAAAATCATATTGTCACTTTTATTTTAAAACAATATTATACAAATTCGGACCAGTCTAAAACTATCATTAAATAATCATGCAAATATATTGACGAGGTGAAACGAAAATGTAAAGTTACAACGGATATCGACTTCCTGGCCAGCTGGCACAAGTGGGTCACCAAGTTGATTTAATGATGCCTGATTAAATTACCGTTTTCACTTGGATTTTAACACTTTTCATTTTTATCTATTTAAAATTTTTATACTATGCAAAATATCCTCCCAGCTACAACTCTTGCATTTCATTCATTTTTAAATTATGTAGGGCTATTAAAATTTATCGATAAAAAGCCTTTTTTCCCAGCCTTTTTGGTCACGGGCTGTCGTGTTTTTGTCAGTTCGCTTGTTTGCGTCCGTTGTACTGTACAAATGAACATAGCACTTTACACTCATTACATGCAAATTTCTTTATCTCCACACGAATTTATACTAGGTATCAACCGTGACCGAGAGAATGGAAGCATCGAGTGTAAAAAAACGATGTTTTTAAACCTTTTTTTTATTTTTTTGCATGTATAAATTAGTGTAGACTACTCAGTGATGATACCGCAGGTTTTATTTCCTCAACAACAAGCACTTAACTATTTATTACGCCAATTAACAAAGAAATGAATGAATTATTCAAATACAATGTTTTTCCGCCAGCAACCGGTCCAAACATATATTTACATACATATACATGCTGTTGCTTATAACAATAATTATTATAGAAATTATAATGTACCCAAGCCGAAAGCAGATAACACAACAATGGATAATTAAATATAAATTATACAATGTACAAGTTAAAAACGTGCTGAAAAAGAGATTTTATCTGATAATAACAGTTTTTGTTACCACTTACATACAAATATAGGTACTGTTCTTGAATATCCAAAATGAAATGCGAATCATTCGAAAAAGTTGAGTTGAGTTATCCTGTAGTTATGGGGGGTTATTTGACTTTATTATACCTATAGTTGCAAATATCAAAAAAATCCTAGATTACAATATACAACCTAAAGATGGCCATAAAGAACAGAGATCGAGAAGATATAACTTCACCATAGAGAAGATGACGGGCTAAAGGCCAGGATAAAAGTCATATCAATGGAACCGCATACAACATCCAAGGCGGAATTTAGAAATAATTGACACTTAGAACAAAGAAATTACTATAAAAAAACAAATATTTGTTGGCACCAGGACTTGATTTTTAACGAAAATAATACAGAAAAATTACAAATCTAAAATTGGCACGGATCTGGTTTGTGAATATGAAACCGAATTATAATTAATCATAAAATAAAAAATACCTATAGTTGGAACATGGAAATTTTCTGAAGCAATCTCAAGTAGGTCTTCCTCATCATTTAGGAGGAAATCTTCTGCTTTTGTAGATACTTGAAAGAAACTTCTTACCACAAGACGATGCGTTGCTCGTTTGTCTTTACCGCGAGGATGGGAGGCCTGCCCTCCCAGTCCTATGGAAGGCCTACCCTCCCAGTCTTCTCAGGGCCAAGATCCGATTACCGTAAACAGTTTAGTCTGCAGTGCGCAGGGCTTCGACATAATTGTATTAACCTAAACCATCGCTGGGCAAGCCCTTTGCACTTAACCGTCTAATACACTTTATGTTGTAGCCATATAAAGTAGTATCGTATATTTATATAAAAATATTAGCATTCTGCACACCTTCGTCCACATAAATTTCCAAGAGAATTTTATAGTTCTCCGGTAGCACAGTTTTCGTAAAACTGCACAGATAGTTTTTGCTTTACGTGTCGAGGCAAAAAGTCCCTACACTTAAAACTGCCCCACTTTTGGAATTGTTTGGTGCAGTCGAGGTTTGACATTTGTCATTTTAATATTTGCTTTCCGCAAAATATTCAGTCCGCATTGATTTTGTCAAATAAACCAAGTAGGATTTTGAAATTTGAAGACCCTCGACACCACGTGTAATTAATAATTCCAGAAGGTAGTTAAAAACCGACTTCCAAAGTAAAAATGCATAAAAAACTATAAACTAACTATATACTATGTGCATTTTTACATTGGAAGTCGGTTTATAATTAGTAGTATTATGTGTTCTATTGTACAGTATGTTTACGTTTAGATTCAATTGGATCTGGATTCTGAATAGAATGTTTTTTTGGTGAACTGGCTGCTTAAGACTCAAATCTCAAAGGCTTGTTTAAGGACCATGCGAAAAACTATATGGGCAGTGTCCCCACTCCCCCCCCCCCCCCCCCCCCCCCCCTCCAACAGATTTCAAACCTATCTCAGTTAAAAGCTATTGACACGCTGATTATTATTTAGTATTGCTATATTCACCTCAGGAGTGGGGTTTTGACAGAAATTGAAATTTTATTTTTTATTGTTTTATATTAGCGACCTTTCCAGCTTCGCACGGATGCAATGTATTATACATATAAAGCTTCTTCTTGAAAGACTCTATTCATTGCTGAAAAGTGCATTAAAATGTGCTGCTTAGTTTAAAAGATCTTATCGAACAGGAAAGCGCATTATTTTATTATGTGTAAAGATTTTCAGTGATATTCTGTTAAAGTAGGTTTACTATTAGTAAAAATATGCTAAAAAAAGAAAAATAAGACTAGTTAGAAACAGTATACAATTAAGTCACTCAGTTCCCTGAATCTCTCTTCAGGGATCAATCCAGATCTTTTAAACTAAGCAATGGATTTTAATTCAGTTTCCAGCAAAGAGTGATTCAAGTGGAAGCTTTATATGTATAATACATCGCACCCGCGCGAAGTTGGAGTGGGTCGCTAATTTAAACAATAAAAAATTAAATCTGAATTACTGTCAAACCCCACTCCTGAGGTGGATATCGCCATACTAAATAATAAACAGTGTGGCAAGAGCTGAGATAGGTTTGAAATCTGTAGGCGGGTGGGGACGATTTTATGCATGGTCCTTTATGACTTACGATGCTCATTTCACGTGCTTTTGTCACTCTGCCAAGCAGAGAAAGTTATAGCCTGTGATTTGGACGCCCTTAACTTTAAGACGCTTTTAAGAACTCTCCCGTACCTATAATTATAATCAGACATTGACATATTGATAACATATTTAGTTATTTCTTGTTTTGGAAAAATTGTAGCAGTCTAGTCGCTAAATACTAAAATAGATACCAAATAATCAATATTTGATTTACATCTCGTTAGCGGCCGCCATTTGCAAAACAACATGGCAGCTGAAATTAGTGCGAAATATAAAACAATACAATCACTGTCGGAAGGTATATTTGTGTGTTTGTCCGCGTGTGATAATGAAAGTGTTATTGTGACTCATCGTAATTCGTAGCGATTATTTTGGAGATAATGTATATTGACAGTTCTATTTTAGATTTCTTCTGAAGTATATTTTTGTTCGTTTATATCATTATTTGGTTGCTGGCTAAAGGCTATATAAAACACTGCCTTATATAAAATAATAAAACCTAAAAATATTTCTAGCTATCGTTTCTTTTTAAAGCGTTTGCGGCATCTTAAACTGCCCCGGGAGAGGGCAGCCGAATGTGTACGAAAAAACCCAAATAACATTGTCAAATATATGTATATAAAATGAGAAATGTAGTGCTTCGTGAATCATCGGTTTCGTTCAACTATTTTCGTAGCTATTCGACTGCCCGCAGCCCAAGTAAATTTTAGATGCCGAACACACCTTCAATTCTTTGTCCCAAACAAAGCAGAAGAAGAAGAACCGAAGTAAAGACAGTATTTTCTGCCATTTGTTTTAATAAATTAAAGAAAACACAAAATAAATGGGCAACTCGAAGACTTTGTTTACAGTATCCAGTAATAACTGATCGTTGCTACTTCTGACTTCTGAGGTCAGGTGACGAATCCATTTCCATTACAAATATGTTGAGCGTGAGGTCAGGACATAGGTCTAGACCCCGGCTGGTCGAGTTACCTACCGCCTACCCGACGCTTGTATTGTAGAATTGCGACAGAGAACTGTTTCTCAATCAATCGTTGATTACAATGACGATCTTCGAAATTGAAAATATATGGGATTGACCATAGACGTAACGAATTAAGTCACAGCTTTCGATTTTATTGCACTACTAAAGGCATCTTCTACTCTGTGGCTAAGTGACAAACCGCACGATTCGTCAATACCATATAGTTTTGATTTCTAACTTCGTCATAACTTCGTCATCGTAATTAGCGAAGGCATCTTAGCTATAGACCCTGCGTCATCTTTTTTTTGTGTTAAATGGACTAGAAAACGAACAACCTATCTGTCTGTCTGACGAAACGGCAACACCGAAGGAATGACACGTGCGTTACCGGCCTAATAAAGGAAATACAACTGGCAACAATTCAGGGCGGCAATCGCCGCAGAAAACTTTACTTATTACGGTCTGCCATGAGCCATCTTCCGTCAAATTCAAGCTATGTTCATGCCTTACATCATTAGCACATAATGCGAGGTGTGTCCTGTGACTAATGACGGTTAAGACTGACACCGGACACGAGTCCGCCATTATTGTTATACATTTTTAATCGTCTTGTTTTGATTAACCGGCCTGTAGCTGCACACTCTGTTCAGACTTCAGATGCTATGTTTTGATCTTAACGTAAATTAAAAGACATCAGTATTCAGCACACTATAACGCTTTTGAGGTTTTTTATCGGTATCTATTCAATAGCGCTTGCGTTTGCTTGACACAAACGTGTTGTCCAATCCAAAGCGCTATTGTGTACATAAACTACCTACAAACAACTTTGGAAACCGAGAATTAATATTCTAGAATCTAGAATCTAGATGAATTATGCATGACAAATTAAATTCAACTGACAAATTCTTGACGTGATTAACACCGTGTACACACGCTGTGAATTGTCTGTGTGCGTTAAAAGTGTAGAAAGATTTTTCCCTTTCTTTCTCCGTTTTACGTACGACTACTTTCATATGAGTTTATACTCTATATAGTAAAGGCCTAAAGAAGAAGGTATACTTAAACTCCGGCGAAAAAAGAGGGGTGTTATAAGTTTGACGTATCTGTATGTCTGTGTGTCTGTTCGTGGCATCGTTATAGCTCCTAAACGGATTTACCAATTCAGATAAATTTTTTTCGTTTAAAAGCCGACATGATTGAGAGTGCTTTTAGCTATAATTCATCAGCTCGCTCACTGTTTGACAATTCGGCGGTTACTTAAAATGGCTTCTTCCCATCAGCGCGATGTAGACCGACTCAAGTGACATCTATACACTGCACGTTGCAACAGTTCGAAGTAATTAAGGGCAATTTTTCTGTGACATTAACCCTATTGTGTAGCTTTCACCAATGAGGAGCCGTTATTAGATAATATCACGTGCATCATGAGACCAATGAATTTTTAAAAGTTACTCGGCGGTACCTCAGCCGGCGCGTCCTTGGATGTAAAATCATGTTATTACGACTTATTACGTCAATAATAATTATTGTTCAACTATTATTTTTGAAATTATATTGAGCAGTGAGAAGTGTTAAGTCGTCTTAAAGTTTAAACTAATACGTGTTTATGTACTTATATGTGAATATTGAATGTGAGACTACATAGTACTTGTGTTGTGTTTATTGTTGGTGATAAATCGTTTGAATAAATTGATTTTTACGGTAAGCGGAAAGTTGGATACGTAGCTACTATCAATTGTAATTTGTAGTTATCATATTAATAGACGTTATTATTTAATAGGCGATAATACCGTGGAAGTATTTTAGTATTATGATTATCTTACAATATTTAATTAATACATAGAAAAACGTTTTGTTATTAAGTACCTATTTTGTATTTTGAAATATACCTAATTGTAGGTATAAGAATACCGTATATATAACTATAGTCTGTCTATAGGAATAGGAACCGTAGGTACGAGTATAACTATAAGAATAGTTACCTAAGTATTTGCAACTTCTCTCGGCCACAACACATCACACAACTGTACACGCTTGTAACCACCTTGACCATCATACACAATGTGGCGCTAAATTTCCATTCAAAACAAACTTGCACAACTCACGTCTAGCGACTAGGGCTTCTATTTTTTTCTATCATCTTTCTGTCATTAACCGTTTGGACGGTAAGCTGAAGACGGACGGACGGACATGACGAAACTGTGAGGGTTCCGACTTCCGAGTATCGAACTACGGAATCCTAAAAAAGTATCGATTATATTTGATGTAGTACCTACCTAAGTACTGGCTGCGCCTAGTAAAAATACACATCTGTCCTCAATATTTGGCGGTATACACTGATATTTTCACTAAAGTTTTCACTCTTAGTGTTTTTAAAAACATATTATTATGCACTATACAGTGTTCGTCTATTATACACTCACTATGTATGTTGTAACTGTGAGGCCGCTATATTTTATATAACATTGTAATAATGTGAAGCATAAAACATTTCAAATAGATGATCCGAATTTTTACAACGAATCTAATAACGCTTTTAATGTAATTAAAAAAACTGTTTTTTTTCGTCCCGACTGTACCACCCACTTACTGTTCAAGCTAATTTTCCTTATTTTGAAAGGTTGCACGCCGATTTTTAACAAAATTGAATAAGGGTTGCGCGATGGGAAAGTGGTCAAATGAGAAGGAGCCGCATGAAAAAATCATTTTGTTTTTTATACCTAAGTTTTTGCACAAAAGTAACATATTTGATTAAGATATTTGATATAAGGAAACTCAAAAAAAAAGAGAATTGCGTCTAATTTGGCACCATTCCAATTTCTTTATTTACTAGAATATAGTAATTTGTACGTAAGTTGGCAACGTCAAAGGTTGGTTGGCAAAGTCGTTCCTGTAAGTTGTACAATGTACATTCTGCCATAACTATTATTACTATTATACATTATCATAAGAATAATTCCTTTTTATACAAACAAAATTGGCGATACAAAAATCAATCTTCAAATCACAACCCAAGGACAATTAATGCTTAACTTATTTGTGCACGCTGTGCTATGTGTGTATCGTATAATACGTCACCCACACATAGAGCTACGGCCGCATACAAATTGGAGCTGTATTCTTACAAGCGCACGCACACATAGCGGCGCTAGTATATCACCCAAGTACACATACCATAATGAATCTCAACAGCTTTAGCAATTCTGCTCTAGTTTGCTCCATTATCAACAGACAACAATACATCTTTTAGACTTGTACTTATCTTTTAGACTGGAATGACCTAACAAAAGTTACTAATTAAAATCACTACCATATTATAAGTATACACAAAATTTATCTTCAGAGATTTAGACTTTCTGACGAGTGTTCAACTCCCAATAAAACATTTCAGACTGGAATGACTTGACGATTGGGCATTTGCCTACATGTAAACATTTAGTTGTTTTTAACATTCAGAAATAATATGGTAATACAACTTGATAAAGCATCGAGCATTTTACAATAAAGCTGGAATATTTTTTTTACAACATTAGTGTACAAAACCGTCATAATGAGACAGACAAACACACTAGGTACTACAAACAATTACGAATTACACACCAAGATCACAACTCACAACGTATCACCTTCAGATGAATGTTCAGAATCTGATTTTGATTCTTGTCGGTTCGACATTTTACTAACTTCCAAAGCTATTTTAAGAATCTCAATGCGAAAAGTCAATTTTTGTGAAACGGAAAAGTCTTTAGTTATGGGCAGAAGGGACATGCAGAACGCCAGGTCGTCATTGTTTAGTAGCTTGGAATTCTCTTTGACCATACCCATCATTTCTTTTTGGAAATTATCATTGCTGCTCGAAAGTTTTCTTTTTCGTAGAATTCTCGGCTTCTTCGAATTAGCTGTTTCCTCTTCTATTGGTTCTTGAATCTCAGATTCCAGCTTAAACGGTTCCTGGATTAGAGTTTGCAACCCAAACGGTTCCTGGATCAGTTCTTGGACTTCGGGTTGCGACCCAAATTCTTGGACTTGAGATTCCCGCCCGAACGGGTCTTGAACTGGAGGTTTTGAAGTTTCTGGTTCCTGGGGCTCCACTTTTATCTCCACATTTGGTGTACTCTGCGTGGAATCTTCGTACACACACTCGACGAAGCTCGGTGTGACCGCGCCGCTCGAGACAGCTTCGGTCTGGTTCACCTGATCTATCTTATCCAGGAACCTCAACTCCTCGGAGAACCCGTAGTGTTTCTTATGGATCCCTTTTTTTTGAAAATTTTTGGAGCGAATGTAAGCGTCCCTCGCCGTCTTCCAACGTTGCTGTATCAATTTTCCTACAACAGAAATCAAATAAAATTCTCAATTTTCTTTAGATGGCAAGTTGGCAACTGGAATTCCTATCTAAGTTATATATCTACTCGGAAAATCAGCTCCAGCATCATATAACAGAGGAACTACGTATTCGTAACGTCGTCGAAAGTTAATAATTGTATAAGCACTGGCCGCTATCGTAATTTTCATACAAGACTCTTTTGATAACAGTCCGAATACGTACTTGTCAATTGTTCGTGCTAGCCCCACAGGGCGGAAAATAAATTTCATTACTGTGTCGTGCCCTTGCACTTTCTCGACTCTGTCGCGCTTATCGCGGCCAACTGTTGGGACGACAACGGGCTGAATACAAAATTAATAACAAATGTAATCTGTGAAGCGACTTTTTCAACGTATCATACAAGGACAAAACATTTTATAGTTAATCCATTGTGTAAATATTTTTATTAGTAAGGGGGTTAGAAAATAATGCTTGTCTCACCGATTTCCTTTTTCTTAGCGTCCTCCATTTCATTGTAATCGGGGTACAGGGCTTCGTACACCTCTATCCAGGACAATGTCCTTGCATCTCTATCCTTGTTGAGTATGTGCGTGGGGTCCCACAGGATAGGCCGCTGGCGCACCTCGACGATGACGCTCTCCGTGTGAATGTACTTGTACATGACTGTACCGCCTGTACAGCTGAAGAGAAACGCGCTTGAAGTTGTAGGGTGAGCAGATTATACAGCCGTCGCTCCGTACTCGATTCCATATAAAATCCGTGTAAAGTTGAGCGGCGTATTAAGCGGTTATCCAAAGAAAGCGCGAAATGTACGTGCGAATATTCGAGGAGCTTAAGTTAGGTGTAAACATATAACATAGTATGAAATTTCGCACTTCGTACAACTGAACTGAAATATTGAAAACAACGTATTAGTAACGTTATCGTATGAAAATTGTATAGGCGCCTGTCATGTTTTCATATACAATTCAAATTCGATAACGTTACGACTACGCCGTTGTCAATAGTTCGTGCTTACCCCATTGGACACTTAAAAAAGCGCCTAAATACGCGCGATGATTCGTACTGAAAACGTGATATAAGTTTCGAAAACTTCGAAAAAAAAGCCCGATACGCCTTGCACTGAAAAAACGCGTCAGTCCGTACGGCTGAGCGGTCGGCCGCGCACTGACGGTCGGCGCGTAGCTACCGATCGCCTGGCGCCTGACGTGAGCGTCGGCGCTCGGCGGCGAGGCGGAAATTCCACGGAATAAGGTGAGACCACACTGCTGAGCTATCGCAGCGGCGACTCGCGTAGCGACTAGCGGCAAAATACTTGCAGCCTTATTGAATGCTTACTGCACTACGAACGACGTCGGGGACGACTCAACTCTGGACCTCAATTCTCGTATTTAAAGTAGACTTTCATTTTACTTTGATTGTATCGTACGTGTAGCGACTTGTAAGCATAAACTGATTTTATGAAGTTTGGACCAATCAGATCGCGTTTGACGCTGGTTTAACGTTTAGCAGAATACCGGTTTGGCAGTTTTAGCGTGTCGGGATTGTAATTGTATTATTGCAGGTTTTGCTTAGGAGAATTGATCCTCTGCTATGCGTCTACTGTCTACATTTTCTGCGAGCCATAGTTCGCAATGTTCTTTTGTTATAAAGAAGACTACACCAATTTTATGTATGATTAAATTCAACACAGCAAATACCGCTTAGTTCTGCGTATATTTTATGTAACGGTGCGGTGCGCAGCGCGCGTGAGCCGCTGCCCTAACCTAAAGTTTGCATGCATGTACAGTCGGTAAAATTAACGATTAGCACTTTCATCGTGTAATAATAAAGTAACCGTCGGTAAATATTAACACCAATTACCAATTTCGGAGGTATGTATAATGTAATGTAAACATTCGCGACTGTACATATAGAAAACACGCAGACAACGCGAGGGCGCGGCGTCTCGCGTGTCAGCGAATGCCACAACGGCCACAACAAGTGAACATAGGAAGCCGATATTACGGTTACTTCTAATAATTCTATATTGACAGTCTTCAGTAGAGACCGTTGTAGAGACGCCTACCGTACCTACTCCTACTCGTGGCACGTATTTTTTATGTTTTGAGTTGTTTTTATGTCCTGTTTTTATGACTTTTGTATGTAAGTCTTTGTTTTATTTGTGGCGTAATGTCTTATTATGTCAAATAAATAAATAAATGTTTCAATTTTTAAACGCATAAAATGGTACACATAATATGAATTGCTTAAGGGTCAGACGGCCTCTGTGGCTCAGTGGACAGGTTTTCAATATTCCTACGGTCATAGATGTATCATAGATCAAATATAAAATTCTGAAATATATGTATAGCATAAAAAGTGTTATACCTAGTTACCATTAGACATTTTTTAATTATTTTTCTGCCTAAATGTCTACACATAATCAGTAGATGCCCAAAATATCCGTAATTGATTTTACTAATCCTCATACATATACTTCCCGCTGTCTGGTCCCTGTAACACAGGTTCTTCGTATACTTACCACGGGGCCAGATTGACGTGGTGTGAAGAGGCCATAGATATTAATGTCTGTATGAAAAATGTACACATAAAATGCAATGTGTTAACAATTAACATTTATTTGATAATAAAGTGTTAAGTACGGTATGCATATAAATAAGTTCCATTTCATTATCACGTCTTGTAAATTGTAATATACATATACTTCCTGTTGTTGTCCGATAGTCGTTTCGTAAAGAAAAAAGAGAATAGATAGTATATATATAATAAGATTGTTTAACAATATGAAAATAAAAGATAATGTCGACGATGTAAAACAGTGAGGGCGTAACCCGGGCCAACTCAACTTTACACCAGAGACAAAAAACAAACAAAAAAGTGAAATTCTATCATATCTTTTTTACGGTAAATCGTGGGAACATAATTTTTATACCATTACTTTAAAATAAAAACCTGTATTAAGTGAAATACAAGTCAATAACTTCCTATTGCTAAAAATAAAGTTATTAAAGTTACAGCTATTGTATACAAAAATAGCAGACCTCAAAAATGGCGTAACTTGACACGATAATTTAGTACTGAACCATAAAATTATAAGAATTCGCTGACCTCTAAACGGTCGTAACTAGTGTTCGTTTTAATTTGCTCTCAGGACCGGGGTGTAAGCACTTTCATAATGCATAAAATGGTTAGAAAATTAGTTGTAATTGAAACCTCTAGACACCCAATGACCTAAATAAAATATCGTAAGCTTTTCTGAACGTAAATTTATTGAACTTTTAAAAAATAACACAATATGTTAAATGGTATTTCTAATTGGCCCAATTTGTTGAAAACTGACTTCAATAGGTACTACATAATTATTATATTAAGCAGGGTACCTGCTATAGATAAAGACCTTTTATAATATGACGATATCCTCGCTTATTGCACTACAACGATTACGACATTTAGTGTTAGCACAAGGATTTGGTTTCATTGCTTTTTCTGCGACTATGACCCCTTGCTATTTGTATAGCAGTTTCCTAAGTTTCTGTTTCTTTTATTTTATATTCTTATTTGAGCTTTTGGTTTCTTTTTTTCTGCGCTTATGATACTTTTAAATAGTTTTTTTTTCTTTTCTTTCTTAGGTTTTTCATCTGATTCGTCTGATGCAGAGGTATTCCAGCCATCGGACTCTTCTGAAGGAAAAGCTTCATTTAGTAGTTGAGTATCGCGATCTTCTTCATCTAAAACGAAATCTATATAAGATTCGTCAAATGATGGTTTTGTTGCGAGGTCTCGCTTAACCTTTTTTTTGGGTTGTCGTTTGCGGGGGACGTCATAAGATTGTACGTTGCTGGTTCCAGGTCGAGAATATGGAGATCGGGGTGCGCTGGCAGCTCGGTAGGTAGAGGGTTCACCACTTGTTCCAGGTCGAGGACAGGAGATCGGGGTACGCTGGCAGCTCAGTAGGTAGAGGGTTCACCACTTGTTCCAGGTCGAGGAGATGGAGATGAAGACTGGTACTTACCGAGCTGCCAGTGTAGCCCACACTGGCAGCTCGGTAAGTACCAGTCTTGATGCTGGTTCCAGATTGAGGAGATGGAGATCCGGGTACGCTGGCAGCTCGGTAAGTACCAGGTTTGTTACTGGTTCCAATTCCAAGTCGAGGAGATGGACATCGGGGTACGTT
This sequence comes from Phengaris alcon alcon, assembly GCA_037179445.1. Taxonomy (NCBI): domain Eukaryota; kingdom Metazoa; phylum Arthropoda; class Insecta; order Lepidoptera; family Lycaenidae; genus Phengaris; species Phengaris alcon. The sequence goes on along the minus strand of JAYRCH010000021.1, from coordinate 12,274,957 downwards.
GGCAGCTCGGTAAGTACCAGTCTTGATGCTGGTTCCAGATTGAGGAGATGGAGATCCGGGTACGCTGGCAGCTCGGTAAGTACCAGGTTTGTTACTGGTTCCAATTCCAAGTCGAGGAGATGGACATCGGGGTACGTTGGCAGCTCGGTAAGTACCAGTCTTGATGCTGGTTCCAGATTGAGGAGATGGAGATCCGGGTACGCTGGCAGCTCGGTAAGTACCAGGTTTGTTACTGGTTCCAATTCCAAGTCGAGGAGATGGACATCGGGGTACGTTGGCAGCTCGGTAAGTACCAGTCTTGATGCTGGTTCCAGATTGAGGAGATGGAGATCCGGGTACGCTGGCAGCTCGGTAAGTACCAGGTTTGTTACTGGTTCCAATTCCAAGTCGAGGAGATGGACATCGGGGTACGTTGGCAGCTCGGTAAGTACCAGTCTTGATGCTGGTTCCAGATTGAGGAGATGGAGATCCGGGTACGCTGGCAGCTCGGTAAGTACCAGGTTTGTTACTGGTTCCAATTCCAAGTCGAGGAGATGGACATCGGGGTACGTTGGCAGCTCGGTAAGTACCAGGTTCGTTGCTGGTTCCAAGTAGAGATGGAGATCGAGGTACGCTGGCAGCTCGGTAACTACCAGGTTCGATGTTGGTCCCAAGACGAGGAGATGGAGTTCTGGGTACACTGTCAGCTCGATAAGTACCAGGTTCGCTGCTGGTTCCAGGTCGAGGTGATGGAGTTCGGGGTACGCTGGTATTTTCCGGTAAGTGGCCAACAGACACACTGAATAAGAGAGTCGGATTATTATTATTATTCACATTCTGACATTTGTGTAAATCAATTAGCTTATTAAAGTTAATGCTGCTAACTCATGTTCAATTTCACTTGAACCCAATTCTTCCATTTGGCTAGGCACGGAAGCCAACTTTTGGGTGTCAACTTTTTTATCACTTTCTTTGTTTCCGTAATATAGGAATTTGGACTGCGAAATGTCGGTGTTAAGGAATGAACGTTACTTTTTCTCAGGCGAGGAGTCAATGGCAACCATGCTAGGCAATCACTATTCATAGAACCAGAATATTGGAACTTCTAACCGTATTTACTACTATCATATTTTCTTTCTGTATTCTTAGTTTTCTTAACGAGTCATCCATCTCTATAAATTTGTTCGCTCAAAACAGTAACTTTTCCTCGACATTTTATAGGTTTCAGATCATCGATCCATTTTGTTCGGTTGGCCATCTAAAAAGAAAGATGAATCGAAACTAAGAAAGGTACCTATTTTTGTTAAGTCTTATAAGCTAGCGACTGTTTACTAAATACTATTTCAGAATAACTATAGGTACTCTGATTCATACTTATGTGGACTAAACTCGTAGTTGTCATTTTCACAATTACAGTAGTACTAAAGAAATCCAAAATTACAACGCATACCTACCCGCAGAATTCGATTTCGATTTGTTTACAATCATTATTTTTCGAGTTAAGCTCAGGAATACATAATATAATATGTATCCCGGAACTTATTACTAGGTAATTAAATCTTTGTATCTATAATTTTATAACATACCTTGTTTAGAGAAGTTATACACTGCAAAGTTTATAACATACCTTGTTTAGAGAAGTTATACACTGCAAAGTTTATAACATACCTTGTTTAGAGAAGTTATACACTGCAAAGTTTTCGCAACACGGTTTCATTCTCTACGGCGAAACCGTCACAGCGTGGCGTTCGCGCAGCGACTGAGGTAAGTTGCCTGGGGGCCCTGGGGCGTAGGTAAGATAAACCGGAATATCCCACAAATGACGGGACCTATGACTCGTATTAACTACATGAAGTACAAAATATTGATGCGAGTAATAGGGTTTTATCATGGATTGGGTTTTTAACCATCCATGAAATTGTAACATCTTAGAAGTTTATTTGTCCTTAGAAAAATATAAACCGTTAAAATGTCGTAAGTAAGGAAGTATAGAAATTGCTTCCCGCAAAAAGGTCGTAACATTGGTGGCGCATTGAAACAGGAACGGCGTAAATATTTTTTAATTAAAAACACAAACTTCTTCAAGTCGTATCTCCAAAAAGTATAAATACGCAGTTTTGTGGGCAGTTACACCAAAAAAAAACATCATATTTTTCAAAATGCAGTCTTCTTTTTAAATTGTATGTCGTCGATGTGTTGCTTTATTCATAATAAATTAAATATAAGTCTCATTCCCTTGACAGTTGACATTCATTGTCAAGTCTAAAAAGTATATCAAAGAGAAGCAATGAGGTTACACACACACACACACATATATATACACACACCGTCATAGTTAGCGGAACACAAAAAAAGGTCCATAATTAAAAAAATATGGTTTTATTTTAAAATCTACTTACTACAATTCTTTTGTTATTTAAAGTTTCATTTGTTTTACTTAAAATGAGATCACATTAAGAACAGATTTTGCGAGTAAAGGCTATTTGTGAAAAATGGTACATTTTTGAACTTTTCATGTAACCGGGAAAAGTGAAAATTAATATTAAAATAACAATTAATTAAATTAGAAAAATGGTGATTAATATCGCGTATTTCCTCCACGTGCGCTTATTAAAGTTTCTACCCGTCTAGGCATACTGAGAATGATGTTATCGATGGTCTCCTGGGATAGTCTCCACCATTCCTCTACTACGGCGATTCGCAGTTCACCCACGTTGGCAGGAGCTGGAATTCTGGACTTAACTTTTCTTTTCAGCAAGTCCCAAACGTGCTCTATTGGGTTCATATCCGGTGATCTCGCCGGCCACTCCATAACAGTGATATTCATATCATTAAGATAAGCTTGAGTTACCCGAGCGATATGCGGCCGAGCATTATCCTGCATAAAAACAAAATCGTCACCGATATATGGGGCAAACGGTACGACATTTTCTTCTAAGACTTCTCTGATATAGCGGTCTGCAGTCAGACTCCCTCTGTCAATCACTACCAAGTCTGTGCGAGCTCTCAAACAAATGCCCACCCAAACCATTATTGATACACCACCGTATGCAACTGTAGTTTCAAAATTTGTCTGAATGTATCGTTCTCCTTTGCGTATGTATATTCTTTGCCTGCCGTCAATTTGATTTAAGAGAATTCTGCACTCATCACTAAACAATACCTTACTCCATTGGTCCGCGTTCCAAAGTCGATGTTCCTGAGCAAAAGTTAACCTGTTTCTACGATGATTTACCTCGAGCCTTGGAGCCTTGGCGGGCACAAATGAACCCAAACCAGCTTCTTCGAACCTTCTTCGTACCGTACGCTCACTTACGGTTACACCCCGCACTGCTTCTAACTCATGTCGGTCTTGGACGGCCGTCAAACGGGGGTTCCTACGTACACGAAGCCGAATGAAACGATCATCCCTACTCGAAGTGCGTCTTTTTCTGCCTTGTCCTGCTCTTCTCACATAAGTACCGGTCTCCCTGAACCGTTGGATACTGCGATGGATCGTTGAAACTGGTCGATGAAGATCTCTGGATATCACTCTGTAGGTTTGACCATTTCTTCGCATTTCGAGTGCCCTGGCAATCTTCGTTGGGGCTAAGTCAGGCATAATTCAGTCCTCAACTCCAAAAAGATACGCGATTAAAAATAAACTCCGCCTCCTTTTTTGGAAGTCGGTTAAAAATTACCATTAAACGGAAAAAACACCGTGAAGTAGCATCGGCCATAAAAATATATTGTTCGTCGTACGTCGCAACTCGTAAACTAATACGAAAACACATGGCGGGGAAACGAAGAGAATTTAGACCCCCGGACGAGGGGTCCTTTGCACCCCCGAGGGGAAGCTACTTTGCAATCATAAATGTGCCCCGAAAATTCATCCGCAAGTGTCGAGCGGATGGGGCTGGGGATGGGGATGGGGTCTCTATCCCTTGTGAGGACTGGAGTCTGGAACATATTTTCATCGACCTGATTTGCACACTTATATCTTTTATGGCATCTATAATCTATAATAATATTATAAAGAGGAAAGGAGGTTTGTTTTTTGTGTTTGCATTGAATAGGCTCCGAAACTAATGAACCGATTTAAATTAAATTCGTTATAGATATAGATTAGTACATATGTTACATTTTATGGCGGCAAAATGTACGGCTTCGCGAGTTTTCTTTTAGCGCGCACGAAGTCGCGGGAGACGTCTATTACTAGATATAGCCCGCAACTTCGTACACGCAAAAGGAATTCTGGTGGAACCGTTCATTTTGCCGCTATAAAAAGTAGAATATGTCCTTCCCCGTGGACAACTCTAGTCTATGCGAAATTTTATCAGAATCAATACAGACTCCAGTAGTTTCGGAGACTTTTCAATGCAAACTAACAAACAAGCAAGTCTTTCCTCTTTACAATATTACAATAAATGTTTTAAATGCATATCCGGCTTAAAACACCCAACCTCCGTAATCCTCACTCGGCGTTATTTCACGCCGGTTTTCTGTGAGGTCGTGGTATTTATCCTCTTCAAATATCCTAATAGAACTCAACCAGGCAAAAAAGGCAAAATCCGGAATCCGGAACGCCGGTGAAAATTCAGAGCACTGAAAATGGAACTGTGCGCTAATACAATAGAGTTGAAAGCGAAAGTTTCTAGAGTCGAGCTGTCGCCTGTCATAATACAATATTATATGACATTGATATTTGACTCGACACTCATGTGTTCGATTTTCAACTTATGTTATGGTTATTAATGCACAGTTCTATTTTCAATGCTCAGAAATTTCGACGGCCTTCCGGATTCCGGAGCATATAGTCCCAGCCTAAAACTTGTCAAACTCCGCTCAGTCCTCAGGTGACTCAGATCCAATAAAACCTAGTCGTAAACAAAAAGACACTACTATAATACTATATGGCGTACTATAATGCTACTAATACAGATTCGAAATAGTGTATACAAAATAGTGTAGTATGCGCATAATTGCGTGTTTCCGACGTTACCCGAGCGCGGCCGACGGCGCCCGAGCGGCGGCGAGCGGCGGCGAGCGGCGGCCGGCGAGCGCCTCAGTCCCCGCGCTCGCTCCGACGACGAATGTTATCGCGCGCGTTGAACGTTCCAGAGATTACTCGAGCACGGAGTACGGTCTAGCCGGCTACACGAATATAGACAGGTACTGTTCGTTTTATTTTACCTCAGAGTGTCTTTATGAGTGAACCGTATATCGTCGGCATAAGGCCAAGGTCGGCAAATTGGTCGCTATATTACGACTTACGTCATCCTATCACTTGTTACAGGATGCGATACGTAATGAAGAAGTTTCGATTCGCGTTGTCACTTACGGCGTTTGATTCGTATTTTCCTTGTTATTCGATGGCAGAAGTAAAAAAAAATGCCTACAAATATTGTATTGTTCCTATGTGTCTAAACACAACAATTAAAAACCCAATATTTTATTCTCGTGTACCAAATAATAAAAACCAGAAGGAAAAAGTGATGCAAGCTGATGAAGCGCGATTTAATAGGACCTAAAGGCACTAAATATGTCACTTCTCTCGCTCCGTTTCGCTCGCGCCCTGAACCATATTTAGGCGGATTTTAGTGTCGCGCTGACCGCACGCTGATCGTCAGCGCCGACAGGATGAAATATATGCAATTCTATTAAGTGTTTTCGAATAACGCGGAGCGGTCAGCGCGGACATTTCGTACATTTGGTGTAGGCGCTGACGGTCAGCGAGTGGTCGGCGCGGACATTTCATACATTTCGGTGTCGGCGCTGACGGTCAGCGCGGACATTTCGTACATTTCGGTGTCGGCGCTGACGGTCTGCGAGCGATCAGCGCGGACATTTCGTACATTTCGATGTCGGCGCTGACGGTCAGCGAGCGGTCAGCGCGGACATTTCGTACATTTCGGTGTCGGCGCTGACGGTCAGCGAGCGGTCAGCGCGGACATTTCGTACATTTCGGTGTCAGTCAGCGGCGGTCAGAGCGGTCAGCGCGACACGATAACGTAGGTAGTAACTATTAAGTAATCTGTGACCATAGTGAAACTTTTAAAGTGACGTGTGGCACGCGCTGAACTTATTTTAAATCGTTGCTTTGTTGATAAGTTTGTTACTGTTGTTAAGTACTTCCGGCAATGTTTCTGCTCGACTAGTTGTTGAAAATTATTTTCCTATGCACGGGGACGCCTCAAAGATACTCAAGCACATAGGAAACAACAGCGTGATTGGTTAACGCACACATCGTCGTGTGCTCGATAATCGTCGTTAAATCGACTGATTAGTTGTAAGGTAAACTTAGTACTAATTAATAACAAAGGTGGTAAGTTATAATAAATTTGAAATTTGTTTAGAAATTGACAGGTTACTAAAAATAAACGTTTTTGTTGGTATTTGACAGCGCATGCGCCGACAAATATGCCAGCGAATACGACCAAAGCTCAGGGGGCCTAGCAGGAGCATATGAGAGCGGCGTAAACGTAACTTATACTTAACACGGGGCCAGATTGACGTGGTTTGAAGCGTCCATAGTATTATTATTATTATTATAACTTTATCGAATGAAATTTGTACGGGCGCTGTCATGATTTTGACAGATTTTCATACAATTCTCATTCGATAACGTTACGTTTACGCCGCTGTCAAATGTTCCTGCTAGGCCCACAGACCTGCCGATTGACGACGCGATTATTTTTTTCTCGCTTTGTTTACGGACTCCCTTTTTCCTACTTCTGACCCTCGCTTTTTATACCGGACTTACTGAAATTATCTGTGCTGCGTTCTAATCGACTTCACTGCTTGTGCGTGTGGACTGGACTCCTATCATTCATCATGAACAGAAACCTCACAAGGGAGGAACGCGTCCAAATTCTCGTCATGCACCAACTAGGGCACAGCATCACAAACATATCACGGGAATTGAATGCCACGGTTAGTCATACTATGTATTTTGTTAAATAGAAAATACGGTAATGTTATAAATGATATTTAGTGACTAGGTAATACAATATATTAATTATTTATTATAATAATATCGTTTTCGAAATATGAATGAATGAGTAATTACAAATACAAAATAAAATTACAATCGCATCGATTGCAAACGTCTTTGAAGCCGGTTTTTACGCGTGAGTATGTGTGCGTGATGAGTCGTGTCATCATGATTCATGGTTGCCAAGCGATTTTAGCCTTATGCCTGGTCCAGCGGCAACTTTGTCTATAGTACCTTGTAAGTTTATATCTACGTCATGGAAGAGGATTATCAGAAAGATCAGTCGGATAATCTGCCGAGAGTTGATAGCTTAATGGTGGATCAAAATTTTATAAAAAATAAACATTTTACGGTTGCGTGAAAAACTAATGCGTGGAATAAAAATGAAACGGTGAGTACATACCAACTTCGTGCCTATGTGATGTGTCTTGCTTAAAACGTTTATAGGTTAAGTAGCTAGGTTACCTAAAGACGTAAACCTACCTAAAGACGTAACCAAGTGACATTTTATATTAAACTACCTGAACCGACAGACGTTGTGCTGTCTAACTATGACCTGGATAAAAAAACTGACTACCTACATGCAACTATAATTTCTATACCAACAACTACACCTACAACCAACACCTGCATTCTACAACATACACCTGCAATCTACATCTACAACCAACCCCTACAACCTACACCTATAACCAACACCTACAAGCCACACCTACAACCACAACCAACAGCTACGAATTAATTTAAGACACCGAGCCGGTCGATTCAACATTTTTCGGCACTTTTGACTAAAGATTTTATTTTTTTACTTGTGATAACTTGCAAACTAAATGTCCAATTTAGAAGAAACAAAAAGCATTTAATTTCTTAAATGACACTCACATGAGTAAGCTGAGTAAGCTGCTGTGCATATTGGTCTCAGTAATTTAATGTAATGTTAGAAGACAAAAGCTGTTGCCTACTACTGTAGTTAAAGTAGACCTTCACTACAGTAGTTGGCTATAATATCCTGTCGCGGACTTTTTGTAGGTATTAGTATGTTCTTACATATTGTACGACATTTTGTTCTGTCACCAAAATATTACGCATCGTATGCGTTGAGTGACATTTTATGGAAACTTTTTTTACCTACAACCCCTTCCCACAGTCACATTATAAGTATAGCCACTATGTAATGAGAATAGTAAAGAATTCAAATGGTGAAAGAGTTTTTGAATTTTTGAAATCGGTCTAGTAGTTTTTGCGTGAATCGGGAACAAAAATATAAGAATACAAAGTTTTCATCTTTATTATATTAGTATAGAAGTACTAATATAATAAAGATGAAAACTCACTTACACTTCTATAAGTATACATCAAGAAGTGTAAGTAAGTACACTCGGTCAATTGGGTAATTTATTACAGACAATAGAAACGAGCGCCCAGCAGCGGATATTTAATAAATACTAATTACTACCTTGGCGAATGCCCGCTTACCGGCCGGCGGGCAGCCGTGCAGTCCGACCGTGCAGGACCCGTGGTGTCGCAGCGCTATCAAACGCTGCTCTCGTTTTTAAATAAATATGCGCGAATATGCGCACTTTAATTGCTATTATTCGGCTATCTTTGCGAAAACCATGGCAGATATATATATACAATCTGACACGGGAAAATATACAAAGTCTTTATCCGCTAAACTCACTGAGGCCACATAAGAAAAAAAAACAAAAGGCACAAAAAGGAAACAGAAGGAAGGAAAAAAACAGTAATAATATTGTTGCACTTAAAAAGCAGCAGTTATTATTTAAAAATATATTATATCTTTATATATATAAGATAATATCTTGGAGGAAAAATAAACTATTTTGTTTCTCTGTAAATACGAGTTTACTTATTATAAGTCGATATCAAAAACATTACTTTTAAACAAACTAAAAACTACATTAAATAATATATTATCATACCTGTAAATACGAGAAACGACAATTATGTTTATTATTATTCCTCCAGTATGGTATTAAATTAAAATCTTTTGTACATCTTTATATTCTTTGCTTTTAGCATTTTTCCATTTTAATAAAATCACATGGTCTGATTGACAATCTCAATCAGACTTCAAAATAATTTCTTCTAAAACCATTAAAATATCTGGCACATAACACTACTTTAAATAAAAACTTAGTTTATTATTTACTTACACATACATAAAAAGAAAAACAAAATAAACGAGCGAGCCTTACAGTAGTCGCATATTATGAAAATTATTTTTATTTTTTTAATTTATTTTATTTTTTCAATTTTACATTTTATGAAAATATTTAAAAAAACAATGCTTAGTACGATTTTTAATATTATGATAAAAAAATACGGAAACTTTTCCATTAAGCAGTGACAGAAATCAACGTCAAAATTGAAAAAGCTAAATACTGAAATATTTTATTCGAATCTGACGGCCAACTCTACCACTGCGTGCTCATTCGTTAAATCAAATAGCGCGCGCTTACTCGACTTCCTGTTACACACTTCCGTCCCATTTTTCCATTTTCACATTCCACACATCAAAAAGTAAAAATATAAAAAAGATCTTGTGTTTTCTTCTAGATTACTTTGACTTACCTAGAATAAAACATTGGCCAGGCGAGGCGTAGTTTAGACCATCCTCACTGTGTGGTTCGCAGGAGCTAGTTGTATTAGTTGGTTCTGAATAAATCTTTTATTAAAAGTAATTACATGCTTATTTATTGAAATTTAATGTATTTTTTATTACTACTATACTTTATGTGTATGTTAGATAAAATCAAACCGGAGTCCCTCCGAAATGTATGTAAGTACTTTAAAAATCGAATTTATTTCCAGGCTAAAAATGACGCAGAAAATTTAATGAAATATCAACTAGTTGGGGGAACATTAAAGTTGAAAGCCAACGTGTTTCCTCATAAGTTTGACTGTCAAAAGGCGGTGAAGCCTCCAAAACAACAAGGAGCAGATGAAGAAAAGTAAATACTTATATAAAAAGTTTAACCGCTTTTATTTCAGCACTAACATAAGACGGATTCAACAAAAACGTCCATCATTTTGTCCTCTTCTTCCATTAATATAGTGAAATAAAAACTACACACCCATAAATCAAAAAACAAACGACCGTCAAGCGCAAACATGTTGCTAACATGTTGCTTATTTCTCGGCAATCATCGTTTGTGTACCAAAATGACAGACGATGTACGAAAAACGTCGGTTACGGATAAACGGCTGAAAATCTTACACGCGCACGGCAGCAATTTCAATACTCGATCCTCGTGTGTTCGATTTTCATCTCTGTTGTATTAGCGCGGAGTTCAAATTTCAGCGCTATTTTTTCAAACGCCGCGATAAAAAAGCGCTCGTGAAAACTAGGGCTTACTGATAATTCTTATTGATAAAATAATAAAAAATAACATAATGTAGTATTAGTGTGTAACTGTGTACATATGGGAGCCTTTCTATCCTATATGGGTTTTTTATCCACACGTGTTTTTTACCGCCAGTGCAGCTACTTCCATAACATTCAATGTGTTATAGATTTGCGATGCAAAAGCTGGGCGGTGAAAAATCGCCGAGCGGACGGGTCATATTCGAACAAGCACTTTGTTACAGGATGGCCGAAGTAAAAAAACCCAAATCTTGTTTCGTTCCCATGTGTCAAAGTTCGAAAAAAACCACTCCCGACAAACATTTCTTTGCTGTGCCGACTAATAAGGTGCGCAGGGAGTTATGGTGCAAGAGAATAAAACGCGATTTAATAAAACCCAAAAGCGTTAAACACGTGTGTGAAGATCACTTTGATGTAAGTACCTACCTAACTGTTTATTTCTATCCTTTTCTAAATGTTCATATGATCCCATTGTTACTGCGCACTATTTTGAACCTGACCCCTGGACCCATGTTTTTTCTACGCATGCTAAGGACTAAAGTGATCTAGAACACAATACAAGAACGTATGCAGTATTACTTTTCTTTTATATTCGCTAAGTTAGCCGAGATAATAGCATCAAATCTTTTTTTCGAACGAAATTATTTAAAAACGCACGCAGCGTTTAGTTGCGTTGTGACGTCACGAATCTAGCTGCGCTATCGCGGAAATTTAGAAACTGCTCAAAACTTCCGTAATATTGCATAGATTTACGTGAAATACTAGTGCAATATTCGCATGTGTTAATAACCCTGAATGTCGGCGTTTTTTAATTGTTAACCGTAAATATCTATTGTTTATAGCTATATAATATATTATATAGCTATAAACGAAATATACTTTAGCTATTACGGGGGATAAAGTATACTTTATCGCCCTTACTAATAAAAGATTTACACAACGTTGCTGTCTTAGTCTGATGCGTTGGGAAAGTCACTTGACAGACCACGTTGGCAACGTTGTTTAACTTATCCGTTGTGTAATTTTTTTATTAGTAAGGGGGTGTGTCTATTCGTATTTACTTCTACGAATGTACCTTTCTTGCAGCTTGAAAAAGACACGGCGAATTTAATGCAGTCTCGCATGATTGGAGGTCGTTTGAAGCTGAAGCCTGACGCGCTGCCCCACAAGTTCCCCAGCCAAATGGTGTCAGAGGATAACCACGGCAGCCAGATGGTGGCAGAGGATATCTACGATCCAGAAGACGAACAAGAACCAGATGATTCAGAGGACCCGCTACTAGAAATACGTAAGAACAAGTAAATATTTGCATTGTTATCTTGAAACACTCGTGCGAGAAGGGACTCTTCGCTAGTATGAATGGACCTTCATCTTTAAATATTCGTGCGCGAAGTGAGAGCCCGCGGTTCACCAGACGATGTGCCATGAAGAGATGTGCTTATTTTTGTAATTTGTTTAAATTTGATTATAAAAAGAAAACTACCTCCTGTTGTTTATGAATTGTGTATTAGGCTGGGTCTATATGATCCGGAAATAGGAACGCCGGAGAAAATTCAGAGCGCTGAATAAACAATAGAGCTTTAAATCGAACACACAAATGTCGAGTTAAATTTAAATGTCATATATGACAGCTCGACACTCGACACTTCGATTTCCAACTCTATTATATTAGCGCAGAGTTCTATTTTCAGTGCTCTAAATTTTCCCCGGCGTTGCGGATTCCGGACAATATTATAGTCCCGGCCCTTACACCCTCCGCCCTACTTCGCACGATTTTATTCTATTCCGATTCAATTAAATCTTTTAATAAACAAAATTGTCATTGTGTTATTATTAATTTTAAACTTTTTTAACTTGCACTAGAAGTCTACCAAATTTTATTGTTACTTCTTTACGAAAAGTAAGAAAATATAATGAGACATTGACTTGGTCGAATTTCAAATTCTTCTTTACGAAAATATACATTATATATATAAATATAAATACTTATTCTTTGTTCAATATAATTATAGGAACAATTAGGGGTCGCATAAGAACAGCGATCTCATCCAAATTTCTCCCTCACTTCGCACAGTATGTGGAAATCCGAGAAACCTGACGCCATCATTATTTATAATTGTGCTGAAATAATTGCGTTCAGTAGCTGATTTCGCGTTTCAATATTCAAAGAAATTTGATACATTTTTCCTTCAAGCAGGATTTCCAAAAAGACGCGTTTGTTAAGGAGTAATTTTACCCAATTATTCTCTTGTCTTCACGTATCCTTTATGGCTTTAGCTTTTATATATTTCTATACTAGCTTTTACCCGCGGCTCCACCCGCGTAAATACAGTATCCCATGGTTATGTTATAATTATGTAATAGCAACATCCGCTGTTTAAAACTTAAAGATTTTTGATAATTGTAGGATTACTTTCCAAATGTTCTATTCCAGAGACTATGACCTAAACTTTCTCTTCTCTTGCAGGGATAACGAAATGGAGTGGACGAACGAGCAAGTAGAAAGCCTGATACTAGAATACAAGAAGAGGCCATCGCTATGGGATCCAAGCGACCCCCAATACAGACGGGGCGCGGCGAAGTACGAGGCCTGGCACAAGATGGCGGAGATATTCGTGTGCGACATCGTAGATATAAGAAAGAAGTTGACTTCTGTGTTCGCGTCCTACCGCCGGGAGAAGTCGAGGGTCAGGCACGGGAATCACACCTACTGGTTCCTGTACGACCAGCTCAGCTTCTTGCCGAACCATATTCCAAATATACTGGGCGCAGTAAAGATTAATAAAAAAAAAGATCCAGCGCCTCGAGAAAAGGTGGTAGTTCTTCTACTAACTCGTCTTGTGATTCAATCTTGCAATTTTTATCATTACATAAGCAGCATATGCCTTTTTAGGGTTCCGTAATACTCAAGGAACCCTTATAGTTTCGCTCTGTCCGTCCGTCTGTATGTCTGTCCGCGCTTCTAGCTTCTGTAATTATGAATATAAGTGGATGAAATTCTGTTAAGTGACTGTGTATAAATCTTGCTTTTGGGATCACAAAATAATAATAACTTTACATTTTAGGTTAATTGCCATACATGTGAAGGGGGGATGGAAACAATTTTTGAATTCTACCCAACCGATATCGTTGAATAGGTCTTTTAAAATCAAGGCAAGATTTTAGACACGACTTTTTAACTAAGTTATTAGATTTAACAAATTTTCAAATAATCGGCCTCCAAAGTGGTTTGCAAGTTGCCAAGGCATTTCTAAACTATGACACTTAGAAAACTTGTAATTTTCCGTGCGATAGATCTTGCAAACTACGCTGTGGGAAAATTATTCTTTACGAAATCAGACAGTAACTTTTGAAGAAATTTGAAAAAACCTATTACGCGTTTATAGTAATTACGAAACCCTCCTTAGACATGTCCTGACATGCTCTTGGTTAGGTTATTTGTAATTTATTTGGGGGCACGCTAATTCTCGAATATAAGTAAGTCCATAATTTTATACCCCCTCCCCAACCTTTGCCAGTTTTTCGTTATTTTCTAAATTTCATTTCCGCCCCGTGGTTTACGGTAACTATTAGGTTTGTCGTGAAATGGCTCTGACGACTACGACCGGTCGCCGGACCAACTATTCAATAGAGCCGCGACTGCTACACTGTGCAGCCGCGACTGTGTAGCGGTCGCATTTGCGGTCGAGTTAAGCCTATTAATAGCTTACTGAACCTAGGCGCTCAATACAACAACTCTAACTAAACCGAGTCACCAATTCCTATTTACGATAAGATAGTTACAAAGTCATCAAGATGTAGGTCTCGGGATCGATTGATTGAACAAGTCTCAAGTGTCGTCTGTCGTCTGTTGCCCCGCGCCCCGCCCCGCGCCCGCCCCGCGCCCCTGACACACAAACGTACAATTTGAGCCCAATTGTTTCCAATTCAACAGACGATAATAGTTGACCCCGATTTTATTTCGCGAACGTCCCGGCAGCGCCTCTATTACCGCGGCGTAAGGTGGCAAGTCGCGTCACCTCCTAGCCCGTTTTGTATAATTTTATATATTTGAGTAAAACGACAATTGCTAAGTCTCCTTGATAAAAATTTATCCCCGCCGCCCAATATTGAGGGCGCGCGTTTGCGATTTACTCAAATACATATTTTAAATAAAAAGATGATACAAATAAATATTTGGATTTGTTCGCAGAGTCGGAAAAGAAAAATGTATAAATCGTCGAGCGACGAATCAGATAATCCGGACGATGATGATGATGATGATGATGTTGGTTTGGAATCAGACGTTGAAGTTAAACAGGAACCACTGGACGTTGAAGTTGAATATGAGGAACCAACGAAGATGCATACGAAGAAAAAACTGATGAGGGTTGGACAGGTTGAATCTCTAGCGAGAGTTACTGAAGTGAGACTAGAATCTGAAGTTAGACGAGATCCTGAAGTTAGACAAGATACCGAGGTTAGTCGATACCCTGAAGTCAGACGAGAGGGGAAAGACGAGTGCGACAGTTTTGGGGAGTACATCGCAATGTCGTTACGAAAGCACGACGAAAGGACTAGGGCTACTATGAAGCAGGCCATTAACAACATAATTTTTGAACTAGAGATGAAGAAATACAACAACGAGCCATATACTATCGTCGTCTCCGAGGTGAATCCACTGAAGGAGTATGGAACGTGAACTGTGATTCAGGTGTATTTTGTTCAATTTGGAAGTCATTAGTTTTTAACTCAATTACATTTTTTTTTTCAATTTAATCGTTTATTTTCTGAACGTTTGTAGGTACCTAGTATTTACATAATTTGCACGTGGTATAGTTTAAACCAGTAACCGCCTGAAATATAGGTAAGTATTTTTAAAATTTTCCTATTTTATTCCTACCTGGAACCCATAATCGGTACCTGTTACATACGTATTACATACAGAAAAAACATCTCCACGAGGATAAACAGGTGCATAAATTAAATACACAATAGGTATCCCTAAAAGACCGGAAAATACTACAAAATTAAGTATTATAGTAGTAAGACGATTAGTTTACAAGGCCTATCAGAAAATATATTCTACAATATTTTAACGGCTAGTTTCAGATGCAATTTATTCCAAACTTAAACAAAACGACAGTAATCGCTATATTGCCGAATTTCATCTTTTTGCTTACGTTTAGTTTAAACTTATCTAAACAAAGTGAGGTACTGCTAAATGTTGCTAGTACAAAGCCCTCTATACAAACTTTCCTCTGTTCAGTGGAAATCTACAATCAGTTTCCACAATCGCGTACGCTCCAGTTACACCCATTATTACACAAGCCCACTGCACATTACGTTAGCATATTGTTATTCATAAAAAAGTATTATTGTAGGTACATACGTCTTTAATATTGTATCCATTAAATCAAAATAACCTCCTCCTCTTTTGGAAGTCGGTTAAAAATACGACTGCCCATGCCCATGGCACCCTGAGCTGACGGCTGATTGTAACGACACCTCTCAAGCTATCCGAAGCAATTATGGCTGTTTGCCCTGCCAAAAGTATAAGATTTCTGCAGTAGTCGGGTAAATACGCTGATGCTGCTGTAAATACGCTGATGAGCTGATGCCGACGGCTATCGCCAGATGATCGGTTGACCAGCGGGCTTAGCATGGCGATCCGAATAAATAATTGTAAAGATGAAATATTCTATCCAAAACAGTTCGTTGCAAAATAGTTCTTAATCCATGGTACCAAGGTCGTCAATAGAAGTCAACATTTCTAAATAGCCATATTTTTAAAATGGCTGCCAGGAAATCTGTCAAAAACGAACAATTATTCAAGTAAATGACTGAATGTAAAGAAACTATTTGTCTTGGAGCGCCATGATGTGGAATGTTGACATTGTAATACTATTTGACATTGAAATAAGAAAACGTTTCTACTTTAGCTGTCAAAAGAGGCCATTTTGTGAGCTCATGCCCGGAAAGAAATGATATTATGTTCTTTCTCAAACGACGATGCATGGACCTTGCTGCCTTACAATAAGAACTATTTTGCTCCGAATGGTGTTAATGTTTCTTCAATCTGTCATTTTGTCGATTCTTCAGCGTTTCTAGGGTGCGCATGCTAGGCCTGCTGAAAATGTTCGCATATTCTTGCCAGGTAATTTTAGATTTGGTGGCTAACGGACCACTTTTCTGAATGACTATGCCTCAGTTCACGCCGAGACGCGACGCGACGTGACGCGCTGTCTTTTTAAGATAGCGATTCAAAATTGAACTTTATTCACTATACTGGAAGATACACGTTTAATTGCAAGATTTCGAATATCGAGCTGCAGCGCTGCGCCCCTCTGGCAATGAAAGAGATGACTAGTGAATAACGTTCAATTTCATTCGTTCAAAATGAATCGCTATTTTAAAAATGCAGCTCCGCGTCGCGACTCGGTGTCAGCTGAACTTAATTAGTAATATATTATATACCGAATATGAAACTAATCAGCTATTCAGCGATTAGTCATTCAAAACTATTGGTAATTTTGCGAAGTGAAAATTCATATTTTTAACATAAAATATATAAGTAATAGACATTTTAGGTTAAAAAAAACAAGTTTTCTTAGAAGAACACAATTTTAAATAACTTACCATTAATCATTATTAGAGTTTAGGACAATAATTGAATTACGGTAATACACACACCGGCATTATCTTTTTGGAGTTGAGGACTGAATTATGCCTGACTTAACCCCAACGGAGATTGCCAGGGCACTCGAAATGCGAAGAAATGGTCAAACCTACAGAGTGATATCCAGAGATCTTCATCGACCAGTTTCAACGATCCATCGCAGTATCCAACGGTTCAGGGAGACCGGTACTTATGTGAGAAGAGCAGGACAAGGCAGAAAAAGTCGCACTTCGAGTAGGGATGATCGTTTCATTCGGCTTCGTGTACGTAGGAACCCCCGTTTGACGGCCGTCCAAGACCGACATGAGTTAGAAGCAGTGCGGGGTGTAACCGTAAGTGAGCGTACGGTACGAAGAAGGTTCGAAGAAGCTGGTTTGGGTTCATTTGTGCCCGCCAAGGCTCCAAGGCTCGAGGTAAATCATCGTAGAAACAGGTTAACTTTTGCTCAGGAACATCGACTTTGGAACGCGGACCAATGGAGTAAGGTATTGTTTAGTGATGAGTGCAGAATTCTCTTAAATCAAATTGACGGCAGGCAAAGAATATACAGACGCAAAGGAGAACGATACATTCAGACAAATTTTGAAACTACAGTTGCATACGGTGGTGGATCAATAATGGTTTGGGTGGGCATTTGTTTGAGAGCTCGCACAGACTTGGTAGTGATTGACAGAGGGAGTCTGACTGCAGACCGCTATATCAGAGAAGTTTTAGAAGAAAATGTCGTACCGTTTTCCCCATATATCGGTGACGATTTTGTTTTTATGCAGGATAATGCTCGGCCGCATACCGCTCGGGTAACTCAAGCTTATCTTAATGATATGAATATCACTGTTATGGAGTGACCGGCGAGATCACCGGATATGAACCCAATAGAGCACGACTTGCTGAAAAGAAAAGTTAAGTCCAGAATTCCAGCTCCTGCCAACGTGGGTGAACTGCGAATCGCCGTAGTTGAGGAATGGCGGAGACTATCCCAGGAGACCATCGATAACATCATTCTAAGTATGCCTAGACGGGTAGAAACTGTAATAAGAGCACGTGGAGGAAATACGCGATATTAAACACCATTTTTATAATTTAATTATTTGTTATTTTAATATTAATTTTCACTTTTCCCGGTTACATGAAAAGTTCAAAAATGTACCATTTTTTCACAAATAGCCTTTACTCTAAAAATCTGTTCTTAATGTGATCTCATTTTAAGTAAAACAAATGAAACTTTAAATAACAAAAGAAGTGTAGTAAGTAGATTTTAAAATAAAATCATATTTTTAAAATTATGGACCTTTTTTTTCCGCTAAATATGCCGGTGTGTTTAGTAGGGCTGCAAGCTGTAAATCATTAAAAAACAATTACACCAATTTAAGGCTGACACAGTTTTCTAAATACATTCTCAAATAACAAAGAAACTGCAAAAAGTGATTCAGTTAATATATTTTATTAATAACCTAACCAAGACCATGTAATCATATTATATTGTCTAAGGAGGGTTCCGTAACTATGAACGCGGAATAGGTTTTTTTAAATTACTTCAAAAGTTACTGCCCGATTTCGTTGAAAAGTATTTAGAATGATTTGTCAGCAATCTGCATGGAAAATCAAAAGTTTCTAAGTCTCACAGTTCAGAAATGCCAGGGCTGGGACCAAATGGTAGACCATTTTGGAGGCCGATTACTCAAAAACGGTCTATATTGGTCTATATTATGGTCTATATTATGGTCTATATTATAAAAAGTCATGCAGGAAACCTCGCCTTTATTTAAAAAGACCTATTCAACGATACCTCATATGATGGGATGACATGAAAAATCCTCAATCCCCAATCCTCCTACATGTGAAGTGGGGATGATTTCCCCACTTCACATGTAGGAGGATTGGGGAGCAACCCCTCAAATATATGATTATAATTAAAGTCTATATGCAAACTATAACTATACAAAATTTTGTCTGTTTATATTCAATTTCCGAAGTTATCAAGTGAGGGCAGACGGACGGACGGACGGAGTGAAACTATAATGGTTCCTTGTAGTTACTACGGAACCCTAAAACGCATCGATAGATTGCACAACGAGGCGAACAATAATATGAAACATTTGTGTAAGCACAGTCTGTCACGCACTCCATAATATTTTTCTTAATTTTGTGCATCTGGGTATGTCTCATGCCTCATATAATACCTCATAATATATTTTTTCCATACTTCAATAAGGCTAAGACTACATGATCCGGAATATGGTTGGGAATATATGATCCGGAATCCGGCGGGCCCGGGAAAGTTCAGAGCACTGAAAAAGAATTCTGCGCTAATACAATAGAACTGAAAATCGAACACGTGTCGAATCAAATGTCAATGTCATATAAATGACAGCTCGACTTTATTGTATTAGCGCGTTTCAACTCTATTGTAGGTACAACCGCAGTGTTCTATTTTCAGTGCTCTGAACTATCCCATATATAACTATCACATATAGCCCAACCATAGTTTATTGTCTGAACATTTATCTTTAGCGATTCCCTTGAATAGTTCTCGATACATTTCTGGTTTTGTTTCAAACCCTGGTTATTTTATAAGAGGAGCAGCAGTGAGTGACGTTAGTGCTAAGCGAGTCGACTTTACGAGTGCATTCGACTGAGACGCTCGCTCTTATCTTAATTCCTATCATTCACGTTTCTGAGAATGATTATAATATAATATAATAAGTATTTATTCAAAACCAGTTAATGGATGATTAGTTATAAATTATAATACCTATTACTTGCTTTAATTATCCGCGGCTTCGCCCGCTTGAAATTAGGTTTTTACACTTTTATCATTTTTTATTTCATTTTACCCACCTGGGGGCTGAATTTTAGGAAACGCTGAAAAACGTAATTCAAAAATTTTTTCGTAATCAATTCAAACGAAATATCATGCAAATTAGTGTAAGTAATAAAAAGTTTCATACAAACTTTTATCACCTATTTTACCCCCTTGGGGGTTGAATTTTGAAAAACTCTTCCTTAGTGGATGCCTACGTCATATGAGAAATACGTGTGCAAAATTTAAAATTTCTAGCCCTAAGGATTTAGCCTGTGCGGTGATACATCAGTCAATCAGCTTTGCATTTTATATACATAGATCAGGGTTGCGAACCGTCCTGTTTTCCCAGGACATGTCCTAGTTTTTGCACTGTCCTGGGGTATCCTGGTTTATTTAGGTCATGTATTTTTATGCGCGCCACTCTAATTTCATTTTATTAGCATTACATGTATTTCATTTAACCTATTTTCACTACATACTGATTGAACAGTTGCAACTTTACTGCGCTCTTTTTACTGCGTCCTGTTTTTAAACTGAATTGTCCTGGTTTTTCCAACTTCAAGTCCTAGTTTTTTAAATTTGGTGTTGGCAAGCCTAACATAGATAGATATTAATATTATAATGTAATAGTTGTTTTAGTAATTCCGTTGACGTCTTCAAAAACTTTCCTTATCCTACTGAATAAAACGCATTGAATCAGTCGTTGTGGTAACTATGCATACAAAATTCGTCGACCGTTTGTCACTTAAGCAATGTATTATGAAAGAAAGGTTTAAGGAAGTAAGCTAGATGAAATCACAGACTCTGATACGGTTAAGGAGGGTTTAACTCCTCGGAAACGAAGTAAAAAAATCAGCCAGGTTAAAAGATATAAAAATGTTTCGTATTTTCTTTTTTTTTAATGGCATTCAAACCTTCAATAAAAGAGTTTTAACTTTTAAGTAGGTATGCAAAAATCTTCATTTTTAGATCGAAGATGTCGGTTAAATGTTAAAAACCAGTTATGTAAAATATTGAAGTCACAAGAAATTGTTTTCTATGAATAAATCAATTATTTGGATGACATCATTCGTACAACTTGTAAATCCTGTTTCTTAATCCTGTTTAAATACTCGTTCAATTATGTTTTTGTATAAACATGCTCAAAAATTCACCTGTCAAAGACATACAATTATTACGGAAGACCGGTAAACAAGCAGCCTCACCTGATGGTAAGTCATGCCCATGAACACTATCAGAGAAGTTACAATGGCCTTGCTTTGGCTTTTTACCCACTTTTGGGCTGGTTCCCCATGAGATTTTATAAGTCTAGGGATAGGCTAGCTAGACAACTGAATTTTTTACCTATGTGTGACGTCACGATTAGGTAAGAGTGTATGAAATATAAAGCCGCAGGAACATATTGTGAATATATCCGAAAGTGCGTTTAAGTTCATACTTACCATAATGAATGTTTTTGTATATGATGTAAGTTAACTAATGATAGGTTTTTTTACAAATTCTTAAACTTTTTAGTATTTTTAACCGACTTCCAAAAAAAGGAGGCGGTTATACGTCCGGCTGTATGTTTTTTTTGTATGTTCAATGATAACTCCGCCGTCTGTTGACCGATTTTTTAAATTTTTTTTTATGTAAAGGGTATAACTTCGAAGTTGGTCGGTTTTTCACAAAAGTGCTGACCTGATGATGGGCTCCATGAGGGATCAAGGGAACTCCTCAAAATATATATGGACACAATTAGTGATTTCGACTTTTTCTAAAGTAACCCAAGCATATGCTCACAAAAAGTAAGATTTTGCGCCAAGGTATGTATACCCTGGATCCAAAAGTGCTGAACAGAACTCCTGACTCCTTATAGATATATGTTTGGGGATTTCGGTTCGGCGTTGCTTAAAGAACTGCAAGCATAAGCCACTACGTCAATTAAAGTAATCATCGTCATCACCACCATCATCACACCATAAATCATGACAATATAATGATGATATAATAGGTACTTCTCATAATATTCTACACCAGCACGGATATCATTGAACATTACTCTGCCGTTTATGGACCGAGTTTCAAAATTCTTTTTTTTGATGTATTAGGTATAATCCGAAATTGGTCTCGTTGTCACCAAAGCGGTGACCTGATGATGGCATCCATGAGGAATCGATGGAACTCCTCGAAATTTATATGGACATATATAGTATATAATAGGTCTTTACCTATGAAATTGCCGTTCTGCAGTACTGGCCGTTTCAAATCAAAATAATTTTTGTTTGGCTAAGAATTCTAATTTCAAATTAATTTTATTTAAAAAACATGGAATTCTTTTTCCAAAAGTAATCATTTGTTTATTGATTAGTGTTACATTTTCATCGCATTTCAATCTTTTTCGTCATGATGGATACGTTAAAAATTCGAGTAATTATGGAATATGAGTACAGTCGTGGCAGCAACGCGGCACAAGCGGCACGCAACATCAACGACGTTTACGGAGCTGATACTACAAACCAACGCACCACCTGTTATTGGTTTGCTCGCTTCTGTTCTGGAAATTTCGACCTGAAAAATGAACCTCGCGGTCGTCCGAAGACTTTGGTCAACAATGACGAATTAAAGGTGATTGTGGAAGCTGATGATACACAATCTACGGCTGAATTAGCAGCAGCTTTCGACGTTAGCATCAAAACAATATTGGTCCATTTGCGTCAAATTGGCAAGGTAAAAAAGCTTGACAAATGGGTTCCCCACGAACTCAATGATCGCTAGCGCGAAGTACGCGTCGAGACGTGCCTTGCTCTGCTCAAAACACAAATGAAGGAATGTTACCTGCGATGAAAAATGGATTCTGTTTGATAACCAAACGCTCAGCAAGTTGGTTGGATCCTGGTTCAGCACCTAAACAATGCCCTAAAGTCTAAACGAAAAATTACCCCTAGAAAAGTGATGGTCACTGTCTGGTGGTCTAGCGCCGCGCCGGTGTGATTCATCACAGCTTCTTACCAAACGGGGTGAGCATTACTGCAGATGTGTACTGTGAAGAATTGAACACAATGATGGAGAAGCTGGCACATCTCCAACCAGCATTGGTTAATCGCTCGTCTCCGTTGCTCCTGCACGACAACGCGCGACCTCATACTGCACAGCAGGCGGTCTCCAAGTTGCAAGAACTGGGGTTGGAAGCTCTCCGTCATCCGCCCTACTCACCAGACCTTGCGCCTACAGACTACTACTTTTTCCAGAATTTGGATAACTTGGCGGGAAAAAAATTCAATACCCGTGAGGCAGTACAAAATGCTTCTGAAGAATTTGTTGCCTCACGTCCAGCTGATTTCTTTAAGAAGGGCATCAATAAACTGCCACTGCGTTGGCAAAGATGCATTGATTGCATGGGTGATTACTTCGATTAATACAAATAAAAAATACATGAAAAAAATTCGTTCAAATTTTTTCATACAAAACGGCAATTTCATAGGTAAAGACCTAATATTTGAATTTTTCAGAAGTAACCCAAGCACATGCTACCAAAAAGTAAAATTCTGCACCAAGGTATACCCTGGATCCAAAAGCACTGAACAGAACTCCTCAGACATTAAAGATGGAAATTTCGACATTGTTTAAAGAACTGCTAGCATATGCCATTATGTAACTTACAGTTATCATCATCATCATCTATTTACAATACCTAATGAAAGCTTGGCGCGTATTCAATTATACATTCGATCGTTTATTTTAAACGTTCTTAAAATGTGTTAATAATAATTTAACAAATATCACTAAAATGGGAAAAATTATTATTATTTTTAACAAAAAATTAAACCGACTTCCAAAGTAAAAATGCAGCCCGAACAAAATCCTGATAAAACAATATTTAAAATAGAACACACGTTCAAGTTGGCTGGTACCGACTTCAAAATTTTGAAGAAGCAGTAAAGAAATAGTTCAATATTTCAGCCAAATTTAAAAGAGGAATTATTCAGATAATAAGTTTTATTTCATACTTTTTTGTGCATTTTTACTTTGGAAGTCGGTTTAATTTTTTGTTTATGTTTTAAGTAGTAATTAATACCTTAATAGTTCTGAGTATGTAAATTAAACTAAATATTTTCTATTCTATTGTCCCTTAGGCTGGGACTTTATTGTCCGGAATCCGTAAGGCAAGGGGAAAATTCAGGGCACTGACATGAGTGTCAACTGTCAATGTCTCCTGTGTTCGGTTTTCAACTCTATTGTATTAGTCCCGAGTTCTATTTTCTATGCTCTGAATTTTCCGCGGTCTACCGGATTCCAGACAACATACTTAGTCTGGCCATAAATACTGTTACAATTAAAAATAAACAAAATATTATATTTGAATTTTGAACCTGTCATTTTTATATGATTGTTTTTTTTTATATGATCGCCAAAATGAGAAAACACAATAGTGTTTTCTCATTTTGGCGCCAATACATTGTACAATATTTTGCGATATTGAAATGGAGTGGGGTGATAAAGAGAACCGAATCGCTGTGATTGCATTACACAAAGTAGGTATGGACCCAAGTGCAATTTTTAAAACTCTCCATACGCTTGGTATTAGTAAAATGTTTGTGTACCGGGCTATTAATAGGTACAATGAGACCTCCTCTGTTTGTGACAGAAAAAGATCTGGCCGTCCACGTAGCGTTCGTACGAAAAAGGTGGTCAAAGCAGTAAGAGAAAGAATTCGAATAAATCCTGTCCGAAAGCAAAGGATTTTATCTCGGGAGATGAAGATAGCACCTAGAACCATGTCGCGTATTTTAAAAGATGACTTAGGACTTGCAGCCTATAAGAGACGTACTGGTCATTTCTTAACCGATAATTTAAAAAAGAATAGGGTGGTAAAATCGAAACAACTACTGAAACGGTACGCAACGTACACAGAAAAAATTTGTGTACGGATGAGATTTTTTTTACAATTGAGCAACATTTTAACAAAAAAAAAGACCGTATCAAAGCTCTAAGGAAGCTTCCTAATTAGTCGACAGAGTGCAAAACATCGGCACAAGTGTATCAAGATTCCATTCTTAAGAAGGTAGTGAAGCCCCTTAACAACACCATGTTCATTAACCAAGAATGGTCCTTCCAGCAAGACTCAGCGCCGGGTCATAAAGCTCGGTCTACGCAGTCTTGGTTGGAAACGAACGTTTCGGACTTCATCAGAGCTGAAGACTGGCCGTCGTCTAGTCCTGGTCTTAATCCGCTGGATTATGGTCAGTTTTAGAGAGTACGGCTTGCTCTAAACGCCATGATAATTTGGAGTCCCTAAAACAATCCATACGATTGGCAGTGAAGAATTTTCCCATGGAAAAAGTGCGTGCTTCTATTGATAACTGGCATCAACGTTTTAAGGACTGTATAGTAGCCAATGGAGACCACTTCGAATAAGCTTTTTATATTTTAAATTTGTTTATATTTATGTATGAAACTTACACACTATAAAAGTAATAAATGTTATTTGCTATAGAAAAAAATATGTTTTCTTTGTTACAGTATTTATGGCAAGACTACTTATAGAGCCCCAGTCTTACAGTATGTAGAGCATGTTCAATACCTTTTATCTCTCCGGTCAAGATGGCCTATCTCCGAAACATTGCTGTCCCAAAGCAAACTGCAAATAAACTGTTCAGATCATAATATTTTAATTTAAATGTAACCAAAGAGAACATTAGAACACTTAATGCTACCAATTTAAATGTCACTTGCAATAAAGCAAATAAATACAACAATACATTAATTTGACAAGATTTAATATTTTTGTTTGTACATTTAGATTAAACTGGATGTGAACTTAATCATTACCTTAGTGATAACTGATCTAGCTATCACACTTTCACTGATAATACATAATACTTATGTGTAAAGCTATGACGTACATTTGGCAGAACAAATCTTCATATAAGAAAAAGTTACGCCATTTTGATTTCACCGTACCTCATGTCAAAATGGCCCCAAACAACCCCAAAAGTGGAGCCATTCAAGTGGGGACAGTTATGGTCTCGACATGCCTCGTCTTTATTATAATATACTTATATACGTCTATGCATAATACATAAAAGGTAACACTGAAAGCAAAATCGACTCTTAAAATGCACATACCAAATTTTTCCTTTAACTGTGAACATAACCTCATTTTTTCCTGTTTACCGGCGAAAATCGAAATTGATTCATTTCCAGAAATTTGGGAAAAACTCGCGCCGCGCTTCGATGTGACCTTGATAACAGGTTTATATCTACAACTTCAGTTTACTTGGCAACTTTTATCATACAAATCGATTTTGCACTCAGTTTGAACTGAACATGACGATATCGATACGACGATAGTATAAAACAAAGTCGCTTTTTCTGTGTCCCTATGTATGCTTAGATCTTTAAAACTACGCAACGGATTTTGATGCGGGTTTTTGACGTGATAACGTCTTATAATTCGATGGAGCCGCCTGCACCCACGAAAAAACATGACTCATGCCGTTACCGGCGTTACCTCGCTAAACATGACTCATTTCTTATGACGTTGTCACGTTCAACTATCGTCAATAAACCGACTTTACAACAAGACAAGACAACCGATTTTTAATTAAGTGATTCAAGAGGATGGTTTATATGTATGTATAAAACATGCATAATATAGTACAGAAACACTGATAATTTTAGAGGTTTCTAATGTCGTAAATAACACATTTTATGCGCTTACATTGCAAACGCTGGCTGAACCCTACGAGATAGTTCAAAATAATGTACTACAGTATTGTACACCGTAAAAAGGTCTACAAAAAAGTCTGCGATGGTATATGTCTATCACTTACGGATAACCCACACTAACCATTTTGTATCCCATCACTTTTTACGAGAAATAATTGCTTATTTACGAATTTAGGCAATACAGCATTAATTCTTATCCAATTAAGAACCTTAAATACACTGTACATTAATTAATATAGATCAATATGGCCCTTTACAGCACATAATTTAAATGAATATTTTCGAAGATATTACAGATTTAATATGCAGGGACATTGCGGTTGGACCGGCCGGGAGGCCGGTGGCGTACACAGATGATCGTTATTAAATACTTACGTTACTCACTTTAAGCATTTTATACACATTACAGTAGCCCTATAAACCATACAGTTTAAACTAATATCTTATATTTAGAAGATATTGTAAAATTTATATTCAAGCGCGAAAAATATAATATTTCAAGTGGTCTCGCACCTCGCGTCCAGGTGATAGGGTTTTTACCGATTGGGTACGAAATCTTAGAAACATTTTCAATATTGTATACAGAAGTATATTGCATGGAGTAGAGTTATTTGCTGAAGAAGTTTTTTCTCTAAGAACACATTCTACGCGGGCGAAGCCGCGGGAAAAAGCTAGTACTATTATAAATGTGAAAATTTGTGAGGATAGATCTAGCTCCATACGATAGATAGATGGATGTTTGTGCCTCTTTCAATAGAAACTACTGAATTTGATGAAATTTGGTAAGACAGTTGATGTAGTTTGCTCGGGATTAACACATAGGCTACTTTTTTTCTCGAAAAAGTACAGTTCCGTACTAGGGATCTTACCAACCTTTTCTTTGGCCTAATTTGTCAAAAGTTTTGTCTTCAGACGAGCTTCAGACAGCGACAACAGAGAAGGCTCTCTTTTCTCAGATTAATTTTCTTCAATAGATTTACTTCAGTTTACCGTTCCATTGTTTCTTCATAATATAAGAATGCAGATTCTTCGTCAGTCTCCCATTAACGACTCGATAAGGATCCATTTATAAAAAAGAAGAAGAAGTAGTTTTGACAGACGTTTTTGAAACAAGAACGATTTAATATATTTTTTTATGTAATTTCTGTATCGTCATGTCTTTTTATCTGCCATGGAATATTTTATGAAATTACCGAGATACTTACTACCTTAAGCAACGGTGAGCCATGTGGAATTTTCCTTGTTTTTTATAGTTCATTTGTTAGTTGTTACATATCATAATAATCACTTGCTAATTACTGGCATAGACAAATCGTCGCCGATCTGTATAAATTACGATATCTACCTTAAATCTATGTCGGTAACGTTGAAATTGCAAGGAATCAGAATTAACAACATTATCTTGATGTCCTATTAACTCTTACATTTAACGAATTAAAGATCACTTTGCTTCAACCGAACAATACAATTATTTTAGTTTGCAATAATGCACTTTTAACAAATGGCTCTTACAAGTTACACGTATGACATTAGAGTTTAAATTAAGAACACGGTTGGGGAAATTTTGTTATTGTTTTGTGTTGTATGATAAATTATGCTTTTTGTATGTTGAAAAATAACAATATTAAAGTGGAGTCATTTTAATAGGTAACATTTGACAATTCATCAAAATTCAACAACGTTACCTTGTAACGAAACCTTGTTACCTTGTAAAAGACTGGAGAAAAGTCGTAGAGAAAACAAAGAAAATAATTTTAGAAGATTTTGAACGAGATGTGAGAATAGACAATATTATTGAAAATGAATTAATAATATCTCTGAGTGCTGACAGCAGTGATGAAGATGACAATACTAATAACAGTTCTGATAGTTCAACTGAATAAATGCAATTTTTTTGTTAAATTATGTACTTGTCTTATTTTGTTCCTTAAATTTACGAAAGAAAAAATAATAATGGGACAGGGATTCGCCTGATTGTTTTTTAAAATTCACATAATATGTTTCAAGTCCGTATCGATTCATTCACTTTAATCGATGTTTTTAAGCAGGTCACCTCACTATGAAGATAAAACTGACAGACGTCAAATGTTACCTATTAAAATGACTCCACTGTAACGGCAGCCATGTTTGCTTCGTCACACGCTGTACCATCGCCCGCTTTGGAACTTTCAAAACTAAAGATAGGCTATGAACGTACGTACATTTGACAGAACAAAATTTTATACAAGTAAAAGTTACGCCATCTTAATATTCACCTCAAATGTCAGCCATCTTGATTTCACCATACTTCAAATATCAATGACCCCAAAAACTCCAAAGTGGGGCCATTTAAGTGGAGACAGTTAGACAGTTTTTGCCTTGACATGCCTCGTCTGTAATATATTATAAACGTCTATGGTTATAACATAATATAACTTATGATAATATTATGACTCATGACTCATGACTCATGCATTAAAAAGAGAAAAGTTCATTGTTTAACTGTTTACAAGAATTACACGTAAGTATATTATGTAGCTCCAAATAGGTACATAAAAATACTGTAATTTAATTCGACGTATAATGTGTTGTATTCACGAAAATGTAAACTTCTGAGAAAGGTAAATGCTTGAACATTTTCTGATATAAAAGCACTCGATCTTCGTTAATGACCTGGTAACAAAATGACTTAGGGTCAGTTCACACTGCGACGACACGCGGCGCTGCATTTTTAAGATAGCTATTCAAAATTCAACTTTACTCCCTACACACAAAGATACACGTTTCATATGACACGAGTCGTACACTGCACGTGCGCTGTGCAGCGCTGCGCAACTTGACATTCAACTTACGATGAAACGAGTATCTATTTGTGTAAAGAGTAAAGATCAATTTTGAATAGTTGTCTTATAAAATGCAGCGCCGCGTCGCATATCGTTTCGAATCAGTGTGAATTGACCCTTAAGTTAACAGAATTCAGATTTCGAAGTACTGAGTAGAAAATTCCTTGAAATTCCGAATCACAAATAAATCTAATAGAGTATATTGTGGTTTCTAAATTAACCCACCTATTAAAATGTTAATATTCTCATAATGTCAAATAAGTAGGCACCTAGTAGGTAGTAGACCGTAGTAGTAGAATACTACCTATTGTTAGATGAGGCAAGGTGGTCTTATCTATAGCATGTCTATGGGTATTTCGGTAGGGTGGGTAACTAGGTATTAGGATGGCCAATGCCGTATGAACAGTAAGTTCCTCTCGACCCAGTAAAAAATAAAACCGGCCAAGTGCGAGCCGGACTCGCAATACTATACAGACAAAACTTTAAAGTAGAATATAATCAAACGGATACCTACATCAAAAAATGGTCTTAGTAACCTCGCAATGTTTATAAAAGACCTATCTAATGATACACTGATTGTATGGGGTAGACGCGATATAGAAAATACATCATCCGCATATTTTTCGTTATTTTATCGGCGTTGTAAATACACATATCCATGCAAAGTTTTATCTTTCTAGCACTAACCATTTGGAAGGTAGCCGAAGACGGACGGACGGACAGACATGACGAGACTATACGAATTCCGAGACGTGAACTACGGAACCCTACAAATATAATATTCTTGCCCCCGAGAATATTTCGAAGTCACAAATCTTCCATCACTCCAAGTGACCTTCAAACTGAGATATATTTTAACTCAGCATGTAACACGGGCCATCAGTGATCAGCTGCTGGTGTCGCGCTAGTCGGTCCAGCTCGTCACGTAGGCACTGGTCTGGTCTGGACAGGCGTACGTGCGGGTCAACACGCGACATCACACACACGCGTTATCCGCGAGATATTCCACGTCTTCTGTCTCTATCTATAGGCAATAAAGATCAACTGAGGTAATTGAGAAACGACAGATAGTGAATTCGCGTTAAGTAAAAAATAAGTTTGCACTCTTGCAGTGAGTGAGTCATCAGTCGAAATGTCATAATCGACCAATGGCGTAAACATGCCGTGTTTAAATTATCCAAATGAAGTAACCCATTTTGGCATTCGTACTGATGATTCACTGCATACTTGACGCGAATATACTAATAGTATGCTGTATCTTCTTTCATTTCAAACTACTGTATAGCGTAGTGTGTACTGTAATTTGGAACGGGTTTGAATGAGCATTGGGCAGGCATACTGGATCAAATTATTTACTTTGTACAATTATTGTAACCTGGAATATGGATTTCGTCCTGAAGATGTGCAGTTCCCGTGGATAGCGGGACAGACAGGATTCCCTTTTACTATAATATGGAATTAATTCAAAGAAACTAACGTGTATTGTTGTCTTATTGTAAATTAGTATTAGAAACTTCCTTGAGCATAAAAAATCAATAAAAAACATTACATAAGATCCGTAGAATGAATGAAAATCTCACTGCCCAATGCGTGAACGTGTCATAATTCTAAGAAACGCAGTCTGGACGACTCTGAAATGAAATGTGTTTGGTGGAAAAAACCCACGGAGCACAGCTGTAAATGTGACTTGCTATTGCATCAGTCATCATCATGATCAGCGTGACATACACGAGATTTTTATAGCTTTTATATAACTACCAACTATTATTAAATATTTTAAGAGACTACCATTTTTGTGTATTTTAAACATAACTGGATTCTAATTACTGTAATATTGCAGGATTTAATTAGTGGAATCGACCTTCAGATAAATAATGTTTAAAGAAAAGAAAACTAAATAATACAGTTCTTATAGTTGATAAAGTTGATAATGATGTATGAAAACAGATTGTTACATTTTATTTGATTTCAATGTTAATCTCGGGCAAGTCTCGAGGTAGAACAACATGATATTGTACAATGAACCGCATTTATTCATTATATTTATCCGACTACGCTGCCGAAGATAAGGGTTATGTTTTTCGAGCGTATGTTTTATGGAAAAATTATAGTACTTAGCAGTTTCACCTTGCCATAATATAACATATTAATTATATTTTTCCAGGACAATTACGGAATTGTACAGCAATTCAATGATAAAGTTCCGCAAAACTATCCTAAGGGCGTTCACCACAGTCGATACTGAATTTTAGCATCCGGCATCCATAAGTCCTGAATATGCATAGGGAGTTATTAGCAAAAAAAAATCCGTGTAGTGCATAAACGCCCTTAGTACTTAGTTTCTGAGAACTTAGCACCTACTTATATTATGTACTCACTTAAAACTGAAGCCTTCAAATCGATCAATGTAAACTATTGAAACTATCAATTGCCTATTGTTGAAAAAATTAAAATCATAGCAGGTACAGCTACCTGAGGTCCTTCACCCCTTCTATCTCGCTCGTACACCACCCCTCTCGCTCGCACGACGCACCGAAAGTCACGTACGCAGCAACATAGTTAAGCAGCAAAATAAGTGGGGTTTCTTGGACGGGATTTGGGCTACAAACAGATACATGCTGTAAATACAAATAGTACCTAAATACATTTGTATTGTAACAGTTTTTAAATGAAAAATTGCAAAGTTCCGAGTGAAAACCGCTTGTTGCTAAGCGAATCAGCTGATCATATCACTTCAACTTTCTAATTTATGTCGTACTAACTTGTTTATTTTATAATTTAGGTAGAACTAAGAAGGGATGGTCGCTTTATTTGTATATTTAATTATTAATTTATTTTAATAAACTGTTTAGGAAATGTGAGTTAACGCAGAAATATTATAATGTAGAGAAAGTTATATTATTATAAGCGCAAAGTTGGGAATTTGTAGAAAAATTGTCATTTTTATAATAATATCTATGGATGAGCCACAGAGGACGTCAATGATCTATTGTTTTGTATGTTATCACACGATCATCACCAATAATTCATACCCAGCAGCCACACCAACAGCTCTGTAGTGTTGCCCCAGCATTACCTGATTATATCCAATGAGCCGGTTCATCTGTAACAATGAGATGGACACATGGACCCCGAGCTGCCGGTTTTACGTGCCCTTCGAGGGGTCTCGCGCGGGGAGGGGGGACCGCCCGGACTGGTCCCTGCACCCCCGCTGACGAGTTTTTCTGACAGGCGGAACGTGTTTTTGAGGGCCCGTCATTTTGATATTCATCCCAGTTTAGTAAACATTCTATTTCACCTTCATCCAAAAAGGAGGTTATTTAAATTATAAATAGGAATATAACTAAAGTTGTGGTTTTAATCGCAAATGACATAATAAGATGTTAAACTGTAAACAAGTACTTATATATAATATAGAAATTGTTATATTTCCTGAAGTAAGTCGTGGTTAATATTATTTGTATCGAGCATGATAACAGCTATATTTTCACTAAACACTTAGTTGTTAATGAGGATCTTTTCTAAGTTATAATGATATAAGTTAATCCAAATATGAAAAAATAAACAGTTAAATTAAATTATTATTAATTAATTTTATAATTCACGGCAAATGGGACTAGACATTTAAATTGATAGCATTATACTTTATAGCACGCGCCACGCAGATATTGTCTCTTAGTTAACGTTTCGATTCATTTTGATCTAAACGATGTAGGTTATATAGGTATAATGTGAAGACAAAGCCAAACCCAGTCCGGAACTTAGTTAATACGAACAAACAAACAAGTAAGAACCTTACGAATTCACTCCCTGTTCAATCTCCTACCTAGAATACTGATTACAAACGTTTCTTTCTACGGAAGAATAGACAAAATGACAGATTGACAACGGAAATCTGTCATTTTGTGTACATAATCTGTCAGTATGTCTATTCTTGTGTAGACAAAACGTATTTCTACGCCAGTCATGCTACGCGTGCTAAGGGCTTAGCCAAAGCCCAAGATGCCATTGTTAATTACAATGACGATCTTAAAATTGATGAAAATTTATGGGATCAACTAAACGTTCTATAAGTGCCATAGAGCGCGAGACGTATAAGTGTATGGTACTTTTGATTTCCAACTTCGTCATCGTAATTAGCGATGGCATCTTGGCTAAAGGGCCAGTTAAGTTTAGGCGTATATGTATTCATTCTATGTTGGCTTATAATAATATGTATCTTATCTTATACTTTAAAAGAGGAAATCTTGTGTATAGTATAATATTTAATCGGATTCTATAAAAAAGGCTGCAAGTATTTACATGAAATTTAGGCACTATGCAGGTAGTTCTGGGGAGAAAAATCGATCTAGCTAGGTGTTATCCCTGGGAGACTGCTTTTAGACTTTTCAAGTTATGTAAAACGCGATTGTTTCTATCGTCGCGTGATAAGACATGCGTGATTTCGATTTTTAAAAGTCAAATCCGGTTGGGGCTGGTTAACGGTGGACTTTTTGCTTTATTGGCAAATTGGTGCCCCGGTTCGAATCCCGGTCAGACCAAAATTTTTGTGATCTTTTTATTTCTTTTTCTTTATAATTTTTAATTATTTTATTGTTCCACTAAAACTCAGAGCAATGCTTCCCAGGAGTCTAGGTATTATAATTAATGATGAAACTAGGTTGTATCAACAAGCTTTATATAATATAAATCTAGAGAATCAGCAGAAAAAGTACGAAATTGGGCCATGTAAGTGAACAGAACTGTTGTAACAAAATAGTTTATTAGTAACAAAAACATACATTTCTAATAATATCATTTTTATCGACCATAATATGTGTAGACTGTAGGGTAAGGCTACATATTCGCTCAGATCCAGTTTAGTCTGACAGTAAACATAAAGGCACTAGGACGGTATAATGCTAACAATTAACCTCCTCGTATACCGTGGTTTGTAACCTTAGACTCCGATCAGGACACATCCCATCGAGAAAGTTTGCTTTTTTGATGAAAAAGGTTAACTCACCTAATTGTGAGACGTGTGATCGGATCGAAGATGTACAGCATATTTTGATGGAATGTGTCATGTATCGGAGTAAAAGACAACTACCGAAAGATGGTACCATTCCAAAAATTGAATTACAATCTGTATTAAGTAGGTGTTATCCAGGTAATCCTTTCCGATCCAGCTTCGGAACAAGCTATTCTGCTCTATAGAATTTTTGCCAGTCTCGAAGATAGTATAATGTAAAATACATTATGTATAGGGCACAATGGGATTCACATATCTTAAGATACAAATCCCTAAACAAAAATAGATAAAAAAAAAAAATATCGTGCAATAGAGAAATATAATGGACACATTGATTTGTTTGAATTCAATCGATTTGTTTATGTTTAATATTTAATCTGAACTCTGAAGTCTGAACATAGTTTAAGCCAAAAATTTCAAAACAAAACTAACTTTCACCATACCTCAAATGTCAGCCATCTTGATTTCACAATACCTCAAATGTCAACATGGCCCAAACAACCCCAAAAGTGGGGCCATTTAGGTGGGGACGATTAAAAGAATAATTTTCCATCTTTTTGGTAAAAGATGGCCCCAGACGAGTTTCTTGCCGGCTCTTCTCGCTGGGTTAGTTCTCGAACCGGTGGTAGGCATCACGTAGTATCGACGTTCAAAAAGAGTATTTAAAAATACCAATTTTGAATAAAAAATTTTTGATTTGATTTGATTTGATTTGGACAGTTTTTGCCTCGACATGCCTCGTCTTAAATATATACGTCTATGGTTTAAGCGTAATACAGGTGTTTTTAAAACAAAATGAATGATCAGTAATCGATTCTCGGTTCAATAATATCTAACATGTGACCATCGACATTATCGGAATATTAAATTCTTAACACCATCTGATAACCGCGCGGCCCAAACTGCACGGCGGGCGCGAACCTGCAAAGTCGGCAGTGTGACGTCCATCCGAGTTGCCACTTGTTAATAATTTTATTATTCTGTCAATTACGAAAACTTTTAGTTATGCATGCTGTCATAACTATTGTTGGGTTAAATATTTAATTAGGAAAAAAAATACACCCTGCATTAATGCCACTTGGGATATTTCCCCTACTCTCATCATAATCATCACCCCTGATGACCTCGGAGTCTCTGATCATCGTAATCATCATCATCTATAATAGCTTCAGCCGCTATGAGGTTCACAATCGCCGGCTTAAGCCTCGCAGCGCTGCGCGCTCGCATATTCCTTAACTCCGCCGCCACGTATCTTCCAAACGCCTCGAACTCGTCCCCCTGCGCTAGTTTGCGGATCTCCCCCCGGATCTGCTCCAGTGCTGCGCTGACCTGCGCCTCCCCCCGAGCCTCATCTTCAGACTCCTCGCAGTGTTCCCGGTCCTCATCCTCCACCTCCATCTTTATCGTCGTTAGCTGGAGCTGTATAAACAATTTTAAGGGAATAAGCCCGGCAAACAAGCAGACGGATGGTAAGCGAATATTACCACCCATGGACTATTGCAATTACTAGGGTCTTTAAAAACCTCACCCCCGCTGCCAATTAAAAATTACATAATAAAAATAAATGTAACCCTTTAAAACTATCCATCAGTTTCGTGGGGTTCCTATAACTCTATTCCTATTGGCTTCACTTACCACTTACCTTTTGAAGACCCTCGGTCCCTCGTCCAAATCCCTACCTACATGTATGAAGGAGAACCAGTCTTCGGCACTTTTATCCATTCTTTTATGGTCGATGATTCTGAATTACAAGTCAATTACTGATGAATCGGCTAACACTTCAAAACTATCCAGCATTTTTGCGGTTACTGTAATAAACAAAAGTAGCTTTTGTCTGTGGCTTGGCCTGCGTTGAATTAGCTTTTACACGATATCTTTATTATTTCTTATTCTGATGTAAATATATTTTGAGCTTTATTAGGTGCGGACTACGATACAGTTTTGCGTAAAAGTCACAAAGATGGAACCTCCCAAACTGTCACATTTACAATAGTAGTTGCATATAAAGAAGCTGTTGCTGATGATTACCGGATCTGGAATGTTTTGTAGTTTCGGCGCAGGACTGGAGTATGAGGGGGCGTCAGAAGACCCAGGCTGATTGGAGTCGGGTCGGGAGGGCTGCAAAGACATCCCACGTTATCTCTCATTACAATGGTTTACTACCTTATGGTTCCCTTTGGAATACAGATGCACGCGACGCGCCCGCGACCGCGACTCGAGACCGAAACAGGGTCGCGGAGCCACTGCTTAGTATGGATTTATATGGAGCACTAAACAATCCCCGCGACCCGTGATTAGCCGGCTTGCTGGTCGCGGTCGCGGGTCGCGGTCGCAAGTTGCGGCGGTCGCATAGATCGGAAGGCTTTACCGCGCCAATAGTACACATAATAATGTATTATGCAATATGTAGTATGCCAATAGGCCCAATAGCTCGCAGCCATCTTGCCATTACGCACACTACCAACGTGAACTTGTAGTTTATGCGTATTGTGATTTGGATGAGCTTGCACATTGCATTATTTTCTATGTGTTAAATAGTTATGCACAATAAAACCATGTTGGTAATGGCCCTCGGCGATCGTCGTTTTTCGATGGAAATGACAGACGATTTATGAAAACGACGATTGCCGAAAGACATTGAGGTCGTGGTCGTAATGTAATATGGTTTTTTTTTTTAAAAAGGAGCTCTTAAATGACGCAATACTACATCGACTAGTTTATACACAAAACATTTATTTGAATATTTAAATGCCTGTCAATTCAGGAAATAAAAACGTTAAATTTAAATCACTTGTAAATCAGTTACAGATACATTCGTTTTTGTTTAATTCAAAAATATTAAGTAGTAATTATGATTTTAAACGCGTGTTCGAAGTTCCCAAACATTACTAATCTCGCGAACAGTAGTGACGTCACGATGTAGCCCCGCCGCCGCACCGTTTGCTCGAAAGTGGCTCACTTTATTTACAATCCGCAACTCACCTCAATTTTGACTGTCACTTCTTCTTCAGCTTCGTTTCCCGGTTTTCCCACATGCCCAGCTATCTCCAGGTTTCCAGCGGAGCCTATACTAATGAGCATACTCGGAGACCTTCCCAGGTGGAGAGTGGGGACGCTGCCGTCCCTCAGGATCCTGAAGCCCCTGATGTGGCCGTAGCGGAAACAGGT
The DNA here is from genome assembly GCA_037179445.1 of Phengaris alcon alcon. Lineage (NCBI taxonomy): Eukaryota > Metazoa > Arthropoda > Insecta > Lepidoptera > Lycaenidae > Phengaris > Phengaris alcon. Next base: position 12,237,444 of record JAYRCH010000021.1, on the reverse strand, counting down.
TTCCTCGAAGTGGATGTTGCAGAGCGTGGTTCTTGTGCCCACCGGGCCGGTCTTGCCCAAGGCTTTCAGCCATTGCTGTCGCAGCCCATCGTCGGTTGGGAACCTGTATAATGGAGATAAAACTAGTTGTTCAAAATGAACTACGCATATTTTATGCATATTATGATCTATGGCTGATGTCATGACGTTGAGGCTGAAGTATAATTAAACATTTCAAAACAAAAATTATACTAAAGCAAATTACATTACGCACATTACGACGCTTTTAAGGCCATTGATCTCGTACAGCTGATTATGTTGATGTTATTTAGCCAAAGTTTTTTCTTCCCTTTTAAATCACCTGTTTCAGTGAGGTTAAGAACCTCAGCGCCTTAGAGAGCGCAATGTAATTTTATTTAGTTTAATTATTATTTTTCCCCAAAATTTTAATTATTTTTCAGTCTAAACGTCTTGCAAATAAGCAGTAGATCGTGTGGCCAAAATATCCGTAATTGATTTAAAACAACCTTAGAGAGGGACTGAGACAAATGAAGTACTATAATATTTATGATTTGTTGACTATCGTATGCAGACTTCATATTATTATGTCGCAAATCGCAGTGCCTCTCTTTATTTCAACAAGTTCTAATTATGTACTTATATTTATTACAAATCGGACTTATATCGGTATTCGGTATTAAAGCGGTCCAAGCACCAAGTGCTTTATGTGACCCTTATAAGTATACGTACTTATAAGTATACGACATACTTACACATAATAATATACAGACCATAATATATACCTCCTAGTTATTCATTACATAGGCACTACTCCAGGCATGACCAACCATTCCGACAATGCGTGCCATTTTTTATTTTAGCAAAATTTTTACAAAATTTTTAATTATAAAATTTAATTAAATATTTAATTCGTCCACAAAACCCCAAAAATCAATGTTTCTCAAACATTACCAAATATTGTCATAATCGGTCGGCCGCCAGGCGAATATCGGGCGTACGGTTATAGCCACAGGGTCGGTTACGTTGGTCCGCGAATACCTATCGGGATTTTTCGATAGATCGTGTTTGTAAAATCCCGATTAGATATATCGATGTTAGTTTAGGGGCCGCATGGCAAAGGCAGTTTTTAAATCACAAGACTACAAGTCAACTTATGGCGTACATATTTTATGAAAAACGTGTTTTCACTCACTTGTGGTAGGACCTCCGCGGCGTCTTGTCGCCTCGCCACTTGCAGGCGTAACACGTGTACACCATCTCAACGTACGTCTATAGTCTACAGCTGTCAACGTGGTACTAAATATCGATTGGCAGCATGTTATCGCCGTCTCTGTCGCACGTACGCCGCTCGTGACACCCTCTCGCTCTTATGGCCGCATGTAGCCGCGAAACTCTATACGCGTGTACCAAATTGAACTCTGTACATATAGTAATAAAGCTCAAAGTTGTCCATTGCGGGTGTCTGTAACCGTCTTACTGCGGATTCGAACAATAATATTAAAGTTAGGGACCTTCATGATAATATTATTTGAGGCTAAGCGCCTGTTCCACAATCTACTGATAGCTTATTGGCATATTTTGTCTCTGACATAATATGACTTAACGTTAACAGCCTCCGTGGTGCAGTGGTTGGAGCTTGGCTCTCGACGGAGGTCGTGGGATCGATTCCCGCATTGGAACAACAAAAAATGTTGTTTCCAAGTTTGGTTAGGACCATGCAGGCTGATCACTTGATTGTCTGACAAGAAAAATGATCCATGCGTCGGATGGGCGATGTAAAAAGTCGGACCTGCGCCTGATCTCTCGCCAGTCGTGTCGGTTATCCGTCCCACTGGGTTACGAGAGTAAAGGAGGAGATAGTGCTCTCGTGTACTGCGCACACACTTGGGCACTATAAAAATGACTCTTGCGTAGCTGGCCTAGTTTAAATGAAACCGGCCCCCGTCGCCGAAATCGGTGGGCGGAGCGCTATTTTGTCTCTGACGCTCGAGCAGCGACAAAACTTCCCAAAAAAGCTATCCGACTCCTATTAGAAGATTGTGTATACACTGTAATTCATATACAATTTCATTTAAACGTAAATAAATATCACTAATAACACACAGGACACGGGGTGACACCTGATGATGACTTGGTCGAAACCGGTCGTGTAATATATTCAAATTGATGTAAAGTGGAAATAGTGCAAGAAGTCCTGTGTGTTATTACTGTGAAACGTGAATTTCCACCGAGGACCTACAGAGTTACAGTACAATCAATAACGTACATATAAAGTATTAAATAAGACCAAATTAGTGTGTTGGGTTGTATTTTGTAATGCGCATTAGATAAGTGACATTGAAAATGGTAGCATTATACTGTGTTGTATTGTGATCGGAAAGAGGAAGTGTTATATAAGATAGATGTCAGCTCGGCCTGCGGCGGTCCCGCGGTAGGGCCGAGTGCCGAGTCAGAAGCGAGTTGTTGTCCCAGTTACAGAGCAGGTGGCGCGCGCGCGCCGCGCACCACGTGCACAGCCGAAACGTCGCGACACACACTTATAACCCGTCATACAAACTGTAACGGCGGCGCGGCGGCGGGGGGGAATTGCGAATCATCGTATGATCACCGATCACTCATCAAACTAAAATATGTAAATATGTTTTATTTTATTAAATTTTTGGATGGGATTATCATCATTTTGTCATTTCTAGAAGTTTTGACTGGTGATTTATGTATATACTATTTGTAAATAAAATAAATAAAATGAAACCGTTGCTTTTATATTCGTGTTAAAAATAAAAATATAAACGTAAAACGAGCTTGGCTCATTATGCAAATCCAAAACACACTTGAAGCACTATTGCATAAGCCACGCGATTTTAACCTTTGAATGATTAAATTATGTGTATATTTTTTTAGTTTTATTTCTATTTATTTTTTTCAAATTTATATGTCATATTTATCCGTTTAATGACTCAATCGTCACCAACGTCTTGATGATGACACAGGAAGACACCTGTCATCATTATCATCAGGCGTCATCGTCATGTCAGTTATCACTTATCACGCGTCAGTGGCGTGTCAGTTTCGTCAGTTCTGGAACTTGTAATCTTATCACTTTATCAGGTGAGCCGCAGACTGTTCGGCTCCTCCTGGGACTTTGTACGATAGATGTTTTCATAAATTCAAAATGTATTTGCAAGTGGCTAATATTTCAAATCCTCTAATATTAATACTTATCAGAAAATAATATTAAATACATTATTATATTATGAAGAGGAAAGATTTGGTTGTATGTTGTTTGTTTGTTTATTTGCAATAAATAGGCTACGTAATTAAATGAAACGAAATGAAGCTATTCCCAAACCGTCATGTACAAAATTGAACATTAAGTACTTACTATGGTATTATTTTTGATTTTAAGTACATAATATATATTAATCATCGGGCGTGGGTGAGGTGATATCTCTTATCGCTTATCAGCCGGTCGATAGCTCACGTTGCTGCGGTCACGAAGGCACTCCGCGCTGCATCCGACCAATGTTATAAATGCTGGTAGGAAATAAGCTGAGATCACCTGATGGTAAAACTGTATCATCGAAAACACCTCGGTGAAATTCATTTCGTCCTCAATTAAATCAGAAAAAAAATAGTAATTTCAGATCAAATTCAACCTTCTCCCACCTTCAGTCCCAATTTCTCAAATTGTGAAGAAGGAGAGAGATAACATGATATTAAATCAACGATTAACTTATTCAAGTACGACCAACATCAACTGTTTTCACTAACGTCTGAACAGGCGTCGAACAGGCTGGTTCTTAATTCGACAAAATTAACTTGTATTTTTTTACTGTACGATTAATAAGCGGCATTCAATAGCGATATATTGTTTCTTTGTTTACGTTTTTGGACCTGACCGGACTACAATATGCACTTGCTTCTAAAATACTATTTGCAAATGTTCGTACAGCTATTGGAAAAACAAATTATTTCGACCTTCCGTACATTCACAATACAAACATATTTTCAATAATTTATCGATCGTCAAACATCATTTATCGTTTGATAAAATATATAACTTATCGGTCACATTTGCGGTTACATTTATTAATATGTCGGTATAACGGAAAGAATTTCCATAAAAATTACATGAAATGTAGAAAAAACCATTTTATCGTCAGTGAAAAATAAAGTTTCAATATGAGTCATCCTGAGTCCTGACGCAATCGAGACCATGTTTTGAAATAATGAATAATGTAATTTCACTTGAATTCGAAAGTAAGGATGAGCCCCTGGGAACTCTTAAGCCTTCTTCACACAAGTAATCTGACAAGAAACTTTGTGTTGTCACGTTGCACGCGGTTGAGCCTCATAAGTCATTCTCTGTTCAGATCCAATTTAATCTATACGTAAACTAAAGTATTAAACTCGACGAAATAATGTGCCATTGTATGTATTAATTGCATCGTAATTAAGTGACTTTTAGATGCATAGCATTATTGGGACGGTATCGTTTCTATGATTACATTTGGATTAAAATGGGTCTGAACGGTGTGTAGATGAGAAGTCGCGTTGGCCCCAGTGGAGCAGTCGTAGGAGACATTTTAACATCCAGCTCGGACCTGTCCTTACGATAGTAATCTGTAAGTCATTTCACATTAAAGGTCACCTGAACCACGTTCGTGTTTAACGGTTATAAATTTAACTGCTACAGTTAAATTCAAAACACATCAAACACTCGATTAGTACTTCATTATGCTTAAGCTGTTCTTAACTTTTATGTAGCTTTAACTGGATAGATAGTAAATTTAACCGTAAAAATCTTGAAGCCTTTCCTTATAGCGCTTTGAAATGGCAAGTTCGCCTGCCTATTGGTTATCTTGTATAATAATTTACGATTATAATGTCTCTGGGCGCTTTCAGACCACGTCAGTCTGGTCCCGTGGTAATTTCTTAGTAAGTAAATATCCGAATAACTTGTGTTACGGAATACCAGAAAACGGAAACGCGCTAACCACTGAACCACACAGGTTGTATAACAAGATGAATCTTTTTTGAAATAGATACTAGAAATACAATTCAGCTATCCTTATGCTCCTGGACCGTACATTTATTAGGCATATAAAGGTAACATATAACTAGCCTATTTCTTTAAACAACCTTCTTGCCTTTCGTTCAAATATTTACAACAGCTTAGGCCAAATTTCAGTAATTGAACAGCTGTTTAACGGTTTAGACATGAAAGGGATAAACTTTCGCTTTAATAGCATTAATATTAGCAGTATAATAGCTCCTGCGATACTCCAGGTAAGCAAGATGCGCGTTCACATCTGCAACACGTGTGATGTGTAGCACGAGCTGAAGTACTCCCGGGTGTTGGCATACACTATTCACTTTATAATGTACAATATCGACAAAGTTCATGCTCGACCAGTTTCTTAACATTCTCCTTTGCACTAGGACGCCTCAAAATATTTAAACAAGCATATTACACCATGGATACGCTAATCTAAGTTGCTGTCTTTTTCTGTCAAGTGGCTTTTCCAACTAATTAGACAAATACCATTTTTATTAACAAGACGGTGAGTGATAGCAACGACTGCAGACGTGGTCGAACTACGTATTTATAAGTGCGTGCGCACGTTTCAACGGCGCTGTCGAGTTATTTTCATCTTATCCAGGGGCATCTGGTCCAGCCGCAACTTGTCCGATAGTACACCTTCGCCGGGTGTGACAGTGGTGACGGCTGACGCAACACCACGAATGATGTAATTTTTCACATCACGATGTAAAAGAGTGTTGGAAACCCTGTGTTCACCTCCTACATTTTCAACCCCCTTCTGACCGACAATTCCGACTGACCACGCTAGTCCAGTGCAGATTGGATACTTAATACTTTTAACGGTTTACCACCCGTTCGTCACCTCAAATATTAGAACCGCCCGTTCGTCTCCTGTTGTATTACATTGATGCTATAATATACTGTCGATTAATGCTTGCGCATTTTTTATGAAATTAACGAAGAAACGAGCAGTCGGATCGCCTGATGGTAAGCGATAACCGCCGCCCTACGTATAATAGGTACCTATAAGTAGACACTGTAGGTAAATAAACGCTACTTATTATTATATGAAATGAACGAGCAAACAATCAGCCGGATCGCCTGATGGTGTTCAAGTAATGTTCGTTGAGTTTTTACCCGACGGCGTCAGAAGGGTTATGTTTTTCGAATCTGATACCGCGATCTCCGACGTATGGGCGGCTTATGTCTAATCATCATTAGTGCTATTGGTTCGATAACTTGTTTCTAAACAAACATAATATACAATATTAAACTAACTTTAACAACCAATGAGGTCCGGTTAACGGTTATCGATTCCATAACTCGTATTTGAAATAAACTCTGCGCTAGTTAAACTTAATTTATCTAGAGTTTATGTAAAATCTTTAGAAACCGAGCGTTAATGTACCTATCGACAATTTAACCGCTAAGGGTCAGTTCACACCGTGACTAGACGCGAAGAGGCGCTCCATTTTAAGATAGATCTATTTAAAATTGAACTATATTCACTACACAGGAAGATACACGCAAGGTTTCTTATGTCAAGTCAATAAAAGTCAATGTCAATCAAATAGTTTTTTATTTATTTACTAGAATTGCCGAAGGACATTAGCAACATAGTTTCAATCTATAGAACTATAACGATTATAAATCTGCAAAGTTTTTACTATGTTTGCCGAAGGACATTAGCAACATATTTTCAATCTATAATAATTATGACGATTTTAAACCTACTTAGTTTTAATATACTTTTATACCAGCTGACGAATGGGCAGTTCCAAAATACATTAATACTAACTAGCTGCCCATTGGTCACCTGTCGGTTGACCAATAGGTTCCATAAACTGGGTGACGAACGGGCGGTAACCGGTAACCCTTTTTAACTAGTTCATATTTTACGATAAGGACCGACTTCAATTCTTTTTATCCCAATTTTTTGCTTCAAAGTAACCAGCGAACTATCTTTCAATTTCTACATTAACTTTTCCCAGAAATTGAAAGCCTGTTTAATATTCCGAGCCACTGGGTCGCCATTTTTCTCGGCAGCGGAGTGCGAAATTGCACGGCGGCCATTTTGTTATCAAAGGTGTTCCTATTTACCGGCACGGTGCAAACGGGCTACAAGTCGCGAGTCTATATAAAATGTTTGAAAAAGCGTGTCGCCTTTTTGGGAAATGGATCAGAAAACGAGCAGATGGATCGTCTGACGGTGATGCTACCGCCACACATGGACACTCACAGGGGAGTTAAGACCCCAATCTTGCCTTTTAGGCCCATGGTAGTCTCACTCTCGCCTTCGCTATTTCACATCGGATTTCTATCAGGCCGCGGTTTTCCTCCAGTCGAGCCGACTCACTCGTGCGGATCATGGCTCTCTCTCGTGTGGCCCATCTGCACCGACCCTAGCGTAATATAATTTTCAGCCCCACGTTTTGCACTCTTCGCCCTACTTCTACAGACCCCCCCTATCACTATACGATATTGAATATAACTGATAAGTGTGTTTGTGTCAATTTGTTGATAAGCAGACGAAGGCGGCTCTGCAATTTCCTGAACATTTCCTTGATGAATCCCTGGAAGCTTTCAGAGCTATATTCAGATTGTAGGTATTTATCTTCTGTGTTAATTTTGTTAAATGAGCTCCGTGGCCCAGCGGGTAGACCATTTGATTCGTACTCGAAAGTGGGCAGGTTCGATCCCCAGGTTGTGGCGTGTACCAATGAGACTTTTTCAGATCTCAAGTACCTACAAATTACAATATTATACGGACGCTCTATCGGTAAAAGGAAAACATCGTGAGGAAACCCGCACATGGTTGGCCCCAGACGTATTGACCAGTCATTCCTCTACAGTATTTCAAGAGTGGTTACTTCGCTCGGATAACACTGTATTAATCATTCAATAACGGATGAAAACGCCTAAGTTTAAGTTTAATTTTGTTACCAAAATGATATGTATAATTTTGCACTTTGCAAACCAAATCTTTTGCTTTGTTCACAAAAGTAGTGTTACCTACGGGACACCGAAACGAAACGATACGCTACGCGGCGCTGCATTTTTAAAATAGCTATTCAAAATTTAAGTTTATTGATTACACAAGAAGATACACGTTTGATTGTCAGAGTTTGAATGTCATGTTGCACCGCGCGCCGCGCGGCACAGCGTATGTGTAGACTGTATGTATGTATGTGTATGACTGATGCCATATGAAACGTGTATCATTTTCTGTTTTGAATAAAGTTCAAATTTTAATAGGTATTTTCAAAATGCAGCGCCGCGTGACGTATCATCGCGGTGTGACTAATCCTTCGAGTTCATTACAAACCAAGTCTTATATCTATACACATATACAAATAAATAAAACTGAAATATCAGCTGTTTATAATTTCACAAAATGCATAATATGATAGTATATCTATAGTCTGTCCGTCTGTTTGCTTATCTCTGAAACGGCTGGGCCGACCGACTTTCACTGGTAGATAGCAGAATATATTATGAGTAACTAAGGCTACTTTTCCGTTAAAAAAAATGGAGTTCCGTTTTGACAGACAGACAAACAGACTGCGAAGTCTCAGTAATAGGATCTCGTTTTTAATCTTTGGGTACGGAAGCCTACAAACTTACCTCGCCCGGGGCCTGCAGGCTTTTTTATTTCATACAAAGAAAATCTATATAATCTATAATTAAATTATGACTAGAGTTTTTCTCGAGTCTTCCAGCCTATTTCCTCAGTTTTCACCGTAACTGCAGCTTTCCCTCTGATCGGCATAAGCTAGAAATTAGCCTTGAACGAGTTTAGAAAGCTAACGTGTATTTCGTTACATTTGAATTAATTTGCTATCCAGTCGGGACAAGTGTAGCGAGTTCGAATCTAGGTTCTTAGTCAATGAAAAAAATAGCAGTTTTTACTTTTACATAAGCCAATTGTGGTAATCCGTATTTTTTCGAATTTAAGTGATTTTATATCTGGCAGTACGCACGTGAGCCGCGCTTAAGGCAAAACTATTGAAAGAATGGATTTAAACGTAGTCTTATAGTTTACTTACCTTTAATATGTACCGCCAACTTAAAAACGATTTATAGGCTGCAAAGTTATGTTAAATATTATATGTACGGTACTAGCTTCTTCGCGCGACTTCGTCCGCTTGGATTGTCATTGCACCCGTGTGGGGAATGAATTTCAGATAATCCATTTCTAACGGATATTTTCATAATTATCTGCGTGCGAAGATTCAACGGAATCCTCCCTGTGTTCCTATAAATACCAAAAACGGAGTTTATGATATTTCACTATACACAATTTGGACCCCTATTTCACCCCTCTAATGGACAAATTAAAAAAACAATAGAACACGCTATCAATTAATTGTATAATCAGCTTTAATATTAGATAAAAAGAAAATCGGAGCACATTTTCACTATTTTCCATACAATCTTTCAACCATTATTTTACAGTTTTACACCCTCAGAGGGATAATTTTAGTAAACCTCAAAACACGTATTTAATTAAATATAATATATGTAGAGCATGAACCTGAATCGGTGCTAATTTTAAGATTTTCCAAACAAACTTAAACCCCTATTTCACCCCTTTAGGGTCAGAATTTTCCAAAATCCCTTCTTTATGAATTATTAAAACTTTTTATACTTTATAAAAAAATTTATGAATTATTAAAACAACAGTCCAAATTTCAGGATTTTACTGTGCGTGCGTCAGTAAGTGAGGAGTAAAAAATCTCCTTCAATATTTATAGGTAGAAGTTACGGGCAAAAACTAATGTAAGCAGCTACTTTTGCACAAAAAAATAGAAATATATTTCCCTTAACCACTACTTACAAGGTTAATATTATTGACATTAGTGCTCAAGTTATTCCCTCGGTTGGGGTACATGTGGTTCCCTGGGTACATATTGTTCCCTTGATAGGGGTAGTTGGGATACCCCTCCTGGTAGTACCCCGGGCGGGAGTATCCCGGGCGAGGGTACCCGGGGCGCGGGTACCCCTGATATTGGTACTGGGGGTACACCCCACCGGACGCTACTTGTCCCGACGCGACGTTGGCCGACGTGATGGTGTTGCTGAAGGTTGTAACTGCCGCCGATAGAGCCCCCATGCCAGCATTCTCCATGACACCTAAACTCCGCTTGACGGGTCTATCACCATTCGGACTACGCTTCTCGATCCTATGCCCCAGGCTTGGTCGTAAGCTACGCTTGATAATATTATCTAGATAGTTATACTTCGACACTTCCGGTCCTCTCTGTATGTATCCAGTGTCTTCTATGCTGCTGCTGTCGGAATCGGAACTGCTGCTGCCATTATCGATGCCTCCCAGGCTTCGTTTGACTTGAGGTCCCCCTTCCGCTGGACTGTCAAAAACTTCGGCACTGAAGCCTATACTACTGTCATCGTTCAGACTGTCAATTTTTAGACTTCTCTTGTTAGGACCACAACTACTGCCAACAAAAGAGCAAGCTTCAGATTTCTGAATAAGAGCAGCCCTGGCAGCAGCCAGTGCAAAGAGAAGAACACACAACTTCAACATTTTCGTTACAGTAACCTTCGCAACTAAAATCCCACCTTTATATAACATAACCATCTGGTTCTTCTGTGACCACAATTGGTTTTTAATTTGTTATCATTAAAGATAACAAACCTTTAAACACAATAATTACTAACCGATTTAAAGCGCATAGACCTGAGAAAAGAGTGTGAAGTGGAAATTAAAAATTGCTGTGTAATATTGCGTTAGCTGTATCTTACACTTTAAATAAGCAATTCTTGTGGATATGTATAACCAGAATCTCGGAAACGGCTTTAGGTTTCAACAATTCCCATGAAATTTAGTATGCAGAGGAGTTTGGAGTGAAAACATCGATCTAGCTAGGTCTCACCCCAGAGAAATGCGTTGCGTCATAAGATATGAGTTATTCTTATTTCGATCGTAATTGTCAAAGCGCGTGGCTCAGGTGACTCTCAGTTGGACCTTTTCCGATGTTGGCAAATGGTAACTAGTGTCTCGGGTTCGAGTCCCAGTAATATTTTTGTAATTCTTTTTCTTAATTGTCATGTTAATTTATACCGTTTCACTAGAACTCCGAGCAAAGCTCGGCCTTCCAGGTACGGACTATATTAATATAATACTAGATGTTACTCGTGAAATCGTGCGCACAAAAGAAAATCCGGCGGGTATCGTACATTTTACCCGTGGTCTTCTCTATATGTGTGCCAAATTTCATCAAATATACTAACTAGGATGTTACTACGGTAGAAAATTTTAGTAATCATTCGAAAAACACAACGGGTGCTTATTGAGTTGGTAATATGAGAATTTTTTGTTTGTACAGCGCGTTTACTTCATTCGGTCCACTCCACTCCGGTCCACGGTTTGACTGAAACAAATTAATTCAACGCGAATATTGTTCATTCCTAACTTTATTCCTAACCGTACTTCCCGGCAGCCGTGCACCACGGCTGCTGTACAGTAGCCGAAACGTCGGCAAAAATTGCACCGCGACACAATCCGTCCGTAAAACTTCACTTGTCTCATATTAAAGTAATGTAGGACCTATTGAAATTCTAGTTAAAGTTAAATACAAAATACTTTTTAAAATAGATAAACTTGATCAGAATTTACGTAACATATGTAATTATAATAAGGTGTCTACAAAAAAATTGGAGTTTCTAACAGAATTTAATATTGTTATAAAGTATTAAGTACCTATACAATTATAAAATAATTGTACAACGATATATTTAGAACGGTAATTACCTACCTCATTTTAATATCAATTTCACACAGTCATTTGACTGATATATTATTATTAAAGGTATTTCCACTTGTATGTTTAATCATTATGATAATAAATAATAATATGATAATATCATTAAACTAGTGGTGAGTCCAGACCTAGTGGCCGAAATTTATTTAATTTTTTCTAGGGTTTGAACTTTATTAGGATTCTTTTGTGAAAAGGTTATTTACCTTTGAGATACGCAATAAAATGTCAATGTTGTCTATGAAATGTGAAAGACAGATAGACGGACAAACGTGTGACAAGATTGTGTCAAACCAACATCTAATGATAACATACAAACGCACGTCGCATAGTAGAGCGAGTTACTTATCTGAGGCAGTGCGTGTAACATTTTTATTAATTTTACGTGTTTCTAAGCATTAGAAAAAAAATGAACTTAAAATTAACTTTAACTGCCAAACTTCGAACTCCTCCTTTTGCATAATTTTTGTAAAAAGGGGTAATATATTTTCGCTTTACATATTAAATATATCATATTATGATATGACTTGTAACCAACGTATTATATTATATGTAATTGCGATTCTGCGATATGAAGATTGGAAGTCACCCAGATGTGATGTCACAGCTCTGAAATTAAAATATGCTGAATGCTGATACAGATAATAATATGTTCTACGAGTAATGTGCTATTCATTATCATATCATATTATCATATATGTTCTACTTTTCTAACGAAAGCAAAATTGTAGAGTGACGAATACAATCGATCGTGTATGTGATGTGTACAGCGCCACCTAGTTGTAAACACGACGCTAGCGGCTAGGTCAACACCACAACTCACACTTAGCACTCAGGTCAATTGCGTGGCGTTGTTTCCTTTCATGACGGTGCAATAATATAATATTACTAGCTTTTTCTCCCACGGGAATACTCTATTTTTTCGGGATAAAAAGTAGCCTATGTTTTAATCCAGAGCCGAAACTACTACCATACCAAATTTCATCGAAATCCGTTCAGTAGTCTTTGCGTGAAAGTGCGAAAAACATCCATCCATCCACCCATCCTCACAAACTTTCACACTTGTAATAGTAATTGACATTAGATACAAAGTATTTGCTTCTTCATATTACCTGTATTTACTATTTAGGACGAGGAATATAAAACAATTTAGGCCGTGTACAGAGTCCGTCCGCACAGGGGTTTTTACCCCTCGACAAAAACAGAGGGGTGTCATAAGTTTGACGTGTCAGTCTGAGTGTGTGTGTCCGTCCGTGGCATCGTAGCTCCCAAACGGACGAACCGATTTTGATTTGGTTTTTTTTGCTTGAAACCTGACACGATACCTGATACTTAAAATTTGTAAATTTGTTTTAGTATTTATTGGTCAGCGTTACAACTTACATATTTGCGAAACAAAAACCGCTGTGCGGACGGACAGGTCCTAACTATAAAAAATGTAGCAGAAAAATCCGTGAAAGTTGTTTAGTAATAAACTGCAATAAGCGAGACTCGCGTGAAAATACAAAATAAAACTGCATAGGAAGCGAACAAATAAAATATGAGTAAGTAATGACTAACACTTAGCAACACTAAACCGCCTAGCAACAATTTCATAATGATTAACCGAGATATGCGCGCTACACACCTAACGTTATAGTAACGATTTAACATTGAGGTGTGCAGTTTTATCCATAGTGTGTACGGCGAATTAACGTAACGATTTACCATACACGCGATCGATAAAACTGTATAGTTTAGGGCCCATCCTCATGGTCCAGCCTGCAAATCCAGCAGCCTGACAATAGTGTCAAATTGAAGCGAACGGTAGGCAAAAATTAAAAATTATTGACACTAATGAAAGCCATAATAAGTACTGGCGCTGGATTTGCAGGCCGGACGGTCAGTCCATTTATAGCGTTCAATCGTTACGATACAACGTTAGGTGTGTAGCGAGCATTAACTGACACATGATGACCTTCGTATTTTATGAAACAAGCCAGTTTTGCGTCCGGAAACGTTAGTTGAAATAGTCATACAAAATTAGAGATTAAGCCAAAAAAAATCGTAAAATATTTTAAATCTGGAATTGTTCTAGAAAACTAAAACGTTACGACATGTTTTGCCATGTAATACTGGAAATGTAGTTGTTACTTAGAAATTATATTCATTATTTTTATCTATTATCAATATAAGATAATACAAACGATAAAGGCGTGGTGACGCGTTACTTCGTTTTATTTACAATTATGAAGATTTTTCTCTAAAATCATCATGACGCGTCTTCCAGCTTCTCCCTCTGGATCGCATCCAACGAAACGAGACTCGAACTGTCGGCTGCGAAAGTGTTTCAAATCGGCTCGAGCAAGGTGAGCCAAGGGGCACTACATAGAGAATAGAGGTAGCCTCCTTCCCCGCTCTGCATCCTCTGTCGGGGATATCACGGGGATTGCTCCGAGGTTTTGTTCGGACTAACACCTGGTGCAACATTTCAGCACCGTTCCACGCTGAAAAACTTTCATCCTCATCACCATAATGAGTGGCAGACGGCAGTGCTTCACCGTGCGCTCTACCCTGAGTTTTGGGCTTCTAATAAACACTTTTCCTGTTTGCTGAATGTATTTTTTGGCTTCATCTTATACGTTAAACGAGCTAATCTTGTATGTATATATAATAGGAATACCGGAAACGGCTGCAATTTGGAAGTACTATCATTAAATTTAGTATGCTGGGAGTTTTAGGGAGAAAAATCGATCTATCCAGCGGTCAGTATGTCATATAATTTTAAACTATATGTCATTACTATAAAACACAGTTTCGCTTGAGACAACCGCCGCCGCTCGCGGCCGCCGATGGCCGCTAGCGACCGTGAGCGGCGGCGATTGTCTCAAGGGAATCTGTGTTTTATAGTAATGAAGGTATGTCAGTTATGCTGCTGGCCGCTCCGCTGCCATTTCGGTGTGATTCGGCCCTAAGCGTGGTATTTCTTAAGTACCCACTGTGTCCGCTTCAGTTACTATCTCCACAGTCCTTCTGAATACCTAGTAGCTCTAGTAATACCTAGCAGGTATTCACTAGTAGGTTAACTAGTAGATACGTGGCTGCGGTCACGTAGCCTAACGAGCTGGGCGATTACGCTAATTGCTGTTGCCGACTGCGCCGTGACGACACAGGCCTGTTCTTGTGTCAGCTGATTGCTTCAAATCAATCGATTTATGTTCTCGAACAAGACGTCATATTTTTAGCAACATGAACCTAAAAATAAGGTTCCAAAAACTATTAAAATATAATAAAAATCCAAATAAAAATACTTTATCTTATAAAGAGGAGAGGTTGTTTCTATGTTTGTTTTCATAGAATAGCTACGAAACTACTGGACCAATTTTGATGAAATTTGGCATAGATATAAAATAGACCACGGCGAAGGATATAGGCAACTTCGTATTGCGACCATCCTCGGTTTTAAAATCATTGCTAGATATATAATGAAATACCTATACTTACAAGTTACAACAAAGAACTGCAAGTTGCAACTTGTTCGATAATTCTAGAACTTTTTCACAATTCACAATAAAGACGTTATCGACGGCACGTAGACACTTGCTCCCGAAGTTCTAACAAAGGGACAATGCAATAGTGCCCTATTTTGACAGGTAGTCAGTTTTGGAACTTTGAGTAACCAACAACACAAAAAAACATTCTCAGTATGACTAATGTCAGTAATAAACAAAGAAACAATTTTATTGTTATAAAACTTGTTAAGAGGTATTATATTTGTATTATTATACCTACCTCGAGGACTTTTCTAGAATGTAAAAAAATATGCGATGATATAAAAGTAGGTACCTACTGAACACTGATTTACCGGCAAACCAAAAATGTTGTGCAATACAAGCGACAAATTAACCTATTGAACATTTTTGTAACTACATATAATATAATGTTTTCGAAATTTTAAATTTAGCAACTTTTTTCTCCATTAATGACAATTAGTAAAAAAATATAAAGTATAAGATGTGAGGATTATGATTTACTAGATTGTTGCCCGCGACCTCGGGCACGCAAAAAGGAATCACGCGGAACCCGTACATTTTTTGCGATGAAAAGTAGCCTATGTCCTTTCCCGTGGTCTACTCTACATCTCTGCCAAATTCCATCAAAATCCTTCCCTTACTTTTGGAGCCTATTCAATGCAAACAAACAAACAAATTTTTCCTCTTTATTATATTAGTACGAGTATAGACGAGTGACGCCCGGGGCATAGTTTCAAATTGATTAAATAAGATTTTTTTTTAATCTTTATAATTTTATTTCAAATACTTTTTAATTATGCTTTGGAATTTGACTTTGCCAAAGTTATGTTTAAAAACTGTAAACTTAACATTTTTGGATAGTAATATTACTAAGGGTGAGGCTACAACACTGCGATGTTCTCGCCCTATGTCCTCAAAACTCCTTGCACTTTGCTGATGTTTAAATTTATTTTTCAAATCTGATTACCATCCTCTCTGTTTTCTTTTAAATATTTAATTGCGACTATATCTAAATAAGATACTCCTAGATATGTCCTAGAAACAAGATACGACATAGACATAATTGCAAGTTCTACATTCAGAAAGTGCGCTCTGCGCGGTAAGAGCGCGATTCACTACAGGCGCCGGCGTGTTCAGACGTGCGCCGACTCGTTCTGTGTAGCAGAATCATGTTTTGACAGCGGCGTAAACGTAACGTTATCGCTAAACAATACATCTATATATATATTTACAATAAAATTATACATACAATAAAATTCATTCAAGACCGATTTGAATGCGTTTGGATGGGTCACAAATCAGCCCGGCAGGACAACGTCTGTTTGGTCCGCTCGTATTATATATATTACATACAATAACGCTGTCAAATGTTCCTACTTCCTGCTACCTGCGGACCTTGTTTTTGTTTAGAAGGTAATTTTAATTTAATTAAAGTAATTAGGTAATAATTGTGTTGTGTATAGTGTTTTAGTGCACAAAAGATGGAAAGTGAAAACGATTCACCTTCTCCTGCTACGCCAAGAAAGAAAGCCAAAGCCAGTGGCGGGAGGATAGAAATAGAGCGACTATTTATTTAATAATAAATGAGCTACTCTTTAATTTTAGTTCTGATTGTGGTAATGTTTTTCTTCTCGCCCCTAAATATACTTTATTTCTTGTAAAAAAAAGTTGGCAACCCTACCCCCTGGGGCCCTTAAAAGCACAAGCACGAACAATTTGCGAACAAGCATTCGATATCGTCATCGAATGATAAAATTGTATGATATCATGACAACGCCCATACAATTTTCATTCGAAAACGTTGCGAATACTTTTACAGACGTGACGTGACGAGCACTTGGCAACAGCTGCTATTGTTCTATTGTAACATGCAGGCTTGTGTAGCATTGTCTGTGAACCATAATAACCCGTAACAGGCTTAAGTGCTAAAATTATAAACTTGTAAGGGATTTCGATACATAGTCTGGACTCCGGGCTTCCAGAATATGTAATGAAATCCCTAGATGGAGAAAAAAAATTTGGTGTGGTTAATTCAAGTAGGACAATTCTGAAAGTGTTAGCTACTTATTTATTTCTATTTGATTAATAGTTTGAATATTTCTAAAAGTTAAAAAAGACAAAAAAAAATCCGTCAAAAATAAAAATATTCGTTAAGCTTGGCAAGCCCGAGCTTAAATAATATTGATCATTACATAAAAATTGGCGTTTTGTAAAGGAGGAACATAAACTCGATTTTTTTTAAACATAATATATTTATTTAATCAAAGTATATACCATTCCTATCTATGCACTTTTGCCATGTCATAGGCAGTTCATTGATTCCTTTACTAAAAAGAACCAGTCGGACAGAAGTCAATAAAATCTTTGAAGGCGCTTTGGACTGCCTCATCGGAGTTGAATTTTTTCCCTTGCAAGAAGTTATCCAAATTTCGAAACAAATGGTAATCTGTTGGAGCAAGGTCCGGGGAGTACGATGGATGTCTTAGATATTCAAATTGAAGCTTTTCTCTCTTTTTGGTAGCCGTCTGTTGTGCAGTGTGTGGTGTAGCGTTGTCCTGAAGCAGCAGTGGCCTAGAGCGAATGACCAACCTCGGTTGTTTAGCAGCTAGCTTTTCCATCATGATTTGCAGTTGCTGGCAATAGACATCTGCCGTAATCGTCTGGCCAGATTTAAGAAAGCTGTAGTGAACGACACCGGCACTAGTCCACCAAACGCTCACAAGTAACTTTTTTTGCGGGCAGGCTTTGGTTGGTTGGCTAGGGTTCAGCCATTGCGATGAGCGTTTCCGACTATCGTGCAGGAGCCACTTTTCATCGCATGTAATGATTCGATTTAAAATCCCTTCATTATTGTGCCGGTTGAGTAATGTAACGCAGCAGTCGACGCGCGTTTGTCGGTTTGCTGCACTCAATTCATGAGGTACCCATCTTTCAAGCTTTTTCACCTTCCCAATTTGCTTCATGTGAATTAAAACAGTTTTATCACTAACACTGCAGCCTGCACCTAACTCGGACGTGGTTTGCGATGGATCCGCTTCCACAAAAGCCGTCAATTCTTCATTATCAACTTTGGTCTCCGGCCGTCCACGGGGCTTGTTCTGCAGGTCGAAATTTCCAGAACGAAAATGTTGGAACCAAAAACGCACTGTCCTAAGAAAAACTAAAAATAGCGTTGGGAATTTTTTCGTGGGAAAAAAATAATAACTAAATGTTAATTAATTGTTCTTTTACATACTAATTTAAAATAAAAATATTTGAATATACTTAAAAAAAATTAACCGACTTAATAAAACAGGAAGCGGTAATACGTTCGGCTGTATTTTATTTATGTTCAACGATACCTCTGCCGTCTGTTGAGTGTTGACCGATTTTCGAAATTATTTTTATATTTTATGTAAAGGGTATAATCCGAAATTGGTCCCGTAGTCACCACAGTGGAGACCTGATAATGGCATCCATGGGGAGTCGAGGGAACTCCTCGAAATTTATATGAACACATATTAATAATAGTGATTTCGACTTTTTCTGAAGAAACCCAAGCACATGCTACCAAAAACTAAGATTTTGCAACAAGGTATACCCTGGATCCAAAAGCACTGAACAGAACTCCTATCTTTAAAAATACGCGTTTGGAAATATCGGCATTGTTTAAAGAACTGCAAGCATATTCCACTATATCAATTACGATAATCATCATCATCATCAATCATCAACATCGTCACACCATACATCATCACATTATGATGATATAATAGGTACCTCTCATAGTATTTTACATCGACACGGATATCTTTGTACATTAGTCATTACTTTGCCGTATGTGAACCTATTTGCAAAATTATTTTGTTAATCGAAATTTGCCCCTTAGTCAACAAAGTGGGAGACCTGATAAATCTATCTAAACTCTTCGAAATTTATATGGATACAAGCATATACTACCAAAAAGTAAGCTTTTGTACCAAGGTATACCCTGGATCCAAAAGTACTGAACAGAACTCCTGAGTCCTTATAGATACATGATTGGGGATTCTGGCGTTGTTTAAAGAACTGCAAGCATATGCCATCATACTACTTATATTATCATCATCATCACCACCATCTTCACATGAAACACGAACATATTATTATGATGACATAGGTGCTCACTTCTCATCAGAGTCTTGTGCACCGATATCAATGTGTTCATAATAATATAGATAATAAATTTAACTTAAAAGAGAAAAAATATTATTTTTAAACAATAAATTAAAACCAACTTCCAAAGTAAAAATGCATAAAAAAGTATGAAACAAAAATTATTTTCTAAATAAATCCCCTTTTAAATTCGGCTAAAATAGAGATTCTTCAAAATTAGGAAGATTGAGTAGAGACTCAATCTTCCTAATTTTGAAGAAGGTAACCAGCCCAAACAATATCCTACAATATTTTATAGAACTCACGTTCAAATTTGCTGGTAGCGACTTCAAAATTAGGAAGATTGAGTAGAGAAATAGTTAAAATTTTAGCCGAATTTAAAAGGGGAATAATTTATAATTTGTCCCTTTTTAGTGATATTTGTTTTATTATTATCAAACACATTTTAATAACTCTTAAAATAAACTATCGAAAGTGTAATTGAATACGCGCCAAGCTTCCGTTAGGTATTGTATATAAGATGATTACTGTAAGTTACATTGCATATGCTTGCAGTTCTTTAAACAATGCCGAAATTTCCAAACACGTATCTTTAAAGACAGGAGTTGTGTTCAGTGCTTTTGGATTTGGTAGCATATGCTTGGAATACTTCTGAAAAAGTCTAAATCACCATACCTATGTGTCCATATAAATTTCGAGGAGTTCCCTCGATTCCTCATGGATCCCATCAGCAGGTCACCACTTTGGTGAAAACGGGACCAACTTGGCATTATACCCTTTACATCAAAAAGAGTAAATGTATGTATTTTTATTTCTTTCTTACAGTAGTCTATATCGCTACATCGTATAAAACAAAGTAGCTTTTTCTGTCTGTCCCTATGTATGCTTCGATTTTTTTAATAGATAGAGTGATTCAAGAGGAAGGTTTATATGCCTATAACATGCATGATGTAGTACAAAAACACTGGTAAATTTAGAGGTTTCTAATGTCAAATAAACACATTTTTTGCGTTTACATTGCAAACGCTGGCTGACCCCTACGAGATAGTTCAAAATAATGTACTACAGTATTGTACACCGTAAAAAGGTCTACAAAAAGTCTGCGATGGTATAGGGGAACAGAGGGTAATGAGAGCTAGAGGGTAATGGGAGCGGTGCAAATAGAGACAAACATATATCTCGTATTCACTCGGTTGCGACTCGGGCGGAATCGATACACTGCGATTGTGTTTCCCCGTGGCGCCAGAGTCGCCAGTGCCGCGCGTTGTGTGACCGCGAGCGGTTGTCGATTTTGTGCTACACGCTTGTAAAATTTACGAAATTTCATCGACCCAGGTATGTATGAAGTTTTACGTTTGTTACAATCAATACTGTATTATTTTATAACTAATGCTTTTAATTTTGAGTATCAGTGAGTACAATTTGGTTACAAGCTAGATTCAGTATATTATTTTATTTCTTTTCAAAATGGTGGTAGTCGGGTAATCAGAGCGCAATAGTCACGGGTAATCAGAGCCTAGGCTCTAATTACGAAAGCTTCTTGGACCGTGGAAACTTTACAAAATGCAATCAAAATACTTCAAAGTGATAATACATCCGTATACAAGGTATCTTAAGAGACCGGAATACCCTACAGCACTTTAAAAGAGAGGTTTAGACTAGCTAAAGCAGACGATACAAGCTATAAATGTCCTCCAAAATTAGGAAGGCCCCTGTGTTCACTGAGGAACAAGAAGCCATTCTGGCTGAGCATCTTCGTAAAATGTGCAATAAATTTTACAGACTGACGAAAGCTCAGTTTTGTAAGGTATGTTACGCCATGGCTGAAAAATTTGGTGTCGCAGATCGATTTAATGAAGCTAAGAAGTCTGCGGGTAGGGACTTTCTAGTGGCCTTTTTCCAACGACACCCTGATCTCAGTATTAGAAAGCCAGAAGCGACAAGCATCAATAGGATACTCGGATTCAATAAAGTGGAAGTGGATCGATTCTTTGGAAATCTGGAAAATGTCATGACAAAGTTTCACTTTCAGCCGTCTCATATTTACAATATGGATGAGACTGGCGTAACGACGGTCCAGGAAACTGAAAAAATTATAGCACCTAAGGGACAAAAACGTATTGGATCAGTCACATCATGGGAAAGAGGTAAAAACGTCACGGCTATCTGTGCTATGAGTGCTTCAGGGTCTTTTATTCCGCCTCTTTTTATCTTCCCTCGAAAGCGTCACTCACCGCAGCTAGAAAAGAACGGTCCACTAGGAGCTGTTTATACATGTTCTCATAATGGTTGGACAAATGAAAGCATATTCATTAAATGGCTACGACACTTTATTGAGTACTCAAAACCCACTGCTGAACAACCAGTTTTACTGATTATGGACAACCATAACAGCCATTGTACTTTGAAAGCTTGGGAAGTAGCTAAAGCTAACCATGTCGTAATGCTTTCTATTCCACCGCATTCATCACATCGGTTACAGCCTTTGGATGTGACTTTTTTTGGGCCGTTTAAGAGAGCCTACAACAAAGAATGCGAAATGTATATGAAATCCAGAAATACGGTTAAAATTACACCCTATGATATTGCAGGATTGTTCAAAAAAGCTTATGCTAGAGTAGCAAGTTTAGACAAAGGAATCTCTGGGTTCAAAGCCACGAGCATTTTCCCCATGAATCCTGCTATATTTTCAGAAGACGATTTTGCTACTGTGGATGAAGATCAGAGCCAAATTAATATGCTCGCAAGTTCAAGTGCTGTTGCTCCGTCTCAGAGACTCGTTTCACAATGGCCAGCTACTGGCAACTCTGACCCACTTCCTTCTACATCTCATGATATTGGCAGCTTTGAACCACTTCCATCTACATCTCGCGGTATTCGACAGAAGCTGGAAATGGATAACTCTGCACTGATCCAATACACGGAAAGTGTTGAACAAGAGCAGTTACCTGATATTAGCCACCCTGAAAGTCCTTCTTTATTAAGTGAGCTACAAGAAGAGGCATCTACAGCAAATAGTACGCCAGACTTGTCGCCAAACATAAACACTACTAATATTCCGTTTATGTTGAATGCTAAAGCACTCCCGAGACCAACTTCTGTCAATCCTTCCAAGACCTCGTCCACAACAACTGACGTTCAAGAACAGTCATTTTTTACAGACTTAACTAAGTCAAATGATTTTGCGAATGTTCTATTTCAGTTGTGAGTCCACTACCCAACATATCTAACAAAAATAAGACTTTTCGACAAAAACAACATTCAGTTATTTTGTCGAGCACACCAATGAAACAAGTTTTTGAAGAGAAGGAGAAGAAACGTTTAGAAAAAAAAAGTAAAACTAAAATGATTGCAAAGAAAAAGGAAGAAACCAGGGACAAAGAAAAAAAAAGTAAAGCAGGAAATAGAAAAAAACGAAACACGGCAACTAAAATAAAAGAAAAAATAAGAAGAGTAACAAAACAACTTTTTGAGGATGAAACTGACACGTCTGAAGAAGACGTTGAGGTTATTTGTGACGATGAGTCAGAATATTCGGATGAAGAGACGTTGTGTTCTATTTGCTGTGACACAGGAAAAAATAAGGAAATGTGGTACCGTTGTAGAGCTTGCGGTAAATGGGCACATAAAGAATGTTCTGGATCTGACAGCCCGACTGATTATATTTGCATTTTTTGCTTGGATCCTTAAAGTTAATACTTTCAATGTTATACTGTTATGTTTAAATATTAAAATTTATATGATTAAGTGAATTACTGACTGATATGAAAACTTTGAGACTGATTTCATTTAAGTAGCTCCCATTACACATATGGGAATTTATAGGCTCTCATTTCCCACAAAGTCGGGTAATGAGAGCGATTCTGTTTTTATATTTTAAGTTTAACTGTGGCCAAATAACGAATAATGTAACGTTAATGCTGTGATTAAATGATAGTCAAATGAGTAAGAATTTCATTTGTAATACTAAGTTCCATAAATATCCACAAATTTAGCTCACATTGAACTTTTTCCTTAGTAGGCTCCAATTTCCCCCTCCTCCCCTATGTCTATCACTTACGGATAACCCACACTAACCATTTTGTATCCCATCACTTTTTACGAGAAATAATGGCTTATTTACGAAGTGATTTTAAGCAATACATCATTAATCCTTATCCAATTAAGTACCTTAAATACATTGTGCATTTAATATAGATCAATATGGCCCTTTACAGCATGTAATTTAAATGAATATTTTCGAAGATATTACAGATTTAATATGCAGGGACATTGCTGTTGCGACCGTCCGGGGGGTTCGCGCTTCTGCATCGCGCTATCGAAAACCATAGACGTATTCTTTAAGAGGCTCACGAATATCATTACTGAAATAAGAATTGTTCATGAATGTAGTTGATCAGCTTACTCAGCTGATCAACTACATTCATGATATTGGAATTAAATATGTATGTACTCCTTCCTCCTTTTAATTACTATCAAGCGGTCGCGTCGAGGTGATAGGGTCTCGTTTTTACCCATCGTGTACGAAACCCTAAAAACATTTTCAATGTTGTATACAGAAGTATCTTGCAGTGAGTAGAGTTATTTGCTGAAGAAGTTTTTTCGCCAAGAAGACTGAAGCACGCGGGCGAAGCCGCGGGCAAAGACTAGTAAATAATAAAAACGAATTACCTAAATGTTTGTACCAGCGTAACTTCCAAACGACTCTACCAAATTGGATAAATCTTTCTTTTATGTGTTCGTTAGAAGAAGGAAGGTGTCCGGAGAAGGTTTGTATGAAAAAAAAAGCAAATATTAAAAAATCTATGAAAAGTGAGTGTGCGAATGAGGCAGAATACTGTGAGACGCCTAAAAATATGGCGGTACGAAGTTCGCCGGGTCAGCTGGTTGGTAAATAAATTACATTTAATATGCCGCGATAAAAGTTAGCCTATATCCATCCCAGTGGTCTAATTATGTGTTATTATACTGTGTAAAATTTCATCAAAATTGGTCCACTAGTTTCAAGGCCTATACAATAATAAACAAACAAGCATACAAACAAACCTTTCCTCTTTATATACTTAATGTTAGTATTAGTATAGATCTATGGACAATCATATTAATAATATGTATTATCTATAATTTATAAATTATGATAAAAGATTTCACATTTCTGAAAATTATAACGTGTGTTCGTGAGTCACGTCCGCCATGAGCCGGTGTAATTGTGAACCTTATCGCCATAGTGATAAGGTCGACAATTGGTACACCAGCTTCGCCGGTTGCGGGTTGATCCCGGGTTGACGGAGCTTGCCAACAGTTGCGTCAGTCCGTTGTCTTCGCTCTCCTCGGTCGACGTCGATAAAGAATAATAGATGCTACCTAAGAAATTATAAAAGATTTTAGATATCACAATGTGATGTAAAGCAGCAGGAACTATTTAAGTTGATTTTCTTTTGAAAAACAGTACTGTGGGCCTAGCACGAATAGTTGACAGAGGCGTTAACGTAACGTTTACGACGCTGTCAAATGTTCCTACTGGGCCTGCTGATCACTTAAAAGTAGCTTAAAAGTAGCTAGGTACATTAACGACCCAATACTGAAACGATAGTTTAATCAAGTGACGCTCAAGTCACATGCTGTCCTTGTCGTTTCGGCTAGCAGAGACAGCGACAGTCTGTTAATTTTGATAAGCGTTTCAGTATTCGGCCTATATACTTGAGACGCACATATTCAGGTACGTAACCACTAACACATTAATTAACTACTAATACATAATTTTATTATCTACTTTTAAGCATTTCAAGTATACTTTACTTTGAAATAGGTGTTTGTACTTTTTCTAATGAAATGGACCAGGAAGTGAGCAGACGGATCGCCTGATGGTAAGAGATTACCGCCTCCCATGGACACTCGCAATACCTGGAGGAGTTACAAGTGTTGCGCACTTCCTTTCATGGTCCTTAATATCCTCAACCCCCCCTTAGGCCTCCGGTAACCTCACCCTACTCACACGCCGGTTTCCCGTAACAAAACGCGACGCTCACGCGGCGCCCGGCACGCCTAATGCGGGGTCAGCCAAAGGGCTCTGCAGCACAGAGATATTTCACGGCGCTTTTATTCGCGCGGACTATATTCCGCGATAAAGAATTGCGCATCGAGTACAATTTGTATCAAATCACAGATTTCTGGTCGCTCATTATTTCCACTAGATTAGTAAAGTTTATTTAAAAATGCATACAATGGTTGTCGTTTATCAAAAGTTAGATGGACTATGTTAAAAAAACCGCGCCCAGTTGTATACTCTGTTGTAATTATCAACACCCACAGCAGTTATGCGACTCCTACGCAATACTGCACGTTGAACAATGAACAAACTCATTTGGAAGTTGGAACTTAAAGGTGGTGTAAATGAAAATATTGATGGAGGTTAAGCAGTGTAAACAGGGAAAAGTCAGCTGAGATTTCTTCAATAGTAGCCTAATTCATTCGAGCCAATGATCATTTATGATGCTTTATTGGCTAAAATGTGCGTTTTTACAAACATTAGACACAGCAGTGGCGTGCACAGGATTATGACACTGGGTATGCGGCGAAGTACTCGGTCACAAATTTTTTTTCGTTTATAGATTTTTAGTGTAGCTACAGCCAAGCGACGGATCTCTAAGTCGAAACCATGCCAACAGAGCAAGTCTTAGATGTACTACTATTCATGTACATCTTCTACGGCAACGCAGACAAAACAGCGATCGATCGTCGCGGCGGAAGAAATTCTAATAAGTAAAATAATAAGCATATTTTAAAATATTATAACTACTCACCAGTCAGTCAGCTTCAATTTTCACATATTCAAGGTTGCGGTTACTTGAGATTACTATATCCCGATGTAAATTACTAAATAATATGCAAGGAAAACAATATAATTTAATCGTGTGTACACAACCACACAGCCAGTTATACGTTTCATAACTTTTAACATGAAATTTTCGAGTTACATTATTTTTTTGCTGGTTTAATTGTTGTAACTCGAGTACACACCTACCTTTAGACAGAATTTGAATCTTTTCACTGAATGACAATTGTGAGAACTTGTTATTTTTAATTTTTAATAAACACACATTTTCAACACAAACCTAACAATCAAATAACATTAAAAAAAATCAACAAACGCACTAGTAAAAACAAATCACTACAATTATTATAGAAACTCAGTAATAAATTGTTAAATGTACACACTTTTAAGAAAACTATAAATAAACTGGAGCGATTAAATTGTAAACAATGCTTATCACATGAAATATGCAATATGGCCCCCGGGAAACACAAAACGTTTCTTCTATTTAAACAAATAAAACCTTACTAAACAAAAAAGGCATAATGTGCATACGATTTATTAGATTTCCGTCTATTATTTTTACTCGGATTATAGGCAACGAATAATTTCCGACAAGCCAGTTCGGCGGTTTTCGGAAGCGTTCGGATAGCCGAGAGCCATCGCCTGCCGCCGGAGATACGCTATATAATCATGTCGATATTCATGGGTGTGTGCGTTTGCGAAGTATGAAAATTACACATACATGCGATGATATGTCCTGCAGAACGCAACGGCATGAGATGAGTTGCTATTTATAAAATATTAGGCGTTTTTAAGTTATTATATTTTTTTAATTAATTTATTTACTATTAATTAAAGTCATCTAAAACATACGAACGTTTTATTAAAATATCTGGGAATGACAAGTAAAGCACTGCATTTCTGCCTATATGGAGCGCACGCCCCTGAGACACAGTAAGGGTATTCAGTAGCACATTTGCCAATCGAATGCCTAGTTATTATGAAAACTAGTTTTTAAGTACCTTCATTCTGCACCTTCAATAATATTCAGATAAACCTTCTCTGTAAGTCACCAAGTACTTTTTGCTAAATTGCTACCAACATATAATTTTATTATAATATCCTATATCGATACAAATATAAATACAGTGTCCCACGGGAACACTGTTTCGGGATAAAAAGTAGCCTATGTGTTAATCCAGAGCCTAAACTACTACCGCACCAAATTATTGACAGTACTACTTTGTAACAAGCTTAGATGTTTCAGTCGGTACACATGCGTGATTGTCTGTTAGCGACCCGTTACATCGTGGGAACGTCATAGTGAGGTACTTACTGTGGTAATGTAAGGTATCAACTGATACAGTAAACAGACTTGTCCCCAATCAGATGTGCAGGTAGTACCAGCTCTTTGGCAGGTCACGTCACAATATGACGTGGCGGTATAGAGCGACGCCACGCAAAGTAACATGGTTCTTACAAAGTAACTTCGACGTTTTTCAAATATCTGGCGTGTCGCGACGCCTCTGTTTTGTGAGATGCTTTTTATAAAAGGAGCGCTTTTTTTCCAAATCTGCAACACATTAAATGCTATAGAAGTACCAACTGGAGCGAAAAAATCGCGCAAAAAAATCAAAACCAAAAACAAAAACGTTTTGTTTCCATAATATAGGTTACTATCGGTACAACGGTTCGGGAACCAACCCGGCGAGAAGAACCGGCGTAAGAAACTCGCTGATAAAGACATTATGTGATTTGATGCGATTTGTACGCGGAATAAATACCGCGCCGTGAAAAACCGCAGTGAGTACAGGCCCTAATATTTTAAAACATTATTATTTACCTACCTATGTTTGTATCTGTAAACTTAGCTAAATCATGAAGTCTTCAGCTACCTATAAGAATTGAAAAGAACCTTGTGATTTAATTTCTGCCAAACCAACAAACGATGTATAATAACGGGGGTATGAGAATATAATCACACGATACCTACTGGAGGATATTGGGGGTGTTTTACCGGGGGGGTGTTGAGGTGGGATGTTCCCGGGGGAAGAAACTTGGAGCTTTTACCGCCAATGCCATTACGTCGGCTTTGATATCGTATTAATTAACTTTCATCATTATGTGCCGATGTAAGTGGATAATTAGGAAGTTTACAAGCTATACTTAATTCAATTCAGATCCAATGTAATATAAACGTAAACAAAAAGCGATAGCACACTATAACGCTACCAACTTAAGTGTCACTTATGTATCGTGCAATTAAGGAGTAAATACAGTTACACATTAAGTTGGCCAAATTTCTTTTTGTTTACGCTTAGACTAAATTGGATCTGAACATAACAGAGAATCGCTCTCTCTCTCTCTCTCTCTCTTGTAAAACTAAACAGAAAAGTTAGGAACGAAGATGGAATATCGCACGTGAACCGTGATTTTGCAGGCACTAAAAGTAGCCTACAATTTAGCCTGCGACTCAATTGCTCACAACCAGAGATAATGATCTGACCACAGATATAACTATGTGTTATGGGCGACAGTAAATGCTTTCCATCTGACGACCTGTCCGCTCGTTTTCCCCATAAATCAAAAAAGTTCAAAACTATAACCCGACTACGTAAAATATTACCCGGGACGGACGTTATAAAGAACCTATTGACACCTCATTTATTCAAATCGGATCAGTGGGTTAGGCGCTACGATGGAACAAACATTCATACTTCCAAAATCATTGCCCTTCCTTTTGGCTTCACCGTAGTCGGGTAAAAATTGAATAGAATTTTCGTTTTATTATCAAATCAATTGAACCTATTTCTTCCGGCAATTGAACCGCGGGCCAACTCCACTTAATGCGCGAGTTTGTCTGTCTGTATAGTGTTTGTCAGTAATCGAATTACTGCCCCGAGCACTCCCTAAATGTGGACCAGCGATGGGACTTGCCCCAATTTTACCAACGTATTAAAACGACGTTTAACGCCGAGCTACGGTTTACGATCTGCCTATCCCATTCTAACCTTTAATGAGAGAGAGATCGTATACAGGTTTAGCGTTGAGCGCGTTTAAAGGAGTTTGGTGAAATCGGGGCTTAGAAATCAAGAATTCATAGGAGGTGATTGTACTAAGGTCTCGATTATTTTAAGGGCGAGAGCTCAAGTGGGAGTTAGGACATGACAGTCGGACTCATATAGACAAGACTGTCTTACGACTAAACCCAAAGTTTTAAGGCAGTTGGACAGGAGCAACACTCCTAGACAGTTTCGTCTATGAGACGTTTTGTTTCAAGTGCGTGCATCCTCATATACATATTTAGTAATACAATCGACTAATAAAAAAAGCGCTTACAGCTGAAGTCATGTCTCGTGTCTCAGTCTCATAAGCAACCTTATGACAATTATTAAATGGAATTTTCATAAAAACCAAAACTTTTAACTAAGCCATACACCCATAATATTATCACGATTCACGCTGTAAGATTTGTGTCCGAACTCAACAGTGACTTTCGAGTTCAAATTACATTTCAATTTTCAACTTTGATCATACAATTAACTTTTTGTTGCCAATATCGACGTTTGAGGCCCTGTCGGCCCCTGCGAGGGGCGACGAGGGGACAGATGGCCCCTGTGTGCTCAAGTACTATTGAGCTACCCTGACGACCCTGATTTTCATTTAGCTTTTTTAATTGAATAAAAAATCATATTTCCTCTCTTAATGTTTTTCTATTTGCGCAATACTCACTAATATTATGAATGCAAAAGTTATTCCGTCCGTTTTTACGCTTACTAACCAATTTAAGGGAGTTTGGTGATTTTGTGGTATGGGATGAAGTGTGTAACTATTCCGGTGCGATGGTAAAGTTTGCAGCGTTGTGTCAAAGACCAGATACGTCAGATGTCATTCGTTTTTCAATAAAAGAGTTACATTACATAATCACGCCTAAAATATTTAACCATTTTTTTTAAATTTGGTATAGAGATAAGTAGAACATGCAGAAGGTCTTCGGTCCAGCGGTCACTTGAGACGCGACAGTCTATTGCACTCAGATCTATTGCATTACATAATAAGTATATGAAGATGCGCACGCACACTTGAAACAAAACGTCTGATAGACGAAACTGTCTAGAACTGTGGGCGTTTTAGTTGCAAGACAATCGTAGGGCAGGCTTGTCTATGTGACACTAGACTGTCTTAAGACTGTCATGTACTCGTGTCCCAACTCTCAAGTGAGCGCTTACCCTCACTGGCTACTTTTCATCGCAGCAAGTGTACGGTTCTTGCGCTATTTATTGATTCCCTTCGCGAACGAAGTAGCGGTTAGCATATAATATATAGTTTTTGAAGAATTATTTTAGTTATTGTTATTTAAATAATTTACACGATTATAATACTTTCGTCATAGGTATGTATGTAGGTTATCTGACTCATGTATTGAATTTAATTACTTTTACTTATTATAAAATTACCATATTCCTCTGGTAAGTCATTGTTATGTGCACAATAGTTTAATTGTTTATGACTGTATGAGTCATTTAATGAGATAGAGATAATAAGAGAGCCATAGCATCTACACGAATGTGCGGGATTGAATGGAGAAGTACCACGGCCTCACAGATAACTGATGAGCCTGAAGTTACACCGGAGACCCAAGTTCAAGGTTTTTATTCTCTACGTGCTACCGTAAATGCTTACCGCTAGGCGATTCTTATACAATAAAAAACCGGCCAAATGCGAGTCGAGTCACGAAGGGTTCCATACAAAACGGAAAACACGTTTGTTGTATGGAAGCACCTCTTAAATGTTTATTTTGTTAGAATTTATTCTAATACATCATCTGTGAAAATTTCAAATGTATAGCTATCACGGTCAAGGGGGTGACTGACAGACAGACAGACGGACGGACAGCGGAGTATTAGTAATAGGGTTCCGTTTTTACCCTTTGTGTACGGACTTCTAGAAACAAATCAATATATCGATAGGTAAATCACTAACCGTGACTTTCCCACTAACAAAGAGTTAACAATAACTACAGTTGTCAAAGCTGGTTACAATATCGCTACACCTTTATAATGACCAGCATTCGGCGTAGCAACGACGACAGGCGACAGCTGCAGACTCAAACTACGGGGGGAGTTTAGCATATTAATGGTAAAAAACGGCAATTGTATTCATTATTATTATTGTTTTAAACTTTAACCTAACTATATCGGTTACACTTGTAGCAATATGGCTTACTCCATTCTGAAAAATGCAGCGACACGACGTGACGCGGCGCTACATTTTTAGGACAGCGGTTCACAGCGCGGCGCCGCGCTTGCAATACAACGTGTATTTTCTGGTGTAGTGAATAAAGTTAAATTTTGAACCGCTATTTTAAAAATGCAGCGCCGCGTCGCGTTTCGGTGTGAGCTGAGCTGAAAAAAAAAGGACGAGGGTAGAAATGTAGGGGTTGAATATGGAATAAGCCAGCAATATGGACAGAAAAAGAGAAAAGCAATGAAAATGATTGTTGATTGTCAGAGTGATATCTAAGACTGAATTAATAGAATGTAATAATATGTATTATTATTAATAACATTCTATTAATCAGTATATGATTAATGTGACATGATTAAGACAGATTTTCATACAATTCTCATTCGATAACGTTACGTTTACGCCGCTGTTAAAACATGATTCTGCTACACAGAACGAGTCGGCGCACGTCTGAACACGCCGGCGCCTGTAGTGAATCGCGCTCTTACCGCGCCGAGCGCACTTTCTGAATGTAGAACTTGCAATTATGTCTATGTCGTATCTTGTTTCTAGGCACTCTCTTCTTAGATATAGTCGCAATTAAATATTAAAAAAAATCAGTGAGCATGGTAATCAGATTTGAAAAATAAAATTAAACATCAGCAAAGTGCAAGGAGTTTTTAGGACATAGGGCGAGGCCACATCGCAGTGTTGTGGCCTCGCCTAAGGTAATATTACTATGTAAATATGTATTAAAAATTAATATTTTTAACCATTTGCAGCAGACAAGAAGCCCAATTCTCTGAACTATTTTTGATTTATCTCGGTTCGGTCAACATGCGCGTCATATCGTGCGCGCGCGAGTGGAACAGTCTGAAAATCAAACGAGACTTAGCCGATAATAATAACGAGAATTGCCTCCCAGCATCAAGACATTTGAAAAATAAAAATATCGTTATCATTTTTAAAAACTTTAGTAACAATTAGAAAGAGCTAGAGGCTTCGTATTATCAAAACAGACTTGATTCTTATTTCATACAATTAAAATTATGTTCAATTCGGTACGCACATTATACATAGGTACATCAGACGGAGAACCCCGAATTTTGTAATTAGTTGAACAGGATAGTTTGTGTAATCGTTCATTTAGCATTGAAGCATATCTACCAACTTAATCTTTAATTAAATGCACTCTTTACTCGTATGAAATATTTTAATCTTTATTCTAAAGCCTCGAATCCACTATGCAACATTTAGCGCGCGGTGTGTTGAAACTTGAAAATTCGCGCGGCAATGTTATCCTTCTAGTTTCTATGCCTCGCTCAACACGATCACTAATGAGTTATCGTGTTGCGTGCAACTTGGCCACGCGATGTCGCGCGTTATTTTTCAACGTAGCCAGACATGTTGAGCGTCATGTATTGTAATTTTGAAGACGTAAGTCAGAGGTCGCGTAACCAAATCCCCCAGAAACGGAGACATTTCATAAATGGGTCATTCATCAAACCTAAAAAAGACCGG
The DNA here is from genome assembly GCA_037179445.1 of Phengaris alcon alcon. Lineage (NCBI taxonomy): Eukaryota > Metazoa > Arthropoda > Insecta > Lepidoptera > Lycaenidae > Phengaris > Phengaris alcon. The sequence continues at coordinate 12,204,411 of JAYRCH010000021.1, read as the reverse complement.
CCAAGTGCTAGTCGGACACATGTATGTGATGTATACGAGCCCCAAATAAAAATGTATTTTATTATATTTTCAGTAAGTACCTATTTGTTGTTAAAGCGACAACAGAAATACACCATCTGTAAAAATTCCAACTGTATAGCTACATCGGTTCATGAGATACAACCTGGTGACAGACGGACAGCGGAGTCTTATTAATAGGGTCCCGTTGTTAACCTTTGGGTACGGATCCCTAAAAATATTATTTGAAGTCTAATATCATAAATCTTCTATTATTCAATTCTAGACATTAACGAGAACATAATATACCTACCAGTTACCACAGGTGACGAGACCAGTTACCACATTCACGTGGTATTAGGTTTCCTGTCGTCAGCCACGTTTCAACTCACAGCTGAAGACCCTGCGGGATGTTGACTGCCATTTTGCAACATGCAGCTGATTCTCTTATACTTTATACTGTACCCGACACGACTTTGACCCGGACTCGCTTGCATGTGTTGCAAGTTGCAAGATGTAAAAAAATATTTGCTACATACATACAGATTACAGACAGACAGACGGAATTAATGAAGACTGCCTTTATCTTTTATACAAATGGATCAAGGTAAAATACCGGTTTGGCCACTTTTTGTGTAGTTACCTACTGTTTATTACTTTTAGAGCTCATTTTATTTTTATTTAGAATAATATTTGATAATTACTTTTCATTTGGAAACTACAATTAAGGTATCCCGACATTTATAATGCAGATGTGGATATTGGCCTTCAGAATAACAAACACAATCCTAATACCTAACCTAAATCCTAACTGAATTCTGAAGAATGATTGGATATTATGGCCTTGTGAATTTAATTACAAAATCCCTTAGGTATTATTATTTTTAACAAAATGAATATTACACCTTTTACTAAGTTCACTAAACCATTAGAACCCATACGGAAATCGATACTACAGCGGACCAATCAATGCCTTTTGTTCGACAAGGTTCCGCGAAACTTGACCGATACGCGATACGCAGAAAACTGGCTTAGGTTCTGAGAATATTATGGTTCGTGCTCTTTTTCGATTAGTTTTGGGTTTGTTTTGTTACGTGTGTAGGACCAATGAAAGTTTAATAGTAAGCTATGTTTTAGAGGAATAAATATAAAGTATTTTGTCTATTTTCTACAATGACTATAATTTTTTATAACACTACAAAAACTATTAACCGACTACGTAATTTATATAGCCTATGTCACCCGGGCTATTGTAATCGGACCAGTAGTTAAGACGCTACGGTGGAACAAACAAACATACATACCTACATACATAGACTGCCAAAATCATTAACTTTTGGCTTCGTCGTAGTCGAGTAAAAAGGACTAGCAACGCAACGAATAAATAAACTTAAGAATTACATTCGAAAGTTAACGCACTTACAAATCCTCCGATATTGCATATGTGGAGCGGCGGTAATCGCTCACTATAATGCGATACTATTGCTCGTTTGCCTCCAACTCCTTAAAAAGCATTAAAACCACAGTTAGTAAGAAAGTTACCGAGCAAAGCCGGGTAATGAAGCTAGCTCACGTGCAGTTAGCAACGACTACTGTTTGCGATTACAAACTAACCATACCTACAAACTTTCAACTCTAACGCGTAGTAGTAAAGTCGAGAACCGCATGAACGTGTTTCTATTTTCTTTTCTCTAAATGTTGAAACATAAAATCTATTTCCATTCGATTGAATTTCCACTCTAGTAGCACGTCGTTGGGCTTAAAATGCGATAAACTAAATTAACCATTGACGGCCGCGAGCACAACCGAAACGTTATAAGCGACGAGGTTTTGTGCTTTTATTTTCGACTTTATGTTTTAAGGAATAGAGTTCGTTTTAAACTCGGTTTAAACGATTACGAATTGTTTTGAAACAATAAAACTGGATCTATATTTTTGGAAGTAAAAAACAATGAACAAAGGAAACGCAGGGTAACCATGTTATTTCAATAATTAGATACCTTTTTCTAAAATCAATTTCCCAAATATGGCTTCGAAGGAGCCTTCAATTGCGATTCGTAAATGTATGAAATTAGTGAAGGTTGAGAGAACCTTACATAATGCTCCCATTATGTATATGTGCTTTTTTCCTCGAAAATACTGGGATATCTGATGTTTCTTTGCTTTAAGGTAAGGTGGAAAAAATATAAAAAAAGGATTTATTACGTGAATAGTTTCATACTTATGAAGAGAATAAGCTACAAATATTTCGATACATGGACTTGTCCCAAAAAATTCGTCCGTGTATTCACTATTCACCCAACAATCATTTAAATGGACTTTCTTTTGTGCGAAAGGGTTACTTAATTAGTAACGTGAGCGGTGATGGTAACGGATTCGAAGTTAGCAGCCGATGATGGCGAAATCAGAGAAATGTCCGAAAACGTAGAAAAATCGCGATAAGATAAGATATAAATATAAGATATAAAAAATAAGATAAGATGAGAGAAGAGAGAAACTTCTAAAGGAATTTCTTATAACCCTAATAATTGAAATACTCTGAATAATTTAGTAAAAAAGTTTATTAAAAAATTTCATAATACTATTCCGTTACGAAGTTTAATTCTTCTATTTGATACATTTTTCATTAAAATGACTATAGTACCTATTTATAATAGAATTATAGTTAGCTGTAAACAGAACTTTTAACATATTTAGTAATATACGTTCTTTGAATTGAGATGAGAAAATCAGTCGTATGTAAAACTATTTAGTATTTAGGTATTACTACTGTAATTAAACACCTGTTGGTTAAATCGACATTCGACAACCACGCATTATGTAGTCCTTCATAGTCCATCACGCATTACCTGGGACGAAATGGAATCAATAATTTGGAGTTTTAGGTGTGTTAGGTTAGGCGTGTTCACACGAACAAACCCCGCGCGTCCGCGTCAGCAGCATCGCCCCCTCTTAAGGCTGCACAGTCGGTTTTTTCTCCATACACACGCTGTTGGTGATTTACACAAAGTCAAACATTGTAGACCCAAATTTTAGCGTAATATCGATTTTTATTACACTTATCTAGGTCGGTATGTGCTTATATTTCTAAAATTTGACTTAGTTTAGAAGATAATAGCCCCCGAACATCGGATTTTTAGCGCAACTTCGCGCGTAAATAAAAAACAAACGAAGAATGAAAATAAGCAAGCACATACGACACAGTATGATTGTTCAGCAATTGAGATAACTTTATTTCAGACAAAAATATTATATCGTTTTTTCATAAAATACCAACAACTGTGTCGCTTTGCGTAATTTGAGAATTCTAAAATACTTTACGAAGCGGTATATATGTGTGCACTATTTCTTCTCTGCTAAATATATATTACTATTTTATCGGTATATCCTTTTTTCCCCGATGTTAGGTGAAATAACAAGCATTTCCCCGCGCGCCGCACTGAGTTCGAGCCGTTGACTGTGCACTTTAAAGAAAAATTGGAATTTAATGATTTTCTTTTGTAATATAAAGTTTAATAAAATATTTCTTTATAAAGTATACGCGCTCGCTCAGCCCTCGAGTAGCTACTGCGTCAGCCCCGTCTCCGCGACAAAGACTTACTGCCACTGAATTGGGTGGTCACCATTTTTAACTGTTACTCTGACTGCGCGTTCGCGACGCGTTTGCGACGCGATTTCGGCAGAACGGACAACGCAATTGAGCACATAAGCGTGTGTCATTTGACGCGCCCTTAAGGCTTTGTGGAAATGCTGGAATCGTTCATTTATTTTTGACAATATAACAATTACATAATATTGTCATGAAACATCCCTTTCCTTTGCCTTTTGAAAATAAAAACGTTATTTAGCATTCAAATTGTTGGATACGAAAAGTAATGATTTAGATGTAAAAGAAATAGTCGGAAAATATCAATATAGGCACAATAAACTGTGTTGTTTCAATATTTACACTGGTCAATGAAAAAAATAGGTGCCTTTATAGCACATAAGTGCTTTCGTCTATAAAATAAGTGAAATAAGCTAGGCACATCACCAGCTGAGTAGCTGTGCTCCCCTAATGTCTCGGTTTGTAATTATCTCCGAAACAACAGAGATCCGATAGATTCTAAACGCGTCAATAAATATTATTGACGCGTTTATAATATTTTTTTGTACCTACGAGTATGTTGTGCGTAGCTAGTTGGAACTACACGCTATCCTTCTTTGACTCTTATAACCTAGCAAGTCGGATGACCGATACGACTGGCGAGATATTAGGGCAGGACCGGCTTTTTACATGCCCATACGACGACGCATGGATCATCTTTCTTGTCAGACAATCAGATGATCAGCCTGCATAGTTCTAACGACCTAACCTGACTTGAAAACATTTTTTGTTGTTCCGACGAGGAGATATATTATAGAAGTAAAGACGATAAAAGTACTTCGCCTTATTAGTGTATATTTGTTATTTAAATTCAGTAGGGACTTTTAGCTAATTCACCGGGAAGTGTGATAACACTATCAGCCGTCCTTGTGAGATACCCTACCCGTGGAGACCTTATCTTAATTATTCACTATTTCACTCGTTTTGTTAGTCTTAATGGCTAAAAACTATTAAAGAAGCAATAATATTTAATATAAGAATAGATCAAACAGAATTAATTGCCTTTTAGTTTATAATGCTATTGAAATCAACACAAATATTAGTTTGCGTTGAATAAGCCTACGGTACCTTTAAAGTTTTCCTAAGATAGATTTCCTGAAGGCGTGGCTTAGTTTAGTCACTTCTAGATAGCTAAAAAGCTCTTATTTCATTGTTTTATTCAAGATTAGCTGTCTGTATGAACAGGATTAAATAAATAACCAAACAGGTAAACCTATAGATAAGCGGCTTTCAGACTACGATATATATATATATATATATATATATATATATATATATATATATATATATATATATATATATATATATATATATATATATATATATATATATATAATATAGTATATAGCTCATAGCACAACAATATCGCGTACCATACATTGTTATAGGCACGTTCACACTGTACTGTACTATATATTATTGGCTCACTATATGCTACAAAATAGTGCGATACGCCGAGTTCATGCTGTGCTATATCGTGCGCCGCTCTCTTCCTCCTTCCTCACCCCCATCCGTCCCGCGAGCGAAACGAGCGACACAACCATACTGAGCTTGCTATATACTATAAATGCTTGCGATAATATCGCGTAATGTGAACGCCATACTATACTATATAGTAAAGCGTAGTCTCAAATGAGCTTTAGTAACAATTCCATCGTCGTTTTTAGTATTTTCCCCACCACTATTCCAATATCTCCGTTTAGAACCTTCCCTGAACTACCACAATCATTTCAAGACCAATATTAGCCAAATCAGTCCAGTCGTCCTCGAGTTTTAGCGAGACATTGGAATTGCTATCCATTTTTATACATATAAAAGAAGAAGAAGACGACAAGGAGGCATGAATGATAGCATATTTATTCGACAAGTCGACAGCTATGAGTATTCGGTATAAAAGACAATACACTTATCCTTACAATGTTGCATGTTTCTGCTCAATGTTACCTCCCTGCCCATTCGAGACTAGATACTAATAGCTTTTAATAAATATGTCATCCTGTGGGAACAATTTTTTGAAACGAAATTTCAACTTTCCGGTGCCCCAGCTGTTCGCGCAAAAAGTCCTGTTCCGTTCCGTTTCAAAGGTTTTTACGGCACTTTCAAAGAAGTTGTCCCATGATATTCGCTTGCACCTTTCGGAAATGCCAATGATTAAAATGGCATATCTGTTTTGTCATTAGCACATTCTCGTAGTTTTAAAATTCAGGGACCTAACCACAATGTCTAATAGCGGTATTACTTTAACATTAATTTTAAATTTCTTATGAATACCAAATAATCTCTATTTATACTAGTGTATCTTTATTCGAATGAAATATTTAACCCACCACATAGGCTACTATAATTTACAGAAAAAAGTACAGAAATGCCCTATCATTGGAGTTAAATAAAAAACAATATATAATATAAGACGTTTATTAAAAACAAACTAAATATAACAAAGCATACGTATTCAGTCCAGCTGAGTTTGCTGGTACGCGTGTAGAATACTAAGCATGCAGTCGCTTGAAACAATGCCCTGTGGCTTTCGTCAGATTAAAGTAGACAATAGTTTTATGCAATAGGAAACGCTTTACATGCAACAGCTGTCTGTCAAACACGACAGAGTTTCAAACAAAACCATTATTGTGTCGCGGATTTAGACATTTTATTACAATAACAATTTTAGATTAGACCATATCGATATCACTTCTAGTTAAACTAAACTTATTTTCATATCACAAGAAAGTACAGAAGTATAATTCAGTAGCAGTTATATAAAAAAATTATGAAGTAAAACAATTACTGCTTTCATAAAAAAAAATAGATTAGAAGATTAAAATTATATATATTTAAAAGGGACTAAATCTGTGCATGTTGTGGAGAACTACATGCTTCTTCTAAAATTAATTTGATTTTAGTAATAGGACTAGCCTTATTTAAAACTTTGCATCTGTATATTATGACAATGTTTAGTAGTACAATAGGTTTATAGTTAAACCAAATTTTACACAGAATGAATTGTTTTGAGTTTCTTCCGACCCTAGGCTTGGTTTTTCCTGCAAGTTACCAAGATTCAGGATGTTTTAAATAACTGAATTACACAATAATCGGAATATACCTAATACTATTAAAGAAAGTAAGTAACTTTTTTTAACAGTAATAACACACAGGACTTCTTGCACTATTTCCACTTTAATAAGTATTTTACATTAATTTTAATATATTACACGACCGGTTTCGACAGTCATCATCAAAACTTTTTTTAATATTTGAGAAATTAACAAAAACCTACAGTGTAACATTGTTCTAATATATTGAAAACTAAAGTGTGCGTGGATGTGTGTGGGTATGTGTGTATAGGGTGTGGCGTGTGCTCAGTCTTTTACTAATCTCTCTCAAAATTTGTACATTTTTTTCCGTTATCTGTAGCTATGAGCGTTTGTCACTTTCTCTTTTAGTTCTCTAACGGAGCAGTCTTTGACGACTGACGCCGCTTTTGCTTAAACTTTATTGTTACACACGAATGGATTTAAGAACGGACCAAAAGTAGACACGATACACACATTCAGCTAAATAATTAGTGTATATTGAATGTTTAAACAATACACGTAGGTCAACAATAAAATTAAGTTCTTAAGCTTTGCAAATTTTACTTTCTTCTGAATATTTTATGTATCGATTCCATACTGAGAGTGGCTCAGTGGTTGAGCGTGTTGGTTCGAGCGTTCGAATCCCGCCGAAGGAACAAAAAGTTTTTCTGTGTTTCTGGATCATGGATGTGTATTAAATATGTGTATACCTAATACAATAAAAATCTTAAATATATGTATAGTATAAAAAGTAGTATTATATTAATATATTTCCGTTGTCTGGTACCCGTAACACAAGTTCTTCGAGAACTTACCACGGGACCAGATTGACGTGGTGTGAAGCGTCCATAGATATTATTATTACTAGACATCGGATTATATGCACTATCAAATTGCCAAAATAGGCATGCGAATATGCACTAATAAAGGATGAAATATGCACAAAATATGCACAATCAAAAAACCATTTATTATTTGGATTTACGTTTATTTTCATACTATTGTTATATAATATACATATAGTACCTACTTAATATATGCAGAAAATCACAGTGAGATCAGTCGTAAATTGCCCTATGTAATTTTTTATCTAGGATTAAATTAAAGTTTTTTTATTTTTTAGCTGGCGGCATTATTTCAACAAAAATAAGAACAAATACAGCGAGACGCAAATAATTAAATTGCGTTAAGTGCGTGAGTGAAGCAGTGAGTGAAACCCTTCCCAACGACTCGCCGATCCCGCTAACACCTAGCGAGCGCGCCGATAACTACGATGTAGTAGAATGCATTCAGATTTCGAGCTCGCTCTTAGGTATGATACTTACGATACTTATCATCTATGGCGCTCGCTTAGTGTGCACGAGGTGGACGTGTCGTGCATAATACCATGTAATAACTACTGAAATAAGCACTGTCAATGAAAAAGTACCAAAATATGCAATAACGTTATAAAAATAGAATTATATGCATTTGCATATGCAAACATGTCAATGCATATAATCCGATGTCTAATTATTACCATATTAATAGCATACCCGTTTGGGGCAAGTTGGTAACACAATTAAGTTCCTACAAATATTAAACACCGTGATAAACTTTGTAGCAGCATAAAATAAGCAGGAGAAATATTTTAAATCATAATAAAACCTGTGTTTCTATTTAACAAAAGTAATTATAATGTACCTGGTGTTATACATTATTAACTACCTACTTATTATGTGTGCCTGATGTTACCGTATGTTATTTATATCCGCTTTTGTTTGAAAATTATAGTTTTAAAAAATTTGTACACTTTTGAATAGATACAAATTCTAATATTTTCTTCATTGGCTTCGCTTTAGTTTTGCGATTATATTTTCTTAATTAATAAGTGATTTTCTTTTAACTTTGTATAAATCTTATTGTTTCATCAAATCTGATCGTTGTTGATTAATTTAACTTCATTGTTCTAATTGCCATGACTTTTGCAATATTGTGCTGTGCACCTACACACAATCTTTAATAAAAAACAATAATTTGACAAGATTTTGTATTTATTCCAAGTTCCCACGATTAATATTTATTTACCTCTTGATAGGTAAAAACCAAACACATTATCATGTTACGTCTTGAAATTACAATTTATTTCCATTTAAACCCCTTTGATAAGTCACAAAAAAATGTACAAAATTCACAACAAAGAACGCGGAACAAAATCGGGTAGGTAAAAAATGATTCAGACATGTTCTGACATGTCGATGCCAGTTATGCCAATTTCTGAAATGTATTGGGAATCATGGAGAAAGGTTGAGAACTGTTTAGTTGTATCACATAGACAGTACACTTGGCAAAACTTTACATTTGAGATTTGAGACCAGCAGAAACCTCGACACAAAGACGCTTGATTAGATATTGCCTAAAGTTTAGACTCTAAACCAAAGATTTCAAAACTCAAGATAGGCTATGACGTACATTTGACAGAACAAATCTTCATACAAGAAAAAGTTACGCCATCTCGGTTTTCACCATACATCAAATGTCAAAATGGCCCAAAAATTTCAAAAAATTTCAAAAAAAGCCATTTAACTAGAAACACTTTTTGATTTAACATGCCTCGTCTATAATATATACGTCGATGCTCTTAACTATAAGTTTTCAATTCAAAAAAGTCGCCCTGCTCTCAAATCGGAGCTTACTTGTAAGTTGGATCAAATGTTACGTTTATTTTAATAAAGACACTTTGTTCGCTATCTCGAGCTATATCGAGCTAAAGCAAATATATAAATACATATTGTGATAAGTGATAGCGGGGCGGTATTATGTTATCTATGAAAGTGAATTATTCATTCTCGTTACGTAATTTAATTTGGATATCTCATACGAAGCCATAAAAATCTCGACAAATAAATCTTGTTCTCCGTTTGAGTAATATGATAGGAGATATTAAAACTATTAGCTCATAAAGGATCACTGTTAGAATTTTTATTCAGTGCATGACTTCTAGAAGGTTCTAAGAATTTTGATGACAATGAATGATTAACAAGTCGAATATTGAATAACAAAAGGTTAAACATTTCAATTATTGTTATTGTAGATTTGGTTGATAAGTTTATTACTTTTACGGATTAACTAGGCCAAACTAGATCAGATTTTTTGAATTTAAAAAACAAACTATGATTCTAAATCCTTATAGATCATAAATTTGAATTACGTAACTTTTTTTCAATTCCCGCAAAAACCAAGAACGCCTTATGTCGTTCATATTTATTTTAACTTTATTATCTGCCGTTTTAATTAGAAATATATTTTTGTTATGTAAAAAAACAACACGCTAAGTATTAACATAATTTGCGAGCGTGTTGAGTCACAGCGCTCAAGGCCAACTCGCCGGCCGGTACATGGCAACTGTTTTTTGCCTTTCTTTTTGTTACACTTTTGCGCACCGTTCTATCGGTTGCTAAGGCAATCTCTAACAAAAAACATCGATTTATCAATTTTTTACACTTTAACTGATCAATCACAATTTCGAACTTATAGATTGTCCAATTCACAATGTTCAATATTTTGAAAGTTAACAACTTTTTGCAACTTTTCCTTTGTATATTCAAAATTCGTTATAATTTTTCACTCTTTGCGATATATTACGATTTTACTTCCGAACTTAAAAAATACTGAAAGTTATTCTTCCGAGTTATCCAAATCTCGTTCCGAGTTAATAAAAAAACATTAAAGATTAATTTTAAATAACAGGAAACAATGTTTTACACCTTCTTTGCTCACGTTAATTAAATAAAAAGAAGAAACTCGATGTCGTAAACGATAAACTGGTTTCAATATGGAGGACTTAACAATATTAGACAAGTTTTCAAATGTCCAGTTTACAGTTTTAATACCTGTCGATTTCCGATGTGATACTGGTTTATAGATGTATTTTATCACTTATTAATAAAAAATCTCATAAGAAACGAAGTTTACCTATTTGTATGAAAAAAAAAACAAATGTGGACGACATAGTTCTAAGCACTATGTATTCTATATAGGTACCGTATATTTGATAAAGAATTATAGTTTCTATGTTTACCTTATATTTGCCTTCTAAAAATTCTTATTTTTCTTGTAACCAATTTAGCACAATTTTAAATTATTATTATTAATAAATTATTGTTATTACTATTGAACACTTTTGTGTACGTATTAACGTACACAAAAGTGTTCAAGTCTTTTTAACACAAGAATCTAGACTGTCAGTAATTTCATCGTTTTCAGTGTAAGCCGTTATAAAATTATACAATTTGCAACTGTTAAGGATTGTGTTTACTCAACATTATTAGTCTCCGAGAGAAATCTATCGAAGTTTCTAGATAGCTGATGCAACACTGGAATCATCAATTGTATCGCGTTAACAGTTAACAGGTACTGCGTGCGGTTATATTGTGAACAAGCCGGTGATACCGCTGTTGCCAAGTGCAGACAGCAACACCACATTGTTTCCAACAATGGGAACCGAATCACACAGTAAATACACAATTGAAAATAAGAATAAATTACAAAACATGGGATTGCTGCTCTATGTCGTTAACTCTGCTTCGTCAATTACAATTAACAATTATTATATTCGCTTAGACTACTAGTTTTAAAGTTCCTGAAATTAATTTTTTAAAATTTAACGTTTTTAGGACCACACTCGCGTTTATTCGTATCACTGTTACTAGGGATTGAGCCCGTTTAGTTCGTTTTAGGTCTCGTAAACTGTGGATCGCACCCTGGGAAGTGGAACAAAGAAGCCGGCCGGCCGGTCGGCGCGCGGCGCGAATCGCGGCGACGTGCGCTCCGCGCGGCGGGCGCTGGCGACTGGCGCGCGGGGCCCCCGCGCCCGCCCGCGCTCTCGTCTCCGCGCCCCGCGCCCGGCCCTCTATATATACTCGGGGCGCACCGGCTGCCGGCAGTTCGTCACTAACAGCGATAGGGTCGGGAGGTCGCCGGTCTCAGCGAGTACAATAGATCGCAGCTGATGCGTTGACCGTTCTTCCGTCGATCTCGACATAACTAGTCGCCGGTGCCGGGCCGGCCGGTGCGCACTCTCAGTACAAAAGACACTTGTGATATTTTTCTAGTATAAGTTTCGGGGCGGAACGCTCTCGTCTCTCGTTTTATAAAAGTGTACAACATAAGTAAAAATTTGGAAAACATGGAGATCCTGCCCGTTTCCAGCCAGTTTAACGTCGGATTCAGTGGTGAAAAAGGTGAGGCTCGCTTTCTACCGCGGGGCCGGCCGGGGGGAGGCGGCTTTCTAACCGGCGAGCCGCGAGTCAGCTGTTGCTAGGCGGCGCGCGCACGCCGAGCCGGCAATGTTCAAACATTCGCAGCACTCGATCAAGTTAAACAATCACTTTAACATTCAGTTAACAACAATTAACAACAATTAACGAGTTAAACTTGGTAAATTCAAAGTCAAATTTCACATTCAACTGACGTTCGAGCGAGCTGTCACGGTCAGCTGATGTAACAGCTGTTCGGTCTCCACTCGCTGTTAGCCAGTATTATAACGACCCTGTCTTTGCAGGATGGGGCCCAACGTGGCGGGAGGCCTCGCCGGCGCCAACGGAGGCGGCGCTGGCGTCCCGACTGGAGCGGGAGCTGAGGGCAGCCAAAGGCGCCAGTGCGCTGGCCGACGCTGAGGTGCTGGTGCCAGCGGAGCTGCTGGCGCGAGCGGCCCGGCAAGCACTGGCGCTGGCGGAGGGTGAGCCCTGCGGGGCGCGGGGGGCCGCGGTGATCGTGGACGTGGCCGGACGCCGGCTAGCTGCCTTCAAGGTAGACCCCAGCACGCTCACCACCCACGAGATACACCTGCACCTGGACCACGACGCGACCAACTGGACCAGCCTGTTGCCGCAGTTCTTAAAGTGAGTACCTCACAGTTGCAACTACTTAGGTACTTTTAAAAGTTGCAGTTAGTCGTTTCATTAAGTTTATCTATAAAGTGAATAGAAAACTTTGCAGTTCCATGGGCATTAAACCTAATTATTATGCTATTTCATCGTCATTAAACAGTTATGTACTAAAGTTTCCGAATAAATATAAAACAATTTAATTTTAAAAATAACAATTATATAAAAGTTATCGAGTCTTAAGTAGATCAAGGAAAACGGAGTTGCTAGTACTCTTTTAAGTTTTTTTTTCAACAAAACTAATGAAGTTTGTTCTTTGCAGAAATTTAACGCGAGGCGGCACCATCATCATCAGCCCCCAGTTCACGATAGAAAAGAAAAAGTTGTTCCGGAGCCAGACGGAGTGAGCGAGCGAGTGATAATAGTCGACTGATTGCCCTCCTCGATCTACGTATCGTTATTTTAACAAATATCAATATTATTATATGTATATTAATTACATTATATTTTTAATAAGAGAAAAAAAAAAGCACAGCGTGATATCTAAGTATAGATGTAATTTAAGCGACGCCGCGCCCGCGGGCCGCCGTAGTGTTGGGAACTGCGCTTTGTGCCGCAAAGTGTCGATGTTCGGCGACGGCGGCGGGCGCGGCGCGTGCGCCGGCGAGCGGCGGCGGGCGTCGATCTCTCCCCTCCCCGTGCCCCCACCGCCGCGCTCGCCCCGCGCGTCGCCCGTTTTCTATGGGGTGTGAATTGTGATGAGTGGTTGTGGTGTTGAGTGGCGCGGCGACATTCGGTGTGCACCGTGATCTCATCTGTCGCCGCGCGTGTGATATGCCCAGAACGATTAGTGTTACGTGTTCTTTGTTTCGAGTTCTATTCTCAAGTTGCGTAGATGGTATAATACATGTATGTAATTGTATTTATTAGAGGCGATCCCGCGGGGTCAGATATGTGTTTTTTGTAATTGTACTAGTTCGTAAATTTGTTTGTGATACTACTATAAAAAAGTTTTAAGAGATGTATACTTTATGTAGAGTGCACGAGATGTTGAGATGGCCGCGAGAGCGGAGGCAATAAGATGGGCCGAAAGAGATCTCAGGTTATATTATTATAGTTGTAATGAGTATTAAGTTATTTAAGTTAATATAAAAGAGTAATTTTGTAAGATTGTTTTTATTGGCGCGAAATCCCGCGCCCGTAGTCCAGTGGGTGATAAGATTTTGTACTAACTGTACCTTGACGAGATTTGAATCGAGTCTTATACGTTTTCTTTATCCAGTATAAAATACATTAAAAATGTAACGGTAACCGTTATAAATGGAAATCTATGAGTCTGTAGGGTCCAGTGTTCTAAACGCACAATATTAATAGCTCTAGCTCACTCATCAGAAATGATTAAAAACTGTAAAATTTTCTAACTAAAATGTCGACATAATATAAAACTAACAATAAATGTATCAATTTATAATTGATATTTATTTCATAGGCAGTAAAAAATTGTAGAAATTATAAAAAAAATACATAGTTTCAAATAATGGACGATGTGGTTTTCTTTCCCCTGGATAAATACCTGCTTCAAAACTTTTGAAATACAGAAAAGATTACATCAAAGAATACAAGACTTTAAAAAACAACAACTATTTTGTTTTGAACAGATTGATTATAAAGTTTCCTATGAGCACCACGAAAACATACCTATAAACGTCAGGAGAGCCGTAACAAATGGCTTCTATTAACATAAATCACCATAAAAACTCGAGCCACCTCGTAAACAAAGAACGGGTTTCATCGAACCGGTTTCGTCGATATGGGCTTGGGCACAACACTAGTTAGAACTTTATACGGAGGAGGTTGTAAAGATCATTTAATATTTATACAAATGCATTACAGAGATAATCTTAATACCGAATATATATTAATATATTGACCTCGTGACCCGTGTGGCAAGATTCGTAAACATACGGGATAATGAATGGAGCTGCCGAGGTAATTTCATATTATATTCCGAAGGGAAAGTCATAATTATAAATAACAAGCACTACTGTGTAACCTAGAAGGGTTACGGTTTTGAGTGACATGCCCTGTTCTAATAAGAAAAACACTTCGAAATAGGTTTACACGTATTTATATGGATGCTATTTCTACTACTGTAGACATGTAATCAATAGTACATTGCATAAGTAATCAATTTCGATTTGCAGCCCTTCTGATATAATTGTACTTAGAAATTGGATGGTGTAATAAGGTCTGAACAACATTTATATTTCAATTAGTTCGGAGACGTGAGTGTAATAATAATTAATTGTGTTATTAAAGTCTATAGCCGCAAACGTCTACCGACAAAAATTACTACACAGACCAAATGAATAAACACCAACTTGTTCACTACTAGTAATGCTACTACTTCTGCTGCAATTAGTAAAAACTTAGGACGAGTTGACTGACAACACTTGTACGTTGCGACGTCGCATCGTACGATTCTTCTAAATTGTATTGCTATGCGACGTCGTTTTTAACGATGCGTCGTCACTCGTCGCAACGTTGTGGCCTCCTCCGTAGTATTTTTAGAAGAAATTACGGCTAAACTTTAGCTCTGTAGTAATAAACATACCGCACGTTGTTTTCTAACTCTGTTTTATAAAATCATCAAAACATTTTCTTTTTCTGCATTACCTACCTAATATATATTTAAAGGATAACTGACTTAACTGACTTACATGTTTTCAATTTTATATAACAGTGACCTACAAAATAGAAACAAAACAGAATGATCGTTAAATCCCAACTACCATAAACGTACCTCGCCATAAAAGTATATTTTTTATTCTCCATCTATTCGACGCCCACAGTTCATCCTACCTGTCGTCCGTGGTTACATAAACATGTGTATGTTAATCAGTTTTTATGTACCCATTAGAGATTTTAAAAACTACGTAAATTTAAAACTTATATAGGAGTATTAACGAGTCACTTTAAATTTTCTCTTATGTGTGAATAAATAGCCACTAAAAAGTATCGTAATAAAATAGATTGCTATTTAAGTTTAACTATAGTTAATACACTTTTATAGTAAAAATATACTCAATATATTTTTAACATATAGATCTAAAAAAATCGTAGAAAAAATGACTCCACTCATTTCATTAGTCTGACTTCTGATACAAAGATTTTATTATCGATCATATTGTTGCTATTTAAAAATTACAAAAAATATTTCTATTATTAAAATATGACGACTCTCCTAACTTAATAATAGTTAAGATGTTTTGTTTAATAAGGGCTGGGGCTTACTTTATATCGAGCGACAAGTGACAACATGCAAATCAGCTATCTGACACTTATCAGTAGATTGTGATTCGTGATACAGGCCCTAAGTAATATGAATAACTATAAGCTTTTACCCGCGGCTCCGCCTGCCTAAATACAGTATCCCACGGGAACAATGTACTTATTCGGGATAAAAAGTAGACTATGTGTTAATGCAGAGCTCCAACTACTACTACCATTTTTCAACACAATCCTTTCAGTAGTTTTTGCATGAATGAAAGAGTAACAAACATCCATCCATCCATCCATCCTCACAAACTTTCACATTTATAATAGTAGTAGAACTTCCTAAAATAATGGCAGATTCGAACAAAATGTTTCATGAGAAATTAACGTAATGAATCCATTCACAGGCGAAAAGTTTATCTTCTCTCACCAGGACCCTCTTCCGGAGGGGAGAAGGGGGTAAGGGGGTAAGTTCAGGTGTTGGGGGATAATTTACAACACCAACTTTGTGATAACGCACTCGATCGAGCAGGAACTGTGGGATTTTAGCTTTTGTGTGTGTAATTTTAAGTGACTAGACGTTGCACGCGACTTCGGACGCGCTAAAAGAAACCCCGCGGGCACCGAACATTTTTCTGCGATAAAAAGTAGCCTATGTGTTAATCAATAATCTTAACTACTACCATACAAAATTTCATCCAAATACGTTCGTTATCCAATACGTAGTTTTTGCGAGTAACAAACGTCCATGCAAACAAACTTTCGCGTTTATAATTTATTACCATACTTATTTTCATTCAAAACTTCAGCCCTTTGAGACACGGGTAAACGCGCATCCCACAGGAACGCTACTTATTTGGTATATAAAGTAGCCTATGTGTTATTCCAGAGCCTAAACTACTATAATACTAAATTTCATCAAAATCCTTTCAGTAGCTTTTGCGTGAAATAGTAACAAACATCCATACATCAATACATCCATAAATACAAACATTCCCGTTTATAATATAATAATTAATAAGGACTTGTGTAATGTGACCGGAGAGCTTTATAATAATGTTTGTCTTAGTTGCCGAATATTCTGTTGTACAAATTCATGATTATCATTGACCTTCATCCTAACAGGCAATAGCTGTAATTGGGATTCTCTCTTCTCTTCTCGTCATAAGGATGTCCATCACGCTAGCCAAAACTAGAACTAAAATATTGCAAAGAAACAAAAAACTTATGATTGCTAGAGTTCAATAACATAATATAAGAGTTACGAATTTTTTTTGACCAGATTCTAAACGTTTTCCTTAGCACTAGGACGCCTCAAAGTATTTGAACACAAAGCGAGTGACCGCAACAACTGCAGGTATTTGCACGTTATTGCGACTTTTACCTTATGCCTGCGGGGTTAGCGGGAATAATTAGGGGGAAAAATAATGCTCAACAGTGCCGAGTACGTTACATTTTCGTTACTTTGAATTCTAAATTCCAATCAAAGCAATCAAAGTCACAAGCAACGTACACTTCCAATCAGGTGCTCGTGCAATTGCACACAATGAAGTAACTCTGGGCTCTGTTGCTTGCTCGAAGCCTTCAAAGCACAATTTGTACTTTCTGAGTTCTAACCGCACGCCGTGATAACCTTTACTTTGTAGAAATAAACCGAAAGTAATAAAACTTTAATTACTTTCGAAGGTGATACGATACATACACCTTTTATTGCTGAACGCTGAAGTACAAAGTAAATGAAGTACAAAGTACATTACCGACGTCCTGGATATAGGAGGCCCAGTAGGTCGATTTTCTGCTAATTAAATCTTATAATAATACAGTCTCGATGCAGTCTCGTTATGTTAAAACAGCAAAATGGTATTCTCATAAACTACAAGACGATTCATTGATAATTCATTGAAAGTAAATTGTAAGTTAAATACGAGAATAGTGCGTTTTCCCAGTCCTAGTGCTCGTTGTCCTTAGTATAATTTTTTTTTTATAAATAATACGTCTTGGAGGAAACGAATGTTGATGATGATACTATGTTATTTAAAAAATTGCTAATTTGCTTAATTTACTTATAATCCCTTGACATGTTATAAAACTAGCTTTCTATAATTTTCATTACTTAATTTGAATGCCAATGTTTTTTTTATATTATTTTTTTATATTGCTTGTGTATTATTATTGTTTTCTATGGTTTTGACTAATATTCTATGTTTGTCCCAACCGGAACCATGACATAATAATAATTTGTGTATATAATGATTAATAACTTAACTTACATTTTTACTCACCTGAATTTGATAGATTTTTAATTTTGTTTTAATATTATTGTAATCTAACGTAAGTACCTATATCTTTATTTAACTTTGTAATTTTTACTAAAATATGTTGTGTTGTGTTATATAAAACAATGTTAATTGATATGAACACTGATAATGGACCAAAATGATAAGTATGTAAGCTTGTGTTTATATTGCTGATATGCCAAATAAATAATTAAATTAAATATACTAACATTGTACAAAATATTCCAACCCTTTGATCACTTTGAAATGCAAATTACAAACTTCACATAAAACCTCAATTCTTTTATCAAGTTGTGATACCTAAAAGGCCTAAAGTATTTCTGAATGTTTAAAAAAAAACAAAATTTTTACTTGTGGGCAAATTACAAACACCTTATTGATGATGATGAAGAGAAACACGATCCGACCACTACAAATATAGATACTGTTATCACACACGGGCCGACAGATACGTTATCACCGGACATGCGTATTGCGTAACCTACTTAATGCGTAGAGGAACCAGGCTCATAGACGACAATATCACCTTGGCTCGGAAAGCTAGAAGGCTCGGACTACATGATCCGAAATCCGGAACGCCGGAGAAATTTCAGAGCACTGAAAATAGAACTCAGGGCTAATACAATAGAGCTGAAAACCGAACATACGAACGTCGAGTCAAATGTCAATGTCATATATTACAGCTCGACTCTCGACACTTCGATTTTCAACTCTATTGTATTAGCAGTTAGCACAAAGTTCTTACAAAGTTCTATTTTCAGTGCTCTGAATTTTCCCAGGCCCGCCGGATTCCGGATCATATAGTCCCAGCCAAAGGCTGTATCTTATGTAGAAAAAAACCAGCTAATACTTTCGTATTTTATTTTAATATTTACAGAATAAACTTCAAGTCGTCGGTAACATAGTTATAACTTATATACAAGTACAAAACAATAACTAAAATAGGTACTTAGGTTATACTTAACATAAAGTTACATTCTGGACACTGATCACAGCGGTTGAATATTGATTCCGGCTGCAGTTTGATTAAATAAAACTTATTATAATGTAACACGAGTGTCTGTACGCTGTACGTGATTGTAAAGTTTAAATTTTTTTGTAGAAAACAGGTAGTTCGCCGGCTCGCCGCGTATAACTTTTATACTATTCAACTGATTCTGATGCGATTTTCACCAATAGACAGAGTAATTTGAGACGAACATTTTTATGTATAACATATGCGTATTACATTTACGCGAGCGGATCCACGAGCAAAAGTTTGTTAAAATATATTTCAGTTTGCGACAACTAGCGCCATCTTTTATCGCCGCCCGTAAACTCTCGTACGAGATGACGTCACAACGAAAACAGTTTTGGACGCTTGTTTTGTAACCCGAATAATAATATGATAATACGGATTAACTTCAATGATTTTGAATAAACTTCTTCTTTGATAAGTTTTAATTATCTTTATAAACCAGTGTTCTGTATTTTTTGTAAGGACATAATATTATGTACCTGGAATGTACATGGAAAGTCTAGGAACAACATACTTACTTGTAACCTTTTCTGTACTAAGATTTTTTCTATCAAATGTACGTCATAGGCCATCGCGACGCGACGCGGCGCTGTATTTTTAAGATAGCGATTCAAAATTAAACTTTATTCTTGCAAGATAAACTTGTTAATCTTCTTGCGTAGTGAATAAAGTTTAATATTGAAACGCTAATTTAAAAATGAAGCGTCGCGTGTTGGTGTGAGCTGACGCTTTAGTTTTGAAATAATTGCATGTAGATGTACTGATGTAGGTATATTTATTAGGCAACAATGAACGAGGAGGTATTGTGTTACAGTCGGCTCAGACTGTATGTCGCTCCTCGCTACTCGGTAGAATTACCATACGCTGTTTATTATTCTGTAGGCATAAGTAAATACTTTTAATGTTTTGCTGATTAATTATTCTTGGGTACTGTTTCACAATCTAATTATATGTGTCAAAAAGCTTATTTGCATGCTTTGTCTCTGTCGCTCGACACAAAGTAAGCAGAAACAAAACTTCTATCCGACACTTATTAGAACTTGGAAGATTGTGAAAGGCCCTCGACGTGTTCTATAAATATAAACGAAATAAAAAAAAACTAAGTAACCCCCGATTGGTCCGGCAGTAAGAGAGCTGATGTTGATGAATTATAGCTAAGAACACCGAGTGTTCTTAGCTATTATGCCAGCTTTCAGACAAAAAGAACTAGATCAAAATCGGTTCATCCGTTTGGGAGCTAGGATGCCATGTACCACAGACAGACAGACACATCAAACTTATACCTCTGTTTTCGCCGTGGCGTCGCGTCGGTTAAACGCTGCTGTCTTTGTCTGATGCGTTGGAAAAATCACTTGACAGACAAAGACAGCAACGTTGTTTAAGTTATCCGTTGTGTAAATCTTTTTATTAGTAAGGGGGTACATGTATAGCATAACAGCATTAAATATATTTCCGTCGCAATGTATGCAAGTTTTCTTTCTATGTTAAAATTATTTAACATGCTTCAATCAGTAAGCCTGATTTTTAAGCGAGCGTAGAGTAGCTACGAGTTGGGAGTAGGGGGCCCCAATCCATGGGGTCCCTGGGCACGTGCCCAGTGTGCCTACCGTGTACTACCTTATGGACAGGAGTACCTACATTCTACAAAGATAGTTTCGAAACAAGGCGGGTATAAGCATTGTTTATAAGCCTTCAAGAGTCCGCTTACCTTATCTCTTATCACTGATATCTAATAATAGCCGTCACGTGCAACTGAACCTTATCCGAATAGACATAAGGCGATGTGTAATTAGGATTAAAATATAGTTCAGTTACCTTTACTTCGGAATTCGGATTATGGTCCAACAATCTTAAGTATTACAGAAAAAAAGTTTAGTCATTTGGTCGGGATTAAGCCTTTACCTAATTGTGATGTGTGCCAGAAACCGGAGGACCTATTACATGTATTGCTGGAGTGTGCTCGAACAATACATTTGAGGTCTAGGATTTTAGGAGACTTGCCTGCACAACGGACAGATCAACTGTATCCTTTCTGAGCCGTTGTCCCCAGAGGCAAGCAACATCTGTCTGATCGGTCCCTTGTGTAGGGAACAATGACTGAACCTATGAGGCTGGCTTTTGGCCGGCTGACACTTAAGTGTTAAAATCCTCAGTACAAAACTAGATTAAAAAAAAAAACAAATCTTAAGTTACACTTGATTGTGAGTCCTACAGGGTGTAGGACTCACAATCAGGCGTAACTTATGTCTGCAGTCATCGAACTTTATAATTTTATTAAGCTGCAATTGGAATCTGGATACAAAAATTTTGTTACCAATATCAAATATTATGTAATACTAGGAGATAACTTTGTTTATTCTGCATTTTAATTTCAAATTATTATTGAATATTTTACAAATTAAATTTACGAGCAAAAGTTATAAGCTTTTAACTGACAAGTGATCATTTTCCGACTGGTGTCAGTGGTCAGAAATTTTTTTTTATTTAATATCAACTTACACCATGTTTAAACATTTGTTTTAAACCAGAAATTGTTCTCAAACAAAAGGGATATTTTTAATCGCTAAAATTTAGCACAATCCACCAAAGTTGGCTTGTTCCTAAGAAATTCTGTGTAATTACTTCATTGCCTATTGTATAATATGTACATTCGGCGACGAACCTTTCTTTTCGAGCTTATTACTAGGGTAATAAGGTTCAAAAGATGTTCATAACTGTAGGCAGGCCGGAATCAAATTTCGACCCTATGACAATGGAATTAAGGTTCAAAAGGTGGACAGGTATTGGCAGTTTATCCTGTAAGTTCCAAGTTGGAGTTGAATGTTCTCCATTCACCGATTGTTTTATTACTTTATCCAACTCAATTCAATTTGGGCCATTAATTTTGAGAACACGCTTAAAATATCTGCTAGTTAGTCGAAGTCTCTAGGTAAATTGAATACGGTAAGGCACTAACGCCTGAATACTTTTTTTAAAATGAAATGGACCTGTTCCCCAA
Organism: Phengaris alcon alcon; assembly: GCA_037179445.1. Classification (NCBI taxonomy): domain Eukaryota; kingdom Metazoa; phylum Arthropoda; class Insecta; order Lepidoptera; family Lycaenidae; genus Phengaris; species Phengaris alcon. Next base: position 12,182,241 of record JAYRCH010000021.1, on the reverse strand, counting down.
TTCTCGTAATTAACATACACTTTTGTTTTACTTTTATTGCGTTTTAAATGCATCGTCTTGATATTATACTGATTTTTGGAGTTCGGACCAATCAAAACGGGTCTGACGCTTGTTTGACGTTAATGAGAATACCATTTTGCAGTTTTTACATGTCGGGACTGGATCGTAATTTGTAATTACTGTATTTTTGCATGATTTAATTAGCAGAATCGACCTTCTGAAAACGAGCAAATGGAACGCCGGATAGTAAGCGACTACCGCCGCCCAGGACACTATCAACACCAGAGGATTTAGACTTGTAAGTTGTAACTCCCCAACTGGTCCTTAAAATCCCCAACCCCCCTTGGACCTCCGGTAATCTCACACACTCGGGGAAATGCAACGCAAGCGTTATGTCACGCCGGTTTTCTGTGAGGTCATGCTGTAGCATGTCTCTCCCATGTGAATTGATGATACTGATTGGGATATCTTAACGCAAAATAACTTTCCTAATTATAATCAAGTGTTTATCTACTCACGAATCACGATACGTTAACACAGCACTTGAGCACAGATAAAAGAAGGAGGAAAACATAAACAGCTACTAACACAAACATAAACAACTACATAGTAAGCTTTCGAATTGATTGCACTATATATATATATATATATATATATATATATATATATATATATATATATATATATATATATATTAAGGGATGAGGGTGGGACCCTTCATCGATGATAAATATACCATTTAAATAGATTTTAGATGTTTAGAATCTGTTGATGGAAATCGCCATTTATTTATTGCTGTTATCTAAATTTTTTTGGTATGTTTTTAAGTTTTAATAACAATCACTTTAGTAAGTTTAAGTTAAATGGTTTAAATATAAGGGGTACAGTCATAACTCAAAACTCACAAGCAGAATAATATTATCTTATACTTTAAACGAGCAAAACTTGTATATATAGAATATTATACATAATATAATCCGAATTTCGGAAACGGCTGCTAGTATTTCCATGAGTACAGAGAGTTTTGTGGAAAAGAATCGATCTGGCTAGGTGTTTATCCCGGGAAAATGCATATTTTATGTTACATGTTATAATTAGGTATATTATGTTTTTTCTTTCGTCGCGTTATAAGATATGAGTGATTTCGGTTTCTAAATGTCAAGTCTGGTTGCATCGGACTTGTTGTGTTGTTGGCAAATTGGAGTCTCGGGTTCGAATTCCGGTCAGACGAATATTTTGGTAATTATTTTTTTTTTCTTTGTACTTTTGTACTTTAAATCCCAAATCGTCTCTTTCACTCACGCGCGCAATATATCGCTATCGCGTTTACACAGGCAAGCGATAGGAGCGCGAGAGCAATACATTCGTGCGCGAGTGAAAGAGACGTAGCGATGAGTCAATCTACAAAATTCTACGAGCTCCGCGACCGGACTTTACTAAAACAGCTTTTACCTATTTGGATAAGCTCGAATTTTGATTCCTATCCCTCGTCATTGTAAGCCAATATTATTTCCTATTCCATAAAACAAAGTAAACAAGTGCCCATTTAATCTAAAGTTTCCGGAAGGTTCTGCCCTTGGACCCTTCAAAGTTATTGTAAATCTATTAATTTTACTCAAATTATTCCTTTCCCCAAATTTTGGTGAAGTTTGTTTTTAATGGGCAAATTATTTTTATCCGGCAATTTAATGAGAAAATTGTGTTTTGGCAGCCATTTTGTTATTTTCAGTTTGGTATAATAGACCAAGACGAGGGGAATTCTATGTACCTACAGTATTTTACGATACAGATAAAAGTAGTAAAAAAAACATGCCCAAATTCTCTAATACTTCTTAAAATTAAGATACTCTCAAGTCACAAGCTGTCCTGTCTTTCTGCCAAGCGGAGCAGCGGCCTGTGGTTTAAGGAGCCCTTAACTTTCGGAAGCGTTTTAAAGTCTTTCAATCCAATTATGTTGTGATATCAGAAATTTGCCTAAATAACAAACGAATCCTGGATTTGCCCTAATGGAGTGGCCCTCAGCCCAAAAAGGGTAAGGATTAACCCATCAGCAAACAGTTAAATACAGAAGCCTGCAGCACCGATTCGCTGCTCCTACTAATAATACGGATCTCTAATGACAATTAATTTATAGAACACGTCCTATATTTGTTGTACATTGCGCGTTTACTCCGCGACGTTATTCGAAGCGTAGTTCAAAACACGCAACGTATGGTGTTTTATAGGCACATAATGTATTCAAATCAACGTTGGAGGCAGGAGTCTCTTAGTTCACAGTCAGTAGTAAACAAGACAATTAAAGTGTTGATATGAGCGAGCGCGTCCGTGGCATATTGCCATGAGCAGTGTGGGGCTCGGGCTTACTATACGAGTATTATGGTCACAATACGACTACTATACAGGTGATTTTTTCGGTCAGTGTCCAAACTTTCAGGAGTGAATATTAGCTACTTTTACTATAGGATCAACATTCCCATTGGAAAAAAAAACAAATGTATTCTACAACAGAGCTACGCCATAGATAGCATTTTGTAGGAAACAGCAGATATATTTTTTTTCAAGTAGGAAAGTTGATCCCATAGTAAAAGTTGCTTATATTATGTATTCACTCCTGAAAGTTTGACCAACAATGTCAACAATACGACTCCTCTATGACTCCTAATAAACGACTACTTGACCGATTTAGACAATTTTTTATTTTCATATTTAACGTACTTATTGATAACTGGGATGTTGCCTGCGACTTCGTGCACGCAAAAGTTACTTTTTGGAAACCGTACATTTTTCCCGCTATAAAAAGTAGCCTATGTCCTTGTCCCCCGTGGTCTACTCTATATCTCTGCCAAATTTCATCAAAATCGGTCCAGTAGTTTCTGAGCCTATTCAACGCAAAAAAAAACCAAACATACAAACAAATAAACTTATCCTCTTTATAATATTAGTACTTAGTAGGTACTGGGGCAGATTTCTCAGAACTTTAGAATTTTGTCACATTACCTAGACAAAAGTCGCTGCTACCGGCAACAGATATCTAAGCTGTTCATGGCTACTCAATAATTGTGTAGCGAGTAGCGGTACCGCGCGAAATCTGCTCCATAACCTCAAAGGGCCCAGAGGAAAGTAATCAGTAGGTTCGCACAATTTAAACATTAACATTAATTTAGTCGGCGAATATACAATAATATACACGCTAATTATAAATCACACTATCGCGAACTGGTTATATAAGGCCTGCACATTAACAAGCGGAGCGGCGAGCGGCGAGCGGCGAGCGGCGCGGGTTGTAAAACATACGAGACTCCGATAACATTAGAACTAGTACGAGAAAAAGAAATTTTCCAATTCTTATTAGAAAATTGTTTTTTCTCTTATTGCAAGATTGGTGAATATCTATGATTTTAATAGCAGCTTATAAAATTATATTACTTATTATAATTATTTTTTGGTATTTGTTTAAGCGCAATGCCCATTTGAAAAATCCAAAACCTTCGCCTGATGCTTGCAAAAAGGTATTTAGTTTTACAATTTGTATTGTGCCTCGAGTTACCCTTTTACTATGAAGTTCTCATTCACATCTTTTTTGTAATAATTAAGAGGTTTTTCTATTTAAGATAACTTTATTTGTCTACTGTAATTTCGTCACAACTCATAACAATCGCCCGCTCTCCGCTCCGCCTATCCATGCTCTTACCCTCCCATCCTCGCTATCATAATCCTCCTGCCCCAGTTATGTACACTTGTACATGTACATTGTACAGTGGGTATGTGTGCGTGTGTACACTATTCAGTGTGTGCGTACACTATTCAGTGTGTGTGTAATGATTGAATGACTTGTTTACTTTGTTTTAAATCGAGACTAAATGTAGCTAAGGGCGCGCGCACACGGGAGCCGCCATCTTAGTTCATCATCATCATCATCCGTGTTCACATATTATGGGTAGTAATAACGAATAAGTGATATTAAAAGCAACTTAGTCTTCTAGGAATACTTTGTACTTGTATTTCTAATATTTAATGAGAAGATGATACAGCCGATACAGGTTAAAGACAATATGTATGTTGTATCATGTATCAGAAAAACAAATAATATCATAATAAACATAAAAAAAACACAATTTTATCTTTATACATCATTTATTTTAATTACAAATTTACGCACATATTTATTTCGGGGTCTTTCAACTTGAGGTCTTTAACTTATTAAAACTTATACACTATCAAGGATGTATACATTGAGTCCATCCGTAGTTTAAAGGGTTTTTTATGGGAGACGTAACTCAATTTAGAGTTGAGTTGAGCGAGTGCTCGTTTAAAAATAATCCGTCAATTAGACAATCTACGATCTGCCTCAATTGTTCTCATTTGTCTAGTCTAGTGACCCTTCCGATATTAGGTAGCGTATAGTTGACGGTGGGATCGCACGGCGCGAATACATTGCTGGTTCTGAAAGTTAGTGGTTAGTTCTGTTGGTGTACGTAAGTATGAAAAGTAGTTTTGTCGAGTTGAAACACAAGACTCGTAATCGCATAACATAGAAAATATAAAATGAAATTATTTAGCTGTAGCCACCATGTTATTTAACGGACAAAATACTTTAGGTATTTAGTTACTTTAATAGACAAATATTAATACAGATCTAATCTTTTAATTAAATCTTTTGAAAAATCTTTTAACTATTAAAAACTAGATGTTGCCCACGACTTCGTGCGCGCAAAAAGAAATCCCTCGGGGACCGTACATTTTGCTGCGACAAAAAGCAGCCTGTGTTTACCGTACCAAATTTAAATGCGTAAATGAGTAACAAACATACACCCATTGTCACAAACTTTCGCGTTTACAATACTAGTAAGAATACAAAAACAAGCTTCTGAAAGGCGACTACTACGTATCGAGCCAGCATTGCAACTCGCACAGTACTGAAATCCCACGAAATTGCACAAAAACAACAGCTGCAGTAGCGAGGCTCGGATATTCATATTCCGTATTCGACCAATTACATTCTAGATTTGTACATGTTTTTTTTTACTGATTTCGTTTTATTTCTCGCGTTTTTGTGGCTATACGAGTTTTTATTTTATATCATAATTTATTTATTTTAGCGTCAGGTTTTTTGTTACTGATAACGAAGCAGCTTTATTTAGAGGTCAAATCTTTTATCAATTTATCAGTCAATATAAAATACAAATGACTGATTAATGCTTCTAATATTGTCAATATGGGCCCCTAATAATACCCCTGGGCCTCACACAGAAGTCCTAGACCCAATTCTCGTAATTAACTTACACTTTAATTTTACTTTTATTGAATTATAAATGAATCGTCTTGATATCATAAACTGATTTTTAGAGTTTTGACCAATCAAAACGCGTTTGCCGTTGGTTTGACGTTTATGAGAATACCATAATGCAATGCAATCTTAACATATCGGGACTGTATCTAACTGTCTTATTACAGGATTTAATTAGCAGAATCAACCTGCATGAATCAGTGTTATATAACGCAATTCTTTTATCACGCTGGTTTTCTGCAAGACTGTGGCATCTCTCTGTTACAATTACTTCTCTCGAACCTTTTTCTGTTTTATAACATGTGTTGTACAGTGTAATTGTCTTGGATTGTAATTTATAACTGGGTTCACGTGACTGCTCGACCCCCTCGACCCCCTCGACCCCCTCGACCCCCTCGACCCCCTCGACCCCCTCAGCTTGTAGGTAACGTTTTCAAATCTAATCTTCAATATTTTAAACATGTTTATTATTCGGTTCAAAAGAATCAGGGCTGCATTTCAATGATGTTAATTTTCATCAGAAATCCGCATGGCGCGGACACCGTACATTTTGCTAAAATGTCAAATGGCTTACAACCTACCCTAAGGTCTAATAATAGACTTTTATTAAAATCTGTTCTAGTGGTTTTGGCGGGATTGCGTAACAGACGGTTACTTTTGCAACCACGACAGTACTAGTAAGTTTCGCTCTTGGGCTCAGATTGACGGCAATTGTTGACGTCCACGTGCAGGGTATCTGTGACCTGATATGATGGATGCAATGCGCTAATCTGGCTTTTTGTAATTGGTGCACGTAGTGTCTACATCGCTGGCCTTGGCTGACACGTGGCGCGGTGCACGCGTGGCCCGCGGGGGGCTGCGGGGGAGGAATGGCCCGTGGAGAGGATACGCGTGGCCCGTGGAGGGGACTATGGGCTATTGTTCATGGGGTACTCGACACTCGTATAGTAAACAACAGACTACTCGCCAGCTTCACTTTCAAGGCCGAAGAAGTTGGCCATCTTCCAGCACTACTTTGTGATGCGATTAAAGACAATTCTTTTTTGGATTCCGTACCCAAAGGGTAAAAACGAGACGTCACTGTCACACCGTCTGTCTGTCCGTTTGTCACCAGGGTGTATCTCCTTAACCGTGATAGCTACACAGTTAAATTTTTTACAGATGATGTATATCTGTAGCCGCTTTAGCAACAAATACTAAAAACAGAATAAAATATATAAAATAAATATTCAAGCTCGCATACAACATGTACGAAACCCTTGGTGCGCGAGCCCGACTCGCACTTGGCCGGTTTTATTATTAAATAGTTTTAAAAATCGATAGCCTTTGTAAATGTTTTTACGTTTCCTTTGGGCTTTTGTAAGATCGTGACCTAACTTTGGGTCCCTAATCCCCAAGAATAGCGTTGACGTCATTCCAGGGGTCCTCCTCTGGTCTTCCGCCTACGTGAGGAACAGGTTTGGGAAGTTCGGCGGCGCCAGTTGACAAATAGACTGAAGACAGAAGGTCAAAGGTGAAGTGATTCATATTGATGGTTTATCAACGCGTAGAAGATTTTTTTCAAATTACTTCAAAAGTTACTGTCCGATTTCGTTGAAAATAATTTTCCTAAAGAGTATTTAGCATGATCTGTAAGCGGAAAATTGCGGTCTCATATTATTGTCCACAGTCCTGACTGACTGACTGACTGACTGACTGACTGACTGACTGACGCGGACGTATAGACGGTCACACAGCCGTAACCGCTGATAGTAGAAACATGATATTTGGACAGTAGTTTTATTTTACAATGTAGACGCGCACTGGGAATGGATTTTGAAAAATTCCACCCTTAAAGGGGTGAAATAGGAGTTTAGTTAGAAAGTTTGTATGGAAAATCTTTAAGCCTCCACCGGATTCGATGAAAATTGAGATTCCTGCTCTTAAAAATTAGGTCATGTCTGGGCAGATGTCTATCGCCAGCAACTGCAAATCATGATGGAAAAGCTAGCTGCTAAACAACCGAGGTTGGTCATGCGCTCTAGGCCACTGCTGCTTCAGGACAACGCTAGACCATACACTGCACAACAGAGAGCTATCAAATTAGATAAACTTCAATTGGAATGTCTAAGATATCCACCGTACTCCCCGGACCTTGCTCCAACAGATTACCATTTTTTTTTAATTTGGATAACTTCTTGCAATGGAAAATATCCAACTCCGATGGGGCAGTCCAAAGCGCCTGCAAATATTTTATTGATTCCTGTCCGAATGGTTTTTCTAGTTAAGGAATCAATGAACTACCTATGAGATGGCAAAGTGCATAGATAGCAATGTTATATACTTTGATTAAATAAATATATTATGTTTAAAAAAATCGACTTTATGTTCCTCCTTTACAAAACGCCAATTTCATATGTAAGGACCTAATACATTTCATTAAATACTTCTTTCAGGGTTTGTGATGATTCACCGTATGAGGCTGTAAAATAAGGGTTAAAAGTTTATATGAAAAAAAAATGACCCGATTTCCATGAAATGTAATAAATACAAATAATTGCTCGTATGCATTACAGTTACTTGAGATTTGTTACACCCTACGAGGGGTTAAACGGTTCTCCAATGTTCGTATAGTGCAATATCGACAACTGGGCGGCCGGCGTTGATCTCGGCACGCAGATAGTTACTATGACGATGGCGGATACTTTAACTGGTCCATGCTATGACGTAGACAATAGACATTCGTTGAAAATATATTTTCGAAAAATTTTCCCCACGGGGGTGCAATGACGCGGACGAAGTCGCGCGCAAAAGCTAAAAAGCTGAATGGTTTTATTACAAGCCCAGGGAATTCTAATCACAACAAAACCTGTGACCTACTTGTGCAATAATAAAGTAAATAATGTATTAACCGCGGTCATTGACCCGAGCCCTTGACTCCGATACAGCCTGCGCGTTACACGTGTGTATGTGTGTGTCTATGTGTATGTAAGTTATCATCATCAGCCCTGTGGCTTACTGATTAAAGTATTGTAAATGTTATCACAAAGGTTCCCACTGCTAGGGCCTCTACTGTATGCTCTGTTGAGATACAATATATTCAAAACGTAACCAAGAAGAGAAAAGTAATTTTAAACCTTATAGTGCTACGAAGTTTAATGTTACTTTACCGTGCAATAATCACACATCCAAAAAATATTCAACCAAATTTGGTTGAATATTTTTGTTACGTTGAAATATAATCGGATCCATAATATACGTTCATTGAACACACTAATACTACATCTTATATATAAAAATAAAATATTTGTCCGCGGCTTCGCCCGCGTGAAATTGGTTTTAAACGTTATACTTACTTATAATAAAAACTTTCATCCCCTATTTTACCCTCTCAGGGGTTGAACCTTAGAAAACGATGAAATACGTAACTCATTACGAATTTTCATGCAAATATGTCCAAGGAATAAAAAGGTTCATACAAACTTTCATCCCCTATTTTTTACCCCTTTGGGGATTGAATTTTGAAAAATCCTTCCTTAGTAGAAGTGATTTCAAATGTGAAGTCTTAAGGGTTTTGCCTCTGCGTTGATACATCAGTCAATCAGCTTTGCCTTTTATATATTATAATATATAGAAGGTAGAAGGATAGAAGATGGATAGATGAATTGCAATTTCAATGACTCGCTAAAACTCGAGAACGGCTGGACCGATTTGGCTAATTTTGGTCTTGGAATAATTGTGAAAGTGCAGGGAAGGTTTAAACGGTGAGAAGTATCGGAAAAATTGCGTGAAAAGCTGTAGGCGGAGGGAGTAGATGTAGGTGTGTGTTGTAGGCGGAGGGAGTAGATGTAGGTGTGTGTTGTAGTTATTTATTTACAGTTTACAGTCAGGACAGAACAACGACTGTCGGGACAGCTAGTATGATATAAATTATATCAGTATTCTGGCGGGCCTGGGATCTCAGTCCATTTTAATTAAAAGCGGTAATTGTCCACGAAATAGCCACGATGATCATGATAACCGTTTAACATTTAATGTTATATCTAGGCACTGGTATGCGAGTAACAGCAGCTCGCAAGTTCCCCGACCTGAGCTAAAATGTGCTGTTGTGTTAGGAAGTAGACGGGAGGTTATCAGTTAAGACAGTGTTATCAAGCGGCGAGCGGCGAGCGGCGAGCGGCGAGCGGCGAGCGGCGAGCGGCGAGCGGCGAGCGGCTGGATAACCCGATAGGAGAGTGGGGGAGATAGATCGAAAGGAATATATACCTGCTGGCTGCAATATGTCCTTCCTACTAATACTATAAATGTGAAAGTTTGTGAGGATGGATGGATGGATGTTTGCTAATCTTTTACGCGAAAACTACTGAATAGATTTCTTTGAAATTTGGTATAGTAGCAGTTTAAGCTCTGGAGTCTGGATTAAAACATAGGATACTTTTTATCCCGAAAAAGTACATTGTTCCCGTGGGATACTGTATTTACACGGGTGGATTCGCGGGCAACAGCTAGTAAGTTTGTAAGGATGGATGGATGTTTGTTACTCTTTCACGCAAAAACTACTGAACGGATTTTGATGAAATTTGGTAAGGTAGTAGTTTGAGCTCTGGATTAACACATAGGCTACTTTTTATTGCGAAAAAGTTTTCTCGTGGGATGATTACGCGGGCGTATTTACGCGGGTGGAGCCGCTGGAAAAAGCTAGTATGTGATACATGGCAGTGACATGAGTACACGTAAACAGACAGAAAACTATATTTAGGTTATAGTTATAGATATATTATATGAACAAAGCTTAGATTTTTGCGAAGAAATGTTTTAAATGATTAATAGAAATTCTATTATACAATGTTCAAGAAAATACGGTAAATATTGTGTATTATTGATCAATCATCAAAATATTATTATCAATGACAAAGTAGATACGGCCGGCCAGGTGTATATCGGACTCGCGCACGAAGGGTTCCGGACCATTATACCAATATTACATGTTTACCTATTATTTAGTTATTTTTGTACGAAGTTTTCCAAGTTATCGCATTTTACAATTAGTAAGGCCTGGCAAAGTCCTGAACTAACAAAGTTATATAATCCTTTAAAGTTCATCTCGAGGACCACCAATAATCATCGTGAATTTTTTCAGATTTGTCGAGCGAACAAAAATGCACTTTAATGTTGTATATCTCACAAACGCATGCGTAAATAAAAAAATCGTCCTAACCACCTCGCAATGTTTTTAAATACTTGTCCAATGATACTTCACACTATAAGGTAGACGTGACAAAAATAAAACATCCCCACTTTACGTGTAGGGGAAGGTAAATACCCCAAAAAAATATTTTTCGTGATTGTATTTTAGCACTTTGTCGGCGTGGTAAATACACATACATATATCCATGCAAAGTTTCATCATTCTAGCACTAACCGTTTGGAAGGTAACTCGTATTACCTTCGGACGGACGGACATGGCGAAACTATAAAGGTTCTGAGACGTGAGCTACGGAACCCTAAATACAACATACCTAATGTTTACGTGGAAAATTTACACGACTCTTTCAGTATGTAGATAGAACTGTATATTTTGTAAGTAATACATTATACTTATTGCGTGGGGATAATCTGTGCGAGATAAAAATATGTAATCAGCAACAACAACCGTATTTTTCCATATGAATGTAGTCATGAAAAGAATTTAAAAAAAGCATGGTAGTTCAAAAAAAGTCCGGACATTTTGCACATAGAAAACGCAAAATTTATATTTTGTTTTAAGATGCGTGGGAAGTCATTAAGATCAAAGGCTGATTTGATATTACTTTATGTAAGTTTTATTACTCATATTTATTTATTTATTTATTCTTCGTGTACACAACAAAAATAACACAAAATATTACAAAATACACAAAAGAGATGGTACAAAGGCGCGCTTATCTCTAAAAAGAGATCTCTGCCAGCACTCAACAGACCTTAGACAGAGTTTAGGAAAAATAAAATAAGTAGGACACAGGTCGTACAGCAATTACTACATATTCCATATAAGCAAAAAAAATCCGTTCAAATATAAAACCCGGATCAATTCCGGACAAGTCTACAAGTTCGGACATGTCCGGACTAATCTGAACGGATGGTAACCCCAATCGTGAATCATGGTATGTGCATGAAAAATAAATATTAAAATATCCTACTTTACTATTTTAAATGTGAAAGTTTGTGAGGATTGATGGATGTTTGTTAATATATCACGTAAAAGCTACAGAACGGAATTTGATGAACTTTGGTATAGTAGTAGTTTGAGCTCTGGATACATAGGCTACTTTTTATATCTCAAAAGTACAGTGTTCCTGTGGGATACTGTATTTAAGCGCGGGGAGAAGATAGTACTTACATAATATATAGACACTCCAATTCCTGAAGTCTTTAGAGGACTTTAGGCTCATCAGGGATAAGACCCTTTGCACATAATGTAATACTTTATTATTATTCACCAGTAATTTAATTTACATATATAACTTTAAAAAATGCGCGGTTCCCAAGGGATAAAACCTAGCTAGATCGATTTTTCTCCATCAAAACTATCTGCATACAAAATTTAATGGAACTACTTGCAGCCCTTTTCGAGATTCCGATTATATATACAAGATTTGCTCATTTAAAGTATAATATTACAACAAATTTGCAAAACGATCATTCACATTAAATGGACGATTACAATAATAATCATTGACAGAGCCAAGATTATTTATGTTTATTAGTAAATCTAATTGTTCAATGTTGGGACTAGCAAAAATATATGATATAAAATATCACACAAACTGTAACCATGATCAAATGTTTTGATAAAGCAGGCACGGGTAAGCTTGGATACCACGGCCACACAGAAAATGATGTGACTCAACGCTAGGGTTTTTCGCCTATCGAGAAAAGAGTCCAGTACAAGGTTGGATCGTAAAGATCGATAGCAAACTTGTAAGTTGAAACTCTCTGGTACTGTCATACCCGTGGATGGCGGTAGCAGCTTACCATCAGACATATCTACCTGCTCGTTTACCGAATGATAATCTGATGATGATTTGGATCTACCAGCCGTCGACGATAGCCGTTATCTCAAGACTGTGTAATGTGTAGTCTGTACCTATGTAAACTTGTAAACATGTTTTCGTAAGCATTTTAGTGCTGCAAGGAGAAATGAATATACTTGGTGTGTTTGTTTGTATGGAATCAAATCCTACTACTATTATAAAATATGTAAAAGTTTATAAGGATGGATCGATTGATGTTAGTTAGAGTTTCGCGCAAAAACGACATGGCTGATTTTGATGAATTTTGGTATGGCAGTAGTTTAAGCTCTGGCTTATCACATAGGCTACTTTTTATCCCGAAAAATTGTGTTTCCGTGGGATACAGTACTAACGCGGGGAAGCCGCGGGAAAAAGCTAGAAAGTACTAAAAATAGGCTTAAATAACAAATAAAATACATGTTTCCTTGATGATATCGTTTTGAGTATAGTACTTTTCGACGGTCTGGTTTCAATGCAACCGGGAGGCCGGTTGCGCCTACATCGGTGTGGGGCATCGTTATTATTGACAGTTTAGCGAATGTCCTTGCATTATCATAACTCGTGGACACAGCATCACTTATTAAAATTAGCGATGGTTTCGGAGAAAGTCACAGACACACAGACACACCGACATGGCGACATGGCGACGTGCTCGCTGCGGGACAGAAGAAGAAACATTTACATAACATTATTATAGTGGATTGTTATGAGAACAATAAGACAGAGCAAAAGTAAAGAAAGTAATGTTTTGAAAAGCGTAGTGTTTATTTTAGTGTAATTTTTATTTTATTTATTATGGTTCACTAACTTAGTCCACACACATAACTTAAATAATTTTGTTGAAACACTTAATTTTGGTCTGAAGGTCGATTCTGCAAATAAAATCCTACAATAATACACTTACGATCCAGTCCCGATATGTTGAAACGTCAAACCAACGTCAAAGCAGTTTTGATTAGTACAAACTCCAAAAGTCAGTTTATGACATTTATAATTCAATAAAAGTGAAATGAAAGTGTAAGTTAATTGCGAGAATAGGGGTTCTGATGTGTCTACCGAAATATAGTAGCGACAGACTATATTTCGGTAAGTATACACATATTATGGTACATTTAAAACAACACTTTCAACAAGAGCTTGAAACATGTCCAGTGTCCTAGTTTTGCAGTTCGTCAGGTCACCCTATAGTTAAAGTCACGTATAAAGGTCTTCCACCGTGGTCCGTGCCTCACGACCGCTTGTGCGTGTCCTACTCCTAACTAACTTGCTTGTCCATCTGAAATCTCCTACTGTAGGACCGTAACGTAACCTAACTGATGGTTTCAAATACCCTTTTGCCGAAAAAGAGTTAACGGCTTGAGAGGCTTTCGTTTTGACATATTACTCTGTTCAGAACCAATTTAATGTAAACGTGAGCAAAAACATTATATTCGACCAAATTTTACCATTGCATTTCCTTATTGCACGGTAAAACAATGTTACGGGATTATGGTCCGATATTCGGAGTAAAACGCCAGTTTCCTCTGAGGGAGTTTATTCACTACGAATTTCCACACCACCACAGGTCTGGTCTTCCAACACGCCGAAATGTCCAAATCGCAGGCCTTGGTGATCGTAATTCGTAGCCGGAGTCGCAGAGAGTCATCGCACTATTCACTTTAGGTGTCGCTCGAAATTAACTCAAAGAACACTCGTAGTTAACTGAACCACGGCGCTCAGCGGCGGTCCTCTTTATTTACCGACGACACAGTTACTAGAGAGTTCGCGCTGTAGAAATTTCTAGATCTTTCCACATAGAACAATCTAGAACTTTCGAGTCGGATGGTACAGTGCACGTTCGAGAACGTTCTAGTACTTTCCATACTAGAAGCTTCTAGAATACTCTAAATATTCGAGCGCCACGGTTATTATGTTATGTATGTAACATACTAGAACACTCTACAAATTGAATCGCCGTAACAGTATATACCATTATAGATCGCGTTTGTCTTCTGTTTATGTTTAGATCAAATTGCGGTTTGCGGAGTATAGTGACCCCAAATATAGTAATTAACTCACACTTGAATTTTACTTTTACTGAATTATAATTGAATCGTCTTTATATCATAAACTGATTTTCGGAGTTTGGACCGATCAAAACGGGTTCGATGTTTGCTTGACGTTAATGAGAATATAATTTTGCAGTTCTAGCATATCGGGGTTTGAATCGTAATTGTATTATTGCAGGATTTAATGAGAAGAATATACCTTCAGAAACATGGCTGAAGACGTGTCTGTTATTATTTTGGGCAGTCCCTGGATCTACGTCACGGTATCCACAGCTAGCAGCAGTACGTAGTTTCGTGCAGTAAATAATGTAATAAATTCGCTAATATATAACATAACAAGCCATTAAGGTGGAGTACATAAACTGTAACGAAGGTTTTATCCAATCTAAAATCAACTCTATGAGTGAAACGTTATGAGCTACATTTGTGTGAAAGGAGGCTTGACAAAAACACTTATTGATAATCTAATAATAACCTTTGCATTTTGTTATCGAGACGATTTATTTGATTGCCAGCTACCGAATGACGTAACGATAAACCCAAACAGCGACTCTAATCCAACGGGAGATGGTAGAAATTCGATTGGCAAGGCGACAGGTCAGTGAATTATAAGCACAACCTAAAAATCAACTTTAACTCTCGGGGGTAAGGTACAAAATCGTTTGGCAAGGAAACAGATCTGCAAAAATGAAGATTTAAGTAGGTTGTGTGAACTGGTATACACCGGTGTGGTGTATTGATAACAGTTATGCCTAACGCTATCAGTACAGCAAGTACTGATAGCGACACTTCCCACTTGGTAACAGAAAAACAATTATCAAAAGTTAAGAATATCAGATTCTCGATAGATCAACATAAAAGGCAGTAGACACAATACACTCCAGGTCCTCTGGGGTCGGGTTTCTCAATGTGTAAAAGGTTCGGCTGTCCAATGTTCATTGTCCACTACCCGAACCTACTGCGACATTGTTGACAAAGTAAAGTAATCTATCCAAAAGTATTTTAGACACACGTAACACGACTCGATATGCACATTGCGCCTGACACACACGATCAAACGTCTGGGGCAGTTCGCTCTATTTTTATTTTAAGCTAAATGTTGCCCGCGACTTCGTACTTGCAAAAATCTCGCGGAAACCGTGTATTTTCCCGCGTTGAAAAGTATAGCCTTTACCGTTCCCCGGGGACTACTCTATATCTATGCAAAATTTCATCTAAATTGGTCCAGTAGTTTCGGAGACTATTCAACGTAAACCAAAGGCTACGTAGGCTACTTTTTATCCCGGAGCCAAGGGCAAAGGTGAATTTACAATTTGAAATACCTAGTACTAGTGTATCAGGGAATCTAATTCATAAGCAGTTGACTGCTGTCATAATTTGTTCGTTTTAAATTAATACATATAAAATATCAAACTGACATATCATTGACAGTTGAATTGTGACTTCATGCCATTATAATACAAATAAATGATGAGAACACTCTACCTGCTTATGAATTAGATTCCCTGATAGTACCTACTGTATATTATTACCAGTGTAATCAGTTAAAACGACCATCAACATAGCCACATGTTTAATTTCACGCTAATATGCTATTCAAAATACGATTATTTTTAACCAGAGTCTAATTTGATTTGTACACGCTATAATACACTCTATGTGGGGGGAAAAGAGTGTACATCGGCGTGGAGGTGTCGAAGGTCAGGCAGAGTCGTGGCGTATATAGGTCACTTTGATTAAGATAGGAATAGATACAGTACTATATTGTGTTATGTATATACTATATATGTACAGTCTGTTTTGTACAGTTTCTATGCTTTGTATGAGTTGAAGGTTGAATATCTAGTACTTTAAACGAGACTGGAACTAATGGAATCTTGTTCCATATAATATATAATGCGGTTTTTCGAAAACAGCTGCATGTATTACCATGAAATTTAGTATGCAGGGAGTTTTGGGGGAGAAAAATCGATCTAGCTAAGTCTTATCACTGGGAAACTGCACATTATTAAGCTATCGTCGTGCAACAATACATCAATAATTTCGACTCTATAAGTTTAATCTAAACGTAAGCAAAAAGATTAAGCTCGACCAAAAAATTAATGTCTATTTGCGTAAGTGACATTTAAATTGGTAACGTTATCTATTCTATTTTTCTGTTACTTACGTTTTGGATTTAATATTATATTCAACAACCTACTAAACTTTTCCAATATTTCTCACCGTTTAAACCTTCCTGAACTTCCACAATTATTTCAAGACCAAAATTAGCCAAATCGGTCCAGCCGTTCTCGAGTTGTAGCGAGACATTAGAATTGCAATCCATTTTTACGTCCATCTGGAACGGGATAAAAAGTATACTATGTCCGTCTCCTGGCTCCAAGCTACCTCCCCACCGATTTTTAGCCAAATCGGCTCAGCCATTTTTGACTTATAAATAGTGTAACTAACACGACTTTCTTTTATATATATATAAAGATTAGAAAATCGTACTAAGCATTGTGTTTTTTTTGAAATATTTTCATAAACATACACATCATATGCGACGACTGTAAGGCTTGCTCGTTTTTTGTTTCTTTGTTTGTATTGAATAGGTTCCGAAATTACTGGACCGATTTTGATGAGATTTGGCAACAGATACATATAGACTATAGAGTGGACCACCCGGCCTACTACTTATTATCGCGGCAAAATGAACGTTCCCGCGAGATAACCTGTTGTGCGCACAAGAGTCGCGGTCAACATCCAGTTTAGTTTACAAAAACAATATAATTAAAATAACTGATGATATAGAACAGTTAATAACTGATGATATAGAACAGTTAATAATAATCACAACAAAGCAGTTGCTTCGACTATAAACATGATATCCGTTTTTCTGGTCACGTGCAGGAAGTAATAAAAGTATATTTCTTTAAAATTAAAAAACACGAAACACATTACAGAACAGTTTACAAAGAATAGTAAGATTAGTCGGAGTTTTTTTTTGACACTTTTTCCTTGTTTTTATGGCTTGTAAAATAATTATTTTAATAACAACTGAAATGAGAAAGTAGAAACACTTGGCAAAACCAAATAAAAGTTTATATTGCTACTAATTGTTTGGCACTAGAGAACTTAAGCAGTATATTTGTGTGAGCTGTGAACTTAACTACGCCCTTTTGCTAACCTTGGTCTGCGGCTCCGCCCGCGCGATTATGAAGTATCCCACGGGAGCACTGTACTCTTCGGAATAAAAAGTAGCCCGTCGAGAGCTTAAACTACTACCATACAAAATTTCATCAAAATTGGTTCAGAAGTTTTTGCGTGGTAGTCACAAACATCCATCCATCCTCATCCTCATAAACTTTCAAATTTACAATAGTACCAGCTTTTCCCCGCAGCTTCGCCTGCGCAAATATAGTATCCCACGGGAACACTGTACTTTTTTGGGATAAAATGTAGCCTTAATCCAGAGTCTAAACTACCACCATCATACCATGCCAAATTTCACCAAAATCCGTTCAGTAGTTATTGCATGAAAGAGTAACAAACATCCATCCATCTATCCTTGCAAAAGTCAATTTTTTTTAATTAAAAAATGGTATTTTTATACACTTTCCGGTTCGGGAACTAGCCCGACGAAGAACCGGCGTAAGAAACTCGCGCGGGCCACCTTTTAGTAAAAAGATGGGAAAAATGGTTCTTTTTAAACATTCACATTTATCACATAACAGTAGTAGGAAGTAGGATAGGATAGTAGGATGGGTGTATGGATGTTTGTTACTCTTTCACGCAAAAACTACTGAACGGAATTTGGTGAAATTTGGCCTTGTAGCTTAGACTCTAGATTAAGACATGGGCTTCTTTTTATTTGCAAGAAAATTTGCAGTTACCACGGGATTTCTTTTGGCGCGCACGAAGTCGCGGGCAAGAACTTTGCTCTTCTCTATTCAGTTCCAACTTTATCTTTTTACAAAAAACAACATTATTGCGCGGATAATAAGTGACATGCAAATTGGAAGCGTTATAGTGTGATATTATCTCACTGTTTACGTAAAGCTTAAATTGGATCTGAACAGATGTTAAATTTGGTAGTATATCAACAAAGAAACACTAAGTTATGACCTAGGAACAAAGAAAAATCCCTGGCGAGAATCGACCAGCGCTCAGTCTGTTCGCACCCTAACAACTGAGCCACAGAGTTCTTGAAGTTGTCTATTTACTTATCTATAACTATATATACATACAAATAAATAAAACTGAAGTGTCTGTTTGTATTTAAAAATTAACAGCTTTGCGCTTAATGCATATGAAAGTATATACGGTACTTACACTAAAAAAATATTTTTTTTGTCTGTCGTTTAGTCTCTCTGTTTGCTCCGGCTAATCTCTGACACGGCTGGACCGATATTCACGGGACTTTCACTGGCAGATAGCTGATGTTATAAGGTAGAACATAGGCTACTTTATCTTAGGGTTCCGTTAGTTCTAATTTCTATACAAACGAAGTTGCGGGCACCAGATATTTGATATAAAATATTGTATCGCAGGGACCGCCAAACCGACAGCTGAAGGCGCCACACCAAGTTCTACGTGAGGTTTCTCCGACATAAACAAAATTAATCGCTTCCTAATCCGCACAACAGCCACTTGTTTAATTGTGATTTAACTGTAATAAAATATATATTTGGCATGGGTTGTGAAACTTGCCAAGCTACTTCCAACCTTACGCCTTCGAGATGGAGGCGTGAATGTGTTACGGGTTGTGGCCTTGGATCAGTTTAGACAGCGGCTGTTATCTTCCGCGTGGTGACTGATAAGCGATAGCAGACGCGACCTTAATGCCCTTAGGGAGTAGGGAATAAGTGTAGACGCGTGTGGTTGAGCTTTAAATCGTGTTGCTTGTAAGGTAACCTAGGGGCCTGAAGATTTCGATCTGGTTGAATCCAAACGCAAACAAAGGGAACCTTGGAACACCTATTACACTACCGATTGTAACGTCGCTTGTTTACCGTGCAACAAAGAAACCCATGTGACCGTCACCTGGGGGCGGGGCGTTTTCACTTTCAATTCGCAATATCAATTATTCGCATTACAATAATAATTATTCGCATAGGGTTTCGTGTCATTCAAAAATCATAATTTATTAACCGTTTAAAAGTTCAACTTTCTTTACAATTAAGGGACAGTTAACAACGAGACGCGACGCGATGCGACGCGGCGCTTTTTCTAGCGATTCAAAATCGAAATCGCCGTTTTTGTCGCGCGACGTAGCGCTGCATGTCCTTCCGTCCGTCCGGTCTGACTTGTAAAATGCGCTTACTTGGAAAATTTCGTACAAGAATACGAAATAATAAGTAAACATGTAAAACAGTGGTGTAACGGTACGGAACCCCGCACGCGCCAGTCCGACTCGCACTTCGCAGGTTTAATTAAATTTTGTTCAGGTCCAAAAGTGCCTTCTAGTGGTTGGTACAGAGCACTCGCAACTAGAAAGGTATTAAAATAGTGCGAATTTCGAACCCTCATTACTTGGGTTTGGACAGCGGCTCCGCGCGCATAAATAAAGTATCCCACGGGCACACAGTTTTTTTTTTCGGGATAAAAAGTAGCCTATTTTTTAATCTAATCAGAATATGTGATCATTTGGTACGAGCCAATAGAAAAATCGATTTTCCCTCTACGTTTAAACTATATTATATAAACATGTTCACTTACAATAACGAAAACAAATTAAATCATTACGTATAGGTGTGTCTGTCCTCTGTATATTATATAATTAATTATATGTTGATGTGAACGAATATAAATAAGATGGAGATGTAAATGTCTGCTCTATTGCATCATGTGGTCATCGCAATCAAAATATTTAGTATATCGGTGACTCCATTACCTTTTTTTTTTTTTATTTAGCTGATTATTCATTCTGTACTTGTGTTTTTTAACTTGTGGCGGAGCACATTGCGCCACGATCCTGAATCGCGCTATCGATGTTCTCCCAGCTCGTCGCTATATACAACATCGCTTGACAACGTGAATCGCTCACAAGTGGGATTCGACCTCGCTCGGTCGGAGATGTCTCTTCGGGGCTTCCACTATCGCACGAACTTATTAAATTTTAAGAACGGACGGGATCTAAATGTTACCATTTGTCCTATATATCTTCCAGATTAGGTAATCTGGAAGATATATTCATAATATATTTTAACATAATATATAATTCTACTACTGATACCAAGCTATACTGCACCTATTTTGATTCTTGTCTTTCAGAAAATCGGCGAATCGAATTCTCAAAACGAAAGTGCACTCAGTGAGTTTATTTCCTCATTTTTCTACATACTTTTACATATCTCCCATGTGCAGCTGTACAACCGCACATATTTGCCCAGCGTGATATCACCACAACATACCAAACAAACTATATGTTCAGGTGTTCCATTTACAAAAACATTCGCAAAACTAAACAGCACAAGTTTTCGACTTCACTCGATGCAAATACGGTTTTAATTTTTGTACAAAATTCATTAGATTCATTCATTTTTTTTTAAGGAAAATAGCATAGCTGATGACCATTTTTAAATGATTATTATTGCATTACTTATTTTATTTTTTTAAGAAACGCACAATACGTATGTCGTATATTTTAGTCCTAAAATCTAACGATAAGCTTACTCAAATAATATTATAATTACGTTCAGTACCTAATTAAAAAGTTAAAACAATAAAATACCCCACAAGCAGACGGACAGCTGATGTTAAACCGTTTGTGTGTAATGACATAATAGTTTTAACAGCTGTCCTCAAGTGGTGGCAAACGTTTGGAAGTCCATGTGTCACTTAAGTACCTAAATCCGGGGGATTTATATATTCTATAGCATGTAATAGAACTCCTACGAGACAAGCTGTAAGAACAAAAACTAACAAAAGTACGATACAAGCTGCTAGGGAAAATATGAGATAAGTCTAAAAATGCTACGAGAAAAGCTACGAATTTGAATTCATGACAAACTATCCTCAAAGTCAAAGTCCTAACTTCTACAGCTTGTCTCGTTAGATATCCAATATTTTGCAGCTTGTCTAGCAGCTTATAACGCATAATATTATGTCTTACGGCTCGTCTTGTAGATATATCTGTAGCACTTAAAAAAGTTAGTGTAGCGTAGTGTAGCAAACGGCGTAGCATTCTTCAGGAGCGTCTTGTAGCTTGTCTCGTAAGTCGTATCATATATCTCCTTATAGCTGATCTCGGAATTCATTTGTGACTTGTCTTTATAATATGTTTTAGCTTACTTCGTATGTATTGTCATTTAGGATAGATTGTCTCGCTTACCTGAAACAAAAATATATAATATGACATATAAAATCTTTATTATGAAATTTAAGTAGTGTATGACATTTAAGTAAACACGAAATTCTTTCAGTATGAGTAACACATATAAACTAGTAAATTATTTGTCTTTTTTCTGAGCTAGAGGGGAGGAGAGGGTATCACGTTGTTATGCAATATATTAATGTGTAATCAATGCCCATTGAAGTTGTTGAATTGTACACCTGTTCAAATTCCACAGACTTTTAGGGGTTAAGTTGTTTAAGTAGGCGTGTTTTCTACAATATTATATTGGTGCTGTGAGATCACGTAATATAATTATATATATATATATATATATATATATATATATATATATATATATATATATATATATATATATATATAATATAAACAGTACAAACGTGGTAAGAGGAGCTACAACTCTCTTATAATAATCGATCGATCTAGGCAATTATTTAAAACTCCAAAACTTGGATTTAAAATGTAATCACAGATTAATGAGGAGAAACAGATAAACAGCTACATAGTAATATTTGATGTCACTACTACAATTGTTCCTTCTTTTTAATCTGTGACAGTTATATTAACATAAACATTATATATAATATTTTTTGTTTTTATGATTTAGAGGTATAATGTTATATAAGTTTCTTGTCGTTCTAGGTTAAGGCCCTGTAAATATAGATTTATGTTTGGAAAGTAAATAAAACTAAATATAATTACGTATATTATGATCTTATGAGTCACTATTGCTGCATAGCTACAGCTAAACTAGATCGGGCGCGGTTAACTTTCTACAAACAAGAGGTTAAAAGTTAACCGCTCGACGCAAGCGATCCCGACTTACTGGTTGTAAATCATACTGATATAGGGTTAGGTCGAGCTCTGGTTCGAACTGGTTCGAACTGGTTCTCGCTAGCTGCCGCTGGTTGGTCGCTCGTTGTAATAGGGTCAAAAGCTCTAATGAGACTTGTGCTTTATGAGAAAAACTAGATATCCAGTTCTAGTGAGCTATTAGATGGTTTTTACGGACGATAAAGGAGTGCGGCCTAAACCGTACATGGCTACAGAATATAGCCTGCTCATGTATGTAAGTGATGTAACATATTTTGTCCGTTGCTGCCTAATGGCCAAAGAAGAAACTGAATATTAACGCTACTAACTGTTTAAAGTTTGAATTCTGAAATGAACGATAGTCTATAAATTACGTATGGCATTTAGGTTTAGTCCAGCCGAATGTCACTTGGGGGAGAGGGTGGGGTCTACGCTTAATTTTTGTCCGGCAAAAATGGTCACAAAAGCGAGAAGAATACGTTAAATTCTAAAGCATGGAAAATCAATTGTGCACGTCTCGCACGCTTGTTGGAATAACCTCGAACACTAGTCTTAGTAAACGTTATAAAAACAAATTGTGTGCTTTTTGTATAAATCAACAAATATTTTTAGACGATACAAAATTTATGAAAAATCTCACGTGAGATTAGGGAGAAAGGGAGGGGTCGAGGCGAATCTCACGACATCTCACCAAGGAGGGAGGGGGAAAAATCCTCAAAAACGTCTCACGCAATCGATGGACGCTCCCTTAGAAGATCGAGGCTAAGTACGATTTTCCTTTGCCTTAAATATAGAATATTCTAGAAGCTAGGTTAAAATTTAGGATAGCATAAAAAAAATCATCCATCCTCTTCTCCTATGTTAGGTCGACGAACTTTTGTTTAGCTATGTCAGTGCTGATGATAATAAAATGTCATTGTTCATAATATCTAAATCTGAAATCTATTAAAACTTTGAATATTTTCGATACTCGAATTTCAACCTTATCACTTTGTAATAGTGTTGACAATGACGTCGTGTTATATGTAGGTAAAACCGTGAGTGCACTCGATACGCGAATTTCCATCTTATCACGTTGCAATACAGTTGAGAATGTCGTCGTGGTGTATGTAGGTCGAAGCCTTGATAGGGCCAGCGGGGTGAGTGCGCCGTGCAGCTGATAAACCGACGGTTAGTGCACAGAACTGGTGATATTATATTTACTAGAGATAGCCCTGAGGTCGCAATTTGCCTGAAAGCTTAAGCTTTATAAGGGCTTTTTTTCCTCTGAGATAGATAAAATAAAAATGAACGTACCTAAATGTTGTGACACATTGACAAACCTCAACGTGTAACAACATTGTATCTCAATGTATCTATCAAACGCACGGTAGTGTGTGTTGAATATTCTGAGGTAGTGTGTGTTGTTGTTTTTTTTAATTAAGGGGTTGTGCGCTGGATAGATCTGAAAATTGGAGTTCTTTGAAACCCTTTTTCTCAGTCATGGTCAAATTAAAAAATCCCAAAAAAATAAATGTTTATCTGCATTATATTAAGCCGAGGGCTATCTTTTTACAAATTAATTTTTTACTTAAATATTGGTTTAATAATATGCTAAGTCCACCCTTTTTTTAAAAGTTAAAACCATTTTTCTCTTCTTCTAAAAGTCACACGAGTGTGACAATTATTTCAGTATTTTAAGTAGGACAAGGCTCAGGGGAAGGTTGTTTTAGTTTTTGCAAATTTTGTCTCAAATTTTATAGTGATTTTTTATCCGATTTCAATACTCTCCGGTCCCTTGTCGCCTGCAAAATTAGTATCGGACTTGACGCTCAAGGTCACTGGCGTTATACACAGACTTAATTTCATGTATTTATAAGCATTATTAACATATTAGCTTTCTGCACACCTTCCTCCAAATAAACTGTGCCAAATATCAAGATTCTCATAAAACTGAAAGTTTTTGCTTCACGTATTGTTATTTAAATATTATGATGATTAGATATATTATGTTTATAGATTTTAGCAGAAGAACCATGCATTACATTCCTGCACGACTATTGTCAGTTGAGAGAGGAGAAATATTATTTTCTGGTACCAAAATTGGTATTCAGAAAATAATATTTCTCCGTGGGAATCATCACTTGCTACTACAATTATAAATGTGAAAGTTTGTGTGGATGGATGGATGGATGTTTGTTACTGTTTCACGCAAAAACTACTCAACAGACTTCGATGAAATTTGGTGTTTAAGCTCTGGATTAACACGTAGGCCATCTATACATATATATAAAGGCAAAGTGATTGACTGATGTATCAACGCACAGGTCCTAGTTTTGCTGCATGTACTGCCTTTTTCTATAAACTACTAGTTTTTGCTCGCGGCTCCGCCCGCGTAAATATAGTATATTAAAGGTTTGGCCATATACTTTTTTTTTTGACGTGACAACGTCTTATAATTCGATGGAGCCGGCTGCACGCACGAAAAAACATGACTCATGCCGTTACCGGCGTTACCGGCGTTACCTCGCTAATCATGACTCATGCGGCGTTACCTCGCTCTGAGGCGTTCCATTTTCTTATGACGTTGTCACGTTCAACTATCGTCAGTGAACCGACTTTACAGACAACCGATTTTTATTATTATTTGGTACTATATTGGATCAGTCCAATTCAAGTATATTAAGGCCAAACCTTTAATTTAATCAATATAACTATAATATAACTTTAATCAATAAAGTAATCTTTGAAGTCGGTTCCATCGTGAAAAATCTAGATAAACTAAGGTGACCTAATCAGTAATATAGATTACTGTTTAGGTCACCTTAGTTTATCTAGTTATTAATAAACATTATTTTCGATTCGCAATATACAATAACAAAACAAAGTGATGACGCACATATCTGGGACAGGAAAAGGTAGGCGCAGTCTTTATTTTGGCATTATCGAGAATTCATTACAATAATAATGCTGTGGCGGATATGACATAGCCCTATAGCTCAGTGGATAGAGAGATTGAGTAGAAATGTAGTGACCTAGGTCCGAATTTCAGTTGGTGGCAGTCGGCGGACCAATAAGCGCCACGATCCTAAATCGGTCTATTGAAGTTTTCACAGTTCGGCGCTGTATTTTAATATATAACATCTGAAATGCTTTACCGTTCGCTTCGCTACCGTTAGTTCGGACCGCGGATCGGACTTCGTTCCAAACCGTGAAAGGATCTGTGCGGTTATGTCGTGCAAATTACGACAAAAAATGCGTCACGGTTTGGACAAACTGTGCAAAATGCGCCGTCATCGACATGCCAGATCGGACTGTCGGTCACGCAGTCAGAACTGTGGGCCTAGCAGGAACATTTGACAGCGGCGTAAACTTAACGTTATCGAGTGAGAACTGTATGACTATCTGTCAAACTCATGACGGCGTCCATACAAACTTCTTTCGATAACCTAAGTGGAAGCTCCCGCA
This sequence comes from Phengaris alcon alcon, assembly GCA_037179445.1. Taxonomy (NCBI): domain Eukaryota; kingdom Metazoa; phylum Arthropoda; class Insecta; order Lepidoptera; family Lycaenidae; genus Phengaris; species Phengaris alcon. The sequence goes on along the minus strand of JAYRCH010000021.1, from coordinate 12,156,279 downwards.
GGACGTGTGACGGGCGCTAGCATGAAACATCTCTTGAGAAATAAAGAATCATTAAACCTAAGCCCTTATGTAGCCTTATGCATCGGAAATGCATTGAATTACCCTTATATTCTATTCATTGGCATTACTCATCGCACATTACTTTGTTTTTAACGTCTTTGTATTTAACTTTAGTTTTGTTGCGACTTGTAAATTATGAAAACTTACAAATAGGAGAAAAAATGCTGTTTACTTCAAACTCATTTTTTTATATCTATAACCTTACCCTACACTTACCTATAGACACCCACCACCGGTTCGTGAACTGGCCCCGCGAGAGGAACCGGCGGAGAATGAAGCCCGCGCGGCGCTACTGATTTGTACTATTCAAAAAATATATTTTTACAACATAGTAACTTCCAGCTACGATTATATGAATAGTAAATGTGAAAGTTTGTTAGGATGGATCGATGCACTCTTTCACGCAAAAACTACTGAAGGGATTTCGATTGAATTAGGTTTGGTAGAAGTTTAGGCTCTGGATTAAAATATAGGTTACTTTTATTCTGAAAAAGTACAGTATTCCCGTGGGATACTATATTAACGCGGGCGATTCCGCGGGAATAAGCTAATAATCTATATAACAAAAGCCAAGATACATAAGTGCATAGAAGCAGCCTTGCAGGAGGCCATCTTATTTCCAAGGTGTAGAATCGTTAATAAAATCACTGACCTTATAATAAGATTTACACACAAACGTTCTTTAACTACTTTTTAAAAATTTAATAATGGAAAGATTTTGAACGTGTTCTGGGATTATATTGTATAGCCGTATACATTGCCTTTAAAGGATTTGCTAACTTTACTTAGCCTGATCCCCGGCATATCTAGCTTGAGCTTATTTCTAGTGTTTCTACAATGATTGTACGCTCTTCGTTTTAAAATTACTTAGATTATTTCTGTCATAAAACACATCGTCCGAAGTGTATTGAGAACCGACGGACAGAATACCTATTTGTTTAAACTTTTCTTTCAGAGATTCAAAATATAACATCTAATAAATATATATTCTCTTCTATACCGACTATACCTTAATGTTCTATAATCACGACCACTTACATAGATACACCTGACTGTTAAGGATATGTACACAAGTTGATAGCACAATGTGAAACTATACGAGGGCTGCACTAAAAGTATCGGGAATGGAATATTTCCACTGTTCCTGTCATATTAAAATCTTTTTAATTTAAAACTCCTTGGTTTTAAAAATCGAATACCGTTTATTGATTTAAAAAAAGATTCTCGGTCTTGTCACAAGGTCTTGTCAAACTTGTTTAGTCGTTGAGAAAAACTCGAGAAAATTCTAGAGCGATGATTTATTATGACTTTCGAAGTGGTTTAACACAAAAACAGTGTGTTGACCGGATGATTTCTGCATTTGGTGATGAAGCCCCATCCAAAACCACAATTTATCGCTGGTTTGCTGAATTTCAACGTGGACGTGTCAAGCTCAGTGATGATCCCCGTCAAGGTCGTCCAAAAACTGCAGTCACCCAAGAAAACGTTGATGCTGTGCGTAAGCTGATTGAGGAAGATCGACATGTGACATACCGCGAAATTCAGGCAACTTTAGACATTGGCATGAGTCAAATACAAATAATCTTGCATGAACAATTAGGTGTAAGTTGTTTTCCATGATACCGCATTTGCTCTGTGAAGAGCAAAAAGCGGCTCGCGTTACTTGGTGCGTCAGAACTCGCGAAAGATTCCACGCAGGATCCTCAAATGCTGTATACAACATCGTATCAGGTGACGAATCCTGGATATACGCGTACGAACCCGAAACAAAATACCAGTCACGAGTTTGGGTGTTCGAAAATGAGTTAAAGCCAACAAAAATTGTTCGTTCACGGAGTGTTGCAAAAAAAATGGTGGCCACGTTTGTCTTCAAACTGCGACTATTCCTCTTGAGGGACAAAGAACGGTTAATGCAGAATGGTATGCTAACATTTGTTTGCCACAGGTCGTTTCTGAACTCCGTAAAGAGAACTGCAACCGCCGCATCATCCTCCATCACGACAATGCGAGTTCTCACACCGCGCACATAACAAAATAGTTTTTAGAGCAAGAAATCATAGAATTATTAGACCATCCGCCGTAAAGCCCCGACCTAAGCCCTAATGATTTCTATACTTTCCCTAAAATAAAGAATAAATTGCGTGGTCAGAGATTTTCATCACCTGAAGAAGCTGTGGACGCCTACAAAACGGCCATTTTGGAGACCCCAACTTCCGAATGGAATGGTTGCTTCAATGATTGGTTCCATCGTATGGAAAAATGTGTCAAATTTCGCGGAGAATACTTCGAAAAGCAATAAATACATTTTTAAATAGTAATGTTGTGTCACTTCCTTGATTCCCGAAATTTTCAGTGCCGCCCTCGTATTACATACAAGATGGTGCCCGCGACCGCGACCGCAAAACACAATCCAATATGCCAATTTTCATTTAAGCCAGTTCAGCTCACATAAAAAAATATTCCGCGGCATCGCTGTACTTTTTAGGAATAAAAAGTAGCCTGCCGAAATCAGTTCAGTTGTTTTTGTGTGAAAGAGTATTACAAACATCCATCCATCCATACATCCTCACAAACTTTCACAGTTATAATAGTAAAAGTAGCATTTAAAGCGCGACAAAAAACCTGCACTGAGGGCGATTATTTTTATTGCGACATTACCGTGCAATGGGATTGGTTATTGCGACATTACCGTGCAATGGGATTGGTTATTGCGACATTACCGTGCAATGGGATTGGTTATTGCGACATTACCGTGCAAAGAGATTGGTTATTGCGACATTACCGTGCAATAGGATTGGTTATTGCGACATTACCGTGCAATGGGATTGGTTAAATGTCAAATTAATGATATTTCAATTTAGTCTCATGATTTTTCCGTAATTTGACGAGGTCATCTATATAATATCTGGACTATAATATAAGATTTGGTAGAAATCAATTACGGGTATTTTGGGCATATGATCGACTGCTTATGTAAAGACATTTAATTTTTATTTTTTTAATATATAAATACATTGCGCTCTCTAAGGCGCTGAGGTCATTAACCTCACAGAAACAGCTGACTTTAAAACGAAAGCAAAATCTTTGTCTAAATAATATAAATTCAAACGACTGTGTGAGGTCAATGACCTCCGTAGGGCCGTCAAGAACGTAATGTAATGTTACTTAGTTTCTATATTTTGTAAATATTAAATTATTTTTCTGTCTAAACGTTTTAACATAAGCAGTACATCATAATTATGCTCAAAATATCCGTAATTGATTTTACCAAACCTTACATAATATATCTGGATTATATTTTATGTAATTGGCCTTTGCTTCCGACTTGTCGTTAACATTTCAATAACATCTCGCGTGTTGTCCTGCTGGGCAATCGCGCTATTTTTTACCGTTTGAAATCAGATTCAATTCTGCTTTGGTTGTGATTCGGTTCGGTTTCGATGCGTCTGATCAGATTTCAGTATCCCACTCTCCTTTCAAACGTAACTCAACCTCAGACGAAACTCGAACGAAACTTTCGTTAGACATTAGGGATGCGAACGTAATATTTGTGTAAATATCTATGATTTTAGCTTAAATGAGCATTGATTTCGCTTGCGCACTCGCACTAGTCGCATTGTGGTCTATGGGTGTTTGTCTAAGACATCACCGAGGCCACCATAATTAAAAGAAAAAGAAGTCAGTTGACATAGCCTGTACTTCGTAGGTCGTTATAGTTTTTAAAGTGTCTTGAACGCACGGTTGGTGGCACGTTAGGTGCCACTTTTTTATTAGGGCTCTTGTTAATGCCTTTGAATGACGGTACCTACCTTTTAATGAAAATACAATCGGGCATTTCTTTTTATGCGATGACTTAAGTTTTCGCGTCTGGATGTATCCAGACGAGCTGTAGCTCGAGCCATTGTTGTATCAAAGATAGAAATATCACATATATCGGTAAATTCATTTTACCTTATATTCTCAACAATTTAACACACCAAAACAAGAAACGTTTCAGAAACGTGCGAGAAAAAGTAGCATCGTAGCAACTTTTTATTTTGACAGCGCTTGCGCTTGGGCTGCGGTGCGGCTGCGTCCTAACTATCTGTCAAAACGTTAGCGCGATACCGAATCATTAAAAAAGTCGAGCAAAGTTCACGGTTCGTTTGCGGTTCAAGTGAAAAAACTTAGCGCGATTGCCCGCCCTGCTGTACAGAGCAATATGCCACGTCAATGTGACGTTTCCCCATCAGCCGTGATGGATGGTGATGACTGTACAGGGTTCTTTTCTCCGCCATTACACAATTATCGACTCGAGTGTACCCCGTTTCCCCTATCCCCTCTGCCAGTTGTTGGTACTGATTATTACTGATTCTCATGTAATAGAGAAAAGTTCGTTTTCTTACAACGTATTCTAAATAACGAAGTTGGGGCATTCTTTTTCATCAGTTCATTCACAATCGAAATAGTTCGAGCAAACGTCACTCAATTTCGATTGTGAAGTTTGTTAGATCAGCACAGGAAAGATCTATATTCTATATAGCTAAGTGTTATATTATATTGAGGTCCTGTTATACAGTCTACCTGATATGTGTCAGATAGCTTATTTGCATGTTTTGTCTCTGTCGCTCAATACGAAATTAGCAGGAACCAAACTTCAGAATAAGCTATCCGACACTTATTAAAAGAGCCGAGGCCAGATATTGATCTTTATTTACACGAGTAACAATATGTGTGTGGCAAGGACATACCCAGATATCCAGTTTCCGCACAAAACAGGTATTAACTGATTAGTTATTATGAATTAGGCCATGTGTCATGTGTGAGCTAATTAATTGCTTATTAGTTTTGTACAAAACACGAGAAAATCGTGACTAGCACACGTCCAGTGTTGTCGACTTTGTGTAGGGTGGATATGGTTGTTGCATTCACAGGATAATAGCCTAGGCGGCTGAATTTTAGAAGTAAAACTACTTTACGCACGCTTGACTTGGGGAGTAGGCTGGTGAATGAGTGACGAGAGCGTTACAAAAAGTGTAATCGGGCGATGCGAACGGAAGTTGAGAGGGAGATATAAGTTAGTGAAGATAGTAAGAGAGAGAGTTACGTATCGTATATTACTGTAGGGGCAAGAGAGAGAGGTGCAAGCACACATTTTCTTTATCTTCCTCTCGTAGCCAATGCATGAAAAAAGGAGTTTTACTTGAGTCATGTGGTCTAAAGCACACTCGTTTCACTGCACAAATGAATAGCACTCTAAAATATGAGTAAGTTCTCAAGGGAAACAATATATAAGAAATGCAGCGATATGTTTACAAAATTTTGCAAGTCGTGAAAATGCTCCATACATAAGTCGTACCTAACTGTGATCTCACTTCATTCCTTTAGAATATTGTTTATTTAATTTTGTTTCATCGACATTTCTCTACATTTGCTTTTAAATTTACGCAGCCAATTGAGTAATTACTCAGCCCCCTGTCGGGACTATCCACTATTATTGCTCGCTCCTGGTCGCCGCCAGAACTCTACACGACGGACGACCCACATATCGTATCGCGCGCGAGGCGAGGGGGGGAGTGATTAGCGCCTGATGATTACTGTCCAGCACTCTATACTTCATCATCATCAGCCCGACAATCGACTAGATTTATAAAACATCAATGGGTACGACACGGTCGGATATAGAACGAGTTTGAAACAAACGAAGTCTACACACATTCAGCTAATATCGTATGTAGATTTCATTTGTCTCAAATCCTTTTACTAGTTGATCGCGCAACAGAAAATTTATCAGCAGTAGGTAATATCAAGCTATCGCAGTGACGGTTTTGCGTTGCAATAAAAGATAGTTATTTCATAAATATCGACGAGGAGTTTGATTCTGCAGGGATTTTATTCTTAAGAAACGTCACCAACACTTTGAACGGAATTTTATAAAGTTGATAAAATGTTAGAAATTTCAGGCGGACAATACTCCGTAGGACGTAATTGTTATCGCTTAAATCTCGTTTGGATTTTCATGTGTTATTCAGAGTCAGCGCGTTGACCGAACCGAGATTAAATCTAAAATAGTTAAGAGAATTGGGCTTCAGTAAACAGATACGTAGATAATGCCCTAAAAGAAACGCAGCAAAACCTATGTTATATTATATTTAATTTGAATACTCGTAGATAAGGGGAACTTTATAATATTTAATTACATACACAATAGGTACATTTGTACATTAGTTTAACATTACTCATTATTTGCATATTATGTACCACAAAACGTGGATAATATTAATTACATAAGTGTGGCTACAGATTAATAAAGTTTCTTCGGTGTGTCCGCCCGTATTACGTGGGTCTACCATCAGGACCAACAGTGATTTTTGTATAACATAGAATAATTGCAGTTTATGACCAATTTTTAGATTAGAAGAATCTATGTATCTCGAAGATAAAAGATAGTATTTATTTTTTATTTTATTATATTTTTTATATATAAATTTTATATTAATTTTTTTCTCACCGTTGCATAAGCAGTAAATCAGGTGTTTAAAATATATTTATTATATTAATCTAGCCTTTACGGTATTCATACGGAAGAATTAGACGTGGTATAGAGGTTTTGACGGGCACATCATAATCCTGTTTCGGTCCGCGCGCTGTCTCACTCGCTCACGCGCGGTCGACGCGTGTGCGAGCGCGATACGCGACCGAATCGGGATTAAAATCACAAATAGTTACGAGAATTGTGCTTCAGAATGACTGCTGCATTTGCTGTCGTGCTATCAAAACATTGATATTTTGCTGTCCTGACAATTTATTACACTACAGCATTATGCTGTCCACAGTGTCAAATGCGGAATATCTGCTGTGCACGCTGTCCCGAACTCAAAACATTAATATTTTGCCGTCCGGCAGTGTCACACTCACATTTTCAACACAAATGTCGAGTTTTTGGTCTGAATACGCTAAATATGTAACACAATCCTAGCGGGCCTTTGAAAGTGTTTACACAATATGTAGCGAATAACACATTACGTAATGACTAATGCGCTTATTAGTTTTGTGAAAGGGAGTTAGTTAGTTATTAGTATCTATTTGTTGACCGCGATTTAAAGAATTCACGCGGAATTTATTTTTCCGCGAAAAAAGTAGCCTATGTCCTTTCCCGTGGTCTACTCTATATCCGTAACAAATTTAATCAAAATCGATCCAGTAGTTTTGGCGCCTATTCAATGCAAACAAATATACAAACAAACTAAATAATCTATCCTCTTTGTAATACTAAGTACTAGCTTTTGCCCGCGGCTTCGCCCGCGTGGTTGAGTGTTCTTGGAGAAAAAACTTCTTCAGCAAATAACTCTACTCACTGCAATATACTTCTGGATACAATATTGGAAAGGGTTTCCTACCGGCCTCTATTTCGTAGGGTTGAGCCAGCGTTTGCAATGTAAGCGCAAAAAAATGTGTTTATTTACGACATTAGAAACCTCTAAAATTATCAGTGTTTCTGTATATCACTATATTATGCATGTTTTATACATACATATAAACCTTTCTCTTGAATAACTCAATTAAAAAACCCGCATCAAAATCCGTTGCGTAGTTTTAAAGATCTAAGCATACATAGGGACAGACAGAAAAAGCGACTTTGTTTTATACTATGTAGTGATAGTACTGAAGCGTTACTTAGTTAAGAGGCTCTCAAGTCACTTACGGTCTCGTGAGTCCGCCAAGCGGGGTTAGTGATTCTCTATCTGTATAATGTAGCCTCAGTACAACTACTCCAGTAAGTCTCCCCAATACAACAAACGTGATTTTTTTGCTGTTTTGTACGGATCCCTTCGGGCGCAAGCCCCACTCGCACTTGGCCCTTTTATGTATGTAATGCGGGAGGATGTAGCCTTATCTAAAAGTAGGGATATTTACCAAGCACTTATAATCAATGTCAACTACCATTTTGTTAATATTAGAATTATGAACTAAATAACTCATAAGGCTGTATATTTACAAGATAGGTGTTTTGATGAAATATCAATGTTAAAAAAATTCAATATTTCATACAAGGTGAAATGGTTTTTATGAAATTCAATATTTCATAAAAACGGTGAAATTCGGTATGCCACGGGAACACTGCATTTTTCGGGATAAAAAGTAGCTTACGAGTATACGATAATCCAGAGCTTAAACTACTAGACTAGGTACCACACCAAAATTTCATCCAACAAACATCTATCCATGCATCCATCTATGCATGCATCCATCTATCCATGCATCCATCTATCCTCACAAACTTTCACATTTATAATAATAGGTAAAAGAAGCACAATATTATATGTTGTAATTAAAGTTTTAAAATTGTAGACTTAGTAGTTCGATCGGTGTTCAACAGATGGCGGTAATATTTTATTGTAAGATTTCTCTTGCTAATGTTTGACATGGCTTATCCTCAGTTTCATAACTGTATGGTAGAGACTGCAGAGTGTGGAGGTGACGCTCACGTAAGGACCTTAGAGAGTCATATCCTTTGGAGTTCGTTGCTGTTTTAATTGAGTGTTCGTTTATTTATTATTTTATTAAATGGACAGACGGATCGCCTGATGGTAAGCGATTACCGCCGCCCGTGGACACCCGCGTCACAAGAAGAGTTGGGCCTCCGGTAACCTCACCCACTCGCGAAACACAACGCAAGCGTTATTTCACTCCGGTTTTCCGTGAGGTCCATTAATACCGCGGCGTGGCTCTCCAACAATAAAGATTGGAGTGCTGGTGTCTGTTATAAATTTGTATATAAATCGTAGTAAGTAGGAACGTATTCAGTTCTTACATAATTGTACGTTACTTACGTGATGACGTTACGTTTACGCCGCTGTCAAATGTTCCTGCCAGGCCCCCTCGGGGGTAAGCAGGAGCAATTGACAAGTACGTAATCGTAAAGTTATCGAAAGAGAATTGTACGAAACTTATGACAGCGCCCATACAATTCAATTGACTCTGCTCGGGTGTACTCGGGTGTACTCGGGTGTACTCGGGTGTACTCGGGTGTACTCGGGTGTACTCGGGTGTACTCGGGGTACAGGTTGTAGTGTTACGTCGTGTCGCGGCTCGTGGCTCGCCGTCGCGTCGGGAAGCTGACTAATTTCATGTGAATTAAAGTATTCAATCTTTAACTACTTATAAACAGTTACTTATAAATAGTTTTCTGATTTAACAGCATCAGTTTAGATTGTTTACTACGGCCCGGCGCGGCCGGTCAGCAGATTGATGTTCGATCTATATTTAGTAGTTCTAAGTACAGCTTATTCCGGCTGTTGTGGTTAACAACACGTTCTCCTCCTGTACACGAAACAGAGCCGTTCCGTGAAACGCAGATGTTCGAATTTAAACGGAATGGCGGCTTGGCAATAATAATAATTAATAACTTTTGCATACATGTTTAGATAATTGATTAAAAGTAGTCTATGTGTTAATCCAGAGCTTAAACTACTGCCATACCAAATTTCATCAAAATACGTTCAGTAGTTTTTGCGTCATAGAGTGACAAACTTCCATCCCAAATTATGTAACGTAAAAAAATTTGAATTAAATAGTAACTCAAATTAAAAATAGAAAATTAATAAATGTAAATAAAACTCTAACAGAGGTGTAAACAAATATAGAAAGAAACAGGATGGTAATGTACGGAAATGTGTCTAAATAGCCATATAAAATATACTTAAATAATTAAATAGTGAGAAGTAAATGTGTAAAAGCAAGAATGTTAAATTAAGAGAACAAGAAGGTAAAGATAATAGAATTGAATTTTAATAAGAAAATAAAATTAATGTAATAAAATAAAATGTGAAAATCGACAAGTAAACATATAAACAAAAATAAAATATAAGTAGAAGAAAATAAGATAGTAGAAGAAAAACTGTAATAGTAGATATGTAGATTAGAATGTAGAATTGTGGAATTAAAATAAGCAGAGACAGGCAAGAAAGTAAGAATGGATATAGAAAATAAGAGCAATGTAAAGAAACAAAATGTGGAACTGAGTAGTAATATAATGTAAAGAAAGTCGAAGGAAATTGGGATTAAAGCATCAAAATGTAACATTGTTTAGTAAATAATAATAAAAACGTATGTAAAAAACAGGACAAGTAGAAAATATAATAAATAGGCCCCCAGAAGTCGTAATTTCCAATTCCATGCCAGCTTGCGAAGTAGAGTCTGGCTCGTCTCGAGCAGTTGAGTCGAACCTTTACTGACATTTAAAGGTCCTGAACTTTGTTGCGACACCGGCGTGCAACCTCAGCGAACGGGCAGACTGAGCGCCTGGTGGAAAGGGATTGATGTTTAACATAACAACAACGGTACCGGCGGGCCCGGGAAAAGTCCGAGCACTGAAAATAGAACTCTGCGCTAATACAATAGAACACATGTGTGTCGAGCTGTCATATTTGGCATTGGCATTTGACTTGGCACTCGTGCGTTCGATTTTCAGCTCTATTGCATTAGCGCAGAGTTTTATTTTCAGTGCTCTTTATTTTCCCCGGCCGTACGGATTCCGGACAATACAGTCCCAGCCTAAGTGCGTTTACATTTTCCCCGGTAGTCCTCCAATACCCTAACCAGCACTATTACTGGATGCCGCGTCGGTTTTTCTGTTGGATCGTGCATCGTGCTGGAGCCTAGCTCTCCCCTACAGTTAATATGATGTAGTAATAAATCAATCGACACTCCCACTCCCTACAACTCGTCGTAATAAAAACAGGGACTGTAACAAATTAAATCTACATACACGATATGTCAACTGATCATATTAATACTGCGTTTGTCTCAGTCCCTGTCTTTGTACTCCTGTCGTTATATACCCCTCAACTCTCCCCTCTTTCCCTCCCCCCGCGGCCTCCGGCCATAAATCAGCAGTATGGCCGCCGCGTTATTTCCACTACATTGCCCGTGAAGCGGTGGTCGTATGCCGCTCGGTGCTGCCGGTATTGTACTATCAGGGAATCTAATTCATAAGCAGTTTGCCTGTTGTCACAATATTTAGTTCATATTATATTATTAATAGTATTGTCACTGCACGCCGTCACTGGAATTTTAGACATTGTTTTTCAGTTATACATATATCTATCTATATATATCTTTATATCATATGTATATCTTTTCTAATCAAAAATATTTGGCAACAAAAAAAATCGGCCAAGTTGGGAACTGGCAGACCGACCGTTTTAATATGAAACTTTTATGTTCCTAGCGATCTACTCGTACAATAATAGTCCTATGCTTGTACTTAATGAAAAGAGTTTACGACGATCAACGCTAGCTCTAATAGTTCAGTTAGTTTATATGATAAGTAGCATTTTCCCCCGTTTCCGGCCGCGTAAATATTGTATTCATTGTACCACGGGAACATTGGAGTTTTTCGGGATAAAAAGTATATAATATAAGCCTATGTGTTATTCCAGAGCATAGCCTACTACTATTCCAAATTTCATCAAAATCCGCTCAGTGGTTAATGCGTGAAAGAGTAACAAACATGCATAATCCATCCCTGCATCCTTCCTCAAAAACTTTCACGTTTATAATAAGTAGGAGGATTGATTGTCCAAATACAGATTTTTTTACAGTTAAAGATAACACGAAATACATTTCGAATGATAATACTTATTAAATTTCGGTTCCTTTCAAAAATGTATTCGTGGCTCCAAGTGGAAGCGCCGCTACCATGGCGACGGCACGAGATTTGATTTATCTACGGCAGTTAATGTGCAATATTCATCTCCCTGCCGGTTCACCGGCTATCCGGTTTGCTGGCCTTGCGGATTGCAGGGTGGCCGGTTATGCCACGCGTCCGGGTCTCCGAACGTCTTGTTTGCCCAGGGTCCGGTTTGTCTAAGGGACCGGGTAACGGGTTCTATTCCGGCGTTCATTAAATTATTTGTTGTTACTAAACAATGAATTTTGGGAGCATTGCGTTGTCCCTATTATTTTGGTAATTTAAAAATGGCCATCGTGACTTGTAACAGTAAGATATTGTGTTGTCTCCATATGGCTATCGTAATTTTATTATGTTTACATGACTGTATTACTGTCAGTAAAAAAATCGATGTATCCGATTTAAATTAAATTCTGATTTATTTCACGCATAATATTATTGGCTATAATGCTCTGTGGACAAAATAAACTCCAACCAGGAGTCTAGGTCTTCATTGTAAAAGCATAATAATACGCGCGAATGAAAATCCCGCGGAAACCGTATATGTTTCCGTGATAACAAATAGCCCACACCCTCCCCCGTTGATTCTATTCTATTCTATATCTGTGCAAATTTCATCAAAACAGCTCTCGTAGTTTCGGAGCCTATTCAAAGAATCAAATCTTTCCTCTTTATACAGTGTATTTTTATCCGAATGCTTAACGCAACATTAGGTACATAAGTAGGTAATAATAGTATGCATAACTTAAATTTTCGTAATTTATAGAAAAATGTGTTACATTACCCGAACTAACAGCTCTGAAAATAGAACTCTACGCTAATGTAAATACAGCTCAATATCGAACACACGGCAGCAATTTAAAAACTCGACGCTAGTGTGTTGGGTTTTGAGCTCTATTGTGTAATCAGCATAGAGTTTTATTTTCAGCGCTGTTTCTTTCCGGCCGGAGAGATTCCGGATAATGTAGTGTTTGAGACAAAGTTGAGACTTTGCTTTGGATGGACTAAGTCTTGACATTCTAGCCTGTGATTTAAGGAGTCCTTCACGTTAAGAAACTTTTCCGAATGGAGCCGGATCAAGTCTCCAAATCTTTAAAACCCCACATTTTAATACTCCTCACAATCTGTTAAAATCAGGTCGTATATTAGCGAATTAGGCTAACTCGGTGTTTAGGCGCCGGTCACATTACTAAATATAACCCAAGTGTGAAGCGGGCCAGCGCCTGGCTGCCGTCACATGGGCTACTGAACAGATGGGCCGCATTCCTAAAACCAAATTATGAAATGTATTTTATAACCAAATTATTTGAAGGAAGCATCGTACCAAAAGTATCACTCGTTGCAAAATATTTAAAATGCGTTTTAAAAAACAGGTAGGGTGATTGATGATGATGATAGTTAGATGGTGGACAAACAAGGTCTACACACGGTAGCGTGTCAAGCCAAGTTCAAGCCAACAGACCTGGCGAGCAGGACCGTGTGTATTGATACAGTTTATACGAACCATTTGGAGCCACTTTTGACCCACTCATAACTCAAAAATGAGATCGCATTTCTTTTATCGCTGAAGCTAACAATTGATTGTTTATACAAATAAATAATATAGAAGTGTATTTTTGTAATTAAATTAACAGCTTTTCACTTAATACAATATATAACAGTAAATACGGTGCTTGCAATACAACATTAAAAAAAAACAAAAATTGTCAGTGTGTCTGTCTGTCTGTTTGTTCCGGCTATATGTAGCTGTATGAAACGGCTGGACCGATATTTACGGGACTTTCACTGGCAGATAGCTGATGTTATAAGGTGGAACATAGGCTACTTTATCTTAGGGTTCCGTTTTGCGTGAGTCTTACACAAACGAAGTTGCGGTATCTAGCTACTAGGATTATAAGCTTTAAATATAAATTTTAATAGGATGGGATAAAGAGTTATGTAAAACGGCACGACGCTGCCGATTGGACGAGAGGCAGTGTACTGTATGGCTACTATAAGTTATATCAAACACAATTAATTTTCCTTTCCCTACTGCTCCAATATAAACGCGAAAGCAAATTTTCGTAATGATGTCGTAAGATTGTAAGCGACATTAGTCAGTCTCAATTATGAGGAAACCCCATTTTCTATTAAGTAGTGCGTTTTATTAGTAATTGCTGAAGGGGGAGGGAGAAGCTGTAATAATGGTGGGGATCATTGATGTACCATAATATTATGATGTCGGAATATCGCAATTCGCATAGTACACAAACTATTGTATCCGCTGTAAAGACCGACCTGAAACAATAAGAAGTCGAGTTTCTATTTAGTAGTAAATGAACTTTCTGAGGAGAAGTAAAAGGCGAGACACTGTTTCCATTCACGTTTCTTGAGCTTCTCGCCGATAGCCTAAATGGGCCGACTGTTACTAAACTACCTAAACTTTATAAATGAAGCTTTTGTCCAAGGCTCCGCCCGCGTAAATACAGTATCCCACGGGAACACTGCACTTTTTCGGGATAAAAAGTAGACAATGTGTGAATGCAGAGCCTAAATAAACTACTTTATGATGCGTGCTATCCGTAAAAATCTTGCCAAATGTCATTAAAATCCGTTAAGTAGTTTTTGCGTGAAGGAGTTACCAACATCCATCCTCACAAACTTTGACATTTATAACAATGATAGTAGTAGGTTAATGCTGTCATACTTGATTTTTAAGAGCTGACGTTTGCCAGCAGCAAGTACGACGAAATATTAAAAATTAACCATTATGGCCCTTGCACTCTTTGTCCTTCCGCAAAACTGTGGACTTTACATGCGAGTAAACCTAATCTTCATTATACTGTTATACGACATTTTCATGCGGCATCCCAGCTACGGTACGTCGATGTCCGGGGTCCGGTAATGAAGGGGGTATTAGTGAGTTTCGTGGCAACCGACGGCGACATAATGATGATTTATTTGTTCAGTACTTAGGAGTTAGGAGCCGAGTGTTTTGACAATAATTCCCCGATTATTACAGCGGAGTGCTGCAGCTCGCTCCACAGATTGTATAATAGATATCATCGTATCATCTGTAATGTAGGAATTAGGTGCTATCGAACAAGTTGCCGCTCGACCAAGCGTAAGATGAAAATCGCTTAACAGCGCCGTTGAATCGTGCACTCGCGTGCAAATACGTAGTTCAACCGTGTCTGCAGCCGTCGCGGTCGTCCTAGTGCAAAGGAAACTGTTTAAAACTGGCCGAGCAGGACTATGTAGTTTTCTACATATGGTACTGCTAACTCCCTTAGATCTGCTGAAAGTTTCATCTCGTTTAGAGGCGGGATGTAAACAAACGTCATACCTATAATTTTTTACTAACAATTCATCCCGACTACGTAAATTATAGTATAGCCTGTTACCCGTTGTTACAAATTGTATTGAAACCATTCATTAACATCGGATCAGTAGCTTAGGCGCTATGGTGGAACAAACATACATAAAAACATACATACATGAATACAAACTTAGGGCTTTTCATCTGCTATTGGATGATTAATACAGTATTCTCCGAGCGAAGTAACCACTCTTGAAGTACTGTAGTGCCCGAGACAGGTGGTTTTTAAATATCCTATGGTTGCCCAAGCACATACGGCATTCTCCCAACACAGTCAGCCTAGTCGAGAGGAATGACTGGTCAATACGTCTGGGGCCAACCGTGTGCGGGTTTCCTCACGATGTTTTCCTTCACCGTTGGAGCGTCCGTACAATGTACTTGAGATCTGAAAAAGTCTCATTGGTGCACGGCACAACCTGGGTATCGAACCTGCACTCTCTCGAGTGCGAATCAAACGGTCTAAGTACTGGGTCACGGAGCTCTTACACGCATACAAAGACTGCCAAAATCGTTACCCTCCCTTTTGGCTTGGCCACATTCAAACATTTTAGCTACATACATAATATTCTGTTCCTACTTAAAATCAGTAGTGACGATACTGACTATGTCGATAATACTATCATCAGCTGATTTGTCTATAATGAAGATTTTTACGATGATTAGTAAAATACGTTTAGAACAGTGGTGGGAAAGCGTATCGATAAAGCGGTGACGTGCTGGGACGTGGCCACGTGGGCCATTAACTCCACGAGCCGCGGGCAGATCGCCGATAGCTGGTGACCTGCTAACGTCTCTCATTTTATGGCTAGGGATGTGCCTGTATCGATTGTCGATAACTTTTCCGTATACGTATATACAGCTTTATCCGTATACGCTAATCCGGAGCTTTTATCCCGAAAAAGCGCGGTGTTCGCGTGGGATGTGTATATTTACGCGGGCGGAGCCGCGGGCAAAAGCTAGTAATTTATTACATGACTACGGCGAAACCAAAAGGAAGGGTAATGATTTTGACGGTCTATGTATGTATGTATGTATGTATGTATGTATGTATGTATGTGTGTAATGTGTGTGTTTGTTCCATCGTAGCGCCTAAACTACTGCGCCGATTTTAATAAATGAGGTGTCAATAGATTCGTAATAATAGCCCGGGTAACATAGGCTATATAATTTACGGATTTTTGTCGGATTAGAGTTTTTATAAAAATTGTAGTTATGAATCTTTCAGTGGCGAAGGCCCGACTAACGTGCAGCACAACACTAGCCTGTCTCCTCGCGTCTTCGCTGATGCGCCTTTACGACGTTGTTCAACCATTACGGGCCAGAGTGAAGTGATAAGGAATAATTATTATCGTAAAAGTGTATGCGGGGCCATGTTAGCGCGTCTATTAATTTTATATAGCCTATCTCAGGAAGTTATCGGGCTATCACCAGCAGACGGAACTCGGGAGATGGGACTTATCAGCACGCACGGTCAGCCATAGCAACAGGAGTGAACAATAAGCTATCAGCACGCTGCACGAGCAGTCCTCACAACAAAATTACACGGTCAGCCATAGCACCACGAGTGAACAATAAGCTATCAGCACGCTGCACGAGCAGTCCTCACAAGAAAATTACACGGTCAGCCATAGCAACAGGAGTGAACAATAAGCTATCAGCATGCTGCACGAGCAGTCCTCACAACAAAATTACTCGGTCAGCCATAGCAACAGGAGTGAACGATAAGCTATCAGCACGATGCACGACCAGTCCTCACAACAAAATTACACGATCAGTCATAGCAACAGGAGTGAACAATAAGCTATCAGCACGCTGCACGAGCAGTCCTCACAACAAAATTACACGGTCAGCCATAGCAACAGGAGTGAACAATAAGCTATCAGCACGCTGCACGAGCAGTCCTCACAACATAATTACACGGTCAGCCATAGCAACAGGAGTGAACAAAAAGCTATCAGCACGATGCACGAGCAGTCCTCACAACAAAATTACACGATCAGTCATAGCAACAGCAGTGAACAATAAGCTATCAGCACGCTGCACGAGCAGTCCTCACAACATAATTACACGGTCAGCCATAGCAACAGGAGTGAAAAATAAGCTATCAGCACGATGCACGAGCAGTCCTCACAACAAAATTACACGGTCAGCCATAGCAACAGGAGTGAACAATAAGCTATCAGCACAGCAGAGTAGGATGGGGGCTTAACCCCCAGATAGTTAAAACAATATATATGGCCGTGATAGAGCCGACTATTTTGTATGCATCGGAAGCGTGGGCACCCACCGTGGAAAAGATAAGGGTCCAAAAAAGGCTCAAATCCGTCCAACGGGGTTTTGCCCAGAAGATTTGCAGAGCATATCGGACCGTCTCCCTGAACTCTGCGATGCTGTTGGCTGGGATACTCCCTCTTGATCTCAGGATACTCGAAGCTTCGAGGCTCTATGAGATCAAGAAGGGAGTACCGCACCCGGCGTTGAAAGACAGGGAGGTGGAACGAATGGCTCCAGCGATTGAGGACCCACATCCGGCAAAGCAGGTAGAGCTGAGGTTCGGGTTGGTAGATGAGGACTCGTATGCAGACGTGGTTAACAGCCACGTCCATAGGATCTATACGGACGGCAGCAAGATTGAGGGTCGAGTCGGAGCCGCACTCTCCGTATGGATGGGTGAGGTCGAGACGAAGGCCGTCAAGCTTGCGTTGCCGCCGTATTGTACCGTCTACCAAGCCGAGCTTCTAGCGCTCCAGAGAGCAGTAAGTATAGCCTGCAAGAGTGGAATGGCGAAGGTCGGTATCCTTAGCGATTCCAGATCGGCTCTCCAGGCCGTCACTCTTAGTTCCCCTCATCCCCTGGCAGTGCAAACAAGGGAGGCCCTCTGAAAAGCTGTATCGCAGAGGCGGGAGGTCTCCCTGTTTTGGTATAAGGCGCACGCAGGGTTGAGAGGGAATGAGAGGGTTGACGAATTAGCCAAGGAGGCCGCGCTGCGATTGAAAAGGAAGCCTGACTACGATCTGTGTCCTGTTTCATTCGTCAAGCGTATCTTAAGAGAGGATACGGTTGAGGAATGGGACAGGAGATACGAAGTGGGAGGGACGGCCGGAACCACGAAGCTCTTTTTCCCAAGCGCTGCTGCTGCATACAAGATAGTCAACAAAATAGACATAACACACCACACTACACAGATACTGACTGGACACGGCGGGTTCGCCTTCTACTTGAACAGATTCAAGTTGAAGGAGGACCCGTCGTGTTCATGTCAGCCAGGAGTTGAGGAGACGGTTCCTCACCTGTTACTCGAGTGCCCGATTTTTGCTAGCAGTAGATATGATACTGAGCAAGAATTGGGCATATCGATTACGGGTGAGAGCCTGTCTTCCATCCTGGGGGGAAAGAAGAGGGAAGTTTTTCTCTCTTACTGTAAAAACATCGTAAACTGTGTAAATAAGAAAAACTGTGATATATTGGTGTTATATCAGTGTAGGCTCTAGATTAAGTTTTTAAATTGTGATAGTAAGGTTAAGTTAAATATGTGTGCCGTTGTTTTATTTTGACATTTTTAATTGAATTGTGTTCGTATATATTGGAATCATTATTTATTGATTTTATTTTTATTGACATTTTGAATTTAAATTGTATGGTATATTAACGAAAAATTTTATTGGATTTTATTGAATTTTTCTGTGTTTTAAATTGTATAAATATCTGGTTTTTTACATTGACTTATTACTCAATGTAAAAAACCGACAAGTACATAGTTACAAGTTACTATGTAAGAAAATCAACTGTATATATAAAATATATAAGTAAATAGCAGAAATATAATTTCTGGTTAGCCACTTCCCTGCGTCTTGGCACCCCCCACGTCGTCCCCCATCGCTGTGTTTGTGGTGCAAATGTGGACAGCCTCGGACACCACGGGCTGTCCTGTCAACGAAGCGCCGGCCGCATCTCCCGACATCACTGCCTGAACGATCTCATCCGTCGAGCTCTTGTCACCGCCGGAGTGCCAGCTGTGCTGGAACCCTCTGGTTTGGCGCGCGACGATGGCAAGAGACCAGACGGTATGACCCTGGTCCCTTGGAGAGTGGGACGGGCTCTTGTATGGGACGCTACTTGCGTCGATACACTTGCTCCGTCCCATGTCCAGGGCACCTCGAGTTCTGCAGGTGCGGCCGCCAATCAGGCGGAAAACCTCAAGCGGCGCAAATATGAGAACCTTAGTGGGGATCTCATATTTGAACCGTTTGGGGTTGAAACCTTAGGTACATGGGGTCTGGGTGCGCACAAACTTTTCGGAGAAATCTCCAAAAAACTCATTGAGGCCACCCGAGACCCCAGAGCCGGAACCTACCTGGCCCAGAGAATAAGTATCGCAATCCAGCGAGGAAACTCTTTGAGCCTTCTAGGTACTCTGCCTGGTGGGGACGACCTGGGAGATTTCTTTGTTTTGTAGCATTTTAATTTTTGGAGTAGTTATTATTTTTTTAGTACTTACCTACTTTTATGGTACAATTGATTTTGTTATCATAACTAGTTTTTTAATTCTTCTTTTTTAATATTGTAATGTGAACCTTATGTTTTTACCAATAAATTGAGTAAATAGCAGAAATATATAAAAATGAATGTATGCAATAGACGCAATAGATATAACAAGGAAGTTGCAAGTATTGTAAATGTTTTAAGTTAAAAAAGAAAAAGAAAAAATGTATAAGACCTAGATATAAGATATTTAAAAAATAGAAAAAGAATGAAACAGAAAATAGAATAAAAAAGAACACAACAAGCCCTGATACTGTTAGGCGGATGAAAAAAGAAACAGGAGTGAACAATAAGCTATCAGCACGCTGCACGAGCAGTCCTCACAACAAAATTACACGATCAGTCATAGCAACAGGAGTGAACAATAAGCTATCAGCACGCTGCACGAGCAGTCCTCACAACAAAATTACACGGTCAGCCATAGCAACAGGAGTGAACAATAAGCTATCAGCACGCTGCACGAGCAGTCCTCACAACAAAATTACACGGTCAGTCATAGCAACAGGAGTGAACAATAAGCTATCAGCACGCTGCACGAGCAGTCCTCACAACAAAATTACACGGTCAGCCATAGTAACAGGAGTGAACAATAAGCTATCAGCACGCTGCACGAGCAGGCATCACAAAAAAAATTCACGGTCAGCCATAGCAACAGGAGTGAACAATAAGCTATTTAATAGTTTTAAGATCGAGCTTTTTCTGCCTTCTCTTAATTTGAAGGCCTAGCTTAGATCAAAATTACGTTTAGCAGTTATAATCGTTCTCACATTTTGTATTGAAAAGTTCAAAACTATAACCCGACTACGCAAATGATATAGCCTATGTTACTACGACGAATGTATTGACACCTCATTCATTAAAATCCTGATCAGTACAGGCGCTACGGTGGAACAAACATACATACAAAGACTAACAAAATCATTACCTTCGCCGTAGTCGAGTAAAGATCATTTAAAAGAATTTTCTCGGTCATTTGCAGAGGGATTTCATTCAAAACATGTAAATATTAAATAATAGATTATATTTTTGTAATGTGTATAAAATTATCGTGTGTATGTAATTATAATTATTTGTTACAGATCTCCTCGGAAACGGCTCGACCGATTTTTATGAAATTTTGCAGGTGTATTTGGTAGGTATGAGCTATTCTGATATTGCGTAAACAATTTTTATGCCCCTAAGTGGTAGGGTTGACCCACCCTAATCTTTTAAGTAATTCCCGAACCGAGTCACATGCGGCAACCTGTATTTTGTCTAAACCAAAATATAATCGGGCGTCTTTTTAGGGTTCCGTACACAAACGGTAAAACGGGACTCTATTACTAAGACACCGCTATCCGTCCGTCCGTCACCAGGCCGTATCTCGTGAACCGCGATAGTCAGACAGTTGAAATGTTCACAGATGATGTATTCGTTGCCGCTATGACAACAAATACCAAAGAACAGAATAAAATAAATATTTAAGGGGGCTCCCATACAACAAACGTGTTATTACCGGTTTGTACGGAACCACCAGTGCGCGGACCGGCTCGCATCTGGCCGGTTTGTTATCTCCGGCTCCGAGGAGAGAGTTGTATGTTGTATGTACGCAGCATACAAATTGTATGTTTATTTTAATGTATTTTGTATGTGAGCACTGGTCAGATAAATATTGCTTTGTTATGTTTTTGTTGAGATTTACACCAGAGAGTTATTAACTTAGTACAGGAAAACCAATTTGCTAATGGTTTAGACAATCTTCGTTTTTCTATAGATATTGACAGAAGATGTATGAAAAATGACAACTGTCAAAAACCATTAAACCTAAACTGCTAACTTATCTATATGCAATACTAGATTACGCGGGAGCCGTACATTTTGCAGCGACAAAAAGTTGTTAAAGTTCCCTCCCGTAGATATCGTGTATAGGCTTCGAAACTACTGGACCGATTTTGATGAAATTTGGCACAGATATAGAGTAGACCACGGGGAAGGACATAGGCTTTATTGCGGCATAATGCACGGTTCCTGCAGAATTCCTTTTGCGCGTACGAAGTCGCGGGCAACATTTAGTATAACATACAGATAAGTAGCATATAATGTTATATATTGTAGCATAGCTACATTTTTAACGCATTATTATAGCTGATACCGAGGCTTATAGCGTCATCTATTAGCTGTTGTTGATATTAATAATAGCTAATTTATGCTAGACAACGCCATCTATTGGCAAACCTTTCTAACTGGAGCTTAATTTCCAATATTTCTTATTGTGGCATTTGGATTACGCATTACCGCTAGTTGTCAGTTAAAAAAAACATACTAACAGTAGGGGTATATAAGGACTGTCGCGAGATGACAGTGCCTTTTCGTTGCTGAATCCTTTTGCTCAAGTTTTTCTAGATACAAGTGTATCTTATATTCTTAATCCCGTGTTCACGGTGAGTTTTCTTTTATATCTTTGTTGTGAATATTTGGTAAATCACGCTTGTAATTAAAACACACTATTCTTTCCTGTAAATTAGCACCATTGTAAAATTAGTTATCAACAATTTGATTGGCCACGTGTTCATTTATAGTTTCATTTTTCCGATCTTGCATTTTTAGAATATTAGGATGTTTGTATCATACAAATTGTCCTTAATATCATCTTATCTTTTTATTTTTTGCCTACCCATTATTTTGTGATGGTCACACAGCCCGTGATTTTGATCTTTGGGGTTAAGATCACGCTGTGTGACGGGACTCCTACCCACACGTTTATCATGAATTTTCTATACATCGGGTTAAAGGCACCGTTATACAAGGACTATTGGCTATTTTCCCACAACCGGATTTCTGAGGCCGCTAAATATTCCGGACTGAACTTCTGGTTTTGGAATCAGTCTGCACCGCCGATTGGTTGACCTACCTCGCGGTGAACAGCGGGAAACTACCCGAAGTTGGAGCCCCAGTTCGCTCTCGCCACGTGCCACACTCCTGGACGCAGCTAAGTTCCCACGTGGTTTAAAGCCCCTTCGATACCCACAGACACCAAGAGGCTAAACCAGATCCTTCGGCCTTCTGCCCACGCCCCTTATTTTTCTTAATATATATATTGTCACGGGAAATACCTCTTTTATTTTAATTTAACCCGTAACAATATGTCACGCATGGTATTCGCTAATGGTATTTATAACGGATGTTCATTGTTCAGGGGACTTAGCAGGAACATTTGACAGCGACGTAATTGTATGGACTCTGTCATGATTTTGAAAGATTTTCATAACGTTACGTTTACGCCGCTGTCAAATGTTCCTGCTAGGCCCACAAGTGTCTAATTTTGGTCTAGACGAAATAAAAATGACGGTAGGTACGTAAGAACTATAATTATTAGTAACACCAAACTTTGTCTAAAGCCTGAATGCGATTTGTTTAATGTTTTAAAGTGCTTAATACTTTTATAGAAACCGAGTTGCCTGACTCCCACTACTGTTGTATCCAGCTGTACTGTTGTGTCCAGCAGTACTGTTGTGTCCAGCAGTACTGTTGTGTCCAGCAGTGGGACTCGTGTATCTCAAATTAAGTATCTCTCAACTTAAGTAATTAATAACGTGTCGGCCCATAAACTTCATCAGCTTACTTTAACCGTGCGGAGGTGTCGTTTACGACTCGCAATAAAAAGTAAAGACCATTGAATATTAACAAGTGGAAAGTACAATTATGTAGATGAGCCGTGCCCCCACGACCCAGCATTGGGCCGCAGTGGGCGACCGTAGCGGGCAAGTGACCACTGGACTGTGTCTCCGCTCGTTGTCAAACGATACGATTAGATTTCAGATGTTATCGTGAGGTAATAAAAAAGTAGCGAAGGGTTACTTTTTTGGGTGGCGCAGCATACGGTGTTGGATTGTATATTTTGGAAAATCTTTATATATAAAAGGCAAAGCTGATTGACTGGTGTATTAACGCACAGGCCAAACGCTTAAGGCTAGAAATTCGAAATTTTGCACACGTATTTCTCACATGACGTAGGCATCCACTAAGGAAGGTTTTTCAAAATTCAACCCCCAAGGAAGTAAAGTAGGGGATGAAATTTTGTATAATCTCTTTATTCCTTAATCTTTTATTCCTTGGACATATTTGCATGATATTTCATATGGATTGAGTACGGAAAAAAGAATGAGTCATGTATTTAGGCGTTTTCTAAGATTCAGACCCTAGTTTAAAATAACTACCACATGCTAGTTTAAAATAACTAGAGACCCTGTGTAAAAAAATTAAAGTTTGAACTTTATAAGGGTTCGTTTGCCTCTTATCTTATTATTCCTGAACGGATTTTGATGAAATTTGGTAACACATAGGCTACTTTTTATCCCGAAAAAGTACAGTGTTCCCGTGGGACATTGTATTTACTCGGGCAAAAGCTAGTATAACATTATAAGTAGCCAGTAAGCAGATATTATTACTTAATAAAACTATATTTGAGCTGTAACACACAACACGCCGACTCAGCTCCACGGCCCACCGCTCCAGATCGGGCCACACAGCGCACAACACTCGCCGCAACGTGACGCGTCACGCGTGTCATGAGTCATGACGTCATGTCATGACTCAGGCAATGTAGCTAAATACTGTAGGCAGTAATTCCATCGACTGGTAGGTGCGGCTCCTAGTGAGCTCCCGGTGGTGCTGACAAGCCAAGTTTTTCATTGGCTCCACGCAAAACTGGCTACAGAACCGAAGACGTGAATTGCTACGAGATTTTTGTACTATTTTGACGCGCCGAATGTAGCAACCTAAAATTTAAAGTGTGTAGCGATAGCAAACCATATTAACTATAGCTATCAGTGGGCATTCATTAGTTTATTTTCGATAGTAATAAAATCTATGGACGCTTCACACCACGTCAATCTGGACCCCCGCTAAGTACCCGAAGAACTTGTGTTACGGGAACTAAAAAACGGGAAGTATATTTAATACTTTTATATTATTTATTTATTTAAGATTTTTACTATGTTAGTGTAAACTTTTCGTTCCCTCGAAGGGGTTCGAATCCGCGACCCCCGGCTCAACCACTGCGCCGCAGAGGTCGTCAATCGTTTCGATGATCCTAAAATGACATGTCGCATGTTGACTTCTAAAAGAGAATGTTGGCCGCGCCTTCGTGCACGCAAAAATAAATCCCGCAAGAACCGTACATGTAGCCGATATAAAAAGTATATCCTATATCCTTCCCGGTGGTCTACTATGTCTGCTAAATCTCATCAAAATCGGTCCAGCGAACTAACAATCTTTTCTCTTTATTAAATTTAGTACAGAAAACTTAGGAGTAAGTAGTAAGAAGAGTAGGAGTAGAGTTATGTTATTTCCCTAATTTTATGCCAGTCTTAACGGTTTTAAATATTGTTTTAAGAACAATTATTGTACACGTACAAAGGGCTACGAGCTGTGATGTTATCTACAAATGAGCACATCCGGCGTTAACGACGCCGCGCGCCGGTAATGTTTCACGCCTTTTGGGTCATCTCCCCCCGCTCCACCTACTGGTCGTGGTGCCGGTCAGCTGTGGGAACTGTGCGGTACCGTATATGCAAAGTGTGTTGTTTCAATAAAAAAAAATAATTAAAGAAGCTTATGTAAAGTCCTCTCTACAATCAGTATTCATGTCCAGTTATTAAAACTTCAATCGATAATGTACAGGATTTATTCTCCTTAAATTATCATAACATGTGTCTCAATTGCCGTCTCTCGCTAGTATTGCCCATCCCGGCGTCCATTCAAAACAAATAACGATACTGAACCTTATATTTTTTTATACAAATTGAACATGACACTTTGACCATTATTTCATATGCCTAAGACATTAACTATAAAATCATTTCATCTCATAACCAAATAGTAATAATTAAAATATATTATTAAACATTAAAACCGTTCATTTTATGTTTACATATTATTATTTAGAAGTATTTGATAAAACCTTCAACTATGTATAAACGTACACTTACGACGGTTAAAACGCGATTATACACATAATCAAGAACATCAGGACATGTCTAAGGGAACACTCCTCCCTAATAGGTTTTTTTTTAAAATCATTCCGATTTCGTTCAAAATAATTATCCTAAAGAGTATTTGGCATGATCTATCATCTTGTCTTGTCGCCTTCAATCACCAATCACCTTGGAGGCCGATTACTCGAAATTGGTCGAATGAAACAAAAAATCGTGTATGAAACCTCGCTTTTATTTGAAAAGATCTATTCACGATGGGGTACAATGAAAAAGAAAATCATCCGCACATCGCATGCATCCCTAAGATATAAAATTATCATTATTTTATTATTTATTATTTATTGTAATATGTGGCAATAACACATTCAACTACCCAACTAAAAAAAACATAAACATCCGTTATTACACAACCTTAGGCAAGTTTTATTACAGTTTCTGTAAACATGGTTTGAAGAGTGTAAATGATTAATAAATAAAAATAATTGGTATTTGTAAGTTGTAAATTCAAATAAATATATTAATTACAGAGTGATGTTGTTGTGTTGTGCCCACAACCACAACCACAACACAGCGGGTCGGAAACGGTATTACAGTTTATACAACACGAGACACAATCTCTATCGGCTCAGCCGGACGGCACGAAACAACAATTTTCAAAAATCCCACCATTATTCAATGAAATTGATCGGGAAACGAGCAGACGGATGATCTATTGGTAGGCGATAGCCACCGCTCATAGACACCATAACACTATAGGAGTTCCCGATCTTTAAAACCCCCCTCAGGCCTCCGGTCACCACACTCACTTTGTAAATATTTCACACCGGTTTTCTGTAAGCCCGCGTTACTCTGATCAAGCCGATCCATTCCTGCCAAAGTAGTGCTCTCTTTTTTTCGACGAAAATTACAAACGATGTATGAAAAACGACGATTACCGAAGGACATTAAGAACGTAGTTGTATTGTACAATGAAGATAAAAATCTCGAAATCTCTTGTAAGTGTGTTATCAACAAACGATAATGATGATTAACTTTTATCGGTCATTCTGTTATCTGCCTGCAAGTTGAAGCTATATTAGCGGCCGTGTACATGACGCTTAGGCAGAGTCTATATTGTCCGTAATCCGGAAGAGGGGGGAAAATTTAGAGCACTGAAAATAGAACTCTGCGCTAATACAATAGAGCTAAAAATCGAACACACAAGTGTCGAGTCAAATGTCAATGTCATATATGACAGCTCGACAATCGACACTTCGATTTTCAGCTCTATTATATTAGCGCAGAGTTCTATTTTCAGTGCTCTGAATTTTCCCGGGCCAGCCGGATTCCGGATCATATAGTGCCAGCCTTATGTGCGCTGCGCCGATTCAAACGGTCCAGTATGAGGACGTAGTGCTGTAGTTATGTCTGCTGTGACATCAGCTACATACACACGCACACACTAACATTTTTGCGATAGTGATATCTTACTAACATCATGCTTTTCGACACGTGCAAAAAGCAATAAATATTTATTTTTTGTTATACCTCCAGATATTATAATTGTATGTATATATGTTAAACATGTACAAAAATAGCTGATGCTTGAATTGCTTGATTTCAATAATATCCTGCTGAGTTTAGAAAATCAATACTAGTGTTCTACGCAGATAACTTAGAGAATTCCGGCGATGAAAATTATTAATCACATTATCAGTCATGATAATGACGAAGTAATTATTAATTTTTAATTCAATACTAGCTGGTGCCCGCAAATTCGTTTGCAAGGAACTAGCGGAAACGGAGCCCTAAAATAAAGTAGCCTGTGTTACACCTTACATCAGCTATCTGCCAGTCAAAGACACGTGAAAATCGGTCCAGCCGTTTCAGAGATTAGCCGGAACAAATCAGACGGACACACAAAATAATTAAAATTGATTTTTTATCCTATGTATATACTTTCATATGCAATAAGTGAACATCTGTTAATTTTAAATTATAGATACTTCAATTTTATTTATTTGTATAGAAGACAGAGTTCCATAATATTAATGTACCCTCATCTGGGTTCATCGTCATCAACATTTAATGATTACTGACCGATAATGTAACATTTTTTGTGAGCAGGTCCTCAGTCTTTGGTGTCTTTTTGTTAGATTGGTTTCGATGAAATTATAGCTGATCTTTATTCTATCAAATAACACTAAACGTCCAGTGGGCATGCGTCCACACAACGGGCATACGAGCTTATAATTTCGTAGATTTTTGACAATCCACAGATCACACGCGTGATCGCGCAGGTTCAACGCCGGCTTGTGGTGTGACTTTCTCGATGCCCGTATACTGACGCTAAACTTACTTTAATTCACCCCAATCTTCTGTGACGATCCGGATTAAATTTGGATCGCTCTATGAAAGCTGTTCCTCTGTACGTAAGTATATATTTTTAATCTGTCCGACTATCGCAAATAGAGATAACAGATATCTATATATACGTGTACCATAAGTAGGAAAGGGATAGAACAATTGACCGAGCGAGCTTTCTGTTCTATTGTTTCATGGTATATTTATGTCCGTCTGTTTGTTCTAATATGTTAATAGTTTCAATGTCACGCTCTAGTGGGCTTTGTGTGCCATCCGGTAATTATAATAATGTAATAAATGTCCGAATGATAGAGGGTAATTTCGTTTAAAATAGCTGTAACTAGCTTTTGTCTACGTATTTGCCATTAATTGATCTATCCCATGGGAACGTGAACTATTTTGTGACTTACAGTAAATCGTATCTAGCTGTTTTATAATTAAAGGTCATGTAGGGTGTAAAACTGAATGGTTTGTGCCACGGAAACTACACATTTTGCCGGAGATAGCAAGTAAAATATAAATTAATTCAACGCCAAATACTAAATGTAAGGTTTTTTTTGGAATATTACTATCCCTTTTCTGATTATTGCAAAAGTATCTACTAAGATTAAGAGTGGTGTTCACGATATTGTTAATTTGTATGTACTACCTACCCCAGTGTTGGAAAACGTTCCTATCTGACATTGAGGTCAGTGTTGCCAGGCGAAAAATTAAAAATATATATTATCAATCTCTTTATTACGCAAAATGAAAGTTACTGTGGAACAAGGCGATAGTATTTATGTGCTTCAGGGGCGTGCGCTCCTTGTAGGCAGAAATGCAGTGCTTTACTTGTCATTCACAGATATTTTAATAAAACGTTCGTATGTTTTAGATGACTTTAATTAATAGTAAATAAATTAATTAAAAAATATAATAACTTAAAAACGCCTAATATTTTATAAATAGCAACTCATCTCATGCCGTTGCATTCTGCAGGACATATCATCGCATGTATGTGTAATTTTCATACTTCGCAAACGCACACACCCATGAATATCGACATGATTATATATCGAAAACTCCCGCGGCAGGCGATGGCTCTCGGCTATCCGATCGCTTCCGAAAACCGCCGAACTGGCCTGTCGGAAATTATTCGTTGCCTATAATCCGAGTAAAAATAATAGACGGAAATCTAATAAATCACATATGCACATTATGCATTTTTGTTTAGTAAGGTTTTATTTGTTTAAATAGAAGAAACGTTTTGTGTTTCGCGGGGGCCATATTGCATATTTGATGTGATAAGCATTGTTTACAATTTAATCGCTGCAGTTTATTTATAGTTTTCTTAAAAGATTTTTCATTTTAACATTTGAAAGTGTGTACATTTAACAGTTTATTACTGAGTTTCTATAATAATTGTAGTGATTTGCTTTAACTAGTGCGTTTGTTGATTTTTTTTAAATGTTATTTGATTGTGAGGTTTGTGTTGAAAATGTGTGTTTATTAAAAATTAAAAATAACAAGTTCTCACAATTGTCATTCAGTGAAAAGATTCAAATTCTGTCTAAAGTTAGGTGTATACCAGAGTTACAACAATTAAACCAAAAAAAAAATAATGTAACTCGAAAATTTTATGTTAAAAGTTATGAAACTTATAACTGACTGTGTGGTTGTATACACACGATTAAATTATGTTGTTTTCCTTGCATATTATTTAGTAATTTACATCGGGATATAGTAATCTCAAGTAACCGGAACCTTGAATATGTGAAAATTGAAGCTGACTGACTGGTGAGTAGTTATAATATTTTAAAATATGCTTATTATTTTACTTATTAGAATTTCTTCCGCCGCGACGATCGATCGCTGTTTTGTCTGCGTTGCCGTAGAACATGTACATGAATAGTAGTACATCTAAGACTTGCTCTGTTGGCATGGTTTCGACTTAGAGATCCGTCGCTTGGCTGTAGCTATGCTAAAAATCTATAAACGAAAAAGTATTTGTGACCGAGTACTTCGCCGCATACCCAGTGTCATAATCCTGTGCACGCCACTGATGTGCTTTAAGATACTAGGCCATATGTCCTTTACTTTAACAAAAGTGATATAAAAAAGGTAACCTTTTTGGCAGTCGGGAAGAAAGTTCAAATGAGTATAATAAATTATAGTTTAAAAAAACTAAAAAAACACGCTTTTATAGAAAATCTAACTAAAAAATAATAAAATAAATTTAATAAATTTGGATTAAGAATAGTGTAAATGAAAAATAAATGTTTATTATTGTAAAAAAGCGTGGGGTGCAGTGTATTCACCTGTACGTTTGTTTTTTTGATTTGATTTGATTTGATTTGATTTTGATCCACTTCAAATGGTCAGATTTCGTTTAAAGTGATTTTTAAGATATTATCAAAGTGAAGATCCTTCTCACATCTGCCAATAACATGTTTATAACTATTGACACTATGCACCCCACGCTTTTTTACAATAAAAACATTTATTTTTCAGTTACACTATTCTTAATCCAAATTTATTAAATTTTATTTTTTATTTTTTAGTTAGATTTTCTATAAAAGCGTGATTTTTTACTTTTTTTAAACTATAATTTATTTTTTGCTTTTTAGTACGATTTGCCAAGGAGTAAGCCTGGAACTGCACGCATGATTATTTATTATAATAATTTACAATTTTAATTTTAAAAATTAATTTTTCAAAATTAATTTTTTTTGACTAAAAATTATATCGGATTATTGCATTGTCATCGGTCTTTGACAGGTGTGCAAAGTTTGAATTAAATCTGACCGTTCAAAGTAGGACAAAATCGAGCCCAAAGGAGTCGGTTACAAGCAAGCAAACATTCAGTTGAAACTAATAAAAGCGTTATAAAAATCTGATTAGATCGGTTTGATAATCGTGCTGAATTTATTAAAAAAAAATTAAGTGTTATCTTAGTATCGAGATATTAAGTATAGCTTCTTATTCTTAGTATCAAGTTAATAAGTATACTGCTAACATTTAGGGAGAAGCCCCCTGCAACTGGCAACACCGCTTCACTTGGTGGGAACACCATCTCTCGCGTGAGTGGCGTCCATACATCACGATCAAGGGTAGTATTTACGATTGGCTTTATGGCCGCATAAAAATGATACATAAAATTAATTAACGCATTTAAAACGCCGCGCTTAGCAGATAATTGCGTGGGGTGTTTACTTGTAGTGTTGCCAAGTCGTCGACTTGCCCATATTACAGTAATATGGTAATGGGCTTTGACTGACATCAAAAGCATTATTACATGTTGCACCCGTTGTTTACTGACTTTTGGCTGATTATAATGTGTAACATAAGATATGGAATACCTACTTATCCCTTTTCTCTTAATGTAGGGTGCTTTCAAGAATACTAGTTTTAACCTACTTAGTTAAACCTACCTAAATAATTTAGTTAAAATATTTTCTTCTCAATAATATATCTTAACCATAATAATGTTCATTTAAAGCCAATTTTAAATTAATAAAATATAATTACAAAAGCTTTGAACCAATGGCCAAAATCATTATCTATGTCCTACTAGCTTTCGATTTGTTTGCGCTACTACAAGCATACGGTGTGTCCACGATTGTGTGGAAAAATTGCGGGCCGTTGAAGGGGACGTCAAAATTTTCAAATTTGGATCGTTCTATGAGAGCTGTTTCTCTGTAGGTAGGTATATATATTGTCTACTCTGTGCTAGTGCTCACGTAGCGTAGATACCTCTAACCCACTTGTATTGGAGGAGGTTAGGTGGCGTTACTACGTGGTCAAGATGACACTGGAGAAGTGGGGAATAATATTGTAATTTTTTAAGATTAAATACCATGGCCTCACGGAAACCGGCGTGAATTAACGTTTCGCCGAGTGAGCGAGGTTACCGGAGGCCTAAGGGGGTAAATTGGGGTCTGGGGAGCAGCAAAGCTTTATGTATTTAATTTTTTTCATTTAATGTCGTAGTTTTCGAGCTGCTGATGATACTAATATTTTAAATGCGAAAGTTGGTCTGTATATTGTATGTATGAATCTTCTTTACGCTAAAACGCCTGAACGGATTTAAATGAAAATGCACCCAAATGGTTGGTAGCCTGTTACACATATATCCCGTAAAACGTAGAACTCCCGCGGTATAGAGTGATATTTTATGCGCATACCAATTTTCGGGAACCTCCAGCTATGGGCTATCCTCCGCTCCCGCTCCCGCCGCCGCCTGTAACTCAAACCTTATACGATAATGAGCTTGATGTTAGCTAAGTATCGGTGTAATTGGCGCATTACACTTGCAAATCAGGTGCAACAATGCCCGTTTGCCCCGCCTCACAATTATCGTTATAATTTTAGTAGCTCGCAGCACGCTATTATTATTTAAATGAAATCTCGAATGTCTTCATCGCTAATTATCAAATGGATGTTACCTTTTTGCTGAAGGTGATGTTATCATTGCTGTATAACATACGAGTATAACATGACAGTAGCGGTCGCCCTGTACCCGAAATTTCCTTATAATTATTCATATATTTATTAAGTTTGTACTTAATTTATTGGGTTCTTTTGTCTCTTACATAGAAAAAAATAAATATAAACGTAAAAAACTTTTAAAAAATCGAATCGGAGCGAACGGAGGAGTATGATATTTGGCACAGTGAAAGTTTATGTGGTGTGCTGAATGCTATTTTTTTTCAAATGCTGAGAAATACATAAAATGAATAAAATACAACACACACTATGTACCTCAGATTATATTAACACACACTTCCGTAGTTCCGTGCGTTTGATAGATACTTCGTTACACGTCAATACTACTAGATACTTGTCAATCTGTCACAACATTGACTTTTTTTTACTATCCATGAGGCAAAAAAGCCTTATGAAGATCAAACTTAAGATTTAAATAAGTAAATTATTATGGCCGACCTCTAGTTTGGTTCTGTTGCATCTTTTTTTTTACGTTAAGATTAAATTGGTATGAACATAATATGTAACATCGGAAGTGATCTAGGTAAGCGATTTTGTTTTTCATATTGCTTATGCAACAGCTCGTATCAGATTGTGCAACTCGCTCTCTCGCTCACGTCACTGATCACAGTTTACGTCATTTGTTGATATACAAACGCACAGATATTGAAAACATTGATACTAAAGATACTGTAGAACTTGCCAGAGAATTCGACAAAACCGGCATATGAACACAGCATAAACCACTGAACGAATATGTAACGCTGGGCAGTTCAATTATTTTGAAATAAAAATTCATGCAAAACATTTTGCGAAACAACTGGATGTCCAACATTTTTTGGATTTAGCGACTGAAAAATATTTCAAAATAAGAGGAAAACGGGGACCAGTCTTAATTGTACTACGATAAGATCGTGTTTAATAATGAAAACAAAGAAACTTTAGCACGCTATAATGCTACCAATTGAAATGTGTACAAGGCAATAAAAAAACTAATTCATCCTTTTCTTTAAGTTTTAATTAAATATGGAACTGAACGGAGAACAACGGAGTACAATACTTATTGTAGTTATAATAACAAATAGACAGGCGACCGTGAATGCTTCCCGGTGGCAGCCCGTGATAACTATATGTATAAGAATATATTTGGTGTCAGCTTGGACATTTATTTCAATATATTATACAGTGTACACACCTATTTATTATAACTCAACCGAAACGTCCAATAAATCGCACGTAACAAGAAAAAACACGTTTAACGGTTAACATATTTAATTAGCACGATAAAATGTGTGTGTATGTTCGGCGTATCTCGGAAACCATCGTTACGCTTTCGGTTATTATATAAATAATACAAACATGTCACGCGATGTGATCTTATTTTTACATATTTAATGGCTTTTCGGTGTTTCCATAACCGAAGACCCAGAAGTGCATACTCGTGACCACTGTCCATGGTTACTTTTCCAACATGTTTTTCACCATGACGGGAAAATACAATTTTCATTCCAAAATTATTCCAACAAATTAGTTTATACTTATAATAAATAAGATTGGTATAAAATAATCATTCGTGCCAAATCTCTACCGTGCAAAGAAAACGTATTTAAAAAATATGTTATTTATTTAACCTTACTAAATGATGACTTCGACTTCGTGCGCGCAAATGGGCATCCCATGGAAACCATAAAAAGTAGCCTATGTTCTCCCCGCGGTCTTCTCAATATCTGTGTCAATTTAATCAAAATCGGTCCAGTAGTTTTGGAGTCTATTCAATGTAAACAAACAATTAGTTATTTTCTCTTTATAATATTAGTGGAAATAACATTTTAACTTGTGCACATAAGCCAGGGCCCAAAAGGGATCGTAAGTTAACCTTAATCTCTTCCGGTTACAAATTAACTGTTTCGGTTAGCGGACAATAGTTATGTAGTAACCATGGCTACCCGCACGTTATTTGCTGCGATAAAAATCTGGTAATCTTTTTTATGGTAATAGCTAAGCGAGCGGGTGGATCGCCTGATGCTCAGCAAATACCACCGCCTATGGACACCCAACACGAGAGGAGTTGCAAGTGCATTCCCGATCTGAAAAATCGCCGAGTGAGTAAAGGCCTACTGTCCTCAATCATTCGGCGAAATACAGTGCAAGCGTTATTTTCAAGAGGCCGTGGTATTCATAATATGTTTATAAGGAAAAAAGTAACTAAACATCTCTAATTTCTTTCAATACTGACTGAACTATGAGTTAGAAGTTGAAAACTCCGTAACTTACGGTTATGTCGAAACTATTTATAAACTATCTCCTTGAATAACTAACTCACAAACTAACTACTACTTTATTTTTGTTCATAATCTAAAGATGTCAAGAAAAAAAATTGTATGCGTCTCGTCCTGTTCTCTTCTTACTCTGCAGAATATAACGTTTGATAGACGCCGGATTCACGGCCTAACAGTCAACCGGCGTGAAATTACGCTTGTTTTTAGCCGAATGATGCTTCATGGTACCATCTTAGGCGTTGCACCCATAGGGCACCGATGGGCGGCAGTTTGACAATCATGCGATCTGTCTGCTCGTTTACCGTTTTACATAATAACCATCGTGTAATTATCCCATTTTCGTTATGAATCGCAACAACAATAGCGAATTTCTAAACGTAATTGCACGGGATCACACCCGTAGATCATAATTTGATGCAAATTTAATACAACAGAAAAACAATAATTATTGTACAATTATTGCATAATTATTGTATTATATCAGATAACAATAATAATTCTGGTTAGTAACACAGTTCAACGTTTTCCCTTGAGTTAAAATTAACTGATTTACGTAATTAATAATTATGTTAATCAGAACAAGACACCTGATGCAATAATTTATTGTATTGTCTCATCTAGACATACCCGAAGAAATATACTCCAGTAACTACTATGTAATGTTATTATGCAGGGATTTTATGGAATACGACCGGCTAACAAGCACACGAATCGCCTGATGGTAAGCGGATACCGGTGCCTATGGACAGCGGACACCCCACAAAACTAGAGGAGTTAGGCTAAGAACTCACGGAGCGATTTTAAGTCGCTCCCGGCGCGATTGCGGGCTCGCAGATTCTGTAGAATGCAAATATATATATAATATATCTATAATAATATCTATGGACGCTTCACACCACGTCAATCTGGCCCCGTGCTAAGTATCCGAAGAACTTGTGTCACAGGTACCAGAAAACGGGAAATATATTAGGTCCTTACATAATATGAAATTGGCATTTTGTCGTACTGGCCGCTTTGATCTCAAATATATCTTCTTTGGTTAGGAACTCCAATTTCAAATTTATACCGCTATTTACTCATGCATTTGTGTTTCAAAAACCGGAATTCATTTGTTTTTTCTTCTTTTGATTGTTTCTTTGCGTCACTCTGTTTACGAAATGGAAAACTTGAAATATCGTATTATTTTCGAGTACGAGTTCCACCGTGGCACCAGTACTGCAGAAACGGCTCGAAGGATTAATGATGTGTATGGCGGTGGTGTCGCAAAAGATAACACAGTGCGTTTTTGGTTCCAACGTTTTCCTTCTGAAAATTTCGACCTGCAGAACAAGCCCCGTGGACGGCCGGAGACCAAAGTTGATAATGAAGAATTGAAGGCTATTGTGGAAGCGGATCCATCGCAAACCATGTCCGAGTTAGCTACATCTCGGCGTAATATTACGCCGAGATGTAGCTTCACTCTGCATCCTCTATCGGTTGTATCACGGGGAGTGCTCTGAGGAATTGTTCGGAATCATACCACCTGCAACTTTTCGCCATCGTCCCACGCGAAAAACATACCATACTCATCACCTTGATGAGTGGCAGTCTTCCACCGTGCGCTTTTCGCGTAACTTTCTGCCGCGCACTGTAAAACTCTGGAACGAACTGTCACCAGCAGTATTTCCGGACCTATACGACATGCAAACCTTGAAGAAGAGAGCGTATTCCCTCTTAAAAGGCCGGCAACGCACCTGCAGCTCTTCTGATGTTGCGAGTGTCCATGGGCAACGGTAGTTGCTGACCATCAGGTAACCCGTTTGCTCGCTTGCCCCCTTATTTAATAAAAAAAAAAAAAGAGTTAGCTGCAGGCTGCGGTGTTAGTGATAAAACTGTTTAAATCCACTTGAAGTAAATTGGGAAGGTGAAAAAGCTTGAAAGGTACCTCATGAATTGAGTGCAGCAAACCGACAAACGCGCGTGGACTGCTGCGTTACATTACCCAACCGGCACAATAATTAAGGGATTTTAAATCGAATTACCTGTGATGAAAAGTGGATCCTGTACGATAATCGGAAACGCTCATCGCAATGGCTGAATCCTGGCGAACCAGCCAAAGCCTGCCCCAAGCGAAAATTAACTCAAAAAAAGTTACTTGTGAGCGTTTGGTGGACTAGTGCCGGTGTTGTTTACTACAGCATTCTTAAATCCGGCCAGACGATTAAGGCAGATGTCTATTGCCAGGAACTGCAAATCATGATGGAAAAGCTAGCTGCTAAACAACCGAGTTTGGTCATTCGCTTTATGCCACTGCTGCTTTATGACAACGCTAGACTACCACTGCACAACAGACGGCTATCAAATTAGAGGAGCTTCAATTGGAATGTCTAAGACATCCACCGTACTCTCCGGACCTTGCTCCAACAGATTACCATTTTTTTCGAAATTCGGATAACTTCTTCCAAGGGAAAAAATTCAACTCCGATGGGGCAGTCCAAAGCGCCTTCAAAGATTTTATTGATTCCTGTCCGAATGTTTTTTTAGTAAAGGAATCAATGAACTACCTATGAGATGGCAAAAGTGCATAATATATTATGTTTATAGAAAATCGACTTTAAGTTCCTCCTTTACAAAACGCCAATTTCATATTATGTAATGACCTAATTAATATATAATACTTTAATACTATACATATATGTAAAATTTCTATTATATTATACACATATTTAATACACATCCATAACCCAGGAACACAGAAAAACTTTTTTGTTCCTTCGGCGGGATTCGAACCCGCGACCCCCGCCTTGAGCACCAACGCGCTGAACCACTGAACCACAGAGGTCGTTAGTCGTAAGCAAATAAAGCAAAACTCACGACGCGATTTGCGCCCGCGGCGTCGCGATTGTTTGCGGGTGTCGCTGCACCGGCAGGCGACTAGTAGAATCGCGCGGGCGGCGATCACCCGCATTTTCAGCGATTTGCGCCCGCGCACTCTGCGATCGATTGGCGGACGAAGTTCTTATGTTTAGATTTGCAGTCGCCCGTCTTGCGATTTTCGCCAGCCACGTCTCCGGGCGAAAGTCCTAACCGCGGCGACTTGTAATCGCACAAATAACCGGTCTCGTGAGTTTTGAAATAAAATCGCAGGTCCACGATCGCGGCGGACGCGACTGATAATCGCTCCGTGAGTTCCAAGCCTTACTAGTGTGTTTCGGAGCATTTCACTCCCAGCCACACCTGGACGTTTGGTACCCTTCGTGGTAAAATTGAATTTTGTATGTCCTACTACTTTTATAAATATGAAAGTTTGTGAGGATGGATGGATGTATGGAAGTTTGTTACTCTTTCACGCAAAAACTACTGAACGGATTTCGAATTTGGTATGGTAGTAGTTCAGGCTCAGGATTATAACATGGGCTACTTATAATAGTAAAGTTTCCCCGTGGGTTACCCGATACCATATTTACGCGGGCGGAGCCGAGGGAAAAAGCTAGTACTAACTGATTTTTACTTTTGCATGAATAGGCTCATAAGCTTGTCACGACATAAGACACGCTCCACTTTTCTTCTGAATCTTTTTATCACCATCTTTGCAATTTCGGCACCAAGAGCCAGGTCCAAGGTAGTTTGGGAGGTCATGTGATCAGAAACACTCATATGTATTACTAGATAAGCTCCTCTCGTTTTGTGGGCTGTCCATATTATGGATAATATTTTAAAGAAATTGTTATTCATTATTATACCGTTATTTCTACGCAAAAGAAGGGCTATTTTGCGTAGAAATAACGGAAACTGAACCCTATTTTTTAACGGAA
The DNA here is from genome assembly GCA_037179445.1 of Phengaris alcon alcon. NCBI lineage: Eukaryota > Metazoa > Arthropoda > Insecta > Lepidoptera > Lycaenidae > Phengaris > Phengaris alcon. Next base: position 12,117,790 of record JAYRCH010000021.1, on the reverse strand, counting down.
CCCGGCAAAGGAACAGATTAAAGTAGCCTAAGTCACTCCTTATAACATCAGCTATCTGCCAATGAAATTCCCGTAAAAATCGGTATTCATAACATAAATTTATATTTTCACATCATAATATGTATTTTGTGTAAAGCTCTTAATTTAAAATTACAAACAGACACTTCAATTTTATTTATTTGTATAATATATATTTTTCGGTTTAACAATTTTTTCCATATTTTATGCTATCACAGAATGACGGATGCTGTTGGTGAAGATTTATCTATGTGAAGAGAAAACAATTTTTCATTTACCTTTCGACCCAAAGAATGAAGTTTCCCTTGATAGGGTCCGGCCTTGGGCCTGGCCGTAGAGATTAGGAACTACTAGATATGTAAATGAAAAAATAAAGATTTAAAAATATTATTTTATGTATGAGGAGAATAAGATTTTTAGTGGTACCTAAAGGGTAAAAACGGGACCATATTACTAAGACTCCACTGTGAGCTGTCCATCCGTCTGTCCGTCACCTGGCTGTATCCCATGAACTGTTATAGCTAGATATAATACCTAAATCAGAATACAACATCTCTAATGCAACAAACGTGTTTTTTTTTGCATTTTGTACGCTACTCTACGTGCGCGAATCCAACTCGCACTTGGCCGGTTTTTTCATAGTCTTCGATTGGAAACAAATGCGTGTTTTGTAGCAGTTCTGTTTGCATCTCAGCTCTGTGGCGAGGCTTTAACGGATTACCTTTTTTGTATTGTACAATGTAGGTACGTGTAGGCTCCAGAATATATGAATTGTGTAAAAATACACTCAAAAAGAATCACGGAAAAATCTTGCGGAAAAATTATTTCCCGTCACGCTTTTTTATTCGATTGAACATGTGAAATCACAATGGTAATAAGTACATAAGGTCACACTGGTTTCTGAAAAACGATCAGCTAGTCTGCGAGATAGAAGTGAAACCTTCAAAATTTGCCTTCTTGTTTGTAATTTTTTACTGTGCAAAAAATTTCCACTCTTAGATATTGGGGAAGAAAATTGGTTTCCTTTCATCTATTATATGCCTCGGCTGTTTACTGTTCCTCTTATAACTTAGTTTTAGGTACGTCCACACTCTGCAGGTGATGATCATCTGGGCCATGAGTCGTGACCCGGATCCTGTACGCAGGCCGGGACGGAGCCGGGTTCGGCTTGCGGGAGCACGCGCGGGAATATCGCTGCTTCATTTTAATAATATCATCATAAACACTACTCTGCCTTCACTGTGTAGTCTTTATATTTTGGCTACAGCCATCATCAGTATCGTCACATTATAAGGTGACGGTGTGGTTTATAGTTGACGCCTCCGTGGTCCAGCGGCTCGGCTCTCGACTCCGGAGGTCGTGGGTCTGATCGCCTCGTTAGGACAACGCATGCATGACGCCACTATGAGGCACTCGGCGCTCAAGCTGGAGATCACGGGTCGAATCCCGCCGAGAGAACAACATTTTTCAATGCTCCTGGGTCATGGATGACGGATGTGTATTAAATATATTTTTAATATAATAAAAAAACCTTAAGTATAATAATTATGTATAGTATAAAAGTATTAAATATACTTCCCGTTGTCTGGTTCCCGTAACACAAGTTCTTCGGATACTTAGCACGGGGCCAGGCTGACGTGGTGTGAAGCGTCCATAGATATTATAACTATTATAATGCAGGCTGATCCTGAGACCTGACAAGGAACATGCAGATGGTTTCTAAGTTCAGGTTAACAATAAATTGTAGAAACATCTCCGTAAAGTTCCGGTAAGAAATATATTATTAACGCAAACATCCCACGCAAATGTGGGCGGATTTTACTACGTTTGTATTTTTCCTATTTATATATGAGCACATAAACTGCCAACGGAAGTAGTGCCAGAAAGTGTACATTATCACCAGGAAACCTCCCACGTATACCTCCCTAGTCCCCACTCCCTATACCTGTATCTGTTCCGCGCGGACAACTTCAGCGAGGACATTTCAGCCCAGTGCATCTCAACGTGTATCTTGACTCTTGTCAACTTTATTTTGGTTGAAAGAAACTAAGTCAAACCGTGAATGGGGTGAAGACAAATCATTTGAACCCCCTTTTTATGTATGTCTGATATTGAACCGCTTATGAGATATTCGACATTTTGTATTTTTTCAAAACTGGTTGATCTGGCCTGTTTGGGTCGTAACAAAAGTGTGAAAATGGTTTCAGTCATTAATGATTTAATTGCCTTGTAATAACAGAAGTATAATTAACTAATCAAAGCATAATTTAAACGATTACAAACACTGACACACGAGAATTTTATATATCGAAGATGTATATTATGTTATGGATACTCTATAAACTAAGCAAGAACATTATTATGTTGTGGATACTCTATAAACTAAGCAAGAACATTATTATGTTATGGATACTCTATAAACTAAGCAAGAACATTATTATGTTAAGGATACTCTATAAACTAAGCAAGAACATTATTATGTTATGGATACTCTATAAACTAAGCAAGAACATTATTATGTTAAGGATACTCTATAAACTAAGCAAGAACATTATTATGTTAAGGATACTCTATAAACTAAGCAAGAACATTATTATGTTAAGGATACTCTATAAACTAAGCAAGAACATTATTATGTTATGGATACTCTATAAACTAAGCAAGAACATTATTATGTTAAGGATACTCTATAAACTAAGCAAGAACATTATTATGTTAAGGATACTCTATAAACTAAGCAAGAACATTATTATGTTATGGATACTCTATAAACTAAGCAAGAACATTATTATGTTATGGATACTCTATAAACTAAGCAAGAACATTATTATTAATTCGTAAAAAGTGACAGCCATAAAAAGTTGTCCCAACAGCCGCAACCTGCATGTTGAAAAAATACTCATTTGCATATATGAAATGTTTCGAAGTTACATAATCTTGACTTCATTATACCTATATATATATATATATATATATATATATATATATATACCTCCGTGGTCTAGTGGTTTAGAGCTTGGCTCTCGACTCGGAGGTCGTGGGTTCGATTCCCGCATTGGAACAGCAAAAAATCTTGTTTCCAAGTTTGGTTAGGACAATGCAGGCTGATCGCCTGATTGTCTGACAAGAAAGATGATCCATGCGTCGGATGGGCATGTAAAAAGTCGGACCTGCGCCTGATATCTCACCAGTCGTGTCGGTTATTCGTCCCACTGGGTTACGAGAGTAAAAGGAAGAGAGAGTGCTCTTGTGTACTGCGCACACACTTGGGCACTATAAAATAACTCCTGCGTAGCTGGCCTGGTTTCAATTAAACCGGCCACCGTCACTGAAATCAGTGTGGGGAGCTATTGATATATATATATATATATATATATATATATATATATATATATATATATATATATATATATATATATATATATATTAATAACAATAATATATTAGTATTCAAATATTGTAATGTATTTATCTGTATGTAGATAGGCCAATGTGAAACATTTTTATCTTAATTTACCTTAAAAACTGAAGATTGTTGAGAAAAATTGTTCGTATCGTAATACGCCAAAATATCCTTAAATGCCTTCCTTAAGATGTTTTCAAACCGATTGAACCAAAGTTTCGAAATATTATTACATGACCCCTTAAGTTTTTTCCAGCTATTGCCTTTAATATGTATATTTCGTAACGAACTTCCGTAACGAAGGGTTCGTTACGGAAGTTCCATTGTGTACTCAGTTCTCCCTATTTCCCCCAGAACTCCTCACTCCTCCCTTCTCAGGTCATCCCACGTCTAATATACCCCTCTATCTTGACATAGGTATTTGATATTTGTGTATTAGTGTATTTAAAATTGTTTAATGGAAACACCGCCATTTTGAGGCCATTTTGCTACATATAACGTATTCACGCACACAGCCATGTCCACGATACAGTTGGGCATTCGCAGGTTTCCGTTGAGCAGAAACAGATTATTTCGATTTTTACTGTACATTATCTATAAAATTTATTTTATTTAACTTTTGTCAACAAATACATTGTTTTTAGCATCAGTTCATACCGAAAACTCTTGCAATGAAACGTGTATCTTTTTGTGTAGTAAATAAAGTACAATTTTCAATCGCTATCTATAAACGTGCGCGCTGCGTCGCGTCTCGGTGTAAATTGACCCTTATAATTGTAAAATACACTGCGTTGGAAACTTCATACAATTTTACGCTAACGAATGTATCGATTTTAATAAAAATGAATTAAAATGAAATATAAATAATTGTTTATTACCCTTAAAGTCCTTTACAAATTTAAGAAATTCACAGTAAAATTGTATCGAATTGAATATCAAACAAATACGTTCAAAGATTGCGAACCTTTGAAGGCTTTTGTCAGTAACGTATCATCCCGTCAGGAAGCGATAACAGTCGCAATATTTTCCCCGAAGGGCTTGAAGGAAAATCCGGCGAGATATTAATGCCGGTCAATAATAACATACACGTCCATTTGTCACCGGAAACGGAAGTGACGGCCATTTTGTAATGCCCCAGCGACAAGATGGCGCGGATGTTGTGCCAGCTGTAACTTTTAGAGATACGATTTTATTCATGAAATGTGTTGCGCACTATGTATGTTATATCTTGACCATTTGATCGCTTGGAAGTTATTAATTTCCCGAGTTTTCACCTGTTTCACTAACTCACAATCGTCATTTTAACAATAATGCTTGCCACTTTGATAACCAACATCATCTTGTAAAACACAATCTGCGTATTAATTAAAAATATCTATGGCCTGATAATTTAGTTCATTCATAGTGTTAATCTGGATAAACCTTTTCTATTTCTCTATTTATTGATTTAGTTTGTTAGGTGTATTTTTATTAGGCTAGATATATAAAATTCAGTCATCTAGAGAGAAGAGTCGTTCTGAACGTGATAAAAACCTACCCTAACCCATTTTATAACTTTCAATACGTCATGTCGTTAATGTTGAGTGGTTCAAGTTTAAATAACTATCGGTATATTTATTTCATTGGATGCTGACGTATATTGAACGGCCTCGGCGTCTCATAGGCTGGCTTATTTTACTAAATGTCTGCGACATATATAATATTATTATGTCTGACGCGCTTAAGTTCACACTTACTATCCCAGCTTACTTAATGAATGGTTTGGAGAGGTAAGTGAACACATGATGTAGATTTTTTTACATAAATGTAGCAAAAAATAAAAATCTACACGTAAAATGTTATATTTGCTACATTTATACAAGACGCAATAACATTAACTCAATATTTATGAAAATATAAATAATACTTAATATTTTCCTATTGTTTCTCTGATATTTTTTTGGACGTTAATTTTTTACCTGAAGGGGTCTGATGATGACGCCTCGTAGCTTCGTAACAAATATCCCCTGATTCCTCCCACCCTCCCCCCGGCCCCTTACACGCAACACGACGTGAACGAGCGCCCTGACAGATTGACAGGCGACCGCGCCCCCGATGGGAGGTTCACACTGGGTGCGGCACGACGCTGCGGCAGTTATATAGTAAGCTATTCAACACTTATGCGGTTATAAGCTGCTAAACGAAAGAGACAGAACATACAAATTATCTATCTGACGCTTATCAGTAGACTGTGAAACAGAGCCTAGAAGTCACATTCAAACCCACGACGTAAGACGTTTCAAATGAAAATTGAGTGCTGTAAAAGTTCAAGAATAAACGTTTGTATCTTGGCAGAGTCAGCAGCTGCCAGCTACGCCATTCAACAGAATTATCATAGAGTATGGAAAACATACTGACTACACAATTAAACTAACGCCCTTGCACGCGTAAAGTTCGGACAGCGGATCGGACTATGTTCCAAACCGCAGAGGCTTGGACTGGGGATCAAACCGTCGTGTTATTTACGACTAAAAATGCTGACTGCTCCATCTCCATCATAGCGCGCGGTTCAAACTGTGAAAAATGCGGTGTCATCGACATGCTACAGTCTACAGACTATGAGACAGTTAACTACAATTTGTATGGCATCGAATTAGTTACCATTGTTTGCCGCTAGGGGCGATGCCGACGAATGCCATATAAATTGTATTTAACTTCTTCACGACGAGTAGTGACAAAAACTCGCATACAGCACACAGATCGGACTCGCGGCCTTGCGCATTTACACGTTCGGTTCGGAGCGCGGTCAGAACCGTACGTGTGACGGGCGCTATTGTATATATCCAGTTAGACTATTTTCTAGTAATCTTTGCTCATAACATTTGCCGTAACAAATCCCAGTAACCGTAAAAATAACGAGACTGTTCCTGTCAACGTTATCTTACATCAGTATGAAAGGTTCTTTTGTATCGAATCAAATAAATTGTATTTTTTCATCGTTATATGAAAAATACTGTCTCGTTTCATTGGAGAAATATCGAACCTTATTCTCTAGTAACAGGGTATAAAATCGTATGTCGTCTGAAAATACCTATCTAGTATCTACCCTACGATAGTGATATCTGTCATATAATATTTTCGTGCTCAATGGGCCCTGTACGTTTTCAGTAACATTTTATTAATGAAATTGCTTATTTTATCCTTTAGTGTATTGCGAAAAAAACGTGGCTTATCTCGGTTTAGGTAGCACAAGAAATAGTCAATGCGTTTCTGCTGACAAATATCGAAGATATGGACCAAGGGTTTTTGTGTGGAAATTGTAATAAAAGTAATTTCTTGAGTTCTTGGAAGTTACTTGTCTAGGTATGACTTTTCTGACGTACTCGTAACTTAAGAGGCATATTACATCTCGACTGTGATTTTTGCGTAAAATGGCCAATTGTGGCGTTCTTGATCTCAGAAACAAAGATACATTAACAATTTTGACATTTTGAATAGTGCAGAATAGCTATTGGCCTAGTTCGTAGCGGCCTCGCTTTTTGTAAATTTTGCTTAACTTTTTAATTAAACCCAAAATTGCAGAGAAATATTTTCATAAAATGCGCGAAGGCACTTTTTTGAGCTCCTGCTCCTTTATCTCGGATATAGTCGTATAGTTCGTAGCGGCCTTAGAATTTTGAAATATCTTTGATTTAATATAGAAAAAAATCTTATTCTAAGCCAAAAAAACTTCGAAAACAGCTTTAAGTTAACTGTGAATTACTCTATATACGATAATATTATTAAGCAAAATTTATACCAGAACAATTGTTACTTCACGAGGAATAAAGATTTTATAATTTTAAAGCATGAATTGTTTAACCTATTTCAATAAAAACAATAAATACAACTGAAAAATTACTACAAAATACGAAATGTCGGGAACGCTTCAAATACCTAAACTAGCAGAGTGCAGATTTGTAATAGGGCTCTTAAATAATTTACAGTTCACTCCTATCAGCACATTTTCTGGTGTTGATTGATAAAATATATTACTAGTTACTACATATTAGCCTTCGATCAACTACTAATGCGATAACTTACAGACATATTACCCTTACAGACTTACGGCCCGTTTCAATAACCCATCTATTTGTTATAGATAGGTATATTGAAAAACTAAATCCGGTCGTACCGAAGCACGGCTCACCCACGTTTAATACCTTTTTCATACCTATTTTAATAAGGACTTAAAATGTCTCCGATAGCCGTGATATTCTCCACGAGCATATAAATTAAATAATGAAAGGTCTTCCCGAACGTCAAAGGAAGATATACCGTGTTTACCGAGCGTTATTTACAGAGGAACAAATAAATTATCCATTATAAAAATATCATTTTAATTCTTTATCTACTAGAGGAAGACCAGATGGCTGGCACGAAGCCAGGACGAGCTGAACGCACACTGAACTGGTTTGAATACTAGATTGTGTCGAATTTTCACGAGTTCATTTATTAAGAGTCAATACCGACACTACAGCCATATATTATTATTTCACCAGACTACTAGATTTTTCTGAATTTGCACAAGTTCATCATCATCGAGTATTAACAACCGATGGAACTGTCCGACATATTATTCGTCTGTCCTAAATGTAAGGATTTTTAATAATTAGGATGCAAACTTCTTTTATTACCGAAATATGCGATAGTATATAATGTGCAGTAATCAGATGCTAAATTAAAAAGTTACAGAACTAAAAATTACTAAAAATCGACGATTTCCATTTGTTACAACTGAAAAACGAAAATACTGTCCAAATCCTTATGTTATTTGTGGCATTCTTTGTCATATACATAAACATTCATTACATAAACGCAGTATTTAAGTTAATGAAATTAATTTTGTATTTACCTTCATACATTCTCAACTGCTGTGACGTCAGTAGTTCTCGAGCATAATTTTTTTGTACGGAGCGTTTTTAATGCTCTCCAACGATCTCACTTTTGTGATGACTGTATTTCGTCAACGGTTGATCGTAGATATGCCACTGCGAAGACAATATTTCCTGGCTTATTGTGTACTTTCCGACAAGCTAATAAAATTTACATGCTCCCCATTGGGTTGCCTCACTAAACTGTTGCCCTTCGACAGACGTCACGGGCTAAATATTTAAGTAGCTCAGAAATACAGAATTCGTGTACACTTTATTAGTTACTACATATGTTATGTTGTTCTGTTTTAACTTTCAACTGGAATAAATACATAAATACACCTACGTCCTACGACCTACACGATACATCTACCGACCAAGTTACTTGACAGATGTCACGTCACGCGTCACGTCACAATTTATCTGTTTATTCCTGTATATCTGTTATTGCCATTATTTTACTGACTAAAATCGTAAGAAAGCTACATTGTGTTTGCAAATGAGCCCGCACGATACGACAGACAGATGTGAAACATTGTGCAATGTTTTGGGCGAGGCGACGCGTCACTTACCATGCTCGTAGCGAGCATGGTAAGTGACGCGTTGCAATCATTGGATGCTTAAATTTAATAATTATATTTGATTGAATTGTCTATGGGCGCTTTCACACCACGTCAATCTGGCCCCGTGCTAAGTACTCGAAGAACTTGTGTTAAAGTTTTTTTTATTATACACATTAAAATATACATCCATGATCCGGGAACACAGAAAAATATTTTGTTCCTTCGGCGGGATTCGAACCCACGACTGAACTACTGAGCCACAGAGGTCGTCAAAACTTTTTTTATGGAATAGATCAGGAAACAAACAGAATCGTGGACATCCGCAACAGCAGAAAGGTTCCCGGTCCTTAAAATGCATGTCAACTTAGTAAATTTTCACTATAATTTGCTAAGTATCCTTTATCATGCAGGCAAAGATGAAGCTGCGATTATTTTCAAGGAAACACCGCGGATCGTTTTATATTACATGTACAGCTTGTAAGCCGGCAGCATGTAAACACTTTTGTTATAAGATAATAAACTCGTTAAGTTAAAATGAACGTAATAAAAGATATGCGAATAGATTCGAAAATTGCGCGATAATTGTGCGACAAACTTGATAAATTTGTACATGCTATAAAAATGTTACGACTTAAAGTATCGAGATTCGACTGAAGCGGCAATGTACGCATGCTACGGGTACGTGAATTCAGCGCTCTCGTATGGTCTCCTGTTGTGGGGAATATCCGTAAAAATTGATAAGGTCTTTAAAGTACAAAAGAAATGTGTAAGAGCTATTTGTGGAGCTTAATATATGCCTGCCTTGCCTGTGGTATGTTTGTATATAAGAGATATACCTATGTGTTTTTATAAAGCAGCATTCGAATTATTTTTTAAATAATGCAGATATTGTTAATAGAAGTGCCACATCTTGGTACAAACATAAACTGTATATACCACCATGTCACTATGACCTCCACAAAAGAGTGATAGCATTAAAATGTGTCATCTATGTAACCAATTTATTGGAATAAACGATTCTTATTCTTATTCGATTCTCGTCATTTCAATAAATTAAATCTAAATAATTTTAAAAAGCAAATTTCAATATGGCTATTTAATGAATGTTTTTAAACATTAAAATAATATAATACATAAAAAAACTAATAATGATTATTGCTTTGACATAAAATACCAATAGATTTGTAATTGTTTGTTGTTAATAAATTGACAATAATATTAAATAACATAATATTTTAACAATAATTATAAAATTTATAACCCTCTATTATTTTGCATGTCTGTGGTTAAGCCATGTAGCGATGTCAGGGACTTCTTAACTTTCACGAGAGCCTTTTTACTGTTCATTCAATATTTGAATAATTTTTATACGAATTCCAAGATATTTTTTTAACTAGAAAATTTACAGAAAAGCGTAATGTCTTCTATGAGTAATAATTTATTTTCTGATGCAATTTTTTTTCTTTATCGAGCGAAACAAAACGTATTTAAGTAACTCCTCCAGTATTGCGATTTGCGAGTTTCAATCGGCCGTGTAAATCGCTTACCAACATCTGCTGACTGCTCATTTACCTGTATCATCCGAAAAAGGACAAAATTAATAATTTTTAGTAAGAAAACCAAAAAAAATTAAAAATCAAAATTTTCACCCATTCCCAAAAATAGTGTTGCGCCTGAGTTATTGACAGCACGTGTAAATTAATTTACCATTTACAGCGGGCGGTAAAAATAGCCGTCGTGAAAGCGTTCGAACCTGGCAACCCGCCAATAGTTTCAGGCAATTGCTTTTACCGCTGTACCTACGATATGGACGTCGATAAAATGCCTTTTATACGGTACAGTCACTTCGAGGACGCTTGAAGGTAGAAAATATTGCACTTCATTAAATATAGTTTGCTAAGTAGTTCTAATTCAAGCATTTCAAGATAGATACAAGATGTATTAAATCTCAAAAATAATCGCAAGAATATTTTTATTTTTACAGATTCTTCAATTACAAGCTTACTTAAGAATATATAAATATATTCTATAAATAAGTATCTGACAGAAATTTATTTAAAAACAAGCAGTCACTTGTTTGTCAATTTCCGTCAGGAGTTTAAAATAATGACCGTTACTTTTCATTAGACATCTCTTGAACTTTTCAACGGCTAGTTTACTTAAATTATCGACATAATTTAATCGATCTATCGATGCTTTCTATACCATCCCTTGAAATCAGTAGCGTATTCTGATACACGTTCGGAACGTTTTGGGCAAGTAACCTGTAAACAAGTCCACGATCTGAGTTCACCTGATGCGATTCGTCCCCACGTGCGGACAGAATTAGACACACGTGGTGGTTATTGCCGGGGAAAATGGCATTGGACAATGGACGTTGGTGCAGTTAAAGGAGAATTGTATAATTGTATGGGGGAAAATACTGTTATTGGGCGATAAACGTTAGTGTAGTAATTATTGGCGTATAATTTGTATACTATACGATGGACTACAGTGATCGCTGATGGCCGTTTATTAATGCGCTAATTGTAGAGTATTTCTTGGGAGAGTTATGTTCTGGGAAAGTTTTTCGTAAAGGTAGACTTTCGAGGCGAGCGTCTACAGCGAGTAGCGACAGACCGACAGTGTCGCGAAAGTGACGCCGCGACGCAGCACGACACTGTCGCAGCGCTAGAAAGCCGTCCCATATATTTCAGCTGAGTGCGAGTGTTTCTCATCACTCGCCGTGAAGAAGTTAACTACAAGTTGTATGGCATCGACATTGTTTGCCGCTAGGGGCGCTGTTTCGATGCCATACAAATTGTAGTTAACTTCTTCACGGCGAGCAGTGACGAAAACTCGCACTCAGCACACTGTACTACGTTGATCCGTCGCACTGTAGCGGCGGCACTGTCGCTAAATGTCGCTAGACGCTCGGTCGTAAATCCACCTTTAGGATAATATTCCTAATATATAAATATATAATAATCAATATAAAATTTTCGGTAGTATTTTTGGGAAAATGCTACTTTAGTTCCAAGTGTTCAGGGAATAAACACAAGGAAAACAGAAAAGAAATAAAAAAAAAAGTTTTACGATGTAAAATATTGCCACATTTACTTTTACTGCCCACTTATTTTTATTACTCCCAAATAAAGTTCCATACTTTAGTGAATACATCTCAAGCCTCACACATATCTCTGAGATTAGGTTGCTACTATATAGTACACTAGATACGCGCACGAAGTTCGCGTTTCCAGAAAGTTTACAGAAGTAAATCGCGCGAAAACCGTAAATTTTTCCGTGATGAAAAGTAGCCTATATCCTTCCCCGTAGTCTATCTGTGCCATATCTGTGCCAAATTTCATTAAAATCGGTCCAGTAATTACGGAGCCTATTCAATGCAAACAAACCTTTTTCCTATTTATAATATTAGTGTAGACAACTCAGTACACACTATACAATCATCCCATCCAATTCAATCTTTTTGTAAATAAAACCATTAAATTCTACCAAAATTACATAGATAGATAGATAGATAGATAGATAGATAGATAGATAGATAGATAGATAGATAGATAGATAGATAGATAGATAGATAGATAGATAGATAGATAGATAGATATACAGACAGATAGATAGATAGATAGATAGATAGATAGATAGATAGATAGATAGATAGACAGACAGATAGATAGATAGATAGATAGATAGATAGATAGATAGATAGATAGATAGATAGATAGATAGATAGATAGATAGATAGATAGATAGACAGACAGATAGATAGATAGACAGATATATAGATAGATAGATATACAGACAGATAGATAGATAGATAGATAGATAGATATATAGATAGATAGATAGATAGATAGATAGATAGATAGATAGATAGATAGATAGATAGATAGATAGCTATCTATCTATATAGATAGATATATAGATAGACATATAGATAGATAGATAGATAGATATATATGATAGATAGATAGATAGATAGATAGATAGATAGATAGATAGATAGATAGATAGATAGATAGATAGATAGATAGATAGATAGATAGATAGATAGATAGATAGATAGATAGATATATAGATAGACAGATAGATAGATAGATAGATAGATAGATAGATAGATAGATATACACTTTATAGCTCACATCATTCACACATACAATCATTTTACTAGAAACTAAACTTATAACTAAATGTGGGCAAGGGCGGCCTTATCGCTACAAGCGATCTCTTCCAGGCAACCCTGCAGGATAGGAGAGGTAAATTAAGTAAACAAATATCTTGGTAAAAAGATTACGTGTCATTGTTTTTCTGATAACTTCGTATTTATTTACGTTACGGTGAAATGGTGTACTTAGTCTACTTGTTCACAGAATGGTGGACATGATCAGACCATCGCAGGCACAAACTTAACTAATTGTTTATATGGCCTACAAGATACGTTATAATAATAAATATTCCAGCACAGTACTATTTACCTACTAGTTACTACCAAACATAATTTTGACCTTCCATCTTCGTTCTTTGAGGAATTTAAATATGAATTGGCTCGCGATATTACCACATACGTCAACGTCGGATGCTGTGCTGAATAAATTATAATAATATTCGTCGCAGCTTCAGAATCCGAAGCGACAGATGAAAGTTAAAAACAATTTACAAACTGGACAGATTTATTAAATTATTTATTTACTATTTCTGGTTTTTCTTCCACGTTCCACTAAACTCTTGATATATAACAATTCCTGCAGCTCTTTAATCATGGGAGCACATTTTAAAGCTACGTTACACTACAACAAAGTGCCGCTTAAAAAATTTAATAATGGTAGAAAAACTAATAAGTACTGGTACTCAATTAAAATGTATTTATATACTAAAGAACGTTGTAGTTATATAAAGTTGTAGTTACTTATATTATGATTAACTTACAAGGATTTCATACCCAGATTCAACCTTTGAATATTCCTTTCTACACAACAAATAAAGGTCAATATTAGTTGCCGAAATATTTCAAACTCTTACAGAGTTGATAGATAGACATTTTAGGTATCTGGGTCCCGAAATAAACCTTAATCTGTTGATGATCAAAGCTGGCGCAAACAAAATAATTAATTTCGTCAATTGTTGTGCGGCACGTTCCAATTTCGAACGCCGCGTGGCTGCCATGTTGGCGGCCATGTTGGCGGCCATGGTGTTTAGTTTGACAGCAAACGTCATAGCCTCTAACGCGCGCCGGCTTCTTCTATTTATAATGTGAATTTGATTAAGACCAGATGTTTGTTTCAATTTTGTTTTGAAGAGTGAATTTATAATAAAACCACTCGTCACTCAGTTAAGATTAGTTTTAGATGCTAAGTAGGTTATTACATGATGAAACGCGCTTACAGTTGTTGTACAGGGCGTACGGCACAAAATTTACAAACTACTATATTCATCCGTCAGAAATGACGATGATGGACCATAGACGTATATATTATGGACGGGGCTTGTTGAGGCTAAAAGTGTCTCTAGTTAAATGGCCCCACTTTTGAAATTTTTGGGGCCGTTTTGATATTTGAAGTATGGTGAAAACAAGATGACTGACATTTGAGGTATGGTGAAAACCAAGATGGCGTAAATTTTATTGTATGAAGATTTGTTCTATCAAATGTACGTATAGCCTATCTTCGGTTTTAAAATCTTTGTGATGGGCAACCAAAACCAATTTTCATAATCGCAGTTTTGTAATCCGTTGTATCTAGGTCATCTGTAGTGTTAAAAACGTATTTTTAGCTAAAACATATTGTATCTCTTTCAAATCAGGCGTTTTAATAATAATAATAATCATTAATTCCTCTCCTCTGATACAATCGCACAACCATGAATTTATTATTTACAAGAAAAAAAAACAACAGCAAAAGGAAAAGGGGATCTCTCAAGTTTGGCACCGACTGTCACTACTGTCCCTGGACTTCCGTCATCCCCTATTCCCGTAATTCAGTGGAACTGTAGGAATAAAAAAAATCGGTTGTCAGTAAAGTCGGTTTACTGACGATAGTTGAACGTGACAAAGTCATGTTTAGCGAGGTAACGCCGGTAACGCCGGTAACGGCATGAGTCATGTTTTTTCGTGCGTGCAGCCGGCTCCATCGAATTATAAGACGTTATCACGTCAAAAAATGTACACAGGACAGTCCCATAACATCAAATTAAAGAAATATTCTTTCTTAAAACTTTTCAATATATTGCTCACCACTTGGCTACATTTTTTACTCGTAAGTGTTTTAATTTGTAAATTTGGTTTATTTACTTTACATTACGGGCCTCCAAAAATTCCTTATAGAGAGCTATTTGCGTTTCTTGAAAAATTTTCCTCATCCTGATATAATTCGACAAATTGAGTTGGAATGAACATTTTTTAACGTCGATCCCATGAAATATTCAGCGATCAGAACCAAGGCAAACTTTTGATTAAATCTCAAAGGGAACGGCTATTTTTAGACCTCTGTGCCACTAATCTCTACAATGTATCTCGACAGATTCTTGGCTTTTCATAATATTTCAATATTTCATAAGAAGTCTTCCCTTTTTTAATTTGTATTTGAAAAACGTGACGTAAAGTAAGTAAAAATAACTTTTTGACTAAATTCATTGATTAATGTAGTACCTTATAATAATTAACCTTATAATAATAATATCGGTTTTTGGACTTTCGTCATGTCTAATCGGAGAAAAAAATCAAAAATCTTTCCATAAAACTGAACAATTTTTTTTTTTAGGATTTATGGCAAATATAATCGCTTTTCTTTCTGTATCTAGTTCCTAATGTTTATAGATCAGCCAGCAACGCTTTCTACAGAATGCAGATGATGATGATGATTCCAGATACTTTTAGAGCATTTACTAGAGCCCTGACGTGTGCGGTGTGGAAAGCGAATTATTTTGCAGTAGATTTACTTACGTTGTCTTAAAAGCCCATTTATTTAGCGGTGTATTTAGTCACTGTCCGCTGACTGTCGGGCGGGACTGAGCGGGTTCCGATGGGCTCGATAACGTCTCCAGTTGACTGAAGGAGAACATTTCCAGCTACATCGATCGGATCTGACTTTGTTTTTTTTACTATTTTTTGCTCGGTATTCCTCAACGTAATGTACTTTAATATCTATTTATGTCTGTTTGCGGGAAAGACACTGTTTATAGGCGAACGTTTACTAACTCATAGGTTTTATCAATACAAATAAATAAAGTTTAAATGTTTGTTTGTAATTCCAAATTGATAGACTTTGCACTAAATGCATATAAGAGTAATATATACTGTACCTATACCAAAAAATATATATTTTTTAAATCTGTCTGTTCGTCTGTCTGTTTGTTTGTTCCGTTCTAATTTCTGAAACGGCTAAGCCGATTTTGACCGGACTTTCACAAGCAAATAGCCGCGATGTTATAAGGGTTTAAAAGTAGCCTAAGTTATTGGGCTACTTATATCTTAGGGTTCCGACTTCCATTTCCATCAAAAGTTCCACGCAAACGAAGTTATGCTGCCCTACCTAGTTATTATAATTATTTAAATTGGAATTTATCAAAGTTTATAACAGCATCTATATTTTGCGGGAGCACTAAGATTTCCTGAGACTGTAAGTAACACTAGGCTGGCTTGCTGTTGATGAACCTACTGGCTCAGCTGATGAACAAAGAGCATAAACGCAGGATGCGTTTATGCTCTTTGTTCTATGAATGTGAATTTTGTAAGAATGGACATGGACGTGTGGATTTTCGCGCAATAACTACTGACTGGATTTGAATGAAATTTGGTATTATAGTAGTTTAGACTCTGGATTATTACAAAGGCTACTTTTTATCGCAGCAAAATGTACGGTTCCCGGGGATTTCTTTTTGCGCATACGAATTCGCGGGTAACATCAGCTAGCCAGCTATTATATACTAGCTATATATTATATACTTTCTATTCAATCAATATCTTAAAAATAGTACATCGGCAAAAAATCTTCCTTCATAATATTTATTCTCCCTTCATCTCCAGCGGCATACCCCTTATCCTATCTGTCACTGCGTAATACATACACGGGCCTCACCTCCACGCGACAATTACGCGAGGCCATGCATATATGGACTATAGACACACTCATTGAATGTCAAAACGCGGCTTGGCTGGTGTGGCCTGCATAAATATCAAAACCTAACCAGCAAAATAAAAACCTTGTGACCTTTTATTTTTTAACCGACTTCAAAAAAAGGAGGCGGTTATACGTTCGGCTGTACCTTTTTTTGTGTGTAAAATACAAAATCCATCCAGAATATCTACGAATCCTCTTGTGATTGGTAAAATTCTCGAAGGTTTGACTTTAATGACGTTACAATAGTTTCGTGAATTTTCCGCTACGTGGCGTGGTCTTTTAGATGCCTGGGCAGGTTATTTTATTATTGCTAGGATATTATAATGTAACATTTAATTTTTACAGAGTTTAATCTCAGACTGAACAACAAATAGCAAGCGAAACATTATTCGGATTGGCCGTAGTAGTATTAAAATCCGAGTATAGTAGAGAGAAAATAATGTAATCGGCACAATCGGAACAAAATATTAAACAAAATGACAGTAGAGCAATATTATGCTACCAATTTAAATGTCACCTTTTTACCGTTCAATAAAGAAATACAATTGATACATTAATTTGGTCGCATCTAATGTTTCTTTATTTATGTTTAGATTAAATTGGACAACAGAACATAGAGGATATTGACAATATCTATTGCTGTCTATTTAATGAATAGACGTTGATAATTTCCAGCAATTCTGTTTCCAAGCACTGCATGTTGTTCGTTAACGTCAATCGTAGTTAACATAACACTGTACTGGTCTATTTTCCCGTTTAAATTTAGCTTGATACAAAGCTATTAGAGTTCGCATTAAAGTATATTTTGATCTAGTATAATACAACAGTAACTATTATTTGTCAAACTAAATCTAAATAACCGGCCCACTAAATCCAAAAGGCAAACAAAATCGAGCAAAATGCGGGATAAATACACCGCCGACAACATCGATAAGTTTCGTATTGTATGCGCTCGTACTGCCTCGAACCGGCTCGAACTGGTTTACCGTGCTTCACGAACCGACGAAAAGCAGTTGCAACCGCCTCACTACGCCGCGCGAACCAGTGAAAAGCTGTTAAAACCAGATTTTACAACGATTAAACTACATTAAAACCGGCTTTATGACATTTGCAGTTTTATATTCGCGTGCCGCATCACATTTTATATGCAGTAAAACTTATCATCATCAACTATTTGCCCTAATGTAAATTAGGCCTTATGACCTAATAAGGTCTACAAATCTACATTAGGGCAAATGGTTGATGATGATCTTAAAATGCCACTGTAACAATGGAAACGTCGCACGAAACCTAAATTAAAGCGATTGTACTAAACTAGCTTTTGCTTACAGCTCCGCCCGCGTAAATACCCTCTATCTATCTATCCCACGGGAACACTGTAGTTTTCGGAATAAAATGCAGCCTATGTGTTAATACAGAGGCTAAACTACTGCTTTTTCTAATTTCATCAAAATACGTTCAGTAGTTTTTGCGTAAAGGAGTCCCAAATATCATTCAATCCATCCTCACAAACTTCCACATTTATAATAGTAGGAAGTAGTTTCGTCACCAAATAGTAAATACATAACTTTTAAAACTTTTCCAACATATTACCTCAAAATATATTATTACCTCAAAAGTTTTACTTTTAAAAAAGTTACTAAACTACTAAAGGAAGCGTCTACTTGACAGAGGTTAAAACTTTGGTTAGGTTAACCGAATAACGAAGTCGCTTAGTTTAAATCGACTACTTTAACTTTGTTAAAACTCTACCATCCTGTTTTTTTTTGCTTACCTAAGGGTTCAGTGGCTATACACCACACTGTCTATCGTCCAGTCAGAACTGACCGTGTATGGGCGAGGATTGGCATGCCAGTAGTACGTTTGTGGTGTATGGATGAAATGCAGATTGGATCAAGTCGGCAGCGTGATGCCGATTGAACGATAGGCAGTGTCGTGTATGTCTACTGTCACTGTTAGGGTCTGTTTCACTATCTACTTATATATTACTAGCTTAGTAGCTTATGCCTGCGGCTCCGCCCGCGTAAATACAGTATCCCATGGGAACACTGTACTCTTTCGGTATAAAAAATAGCCTATATTTTAACCAAGAGCCTAAACTACTACCGTACCAAATTTCATCGAAATCCGTTAAGTAGTTTTTGCGTGAAAGAGTAACAAACATCCATACATCCATCCATCTATCCTCACAAACTTTCACATTTATAATAGTAGTAGGATTATTTTTAATTCCGAATAAGCTATCCGACACTTACTAGGCGATTGTGAAGCAGGCCCTTAGGTTAGTAAGATGTATAATACTAGGTGTTGCCCACAACTTCGTGCGCGCCAAAAAATATACCGTAGGAACCATACATTTTGTCCCGATAAAAAGTACCTAGTTTGTGTCCTTCCCCGTGGACCTACTATAGTATAGACCCTACTATAGATCTGTGCCATTTCAAAATTGCTTCAGTAGTCTCGGAGCCTATTCAATGCAAACAAACGAACGAACAAATCTGTTCTCTTAGCATATACTTTAAATGACACATTTTTGTATATAATTGGTTTCACGAAAACGGCTGCAATTATTACCATGAAACCAAGTATGCAGGGAGGATCATAGCTTATATTTTAAACGAGACATTCTTGTATATAATCGGTTTCACGAAAATAGCTGCAAGTATTACCATGCAGGGAGTTTCTGTCGTCATGCAACACATTCAACAACAAATCAATAACTAGCTGTCCCGACACACGTTGGTCTGTCTCAACTATGAACTGGAATAAATAAATAATTATACATACACCTACAACCTACACCTACATGTGCACCTACACAGTACAGTCGTTTCTCCGTAATTTTTTTAATATTTCTCACCGTTTAAACTTTCCCTGAACTTCCACAATTATTTCAAGATCAAAATTAGCCAAATCGGTCCAGCCGTTCTCGAGTTGTAGCGAGACATTGGAATTGCAATCCATTTTTAGGGTTCCCTAATACTAAAGTTTATAGTTACGCTATGTCCGTCCGTCTGTCTGTATGTCTGTCTGTCTATTCGATCGTCTTGGTAGCGGCATTGTTAATAATAATATCGTCACAAGAAGTTACTTCAACTAACTTCAAAATTTCTAATTGTCAAATTTTCAACCATACTTAACCATAGACAACATTACGTTCGGCTGTCAGTTGCGTTTCGTTACACCGCGTTTTATGTCACGTGACACGTCCCACGGGAACGGGATAAAAAGTATCCTATGTCCATCTCCTGGTGCTAAGCTACCTCTCCACCATTTTCCAGCCAAATAGGTTCCGCCGTTCTTGAGTTATAAATAGTGTAACTAACACGACTTTTTTTTATATACCTATATATAGATTTCGACTTTATTATGTCTGTCCGCTCGGCAGTTTACGCATACGTATGTATAATTTTTGCTTTGTTCGAAATTTCGTAATGTGGTGGGTTCGAATCCTGGTCAGATTAGAATATTTTTGTGAAACTTTTTTTTTATATCTTTATCAGAACTCCGAGCAACGCTCGGTTATTCAGATACTAATATCAGTACAGATTTGATTAGACCAATATTTAATGTTGTAATATGATTATAACATTAGGAGCGGTCTCGGGGACTGTAGTCTGTGGTAACGTCGCCCATTAACCTACTCTACATTGCACCCGTCTCCCGTAGAACTCGATAGGCATACACTTACGTAAATGTAAAAAACTTAACTTGCCTTTAAAAAAATTGATCTTTGAAAATCTAAAATAGAGGCTTACGAAGCGTGAAAGTGAACATGTAGTTGTCTCCCGTGCCACAAGTTCAGCATAGTAGAGGCTTATTTAAAGCAAAGCTTAGAAATGTATGCGTAATTTGAAATCCACAATTTCAAAAGCTCAATTATTGTAATAATTGTCTTTCGGCAATAGTTATTACAAGAATTGTGAACATTTAAACTAACCCGAGGTCGCCTAACGGTCTAAATTTCATTGGGGTTCCTTTGGCTCTTAGATACGCAATAAAAGTATGTAATGTTGTCTCTGGAAAGTGAAATAAAGATTGTCAACAATGTCTACTGTTATTACACAAACGCGTGGTGTGTGTAACCGTTAATTTATTATTTATTTTAAGTATTTCTTATCATTATTTAAAAAAATATAAGCTTTCTGCATACATTCCTTCACTTAAGCTTTAATTGTGCCAAATTTCATACTCCTACGTTTTCCTACTTTTCGTAAAAAGGGGTCGGAAGTTTTCGCTGCACGTATCTTTCAAGAATTTTGCACTAGAACACTATGTAAGCATTAATTTTGCTTTTGTTATTTCAGTTTTATTTATTGACTGCAATAATGTCGTTTCCTCGAGTCGGTTGGATCAAAGATACTTTTATAGCGTTATTTGATATCTCCTTAGTAAATTGTACAATAAAACAAACAATTCGCTCTAGATAGGATCAGTTTACCGACATAAAAAATACGAAATATTTGCAAAACACGGTTTTTCCTTGATCCATTTATAAAACATTTTATTAAATAAATTAAAGAAAAAACCTTTTGCAAAATCGAAAGAGCGAGCCGGTGACTGGTTTTAAAATGTTTTTTTCGCATTTATTTCATATTATACATTTGTTTTCAAGCTTTATATTATAAGCATTTGTTAATTCAATATATTATAATCTCGATTTTAAAACAAACGTATCATATAATATAATGTTATGAATAAGTTTATTGAAATAAAATCAACTCTTATAATTGAGTAGTGTGAAACCTTGAATAGTTATTGATGAGCCAAATATTATGGCGAAGGGGGTAGAATGGGTGACTTTCCTCCTTCTCCCCCTCACCCTCTAACAAACACGGTGGACAGCGGTGATAGATCGTATGCAAATAATCGAAAATAAACCACGACAGGGCTGACAAAGCCCAAAAAGCTATTTATACAGAATGTATTTTTCATCCGAACGCGATATTTAACCCAACGTTGGGCTACAATATTACATAAGTTATGACAGTATGCATAAAAAAATAAATTAATGTAATATTAGGTCATTACTAGGGCATTGATACCGGTAATCGGTATTACCGGAAAACCGGTAATACCGCACCATTTAGACCATTTTTAAATACCGGTGTTAAAGAGAAAAATACCGGTTTTTCGGTATTTTATCTTTAATGTATTTTTGTATACGCACACGTGTTTTCAACACAATATTATGATTTATGAAACAATTGAAAGTATAACTACACTCAAAGTACACTCAAAATCAACTGCTAGTAAAATAATAGTTTTGCTGTGTGTGTGTGAGTCCTGTGTTGGCATATTTCTTTGTCATACTTATTATTATAATAACATAATTCGTACACTCTCTCTCACTCGTGCTGTTTTGTGAGCCTATTGTTTAGAGCTTAAGGTTTAGGTTTCTAAACAATTAGAGTTATTGTTTACAATATCATATTCTAAAGCTACGGCTTGCTGTTGCCATTGTTGGCGATTACCTACTTTGTGGTGTAAAGAGCATAATTATTGTATGGTTTTGGAGACGGATACGGAAAATAAGAAAAACGTTATTTGGGACAAGATAAATGGTAAGTCAATCGATTTATATTATGTATTGTAATAATAGTTAGTTAAGTTTACTAGTTAGTAAACTTAACAATCGAGCGAAAATCTGCAAGTGAGTTTAATTAAGTTTTACGTACTCATTAAATAAAAGCCACTTGAAGATTATCTCATGAAAAATAATGTGTCTTTTTAATTAGTCATGTAAAACATATTTTCTGCCTGTTTGCCTTCTAAATGGAATTTGGAAATGATAGCAAAAATAAAATTGGTGTGCTTTATAATATTACCGGGCTTTGTTTGTAACATTGCACTTTATAGTTTACAGTAATATATATAGGCTATGTAATAATATTATTACAGATTCAGAAAGGATTCATGTTTTAAACTTTAGTTTAAAGAAATATCTTATTTTTTGTTGTATGTTAGATACCTTTGAGTTTTTTTAATGTTGACTAATAGATATTTTTATTTTCTTAGTTACAGAACAGATATTTTACTTATATGTACATGATAGTCGCTTTTTTAATGTTTAAATTGTTGGTTATTTTAAATATACTTAAGGAAGTTTTTTTTAGTTATTTGTTTAGTGTAAGGAACAAAACACTGTTTAACTGTTAAACTTTAAATAAACAAGTTGATTTTAATGTTTTTTTTGTTCATTCGATTAAATTATAAAGGATTTAGCGCTTTTGATGAATAAAGAAATACCGCAAAATACCGAAAAACCGGAAAACCGGTTTTTCAAAAATTAATACCGGTATTATACCGGTATTGCAAAAATTCCCAATACCGCCATGCCTTAGTCATTACATATGAAAGTGGCGTTTTGTAAAGGAGGAACATAAAGTCGATTTTTTTAAACATAATATATTTATTTAATCAAAGTATATACCCTTGCTATCTATGCACTTTTGCATAGATAGCAATGGTATATACTATCTCATAGGTAGTTCATTGATTCCTTTATAACAAAATGTATAAAATATATTCAGTAAATGTAATCTAAAATAATAAGAATAATAAAGTTAATATTTATCTAAAATAATCTTGCCTGTGCCTAATTTGAAATTTAAATTGTATTGTCATTTTAATTATGATTTTTGTGATATTTTGTTGCTACGGGTCTCTGATACTCGAAATAAATGAATTTTATTTTATTTTTATTTTATTTATAACTCAATTTTCGTAATTTACAGAAAAATAACATGAATTATGAATTTGCTAATAAATCGCACTACGTGCCGGCTTTGAAGGCCACGCGCCCGCCGCGTAGTATCGGCCTCGCGATATAGAATAGAAATTGAAAAATTATGTAGTTACTTTCAACCATTCTGAAATTATTAAATAATAATTAGCCACTTAGATACGTCCCTGAATATTCTAACTCAAACGCTGGCCGATGAGGCTATTTCTCATCTAGGACACGTCCTGAAGCCCGCTGCATCTATGTAGCTGCAGCTACTTTCTTAGATTTTCGTAGCTCGTAAGGCATATCCAGAACTATCCATGGATGTGTGGATGTGTTCAAATTCTTGTTAATCTTTCACACAATAACTACCGAAAGGATTTGAATGAAATTTCGCATGGTAGCAGTTTAGACTATAGTATAAACACATAGACTACTTTTTATAGCAGTAAATGTACGGTACCCACGGGATTTATTTTTACGCGTACAAAGTAGCAGGCAACATCTAGTAAGTAATATCGGCTGTGACGAGTGCTCTGTGTTAACACTTAACGCCTTCCCCCGTGAGCCCTCAGGAGGCACAACCCTTTTTTTGCACCTTCCACCTTCAATTGAAGGGATTCGTTACGAAGATACTTCAGATCGATTTAAGGGCTATTTATTTAAGACCTCGTTATCTATTTATAGCTATTTGGTAGGATAGCAACGCTCTTGAAGACATTATGGTGTAGCAGATGTCTATCTGATGTCTATAAGCGCTGGCATTTACTTACCATCGAGGCGCTTATTGATGTTGTTCCGGTGTAATTGCGACCTTTATAATACTATTTTCGCCAAAAAATTTGAGTGATTTCGTTCATATAGAAAGAAAATTTGTTTCTCTCACACAAATCCTTATTTTGCCTTTATTCCTTATCCAAGACACAAATTACATGTGAATACATTCAAACCACTCCACTGAAGAACGTAAGCAATAACGTAATATTCAGAGGGTCAATTCTGCTATATAAAACCAGCTATAATAGAAATACAATCAAGTCCCGATACGCTAAAACTGCCAAACCGGTATTCTCGTAAACGTCAATCCAGCGTCAAACGCGTTTTGATTGGTACAAACTTCACAAAGTCAGTTTATGATAACAAGTCGCTTCACTTTTAATACAATCAAAGTAAAATGAAACTACGTTAAATACGAGAATTTTTTAGCATAATTTAATTTGGCATAACTCATTAGGCACGATTGTTCTTATAATTGATTGAGTGACCTGTTGGTTCGTGGTGGAAATTCGTGTTCATAATAATATCACACAACTTTTTTATAAACTTTTGCACTTTATTTAGGCTTTTACAAAAATTTATATATAAAGTATAAAGACGCCCGGTTTCGTTTAACTCATCATCAGATGAACACCTGATGATGAGTTAAACGAAACCGGTCGTGGTTGTGTATAATTTTTTGTAAAAACTTAAATAAAGTGGAAAAGTGCATAAAAAGTTGTGTGATATTATTATAATTGTTTTTGTCACAATAATATTCTGACATACTTGTTTCTTGGCATATATTATGTATATTAATACTTGGCATATTTCGTATATCATTAGGCATAAATATCATTTAGACTAATGATTTTTGTATTAATAATTTAATGTGGCATAATTAGTTAGGCATATTTTCGTGTCGTAACAAACTTTGGCATAATTATCTCTTGGCAGACTTGGGTACCATAGTGTAATAATAGGTTAATCCGGCGTTTTGGCTTAGATTAGGTTAGAATTTATTTATCACGTTCAAAACATCTTTAAATATTTTTATATGATTATTCTAAAACATGTTGATGCTTTGTTAAAGTATGTTTAAATATAATTATGCGTAAATATATGTAAGTGATGCTCAATGATTATAATGCTTAAAGCGATTATGTAAAAAAATTTAATGCCTAAACAGTTAAGGCAAATTCATATTATGCGTATGGCATATGATTTTATGCGAAAAAATAGAGAACCAACAAAAATACAACAGACTTCCATATATTCATTCGGGCATCCAACCACAAAGTTTCGCGTAGATTAGACACGAGTTAACGTGTGGCTCGCACGTGACTCTCATTATGTGTCGGACTCATGTGCTGCCTTATCATACATATTACATGTTTCTTTCCTATTTGTGTTAGCATTTACATGCGCCAACGAGTAGAAAGACTTCACATTCGACAAAAATCACAATTCTGCTAATTAAAACCTTCAATACTGTTGCAATACAGTCACGATCCACGCCCCGATATGTTTACTGCAGAATGGTTTTCTCATAAACGTCAAACCCGTTTTGATTGGTCCAAACTCCAAAAATCAGTTTATGATATCAAGTCGATTAATTTATAATGCAATAATAGTAAAATGAAAGTGTGAGTTAATTACGAGAATTGGGGAATTTAGCCAAGATGCGATCTCTAATTACGAT
The DNA here is from genome assembly GCA_037179445.1 of Phengaris alcon alcon. Taxonomy (NCBI): domain Eukaryota; kingdom Metazoa; phylum Arthropoda; class Insecta; order Lepidoptera; family Lycaenidae; genus Phengaris; species Phengaris alcon. The sequence continues at coordinate 12,091,615 of JAYRCH010000021.1, read as the reverse complement.
GAATAATATAATATTGTATTGACGTATCGCGCTGTCACTTATCGAACGTTATGTCAATCCCATATATTTTCAATTTCGAAGATAGACATTGTGTAAAAATTCAAACGGAGGTTTTTTGTTTCCTTTAATAATCTTCAAATACTTGTCTCTACTAAAAAAACCGGTCAAGTCCGAGTTGGACTCATCTCACGTTTGTTGTATGGGAGTCGCCTTAATCATTTTTTGGGTTAACTCCTTAAGAAACGATTTTCATATATAAGTCCGGGGTATGAAAATCTATTGGAGTCAATTCACGAAATCACACGGTCGCAATGTACGGTGTCTTTTTTATTATTATTTTATTCTGAGTTTATTGTATTTTTTGTCATAGCGGCAACATAAATACACCTTCTGTGAAAATTTCAACCAGCTATCACGGTTGAGGAGATACAGCCTGGTGACAGGCAGACGGCCGGCAGCGGAGTGTCAGTAAGAGGGTCACGTTTGTAGCCGTTGGGTACGGAACTTTAGAAACGGGATCCTCAGTCCTCAACGTAAGACACCCTTCTTGTGGCTCCGTACGCCTAGCCTCCTGCGGGCTAGGCCAATACGCCCTGTCATGAATACAGGGTGGTTAGATACATCATGTGGGCCAGTGGCGTGGGGCTCCTATAACTCCACTTCCCACTCACCTTTTGAACACCCTCATCCAAATCCCTACCTATTATACAGGCTAGGGCTTCCCTATGAAGGGCAACCAGCCTTCGCCACTGAATTGTTGACTTCATCAGATGTTCCACGTTCTAAGGCTAGGACTATATGATCCAGAAACCGGCGGGCCCGGGAAAATTCAGAGCACTGAAAATAGAACTCTGCGCTAATATAATAGAGTTGAAAATCGAAGTGTCGATTGTCGAGCTGTCATATATGACATTGACATTTGACGAGACACTTATGTGTTTGATTTTCAGCTCTATTGTATTAGGGCAGAGATCTATTTTCAATGCTCTGAATTTTCCCCGGACTTCCGCACTCCCGATCTTAATATAGTCCCAGCCTAACACGTGAGCGAATCATGTTGGCGTCATAAATGTAATTAGAAAACAAACGGTACTTATCAGCAATATAGCTATTTTTACTGTTTATGACATCACCTCACACAGTTATAGTCCTTACGCTGCTGGTGTTATGAGTTACTTTGGTATGATAAGTTGTTATCAATTGGCGAGGAATTGCAAAATCGTGTCGAAAAACCATGACCACCTCAACATGACTTTGTTTTTATCAGTAATGTGAAATTGCACGACTCACGCAAGAATTGAATTCAATATTTTCAAGGTGCATTTCAAAAATAGCAAAACTGGTTATTGCAAACTTATCTATATATTTTCAACATTTCTAATGCCGCCGATATTAATACAATATTTGTGCTGCGGAAGCGAGCAATACGTTCGATTTGCAAAATGTCCTGCTTTGAATCTCTGAGAGAAAAGTTTAAAGAAATAGGAATTCTGACCGTCGCTTCTCAATACATTTTGGACAATGTGTTGTATGTTAGAAAAAAATTAAGTATATTCAATACGAAAAGCTCTAGGGACTGAAATCACTGCAGGAACACTAGAAATAAACACAAACTAGATGTACCGGTGATCAGACTAAGTAAAGTTAGCAAATCCTTTAAAGGTCAATGTATACGCCTATACAATATAATCCCAGAACACGTTCAAAATATTAATAATCGCACTGCCATTACAATAGTGTAGTAACTCGAAATGTTTTCGAGTTAGAATTCGATATTAGATCAATAACAGATACATAATTTCTTCCTCTATCCGCCAATAAGACCGTCGTAAAAATAGTGCAAGAAACGACTCCTAGATGGCGTTGTATAGATTAGTAATGATGTCGAAGAAGTCAGCATCTGTTGTGCAGCCAGATATGGAGAACGAGATGGGGAGCGAAGAGGCACCTCCGTCTTCATCTTGTTCTTCTATTGAACCGCCAACAGAAAAACCGGTTAGTACTGGAAACGAACAGCCAAAGGGTGAAAACCATGGGCCTTGGGCAGCTAAACAAGCCGCGGAACTACCAATGGCAACGATTGAGTTGCGATCGTCATACTCATCGCCGTCGATACTAAATTCAGTACTACAAGAGATCGATAACAACATAGCACCGAGTACCTGCGGTAATGCCGCTTCAGTGACCGAGAAAAGATATTTTATTTCACCTGAATTCTGGTGAGAGTGACTTCAATGATTCCGATTGCGACCCAAATTTTACTCCTGGACCTGAGCGATCTAGTAAAATCCCGATATTACTTCGCGCTCGATCTAGAATATCCAGGAGCCCTATTAAAGTTATTGCTCTTCGATGAATAAAACTGAGAAAATTTACTTGATTTGTTTTATTTAAAGTGTTATACGATTGCACAGTAAGAATACGAAATCATAGACCGGAAGATAACACTGCCGTCTATACACTAATATGTAAAACTATGGGCAACGATATTGTGGCTATTCAGCCAAGATCAAAATTTTTAATTAACAAGTTAACACTTCCACTAAAATTTTACATCATAAAGGCCAAAACATATTTTGTGCTTGAACACCACATTATAACAGCTAATTCATTATTTGTTCTCTTAGAAAAACAAAAAATTGAGTGGGCAATGGCTTTGTTAATATATCAGCAAGCTGATTCTTACTTGGGACATAGGATATATTTACTAAACCATTCCCCACTTTTTCTCGTATAAAATTGTACTTGACATCTATATGTTTAGTTCGTTTGTGAAGAACTAGGCTATTAATTAACTTAATGGCACTCTGATTGTCAACGTATAGCTTAATACAATCAGATTTTTAACCCAAGTCCAACAACAGTTGCTGTAACCATAGTATTTCCTTTGCAGACTCGCAGGCTGCTTCTGACAAATTCTGCTTCGGTGGTAGATAGAGCAATGGTCTTTTGCTTTTGGTTCAGCCATGTTACTGGCCCACCATTCATTAAGAATATATATCCTGTGGTGGATTTTCGAGTATCCACATCACCTGCAAAATCAGCATACGAATACCCGATAAGATCATTGCTTTCTCCATACCTAATACAAACATGTTTTGTGTTTACTAAATATCTAATCACACGATTCAATGCATTAACATGTTGTTGACTAGGATTATTAATATACCGACTTAACATGTTCACTGCAAATGAAATATCAGGTCTGTACACTGAGCATAGAAACAATAGTGAACCAATAGCTTCCCTATAAGGAAATTTCATAGCAGTTTCCTTCAGATTTCTACCTATAATAACATTTGGATCAGTAGGAGTTGATGCAGGATTGCATTCACTTATATTAAAAGTTTTAACAATTTAATCTATGTACTCTAGCTGATGTAAACATATACAGTTATCAGACTTTAACACTTCTATGTCTACAAAATAGGACAAATTCAATTCCTTTATTTTAAATGCCTGTTTCAGGAAACTTATTATATCTGTAATTATCTTTTTATTTGATGATATTATAAGAGCGTCATCAACATATATTATCAGTATAACTTTGATATTTTCAAAATTTCTAATATACATATAGACAGTAGTCAGCTTGTGACTGAACAAAACCATATGATTTTAAAAATTCAGTGAACTTTTTGTTCCAACACCTTGATGCTTGTTTTAGCCCATAGATTGATCTATTCAATTTTAATACATTACTTTTGTTAACAATCACACCATCAGGAATTTCTAAATAAATTTCTTCTTGAAGGTCCACCACGTTCAAAAAGGCGGTTTTGACATCAAATTGTTGGATTTCCAAGTTATATTTAGCTGCAATACTAAAAATTATTCTAATCGAATCATATCTTGTTCTAGGGGAAAACATTTGCTGGTAATCAATACCAGGGATTTGATTGAATCCTCGTGCACATAATCTAGTCTTATAACGGTTTACTTTTCCATCGTCATCCCTTATGATGGAAAATACCCACTTGGCTGTGAGTGTTCTCTGTCCAGCTCGCTTCACTGGGGTCCAAGTCTGATTCTCATCGATCGCGAGCATTTAGTTCTTCTTTGATGGCTTGCAACCATTCATTCTTCTGCGAACTATAATGATTGCCTCATTAAATGATGTTGGTAACACAAATTCCACTAAATTTGCTTCTAAATTCAAATTTCTCCTTGGTCTCAGGTTCATTAATTCATGTGGAGAATCATCGAGGATATGTGATGGTTCATAATCAGGATCATCATTATTGCAGCTGAGAATACTTTCCTCATTCTCATTCAGTGAGGTTTCATTTAAAGAGTTGTCCCTCAGAGCAGGATCCTCTTCAAGTGTGACTTTAGATTTATCCTGTTGGACATTTTCACCACTTTCTTCTATGAATATCTTTGCTTTATTCTGTCTTTGTTCGGGAAATTTATTCTCATCGAAAACAACATTTTTTGATATTTTAATTCGTTTTGTCTTTATGTTAAACATTCTGTAATGGGTATTATCATATCCAATCAATATCATCTTTTCAATCTTTTTATCTAATTTGGTTCTCAAATGATCAGGAATATGTACATACCCCTCACTACCAAATACTCTTACATGCTCTAAAATTGATTTGACTTCATTCCACAACTCTGATGGTGTTTTATCTGATGTTTGGCTCGATGAGGTTCTATTAAGCAAATAAACAGCACAATTTACGGCTTCTGCCCATAAATCCAACGAGACATCACGTGCATACAGCATGGATCGGGCACTTTCTACGATCGTTCTGATATCCCAGTCTGCACGTCCATTTTGTTCTGGGGTATATGAAGCAGTACATACATGAATAATTCCTTCTTTACCTAAGTAGTCTTTAAATGCTTTATTAATGTATTTACATCCGTTATCTGTATGCAAGGCTTTTACACTGTGCATATATTTGTTTCTCACAATAGCAATATACCTTTTGAAGTATTCAAGAGTATCACTCTTATTTCTCATGAAGTACACATATCTGTAGCTAGTTGCTGCATAATAAAAAATATCTTATACCTTGAACGGATTCATGGCTCATTGGACCACAGACGTCACTATATGCTAGGTCACCAGGTTGTAGTTCTGCCCGCCTTGATTTCTGGAATGGGAATCAAGACTGTTTCCCATAAGCACCACGCTTCACACATTAAGGCAGTTTCATTACCTTTTTGAATATTTAAGCCTTCAACTATATTGTTCATCCTCATTTTTTTAAATTGCTTTGAAGTTTAAGTGTCCTAATCTCTCGTGCCACTTTTTAATATCACTTTTATTTTTCTGCACTAAGTTGCATGTGTCAGGGAAAATTTTTTCAATGTCCAGTTCAAATAAATTGTTCAACTTCAGTTTTACAGACATCACAACTTTATTACTATTGTAAATTAGAGCACTATTGTCCTTCTTTACAATGGAATAACCTTTTCTTGTTATCATGCCTTCGGATAATAAATTTCTTCTTAAGTTAGGTACATGCAGTATTCCATGTAACATGCTTTGCCCTCACTGTCCATTAAGACATCTCTTTATTAACACTTTTCCTATTCCACATACTTCTATGGACTCTTTGTTTCCTAATTTCAATGATTTCTAAGTGCAAGTTGTATATTACTTACTTACTTACGCGTACTTTTGAAGATAGCACTTCAATATTGGACTTTATGAATTACACATAAGATACACGTTTCATTGCAACAGTTCGAATAGCGAACTGTACCGCGCTGCGTATCACGGCGCCGCTCTTGCAATGAAACGTGTATCTTTTTTTTGTGTAGCGAATGAAGTTCAATTTTGTAGAGCTATCGCGTCTCAGTGGGAGCTGACGCTTAGAAGTCAGCCAAACAAACTCAAATAACTCTTGTACGAAAAGATGGAAAATTACGAAATGCCTATAATGACATTCCAATGGCCTTAGCATGCACTTGCAGCCTATTCGTTTCCTATATTTAGACATTTATTACACGGTTTTGTGATCAGCTGTTCTATTGTGTCCACAGGTCCTACTACCTAGGTGTAATGTGTCATATGCCATAGCCCATAGGCCATAGGCCATAGCCCATAGGCCTTGCAGCCATGTGATCGTAGAGCGGGGTGCCGCTATTTTAGAAATGAAATGGACCAGGAAACGTGCAGAAGGATCGACAAATGGTAACACACATGGACATCCGTAACACTGTTTTCCGTGAGGCCCTTCCTCGATATAAAACAAGGACGTAACTAGCAAACAGAGGAGCGCATACAAACATACTAACAGATAGGCGTTAACGCACGATACCTATTGCGGCGGCAGTTACGAACGTGTGATCGCTTCCGCGGCACATTTCCGCACGCGCTGCATAATGTACAGCTGGACAGTTACACATACTCTTCAACTGTACATTAGCGTCAGCTCACATCGTGACGCGATAGTAAGATAGTGATTTAAAATTGAACTTTATTGACTACTCAAAAATATACATGTTGCTAGAGTTCGAATTTCGAGCTGCACCGATCTGCGTAGCGCGGCGCTGCTCTTGCAATGAAACGTGTATCTTCTTCTGTTCAATTATGATAGACCCAGCGATAATGTAAATTAGATACAGAGTTATCGCATAGATTGGATTTTTTTAAATTAGCGTTTACGTTTACGATTTTTCACGCAGGTTTTCTTTAAAGTGAGGTGTCTCACCGGTCAATTCCGCCCAATTGTGTTGAAGCAAAAAATGCTACTTTTTCCAAGTAGATTTGTAGAATAGAGGTTTGAACTACTTCCGCCTCTTGAAATATTCTAGCATGTTATTGTAATATAATCCATCAACAATGGATGTTTGATATTCGCTACAAAACTACCTAACACCAGATTTTTTTAATAAACAGAATATAATTTTAAATATATTCCTAACAGTTACAAGTTACCAACAGCAAACTTGTTTCGAATGTCTTCCGCCTCCGTAAATACGCTGAGGCCGTACATATATACATACAGTATATATTATATATATATCTAAATCCAGAAATATAAAAAATATATAAGATTTATAATTTCTTAAATAAAATTAACTTTAAATGCTAGAAACTGGTGTTGTAATTTATGGAAAACATTGTGAGGATGTGTGGATGTGAGAAACGAAAGAAAAGTATTCGTGAGATGGTTGACAACTTGACAAACAGAAAGTAATTTGCCTGTACTGTTGATAGTTGATACACAAGCTCCTTTAATCTTTTTATACTGAAAAATGTACGCTTTCTGCGGGAACATTAACGTACCTGAGTAACCGAGCTTTGCTCGGAATTCGAGCCTAAAAAGGCCACTTTAGGCGTTTCATATTACGATTCATATATTTTTTTTAACTCATATTATGATCGCCATTTTACGCATTACTATTGAAAACTGTCAAAATAATGTTTTCTACTATGATGAAACCAGATGAATCATGTAGCCATTTTACAATTTCACCATTTTTGTATGGAAAAAAATATATGAAACATTATTATGTTAGTAGGTCTAAAAAGGCCACTTTAGGTGTTTCATATTTGGCCTTAGACCGTAGATGTGCCCTTCACAAAAATATTTATCTGACCGGGATTCGAACCCACCACCACATATCGAATGTTCGAACAAAGCAAAAATTATACATACGCATACCAATCTGCCAATCGGACTGACATAATAATTTCGAAATTACTGATATGTATTGTTGCACGACGAAAGAAAAAAACATATACATAGTTTAAAAAGGCGCAGTTTCCGGGGATAAGACTTAATCGATATTTTTCCCCTAAAACTCCCTGCATACTATTTATCCAAGACCGCCTCGTTAAAGGTATAAGATTCAATGAAATGAATTGAACAATAAGGTGACAATATACAGAGATACGATTACAGCTGACAGGATTGAGGACACGCTCACTGCACACTGCCGTCAGGCTCTGGACTCTGGAGTCCCACAGTACGTACACCAACGAGCTGTCAATACAGATACACGTTCAATAACACTGTAAGTGGCCGCCCAGTGGCTAGTGGCCAGTGGCCGCCTAGTGGCCAGTTTTTTTTGATCTAGTTTGAAGCTGATATGATCAAGAGTGTTCTTAGCTATCCTACTAATATTATAAATGTTTGTTACTCTTTCAAGCAAAAACTAGTGAACAGATTTTGATGAAATTAGGTATGGTAGTAGTATAGGCTCCCGCGGGTATATCGGGTATTCCCGCGGAACACCCGATAGTATATTTACGCGGGCGGAGCCGCGGGAAACAGCTAGTAATTCATAATATTCAGCTCGCTTACTTGACGATTCCGGAGTTAGTATTTTTTTCAATTTGTTTATTAAGCTTGAACTTTATTATGGTTCTTTTGCCTCTTAGATACGAAATAAAAATGTAAATATTGAATGTAAAAGACAGACTGACAAACGTCAACGTGTGACAAAATTGTATCTAACGCGTAGTAATGTAGTGTGAGTTATTAATGTGAGGTTGTGTGTTTTTATTAATTTAAAGTAATTTTAAGAATTATTATAAAAAAAATATTAGTATAGCTGATATTTAAGTCCCGTACAACAAACAACATTTATAGCCGTTTTGTACGGAACCTCTGAAAAGCCGTGTGTCCGACTCGCACTTGGTCGCTTTTTGCTCTTATACTCAAATTCACATCAACTTAAGTATCGGAATGTACCACACCCGTGACCACATATGGACATCTTTTTATAAACTTCTAGAAGGATTTAGAAAAGGCTGAATTAAGCGTCCAAACCAGTTTTTACATCCACAGCCAAATAGCCTAGAAACTAGCGATTCTATGAACCTGTACTATGAGCGTGTACCAGATTAGCACTGTGGCAGTTTGCAGCACGGCGTTATACATTGCCGCACTTGTTAATAAAAATATTTACACCACGGAAACGCTAATCCGTTGTTGCTGTCTTTATCTGATACGTTGCAAAAGCCACTTGACATACAAATACAGTAGCATTGATCAACCCATTTATTTTTATTAATAAGGGGGTGGGGTGTACAACTAAAGTAAACAATACAAGTATTGTAACAAAAGCAGGGTATTCTGTAAGTAAATATCTCTATTATATACTTACACTTTGACTTAACTTCTGGCAAAATTAGAATGTTTTCATACTTACAAAAGTTTGTTGAAAACCTGCTATAGTTAGATAAGTCGAAATATCGAATTACATACAGCATTTTACGTATCAAAGTATACTAATAATCTCTTAGTTTTAACCAAACATAACATACCATTACATAACCAACAAAAAAATTAATAACACAAGAGTGTGTAATAGCAACAATTTTATTTTAAAATAAAGTTTCTATCTTTCAAACTAAACCAGCAGCGTACATCGCCCACTGTATTCCATCGTACTTCATAACTAGAACGTGTATCTGCAGTACGGGGGGCTAGCAGATCTGTCTTCACTAGTTGCCAGGCGAGAGCTGTGTATGTAGTAGTGAGTGCACTGTCCTACCCGCTGCCGCTAGTGTTGTACTTCATGTAAAACTTTGTAATAGAATATAACAAAGAAAATTACATAATGTAATTGAAAAATGGAAATTTTAATCCAATTACATTAAATGACATGGTGAAATTATTAATTTTCATGTTGTTTTATAAATCATTGTCCAAACAATATAATATAATTTTACACGACTTGTAAGGGGATATTATAATGGTATAATGTTGTAAGTATAAATTGGTATAAACGTAGAAAATGTGAGACCCCCCCGTCTTGGTCAGGTCACACCTTTTTGTTATATTTACTACATTTTGAATGATCTATTTCACAAACAGATTGTAAAGATATCATTGTAATAGGCTCTGTATAATTATTCTTCTAAATTATATCCCATCTAATAGTAGCGTCGTAAATAATATTTGCTAATTACTACACAGATATGACAGCCGATAGCCAAATCTCGTAACTCGCGTCTGACGGAAAACGAATTTTAATCAAAAAATTATTCAAATCGGACGCAACATCACGTTTGTCAAGACGAGAGCGAACAAGAGACGGTCGTAAATTGTGTTTCGTAATAAATTGTTATTTATTAGCGTTCTGTACTTCGCTTTCCCTTCACTAGCATGATCCGACGCACACAGACAGACAAATGCATTGTGTGTTGGATCTAGCACAACGACTGTGGCCATACGACTTTAGATTTTATTTTCAACGAAGTAAAGTATATTACCCTGTCGTATGTTGAGTTTATGTGTGTAAAGTCGACGACCTGTATCTCGGAAACCTACCTCAATGCGAAAAATATAATTTACAAAGTGCTACGTGTTGAAATCCGAGTCATATGTTTTGTTCCCTGCTGTTGCGTCATGTGACCTTATTTCTTGTCTTTGTAGTTTGAGCGAAAATCTTACGGAAAGTAATTTATATGAAAGTGTGAAAAATGAAAAAAAAAAAAAAATCTGGGTTACTAACTTTAATCTGGACGGACCCAACTTATGGACTATTGTTTTTTTTTATCGCGGATTATATTTCTCAGTATAACTTTGACTGTTTAATGCTTAATTTAAAGAAATTAAAAATTAAACAGCTACAAATCTAAAGTTAGTCAAAGCAACGCGTAGTGACATAGCGCGCGTCGTCGCCATACGTCAATACCATACATTTTTAATTTCTAACTTCGTCATCGTAATTGGCGATGGCATCTTGGCTAAATGGCCGGAAGCCTAATTCTCGTATTTGAACTTAGACTTTCATTCAATTATAAATGAACGAGTCTCGGATATCATAAAATGATTTTTGGAGTTTGGGCCAATCGAACGCGTTTGACATTGTTTTGACGTTTATGAGAATACCATTCGCAGTTGTAACATAACGATACTGCATCGAAACTGTATTAATGTAAGATTTAATTTGCAGAATCGTCCAACTGATCTTTGAAACTCTACAATGTAAACGGATACGACATTATAGATTTGATAGCGTTTTTGTTTGTGTTCAAGGATTTTCTATTATTATTTTTCTCTGTATAAAAAGAAGCTGTAACGATAACCAACCAAAATATATTTTCGTTACTAAGCAAAGAAGTCACAACTCACAGCCAGGAAAAAACGACAAACTTCTTATTTAGGCCAGAGTATATAAGACGGATATTTTGGGCATATAATCAACTGCTTTTTTAAGTAAAGATGTTATGACAGAATGTTATGTTAAGATGGAAATATAATTAAAATTTTCGAAAAAATAATCATCTCTAAGGCGCTGAGATCACAAACCTAATAGAAACAGACAATTTGAAGAGGAAGCAAAGACTTTGCGTAAATAAAATCAATACGATCATTCATGTAAGGTCAATGACCCTAACAGCGCCGTAAAGAGCGTAATATAGTTTTATTTTGTTTAATATTTTTTCAAAATGTTTTTGTCTTGAGTCTTGACATAAGCAGTATATCATATGTCCAAAATATCCGCAATTGATTTTGACTAACCTTATACAACTTTTGGCAATAAATTCAAATCTGTTGATTTATATTTCAACTAAATTTTCCACAGGAAACCAACTGGTTCGTACACGCGTTGTGAAATGATCATAATTAATAGCCTATGTCCGGCGCGATACGGCAGTTAGGCTGTAAACATCATCAGCGTTGTTGTGGTTTAAGACCGTCAAATCACTTGAGGCTGATCTATTGTGTGTGCTCGTGGGTGGTAATCGGTTATCAGAACCGTTTGCCAAATACTTTCTCCTCAATATAATATTACGGTCATTAAAATGTATACTTCTAAAATTTCGACTTAAAAAGTCAAAGTTTTTTTTTTCAAAGTTGGTATTCTATATACACTTTCCGAACGTGGAGTCTAGGTGATATCGGGAACTAGCCCGGCGAGAAGAAACTGCGTAAGAAAACAAAAAAACATATTTTATCCAATTTAAAAAACATGGCAAATTGTTATTTTTAAACTGAGATAAGAACTGTTATTCAAAACTTAGACCAAATAAAAAACTGAGTTTTGAATAAAAACCTAACCAAGAGCATATCAAGACATGTCTAAGTAGGGTTCCGTAACTATCCAACGTTAAAAGGTTTTTTCAAATTACATACTTCAAAAATAACTGTTATATTTCGTTCATAATAATTTCCTAAAGAGTATTTAGCAAGAGCTCAGCATGGAGAATTGCAAGTTTCTAAGTCTCATAGTTTGGAAATGCCAAGGGGGGACCTACTTGTAAACCACTTTGGAGGTCGAAAATGATTTACATTCCAAAAAAGTCATGTATCAAACTTTGCCTTTATTCAAACAGAACTATTCGAATTTCATTCACACATCACATGCATGAGGAGCCACCCCTAACGTATACAATTACAATTATTATATAATGTCAAAAATAAAGTCGATATGTAATCTATAACTACTCAACAATCTAAACACACCGGCATATTTAGCGGAACACAAAATAAAAGGTCCATAATTAAAAACATATGGTTTTATTTTCTCTTGTTATTTAAAGTTTCGTTTGTTTTACTTAAAATGAGATCACATTAAGAACAGATTTTGCGAGTAAAGGCTATTTGTGAAAAATGGTACATTTTTGAACTTTTCATGTAACCGGGAAAAGTGAAAATTAATATTAAAAGAACAATTAATTAAATTAGAAAAATGGTGATTAATATCGCGTATTTCCTCCACGTGCTCTTATTAAAGTTTCTACCCGTCTAGGCATACTGAAAATGATGTTATCGATGGTCTCCTGGGATAGTCACCGCCATTCTTCAACTACGGCGATTCGCAGTTCACCCACGTTGGCAGGAGCTGGAATTCTGGACTTAACTTTTCTTTTCAGCAAGTCCCAAACGTGCTCTATTGGGTTCATATCCGGTGATCTCGCCGGCCACTCCATAACAGTGATATTCATATCATTAAGATAAGTTTGAGTTACCCGAGCGGTATGCGGCCGAGCATTATCCTGCATAAAAACAAAATCGTCACCGATATATGGGGCAAACGGTACAACATTTTCTTCTAAAACTTCTCTGATATAGCGGTCTGCAGTCAGACTCCCTCTGTCAATCACTACCAAGTCTGTGCGAGCTCCCAAACAAATGCCCGCCCAAACCATTATCGATCCACCACCGTATGCAACTGTACTTTCAAAATTTGTCTGAATGTATCGTTCTCCTTTGCGTCTGTATATTCTTTGCCTGCCGTCAATTTGATTTAAGAGAATTCTGCACTCATCACTAAACAATACCTTACTCCATTGGTCCGCGTTCCAAAGTCGATGTTCCTGAGCAAAAGTTAACCTGTTTCTACGATGATTTACCTCGAGCCTTGGAGCCTTGGCGGGCACAAATGAACCCAAACCAGCTTCTTCGAACCTTCTTCGTACCGTACGCTCACTTACGGTTACACCCCGCACTGCTTCTAACTCATGTCGGGCTTTGACGGCCGTCAAACGGGGGTTCCTACGTACACAAAGCCGAATGAAACGATCATCCCTACTCGAAGTGCGTCTTTTTCTGCCTTGTCTTGCTCTTCTCACATAAGTACCGGTCTCTCTGAACCGTTGGATACTGCGATGGATCGTTGAAGCTGGTCGACGAAGATCTCTGGATATCACTCTGTAGGTTTGACCATTTCTTCGCATGGCAATCTCCGTTGGGGCTAAGTCAGAAATAATTCAGTCCTCAACTCCAAAAAGATACGCCATTAAAAAAAAACTCACAAAAAACAGTATTTCAATGAAATTTTAAATAAAACTCAGAAGGAAGAAATACTCGGAGTTCGCTCCAGATATATCCTCCAGGTGTATTTGAATAAAATTAAACCAATTGCATAAAACGTGATGTTCAGTTGTTTTCTTAATTTGAAAATATTTCTTTTTAAATTAAATGACGTATAAACCAGCCAGCAACCTTATATGATACTGATATCAAACCTTTATTTTATGTTCCGCTAAATATGCCGGTGTGTGTATTTTTACTTATAACTAGCATTTGTCCGTGGCTTCGGCCGCGTAAATTGGTTTTTAAATGATATCTTTATAATAGTTTAAAACTTCTATCCACTATTTTACCCTCGTAGGGGTTGAATATTAGAAAACGCTGAAATACTTAACTCGGTATTTTTTCCGTACTCAATTCATACGAAATATCATGCAAATATGTCCAAGAAATAAAAAGTTTCATGCAAACTTTTATACCCTATTTTACCCCCTTGGGGATTGAATTTTGAAAATACCATCCTTAGTGGATGCCTAAGTTATAATTATGAGAAATAGGTGTGCGAAATTTCAAATTTCTCGCCTTAAGGGTTTGGCCTGTGCGGTCATACATCAGTCAATCAGCTTTGCCTTTTATATATTAAAAATAAATAGAAGGACGGACGGACGGACAGAGCGAAAGTATATTCCTTGTACCGAGTTATTAACCTTAAGAAGGTCGTACGTGTTCGTTATGGAGCTCGTTTCAAGTGTATCAGTTAGCTGTTAGACTGCAGACAATATGTTATCTAGTTTCAGGTAAATAAGAGTACTATTAGTAATCATATTCTGTGAGTTCTGGCTATATAGGGGTTGCAGTAGTGGGAATGTGTGGTGGGCGAATTGCACGTGAAAAAGGCAGATTTATTTTGAACAGACAGTACGTCGTGCGATAAATCACTGTCACAAAAGCGAATGAAGATGTCCCGTAAGTCACCTCCTACGCCGACCACTAGAAAGCGCGGCGGGGCTGATCTGCACTGATATGTAAATATATTTTGGGCACATTATCATTATATGCAAGTTATTATATTTCGGTATTATATTTCACCAAGTTTGAATTATTAACTATCTTAATTCATAACTTAATCTAAAACCACACCAAAGTGTTGATGGCAATTGGTAAGTATATGCTTATATCCTTTGGTGTCAAATTCTACTAATATTATAAATGTGAAAGTTTCTGAGGATGGATGAATAGAGATGTTTGTGACTAATTCACGCAAAACCTACTGAACGGATTTGAGTAAAATTTGGCACGCAGATGAATTAACATTCAGGTCACTTTTTTTCCGTAAAAATGTACGGTTCCCCGTGATTTCCTATTTATTAAACCTAGGTCACTTTTTATCCCGGAAAAATATAGGATTCCGCGTGATTTCTTTTTGCGCGAACGAAGCCACGGGAAACATCTAGTGTGTTATAAATGTTAATTTAACATCCAAGCATGTCCTAGGTAATGAATATACAAATTAACTAGTCACCTGCGTCCGAAAACTTGTCCGGTCGAGTGTACCACAGACGTTAGAAAGTAAGATGTGGCGCCATACCCCCTCCTCCCGTAGCTTAATTGCATAGAGATAGCAATTGCACTGCGTGTGCGCACTTCGCGTCTAGAGCCTAAAATGTTTTTACCAAGTCTGATCCGGGCAGGCAGGATCTGCAGGCTGATCACCTGATTGTCTGACAAGGAAGATGATCCATGCGTCGGATGGGCATGTAAATAGTCGGACCTGCGCCTGATCTCTCCTCAGTCCATCCCACGAGAGCACAGGAAAAAACAATGCTCACGAAAACGTAAATAACTTCCGCGTAGCTTGTCTGGTATCAACAACCGGCCACCCTCACCTTTCTTCCTTTCGTCTTTTTAAGATTTTCCAACTTTTAAAATTTAAATACTTGAGTTTTGAGTTTTGACACAAATGGTTTGTCAAAACTCGTGCCCAGTATACACGCGAGTGGCCACACTCCTGCGGGTGACAGCCGCATATAAGCTGCCCGCGTGGGCATCCCATCATTTCATACACGGTTTCCTATCACACGGGCAGCGCGCGCACAGACTGGAACCTTCTGTTACCGGCGTGCGGACGAGACCCGCATGCGGGTGGCGACGCGGGTGACAGGAAAAAGGTATTTCCCTATACCCGAGCAAAACCAGTTTGAACGGGGTGCCTAGCAGGAACAATTGACAGCTGCGTAAACGTAACGTTATCGAAAGAGATTAGTATGATAATGAGGACAGCGCCTATACAATTGACATTCGATAATGTTAAGTTTACGCATCTATCAATTGTTCAGTGCTGGGCCTCCAGTGTTCTCCAACACATGTGTGTACTAACCAAAATAATATGTTTTCATATTGTTCCGTCGCGTAATATGTACGCAACGTATGAAAGTGGCCCTCGGCCCAACAGATTGAGTTAATTACTGATAGAGAGGTCGAGCCTCCAGCACCGTATACCTACTACTATCGCACGTAACCTCATCGCTGTCCAGTGCAAACTGTCTGCGTGTAAGGGTACTACTCCGCACTGCAGCCTATCGTCCAATCGGCATGACGCTGCAGGCTTGATCCAATCTGCAGTTCGTCCATGTACACCATAAACGATTAACTGCCATGCCAATCCACGCCTAATCACTGTCAGTTCTAACTGATCCAATCATCATCCCTAACTGATCCAAGCGTCATCGCGATTGGACGATAAGCAATATGGTGTATGGCTATTCACGCTGATTACACTGAACAGCTATGAGTTTCCTTACATGACAAACGAAAGACTTGGAAGATTTTCGTGAATGCTTTTTCCCTATGGCTTTATATCCTAACAGGTGAGAAGCATTTTGTATTTAAAGTTGGTAGAGTAGCTTGGTAGGTTGAATCTTTTGATATAGCGATAATAACCATGGAGTTTTGGATACAATGTTTTGTAAAAAACAAATTATATAATAATTATACACATATTTGGTATGAGTATCAAATGAAATAGAAAGTTCTGTGTCGTTATTTAATACACTTTTTGTCTACTAAGTCTACTGTCTACATAATGCCTACCGGTTCGGGGCCATGATTTATCAGTTCCGTACATAACAACACCACAGACGGACATGATACAACGCTTGCTTCATATTTGTACCTATACATAATTCGCGCTAAGTTTCAGTGAGTCAGCAGTGCAAATGGTAAAATTTACCAATGTGTCGCACTCAATATTGAATGATTAATTTCAATGAGGGTGTTAGGTATTATTTCTGCCGCTAGGGGGCAGACCCAAGCACACAAAGCGTCATCCGGTGGCGTAAGTGCGTATAAAAAACGATCAATAAGAATTTTCGATTCTTTTTCTGTCACCAGGCGGCGCATGGTAGCCCGACGGTCCTTGTCGTGTCAAAAAGCTAAAGCAGATGTCACGATTTTAAAACCCTCATTGGTGAACACAGCCGAAGTGAACATAGGTATCTATGCTATGGAGAAAAAGAAGATAATTTGTTTTAGTGTTAAAATAATACTAGCTTTTTCTTGCGGCTCCGCCCACGTAAATATAGTATCCCACGGGAACACTGTACTTTTTCTGGATAAACAGCACCTTTAAGCCTATGTTTTAATCCAGCGCCTAAACTATTACCATACTAAATTTCATCGAAATCAGTTCTGTAGTTTTTGCGTGAATGTTTGCATAACAAACATCCATCCATCCATACATCCAGGACTTTATTAAACTAATCACATCTGCTATCCGTTTACAGTACCTACGACCGCAATCTTAATGGCTTCCGTGTATGGTCGTTATCATACATGTCATTTAATTAGAAAAAAACCAAGATTGCCGAGGGTCATTAGCTACTAACATATTTGCAAATGATTCTAAAAATTTCTAAATACTTATAATATTAAAATATTTTCAAAAATGATATAATATATGTTTTCTCGATAAGTTTTTGCTTCTATAATACACTATAAGGTGAACTAACCCGCTGGCAGCCCTGTTGGGGTTGGGGCCACGATCAGGGCCCGATCCCCGAGGCCCGACGTGTTAACACGCCGTGACACCACGTATCCATTACCGGCCGTGTTACTCAAACATACATAGATACTCACACATACCGGTGTAATTCAATCTTATAACCATGGCAATAAAGTTCAAAGTGTACCGCGGGTGTTCGCGACTGTAACATACATACGTATATACTTAACGCCCTTGTCTTACATGTATTGTCCGAGTCGCCGTGAGTATGTTTGTATGTTTGCACATCGTAAAGCTTTGTTGGCGTTGTCGAAGGTTACAGGCTTTTCGGTAGCGACGAACTAAGGGCTGATTTTACAAATGAAATTGAACGCGATTAGTATACCCAAAACTTGGTTTACGTGCTCAAACGAGTTTAAAAATTGTAATTGCATTTATCCAACGTAGACTAAACACGTTCCTACTTCCTATCTAGCTATACTGAGTTTATGCCCTGACTTCAGAAGCTCAATTCTCGTATTTAAAGTAGACTTTCATTTCATGTGAAGCGACTTGTTATCATAAACTGACTTTGTGAAGTTTGGACCAATCAGAACGCATTTGACACTAGTTTAACGTTTACGAGAATACCGGTTTGGCAGTTTAGGCGTATCGGGATTTGATTGTAATTGTATTATTGCCAGTTTTATTTAGCAGAGTTGTCCCTCTGAACTTCGGATTTCGTTGGTTTAGCTTTGTTGAACGCGTTCAAGAGTTGTCATGTACGAAACGCCATGATCGAGATAACAGTTCTGATATTTGTATTTATAAATTCAGATTTTTTTTTTTGTATAATATCGAATTAGGTAGCTCTTACAAATCGAAATTCTAATACACAAATCGAAATTTGTGAAAAAATGTTTTACATCAATACTATTTGAACTCAGTTTTCATCATCGCGATTACCTAAAATGTGGTGAAACCGTTTGACGTAACAAGAACTGTAAGTTGTAGTTGTAGTTAGCCATTCTAACATTAGTTTTGATGTTTCACTGCATTCTTAAGCTAGCCTTACGTGTATACGTAAGGGTGTACCTGACAGGTTTGCCTGCACAGTTACACCTGTCAGGTAAACTTGAGCTGAATTGTATGGAAACCCGCAGAGCTGTGCAACACATACGCTCCGGCCTACCTGTACAACTCATCTGTACAGGCAAACCATGATTGAATTTGAACAAATTTGAGCAAATTTGAACCACCAAAAAATGTGAGGTATACCGTTACGTGTATAGGTAGCATTAACGCGAATTTATAATTGTCGTCTTTTTCTAAGGACTATGGTTCCATCGATACTATAAACTAGCTGTCCCGACACACATTGTTCTGTCTCAACTATGAACTGGAATAAATAAATACTACACCTACATCTACACCTACAACCTACTCCAACATCTACACCTACAACCTACTCCAACATCTACACCTACAACCTACTCCAACATCTACACCTACAACCTACTCCAACATCTACACCTACAACCTACTCCAACATCTACACCTACAACCTACTTCAACATCTACACCTACAACCTACTCCAACATCTACACCTACAACCTACTCCAACATCTACACCTAAAAGCTACTCCAACATCTACACCTACAACCTACTCCAACATCTACACCTACAACCTACTCCAACATCTACACCTACAACCTACTCCAACATCTACACCTACAACCTACTCCAACATCTACACCTACAACCTACTCCAACATCTACACCTACAACCTACTCCAACATCTACACCTACAAGCTACTCCAACATCTACCTACAACACCTACATCTACAGTATTTTTTCCGTAATTTTTCCAATATTACTTCCGCTTAAACCTTCCCTGAACTTCCACAATTATTTCAAGACCAAATTAGCCACATCGGTCCCGCCGTTCTCGAGTTTTAGCGAGACATTGGAATTGCAATCCATTTTTAGGGTTCCGTAATACTTAAGGAACCCTTATAGTTTCGCTCTGTCCGTCCGTCTGTCTGTATATCTGTCTGTCTATTCGATCGTCTTGGTAGCGGCATTGTTAATAATAATGTCGTCACAATAAGTTACTTTAACTAACTTCAAAATTTCTAATTGTCAAATTTTCAACCATACTTAACCATAGACAACATTACGTTCAGCTGTTAGTTGCGTTTAGTTATACCGCTTTATGTCACGTGACACGTCCCACGGGAACGGGATAAAAAGTATCCTATGTCCATCTCCTGGTGCTAAGCTACCTCTCCACCATTTTCCAGCCAAATAGGTTCCGCCGTTCTTGAGTTATAAATAGTGTAACTAACACGACTTTCTATAATAGATATATACATATAGATGTATAAGATATTTAGATATTTACTTATTACCAAATAGTCGACGGGGCCACTAAGAGAATAGATAGTACAATACTAACAATCCTACTATACAAAGCGTAGTTAATCAAAAAACAGGAAGTCCAATTGGTAATTTTATGGTGATTTGAAAATGTCGGAACCGAAACTTCCGAAATCCACAATTAGAGTGCAGCCAGCGTCACTTCCCCAGTAGCACCCTGCGCACGTAAGGTTCATATCAGGGACTGCGTTCCAAACCGCAGAGGGATCTGTGCGGTCTGGACTGCGGATCGAACTGTCGTGCTAATTACGACTAAATATGCGCGACGGTTTGGTTTGCCGGCGTCTTACATAATATGTCTAAATAGTCATAGTGCGCGGTTGAAACTGTGGAAAATGCTCTGTCGTTGCCATGCCAGATCGGACTGTCGGGCCTGAGACTTTACACGTTCGGTTCGGAGCGCGGGTTGGAACGGTGCGTGCTATTTTCTGCGGTCAGAACTGTCCGTGTGTCGGGCGCTAATCCTCCGGTACACAGGGTACGTCATTAAAGCTCATACATTTTACAGAATGTAATAAATCCTTACAAATATTTTAGACGCAAAAGTTTGTATGATATATCGATGTATGGACTATGGATGTTTGTTACTCTTTCACGCAAAAATTACTGAACGGAGTTTAGACTGTGGATTAGGTAACACATACGCTACTTTTATCGCAGGAAGGTCGCGGGCAACATCCGGTGACCACAATAAAACACGACAGTGTTCACCCGACATTATTTTACAGTTTTACTAGCTGACCCGGCAAACGTTGTTATGCCATTGTATGTATTTTTGATGCCGCATCATATAAATTGACGAAAAAATAAAAACAGAAATTTAGGGGTCGGTCACCCTTATCATTTAGGGGTTGAAAAAATAGATTAGGACCGATTCTCAGAGCTACCGAATATGCAAAAAAAAAATTCATAATCGGTCAATCAGTTTCGGAGTAGTGTGTCCCCGAATACAATGACACGAGAATTATATACCTATGTTAGATTTCAAACTAGAGGCGAACCTGTTAAAAGTTGACACATTTCATGATTTTAAATATCACCAGAAGTCCTTAAAACATATTACGAGTCTTTTATCGTTGAATAAACACAGATACAGTTTTATTAATGTTAATAAAAATTGAGGTCTCGCGACAACCGCCCACGCTAGCGGACGATATAATGTGTGCTTTGTTTGAATAATTCAACATACTAATATATGTTACTCGTAATATATAGCTATTTTATTAAGGCCACAGTTTAGTTAACTGCGACAATCAAATAGCCTCTAAATGTTAGACTTTTTAACTATGTTTTACTGTTCTGTGGCCTGCGCGTTGATACATCAGTCAATCAGTTTTGTTTATTTACATAGAATATACTGTGTTCAGACCTAACTTAATCTTCTGTATGCAAAAAGACGTGGGTACTTGGTACGCAGGTACCAATTGAAATGTCACATTAATGAAAATGCGTTCAACGCATAAGTTCGTTCGTTCGTTCGTTTCGTTCGTCCGTTCTTTCTGTTAAGCAAACAAATTTATTGGATGATAAACTTTTTATTTAATTTTTTATCCTTCTCAACTTTATTGTGTCAAAGATTATAACATAATATGTAATTAATTGTATCTATCCCATATTAAACTAAAAATTAATACTAATAAAAAAGAAGACTTATCTACAAATATGAATCTAAAATATCTATAAATAGAAAAACTTTAAATAATATATAGAAATAGATAATCATTATTATTTTATATACAAAATCCAATGGAACAGAAACATCTCCCGAGAAGTATTCACGACCTGTGACAAGGCTTAGGGCCATCACGAGTTGGTGTTCAGACATGGCCTCACCCAATAACATCAGTGGGCCTTCTGCCAACTGTCCGGTGTCAACAGATATTGTATGATAAATTATGAAAATTACTTAGAAATGACAAACGAATGTAGAAGCAGGAATGTAAAGAAAACATTGCACATTAATTTTCTCAAAAATATGTTTGGTTTTTATTAGAACTGTTATTGTGCGTCAGTTCACACCGAAACGAGATTTAAAATAACTATTGAAATTGAACTTTACAAACTACATCAGAAGATAAACGAATTGCATGAATTCGAATGTCAAAATGCAGCTAACCTAACCTAACAACTGAAGCTGGATTCTATCAAAAGAAAATAATATTATTCATATACCAGATGTTGCCAGTAACTTTCGCGCAAAAAGAAATTTCGGTGCCACCGTGTTTGTCGCGTTAAAAATAGCCTATGTCCTTACCCGTGGTCTACTCTAATCAAATTTCGTTAAAATCGGTCCAGTAGTTTCCGAGGCTATTCAATGCAAACAAACAAACAATCAAAACGTCTTTTTCTGAATTTCTAGCTCCGATCTAGGTAATTTAATCTTTTTGTATTATAATTGTACACGAATTGTAGAAAACTCTTCGATGGGTTTACATAGAGAAGGGGTTTTACAGAAATACTAAAAAAGACTAAATGATAGGCTATGACGTGCATTTGACAGAACCAATCTTCAAACAAGAAAATGTTACTCCGTCTTGGTTTTCACCATCCTTCAGATGTCAGCCATCTTGATTTTACCATACCTCAAATGTCAAAATGACCCCAAATTCTCCAAAAGTGGGGCCATTTATGTGGGGACAGTTTTGACCTCAACATATACGTCTATGGTATCCATCAATCGTATTTCGGCATAAAAGTGCATTAATACATTTTCCTAATCTGTGATGGAATTATCAAACAACATAATATTATGAAGTACATAACAGTATTGTCGATATCGTTATAATCAGCAGATAGGCGCTGTACCGGCCAAGCGCGAGCCGGGGTCACTGACCCGCTCCACTTCGCTGTTACTATGCGCCACTTTCAAATTAGATCTGCTGTGGAGTGAACCGTGAACACACACACACACAAACGAGCGGTGTGTGAAGCTGATTGTATGGTTTGTTTTGACCTTTCTAATTTCTGTTACAGATAGGGGGTTATATTTTGCTGCGATTACATTGTTAAGGGCATATTAGACTCTGAATTGGAGAGCTGGGAGAGCCATTATTGCGTATACGCTCTGTGGGTAATTGGTAAAGTAATAGTGTAACAAACATCTAATCTTTACTAATATTATACCTTAGTATAATTTCGAAAGTTTGTACTTATGTATATGTGGATGTTTGTATCTCTTTCACGCAAGAATTACTTAATGGTTTTTGGCGAAATTTGGTATGGTAGTAGTTTAGACTCCGGATTAACACATGGGCTACTTCTAGTGATGTTCATCTAGTGATGATATATGTATGTATATCTCATAGAGGGTGATCATTAAAAATGCGAAATATAATCAGTGGGTCGATTCTGCTAATTAAATCCCGCAATAATACAGTCACGATCCAGTCCCGATGTGTTAAGAATGGTAATCTTATATACGTCAAACCAAGGTCAAATTTCGATTGGTCCAAACTTGTGTTACGGGTATCAGACAACGGATATATATTTTATACAATACACACATAATTTTATACTAATAACAATATAGGAACAAAATAATATTAGGTCATTACATATTAAATTCGCGTTTTGTAAAGGAGGATCATAAAGTCGGATTTTTTTTAAACATAATATATATATTTAATCAAAATATATACCATTGCTATCTACGCACTTTTGCCATCTCATAGGTAGTTCATTGATTCCTTTACTAAAGAAACCATTCGGACAGGAATCAATAAAATCTTTGAAGGCGCTTTGGACTGCCCCATCGGAGTTGAATTTTTTCCCTTGCAAGATGTTATCCAAATTTCGAAAAAAATTGTAATCTGTTGGAGCAAGGTCCGGGAATTACGGTGTATGTCTTAGATATTCCAATTGAAGCTCCTCTAATTTGGTAGCCGTCTGTTGTGGAGTAAGTGGTCTAGCGTTGTCCTGAAGCATCAGTGGTCTAGAGCGAATGACCAACCTCGGTTGTTTAGCTGCTAGCTTTTCCATTATGATTTGCAGTTGCTGGCAATAGACATCTGCCGTAATCGCCTGGCCAGATTTAAGAAAGCTGTAGTAAACGACACCGGCACTAGTCCACCAAACGCTCACAAGTAACTTTTTTTGAGCCAGCCAACGCCTGGCTCAAAAAAAGCCGCTGCCATAGACGTTCGCTGGTTCGCCAGGGTTCAGCCATTGCGATGAGCGTTTCCGATTATCGTACAGGATCCACTTTTTATCACAGGTCATGTTTCGATTTAAAATCCCTTCATTATTGTGCCGGTTGAGTAATGTAAAGCAGCAGACGACGCGCGTTTGTCGGTTTGCTGCACTCAATTCATGAGGTACCCACCTTTCAAGCTTTTGCACCTTCCCAATTTGCTTCAAGTGGATTAAAACATTTTTATCACTAACACCGCAGCCTGCAGCTAACTCGGACGTGGTTTGCGATGGATCCGCTTCCACAATGGCCTTCAATTCTTCATTATCAACTTTGGTCTCTGGCCGTCCACGGGGCTTGTTCTGCAGGTCGAAATTTCCAGAACGAAAACATTGGAACCAAAAACGCACTGTCTTTTCTTTTGCGTTACCGCCACCATACACATCATTAATCCTTCGAGCCGTTTCTGCAGCACTGGTGCCACGGTGGAACTCGTACTCGAAAATAATACGATATTTCAAGTTTTCCATTTTGTAAAAAGAGTGACGCAAAGAAAAAACCAAAAGAGGAAAAAACAAATGAATTACGGTTTTCGAAACACAAATGCATGAGTAAATAGCGGTATAAATTTGAAATTGGAATTCCTAACCAAAGAAGATATATTTGAGATCAAAGTGGCCAGTACGACAAAATGCCAATTTCATATGTAAGGACCTAATAATATTATACATAATTATATTAATACACACCACGCCTATCTAGTCTAAACTATAATCTACACTCACACTCACTAACATACTTTTTTGTCACGTAGGTATAGTCGGCGACGTGATGCGCGCTTCATTAGGGAGCCTCCCCCTAAACCTTCGGTGGACCACGTCCGTCGGGCAGAATTCCTCCACCTCGAAGGTCGGTAGAAGATACGTTGGTACTCTCACCACAAAGGAGCTAAAGTAAGCCTCGTGGCGAGACTCCAAGCGCTCGACCCTTAAGGTGAAAACTGTCAGTTATTTACGAGTTGGGGTACGGATACAGGTTTACTAGAATTACTACTAATGCGTGTTGTGGTAGTTGTTACTAGCGTCTGAAATGTTTGATGTCTCCTAACATCATCACAGTACCGGTAACTCAATAACAAGTTAATTTATCTGTAAAACTTTCCAATCATAACCTAATAAACCTAAAAAATCTAATACCTTTAAATATCATATATAAAATCTGTAAATAATATAATATTTATTTAAAGATGGAAACCAATTTATTTCTACACTTTATTGGCGTCATAAAAGCGATCGGGGTTCGAAACCGGCCCCGGCCCCGGCACTTGTGTATGATGGTTGGATGAAATTTATTGACGGGCTTAAGGGCGGTACAATTAGAGAGCCTCCTAAAAATGTAATCACGAAACAAACACGGCTGTCGCCTGCTTGAATTTATGTTGAGCAGGGGGACCATGAGGTACGATATGAATGGGACATTGCGAGTCATTGGCAATGACGTGTTCTATATGTAGAATAGAATAGAAAACTCTTTAATTGCACATTCATAAAAAACGCACACACACACATAACAATAATTTCTAAAATAAATGAACTGGACAAAAATGGGGTCTATATGTAAATGGTAGGGTCGAAGGTACTATTGCACCAACGCTTTTTAATAAATATACACAGTAACTGCCGCACTCGGAGACATTGAATGCTTACTTAAGGAGCTACTTAGTAGAGATTTTAACATGTAGGGACATCTACGATGATCAAAATTATGATATTTTTTTCCGTACCTGCGATTTTACATAATAAGCTTTATACTTTCTGACCCTGGTTAACATTTCGGGATTATCCCCGAAAGCCACTAACTCGTGGCCACCGCGGAATGTTAGATAACCCATTAACTGGACAATTTTTTGTGCGCGGCTCGCCTCTCGGGCGCGGTTTATTTCAATAATTGATGTCCAACTCGACACCCTCGACTTCATGGGGGTCTTTTCACTGCCCAGCGAATCGCTAATAAAGATTTTTTTTATTTTGTGTGACTTTTCTGTTGAACAAATTTAAAATTAATATAAACATGATTTTGTAAAGATATAGGCGAATACGAGCAGACGGATCGCCTAATAGAAAGCGATTAACTTCACCCGCAATACTGGAGGAAGTGCAAGTGCTTCAATTTTTCAATGCAATTTTGTAGGCATATTAAGTAGGTCTGAGAATATGACGCAAACTATTTTTATACGAACGAGTGGTAATTTAAGGTCAGTTCACACCGAAACTGTGAACATTTTTAAGATACTCGTAGCTATCCAAAATTGAACTTTATTCATTTCACAAGACACGTTTATACTATGTAAGAGTTCGATCGTCGAGTTGCACCGCGCTGCACAGCGCATGTGCAGTGTATAACTGATGTCGTATGAAACGTGCATTTTTTTATGTAGTGAATAAAGTTCAATTTTGAATATCTATCTTAAAATGCAGCGTCGCGTCTCGTATCGTCGCGATGTGAACTGACTCTTGGAAGACAGAATAACGTTTTATTCTGTACCGTCCTTATGTACTAAAAAAAAATATAGAGTTTGCGCTTAAGACCGCACGGCAGAAGTGAAAACTTCACTGGCAATCGTAATCAATTTACGTGTGAATAAACTAAATAATATTAGAACCGCTCACCCGAACGAGCCTTTCACCTTAGAGCGTGACGGATCAGCCACACTCGCAGCCTACGAAGAAATGTGTGTGCGGTGCTTTCTCGCTCGGATTCACTCGGCGGTCCCGAGTTCACCCGATCGAGCCTTGCGCCTAAAGGAGTTTTCACTTCAAAAACTGATGTGTGCATGCAACAACCGCGGTGATCGTGACACACAGCGGGACAGCAGGCGTGATGCGCGGGACAATATCACAGTCCACAGCTTCGCGGTGCAGTGACAGAGAGGTGACACGTTAGATGCCCGGACATGCTAAAGCGAAAAACAACTGGAATCCAGTAAATAAAACACATAAGTCATGTTAGACAAATATATACTTACTTGGTATCTGGCATACTAACACCTACTACACACGTTACGATAAAACTGCATAATAATTCAGCTCAGCCAGTCAACGTCACTTACTTTTTTTTAAAGAATCTTTTATAGTTTTATAGTACTTTCATAGAGGGTACTTTGAAGTCTTTGTTTTATATAAGTTTTGTTTTCCCTTCATTTTCACTTTATTGCTTCTTTGTCATCTGTATTAATTTACTTAATATAAATAAATAATGTTGTATTTTGAATATCACCTACAATAGATAATAGGTAGATATCAATTAGGTTTTCGGATTTAAGGTTTAGGTCAAAAACAAAATTATCTTACAAGTGCGGTCTGACATTATCTACTTTTGCACTATGTGGCCCATGTCAGCCAAAAGGTTGCCGACTCCTGATTTACACTGTTAAATTTAACAGAACTGTGCAGTTTTATCGTTACGTGTGTAGCAGCCATAAGTGTGGCAACGAGATTGAACCTCCACACTACTTACTAACTAGTTGTTTTACACCAGAAATATGAAATTATTCAAACTTTGGTTTTGCATAGCTCAAACCATGTCCTGTACATTCAAAATCACAATCTATCACGGCAAAGAACATAACATTCCTACCCAATTTCGTACCCAAGCGCTTAGCAAACTCATAAATCTATCTTATATCTCGCAACTTCCAAATATCAAAAAACAAAATTTCACCACCGTCAGCGCATACGCAAGCAAATCCAAGAAGTAGGTAAACACCACGCAAGTCATAAATGACTGTGACGGAGATCCTAGATCCGAGCTGTGGGCAGTCGCATGTTTATTTTGATGTTTTAGTGTAGAGACAGCAAAAATATATCTGGTTTAAATCCTTTATGTGTCAGCGACATCTTTCAATAGCAATGTCAATTGCGTGTTATGGAATCGATAAACGGACCTCATTGGTCAGTTAAGATAAACTTAGTTTATATATTGTTACTTTGTTCAGAAACTATTTATCGAACTAGACTCTAGAGACCTGCAAACGAAAGTTGTACCTGGGTTATCTGCAAACTTTTATGTTATCAACTCTATATGACCTTCAAAGTAAATTTAACAAAAATTCAGTCGTAGAAAGAGTAAGAAACATTTATTTCACATTCAATTACGTTAGTAGAAATTGATTAATTATTATCAAGTAAATCATCAGGTTATTTAATGTATGTTTTTTAGGAATTAAAATCTAAGGGTGGCAATTTTTTTAATTTGCCGCCATTTCTCAGGTTCATCTATCATAACTAATAGCACCAGACTCTAATAACTAATAGCACTAATTAATAAATAAACTACCGACAAATAACCTCAGAAGCTGGGCAGCAGATAGCTTTAGTGTACTATATAATACGCGTCATACATAATATTTGTCTGCTGTCGCTACCTAGCGCCTAATTGTGAAGTCGTTGCCCCGTATATTTTACTGCTGGTAATAATTCGCGGGCAACGTAAACTATCGTTATAATAATAAGAAATTTATGCCCGTTTTCACCAACTGATTTCTAAACGACTCTTATGTAAGTGACCCTTAGATGGTCTCCTAAAATCGGCACCTACCTAATTTTATTTTCATCAAGCTGGGTAACTGTATTTTTTTTTCTAATTTGCGCTCATACTATTGATATTTTATCGATAAATGTAACATTGCAAATTCTAGTATAAATAATTCACAGATAAATAATATAACACAAATAAATCCAAGTTAGTGTACTTTTGTATGCTCTGATAAATTATTCGGCAATTTTAATAACTAAATTAGTAAGACGATGACGTACAGCATGTTTAAAAATGTACTGTGCTGTAAATTAAAAAGTAATAATGTCAGTTTCACTGATGAGTGACATACGAGTCATTTGATGTTTCTATAATTACAATTCACAATCACGTTTACTGTCTCACAACCTCCAAATTGTTCGTTTATTCTTTTGTGGTTAATTATTATACCATTTTTGATTAGATTAATTAAAAATATTTTCCATTAACTATGTTTCGCTGCCTGCTACTTGTGACATACCTATATGTATGAAATTGTATTAGATACGTCCAAGTAGTTAATGGTACATGTAAATACATATTATAAGAACAATCACTGCTTTTGAATTCGACATGATACTCAAGTATCATTAGGAAATTATGAATTCCATTGGTAAAGGAGTATGTAGGTAAGTACGAGAAAAGTACCTAAATGTAAAATATAAATGAATAATACACTTACCTGTCTTTATACTCAAGAAGATGTTCAATATTTTCTAATAAAAATATTACCTTCTGTTTTGTTAACCTATATCGGATGAAGAAGTCGATATCATAGTTATCAAAATGTTCCACCCTTTGGCGAAATAAACGGGGTCTTTTTGGTAAAAAGTCATTAGAAAATAATTCAAGCACTTCAACAGCGTCTAAAGTTTCCAATAACTGACTTAGATCGTCTTCCATTTCAAGGGATTCACGTATTTTCAATCACAATGCAATGTCAGGTGACAGTTAAGGCGCGAAATATCGGGCCCCTAAAGTTAGAGGACCCCTAAGGTCTTAGGTGACACCTAAGCGTTGGTGAAAACAATTTTTCTTGAGAGGCGCCCTAAATGGCCGCTAAGGGACAAATCCCTCCACCAACCCGCTGTCCGCCCGTCTGTCTGTCCGTCTCTCACCAGGCTGTATTTCAGTAACCGTGATGGCGGGTAGAAATGTTCACAGATGATGTATTTCTGTTGCCGCTATAACAACAATTACTAAAAACATAATTAAATAAATATATTTCAGAAGGCCCCCATACAACAAACGTGGCTTTTACCATTTTGTACGGAGCCCTTCGTGCGCGAGTCCGACTCGCACTCGGGCGGTTTTTTTTTTGTAGGGGCCAAATGAGCAGACGTAAAGCGGATGCCATTTCCAGACAGATTTTAGTGCTCTGAATTTTTCCTCGGCCCACCGGAATCCCGGATCATATAGACCAAAGCCTTAGGCGCATTAGGCTTGTGGCGGTTATACGACATCCGAAATGCATACAAGTGGGCTTCGGCCTGACCGAGCAGACCATCTGGCTCTGTCGGAGATCTCTTTTTGGGGCTTCCACTGTTCCCACAGGCTATCCGTGCCTGGGTGACCGAGCTCAGCTGTTCTTCTGGAGTTCTAGTACGGAAACAATAAGTAATGGCGATAGGTATTAAAACAAAAATAGTCACAAAAATATTACGGCCTGACCGGGACCAATCCAACCAACCGCTTGAACCAATCGCTTTGACAATTGGAAAGTGAAATAACTCATAAATTACTACGATACAAAAGAAAAAATATACGAAAACTCAAAAATTCGCGGTTTCGCTGGGATAAGACCTAGCTAGAATAGCTAGCTATTTTTCACCCTCAAAACCCCCCGGCATACCAAATTTCACGGAAATTGTTGAACGGTGAATCTCAAAAAAAGTTTACTTACGTTGAGGATAATGACGGCAGCTTTTTTGAGCACTGCGCGAAATTTTATCGTCTGGCAGACAATTTTTTAATAAGCCACAGATTACTTAATAGTTTGAAAAGGGCAATAAAAGAAAAAAATTGGTTTCCAGACGATAAAATTCAGTGTAGAGCTAAAAAACCTGACGTCATTATCCTCAACGGAATTCAAGTTTTTAGATTCACCGTGAAGCCGATTTCGAAATTCTGATTATTATAAATAGACAAGAATTGCTCGTTTAATTTTTTAGCAGTGCAACATTGTTGAGTATATATTATATAACTTGTAATATTATATCTGATCGTCCGGTGCATGTGTGGGGGAAGTGAGAGCGGATAGCCGTAATAAACCGACAACACCACGATAAGGATCTTCAATGTATATTATATTTTTGTAATAATATTAATTGTAGATTCAGGCTGTTGATTATAATTTCCGTTTATTGTAACTATATGTTACTAAAGGTAATTAACTATTACAATAAGTACACACTACCAGTAGCGCGGGGTTCCTATAACTCCATTCTTATCGGGTTCACCGCTTACCTTTTGAAACCTCTCATCCAAATCCCTACCTATTATATAGGCTAGGTCTTCTCTATGAATGAGTACCAGCCTTCGCCTTTAGACGAGATAGATTTAAACTTCGACCACCCATATCTTGCTAATTTTTCAACAGATATTGGAGATTTCTCGCAATTTCTTTTATTTTTCAGTCTAGTATTATATTGTTCTTTTATGTTTGTTGTATGTTAATTGTCAGTAATAGGGAATGTGCATGTGTCACCAAAATGGATAAAATATATTTATTTGTAATTTTTATCCCTAAAAAACATACCTGTACAAATATTTTTATAATTTATCGTGAATTAATAGTGAAATTCAATCATCAAAAATTAGATTTTTTGAAAATCCCGCGCAAATTTCAAAAACGCATATGTACTAGCGGAACAAAACGTGACGTCATCGTACACGAACGTGTATCAACTTTCAAAACTCATTTTTTTAGTATATATATTTTCTTTTTTTGGCACTGACACGTGGGATTTGTGTACTTTGCCATTGACAAGGTAGGGAATAGGCGGTGGATTTTTTATATTTAAGTCGGAAGGTATTAAACCATTGCCAGTGTCAATTTTCATTGTGTCAGGTGAAACAGAATTTTCGTATAAGGCTGGGACTATATTATGATCCGGAATCCGGAAGGCCGAAGAAAATTCTGAGCATTGAAAATAGAACTCTGCGCTAATACAATATAGTTGAAAATCGAACACATGGGTGTCGAGACAAATGTCAATGTCATTTATATATGACAGCTCGACACTCGTAACTTTCATTTTCAACTCTATTTTACTAGCGCACAGTTCTATTTTCAGTGCACTGAATTTTCCAGAGCCAGGCGGATTCCAGGTGAAATAGTCCCAGCGTAATAAATATAAGAGTACAGAAATGTCGATCCTCGAAATTTATGTTTTTTTTACAATTCGTATAATGATAATTTAATTAAATCCAAAAAGAAAATTCTCGACACTGCAGAATGGTGCAAAACCTTTGCAACCGCGATTGCCATAAATAAAAGAAGAATAAGTTAATTCATGTTTTCTGTGGTTTGTTGTTTTCAAAATATGCATATTTATATAATAGATCATTTATTTACTACTTATCACTAGGATATTACATGAAAACGAATGATTTAAATAATATGTTTACGAACTTTTCGTTAACTAGGTTGTTTTCGTCGAGGTTTATAAATAGAACAAGTGTGCGTAGGAAATCTATTTCAATGTACCGACTGATCTTCACAACAGTATCAAGTGCTCAAACAAGATAGGTACACTTTCTCTTATCATCGCCACTTTTTCCTAATGCTTGCGCCTTTCGGCATTTAAAAAAAAAAACTTTGTCTGGTGCAGTTTTTGTGTTATTTTCGCACATAGGGACGACACAATATTTATAACTATATTATTAAGTTGATTTTATCACATATTTTAAGAACTTTGTGAACTTTCGTCGTTTGTTTACATCGAACTCGTGTATGTCAAAGTTAAACAATGATTTTAACTGTCAACTGTCTTTTATATGTATGGCGTCACAACTCAAGCGCGCGAAAATGGCGTGTTTAAATCGCCCAAAAATGATTATGATTTAAAAACATTTTTCCTGCCTAATGCGAATCCCGCGCCTACTGCGGGTGGCGTAAACCCCATCGTCAAACATCGTATTAATAATAATCATCATCTATCATGATTAATGGCTAAACAAACGTTATCGACAAAACGGAAGTGAGTGAGAACGAACCAGTGAGAAAAAATACTCTTAGCACACTTAGCACTCTGATGAGAGACTCGAACCCTAAAGCATAAAGATGGGGACGTTGGAGGTGATAATGATGATGAAACAGTTAAAAGACAGGATAGGATAATATGACGAGTATGAGCCGGCAGAGTGGAGGCCAATTATAAGGAGTGCTCTTTATTATACAACCAAAAATAAATAACAAATGTTTCATTCCAATTTTCGTATATTATTCGACGACTTTATTAAAATTTATTGAACAAAGCGTACATTATGAAAATGGAGAAAGGATTTTGTATGTATAAACGTACACGTATATCTGTTGTTTTTGTACATATGTAATATATATGTACGTAAACCACTTAACCCATATTTGAAACGCGGTTCTTCCAAACTCTGTTTATTTCCGCACGGATGTCGGAAATTCATGGCAAAAGAAATTGTGAACATGTACGCTATGGATTTTGTATTTAACTTCACATTTCACGTAACAATATATAGAGAATGTAATTCACAAAATATGAACAGTTTTATTAAAGAGTAGTTGGTTAAATATTAGGTAGTTGAGTTAAATCAAAAAGCAGTAAATAATTAAAAAAGTAAAAAAACCCGACTCAAAATTATTATTTTTAAACAAAAAATTAAAACCGACTTCCAAAGTAAAAATGAACAAAAAAGTATGAAATAAAACTTATTTTCTAAATAATTCCCCTTTTTTTTTGTTTCATATTGGAAACTAATTGACGTACCGAAATAATTTTTCATGGCTATTTTTTATTTTCCACGGAATAAGCTCTGCATTCTTCATTCAAAATTAGATTCTCAAACGTTTCTTCTAGTTATATCCTTAAATCACATAATATAGCCGCCGTATCTGATTAGAAATATGACAAGGGCAGCATGTCACTTAAGAACCTCTTAAGTTTGAGAAGTGTTTGAAAAGGACTATGCAAAAAACTCTATGGGCAGTGTCCCCACCCCCCAACAGATTTCAAACTTATCTCAGTTAATAGCTCTTGCCACACTGATAATTATTTAGTATGGCGACATTCACCTCAGGAGTGGGGCTTAGACAGTAATTGGAATTTAATTTTTAATGTGAACCTTTTAACACCTACTATCGTCGAAATTAATTTGTCTTTAGATCCAGCGCACACTTCAACATAATAACATATTCCTAAATAGTAATCCACTTGACGATATATTCTTAATTAAGCCAACGAAAATTAGAAAACTTATGACTGATGCCTTATTTAAATCTAATGTATAAGCTCCCTATTTAATATTACATATAATGTTATATTCTAATTACTTGTAAAATACCATTTGCTGTGAGTATGTGTGACGTGTTCTTTGATTTTATTATGATATTAATCCAATAATAGCCTTTTCTTGTGGTTTAAGCATTGATTTTAGTTTTATTTGTAGAGGGTCTAAGTTATGTAATGTCATGATCAGATGCTTAGCATGTGCTTTATCTTAATAAGAAGTATATATATTCTATAACTATACTTAATTTTTAAATAACAAAATTGTTAAAATACAATCGAAAAAGAGATCTCAAAAAGTTTCAGTGTAAAGTATTAGGGGCGGGCTCTACCACCTATTTCTATATTTCATTAGCACGGCATAAAAACGTCGGCGGAGCTGATCTGTAGCGAGTGGACTGTAAATCAGGGATTTATTAAATGAGGGATTTATTAATACCGGGAGATATCTGGGACATATATATCGGTAAGTAGCTGAGTAGAGGCGACAATATAAATAATATACTTACTTTATCTACTACCATAATAAAAATCAAGTATTTAAGTTTGAGTCCAGGGCATCGAAATATTTTAAAACTATGTTTGCTCTACATCCTGCAGTTTTGCGATAAGAAATAAGCTTACCATTACGGCACATAACTCTTTTGTACATATAAGAAATTAAAAAAAAATAAATAAAAAAAAAATACAATAAAAAACAAGGTTTTGTTTTCTGAACGTCAAACAAAGAAAGAAAAAAAAAACAGTTACCACCGGTTCGGAGCCACCCTGAGAGTAGCCGGCGTGGCGTAAGAAACTCACAACCTTTTAGTAAAAAGGATAGCTAAAATTTTTCTTTTAAAAAATACATATGTATCATTGTATCATACAATACAAAAAAAAAAAACTATATGTAAACAAAAATAAATAAACATTAAATGTCAATATCTACAATATACTACAGTACAGAAGTACATTGTTTAGTTAGTCGACTGAAATTGCCTCATAGGGTCATCTTATTCCCCGGGTGTGCTGTCCTCAATGAAATCTTTGGATTCGCATACAATTGATCAATGGTTTAGTTTGGTCTATTTTCTTTATATAAAACCAAAAACGTACGTGGTGGTCTCTCTAATTTTCCTGTACGAAATGAAGAATATGTAAATATGTAACGATGACATGTAAGTATATCATGGGCTTATTTGAACTGTATCTCCGAGTCTATATTTTTGAAACTTAAAAAACTTTAAATTAATAAATTAAAACTTTAAATTACGCGGCAATAAAACACAAAACGACAGGCAAACTGACAGATTTATGTTTCGTGTAAAAATACCACCGAAATGGCTGCCACTGGAATTTATTTACCTCATAGAGACACTTTATACTACGCTAAGGGCCTGTATCACAATCTTCTAATAAGTGTCGGATAGCTAATTGGGAAGCTTTGTCGCTGCTTACTTTATATCGAGTGACAAAGACAAAACATGCAAATAAGCTATCTGACACTCGTCAGTAGATTGTGCAACCTGTTGTGTTGTCCGCAAATTCGTCCGCAATGTCGTAGAAGTAGGGACGAGGGGACGAGGAAGTATCTCCATACCGAATTTCATCTAAATCGGTTCAGCGGTTAAAGCGTGAAGACACAACAGACAGACAGACACACTTTTGTATTTATAAATTAATTAATATAATAAGTAATAGAACCCATAGATACAGACTTACGATAAAATTGAAAATAACGGAAACCGCCTATTTTGCCAAGATAGCAGAATTATGTCCTTCGCTAAGGTCTAATCTCCCTTGTGCCAAATTTCATAACGTAAGTACATTCAGTGACTTAGGCATGATTACGTAACAGGCAGACAGAGCTACTTTCGCATTTGTTAGGGTTCCGTCGGACGCAAGGAACCCTGATGGTTTCGCTCGGTCCGTCCGTCTGACTGTCTGTTTGTCTATCCACCCTTCTAGCTTCTGTATATAAATGGATGAAATTTGGTATAGTTATAGGTTGTGTGTTATACATGTGTTTATAAAATATTAATATTCATATATTTTAGGGGTGGCTCTCCATGCATGTGAAGTGGGGATGAAATAGTAGATTGTTAGCCTAGAGTTGAAAATAATCAATTCCTGAGGTAGTTAGACTATAGTACGATTAGGAATTGATTCTTTTACCCGTGGCAAACCCTCTACTTTTGATTTAGAATATGAGGAAAATAAAACTAGTTGTTTATCTAAACTATTATTGATAATAATATATTAGTAGTGCCTATTTAAAATTAATAGTTAAATTAGGACAATTCGTGAAATTAAAAGTTACATTTTTGTTTGTAAAATTTATATTGTTTGATATATTTTGAGAAATTTGGCTGTTCTGGATCTCTGTAAAAGTAGGAGACTCTGTTATTTTATCAGACGATGGATTCCATCGCGGACACTCCCTGGAAGTTGTCGGCAGAGGCGAATTGGGGCGTATTTTTATAGTTTCGGTTAATTTGGTTGAAATTTTAGTTTTATTTTGGACTGAATCGTCTATGTAGCCTTCGGCGACTGTACTGGATTTCCAGCCTCCATGTCTTTTTAACGTAGTCATGTTTGCCCCAGAATCGGCTAAAAGTGTCGCTGAAGTTCGTCTAAAACAGTGTCCGGTATACTGCTCACAGTTTGGTAAATTCAAATATGTTGCTATCTGCTTCGGCATACCTGAGATTTTATTTTTACCGATCACTTGTTTATAGCATTTTCCCT
This sequence comes from Phengaris alcon alcon, assembly GCA_037179445.1. NCBI lineage: Eukaryota > Metazoa > Arthropoda > Insecta > Lepidoptera > Lycaenidae > Phengaris > Phengaris alcon. Next base: position 12,054,603 of record JAYRCH010000021.1, on the reverse strand, counting down.
TCTGATAGTTGAGAAAGAAGCGGTCCGTTTTTACATCACTAGGTCTCATTTTTTGATATTTCTTTACTATTTGTGTAAACTCTTCTTTTACTATAAACGAGCGCTCAATATGTGTCTTTGTTTTAGTCAGTTTTACTAATAATAAATCGCCTTGACTTTGTGAGTTCACCGCTTCTGCAAGCGCCGCTTATACCGAGTATCAATACGACCTGTGAAAAACATGTAATTATTTTAGTATTTGTGTAATAAATACGTTCATATTTAGAATAAATCCATAAATACTTAGGTAAACTTACCTTCACTGCCAAATATATCTCGTCAGGAACATTATTTAAAAAAAAATCCACCTCATGAGATGTGAAAACTTTAGATTTCTTACTCTTGAACCCCTGCGACTGTCTTTTCAAAAATGCTGTTAAATTATGAAATTTTTTCAAATCTACATTGTTTTTTACATTAAGTGTACTCTTGAGCATTGAATATCGGCTCCATTCCGTTGAAGGCTGTAATTTGCTACACAGTCCATTAAAATATGTAAGAAATACACTTTCGAAACGATTTTATATTCTTGTCTTCTCGCCACTTCATAAAATCATTGTATGTGTTTATATATCTTTATTTTGATATTTTTGGCAAAAGATTTTCTATGACACAATTTGCCTCGTCTGTAATGGAATCTGGTGTCAATATTTCGCTTGAACTCATTTTTAATATTCAATTCAAATCTTAGCACAAAAGTCCGTCACAGATACATACATAACAGATTTTAATATTCCGCCAATTTGTGTTGACTTTTTAAATTTTAAATATGGAACTTGCCGCTCGCCGCGTTATTGTCGCGGCACTCGCGGCTTATTCCGCTCAAAGAAGTTTGCGCTAAATTCACACTGCCTGTTTAGAAAGTCATGTAATTTTTTAATAGTTTTTTTTTTACATAAAACTCAAAATCATTTCTCAAAATTTTCTAAAACTCATACAAATTCATTCTGGCCCGAAGGTCTTCAAAACTTCAAAAATAGAACTGCTGTCAGCTGTGAAGAGTTTTATGTAAAAAAAAAAACTATTAAAAAATGACATGACTTTCTAAACAGCCAGTGTGAATTTAGCGCAAACTCCTTTGAGCGGAATAAGCCGCGAGTGCCGCGACAATTACGCGGCGAGCGGCAAGTTCCATATTTAAAATTTAAAAAGTCAACACAAATTGGCGGGATACTAAAATCTGTTATGTATGTATCTGTGACGGACTTTTGTGCTAAGATTTGAATTGAATATTAAAAACGAGTTCAAGCGAAATAGTGACACCAAATATTGATCCAGAACAGCCAAATTTCTCAAAATATATCAAACAACATAAATATTCCAAACAAAAATGTAACTTTTAATTTCACGAATTGTCCTAATTTGACTATTAATTTTAAAAAGGCACTACTAATATATTATTATCAATAAATAGTTTAGATAAACAACTAGTTTTATTTTCCTCATATTCTAAATGAAAAGTAGAGTGTTTGCCACGGGTAAAAAAATCAATTCCTACTCGGACTATAGTCTAACTACCTCAGGAATTGATTCTTTTCAACCCTAGGCTAATAATCTACTATTTAATTCTTCCCCATCTTGTGGGGCTTTGAATAGGTATTTTTAAATAAAGGCAAGGTTTGATATATGACTTTTATACAAAGTCAACCATTTGCGAGTAATCGGCCTTCGAAGTGGTTTATAAGTTGATCCCCCCGTGGGTTGTAAGTGATAGGTATGTCATACTGTTAAAATTCAAACCATTAAAACCTCCTCCGTGGTAATATTTAAATAAAACCTATTGCGCGATAATTGTTCACGCCGTTATTGGTATATAAACACATTACTTTTATAGGCCATATTGTAGATAAATATTGCTAACCTAAACCTTATTGCCGGTGTTGCATAGGAAAACTAATAATGGCCGCTTGTATGCTTAGCACACGACGCGGGCGCGTTCCTCCGCGCGCCCCTTACCCCCTCGGTTTCCCCGCACGCCCTTTCCTCCTCCGTATGTTATAGACAGGGCGGAGGCGTACACATCCTGGGGAGCCGTTCGAGAATGGGCTCGAACACTTCTGATGCTGTCGCAGGAATGACGCACGCCTTCGGTGATTTGATTCGTCAGCCACTCTACAAATTCTGTCCTTGCCTTCGTACAATATGGTGACCCGACCCATCCTCCAGTGTAAGGGAGGTAGATTTTCTTCCTTCGGGAGCACGAGGTCTCCCACTCGAACGGACAGTCGATCCTTTGCCCATTTGGTTCGGGTTTGCAATTCCGAAAGGAAGTCACACGTCTCCATCGGTCCCAAAAATGTCGACGGATCCTCTCGATGAGCCGATATCGATTGAGTCTCGAACTCTCGAGGTCATGATAGGCGGTATCGGTACAGACAATAATAGTTACGGAACCCTCTTTAGACATGTCCTGACTCCACATACCCTCGGTAAGGTAATAATATTAGTAAGGATAATGCCATACTCTTTGTGAACACTCAAGTCCTCCACATAACAATCAACTGCTGATGTTCATTTCGGGGCATCTGCATAAATAGTCCCCTCATTTGCATAAGGGCTCGCCTTTCTGTAAGCTCTTGAAGATCATTAACTGTCCTAAAAGCCCAACAAAGACGACTTAAGGTCATATGTGGCAATTTACGTGACGATTCAAAGTTTTATGCAAATAGGCACTATCGTTTACTTTGTCTCCTCTGTTCGCTGAGCTTTTCTTATTTTCATTTAGTTATTTTGTTAATAATTTAGGAATAGATATCTTCTAACTTCAGAGAGGGATTTCCATACACGTAAAAAATAGTTATTTTTAAATTATTCAGAAATAATTAGGTATTACAACTCGATAAAATTGAAAAGAATTAAAATTTTATGTGTAACATATTTTAGTAATTTGATAAATTGAAAGTCACAAAAGTTGGAATACTTAAATCGAATACAAAAATGTTTACTACGGTGAGTAGGAACATAAACGCGCAAACTTCGGAGATATCAGAAATATTGTGCATATGGCGTTTTTGTATGGGGCGTTTTTGTATGGGGCGTTTTTGTATGGGGCGTTTTTGTATGGGGCGTTTTTGCAAGACTCACAAAAGTGCTTCAAACAATCCGCAGTTTCTTTGAAAATATTGACTTTCATATAATATTCCTTTTGTAAAGTGTTTTATTATTCAGAGCACTATTCATTTATGTAATAAAAAATACGGGCAAAAACTTATTCAGTATACACCTATTTGCTTACCTTTACACCTTTGACTGCTAAACTAGTTGTAACAAAATTCCTCTTTCTTTCTTTCGACAGATATTCGTTTTAAAAGCAAATTTATGTTTTGAAATTTTCAAGATGCGAAATAGCTAAAAGATTTGGCAGAGCTTATTAATCTATCGTTGAAATATGCGTACCTAAAGTCGTGACTGTATATTTATAATTTTAAATTTACTTCCCAAATGTATAATTCTGCTAAGAAACTGTCGCAAAAAACTATTTTTGCGGACGCATTCCAGACTCCAAATTCTTGACGGAATCATTGACTCTTACCCTACATTCGAATGCTTGACGCTGATATGTATGTCTCTGTATAATGTGGGCATGTCCGTAAACCGTATACCTAAATATCTGACCCACATGTGTATCGCCCACCCGAAATCATATTTATTTCGGTACTTAACACTTTTCGCGTCGTAACCATCTCATCAGGTGTCCTAAATGCTTTTACTATCTTTGAGGCCGCACTTACAATAAATTTAATTCTGATGCTCTATATTAACATTATCTAGTAGCATAGATCATTGTCAGTTTTAGTTTAAGGGGTTGTGCGCTGGATAGAACTGAAAATTGGAGTACTTTGAAACCTTTTTTCGCAGTCATGGTCGTATTGAAAAATCCCAAAAAAATATATGTTAATCTGCATTATATTTAGCCGAGGACTGTCTTTTTATAAATTGAAAGTTTTATTTAAATATAGATTTAAAAATATGACAAAATTCCCATTTTGTAAAAGTTAAAACATTTTTTTTCTTTTTCTATAAGTTACACGAGTATAAAAATTATTTCAGTATTTCAAGTAATACAAGACTCAGGGGAAGGTCGTTTTAGTTTTTGAAAATTTTCTCTCAAATATTTATAGCGATTTTTTATCCGATTTCAATACTCTCTGGTTGGCGTGATACGCCCTTGTCGCCTACAAAATTAGTATGGGCCTTGACGCTCAAGGTCACTCGCATTATACAGAGCCTTAAATCTTCTATGGTACTATCAATAAATAGTTTATTACTTTTATTGTAGAGTATTTTGATTTGAAAAAGTGATAATTTACATTGTTAAATTGCAATAGATAACTTTTTATGGACTATTTTTAATAAAAAATATTTTTGCTACTAAGCTACCTATTTGTTTTTTCAAATAAACTAACCAAGAGCATGTCAGGACTCCGGGCAGGTCTAAAGAGTATTCAGTAACAATCAACGCGCAAATATGATTTTTTTTTCAATTTACTTCAAAATTTATGGTCTGATTTCACTGAAAACAATTTGCAAAAGAGTAATTAGTATGACCTATCAGCATGGAAAGTGACGAGTTTCTACCCTTTATAGTTTTAATTATTTAATGATGCCAAAAATGAAGTCTATAAGCAATCCATAACTTTACAAAATTTCGTCTATTTATTTTTATTTTTATTTATTTATTTAACAATTTATGCAAACAGAATAATAAATAATGAAATCTTAAAACTAGGATACAAATTAGTATAAAGGTACTACTTATTCCAAAATTGGAATTTCTTCCAGTAGACCCGATGCAGGAGAACATTAAAAAAATTAACAGTATCTGGTGCGTACAATTATTAACAATAAGAAAACAGAGTAAGTTCTATAATATTATACAAATACTTGCATAGAAAAATTACAATATACTAATATATACAATAATTTATAATTGTATAATAAAAACATATTATATTAATAGCATAAATTAAATTAAGGGTTTGGTATCTTAATTATCAGGTTAAGCTGAGATAGTGCTCACGCAGTCTTCCCTAAAAGAGCCCAAGTGTTTTACACTCCCGTATCTGAGCTGGCAAGGAGATGTTTATGTTTATGTTATTTATGTTCATATTTACCGAAGTTATCATAGGAGGACAGACGGACGGACAGAGCGACAATGTAAGGGTTCTTTGTACAACAAGACAATTCTTTGGATACAATCTTTCTGCGCGGCATCCACCCACTTGTAATTAGAATCACAATTGAAAATAACACTCCATTATATTATTTACAGAACGAGGGCTCAGTAAACTTCTCCAAACGACTCTCCTCGCTAGCGTAAACAGTTTAATTTGAATATTTCGCCCCCGTTTCGTCCCCCTCACCCGCCGAGGTGGCGGAATTTATTTGTTCCTGTCAGGTCAGATTTCATAAAGAGCCGAAAACGTCAAGTGCCACTTAGAATTTACTAATTAAAGATACAAGATTTTTTTCTTACGGAAGGGAGTTGGTCGAAGGGCGTTGCTCCAGTTGGAGCGATGCTCAATCTGTAGCTATACGAGTACTAGCGGAGTGCTATAATTTGCAATGTTTTAGTTGAGTATTACTATTTAACGAATTTACTATTAAATGATACAGTTTATAGATTTTGTAATCTAAGAAATAGTTTGCTGTTTACATAGTTATTGCACTACCTAACCTTCTTCTCGTGACCGTAAGGGTGAGTTCACACCGCGACGATACGCTATGCTACGCGGCGCTGCATTTTGATGATAGCTATTCAAAATTGAACATAATTACCACGCAAAAAGATACACGTTTCATATAACATCAGTCATGCATCACATGCACTGTGCAGCGCGGTGCAACATGACGTTCGAACTCTTACAATGAAACGTGTATCTTCTTGTGTAATGAATGAAGTTCAATTTTGAATAGCTATCTTAAAAATGCAGCGCCGCGTAGCATAGCGTATCGTTTCGATGTGAATTGTGCCCTAAAAGATTATTGTCATATTTTGAGAAATAAAGAATCTTTAAACACAACCCCAAGTCTTCTTGTTAAGTAGTTTATAAGCCTGCCAAAGCGTGGGGAAGTTCTTATTTCTCGTGCTCTTAGCCCTGATTTTACCAAACTTCCTTTAACGATATTTAACGACGCGCCCTTCTACTGATTCTCACGACGCAAATTATCGAATCCTATGTCTTAAGATTTATTGATCATCACAATTTTCATGTGGAACACACAAACATTGCAATGAACTACATAAATCATTAAGCCCGGTCATCACGTTGTGTACGTAGTCTCCACCACGTAGTTCCACCATCATAAAACGTCTAAAGATTTTAACTATCTACAGCCTTGCTATCAGTGTATTCCTGTCCTTACCTGATTCCGCCTCGGCGTTTACACCCGTATTATATAGGATTACCATCCGTCCGGAGTAGTCCTCTCGGACATATAGACTTTTGTCCGGTCTTTGTCCGGCTTTTTACTTTGTCCTTATTTTTTTGGTTTAAATGAAATATGAGTAAAAACTTGCATGGTTCGTGCGAGCGTGGCACGAGGCGCGTGGGTTCCTCCCTCCCCGAGCGAGGTTTCGAGGTGCCCACTTAATCACGTTACTAAGTGGATACATAATATTTGCATTTTGTGACTAAAATGTCCGGACATTTCAAACATCCTAATGGTAACCCTACACTCGCAAGACTCTTATTAGATCCTCCAGGGCCGGCATAGGGGCGGGAGAGGGAGGGAAATTTAAATAACACTCACGCGGGAGTCCTCGAGTCCTCTCATTACAACTTATCCCCCTGATTAAACACGTAATGTTAAAAAATTAAGTTAATTATTTTTAAACAAAAAATTAAAACCGACTTCCAAAGTAAAAATGCAACAAAAAGTATGAAATAAAACCTATTTTCTAAATAATTCCCCTTTTAAATTCGGCTAAATACTTTTTAACTTTACTTACTTTTTTTTCATAATTTTTTTGTACATTTTTACTTTGGGAGTCGGTTTTAATTTTTTGTTTAAAAATAATAATTTTCTCTTTTTAGTTAAATTCATTATCTACCTAGATTATTATGAACACATCGATATCGGTGCACAAGACTCTGATGAGTAGTGAGTACCTATGTCATCATAATAATATGTTCGTGTTTCTTGTGAAGATGGTGCTGATGATGATGATGATTACTGTAAGTAGTATGATGACATATGCTTGCAGTTCTTTAAACAACGCCGGAACCCCCAAACATGTATCTATAAGGACTCAGGAGTTCTGTTCAGTACTGGATCCAAGGTATACCTTGGTACAAAAGCTTACTTTTTGGTAGCATATGCTTGGAATACTACAGAAAAAGTAGAAATAACTATATGTGTCCATATAAAATTTGAAGAGTTGCCTCGACTTATCAAAGATCCCTTCATCAGGTCTCCTATTAGCTGACTAAAGGACAAATTACAAATGATAGCCCTTAGAACAACAAAACAATTTTGCAAATAGGTTCACATACGGCAAAGTGATGACTAATGTTCACAGATATCCGTGTCGATGTAAAATACTATGAGAAGTACCTATTATATCTTCATAATGTGATGATGTATGGTGTGATGATGGTGATTACCGTAATTGACATAGTGGCATATGCTTGCAGTTCTTTAAACAACGCTGAAATCCCCAAACATGTATCTATAAGGAGTCAGGAGTTCTGTGCGCTGTGTCACTACTCACCGTGAAAGCTACTACGACTGAGCTATGTAATGTTTCAAGTCTACTGAATTTTCCTATGAAGGACATTATATCTTCGACTTCGAGTCCAAAATTCACATAATGATTGCAAAACATTTGATTTAATAATAATTTTACTGTATCTATGGTGATGTTATATTGAGAAAATACTGTAATAATAATGATATCTGTGGACGCTTCACACCACGTCAATCTGTTCCCGTGGTAAGTTCTCGAAGAACTTGTGTTACGGGTACCAGACAACGGAAACATATTTAAGATTTTTACTATATTATACACATATTTAATACACATCCATGACCCAGGAACACAGAAAAACTTTTTGTTCCTTCGGCGGGATTCGAACCCGCGGCCCCCGGCTTGAGCACCAACGCGCTGAACCACTGAGCCACAGGGGTCGTCAAGTGAAATATAGTGTTGTATTCTAGTGACTCAAATACACACTCCACACTTGTTTATCGATAGGTTAAAACGATAATCAAAATTAAAAACATTAAGTAAACCCAGAATTGTCAAACAGTGAGCAAGCTGATGAATCAAAGCTAAGAACTCTCCTGATCATGTCAGTGTTCATGGGAACAAAAAAAAACTACATCAAAATCAGTTCATCCGTTTGGGAGCTACGACGCCACGGACATACACGCACACAGACACGTCAATCTCCCCTCTGTTTTCGTCGGGGGCTGAAAACAAAAGGAAAGTCTTTTCTTAACATACAGAAGTTAACTTGATATGTACTTAATAAACTTGTCTCCAACAGTTGCCGTCGGTGATCACATCGCAGGGTAATTCATAGGAAAACCTTTTCCTTTTCAATTCGTGGCGCGTTATATCGCGATCGGCAGAAGTTTAACGCCGCTTCCACATAAAGTTCTTTTCTATGTTCGGTTTAAGTTAAATCACGAGTAGTATATCACCAAATTAAAAAAAAATTAAGTAACCGCCGAATTGTCGAGCATAGAGCGATCTGATGATGACAACTGAGATAACACTCTCGATCGTGTCACCTTGCAACCAAAAAAGATCGAAATCGGTTCATCCGTTTGGGAGCTACGATGCCACGGACAGACACACAGACAGACACGACAAACTTATAAGTGATATAACACTGCACCCGTCTGTTTTCGTCGGGGGTCAAACATAGATATGCACCAAATACTCATAGAAATGTATAAAACACGACAACTTTAGACAGAAAGGTATGATCAGGGAGAATAAAACGTCAGTTCCTGAATCAATCTAGAAACGTAAAGGTAGCCTTCGCGAGACCGCGACCCGAGACCGAAACAGGGACGCGGAGGCACTGCAGCACTAAACCATATGCGCGACCCGCGACGCGCGATCGGTGAGCGTGGCCAGAGAACCATTTCCGCCGGCTTGCTGGTCGCGGTCCCGGGTCGCGGTCTCGCATCGCGATCCCCGACGCGCGACCGGTGAGCGTGGCCAGAGAACCATTTCCGCTGGCTTGCTGGTCGCGGTCCCGGGTCGCGGTCTCGCATCGCGACCCCCGACGCGCGACCGGTGAGCGTGGCCAGAGAACCATTTCCGCTGGTTTGCTGGTCGCGGTCCCGGGTCGCGGTCTCGCATCGCGCGTCTCGTGCATCGGAAGGCTACCTTCAAGGTCAATTGGGGCATGGCCAAGCAATTTTTTTTTCCTTTCCAATTCAAGAGGAGGATATACCATCTTACTGTTACAATGTTAAACTTTGAAAGGGTTAATTGTTTTAGTTAAACCTATTAGTTACCTCCAAGAGGGTAAGTTAGATTGATCACTGTAGCCCTCAATAAGAAGAAACGACAATGATCGTTGTGCGAGTTCATATTTTATATGTTCAATAAGTTTTGGCGCGACCTGAAATTAAACTAGAGCACGTATACATTGCAAAAGCTTTCTTAATGTCCCTCGGTGATCATTGTTTTCTATGGGAATGTCAGATGATGTGACATTAAGAACGTACTGTACAGTGTACATATTGTGTTTTTATCTTGGTACCTACGCGTAATTGTAAGCCAAGTCATTTAGCCCTTTTAGCCCTCAAAGAGCTAAATGACGCTTTGAGGGCTAAAATGGCCTAAGGGGCTAGGAGCTTACAATTCGCTACAATGTTGCATAAAGCGGTCCCACTCAAGCGGTACTTGTGTATGCTGTACGGTGTTGTATGATACAGTCGCCAGTCGCCAGTCGCCAGGCTCAGTTAAAGCCTACACAATATTCATATGTCGACTGATTCATATAGCGATCATACAAGTCAGAGCGTATTTGTTTGTGTACTGCAGCCAGTATATAGCATGCAGCCGTCATGCAGCTATTAGTTGCTGTGGATGTACCGCATAAAGTCGTCCTACTGGTGTTATTTACTTACTAAAGCCGCAGAGTAAATAATATATACTTACGTACAGAGCAACAGCTTCCATAGAACGATCCAAATTTAATCAGGGTTGTCACAGAAGATGGGGGTGAATTAAACTTAGTCTCACGTCAGTATTGGGTTATTGAGTAAAAATAATTGGTACACACCACAACCGAGCATTGAACATTGAGCATCATCACGTGTATGACTCAAGGGTAGTGTTGCCAGGTAGTGAAATCAAATCGCGAGCTAACTATGTAGCTCTTTATCTGTTCCACTTTAAATCTGAACCCCAATTCTCGTATTTAACTCAGACTGTCAATTAGTAATAAATGTATCGTCTTGTTATCATAAACTGATTTTGTCAACCGTAACACCGTATTCTCCTAACTTTTAATCACATTTCGGTAAAATCACAGTCTAGCCATTAATTTCTGTCATATTGTATCAATTTGACAACTGAAATTTAACATTGTAAGATATAATGTTGCCAAAGTAAGATTTTATTGATAAAGTGGCAATTCTGAGTTTAATGGGAACACGGAACATAGTTTATTTTACTATGATTATATTTATAAAAATTGCGACAAAATTATGCTATTTTTCTGTATAGACTATAAGTTCGTTTTAATAATATATAATTTTACGTTTGTGTACTTTTATTTCGATATGTGATATAATTAGGGTATTTCGTGGTTAGAGAATGGCATCCCCAAAAAATTACATTTGTGAGCCTAAACAAGTCCTGCAGTCCTAGTTTTTTAACTATTTGCCAGTGTCAAGTTAAAAAGGCGGGAAATAGAATTTTCGTTTTAATTTTCAACCGTATTCCCAAATCGTCAAGTCCAAAGTCTAGTCAAAGTCCAAATAAATAATCAGTGCAGTCAATGAGTCAAGTCAGTCGATTAGGTCGAGAAAGCGGTAGAAGCTTTACTGAAAGTTCCTAGGGAGTTTTGGAGAGAACACAAAAAAAAACGTTTTTTGAAGGAACACAAAAAGCATGTTTTTTGAAGTTGTACCCGTTGCCCACACTTGTGTACGTTAACAAATATTTAATGGTTAATATTCTACTAATATTACATATTAAGAACCGAAATAACACAAAATGAAAGAAACACAAAAACCACAACATCACCAATTGAATTCCCTGGCAAAAAACGAGCAGTCCTAGTTAAAGCTTATATATTTGGTTTGTATACTATATTGTATGAAGCCCTCCTAATGGTTACTATGGCAGCGGTGCTGCATGAAGCGGTCCACTCGCAATATACCTGTGTATTATAAAAAAAACTCAGTTAATATACTACATTTTGCATGAAGCCGTCCTATTGATGTATTTACACCCGCTACACACGTAACGATAAACCTGCACAGTTCGGTGAAAACCGGTGGTCGACAACGCGCGTCTCGCGGGCCAACGTCATTCTATTTTGTTTTCCCCTCATTTTGTCTTCATTGCTCCTTTGTCATCTGTATTAATTTTTGTATAAATAAATATTAATGTTGCATTTTTAATATCACTTACAGACTACTAGTTACTAAGTAGATATCAATTAGGCGTTACAAAATTATCTGTTTTTATCTTTTTTCTTCGCTATGTGGCCCATGTCTGCGAAAAGGTTGCCGACCCCTGGTGTACACCGTTTACGTGTGTAGCGGACGTTACTAACTTACTACACTGTATTAGGCTATCTTATATGTGTGTGTATAGCAGTGATGCATAAAGCGATCCCAGCCAAAGCACTTTTATTTGTGTACACTATATTGCATGAAGCGCTCCTATTGCTGCTGCTCGTACCAAAGCGATGAATTGCATGAAGTTATAGCCTCATAGCCGTCATTTTATATACCTAGTTTTCACACTACAACGGCGTTGCATGAAGCGGTCCCAGTCAAAGCCCTTTTATTTGTGTATAGTATATTGCATGAAGCGGTCCACTCGCTCAGTCAAAGGGCTCGGCTAGCTCAATGCCGCGCTGGCCTTGTTTCGATTCGTACCGAACATAGACCTAAGCAACGGCAGGATAGCGCTTTAATAGTGACTAACTTGACTCCAGAGGTTTAATCCCGCGTTGAAACAACAATAAATGATGTTCTCAAATCTGGTTAGGATAATGCAGGCTGATCACCTGATTGGGAGATGGCAGGCTCGCCAGTTGTTGCATAATAAAGTTGTAATAAAAAGTACATAGTGTCAATGTCTTATTGACAGATATCACATGCAAAGCCCTATCGAGATAGAATAATTGAGTTAGCCATAAGGCTATGTATAGTGTAGACGCATCTGTGTTAAGCATGTCTCATATGTCTAATGTACTACCTAAGTAAAGAGCAGTTAATAAATGTTTGCTGTATCATTGGTGTCACCACATGTAACATAAGAAGTATATAATGCAAGAGCCAAGACAGCGAGCTCACAACAGTTATCCGTCCCACGAGGGTAAAGGAAGAAACGACGCTCATGAGTAACTCGGACACTATAAATAACTCCTGCGAAGCTGGTCTGGTTCCAACGAAACCGGCTACCGTCGCCGAAATCGGGGTGGGAGCTAATATTATTATTAATATCATAATCATCATCATCTATACGAAGTGGTTGCGTAATTTTTAACTGATGTTTATGCTTTTCAGTGTTCAGCATGGCCGAAATCGGTTTATGCATCAGTACTATTACTGTCTTGGTCTTAATTACCTACTCATTTTTAATGCATTGATCATGATATTTCGTTTAAGTATGGAAAATATGGTATAGCGATACTAATAGGAATATACTGGCCAGCACAATAAAGTACTACACTCAATGAAATGAAATGATGTTTATTTGGTAACAATATGGTTTCAATAGGTGTTACAGTTTTGTATAGTAGACCGCACATTTTGTCGTATTGACGACGTCCATACACTTACATCAACATGCTCACGATTAGTTTAACATTACTTATACACTTTACCCACAAACAATTTATTATTATCATCATTCATTAGTCAAAACTTAATTTTTATGTTAGAAAAATGTCAAAATAAATATTAGTTGTACATGTATGTCAAGAAAATAAATGATCTAATAAAATGTCAAAGATAATAAATACCACGATAAAGAATAATAATGAATGGCTTAGAAATAGTACAAATGTTAAAAATTTCATGAATAAGTCCAAAGATATAAATCTTTATGATAAAATGTTAAAATACAATTTTTATTCAATGATTTCAATAATGTCAGGAATTATAATATACTTATTCAAACAAATTTCATATGCGAATTCAGCAAAATCACATGTCATACAAAAATACTTAATGCATACAGCACATTAGCCATTTAAAAATTCTTTAACATTATAGTAGGATTTCTCTATTAACATTTTTTTAAATTCCCTTATGGAGTGTTTTTTTTTATAGTAATTTTATATGCGCAGGCACCTTGTTATAAATTTTTACACACATTACATATGCATTATTTAAGAATATTGTTGTTTTTGGTGTTTTGGCTATGTTTAGTTTGATATATTTTGTAGGTATTTTATCAACTAATTGAGCGGAAATGTGATTGTTATCAATTACAAATTTAAAAATTTCCAAAATGTACATATTTGTTAAAGTCAATATATTATATTGAATTAATTGTTCTTTAAAACTTTACTTTAAGTTTGAGATTTTAAATTCAAAACGTTTTATAACCAAAACCAAATAAAATTGTTTCAGAAAGTTAATAATATTTGCTATTTAAAACGTTTTTATTTGAAATATTTAACAACTATTAACTACTATTAAGTTTAGTAATTTCTTTTGCAGGCCAGTATAGTAATTAAATGATAATGTTATGAAACTGGCATGTCCAAACTTTCTTAAATCTGTACCATTTCAAAGGGCTTAAGGGCTTTTAGGTTCAATAGTTGAGTTTAAGCTGTTCCATCGAGGTCGGAGGCAAACAGACCGTATTCCTTAGCACAATTTATTGCTATTGGTGTCGAATATACCTATACTAGGTATACTAGGTAACTAAAGGACATAGTAAGTTCTGGCTTCTGGGACATTTTGTGCGGCAAAATTGTTAATCATGTATCCATACAAATAAGAACTAGCTTTTGCCAGCGGCTCCGCCCGCGTAAATACAGTATCCCACGGGTACACTGTGCTTTTTCGGAATAAAAAGTAGCCTATGTGTTATTCCAGAGCTTAAACTACTACCATACCAAATTTCATCAAAATCAGCTTAGTCAATTTTGCCTGTAAGAGTAACCAACAACCATCCATCTATCGCAAACTTTCACATTTATAATAGTAGTAGGATTAGTAGGATTGTGGTTCGTGAATAAACGTCTGAAAGTTGAAGCGTGATTTTGATTCTGCGACCTAGCGTCCTAGCCGCCATCCAGAGCGAATACGCCCCCGAACGCCACAGTACACAGAACGTACAGTACAACCACGTTCTTAATGTATAAAGGAAAATGTCGTTTTTAGGGTACCGTGCCCAAAGGGTAAAAACGGGACACTATTACTAAGTCTCCGCTGTCTGTCCATCTGTCCGTCTGTCCGTTGTTTTGTCACCAAGTTGTATCTCATGAACAGTGATATCTAGACAGTTGAAATATTCCCAGATGGTGTATTTCTGTTGCCGCTAATCGCTTTAATATATATACAAATACTAAAAACAGAATAAAATAAATACCCATTTAAGTGGAGCTCCCACACAACAAACGTCGATTTTTTACCCGACTGCTCGACGCAAAGGAAGGTAATGTGTTTATCAGGCTATGTATGTATGTTTGTACCTTTGTAGCACTATTTAGACCAAACGCGTGCATCGGTTTTGATAAATGACACGCCTTTTGATTTGTCATGACGGCGCGAATGTCATAAAAATTTTGGAAAAATCAAAATGATCGATTTTGGACCCCATAAAGTAAAAAAAAGAAAATCGACGAACCATGTCAAGTGGGGGTATCGTTGAAAAGGTATTTAAGAATCATTTAAAAGTTTCCAATATCGTCTTTCAATAACTATTACCTTCTAAGATCTATAACGATTTAGAGTTAGTTAGTAACGATTCTCACTTATAGGCTATTGGATTTTGGATTATTTGATTATATATTATATTATATTGGATATTGGATTATATAGGATATTGATACGGCGCTGCTGACTGCAGATGGTCGTCAGGTAAAATAAAGGAAAAGAAAAACTTAAAAGTGTAAAATAAAATTAATTAATCACAAAATCTCGACTACTGGAATTTCTTGGTTTTACGCAGTTTGGGTTTTTGTTATTATATTAATAAATGATTTTTTTATTTGCCGCTTCGTACTGAACCCTTCGTGCGCAAGTCCAATTTGCACTGGCCGGTTTTTTCATACATTATCTATTACTTATTAATTTACTACATAATATTATTATGTAGTAAATTAATAAGTATTATATTATAACTAAGATTGTCAAGGGACATTAGGAACATGGCTGCACTGTACCTTTGCATATTAGCTATGTATCGTATGTTTGTAGTTTGTACAAGCTGAAAGTTGGTATAAAATATAAAAAAAGTTTAAGAATAACGATTACTATCCTTAAGTTATATAACCCGATATAGAAAGACGTTTAATAAGCGATCATTACATAATTTTTTACATTTAAACATAACAGACCCTAGCTCAATGTTCACAGTTTACACTTGTAACCAGGGGCTTGTTACCCAATGTTTGCCCATATTATACAACCCGCAGTAGTAAGGTATGCACCTGAGTAACCATTGTGTTGAATTTGTGACATAACACGACATCACCTACGTCCATGATGGCGCCAAAGCGTCAGCTCACACCGACACTTTTAAGATAGCAGTTCAAAATTGTACTTTATTCACTGCACAATAAGATATATAATTACAAGAGTTCTAATTTCGAGCTGCACCGAGCTGCGTAGCGCGGCGCCGCTCTTTCAAGTAAACGTGTATCTTCTTGTTTAGTAGAAAAAGATTAATTTTGCATCGCGATCTTAAAAACAGAGCACCGCCTCTTGTCGCGTCGCGTCTCGATGTGAACTAATCCTTATTTGTAACAAAATTAGTGCCTAAAGCGCCCTAGAGACAGTCAAACGGTTTGACTCAAACCCTGCGTCAAACACAACAAAATAGGTTTTGTAATTTCAGCAAACGAAACTCAAACCCTCAAATATTTGACAAGCCTTATAAGCCAGCTGTGTAAATCTTGGAAGAAGAATAATACATAGATGGAACATTAAAGTCTTTAGGTTTTGTACTTTGGTTCTGATTTTGGTGGTTTCTAGTACGACGTACGAATTACGACCTTATTGCAATGTAAATAAGTGACGTCATAGATTGATAGAATACAAATGTCATTTCTGTACGGAAATCTTCAACAAAAATCGTATGTGGATGGATCGACTAATTAATATTAGATATCTCTTTCTTCTCCATTAGCATATGTCTTCTTCTCCTGCTTATAGCTGGGTATCTATGCTAATTATACTTAGTTATTAATCTGTGGTGCTAAGAGTCAAAACTCCACGTATTTGATTCGAAGTTCGAACCGTTTGACCGTCTCGGGGGCGCTTAGGGATGCTTAGGTTTTTGCAAAATAAGTTTCGTACTACCTATCCCAAGTTTAAGGTTCCTTTGATACGATTCGAGCCTGCGGTCATGTCGCTTAGCGTTGTGGGGCAGAGACATTAAGTCGTCAAACTCTACTTACCTTCCTTACTTACCTTAAGTTCTTCCTTCGTAGCATGTTTTGATGTCCAATCCTGCAATGAAAAAGTTAGAGTTACTTTCGACATTTCTATGGTTGTCATAATAAAATTGCGGAGTAATACTTACGTATCTGTGGGGTCAGAGGTGTGCGGGAACAATTGACTTTCGATAACGTTACGAACACGTAGTTGTCAATGGTTCCTGCTTGGGCTACTGATAGCTACCACTACGTGAAATATTGTCCGATACTCTCATTCCTTCATAGAATTGTCGCAACTATTGAGTCCATATTTTATTTACGGTCAAAATACAGGACGGAACTGCTACCAATTTATTAGAGGGTAACATTTTATGATTTTACTAAGAGTATTGTATAACTTGTGAGTTTGACTTAGTTATTGAACTAAGCCAAACATTTTTCATTATTTATTCAAATGAAATTAAAAATATGTAATGTATGTAACAATAATATAAATCATTGCAGTTAAAACAGATCTGCAGATATTAGTTTTTTGAAACTATAATTAGCGTTGTGTATATACTATTGTAGGTTTGATTTTGCCTGTTAAATAATTATTATTTCTCTGCCTGAACCTCATACAAGCTCGCCACTATTTCCTCTAGTTCACACAGTTGCAGGCTACATTACGTCTCAGTATCAACGACGACGAAATCATATATCTTATACTTTAAACGAGACGATCTTGTGTATATATAATCTGTATCTTGACAACGGCTACAAGTATAACCATGAAAGCAAAGGGTTTTGGGGAAGAAAAAACGATCTAGCTAGGTCTTATCTCTGAGAAACTGCGTATTTTTAAGTTAGGTATATTTTTCTATCGTCGTGCAACAATAATATATCAATAATTTCAATTTAAATATGTCAGTCCGATTGGCAGTTTGGTATGTATGCATACTTTTTGCGTTGTTCGGAAATTCGAAATGTGGTGCGTGCATATCCTGGTCAGATAAATATTTTTGTGTTTTTTTTTAAATCAACTAGAACTCCAAGCAAAGCTCGGTTACCCAGGTACTATACCTAAACTGCCATCAGCTCCAACTCCAGCAAGCTAGCTAACACCGGAATTCCCCAAAATCGATTCGAGAAAGTCCATTTACTGACACTTAGTCCTGGATTCCTGGTTTTATTTCCACACTCGCGCTTTATTTGCAAATTACATCGTAAAAATCACAAGTAATTTAAAATGTGACAAAGTTGTCTTTAGCCGTGTAAACTGTTCTGAGTGGACTCTGGACACTAAAATAGCCACAAAGTGTATTTTCAGTACTTGCTACTAGGTCTTTAGCGAGTCGTAAACCTAGATTTTGAGGCGAGTCATTTTGTGTTATATATTCGACAACATTTTCTATGTACGAAACTGATTTTTTGGGATAAATATTTTGGGATAAAATGTAGCCTATGTGTTAATCCAGAGCCTAAACTAGTATCATACTAAATTTCAAAATAATCCGTTCCTTTATACCAGACTACAGCAAACCCAAAAGGAAGGGTAATGGTTTTGGCAGTCTATGTATGTATGTTTGTACCACCGTAGCGCTTTAACTGGTCCAATTTTGATAAATGAGGTATCGATAGATTTGTAATAATAGTCGGTGTAACATAGGCTATATTATTTACGTATTCGAGTAATATTTTTTATAAAAATTGTAGTTAATGCGTGAAAGAGTCACAAACATCCATAAATCCTTAATTTAAAAGAATGTATATGTAGTCTTACTTGATGACTCAATAACAAACACTCACTTGTTGAGTTTTTAATCTATAAACACACAAACCGTCCAACATTTGCGAACAAACAGATATGTCCTTGTGTTCGTTAGTTATTCAATATTGGTTATGAGTTATTGCTCGACCACAATGATGTAAATCAGTAGATACGCCGACTGCCGTGGCACTGGAAACCGAAAAGTTATACAGCAGCTGTACTCTGTAGTCTATTCAGATAAAGAATATCATATATTGCTAACGTAAACAATCGTCATTCAATGGGCTTACACGAATGACAGCTCGCGGCTATGTGTGGCTAGTGTGCCGGGGCAACGCATGCCTGACATTCCCGGTGCTCGAGCTGTCGTTTGTAGAGAGTGTCGTCCCTGTGGTCCAGATCCAATCCACCAAATCATTTTGTAAACAACGATACCGTTTTTAATGTTACTAATTGAGCGTTCGATTAAGAAAAAGAATAACTCATAAATTTGGTCGAATTTAATATTTTACAAAGTGGAACAATGATAAAATAATTGAGATTATTTACGACTAATGGCAATAATTTACATAATAAAGGCAATAAATAATGGCCACTGAGTCCCGAGTGGTTTATTTAATCATTGAAATGATTTTATACTGACAAGTAACATAATATTAACAGTGTCACCATTGGCTACGATTACCATACCATAGGCACTTAGGCACGGAAGCCGGAAGTCGTGGGTTCTAATCCCGCCGAAGGAACAAAAAGTTATTACGTGTCCCTGGGTCTTGGATGTGTATTAAATATATGTATAATATAATACATATCTTAAATATGTGTATAGTATAAAAGCATTAACTATATTTCCGTTGTCTGGTAGGTGATATGATACCTGTGATACAAGTTCTTCGGAAACGTAGTACAGGACCAGATTGACGTGGTGTGGAAGCGTCCATAGATATTATTATTATAGATATTATTGTCAAGGTCTATATAACTCAACGTTTTATCGTCATTGCAAAATTAGTGTTCTAAAAACACATCTATTAATTCAAGTCTTTGTTCGGTTCAGCTATATCAGCTGTTTATCTGAATATAATAATAAGTTGCCCACGCCTCAATAATTCACTGCAATTAGCAATTCACTAGCCCAGCTGTGGGAATGTACCTGCTGGGAATATCGTGAGGATTTGAAATGTAAACAAACATAATATTATGTGCAGTACTTTAATTTGCCGGTTTCACTCTCCTCCGGTTGCACAATTCACGTTAAACTGTACTGACAGTGTCTGCTTCACGTATTAATATAATAATGATTTGTCCTTTAAGATTCTTCTGGATCAAATTATATATTCTTTAAACTTTCTACAAATACCATTTACAAATATATTATGAAACAGTTCATATTTACCACGTAAGTCCTGTTCTCCGAAGTCCAACCTGTTTACGGGTCCGGGACCATCGACTTTAATGTGTTGAATAAAATATGGCGATAGAACTCACATGAGGTTCCGCGTGTATTTCAGATAGATTTGAACCCGTGCCAATCGACATTAAATCTACTTTATCACAACGACTTATAAAACTAATATTATAAACGTAATTTTAAGAGTTATAGAGCTAGGAAGTGCTTATGTGCAAGTAACTACTTTCAAGATACAACATCGGAGGGTTTATAATTGCGTTGCTGTGTTTTCATATCCAAGTGACGTTTTAAGAGTTACCAACTTTAATTTTTCATTAGTATACTTCAAAAAGCTCAAGCCAAGGCAGTTTTATCCCACGACGAAAACTGAGCGGTGTGTGTAATCTATATGATTGTTTGTGGCATCGTAGCTCCCAAACGGATGAATCGATTCGACGTCCTCTGTGGCCCAGTGGTTAGCGCGTCGGCGCTCAAGCCCGAGGTCGCGGGTTCGGATTCCGCCGAAGCTAGAAGGCCCCCATATCACGGATGTGTACTAAATATGTGTATAATATAGGTAAAAATGTTTAAGCATATGTATAAGAGCATTAAATATATTTCCGTTTTTTCCCCGTAACACAAGATCTTCGTGAACTTACCACGGGTGAAAGCGTCCATAGATATCGAGTTTGATTTAGTTTTTTTTTGTTTGAAAGGAGATTTCATTTTTTGACTTATGTGATTGACTTCAGCTCGCCTAATGCTGAACATCGGGGGCTACATATAATATTTAGTTTTGTTCGTTGTGACAGATGTTTTGCAAATCGTGTGCGTATAGTTCCATTATGATACGTCGGTTTCTCCGCGTGTTGTGTAACCCGCGGGGGACGGGGGGTGGGGTCGGAAGTCGCGCGGTGCCGGTTCGATCCCGGGACACGATATCGGCGAAACCGATAAAAATAGACAGACACGCCATGGAGTCGATGATATATACTCTGTTCAGATACAATTTTATGTAAACGTAAACAAAGAGAACAGTAGTATGCATAATGCTACCAATTTAATGTACACTTAATTTTTCGTGACATTAATTTGGTCGAATTATTTTTTTTGTTTACGATTAGATTGAATTTAATCTGAACATAAATAATATTAATTATGAGCGATTCAAGTATTTTAAAAACCGTAGTTTGGTTATGCTATTATACTAATAAGGTTGGCACGAACGGACGAACACCACGGTCTCACAGAAAACAAACTAATTTATAACTAGTGCCTACTGCCTACATAGTACATTAATACACTTTTACACAATATTTAGTAGGTCAACGAAATATAGTTTCCAGGAGTAACTCTTAAGGTTTTAATTACAAAAACAAATTGTGTGTATATACATATTTTGTTTACCCTCATTTGTTTAAAATGGACGTCAATTTGCGGTATCGAGATCAAATCTCACCGGGAGTGCTGAGGGACGAGGCTTGAGGACTGATGGACTGAGATCCCAGACCCGCCAGACTAGCCTTATATTCTTATATCTTAATGATATAATGTATATTATATTTTAGTATTAGTATGTACAATGAACGCATGCATACCCGCCAGTTTGTGAGGTTGGCCCATTCTCAGGTACAGGGCGCCAAAGGTACAAAAAAATGATACTAACTTTTCTTGCAGCATTCGAAATTATTCGAACGTATTTTATAGCAGAATAATGACAATTAAATAATATAAAGTGAAATTTTCACGGAGTACTTGTTTTTATGTTGTACTTTCCAAAAAAAAAATTAAAATGGTAAAATAAAAATCATTAAATTTTACTTACATTTACATCTATGTTCATACAAAGTTGAGAGAAAAATTACATTAATAAGGTTTGTTCCTTACGTTACTATAAAACAAAAAAAAAAGATTGATACTTTATCAGAGTGTAAGTAAAGTGCGTACAATTTTCCGCAACTTCAGCGCCTCGTACCTAAAATTGGCCCGCGGCACACACTAGAGGGTATGCAATATGCATACGTTCATTATACACTGTGTTGTACATTGTACACAGTGTGATATACATTTTATCAATAAGAATATAAGGGTATTCTGGCAAGCCTGGGATCTCAGACCATGAGGGATGAGATCATGAGAGGGTACAGATTAGATTCTGAGCTCGAACCGTTTGTTTTAATCCCCAAAACAAAATTACTCCAAAAGAGGATACTTGTGCAGCTCATCTTACTTAACGGTTGATTAGCTGATCTCTGATAAAGTTTGGACCGATTGTTATTTAAAATAGATACCTGATTTTTTAGAGTTGCATACTTCGAAAAGGAAAAAAATGGAACCCTTATAAGATCCGTCCGTCTGCCCGTATGTCAGGACCCTCTACTACTTTGTACGTTACCCTCGATGAACGAATCAAACTCGCTCTTGTCCAGTTTTTCAATTAACTACTAGTGTTTCAAGTATTTCTACTTTCTAACAGACAACCTACTTTTGTAAATGTCGTGTCTACAAGTATTCTTAGCTCTATGGGGTGTCGACAGTGGCATAAGGCATTCGAGTTCCAAGTGGACGTAAACTGGCAAAAGCGGATGACAAACTCTACGCAATCACGAGCTCTGTCGCAGATACCAGACAAACTTGCAAATAAAAGTACACGACAAATGGGTACTCCCTTAGTTATAAAAATATTTACGCAACGGACACGACAATCCATGTTGCTGTCTTTGTCTGTCAAGTGACTTTTCCAACGTATATATCTGCTACCGCCATACATTGTATAATATGCCGATATATCGCTCTCTTTCATATGGTACATTAAAATTGCTTGTATCTAAGTTCGCAACATATGCTGAGTGGGCACCAATTTGGTAAAATTTCTTGTGTTTTTCTTTTTATTGTTTATTTTACCAAATAAATTATCTTTCTTCTTCTTCGTTATTTTTTAAGATTTACAAAAATGGGTTTTAGATTGTTTATTATCATGTTGTCTAACTTTGAATATTTTATTAGTCAATGTTGACTATTTTTTTCTAACCGATTGGACTATAGGTAGGCAGTATAGTGTACTCGGTAGGTAAGGGGTCATCCTCATATTACGTCACATTGGGGTCATCATCATCACGAGGGGTCATACCAAACGTGACATTACATGTTAAAGGGATCGTACGGACGGGACGTAATATGTGGACGGCCTCTAATACTAGTCGTTACTTTTGCAAGGTGCTAACTTTAATAATTAAACAAGAGTTGATTAAACAAGATTTTATCTGTATATTTCTGTGTAATTACTGTATAAAATCAAATTATGTGGCATCCTATCGTTGGCTACTTTAAACAATAAGATGCCAGAAGCTACATTGTTAACCGCGAAAAAATCTATTTCAAAAACCGGTCAAGTACGAATCGGACTCGCGCACGTAGGGTTCCGTACAAAACAGCAAAAAATCACGTTTGTTGTATGGGATTTACTTTTTTTTATTTATTTTATTCTGTTTTTAGTAATTGTTTTTATAGCGGCAACAGACTGTAACTGTCTGACGCTGACGCTGTCTGTCCGTCCGACAGTCAAGTCTCAGTAGTAGGGTCCCGTTTATACCCTTTGGGTACGGAACCCTTCAAATCAATAGTTTTTCGGCGGATTTTTTTTTTGCTTTTTTTTTTTTAATTAATAGGTGGATACTGGTCGCAAAGGTAAGCAATTATTGTTTTTTTTTCATATAGTAGAAAAAGTGTAACTTATAAACAGAATAAGAATAGAATAAATGTTATTGTGTCTTATAGAGTAAATTTATGTATGTAATGTAATGTCTATTTTGTCGAATAAATGTTTTATTATTATTATTAATAAGAATCATTTATTCCTCGGCTCTGAACAATTACACAACCATGAATAAAATATATACAACAAAAAAACAATAGTAAAATATAAAACAAACAAAATACCCCATTTTTATTAATTAAAAAAAAGGCAGGCAGGCAAAATCTAGGCAGTGCAATGCCCAGAAAAATGGAAAAGGAGATCTCTCAGGTTATGACAGCGACTGTCGCCGCTGCCCCTGGTCTTCCGTCCACACTGTTTCTTTCACGGAGATTCGACTGTAAAACAGCTGTACATTATTCATAGCATAACCATAATATGGGCATAATATCGATTTATAATTATAATAGAAACCTACTATCCTACTAATATTATAAATGTGAAAGATTGTGAGGATGTGTGGATGTTTGTTACTTTTTCACGCAAAAAGTACTGAACGGATTTTGATGAAATTTGGTATATTGGTAGTTTAGGCTCTGGATTAAAACATAGGCTACTTTTATCCGGGAAAAGTACAGTATTCCCGCGGTATACTCGATAGTATATTTACGCGGGCGGAGCCTCGGGAAACAACTAGCATTTAATAGTTTTATACTACCTTACAAATAAAACTATTTACACAACGGATAACTTAAACAACGTTGATGTCTTTGTCTGATGCGTTGGAAAAGTCACTTTACAGACAAAGACAGCAATGTTGTTTAAGTTATCCGCTGTGTAAATATTTTTATTAGCAAGGGGGTTAATATTTTAAAATACTTTTACTATATTATACACACATTTCATACACATCCAAGACCCAGGAACAATGAGAACTTTTTATTCCTGGGGGGGGATTTGAACCCGCGACCTCGACTGGCTATAGCGCCGAAGCCACTGACCCAGAGAGGTTATTTTGCCTTGTAGATTGAAAAAAATACACAAAATAAAACTGTAAATGTTGCGACAGACTGACAAACTATGCCAACGTGTAACACAATTGTATCTGTCAAAGGCACGGTAGTGTGTTGTTGTAATTTTTATTAATTTTATGTATTTGTAAGCAATATTTAAAGCAACATTAGCTTTCTGGACACCATCCTCCGCATAAACTTTAATTCACCGGTCAAATTTCATACTCCTCCAGTTTCACAATTCTCCTACAACTGTACTGAAAGTGTTTACGTTACTTATTATTTTTATAATATGATAAAATAAACAGTAAGTATTTACATTTAAGGAAATTGAATGTTTATCAGAGTGTTATTTCGTTCTTTTTGAGTACATACTGATAACATCCCCATATGTATGTATGTATGTACGTATGTAGATATACAGAACTGAACCCCACTTTCTTTTTACTTTTTGAATCATAAATTAATCGTTCTGGTATCGTGAACTCATTTTTGGAGTTTGGATCAATCAAAACGGTTTTAACTTTGGTTTGACGTTTATGAGAATACCATTTTGCGGTTTAACATATCGGGACTGGAGATTGACTGTATTATTTAATCGACCTTCTGTTCTTTGTTCTATGCAAACGTAAATAAAATACAACGGCCTAAAATAAACCTTTCTTGTAATTCAAACCGAACATCTTACATTTTGTATAAATTATAAAACGTGTCCCATCTGTATCTAGTCTAGTATACAACAGTGTCTAATATTATATACTCGTAATCGTCATATAAAGCGGCCTAAATTTAACTCTCTTGAAATTTATCCATCTGACATTTAGTATTAAATATAGCCTATCTCCATCGAATGCACAACAATCGATATACGTTATCTGGCGAGCGCAGCCTTGATTCGAACCCGCTACGTTGCTCGTTGCGCAATGCACCGCTACCGAGCTACACTGTTGCTAGGCGCATAGAGTAAATAAGTAGGTAGAGGAGACAACTGCATGTCTGGTACCTACGTGTGTAAATATAAAATCCAACTGCCAAAATGTTAGGGTGAAATGATGTTATAATCGAGTTTGTATTAACTGGTAAGCGTAAGGGTCAGTTGTCACCGCGACGATACGTGGCGCTGCATTTTTAGGATAGCTATTCAAAATAGAACTTTAAATACTACACAAAGAGATACACGTTTCGTATGATATGAGTCATACACTGCACACGCGCTATGAAGCGCGGTGCAACTTGACATTCGAACTCTTACAATAAAACGTGTATCTTCTTGTGTAATGAATAGTGTTGTGAAAAATGAAGAGTTCAATTTTAAATAGCTATCTTAAAAATACAGCACCATTTCGCGTATCCTTTCGTTTCGGTGTGAATTGGCCCTAATCGTTAAAGACGAGTAGTGGAGAATAAACTGTCGGTTTCACAGGTATTGCGGCCATTTGGAAAATGAAACCTGCCGAAAGCGATGATACCTACTAAGTCAAATTATGTAGTTATGTATCTAATTTTCTTCTAAACTCGACGGTAAAATGTTCTACAAGTTTAATACAGTAATGATTTATGGGAACTCTGTGAAAACTTAGTTCAGAGCACATATTAGGTGGTTACTGGTTCAGAGTAAGGCGATATTTTTGAAAATCAAATTGAAATAACTATCTATTTATTGTTTGTTTTCGTAGTTTTGCTGTTTTTGTGTTCCTACTTGTATTGTTTTACGAAGTTTCTCTTCTGTGTCATTACACGATGGATCTTACTCCTTGTTCGAGTCAACGACCCGGCCGAGGCTGTGGTACACAAACAGCTATGCGTGTGTGCGTTTTATAATATTATATACGTATGAGTGAGAGTAGAAACAGCTGATCTACATGCGTGTGAGAGAGATAGACAAACAGCTGAGCGTGTATGTGTGTGTTACAATCAGGTGATGTGTGTGGTAATCTAGCGTTCGTTTTCGGCGAGGCTAAAAGACTTTTGACCTATAGGGCTTATTGCTACGTGTTAGGTAACACTAACATGGATGGGGTAACACTAGCTGCTATAGATAACAGACGAACTTTTGATATGACAAAGGTGGGTGTGCGGGTGGATGATGCAAGCTAGTTTTACATGACTACGGCGAAGCCATAACGAAGGGTAATGATTTTGGCAGTCTATGTATAAATGTATAACTATGATTTTAACGAATGAGGTGTCAACAGATTCGCCAAAATGGCCTGGGTAGAAGAGGCTATATAATTTACGTAATCGGGATAAAGTTTTTATAAAAAAAAGTAGTATTTCATAAAGAAATGGGCCAGGAAACGAGTCGACGGATCGTCTATGGTAAACGATTACCGCCATCCATGGACTGCAAAAACTCTCAGTTCTCGGTCCTAAAAGAGGCCTAAGTTGGGCCTCGCCCCCCCACCCCTCCCCCGGGCCTTCGGTAGCCTCACTCACTCGGCGGAACACAAGCGTTACTTCACGAGTCACGACGTTCTACTTGACGGTAATCTGTTCGCCGTATAGGATTTAATCTAAGATGTACCAAAAATAGTTGAAAGTTTTAAAATGAGCAGCCCTATTCTCGTAACTATTTGTGACCATAATCCTGTTACGGTCCACGCGCTGTCTCACTCGCTCACGCGCGACAGACGCGTGTGTGAAAGCGACAGCGCGGACCGAAACAGGATTATGATCACAAATATTTACATGAATTGCTTCTGATTCCAAACTTGGACTATTACGTTGCTACGACTGGACCACGGAAGCTTAACAGACTCCGTGGTACAGTGGCTTAGAGCTTGGCTATCAACTCGGAAGTCGTGTGTTCGATTCTCGCATTGGAACAACAAAAATATTTTTCCAAGTTTGGTTAGGACAATAGACTCACACTGACAAGAAAGATGATCCATGCGTCGGATGGGCATGTAAAAAGTCGAACCAGCGCCTGATCTCTCGCCAGTCGTGTCGGTTATCCGTCCCACTGGGTTATGAGAGAGAAGAGAGGAAGAGAGTGCGCTCTTGTATACTGCGCGCACACTTGGGCACAAAAAAATATTAATTAATTTGTAAAAATATGATATTCCACACTATGCAACATCCCTATTACTCCACGATCCATCTACTAGTGTAAAAGTCATCATTGTCCTTAATCGTTTGTGCACTTAACCCAAAACAGAACCGACATCAGCATAGCCGGTGTTACGTTATTCGAATCGGTATTCACCTGTTCTCGCCTGCCCAAAGCCTTGGAAGAATTATTTCAGTTGTTCTGCAAACTTCTCCCTCCCGGGTTAGGTCTCCCGCAAATCGTAAGCATATAGGCTATAGCGCTATAGTCATCAGAATTTAACTAGCTGCTGCTTTTGGACGTTGTAAATGATAAGCTTATAAAGATCCTAAATTATAATAGATTTCTATTATTATTTAGGATATTTATAAGCGCAGAATGAATTAGACAAAACTGTTTTTTTTTTTGGAACGAATTTCCTTATGGCGCGTTGCGAAAGGGGGCTAGACGTAAAAAATTAAGACTGTAACGACACTTTTTGCCACTCGAAATCACAATGTAATAACGACTATTAAGAATGTTACAAAAACGACCTTATCACCTTGACAATAATGTAGAATTTAACAATTACACATTGTGACTGTTATCGGCATTCCTTCGTGCAATTCAAATTCGTGTGATTGTTTCTTTCTAGAATATTCTCCTACTCAAATAGGGATGTATAAGTAAATAGTTTGCGACTGCACATGAACATACTGTGAATTTGCCAGATAATTAATATAATATACTATATCTATACAGATAAACAAAATTGAAGTGTTTGTTTGTAATTTCAAATGAACAGCTTTTATTTTCACTTAATGCATTTGAAAATATGATCGGTACTTACAATAAAATATAAATTGTTAACATTTTTCTGTCCGTCTGTCAGTCTGTGTTTGTTCCGGCTTATCTCTGAAACGGCTAGACCGATTTTCACGGGACTTTCACTGGCATATATAGCTGATATTATATGCTCTAGCATATATATATATCTTCCAAAATAGGCTGCAATTCTTCATTGTCAACTATATATTTATATTATAATATATATAACTTCGTTCCATCCGGGTGTCCCTTGACACCTCTCAAGTTTTTTAATATAATATTAGGTAAATTTGTCTGCACTCCTTACACAATTGACTTTCACTACACTTAATGTCACTTAATGCTCTTTTGGGTTTTATTAAATATATTTTATTTATTTGCAAACGAAGTCGCGATCAAAAGCTGGTCAACTATTTCACTTGTGCATAATAAGCCGTATTAGCTGCTATTTTTAGCTCTCTATTTATAGCGTGTTTAATTGTTAAGTCCTTGTTGTTGGTACAATAATAATGACTGTGTAACATTACTTTAAAGTCTAAACCTATTCAGACCATTATAACATCTCCAAATAAAACTGTACTAGTTTTTTAAGAAATGTAAACCGCCATGAATACTTTAAAAACATTTAGTTTAAATCTCAAACCGCTTACCATCAGGCGATTTGCTCGCTTCCTCATACATTATATAAAAA
This sequence comes from Phengaris alcon alcon, assembly GCA_037179445.1. Classification (NCBI taxonomy): domain Eukaryota; kingdom Metazoa; phylum Arthropoda; class Insecta; order Lepidoptera; family Lycaenidae; genus Phengaris; species Phengaris alcon. The sequence continues at coordinate 12,025,407 of JAYRCH010000021.1, read as the reverse complement.
TATGCAAACATTAATGTACTACAGTCTATAAACAGGAGACGAACGGGTTCTAATGTTTGAGGTGACGAAAGGGCGCTGGTTTCACGACTTGGGTGACGAACTCAACACGGTGGTAACTCATCAATTTCATTTTATGTACTTATGTGCAAATAATACTTGTACCATTGAATCAGGAGATCTGTATGCTCGTTTTCCGATCTCTCTACCCATAAATACTCCTAATCTCCTTCTGATTCTGTATGCTCGTTCGGCCGTCTTCCATAAAAAAAAGTTAGTTCATATCTAAATACAAAAATGAAGTCATCAGTTGCATTGAAGTCAAGTTATAACGCATGAAAAGGTATATTTACCCCCTGTAACGTCAATTTCATGTCATCTGTTCCCCTTCCTCGTGTCACCCCATGTAACCCCATGTCGCGTTGTGAAGTAATAATTGAAACGATTTCCAATGCTCGCTAGTCGCTACATCGAGCAGAGTGATTGCCAATTATATACGAGAGGGCGGCACTGAAAATTTCGGGAATCAAGGAAGTGACACAAAATTACTATTTAAAAATGTATTTATTGCTTTTCGAAGTATTCTCCGCGAAATTTGACACATTTTTCCATACGATGGAACCAATCATTGAAGCAACCATTTCATTCGGAAGTTGGGGTCTCCAAAATGGCCGTTTTGTAGGCGTCCACAGCTTCTTCAGGTGATGAAAATCTCTGACCACGTAATTTATTCTTTATTTTAGGGAAAGTATAGAAATCATTAGGGCTTAGGTCGGGGCTGTACGGCGGATGGTCTAATAATTCTATGATTTCTTGCTCTAAAAACTCTTTTGTTCTGTGCGCGGTGTGAGAACTCGCATTGTCGTGATGGAGGATGATGCGGCGGTTGCAGTTCTCTTTACGGAGTTCAGAAACGACCAGTGGCAAACAAATGTTAGCATACCATTCCGCATTAACCGTTCTTTGACCCTCAAGAGGAATAGTCGCAACATGGCCGGTTTTGGAGACAAACGTGGCCACCATATTTTGCAACACTCCGTAAACGAACAATTTTTGTTGGCTTTAACTCATTTTCGAACACCCAAACTCGTGACTGGTTTTTTGTTTCGGCTTCGTACGCGTATATCCAGGATTCGTCACCTGATACGATGTTGTATACAGCATTTGAGGATCCTGCGTGGAATCTTTCGAGAGTTCTGACGCACCAAGTAACGCGAGCCGCTTTTTGCTCTTCACAGAGCAAATGCGGTATCCATCGGGAAAACAACTTTTTTACACCTAATTGTTCATGCAAGATTATTTGTATTTGACTCATGCCAATGTCTAAAGTTGCCTGTATTTCGCGGTATGTCACATGTCGATCTTCCTCAACCAGCTTACGCACAGCATCAACGTTTTCTTGGGTGACTGCAGTTTTTGGACGACCTTGACGGGGATCATCACTGAGCTTGACACGTCCACGTTGAAATTCAGCAAACCAGCGATAAATTGTGGTTTTGGATGGGTCTTCATCACCAAATGCAGAAATCATCCGGTCAACACACTGTTTTTGTGTTAAACCACTTCGAAAGTCATAATAAATCATCGCTCTAGAATTTTCTCGAGTCAATTCCATTTTCTCAACGACTAAACAAGTTTGACAAGACCTTGTGACAAGACCGAGAATCTTTTTTTAAATAAATAAACGGTATTCGATTTTTAAAACCAAGGAGTTTTAAATTAAAAAGATTTTAATATGACAGGAACAGTGGAAATATTCCATTCCCGATACTTTTAGTGCAGCCCTTGTACCTTCGTACTTAGCAACTTGTGATTGAGTATGTTTTGCTGGTTCTGAAAAAGAAACGTGCTTTGAAGTTATACTTTGTTGAGATTTAATCTAAAAGTCAACAAAGAACACGACGTGTGCAGTACCCGTAACCCGTGATAGAAGTGAAACTTATAATATATATAATAGAAAAATGAAAATTTGTACACTTAACGCCAATTTGTGTGTTCAGCCGTATTTTAGGAAATTAAGTTTGTTATGTAAGAAACATAAGTAGCTTCCGACAGATCGCGTTATATCAAAAGACTGATAATTAACTATTGTGCTCAGTACTAATTAAAACTGATTTAGTAAGTAAGTTATTAATGTAGTTAAAAATAAGTTGTTGGTGTGTCTATTTAATAAATAAAAAACGGTAACGCAGACTCTATGCTATCTGAGCATCATAGAGGTGAGGATTCATATGATACGGATAGTTTTTATGCGTGCTACAGATTTGAGAATCCAAGTACCATGGCTCGGATGGTTAAGGTGCCCCGCCCCATTTGTCTTTCCACTTGTCCCTTAAGCTTCTTTTACATAGGGCTTAATCCTACGTTCAAATTGAGACTTCAGTTCAGATTCAATATCAGGTAGATAGTTTTAAGGGCTCGAATTTAGTTTCGGCCTAGGTAGCTAAGTTTAGTAAATAAAGTCCCCAAACCACTTTGTCCTCAGCTACCGGAGACAATACTTGTGGCGTGTGGCGTGTCTCGCCCACATACAAACCAATGAGTATGCTAATCCAACGACCTCGGAGTACCCCTGCCATGCAGCAGTAGCCTCACTACCCAAATATACAGGCTATTGTAATCCCTACATCCATAGACACAAGAGCGATAACCCTACAACGGAATTACAGCCAGTAAATATCAAATTATTTAATAACAAGCCATGTTTTGTATTATGTTTCGCCATTAGCGTAATATTGTTTTCGTTTAATAGCTCCTAGTTGAACCCTTGACTATTTATAGTTTGTTATCGTAGCAGCTGTCATCATCAGCTCTTTATTACTTAGTGAGTACTGAGTAGCGACTAGTGAGTGACATTGTTGTTATTTAAATATTTACCTACTGGTAACACCTATTCGCCTTTATAGAACATATTATTGCTACCAGCTTTTGTAATCGTGACTTCCTTCGGGGCTTTGTATATATATAATCGGTATATCGACAACGGCTCCAAGTATTACCATGAAATTTAGTATGCAGGGAGTTTTGGGGGAGAAAAATCGATCTAGCTAGGTCTTAGAAACTGCGCATATTTAAGCAATATATTTTTGTTATTTCGTCGTGCTACAATATATTAATAATTTCTAGTTTCGACTCTCTTACGCCAGTCTGAATGGCAGCTTGGTATAATTTTTGCATTGTTTGGAAATTCGGAATGTGGTGGGTTCGAATCCCGGTAAGATAAATGTTTTTGTGATTCTTATTATTTCTTTTTCTTTTATATTTTTTTAAATTATTTTATTGTCATACTAAAACACCGAGTACTATATGGTATTAAACTGTCAAGTAGCCAATCAACAAATTAATTTATAAACTGTAAAACAATAAAATAGCTCCCTGACGACGATGCTAGAATAGAATAAATGTAGAAGTCGTAAAATCCATATACCTGCACACAACTCTGTCCTGACTTTTACGAGCTAACAGAGAGATTTCAACACATGCAGGCTGCAAATAGCCGGTAGTTAAAATTACATTAAAGTTCATTTTAAAAGTATTTGGAATAACGTACTTACAGGAAAATTTAGTGTCATCTCCTGTACAAGTATTTTGAGCATTAAGCCCCCAAAATGTAGAAATATAAAAGCCGGAATGGATTTGTTTCAAATTATTTTAATAATACGTGAAGCAAAAACTTTTAGTGCCTCCAGTTTTAAGAGAATTGTGCGAACGGAGGAGTCTGACATTTGGCACAGTTATGTGGAGAAAGGCGTACAGAAAACTCATATTTTTTAAATGGTAATGTTAAAAAATACCTACATAAAAACGAAAAATTGTCGCAAACCTATTGTAGTGTTTAGAAATATTGTGCAATGAAATGAGTACTGAGTGGTCACAAGAGATTAATATCTTCCTAAAAGTGCTTGTCCAGAGTTATACGGAATGATGTTTTGATTCCCATAAATAATAGGAATTAATAGCATTTCCACTTTCTTTTCTCTCATAATATCTTTTTGAAGGGTAAACTTTTAAGGTCCTGAAATGTTAAAATGTTATAATCTCCAATCTCCAATACCCGTGTGTACACGGTGCTAATGAAAAGTTATTGCGAGCGGCCCCGGGAGGAAGCGCCAGTATAAATAAATCATGCTATTACAGTCAACAACTACCGAAATACAAGATTCTCGTTAGTACAGGTCTGTTACACCGATGTGTAACGCAGCAATTAGCAGGAATCAAAAGAATTTGAAATCTGTGATTAATAACGTTGAGGTTTCAGTCCGAGATGTCTTAGGTAAATACGTATGATAAATTTATTACTTTTTTAGACAACTTTCTAGTCGGAATTTTCTATTCCATAAAACTTAACCCAATAAAACACATTGACAAAAATTCATCAAAATCGGATAAATCGGTTATAGAGTATCCCGTAATAAACATCGAATGATTAATATTGCATACATTTGTTTAAGTGAGACTGTTATTTTTCACGAGAATATTGAACAAGCGGAAATTAAATTTTCGATACAAAAATAATAATTTCCGTACGTGTGGGAGTGGAAGCCATATTCATATTTTAATATACTCGTATATTGTATTTTGTTGTTATCCAGATAAAATTTGGTTTTATTAGATAACAAAAATCAATATCACAAAATATTGTGTTATTGAACTTAATTGATGCAGAATTTAGCGCAACATATCGTGTAAACATATATGCAGTATGATATATTATTTTCTCGTCAAATAAGTTTTAGTCTGTTTCACAATCGCCTATTAAGTGTCGAATAGAATCCGGAACTTGTCTCTATCGCTCAGTATAAAGAAAGCAGCGATAAAACTTCCGTATGAGCTTATTCGTCAAATATTAGGTGATTGTGAAACAAGCCCAAAATGTTATAAAGTCTGTTAGCTGTAAGAAATAGCTTAGATATCACTATAATATAGTCGAGTAAGCATTCACCATTTATAAGAGTTTGGGTATTATATCAGTGTGTTTTCCGTGTGTTGGTGTTACATGTGGCTAACATGTAACACCTCTTACTAATAAAAATATTTACACAGCGGATAAGCTATTCAATGTTGCCGTCTTCGTCTGTCAAGAGTCTTTTCCAGCGTATCAGGCAAAAACAGCAATATTGAAAAAATTATCCGTTGTGTAAATATTGTTATTAGGAAGGAGGTAAAGCTTCCAGTTGGTTTTTGTTCGTGTCGGTGTGAGCGCGCCCCTGGGCTCACGTACCACCGAAATAGCCGTGTAGTTTGGAAAGTCGTTCGGCCGGTGTATGTTTGTTCGTCACGTCCGCGTCAAATCTCTCCATCGTTGGTATATTACTGTATATACCGTTTACATATACCGTTCTATAGATACAAAGTAAACACAGTATATTTATGTATGTATTGTATGTTTGTATTGAATAGGCTCCGAAGCTACTGAACCGATTTTGAAGAAATTTGGCACATATATAGTGTAGGGGACTGTATTATTCCACAGGGTTTCAACCGCCGGCTCAGATTTGACTCGAAGATAGCAAGGTTACACCGAATTGGGCAGAGCCGGGGCGATAATAAAACACTTATTTTGAGGAGAACATTTATCACAAATTTTGCTTTGCTTACCTGGCTCATGGCAATGCCGTATAGAGAGCCGCGCCCGTACGCCTCTATCAGGCCGATTTGCCGTCTCGCTTTTGCCTCTCTATACGGCTATTTTCCATAATTTTCTCTATTTTCCATGAGCCAGGTGAAGTAAAACGCATTGTGTGAAACTCTTTATTCATTTTCCCAAATGCGTAAAGCCTTATTTACTACTAATCTTATTTAATACTAAAGATATTCATAATCTAAGGTACACCATCTATGAAATGTTATGTATTTTTACCACTATTCGCCTAATAATTACGTATCTATTTATTATATAATCCAAACTGTTGTTATTTACGTTAGGTATTATGTTTATCTGCACAACATAAAAGAAATCTGATGGCTGCGAGCCGTTTGTGCTCGCTGTGGGCCGCTCCGGCGGCGACTGTGGGCCGTTCGTGCCCACCGCAGATTGCTCCGCCGACTGCGAGCTGTCCGTGCTCGCTGCGGGCCGCTCCGGCTGCGACTGCGGGCCGTTCGTGCCCGCCTCAGACTGCTCCGGCGACTGCGAACCGTTCGTGCTCGCTGTAGGCCGGTCCGGCGCTCGTTCTGCGCCCGGAACCGCCCCCGGCGTCGTCTGCTCCGCTCGCAGTGTCGCAAGACCCCCCGCGGCCACGTATTACGCGGCAGCGTGGGGTCGACGACGACGACCAGGTCCCACGGCACAAGGGCTCGGCAGCTCTGCCGGGCCCCGTTGCGTGGTCTGAGCGTAGGAAGGTATTCCTTCACCCACCGCCTCCAGAACTCATCGGCAAGGGCTTGCGCGACTTTCCATGTCTTCTTGTCCGCCGGCACACACGGTCTGACGTACGGCAGTCCTGTGGACGACCCGAGGAGGAAATGATTCGGTGTAATCGCCTCCGGGTCGTTGGAGTCCACCGATACGTGAACGAGCGGTCGAGCGTTCACTGAGTACTCTGCTTCGGCCACCAGTGTCTGGAGTACCTCCTCCTTGGGCGACTTCTCGTTCAGCGTAGCTAGCAAGGCGGTTTTCACTGACCTCACCATCCTTTCCCAGGCACGTCCTTGACTCGGCGCCCCGGGCGGTGTGAACTTCCACTGCATTCGATGAGTGAGGCCCAGCTGAGCCATAGCCGGCGCCCACTTGGCGTACGCCTGCCGCAACTCAACGTCCGCGCCTCTGAAGTTCGTACCGTTGTCGCTGTTAATGACTGACGGCCATCCTCGCCGCGCAGCCATTCTTCTTATAGCCATCAGTGCGGAGTCCGTCGATAGCGAGGCCACCAGTTTCAGGTGGACCGCCCGTGTCGTCAGGCATGTGAAGAGAGCTTTCCATCTCTTCTCGTGACGTCGGCCGATAGTAACTGTCATCGGGCCGAAACAGTCCAGACCACAGTATGAGAATGGTCTCTGGAACGCCCCCAGGCGTTCGGCTGGCAGGTCTCCAGTTGGCGGAGTCCTCGGGTGCGCCCGTTGTAACCGACAGAACGCACATTTGTTCATGATAGTACGCACCGTCGACGGCAGCTTCAGTATCCAAAACTTCTGCCTGAGGTCGTTCACGACCTCGAGGCTTCCGTGTCCCGTTCTGGCGTGCTCCTACCTTGTAAAATGATATCTTCCATCCAGGATGATTGGGTTTTTCATCTCTGCCGGCACCTGAGCTGCTTTGATCCTTCCGTCTAGTACGAGCAGCCCGTCCTTGTACACTGGGTTGAGCCGGTACAAAGAGCTCCATCTAGGCACCGTCTTGCCACTTGCCATCTTCTCGATTTATTGTGCGAAGCTGTCTCGTTGTGACATTTGATACCACAACTTCTCGGCTCTCTCCAGGTGTCGGACATCGAGGTTGGCCCGACGATCTCGGCACTTCTCGATGAATAGCAAAACCATCGCCGTGCATCTTATGAGGCGCTCGTAGTTTGAAAAGCGCGTCACATCTGGTAGACAGCTCAGCTCGCTCGCCTCCGTGGTGTGAAAGGCGACGTATTCTTCTCGATATTAAACTTGAGCGGGACTCTACGCGGGCCACTCGTTCATAGACCTGCGCAGGAAGCCCGGCCCCTGGAACCAAGGGTCCTCGTCGCTCTTCGGAACATAGTCCGTTCTGGTGGCTAAGTCAGCGACATTGCTCTTCGTGTTCACCCATCTCCTTGCAATCTGCAGTCCGCACGACCCCCTCCGCCGTTCCTTGGGGTTGTGACACCTCCCACGTGCCACTGGAGTCCCGGTCCCGCCCTGCAGATTGTTCAGCTCTCCCCGTTGTAACTCCGGGGTAATGTGACGCCGTCTTTGCGCCACTGGAGCCCCATTTCGAATCGACCTTCTCCCGTCCGTTTGTTCGTTCTGCCAATCTGGTCGATGACTCGCTGCTCCTCGTTGCTCAGCCTCGCCTTAGCCGCTATTCCCAGTGCGTCTATTTCGAAGTGTTTCTTCACCATTTCCTCCAGTTGTTCGCCTCGGGTCTCGATCGTAGACACGTGCAGGATGTTCTTCCTGCTTTATGAGGCGTCTGGGGATACTTCCATGGATTACCTAGCCGAGCTTCGTTTTTGAGGCTACAGGCTGGTTTCTCTTGGTACTCCTCAGCTCCCTGGATACAATGAGCTGCCAGTTGTCCGTGCCGATGAGAAGTTGGGGTTTCTTGTCTTCATAGCATATCTCTTCGTTCTTGAGATCGTGCAGGTGAGCAAGTCGTAACAGTGATTCCGGGTCGGACTGAGTAAGTAGGTTCAATCCGTCCACGGTTCTCGCAGTGATGTCATATCTGGTACCGTCGTGACCCCGTTCGCCAAGTTGTACGAGTCGGCTTTTTTCTTCTCTCCTCTCGGCACTGATCCCATGCATCCTCAGCATCTTCGGTAGGCCGTCTGCACCGATAGCCTTCGCGACGTCTTCATCCAGTAGTGTCACTGTCGAGCCCTCGTCAAACAGCGCGAAGATATCCACTTCGCCCCGTGGACTGACAACTTGAATTCTTCTCATCTTGAGTTTTACCGCACGGTCGGAGGTGACCGATGCGTTAATCACGGCATCCTCGGTCTGTGGAGCGCCGCCGGATCTGTCTTCGTGCAGCAGCGTATGGTGAGGCAAGTTGCAGCCCTTCACGCCGAACGGCTTCGCTCTGCATTTGTACCTTCTGTGCCTGCTTTGTATGCACAGGAAACAGCCCTTCCTGTTTGACTGTGTCCCATCTCTTCTGCACGCTCAGTTTCTTGAAAGCAGCGCAGCGAAACAGAGCGTGATCATCGGCACATATCTGACACTTCGTTGACTCTTCACGTATTCTCTTTGGCTGGCTGTGGCTCGGCGAATCCCTGCCCTCTTCTGCTATCGCGAAGACTGGCCTTCTTTTTCTGGCTTCGTTCTTGTTAGGAGGTGGACGCGGTGCTTCCTTCTTTGGTGCCGTGCTGAACCCGTAGCGCAGCGCCCTGTCTGCTTCTCTCATTAAGAATTCAGAGAGAAAAACGACATCGGGCTCGTTCCTGAAGCGCGACGTCTCTTCTGCGTAGTCGTACCACTTGCTCTTCTCGTATGGGCTGAGCTTCTCCAAGATGTCTCTCGTGAGCAACGGGTTAAAGAGGTACCCGTGCCTCAGCTTCCTCAGGATGACTACTATGCTCTGAATCTTCACTGCAAATTGGTTGAGTTCTGCCGCCGAACCTCCGAGCCTCGGTATCTTCTTCAGGTCTTCTATTATGCGATCGACCATGACTTCGGGTCGACCGAAGCATTGTTCCAAGGTTTTCATTATTTGTTTGGGCGGCGTCGCGACGCTCAGCAGTGGTGCCACGGCTTCCCTTGCTTCTCCCCGTAGGCAGCTTCTCAGACGAGCTAAGTTCTCGATCGGCTTGAGCTTGTAGAACGCAGTAGTGTCCTCCATGGCTGCTTTGAATGGCAACCATTCGGTGGGAGCACCCGAGAATATGGGCAACTCCGTAGTGTGGCGCGGCTGGCGTTGGTTCAGCAGTTTGTCCAATGTTTCGGCAAGAAGTTCCACCCCGTTAGCCCTAGACGTGGGCGGTGTGGGTGAACGTGGGAGGCGTTGTTCCGGCCACTCGAACCTCATCTTCTGGGTTTCGCGTCTTCCTCTCTGTGGTGGCATGTCTGCTGGCTTCGGCGTCTCTCTTTCTTCCATCGCTACCGGCTCTTGTCTAGCCTCTTCGGGTTCGGGATCCTGTTCGCTTAGCCAGGCTCGGACACGTTGCTCCACCTGTTCTGAAGGCTCGTCGTCGTCGGGGCTGCTACCATCCTCTACAGCGGCGACGTCAGCGGCGAGCTTCTTCTTTATAAGTTCTGCTTCGATCTGTAGTTCCTTTTTACGGAGAGCGACGAGTTTCTCCTCCGCCTCGTATTGCATACGCACGACGACACTTGCTGTCGATCGACGCGATCTAATTGAAATAGCCTTCCTTCTGGCTAGGGCTTGTACTTCCGAGGCTGCAGGCCGATTTGCCGTCTCGCTTTTGCCTCTCTATACGGCTATTTTCCATAATTTTCTCTATTTTCCATGAGCCAGGTGAAGTAAAACGCATTGTGTGAAACTCTTTATTCATTTTCCCAAATACATAAAGCCTTATTAACAAACAATCTTATTTAATACTAAAGATATTCATAATCTAAGGTACACCATCTATGAAATGTTATGTATTTTTACCACTATTCGCTTAATAATTACGTATCTATTTATTATATAATCCAAACTGTTGTTCTTTACGTTAGGTATTATGTTTATCTACACAACATAAAAGAAATTGAATTAAATTTCACTATAGTTTAAAATATATAAGCAAAATAACCTTAAGTTCGTAAAACACTATTTAGCACAACTTATTTCACACTGATGCTATAAAAATCTATACAAATATTGTCACTGAATGTTCACCGTTATAGCTTATGTACTGATTTAAATCAATTGTTAATCGTTCATATTTCAACTCACTGATATTATTACGTTACGAGGCCGCTGTCCATAACATATAGAGTGAACCATGGGGCAGGACATACGCTACTCTTTATCTTAGTTTTACTTATGGTTTCTGCGGAATATTTTTTTGCGCGTATGAAGTCGCGGGCTACATAGATGTAGTAAGCTTAACAGATTGGCAACTTCTGGGTTACTAGCGGTTTGCGAGTGGCAGTGGGGCGGGATGGGGAGCTGCGACTGCTTGAAAATCCGCTGGTATGATAAGGCACTCATGGGTAATTCCTAGGACCTAGGCTAACCTACAGTAGTCTAGCATGATTATTAGAATAATCGTGCTGCAAGATTGACAGTTGCTAATGATGATTTAGTGATTTAAGTTTCAAGAGATTCTTCGTAATGTTCTTCCAATAAGATGGGAAACCATACAACGACTAGAAAAAACCTTGTGTCTTATAACGTAAATATTACGCTTATATACTTCTCAACTGAAAAATATTACGTGAGGTTTTCTTGTAAAATTCACGTCATCTAATACTTTCACTGAACCGTCTGGCTACTAGATAATGATGAGTTCAACTTATTGTAGCTCCGAGAGAAATGGCCAAGAAAAGAGGATAAAGGCTAAATTAAGGCTTACGCTCCGGGGGGTGATTGACCTCATAAAGGCAAGCGCTATTTTTGTCACAAAAACAACTCCTTTAATAAGAAACTTACTTTCTTATACCTCTATTTTTAACCGACTTCCAAAAAAAGGAGGTGGTTATACGTTCGGCTGTATGTATTTTTTTGTATGTTCAACGATAACTCCGCCGTCTGTAGACCGATTTTCAAAATTCTTTTTTTGTTGTAAAGGGTATACTTCGAAGTTGGTCCCGTTTTTACAAAATTGGTGAACAGAACTCCTGACTCCTTATATATACATGTCTGGGGATTTCGGCGTTGATTAAAGTACTGTAAGCATATACTACTATGTCAATTAAAGTTATCATCATCATCATCACCACCATCATCATACCATACATCATCACATTATGATGATATAAAAGGAGCTTCTCATAGTTTGAACGTTACTCTGCCGTTTATGGACCTATAAATTGCAAAATTCTTATGTTGTTGTAAAGGCTATAATACGAAATTGGTCTTTTAGTCATTAAAGTGAAGTGGAAGTTATGAGGAATCGAGGGAACTCCTCAAAATTTATATGAACACTGTGATTTTGACTTTTTCTGATGTAACACAGCATATGCTACCAAAAAATAAGATTTTGAAGCAAGGTATACCCTGGATCCAAAAGCACTGAACAGAACTCCTCAGTCTTTAAATATCCGCGTTTGGAAATTTCGGCATTGTTTAAAGAACTGCAAGCATATGCCATTATGTAACTTACAGTAATCATCATCATCATCATCTCATATATCATACCTAATGGAAGCTCAATTATACATTCGACCGTTTATTTTCAACGTTCTTAAGATATATAAATAATAATTTAACAAATATCACTAAAAAGTGGAAAAATATTATTTTTAAACAAAAATTAAACCGACTTCAAAATAATGAAAATTCTGTAGAGAAGTAGTTAAAATTTTAGCTGAATTTAAAGGGGAACTATTTAGAAAATAAGATTTATTTCATACTTTTTTTGTGTATTTTTATCAGTTTTTATCGATATATGTATAATGATTAATATTGACAGCATATAAAGCATAGCAGAATCAGGTTTATCAATATTATCCACAAATATGGAAACTGGACTGCAGAGGCAACAACTTTTCGGACTTATTCCGGATATTTGTAAACATATATTTTTGGGTTACTTTTATTTTCATGCAGCTTTTAGTACGCTTACACACGCGCCCGCGCCGCCGCCCCCATCGCGGCGCGCCTTACTAGGATTTATGTCATTTTTAGGGTTCCGTACCCAAGGGGTAAAATCGCGACCCTATTACTGAGACTTCGCGGTCTGTCTGTCTGTCCGTCTATCCGTCCGTCTGTCAGCAGGCTGTACCTCCATAAAAGTGATAGCTAGACAATTGAAATGTTCACAGATGATATATTTGATATTTCTGTTGCCGCTATAACAATAAACAACTGAAAACGCTGCGGCACAGGCTGCGATGTGTGTGAAAATGCGCTTGAGGCACATGGGCGACACTCTCCAAAAATGACAGCTCGAGCGCCGGTGAATGTCAGACAAATCTATCTATATTTGTTTGTTTACATCGAATAGGCACCGAAACTACTGGACCGATTTTGATAAAATTTTGTACAGATCTTATGGATTAGACCCGTGGTCTTTTCCTTCCCCGTGGAAGTACAAAGGCTACTTTTTATTCTGGCAAAATGAACGGTTTTCATGAAATTTCCTCCTTCCTTCTTGCGCGCACGAAGTCACGGGCAACATCTAGTCTTAGATACATCTTCTACATACATACAAATAGTACAAATAAATAAAATTGAAGTGTCTGTTTGTAATTTAAAATTAAGAGCTTTTCAATCCATGGATATGAAAGTATACACAGTACTTACAGTAAAAGTGTATTTTAAACAAGTTTTTCTGTCCGTCTGTCTATCGGTCTGTCTGCCTGTCTGTCTGGCTGTCTGTCTGTCTGTTTGTTCCGGTAAATCTCTGAAGCGGCTGGACCGATTTTCACGGGACTTTGACTGGCAGATAGCGGATGTTATAAGGTGTAACATAGGCTACTTTTATTTTTGGGGTTCCGTTAAAAAAGGGAGTTTTAACTAGTTTAAAAAAATAGGGTTTCGTTTCCGTTAGTTCTATGCAAACGAAGTTGCGGGCACCAGCTAGTCATAAATATTATGAAATTATATTGAGCTTGTGAATTAGTTATTTAATTACAATTAATCCTGGCTTGAAAAACGCAACGTCCTGCGCGCACCGCGCTGCCCTCGTAACATCTAGCCGCGCACACACAGCCACGAGCTTTCATTTGTCTAAATCGTTGAATGACGGCTCTTAACGTTAGTAATATATTTCTATATTCTTTTTTTTTTAATTTTGATGCGAAGTATTTAATATGGTAGAGTATTTAAAAATGTTAAAATGTTCTTATAAAAAATCCTACGTGAATTTGGATAAATGTTAATATTATTTAATAAAATATGATAATTATTCAGGGGGCTAAATATAATAGTTGTTTTGTTTATTCAATAACGTTACCATAACGTAACGTTCAGTATTTTGAATTTGTAATCAGAATTCAATTCGCCCATCGTGTTTAGGGTAGCGACGAACTTGCAGTCACGTTCCCGTAATTAAATCTCTGGGGCACTAATCGCTGCCCATTAGGGGCACAATTTCGGACAGCTTTGGACAACAGAAGAAAGTTCTGTAAACTCAATATAAAATCTGTCTAATTTAGAAAACATTCACGCCGTATGTCTGTGTTATTGTTTTACTAGAAAGGCTTTTTTATTTCAAATGAACACAGTAACAAGTTACAGGAAATCGACATCGTTATGATATCGTAATTCTCTACCTGAATAGTGACTCTAATTTAGAAAACATGTCTTTGTTTCAATTTGTGTTCTTTATTATTAATATAACGAAGAACACGCATTGATATATGTATATAAAATAAATATTTTACATAAACCAAACAATACCGATATGATATCGTTTTTCTCTCTCAGAATAGAAAACAATATTAGAAACCCGCTGGACCGGTTCTAGATAAATAAGAATAACAATAACAAAGCCATTACATTCGCTAATTGCTTTGTTTACTTGTGAGTTGTGAGTTGTGAGTCAGTGAGATGGTGAAATGTAAATTTGTGAGTAGGTAAATAAGTCGATGAGTTGAAGAAATCACTAACAGAACCTGATTTTATGAGATGGCGAGTTCTTAAAGTCGATGAATCGAAGGTGGCTCTTTGGTATTGTAATGGGTTCCGGCGCATTGACACATTGTAAAAAAGCGGTGAAAGAAGGAACTGTTTCGGATTTATTCATAAGCTTTAAACGACACATTTAATCTTGTATGTAAATAATCGGTTTCTCTTAACCCTTAACTTAAACTTAAGGAAGTGATTAAAGAATTACCTGATGGTTATTTTGACTTTATTTTGGGACAAAAAATACTACTTTAATGAAAAATAAAAAGTTTGCTCTTACAAAAACCGAAAAAAAAAACCCATATATGGGTTCGTATGCACTCAAATAAATTTTAATCGAAATTAATACGGACATAATATGTTGTATCGGGTTCGTGTGCAATAAATAAAAATATTACTTTTAGTTTTTAGTAATGAAATAAACAGTTTAAGTAATTTCAATCATGATAGGCTCATAAACAGCTTCGTTTGTTTTCAAGCATTCACGACACACATGTCCACCAAATGGAAAAATATTCGCTTATACAATTTTTTGGATCTTAGGTGTATTCTATAGAGACCCAGCATATAATCCAGTAAATCAACGTCAGCCATGTGCTGGTTGTACATATCGATAGCTTGAGGACAGTTAATGTTTTTATACTCCTATTCTTTCCTGAAATTTATTCCTTTTGTAATCATTGGATCACTACCTACATAAGTTGAAAGCATATGAACCGGCTTGTTATCAAACCGAGTAACGAAATTACTGCCGTAACTAACTCCAAATCCATGGTCGCAACCATCATCAGAAGAATCACTAGCGGTTTCAGGTATAATAAGAGACCTCTGGTGACGTTGATATTTACTGTTAGAGTCGGAAGCTAACTCATCATCACTTAGAGGTCTATGAGCAGGTATAGTATTAGCATGCTTATTGCAACTATAAAAGCTAGTAGGATTCATTCTGCAATCAAAAAAGCCATTACATGCCCATCACACAAAAAATAGAAGCTTATACGAAACCATATCTGGTGTCACAGAAAAGCGGTTAGATTTAGCTTGAATGCATTTTTCTACTATATTGATTCACTAAAAAAGTGAATCAATATAGTAGAAATATGCAAAAAGGTAACAAACAAATACGACGTACTCAAAATAGAACAAAAATAGCACCAAGAAACTAAGCCATTTCATGTAGTGAACATTATGAGCAAAATGAATTCACAACCAATGTCTGAAACTTCACACACGCGCTTGTAAAAGTGCGGATATATTAAAATAGACGTTTGACCACAGACAACAAAAAATACTTTCGCATTACCAACATAATGATAATACTGCAAACAATGCGTTTCGTTATTTCTCATGCATATTTAAGCGAAATAAAAATGAATCTGTTAGAGCATAATATATAGTTTCATTTGCGGAAGAGGGTGATGGTGAGTGATCCAAGTTCTTCGGATACCTAGTACAGGACCAGATTTACTTGGATTTAGATATTATTATTATCAGTATTATGTATGATCTGATGAGCTGACTCGACGTAGAAGAGTAGAAAAGTTTCTTACTAGGCTTGTGAGCTCCTTGAGTCAAAGAGCCCACAAGCCGAATCGAGGAGCCAACGAGATGTCGAGTCGAAAAGCCGATGAACTTCTTGTTGAGAGTCTTTGGAGTCACAGAACTGATGAGTTTAGTTGAAGAGCCAGGGAGTTAGTTGTGTCGACGACTCGCATTTTGAAAATCCAATCTCCAATTATTAGTAAAAATAATTACACCAATGTCTTTGTCTGATACGTTGGAAAAGACACTTGGCAGACAAAGACAGCAACATGGATTAGCGTATCCGTTGTGTAAATATTTTTATTAATAAGGGGGAATGAGTTAAGCTGAAGGGGCAGTGTAATGAAATGAAATTTGTTTTATTTCACTAAGTAATTTATGGAGTGTCAGAAAAATATATATCACAGGTTCAACCCTAATCCGCCGTGATAAGCAGGTGAAACAAACTCGGTCGAGCCCCCGGCGCCACCTTTTAGCAGAAGGATGATTTTTTTTGTTAGTTCTGTCGATGATTGTAAGTCATCAGCTCCCGTGTGCGGACTGGGCTTTTAGTCAAGATGCATTCGATAATTTCGACGGCGAAGTTCGAAATCAAAAATGTATGGTATTTGACATTAGTCATCGCTAAGTAGTGACATGTCGGTTGCGATGCCTTATGTCAAATCCCATACATTTTGTTTTCGAACTGTTCCGTCGACATTATCTAATGCATCTTGACTAGAGGTCCTGGCCACCTCATGTCTCGTGGCAATGTTGTTTACTCAACATCACGGCCGCACGACAATATTGTTGTACGGCGCGTGTAAATGTATCTCGTAATAATACGGCCAGGGGGTCTAAATTGGCCATTTTAGGTGTTTCATATTATGTTTGCCGTTATACGCATTTCTATTGAAAACTGACAAAATTGCTGTTTTTCAATATGATGGAATCAGATAAATCATGTAGCCATTTTACTATTTCACGATTTTTGTATGGAAAAAAATATAAAGAAACATAACATGAAACACCTACAGTGGCCTTTTTAGACCCCCTGTCTTATACAAGCTTCGATGTCCGCTTGTTGTGGGAGCGAAGTGGACGGGACGTGTTAGCCAATATAGTTAGTGATGGAAGATAAACAACAATAGTGGTGTTTATTATGTCCACTGGAGCTTTACATTTTGCTGTCAAAACTATTTACGAATAAACTGTAATTTTTTAATATGCCAGGCATACACGTGAGGGTGGATCTGACAGGTTTGCATTTTTTCGAAGCTTATCGTCGATTTTTTGAACCCTCACAACTTGGGTTTGGATTATACCAAATGAATGAAATTTTTGGAATATGCAATTAAATATATACAGTTTTGATTGCCTAGTTCTTAGATTTTATACATATCTGCGATCCCCTCACTTCGGCAGACTCGCTGATGATCATAAAAATGTATAAGATACCTCCAAGTATCCCAGAAAGCGGAAATTTGTTGAGCTGGTTTTTAGCTGGGCTGTTTGGTAAATTAGTACACAAACAACATAGCATTTGTAAACTTACGTCTGAAAATTTATTTAGAGATCCTTCTTATGAATAAAAAAAAATTGACTTACAAAAAGAAGTTAAATCCAACAAAAATATTTTTATGTAAAATTATGCCAAGACGAGACCAAATGAGATCTGATAATATTTTGACAGTGCGAGTCATTTGGACTCGTCTTGGCATCGTTTTACATGTAAATCTTTTTGTGGCATTATTATAATGTAAAATAGGATGATATAATAAATTATTACCTAAAGTTCGGTGACAGCCGAGTAACTGACAATCTTACAGACATACATGACGCTGCAAACGTAAAATTTACCTTTATGGGCAGTGGCCGCAATTATTGTTATTAGTTTATTTACAAACTCGTGGGAGGATATTGTCGTTTAACGGAGGCTACGCCAAAACAGTTAACGAATTTACGAGTCCTCACCTGTTTGGGAGTAAAAACCATAAAACTTCATGACTGGTGGTACATTATTTTTAAAAAGGTTACGTATTAAACTTGGTATGTTTGTATGGGTACGTTGGTGGTTTGTAAGTAAAACTTATTTGTAACACGAATCTGTCCAGTTGCGAATCAGTCTAGTTGAGAATATGTACAGTTGCGAATGATCTATTTTATGTCCAAACGTCTTTACATAAATAGTAAATCGTGTGCCCGAAGGATCTTAGTTAATTTATAAAATTAACGTTATATTACAGCAGAACGACCTGCCCAGAGGGTCAATTCTGCTAAATAAAGCCTGCAATAATACCAGTTACAATCAAGTCCGGATACGCTTAAACTGCCAAATCGGTATTCTCGTAAACGTTAAACCAGCGCAAAACGCGTTCTGATTGTGCCAAATATTACAAAATCAGTTTACGATAACATGTCGCTTCGCTCAGAATACAACCAAAGTAAAATTAAAGTCAACTAATACGAGGATTGAGGTTCAGGTATATAAGTCTCTTTCATATTGTTATGCAACAAATATCCATACAATCTCATCAGTAAACAATAACAATAGTCCGAGTTCGCGCCGCCGCCGCGCGTACACACGAGGAGTGCAGCGGAATACCAACACCGGGGCTGTAGGCCAGAAGCCCACGTACACGAAAACATCGCTTACCTATTTCTCTCAAACTATGCGGCATTTGGAGGTTCATGAGAGCGCACAGGGAGATGACGCAATGTTCCCGGTTTAATAGTTGTTTGATTTTGTAGAGCTTAGCAGTCATAATTATAAGTGAATTTTAAATTTAATTTTAAGTAACGACACTTCTCACTTGTATCTAAGGGTCAGCTCATACCGTAATGCGACACGGCGCTGCATTATTAGGATAGCAATTCAACTACGAACTTTAATCACTACACAATATGATACACGTTTCACTGCAAGACCGGCGCTACGCTACGTAGCGCAGCTCGAAATTCGAACACTTGCAATGAAAAGTGTATCTTCTTGTGTAGTCATTATATTTCTATTTTGAATAGCAATCTTAAAAATGCAGCTCCGCGTCGCGTTTCGGCGTGAACTGACGCTGACACCGTATTATATATTAATATTAATATTACCGTATTAATATATACAATATAATACATACAAGAAGTATTTTTTAAGTTTAAAACATAAAAACTAGTTACGTAGACAATAATTTGACTGAATCTATTGAAGGTGAATACAATTCTTTATTCATTAATACTTCGCTTGCTTCATGGATGATTTGAACTGACGAAACAAACCAATACTAACAATAATTATTGTAATTAACATTCGCGTGACTATCACACGTTTCGTAACAATTAATTAAATCATTATTGTAATGCTGTGTTGATATTATATAAAAAATATGAATATATTATTGTATAGAAACGGGAGCAAATGAATCGCCTGATGAAAAGCGACCATTTCCCGTCCACATCCACACCACCACAGGACTTACAAGTGTGTCGCAGGACTTTAAAAAAATTAATGCACTATTTTCATAAAGGTTTTTAAGGTCGCAATTACTATCGAAAATACCACTGACAACAATTGATTTCATTTTTAATTTTTACACGCATATACCTTTTCATTGAAATGTACCATGTATTTAATTTAAAACAGTAAAAAATTTACCTACTTTTTGCAGCCGCGGGCTCCTGGCCTATACTAGGTGTATGAGTGTCACTTCGTGTGTAGAATTATGATGTGTTAGCGATGGATTTGTGACATTATGCGGCGCACGAAGCGAGCATCGCCTATACACCTCGAACGCTTAATCTAGCTATCGGACCCTTTGCTAGGCCGCCATCTTTGTTTGTTTATATGATAGGTCGCTCTTTGACTATAACCGTGAGGATACGAGTTAAAGCAACGAACAAGTACATGAGTTGTACAATAATGTAGGTAGCTCTTAGCCTATACGATTCGCGAGAAAACGCGCGTGTCTTCAGTGGGGCTAGCACGAACAATTGACAAGTAGGTACGTATTCGTAACGTCATTGTAGAGAATTGTATAAAAGTTATGAAAGTGCCTATACAATAAAGGTTTTTGATATTTTTGTGCCGCTAGGGGCCAGACCCACACAAAGCGTCATCTGGTGGCGTAAGTGGTATCAAAAACGGTCAATAAGAGTTTTTGATTGTTTTCTGTCACCAGCCGGCGCTTGGTAGCACGACCGTCCTCCGGTCCGGTCCTCGTCGTGTCAAAAAGCTGTTAGATGTCACGAATTTAAAAACCCTTATTGACATTCGATAAAGTTACGAATACTTAGTAGTCAACTGTTATAATATGATTATATACTGCTATAATTGACTCATCGCTAGCTGTCTCTTTCACTCGCGCACATATATATTGCTATCGCGTATCCACAGACGTACGCGATAGAAGCGCGTTAGCAATACGTACGTAAAAGAGACAAGTACATCTATTACAAGTATTCTACATGCTCCGCGACCGCACTTTAGGCGCCGTCATGATTTTGATATGATCCATATATATATAAATTCCCACGCCGATTTCGGTGACGGTGGCCGGTTTCATTGAAACCAGGCCTGTTTACGCAATAACGGAGCAATTTTACAGTGCCCAAGTGTGTGTGCAGTACACATGAGCACTCTCTCCTCCTTTACTCTCATAACCCAGTGGGACGGATAACCGACACGACTGGCGAGAGGTCTGCGCCTTTGCAGGACCGACTTTTTACATGCCCAACCGACGCATTGATCATCTCTCTTGTCAGACAATCAGGTGATCAGCCTGCATAGCCCTAACCAAACATGGAAACAACATTTTTTTGTTCTTCGATTGCGGGAATCGAACCCACGACCTCGGAATCGAGAGCCAAGCTCTAACCAGTAGACCACGGAGGCTACGATCCATACGATGACACTGTTCGTTGGCTAAGGCCTCAGACTAACCACCTAACAAAAGTATGCCAGCAGTGGGGTAGCGTAGTGGGCTAACGTAGTGGGCTAGCATAGTGGGCTAAGTATAGAGGGGCATGGATATGGCGTGGATGTTTGACAAATATGATGAATTATATTATTTTAAGGCTTGACTGTAAAAATAAAAATAACTTTATATTATATATAGATGTATGGATGTTGTTACTCTTTCACTCAGTAACTACTGAATTGGTTTGATGAAATTTGGTATGGTAGTAGTTTAGACTCTGGATTAACACATACTACTTTTTATCGCAGCGAAGTGTACGGTTCCCGCGGCATTTCTTATTGCGATTACGAAGTAGCGGACAAATATCTAGTTTACGATATTTCTCAATAACGCTCCATTTATTTTATTTATCACATCTAGTAATTTTACAGAAAATTACATCAGATTGTTTACGTAACCGGTTGGGGCATAAATTACCAAATACATTATATGCTGGGGCATAAACTACCAAAGTGAGGCTATACGATTACTACATATTATTAAAATATATTGAAAATAAGTAATAGTTGCCTTATCATCAGCAGGTCTAAAATGGCCACATTAAGTAAATAATACCATAGACGTATATTATGTTATATACGAGGCATGCTGAGGTGAAAACTGTCCCCATTTAAATGGATGCACTTTCGGTGATTTTGGGGCCATTTTGACATCTGAGGTATGATGAAATCAAGATGGCTGACATCTGAAGTATGATCAAAACCAAGACGGCGTAACTTTTTCTTGTAAAAAGATTTGTTCTGTAGAATGTACGTCATAGCTTATCTTTAGTTTTGAAATCTTTGAAATCATACAATGATACATCAACTTTTGAAGAAGTTACTCCTGTAACTTCTAATGATTCTCTTATTGACAACTAAGTAATTCTTATTACGTGTAACTTTTAACACATACCTATTGAAAGCTGTAAAAATAGAATTGTTAGAAGTTACTGTAAAAACTTCTTCACGATGTTTCATTGTACGGTTCACTTAAATTGGCCTCAACACCCAACCTCAAAACACTCCGAGTATTTAACTTGGACTTCAATTTACTTTCAATCATTTGTAAATACAGTATCCCATGGGAACACTGTACTCTTTCGGGAGAAAAAGTATCCCATGTTTTAATCCAGAGCTTTAATTACAACCATGCCAAATTTCATCGAAATACGTTCAGTAGTTTTTGTGTGAAAGAGTAGCAAGCATCCATACATCCATCCATCGTCACAAACTTTCACACTAATAACTGATTTTGGTGTTTGGACCAATCGAAACGCGTTTGACGTTGGTTTGACGTTTGTGAGAAATCCATTATGCTGTTTTAAAATGTCGAAACTGCATCGAAACTGTTTTATGGTAAGATTTAACTTGCAGAATCGACCTACAGTTGTTCTGAAAGCTTTTCGGCATAAGTCACCGAAATGGAATGGTCGTTTATGTACAATTATCAGTTTAATACGCAATAAAAGATACATAAGTCTTAAGCTAATGCACCATAAAATTAACTGTTCTTTATAAGAGCATTAAATAATGTTCCAATGCTTTTATTTATTTGTACATATATTATTAACATACTTATGATTTTAGGTTTACTTACTTAGCTTTTGAAGTGAAACTTATTTAGCGGTAATGTGCTTTAGGCACGATGTGAGTAATTTGGATTTAAAATTATAAAAGTTTCACTTCTCCCACGTCGTTTTTTAATACGTTAAGGGCCACTTGTGCCAATCCGATTTAAACAAACTAAACCCAACATCTTGCACCACCGAGAGTTAAAAATTTAAAATTTTAACCCTATCTTTTTGGCAGGTTAAACTGTCTAACTCGGGGTTAATTTTGTATTTAAACAAATAGCATCGACAGACATTTGAATTTTGAGGTTACATTGTGGTTATATTATTTGCTGTTGAAAATGATAAATGAAATTAATATTATGTTTTCTGATGATGATGAAGATATCGTCGAATTTGTTGGTTCGGATTTTTTTAATGGAAGGGTAGAAAAACGCACTGGTCCCTAACTCCCTCCGAGATAAAAGTTTCCATAGAAGATTAGAGAAAAATATTGTAATGTTCTTGTTGGATAAAATAAAGGATAAATTAGAATACGCAAAAGAAAACAAAAAGTATGTTATCACCATCTATGTACTAATAACTTCCTACCTATTATTCATTATGATTATCAACTTGATTTGTAAAATTAGACCCCCTCGACCTATTTTTATTCTCCATTTTTACTTATAAATTGTACTTTATTATTGATAAACAAAATTATTGTTGTGATGATCAATATCAAATTCAGCTTCTAGTTGACATTGACGTATTTATTATGATACAAAAAGGAGAGTCGTTGTCAAAATAAAATGATATATTATGATAGAGATATTCATATGCGACAGACTGTAGTACAAAAGAGACAAATACATATGTCACTTCCACTCAATTATGTCGTATTATACTCGTTTTAAATAGCACACGCAATATCGCCAGTACTAAATGAACACATGGTCAGTTAACTTTGGGCTAATTTTTATTGGCGCAAGACAAAAAAGAGTTAAAATATTTAAACCTGTAACCCTGAGTTAACGAACTCGGAGTTATCGAAATTTAACCTAGTTTTTGGTGCCACTTGCCTTAAGTAGACAAGCTTAATTATCTTAAACTTTAAAAAGTGCACAAATTTTGTAAAATATGAGTCGAGAAGGTGTCAAACCCGTCTCTCTCTTGATTTTCCGGGCAAATGGTCCTGTCGAGTGGATAATAATTTTTATAAGAAAATCTCAGATTAATAACTACAGCACAGATAGCCGGCTACGCGCTAGTGAAGAAATAGACATCGTTCATTATCCCACCTGCAAACACGAATTAATTATCAGTGCGATAAAGTCGTAATTCCAACGTCGTATTTAAAGGTACCCAATTGTAGTGGGAAAACCTATGAAAAAATTGAAAATACATTTGATTGATGATGATTGTGTAGAGATTTGCTTTCTCTTTCACTCTTATGGGTTTTTGCCAATGAAGTTTTATGAGACAGATAGTGCTCCTTCCGTGATAGGCGACTGTTGCAGTCACCAACATAGATAATTCCGGCGCTTAAAATACTGCCATAAATTACCTGAACACTTTTTATAATCGCTTATTTCACCAACAATTTTAAACGTAAATAAAAATAAAAAAGTTTAGACGATAAAGGCACTAAAAGCTCGATTTAATACGGTCTTGGAGGTTTACAACATCGTGAAAGCTAAAGCACTTAGAGAACTTTTCTACAATCGTAAAATCATTATGACATCAAAATGACTTTTGCATAATAAGCAGTGCCGACGATAAAACACGAAAACTTCGTCATCATCACTCTCTCTTACATCTTCCATAGAAAAATCATTTCCTGTTACGGACAAAGTAGAGAGCTACAGATGGTTCTCTATCTCTCTTTCAAATAATTTATAGCTATGCGTGTTGTTGTTTTGCAATTACATATTGTTGTCTTAAGCTAATGACTAATTCTAAAAAGCTTTGACTTAATCTAGAAAATAAGTCTGTATTTTTGTGTTATAAAAGGACGATTAATTATATATTATACTGGAAATGTACTATGTAATGTAAAATACTGAAAAATTGTAACTTGATTTTATTTTTCATTGTAGTCAATTTGCTTTGTATTCTAAGAACTTAGCAATATGGAACATGCATTTGTGACAAATAAGCAAAATTTTGGTCTGAAGAATGCAAAAAGTACAGTAGTCAGTTGCTAAATTAAAAAGTAGTTTTTTTGCTAAGATTGAAAAACGAAAACTACTATATTCACATCCTTATATTATTTGTGACATTTTGTTGTTAAAATAATAATGTACATAAACGCAGTATTTATAATAAAAACAAATTTGTATTTATTTTTAATGCCCTCTAACGATCTCACTTGTGATGACTGTATTTCGTCAACGGCTGATCGTAGATATGCCACTGCAAAGACTGTATTCTGTACTTTTCGCAAAGTCAATAAAATATAAAACTATGCATGTTCCCCATTGACTAACAAAACTATTATTTTAACAAAAATATTGCGGAAACAATTAAAATTGTAGAATCAAAAAAAACTCAAAGGAACATTAGTTCCTTGATGGTCACGTCCAAAAATACAAAGCGTATTGACCTAGCAAGATACTCGTATATCTCGTTATAACGAGAAGGTTAAATATATTTAACTGATAGAGCTGTTGGGAAATCGAACTGTGTAGTGTAGTGTGTACACCGGGTCACACAGGTTGGAGCGTCAGAATAGAAACTAGCTGCTACCACAGAGTAGAAAATATATAATATACTTTCGTACAGAGAAACAGCTTTCATAGAACGACCAAGTCGATCCAAATTTGAAAAGTTTGACGTCCCCTTCAACGCCCCACAATTTTTCCACACAATCGTAGACACACCGTATGCTTGTAGTAGTGCAATCGAATTGAAAGCTAACTATGTAGCTGTTTATCTATTCCTCTTTATTTAATCTGTGTTATCTTCGATCTCGTTCGCGTATGAAAAATATATTTATCACAAAGTTACCATCCTACCACTTTGCAAGGGCAAAGTATAGCCTTATAAATGATAATCGAAGCTGTAAAAAATATTCGTGTACCAAGCTTCACACATGGTGTGTGTGTGAAGCTTTCTAACGCTTTCTAACGCTTTGTAAACTTGTTGCTAAAAAATATAACTATATTTATGACCAATAGAAGTTTTGCCACTGTACAATCGAACAAGTTGCCGCTCGACCAGGCATAAGATCAAATTCGCGCACGCACGTGAGTATACGTATACTCGCGTGTAAATACGGACTTCGACCACGTCTGCAGTCGATTCGGTCACTTTATTTGTGTTTAAATGTTTCGAGGTGACCTAGTGTAAAGGAAAATGTTAAGAAAAATTACTTTTAATTCTAAATATACAAAGCTAACATAACCTAAGCAAATATAATTTAATAATATGGAATTTCTGAATCGATAAACTACCGACTAATGCGTATTCGAATGAAGGCTTCCTGGTGGAATATAAGCAAAGTCATCAATATCGACAATATCGGCAATTAGGGATTGTTTCTTTATGATTTTGGCTGAGTAAAATACCAGCATCTTTGGAACAATCAACAGTCAACACACAATTTGTCTCAGCTTGGGGCTGCGTTAAGGAAATGTTTCATCTGAAAATTAAATTCCAACTTGTACTGAACCTCAAATCTCGTATTTGACTTAGACATTAAATTTACTCACAGTAATAACACACAGGACTTCTTGCACTATTTCCACTTTAATTTTAACATTAAAGTGGAAATAGTGCAAGAAGTCCTGTGTGTTATTACTGTGAAACATGAATTTCCACCAAGAACCTACAGTACAATCAATAACATATTAAATTTACTTTCAATGAATTGTAAATGGATCGTCTTGATATCGTAAACTGATTATTGGAGTTTCAACCGATCAAAACGCATTTGAAGCTGGTTTTACGTTCATGAAAATATTTTCATTTATATAGTAGTTTGCTGTTTTAACATATCGAGGCTGCATCGAAACTGTATTAATGTAAGATTTATTAGAAGAATCGACCTATTGATTTCCGATCCTCGATTCTACAACATTCATTTTCATTTCATTTTATATATTTGTCTACTAGCGACCCGTCCCGGCTTCGTACAGGTACATTTGAACTGCATTAAAATCCCTTGAGTAGTTTTAAATATGTAAGCTAATAGGAATGGAAGCGACTACATTTTATCTATACTAATATTATAAAGAGTATATTTTTAAACAAAAAATTAAACCTACTTTCAAAGTAAAAATGCACAATACTTCAAAATTATGAAGATTGAGTAGAGAAATAGTTAAAATGTTAGCTAAATTTAAAAGGGAAATTACTTAGAAAATAAGTTTTATTTCTCACTTTTTTGTGCATTTTTACTTTGGAAGTCGGTTTAATTTTTTGTTTATAAATAATAATAATATTTCCCTGTTTAGTGATATTTGTTAAATAATTATTAATACATTTTAAGCACGTTTAAAATAAACTATCGAATGTAAAATTGAATACACGCCAAGCTTCCATTAAGTATTGTAAATAAGATGATGATGATGATGACTGTAAGTTACATCATTATGTACATCATTATGTATAAGAACTGCAAGCATATGCCATTGCATATGCTTGCAGTTCTTTAAGCAATGTCAAAATTTTCAAACGCGTATATTTAAAGACTGATGAATTCTGTTCAGTGCTTTCGGATACAGAGTATACCTTGGTGCAGGATCTTACTTTTTGGTAGCTATGCTTGAGCTACTTCTGAAAAAGTCAAAATCACTATATGTGTCCATACAAAATTCGAGGAGTTCCCTCGATTCCTCATGGATGCCATCACCAAGTCACCGCTTACATGACAACGAGACCAATTTCGGATTATACCCAACACATCAAAAAAAATATTTGAAAACCGGTCAACAGACGGCGGAGTTATCGTTGAACATACACAAAAAAATGTATATTATATATTCAGCGTGTAACCGCCTCCTTTCTTTGGAAATCAGTTAAATCGACTTGTTTGTATAAAGAGGCTCCGAAACTACTGGACCGATTTTGATTAAATTTGGCACAGGCATAGTGTACAGCATAGAGGACATAGGATACTTTTTATTGCTTTATAAAATGTACGGTTTTTTTGCGCGCACGAAGGATGCCGGGAACGTCCAGTACTATGTGAATATGAAGATGTAAGTATTAGAAAATGTTCACAAATTCAAACCACGCATTTATGCGAATTTCACAGGCGCGTTTTCATTGTTAGATCAATGTGGTAATATCCACGATGGTGTTACTCGTAGTGACAGAACCTGCGCCGCGCACTGTACACCCTCTGCCCATCGTTTGTATGATAATGACGGTTTGTCTACTGTAAACGGCGCCTGGCAAGGTGAGGTAACGGAACCGTTACCAACACTATCTACCAGGGCGGCACTAAAAATTTCGGGAATCAAGGAAGTAACACAACATTACTATTTATAAATGTATTTATTGCTTTTCGAAGTATTCTCCGCGAAATTTGACGCATTTTTCCATACGATGGAACCAATCATTGAAGCAACCATTCCATTCGGAAGTTGGGGTCTCCAAAATGGCCGTTTTGTAGGCGTCCACATCTTCTTCAGGTGATGAAAATCTCTGACCACGCAATTTATTCTTTATTTTAGGGAAAGTATAGAAATCATTAGGGCTTAGGTCGGGGCTGTACGGCGGATGGTCTAATAATTCTATGATTTCTTGCTCTAAAAACTCTTTTGTTCTGTGCGCGGTGTGAGAACTCGCATTGTCGTGATGGACAATGATGCGGCGGTTGCAGTTCTCTTTACGCAGTTCAGAAACGACCTGTGGCAAACAAATGTTAGCATACCATTCTGCATTAACCGTTCTTTGTGCCTCAAGAGGAATAGTCGTAACATGGCCGGTTTTGGAGACAAACGTGGCCACCATTTTTTTTGCAACACTCCGTGAACGAACAATTTTTGTTGGCTTTAACTCATTTTCGAACACCCAAACTCGTGACTGGTTTACTGTTTCGGGTTCGTACGCATATATCCAGGATTCGTCACCTGATACGATGTTGTATACAGCATTTGAGGATCCTGCGTGGAATCTTTCGAGAGTTCTGACGCACCAAGTAACGCGAGCCGCTTTTTGCTCTTCACAGAGCAAATGCGGTATCCATCGGGAAAACAAGTTTTTCATTTTCACAAAAACTGTTCATGCAAGATTATTTGTATTTGACTCATGCCAATGTCTAAAGTTGCCTGAATTTCGCGGTATGTCACATGTCGATCTTCCTCAATCAGCTTACGCACAGCATCAACGTTTTCTTGGGTAACTGCAGTTTTTGGACGACCTTGAAGGGGATCATCACTGAGCTTGACACGTCCACGTTGAAATTCAGCAAACCAGCGATAAATTGTGGTTTTGGATGGGGCTTCATCACCAAATGCAGAAATCATCCGGTCAACACACTGTTTTTGTGTTAAACCACTTCGAAAGTCATAATAAATCATCGCTCTAGAATTTTCTCGAGTCAATTCCATTTTCTCAACGACTAAACAAGTTTGAGAAGACCTTGTGACAAGACCGAGAATCTTTTTTAAATAAATAAACGGTATTCGATTTTTAAAATCAAGGAGTTTTAAATTAAAAAGATTTTAATATGACAGGAACAGTGTAAATATTCCATTCCCGATACTTTTAGTGCAGCCCTCGTAAATAGTTACTCAAATTACTGCTTACTACCAAAAATAGCACCCAAAATGCCTATGGAAGCTTCATTTCAGTTAGCATGGCCGCGTGCTAAGTATCCGAAGGACTTGTGTTACGGGGACCAGACAACGGGAAGTATATATAAGTTTTTTATTGTATTATAAACATTTGTACATAACATAGGGACATTGAAAACATTTTGTTCCCTCGACGGGATTCGAACCTGCGGCTTGACCGCCGACGCG
This sequence comes from Phengaris alcon alcon, assembly GCA_037179445.1. Lineage (NCBI taxonomy): Eukaryota > Metazoa > Arthropoda > Insecta > Lepidoptera > Lycaenidae > Phengaris > Phengaris alcon. Next base: position 11,996,052 of record JAYRCH010000021.1, on the reverse strand, counting down.
CTAACCACTGAGCCAGAAAGGCCGTGAATTTTTAACGTTTACGTAACGTTGTTACAATAGTCGCTTACTGTGGGCGCATATTAAAGAAAGAGGAACAGATAAACAGCTTTAGCCATGGTTAGCTTTCGATTTGATTGCACTACTACAAGCCGTACACCGTACTGTGTCCACGATTGTGTGGAAAAATTGTGGGCCGTTGAAGGAGACGTCAAACTTTTCAAATTATGATCGATTTGGATAGTTCTATGAAAGCAGTTTCTCTATTTACACGTGTGTCTCTGTGCTGTGGGCAAGGCGAGTATCGTTCGATCAGCTCCACATATTTTTATGCCGAGCTGGCATATGTGACATTGACATTTGACTCGACACCTGTGTGTTCGATTTTCAGCTCTATTGTATTAGCGCTGAGTTCTATTTTCAGTGCTCTGAATTATCCCTGCGGATTCCGGACAATCCCGTCCGGATCCCGCCCCAGCCCGTGTACGCATTGCACAACTAAATATCTGCAGTAAGTTTTATGTCATAATGTTTAATAATGTTGATTATTACAATTACAATTGTAGAACCCATACATTTTATATCTAATATCTATACTTGTACGCATATGTATGACTTGTAAAAAGTCCGCGACGGCATAATATCAGCCAACTACCATAGTGACCTCTGTGGCTCAGTGGGCAGCGCGTTGGCGCTCAAGCTGAAGATCGCGGGTTCGAATCCCGCCAGGAAACAAAAAATATTCCGTGTTCCTGGGTCATGGATGTGTATTAAATATATGTATTAGATATATAGTAAAAATCTTAAATTTAAGTATAGTATAAAAGTATTAAATATATTTCTGTTGTCTGGTACCCGTGACAATAGTCCTTCGAGAACTTATCACGGGATCAGATTGACGTGGTGTGAAAGCGTCCAAAGATATTATTACTATAGTTAAGGTAGTAGACCAGCTTTTGTCTTATACAATTTAATTATTACAGTAGGTGTAGGTTGTAGGTGTAGGTTATAGGTGTAGGTTGTAGGTGTAGGTTATAGGTGTAGGTATAAGTGTAGGTTGTATGTGTAGGTGTAGGTTGTAGGTGTAGGTATAGGTGTAGGTTGTAGGTGTAGGTATATGTGTAGGTTGTAGGTGTATGTTGTAGGTGTAGGTTGTAGGTGTAGGTTGTAGGTGTAGGTTGTAGGTGTAGGTATAGGTGTATGTTGTAGGTTGCAGGTGTAGGTATAGATGTAGGTTGTAGGTGTATGTGTAGGTTGTAGGTGTAGATTGTAGGTGTAGGTATAGGTGTAGGTTGTAGGCGTAGGTGTAAGTGGTAGGCGTAGGTTAGGTGTAGGTTGTAGGTCTAGGTTGTAGGTATAGGTGTAGATTGTAGGTGTAGGTGTAGGTGTAGGTTGTAGGTGTAGGTAGGTGTAGGATTGGCAAAATCGAATTACGTTGGGAGAATTGGCGAGAGACTGGCACGCCTGCCATCGGGGTCTCGTGCGTTCTGGTCTCTCGCCAAGGCTGTCCAGGGTAATTTCTGTCGGTCGACACTTCCACCTTTGCGTGGGGAGAATGGTTCATTGGCCTATTCCGCAAGGGAGAAAGCCGATCTTCTTGGCTCTATCTTTGCGGAAAACTCGACTCTTGACGACAGGGGGAACACTCCTCCTACCATCCCGCTCAGACCCGTCCAACTATAGGCCTATCGCCATCACCTCCTTGCTCTCCAAAATTATGGAATCCATAATCAACCGCCAGCTCATGGGCTACCTGGAAGAGCACCAGCTGATCAGCGACCACCAATATGGCTTCCGCAAAGGCCGATCAGCTGGTGATCTTCTGGCTTTACTAACTCACCGTTGGGCGCAGGCGATTGAGAGTAGGGGTGAGGCACTAGGCGTTAGTTTGGACATAGCGAAAGCCTTCGATCGGGTTTGGCATAAAGCCTTACTATCGAAGCTTCCTTCCTATGGGCTTCCTGAGAGACTTTGTAGGTGGATCGGCAGTTTCCTTGCGGAACGGAGAGTTAAAGTCGTCGTAGACGGCTCATGCTCGGACTCCCGGACCGTAAATGCTGGTGTTCCCCAAGGCTGCGTGTTATCCCCGACATTGTTCATTCTGCATATCAATGACTTGTTGCATACCAGTGGCATTCATTGCTATGCGGATGACAGTACCGTGGATGCACTGTATTTCGGCCGCAGCAATATCTCTCGGGATCACGCCGATGAGTGTCGGAACAAACTTGTGTCTGAAATCGAATCATCCCTTGTGAAGATTTCTGATTGGGGGGGACTAAATCTAGTCCAATTTAACCCTTCTAAGACACAAGTTTGCGCGTTCACCGCTAAAAAAGCCCCCTTTGTCGCATCACCACTCTTCGGAAACACTCACCTTTGTGCCAAGCCAAACATTGGCATTCTGGGCGTCAACATTTCAAGTGTTGTCCAGTTTGGCGGTCATTTGGAGAGCAAGGCTAAAATGGCCTCCAAAAAACTCGGAGTACTCAACAGGGCCAAACAGTACTTCAAGCCGGCTCACCGCCTCAAACTGTATAAGGCGCAGGTGCGGCCTCACATGGAGTATTGTTGCCACCTTTGGGCCGGGGCTCCGGGTTATCAGCTATCTCCATTGGACCGAATCCAACGTAGGGCATCTCGGATTGTCGACGATCCTGAACTTGCCGATCGGCTAGATCCTTTGGCAGTGCGTAGGGATCTATCTTCCCTATGCATACTTTACAGAATTTACAATGGGGAGTGTTCTGAGGAGTTGTTCAATTTAATAGAAGCCGCTGATTTCCGCAACCGATCGTCTCGCCGGAACTATCATCCGCACCATCTGGATGGTTGGCGTTCCAATACAATGCGTTTTAAAAACAGTTTTCTGCCACGCACAGTAAATCTCTGGAATTCGTTGCCATCAGCGGTCTTCCCCAACAACTGCGACATTGGGTTATTCAAGAAAAGAGCATTTTCTTACCTGAAGAGTAGGCAACGCACTGGCGTCGCTGGTGACCGTGGGCGGCGGTGAATCACTCACCATCAGGTGACCCGTCTTGCTCGTTTGCCTCTTAGTTGTTATAAAAAAAAAAAAAAAAAAAAAGGTATAGGTGTAGGTTGTAGGTATAGGTGTAGGTGTAGGTTATAGGTCGTAGGTGTAGGTATAGTTATTGGTATAGATATTTTAGTTTCAAATAGGCAGTTAGTTATATTTTATTTTTTCTAGTTCGTAGTTAAGGCAGCACAATGTCTGTCGGGCCAGCCAGTTGTAGTATCATATAAACACAGGTAACTGAAGCTAATAGCCTATTCCTTGCAACACGTTACGAAAATGAAAACTGATTAGTGTAAATTCGGCTATTATTTATAACTATAGGTACAAAGGAAGCTTTAGGAATCTGGCGCCTGTCGGGTCCCGTACATATTGACCCCCGTCACGTCAGCGGTGACGTCACATACGATTATGCAAATCCCCATCGCTTCCGGCTTAGCCGCCTGCTGAGCGGCGATAGCGAACACAGAATAATCGTAATAATTTGCTGAAACTCTGAGAATTCTTGTAAAAGTAACGAGAATTATATTCAAATTTTGCATTTATCTTCATACATTTTCAACTGCTGTGACGTCACTCGTGCATCATTTTTTGTATAGAGCGTTTTAATGCTCACCAACGATCTCACTTGTGATGACTGTATATCGTCAACGGTTGATCGTAGATATACCATTGCAAAGACAATATTTCCTGGTTTATTATGTACTTTTCGAAAAGCCAGTAAAAACTATGCATGTTCCCCGTTGCAAGCGCGGCGCCATGAAACGTCTATCTTCTTGTACTAAATAAAGTTCAATTTTGAATAGTATTCTCAAAACGCAGCGCCGCGTCGCGTATCTCGTTTCGGTGTGAGCTTAGGGAGGATCCGTCCTCTCAAACTTCTGCATTTGTAATGTAGTACGGGTACGGACGAAATAAACTGTTGTGGGCTGCGACGTCTCGGTTGCTACAGATCCTTCTTACGCTTGAGTGGTGATAATAATAATACAGCAAAAATTCTTATAATCTCCTTTATTGGTACATATGAGAGATGCTTAACACAGATACGTATTACATATGAGAGATGCCTAACACAGATACCTCTACACTATATATAGCCTTTTGGCGAAGTAAAATAGGCTAAAAACTAGATAGGCTGTGCTTGTGGCATCTGACAATAGGACATTGACATTTCTACTTTTTATTACTACGCAACTTATATTATGCAACACAAAAAAAAAACTTTAAAGCCCGCCTACGTTCCACTGATAGGCGTTGAATAATTAAAAAATAAATTCCGTATCATCAAATTTGTCATTAAGTATTCTATCGCTTTATAAAATCTTTGAAATATTCACGACGAAATGGGCCAAATTCCCCCGTTTCTTTGTCGAATTTTTGCTGGAAACTTTTAATTAATCCGCCCAAGTTATCGGGGAAAATCCACGGGACAATTTAAAAAAACTCGCCCTTAAATGAACATCCATATTTGACGGGCTTTCCGCGCCTTTGAGCCCCGCGAGCGGGTTCGTGCGATTTTTAACCACCGACGCAAAAAGAGGGGCGTTATAAGTTTGACGTGTCTGTCTGTCTGTATGTGTATCTGTCCGTGGCATCGTAGATAAAAAAAGGTCAAAATTTAGATGCGTTTTTTTTATGATTTAAAAGATGACATGATCGAGATGGTTCTTAGCTATCATTCATCATCCTTAATCCTTTATTTATTCTTGTCAAGTACTAAGTTGCACGGTCTGTAAAATATAATTACTTATAAATAACACTGCAGCTTGTTCTAAATTCCAAAATGCTTATTACAAACTCAGAAGCTGCCAAATATTTGTATAAAATTGTTAACCTAGATTAACATTCATGTCGAAGAAGTACAGATGGCTTGTAAATTTTAATTCGTGTATACTATGAGGGTGTTATTTTCTACTTGGAAAAAAACTTTAGTGTACAAAGGCTGGGGTCTTCAAATTAAATACTGGATGTGCTGAATCACTTTATTTGCACAACTAGTTAGGTAGGCGGTAGGACGACTAACTCTCGCAGGAGTTAATTCGCCACGCCACGAATATAGCTGACTTTACATTATGCAATTTCCGAGAATTATAACACACACTACAAAACTCTTTCTAAAAATAAAGAAAAAAAAAATCATTTACTTAGATATTTTTATTTCTTCCATCTAAGGGGTAAAGAACCCATATAAAGTTCACATTTTATAAATGTTTGAATTATTAAGGGCGAGTTTCGACCACGGGGCAATCTATACTAATAATTAATTCAGTAATATATACCTATATTTACAATTGATCATCAGCCTATATACCACAAAATTCCTGCGTGTTGTTCCATCAGATATTACTTGAGAACAATATCTTTGGACAGATTTCACCCCTGTAACCCCCCACCGCGGGTGTAGGCGGGCGGCGGGCGGCGGGCGGCGGGCGGCGGGCGGCCGTCTGTTATCGTTCAAATACATTTTACAATTCAATTTCATCTCTATTTATAGGCAAAATGATCAAATATAGATGTTAAAACATGCCCTTCATAGTAGAAGAGGGTTTTCGCAGAGTAGCGCGATTCGCGGAGGAAGTGTGGAGCGGGCTTTACATCTCACTACTGTTATATATGTGAAATTTTGTGAGAATGGATGAATGGATGGATGTTTGTTACTCTTTCACGCTAAAACTACTGACGGGTTTCGATGAAATTTGGTATGGTAGTAGTTTATGCTCTGGATAGAAACGTAGGATACTTTTTATTCCGGAAAAGTACAGAATTTCCGTGGGATACTGTATTTACGCGGGCGGAGCCGCGGGCTACAGCAAACATAATTTGAAATATTTAGATGTTTTTAGGTAGGTACTGGTATTTTCAGCGCAGGCGCCAGAAAATACGCCGGCGAACACGGCCTAAGATTTAACTTTTGGCACATGATAGCTTCCAACTTTCAAGCTGGTAAATATGATGAACACAATCGAGGTGTCCCTACGCCGGCTGCTGTCTCCTACGACTTTCTAATTATTTATTAGAAAGTCCATGTTCTAAAAATAAAGGGGGACTTCGACATAAGGTGTCAATCCACCTGCTTATTTAACTTTCTTTTCGTTAAAACAAAGAAATGCTAAAAAAAACAAACAATTTATTAAACCCCTAAAAGCTAAGGATGTGCTGTGATGATGTGAGATGTGCCGTCTCAGGCGCTAAGTAATATGACAACAAAAACTATAATATTATTATGCTTTTCGGTCGATAAAAATAAACATACCATTTTAATTATGGACAATCTGATTTGAATTGATATTATAAATCCCCAGTAATAAAAGCAAAAGTTGAATATATTAGCATAGGTATTATATGCTAATTCAACTGATGACTTCTTGTAATAAAATATGTGTTAAATAGTAGAAACGTTTTTTTAGTGTTCCGTGAGAAATGGTTAGTGTTTTTATGTCATGTATAATAGGGTTTAGTTGTTCTAGATAGATGTTAAGTAGGTTTTATGGGCATTATAGCAAATATTACATGTTCCAAATTAAGTACTGGATTACATAGTTTTTATCCCCAAAAAAAGGTATAATATTTTGTGACACTTATACACTTATAAATATATGCATAGCAACAGACATTTTTCCTTGGAATCTGTATGAGATTCACTTCCAATACTCCGAAGGACGTGGGTGTGAACTTAAGCCCTTTTCCCTAAGGGACGGCCTTGCTTTTAACACCATTACGTGTATCGAATTGTACTAAAGTATTCCGTAATAAGGATTCCATCAGTTATTTCTTGCACTACTAAACTGACCAAATAACTAAACGGATTGCGCTGAAACTTCGGCTCGTTTTCAAAGTCTGTCAAGTGTCAAATCAAGTCACTTTTGTTTTGACTTTTATCTTTGGTATTGAGTGCTATTAATATAAGTCAAATAGGTAATTCGTTTAATGTAAATAAATAAATAAAATTGAAAATATTTCTATAAATACTCGACACTGGCAGAATGGTGCAAAACCTTTGCAACCGCGATTGCCAAAAAAAAAGAAGAAGTACAAGTATCAACAAGCGTCTTTTTTTATAACTTTATTTTGTGTTGAGTATGTAGTGTAAATTCTGAGTTTGTTTAATCATAAGTATTTAGATTTTAATTTACATAATTGTAACACAACCAAAAACACAACAAATAATATTGTACTGTCTCCCAAGCCGTACTCAAGTCAAGGTTTGACTGCACTCACGAAACCGCGTCTCAAGTAACAGTTTGACAGCAATGACAGCGTACTTGAGTAACGAGTCTCGTTTATTAATACGTTCGCACTCACTTGATACGCCGTACCTACAGCTGTACTTAAGTATTGTCTAATAATTAAAACAACATCTTAAGTACTTTCTTGAGAATTGTCTTAGAGATAAGAACGCTTTATTAATACTGGCCTAAAAAGGAGTACACTTGTTACCTAATACAAAGTATTAAATCCAACCTCAAAAGTAACATGCTTAAGAAGAGTTGTTCATCCTACTACTCTTATAAATGTGAATGTTTGTGAGGATGGATGGATGGATGGATGGATAGATGGACAGATGGATGTTTGTTACTCTTTCACATAAAAAGCACAGAACAGATTTTGATGAAATTTGGTATGGTAGTAGTTTAAGCTCTGTAATAACACATAGGCTACTTTAACCCGAAAAAGTATAGTGTTCCTGTGGGATATCGTATTTACGCGGGTGGAGCCGCGGGAACACGCTAGTAAATCATAATAATATCTGCTGCTACAACAGATATAATTATGATTTACTGGCATTACTATATTTTATAACCCATGAATTTATGTAACTACTAAGGTTTGTATACTGTTATGATCGTGTCGAAACCGGGAAACGGCCAGTTAATTATCATATTGTATCACACATGGTGGCATGGTGTCACCTCACATACCTCGTGTCGTTAAATGGTACACACCGTCAGCTGACGCTGGTGGTTTAAGGGTTTTGGTGTTGCCATGTGAACGAGCGTAACTGTCCAAAATTGTAATAAAAAAGTTAAAACTATTGTCTCGATTACGAAAATGTAGAAGCAATACCAGGGCCTTTAGTCAAGATGCATTCGACAATTCTTAGGAACCAAATTTTACTTTTGGTTTAAATTCAATAATAATATGATCTTTTGATCTATTCATTTCAATTTTTTTTTTTTTTTGAAGTGAAACTACTTTATCGACGTATGGGAGAAATTTTATAGCAATGTAAAAAAATTGTAACGTTTTTCTGTTACGCGCCATCTTTATTTCTAAGTCACATTTTTCCGTTACGCGCCATATTTATTCATGTTTTTTCTTTCGTCGTGTAATACAAATAAGATATTATGAATAATTTAGAATTCTAATGTCAGATACGCGTAGCGCTAACTGCGCTGGCACTTGGATTTTTGACCAATTGGTCTTGGGTTCGAATCTCGGTCAGACGCCGATATTTTACGCAGAGATATTTCTTTTTATTTTATAATTTGTGAAGTCAATTTTTATTTTAATGATTGTTCTTTAGGCAAGATGAGAGTATTTTTGGATTTTAAATAATCAATGTTGTTTCACTTTTGCTACGTGTACTCTGTGCATGTCATTTCTTTTTTTTTTAATGGCGGATATATGCCAGGCTCCATACATAAATAGCATTATGTCAGTTACAGTAATCATCATCATCATCACCACCATCATCCGTATATCACCACATTATGAAAATATAAAAGGTACTTCTCATAGTATTTTACACTGACTTTTTGCAAAATTCTTTTGTTGTTGTAAAGATTATAATTCGAAATTAGTCCTTTAGTCACTAAATTGGAAACCTGATGATGGGATCCATGAGGAATCCAGGGAACTCCTCGAAATTTATTTTGACTTCTTATGAAGTAACACAAGTATATGCTACTAAAAAATAAGATTTTGCACCAAGGTATACACTGGATTCAAAAGCACTGAATAGAGCTTCTCAATCTTTAAATATACGCGATGGGAAATTTCGGCATTGTGTAAAGAACTGCAAGCATATGCCATTATGTAACTTATAGTAATCATCATCATCATCTTATTTACAATACCTAATGGAAGCTTGGCGCGTATTCAATTATACATTTGATCGTTTATTTTAAACGTTCTTAAAATGTATTAATAATAATTTAACAAATATCACTAAAAAGGGATAAACTATTATTTCTAAACAAAAAATTAAGTCGCTACCAGCCAACTTGAACGTGTGTTCTATATTATATTTAATATTGTTTTATCAGGATTTTGTTTGGGCTGGTACTGACTTAAAAATTAAGAAAATTGAGTAGAGAAATAGTTAAAATTATAGCCGTATTTAAAAGGGGGAATTATTTAGAAAATAAGATTATTTCATAGTTTTATGTGCATTTTTACTTTGGAAGTCGGCTTAATTTTTTGTTTAAAATAATAATTCTTAAACACCAAATGTTGTCCCCTTCTCTGCATTCGACGACAAATTTCCCACATTTCAGGGTAATCAACTTATTTCAATATGGCAACGTTTCTTGAAATAGCCAGAAAGCTATTTGGTAGTCCAACGTTTGTCGGAAGTTTTAACGGGCCGTAAACCGCGGGTGTGGCCCTACTTGCAGGGAACGGAGTTTAATTATTTACTGTAATTAAAACTTTGGCCAACATTCGGAACTAAATTTGAAATTTTGATAAAACATTTCATGACAGTAACGTTGGGACGAGAGTGACCGAAAGTTTCGGAATCTAAATAGATTAACCCTAATAAAATAAGTAAATTGTTGTTAAAATTATGTATGAGCATTAGCATGTAGAATATAATATTATGAAGTCACATGGCCGACTTCGAAAAAGGAGGAGCGTCTCAATTCGAGTGTATTTTTTTATGTTTGTTACCCCAGAACCTTCGACTGGGCGAACCGATTTTGATGGTTCTTTTTTTATTTAATAGCTGGTGCTTCTCGTGTGGACCAGATCTGACAGTGGCATCCATGAGAAAACCTTTTGTCTTAAATTTTAACTTTGGAAGTCGGTTTCATTTTTTTTTAATAATTATAAAACGGCTGAAGTCTTAGATGCAAGTTCCCATTTGGAAATCATTAAATGAGATATAGCTCCTTATTTTACGCAAGCTATACACCAAACTGCCTATCATCCAATCGGCATGATGCTGCTGATTACCTGAAGCCGGTTTTACGCACTGCATAGGTACGAGTACATTTAAAAAAGCCGCTACAGCTCACCTTACAAGGTACGGCTTAGTTTCGTTACATGTGTGCGCCACACTGTGTAATTTAACGGCGAGGCGTACTTAAGACCGGACTAACTGTGTGGTTCGCAAAACTATGTCTTCACTTTTTTATTTGGTCTGAGACTACAGCTAAAAATTCAAAATTATGTGATTTCGTTCTAGTGATTCTAAATTCGTTTGAAAATAAAAATTCCTATCCAAATTCATCTCAATTCAGGACCACCATGTTCTTATAATTAAACCTCTGTTGTTGCTGCCACTTTGTATATTATTGTAACAAGTGCATGGGAACATCTAACAACAAATGTGTGTTGTGTGTTAACAAACCTGTTTGTTTTTGCTCCCCACACCAGATTTAACAATAAAATATTATGCTTTGATGTGATTGGCCACCTGGTTAAGAGAGCGAGATTATTATAAACACGATTTCACTCAAAGTCCGTTCACGACCTAGAATAATGATTATTTTAAGATTTTTCTAGATTTATTGTTAATCGAAGGCGTGGGATGTTATACTTTAAATGTAAAAAATCTAGTAAAAATAATAATATAATCGGAGCTCGGAAACTGTTTCAAAAATGTCCATGCATTTAAGTAGTGTGGGAGTGAAAAGTCGATCTAGCTACTAGCTGGGTCTTATCCCGGAGAGACTGTGAATTTTTGAGTTTTTATATAGGTATTTTTTTTCTTTCGTTGCGTCACAAGATACGAGTTATTTCGCTTCCTTATTATCTAAGCGAGTGGATCAGCTGCGTGTGCGTTGGATTTTTTGCGTGATTGGAGTCTCGGGTTCGAGTTCCGGTCGGACTAATATTTTTTGTGATTCATCTATTAATCGCCGTCTGTTAATTTTTGCCGTACTACTAGAATTCCGTGCAAAGTTCGGTCTCCAACTAACTTAGTTCTACAATACATAATAGTTAACCACAGGCCAGCCACGTACAACTATAGCTATAAATAAGTCTCTATATCTTTGAGGTCAACCATACAAAGACTGTATTCAAGATAGATCCATGTACAGACTTATCTATTCAATTACACCGTAGGTACACAATTCCGTCTTTGATACAAGTAGATGTGAGTAATTACAGATCGTAATGATGGCGGATCGTGCTGATGATGTCAGACTACATACATAACTGATAGACTCCAATTGTAGCCGTATACACCTTCTGTGAAGTGGACTTATTTCAGTGGACCACTGAAGCTCAATTCTCGTGATTGACTGTGATCAGGGGGCTTAGCAGAAACAATTGACAAGTACGTATTCTTAACGTTATCGAATGACAACTGTATGCGTTCTGTCGGATAATTTTCATACACCTTTCAATTATTCCTGCTGACTCGCCCCGATGGCCCCCTCGGGCCTCCTCGACTCCCCCCTCAATAGCGGAGAGGAAAATAAGTCGATATGATTGAATGAGAAGTATGATGGACGTATTCTTTGACCCGGAGATAAAGACGGTCCGTGTTACGTTTCACATTCCACGTTTTGTCGTTACACCGTAAGAATATAAGAGCCATTAGCCTATGCAGGGCTTGAAGAAAGTATTATGCTTTTAGGGTCAGCTCATGCCGAGACGGACGCGACGGGCCATTTTTATTAAGATAGCGATTCAAATTGAATTTTATTCATTACACAAGACGGTGCAACACAACGAACTCTTGCAATGAAACTTGTACCAGATATCTTATGTGTAATGTAATAAATAAAGTTCAATTTTGAACTTTATCTTAAAAATGACGCGCCATGTCGCGTCCCGGTGTGAACTGATGCTTAATACAAATAGTTTACTATACTAATATTATAAAGTCGAAGGATTTGATTGTTTATCGTTGCATTGAATAGGCTGCCAAACTACTGAACAGATTTTAATGAAATTTAGCATAGAAATAGAGTAGACCGCGGAGAAGAACATAGGCCACTTTTTATCGCGGGAAAATGTACGGTTCCCGCGCGATTTCCTGTTGCGCGCATAAAGTAGCAAGCGACATGTAGTTCAATAGTATTAAAAAACTACATGCGAAATTGAATTGAAATCATTGTCGATTTCAACTGATTTTGTCGATCTTTTTCTCCAACTTTTCGGAAACATGAAAGCAACTATTATTACGAAATACGAATGAATATTATATACCCTTCCCCGTGGTATACTCTATGTCTGTGCCTTTCATGATGATCGGTCAAGTAGTTTTACGTGAAAGCGTAACAAACAAACTCACATTCACATTTACTTTAAGTAAGGATAGACACTTTCGAAGTATTCACTTAGTAAATTGTTGTATTAGGTATAACACTACAAAGAAACAAACTTTTTGCACACTAATAAACAATGAGGCAAGGAATTATTTAGGTAAATATAATAGATACCCGCTGTATGCAGTATGCAACAATATGTTTGAACAGCAGTCGTGTCGACCACGTGCGTCCTTGTGTGTCCCGTCACCACGTGGCGGTGACACCGGCTCTCAATGTCTAAATATACGTCGCCTTGAGTTGTATATTGTACTGAGCTAAGATAAAGATGCATCGAAGATGTTAAGATGTCGGTTACGTTTGTCAGGTTGTTATTAAAGGTGCTAAATCCATAAAGACCAAACTATAAAGACCACTAGTTAGGTAGCTAAATGTGACGGGAATCGGAAACTACAAGCTTTGACTTAAAACTAGTTAAACACTAAACGATCGCAAAAAGGCAGTAGCAAAGAAAATATTATAATAATATACTATTATATTACCAACGTAAAGATAGGTACATATTAAGGAAAGAGGAACAGATAAACAGTTACACAGTTAGCTATCGATTTGATTGCACTACTGTAAGCATACGGTTTGTCCACGATTGTGTAGAAAAATTGTGGGCCGTTGAAGGGGACGTCAAATTTTCAAATTTAGATCGAAGAAAGCTGTTTCTCTGTACGTAAGTATATATATTTTGTACTCTGTGGTAAAGTATCGTCATTCAATAGACCTACTCGAATGTCAAGTTGCAGCTGTGTGTGTATGGTATGCGGGCGGTGCGCGCGGCGAGCGGGACGCGGGTTTTTTTCAAACTAGGACTTTCGTTTACGGGGCTGGTGATCGAGCTGTCATTTGTAAAGAGTGTCGCCCCTGTGACCCAGTGGCAGTAGTTAATTTCAAAACTTTATTCAGCCGACAGCGTAGTGTATTCTCAAATTGATAAAAATATCGATATATTGAATAAACCTATGTATAAATTTCTTCTGACTGCTTCTCTGTCTTAGATTAAATCTTATACATTGAACGAGACGATCTTGTATATATATATAATCGGTTTCTCGACAACGGCTACAAGTATTACCATGAAATTTAGTATGCAGGGAGTTTTGGTGGAGAAAAATCGATATAGGTCTTATTCCATAGAAACTGCGCATTTTTAATCAATATATGTTTTTTTTATTTCGTCGTTCAACAATATTATCCATAATTTCGACTCGCTTACGTCAGTCTAATCGGCAGCTTGGTATGCGTACCTACGCATATAATTATAATATAATTATAATATATATAACTATAATTTATGCATTTTTCGGAAATTCGGAATGTGGTGGATTCGTATCCCGGTAAGATATATATTTTTGTGATTATTATTATTTCTTTTTATTTTAATAAAAACTCTAAAATAGAACAAAATACCATAGTTTGAGAGACTCTGACTTGTGTAGGTATTCTGTTAGGACAATAGACACGAGCGTTACACACTTCTATTAGTTACACAAGTGACAAGACGTTGCCCGCGACTCTGTCTGCGCAAATAAAATCCCTTCGAAGCCGTACATTTTGCCGCGATAAAACTAGCCTATATCCCTGCGGTCTACATATATCTGCTCCTATCATCAAAATCGGTCCAGTAGTTTCGGAGCGTATTTAATGCAAAGAAACAATCAACTCTTTCCTATTTACAACATTAGTATAGTCCAGTGGCGTGGGGTTCCTACAACTCCATTCCTATCGGCTTACCTTGCCACTTACCTTTTGAAGACCCTCACCCGAATCCCTACCTATTATACAGGCTAGGGCTTCCGTATGAAGGAGAACATGCCTTCGCCACTGGTGCAGACTGTATATTACACAACACTACGAGTACATGAGGAGTGAAAAATGTGGAAAAAAACCTGCATGTTTTAAATTATGCCTAAGTATATAAGTATAGGCACGTTAGTTCTGCTAATAGTAGGCTATAGTTATTAGTGTGGTGGATAGTCTTACATACATAAGAGATGTGCAATAGAGAACAAAAACAAAGATGTGTTCAATTGGTGATCAAAAATTACGATCTCACAAGACATAAATATTAAAAATACAAAATTTAAAAATAATTACAGCCCATTGACTGACCACAGTCTTGCCACGTACGCGGTAGGAGGCGTGTGGTCATGCATACACTATCCGTATGCTTGTAGTAGTGCAAATCCAATCGCAAGCTTACTATGTAGCTGTATATCTGTTCCTCTTTAATCTGTGTCCTTGTAGGTGTGTAAAGTATGCCGCTTTTGATACTATCTCGATTCTCTCGCGCTTGTCGGGGCCTATTATGAGCTGAATGAAGGTCCCCAGTCGATTTAAATAATAATTTTAATCGCGAACATTCCATGATCTTACCACGGTAAACAGAGAACAGTAGGACATCTAAGGCCGTCTGGCGAGTTATTTGCTTACTCGAGCGTTGGCGCAAGGGCTGTCAAATAAATGCTAAAATAATGCAGGCTAACGAGAGCCGTCATACTTCAAAGCGCGTGATCACGGCGCGTACGCGATTGGTCACGGCACAGCCCGCACTGAGAGCGCCTTAACATTCCTTCAAACCGCGCGCACACACACATTCAAACCGATCGCGGCACGTTTGTATGAAGATGTTCTACTGTTCTTATACAGTGGTCGTACTTCACGGCAACCTCGGTTTTACGCCTCCATCTCCAGAATCAACTGCATGCTGCTTCGTGTAGTAGCGCTAGTCTACACTAATATTATTAAGAGGAAAGATTTGGTTGTTTGTTTGTTTGCATTAAATGAGCTCCGAAACTACTGAACCGATTTTAATGAAATTCGGCACAGATATAGAGTAGAGTACGGGCATCGCGCACTTTGTATCGCGGCGAAATATACGGTTTCCGCGGAATTCTCTTATGCGCGCACGAAGTCACGGGCGCCATCTAGTCTATTGATATAACAGTAAAGCCTATATCCCATAAACTGTGCTTATAATGTAGCCCATCTCAGTTATGTACATATTATGCCGATGCGTCTGCCCACACGACTGTAGCACCTACTGTTCAGCACACAAGTGACTGAATTAAACTATGAGAATAAAATCATACAGATACAGCCAGGTGAAGTTACGTTTGTATAAGCTGATGTTAAACGGATGGCGTATTTTTAAAAAGCTTCACTTTTGTATTTGGTCTGAGACCTAGCCCTAAACGAGCCTAAACATAACAAAACCTTAGCACTTTTGACTTCGACTGCACATTATAATGGGCGAATGGTTATTTTACGAGAAAAGAAATTTCATAAAGCTATTTATGGCTAGATTATGACTTTGATTTACCATGTACGACGCGGCGCAACGCAAAACACGCGGCCATCGAACACTTCCTTACGAACTTTATCACCGGATGAATAAATATCAAAGAATGATTATTTATTATTTCTTGTTTTAATTGCCTAGAATTGGGTAACTTTCATTTATACCCGGTATAAGCAATGAGATGCAAAGGTGCGGGTTTGATTCCGGAAGGCATTTATGAAAACACTAGATGTTTCCTGCGACTGCGTACCGCACATTTTGCTGCGACAAAAAGTAGCCTATGTGTTAATCCAAAGCCTACACTACTAAAATACCAAATTTTATCCAAATCCGTTTAGTGGTTATTGCGTGAAAGAGTAACAAACATCCATACTTACAAACTTTTCGCGTTTATAATATTAGTAAGGAAATGAAGAAACCTGCGTGGCTTTCCCAAACGCTGCTTAAATTTAAGAGGCTCTCAAGTTACTTGCTGTCACTATTTAGATTCTAGAGTATCTAGCTGCGGGCCTAGCATGACCAAGCTACGATGAGTCTATGACAAAATGCCACGTTTTATTACCGCTCGTAGCAAAATAGTTTTTATTGTAAGGCGGCAAGTTCGAAGCATAATAATCAATCGCCATCAAGCTCAGACAACATTTCTTTTCCTCCATCGACGATCAAACACGATCTCGCGCGACAGCCGTTTACTGTCTTCTTCTGACAGCTACGAGTAGAACCGTTTCTTCTTAAAAAATGTCATATAATCTTCAACATGGCAGTTCAACCAGTCCAGTGTTCGACACGAATTCGATAACTTCCCCGGGGGGTGAGTGGTCGCTAAACGCAATAAGCGTTTATTGGTTGCCGCGCGGTGAAGTTATCGAACGGGACTTGTGAATAGTCCCGCTTAAGGACATTCATGTCAAATATTTTCGCTTCCGTCAAAAGTAGACAATAAAATATGACTCCCAAGAAAGTTGACTTCTCCTGACAACCTTGGTACCTTGAATCAAGAACTATTTTGCTACGAACTAATTTCCCTATTCATCACTAGAAAGAACTCATTTCTACGCGGTGTACATGCCAGGTCCACCGCTGGGCAGGACGACAAGACCAAATCACAAATCACATGACATGAGAGCCTCCTAATTTCAGAGACACGTAAAGTCAAACCGCAGTGGGCGAGCGTGATACACATTTATATTTTGTCTACAACATCAAAACACATAACTTTTTCATACACATTCCTGACAAATATCCTTGGAATGTTCTTTAGCCCTTACGTAGGGCATTTTTCCTTCGCCCTTCAGCACATTTTATCTTTTTGTTTATCTCGCAAGCGTCTTACCCGGATATAATATATTTTTAAGGGCCCGAGTTTAGCTCCAGGTAAAATGGTTCACTTGTTTATTGACGAGGGTTTTTGGCCAGTTTTTGTTTTAACTTAGTGGGCGATCATTCTGTTGTGCTAGTAACTCGACTAGTAACTCGACTAGTGGCTGACTAATATGACGTACTGTTACTCGCAACATCGTTTGCATAAAACTAACGGAAACGGAACCCTATTTTTATAACGGAACCCTAGGATAAAAGTAGCCTAAGTTACTCGTTATAACATCAGCTATCTGGCAGTGAAAGTCCGGTGAAAATTGGTCCAGCCGTTTTAGAGATCAGCTGGAACAAACAGACAGACAGACGGACGGAAGAAAAAAAATTTAAAATTCATTTTTTACTTTCATATGCATAATATGCACTTAGTGAAAAGCTGTTAATTTAAAATTACAAACAGACACATTAATTTTATTTATTTGTATAGATGATCATAGACTGTCATTGTATTCCTTTGCAACTACACATTGTAATATTATAGACTACGTTTATAACATGGTCATTTTTATTTCATTTTAAGTAGCCGTAAGTATAAACTTATAAAAATAAATACTTATTTTATAAGTTTATACATATAAGCATTATAGTTTATACAATATTTTTATAAGTTTATACATATAAGCAATAAATGCCATTTTATTATAAAATAAATGCCATTGTTGTACAATTGTGGCCTTAAAACAGCAAAGATGTCCTATGACCTACTGCTACGAGTTGCGACCTATGTCCACAAATACGCCACCACATTAACCTTATTTACAATATCGTGTTAACATTTTTAATGTAACAAAAGCAAATAATCTGAAGTCACGCGAACTAAAACAGAACAATATATTGGACCTAATTTATTACAATTTACAACCTTCCCAATTACAAATGTTGATATTATTATAATTCAACAACAACCAATATCAAAAAATATTTTTTCACCATACGAGTATAAACTTTGTAGTAGCCTCAAACATGAAGCCAGTTAAAAGATCCGTTCAAACGCAGCATAAGAAGGTAAAGAGGGATGATTGCCAAAGTTTGTGAGCGAGCGCCGGGTGCGCCGGGTGTTTTAGTGGCCGTGCATAGCGGGCAGATGCCTTCATCTTTCACTAAATCTCCGTCCATCATCATTATCAGAATTTACTTTGATTTCAATATAAACATAGGACATGATAAATAATAACAGCTCCCCACACCGATTTCGGTGACGGTTGCCGGTCATTGAAACCAGGCTAAGCAGAAGTTTTTATAGTGTCCAAGTGTGTG
The DNA here is from genome assembly GCA_037179445.1 of Phengaris alcon alcon. Taxonomy (NCBI): domain Eukaryota; kingdom Metazoa; phylum Arthropoda; class Insecta; order Lepidoptera; family Lycaenidae; genus Phengaris; species Phengaris alcon. The sequence goes on along the minus strand of JAYRCH010000021.1, from coordinate 11,977,592 downwards.
CGCAGTACACAAGAGCACTCTCTCCTCCTTTACTTTCGTAACCCAGTGGGACGGACGACCGACACGACTGGCGAGAGAGCAGTCGCGGGACTTTTTACATGCCCATCCGACGCATTTCTCGTCAGACATTCAGGTGGTCAGCCTGCATTATCCGAACCAAACATGGAAACAACGTTTTTTATTGTTCCAACGCGAAAAATGGAACCCCCGACCTCCGAGTCGAGAGCCAAACTCCAAACCACCGGAATCACGGACCGTGGAGGTTTAGATCTGTGATAGATTAGATGTGGCTATTGTAGGACATAGCAGAGACTACGCAGTATAACATGGTAAAACTCAACAATCACCACAACTGCAGCTTTCAAAATGTTATAAAAGATACACTTTATAGTTTGTAAGAGTATTGAGGATATAACAATAAAACTCAATTAACGAACCAATTAAATCAATAGTCAGTTAAATCAAGTGACCTTTTCGCAGAGGTCAAAGGTCGAGCCGTAACGAGAGGTCAATACTAACACTACATCAGTATTAGCGTTGAATAACTGGTTTACAATGAGGGTTTTTAAATTCGTGACATTTGACAGCTTTTTGACACGACAAGGACCGTCGGGCTACCAAGCGCCGCCTGGTGACAGAAAAAGAATCGAAAATTCTTATTGACCGTTTTTGATACCACTTACGCCACCAGATGACGCTTTGTGCGCGTTTGATATTTTTTTATATATACTATGTAGGTATTTTTGATATTTTAGAAAAAATATCAAACTCCCTCATTGTGTAGTCACGAGTGCAAACAAGTAACAATGCCATACACTAAGAGTGTTTTCATTAAAATGTATGTAAATAATAAACTAAGTTTTTATTTAAAGTAGTGTTATGTGCTAGATATTTAAATATTTTTAGAAGAAATTATTTTGAAGTCTGATTGAGATTGTCAAATTTTATTAAAATGGAAAAATGTTAAAAGCAAAGAATATAAAGATGTACAAAAGATTTTAATTTAATACCATACTGGAGGAATAACAATAAACATAATTGTCGTTTCTCGTACTTACAGGTATGATAATATGTTATTTAATGTAGTTTTTAGTTTGTTTAAAAGTAATGTTTTTGATATCGACTTATGATAAACTCGTATTTACAGAGAAACAAAATAGTTTATTTTTTCTTCAAGATATTATCTTATAAAACGACAATCTTGTTTTTTGAAATGGAGAAATTACAATTTAAATTTACGTTGCTACCCGGAAACGACGGAAAGTCAAATATACTCTCTATAACGTCGATAACCACGCAATGCAATAGAAAGTATTCTATACATATGGATTGACACGTTTGAAAGAGAATGTGTGCGTTTTGATGTGACATCTGATGAAAAGAAAATAGAGATTATTAGATTATTTATGGATAAGAGTTGCATCGATTGGTATAACTCAATGATTATGAAGCTAACATTAAACTCTGAATGGTCTGCCTGGAAATCAAAATTTTGCGAAACCTTTGCGAACAAAGGGTGGAATCCAGTTAATTTTGCTTTAACATATAAATATAAAGACGGTTCTCTACTAGATTACGCTATAAGAAAAGAAAATCTTCTACTTGCAATGAGAACATCAATTGACGCAGGCACCTTAATAGACCTGATAGCAGTAGGCTTACCAGAAAATATATTGCATAAGATTGATAGAGAGATCTTAACAGATACAATTGATTTGTTTAATGAGGTAAGAAGGTATGAACATATGGTACAAAAAAGAATATTCACTGAAAAGAGAACCTATAGAGGTTTAAAACAAAAGATGATGATAATTTCAAAAGAAATTTGATTAGACATGTAAACAATTCTGTAATTGAGGCAGAGTTAAATGGAACTGAGCAAAAAACTAATAGTCACACCATTAATAACTGTCAAACTAAAGGTAAATCAAAAACTACAAATAAATGGAGTTTATGATTCAGGTTCTAACGTATCCTTGATAAACTCAAAAATACTTACATTAAAAAATAAAAGAAGTAATATAAATGAGGCAACTCTATTAACGATTAATGGTGTCGAAAAGACATCTGGTTTGACAAAGTTAAGGATTAAGATTTTTGAAATGGAAAAAGAGGTGGATGTGTACATTATCGATGAAAATAATTTCAAGTATGATTTTTTAATTGGATTAGATTTGATAAAAATGTTTAGATTAATTCAAACTGAAGATCTAACTATTATTCAGAAAAAATATTATGATGATAGTAATGAGATGATACAAAACGAAGATATAAGTATAGAAAAAGAAATGATATTAAAGATATTAAAATAAATTTCAATGAACACGTAAAAGAACATGATATTGAAATGAAAATGGTTCATTTAAAAGAAGATGAGAAATATAAAATAAATAAACTGATTGATACATATAAATCTGTTTTTGCAAAAGATAAATATTATATTGGCACTGTAAGTGGATATGAAGCTAGAATAGAATTATTAGTAGATAGATACTGCAGCAAGAGGCCTTATAGATGTACTATAGAAGACAAAAAGGAGATAGAACAGCAGATTGCAAAATTGCTAGATAATAAGCTAATATAATAATCTTAAAGTCCATTTGCAGCACCGGTAACATTAGCATAAAAAAGACGATAATAAAAAAACAAGGTTATGTATAGACTTTAGACACCTGAATAAAATTGTAGTACCACAAGCTCAACCTTTCCCGTTAATTGAAGATTTAGTGATAAAGACTAGGAACTGCAAGTATTTTACAACTGTAGATGTAAGTTCAGCTTTTTGGTCTATACCGTTACGAGTCGAAGATAGGAAAAAAAACTGGGTTTGTAACACAAGAAGGACATTACCAGTGGACATGCATTCCCTTTGGCTTGAAAACGTCATTAGCAATTGTTCAAAGAGTACTGAGCAACATATTAAGAAAATATAAACTTACTGACTTTACGGTTAATTACATTGGTGACATTTTAATTTTTTCAAAGAATTTCGATGAACATATCAATCACTTAAAGCAGTTGATGGAGGCCATAATAAAAGAAGGATTCCGTCTAAAATTTACAAAGTGCACTTTTGCCTCAGGTTTTGTAAAATATTTAGGACACATAATTCAGAACAACTCCGTACAACCATTAAAGCAAGGATCTCCAAACTACGGCCCGAGGGCCACATCCGGCCCGCGGACAGATTTTGTCCGGCCCGCGGAGAGCTAGTATACTTGAAAACTCCTTTTAGAGAACATATTTTTTATAGCAAATTAAATTTAGTTTACTGAAGTATACTAATTTTATGTTGAATAATTATTAATATTACATCTACATTGATATGGTCATGGGCTAACTACTCATAACATTGTTGTAGGCTTATTGTTATTGTTTTTGTGATAAGTTGGATAAAGAAACACAGAATTGTAATGAGTAAAGACATATATAATATGCAGAAAATTTAACTTCAGTATATAATAACTAACAAATTATTGAAATGAAACTAACTAACATTTTATAAATTTTAAATAAAAACATAACTTATAACAAGCATAATGACATATGAAATACTAATGAGATTTATGTAATTGAGATTTTCCACTGACAATAGTTTGTAGTTGTGGACTAATTTTACTTGTACCAATTATTAAAAGAGATTTAAGATGTTAATTTAGATCTGTAAATATTTTTTGTGTACTTCATTTTGGAGAAGGTCTTCTCACACAAATAAGTAGTACCAAAAACAGAAAACAGCCTACGAGCAAATTTATGCAAATTATCAAATTGTGTCAGTGGAAGACCCTTATAAAATTCCAACAAAGATGAGTTTTGATATTTGTTCTTAACTATATCACTGCACTGTAGATCAATCATTTCCATTTGAAGTTCCGGGGCTAGGGTTTCAATGTCAGTATCAAAAGGATTCTGAAAAATCTTAATTTGATTCGCAATGGCATCAAAGTCCGAGAAACGAGTATCAAAATTTATTTTCAAAGAACTCAAAGTTTCGATTGCATAATCGATAGGAAACTCAGTCTCAGTGGTGTGGCTGAATATTTCACATGTTTTAAAATGTGAAAAACATTTACTTCGTAGTTGTGATTGAAACAGTATCAATTTCTTCCGGAATGATTTGATATTAGTGTATAAATCAGGAAGATGCTGGTTTTCTCCTTGAAATCTCAAATTCAGTTCGTTCACATGTTTTGTCAAATCAGCATAGAATGCTAACTTCCACAGCCATGCGTTGTTTTGTAATTCAGTAAGAGGGCGATGCTTTTCATTCAAAAAAATTTCGATCACTGCTCGAAGTTCAAAGCGCTGAAGGACTTTTCCAAAACTAAGCCAACATACGGCAGTATGATAAGGTAAGTCATTTTCTCCAATCTCTTCAATAAATTGTCGGAATTGTCGGTGATTCAGCCCAAAAGATCTGATAAAATTAACAGTTGATATGACTGGTTTCAGAACTTCAGACATATCCAAACATTTTCCGCACAAAGACTGTTGATGAATGATACAATGTAAGACTAATGGTTTTGAACCACCGTCATTTTCTACAGCCTTTGACACAAGAGCGACCACTCCTTTATCTTTCCCACTCATGTTTTTGCCTCCATCAGTTGTAATACATTTCAAGTTTTTCCATCGAAGGTTCTTATGATTAATGGCCACTTCAACTCCTTTAAAAATATCTGTACCAGTACTTGTGCCATGAATACTATACATATCAAGAAGTTCTTCATGCACTTCATAGCTTTTATCTACTCCTTGAATATAAATCAACACCTGAGCAGTATCTGACACATCCGTTGACTCATCCAAGGCCAAAGAAAACCACTCAACATGTCCATTTTTGTCGAACAGTTGAGAGGATATATTTTCAGCGATGTTTTCTACCCTTCGAGCCACAGTGTTTGCTGACATACTGACAGTTTTTAATAAATTTACCTTTTAAGGGCACATTTCTTCGGCTACTGCAATTATGCATTCTTTGATCATTTCTCCATCGGTGAATGGTTTTCCACGTTTTGCAATTTCAAGAGCCACACGAAAGCTGGCACGAGTTGCAGCCTCTTGTTCAGTTTTGAGTTTTGTAAATGAAGATTGCTGCGATTTCAATCCGCGCTTCATAGCTTCGAATTTTTCTATCCGCAAACTTCCTATATATTTTGAGTAATTTTGAAAATGTTTTGTTTCATAATGACGTTTAATGTTATATTCCTTGAGAACGGCTATGCCTTCATTGCAAATCAAACATAGCGCCTTGTTACTGGACTCAATTACGAAATACTGAATGTTCCACTGAACTTTGAATTTTCTGCATTCACTATCAATTTTTGCTTCTTTTCCATACTACTAAATCACACACAAAAGCAACAATTCAAATTAAAATACTGTTACAAAGATGTCTTAAACTTAAACACGCACAAACCCATTTTAAGGAGGTACGCACTATTTTATTTCACAACAGTGTCATAGGAACTGACTTGTGGTTGCGCCACTAGCCTTCTTATATATTCCAATTACTGCATCTAGAAGTGAGTGGAAGACACCAGAACTTTTTCGAACCAACGAGATTATTCTGTACGTGCTATTAGCGCCATCTGTTAGCGATAGAAGGTACTACCTATTTCCGCTTGTGTCCACCAGATGTCGTGTCACGTTACTCCTCATGGCTCGTCCTCTACGACTAATCTAGAAATTACAGATAATGACAGGAAAATTAATAATATGCAGTATTGCCGTTTTTGCGGACTTTAGTCCGATTTGCAGCCTTTTTTAAACGTTGCATACTTTTTAGGACTTTTTTTTCATCAGTGGACTATTTCACTTTTTACCACAGGCAACAATAATAATATGGTTTTGGCCCTTGGAACTTACTGGAGTAATGAGTATGGCCCTAAGGCTGGAAAGTTTGGAGACCCCTGCATTGAAGGATATTATAATTTCAGTGCAAAATTTTCCAATTCCTAAAATTCAGAAGAATGTTAGACAATTTTTAGGAAAGATAAATTTTTATCAGGAATACATCCCAAGAAAAGCAATATTTTTATATCCTTTACATCAGTTACTAAGAAAAGGCCAGAATTTTTTTTGGTCTAATGTATGCCAAAAATCTTTTGAGATGATAAAAAACTTACTATGCTCAAAACCGATATTGGAGATTTTCGATCAAATTTTACCTATTAATATTTATACAGACGCATCTATAGAAGGAGTTGGCGCTGTTTTAAAATAGGCACAGCCAGATGGTAAAGAAAATCCTGTGGCTTATTTTTCGAAGAAATTAACCGAAACTCAAAAGAAAAACAAAGCTATTTATTTAGAACTGTTGGTAATAAAAGAAGCGGCAACGTATTGGTAATATTGGTAAATAGGAAAACCATTTACATTTTTTTTCAGATCACAAACCTTTGGAAAACATGAATTTAAAATCGAGAACCGACGAAGAACTAAGGACCTATCTTATTATCTTTCACAATATGAATTTAAAATAATATACTCTCCTGGGAAGAATAATTTAGAGGCAGACTGTTTAAGTAGGAACCCAGTACTGAATTCTGATGAAAACACAGATGAACAACTAAGAGTAGTTAATATGATAAAGATTGAAGATATTTTAAAAGATCAAGAAAAAAAAAGATAAATTTATGAATAAACAAAACATTTACTTCAAAAAGGTTGGAAAACGAGATAAAATAATTTTATCAGAGGAACTAAGTGTCATATTGGAATCAACCAAATGCAGAAGACTGTTAGTAAATTTTATTCAATTAGAAATTTATCCAATAATATAAAGAAGATTTGCAGAAATAGTGAAATTTGTATAAAAAATAAGTCAAGAGGATATGATAAATTTGGATACATGTCTCATCCTAGGACCAGCCACTGAAGCTTTTGATATAATGTCTATTGACACAATTGAAAAAACACAAATGAAAAAAAACACAGGAGGATTTGGAGGTTCGAGATCATCAAAGAAATATCTACATTTATTAGTGGACCATTTTACTAGATTTGCATTCATTCTTACATCAAAAACTCGAACCGCTAATGATTTCATTAAACTATTATCGAATATAACGGAAACAGATGAAATTGGTACGACTTTGACTGATCAATATCCGGGAATTAATTCAAGTACTTTCAAAACATTTTTAAATGACAAAAATATACTCGTGATATTTACAGCAGTTAACTGTCCGTTCTCTAATGCCTTAAATGAACGTCTTAATCAAACATTGGTGTATAAAATCAGGTGTAAAATTAATGAAAAAGGCAAGAAAAAAGCATGGACAGTGCCAACGCACGTGTAACTTCTCTGGTATTGTGCTACGGTAATCGCTTTCTATCGGGCGATCCGTTTGCTCGCTGAATTACTGGCTAAACAGTTAGCATAATTTAATCACGCAATTTATTGTTTGAATTTATTTGAAATGATCTGCTGTATAACACGACGACCTAGACTTGTATGGCGACGCGTTACACGCCACTGTTTACATGTAATACTGAAAGTAGTCTGGTGTATTAATGAGTCGCCGCCGCGGGCGACCGCCGCCATGGCGCCGGCCACAGTCGCTAGTCGCTACAGAAACTATCACTATTCACTACATAATGTTACTAATTTACCTATCTTTAATTAACACGACGAATTTCCTACCTACTACTATAATCAGTGTGAAAGTTTGTGAGGATGGATGGATTCTCTTTCACGCAAAACCTACCTTAACTAATCTTGATGAAATTTGGAATGGTAACAGTTTTGGCTCTGGATTAACACATAAGCTACATTTTATACTGAAAAAGTTATTTTATTTTTGTGAACGGAGCCGCCGGAAAAGCCACTTACCTACGATTATTATTATCATCATCACCGACCACTTAGGTTACAATAATAGAAAACTTCAAGCTCAAAATCCCAAATTATGTATAGGGCCATTAACGAATGTACAGTCAGGAAATTAATGTTTAGCAGTTCTTCTCATAATTTGTTAGTTAAATTATAATGTGGTGGTCATCTCTTATCAAACGATATTATGACCAATTTCAGAAGTGTGATAAACTGCATTTCCATTAATTATTGTGTTCCTTGATAGTTAATATCTATGTATCAACTATCCAGCAGTGACGTGGGGTTCCTAAAACTCTATTCCTATAGGCTTCACTTCATCATTTACCTATTGAAGACCCCCATACAACTCCCTATCTATTATACAGGCTAGGGCTTTCCTATGAAGGAGAACCAGCCTTCGCCGCTGCTATCAAGTCATCATATGTTTCGACTCTGCAACCAGCCTGCCAATCACGAAGGGTGTGGAGGAGGGACAACCGTAGAAGGGCATCATCACCCAAAACCTTCCTCGGACGAGAAGTCGAAATTACTGTAGCGTAAGACGGCGCGTGAAAAGGTCGGCAGGCGTTGGTAACATTTCGTTTGTCATGGTTAATTAATAACTTCATGTTTTTTATCGATTGGTTGAAATTCGCCCATAACAATTCATATTACATAATATACTTTGTACCCGAATACGGCGAAGCCAAAAAGAAGGGTAATAACTTTGGCAGTTTATGTATCTATGTATGTTTGTTCCAACGTAGCGCCTAAACTACTAATCTGATTTTTAAAAATGAGGTGTCAATAGATTCGTAATAATAGCCCGGGTAACATAGGCTACATAATTTACGTAGTTATAGTTATTATAAAAATTGTATTTCTAAGCATTATTGAAAATAAATATTAGCTTTCTACACACCTTCCTTTTCCTCCTCCACATAAACTTTAATTTACCGGGCAAATTACATACTCCTCCGTTCACATAATTTTCGTAAAACTGTAGTGAAAGTTTTTGCTTCACGTATTAATGTAATAATGATGATCATGATATTATGTTTGGTATTCATTCCATAAACAACTAGCTGATGCGCAATGTCTGTAAAATCTACCTATCCCACGGGAGCTGCTCATAATGGCATTACAAATGACAATAGTCATAAATGATCTGTGCCGAGTTCTCCCATTTAAATCAGTCCAGCTGTTCTTTGTTCTCATCTCGTTCACGCGATGTTTTTGGTCAATTCTTTTTCCAGGTTATCCATGTAAATATTCTTTATACACTATCGATTTTTTTTAACCTAAAATATTACCTCACATGAAAAGGTTACGAACCACTGCCGGCGCCGCACCGCCATTAGAAAGGCTGCAGGGCCGGAGGGGTGTGGTGGAGGGAGGTCGCGACAGTATGCCCTGAGGGTACAGTAGAGAACTGGTCAACACTTGATTATTGACGTATTATTAAGTCGTTAGGTGGTCTGTAACTGGAAAGTCGGTGAAGTGAGTAAAAGATGTTTGATTTTTTATGAAATAGGAGGCAAACCGGACACCAGAGGAGACACAATTGCGACGCCGGCCTTTAAGCCTGCGTAAATGTCATGCAAAAATTGTACAGTTTGCCGGTGGAAAAGCGTAGCCAAATTCGTGTAGTTTACGGCCGAATACTTAAACGCTCTCCTATTCGTAGGCTGTGTTGAAATGACAAAGACAGCATGTGACATTCAGCGTCACTTAATTTAACTATCGTAGCAGAGTTCGGCAATTGGAGCATAGCTTCACTAAGCCTCCATGGCGACGTCCCTGACTACCGTGTCCAAGCAGTTAATATTAAAATACCTAACTCACTCGTCAACCGTTTGGCCACTAAACATTTCAAAATTGACTACTACGCATCCAACATAGCCGGCGACGTCGCCATGGTATCTTAATGAGGCATATAGCTCTTATTCTGTTGTTTTAAGCAATAGATTCCAGTGAATGATAAGTGATAATCATGAGACCCTCACTTCACATCATTCACTTCACACCCCACAACTCAAAGACTGAAGGACGCATGTGCATAATGTGTTATTTGACAGCGGCCGAGTACGGACCGACATTTCTTTAGAAATGTTTTGTGCTTTATTACTTTTCGTGCATAACAGCAAAACACGTGAAATTGTTGAGGAGACTTTTTGTGTTTTTTTTTCAAATCAATTTTTAACATTACTTTGGGTACTTTTAAACAAATAAAATAAGCTACATGAGAAATAAAGCACAAAAATTATCTTCGAGACGACCTTTTTGTAAAGAAGTGAAGAGGTTCTGGAAAATTGCTTTTGCTATTCTCAAAATCATAATTCTCTACTTGTAAGAGTTGTTAGTTTTGTAGGTTTTGGTTTAATTTTTTTTAATAATGATAATATCTATGGACGCTTCACACCACGTCAATCTGGCCCCGTGCTAAGTATCCGAAGAACTTGTGTTACAGGTACCAGACAACTGGAAGTATATTTAATACTTTTATACTATACATTTATTTAAGATTTTTATTATAATATTATACACATATTTAATACACACCCATGACCCAGGAACACGGAAATACTTTTTTGTCGTTCGGCGGGATTTGAACCCGCGACCACCGGCTTGAGCACCAACGCGCTGAGCCACTGAGCCACAGAGGTCGTCTTCGTTTTTTAGATTCACAGATTTGGTTTCAATATGTCACAAAGTTGACCAAAAACAGCCAATTTATATCAAACAAGATGTTGCACGCATCTTCATGTGCGCAAAGTTCTCGCGGAAACCGTACATTTTCCGCGGTAAAAAGTAGCCTTTGTCCTTCCCCGTGGTCTACTCGCTCCAAAATCGCTCCAGTAGTTTCGGAGCCTATTCAAAGCAAAAAACAAACAAACAAATTATCCTCTTCATAATATTATTAGTATATATTTGTAAAGGAGTTCTTACGAATACAGGACATAAAACAAGAAGATAATAGAACCTCAGAAGTTTAAACAACAGCATTTAATCTGCGGCACAAAAGCTAAGAACCCTTTACATCGTAAGTGGAGCATACATTTTGAAATTTATATTACCGCCGAAGTTGGTTCGCCGAGAACACTAAATCATATCATATGGGCCCTAGCGCGCCGCCTCTTACACAGAAACGAACGAATTAAACTAATGTCAGTTAAAATGGCACTTTAATTGCACACTACTAACGACTTTATAATTTGAAGACCTCAATCTCAATTTGCACATGTGATGCATTAAAAATTAGAAGATAGTTCTATCATACATTAAAATAAGAATGGAAATGAAAAAGTTTAATTTCTGAATAGATTAGGTACTAATACTTTCAGAATTTATACTCGATGACCTCCTACTTCGTAGCACAAGTTGTGTTAAGCTTATCATAAATATTTACCAATACTTGTTTGTAAAAATATTGTATGTAAAGTAAAATATTGTATGTTTCCAGTGGCGTGGGGTTCCCATAACTCCATTCCTATCGGCTTTCCTTACCACTTGCCTGTTGAAGAACCTCATCCAAACCCAATAAACAGGCTAGGGCTTCCCTATGAAGGAGAACCAGCCTTCGCCACTGGTAATTTCTAAATGAAACATTAAAGATACAGGTTTTCTAGTTGTATTTAACGCAATCGTATTATTATTCTCATTAGAATGGACAAGCAACTAAATTGCTGTCATTGTTTAGATATTTTCAGTACCAGTCTAACTACTAACTGTATTAAGGGCTATGCCTGAAACAAATATATTTTGCTTTAATTTATTTATTCATTTACTATTGAAACCTAGTTATCTTGAAGCCTACTTGATAACTAATTTTCTTATATACCATATTATATCGTGTATTATATTATTATACATTATAGCCTCATCTTTTACACATTTATCAGCAGTTGCAGACAATTATGACATGAAGAAAAAAAAATATAAATACGTACGTACTCGTATTAAAGCTACAATGTATAATAATATATCATATTTGTATGATATATATATATATATACAATATTTACAATTGTTTATAATTTTTACAATTATATGATATATATATCATATAATTGTAAAAAAATACATTATATGAAGGGTAAGGACTTGATTTAACTTTCCTATTCAAATAAAACGTACGTAACGGTGTGACGGAAGCCTGCGGTCTACTTCAGGGAGCGGAAAGTAAAAGTTTCGGAGGTCTTCTATCTCGGTTTGTAATTTGCGCAGATATTTGCTCCTGCCTGCTGCCTGCTGCCTGCTACTTAGCATAATAGTAAACATAAAGGTTGATATATTTTATCGATTATATTATAATTATTAACTTTATTGATCTTTATTTTCATTCATTTTAAAGAGGCTTTTGGCTATGTCAGCCTCATCGTACATTTACTTTATTAACTACATATTTATTATATTGAGCTCTTAATTTTAAACAATTATTAACAAATGTAACTACAGTCAGTATGCGTCAATCTTATAAAACTAAACATTAAACGTACATCATACAAATCAACTTTAAAAAACAATTCTAATCTAAGGGCTTCATACCGACCACACTCCATAAACATATCATGGATGTCCACGTCAATTTTATTGATCTTATACCAAGTGCGCGTCAGGCATATAATAGGGTTCCGTAGTCAACTTACAATTTCGTTATTTTTGTACGAAGTTTACCAAGTAAGCGCATTTTACAAGTATTTGTAACACCTGAAGTAACAAAGCTACGAGGGCTGATTGATAAGTTTCCGAAACGACAAAGAAAAACTTCAAAAATCTATTTAAAATAAATTTATTTCTCAACGTAGTTTCCTTCTACCTCGATGCATTTAGTCCAGCGCTTCTCCAATGCCGTTACACCAGTTTGATAAAATGTTTTCTCCAACCCCTCAAAATACTCGTCACGGCAACAATGACTTCTTCATTTGATGAAAATCTCTGGCCACCTAACCATTTCTTCAGGTTTGGGAATAAGTGGAAGTCGCACGGGACCAGATCCGGGGAATAGGGTGGATGCGGTAGCAATTCGAACCGCAATTCATGGAGTTTGGCGACTGCAACCATTGACGTGTGTGCAGGTGCCTTGTCATGGTGGAACAAAATTTTTTTCTTGACCAAATGTGGTCGTTTCTTCTGGATTTCTTCACTTAATTTTTGCAGCAAGCTTACGTAGTACTCTCCATTTATTGTTTTTCCTTTTTGCAGATAATCCACTAAAATAATCCCTCGAGCATCCCAAGAAACAGTCGCCATCACTTTGCCGGCCGACAAAACCGTTTTTGCTTTCTTCGGCGCAGGTTTTTCGCTCTCAGTCCACTGCTTAGATTGTTCTTTTGTCTCGGGAGTATAATGATGTATCCAGGTTTCATTGACTGTTACATAACGCCGCAAAAACTCATTAGGATCTCGGTTAAACAGCGCCAAACACTCCGATGAATCGTCTACTCGACGTTGCTTTTGGTCTACAGTGAGCAAACGCGGCACCCATCGCGCGCAAAGCTTTTTCATTCCCAAATGTTGGTGCAAAATATTAAAAACGCGTTCAGATGAAATGCTCACCATCTCTGCTATCTCTCGCAACTTTAAGCGCCGATCATTCAATACAATTTTGTGAATTTTTTTGATCATGTCCGGATTCGTGACTTCATTTGGACGGCCAGACCTGTGGGCGACCAGTTACCCAGGTGTGTATTGTACTCAATGCAGGAGCAGAATTACCTAAAATACTGTGTAGCTTGGTTTTAATCTGGGTTGCTGTTTTCTCTTTTAAAACGTAAAACTTTATCACCGCACGAATTTCATTTCTTTCCATTGTTAAGAAAATTTACGACAGAGAAAGTTCTACGTCCTCTCAAACAAATTCCATCAGTTCGATTAAATTCAAATTTGGCGTTCTATTTTCAAAAAGATGCCAGAATATAATGTAATATTCCTTTTTTGCGTATCATTTTTTTAAGTTCGTCGTTTCGGCCAGTTATCAATCAGCCCAGGTATATGACCCGTTGTAGTTTTCCTTTAAAGATCATTACATGGACTACCATCATGATTTTTTTCAGATATTTCGAGTCAGCCGTTTAGCTTTTATAAGGGGGCGCCCTATTTTAATAAAAAAAAGCGCTTTAAAGTTGAATATCTCGCTAAGGGATACCTAAATTAGAAAATCGTCTTAGCAATGTAATGATACCCCACACTATGGGGCAGACGAGAGAAAAAAAACATCCCCACTTTACGTGTACCCCAAAAAATATAATAATAAATAACATAAGGATTTAAACAGTAATTTTCGTTTTTCAATCATTGCAAAAAATCGTCGTATTTAGTCCTGCAACTTTTTAATTTAGCAACTGACTACTGTACATTTTGCATTTTGCCTTTAAATTATTGCCGGAAAATAGAAAAATTTTGCTGATATAAAACAAATGCAAGTTTCCTATTGTATATGTTCTGGATAGTCAATACAATATTTTAGGTACTTCTAATTCAATTGTATATTTTTTATATCCATTGTTTTCTGGCCAAGAGTATATAGCATAAAATTAATTCCAATATGCAAATTTTAATCTATAAACATTGCAGTGCTGCTTTTGGCAGGCGCTTGCATAATTTAAAATGGACGGACGAGATATTATGGATGCATGTTATTCATTAATTCGGTACAGCTAACAGTGGTCGCGGCTTCGGCTCCCGACAAAGAACAATGAATATAAATTACTGATTATTTGATTTAATTAAGTTATTGCCGTTATCGTGGCTTCGTTGTGCAATTTTAGTGGAATATCATGGTGCTGCTTATACTCATTACTCATCTACGGCTTTCAGTGATATTGATATATGATTGATAAGTAAAAGTCCTTGATACGGTATGGATATTTATTCACACTAATGCAAACTGCTAAAATGATTATGAGTACGCGGTTTGATGGCTCGTACGGACTGGGACCGGAAAAGTAAAGGACATTGGAAATATTACTATGGAACAATTACCCACGGCGACTAAAATTACGTTATATGTACTACATCTGGGGGGAAAATTCTCATAGTAATTATAATCGATTAAATCTCATTTTGATTTTCAGGCTGTCGCCTCGCGCGCGCACGATTTGACGAGTATGCGAATGAGTCAGCGCGTTGACCGAACCGAGGTTATATCGAAAAAAATAGTTAAGACAATTGGGCTTCTGGATTATCTTCAGTAGGTGGATGTGATATTTTAACTCATTTCTACAATTTATAGATTATCTCCACTTCTCCATGGATCTCAATTAAAATAATTACGGAAAATCAAATGCGAATGAAAATTGTACAATTTAATAGTATTTTGGTTTGTGATCACGAATTTTTTTTAAAGTTCGTAAAAATTTCCAATGTCTTTCGATACAACCACGTTCTATGATATGCCAGGTTCAATAAAAAATATCCCAAACCCTTCGTTGTAATTAGGTAAATATTCTACAGCGAAATATTACCTAATACTACTAATATAAAAATCTTTTTTTTTAGGTCGGTTAAAAAACCACGGCCAACGCCGATGTCCTTTGTGCCATTACTTTTGAACTTAGCGAAAATATAATAAATGTTAAAAGCGACTCAACGACAAAACTTCCCCCCAAAACTTCGAGCAGGACGACACCAACATAACGAAAAAAAAAGAGATAATAATAAAATATTTCTTTGTTTACTGCGAAACTTCGGCCGTTTTCGCTCGGCTCCGTAACACATAATGACCCAAGGATATTTTTTATTAACTTTTTACTTCTTCGGCCGACTTGGCGAGGTGCTCAAATCGTTTCTTGATGACAAAGTTACGGGACTAAGTTAAGGTGAACAAGCTACGCTTATTAATTATGCATATTCCTTTGATCTTCTCTACTCCTCTGTGCTGTAGAATTCACTCACGCTCTTTTGACTCGGGTGAAAAGCGTAATTAATATGCATGTGATATTTTGTCACCTTTTGGATCGTAGAGACCGTGTATTATAATGACGTGTCGTCATTATCTCAAGTATCCAATAATTGCCGAGATTATATCGAATATCGAAAATAAAAGAGAATTAAACTTGTACAGGTCTTAAATGGCTACATTAAGAGAATTGTATCATCTATTGATATTTGATAATAATATGATGTTTCATAATAGGTACTAAGTATCTATTCAGAGGAAATTTTGTCACAGGTACCAAACAACGGAAATATTATATACCTATTTAATGCTTTTATACTATACACATAATAATAGGTCTTTACCTATGAAATTGCCGTTCTGCAGTACTGGCCATTTCAAATCAAAATAATTTTTGTTTGGCTAAGAATTCTAATTTCAAATTAATTTTATTTTAAAAACATGGAATTCTTTTTCCAAAAGTAGTCGTTTGTTTATTGATTAGTGTTACATTTTTATCGCATTTCAATCTTTTTCGTCATCATGGATACGTTGAAAATTCGAGTAATTTTGGAATATGAGTACCGTCGTGGCAGCAACGCGGCACAAGCGGCACGCAACATCAACGACGTTTACGGAGCTAACACTACAAACCAACGCACCACCTGTTATTGACTTGCTCGCTTCCGTTCTGGAAATTTCGACCTGAAAAATGAACCTCGCGGTCGTCCGAAGACTTTGGTCGACAATGACGAATTAAAGGCGATTGTGGAAGCTGATGATACACAATCTACGGCTGAATTAGCAGCAGCTTTCGACGTAAGCGTCAAAACAATATTGGTCCATTTGCGTCAAATTGGCAAGGTAAAAAAGCTTGACAAATGGGTGCCCCACGAACTCAATGATCGCCAGCGCGAAGTACGCGTCGAGACGTGCCTTGCACTGCTCATCAGATACACAAATGAAGGAATTTTGAACCGCATTGTTACCTGCGATGAAAAATGGATTCTGTTTGATAACCGCAAGCGCTCAGCAAGTTGGTTGGATCCTGGTTCAGCACCTAAACAATGCCCTAAACGAAAACTTACCCCTAGAAAAGTGATGGTCACTGTTTGGTGGTCTAGCGCCGGTGTGATTCATCACAGCTTCTTACCAAACGGGGTGAGCATTACTGCAGATGTGTACTGTGAAGAACTGAATACAGTGATGGAGAAGCTGGCACATCTCCAACCAGCATTGGTCAATCGCTCGTGTCCGCTGCTCCTGCATGACAACGCGCGACCTCATATTGCACAGCAGACGGTCTCCAAGTTGCAAGAACTGGGGTTGGAAGCTCTCCGTCATCCGCCCTACTCACCAGACCTTGCCCCTACAGACTACTACTTTTTCCAGAATTTGGATAACTTCTTGGCGGGAAAAAATTCAATACCCGAGAGGCAGTACAAAATGCCTTTGAAGAATATGTTGCCTCCCGTCCAGCTTCTTTAAGAAATAATCTTTAAGAAGGGCATCAATAAACTGCCACTGCGTTGGCAAAGATGCATTGATTGCATGGGTGATTACTTCGATTAATACAAATAAAAAATAAATGAAAAAAATTAGTTTAAATTTTTTCATACCAAACGACAATTTCATAGGTACCAATATAACATATATTTTAACAGACGTCCAACAAAATCCAGGAACACAGAAAAACTCTCTGTTCCCTTCGGCAATCAGCGGTAGTCGACTACCGCGCGTTACAAATCCGACGGGCTTATACGCCGACGGCGACGCACTTACCACTGAGCCACAAAAAAGCTTAGGCCTTTCCATCCGTTACTGGACGATTTATACAGTATTCTCCGAGCGAAGTACCCACTCTTGAAATACTGTAGTGGCTGGGACAGTCGGTTTTAAATGTCGTATGGCTGCCCAAGCACATACGGAATTCTCACAACACAGTCAGCCTAGTCCAGAGTAATGACTGGTCAATAGGTCTGGGGTCAACCATGTGCAACCCGATGTTTTCCTTCACCGTTGGAGCGTCCGTACAATGTACTTGAGATCTGAAAAAGTCTCATTGGTACACGCCACAACCTTGGAATCGAACCTGCACTCTCTCGAGTGCGAATACTAGGCCACAGAGCTCTGTGACCTAGTGGGAAGACCGTTTGAGCCACATAGGTCGTCATTAATTGTTTGTTTTTTGATTCTCCAAAATATTTAATAATACTTTAGGTTTTAGGTTTTAGGTCACTGATTTGCAATAAATACAGTGAACCGTCATGGCTCAGTTTTCGCCAAATATTGGCGGCACAGTATGACGGTAATTTAGAAGAAAAAGCAAAGCTGATTGACTGATGTATTAACGCACAGGTCAAACAGGCCAAACCCTTAAGCTAGAAATTTGGAATTTTGCACACGTATTTCTCATATGACGTAGGCATCCACTAAGGAAGGATTTTTCAAAAAAGGTGATTAAAGTTTGTATGAAACTTTTTATTCCTTGGACATATTTGCATGATATTTCGTATGGATTGAGTACGGAAAAAATAATGAGTTACATATTTCAGCTTTTTCTAAAATTTCGGCCCCTAGCTGGGTAAAATAGGGGATGAAAGTTTAACACCTAATTTCACGCGGGCATTTAATGCTATGCAATCTAATAAGAACAACTGAATAAAATTTAATAAAACAAAATATAATAATTTAGTAAATGGGTCAATCATTATATAGCTCATACTTCATAATAACAGTTTTGTTATGAAAAGCCCGCTCCAAAAACTCCGACATGAATTATTTATGAAGTTCGGTTTTGTTCGCGGCCCTTCCTGTGTTCGTGAAATAATTAAAAGTAAGCAAAACAGCGGCCGGAGGTAATATCTTGATATTACATTGTAATAAATATGACGTCATTGTTCAAGAAAATATAATTGGAAAGTTTTTTTTTTTAATAATATCTCAACCTTGTGTTACGGTTACCAGACAATGGAAATATATGTATACTATACAGATATATTTAAGATTTTGACTATAAAATAAACATCCATGACCCAGGAAAACAGAAAACCCCTTTGTTATCGAAGCCACGACCTCGAAAATGATAGCAAATCCACGTCCATTTTTCTGCGATAAAAACTACCCCTGTCTTTCCCCATGCCCCATGGGCTATTCTATAACGTCTCAAAAAATCAAATCAATCACATGACTCACAGCTCATGTGAAGAACTAAAGACGTTAAGGATCAAATCAATCACATGACTCACAGCTCATGTGAAGAACTAAAGACGTTAAGGATCAAATCAATCACATGACTCACAGCTCATGTGACGAACTAAAGACGTTAAGGCCGAAAAATAATTGTCACACTCGAAAAAAAAAAACTTTATATGGGCAAGTTTGCGTTTGTAGCAGAATCACCCACACATGAGATGTTTTTTTTTTGTGTCGATTTCTTATCTTTACGCGAATACGCGAGACACTTACGGATTTACGTAAGTGTCTCGCGGTATTACGGAAAACAACGGTTTTTTAGTTTGAGTATGACAAATTATTTTTTTGCCCGGACGTATTTACACAAGCAGGGAATCATGTGCCCAAAGTTTTCGAAATTGTGCAATATTTTCATCCAAATCGGTCCCAGTTTCGGATCCTAATCAATACAAACAAACAAACAAATCTTTCCCCTTTATGATATCAGTATAGAAGTATAGATAGTATATTATACGACGTTTTGAATATTTATGAAGTAATAAAAGTCGACGAGTCTATGTACAGTGTACACATTTTTCTTGGCCACGATATAAGATATCTAGATATAAATGGCGTAGATGGTCTACGCGCTACGAGGCTACGGAGCTACGGCGTAGGCGGTAGGCTACCTTTTGGAAGGAACTGAAATGCTGCGTGGTTTTATAATTTGTAAAGTTTATGTTTTTGTGTAAATGTTATTTTTAGATTTTGAACTACTTTGACGGTTTATCGGACTATCAGAACTTATTAGACATTTTTTCACATTCGGATTATAAATAACACTTTAATGGGGGATTAATGTTTATTTAATATTGTAATATTTGTATTGCAAAAAACGCATTTTTTATTGTTATTTATTTACTTCCATACAAGTCTTCTTTTTGTATGGAAATAAATAAATATTGCTGTGTCAAAACTTATCTAATAGCGAGGCGTTTATTAATATTAACGATAAAAAACACATACGTTTCATTTGCATTCTGCCCCCTTGACATCTCTCTCCCTAGGCGCGCCCCCTGGTTAGGAACACCTGAGCTAAAGCAACATAATATTGCGCGATTGAATGTAAATTTTACGCTCTCAATATCATCCGTTATCTTACAATGGATTGTATATCGGTGTAGATGAAATATAAACTGATATTGATGATGATGATTGGTATTGGTAGCCACAACTCACGACCCATCAATCACAAATCATCATCATCTTTATCTCTTACAAGGTAGAGTATCCCACCCTCGCGTAAGTAATGTATCCTATGGGAACACTGTTTTCGGTATAAAAAGTAGCTTATGCTTTAATCCAGAGCCTAAACTACTACCATACCAAATTTGCGTGAAAAGTAGCATTTGCGTGAAAGACCAACAAACATTCATCCATCCATACATCCATTCTCTCAAATTTTCTCATTTATAATAGTAGTAGGATGTCTAGATATTCACCATCAAGGGCACGCCAACAAACATTTGCTGTAGAATTCGGTGCGCGTTTTGGAGGACGCGTGCTATATATGTGGAATTCGTATGAAGCACGTGTGTGATGGCTAGGTATTATTGTAATGAGCATTCTGTGGGGCTGAGGAGACGGGAGGGAGAGGGAAAGAAGGAGTAGTTTAGTTTAAAGAGAATAATTAGGGTGGTAATGCGTCGAAAATGCAGTTATAGTGACTATTATCCGATGTAATATCCGATATCGGACCGACAATGAAAAAGACAAGACAGACAGGTATGTTGCATATTGAAATATACTGGTTGATTTTTTATACTGTTTCAGTGAAAACAGGGTGTAATAGGTACATGAAATAGATCATTGTCAAAAAAAACCTTGGTGTACTTAGTTAATATTAGGTCTTTACCTATGAAATTGCCGTTTTGTATGAAAAAATTTAAACGAATTTTTTTCATGTATTTTTATTTGTATTAATCGAAGTAATCATCCATGCAATCACTGCATCTTTGCCAACGCAGTGGCAGTTTATTAATTAAGAAGGGCTTAAAGAAATCAGCTGGACGGGAGGCAACAAATTCTTCAAAGGCATTTTGTACTGCCTCTCGGGTATTGAATTTTTTTCCCGCCAAGAAGTTATCCAAATTCTGGAAAAAGTAGTAGTCTGTAGGCGCAAGATCTGGTGAGTACGGCGGATGACGGAGAGCTTCCAACCCCAGTTCTTACAACTTGGAGACCGTCTGCTCTGCAGTATGAGGTCGCGCGTTGTCGTGCAGGAGCAGCGGAGACGAGCGATTGACCAATGCTGGTTGGAGATGTGCCAGTTTCTCCATCATTGTGTTCAGTTCTTCATAGTACACATCTGCAGTAATGCTCACCCCGTTTGGTAAGAAGCTATGATGAATCACACGGCGCTAGACCACCAAACAGTGACCATCACTTTTCTAGGGGTAAGTTTTCGTTTAGGGCATTGTTTAGGTGCTGAACCAGGATCCAACCTACTTGCTGAGCGCTTGCGGTTATCAAACAGAATCCATTTTTCATAGCAGGTAACAAAGCGGTTCAAAATTCCTTCATTTGTGTAACTGTTGAGCAGTGCAAGGCACGTCTCGACGCATACTTCGCGCTGGCGATCATTGAGTTCGTGGGGCACCCATTTGTCAAGCTTTTTTACCTTGCCAATTTGACGCAAATGGACCAATATTGTTTTGACGCTTACGTCGAAAGATGCTGCTAATTCAGCCGTAGATTGTGTATCATCAGCTTCCACAATCGCCTTTAATTCGTCATTGTCGACTAAAGTCTTCGGACGACCGGTAGGTTCATTTTTCAGGTCGAAATTTCCAGAACGGAAGCGAGCAAACCAATAACAGGTGTTGCGTTGGTTTGTAGTGTTAGCTCCGTAAACGTCGTTGATATTGCGTGCCGCTTGTGCCGCGTTGCTGCCACGACGGTACTCATATTCCATAATTACTCCAATTTTTAACGTATCCATGATGACGAAAAAGATTGAAATGCGATGAAAATGTAACACTAATCAATAAACAAATGACTACTTTTGGAAAAAGAATTACATGTTTCTAAAATGAAATTAATTTTAAATTAGAATTCTTAGCCAAATAAATATTATTTTGATTTGAAATGGCCAGTACTGCAGAACGGCAATTTCATAGGTAAAGACCTATTATTTCTTTTCTTTTTTCTACCTTGGTAGAAATTTGTTTTACAACGTCGCAATACTAATTTAAAATTACCGTTTATTCATGATACCTAATACCTAATACCTACCTGATACCTACCTGATACCTAAAAGCTTAATTGACACAAAAATACTTTATATAGATTGTATTTTTGATACAAATCTCTTTTCTTCTCCAGAAACAGAATAAAAATCACCCAGTATGTCTTTCTCCTGTCCTGTCTTTCTAATTCTTATATAACGCGAAAACGCTCGTTCAGATTTTGACAATAGGTTAGATCGTTTAAGTGGAGACACAGCCAATATAAAACACATGATGCAAGATAAAAAACATATGGGTGAAAAGAACTGTACAAATATTATGTTCCTTTTATCCCTAAATTAAATTAAGTATGAGTCTCTTAACTTAGTTTGAACGTGGAATAATCTTGAATCAGAAATATTTAACACTATAATATGTTTTTTTTATTTACTTGGGGAACATACCTGATACAATATTCCAAATGTTATTTTTTAAATATTTTGTTGAGTCATTTGACACCATGCATGTAAAGCTGCTCTAACCAGCTCGTAACATAAACAACGTTATATCACCACATAAACTACCCCTATCGTGTGCTGGAGGCATAACACGTCCGGTGCACACTACACACTACACACTAATTACGCGCCAACGACGTTCACACATACAACGTGAATTCCTCTTGCAGGTTGAGTAGGTAATGGGTTTAAAATCTGGGGTAAGTAGAATATTAACAAAAGTGGGTAAGGCCGGGACTATATGATATACCGGCAGGCGCGGGAAAATTCGGAGCACTGTAAATAGAACTCTGCGCTAATACCATACAGCTGAAAGTCGAAGACACGAGTGTCAAGTCAAACGTCAATGTCAAATCTGACAACTCTACACTCACGAACTTCCATTTCAACTCTATCGTAATTAATCCAGAGTTCTATTCTCAATGCTCGGAATTTTCCCCGGCCTCACGGATTCCGGAAAATATAGTCCCGGCCTAAGCGACAGTTCTTAAACGGCCAATTATTCAAACGCTTCTCAAACTTAAGGGCTCCTTAAATCAGCCTGTGGCTGGATCTGCTTGGCGGAATGACGTCCCTACTATAACTATGAAAAGCGTTTGTTGTAGCGAAATGAGACGCGGCAACAGGATACCTGATACAATCACAAGCATAAACTTGGACAAGCGCTGTTCTTATAGTTATATGTACTTTTACTATGTATTCATTTATTCGAGTAATATCTATCAACATTTTCAATAAACAATTATCCTTTTGTTTACAATTTTACATACATGTGACATGTATGTAAAATTGTAAACAACCTCGAGTCGAGTGCAATGGAGAATGTTCATTCATTTTAAAATGTAAGCTTTTAGTATTCTCCGTGTAAAATAAAAAAAATACTAGTGAAAGAATTATTTTGATATGTCAATTAGTTTCCAAGATATTTAACTTTCAAGTCGCCCAGACGGTAACTCGCGACGCGGTGCGCAGTGCGGCGCGAACTCCGAGCTGTATGGCCGAAGTGTAGTGTGACGTCACGCTACTGCCAGCGAGATTCGAGAAATTTCGGAACTTTGAATAAAACAAACAAAAACTAGTGTATCTGTTTACGTATTAGCTTCGCTGCAACTAAGTTTCAAGTGATTTTACATATCTAGTAATATTCTCCATTCTTTTCAATATGAATACTACTAAACTAAACTAGCCGTGAACCCGATCAATACAACTCCTGTGAATGCGATATAATAAACAAGCACGGTGACACAATAACACAGTCATAAATAGTGTTGGTGTTAGTTTAACTGCTGTTTAGTAACAACAGTAAGTCGGCACTCGAGACAAATTCGCAAAAATACCAATTATACGGGGGCTCCTACGATTTTATGGACGTCTGCTAGATCCGATACGAGTACGGCCAGAGATATAGACTTAAGTGGACCATCCCCGCGCTCGGTAACTGCGGCACACGAATATTTTTATTGCACAACAAAGAAAGAAGTGAAAGTTTTTGTAAAATAATTGAATATGTTATCAGTCGTATCACACATCACATTGAAAATGATATATTATTGCTTTAGTTTTTTGAATATGGCATTGACACGTTTCTTAACATAATACACGTCAGGACAATCAGATCATTTTAAACTAGTAAAGTCAGTTTTCACTTTAAATTATTTCGCTCCAGGGTTATTGTGTCCATGCCGTAATCGGGTCCTATTTCCTGTGGCATCCACTTATCTATATATCCCGTGGCATTTGTTAGTTCTACGTTTACGAGGCTTTTACGGCCTCTCGAGGGCTTTATGGGACATAAACCGAGCCCAGGGTTATCGCAGGCCCCAGATTTTCATTCCAGATGAGCCAGCACTGAGTAGTGGAAGTAAAAATGTAGATTACTGAAAATTCAAGAAAAGCTCCACTACTTAAGTATCCGTATAGAAAAATTCAAGAAGTTGTATTATCAGCTGATATGAGATTTCTTTAGTTTAGAAGGTTATTCACCAACTGGACATGAAAGACTGGTATGGGGCCAGTTGGTTAACTATATTAAATATTTCACTAACTGGCTATTATTTTAAAAGAAAAGTATTTTGTATTACGTTGATACGCTACTGCTTGTTTCCAGATAGTAAAACTTAATTCGTAAGATAGGCCGTAGAAGCTTATTTTCATCAGCGCAGTTGCTACACGATAACTTATTGTAACACTGTCTGTAGACGCTTCACACCACGTCAATCTGGCCCCGTGAATTACTCGAAGAACATGTGTTTCGGGGACCAGACAACGGGAAGTATATTTTATACTTTTATACTCTACAAATATTATATTTGAGGTTTCTATTACATCATACACAAATACAAATATTTAATACACATCCATGACCCAGGAACGCAGTTAAACTTTTTGTTCCTTCGACGGAATTCGAACCCGCGACCCTCGGCTTGAGCACCAACGCGCTCAAACACTGGGCTATAAAGATAGTCAAAATTTATTTTTATATTTACATCATAATTATAAGAACTATTGACTGAAATGAAATGAAATGAAAATATACTTTATTGTGCACAATCAACAGTTACACACACAAACATACAATATAAACTATACACATGATACACACGCATACTGATGTGCAGCTGTAGATTTTTTATAAATACTTTTGCTTACATTCTAAGCAGTATAGGTATTCAGCTTATCTGATTTGGTAGTCTGATGATGAACACCGCCCTACACCCGACAGCTTGACGTGGGAAAACAGAGTTAGTTTTGTAGGGACGGAGTGACTCGTCCCTCGGGCAGGAACGAGTCGACCCTCGGACGGGACGAAGGGACAGGGACAAATGTAACCCTTCATCAGCTACGCAAACGTCTTCATTCATCACAATTGCGAGTAAATCGTTATTAATGTTAGTGGTGTTTGGTAATCTTGACACATTTCCTATTGCTTAAGCCTTTGGTACAGATTAATTGTAAAATACTAGCTCTTGCCCGCGGCTCTAAGTCTCATACTTTAAAGATATCACTTGAATTAAAATGAGGATCAGTCACTTAGTAGCAAATCTGAGTTTTACTAAGTACATCGTATGTGTATTAACTTACTGAGCATTTTGTTTTTAAATTATTAAAATCTTTTAAGAAATGGTGGATTTATTAAAGTTTGAAACGCGCGCTTCCGCTGAATTGGTTACGATGACGTCATCTGTCGGGATCCGTGCGACAACGGCTTGATTGTATGAGGCTCATACTTCATAGGTATTGCATAAGTATTCATTCTCCGATTCTTGACGCTTGTGCCTCGCGTGCATTGTTTCTTTTTACGTTAAACATTTTAGATTTTCTGTAGAGATCTCAAGCTTCTGCACTCCGTTTCCTGCCATTGTTAAGTTCCCACACTCAGATTGTCTCGAAGCTTCCGGAGTTTTCGATGTACCCCCTTTTTTGTTCATGATTTTCGTTTTCTTGACAACTTATTTTTTTACTCCTTTTTCTGACACCATGTAGCGGGCTTCGACCTCTTGATTGTAAGTCCTGATGTGTGTCTGAATGGTGATGATAATAATACAGCAACAATTATTATATTCTCCTTTATTGGTGCTTAACACTGATTACGTATTACATAATATGAGGTATATGCCTAACATAACACTATACCTACGTCTACACTATTTATAGCCTTTTGGCCAGCTGAAATAATCTAACTAAATAGGCTTTACTTCATGACATCTGTCAATGTCAAAAATGACATTGACACTTACTTTTGTCAATATGTAACAATGTATGGAATAATAAACACAAGTGTTATAAGTTCCTTGGAGGTGACGACTACAGATGACGTCACAGCAACTCGCTTCATTCGTTTTTGGAATTAATGCACTACAATTGCTGTATCTTCGTCATTTTTGGTCCGATTTAAATAATTTCTTCACAGTGTTTACTGTTTTTTTTTGTCGCCATAAAAACATGACTGATCCTCGATAGTGATCACGCGTCTATTGGTGAAAACTACATTGAAGCAAATAATATATTTTAGTATCATAAGTATGTAAAATCTCGACCCCGTTGTTTTTATTCTTCAAAATGATGGGAAATTTGGAATGTTCCATTTAGGAGCATTATGTGTTACAATTATCTCATTACGCAGTGGAAACACATAAATAGACAGACCCACGTTCAAAATTAACAAATAATTTTAACTCATAAGTAGATATACTGTACGTGACTTACACAGAGTGTTTCTAAAATGTTGATACTTTTTTTACCCGACTTCAAAAAAGGAGGAGGTTCTCAATTCAACTGTTTTTATATGTTTGTTACCTCAGAACTTTCGACTAGGTTAACCGATTTTGATGATCCTGTTTTTATTCGAAAGCTTGATGCTTCCCGAGTGATCCCAATTTTACTTTGGAAGTCGGTTTTCATTTTTTGCTTATATTGTTCGTGATCGTTATACGCTAGGATAGTAAAAAGGGGTAGCTAAGCTTCAGGGGTAAAATGGAATGTATAAGGGTTAGTGTAAAAAGAGGGAAATATGTCATCTATGTTTGCTTGTGCAAGCTACCAAGATTTCAATTTTTATATAAATAAGAAACGGACATTAAAAACAATTATATCACAAAGAAAGAGACAAGTAGCGATGAGTTAATGTAGAAATCATACATGCATATTCTATTTATTTGGCTTTATTCTTAGCTGCAGTGCAATAATTACAAAAGGGTATCTCTCATTTTTAGAGCACCCCATATATTAGGCCTCAGGACAGTTAGCTTGTATTACGTTTATGGCCGATACTTAAGGCCCAATATGACCGAAACGTAATTACATTCGAACCCTCCCGTGCTCGGGACAAAAATAGCCCGGGTCTTCAATTGGAATATTTTGCAAGTGGGATATCCTTTATGCTCACGACAATGGAGGATTCCGAAAAGAGATTTGATTCTATGAATAGCAGGACCGTCACATATTTTCGTCGATAAAACCACATGGAGTTCAAGGAATATAGGAAATGGTACTACTTCATAGCTGTCTACTGTTGTTTATACTAATATTATAAAGAGGAAAGATTTGTTTGTTCGTGTTGGTTTGATTGCATTGCATTAGCTGAATCTACCGGAGCAATTTTGCGGGAAGGCACCCTAGAAGCACCGAAGAATCGACAAAATTACAGATTGAAGAAACATTAATACCATTCGGAGGAGGTCTTATCGTAAGGCAGCAAGGTCGATGCGTCATCGTTATGAGAAACAACATTTCTTTTCTTCCCGAGAATGAGCTCACAAAATGGCCTCTTTTGACAGCTAAAGTAGAAACGTTTTCTTATTTCAATGTCAAATAGTCTTACAATAATGTCAAATACTCCAAGTCATGGCGCTCATAGACAATTAGTTTCTTTAAGTTCACTTATTTACTTGAATATTTTTTCGTTCGTTTTCGTTCGTTTTTGACAGAAGATTTCTCGGCAGCCATTTTAAAAATATGGCTGTTTAGAAATATTGACTTCTATAGACGACCATGTTACCATGGATTAAGAGCTATTTTGCAACGAACTATTTGGATAGAATATTTCTTCATTAATTTATTTCTTCGGATCGCCATGCTAAGCCCGCAGGTAATACTTAGACCACGGGGAAGGACATAGCCTACTTTTATATGTTTCATCCCCACTTCACATGTTACCCAAAACCGAAATATATACACAACAAGTTTTTGCCCGCGGCTCCGCTCGCGTATATACAGTGTCCTACGGAAACACTGTACTTTTTCGGCATAAAAGTAGCCTATGTATTAATCCAGAGCTCAAACCACTACCATACCAAATTTCATCAAAATCCGTTCAGTAGTTTTTGCGTGAAAAAGTAACAAACGTTCATCCATTCATCCTCACAAACATTCACATATTTTATAATAGGGATGTTGCCTAGTGTGGAATATAACATTTTTATAAATTAAATTTTAAAATTGTTGATTCTTTAATCAACAAATTTAAAATTTAAAAGAAACATAAATCTGAAAGAAATAGGTATTCAGATTGACGCGATTAAAAATATATAATATATAAGTAAATAAAAAATATTGCCCATCTCTTTCTCGCAAAACGATTTGTTACGACACAAGTTGCACTCGCCATACATTTTGTAATGCCAAATGTTTGGCGGGCGCAACTCGTGACGTCGCAGGATGATATATCGCTCTCTTTCATATTGTAAATTTAAATTGTTTGTATGTTCGTTATTTTTTATGATATACGAAAATGAGTTCTAGATTATTTATGAACATATCGAATAGACGAAAAACAATTATTTAGGCAACATGCCCTTACCAAATTTCATCCATTTGTTTTCATAATGACAAAAGTTAGAAGGGCGGACAGACGGACGGACAGAGCGATACTATAAGGGTTATTTATAGTACCTACTACGGAACCCTAATGAAAATCTTCTTCTCCTCTCTTATGACTTAAGGCAGATAATCTAGATTCTAGACGTGCCTAGTATCTACAAATCACGCCACACAAAAGAAAATTTATTCCTCAAAACGGATTGGACTCATTCCAGGAAACTTATTGCACAAATTTAATTTCGGGAATAACCAATTCAAAAAATCCCGTATAGTTGAGCCAGGCTTTCGCTTATCGCCGAGTGTACCTATAACGTCAAATCTACCCTTCGTCATTATAGATTTTCCCCCGCGAGGGTTCCATCCCTTATCGGGACCCATTTTTACGACCACCGAGATACCCGAAGATTTTAAAAAAGATCGCATATCAAATCTCAGTCAGTCAGTAGTTTAGACAGATTTGAAATAATTTAAAAAATATTGCAGCTAAGTCACAATAGCACTTGTGTCTAAATATAAGATACTAGATGTTACAATGTTGCCCACGACTTCGCGTGCGCCAAGCGCAAACGCGCAAAAGAAAATCCCACGGGAACAGTGCATTTTTCTGCGATAAAAAGTAGCCTATGTCCTTCCCATGGTCTACTCTATATTTCTGGTGAATTTCATGAGAATCGATCCTGTAGTTTCGGAGCCTATTCGATGAAAACAAACAAACAAACTTTTCCTTTTTATAATAATAGGTTCTGCAGCCGTTCTGCACTACTGGCCATTTCAAATCAAAATAATTTTTGTTTGGCTAAGAATTCCAATTTTAAATTAATTTTATTTAAAAAAAATGGAATTCTTTTTCCATAAGTAGTCATTTGTTTATTGATTAGTGTTATATTTTCATCGCATTTCAATCTTTGTCGTCATCATGGATACGTTAAAAATTCGAGTAATTATGGAATATGAGTGCCGTCGTGGCAGCAACGCGGCACAAGCGGCACGCAACATCAACGACGTTTACGGAGCTAATACTACAAACCAACGCAACACCTGTTATTGGTTTGCTCGCTTCCGTTCTGGAAATTTCGACCTGAAAAATGAATCTCGCGGTCGTCCGAAGACTTTGGTCGACAATGACGAATAAAAGGCGATTGTGGAAACTAATGATACACAATCTACGGCTGAATTAGCAGCAGCTTTCGACGAAAGCGTCAAAACAATATTGGTCCATTTGCGTCAAATTGGCAAGGTAAAAAAGCTTGACAAATGGGTGACCCACGAACTCAATGATCGCCAGCGCGAAGTACGCGTCGATACGTGCCTTGCACAGCTCAACAGACACACAAATGAAGGAATTTTTAACCGCATTGTTACCTGCGATGAAAAATGGATTCTGTTTGATAACCGCAAGCACTCAGCAAGTTGGTTGGATCCTGGTTCAGCACCTAAACAATGCCCTAAACGAAAACTTACCCCTAGAAAAGTGATGGTCACTGTTTGGTGGTCTAGCGCCGGTGTCATTCATCACAGCTTCTTACCAAACGGGGTGAGCAATACTGTAGATGTGAACTGTGAAGAACTGAACACAATGATGGAGAAGCTGGCACATTTCCAACCAGCATTGGTCAATCGCTCGTCTCCGCTGCTCCTGCACGACAACGCGCGACCTCATATTACACAGCAGACGGTATCCAAGTTTAAGAACTGGGGTTGGAAGCTCTCCGTCATCCGCCCTACTCAACAAACCTTGCGCCTATAGACTACTACTTTTTCCAGAATTTTGATAACTTCTTGGCTGGAAAAAAATTCAATACCCGAGAGGCAGTACAAAATGCCTTTGAAGAATTTGTTGCCTCCCGTCCAGCTGATTTCTTTAAGAAGGGAATCAATAAACTACCACTGCGTTGGCAAAGATGCATTGATTGCATGAGTGATTACTTCGATTAATACAAATAAAAAATACATGAAAAAAATCCGTTTAAATTTTTTCATACAAAACGGCAATTTCATAGGTAAAGACCTAATATTAGTATAGAGTATGACTAATAACTAGCAGCATCCACTACTTGCCCTAATGTAGATCCCCTGGTCTCTGGTCCTAAAATAAATGCCACTGTAACAATGGAAACGTTGCACGAAACCAAAATTAAAACTATTGTACTAAGCCAGCTTTTGCTTACATCACCGCTATAATCAATATCGCAATAATACGCTATCCCACGGGAACACTATACTTTTCGGGATTAAATGCAGCGTATGTGTTAATCCAGAGGCTAATGTGATAGTAGGAGGATACGAGCTGTAACCGGCAACTTCGTTTGTATAGAGAGTTTGTAGCGTTATGTAATATGCCATATTGTATGGATTTTGTGCTGCAGCGCCGGCGGTGATGCGCCGCGGGGTAGCGGCGCGTGTGTAAAGGCACTTAAGTACCTATTTTAATAAATATACGAATTTAGATATTTTCGCCTATTCATCACACTCAACCCCAGCACCTGAGCCTTCCGCGGTTTAATCAAACGAAAGCCTCATAAAAGCTCACGGTTGCGATTATGCGCATACACAATTATCAATAAAGGCCTGAGTCGTGAGCGACAGTATACCACAAGCACCGTATTATTTTTTATTTTCCGAGGCTAGTACGAATTGCTCGACCCGACGCGTGGCGACAAAATGTTATGTATTATTATTACCATACATTTAAAAAAATATGTAACGACATAGCCCAGCAATAAGCGAGCTTATGATGAGTTATAGCTTAGAACACTCTCGAAAGTTACCTTTCAAACAAAAAGAACGGGATCAAAATTGTTTCATCCGTTTGGGACCTACGATGCCACAGACATACATACAGACATAGCAAACTTATTACTACACATAATGTCTGTTCACGTCGTCGCGAATTAAAATTATGATTGCTTTTTTGTGATGTCGCTACGTATGTACACTTCTTTACGATTATTTTGTGTGAGAAATTTGGCAAAGTCGGTAAACGCTTCGGTGAGACATTAAGTACATTTTGGAAGTGATGGGATTAGGGTTGAGTCGTTACTGCAGTTAGTTATGGTATATTTTAAGTTTACCCTGTTTATTTTTGCTATTTCAAGTTTGTCACTTAACTGGATAACTTAAATAACGCGTGTTAATTTCGGGGGTTTAACCCCCGATTATAACAGAAGAGAGTTATAATATTTGTCTTGTTTGTGTGTGTGTCTGTTGTGTGTCTGTCCGAGGCGCCCTAACGGATGAACCGATATTAATCTAGTTTTTTTTATTTGGAATCTGACATGATCTAGAGTGTTCTTGGCTATAATTCATCATGATCAGCTCGCTCACTGCTTGACAATTCGGGAGTCACTTAATTCTGACTCGAATGAGAGTTTAACTCAAATCCTGTTGAATTAGTTTATAGTAGAGACTTCGCTGTCTGTCCGTCCGTCTGTCACCAGGCTGTATCGCATGAACCGTGATAGGTAGAGAGTTGAAATTTCCTGAGATGGTGTACGGATAACGGAGTCCGACGCGCAATTAGCCGGTTTTTTAGGTTATAAAATAACCTATAAGTAGTTTGCTTTTAGGTATCTACAGACTACAAGTATCTCTGAGTTAACATTGAGATTAATTGAGCCATGTTTGTTTCATAATTCATTAGTCTTTACCATATAAATATCCAGTTTACTTTCGCACTTTTAAAATCAGAAAGATAATTTGAATAATGATATTAAATATATAGGTAAAGTACAATCGGTCGGATTCGGAGCTTTTGAAATCCATGATCATATGTGATTTTACTTTCTCAATTATGTAACTAGATCCTTAACGTAGCTTAGAATCAGGAGATGGACATAGGATACTTAAGTGCCCCGCCGATTCTGTCTGTCTATGTTCGCGATAATCTCAAAAACCTCTGAAAGGAGTTTCATGCCGTTTACATTTACTGACAGAGTGGTTCCTTAGGAAGGTTTAGGTCGATAATATTTTTTGTTAAGGTTTTGTGAAAATTGTTTGATTTATGACGATAATTGTTGAAGGTATTGGAAAAAATCAAGCCGTCTGAAAAGCGAAAACGCTGCCTAACTTAACTCGTTGGAGATAAATAACAAAACAATGTATGGTGGGATTGTTTCTCTTTTATAGGTCTACAAAAAAGTCCACGGTGGCATAGATATGTCTATCTTTTAAGGATAGGGAGCTTAACATAATACACATTCTAAGTTTAAAAAATGATTAGAAATAATGTGGTATTTTCAGAAGCTATTTAGATGGATACAATTTAATCATCCTTACTTAAGAGATTATATCTAGGAGATGTCTATATTAAAAAGTAAGTGTGACAATTTATTATAAATTGTATATTTTTACTCTGTACTATTACTATACTATTCCAGGTATATATGCTAAAGTAGTTTTTTGCCACGAACACTCTCCCACGCGGCCGAAGCTGCGCGCAAAAGCTACTTATTATCTAAACGTAACATTAAAATTGTTTCGTGATGGATAGGTACATTAAAAAGGAAACATTTTAACCTCTTTAGAGTAATATTGTTCCGTGATTTTGACGTACCGTCACGATTTTAACAAACGGTACAAATTATGAGGGAGCTGTATTTTCGACGGGTTCCAACAGCTGAAACTCACATTAATTTAAGATTAGTCCTGCAGGGCGATCGCGCTAAGTTGTTTCTGTTGAATCATAAACGAACCGTGAACGTTACTCGACTTTTTGAATAATAATTCGTTATCGCGTTAATGTTTTTACAGATGGTTGGAACGCAGCCGCACCGCAGCCTGCGCCGCTTGTAAGTATTAAATATACTTCCCGTTTTCTGGTTCCCGTAACACAAGATCTTCGGATACTTAGCACGGGGCCAGATTGACGTGGTGTGAAGCGTCCATAGGTATTATTATTTATTATTCATATTATTTTGGATCACCAAAATAGGTGATACATAATATCAACATTTGACGCGGCAATCTACTGCCACTGCTAATGTTGAATATGTGACGGGTGCGATGACTTACTGAAAGAGCCTTGACGCGATTAGAATTGCTAAGGCCCGACTGGCTGACAGATTAGGGCGATAGATGGCACTCGCACATAGATAGGATTTTATATTATAGTGCTAAAACTTCAGACCAAATAAAAAAATTAAGACAAAGTACTGCGAACTGCACAGTGAGGCCGGAGTCTAAGCCACAGAATACAGAAATAGGAACAAGTGAATAGCAACAAAGTTAGCTTTCGATTTGATTGCACTACTACAAACATACGATGTATCCACGATTGTGTGGTAAAGTTGTAGGCCGTTGAAGGGACGTCAAAGTTATCAAATTTGGATCGTTCATCGTTATATGAAAGCCGTTTCTCTGTACGTAAGTATATATATTTTCTACTCTGTAGTATAAACTACGCCTCGCCGTGTAATTACACAGTTTCACGCACACACGTGTAACGAGACTACGCCTTATCTTGTAGGGCGAGCTGTTGCGGTGTGTGGTTTTTATGTATGTAGTACGCGCGTACTACATACATAAAAACCGGCGTCAGTTTTTGTTTGACAAAGTTCTGTCTTCGCTTTTTTATCTGATCTGAGGTGTAAACAAGGTTTTCAAAGACCTGCAATGTTATTCCTCTGATTATAATTGCTTACCATCAGACGATATGTTTGCTTGTTTACCACCGATTTCATATTTAAAAATCCCTTAAGGTTATATCATGTTAAATACCTGCAAAAAAGAGGAGTTCCAAGTGTGTTTCTGCTTTGGCGGTCATTAGGTAACGGTCGTGAATAGTTATTCTAAGTTCTGATGTTGACCCCAAATGCCCACTTTTCTTACCTTAACCATGTCAAAACTTTTGCCCTTGATTGATGGATGATGCTCATGTCAACAGACATACAAGGAAAAGATTTCTACATGGCTGTTACTAAAAGCTTAGTTAGACCATCATTACTACCTGCAGGCCAAGGCCAGGCCAGGCGCAATTGTTTGTCGTTTAAATTCAGGTTCAACTCTGCTTTGGTTATGATTCAGTTTCGGTTCGATTCCGGTGCGGCTGAACAAATTTCAGTATCGCACTGTCCTTCCAATCGTAACGCCAATTCACTTTTATTTTTATTTATTTTACAAGACATTTTTACCTCATATGCTCAACAATTTAACACACCAAAACAAGAAAAGTTTCAGAAACGTGCGAGAAAAAGTAGCATCGTATCAACTTTTTGGTTTGACAGCGCTTGCGCTTGGGCTGCGGTGCGGCTGCGTTCCAACCATCTATCAAAACGTTAACGCGATACCGAATTATTCAAAATGTCGAGTAACGTTCACGGTTCGTTAACGATTCAACAGAAACAATTTAGCGCGATTGCCCTACAGGACTAATCTTAAATTAATGTGAGTTCCGACGGGTTCCGACAGCTGGTCGGAACCCGTCGAAAATCCAGGTCCCTCATAATTTGTACCGTTTGTTAAAATCGTGACGGTACGTAAAATTCACGGAACAGTATTACTCTAAAGAGGTTAAAATATTTCCTTTTTAATGTACCTATCCATCACGAAACAATTTTAATGTTACGTTAAGATAATAAGTAGTTTTTGCGCGCAGCTTAGTCCGCGTGGGAAAGTGTTCGTGGCAAAAAACTTCTTTAGCATACATACCTGGAATAATATAGTAATAGTACAGAGTCAAAATATGTACTTTATAATAAATTTTCACTTTTTAATATAGATATCTCCTAGATATAATCTCTTAAGTAAGGATGACTAAATTGTATCCGTCTAAATAGCTTCTAAAAATACCACACTATTTCTAATCATTTTTTAAACTGAGAATGTGTATTATGTCAAACTTCCTATCCTTAAAAGATCTATGCCACCGTGGACTTTTTTTAGACCCATAAAAGAGAAGCAATCCTACCATACATTGTTTTGTTATTTATCTCAAACGGGTTAAGTTAGGCAGCGTTTTCGCTTTTGAGATGGCTTGATTTTTTCCAATACCTTCAACAATTATCGTCATAAATCAAACAATTTCCACAAAACCTTAACAAAAATTATTATCGACCTAAACCTTCCTAAGGAACCACTTTGTCGGTAAATGTAAACGGCATGAAAATCCTTTCAGTGGTTTTTGAGATTATCGCGAACATAGACAGACAGAATCGGCGGGGCACTTAAGTATCCTATGTCCGTCTCCTGGTTCTAAGCTACGTTAAGGATCTAGTTACATAATTGAGTTAGTAAAATCACATATGCTCATGGATTTCAAAAGCTCCGAATCCGACCGATTGTAGTTTACCAATATATTTAATATCATTATTCATTTATCTTTCTGATTTTATAAGTGCGAAAGTAAACAGGATATTTATAAGCCAATCACTAATGAATTATGAAACAAACATGGCTCAATTAATCTCAATGTTAACTCAGAGATACTTGTAGTCTGTAGATACCTAAAAGCAAACTACTTATAGGTTAGTTTATAACCTAAAAAACCGGCTAAGTGCGAGTCGGACTCCGTTATCCGTACCATTATACCAATTTCACATGTTTACTTAATGAAGTCAAACTCTTTAGGCACGCTTGACTGGGGGACTTGACTTTTGTAAGCTGGTGAATGCGTTACGAGAGCGTTACGAAAAGTGTAATCGAGTGAGGCGAATAGAAGTTGAGACGGAGATATAAATTTGTGAAGATTAAAAAAAGAGAGAGTTACGTTTCGTATAGAAGCGAGAGAGATTAGTGCGCGCACACATTTCCTTTTTGAAATCGGGTTATAAATTCGGGTTATCAATTTTTTAAATGATAGTTTACTGTTCCAGTCAATGGTTTAGACCTTCGGCGCCTGGCGGTGGACGACCGATAAATTTGAAGGTGACTTGCTGACGCTCAGGTGAGGAATCCGCATGCATAATGTCCGCGCCCCGCACCTGCATCGCATTACTGTCGCTACCTACAGGCTACAGCGGCTATAGCATGTGTACGGCATCATAGAAAACCAGCGGGAAATATGAGGTTATACAGGAGCCTAAGGGGCCGATAAACGATGGCTTCAGTACAGCGCTTGAGTGGCAGTTGGACCTGAGATATCGACCAGTTAACGACACAGTGAATTAAACAGTTTAATGTCACAACCAGCGGCTTTAACTTGATATGGGAATACATACTACAGCCTCACTGAAAACCGGCGTGACACTCGCTACTCTAACTACAACAGCCTCAGAAACTAAACTACGACCACTAACCAACCCATAACAATAATTATATGATTAATCAAACAGAAGACATTCAGTTTATTTTTCTAAGTTTCCTATAATATTGGTGGGAAACTCAGAAAAAAAACTGAACCCAAAAGTACAAATGTAAAGTTTCTGAAAATGCTAATCATCATGACGTGCTATCTCTTTTATGCAGTTTATGAAAACCAGCATAATAGAGTAAGGCCTGTAATAGGCTAGTTTCATCTATCAAAATCAAATGATATAAATATGTGATTTATATAGCCTATGTCATATGAAATACGAACACAACACTATTTATTTATATAAATATAAAAATTACTTATAATTTCGAAAATAAAACTGTAGTTTTGTTATCTGTATGTCATCGGACCGAAAACGCCAGCCGCCATATTTTCTTCTAAGTGACGTCATAAGAACATAATGAAATCGAATAAACAACAGCGAAAGTTAACAGAAAAGAAAATTAAAAATCTAAAGTTGATGCACTACACACGCACATATGACATTTGTTTGTTTCTGTTCTTATGACGTAACGATAATGATGGATGTCGTTTTGGTGCAAACATTTGTCGTTTAAATTTTAATCATTTTTTCTTTGCATAAAGAGATATTATTTCCAGCAAATAAAAATACTTTTTGACTATCGAATCGATACGAAACTATAACGTATATTGTTTTAAACACTTACGGATTGTGTCGCGGTGCACTTTTCTTTTTCCCGACGTTTCGGCTACTTGTCAATTTTACAAATGTCAATTGTCCTATTTGTACAAGTAGGACAATTGACACCTCAGTGCTCCCGTGACCACGGCTGCTGGAAAGTAGCCGAAACGTCGGGAAAAAGAAAAGTGCACCGCGACACAATCCGTAAGTCTTTAAAACAATGAACAATATTCGCGAAAACATACGAAATCAATATATTACGTATATAATATACATACGATACTAATGGTGGATTCAAAACATAAGCCGCCGACGTAAACCTGTACAGAGTATAATATACCAAGTATCTTATTGTGCCACACCATAAGGCCCCCACAGACGAGAGACCGATCGTTTCACTTAGAACTGACGTCAGTTCGGCCTGAACGGTTTCGAGCACATACACGGGCATGAACATTAACATCTTAAACGGTGTTGAAAATGTTACTACAAAAAAATACAAAGACACCTTGTGTGAACTCGGACTGCAATGCGTTATACCGACTACGGAAGTAACGCGCGAGGCGATCGTCGACGGGAAGAGCCGCTGTCGTTTGTCCTGAAGTGCACGCGTCCGATCACTATGCGGTGGGATTGTCTTTAAGACCTAATAATAGCACTACATACAATTTAAATAGAAAAAAAGGATATTATTGTAAAAAATGTTGTCAATGAAAAATTGTTAATGAAAAAACTTGATGATTACAACTGAATGAAACTGTACGAAATAACATGCCCACTTATACTATATGAAGAATTTTGTAAAATTTTTGTTGAGTTTTATAAGGCCAGTACGGTCAATGTCACTATAAAACAGAATAAAAGAATACGCCAGCCGTGGATAGATCAGGAATTGTATAACTTATTATCGCGTAGGGATTATTTATTTAAAATATGGAAAGCGGAGCCTAGAAATATGACTAAAATATTAGAATATACCAAGTTTAGAAATAAAGTAAATAAATTAATAAATATAGCCAAGAATAAATATAGACAGTCTGAAATATTAAATTGTAAGGGGGATTTTAGAAAAATTTGTAAGAATATAAATTCGTGGTTAGGTGTAGAAAAAAATAGTTTATATAGTATTATTTTAAAGCATTTAGGAAAAAAGGGTAGTATAAGTAATATATGTAATAACTTTACGCAAACATTTACCAAAGAAATACAAAACATTAAACATATATATATATATATGTAATACACAATTTTTAAATAGAAACGAATATATAAATCCATGTAATACGAGTTTTCGGTTTACGAAAATAAGCCCATTATCGGTAGAAAAAATAATAAATGTGTTATCAAGTAGGAAGTCCGCGGGTGCAGATGGTATACGTGTACAAGACATTAAGTATTTAAGAAAACAAATTAGTCCCATCTTAGCAAACTTTATTAACTTGTGTTTACAGCAAAGTGTATACCCTGACCAGTTAAAATGTGCTATAATACGACCTATTTACAAGTCCGGTAGTCACTTGGAATATGCTAACTATCGGCCGATAGCAATTCTGCCTGTAATCGATAAAATAGTTGAAAAGGTGGTTGTGGGTCAAGTGGAAGGGCAGAAGCACGACTACGACCTTGTCGAGTTTCACGGATTATGTAAAGGAAGCTTTAGATTCTGGAAAACAACTGATAGCGCTTTTTATTGATTACAAAAAGGCATTTGACACGCTCGATCATAATATACTATTGCATGCGATTGATGAATTCGGTATACGTGGGCCGACTAGTATGTGGTTTAGAAATTATTTAACTGATAGAAAAATACGAACGGTGATAGATGGTGTGGCTGGTGATGACGCGGATGTGAGTCTGGGTGTACCGACCGGGTTAGTGTATGGCCCGGTCGGGTACATTATGCATGTGAATGGTGTGTCAAATGTGATCAGGAAGTGTAAGGTATTTATGTATGCGGACGATATGTGTGTGGTATACACCTCAAAAGATATATCACAGATACGGGAATATGTACAGGACGATTTTGAGAATATTACGAAGTGGGCACATGATAATGGAATTATTACAAACCTAAAAAAACGCAGTGTATGCATCTGCACTCGCCACACAATCATAAAGCAAGAAATATTAATGTAATTAATATTAAAATAACTGGTCACACGTATGAATGTCTACATATTATGAACCAACCTAACTGTAGGCTTTTTTACGCTCTGCTATGTAGATAACTTAAAATATCTTGGTCTTAAAATTGACAAAAGCTTTAACTGGGCTTTACATATGACAGAGGTATGTAATAGATTGAGATCAGTTCTAGGTAAGTTTTATCAGCTAAAGAGGATACTAAATGTGGACACATTAAAAATGGTGTATAATGCACTAGCAGACTCGCTGATAAGCTATGGGCTCATTGTTTATGGACGAACATTTGTAACATATTCACATAGTGTCAAAAATTCACAAATACGACTATTGAAATATTTAGTAAGTAGAAAACTAAAGTACGAATGTAATACAGAATATGAGAAATTATTTAATGTGTGCAATATTTTGGCGATAGATAAAAAAGTGGAGTACTCAATAGGCTTACAGTATTACTATAGTTATAAATTTAAAGTGATAGTAGATAATAAATGTAATACTAGAAGGGTAAGAAAGCAGACTGATTAAGCCAAAAAAAAAACTACTATGGAGAGTACTCATAATATTATGCAACAAATATTATATTAGATGAGCACATCTCGCCGTCAAACACTCGTTTGGTGAGATACAACTTGAATTGTATATGTTTCTTATGAATAATAAAAAAAAACTTGAGAGGTGTCAAGGGACATCCGGATGGAACGAAGTTCCTTTCGATTAATTAGTGAAGGAATTGTAACAAATAATTTTTTTTTTTAAGTTATAATAATATTTTTTTTATTATTAACAAATATAATGTAATATAAATTTAATCAGTAGGCTCAATTTTAGTAATACTTGAGAGAGAGAGAGAGAGAGAGAGAGAGACAGACAGAAAACACGCGCAAGCCGCACGGCTTACAACTATAGCAAAAAGTGTCGTTACAACATTTAGTCTTAATTTTTTCCATCTAGCCCCCTTTCGCAACGCGCGATAAGGCACTTCATTCCAAAAAAAATATGGAAAAAATCGCATCCGACCGAACCGACGTCAGTTCGGCCCTTAGATTAATAACGCCTAGATAGTCTTCAAACAAACGCATCGTACAAAGTGAAGCAAGCAACAGATAGATGTAGGCGTAAGCATTACATACCGACACGCACACAAACAAAACTTTAAAGTTGTGGAGTGTGTACAGTTTTAAGGGGCAACTGCTGCTCTTAAAATTGGAAGTATTGTATTTGTTTTTCTTAATATCGTGAGATGTAAAAATATAACTTATAATTCATTTTAAACCATCTAAACACGATTTGTGATCATGATTTATACTGGTATCAAGAAATATATTAAGGATTATCTTAATACTGTCAATAATTTAAATTGATAGTTAAAAAAATTAGAAAATATTAAAAAAGTTGCAACTATTAGTTAGCCATGAAAATTTTGAAATAAATTTATTATTACTAGTAGAACTTTCACAATTCACAATAGGGCAGCAAGATGGTGATATAATATGATTTTATTTTAAAATGTATTAAATATTTGCCTTAAAACAAGTCAAATTGTTCGGACATAACATTTCATACTTACATATGAAATGTTGTGTCCGAAGCTTTTTTATTTCTTTTATGATGCATTGTGACACTCAATAACGACACAAACCGTCATAATGTTTATAATAATCGGAGATGTATGCACCAGCGCTTGACCTTGACGACTGACGGGTCGTTCGAACAAACCGATATCGCTCAGTATGATTTGCTTCACTTTTCATGCGCTTACCCGCTTTCTATGTGTTTTAATCTAAGATTCGGCCTGAACGGATTCGAGCACATACACGGAAAATTGCAGCTATCTTCGGTCGTGTTTTTAAGGCTCCGTAATATATAAGGAACCCTTATAATTTCACTCTGCCCGTCCGTCTGTCTGTCTGTCCGCCGCTCTCATAGCTTCAGTAATAACTTTATGACAACAACTTTTAAAGTAATTCAAAGAAAACCTATGGCGCCTTGAAAGTTACGGAACCCTCCTTAGACATGTCGTGACATGCTCTTGGTTAGTTTAGGCTGTTATTTTATTTATTTATTGTATTTTGCTGCAACTGTAGTCACGCTATCGACGAAACCGAATTATTGTGGTATACATATTTTCGTTACTCGACTTTTTGAATAATTCGGTTGTAGCATAGCTACATTTTTTTTAACGTATCGTTATAACTAATAACGATGCGTATAGCGTCATCTATTAGCAGTTGTCGATATTAATAATAGCTAATTTGTGATATACAACGCCATCTATTGGCAAATGCGTCTAACTAGAGCTTCATCTCCTAATATTTCTTTATTGTGGCATTCGTATTACGCATTACCGCTAATTGTCGGTTAAAAAAAAAGAACAATTAATGTCAGGAGAGGTATAAAAGGGTTGTCGCGACAGGACAACGCCCTTTTTCCCTGCCGAATTTTGGTTGTTCAACTTCTTCTAGATACAAGTTTATACTAAATAAAATTATAATATTTTAACCCCGTGTAAGGGTGAGTAATTTGAAATATCTGTGTTGTGAATGTTTGGTAAATCACGCTTGTAATTAAAACACATTATTTTTTCCTGTGAATTAGCACCATTGTAGAATTTTGATTAGCCACGTGCTCAATTTTTCATTGTTTCATTTTTCCCATCTTGCATTGTTAGATATTATTAGGATGTTTGTATCAAATTAATTGTCCTTTATATCATTTTATCATTTTATCTTTTATCTTTTTTTTGCTTATCCCTTATTTTGTGATGGACACACAGCCCGTGGTCGGATCGTTAGAGGCTAGAACCATGGCTGCTGTGGTCCACACTATTCACACGCTGGTATGAATGTTTCCAGGGAACTACGGTACGGGTACAAGCACCGCTATCTACATCCTCGGTACGGCACTGCTTGGCTTACCCTTCGCCATCTGATGACTATCTGGCCTGTGCCACGGACTGTCCGCTCCTAGGCGACCACGTCGTGACGAGTTCCTGACCCGAACCCAGGACCCGAAAGCGCCACGTGTTGTCATACCTACCGTCGACAGATCCAGCTAA
Organism: Phengaris alcon alcon; assembly: GCA_037179445.1. Classification (NCBI taxonomy): domain Eukaryota; kingdom Metazoa; phylum Arthropoda; class Insecta; order Lepidoptera; family Lycaenidae; genus Phengaris; species Phengaris alcon. The sequence continues at coordinate 11,934,563 of JAYRCH010000021.1, read as the reverse complement.
GTGCCGTGTGGTTTAAAGGCCCCACCAATCTCTAAAGACACTAGAGGCTAAACCAGATACGTACGGCCTCCTGCCCACGACCCCTATTTTTTTTTTTTTTTTTAATATATATATATTGTCACGGGAAATCTCCTTTTTTTTATTTTAATTACCCCCGTAACACGGTATCGCGTGAACGTTTTGACAGATGGTTTGAACGCAGCCGCACCGCAGCCCAAGCGCAAGCGCTGTCAAAACAAAAAGTTGATACGATAGTACTTTTTCTCGCACGTTTCTGAAACGTTTCTTGTTTTGGTGTGTTAAGTATGTTCGATTTGTTTGCACTACTACAAACATACGGTGTATCCACGATTATGTGGTAAAGTTGTGGGCCGTTGAAGGGACATCAAAGTTATCAAATTTGGATCGTTCATCGTTCTATGAAAGCTGTTTCTCTGTACGTAAGTACTATATTAATATTTTCTACTCTGTAGTATAAACTACGCCTCGCCGTGTAATTACACAGTTTCACGCACACACGTGTAACGAGACTACGCCTTATCTTGTAGGGCGAGCTGTTGCGGTGTTGTGGTTTTTATGTATGTAGTGCACAGTCACACGCGCACTATACCATACACAAAAACCGGCCTCAGTTTGGTGCGGCTGAACAAATTTCAGTATCGCGCTGTCCTTCCAATCGTAACGCCAATTTACTTTTATTTTTATTTATTTTACAAGACATTTTTACTTCATATGCTCAACCATTAAACACACCAAAACAAGAAAAGTTTCAGAAACGTGCGAAAATTTTACAGAGTAAAATTATACACTTTATAATAAATTTTCACTTTTTAATATAGATATCTCCTAGATATAATCTCTTAAGTAAGGATGATTAAATTGTATCCGTCTAAATAGCTTCTAAAAATACCACATTATTTCTAATCATTTTTTAAACTTCGAATGTGTATTATGTTAAGCTCCCTATCCTTAAAAGATAGACATATCTATGCCACCGTGGACTTTTTTGTAGACCTATAAAAGAGAAACAATCCCACCATACATTGTTTTGTTATTTATCTCCAACGGGTTAAGTTAGGCAGCGTTTTCGCTTTTCAGATGGCTTGATTTTTTCCAATACCTTCAACAATTATCGTCATAAATCAAACAATTTCCACAAAACCTTAACAAAAATTATTATCGACCTAAACCTTCCTAAGGAACTACTCTGTCGGTAAATGTAAACGGCATGAAAATCCTTTCAGTGGTTTTTGAGATTATCGCGAACATAGACAGACAGAATCGGCGGGGCACTTAAGTATCCTATGTCCGTCTCCTGGTTCTAAGCTACGTTAAGGATCTAGTTACATAATTGAGTAAGTAAAATCACATATGCTCATGGATTTCAAAAGCTCCGAATCCGACCGATTGTACTTTACTTTATTCATTTATCTTTCTGATTTTAAAAGTGCGAAAGTAAACAGGATATTTATAAGCCAATCACTAATGAATTATGAAACAAACATGGCTCAATTAATCTCAATGTTAACTCAGAGATACTTGTAGTCTGTAGATACCTAAAAGCAAACTACTTATAGGTTAGTTTATAACCTAAAAAACCGGCTAAGTGCGAGTCGGACTCCGTTATCCGTACCATTATACCAATTTCACATGTTTACTTAATGAAGTCAAACTCTTTAGGCACGCTTGACTGGGGGACTTGACTTTTGTAAGCTGGTGAATGCGTTACGAGAGCGTTACGAAAAGTGTAATCGAGTGAGGCGAATAGAAGTTGAGACGGAGATATAAGTTAGTGAAGATTAAAAAAAGAGAGAATTACGTTTCGTACATTACTATAGAAGCGAGAGAGATTAGTGCGCGCACACATTTTCTTTTTGAAATCGGGTTATAAATTCGGTTTATCAATTTTTTAAATGATAGTTTACTGTTCCGGTCAATGGTTTAGACCTTCGGCGCCTGGCGGTGGACGACCGATAAATTTGAAGGTGACTTGCTGACGCTCAGGTGAGGAATCCGCATGCATAATGTCCGCGCCCCGCACCTGCATCGCATTACTGTCGCTACCTACAGGCTACAGCGGCTATAGCATGTGTACGGCATCATAGAAAACCAGCGGGAAAAATGAGGTGATATAGGGGCCTAAAGGGCCGATAAACGATGGCTTCAGTACAGCGCTTGAGTGGCAGTTGGACCTGAGATATCGACCAGTTTACCACACAGTGAATTAAACAATTTAATGTCACAACCAACAGCGGCTTTAACTTGAAATGGGAATACATACTACAGCCTCACTGAAAACCGGCGTGACACTCGCTACTCTAACTACAACAGCCTCAAAAAATAAACTACGACCACTGACCAACCCATAACAATAATTATATGATTAGTCAAACAGAAGACATTCAGTTTTTTTTTCTGAGTTTCCTATAATATTTGTGGGAAACTCAGAAAAAAAAAACTGAACCCGAAAGTACAAATGTAATGTTTCTGAAAATGCTAATCATCATGACGTGCTATCTCTTTTATGCAGTTTATGAAAACCAGCATAATAGAGTAAGGCCTGTAATAGGCTAGTTTCATGTATCAAAACCAAATGATATAAATTTGTGATTTATATAGTTCATGTCATAAGAAATACGAACACAACACTATTTTATTTTTATTTATTTTTCTTTATATAAATATTTAGTTTATTATATTTAATATTTTAATTTAGTTATATAAATATGCAATTTACTTATAATTTCCAAAATAAAACTGTAGTTTTGTTATCTGTATGTCATGGGACCGAAAACGCCAGCCGCCATATTTTTCTTGTAATTGACGTCATAAGAACAATCAAATCGAATAAACAACAGCGAATGTTAAATCTAAAGTTGATGCGCTACACACGCACATATGACATTTGTTTGTTTCTGTTCTTATCTCGTCACGATAATGGTGGATGTCGTTTTGGCGTTAAAAGAGAGATATTATTTCCAGCAAATAAAAATACTATTTGACTATCGAATTGATACGAAACTACACACACCAGCATATTTAGCGGAACATAAAATAAAGATTTGATATCAGTATCATATAAGGTTGCTGGCTGGTTTATACGTCATTTAATTTAAAAATAAATATTTTCAAATTAAGAAAACAACTGAACATCACATTTTATGCAATTGTTTTAATTTTATTCAAATACACCTTATCTGGAGCGAACGTCGAGTATTTCTTCCTTCTGAGTTTGATTTAAAATTTCATTGAAATACTGTTTTTTGTTAGTTTTTTTTTTATCGCGTATCTTTTTGCAGTTGAGGACTGAATTATGCCTGACTTAGCCCCAACGGAGATTGCCAGGGCACTCGAAATGCGAAGAAATGGTCAAACCTACAGAGTAATATCCAGAGATCTTCGTCGACCAGTTTCAACGAACCATCGCAGTATCCAACGGTTCAGGGAGACCGGTACTTATGTGAGAAGAGCAGGACAAGGCAAAAAAAGACGCACTTCGAGTAGGGATGATCGTTTCATTCGGCTTCGTGTACGTAGGAACCCCCGTTTGACGGCCGTCCAAGCCCGACATGAGTTAGAAGCAGTGCGGGGTGTAACCGTAAGTGAGCGTACGGTACGAAGAAGGTTCGAAGAAGCTGGTTTGGGTTCATTTGTGCCCGCCAAGGCTCCAAGGCTCGAGGTAAATCATCGTAGAAACAGGTTAACTTTTGCTCAGGAACATCGACTTTGGAACGCGGACCAATGGAGTAAGGTATTGTTTAGTGATGAGTGCAGAATTCTCTTAAATCAAATTGACGGCAGGCAAAGAATATACAGACGCAAAGGAGAACGATACATTCAGACAAATTTTGAAACTACAGTTGCATACGGTGGTGGATCAATAATGGTTTGGGCGGGCATTTGTTTGGGAGCTCGCACAGACTTGGTAGTGATTGACAGAGGGAGTCTGACTGCAGACCGCTATATCAGAGAAGTTTTAGAAGAAAATGTCGTACCGTTTGCCCCATATATCGGTGACGATTTTGTTTTTATGCAGGATAATGCTCGGCCGCATACCGCTCGGGTAACTCAAGCTTATCTTAATGATATGAATATCACTGTTATGGAGTGGCCGGCGAAATCACCGGATATGAACCCAGTAGAGCACATTTTGGACTTGCTGAAAAGAAAAGTTAAGTCCAGAATTCCAGCTCCTGCCAGCGTGGGTGAACTGCGAATCCCCGTAGTTGAGGAATGGCGGAGACTATCCCAGGAGACCATCGATAACATCATTCTCAGTATGCCTAGACGGGTAGAAATTTAATAAGAGCACGTGGAGGAAATACGCGATATTAATCACCATTTTTCTAATTTAATTAATTGTTATTTTAATATTAATTTTCACTTTTCCCGGTTACATGAAAAGTTCAAAAATGTACCATTTTTCACAAATAGCCCTTACTCTCAAAATCTGTTATTAATGTCATCTCATTTTAAGTAAAACAAATGAAACTTTAAATAACAAAAGAAGTGTAGTAAGTAGATTTTAAAATAAAACCATATTTTTTTAATTATGGACCTTTTTTTGTGTTCCGCTAAACATGCCGGTGTGTTTATTACGTACGTATATAATATATGTACGATACTAATTGTGGACTTAAAACATAAGCCGCCGACGTAAACCTGGACAAAGTATAATATACCAAGTATCTTATTGTGGCACACCATAAGGCCCCCACAGACGAGAGACCGATTGTTTCACTTAGAACTGACGTCAGTTCGGCCTGAACGGTTTCGAGCACATACACGACAAAAATAGCATCCGACCGAACCGACGTCAGTTCGGCCCTTAGATTAATAACGCCTAGATAGTCTTCAAACAAACGCTTCGTACAAAGTGAAGCAAGCAACAGATAGATGTAGGCGTAAGCATTACATACCGACACGCACACAAACAAAACTTTAAAGTTGTGGAGTGTGTACAGTTTTTGGGGGCAATCGTTGCTCTTAAAATTGGAATTATTATATTTGTTTTTCATATATCGTGAGATGTAAAAATATAACTTACTAGCTGTTGCTCGCGGCCCGCGTAAGTATAGTATCCCTCGGGAACACTACTTTTTCAGGATAAAAAGTAGCCTATGTTTTATCCAGAGTCTAAACTACTACCATACCGAATTTCATCGAAATCCGTTCAGTAGTTTTTGCGTGAAAGCGTAACAAACATCCACGCTTTCATATTTATAATATTAGTATATAACTTATATTTCATTTTAAACCATCTAAACACGATTTGTGACCATGATTTATATTAAACTGGTATTAAGGAATATATTAAGGATTATCTTAGTACTGGCAATAATTTAAATTGATAGTTAAAAAAATCAGAAAATATTTTAAAAGTTGCAACTATTAGTTAGCCATGAAAATTTTTAAATAAATTTATTATTACTATTAGAACTTTCACAATTCACAATAGGGCAGCAAGATGGCGATATAATATGATTTTATTTTAAAATGTATTAAATATTTGCTTTAAAACAAGTCAAATTGTTCGGAAATAATATTTCATACTTACATAATATGAAATGTTATGTCCAAAGCTTTTTAAATTCTTTTCCCACGCATTGTGACACCCAATAACGACACAAACCGTCATAATGTTTATAATAATCGGAGATGTATGCACCAGCGCTTGACCTTGACGACTGACGGGTCGTTCGAACAAACCGATATCGCTCAGTATGATTTGCTTCACTTTTCATGCGCGTACCCGGTTTCTGTGTGTTTTAATCTAAGTTTCGGCCTGAACGGATTCGAGTACATACACGGAAAATTGCAGCGAGCTTCGGTCGTGTTTTTACTTTTTTTAAAGTTCCGTTGTAGCATAGCTACATTTTTAACGCATTATTATAGCTGATAACGATGCTTATAGCGTTATCTATTAGCTGTTGTTGATAATAATACTAGCTAATTTATGCTAGACAACGCCATTTTTTTTTTCCATCCGCCTAACATAATCAGGGCTTGTTATATATCTTTTATTTTATTTCTCTTTTTGGTTCTTTTTCTATTTTCTTTTTTTTTTTTTTTTAAATTCTTAATCCTACTTTTACAATTTTTCTTATAATTAATTTTTATATTTACAGTGATTATCTTCGTCCTTACAATAGTAAAACTGTCAATGTAAAGTACAATGTACTTGTCACATATTTACTTTCTAAAAAAGTCACTGAAATATAAAATTGTAAATTTATTGTTTAAAAGGTCAATAATTACAATAAATATCCATAATACAATAAATAACAATCCAAAATAATACAATAAAATGCAATAAAAACTTTTCAATTTAAAATTAAAATGTCAATAAAAATATAAATCAATTAATATAAAATACAATTAAAATACAGCACAACGTTCAACTAACCCTAATATCACAGTGTAAAGCCTACCGCTAAAAGAACCTAACACTAATTTTTATCACAGTTTAAAATATTGCAATGTCTCTTATTTACTACACCCACAATTTTCTTACAAAAAGAGAGGAATATATCCCTCTTCTTTTCCCCCAGGATGGCAGGCAGATTCTCACCTGTCACCGATGTGCCCAATTTCTGCTCAATATCGTATCTATTGCTAGCAAAAATGGGGCACTCGAGTAACAGGTGAGGAACCGTCTCCTCAACTCCCGGCTGACATGAACACGACGGATCCTCCTTCAGCTTGAACCTGTTCAAGTAGAAGGCGAAACCGCCGTGTCCAGTCAGAATCTGTGTGGTGTAGTGTGTGATGTCTATCTTGTTTACTATTTTGTATGCAGCAGCAGCGCTTGGGAAAAAGAGCTTCGTGGTTCCGGCCGTCCCTCCCACTTCGTATCTCCTGTCCCATTCCTCAACCGTATCCTCTCTTAAGATACACTTGACGAATGAAACAGGTCACAGATCGTAGTGTGGCTTCCTTTTCAATCGCAGCGCGGCCTCCTTGGCTAATTCGTCAACCCTCTCATTCCCTCTCAACCCTGCGTGCGCCTTAATCCAAAACAGGGAGACCTCCCGCCTCTGCGATGCAGCTTTTCGGAGGGCCTCCCTTGTTTGCACTGCCAGGGGATGAGGGGAACTAAGGGTGACTGCCTGGAGAGCCGATCTGGAATCGCTAAGGATACCGACCTTCGCTATTCCACTCTTGCAGGCTATACTTACTGCTCTCTGGAGCGCTAGAAGCTCGGCATGGTAGACGGTACAATACGGCGGCAACGCAAGCTTGACGGCCTTCGTCTCGACCTCACCCTTCCATACGGAGAGTGCGGCTCCGACTCGACCCTCAATCTTGCTGCCGTCCGTATAGATCCTATGGACGTGGCTGTTAACCACGTCTGCATACGAGTCCTCATCTACCAACCCGAACCTCAGCTCTACCTGCTCTGCCGGATGTGGGTCCTCGATCGCTGGAGCCATTCGCTCCACCTCCCTATCTTTCAGCGCCGGGTGCGGTACTCCCTTCTTGATCTCATAGATCCTCGAAGCTTCGAGTATCCTGAGATCAAGAGGGAGTATCCCAGCCAACAGCATCGCAGAGTTCAGGGAGACGCTCCGATATGCTCTGCAAATCTTCTGGGCAAAACCCCGTTGGACGGAGTTGAGCCTTTTTTGGACCCCCATCTTTTCCACGGTGGGTGCCCACGCTGCTGATGCATACAGGACAGTCGGTTCCACTACCGCGGTATATATAACTTTAACTATCTGGGGGTTAAGCCCCCATCCTACGCGAGCTGCTCTGGCTAGCTGCTTATAGCGCAGGATCGCCTTTTTACATACCTCTCCAACGTGTTGGTTGAACGTAAGGCCGCTATCAATAATAAGGCCCAGTACTTTAATATCTTCATAATATTTAATGTCGACACCCCCATGACAAGTCGTGGTACGTTGTGCTTTAGTCTCCATGTTGAGAGTAGAGCGCATGTTTTGTGGGGGGCGAACTTCAACTTGTTCAACTCCCCCCACTTACTTATTCTTTCGAGAACCCCGTTAGCCTTTCGCTCTACTTCCAGAGCGGTGTCCCCCTCAAACACCAGCACAATGTCGTCGGCGAAAGCCTGGCTAAAAACATTCATCTCCTCTAACATCCATAGCAGGGGGTCCAACAAGAGGTCCCACAGGATTGGTCCGCCTATGGATCCCTGTACGCACCCCTTGTTGGTCTCCCTGCTCACTTCCATACCCGCATACCTTACATTCACTCCTCTTTCACTCAAGTAGCTGCTGATCACCCGCCTCAGGTTCCCCGGACACCCAACCTCGGCTAACCTAACCTTAATGGCCGGCCACCAAGCACTATCGAAGGCTCCCTCTATGTCCAGCGACACCACGACAGAAATTTTCTTCTCCTCCCTCTACTTTCTGACGTGGTTCACCAACCTATAGAGGGCGTCTTCGGTGCTCCTTTGGGTCATGAAGCCATACTGGTTAGGGCTAATCTTGGGCAGCAGGTAGAACCTAAGTCGGGCGACCAGCATCTTTTCGAAGATTTTGCCGAGAACAGGCAGAAGGCCGATCGGTCGATAGGCTTTTGGTACCCGGTACGATTCCTTGCCCGGCTTTCTTAGCACCACCACGGTCGCCCGCTTCCACTGTTTGGGGAAGCAGGCGACGGTGAGGCACCTATTCTGCAGAGCAAGGAACGATTCCGGGTCACATTCCACAGCATGTTGGCAGATGTCCGACGTGAGTCCATCCGCCCCGGGGGCCTTTTTGGGGTTGAAGGACCTTACGGCTCTCTTCAACTTCTCCATGATGAAAGGAGGGTCGTCCGGACCCGCCGGCGGTTCGGTGTCCAAGGACTCCGCCCGCCGGCGCGTCCGCCGATGTTCCTCACTTTCATCACGTTCACCAGGAACTTCGGGGTAGAAGGTCTCCGCCAGCCATTCCGCGGAGCTTCGCGCGTCGAGGGTTTTACCATCCCTCGTAAGGGGCAGATCATCCTCCCTCCCTCTGACTCTGCTCAACACCCTGTAGATGCCCTATCCTGTTTCCGGCAAAACTCCTTCCAGCTCTCAGTCTGTGCCTCTTTTACTGCCTTCTCATACTTCTCTTTCGCTTCCAGGTACAGTCCAACCACGCGGTCTCTGCGATCAGGCGCAGCGTTACGGATCCTGCGTTTCCTCGTGGCGACCTCCTTCTTCATCTGCGCGAGCTCATCATTCCACCACGACAAGGTGAATCTCTGTGTGTGTTTTTTGGACGGCATGGTGTCTCTGCATGTCTATGTTATGACTTCCGTGTATCTGTCTATTACATCTTCTATTTGTTGTGTGCTGTGTATTGTGTCCATGTCCTGTACAATTAATTAATTGTCTGTCCGACATCAGCTGGGTCAGTTTTTCACGAAACTGAGTCCAGTTTGCCTTCTGTGTGTTAAACATGCGTGTGGTACGTATTATGTTTATGCCTGTGGATTTCTGTTGTCTGATGCCAAATGATATGCCGTTGTGGTCCGAGCTCGTCAGACCCTCATCAACCCTCCAGTCGCCCACTCGGTCCAGCAGGTCGTCGGAGCACGCTGTCACATCCACGTAACTGGAGTACCTTTTTCCCCCTCTGACGGTATCGAAAGTTGGGATGTCTCCAATGTTGAGTATGTGTAAACTCATTGCTTCCAGTACAGCAGACACATCCCTTCCTCGCGGGTCTTCCGCGTCGCCACCCCACCACGGGCTTTTAGCGTTCGCGTCGCCTCCCAGGACCATCTTATCAGATCCCAGCACTCTTCCTATCTGCATAAGATGGTCCAGGTAGGGCCCTACAGGCTTATCGGGCTCGATGTAGAAGGACACTACAACCGTCTCCCAGGCTTTGGTTCGGAGGGTGGTCACAACTATGTTGTTGTTGCTGAGGCGTGTGTGTAGCTCGACGTCTAGAGTGTCGTCGAATACCACAACACACGCCTTGACAACACCGCCCCCTTCCCCATCGCTCTGGTAGACCCTCACACCGTTGTATGTCCTCATACTCCTCGCTCCACCGATGTAGGGCTCCTGAAGCAGCGCTACGCTAGCCTTACGCTTGGTGGCCTCGAGTAATAACTCCCTTGTGGCGATTTGGCTCCGCTGAAGGTTAGGTTAGGTTAGGTTAGTGTTAAACAGTCAAGTTAAACAGTCCTCATATGAGGACCTGCGCAGTGGCTGCATCTCTCCTTTTCCTCCCTGCACACCTTCTTCGTATGCCCATACCCGAGGCAGCGGAAGCACTGCACCAGCGGACTATAGTCCACCACTCTCACTCGGGCAGAGTGAGAGTGGTGGACCACCATCCCTATGTGGGCATATCCTACATTCGTACATCTCCTCCACACTTGTGGGCTCACTCTGACCACTAGGTGGTTCTGTAGGGAGTTTCGCGCTTTCATCACGTACACTACCTCCACCTTCCTCTCTTCCCCCTTCAAGCCCTCAAGGATGGCCGCGTTCTGGTTATTGAACGCAGTGATGAAGTCGGCATTGTCGTTCTTCATTACGTCATATATTGGCCATCAAACATCAAACGCCATCTATTGGCAAACGTTTCTAACTGGAGCTTCATTTCCAATATTTCTTTATTGTGGCATTTGGATTACGCATTATCGCTAGTTGTCAGTTAAAAAAAAACATAATGACAGTAGGAGTATATAAGGGCTGTCGCGAGATGACAGTGAATTATATTGTTCAAATTTTTCTTCTGCTGAATTATATTGTTCAAATTTTTCTAGATACAAGTGTATCTTATATTCTTAATCCCGTGTTCACGGTGAGTTTTCTTTTATATCTGTGTTGTGAATATTTGGTAAATCACGCTTGTAATTAAAACACACTATTCTTTCCTGTAAATTGGCACCATTGTAAAATTAGTTATCAAGTTTAGGCTGTTATTTTATTTATTTATTGTATTTTGCTGCAACTGTAGTCACGCTATCGACGAAACCGAATTATTGTGTCATACATTTTTCCAGTAATATGTTATAGAAATCGTATCTCTTTTTTTTATAGTAATAGTCTTTAGATTTTATCAACCATAGTGGCTCTAATGTTTTAATTACTTCAATGAACTCTAATAAATATTATTTAGACCACGTGCCATTTTTAGGGTTCCGTACCCTAAAATAGTACCCTATTACTGAGACTTTGCTGTTCGTCCGTCTGTCGCCATAACCTTCCTATACTGTGATAGCTCATCAGTTGAAATTTTCACAAATGATGTAGGTATTTCTATTGCCGTTATAACAACAAATACCAACAACAGAATAAAATAAAATTTGAGGCTCACATACTACAAACGTGATTTTTCCGTTTTGTACGGTACTCCTCTTGCCGACTCGCACTTGTCCCGGTTTTATTTTACACTCGAATTTTATTGCCGTTCAGTCCATCCGTTCAGGTCAGAATTAATGTTCCCAACTTAGATGTTTTACAAAGTTTTACTACTAAATTTAGTATTTAATTCCCTCTTTAGTAGGAATTTAGTTGTTAGTAGTGGTTTTGTAGAAAATAGCTAGACAGTAATCATAATAGGTATGCAAAATGGCCTGCTATGGAGTGCTATTATGACACCTTATCATAATAGCACACAGTAGCAAGCGTCCGTAAGTCGCTTAAAACTATCGATTTAATTAATATATACGTAATATTTCCAACTATACATTTTTTTTAATTTAACGGTAAAATTATCACATTTTCAATTTAATAAGTGGTTTTTGAAAAAAACTTTAAGGGTTTATAGTTATCGGTACTCTTTTAGTAGAAAACGACGCGAGATTCGCGAGTAGTTTCGCAAAAACAGAGTTGCTGAGAAACTACTAAACTCACAACACTGGAACGAATCGCTTCAGTCCATACGGCCGACTGATGCGATCTCGAAATTGCACACAGACGATACGATTTTGCATCCGTTCAGGCCGAACTGAAGGAAAACCGGACCGTGTATGGGACCCCATGGGATAAAATAAAGGCCGTAAAAGCTTATGAAGAAAAAACCCTTAAACCATAATCTGGGGGCCTTACGGCACGTCGTAAAAAAATATTATAAAACCCAGACTGCTTTTAAAATTCTGGGGTTATTCTTGTTTTACGCCGGCCGTACCGCATAATCGAGGCAAAATTATGCCGGGACTCGAACCTCGGACTTCGGATGAAAGGACAATCACCTCGGATGGTCACTTTATGTAAAATTACTTATCATCAATAAAGATAGAGATCCATTCAACATTAAGAATAGCGACGCACCTACAAGCTTCTCAGTAAAGCAAATGCTTACGAACCTTGGTATTCCTTTACTAGTTGTACTAAAAATTAAACCGACATCCAAAATAAAAATGCACAAAAAAGTATAAAATAAATCTTATTTCTAAATAATTCCCCTTTTAAATTCGGCTAAAATTTTAACTGTTTCTCTACTCAATCTTCATAATTTTGAAGTCGGTACTATTTATCTATTTATCAGTTTATTATATTTATTATATTTAATATTTATGTCGGTATTTGTTGTTTAAAAATAATAATATTTTTTCCCGTTTTAGTGATATTTTTTAAATTATTATTAACACATTTTAAGACCGTTTAAAATAAACGATCGAATGGTTATTGAATACGCGCCAAGCTTTCATTAGGTATTGTATATAAGGTGATGATAATGACTGTAGGTTACAAAATGGCATAATATCCTTGCAGTTCTTTAAAAAACGCCGAAGTTTTCAAAAGTCTATCTTTAAAGAGGATCTTTAATCTTTGAGGAGTTCTGTTCAGTGGTTTTGGATCCATATAGGGTATATGGAGCACAAAATTTTACTGTTTGTTAGCATATGCTTGATATACTTCAAAAAAGATTTGACCTATTGATGTAGGTACCTATGAATTTTGAGGAGTTCCCTCGATTCCTCATGGATGCCATCATCATATTCTTCTTTCGGAATTGGTCCTTTAGTTACTGATGACTAAAGGACCAATTCCGAATCATACCCTTTACAAAAACAAAAGACTTTTGCAAACAGGTCCACAAACAGCAAAGTATACTAATGTTCAAAGATCCGTGTCGGTTTAAAATACTATAATAATAATAATAATAATAATAATAATAATAATAATAATAATAATAAAAATGACTCCGTAAAACTCTACTGGGATCGCGATATCGTCACAGACCGTACCATCCTAAGCAATAGACCAGACATAACCCTCACAATTAAATCTGAAAAAACCACTTACCTTATAGACATCGCCGTTCCAAACACCAACAACCTGAAACAGAAACACACAGAAAAAATCCAAAAATACATACCGCTTGCAGATGAGATCAAACAAATGTGGCATCAAAACACAGTAAAAATAATCCCGATAGTCATCTCCTCAACGGGCGTTATTCCAAAAACGCTTGCCGTTGCACTTAAATCCCTTAACCTTCACAAAAACACATATATACAGTTACAAAAGTCAATCGTTATAGATACCTGCTCTATAGTCCGCCGCTTCCTTAATTCATCTTCATCCTTCCCTACAACTCACACCAATTAAACTTCTTTCACGCTACATGAACAGGATACTTGGCAATCGCCCGTACCTGCTTCATTCTACCGGTTAAGCCGAGACAAATATATGTTAAATAATAATAATAATAATAATAATAATAATAAGCTTTATTTCGGACAACTTTGGTCCACATGTTAGTCACGATAATCTTAAAAACTAGTGTTAGTATCATTTTAATATTTAACTATGAGAAGTACAAATTACATCATCACACGATGGTGTATGGTGTGATGATGGTGGTGATGATGATGATTACTGTAACTGACATAGTCGAATATGCTTGCACTTCTTTAAACAACGCCGAAATCCCAAAACATATATTTACAAGGAGTCAGGAGTTATGTTCGGTACTTTTGGATATACCCTGGGGTATACCTTGGTGCAAAATCTTACTTTTTAGTAGCATATGCTTGGGTTACCTCAGTAAGAGTCTAGAGAAATTTCGAGGAGTGCCCTCGATTCCTCGTGGATCCCATACAGCCAAGACAAGAGATCTCAACGTATAACCACCTCCTTTTTTGGAAATCAGTTAAAACTGTTTGTTGTTTTAAAACGAACCCATGACCCCTGGAGTCACTAGACCGATTTCTATGCACTAGGATATTCTCTCAATTAACTTTTCGCAATAGTTAACGTTTGTATAAATTAACTACGACAATAAATATCCATAAACTGTTGACAAAGTTGTCCCCTCACGTGTCTCCTTAACATTCAAAACAATTAAGTTACATTCAACTCTCCTTTGTGTGATGAAATAATTGTTATTCACGACATAAATAACTGCGATACATTAATAATTTCACATTATGCGTACAATAATAGTTGTGGGGTCGCTTTGTCCCAACACCCGACTACATCAATATCCCTTGGAATCGAGCACTGAAAGGGTTTATTCAATGGAAATATAGTTCATATAAAAGGCACTCGTCGCTTTGCGAGCCCCGGTTTCAATAATATGGAGATTTGTATACGAATCCACTGTTTTATGTAAACTATATTTAGTTTACGTTTAGTATATGATTTATCATAAAAATATCTGCACATAAAGTTGGAAACGAGAAAATAGGGTTTGGATGGGTCTATAAAAGAAATATGATGAAAACGAATTCTCTGTATTTCGCAAATGTATAAACGTAATCGTATGTAGCTCGGTTCTGTTTAGCGCCATATTACTTTTCCAGAGTGTATAATATACTCCTAACATTCCAGACGTAAAAAGGTCGTATTAGAGAAAATAATTGCCTAAAATTTTATAAAAAACTAGATGCTTCCCGCGACTTCATGCGCGCAAGAGAAATTCTGCGAAAACCGTACATTTTGCCGCAATCAAAAGTAGCCTATGTCCTTCTCTGAGGTCTACTCTTATATTAAATATGTGCTAAATCGGTCCATAAGTTTTGCTCTTTATTATTAGTATATAGGTTACACCTAAAATATCCCAAATTCTGAAAACTGTTGAAAGTTCATGAAAATAATCTCGAAACTGTATAATATAATGTATTGCCTGCAAACATTTCTTAACTAACGAAACTAAAACATAGCCAAGCAATTTCAGTAATTGTTGTGTTTGGCTAACACTTTCGTAAACGAGACGCGACGGCAAATCGTCATCCATCATGGCCCATGGGGTACAAGCGACGCCGGCGCTCAGGTTGACAGTGTGCGCTGAACGGTTAGATAAGGGCGTCACAGACGGCGAAGATAATATTTTATCTTAAGATGCCTGCATATTTTGTATATTACTGTACGTAATATGAAAATATATAGTATCTTTGCCGTCTGTGATAGCTCATACAAAAAACTAGCCAAGTGCGAGTCAGAGTCGCGCACGAAGGGTTCAGCACACGTTTTTTGGACGGGAGCCCCACTCAAACATTTATTGTATTCTGTTTTTAGTATTTGTCGTTATATGAACCGTACACGACATTAACGCCATCCAGCTAATGAAACTTTAGGAGCTTATGTCCAATGGCGAATGAAAAGTGCTTTTTAATTAAATTTTAGTAAATAAAAAGTTAGCAATACAACTGGAAGTCGTACAAGCCTCGACTTATGTGACGTTTTTGTTTGTTGGGAAGTTACCGAGTGACAGAAGTGCCATAATATTGAAATGGCCGACCCCGTGACTCAGATTAGTTGGTAGTTACAGATGCAGGCGGTAGAAGTATGCAGTAGGCGTAGGAAGTATGAGTAGGTAGTAGATTGTTGGCGTAGGTATAGATTGTAGGTACACAGTAGGTGTAGCTTAGGTTAGTAATGTAAAAATGTTTAACGCCCAACGAAGTGGGCTCAAGGCAGCTAGTATTGTAATTTTGAGGTTATTCTAATAACAGTTACTTTTCCTTTTTACAGCTGCAGCTATAATATCATTTAGATCAAATATTTATAAATTAAAAAAATCACAAAAATTTTGATCTGACCGGCATTCGAATCCACCACATTCCGAATTTTTTAACGAAGTAAAAATTATACATACATATACCGAACTGCCAATCGCACTAACGTAATAGAGTAGAAATTATTAATATAATATTGTTGCACAATGAAAGAAATAAACATATTTTATGGCTTAAAAATGCGCAGTTTCCCAGGAACAAGACCTAGCTAGGTCGATTTTTCTCCCCCAAAACTCCCTGCTTACTAAATTTCATGGTAATACTTGCAGCCGTTTTCGATACAACGATTATAATAATTATACACGTTTGTCTCGTATTAAATATAAGATTTTCAAAGCAATTCATTGACAAGTTCGACTTTGCCCCATTGTTGCACATTTCTGCCACGCGGCCGCGACATGCGCTGCGGTCGTTCAGTGTATCGGGGGCCAATCGCCATACACTTGCACGGCCCCTATAGCGGCAACAGAAATACAACTAACGTTCATAAGATGCAGCCTGGTGACAGACGGACGGTCAGCGGAGTCTTAGTAACAGGGCGGGCCGCGGGACCCTGTTTTACCCTTTGGGTACGGAACCCTAACTAGCAAGCGATATATCTTAGCACTAGATGTTGGCCGCGACTTCGTGCGCGCAAAAGTTAATCTCGCGGAAACCGTACATTTTTTTGCGATAAAAAGTATCCTATGTCCTTCCCCGTGGTCTACTCTATATATCTGCCAAATTTCATCAAAATCGGTCCAGTAGTTTCGGAGCCTATTAAATGCAAACAAACAAACTTTTCCTCTTTATAATAATAGTATAGAAGTTATAAGTTAAGATAAAATATTATAGTATCTTCGCCCTCTGTGATGTCACTAATGCCCCTTTACTTGTCAAGTAATTTACATCACTAGTACCTACTACCTAACCATTGATGTTCCACTGGTACCTGGTACCTACTTTTTTCATTTATTCTGTCTGGCATTTCACTTATTCTGTCATTTTCGGTACTTTAGCTTTTACTTGGATTATAGAAGATATTTTCAGTATATGAATGATACTATAAATCGAAATAGTATGAAGCGACGATCATATGCAATATGGTCGTTTCTAGGTTCTACCCACATGTAACTGTATAATCATCATATTTGGACAAATCCATTGACAACCGAATGTAAATCGCGGTCCATTGTCGCCCAGATGCGACTGCTCCCTTGCCGGTTCAGAGCTGGACGACGACCTCGCGCACCTGGGTACTGGGTTCGCATCATTGTAGGGTTACCGATTGAAAGAAAATCAAAATAGGTTAGGAGTTCTTTTTTTACTTTTTTTAAAAAACAAGCTTTTTTTATAACTCAGTTCCTATGGACACATTACAGCTACATCGTAAGATTAGGTTCGTATCATCATAATATTGCATTGTCAAGCGATATTTCTACAAAATATTATGCATGCAAAAGGAGATCGGCAAGTCGGCCCTACATTTACTGCCTGGTAAATGAAATACGTGGCTACAAAAAGTATTAATTGTATCTTTTATAGCACCAAAAAAATTTATAATATCATACATCAAACTCGGAGTATAAAAGATAATTGATTAAATATAACCTAACATATGGTTCAATATGTTGCTCTAGTGGCGGGTTGCGGAAAAGCGACATCCATTATTTGCGGTGTCAATTACGTAATGAAATTAAGAAATAGTTTGTTTGGAAACGCAATATGCTAACAGATAAATGATAGATGTCGCATTCGCGTTATGAGAACCAAAAACATAATTATTTTTTTCTTAGTATATAAATAGCATAGAGGTTTTTTCATAAGACCAGTACGAAACTGCTGAGCTATAGAAAAATAAAAAGCTTTACACTTCAATTAAAATAAATCTATCTACTAGGCCACTAGATGGAGCTTTTACGCCTCAAATTGACATTTACGGGAGGGGGGGGGGCACTTGGACGCACGCACCAGTGAGTTCCAGCGTTGACTATAAACATTGTGTTTTATTCATAATCTGTTGCCATACCACAAAACTCAAGGATTCCACACCTTTAAAACATCGTAGCACCTATAAGAGCACGTGGCAAACCGGCAATGCACCATCAACCAAAGTATTTTTCTATGCTTCCTTGCTACTGTACCAATAAAAGCTGCATTGACAGCGATTTTTCAAAATGTAATAAAATACATTATCGCCGAATATATCACACAATCACTCGCCGCCCAAAAGGGTCCACCGCAAGGCTAGGCGATAAACCTGTCGCGGCGTAGAACTAAATCATTGTGGGCGGAGATTTATCGCGACGGTGAGGTTGAAAACCATTTGAGACTCTTGGTGGTTACACCGAAAGATTTTGGATCATAATCGGGAAGTAACATGAGGGAAAATATAAAAATGTCGTAATATCATTACCTTATATTGATATTACTTACTGATTATATAACAACACGCTCAGTTGAATATTCAATGTGGTGTTAAAATATAAATCAAAACTAATCGATAACTGAAAAAAGAAAAAATTATTTTGGGAGGTGTGTTCTTTGTATGACGTAGGCATTCGATAAGAAAGGATAAATTTTTATTATAAATACCCATAAAAAATGGCAATCATCCTTTCTACGAGGCTAACTAAATCGCGCGATAGTTAATTAATAGGACCGAGCGCGCTCCCGCGGCACCGCGTCGCGTCGCGCCGCTTCATAAAACGAAAACGCGTAGCTGAGCGGCCAGCAACATGACTATCATGTAATTTTATTATTAATTACTATATCTTCATCACTATGAAACACAATTTTTATTGTAGAGATTATAGCACTTATAGATTTGTATTTATGTTTCTACACTATTTACCTAATATATTTAAACCTACTTTATTTATTTCCTAACTAACGGCCGTTAAATATAATTTTATAGTTCTTTTTTTACACTTAAATGTCCAAATTTTCCGTTGTACTTAAAGTCCACACTTCACATCACTTTTTATAGTCTTATTTTCAATAATTATAATTGTTCCTGTTCCATCTGCGCAGCGCTGCCACGGGGCAGCACTGGCAGGGTCGCCATGCAATGTGCAGGCTTGGGGAGTCCAATCAAAGATGTTGTGTTCGCGAATAACGTTTATTAACTGCCTATTTAATACACTTACATTAGAATATATAGGGAGGTGATACACACAATACACCGGCCCGCGAGACATTTTGAAAAAATTCAATTAAAAAATATTACATTAGGTACTTATACTCACGAGAGTGACAGTGAGGCAATAAATCCTTTGATGTTTGCCGCCTCACTCTTTGATAATCGTCGCCTCTCGGCTTGCTCGATCAAATTCTTTGAGGTTTGCCGCCTCATGGGCGACACATCAAAAGATTTATTGCTTCTTAATTATTCTAAACTAGTTTATTCCAGATTATTCCTTCATATAAACCTCATATATGCCTATATAAACGGGTGAATGGCCCGAACGTTAGTTCAGTTCTATTAGAGCTACCAAGGTGATAACTTGGACAAGCGATATCCTAGCGAACTGCTCGTGCCGTCAACATGCTTTGTGACTTTGTGTGCATCTTGAGTGGTTACTAACTATAGTTTGTTATTAAGTTTATTGAACGAAAAGCAAACAAAAATGATGTCTGGTGGAATGAAACGAAAAGTAGATACAGAGAGTCGCCAGTTTTAAGAAAAATGGACTTAGGAATTCTTTTTTATCTTGCACAATGGTAAGCCTATTTGTTTGGTGTGTAATGAATCAATTTCAGTAATGAAAGAATTCAATATAAAGAGGCATTACTCAACTTAGCATGCTACGCTGCACTCACTGACAGCGCAATTAAGAACAGACAAAATCCAGAAGCTTACCGCATATTTGGAAAAACAGCAACAAATGTTTCTTAAACAAAGAACACAACTTGATAATGTTGTGAAAGCTAGTTTTATAGTTAGCTCAACATTGGCAAAGGCATTAAAACCATTTGCCGAAGGAGAATTTATCAAGAAGTGTATGTTAGAAGTTTGCGGTATTTTGTGTCCTGAAAAGAAAAATGAATTTGAAAAAATTTGTTTGTCAAGACGAACTGTTGTTCGACGTATAGAAGTGATAGTTAATGATATAAAAACAACATTGACTGACCGTATGGGTGGTTTTGAATCATTTTCCTTAGCATTAGACGAGAGCACCGATTTGTCTGACACAGCTCAACTGGCTATATTTATTCGAGGTGTTGATAAGGAGTTCACTGTTACTGAGGAATTGCTTGTTTTACAGTCGCTAAAAGGAACCACTACAGGAGAGGATATTTTTATTGAAGTTCAAAAGGTATTCACAAGTTTTGGCTTGCCATGGTCAAAATTAATTGGAGTATGCACTGATGGTGCACCTTCTACGGTCGGCTTACGTAAAGGTTCCATCGGAATTTTGAATGAAAAAGCAACAGAATTAAATGTGCAAAAAGATGATTTGATGGTCCTTCATTGCATTATCCACCAACAGAACCTGTGTTCTAAGTCCATTCCACTCCAGAATGTTATGAATGTGGTAGTAAAAACCGTCAACTTTATTCGATCCCGAGGGCATAACCATCGTCAGTTCAAGGCGTTTTTGGATGAAATATCAGCTGAATATAACGACGTAACATATTATTGTGAAGTCAGATGGCTGAGCAAAAGAAAAATGTTGAAACGGTTTTACGAGCTTAGAAATGAGATACCAGACTTTATGAAAATAAAAGATAATCCACAATCTGAATTAAGTGACCCAAAACGGATATGTAACTTAGCATTTCTGGACGATCTTACAGGCTATTTGAATAATTTAAATTTGAAACTTCAAAAAACAAGGACAGTTAGTAAATGATTTGGACAGCCATTTAAAAGCGTTTCAGGTCAAACTACGCTTGTGGGAGTCACAGATGCTGTCTGGTAACAGTTACTATTTCAACACGCTCTCTGCGTATGAAAATATTGCTTATGCTCAATATGCTGGAGAACTCAAATTACTGTCGGAACAATTTTCGAACAGATTTAGCGACTTAAAAAACATGGAAGACTGTTTCAGTTTATTTGCTACTCCTACAAAATGTAATGCACAAAATGCTCCAATACACTTACAAATGGAGTTGATCGAGATTCAAGAAAACTCACTCCTAAAATCCAAATTTAAAGACGTAGAGTTGTGCGATTTCTACAAAAAATACCTATAAAAAGACAATTTTCCGCCAGCTTAGAAAATTCGCAAGAAGATTGATTTATGCGTTTAGTAGTACTTATAAATGCGAACAGTTCTTTTCATTGATGAAAGTTAATAATAAACACATCGTACAAGACTGACTGACGATAATTTGGAAAATTCTTTACTTCTTTATATCAGTGGAATTAATCCAATTATCGATGGATTAGTCTCTCAACTCAAGTGTCTCATTGATTTCGGTGTATTTAACTTTCGTAGTTTGTTCAATTGCAAATTAAACGATTTAATTATAATGTACCATTTTTCTTAATTTTATTTTATTATTTTAATAAATTGTACTATAATAACGTTCTCGTATTGTTTCCTGTCTACTATCTATCGCAAAAAATATTATCACTACTTTAAAATGTACTAAGTACTTTTAAACGCGGCCCGCGAACGTATTTGCACGCTAAAGTTTGGCCCTCAACATGTCAAAGGTTGCCCATACCTGCACTAGATAGTCTTTGCGGTCTCAAAAAGTTACCCCATTAGAACGTATGAACCACAACACAAACAGTTTTTGTTAGTTCCTTTACACGAGTGCCGCAGCTCCCGCGGCGCCGCCGGATTTTGTATGGACTGCCGCCGACGTAGGAGGACGCTTTTCACTCCGGCGTACACGCAGGTACAAAATCCACTGCAGTGCAGCGGCGCCGCGCAGTTGCGCCCAAGGCTATTCAAGTACATATTTGGTTCCGGGCTAAAACGATTTTATGAAAAAGAAAATGTTGGGGTAATTTTATAAAAGTAACACCAGCTAAATCTGTTTTCATGAATGTTTATAAAACTACAATTTACACAAAATTTGCTATGCGTAAAAAATTTAACGAGTCGATGCTTTTTTTAATTTATTCTTTTTATTTTCCAGCCGACACAAACGTGTGGTCCGTGACCATTGCACCGTATTTTTCTTATTTCAAGAATAAAAACGTGCAAAGCTCACTGATCACTTTATTTTTTCTCGTTTAATATTAATTTGTGCAAAATATACTCTCTTCAGATTAGCCAACACAAATTAGAAAACATCCATAAAAAATCAAATTGCGTGATGCAACGTGAAAACGGTAATGCCCTCTAGCGGTATTATCTGATGTGTTAACTAGAAACTGTCATTTCTGTTAACCTTTTTCCGTGGTTATTTGCATGGAGGTTAGAATACAGGAGACAGTACGCTGTAGAAAATAGTGTCCCAGAAATATGGACAAAATAAGTGAGGCGCTGCGATCGCTAAGTTTTCTCAATAAAAGCAGGCCACCAATACTGCGAAGATACTTACCGACGGCAGCGCGGCTGGTGGCTGAAAAATGAATTATAAATTCTACAAATTTTCAGGGACAGGCGGCCAATGCTTTAGAACGTAGCGATCGGTCTCCTGTATTCTAACCTCCATGGTTATTTGGAACATTAGAACCTCAGATTAGAACATAAGCATAGATATAAACATAAGTACTCACCAAAGGACAGATTATTGCATATGAACATTTAGCCAAATAGCAATGTTGTTTAGTTTAGAATGTCACATTATTATAAATTAAATTTTAAAATTGTTGATTAAAGATATATAAATCTAAAAGAAATAGGTATTTAGATTGACGCGATTAAAAATTATAAGCAAATAAAAAATATTGCCCTTCTCTTTCTCGAAAAACGATTTGTTACGTCACAAGTTGCTACCGCCATACATTTTGTAATGACAATTAATGTATGGCGGGCGCATCTCGTGACGTCACAGGCATATATATCGCTCTCTTTCATATTATAAATTTAAATTGTATCTTCGTTACTTTTTAAGATATACGAAAATGGGTTCGATTTTGTTTATTAACATGTTGTCTAACATCGAATAGACGAAAAAAAATTTTTTAGGCAACATGCCTATTACTTCAAACAAGGTGGCGGAATCTGTTGAAAACCGATCGGGTTACGATGTAAATTGTAAGCGATCGAACTAAGGCTGGTACTAACAGGCTTTAATTTTGAAATTATTAAGATATTCATGTACAATAACAACAATTGATACTAAACTATTCTAATTTCACGTACTTACAATGTTATATCTCGTCGATACTTTTACTCGGTTGTCGTAATTTCGAAGCCTTTAAAATGCGTTAAAAGGTGCCAATGGGGCACTAAAACTGAGGACATTTTAGCCACGATATGCCCCGTCTCTAATATATAAGTAAAAAATTAAAATACCCTAAATACCCTAGGTATTTAGGGTATTTTAATTTTTTACCGCGGGTTAAATTAGCTCTCGTGAGAACGAGGGCTAGGCAAGAACACACAAGGAACCACGCCACGCGACGACCGCGACGTGGACGGAAATCACCACCACACCGACGACGACGAGAGTCTACAGGCTCTTCGGTACACTGTTACACTAGAACGCATATATAATGCTACTAATTTAATTGTCACTTATTCACCATTCATAGAAATGCAATGACGTTTAGATTCATTGACTGAAAGCGATAGGTTAGTTAGAAGACGCAGCGGGCGTGCTCCAGAGTGTGGTCAAAGTGGATGACCATCGACCACTACCGATCCACCCCTCACGAGACTAACGCGTGGACTGTTCGAGACGCGAACAATAAGAAGCGAGTTCACAACGTTAACAGAAAGTGGGTAGACGTAAAACTTAGCGAACTATTTTCATATAATTTTCATATACACTCTTAAGCGAACTCCACAAGATGCAATCTGACTAGCAATATGGAGCTGCAAATTGCCGCAAGGCAACAGGCTGCTTCGTGCCTAAATAGGTAGGTTGCAAGCAAATACGAATGTACTAACGAAAATAAATCGCCAGCCCTACCGAGCTACTTACAAAGGCGTACAGAATCGGTAATAGTTTTTATGCACCGCACATAAGATTTGAATAAGTTGGGGTCACTGACTGAATGGCCGGGTCACATAGCCCTGCGGCCCTTACGAGTTACGATGCACGTGCGTTTGTAAAGGGCCCGGGAACCCTTGGGAAATGTGGTATATACTTATCAATTAATTCACACAATCACATCCATACAATAGACAAGTGCATGAACTATTATATACTTTGTAATGGGAAAGGAAGTGAGAAATAAAATACTTAAGGTGAGAACAAGAGGTAATAGGTGAGAACATGTGATAACAAAGATATTTAGCAGGATTCTCTGAAATAAAGGAATCAAAGACCTTAAAGTTTATTACAGCCCGTCATAAAGAACGAAAAATGATAAAAAGAAAACTTCCTGTATACGCAGTTTTATGGATATTCATAGCGTTTTTCCACAAAATACTGGTAAGTACTTTCCATTCCTTTCTAAATGTTATTGTCAATCTAGATTCATCGCGTTTTCGAACTTTTCTTCAAAGGTGGTAAAGTCTGATTCGACCGTCCCGAAGTGCTGAAAAAAAATGGATTAATTGAATTTTGCAAAAAGTATTCTCATTTCTTAATATCTGAGAATATTGAAATACCTTTGGCTGAAGATATTCTTGGGCTTTCTCGGTTTGGAAATGCCGCTGCGTCTGGAGGACTCCCCACATTCGGAGCTCATCGGCACACAAGGAGAGGAATCCTAAGGGTACGTAGGTAAAGTTTTTGAACATAATTTTCAATAACGAATAACATAAAAACGACACTTTAAATACTAGATAGGTAGGCTAATTGTGAATAGTCGAGTTCCACTTTCATTGCTCAGTTAGCGAATGATCATTATTACACTAAGTACTTTTACTACGGCTACTTTTTGTCGCGGCAAAATGAACGGTTCCCGCGAGAATTTCTTTTGCGCCCACGACGTCGCGGGCAACATCTAGTCGATATGTTTTTTTATACACTTTCTGAACGTCGGTCTACATGATGCCTACCACCGGTTCGGGAACTAGCCCGGTGAGAAGAACCAGCGTAGGAAACTCGTACAGGGTCACCTTTTAGCAAGCTGAGAAAATTGATCTTTTCAAAAAAATTATTTTACAATGTTGTAACTTAATCTAAAATATTCAAAAATTGCGTTACACAATACTTGAACGCTCCCATAAGCTTCTGACACAAAGGTTCTTTAACAACGTTTTTTTTATTTTATTAATGGGAAGATTTTTAACGTTCTCTGGGATTCTCTTGGGAAGGATCTATTGATATATCTATCTATATATCATATAGTCCCAGGCTTAGCCAAATGCTGACCATTTTCCTCGTGCCGGGCAAGTTGGTGCTGTAGGATGTGCTGGCTACTGCTCCACTGTCCCTGGTCGTTTCCGAGCATTCCTGAGAAATAAAGTCAGTGATGAGTTCAGTTTACTTTTCTTAATAAACAAAAAGTTAAACCGACTTTTAAAGTAAAAATGCACAAAAAAGTATGCAATAAAACTTTTTCTAAATAATTCCCCTTTCAAATTTGGCTGGAATTTTAACTATTTCTCTACTCAATCTTCAAAATTTTGAAGTTGGGACCAATTTCGAAGTACAACCCTTTACATCAAAAAAAGAATTTTGAAAATCGGTCAACAGACGGCGGAGTAATCGTAGAACATACAAAAATAAATAAAAAATACACACAGCCGAACGTATAACCGCCTCCTTTTTTTGGAAGTCGGTTAAAAATCACCAGGTACACCTTAATGCGCTAACATTACAAGGTCATGTGGTAAAATATATTCTGCAGTCGGAGGTAAAATATCTCTGCTCAATTCGTACTCACACACGCATCAAATCGAGTGTTCACGAGATCTTTCTCGAGAGCGACAGCGTGCTCTGACACTGGTACGATACTGCTAATTGAACAGAAATAATTATGTTGGGCTGCAGAATGTATTTTACTGCATATCCTTGTAATGTTAGTTGGCAAAGAAAGACTGCGGAATAAAAATAAATAATTACATACGAGAAATGTCTTCGTAATAAACCATAAGTATTATTATTGTTATTATAATAAACTAACGCATGGACTGCTTTCAGTCCCGTTGCTGTCGCAGGAACAAGATCCCTTAAGCACCACGACCTCGTCATCAAACCTAGAAAATATAAGTTTTATTAAAGTTAAACTCACTCTGAAAATGGGTAAGTATTTTTACAAAAAATCTATGAACCGTCGTAGCCCTAAGAGATAACTGTTGGCCCTCGTTCCCATGAGCTGTATTATCCGTCGGCATTAGTAAAAACGGCATTGAAAATACATCTCTGCCCTAATACAATAGCGTTGAATATCGAACACGGCAGCAATCTGACAGCTAGACGCTCGTGTGTTCGATCAGAAAATCTTTATTTCAGATATATTGTATTTGCGCAGAGTTCTATTTACAGTCTTGTTTTTACTAACGCCAACGGAAAAAACCGTTCGTGGGAATATAGGCCTAAAGATTAAAACTCGTAACTCGTCTATATTGCAGTTATTTATGGGCGACGGTAATTTCTCACCATCAAGCGATTCCTCTACTCATATTTTATAAAAAAAATAAAAAGCTTACCGATTTTGTATCCCCTCAACCTTTAATGCTGATGAAAAGCAGTTACAATAATTAGTCTCCTCCTGTTCTTCAACCACCTCCAGATCGTGTTTACACCAGGTGTCCTTCGGCGATGGGTCCGGGATCTCATCAGGGATCCAGGACTCTTTCCGGTTGGGGATGGCAGCGGGAGGATACGCGGATGGCTCCTCTCCAGGGTCATGATGAAAGTAGTGCCTTTGGGAGTGTTTGTTTCTTTTATCAGATGTTAAATTATTCTTTCTTAAAAGGTACCTACTCATCTATACCTGCATAGCTACAACATTTGAAGTGATTGTGCTCAAATTCGGCACGCATATAGTGACGTACATAATTACATATAGGTAGTTAACAACTTTCACTGAGACAGACATTAGACATTAGGCGATTTCCAACGCATGCTTTTAAGAGACACTTGCATGTGTACATACATTTCCAATAGAAATCTCTCAAGATTCAATAGAACTTATAAAAACGTACGTTGAGAAGCGCTCAATGATGGCACAATACTCGCCAACTACCAGCTCTGGGTGTTCAGTTTGTATCGTGATTCGTGATAAACCAACAAAGTTGCGAAAAAAGCTCTTTATTTCCGTTGACCTTAACATGGGTAGGTATTATGTTATTCTGCTTTACCAATCAATAATCTGGAGCCAAGCCTCCGCCGCACAGTGCACTGTGAACGCGAGTTTCTGTCTCTCAATGTACTTCTCGTAACAGACGCCCATAGCCAGGTCTATTATATCTTCTCTCACAGAGAGTATCATTAGTTCTAGCTCTTCTGTATTTAGTATATGGACCCTGGAATTATGGTTTAAAATCGCTCTTTGTTTTACTTTTATGCACACCGGTTTTTTACAAGACAGCGGTAATTTCCCATTCGGGCCGTAGCATGACTCTTCCACACAGTTACGTCACAAAGGACGTGGGCCACAGATATCACGGTCAATCCGACCCATTCGTGTCTAAGTACGACTCTCCTGCAGTTATTTTACCTATAAAGGTTATACTAGCGTAGAAGTAGTAGGTAGGTACTAACCATGTAGACTCTGGAACCTCATCAGGTAAAGCCAGTAGAATTCTGGATTTGTCCGTTTGGGACCTTCTCACTTGTCTGGACAGCCTGATATAGTTGTTCAAATTATGTGACGACTTTCTTCTTTCGCTAGTCATTTTTTGACGGGCGAATCTTATATTTTTCTTTCAAACAGTATAAAACGAACTGAATCCACGATCTTATAAATTTAAAATATTATTCATAAATACATACAAGAGAACAACGGCAGCATCCAGCCTAACGTCCAGCAGATAATCGACAGCGGTCAGTTGTCATTTGTTTTTTCTGTCGGTACGAAAGTTTTTACGCTTTATAAAGTTATGGAATATTTATGGACCAAAGGAGTTTGAGGAAGGTAAACGCCTATTTCATTATACAGGTTAAAACTTGGTAAAAACAGATATAAAATGTGCAATTTTTATTGTTAATTAAAGCCGCTTCTGTTTTCCATTCTGACCAGTTTATATTTATTTTATCCAATTATTTTGCCGCGGCGAATGTATCGATTTCTTCTAAATTACACAGTATCTTATCAGGATAGATAATATTATATCACCTAGGTAATTTTTATATCAAGCTAAATGTTAACCACTGAGCAGTGGCTTATTATTTATTAAAATTAGGTGGGTAACGATAGTTTTGTAAAATAATGTAAATAAAATTTAATCTGTGGCTCCACCAGCCAGTATCATTGTCAAGTTGTCAGCAATGTCATGTCAAAATAATCTGAAAACCGAACAAAAACTAGTCGAATGGGCATTTTTGTTGGTTTGTTATTTGTGTATTATGGAGAAAATTCTTAATATTTAGAAAAGTTTAACATTGTATAATACAACTGTAGAATGAGTGTATATTTTCTATATTCAGTGTTTATAGGTGTATGACAATGTACACATTAAAGGGTATATTCCCCGAACCGAGTAAGTAAAATAAGCGTTACATTTAAATTTATAATCATTTACAAATTAAAACAATGTTAACTATTCTTATATTACATTATCTTCTGCGCCTTATTCCAGAAAAGGAACAAAAAAGGAATTTCATCAAAGAAAATATGAGACAGCTCAAGATAATTCAGAATAAACCAAAGGAAGAACTAATACAGAGTAAACCAGTTCAAAATGCACGAAAACCGACACAAACGGCAGCCTTGCCCAAAGTTAAATCATCGCCTTCTGGTAAAAGTGGGAGACCTATTTTAAATGGTGACAAAAACAAACAAAATGACATGATCAGAATAAAAAAAGGTGATATGGCTGAGTTCTTGAAACGTAAAGAAATGCGACGTTTAAATCAGGAGATGATTGACGAAGGAGCCTCCTCCAACTCATCATCAGGGCGATTGAGGGACATAGGCTGTCAGACAGTAGAGTCTGAGCTATCCGACAGATTTTCCGAGAGCACAAAAGTAACAACATTGTTTTCTAAAGAGGAAAGTGACAAGGTAAAAGGGTGTGGTGATTCAGGGAGACAGAAGAGTATGTCACCGCTATACTCGCCCCTTACACATGGCAATGAAATGTTTGAGGAAAAGAACAGGAGTAGAGTAACTGCAATCTTAGAAAAGAACAATAAAGACCCATACTTACCAACAGGTACTATTGATGTTGTCCATTACATAATGATGACTTATGTAAATGCAAATACTGCTCATCTATACTTCTATACTAATATTATAAAGAGGAAAGATTTGTGTTTGCATTGAATAGGCTCCGAAACTACTGGACCCCATCCATCCCAACATATTATATCATTATGGGGAAGAACATAATATGCGACTTTTTGTCGCGGAAAAATGTACAGTTCCTTTGCTATTTTCTTTTAGGCACACAGTCGCAGGCAATATCTAGTTGCAGATAAAACTACTTTTACAGATTTTATTGCAGCTTAAATTTCAGAAAATAAACTGATAACATCTGTCAAAGGAATAATAATTTATTACAGGATAAATAATTATTATACACAAAAGTATGAAATTGAAATGTTACAGGATATCAGAAGGGAGTTTTACCGAAGTACCTTCGTGACCAAAAGGAGAAGGCAATAGAGCTGGAGGCTGTGAAGGTTGATGATGATGGGCTCTGCCCACCCGGGCATGTGACGCTGCCTGACAGTGAAAGGAAAGAGACATTGCGTATGCTCAGAAACAGTAAGAGCCAAATCACCTTTTGATACCCTCGTGTCATTTAATATTTGCCTATAAATTATATATTGAATTATATGATATATCTGAACACAGCTTGTTTACATATATTTTATCATTTAATGTGCATGGTTTGCCTAGGAAAGTCTTAGCTATGTTTTTATAATGTTAAAAATGCATTTCATTATTTTCAGGCTTTGCAGAATTAGTAAATGAATTAAACAAATTGCCAGTTAAAACGGATACTTTAAGAATGAGGAACCGTAAGATGGAACTCGAAAAACGATTAGCTAAATTAGAAGAAGGAATCAAGGTGTTTTCAAGGCCTAAAGTGTTTGTAAAGATTGGGGAATAAAATTATTTAATTTTTGCATCAGAGGCGAATTCATGAAATTATTTCTATTTAGTTTTTGTCAAGATTGGGGAATAAAATTATTTAATTAATGCATCAGGGGCGAATTCACGAAACCATTTATATTTAGTTTTTGTCAAGATTGGGGAATAAAGTTATTTAATTAATGCATCAGAGGCAATTCTCGAAATTATTTCTATTTCATTTGCAGTGTTGGAGCATGCTTTTGCTCACATGCACACTCATTTGCACTCACATGCAAATGAGTGTGCATGTGCTTTTGCTCACATGCACTGCATGCATGCGCAAATGAGTGCTAGCATGCACTGACACTGGGACCAAACTGAATTTAATCAAATAATTATGTAGAAGTTATGTAGAATCAGGCGTTAATTTGCGGAAATCCATAGCATACAATTTAATTAATATTATATCTAGTAATATCCCGCGAAAAGGTACCTACAACCTTCCAGCAAATATGTAAGTGCACGCATAAGCATGTGTAAAGCACCTCCCTCTTCCCACACTGCTTATGCATACATTCAGAAACAAGATCGTGCAAACACCATCACCACACAAGTAACAATGTCAGCAAGATTGTGCAAGGCCCCACCACCATGTGCAGGTTGCAAAAGTCAGCATGTCGCGCATTTCGCCCCGAACTCCGAAAAATGTGATTGCTACCTGTATGGTGGTGTGGCGCCTTGCAAAATCTTGCTGACATTGTTGTTTGTGTAGGGTGGTGGTGTTTGCATGATCTTTTTTCTGAGTGTCATAAGCAGTGTGGGAGGAGGGGGGTGCTCACATTTTTTTGCAGGTTGTGGGTATTTTTTCGTAGGATATTGCTAGATATAATATTAATAAATAATTATGTGCTTCAGACCTTTTAACTACTGTGATCAAGACTAAAATTCTGTATAGTTAGGCAAAATAAAATGGTATAAATATTATTATCTTAAATTCTAGTTGGTAGTTTAGATAATGTAATTCATAATTTTAGTAATACTTATTACACTTATTACTACAATATTTTTTAACAGTGTACAAATTTGGAATAAATTTTGAAGTTGTTTATGTTTTTCATGTGTAATTAATTGTATGTTTGTAAAGAACTCATTGTTTTTTTTTAAACTTTTACATTGCCTTACTACAAAACTAAAAATGTAGGGTAATACGACGCGAATACTGATTTTATATATGATATCTTATAGCCTAAACATACATTGGTAATGGCAACTGGTGATCATCATCTTTTATTTTTATCAATATACTTGACTAGGCTTATGGTATCATTGTCTTTTGTAGGCAAAAAAACGAAATCATATTCAGAAACAAAATTTATCTGAACAAACAATAAAATCTATTGGGAAATAAATAAGACTAACAGGTACATAGATAGGTATTCTCATTTAGGATGTTCTACTGTCATGCTGGAACAAATTGGGATTGAAAACTACTGGTCCTTTTCTGTAACCCACTTCGTGAACATTATGCCAGTTGTAAAAAGAAAAATCTGGGAAAAAGAATTTGATTTCCCTCTCTGCTGATAGTTCTGAATCTGAAAATGTGATACAGTCATATGTTAAAATATGAGGTTCGGTTTGGCCATATACCCCCTTACTAATAAAAATCTTACATTACAGCGGATAACCAATACAACATTGCTATCTTTGTCTGATAAATTGGAAAAGTCACTTGACAGACAAAGACAGCAACTTTGCTGCCTTTGTTAAGTTATCTTATATAGTAAGTAGTTACTATATAGTTAAGTTATCCGTTGTGTAAACATTTTTATTAGTAAGGGGACCAATATACTACTATTATAAAGAAGAAATGTTAGTTTATTTGCATTGAATAGAGTCTGCAACTGGCCTGATTTTACGAAACTTGCCACAGATATACACTAGATTATGGCGAAAAAATGTACGGCTTTTCGGGATTTGCAGGCAACATTGTGTGTATATAAAAATTTTAGGTTCCATTCAAAGCATATTTATGAAATGATATCTAAAAAATTGAAGTACAGAAAATATATACCTGAGCCATGTGCTACATTCCTTGTATCAGAGAGCCCGAACATGCTCCTCAAACAGAAAGGGTCTTCATATTGTGCTTTAAACACCTTTGTAGGCCCTAAGATCTGCCTCCACAGTTCTATTGCGTTAGCATGGCCAATGATGTGCAGGTCTATTTTTCCACTAAAACAAATTTATATTTAAGGTTTAAATTTAAATGATAGCAGTTGTAAACACAGTTGGGGTATGGACACTTCACTTACCTAGCCATAAAAGTGACCAATCTATTAAAAAAGAATTTGCCCATATGTTCTTTATAGAACTTTCCTGCGTTTTCCACATCTAACGAAATACGTTTCGTTTTGACCACAATGAAACTATTTTTTATAACATTTCTAATGTATGATAATGCTACAGGGTTCTTCACAACATGAGGTTTTATAATAGCCAATGTTAATTGTAATTTTGTCATTTTTTAATTTAAGAGGGTTCCTTGTTCTGATTGTGTTATCAATAAACGAAATACGTTTCTATAGATCCTTTTTCTTTTAATATATTCATGATAATTGCCAATTTTCAGTTTGTTTTCAGTTTTCAGAAACAAAAACTAAAACTGTACTAATTCTTGTCACTCCCTTTTTTTTTATTATATAAATATATGGAGTCGGCTTAAAACCATTTGCCAGTGTCAAGTTAAAAAGGCGAGGAATAGAATTTTCATTTTAATTTTCAATACCGTATTCCTAAATCGTCAAGTTTAAAGTCTAGTCAAAGTCAAAATAAATAGTCAATGCAGGCAATGAGTCCAGTCAGTCGATCATAGATGATAAGTAACACTACTGAAGCAGTCGATTCAGTAAAGTGGTAGAAGCTTTACCTACTGAAAGTTCCTAGGGAGTTTTGGAGGAACACAAAATAGCACGTTTTAGAAGTTGTACCACTTGCCCATACTTGTACACGTTAACGAATATTTAATGGTTAATATTCTACAAATATTACACATTAAGAACCGAGATAACATAAATTTATGAAATATTACAAATTCCACAACGTCACCCATTGAACTCCCAGCAAAACTTTCAGTAGTAGAGAATGGCTAGCGAAAGATGAGACTGGAAAAAGGCGGCAAATTAAAAAAAAAAATTAAGTAAACAACAACAATAAACTTCATTTTATTGAAATGGGTTGTTCCTAACAAAATATAATATTATTGTCATAAATAATCAAGTATCAAAACTATAATTCCGACTATAGACAAGGTCGCCATACGTAGATTTTTTTAATTTGCCGCCTTTTTCCAGTCTCATCTTTCGCTAGCCAGACTCTAGTACTTATTATCTACGGGCAAAACTCTTCAAATTCTTCAAAACCTCCAAAACATTGAATTTGACGGCTCACTGAATTTGGCCCCACTTTTTTGATTTTTGATTTTTTTTTATTTTTAATTAACTATTTGTTCGTCGTTTGTTCGTTATTGTTCGAATGTAAAAATTATTTGTTCGTTCTTTGTTTGTGTTGTCGAATAATTTATAATTAATTAAACAAATGTTTACTCTTAAGTTCGCCCCCCTCACTAGAAATCTTCATTTTTGTAGCTCAAATTAATTAATTGTGATTAATTATCGTTTGTTCGACCACTATTGATTATTGTTCGATCATAAAAACAATTAAATCCTTAATTATTAATTATTTTTAATTCAATAAACAGCCATCACACTACGACTGCTCTGCGCATGCGCTTGTGGTCTCAGTCAGCTTACTATAGCCGTATTTACTGTTTTTTTTTAACGGCGGTTTTAATAAATAATTGCGGTCTTAATAAATCACGCACGGAGGCTGGATAGATCTATCCAGCTTGACTGAAATGAAATTAAATATTGACACTTCTAGTCGTGTGACCGGAGAGTTTAGTGCATTCGCTGAATCCTTGGGCTAGATCACACATTTCAGTATCATCCGAGAACTTTGTGTAGTATTCAATGGCTAAATTGAAATAGCTAGTGTTCTGAAGTTTCCTTGACTCAAATAAATATTAAATAAATTTAAATTATAATAAGCAGGCTATTTGAATAATTTAAATTTGAAACTTCAAAAACAAGGACAGTTAGTAAATGATTTGGACAGCCATTTGAAAGCGTTTCAGATCAAACTACGCTTGTGGGAGTCACAGATGCTGTCTGGTAACAGTTACCATTTCAACACGCTCTCTGCGTATGAAAATATTGCTTATGCTCAATATGCTGAAGAACTCATGTTACTGTCGGAACAATTTTCGAATAGATTTAGCGACTTCAAAAACATGGAAGACTGATTCAGTTTATTTGCTACTCCTACAAAATGTAATGTACAAAATGCTCCAATACACTTACAAATGGAGTTGATCGAGATTCAAGAAATCTCATTCCTAAAATCCAAATTTGAAGACGTAGAGTTGTGCGATTTCTACAAAAAATACCTAGAAAAAGACAATTTTCCGCAGTTTAGAAAATTCGCAAGAAGATTGATTTGTGCGTTTGGCAGTAGTTATAAATGCGAACAGTTCTTTTCATCGATAAAAGTTAATAAATCAACACATCGTACAAGACTGACTGACGATATTTTGGAAAATTCTTGACGTGTTTGGATCAGTGGAATTAATCCAAATATCGATGGATTACTTTCCCAAATTCAAGCTCAAGTGTCTCATTGATTTCGGTGTATTTAACTTTCGTAGTTTGTAACAATTGCAAATTTAACTTAATTATAATGTACAATTTTTTTTTAATTTCATTTTGTTATTTTAATAAATTGTACTATAATAACATTGTCGTATTATTTCATGTCTAAGATCTATCGCAAAAGTCTCGTTCAACGTCCGGTCTATAATTGAATCAACCACTTTTATTGACAGTCTGATCAATTACAAAGTTTAGTTATATCGAGTTTTAAATGCACAAACTATCATTAATTACTAACACTTGTAATAATGGCGGGAACAGACAAGTTTCTTGGCGGTGGCTATCTTTTCCAAATTCCCCGAATAGAATGGATCCCAATTTGTTAACTTCATCTAAATATAGCCCGGAAAACCCGCCAATTCCGAGAACCATGTCCAAGCTTTTGCTTGCCTTCCATCAATCATCATTATCAGACTTAACACTGTGTACCACAATAACTTAAGTTAACTTAACAAAATCTTTCAAATCTGATTTGCTAAAGTGAACAGGTTTGCCAACATATCAAAACTAATAACGCACAAGCTTCTGCTTGCGTTCCGCCAATCACAAAAGACTTAACACTATCTACCAACATAACATAACAAATCTTTCGAATCTAATTTGCTACAGTGAACAAGCTTGCGAACATGGCAAAACTAATAAAAGAAAGTTTGCTATATTCCCTTTGGCGCTTTACAATAACATACGGCGCCATCTCTTAGCGGGATCGTGAATAAACTAAAATAGAGGTTTACGGAATAATGGTAATATGGTGTAAATCGCGGACAACAGATGGCGCCACACATCTCGATTCGACATATTTATTAAAATGGTCACTATAGTGTTAAATAATAGGTCTTTACCTATGAAATTGCCGTTCTGCAGTACTGGCCATTTCAAATCAAAATAATTTTTGTTTGGCTAAGAATTCTAATTGCAAATCAATTTTATTTAAAAAACATGGAATTCTTTTTCCAAAAGTAGTCATTTGTTTATTGATTAGTGTTACATTTTCATCGCATTTCAATCTTTTTCGTCATCATGGATACGTCAAAAATTCGAGTAATTATGGAATATGAGTACCGCCGTGGCAGCAACGCGGCACAAGCGGCACGCAACATCAACGACGTTTACGGAGCTAACACTACAAACCAACGCACCACCTGTTATTGGTTTGCCCGCTTCCGTTCTGGAAATTTCGACCTGAAAAATGAACCTCGCGATCGTCCGAAGACTTTGGTCGACAATAACGAATTAAAGGCGATTGTGGAAGCTGATGATACACAATCTACAGCTGAATTAGCAACAGCTTTCGACGTTAGCGTCAAAACAATATTGGTCCATTTGCGTCATCTTGGCAAGGTAAAAAAGACAAATGGGTGCCCCACGAACTCAATGATCGCCAGCGCGAAGTATGCGTCGAGACGTGCATTTCACTGCTCAACAGACACACAAATGAAGGAATTTTGAACCGCATTGTTACCTGCGATGAAAAATGGATTCTGTTTGATAACCGTTAACGCTCAGCAAGTTGGTTTGATCTTGATTCAGCACCTAAACAATGCCCTAAACGAAAACTTACCCCTAGAAAAGTGAATGATGTGTACTGTGAAGAACTGAACACAATGATGGAGAAGCTGGCACATCTCCAATCAGCATTGGACAACGCGCGACCTCATACTGCACAGCAGACGGTCTCCAAGTTGCAAGAACTGGGGTTGGAAGCTCTCAGTCATCCGCCCTACTCACCAGACCTTGCGCCTACAGACTACTACTTTTTCCAGAATTTGGATAACTTCTTGGCGGGAAAAAATTCAATACCCGAGAGGCAGTACAAAATGCCTTTAAAGAATTTGTTGCCTCCCGTCCAGCTGATTTCTTTAAGGAGGGCATCAATAAACTGCCACTGCGTTGGCAAAGATGCATTGATTGCATGCGTGATTACTTCGATTAATACGAATAAAAAATACATGAAAAAAATTCGTTTAAATTTTTTCATACAAAACGCCAATTTCCTACCTAATATATAAAAAAAAACATCGAGAGACGATTAGACAGATTCAATTAAAATGTGTTTTATTAATCAAAAACTCAAGAATATCGTTAATGATAATTATTGTTATTTAATAATAACTAAGTATATAAAATTAAATTCTGTTATTATTAAAAAATAAATGACGGTGTAAACCGTAAGACGGTGTGACCTGTAAATAAAACACAAATTAGAATAATAAGAATAAGAAACATTTATTTGCAGCTCTACTAAAAACTAAAAATAATAATTAAGCATATATTTAATACAGTAAGAAAAATACATAAATGAAAAACGTCCTAAACTAAAATAGCGTAGGTAGCCGCAAATTGGATCAAGCTCGGCATTGCTGGCACACGTAGGTATGTCCAGCACCGGTCTTCCGCTTGACCCATTCCGTGACCTCACAGAGGTTAAAAGTGTTCCGTGCCTCACAGCCGTCCAAACGCTTGCACACTACTTTAAACAAAAATAATATTATTAAAAAAAAAACAATAAATCTGTAACAAGTGTCAAATGTCTTGATTCATGACCAAAATCGCAATTATAAATTTAAATTGTACATAATATAAGAATTTTAGTCTTTAATTATTTTAAAATAAATGTGAAAGAAAATAATTTATGAAAACAAATAATTAAGGATGCCAATCGAATCAGTAAATTTTTTAATACAGGAAGCAAAGTGCAAAACAAGTAACCTGAAACATACACCTATAATACACTTATATCATGTCGCAAGCTTTCCTGTGCTTTCTGTTCGCGTAAAATAAATTGTCGGAGTTGCTTTTTAAATTAGATTTAGATTTCTAATCGGCGGCGGTATGTTATTCCAGCATTTGGATGCCGAATAACGAAAGCTGCCCCTGAACGACGCTGTATGATGTTTTTCGATGGCTAGCTGGACAGAACATTGCCTTTACCCACAAGACCTAAGGCTAGCAATTCTTGATCATATCATATAGATATCTAGGCTCCCTATATTTTAATACGTCAAACAAAAGACAAGCAAGATGAAGTTTTCACCGATGCTTCATTTTCAACATAAAATGCTCATTCAAGAAGGGGGCCAACTGGCTTCTAGGTGGGATATCAAAACAGTAACGGGCACAGGCATTCTGAACTCTTTGTATGGGCTTTTTAGTTCCAGATGTTAAACCTGGGCCAAAAACAACATCTGTATAGTTCAACTTTGACAGCACCAAAGACTACAAGACGAACACGCATTTCCACTGACAGAAACGGTCTCACTCTGTATAGTATCTTCAGTCTGTAAAAGGAGTTGTTATTGATATTTGATATTAAATACTTACCTTACTTGAAGCTTACTGATATGAGATGAGATGGCGCTAGTGTGCTCGATCTCGTCTTGTCTCTTTCCTTCTCGTACCCTCTCGCTCGCACAGCTACCTTGAGAACCCCACCAGGGCGACGCCACAAGCAGTGGCCTAATTTAATTTTAAATCATTGAGTCGAATATCACCAGGAAGTATTAAAAATGTAAGCTTCAAGGAAGGTAAGTATTTAATATGTGTTTTATTTACATGTAAAACACCGTCATTAAATTCTGTACGCATACTTGAAGCTTACTGATATGAGACCTGTTTGTCATTTCCTGGTGGGAAAAAAACGCCAATGTGAAGGCATATTATACATTAGAAGAGCTTAGAAAATAGGAATGTAAAAAATACCATACTAAGATCAATAGATTAATTAATAAAGTATAAATTAATTACAGAATAAAGTATAAGTAAATATAAAATCAGTTTGTAGGGCTAAATAATTGAACCAAACTTGTTGATTTACCTGTGCGAGATGACTTTACTTCTCTGCGATAAAAACGCGAGAAAGTATTACTTCATCGCCAGTTTCCTTTGGCCAATATTTGATCAAGAGGTAAATTATCAGCCCAGTTTTTAGACGCTACGGCAGAGCGAATACTTCCTGGAAGGGCAGTAATACCTGCTTCACGAAATACAGTTTTTACCCAACCAGCAATAACCGTTCTGGAGTCCGGCTTAGGGTTTCTTCTTAGATTAATGAAAAGATTATGTAAATTATATTCTTTCCGTTTTTATTTTAATAAACTAATGGTCCGCTTAACCCAAAGAAAACAGGATCTAAATTTCTGGAACTATTGTTTGAAAATATCTTCTATCCCGACTGTCTGTAGTTCGCACTATCAGTTTTAGATCCGTAAAGAGGCCAAAAACAAATCGAGTTTTCATTTACAGTGAAGTGTTCTGAATCAACCGCTAATAATGTCATAAAAGGAGCAAGGTTATCGATAATTTGATTTTCCAAATGCTTCAATAAATCGTCTATATCCCATACACTTGTTTTTCTAGAGACTGGTTTATTTGCAGCGATCGACTTAAGCATCATAAGCATCACAATCATATGATTTACCAGAACATGTGAAGATAATTTGCCCGCATCTTCAACACTGCACAATTTTGACACGACCGACTTGTGTACTAATATAGTATTTTAAGCTAGACCATCAATAAGATGAAGATCAGCTAAATATTTTGCCAGAACAGATCCCGACGGATGAGTGGTATTTTCTTTATTAGTGCGGCACCATCTGAGCCAGCGGTTCCACGCCACTTTGTAAGTTTTTAGTGTCGATGGACGCCAAGAGTTTTTTAGGAGATTAAGGTGGTTTATATTCCAGTCCTTTAGCTCCTCTGTCCACCCCCACATTTCCACACCTGCAATTCCATGTCTTGGGTTCCTGCTGGGGGATGACCTGTCGCAATGTCTATTAAATTCAGGTGTAGATTCTGTAAGGTGAACGGGGCTGCTACTGCTCGGGTTCTTAGGTCCGCCCTCCAAAATACTCGTTCCCATCTCGGGACTACCAACAGATAGAACCCTGTCGCCTTGTTCAAGTGCATGAGCACCTTGGGAACTAGATAAGGTGGCAAGAACACCCAAGCGAGGGGATAATTCGTTCGGGAGATCGCATCGTGATATATCGCCTCCTGATCAGTTTGATCCAGACTCATAATATAATTGGAAACTACTTTCGACGTTTCGCTTGCAAAGAGATCGATCATCGGTGTTCCGAATTTCTCGAACAGGTTCTCCGTGCAATAAGCCAGTAAATGCCATTCCGGAAGACTCAGATGTCGTGATAAATGATCTGCATGACTGTTGTACTTTCCCGGTAAGTGGTGTACCTGTAGTTCTGTGGTGTAAGTCTAAAAGGTGAAATATTTCTTTTGTCAACTGGAGCAACGGTAATGACCTGGTCCCCCCCTCGTTTTTTAAATAAGACAACAGTCTTGTTGTCGCACTGTAGGCGGACTGTGGATTTCTTTATCTTGTGACATAGACTTTGGAGTGCCTTTAACACCGCTAACATTTCTTTTTGGTTGCTGTGCAAATTTTGTTCTGGACCTGTCCACATTCCACTCAAAGATATTTTTTCCAATTGGGCTCCCCAGACTACGTCCGAGGCGTCCGTAGTTAAGAATTTTGTTGGAGATGAAAAATGAATTTGTGACGACAGGTCGCAATTGGCCAACCACCACTGCAGTTCCATTTCTACTGTGTTTGGCAACTGATGCACGGCAGTAAGCGGGCTCTTCATGGCAACGTTTAAGGATATGAGAGTGTCTCGAAAGTGTAGTCGTCCCCTCGGAATCACAAACCGAGCAAAATTGAGGAGTCCGACAAGACTTTGCAACTCTTTTAGGTGTATTTTTTGAGTTTGAAGGATTAAGGAAATCTTTCTTTTTAGATTTATCACCTTCTCTAACGGAAGAGGATTTTACATTGCGCCATGGGTCCCATTGAAAACCCAGAAAGGTCAGACATTTGGACGGAGTCAGCGTTGACTTTTCGAAATTGATTTGAAGGCCCAGATATTGAAGTCTTTCCACTACAATTTGGATATGTGATTTTAGTATATTATGTTAATTTTGATTGACCACCAAGAAATCATCTAGGTATACTATGACGCGTATACCCTGTTCCCTTAGAATTTGAGCAATCCAGTTGCTTAAACAGGCAAAGACCCTTGGGGTCGTGCTGAGGCGAAAGGAAAGACATGTCATTTGAAGAATTTCCTTGTCGTAAATCAGGCGTAGAAATCGTCTGTGAGAACCAGCGATTGGTAGATTGAAGTAGGCCTGGGACAAATCCACTTTGCACAACCAATCGTTCGGTTGTAGGAAGTCTGGGACCCTGTTCGCATTTATTAACCTGAATGGTTCGGTTAGTACATATTCGTTCAACTTGCTCAAGTTGAACACTGGACGGTGCGAGCCGTCTTGTTTCGGAACGAGAAACATGCTCGAAATGAAGCTGGGGGAAGATTGAACTACTTCGAGAACTTTCTCGTCCTTCATCTTTTGAATTGCCTTTGACATTGCTTCGCACTTTCTTGTCACTAGGCAGGTGCGTGTCATGTCGGGGAGGCGAAGAGGAGGTTTCTTGTAAAAGGGTATGCGATAACCTTTTACTATTTTTAAAAGAAAAAGTGGTGCCTTCAACGCCCTCCAATGACTGTGATACGCACAAAGTCGGCCCGCTTGGAATCTCGAGTCAGAATCTTCTTCTCTTACCTGAGTTGGATTCTCTATTAATAGGCCGTTTACTATTGTCCTTCTCATGCTCAAGCCGTACCGCTGGCTGCCGGTCGACTCGTTGTCGAAAGGAACTACGGTTAGCTTTATTGCTACGCCATGCGTTAGAGTTTTCGTGAGAACCCTGCGAGGGATAACTTGTGTACCTTCCCTGCGAGGGTTGGTAATTCTGTAACGGTCGTGTGTGTTGAAAGCCACAGCAACCTTGAGATGTGC
The DNA here is from genome assembly GCA_037179445.1 of Phengaris alcon alcon. Taxonomy (NCBI): domain Eukaryota; kingdom Metazoa; phylum Arthropoda; class Insecta; order Lepidoptera; family Lycaenidae; genus Phengaris; species Phengaris alcon. The sequence continues at coordinate 11,892,860 of JAYRCH010000021.1, read as the reverse complement.
CCTGCGAGGGCGCATGACTATTTCCTTGCGGGGGATGATTAGAGCCACTATTAACTACCTGCGAGGTAGTTCCAAAACTTTTTAGTTTTATCAAAGGCATAAAAGCTTTCTTAACGCCACCTGCCTTATCAAGAACTCCCGATAGCAATTCAGAATTAAAAAAGTTTTTATTTGAAGGAGGGATTTTGCGTAAATATGATTTGGTTAGTGGATCACGTGCATATTTTATGATCCCATCTCGGCGCATCTGTATCACCTCAGCTCTGTGACCACAAACGAGCTGTAAGAGGTTGGCAGAAACAGACGCATAATCGCCGCTTGTAAATAATTCCTTAACCTTCGTATGCAAATAGTCGGCATTTAGTTTTACCTCATCTTTAGCCCAAGATAAAAGTAAGTTTAGAGTCTGTTGCAGAGCATCGCGCTGTTTTAGCAAACAAAAGGTAATAGCGGCGTAAGCTTTATCTGCGTAAGCTAAATGACGTAGACTATCATAAGCTTTAATCTCATCGTTAGCTTCTAAATCAGTAAAACCTGGCGTATGATTATACCGCTTTTGCACTTCTGCATAGCGAACTTCGCTCCATTCATCTTTATCAAAATGTTGAATTTGTTGCAGCAAATTAAGAAACTTTTCAGGTGCCTTTGGTACCGAAGGCTCCTTTAATTAAACTTCAATATCAAAATTAAAATCTAACTTGGCATTTCCATGCTGAAAACGAAACCTAATATTAGGATTCCATGCAAAAAGCTTGAAAATGTAAGATATGAACGACAAACAAAAGTATTCCTTGACGGTAGTTAAAAATATTTGAAAACCATAGAAAGATTTGTGTTTTACTAAAAATACGTACTTAAAGCTAAAAAGCACGAACGTAAAAAGCATTACCACTATGCATTATATTATAAATAGTTCTAATTATAAAGAAATATAAAAAATAAGTACAAAAAAGTCTATCTGAAGGTAGATAAAAATTTCTAGAAAAGTAGTAAAATTTTCTAAATTTTCTTATAAAATTACTGAATTCCCTTAAAGGGTAGCGTATATAACTTAATTATTATAGATTCTATAAAACTAATGATCTATTTATAGAAATATTTTCAATACGAACGGTAAAACCGTTAGTTAGTTGTATTCACTTTGTAAGGAAAATAAAAATGAGCACTTACATGAAGAGCTGCTATATCAGGCTCACACTTATAAAATAGAATAAAAACTTAAGCACTTATCACAACATTAACTGTTGGTAAGTGCAGACGGGTCGAAAATTCAGACGCCAATGATTTGAAATTAAATTAGGCCACTGCTTGTGGCGTCGCCATGGTGGGGTTCTCAAGGTAGCTGTGCGAGCGAGAGGGTACGAGAAGGAAAGAGACAAGACGAGGTCGAGCACGCTAGCGCCATCTCATCTCATATCAGTAAGCTTCAAGTATGCGTACAGTATTTAATAAGACAGATTTTTAAATAATCTTGAGTTTTTTTTTTCATATATATTATGGCTTAGTAGCTGCCTACCAACTTTTAAGGAGCAAATAGGATTTAGCTACTTCTAGCACCTTTTGTGAGGAAAAAATTTTGCCAATCTAGCAACTTTTTGCCACATGTCTAGCAACTTTCTAGTGGGGGCTGTTGGCAACACTGGTTTTAAAAAAACACAAAGTCAAAACAAATGCAGCGTTCGTGTTGATTTGATGCGATCGAAAATTTAATTATTGTACTAACATTATTATTAGAAAATATATTTAAAATGCCCGAAATTGAAATAAAACGCAAAGGCGAAGAGTATTCGGTAGTTCCTGCAAAGAAAACTCGCCATGAAATCTCAGTTGTGGGCACAAGAGAAAAGGCCGTAGTAACCTCCTCAGTAAGTACCTATTAAAATAATAAGAAAATAATGTTTATATTGAATACTAGCTGGTAACTTCGAGCGTAGAACTTTTAATGGAAACGGAACCCTATTTTTGTAAACAGAAACCTAAAATAAAAGTTAACTCTAGTCTCCCTGATAAAAGTAGTCTTAAGTTTCTCCTTAAGTAGCCTTAAGTTACTCCTTATATAGCCTTAAGTTACTATAACATCAGCTATCTACCAGATAAAGTTTGGTAAAATTGGTTCAGAAATTAGCTAGAACAATCACAGACAGATAAAACTTGAAAAAAAAACGATTTTTAGGTGTAGGGACTATTATTTATATTATGCATTAATTGCAAAGCTGTTAATTTTAAATTACAAACGGATACTTTAATTATTTATTTGTATAGATGATGAGTTGAAACACCATGTTTCAGGTCCCTCGGACATCAAATTTGTATGCTCCGATTATGCTGTTGGAAGGCCACCAAGGGGAGGTATTCACTGCTAAGTTCCACCCTGAAGGAAAACACTTGGCTTCTGCGGGATTTGATAGACAAATATGTATGTTTCTTACGCAATAATGGTTGCTGTTTACAGTCTGTTAAGAGTTATTTTACCTTGGAGTTGCTGTAGCAGATAAAATTACTCTGAATTGACTCTATGTATTAACGGAACATCTACTCTGACACTCTGAACTCTTATTAAAAGAGAAGCAATGTTAACATACCAAAAGAGATATTCAGAACAGAGTGCCCAAAAAAAAAGTTTAACTATTACCTGCTACAGCTCGTAACAAATTTGTGTTGGACAATTTAGAGAGCAGGTCTACAAAAATAGCTTGAAATATCAAGTATAGAATTTCAATTAGAAGTCCAGTGTGGAAGTCAAGGGATTTTTCGTAATTTTAGCTGTCTCGAGTCTCAACCCGAAAGACTTGAGACAACTAATGCCAATTGCAGAAGAACTGTATTGTAGGCTTTTCATAAATATCCCTAGTATCGGAACAGACGTGGAAATAACAGGCGCTTAACCTAGTACCAGTAGCTCTCAACTAAACAACGAGACTAAATCAAATAGAACAAGCAATAAAAATGTCCAAGAAAAGTTTTCCCCACTTTCAGTTGTTTGAAGCAACCAGAAAAACATGGGAAAAACACAACCGGTGATTTGTAACCTGTCTCATGTCCCGGGACTTTGAAATTATCAGGAATTCCCAAACCCTAATTTCAATAGTTGAATTTTCATATAACAATTAACTTAATGTGGGCATTTTAAACCTGCTGGTAATCTAAAGTCACAACATTTATACAACAACTATAACAATTTCAGTTCTATGGAATGTGTACGGTCAGTGCGAGAATGTCATGGTGATGAAGGGTCACACGGGCCCCATCATGGAGCTGTGCTTCTCCCCGGACGGCTCGCATATGTACACTTGCGCCACCGACACCACTGTTGCGGTGTGGGACGTCCCCACGGGCACACGGATCAAGAAACTGAAGGGGCACGCTAACTTTGTTAATTCAGTCTCAGGTATGTAATATTTTAAAATTGAGCTTATTGTTATTATTAACAAAGTGAACAATAAAGCTCTAACCTATTGATATTTAAAAGAAGAATATTACGTAATTGTATGACAGCCAAACTTTTTGTATAAATGATATGATGAATGAAATGATATGAATGAAAATTTTTATTATTTTCTTGTGGCAATACATTATGTATTGTCTATACCTACTAATAATAAAGAGGTAAAATGTGACTATGTTTATTATACTTCTTGAGATTCTATGAAAAAGATCAAGGGTCTAATTTCTCGATCTACTGAACCGATTAAAAAAAATCTTTTACTAATAGAAAGCTACATTATGTGCCATATGTTAACCTGTCCGTGATATTCGCAATTTCGCAAAAAATTTAATATATTTGCAAAATAAATCGGAGAAAGAAAAGTCGAACGAAAACGTTTTTTAGCTGCCCTAAAAATGAGAGATTCAGTTCTAGAGAGCTTTAGAGAAGTTTTGAGAGAAGTTTGAGAGCCTTAATGCCTACAAATAAAGCGACAGCATATTATGTATAACTTTTATATGTATTTAAGTCACAAAAAGCAGAATTTGATATTTAAAAAAAAAAAAAATTACGTGATGCTTAGTCGTATTATCAACAATAATAGTATTATGATGAAGATCAGCTGTAAACTATCCAATGACATTATTTTCAGGTGCAAGAAGAGGTCCTGAACTGCTAGTATCAGCATCAGATGACAACACCATAAAGCTATGGGACGCCAGGAAACGAAATCCCATAGCTTCCTTCGACAGCACATTCCCAGTCACATCGGTTCTCTTCAACGACACAGCCGAGAAAGTTATTTCCGGTGGCATTGATAATGTGATAAAAGTGTGGGACATTAGAAACAATAAACAAGAGTACAAGATTAAAGGCCACACTGACACCATCACCGGTCAGTTACTTTATTTTAGGATGAATGGCTAAATACTCAAGAATAAAATTTATAGATAATATTTATTCGCTTGAATTGGGTACTATAAGGGAATCTAATTCTCATAATTTACTTGTATTATAATGACGATATCGAAATACGATATGCAGTCACAATAATAATAATATGTCAATTTGATATCATATTATTATAATATGAAAGAATTAAATTCCTTGATAGTACAGTATTAGTTATTGCTTTTATTAATCTTGCCCGTGTTTACAATTTTAATTAGTGTGTGTTGCAGTTCACCATGCGGTTCGTCCACACATGTGCTACTTGTTGTCATCAATGTTGTAGAACACAATGAAAGTCAATTATATTCTCGCCAAGTCATAAATTAGCCATTTTTCTCTGAAAGCTTCTCGAAAAATCCGCGTCACTGCCAGCACTAAGGGGCTACAAATACTTTGAGTAACAAAACATAAAAATTGTTATTTATCATCAAAACGAATATATAATTCAAATTTGAAGTGAATAAGATTGTCAAAAAAATTACATAGTAGGTTTTTTAAATATATTATTACTTTTTACGTTCTGAAAATAAAAATATTTGTACTCTAAGTGCGCTAGCGGTAACGCGATTTTTTATAAGCTTCAGAGGAAACTGGCTATTTGGCGAGGCGAATTAACGCGATATTAAGCCAATGCACATACATAATGTGATGATGGTAAAGTAGTTTCTATTTTACCATGTTGTAACAATGCTGTCGAGGGTCGGAAAACTCATCCGCACGCAACTAAAATTGAACAGCTTGATTTAGCGATTTCACGTTTTTGTTTGTTCACTTTCAATACGTTTCTAAATAGATTGGATAGTTCTGACTTACGACTAAACCTGACAATACTACAGGCATGGCCCTCTCCTACGACGGCTCGTATCTGGTGTCCAACGCCATGGACAACACTCTCCGCATTTGGGACGTGCGGCCGTTCGCGCCGCCGGAGCGCTGCGTCAAACTGCTGACCGGCCACCATCACAACTTCGAGAGGAATTTGCTCCGGTGCGCATGGTCGCCAGACGGATCGAAGGTGATGATGGTTGTAGTTTGTTTACAGCGGGAGTTTCCGACCAGTGGGACGCGCCTCCCTAGGGAGGTATAGAGAGTATCGAGGGGAGCAAACCACAAATTCATCGTAGGTATTTTTTTTATCAAAAATCCTAGCTGACCCGGCAAACGTTGTTTTGTCATTGTATGTATTTTTTAATGCCACATGTATAATGTTGAATAAAAAAAAATCTATTTAGGGGTGGGTCACCCTTATCATTTAGGGGTTGAAAAAATAAATTACGACCGATTCTCAGACCTACCGAATATGCAAAAAAAAATCATTAGAATCGGCAAGCCATTTCGGATGAGTGTGTCCCCCGAGAACACTGACACGAGAATTTTATATATTAGATAAATCGGCGCCTCGACACTCGACACTCGACAGTCGCTATTACGAGTACGTAGACAAGTTTTGGCAAGTTACAATATTTATTTCCACACAAAAAGAGATTTGTATGGAAATAAATAATAGGCTACTTGACCATGTTTTTATTTATGTCCTAAACGCTTCATAATTGTTTCATTACACACAAAAAAATAATCATTATTTTGAAACCTAAAACCCTACAAATAAAATTTAAAAAATACACTTTTTAAAAACTGCCGAAAACACTATTCGCCATGTTGGTTGATTTAATATCTGTGCTGTGACGTCTACTAGTACTATTTAACAAAATTGGGAAGGTGAAAATGCTTGAAAGATACCTCATGAATTGAGCTCCAATCAAACCGACAAACGCGCGTCGACTGCTGCGTTACATTACTCAACCGGCACAATAATGAACGCAACACAACGAAGCAATCGACGAAACCTTTCAAGATTTTTCACCTTCCTAATTAGCTTCCAGTGGATTAAAACAGTTTTATCACTACGCAGCCTGCACCTAACTCGGACGTGGTTTGCGATGGATCCGCTTCCACAATAGTCAAAGTTGATAATGAAGAATTGATTCTTCATTATCAACTTTGGTCTCCGGCCGTCCACGGGCCTTGTTCTGCAAGCAAGGGCGTACCCAGGATTTCAGCTGGGGGGGGAGCTCATACCTGTTTCGAGAAGATGGTCGGTCTGGTATATGCAAAATTGACGTTTATTTTATCTTCTGGTGGGGGGGGGGGAGGGGGGAGCTGCCCCTACCTGGGTACGCCCATGTCTGCAAGTCGAAATTTACAGAACGAAAACGTTGGAACCAAAAACGCACTATGTCTTCTGTTGCGACACCGCCGACATGCACATCATTAATCCTTCGAGTCGTTTCTGCAGCCCTGGTGCCACCGTGGAACACGTACTCGAAAACAATACGATATTTCAAGTTTCCCATTTTGTAAACAGAGTGACCCAAAGAAAAAACCAAAAGAGTAAAAAAACAAATTAATTACGGTTTTCGAAACACAAATACATGAGTAAATAGCTGTATAAATTTGAAATTGTATTTCCTAACCAAAGAAGATATATTTGAGATCAAAGTGGCCAGCCCGACAAAACGCCAATTTCAGATGTAAGGACCTAGAATTTTTTTAAACGTCCACCTACATAAATTGACTAAAATGGTCTAAAATCGACATAAATTCTTACCAGTGCATACAACATCATATTGGCTTCCCTTATAAATATTACTTGTCTATAATATATAATTATTAAAATACAATATTTAAAAAACTATACAATAATTTGCGACCAATGTGCCAAAAAAAAATGTTCTAGGTATATAGCCGCTTACCATTCCGCTGATCTCATGCTCGGTCACTGATACTTACTGATTAGTTTATTATTAATACAAGATAATAACAAATTTTTCTCTTCTATTTCCAGGTGGCAGCGGGTTCGTCAGACCGCCTCGTCTACATCTGGGACACGACGTCCCGCCGCGTCATGTACGCGCTGCCAGGACACAACGGAGCCGTCACCGACGTGCACTTCCATCGCACGGAGCCGATCGTGCTGTCCGCCTCGTCCGATAAACAGATATACTTGGGCGAAATTGAGCACTAGTGAATACGACTACTGATAAGAAATATTGAGTTGTGAATCTTGTGTTAATCTGAGGTGTGAGAGGACATAATCATTCAGTAATATTCATTATTTTGGTTAATAAACTGTATCCACACAATCTTTCATCTCAAAAATAAAAAATAAACATTTTTAACTTGCAAATCATACATGGAATACATCACGTAAAACAGTTGTGTCCAGACAAAGGTTCTGACTTAGAATGTCTTCCAATTATGCAATACAATAGCAGACAGATAAATTACATAGCATGAGAAAGACAGGGATATAATGTTATAATACTGTCTTTACTCTTTGTCATTATCGGTGCGATATCCGATATCGGATTCGATATTGAAGAAAAGCACTTATGCCGAAGACATAAGAGGGTTCCCGGTCTATTATCAGTTTCCCGTAATGTGAAAACACTCGTGTGTAGTAATTTGAAAAATTAAGTTACTGCATATTGTAAATAAAAAGATATTTGCTAATTGTTTTATTTTACTGACCTATTTTTTTTTTATTATTATTGTGAGCTGGATACTGAGTCCTTTACTCAAAAAATAATACATATTATCAATAATTACTGACCTATATTTTGAAAGTGTTATAGTCTGAAAAATATAGTAAATAAAAATATGAAAAACAAGAAATTAAAAAATTTATGTCACGAAAATTTATTTACATATTTTTTAAAAATATAAATGCATGCATTTTGCATATAAGTACTTTTGTACAGATATTACAAGTTGTTTTGACATTAATTTCTTATCTGTACAGAAAATAATTATGTTTCAGGCATAAGCACTTAAATCTAACAAATTACATGCACAAAGCTCTCAGAGGTGGTAACTCTGGAATAAATCCTAATTTAAACTCTGCGTTTTCAAATGCTGCAATATCAGTTTTGGATAAGTCCTCTGTATTACTGTAAAGATTCTCATCACACAAGTCAAAACTGCTATTGGCACCACTAAATACATTAGTTGGTTTTGATATATGAAACATATTAGTAGGAGGAAGGGTTGCAGGATTAGGATTTAGACTAATTCGTGCATTGGAAACGTTTTGAGCGGCGCTGGCAAATAAGTTTGCCGCATTATTTTGCTGTGACACTGCACTGTAGTGTTGGGTCGGAGCAAAAACATTCTGATTGGCTTGCGCAAATACAGATCTTGGATTTGCAGTGAATGGATTTTGTGGCACATGAGCAGTTATCCGAGTGTTTGCTTGTGCAAATACATTCTGAGTAGCCTGAGCAAATATAGATCGAGCCTGGTTTTCATTTAATGAGTTTGGCTGGTGTCCTAGACGGTCAAATACGGACGGTCTGCTGGCAGGGTTTTGGCCGAATACTGACGGAACATTGCTTTGGACAGCGTTACGAAATAGCGACGACGCACTGTTTCCACTTGCTTGATTAAAAAAGTTGTTTTGATTCGCCGTATTCTGTTGTGGTGCTGTAAGTGTCGTCAAAGATTTTTGTATGTTATTTTATCCTATGGCAAATATATGTATCTTGCAAGTATTATTTTTCAAGAGAGTATATTTACCTCGTCATAATTTGAGAACAGTAAAATTGCGAGGTAAATAGCGGTCTCTCGAAAATAGTAAGTACATTGGTTAAATTTACTTTTAAATTAAAATAAAACAAAATGTTTACACTTAGTGGACACCACTATGTTTCTAGGTATAACACTAGATAGTAAATTACAGTGGGGTCCTCTGTCCTCATATTGGTAATCTTGCAGATAGACGAAGTTCTGCAGCATATGCAGTCAGAAAAATTAGGGAAATTTCTGACGAAGATATGGCGCGACTAGTTTATTTTAGTTATTTTCATAGTAGAATGTCTTACGGCATTCATTTATGTGGAAATGCCACCGACATTACAATATTTGTGCTTCAAATGCGAGCAAAGTCAAAGTCAAAAGTTTTTATTCAAAATAGGTACCTATTTTTATACACTTTCTGAAAGTCGATCAACATGATGCCTACAACCGGTTCGGGAACTAGCCCAGCGTAAGAAACTCGAGCGGGGCCATCTTTTATCAAAAAGATGGAAAATTGCTCTTTTAAAAATATAAAAACGGATATATAACAATGTTACGACTAAAACTACATAACAAGATTACAATAATATATGTAATTTAGAAGTAGCCTTGCAGAGGGTCACCTGACACCTCATTCCCAAGGTGTGCTATCATTCATAAAATCATTAACTTTATAATAGGCTTTAGCACACAAACATTCTTTAACTACTTTTTTTAAATTATTGATTGAAAAATTTTGAACGCTTTCTGGGATCTTATTGTATAGGCGTATACACTGGCCTTTAAACCGATTCCTTACTTTACTAACTCTAGTCACTAGTACATCAAGCTTATGCTTATTTCGAGTATTTCTATTGTGGTTGTCACGTTTCTTTTTGAATAGGTTTAAATTTTTTTTAACATGTAAGTAATACATTTGATAGAACATACTGAGAAGCTACAGTTAAGATTCCAAAGCTACAGTTAAGATTCCAGCTACAGTTAAGATTGCAATACGTTCGATTTACAAAATGTCCTGCCTTGAAACTCGTGAGAGTTTAAAGAATTAGGAATTCTGACCGTCGCTTCTCAATACATTGTGGACAGTGTTGTGAACTTGTGTTAGAAAAAATTTAAGTATGTTCATAAAGCAATAATCACTGTATGAACACTAGATATAAACACAAACTAGATATACCGGTGATCAGACTAAGTTAGTAAATCTTTTAAAGGTCAGTGTATACCTAAACTAAAGAATCCAAGAAAACGTTTAAAATCTGTCTATTAATAAATTTAAAAAAGTAGTTAAAGAATGTTTGTGTGCTAAAGGTTATTTATTATAGGGTCAATGGTTTTATTGACGATCGCACACCATGGGAATAGGATGGCCACCTGCAAGGCTACTCCTATGTACTATTGTACTCGTATTCATAACATTGTTAAATAACTTTTTTATTCTAAAATAACAATTTTCCATCTTTTTGATAAAAAATGGCCCCGCGCGAGTTTCCTACGACGGTTCTTCTCGCCGGGCTGATTTCCGAACCGGTGGTAGGCATACCGACATTTCGAAAGTGTATGATAATACCAACTTCGAATATTTTTTTTGACTGACTATTAGATTGAAACTTACCCCGAGAATATGAATATTTCGAACCAAAAACATGGTCGAAGCGACAGTTATTACCGTACTTGCAACACCCTTGTTGAAAGTACTTGCAAATCACCATGCTTTCCGTTTGTCCTTTGATATTCCTGACAATAATAAACTACAAATCATATGTAGTATGGGTACCTACACATCCAAATAACTAGGTTTTTTTTTATTTTTTAATTATCATCTGTTGAGGCAACTTGACACAAGTGGCGTATAGCATAGATAATAAGTAGTACTACTGAAGGCGTATAGCATAGATGATAAGTAATACCATAGATGATAAGTAATACTACAGAAGGCGTATAGTTCACAGCATGGAGAATAGAGGTAAGGAGTACCATAGATGATAAGTAATACTACTGAAGAGGACTACAATCTCTCTAAGGGCGCTTTTAGTGTCACGCGGATTTGCTCACGCACGCGGGATTGGACCGCATGCGTAAAATTTCACGCTGCGGATCATACGCAGCATGAGTTTCAGTTTTCTACGGGCTGCGTAACGGTATAGACGTGTTCAAAAATGATCAATGTCAGAAGAATATCTGTCGCTTACATACTTTACAAACGACGAAACAAGAAGACAAGAGTACATGTTGATCCCTTTCTTGAAAATAGGCTTCTTGCTGGGGCGTTTGTTACACACTTTGGAAAACTACAAAATAATGAACGTAAATTTAAAAATTACTTTCGAATGTCCATTCGTTCTTTTGATGAACTGTTGTGTAAAATTGAGAATAAGCTACAAAAAAGCAGTTTACGAAGGATTACAATACAACCGATTGAGAGGCTCGCTATTACATTAAGGTAAGTTTAAAATTTTAAATATTTAATTTCCTGCTATGATTTAGTGGAAAGGGATTTGAACAGGTAGGATAAACGTACCAATCCCAAACCAGTAAAGGACTTTTTTGACTTCAAATTACTGTCATGTGTAAATTTACATGTGCAAAAAAAAAATTTTGTCATGTACTCTGGTCAACTGCAAAAATGTTAAACAAAAATCAAATCAATGATTTTTTCGGTAGTTGACCATCGTGGTCAACTATTGAGACATCATACAACACATGTTCTAGTAATTATCCAGTCTAAATAAACGGTATAATAATGATTTTTTGTTTGAAATATCGTAAAGTAACGCGTCATTGGTTATTAATTGTTGAAATTTCATAAAATAAGATTATTTCACTCATAAAATGTCACCATTAAAGTGGAATCATTCCTACCTTTCATCACACGCTACTTATTATAATATAGATAAAAGTTATAGGTTTGCACATGACAGTAATTTAAAGTCAAAAAAAGTCCTTAATTGGTTTGGGATTGGTACGTTCAACCTACATACACAATCCTTTTTTTTATCTGATAAAGTACACATGGCCACAGATCAAGTTACCCAAAACCAGCATAAATGGAACTCGCGCCTTGCGTATTATCATACTTAGGTAACCCGTCGGAGTCCCGCTTATACTGGATTTGAGTAACTTGATCTGTGCCGTGTGTACAACCGCACTCATATGACTAAACAAACAATTAGAGAGAAACTGGAGAAAAAAAGTTAATCGTACTCATTTTAATAAAAAGAGTTTTATTCATAAATTAAAAAATCAAATTTTACATCATTCATTTCTTTGTAAATTTGTATCCTGAGCGTTGACATTTCTTTCGCCTGTAGATGATGTTGTTGCTGGGGTATAAATTACGTCATAAGACGTGATATTAAACAAGCCGCTTTCAGTCGAAATAAGAGTTTCATTGTCATTCACTGCAGCAGAACTAATAGCATTGTCGTTAAGACTCGAAGTATCCTGGATTATACTATTGGTTTGGTAATCTTGATTTATCGGTGACAAACTGTCAAGCTCAGTAAAAGCACTAGAACTTGTTGTAGGTATGGGACTGTAGTATGCAGGTTGTGTTTGACTTTCCATTTCCATAACTATATTTAACACTTTTGTTCTGAACATTAGTTTTTGATATCTAGTGAATCTTTTTAATGAAGGCTGCAGAGACTGAAAGAAAGCCAAATCCTCACTTTCTAGCTCCAGTTGATTAGACTTTAAGCATTCTAATAACTGTGCCTCAAATTCAGATGGTGCTTGCTTTTTAGATTTTACTTGTTTTTGTTTTGATGTTGGGTGAGAACTTTCTTGACGTGAAGTATCTGGTTGCGTGGACTCATTACGTGTTTCTAAATTACGTTGTGATGTTAGTTGAGAACTTTCTTGACGTGAAGTACCTGGTTGCGTGGACTCATTAGGTGTTTCTAAATTACTTTGTTCAGACATTTCTTCACAGAGTGACTCTTCTCCAGCAGTTTCCGTTGTACTGTCTAAGAAAGTCAAAATGTCATAGTAAGAATATTTCTTCTTCTTCTTACTCCCAGAGCCGGATGGCTGATTTTTTTCAGATATCTTGTCTTTCTGGTAAGTGTCCCTTGCTGTTCGCCAGCGTTGTTGTATTTTCTTGTCTGAAATGACAAAATATAATAAGTAAGTGGCAAAAGTACACACAGTTTCAGATCAAGTTACCCAAAACCAGTACCAATAAACGGAACTTGCTAGGGCCTCGCCGGGCGGCGAGTCGTCTACGATAATAAACAACGCATGAGTCCTGTTTATACTGGTTTTGGGAAGCTTGATCTGTGGCCGTGTGTACAAATCTGATATTAGTTGGAAATTTAACTGCATTCGATTAAAGGCCCTCATTAATTCACACATGTTGTCAACTTTACACTGTCTCATGAAGCATTAGATAAATCAAGCAATATATATATACCTATACAGAGTGGAAAAATAAGGCCGCAGTTGAAGGAAAAGTACCCATAATATTGATGATGGCAAATTTTACTGAATGGAAATAATTCATTTTTTACAAAAATAATTAGAAATTCATTTAAGGATTTTTGGAAAAACACCGGATTGAATCGGGAAATTTGTTTATTTGTTACAGTAAAATTTGCCATCATCAAAATTAAGGTGAAAACTTCCGGAAGTCACTAGCGCTGTAAGTTTTTAATTGTTTTAACAAAAATTTTCTTTATTTGCATCTGTCAACCTTCATGAAGGAGGACTTCTGGCCGCAGGGTGTCGTGTTTCGGAAGTTCCGAGGGCGGCTGCCCGCTGACACCGTGCACACGTCGGCGACATTACGTGTGAAATAATTAAAATAGTTTTTGTATATAAAATAATATGTATGTTAGTCTGTAAGGTATATATCTATGGGCCTCTGTTTACATTACCATCTTGTAATGTAAATATTGCCTGAAATAAACGATATTTTATTATATTATATTATATATATTTATTAGATTCCTTTCATTTGCCGGAAATTTTACCATAGGGGTTAATTTATACAAAGAAGATTTCTTATAAAATATTTACAGCATAGTTATGTGTCTCAAATCTGCTAAAAGTGGCCACTTTTAGCAGATATGAGATACATAACTATACTTCGAACTTTTCATATGAAATCATAACTGCATAAATACCCCCCTATGATAACATTTTCGGCAAATCATAGAAATCTAACGTAGCTATAGTACTGTAGTTAAAACGAATTAAAAACTTCTAGCGCTAGCTACTTCCGTGCCCTTTCACCTTAAGGGTATTTATTTTTCTTCTGAAGTAAAATTCGAGCGGTGCATGCTGTCTTATGTCTGATGTCAGCATTATTAATATATTATGTTATCATATTATTAATATATTGTTTTTGTTTTCAGATATTTGGCAACTGGTAATACATTCACTGATCTACACTATTCCTATGTGATTGGAATTGCAACAATTAGCGAAATAGTAAGACAAGTTTGTTACATAATATGGATTGAACTAAAGTCTGAATGTATTCCACAGCTTAATGGGATCAAATGGAAAGAAATCGCAGAGGGATTTCTCACATATACAAATTTTCCTAATTGCTTGGGTGCTATTGATGGAAAACATATAAGAGTGATTCGGCCGCCGCACAGTGGATCACTATATTTTAATTATAAGAAATATTATTCTGTAGTGCTCCTCGCAATGTGTGATGCTGATTATAATTTTACATATATTAATGTCGGTACCAGTGGAAGCAACGCCGATTCAACCATCTTTAGAAGGAGTCAATTGTATACGAAACTGGAAAGTAACACGTTGGGTATCCCTGACCCGCAAGAGTTGCCTATTATTTGCCCCGAAGTAGCTTATCCATCTAGTGTAAGAGCAAAGTTGCCGTTCGTGATAGTGGGAGATGAGGCATTTGGTTTATCATCACATGTGATGCGGCCTTATGCTCGTGATAATTTACCTTACAAAAAGAAAATATTTAATTACCGTCTGTCCAGAGCTAGAAGGTACATAGAATGCACTTTTGGAATTATGTCAAATAAATTTAGAATATTTCACAGATCCATGACTGTCAAGTTAGATCTAGCACAATTAATAGTCAAGGCGGCATGTGTACTTCACAATTTCATAAGGAAACGGGATGGCTACATGGTCAGCCATACATTTGTCACAAATGGTTTTACGGGACCACTACCCAGGCAGCAGACTGAAAGTAGTAATACGTCGGCAAGTAATATCAGAGATATATTTGCAGATTACTTTATCAATGAAGGAAAAGTCTCCTGGCAACACCGATATATAATTAATTAACTAAACTCAAAAGGTTTTAGAAGGTTTTTGATGTTATTTGTGAATTAAATAATTATGCTTATATTAATAAAGTAATGATGCTTGTATAAATAAAATAATGAACCAAACACATACCCGCCACTTTTCTTTCCTCTTCGCTCAAATTTTCGTAGTTAGGTGCCAATTCCTTCAAAATATCTCTCCATGCAGCCTCCCTCGCGTCCCTGTTTTTGTATAATTCATTGCGTTTATCCCACAAAACGGGCCGCAGATGAACTTCAATGATTACTCGTTCTGTATCGATTTTCATTTCGGTAGTACAATACGGCGCGTGCGCCCCGCTCGACTCTAAAATGGGCACTGAAGTTGTAGGCAGCGCTTACGCATGCGGATACCCCGCACCGGGGTGACGCCCCGCACAGCGCCCCGCGTCCCGCGTGCGTTTATCACGCTTTACAATAGATACCTATATGAAATTGTTCTTTGCGGATGCTACGCATGCGGGCCAATCCCGCGTGCGTGAGCAAATCCGCGTGACACTAAAAGCGCCCTAAGGCAGAAAAGCTAAAAAGTGTCCGAGAAAAGTAATTAAATAATAGTTCCAAAACTGGCCATAATGGCGCTAGAGTGGCAAGGGTGTGTAATATGAAGTTAGCAATAAGGGCGCTTTTAGTGTCACGCGGATTTGCTCACGCACGCGGGATTGGCCCGCATGCGTAGCATCCGCAAAGAACAATTTCATATAGGTATCTATTGTAAAGCGTGATAAACGCACGCGGGACGCGGGGCGCTGTGCGGGGCGTCACCCCGGTGCGGGGTATCCGCATGCGTAAGCGCTGCCTACAACTTCAGTGCCCATTTTAGAGTCGAGCGGGGCGCACGCGCCGTATTGTACTACCGAAATGAAAATCGATACAGAACGAGTAATCATTGAAGTTCATCTGCGGCCCGTTTTGTGGGATAAACGCAATGAATTATACAAAAACAGGGACGCGAGGGAGGCTGCATGGAGAGATATTTTGAAGGAATTGGCACCTAACTACGAAAATTTGAGCGAAGAGGAAAGAAAAGTGGCGGGTATGTGTTTGGTTCATTATTTTATTTATACAAGCATCATTACTTTATTAATATAAGCATAATTATTTAATTCACAAATAACATCAAAAACCTTCTAAAACCTTTTGAGTTTAGTTAATTAATTATATATCGGTGTTGCCAGGAGACTTTTCCTTCATTGATAAAGTAATCTGCAAATATATCTCTGATATTACTTGCCGACGTATTACTACTTTCAGTCTGCTGCCTGGGTAGTGGTCCCGTAAAACCATTTGTGACAAATGTATGGCTGACCATGTAGCCATCCCGTTTCCTTATGAAATTGTGAAGTACACATGCCGCCTTGACTATTAATTGTGCTAGATCTAACTTGACAGTCATGGATCTGTGAAATATTCTAAATTTATTTGACATAATTCCAAAAGTGCATTCTATGTACCTTCTAGCTCTGGACAGACGGTAATTAAATATTTTCTTTTTGTAAGGTAAATTATCACGAGCATAAGGCCGCATCACATGTGATGATAAACCAAATGCCTCATCTCCCACTATCACGAACGGCAACTTTGCTCTTACACTAGATGGATAAGCTACTTCGGGGCAAATAATAGGCAACTCTTGCGGGTCAGGGATACCCAACGTGTTACTTTCCAGTTTCGTATACAATTGACTCCTTCTAAAGATGGTTGAATCGGCGTTGCTTCCACTGGTACCGACATTAATATATGTAAAATTATAATCAGCATCACACATTGCGAGGAGCACTACAGAATAATATTTCTTATAATTAAAATATAGTGATCCACTGTGCGGCGGCCGAATCACTCTTATATGTTTTCCATCAATAGCACCCAAGCAATTAGGAAAATTTGTATATGTGAGAAATCCCTCTGCGATTTCTTTCCATTTGATCCCATTAAGCTGTGGAATACATTCAGACTTTAGTTCAATCCATATTATGTAACAAACTTGTCTTACTATTTCGCTAATTGTTGCAATTCCAATCACATAGGAATAGTGTAGATCAGTGAATGTATTACCAGTTGCCAAATATCTGAAAACAAAAACAATATATTAATAATATGATAACATAATATATTAATAATGCTGACATCAGACATAAGACAGCATGCACCGCTCGAATTTTACTTCAGAAGAAAAATAAATACCCTTAAGGTGAAAGGGCACGGAAGTAGCTAGCGCTAGAAGTTTTTAATTCGTTTTAACTACAGTACTATAGCTACGTTAGATTTCTATGATTTGCCGAAAATGTTATCATAGGGGGGTATTTATGCAGTTATGATTTCATATGAAAAGTTCGAAGTATAGTTATGTATCTCATATCTGCTAAAAGTGGCCACTTTTAGCAGATTTGAGACACATAACTATGCTGTAAATATTTTATAAGAAATCTTCTTTGTATAAATTAACCCCTATGGTAAAATTTCCGGCAAATGAAAGGAATCTAATAAATATATATAATATAATATAATAAAATATCGTTTATTTCAGGCAATATTTACATTACAAGATGGTAATGTAAACAGAGGCCCATAGATATATACCTTACAGACTAACATACATATTATTTTATATACAAAAACTATTTTAATTATTTCACACGTAATGTCGCCGACGTGTGCACGGTGTCAGCGGGCAGCCGCCCTCGGAACTTCCGAAACACGACACCCTGCGGCCAGAAGTCCTCCTTCATGAAGGTTGACAGATGCAAATAAAGAAAATTTTTGTTAAAACAATTAAAAACTTACAGCGCTAGTGACTTCCGGAAGTTTTCACCTTAATTTTGATGATGGCAAATTTTACTGTAACAAATAAACAAATTTCCCGATTCAATCCGGTGTTTTTCCAAAAATCCTTAAATGAAGTTCTAATTATTTTTGTAAAAAATGAATTATTTCCATTCAGTAAAATTTGCCATCATCAATATTATGGGTACTTTTCCTTCAACTGCGGCCTTATTTTTCCACTCTGTATAGGTATATATATATTGCTTGATTTATCTAATGCTTCATGAGACAGTGTAAAGTTGACAACATGTGTGAATTAATGAGGGCCTTTAATCGAATGCAGTTAAATTTCCAACTAATATCAGATTTGTACACACGGCCACAGATCAAGCTTCCCAAAACCAGTATAAACAGGACTCATGCGTTGTTTATTATCGTAGACGACTCGCCGCCCGGCGAGGCCCTAGCAAGTTCCGTTTATTGGTACTGGTTTTGGGTAACTTGATCTGAAACTGTGTGTACTTTTGCCACTTACTTATTATATTTTGTCATTTCAGACAAGAAAATACAACAACGCTGGCGAACAGCAAGGGACACTTACCAGAAAGACAAGATATCTGAAAAAAATCAGCCATCCGGCTCTGGGAGTAAGAAGAAGAAGAAATATTCTTACTATGACATTTTGACTTTCTTAGACAGTACAACGGAAACTGCTGGAGAAGAGTCACTCTGTGAAGAAATGTCTGAACAAAGTAATTTAGAAACACCTAATGAGTCCACGCAACCAGGTACTTCACGTCAAGAAAGTTCTCAACTAACATCACAACGTAATTTAGAAACACGTAATGAGTCCACGCAACCAGATACTTCACGTCAAGAAAGTTCTCACCCAACATCAAAACAAAAACAAGTAAAATCTAAAAAGCAAGCACCATCTGAATTTGAGGCACAGTTATTAGAATGCTTAAAGTCTAATCAACTGGAGCTAGAAAGTGAGGATTTGGCTTTCTTTCAGTCTCTGCAGCCTTCATTAAAAAGATTCACTAGATATCAAAAACTAATGTTCAGAACAAAAGTGTTAAATATAGTTATGGAAATGGAAAGTCAAACACAACCTGCATACTACAGTCCCATACCTACAACAAGTTCTAGTGCTTTTACTGAGCTTGACAGTTTGTCACCGATAAATCAAGATTACCAAACCAATAGTATAATCCAGGATACTTCGAGTCTTAACGACAATGCTATTAGTTCTGCTGCAGTGAATGACAATGAAACTCTTATTTCGACTGAAAGCGGCTTGTTTAATATCACGTCTTATGACGTAATTTATACCCCAGCAACAACATCATCTACAGGCGAAAGAAATGTCAACGCTCAGGATACAAATTTACAAAGAAATGAATGATGTAAAATTTGATTTTTTAATTTATGAATAAAACTCTTTTTATTAAAATGAGTACGATTAACTTTTTTTCTCCAGTTTCTCTCTAATTGTTTGTTTAGTCATATGAGTGCGGTTGTACACACGGCACAGATCAAGTTACTCAAATCCAGTATAAGCGGGACTCCGACGGGTTACCTAAGTATGATAATACGCAAGGCGCGAGTTCCATTTATGCTGGTTTTGGGTAACTTGATCTGTGGCCATGTGTACTTTATCAGATAAAAAAAAGGATTGTGTATGTAGGTTGAACGTACCAATCCCAAACCAATTAAGGACTTTTTTTGACTTTAAATTACTGTCATGTGCAAACCTATAACTTTTATCTATATTATAATAAGTAGCGTGTGATGAAAGGTAGGAATGATTCCACTTTAATGGTGACATTTTATGAGTGAAATAATCTTATTTTATGAAATTTCAACAATTAATAACCAATGACGCGTTACTTTACGATATTTCAAACAAAAAATCATTATTATACCGTTTATTTAGACTGGATAATTACTAGAACATGTGTTGTATGATGTCTCAATAGTTGACCACGATGGTCAACTACCGAAAAAATCATTGATTTGATTTTTGTTTAACATTTTTGCAGTTGACCAGAGTACATGACAAAATTTTTTTTTTGCACATGTAAATTTACACATGACAGTAATTTGAAGTCAAAAAAGTCCTTTACTGGTTTGGGATTGGTACGTTTATCCTACCTGTTCAAATCCCTTTCCACTAAATCATAGCAGGAAATTAAATATTTAAAATTTTAAACTTACCTTAATGTAATAGCGAGCCTCTCAATCGGTTGTATTGTAATCCTTCGTAAACTGCTTTTTTGTAGCTTATTCTCAATTTTACACAACAGTTCATCAAAAGAACGAATGGACATTCGAAAGTAATTTTTAAATTTACGTTCATTATTTTGTAGTTTTCCAAAGTGTGTAACAAACGCCCCAGCAAGAAGCCTATTTTCAAGAAAGGGATCAACATGTACTCTTGTCTTCTTGTTTCGTCGTTTGTAAAGTATGTAAGCGACAGATATTCTTCTGACATTGATCATTTTTGAACACGTCTATACCGTTACGCAGCCCGTAGAAAACTGAAACTCATGCTGCGTATGATCCGCAGCGTGAAATTTTACGCATGCGGTCCAATCCCGCGTGCGTGAGCAAATCCGCGTGACACTAAAAGCGCCCTAAGAGATGAAGTAAAGTGAGTAGAGTTTAGTTATTTAAAATTTTTGACGACTTTAGTAGATTAAAAGTAGTTAATTCAGTATATCATGAAAATTCTAATTACTCGTATAGTCGAAAAGATTTTTATATATAAAACGGAAGAAGATGCTAAGATTTAATTATACGTCTAAATTTTGCCGCTTTACTCCCGTCTGCGTCTGTAGCGCCCCCTATTTAACGTTATTTTACGGACACTTTTCATGTATGGAGATGGTACTCCTTAAATTCTATTCTCCGTGGTTCACAGAACACATAAACCTAGCGGTATAGTTGCATAGATGTTAAGTACTACCATAGATGATAAGTACTACTACTGAAATGGTATATTGTGCCACAGACAAATAAAAAGATAAGGAAAGGCGGAAGGATAAATGTAGGTATGTACGGAATTTAGAAAAATTAAATAGAATAGTTTATTATTAGTTTTTTAGTATGGACATCCAACATAGTTTATGAAAAAAATAATCTACATTTAATAAAATGAATTATACAGGGTGTTCGGCACATGGATGGACAAACGAAAACCGTGGACCCGTGGAGCCTTCTGCTATACATTGAGGCCTAATTACAAGACTCAGGCCCAATAGTTTTTTTTTAAATAATTTTTTAAGTTAATTTCGAAAAAAGCCAGTTTTCAAACTTCAAACGACTATAAATTTACTTTTAACATTGAAAATCCAAACATGCTTTTGTAATAATTATCTGCATTAGTTGTAGAATCATATTAAATTCAGTTTTGGAGCAAATGTTAGATATAAAATTAGATACGAGTCCTTAAACGACAAACAAAGTGAAAAAATAATTTTCATATTCCACTTTGAAATTCTTAAAAAAAAAACTATGATTTTTAGAGCACTTAAAATTCTAGGAAAACATCTGTGGTTCATACCCTTTATATCGGTATACAATTTGCACATATTTGTTTAAAAATAACTAGAGTAAATCGCAATTTAAACTAACGGGGCCTTAATTCATAAGACTCAATTTGCGAAAACTTAAATCAAGTACAAGCCAATTTGTCATAATTGCTTTCGGTATGTTCACTAACACTACACGTGGGAGCTAGTAGTCTGTCTCTCTCTTACCAGTCACGATACTATCTCTTGTCTCTTTTGTTGAATTTGGACAATAGCCGTACATAGCAGGTAGAAAAAGGGGTGTTATTTCTCTGTGCAGTAGTAATTATATGAAATCTTATATGTTTTTAATTAGTAAGCTTTTTAGTAGAACATGAATTTATTATTAAAACACTATGATAATTTAAATTTTAATTTATTTCCAAAATTTATTTTATAACAATTGTTCGAATTGGTGCCCTTGACTTCTTATGCATGCTCGGCACCGTTTTAAAATTTCCACTGTTGTTGTTTGAAATATCATTTCGGCTTTCATTTTTTCGAATGCTTCATTTATTCTAATTATTAACTGCTCTCGACTGGGCACCACGGTTGCGTACACTAGCTCTTTGGCTCTACCCCAGACGTAAAAGTCGATTGGGGTAAGGTCGGGCGACCTTGGTGGCCAAGGAATTGGACCACCCCGACCGATCCACGAGTTCGGGAACACATTATTAAGGTATTCCCTCACAGCTATGCTCCAATGGGCTGGGCAGCCATCGTGTTGGAACACAAAAGGTCTGTCTTCTTGTAATACTTCTTCTACTAAACCGGGCAAATCATTTTGCAGAAATTCTAAGTAATTATTTCCATTAATATTGTCCGGTAAATAATGCGGCCCGATTAGTTTATTTCCAATGACCCCAGCCCAAACATTTACACTGAATCTTCTTTGAAATTTTCTCGGTCTCGTCACTCGTGGATTTTGGTTTTCGGGTGCCCAGTAATGGAGATTATGTTAATTTGAAATACCTTCCTTATCAAATTTTGATTCATCTGTCCACAGAATACTTCTTAAAAAGTTTTCGTCTTCCACGTCAGTGTGTAGTAGATGTCGACAAAATTCTACGCGTCTACCAAAATCATTATCTTGAAGATCTGAAAACAAAAAAAAAGGCTTGAGAATTTAAAATAAGGAAGACTAGATCTAGGCTTTGGTACATATTCAGTCTCTTTACGGAATTAAGAAAAATCTATTGTATCCATACCTTGCACGGGAGTGTAATGGAAAGCATGTTGCCGATTTTCCCGGAGAACTGCCCACACTTTCCATATGCCAAGGCCCAGCATTGCAGCTACCTCTCTTATAATTTTATTAGGGTTATTATTAAATTCTTCTAATACACGTTCGTCTGTAGCAACATGATGTTGTCGTACATTCACCCTCGGTTCTTGATAACGCAAATTACCCGTTTCTCTAAGTCGTCGGTATGTAGTAGCAAAAGTTTGGTGGCTAGGCAGTCGACGGTTAGGATAACGCTCTTGGTATAGTATTTGTGCTTCACGTTCATTGCAATTAGCGGCTCCATACACCAACAACATATTGGCGTATTCTTCATTCGTAAAAGAGGTGGTCATTTTACGAAAAACAAACAACAACGTAACAACAAAATAACAGAAAACTTAACAAACTGAAGCAACAACAATAACGTAAAACGATAACAAAATCACAAAACGAAAACAATAACAGTAAGCGCAACGGACACGTCAGATCGCAGAGGCAGTTAAGACTCGACAAATAAGTAAAACAATTTTTTCCAAAATTAACGTTTGACTGATAAGGAATAGACAAAATCAAACAATAGCGCAATTGCAGAGTGAAATAACAACCCTTTTTCTACCTGCTATGTACGTACGGCTATTGTCCAAATTCAACAAAAGAGACAAGAGATAGTATCGTGACTGGTAAGAGAGAGACAGACTACTAGCTCCCACGTGTAGTGTTAGTGAACATACCGAAAGCAATTATGACAAATTGGCTTGTACTTGATTTAAGTTTTCGCAAATTGAGTCTTATGAATTAAGGCCCCGTTAGTTTAAATTGCGATTTACTCTAGTTATTTTTAAACAAAGTGCAAATTGTATACCGATATAAAGGGTATGAACCACAGATGTTTTCCTAGAATTTTAAGTGCTCTAAAAATCACAGTTTTTTTTTTAAGAATTTCAAAGTGGAATATGAAAATTATTTTTTCACTTTGTTTATCGTTTAAGGACTCGTATCTAATTTTATATCTATCATTTGCTCCAAAACTGAATTTAATATGATTCTACAACTAATGCAGATAATTATTACAAAAGCATGTTTGGATTTGCAATGTTAAAAGTAAATTTATAGTCGTTTGAAGTTTGAAAACTGGCTTTTTTCGAAATTAACTTAAAAAATTATTTAAAAAAAAAACTATTGGGCCTGAGTCTTGTAATTAGGCCTCAATGTATAGCAGACGGCTCCACGGGTCCACGGTTTTCGTTTGTCCATCCATGTGCCGAACACCCTGTATACAACTTAAAACGTAGTAGAAAATGAAAAATTAAATATAGGCGGCTCTTCCGCGTGCCGCGCTCGGAATTTTAATGACTTGATCGGTTTTTGTGGCCGATAGGCGATACATAATTATTGTGAAATGTGAAGGTTATAACGCTCCAGTTTTTAGCTGTTACAGTTCAGTGTAGGAATATAATGGCCAGTGGGGAATTCAATCGATATTCTTATGATTTTTAAATGCTTAGTAGAGTACTAAGATCGCCCACAAAGACTCTCATCAGTTGCGCTCAAGTAGACAAAATATCCATTTGCAAAAACTTGATGAAGACGGCAAATCAAACCTTTGTGTGATTTTGTCGTCCATAAAAATACTGTTCACTCGCGACTTTGTGCACGCAATAGGAAATATTGCGGGAACCGCACATTTTGCCGCAATAAAAGGTAGCCTATGTGAAGGACATACTAGATTATAACTGTGCCAAATTTCATCATAGTCAGTCCAGTAGTTTCGGAGCCTATTTAATGCAAAGTAAGTGATCGTCACTCGCCAGAACAGGACATACAAGGCAATTTTGCAGAAATTGTATGGAAATTGCAATATGATATTGACTATAGGCAATAATTATGCTCCTTTAATATAGTGAAATATAATTACATAAATCGATAAAGAAATAAACAAAATCATAAAAAAGTTAGTTTTACGATCGCAGCTTATGAGTCCGTTTATTACTCATGCTATAATTATATCTAGGGACTAGGGAGTCCATGATGCTAAATGTGCTACTCGACCGGCTTGGACACGTAGTAGGTTTTTGACGTGATAACGTCTTATAAATCGATGGAGCCGGCCAGCCACGCACGAAAAAACATGACTCATGCGTTACCTGTTACCCGTTATCGTTACCAAGTACCAGCTAACCTCGCATTGCCTTTACCTCATTATAATTATTATTGTTGTTGTTGTTGTTGTTGTTGTTGTTGTTGACGTTGTCACGTTCAACTATCGTCAGTAAACCGACTTTACAGACAACCGGTATTTTAGATAAGGTAATAGAAGAAAATAAATGGTTATAAAAGTCTATTATTTAAGTAGTTTAAGTAGTAAACTAAAAAATTTCCATAAACAGGAGCTTAAATAGGTTATTTACCATCAGATTTTAGACAAGTAGATCTAAACCATTTAGCCGAGTATTGTGCTTTATTTTTTTAATTTTAAAGAAGTCCCTACGGGCTTACCTTTCTTTGTAATCGTCACTACTTTAAGTGAGAGCTTCTTTGATGTTTACATAACATGAGGTGGAGTGGAGTATGCTGTTTACTTATCTGACGCGTCCGATTAAATTTTGATGCTTTTCTTTACTTTTCGCCTCAACTAAGTAAACTGATTTTCATACCTTCATTAAATATAAAAAAATAAAATAAATAATAAATATCCATGGACGCTTCACACCACGCCAATCTAACCCCGTGCTAAGTATCCGAAGAACTTGTGTTACAGGTAAACAGAAAACGGGAAGTATATTTAATACTTTTATATTATACATATATTTAAGATTTTTTTATTATTTTATACACATATTTAATACACATCCATGACCCAGGAACACAGAAAAACTTTTTGTTCCTTTGGCGGGATTCGAACCCGCGACCCCCGGCTTGAGCACCAACGCGCTAAAGCACCGAGCCACTGAGGTCGTTAAATTAACAGAGACATATGGGATGCCTGTATTATCTTAATCTGATGCGCTCGAGTTACCACAAAAATCCCCACTTGGGCTCCCCTACTATATTCTGGAGACACTAAAACGGACCAGTGTAGTGTAAGTATTAAAACAATAGTGTTGTTAGAAATTTATGATAAGTAAAGTGTTGCTAGAAATAGATTTTGATTTCGCCGCGACAAATGAAAATCTTACACATCTCCATAGCGCATCCTCAATCATTATAATAATAGGTACGTGAAGCAAAAACTTTCAGTGACTACAGTTTTACGAGAATATTGCAACCGGAGGAGTATGAATTTTGGCCGGTAAATTAAAGTTTATGGTGAGGAAGGTGTGCAGAAAGCTAATAAATTTTAAAATAAAAACATCAAATCAATAAAAATAACAAGAACACATGACCTCAGATTATTAACACACCACCTCAGATTATTAACACACCACCTCAAATTATTAACACACTACCTCAGATTATTAATACACTACCACAGAATAAATAATAGTACAAGTACACTACCATGTGTTTGACAATATACAATTTTGTTACAATATATGGACGTTTGTCAATCGGTCACAACTCACAACAGTTTAATTTTTTTAATTTCTTCTATTCCGAAGCCTCTTCAATTGAGTTCTTTTGCCTAAAAGAACCCTTACAAAGTTTAAACTTAAAAATTATATGAATTAATAGTCGAATATCGACCACAGGATGACCTCTGATAGACTTAATTTAACTTGAAGTTGACAGCCAAAAGGAATAGATGTCTCATAATTAGTCAATCCATCCATTTAAGGTAACGCCTGTAACACACATACCTTTCCGCATTATAATGTTGAAACTTGAAACAGATCAAATTACAAAACTAATTTAAAAAAATCGGTTGTCTGTAAAGTCGGTTTACTGACGATAGTTGAACGTGACAACGTCATAAGAAATGGAACAGAGCGAGGTAACACCGCATGAGTCATGTTTAGCGAGGTAACCGGTAACGCCGGTAACGTCGCATGAGTTATGTTTTTTCGTGCGTGCAGCCGGCTCCATCGAATTATAAGACGTTATCACGTCAAAATTACGTAAAACTAACCAGAGCCCATAAATACTTTAGTGTTTTAATTTTATTCAAATGATCTTACGCTACCTATTTATAGTTCCAAATATTATTACAATACCTTTAAAATGTTGGTATTTAATACGTTAATTCAGTATTGTAAACGGCTGCGTAGATGGAGAAACTTGCATTGCTAATAAATCTGCTTTATCGTTAAAACTTAACGCAAGTTGCTGCTATTTACAAATCACCATAAGTATAATACGCACGATATGGTTAGTAATCTGCCGTCGTAAGAAAAAAGGGCACAACTAACATTTAAAAAAAAATTGAGTTATATACATATTTAGAATCAGAAAAAAAGGCACATCTGCTCAATTTTTTGTAGAATTTTATCTTCAAGGAATTCGGAGATACAGTAGGCTCAAAAGGCACAAATGAGACTAATATTCATGTTTTATAGAATGAAAAGGCACATTTATTTACCATTATATTGAAAAGGCACAAATACGTAGATGTGACTGTTACTTCATACAGATTTTTACTAAAAAGTACTTTGAAAAGGCACACCTACAACATAACATAAAGAAAAGGCTCAAATGCCAGATGTGCCCTGTCTACTTAATTAATGATCCATGCATGTCTCAATTAATTTACGTATAACAGGCACAAATAACCAGTTGTGCCTTTTCTTTAAATTATTTACGATTAGGGGTGAGGAAAGGAGGGCAGGGTTTGATTGAAACGCGCCAGCAGTTGTGCCTGCGACGTCGAAGTGACTCTATGCTTGTCAGCTGCAGCCTGCCCGCGCTAGGTAAGTTTATTTACGTTTTATCCATGTTTTCATGTTGTTTCTAATTATATTACCGTACCTTAGCTTAACACCTATGTGGCATGTCATAATATTTAATAATTTAAGTAGGAATATGATAAACATATATTATTAAAAGCTTTTATTTAACTTGCTCTGTATGTATGTAAGTATGTTATATGTTACGGTGGAATTTTGGAACGCAATTTTGAAGTAGATATATTTAACCGATTAAACCGTGACGTCACGGCACGTCACTCTAAAAAGAAGAAAATAAATATCTCCTTAAATATTTTAACTATTAAGTTATAACCTCAATATACTATACAATTTACATGATAATAAGCTTGTCGCGAGACTTAACAATTTGTCAGTATTTAATAAATTTATTAAAATAATAAATATAATATCAATTTACTCAGTTAAATTGGTACTAGTTTATTTAAAAATCGCGACAAGCTTTTATTATCATGTAAATTGTATAATATATTGAGGTTATAACTTAATAGTTAAAATATTTAAGGAGATATTTATTTTCTTCTTTTTAGAGTATTTAAATAAAAGCATTTTTTCAAAAAGTTTTTTGATTATAATTTTATCATTCATTTCACTTGTTTTTCCCTTATTTCAGATAATTTTAAAAATGCAGTCACGTAGTAAAAGATTAGTAAGCGCTGCTTTACAAAATCTAAAGCCTAGATCTGATATCGACAAACAGATTCCGTCCACTGGTGGTCTACAAAACTGGTCGCCACAAATTCTAGCATCAGAATCAGATTTTGATTCGGACGATTCAGTAGCCGATAAAGATTATGAGCCACCAAAAAACCACAAAACAAACATTATTGCCGCTCAGTGCTCAAAACAATCAGTGGTTAAAAACTTAAATAATGAAAACTATGAACGACGTAAAGCCAATATTTTATTGGATGATTCTGGCTCCGAATCAGACTTCATTCCATGTTCTCAAACTTGTTGGGAAAAAACGATTCCAGAATCTTCAGATGAATCTACAAAAGATGAGCTTACAAAAAAAGGGACAGTAAGAAAGCGCAAAAGATATGATGTTAGTCTTAAAGAACGAAAGAAAATTAAAAGAGAAGAAAAAATATACACCAAATATTTTGTGAAACCCGGATGCCAAGAGAATATTTGTAAAAGAAAATGTTCAACGAAATTCTCAGAGGATTATCGCAAAATTATTAATCGTAATTTCTGGAAAATGTCTTGGTCGGAACAAAAACACTTTTTTTTAACTAATACTATCCAGCAAAAGCCTGCCAGACCAAAGAAAAAAAGTAATGATGATGAGCATGGTAAACACTATGATCGAACTAAGTGTTTCGTATTTCTTATGTGATGAAAACGGTGAGAAAGTTACGGTATGTAAAACGTTTTTTCTAACAACTTTGGGTTACAAGAAAAGTAACTCTAAGGCTGTGAGGAACATTATTGACATATACTAGAAAACACAATACGCTGAGCCTATTGCTGACGGCCGAGGTCATAACCCGAACCTATCCCTTTTTTTGTTTAAATGTTGGTGTCCTAGAAGAAGATTTGTTAAGTTTTGTTTCAGTTATTTGGATAAGCTAACCAGAAATGTCATGACAATAAATATGTTTTATAGTTTATTAAACTTTCTTCACACGATTATTTGTTTTTTTTTATATATATATAGATTTTTATATTAAGTCAATTTATATTAAAAACGCGCAATTAGCACAATAATTAAAAAAAAAAATGTTTTAAAAATACCACTTACTACAAAGAAAAGGCATAGTTAACCAAATGTGCCCTTTCTTTTAGACTAAATGACCAATTTGCTTGAAATATTAAAAAGAAAGTTAGTTGACTATGCCTTTTCTTTGTAGTAAGTGGTATTTTTAAAATATATTTTTTTTAAGTTCAAAGGAATAATTAGAATTTATTTAATAATTAATTATATATAAAAACTAAAAAGTAAAAAATATAATAGTACTAATCCTTCACGCATATATAATCAGTTTTTTTTTTCTTTTAAGCAATAGGTTTCCACACTATGAAGCAGAAAATGGTAAAAACTTTAATCCCAATTATCTCAGTTTGACCAAAATGATAGAAGTGCCTTTCTCTCGTATGACGGCAGAGTTAAAATTAAAGGTAGGTGTCCGATGTTAGCGACCGCGACCTGCGACCTCGACCGGGTTGCGCAACCCACCGCTTAGTATGAATTTATATGGGCTACTAAACAAATCTCGCGAACGCGTCGCGCGACCCGTCGAAGTGGCTAAAGAACCTTGAATTTGTTGGTTCACTGGTCGCGGTCACGAGTCCCGCGACGTGCGTCGCTAACGCTAACGGTCGCTAAGAACGGAATGCTACCTTAAGAGAGGGCTATTCTTGAATGATGAAGCGTGGTTTTAGTACTTAAGGTTGGAACTATATGATCCGGAATCAGGACGCCCCGGGAAAATTTAGAATACTGATAATAGAACTCTGCGCTAATACAATAGAGTTGAAAATGAAAGTGTCGAGTGTCGAGCTGTCATATATGACATTGACAATAGATTCGACACTTGCGTGTTCGCATTTTCAGCCCTATTGTATTAGCGCAGAGCTCTATTTTAATGCTCTGAATTTTCCCCGGCCTTCCGTATTCCGAATCATATAGTCCCAGCTTTAGACGTAGACGGAAAGATTCTTAACTATCTTTTGAACGTGTGTTATTTATCTTAAATCAATTTTACACAATATGTAATGTGGAAATAAATTTTTCTCCTTATTTATAATTTTATATTCTTTAAGTTCTAAGTCACGGTCTTAAGAGGTTTTGGGACGACCTCCCACCAAGGAAATTGTATTGATCTGAAATTGGTTAAAGTCCTATAATAGATAGGTATCATGATTAAAACGGCAAAACAAAAAATCCATTATCCAGCTGTAAATTTACGAAGGAAATGTTAAATTCTAATTAAAATGTTTTCTTGCGATTCCACAACTTATAAGGAACAAAGCGAACATAAAATAGGTAGGCCCAACATAAGGTAGGGCTGGGTTCAACAGTAATAAACAATATAGGACAAGATGAACCATGGAGCTTATACAGACTGTCCCAAAACTCAACGGGTCACCCTTGGTCGCTTTTTCAAGTCCTCTGATCACCAATGTCACAATTTCTCTGTGATTTTTTTAATTTCGAGATCTTAATTAACGATGCTTTTAATCGCAACTACGAATTAATGCAAAAAACATTGTTAATTTAATAAAATAAGTTAAGTTTTAGTGAGTCATGGTTCACAAAAATATTGTTAATTAACTTTGACACTTCATTTTGAAAAAAAATTGTACTACACTACCCTTTAGCAAGTTATTTCAAAAGATGGCGCATTTAATCAATATTTAAAAATGGTGCAACACTAGCCACTTTTCGTACCATAAAAATTTTATTTTCTAATTTTTTTCAAATTGAGCTCATTTCAAAAATAATAATTTATACTTTTTTGTATTAACAGATCGGGGTCTCGAGTGTGTGTCATGAACAAAAATGATAGAATGAGATAGATAGTGACGCTGACAGTCTGTCTCACTCTAGAGCGAGACAGATTGATATTTGACTTTTAGAATGAGCGAGACGGATAGTGACGCTTGAGGGGTCATCCGTTCACAACATTTAGTACGCATCGTTTCTTCGTCTACTACGCATCTCTCGTATTCGTGTAACCATCGTACTAACGACTTTGGCTTGTGTTACTTTGGACTTGATACTGTATCCGTACTGACGGCTTTGGCTTGTGTTACTTTGGACTTGATACTGCATCCGTACTGACGACTTTGGCTTGTGTTACTTTGGACTCAATACTGCATTCGTACTGACGACATTGGCTTTGCTTTTCTGGACTTTGTGCTGTGAAAATAGTGTGTGAACAAGGATCTGTACACAGTACAAGAATATGCAAGTATTCATATTATCTACGGTGAATGCCGTTGTAATGCCTCTGCCGCAGCCAGATTGTATCGCGAGAGATACCCCAATGTGCAGCGTCACCCAGATTATCGCGTATTCTAAAATGTGCACGCGTCATACTCGGAAGGACGATTGCCCAGTGTTCGTACGTCCGGTGGAAAACCGCAAAGAGACTATGACGACGTACTTTTGAATGAAATTCAAAATGACCCCAGCAGTTCAGTACGTGCGATAGAACTAGCAACGGGAGTACCGAAAAGTAACGCTCATCGAATTTTAAAACGATACGAATTTCATACGTATCATGTGCAATGCGTCCAGAGTTTGATACCACGAGATTACGCACCTAGAATTGATTTCTGCAGGACAATGTTAGCAAAAATTCGTGAAGATCATGAATTCCTAAATCTACATTTAAAAGATACGGTTATTTAAACTTACACAACCTTCATGAATGGCACGTCGAAAATCCGCATTTAATGCGTGAAGACCGATCCTAATACCAATTCAAAGTAAACATGTGGACTGGAATTTTAAACGGACGAGTAATTGGACCATTTGAGCTAACTCAAAATATAGATGGCGCCACCTATTTGCATTTTCTTCAAAACGATTTGCCAAATTTGTTAGAAGACGCACCGCTCAGTATTCGCAGAGAAATGTGGTTTCAGCAAGATGGTTGTCCGGCGCACTATGCTCGGGCTGTAAGGGATTATTTGAACGCTGATTATCCTGACAGATGGAGCGGACGCGGTGGCTCAATTTTATGGCCTCCTCGTTCCCCCGATCTAAATCAAGTTGATTTTTTTTTACTGGGGATGCATAAAAGAAAAAGTCTATTCGAAACCAATACAAAATCTATCAGAACTTCGCCAAAAAGTAGTTTAAGGAGAATAATTAAATAAAAAGTTTTACGACGGTTCGTTCATTGTTTTATTAATTATTATTATGTTTTTTTACAAAAAGATTGGTTATTAACTGACTCAATTACCTCTTTACTAAAAATAATAATTTTATTTCAGACCAGAAACAAAAAATAACAAATTTTAGTAACAAAAATTCCTAATGTTGAGTTGTTCAAATTGAGCTCAATTTGAAAAATATGAGAAATAAAAATTTTAATGGCAATAAAAGTGGCTAGTGTTGCACCAGTTTTAAATCTTGATTAAATGCGCCATCTTTCGAAATAACTTGCCAAAGGTAGTGTGGTACATTTTTTTTTCAAAATGAAGTGTCAAAGTTAACTAACAATATTTTTGTGAACCATGACTCACTAAAACTTAACTTATTTTATTAAATTAACAATGTTTTATGCATTAATTCGTAGTTGCGATTAATAGCATCGTTAATTAAGATCTCGAAATTTAAAAAATCACAGCGAAATTGTGACATTGGTGATCACAGGACTTGAAAATGCGACCAAGGGTGTCGAATACCGACGTTTTTACAAAATTGTCTATTATCGCTGAACTGAATGATATGGAATTTTTATTTTATTTTTTCCGGAACTGGTGTAACTTGGCCATTCATCCGGTCCCAGATTATCGTTGAGTTTTGGGACAGCCTGTATAGAAGATGAACAGACGCGGGCGTGGCGTCTTTTCGACCGTGCATAATACTCTATTGTTCAGAACCAACCTCACACAACGAAGCGACAATCGGTGAACGGCAGAGAACTGTGTCGACTTTAACGATCCATTCACAGGTAAAATCACAGAATTTACTTACATTTGGTACTTACACTTCGAGTAGGGATCGCAATTTGGAAGTCTTTCGCACAAGAAAAGTTTAAAAGAACATCTAATCTCGTAGACGGTGTTGAAAATTGAAACGAAAGATCTATTTCCCGCCTTTTTAACTTCACACTGGCAAGTGATTACAAGCCGATGCCATATATAAATTAAAAAAAAAGGTATATGTGTCAAATGACTGACATGCGTCACTCAGCGGTCAGATGTCACTGTAAAATGTCATTTCACATTGTCATATTTTGTCGATCCGGCTACCGGCCAGAGGGCTCTGTTTACAAGGTAGAATGTAATGATTTAATTTAATAAAAAAATTCAACATTTACTTAATAAAATATATAAACACGCATTACGTGTGATGTGTAACAACTACATTGATACTAGCTACATAGCTACATAATTTTGGTCATCAATGTACCGAAATTGACAATAATAATTGTTCTTCGAATACCGGTGTTTTATGTTTTCTGGACATAAGGATCTCTGGACCTTGGAATTGGACTACTCTGGAGAAAACATGATAGGCAGGTTCATACTCCACAATTCAAATCTCAGGGATACCTTAAATTATATATTGACTCATGACAGAGAAACAACAAGCACCAAAAAAAAAACTTTTTGAAACATAATGAGTGTACGCCTAGATTTAATACTGAAAGCACGTAGTTGATTCCAAATAAATAATTTTTAAATATTAATAAGTAAATATTAATCAATGTTGTTTACTTTCCTCAAACTTATCTGTAGTTATTTATAATTCTGTTTTATGGGATTATAACAAAATATATGTAGTTTAGTATTATCTGTAGTTATTTATAATTCTGTTTTATGGGATTATAACAAAATATATCCTAACCTATAATCTATTAATGCAGAACTATCTAGAATACAAGAGGTAATAAATGACTAATGTTATTCATTTCAACAGGACCTTAATGGAGACCAGAGGGCA
Source organism: Phengaris alcon alcon (assembly GCA_037179445.1). Lineage (NCBI taxonomy): Eukaryota > Metazoa > Arthropoda > Insecta > Lepidoptera > Lycaenidae > Phengaris > Phengaris alcon. The sequence goes on along the minus strand of JAYRCH010000021.1, from coordinate 11,858,567 downwards.
TTTAATATGCCTCAAGGATTGGAAAAAGCGTTGATATTTACTATGGAAGTTCTTTTTGTGGGTGGTATATCATATGGTATGTTCGTAAAAATTCTTACTCTACAAGCTTAAAACACAGATGGCTTTGGGATGTTTTTAATTTCATATTTAATAAGTGTAAAAATACATACACCTCATTCAAAAATTTATATTTATTTAAATTTAGCATAAAATAAATGCTTGCACAATGTAGGTAAATACAATACAGATTTTTATGTTATTCTTATGTAAATCATCTCAATGATTTTAAAATTAAGGATATGCCCTATTATATATCTACTAACATTCTGCATACACAGAAATACTAATATAATTTTGGATTATATCAATGACTATTTCTCAAGTATCCATAACAACATCGGCCCTAGTGGGGCAGAAGCGGTAGAGCCATTTTAACCCACTTACACCAGTAATGTATAAGTCGAGAGAATAGGCTAGTGGACTTATTTTTTTTTTATTGCATAAATGAATGGTATTCATAAATATGACTCAGGTCTCAGAATAAACAGTATGCTAACCCCCTTACTAATACTATACAATGTTTTGTCCTTGTCTGATACGTTGGAAAAGTTCCTTGACAGACAAGGACAAAACATTGTATAGCTTATCCATTGTGTAAATATTTTTAGTAATACGTTAAAAATCAATATTTTCATAGGTACTTAGTACATACATTGTGTACATTTGCTTATAAACATAATTTTGCAAGTCTCGTGAAAACGCGCCATACAAAAGTCACCCTAGATACAACGGTATGTGTTACTAAAGTTGAATGAAATACTAGTCAGACTGCAGGAAAATAATTGCTAATATCTCTGAATATCCGAATTTGTGCATTCCTGGTACATACCCACTTTATTAATACTACTGGCTTTCCCTACTCAACTGCTTTTCATCTGCAGTCTGGTACATGAAAAACAAGGTACACACCCCTTTTTTGACCTTACAACTATGCCAATAAGGTTCAAAGTAAAAAGTAGTGTACAGACCAATTATAGAAGTTCAGTAGTTTCATAAATAAATTTTAAGTGTTTGTATGTATGGATCTTAGTTACGGCTTACGGCTTAGTTAAAACGGCTTTATTATTCCGTTTTCACAACTGTTTGATTGATTAGTGGAACTCCTTCCACCTTCCTAACTTATCGGTCTTAACCAGAAGTGAACTAAATTGTTAGTTTTTCCAATAATACTGGCTATTATGTATCCACACTCCACAGTAGGAAACACTAAAAAACAACATCTTCCATAGTCCTTAAAACGACACTCTTCCAAGTTTCAAATGAATATCGTTTATCGGCTCCCCCCTTCATAACACATTTTCATTAATTTTATTACACTTTCTGTGGTAGGATTTCTTGATGACACATATAGTTGATTTTTCAAAATCTTCCAGCAGATTTGTATGTTTACATGTGGACTTTCTTTTCACGTTCTTTTTGTTTCTTATTTCTTTCAAATGTTTCTTTCTTGCATCATACAATGCGGTCTTCACACTGCTGAATTTGGGCACATCGGTAACCAAATGACCACTGTCTTCAAGTTCACAGACTAATCGCTCGTACTGTTGCAGTATAGGCTCGGAGTTCTTGCAAATCTGATTTTTCAGGTCCTCCAACTTCTTTATGATATGGTATTTCGCTTTATCTTGAACGCAGTCTGGATTGTGTGGATTCTCTTTAATAACTCGGTTCTCGCCGTTAGTTGTAATGCTACGTTTGCACGTTGAATTGCTACATTTCCAAAACCTATTTCCACTCACGTATGTCTTTGTCAAATGGTACTGTCGCCCATCGTAAATTGCTTTAGTGCATCCTCGTTTCGTTGGCAAGAAATCGATAATTTTCTCCCTTTTATTCTCCATTTCAATTGTCAACTCATAAATCAATAACTGAAAAGGCGAGATTACGGGAAGTATAACCACTAGGAAATACTTAAACTGTCTTTCAACGCGTCGATATATCCAAATTGCAAGCAAACAGTCGTAGTTCCTATCCAAAGTAGCAGAAATTACACGAATCACGAGTAATATCGATCGTAGTTAACTCTACGAAAACTCACAGTCAACTGAATCGACGACGCGACGCGACGCCGGAGACAACCGACCCTTTTGTATGTGATGTTAGAAAGTTCGATCCCTAGTTTCTGTACCCTTGTCCTACGTAATGTCCGCGTCGTTATAATGACGAGGCCAGGGTAGGAAATATAAGGGTTGAACACGGATTTAAATCGTTCTATGTAGGTTCCTTATGGTTCCTTATAGGTTCTATGTAGGTCTTTTCCTATGAAATTGCCGTTTTGTATTTAAAAAATTTAAACGAATTTTTTTCATGTATTTTTTATTTGTATTAATCGAAGTAATCAATTAAAAGAAGAAATTCAATAATGCATCTTTGCCAACGTAGTGGCAGTTTATTGATGCCCTTAAAGAAATCAGCTGGACGGGAGGCAACAAATTCTTCAAAGGCGTTTTGTACTGCTTCTCGGGTATTGAATTTTTTTTTCCCGCCAAGAAGTTATCCAAATTCTGGAAAAAGTAGTAGTCTGTAGGCGCAAGGTCTGGTGAGTAAGGCGGATGACGGAGAGCTTCCAACCCCAGTTCTTGCAACTTGGAGACAGTCTGCTGTGCAGTATGTAAAAATGAATGAAACTACAATTATTGTCGACTTATTCGCTGTTCCACTTTATTCACTGTTTCACTTTTTCACACTGGATACACACTTATTTAATTTACTTATTTTGATACACAGTCACTCTGTAATTATTGCAACACTTTTACACTTTAAAATAAAACACTTTTCCCAATTACTTCGAGAGATCTGTCGATAGAGTAATATCCCGTTTGCTGTCGAGCACGACCTTTTATAGTTCCTCCATAATCGGTTGAGTGTTTGATAAACGGATATGAGACATTGGCGCCATTTTAAATTCCACTGAAACTCACCATAAAAATCGGTACTCTATTAAAAATAGCACAAAACAATAAAGTATGATTTATAAGATAAATACTTTAAATAGTTGCACATTTTTACTAAATGTATTTTTATTCTTAATCATGAATAACAAATCGTCTGGCATTTCCGGCTGACTTATAAATCGAATAGACAATCCACAATTTCTTTATGGTAAAAATCACTTTTGAAATAATTAAAATGAATGTATCATTTTCTAAAATAACAATTTATAAATATATTAAACCGATATCAAATTATTAATTCACAAATTTTGACTTAAAACGTTGATTTAATTATAATAAAAACAAATGTCAGCTGTCAGAACAAGAAATCAATTCTTATTAAGCTAACAAGTATGATGTCGCGCGTTGTCGTGCAGGAGCAGCGGAGACGAGCGATTGACCAATGCTCGTTGGAGATGTGCCAGCTTCTCCATCATTGTGTTCAGTTCTTCACACTAGTAATGCTCACCCCGTTTGGTAAGAAGCTGTGATGAATAACACCGGCGCTAGACCACCAAACAGTGACCATCACTTTTCTAGGGGTAAGTTTTCGTTTAGGGCATTGTTTAGGTGCTGAACCAGGATCCAACCAACTTGCTGAGCGCTTGCGGTTATCAAACAGAATCCATTTTTCATCGCAGGTAACAATGCGGTTCAAAATTCCTTCATTTGTGTGTTTGTTGAGCACTCCAAGGCACGTCTCGACGCGTACTTCGCGCTGGCGATCATTGAGTTCGTGGGGCACCCGTTTGCCAAGCTTTTTTACCTTGCCAATTTGACGCAAATGGATCAATATTGTTTTGACGCTAACGTCGAAAGCTGCTGCTAATTCAGCCGTAGATTGTGTATCTTATCTATATTAGCTTTCACAATCGCCTTTAATTCGTCATTGTCGACCAAAGTCTTCGGACGACCACGAGGTTCATTTTTCAGGTCGAAATTTCCAGAACGGAAGCGAGCAAACCAACAGGTGGTGCGTTGGTTTGTAGTGTTAGCTCCGTAAGCGTCGTTGATGTTGCGTGCCGCTTGTGCCGCGTTGCTGCCACCATTCCATGTTTATAAAATAAAATTAATTTGAAATTAGAATTCTTAGCCAAACAAAAATTATTTCGATTTGAAATGGCCAGTGCTGCAGAACGGCAATTTCTAATTTTTCTTTTTTTCAATTTCTAGGTAGGTAAAGACCTATTAGTTTAGCATTTTTCTCTTCTCTGTCTTTACTTACATATACTAATTATACATATTATAAAGAGGAAAGTTTTTTTGTTTGTTTGATTCGAATAGGCTCCGAAAGTACTGGACCAATTTTGATGAAATTTGGCACAGATAATATAGAGTAGACCACGGGCAAGGACACATTAAGCTACATTTTAACGCGGCAAAGTGCATGGTTCCCGATCTCGCGGGATTTCCTTTTGCGCGTCGCGGGCAACATCTCGTGCTTATGTAATAAGTATGTGGTTTCGGACTTTTATCTTTTTCTCTCTCTTTTAAAATTTTATCTTATCTTTTGTTCTCTTTCCTTGTCAGACTACAACTTGTATACTATCATAAATATTAATAATAATACGTGAAGACTCGAGCAAAAACTTTGAGTACAGTTTTACGAGAATCTTTCAACCCGGAGGAGTATGAAATTTGGCCGGTAAATTCAAAAGTTTATGTGGAGGAAGATGTGCAGAAAGTTAATATATATTTTTAAATGAATGCTTAGAAATACATAAAATTACTAAAATCAACAACAACAACACACAACCTTACTCCCATGACTAAGGGCGTCTTCACACAGGCGCACATTTTTTTTCGGCATTAAAAAAATGTAATTTGTTCGGTTTATTTCTTGAATGAATTGTATACTGATAAACAATAATAAAGGTATATTAGCGACTTCCGGTACTTTTCGAAACATAATTATTATGACTTTTAGATAAAAGTGTCACTTGTGTCTCGTAACGTTTCAATGGAGGGGGAGAGGGGGTACAGAAGAATGTTACGGCGCGTTACACAGGAGGGAGGTCTAATCTTCAAAAATTGCGTTACGTAATACTTTAACGCTCGCTGACTGTTAAATTAGCGCACTGTGTTCTATTTACAGTGCAGTATTTTCTATCGCGACCACAAAAAACACTCGTGCTAACGTAGCCTTAGGGTCTACTTCCGGTCCCTTGACCGGATCAATTTAGGATTATTCATCATTCGTAGCTCACACTTGTGATAGTGCGGACGCGGTCGGTTACATGTTGCTCACTAATTCACGATGTCGAATGTCGCTTTAGGTTCGCAAATCCTGCATGGTGGAAACATAGAAAAAGGAGCGGCCGTTATTGGTGAGTTATAAAATAAGTTTTTAAATTACTCGAGAGTTGAGGCAAGAGGGTCGTAATATTTTTATATCGGGTCAAAAGGAACCACTATGGCTCATGTTTATTAAATATATGTATGGTATAATAAAAATCTTGAATATGTGTAAAGTATGAAAGTATTAAATATATCTCCGTTGTCTGGTATCTGTGATACAAGTTCTTCGGATACTTAGTACAGGACCAGATTGACGTGGTGTAGAAGCGTCCATAGATATTATTATTATTGCTTTTAGTATGGCACTGGCTGTATTTTCCGTAAACCATCTTGCCCATATGAAGTGGATGTTTCTGGATCAAGGTGACAGCTGTGGTTTTAAGGATTCTGCAATACTCCAGGAACGCTTATACTCTGTTTTACTAAGATAGCGTTTTTTTTTATATTAGGTTTGTCAGCAACTGATTACACGTAATACATTAAAAAATACAATTCATATCACAATTAAACGTATATAAATTTCTTAAAGACAAACACAACCTACATAATGAATTAAAACACATTAAAAAGAATTAACATTAAAATAAACAAAATTCATGTATTACAATTCGCTAAAAAATAAAAATAATAAATTTAAGTAGTAAATTCATAGATGTAATAAATTAAAAAGAGTTGAATATTCCAAATACGTAGCGTTGCTGTCGTAATATAGCGGCCGGAATACTGCAGTGTATATAGACTTCCTATGTAGAACAATACCCTTCTTGGCAGTAGAGTAAAAACTGTGACAATAGGCTACTTGACCTTATTTTTATATAATTATGTCCTAAACGCTTCATAATTGTTCCATTATACAACAAAACGTATGACATTATTTTGAAACCTAAAAACCTACAAATTTTTTTTTTATAAATACACATTTTAAAAACCGCCGAAAACATTATTCGCCATGATGGTTGATAGATTAACTGTGCTGTGACGTCATACTAATACTATTTGTAATCTGTGCTATAGTCCGCTCAGACAAAATGGCAGTGTGACGTTCCGTTTGACGTTTTGACATAAATAACTTTAAAATATTATGTCATGAACTATTTATTTACAGAAACACGTTCCGTTTCACTACTACATCACATATGTAGTAGTGAAACGGAACGTGTTACGGAACGTTAGTGTGTTTGTATCGTCACATCCTTGCCGGAAGTTACTTCGAGGTGTTTTCATCAGTAGAAGTTAAAAAACAAAAATACATATGTTTAAATCAACTTTGTTTATCAATCTTAAGCTTTTAATTTATGATATCGCTGGAATACGTTTTCCTAAGCAAAGTAGGTTCTAAAGGAATTACTCCTTCAAGGTATGAAATTAAATATGAGAATCCGTTTAGTTATCCGAGTAGTTTTTGCGTGAAAGAGTAACAAACCGTCCATACATCCATCGATCCATCCATCCATCCTCACTAACTTTCACATTTAAAATATTAGTACGATTTGCGACGACATGACAGTTACATTTCTAAGCCCTTAAATCCCCCTTGGGCCTCCGGTAACCTCACTCACTCAGCGAAACACGACGCAAGCGTTATTTCACGCCGGTTTTCTGTGAAGCATTTACCCGGTCGAGCCGGCCATTTATGCCGAAGCGTGGCTTTCCCACAAATATTAGATTAAAGAAAGCTAGGTCCAGATAAACAGCTACATACTTAACCTTCGGTTAGATTGCACTAGTACAAGCATACGACGTGTACGGTGCGTGTGTGTGTGCACAATTCTCCTATCGCGTATATGGCAATAGTGTCAAAAATCCATCAAGATTGTGAGCCGTCGAAAGGGCGTCTAAATTTTCAAATTTCTTGTATGAGTTTTATGTCATGTGTTGTTGGTTGTCACGACGACAAAATATAACGTTTTTTAAATATTATATTTGTGTCCAATGAATGTTTAAACTTTATAATGTTGTAAGAATATTAAATACAAATAATATCAAACACAAAAGTTGTTATGTATACTATGTATTTCGTACACACTCACATATTTTATCTGTCAAATATTTCATTCTCTAGGAGATGTCTTGCTTTATTAAAAGAGCGTCCATGACCTAGTGAATGACGCTTGACTTAGTTTAATTTACGCCCATCTTCTGTGACAACCCTGACAAAATTTGGCTCGTTCTATGAAACGTGTTCGTGTATGTACGTAAGTATTTTTACTCTGTTGCCCAAGCAGGGACATTTTGCATGTAATAGCGTATTGTCATCGCATAAAAAATTTATGAAAATAATGACAGCGCCTCTAGCGGACAAAAAAATTATAATATGCTAATGTATTATGTGACGCGGACGCTTTCAAGACGCTTAGAAGAGTTCGAATCGATTTAGGAAGTGATAAAATAAACACAAGCGAGGCGTGCCTCATGCTTGAACATGTTATCATATTACGACAATAACAAAACAACATTGTTAACGAATTCCGACTAGCGGTATAATAGTAGTTACTATTATACCGCTAGTATACTATATATAGTATACTAGCGGTATAATAGTCCCTTGTTCAGTTGATATATTTTTATCGATATAGTAGACGTACACTCGGACGCTACTTAAATTAATCGCTACTTAAAATAAAATAACCACGAGCATGTCAGGACTAGATGTCTAAAGGAGGGTTCCGTAACTATCAACGCGCAACAGGATTTTTTCAAATTACTTCAAAAGTTGTTGTCCGATTTGCAACATGATTTCCGGCATGCAACTTGAGTGTCTTTGTGAATATTCGACCGTTAAACAAGCAGACTCATGGCGCGATTACAGCGTCACATGGCAACACCTAAGCTGCAAGTGCGTTACCGGTCTTTTTAACCTTTGGATAGAACACGAGAGTTATTTTACGACAGATTTCTGAGAGACCGTGTGCCCCATATGCCATGGTATATATCTCCCCGTTCGGCATATTGAATGTACCTATATAACGACGGATAACTCTACTGTGTATAAGGACTTACTACTTATTGATGGACATGTCATCATGTGTTTACATTACACTGTCAATTTGACCCTTTGTATCGGTAGTAAAGTATGTAGCTTTTTATCTAGGCTATGCTTGCCTAGTTGTAGGCTGTAGCAATATTGATAAATTCTTAAGTGACAACGCGCAACGCGTCTTCTTTGTATATTAACATTAGAAAAGATTAATCTATACTAATATTATAAAGAGGAAGGCTGGAAAAGTACTGGCCCGATTTTGATGAAATTTGGCACAGATACAAAGTAGCCCACAGGGAAGGACGTAGACTAATCGTACATTTTCCTGCGAAAAAACTACTATCGTTTTTATCGCAGGAAAATGTACGATTCTGTGGGATTTTCTTTTTCGCTACCAAGTCGCGGGAAACATCAATCTAATTATAATTTTATTTATTTTCAGCTCGATACATAATATATTTACTGCTGACTCGTGGATCTCGGAATGTGTTTACAATCGCCTACAAATGGACGCAAAAGGAACCACCTAAGTGGGCTGACTTGTACATCAGATATAAGCCATATGTTGCAGTGTTCGCACTTACTTGCAGCGTTACTATATTTATTCAGAGTAGAACGGTGGATACATTGTCTGAAGAATTTGTGTTCCTACTTATAGCTACACTTGTCATTAGGTATTTAGATATGGTAAGTATAGATGCCGTTTTATAAATAGGAATCTCATTTAAAGAGTAACAGACTCACAAAGTTATTTTTGAATCCAAAAAGTTCTCTCGGCCGCTGAAAACAACACATTTTGACAACTCGTCCATAGGACAAAAGTAAATAAGCCTTGTATATGTTTCAGAATCAAAACGACTGCATAACCTACGGAGTCGGCATGGCCTGCAGCTTCATGGAGGGCTACCTTGCCCACCTCTTGCCCAGCGATGGAGCATACTTCGTGGGCTTGGAGGAGAACATCAGGATATATGAGGGGAGACACGGAGTGGTGTTCCCGGTTAAGAAACTGATGCTAGTGGTCACAAAGTCGCTGTACTGCCCACCGGACTTGAAGGAGTACAATAAAAGTGACCCAAAGCTGACTTACTTGGAGGCTGCTGACGTAAGTACATATTTATGGAACAGACAAGAGATGGATCGGCAGGCGTATACCGCCGCCCATTGATGGAAAACTAGAGAAGATACAAGAACATTCAGTAGAACTCCAAACTTCTCTCTAGAAAAATTCAACTCACTCGGCACAGCATAAGAAATGTTGCATTAGGGGAGATCCTGCACACATGCTATATTTATAGTAAAACTACTTATGTCGCGTTGAGCATATAATTTCAAGGTCTCGACCTTGCCATGTACAGCTTGGCAAAAAAGAATACGTATGATGCGGTGACAGCAGGAACTAAAAACATTTTCGACTGTATCATCTTTTATCCTTATTAGATTGGGGATTACATTAATTTAAATTAATTATTAAATTTTTAAATAAAATATGTCATTCCAATCTAATAAGGATAGAAGCTGATACAGTCGAAATTATTTTTAGTTCCTGCTGCCACCGCATCATACTCTTTTTTGCCAAGCTGTACATATTGTCATGTTTTTTTCCGTTAGATGATAGTACTTAGTAGCTTATCCATTTTCAGCCTCTCGGCGAAGTGCAGAAGGACGTAGCGGGCGTGAAGCGACGCGTGTACCGCAACTCGGTGTACAAGCTGCACCGCGGCGGGGGCGGCGTGCGGCCGGTGTACGTCGCGGCCGAGTGCGCCACGCCGCTGCACACGCTGCACCGCGTGCTGCAGAAGCGGGCGGTGTACGACGGTAAGCCCGTGTACCGCCCCTCAGTGTACATTGTACAAGCTGTTAGGTGTACGGCTAAAGACCCATTAGGCGCTGACATTAGTGTGTTTATAACTTAACGCTTGTAAAGGCACTGGCGAATCCTGCCTGATTTTTTATCGTGAGCGGTCAAGTTTTCAACATATGAGGTTTTACAGTACTTAAAAAGTTATTAAACAAAAAAATATATATATATTTTATAGACTCGGGAATAAAAAGTTCAGTCCGAATATCAGAGAATTCATGTGCAAAATTCGTACTTATCTGTGGTAATCGTTGTCATCATGTCTATATAGTCTATGGTTATCGTGCTGTAAATTGTCAATTTGAGGCGTAAAAGCTCCATCTAGTGGCCCAGTAGATAGATTTATTTTAATTGGAGCATTAAGTTTTTTTCTTCTTCTATAGTTCAGCAGTTTAGTACTAGTTGTATGAAAAATAATTATTATTGTTGTGCCACGGGCCCTCCCAAGAGAAACAACCGATCGACTCAACAGATTTAATGAAACTTCATCTTTTACAATATTTAACAACCAATTTACACACAATATGCATTTTAAATATAGAAAACATTATGTTGAACCTCTATGCACTGAAACGGCGCAACAATTTTATTTTTGGTTTTCGTAACATGAAAACGACATCTATCATTTATCTGTTAGCATATTGCGTTTCCAACAAACTAGTTATTAATTTCATTACGTAATTGACATCACCACTAATAGATGTCGCTTTTCCGCAAACCGCCACTAAGGCAATTTATTGAACAATAGGTTATGTAGTTTCTATTTAATTAATTATAGTTTATCCCCCTTTTTTGTTCCTATGTTCATTAAGTACAACTTACAATAAATACTTTTTGTAGCCACGTATTCTAATTACCAGGCAGTAAATGTAGATCCTCCTTTCCAGATCTGCTGAAGTGTATCAACCCGACTCAGATCGGCGAAGACTTCTGTAGGGCGCTGCAGTCCATCATCGCGCGCTCGCCCGCCTGCCGGGGCCGCTGTGTGCTGGTGTACTTTGACGGTGAATCATATTATACTACTGGGTATAGCTTTGAGCTTTGACGCTTTTGTATATATATTCCATTATTTATACAAAACCTGCCCTGCCCTGTTTCTCTCGAAACGGAAAAAAAATCACCCAGAATACATAGCGAAAGCTTCTTAACCCTTTTTACAAAAAAAAAAAATATGCAATAAGTATGAAATTTGGCACAGTTAAAGTTTATGTGGTGGAAGGTATGCAGAAAGTTAATATTTTTTAAAATTGCAATGTGCAGGCTTGTGGAGTCCAATCAAAGACGTTGTGCTCGCGAATATCGCGATAATAATAACTATTTCACACACATTACAATATGTAGGGAGGTAATACACACACTAAAAAATATGCTTGCAAATACATAAAATAAACAAATGAAAAAAGTTACACACACTACCTCTGATTAATAACTCAAAAAATTCGCCTCGTTACGATGTCTGTAGATTATAAACTGCACACGCCGTCAATCTTCAAACGTAGTGTACTCTGTATAGTATCGATTTATTGTAAGATTTATTGTAGAGATCACAGTCGGCGAAGATAGGATAATATTGTATGTTAAGATAAGATATCGCCTATACAGCTTGTATGAACTGTCACAGACAAATAAGATACTATATTATATTTTCATATTACATATTTATATTCATATAATGTTATAAATGTGAAAATCTGGGAGGATGAATGGATGGATGTGTGTTACTTTTTCACGCAAAAACTACTGAACGGATTTTGATGAAAATCGGTATTGTAGTAGTTTAGGCTCTGGATTAAAATATAGGCCACCTTTTATTCCGAAAAAGTAGACTTTTCCCGTGGGATACCCAATACTATATTTTTGCGGGCGATGCCGCGGGAACAAGCCAGTATGGAAATGTATTCATGATTCTTATGATAAATATTACAGCATCTTTATCTGTCATGTGACTTTTCCAATGTATCTTAAAGATGGCAACATTGAATAGCTCATCAGTTGAGTTAATATTTTTATTAGTAGAGGTGTTAGTTTAAATATTGGATGCGGGCGAATCCGCGGGCAAAAGCTAGTACCTTCATAAACGCGTGTTTCTTCCAATAATTGTTAATTTTTCTTTTTGTTTTCAGACACCGATCCTACGCAAAATCTAGCTGACGTGCTGCTTGAAGCTGTTAGAGGAATAGAACCGAATTTTGAGAATGTGTGAAGCTGTGAAGCAACATTTTTGTCGTAATTATTTTAACTTGGGGTCAAGAGGTCCTTTAAAAAAAATACACGATAATCTATGGAATATATTGTAAATGTTAATGTGTTTGTTTGTTACGCCTTCACGTAAAGATAGAGAATATGCGTGTATTTTTTTTTAAACGTTTCTACTAGTTATAACATTACCAAATATATACTTGTACATTACCATATGTATATATTTATATGACTTTGACATACAGTCATACACAAGTTCGATGTAAACAAACAACAAAGTTATAAAAATAAGTGATAAAATTAACTTATTACCATGGCAAAAGCACAGCAACTCATATTATAAAAGAAAAAGTGGCGCAAGGCCATGAGAAGAGACAGTGCATCTTATTTGACCACTTTATACTGTTGTCACAGAATAGATAATAGTACAAGGTACAGAAGTCTCTCTGTTTTGATCTTCACAAATGCCGCCTTTTTATGTGCCTATATAATTATAATTAACAAACGGACCGCACGCGAGCAGCCGAAATTGAGCTCTCTAGCGCCGCGCGAAGGTCGACATTATTCCACACCTTGTCAGATATTCCGAAAATAGGGTTGTCACTTGTCAATACTTTAATTAAATATCTTAGATTATACTATCAGATTTATGCTGTGTATAATATTTACTTAGCGGTTGCACTTTTATTTATTCCATGGCGCGGGGTCGAATATTATGTAAGAATAAGCTAGGTACCAGTCTAGTCCAGCGCAAGCCGCAACTATGCTTAGCGACTCTCGTTGCGAGACGTCAGTCGTCACCCGTCACTTTCTCACAGCAGTGCACAGAAAGAGACAGGTAATATGTAGATACATCTCGTGCGAGAAATAGTAACATGTTACAGTTACTTCTGAATGGGTGCTAAGTGTTATAGTCTAGGAGCTAGCAAACAGTTATTAGGTACGCAACAGAAACAAAAACAATATATTATGAACTGATTAATTTTTATTAGTTTAATATTTATATATAAATTACAAAATTATAAGTGGCTAACTTTTAAGTATTTTTTTATTTGTTTTTTACCATCTTTAAATTGACGATTATTATATTTAATCGTTGCAAATATGCGAAATCGACAAAACAATTTTAACAAATATTCAACTGGGAAACATGCACATGGTGTTTGTGGAGGTATATCTTTAAAAAGTTCTGTAAGTTTGTTGCCTGGATTATTTCCAATATTTTTTTCAAAATTATCTGTGAAGGTGGTTTCTAAATTTTGTATATACTCTATAAACTGTTTAAGTGCCATTTTTAAGCTGTCATAAAAACTGGATTGCCTGTTGAACGCTTTATATTTAGTAAATAAATTGGTCTCGTCTAAGCCTGGGACTGACCTTGACATTTCTTCTCTGGCAGGGCAATTGTGTTTATTACAACATTTGTAAAAAATATACCCAGATACGTAGGTATAGATAGGTAGGTATACGTATTAATGTTTTCGTCTGGCAAGTCTATGCGATAATCTGTTTCGCCTCTCAAACAGATCACTGATGTTTGTCGTGGTAAATCGTCACCTGTGAATTTAATTTTGATCATATCTTCAACCTTGATAATATATCATACATATCCATTTGACAATTTGTATTTGGTGCGTTTTTTATCATGTTACAGAAAAATAACTTCGAAAACGCTCGTCGAAATTGGATTGGTGTCGGTTCAGTACAGGATCCGCCTTGTTGGCGAATAGAGCCAAAGAAATTTTCTAGATTATCTTGATTTAATCTACGAGTTAGTAAATATTTAAACCCATCTTTTTGTCGATCTTCATACAACATTGTAATCGATTGGATAGATATTTGAAAATTACATAAAGTTCTAAAATGTCCTGTATTATTCTTTCCGGAATTCTTGTTTATGGCCTTAATGTTAGCGAACATTTCCTTAGCATTGTCTAGTGTGGTTTTTTGATCTTTACTTAGCCTGAAAGCTGTCTGGAACTTGTTATTTGATTTTATTTTACTCGAATTGAGTACGTCAAATAAATTATTCATTGACTCTATGAACTCTGCAGTTGGCCTGGCTGCCTCTGACATTTTCCCCAGATCAATATAAGTATGAAGTGCCGCTGAGACAGTACGGCTTAATACTTGTACAGCTAACTTTACTCTCATTTTCTGAAAATTGCTGGGATGGATGTGAGCATCAGTGATTTTCGGTATAAGCCGTAAATTGCTGTCTTATTGATCTTTATACAGTTGATCGATATATTTCCATGAAATTGTTTTCCCATTAAGAATAAAATCGCTCGTTAATAGATTGTTCCGGATGCATTTAACCATGTGAGGAACATCAAACACGTAATAAATATTGGTGTTATCATACGTAAAATACGGTTTTTCAATTGACACTTTCTTTATTTCTTTCGCGTATTTATCAAAGTTGGATCCTTAGTCAGAAATTATCGCTTTCACCATAATCCCTATAGTAGAAAGTTTTGAAATAGCTTCATTCATCAATATATCAATTTCATCATAATGCTTCGCAGTTGCCAGCAATCCATATGCTATTGGTTGTTTCCATTTAAAGTATATGCCTTGAAGCATAATGACGAATGCATTGCAGGCAATATCGGATGTTATCTTCCCATTGACATTATGAAATCCAATAACTTCTGTTGAATCTGATTTTATATTGTAGTACAAGTTGCGTTTCAGAGTCATCTCATCAATGCAAATCGTACAGTATTTCGCTGCATCCGGAAGCGATTTCATTTTTAATGCCAAGGCATCTAGAGCTCGTTTGTCTAATTTTGGAGGGATATCAATTTTGAATCTGCTCAACGTGCTTTTAGAGGGCAATTTTAGTACAGTCTGTAAGCATCTGTAGGCATGTGGACTTGTGTAGTGCAAATTGAGTGCAAATAATTTGTACTCTGCACCGTACCGATTTCCTTTGTATTTGTTCTTTATTTTATTTTGCCATTCTATCAATTTTTGGAATCTTCTTGCAATTTCGTCTTCAGGATCATTACACGTAACAGATTTGTTTTTTCTATTTAATTCTTGCTTAATTTTTATGATTTCATGACTTAACCTTCTTTGTTTGAGTTTATAACCCTTCAATTCATCTAAAAGTTTTCGTTTCCGTGGTGTTCCTTCAGTAAGTAATTTTGATGTCTGTGTTTGCTGATTGGATAATTCCTGTAAATTCGTTTGAGTCAGAGTATTTTTTTAACCCTTTTTTTCTTTGTTACAATCACTTCGCCTTTGTTTTTGATTTCTTCGGAATTGGATGGGATTGCTGAACATGACATATTTCCTCCCATACTTTTTGACAATAAAATCTGAGTCTCTTTGAATTGCACAACTATTGGCTGTGTTAGAACATGATGGTCCTTGCTGTGAATGCTGAGGTTGATCGGGTAAAAGCAATGTTGGAACAGAGGTTTTGTCGAGGCATTTCTTTATTTTTCTTTCAGACGGATCAAAATGTGCACAACAAACTAGATAACAGCCTTTCTTTACATTTTTTTGCAAGAGGTCTTCTCTGCCAAGTAATGTCAACCATTTCCGGCGCCTGGAATAAGTAAAAAAAAGTAATCCAGTAAACTAATACAATTTTTTCATATTGTGTTATTATATTATTACTGGTATAATTTGTTACTAAGTAGGTACACTAACTTGCTGCAAAATAACCCCCGTAAGGTAGCCGGCAAAATACTAGCATAGATAAGGGCATAAGATTTTTGTCCCCTTTTGTCCTTGGGCCTGTACATCGTCGTCTAGTACCCATAGCACGAGCTTACTGTGGGACGAAGTAGATAGGTTATTGTAAGGTGACCCTTTGTTTAATTATTGTATTAAAATATTCGGGAGACAAATACATACTATGTAGAATATTTTTACTATGCGGTATACATTCAATCCTGACGATTTGACTACATATTTATTTATTTTAATAAATATTTGTGACATCTAACAAAGACAATAATGTTTCACTAACTTACTCCAAAAAATATAATTGTTTAGTTTATTTATATTAATTTAATTATGATACAAAACTGAAAAACAAACTTTAAATTGTTGTTAAGACAGAGTATTTTATAGATATTTTTTCGCTTATTTTATTGTTAATCTAAACAGGTAAATTTCATAACACTATAGTGAACAAATTATTCAACTGGTGTAATTGAGTATCATGTTACTGTGCTACGTTCGTTGTCGCACGGCTCTTGGACTATGTTGGCGGCTCGTTTGAACTTGCTGTCGCGGGACGCGTCGCGCGGCGACATAATACGCGTTGACGCGCGGCGTGGCACTAGTTAGGCATCTACAATACTACTTGTGTTGCATTCTTGTCGTTTATGTCACTTAAACTTAAAAAATGTAGTTCATATTATGTGACTTACGAGTTACGAAATTTAGGTATTTACTACCTACGCATCTTATACCTGTAATCTAATAATATTATATCAGCACTTGAATAAAATAAACAATATATGAATACCGAACATATAAATCAGTTTACACAGACACGACACGTGATTTTCTTTTGATGTAGGTATGGATTATATGTATGTATATGCAGCTACCTACCACCTATTTTAAATAAGCATATAATATAAAACTTCTGTGTGTATATTTAATAATTATTGTTATAGATTTAGGTACCATGACAGTAGATATAAATGAGTAATGATTATCGTACCTTTCGCTATTTTTCTCACTTGCCGTAACCGAGAAAAACTGACAATTGCTATTTTTTTCATTGTTCCGACAATCGGCTGCAATGCAGTATTTTTTTGGATACATATTTTTGCCAATTAAAATATGACACGCGTTTGCGACGTAAAGTGAGTCGTACTGCGTAAGAGGCGCGCGCGTGCGCCACGGCCGGTCAGTGCGTGGCAAGTGGCAACCATTGAATCGCCCCAACGCTGGGGAGTCTCGGTATGTACTTGTAGCTCGGCGGCGGAACGGCGTAGTGACTACCCCCTGCTGTTGTGAAGTTTTGTCAGTACATTAAAATAGATTTCCTACACATACTTGTTTTATTTACAAACTCTACGAAAACAACCTAGCTAACGAAAAGTTCGTAAACGTATTTAATTTAATTCATTCATTTATATTAAATAAATTTATTTTATGTATAATTAATAATATTTTTAAAACAACAAACCATAGAAAACATGATTTTATTTCTTCTTTTATTTATGATTGCAAAGGTTTTGCACTTTTCTGCCAGTGTCGAGAATTTATAGACTTTTTTTCGATTTTATTTATTTACATTATCATTACTTATACGAATATAAAAAAAAAATTTCGAGGATCGAGATTTCACTACTCTTAGATTTATTACGTTGGGTCTATATCACCCGGAATCCGCCTGGCCCTGGAAAACTCAGTGCACTGAAAATAGAACTCTGCGCTAATTCAATAGAGTTGAAAATGGAAGTTACGAGTGTCGAGCTGTTATATTATGACATTGCCATTTGTCTCAACACTCATGTGTTCGATTTTCAACTCTTGTATTAGCGCAGAGTTCTATTTCCAATGCTCAGAATTTTCTTCGGCCTTCCGGATTCCGGATCATAATATAGTCCCAGCCTTATACGAAAATTCTGTTTCACTTGACACAATGAAAATTGGCACTGGCAATAGTTTAATACCTTCCGCCTTAAATATATAAAAAAAGAGTTGTGAAAGTTGATACACGTTCGTCTATAGTCTATATGATGACGTCACGTTTCGTTCCGCCAGTATATTATATCCTTTTTTGAAATTTGCGCGGTATTTCAAAAAAAAACAATTTTTGATGATTAAATTTCACTATTAATTCACGATAAATTAAAAAAAAAACATTTGTACAGGTATTTTTTTAGCGATAATGTTTACAAATAGAAACATTTTATCCATTTTGGTGTCACATGCATATTCCCTATTATTAAAAATGATGTAGTATAGAAGCATAGATAGCATGGTAGTTATAATGTTGTGTAGAGACAGGCTTAATGTCAACCGAAATTCAAAATTTGATACAATTTAAAACTTTTGTTTTAGATCTGGCTCCTCTGACACCTTCGTTTATATCTCCCCTATTTTAATTACAAAATCCAACGGAAAAAATCGAATAATTTTCAATCTCAAGGCATTAAATCGGTATATGCAACCGAAGCATTTCAATCTGTTTCACCATCACCGAGTACCCAATTTTCTACAACGCGGGGATTCAGACCTACTTCTATCTTCCTGTAAAGAATCAACACAGAAGGTTTCTCCGAATCAGTTATCAAGGTCGACTGCTCCAGATGACGTGCCTGCCATTTGGCCTGGCAGCGGCACCGCGGATTTTTGCCTCTGTAACGAATTGGACGGCAGACATACTTCGCAAAGTATGTCTGCCGTCACACAGTACATCAGGACCAAACTACACTCGCAGCGCAGGTAAGCCTTGCAATACAGTTTTTGACCAGTTTAGGTTGGTTGATCAATATGGGGAAATCGGTAACAACGCCAACGAGGTTAATCGATTTTCTGGGAGTGGTATGGGACACCAAATGCAACACGAAGTCCCTACCCACCGACAAAATAGAACGTGTCCGCCAAATGTTGCGAGTACGACTCGCAGCCGGCCGTTGGAACCTAAAGCACAACGCTTATTAGGCTATCTCAATTTTGCAGCCTTCATCACCCACCGGGGAAGGCTGCATTGCCGATTACTACAGCGACACAGCAACAAACTCAGGAAGTATCCACTATCGCAAAATCGGTATCCAGAAGAGGTACGTACAGAACTGCGCTGGTGGCTGAAGAATATCAGTCAGAAGTCAGCTATTCATCTCCAAAGAATGTCCACGAACAACGTCATCACCGACGCGTCGAAGATTAAATGGGGGGCCCAAGTAAACAACGACACGATAAAGGGAAAATGGGAGCATCACCAGACGGCATGGCATTGCAATCTGAAGTAAATGTATGCAGTAATAGCAGTTATATCCGTGAAAGAAATGGAGCTGCGAAATTCGACAGTGATCCTTCAGAGCGACAACAAAACGGTCATGTCATATATAAAAAACGAAGGAGGGACACGATCACCTGAACTTGGTAGACCAACTCAATATTGTACTTCTCCCTCACCATCTACCCGGTCTGTTCAACACCGAAGCAGATCACCTATCACGAAATCGTGCCACTGCATGCCGAATGGCACCTCACACACAAGGCAACGTCCAGACTGTTCAGTATGTGGGGCAAACCAGATCTAGACCTGTGTGAGACAGTACACGTCGTAGCAGACTATGTATCGCTAGACTTGTCAGACTCGAACGCTTAGTTTCACGAGACGTTCAGCAGATGCTGGAATTATCGACTTGCGTGGCTGTTCCCGCCGCCCAGCCTGATACCCAGGGTTCTGGATCATCTGAATTCCGCCTCAGGTCAGTACATCCTTGTAGCACCCAGGTGGAAGAAGCGTTTTTGGAGACCAGATCTAAAGAATCGCGCTCTGAAGCGTCCTATGAAACTCGGACACTTGAAGGAGTCACTGGTGGACACAGCGACAATGTTCCCGCCAGCACAAGTCAGCAAGTGACACCTGGAAGCCTGGCTAATTTCGGGTGGGATGCTCTGACAAATACACGGACGCTGCAGGAGAAAAAAATACTGTCATCATGTTGGAGACAATCTAACATAAAAACTTATGCCCCTTATTTGGAGTAGAATGGTCGGATTTTGTCAAGAAAATAGCTTTAATTTTTGTTTACCGGAACCTGCAAACATAGCTAGATATCTCGGTTATCTATTTTTAACTGATGGTCTCTCTTATCTAACAATTCTCGTCCATAAATCGGTAATTGCATACGTTTGCGAAACAATATCTAATATTAAATTTTTTGCTCATCCGATCGTAAAACACATGCTTATTTTATTTTATTTTATTTGTTAGGAAGACCAACAGCTACCAACAGTTATATTCTTATTACCAACAGTAATAAGAATATAAAACTATTCTAATCATTAGAAAGCCAATTACAGGTCCTTGTGTTAAGTGTCCAGGTGTTAAGGACAGCGGCCTCGTAACGTAATTATACCAGTGAATTGAAATGTGAACGATAAACAAGTGATTTAAAACAGTACATAAACTATAATGGTGAACACTCAGTGACTATATTAAATATAGATTTTTATAGCCTCAGTGTGCAAAAAGTCGTGAACTTAAGGTTATTTTGCTTATATATTTTAAAGTGTAGTGAATTTTAACGTAATTTCTTTTGAGTTATATAGATAAACATAATATCTAATGGGAAGAATAACAGTTTGAATTATATAATAAATGGATACGTAGTTATTAGGCAAAAAATGGTAAAGATACATAACACTTCATACATGGTACCTTAGGTTATGAATATCTTTATATGGAATAAGATTATTAGTATATAAGGACTTATGTAATTGGGAATAACAATAAAGAATTTCACACAACGCGTTTTACTTCACCTGGCTCATGGAAAATAGGGAAAATTATGGAAAATAGCCGTATAGAGAGGCAAAAGCGAGATAGCAAATCGGCCCGAAAGAGGCGTACGGGCGCGGCTCTAATATAATAATATACTAATATAGTAATAATACGGCATTGCCATGAGCCCAGGTAAGCGAGACGAAAAAAGTGAAAATCGTTCTCAATACAAGTGTTTTATTATCGCCCCGGCTCTGCCCAAATCGGTGTAACCTTGCTATCTTCGAGTCTAATCTGAGCCGGCGGTTAAAACCCTGTGGAATTATACATTCCCCTATACATGTAGAAACTGAATAGGTTAGCACAGGAACTCGTAGGCAGTGAAACTCTGTTCCGGAAGAAACTGTTAAATAATAATCACCGTTAACTATAAAAATGGGAATATAGAGGTTACACCAGTTTGTATTATGGGTTACTAAAAGTGTTAAAAGAACATTGAGGATTCCTTTCTATTTTTCATGTTGGTTAATTATAATTATTAGCTATGTAGGAATATGTAACTAAAAGTTTTGCTTTATGCATATAATGTCAAGTTAACAGGAGTTAAACATAGTGTACACTAATACACGCTAATTTGACACAGTTTATAAATTATAGAGAAACAGTCACAAGTGTACAATCAACTATCAAGTGGTTAGCTTATATATAGCAATAGTACATTTAGGATAAAAGTTAAAAAAATTATTTAGACCCATTTAAATTTTGAAGTACCTAGATAAAGTACAAAGATAAAGTCAGCACTACGTTACTGGAGCAAATATTGGTAAAGTAATCGCTTAGCTGTCGCTGTGCCAGTTGTGAATAAATCTAAGTCCACAGATTTACAGATTTTATTAAAATTGTTACCTGCGCGCAAGACAAACGAGTTCTTCCGATAGTTTGTTGTGACTAATGGTAGAAAAATAAGGGGGTTAGATCTAAAGATTCTTATAGGTGTATTTAAGTTGAGTTTTTCTAAAAGTTCAGGTGAATCGATTTTATTGGTAGCTATCTTAAGTAAGAAGACTAAGTCAGCAACATCACGTCGGATCCTTAACGTGTACCGTTACCGGTGATGCCTTTTACATAGTTCTAAATAGTTTTCTGAGTTATAATACATTTTTAATCTATTGCAAAGATATCGAACAAATTTCTTTTGAACATTTTCGATGCGATCTATGTATTCTTTGTACCTAGGATTCCAAACTTGAGAGGCATACTCCAAGTGAGGGCGCACATAGGCACAGTATAATGTTTTTATTGTTTTGATGTCCTTGAATGATGCCGCACATCTTAGAACAAAACCAAGTGCTTTGTAGGCTTTTGATACTATTTTATGTATGTGTGTGTCAAATAGTAATTTAAAGTCATGATAAATGCCTAAATCACGAACTGTTGTGAGGCGCTGTAATGGTTGTTGCTTGAGCATATAACTCGTAGGTATTACGGTCATTTTTTTTGAAAAGGTAACAACACAACATTTGGAGGGATTGAGATCCAGACCATTTAGAAAGCAATACTGCTCAAGACGCGAGATGTCAGCCTGGAGTATAGATGCATCAGTTTGAGACGATATAGTTAATAATATTTTCATGTCATCTGCAAAGCAAAGTAATTGAGATGAATGTAAACAATTTTGAATATCGTTAACCATTATGTTGAAAAGGAGAGGGCCAAGCAACGATCCCTGGGGAACTCCACTAGGGATGTCTACCCAACTAGAAATATAATTTTTAACAACTACGGCTTGGGACCTTCGGTCAATATAGGAAGAGAACCATCTAAAAAGATTCCCTGCGACTCCCATGTATGCAAGCTTCTTCATAAGTATAGTATGGTCTAATACGGTCAAAATATTTAGATTAGTCGGTGTAAATTACATCAACTTGCTTGCCAGTATCCATGGCATGCGTTATATAGTCATTGAAAATCACTAAGTTGGAGACTGTGGATCTTCCACATAGAAATCCATGTTGAAAGGAACCAAAAGAGGTCTTCAGAGCCGGAAATAATTGATTATATATTATACGCTCGAGAACTTTAGCTACTATACACAACTTTGAGATGGGTCTTTAATTTGTAACATCAGTTTTAGGCCCCTTTTTATGTACCGGGGTTATAAACGCAGATTTCCATATACCTGGGACTAATCCCTCCCTAAATGACTTACTAAATAATAAGGTTATGGGAATCGCAAACTATTGGGATTAATATTACCGGGTTGGCTCGCCGGAGCTGGGAGTATCTGCGCGAAGTTGGAAAAAAGTAAGATGAAAAATTGTCACATTTTACTACCTGTGTTTACTGGTAAATTGTTATACTTAAGACTGCACGGAAAGGTAGTTGAATTAGAATTGTTCCGTGATTTAATATAGGTCCAGAAGTATTTAGGGGTTTTAACGATAGACTTTTCGACGTTATTTATGTATGTCTGATGACATTCTCTTTCCAGGTGCTTCACTCTGTCACGAAGCAGTTGAAATGACTCAAGATCAGTACGCTTGCCGTAGATATTATATTTTCGTAAAAAAATATTTTTTTCTCTAATCACTTTGATCAGTGGTTAAGAGTACCAGGCAGGGTAAGCTTTATTGGTTAACTGTTTAGTAGGGATGTACTTATCGATAAGGTTATTAATAGAATCTTAAAAGTATTGTACTGAATCCTCCATATATCTATTCGAAAATTCAAGATTCCAATCGATCTTACATATTTCAGAGTTAACTGCAACGTAGTCGCCTTTGTAAAATAAACGCTTCGTACGAGGAGCCGGATTTAAACAATCTAAAGTGACAAAATTCAGAGTAATACATAAAGCACTATGTAGGGGGTCAGTTGGCACCAGGGGGTCAAGAGATTCCTACGTCATTTGAAATTACTAAGTCTAGTATTCTACCCTGGGAGTTTAAAACACCATTGTATTGGGCGAGACCGTGCATGTGTAGCTCGTCAATAAGTAAAATTTCATTTGGAGACTGATAGTCAGATGGACTATAGCTTAAATCATTATTTAAATGGCACCTAATTTTACTCATATTGAAGTCGCAGATTATTAAGTTATCGTTATTCTTATTAAAATAGTTACTTATTTGTTCTGAGAAAGAATTACCTAATTTTTGTGAGCACAAGTATAAAACACATAAATGTAATTTAACAGAAATCTGCTTACCCGAGTTAATTATCAATGTTACCCATGAATCTTCGGCAGATGAATGGAAATTTGGTTGCGATTTAACTAGTAGATCTTTATGAGTTGCTATAGGTACACCTCCACCATACTTCTGCTGTGTGGAAGAGTTGTCCCGATCGCGGCGCCAAATAACAAAGCGATCGTCAAAAATCTCACTATCAGTGATCCCGTCCAACAGCCAGGACTCCGTCAAAAGTATAACATCGTAATTAGCCGTAAAAAAAACATTGCGCTTGAGTATGTCCACTTTAGATCGCAATCCCCTTACATTCTGATAATTAGTGGTGAATTTTTATCCGTAATTAAAATTAGAATAACTGTAGGATACAGAATAATAAGTCTACTTTAGGTATAAGGTAACAATAAATACTAGCACGGAAAACTCGTTTGCGTAAGGTGCGAGCAGACCAATAAACACAGTAATTAAAACGCATGTGCAAAAGTGAGACGAGAGAGTGAGTGAGATATATGTTTAGCCGTATTCACTACAGGCGCAACAACGCAATAAGCAATACAAAAGACGCTCGAGCGAGGACAGAAGAGGTAGATAGATAAGGAATGCATGTCAGGGGTGCTAAACAATTAGGATTGAGTAGTGTTAGAATTTAAGTAAATGACAATTATTTTAGTAAATGGCATAGATAAGTGCTGTTTATGGTATTTGAAATATTGCTCCAGTATAACAAAAGTTTGTTTAATGTATGAAAATAATAATGATGAAGATGTGAAGCATGATAGGACACAGACTAACACAATCTTTTTAAATCGTACTCTGAGTTAATTATGTGAATCTTGGAAGTGTCATTTTGACGAGCATGTATTTTACCGAAATTAACCCACACGTAGCGATATCCTATCTTGTCTTTAAGAGTGGACTTAGTCTTCGCCAGCAAGTTTTTCATTTCGGCCGTGGTGGCCGAAGGTGATCGTTCACGTAGATACGATGTGTAATTTCTCGAAAACCGATATCATTAGCCGCTAGTTGCTTATTAGACCGCGCTGCAGCGACAGTCTTCCCTAACATATCTATTGGTGAAGTTAACCACAATGGACTTTTCTTTGCTATTTTACCGGTATCCTAGCGACGTAATTTATAGATGTCTTAGAAATTGGATATTTAAGTAATTCCCGATGGATCCTATGATTTCGAAGAGTTTCTCGTCCTTTTTGATAGGCACCCCCTTGATCTCCACGTTGTTAATTCGCGCCCATTGTTCTTTAGCAACAAGTGCTTACATTTGGCAAGATCATCTTGAGTAGTTTTCAGTTCATTTTCGCCTCGACAGTTACAATTCTGCCAACACACTCATCTAGTTTGTCGCTATTGAACTCACACGAGGCTCGAAGATCTTTGATCTCACTCTTAATAGCTTTAACATCATCAACCAATATGGGCAGACTTGAGAGGTGCTTCTTGATATCAAGGATCTCATTGAGGGTTTTATCAAGAGATACCGTATCATCACACGCAATGCTGCCACTGACCATAGACCTACAATTAGAACATTTCCAAGCCGCTCTTCTGTCTGCACCCAGCTTCCTATAGCCTGATACGCTTATTCCGGCGCAGCTGAAGTCATAGGTGTTTTTACATGTGGAGCACTGCGCACCATCATTATACGACGTCTTACACTTACTGCACGTGAACATGGCTCAAGTGTAAAGATTAATATAAAGTATAGGTAATTTGGAGAATAATAAGAGGCACTTGAATCAAAAATGTTGACGATTACTGACTTCAACTCGAATAGCGATGCTGAAAGCTATTTCCTTGGCAAAACCTGCGCCATCTAAATTACCGATTTGAGATACAAGGATTTTGATTAGATTTTTAAAAAGATACAATATTCATTTGAATATAAGTCTTTATCAAGTATCTAGACATACAGCTGCTATTTTGTTATTATCGTCAGGTACAGTACACGACCTTACTCTCTTACATATTGATAGTTAACACTTTTTTGATAATTCTGACTCTATTACCTTGCACCCTGCTTTCGGTTCAAAGACTGATTCGTCCTCTTATCAGCAATCTAGTTGGACATTTTTATCCGCACCTGATAAGAATATATATGCAGTATACTGGTTACGAATTCTAGTAAATATGACGAATGAAATTCGAGGAAATATTACTAATTTATTTTTAACAACTAGAAGCCCTACGTGGGCAGCTACTGGAGCAATGATTAGTGGTTGGATTGAGGTTTTTATCCGAGGCTGGGATTCATGCGTCAGCTGGGAGTTGTAGATCAGCAGACTCATCTTTAAGGTAATATTTAAAAGTAGTCATTTATAAAAATTTCTATTTCATATTCGTTCTGTCTTGTTATTACTGTTTCAAATTAAAGAAATATAACAAATTAATTAGTATACTATTTGCAATTTTGTTTTCTTCATAATATTATAGATGCATGGATATTTATTTCATATTATTGTACGTAATATGAAAAATTGTAGTATCTTAATATAAAAATTATACCTTCAAATAAAATTTATAGTATGCTTCCAAAGACGTCTGAAGTCAACTATGAGAGAGTACATCGTTTCCATTTCCTTACCTGGTCGCTAGATGTCGCTACTTCCGCTACCTTTTCGCGCCAACTTAGCCCCCCTTCCACTTGCAATTATGTTATCCGCAAGCCGCCATTTTCGTCATTGTTTGGCTCATAATGGGAACTGCACCAGGAATACATTACTGGGACTTCGGACATAATAGAAATGTTATTTGAAGGTAATTTTTTTATATTATGCGTTCCGTTTGACGTCCGAAGTCCATTATGAGAGACTGTTTAATATGATTGAACATAATAATCGTATAATTAATTAAATCTTTTAACATGCATTAACAAAAATCACAGATATAAAATATCAAATATTACTATAACACTATGAATTAGGCTGAAAATATTGTGATAGAGAACTTTCTTCAATTACTTCTCTGTTATTGATTTGTTTTAAATAGTACTTTCTAAAAGTTTTTTCATGCTGCCAATTTGCCTTAGCCCGAATATCATTTATGTGATAATTTTCCACCCAATTTAAGTTAGGATCTTGTACGATTCAGTGGCAACTGGCAACACTTATTGACCGAGAATTTGTTTTGGATTTTTGCTTTTTTATTGCATTATTTGTTAATATTTAGACAAGATAATACTTACAGATGGAAAGTAACGTTATCCTTTTGTTTATCAGAAGTTTCCGATCTCTTTTTACAGTAAAAAACATAGCTATTCAGCATTTTTAGCTCCGGTTCGTCCCGCCTTATTGCTGTGATTTGCCGAATACGTCAATAACGCGCGGCAACTAGTTTTATATAATCGGTATGACCGGCGGTCTCGTACCTATGGCAGCGGGGAACGCCTGACAATGGCTAATCCGGTTGCTCTAAGTATTCCACACTAGGCAACATCCCTATTAGTTTGCCGTGTGTATTTTTTTTATAGAATGTGTCAAACTTCTTCCGTGGTATCAAAGTGTCAAATACATATTGTTTGGAGTTTTGCCGGGGAGTTCAATGGGTGACGTTGTGGAATTTGTAATATCTCATAAATTTGTGTTATCTCGGTTCTTAATATGTAATATTGGTAGAATATTAACCATTAAATATTCGTTAACGTGCACCAGTGTGGGCAAATGGTACAACTTCTAAAAACGTGCTATTTTGTGTTTCCCGCCAAAACTCCCTAGGAACTTTCAGTAAAGCGTCTACCACTTTACTGAATCGACTGACATGACTCATTGACTGTACTCACTATTTGTTTGGACTTTGACTAGACTTTAGACTTGATGATATAGGAATACAGTGTTGAAAATTGAAACGAAAGTTCTATTTCCCGCCTTTTTTACTTGACACTGGCAAATGATTTTAAGATAAGCCGACACCATATATTAAAAAAAAATACATATTGTTAGCGATGTGAGTCGATGTCAATTAACTGTCACGGTGCTGTCATAACATATCCATGTGTTTTGAAACGTTTTAATTTTACCAAATAAAGAATACAAATTTGATAAAGTGAATAGTAAAAGTTTGGAATTTAGTAAAATACGATGGGGAAGAGAAAGTACACCGAGGAAAAGCTGACCGCAAAGAAAAAGAGCAAAAACTATGAAAATTCTCAAGATGAAGATAATATGGCCGATGTGCCTGAGGAAGAACCTAAAAATGAAACGCCCAGTAGTAGTCTAGCACCTGTGCCTCGACAGAATTTAATAGATTTAAAACATTTCCGCAAGGAGTTGAGCAACAAACAAGGGCAGACGATGGGTAAGATTCAAGTATTTGTACACACATTTTATAGGTTATGTTATAAAATAGCCACACTAAATGAATAGTACATTTTTAGCCATTATAATAATTAATAATAATTGTAGAGATTTAATGACAACGAAAGGTTTTATTTAACTATTACTATATAATATAAGTAAATATAAAGATATCGCTGGCCCCGGGCAATAAAGCGGTAAACGGCGGTTACGACCTTATTAATTTTATTTTATTGTTGGCTTCTCTGAGTATCAATCTATCACTCTTATTTTTTTCAGTTTTTTTAAATTAATATTTCTTTAAAATTAACTACAATAACAGCTTTATTCCATGGAAAATCCTGTTACGACAAGTTATGTATTATTGCATTACTCTAATAAACATAACCCAAAAAAACGGCGTACATCTAAACACTAAATTTATGAACAAAGAGTAACAGTAATAAATTTTCCCGCTTTTTTGGAAATAAACGTATTCTATTAATAAACTGTTAACACTTAATACGAAGCAATCACAAGAGATTTTATTCTGTATAAGCTATTACGCCTTTCTTCCCGGAAATTTATTGTAACCTCGGCGCCGTATTGTCCGTTTACGCCAATCGCCATCTCTTTCACTCCGCACGCATAAATGATTACCGCATGCTTTCTAGCATCATGTTTAGGTAAAAATTAATACAAATAATTACTTCAATCGGCGAGCGGTGTCAGTGCAGTTGTGGCGTCATACGCTAATAATATTATTTTAGTCCGTTGAAATTAAGAGTAAGATTTAGTTAATTAGTAAATTAATTAACTATAATATACTATATCGATAAATTGTGCGTTTTTAAAATGGCAAGACAATTACCAGGAAAAACTCGGGCAAGAAGAATGTTATACATGGTTGACGGTAAGTGATTAATTATTACTAAGATGAATGTTAAAATGTCACTAAGTTATGTATAGTCCATTCTAAATGTTTTTAAACTAACCCTTTACATTGTAAATTCTCTCATAATTTACCATAATCTCTTATGTATAAGATTATGCTAAATGTATAGAAAAGTGCGTAATTTAGTAAGTAATTGTGTTTTAAATGAATTCACAATGT
Source organism: Phengaris alcon alcon (assembly GCA_037179445.1). Taxonomy (NCBI): domain Eukaryota; kingdom Metazoa; phylum Arthropoda; class Insecta; order Lepidoptera; family Lycaenidae; genus Phengaris; species Phengaris alcon. The sequence goes on along the minus strand of JAYRCH010000021.1, from coordinate 11,829,211 downwards.
AATGGGTTAGTTTAAAATGATTTGTTATGGACTATAGTTAAAGGACAGGTTCTATATTTTAATAGGTATCCATTTGTTTTGTTTTAGATGCCATAAATCTTCCCTGTGGAAATTATGAAAAAACAGAAGAAGTCAACATTTCGAAGAGTGAGGAAGACGTAAACCCCGCTGAAACTCATAGCCAAATCTTAGAATGTCTTTCTCCCAATTTTGATGTACAATCACAATATTTATTGCGATCTCCTTCTACTATTTCCTACGAGTCTGCTATATTCGATAATGTTGACTTTGTAGCTTCTCCAACTTAAGTATTTAGTACACCTCGTCACCAGAAGCGCAAATTCAAAAATAGCCATGTCAATTGGTCTATAGAAAATTATAATGTATGTGAATTGCCTGACTTTACAACACTACGTGACCCAACGATGCAACAAGCAACATCGCTACTACAAGTAACAGAAACGTGCCACCAAACTACACCTCTAGAAGAAAACATACAATACACAACACTGGAAACCGTACGCCAAGATTTCACAATAGACCAAAATATTCTATATACAACACCGGTCGATAATGATAATGCAAATATTTTGATTTCACAGTGTGACAAAACTGCCGTCGAATCTAATGGTTGCAATGATAATATAAGCTTTGTTGCAAATTTCTTAGTTGAAAACCAATGTACGACAATAGAAAATGTTAACGTTGACTCTAATAATTGCAACCAAACTACAACAACAGAAAGTGCTCCATCCGTATCTGACGTACCATCAACCAATAAAGAACTAACTAGGAAAAGAAGGCGACACGAAGAAAATTTGGAAAAAGTTAAAAATAAAAAACAAAAAAATTTAGGCCAAGCTTATACTGGTAGTAATTCCAAAAATAAGTTTGATTCCAAAACGATGAAGGACGCCTGTAAATGTAATAAGAAATGTAGTGAAAGGATTTCTCAAGTCCTTAGGCAGGCTATATTCGACGAATATTGGAAACTTAGTGATCACGAGGATCAGTGGCACTATATCTTACGACATGTGAATACTAAAGATATCAAAATAATGCAACTGGTTAGAGCAAAAAACAGGACACAAACTATTAGCTATTCTTTCAAGATGAATGAATCAGAAAATATTCAGGTTTGCAAAAAATTTTTTTTGAATACACTTAGTATTAGCGAAAAAACAGTTTACACAGCCATAGAGAAAGGGAAATCTAAAAAAGTCAAAGATAACAGGGGTCAGCATGAAAATAGACCACGTAAAATGAGTGTTTCAACTGAACAAAGTGTTATTGCACATATAAAACAATTTCCAGTTAAAGAATCACATTATGTCCTAAGAGATACAAAGAAGTTATACTTAGAAGAAACACTGAACATTTCCAAAATATACAGGCTGTATTCTGAATGGTTTAAGAGTGCAAATTATCCAAATGATGATGAAGGAAAAATGGCCACAAAACGACAGTATGAAACGGTGTTTAATACTAAATTCAATTATTCTTTTCACAAACCTAAAAAAGACATGTGCGGCCAATGTACATTGTATCGTCAATCTTATGGTGAAAGAAAAGACCAACTCCAAGAAGCTTACACAAAGCACATTAGAAACAAGCAATGTGTTCGTGAACTCAAAACTATAGATAAAATAGAAGTTGATTCTTCTACCACTGTCGTCGCTATTTATGATCTAGAAAAAGTCCTCACGATTCCTCAATCGGAAGTAGGAATTTTTCATTACAAGCGAAAATACCCTATATATAACTTTACAATTTATAATTCATTAAGTGGAAGAGGTTACTGCTATCTTTGGCACTATCAAGTTGCTAAAAGGGGTGCTAATGAAATCGGCAGCTGCGTCCTAAATTTCATTGAAACAGAGAGCCAACGTGGTATAAAAAAATTTATATTTTATTCTGATGGTTGGGCTGGGCAGAATAAAAATAGGATTATCTTTGCACTTTATTTATATTTGTCTAAAAAGTATGGAGTTAACATAATTCATAGGTACTTTGAAACTGGCCACAGCCAGTCTGAAGGAGATTCGATGCACTCTTATTGAAGGCGCAAAAAAAAACCACACTATTTATACTCCCGATCAAATGTATGGCATAATCATGAATGCAAAGATCAATGGTGAAAAATTTTATCTCAAGGAAATGGAACAACATAATTTCTTCGATTTAAAGGAGATAATGAACAAAAGGCACTGGTTGCGAGCAGATCAAATGAATGAAAAAATTATGTGGACAAAGATTCACGAAATCAAGATTACTCAGGAGTATCCAGATGTTCTTTATTTAAAGTATAACTTTGACGATGATTATATTTCTTTAAATACTGAACCAAACACCAGATCTTCAAGAGGAAGACCTAAAAAGACCCCAGTAACTGATGTATCAGGAGAAGAACTAAGAAATCTGTACAGAGAGCCAATCGCCTTACCAAAACCACTTTACGATGATTTGATGAGTCTCTGCAAAACTGAAGCAATACCGAAACATTATCATTCATTTTATAACAATTTGCATTGTGTTGGGAACTTTGAAGTATTTGATACTGAAAGCGAAGATTCAAATTAAAGTAGTATTATATTTTTTCATTTGAAGGTTTTGACCATTTAGTTTCTATATCCAAAGCCTAAAAGTTAATAATAATTATGTGATTTTATTTAAATTAGGGTAGCGTAGTATTTTTTATTCTTAAAGTGTTTTTGTATTTGTTTCCAAAGTTTAGTATTTAATAGAAATTGTATTGTGATTTTATTCAAAATAAGGTAGCATAGTATTTTTATTTTTATGTTTGTTTCCAAAGTTTGATATTTAATTTATGTTTAAGCTATATTGTGATTTTATTGAAATTAAGGTAACATAGTATTTTTATTTTTGAAGAGGTTTTTGTTTGTTTCCAAGGTTTGTTATTTATTTTATGTTAAAGTTAAGTGATTTTATTGAAATTAAGGTAGGATAATATTTTATACGGGTTTTTGTATGTATGTTTCTAGGGTTTGTATTTAATAAAATATTATGTGATTTAAAAGGTTTTTATACTTAAAAATAATTATCCTTTTAATTGTAACTAAACAAAAAAAAATGGTAGTAGTAACAGTAAAAATAATGGTTAATTTTAATAAAATACTGTCTAAAATGGTAAAAAATAAAAATAAATCACAGTATAAGGCCTATCTGTTACAATGGTTACATTTAAATATGTTTCATTGATAGGATTCTAAAATAGCGATTAGTGGATGATACAGCTAATATTTGGCCATAAAATTTCCCTGAAGAAGGTGGTAATCGGCAAGTACGCTCCAGACCTAAAGCGGAAATTACGTCGTATTATTTTCTTACATTCCTGAATCTCGTTTGTTAGTGCGTTTATAAAGTCATTAGTGATGTTGCAACTGAAACAGAATCGTCTATAATTTGTATTATACACTTTTTTAATTATTTATTTAAATACTTGTGTTAATAACATTATTTTTTATAGGTTAAAAAGATAAAAAAATTAGCTTTCATTTGACATTTTGACCGCCTGTTTAGGATAACTGTACGCTGCACTATAAAAAAATTTGCTTCTTTTATTTCTCCTGTAAAATTTGATTTTTGACATTACCGCTTTATTGCCCGGGGCCAGCGATATGTACTTTGGGCATAAGTTTATTATAAATATTTCTTTTTTCAGCTCTTACACAATTTTTACAAGTCTGTCTGAACCCGGACGCCAACATTGATTATATGCTGGAGTACCTCAGGAGTGGTGGAAACTCACATGAAATATTACGTCAAATATCACAGGACAACAAGAAGAATTTGACTCTTGCTACTCCAACATTTCACCTTTTCCACCTCATAATTCTAAAGGTACAATCTTCTTTACCACACATGATAGCTGTTACTGAGGAGGCGTGCCGCTACTTTTTGAACACATTTGTGCCTACTGTCGAAATAATGATAAGCGAAAACTCTGGACCTAGACACAGGAAGATTGTTCTAAACCTGCTCACTTCTATTGTGACTTTAAACTCAGATCTAGGTATTGAAGTGCTCAATCAAATACCTCTCACACCTAAAAACCTCCAGTACATTGTTGAGAAGGCAAATTATAAGGAGAAAGACAACGTACGCAAGGCATTTGTACATTTTATTACATCTTTTCTTGTGGATGGTCATTTGCCATTAATCAAGGCGTTACTAGAGAAACCTGGACTGCTGTCTCTGGTTATACCTGGTCTGATTCAAGATGAACCGAATTCGGTATTAATGTTTTTGAACATTCTAAAAAATAATGTAATTGACAACTTGTTAATATCAAAAACATTAAAGTTAAAAACATTCAGTCACCAGGTTTTGAGTAATTTATTCAGAGTTTATCTTTGGAAAGGTCCCCCAGATATAAGTAATGAGCTAAAAATGGAATCCTTCAATGAAATAATGGCACTAGTTTCTGAAATCATTCTAACTTTGTTTACATCACACAAATATGGTCTTTACTTTGTTGATGACACACTGGGCACAAGTGATGCCAATAAAAATCAGAACTTATACAAATGTTTACTTTCGCTGAAAAGACCGTGGGACAATCCTAATCAGTGTGAAACAGTGTTAAATATTATCTACAAATGCCCCGACTTACATAGAGCAATTATTAATGTGATGGAGCAATCTTTTGAACCGCAAAATTCACCGACATGGAAAAATGTTACACAGTTTACGATTCAGTTGTTTGATAAAATGAAGCCAGAAGACATGTTTCTAAGATTCAAAAAGCTATCACCGACACAAACTGTTAACTTTATAAGATTTGTCACATTACCGGTGCCTCTATTGAAAATCATTCAGACAAATATTGGTAAAGACTCAACTATATCATTATATTGTGTGAAAGTATTAGTTAAAATGTTGCAAACAGTAAAAAGGTACATCCAGATTCTAGAAACAGAAGATACAGATGTTAATGTTGCTGAGTTAAAACAGAAGTTGGAAAATTTCTTGCCCAAACATGTTTCGTCCCCAACGGCTATAGTTGCCTTGATTGATAATGTCATAAACAGATCTAATAATGAAACAACACAGGATTACAATCTACCGAGGATTGAAGAGACTGAAGCTATGTTGTTACTAGTTGATCTTTTACTTCTGTATAACAATACCAATCCAGCTTTCTTTGAATCATTAGAATCTTCAATTGACATGAAGAAAATTTTAGAATTTGCTTCAACATTGACCTTAGGTCCAATTTCGTTGTTGAAATTCAAAATAATTTCACTCTGGTTGATGTTGGATAGCACTATTCTCACACTGCGAAATCCAATGTTCAAAGACTTGTTTCTTATAATGCTGGAGGTCTATACTAGTGATGAAGATGATACATGGATGGAAGCTAAAGACACATTGCAAGTATTCTTTAAAAACACTGAAATATTTGAAAGTGATGAAGACGAAATACATTTAATGATGTATACACTGCGACATTCTAAAGTAAACCAAATATCCTTAGTGGCTGACATTGTAGAGCATGTCCTGAAAAATGGCAAAGAGTTGTCACAGTATGTAAAGGAACAAGTCGTTAATTTTGAAATATCCAATGAAGAAAATCAGCTTGATTTAGATAAACTTTTAAACGAACTAATGAACAATAAAAACACTGAAGACAGTGCTTTTCTAGAAAACAAAATCCCATCGTCTTTTATTGTGGGGTGCATGCAATTTATACAGACTAACAAAGATGCGAAAAAGCATTTAAAGCAGTTTTTGTGCCTGTACATCACAAATTTACTTCACTGTAACTATTCACCAGAGTTAACAGAAGTTCTAATAGGAGATTCAAAGTTAGACGTGACGAGTTACATAGCTAACTGGCTTGTTGAGCCCGTACCACTTTCAGAAACTACATCGAATGACTCTACTTTGGTACATTTATCCAAATCAATAATTGGGAATGAAGTTGTAAAACTGAATGATATTTTTAATTTCATAGAACTATCGGAGGATGGAAATTTAGTAATAGATGAGAAGACTTATAAAATTGATTCTAACAAAACTGTGGATAATTCGAAATTATTTATGTGGGCGAAATATTTAATGTTCTGCATTGTAAGACTTACGGTCATGGAGAAAATTGATAATAATCATTTACTAAAGATCGAGAAATATTTCTATGTACTAATTGCAGTGGGGAAAAAGCACCACATGATTTCGGATTGCAGGAACATTGTATTAAATTTGCTGAAGAACCCACATTTACAAAAAATTTACCAGCCTGTTGATTTAAATAAAAAACAAAATAATGTTATGGCTACAAATTTAATATTGAAAATTATAGAGAAATATCAGGATATAGTAACATACTTGAATAAGAAACATTACGTATTGAAACCGTACCAACAGAAGAATTATAACGAAGTGATAAAAATGTTTATAAAAATAAAGAAGAAGAAAAATATTAATAGCAAACACACAATATCAGTAATTGAAACTATTGGTTTATCAAAAGAAAATGACTATCAGGTGCTAGAGCAAATATTTTCGTGTGAAATTGAATCTTATGTTAAAGAAGATAAGGAGCAGAGCTTAGCGTTGGATCTACTTTGCGTTTTGCTAGATAAATATTCAAGCATATCAACAGACTTTTCTCAGGAGATAAAGAAGATCATACCTCTGTATACCAAGTTATTGACTTACAGGGAGATCACGCCAAACCTAACTAAATTAGAAACTTCCATGATTAACTTTTTTGAAAAGAAACCACATTTAGTAGTTAATGTAAAAGAAGATGATTTTCGTCAATTCTTTCAAGCGAATGCTGTAAGGAAAACTACGTCACAACTAGCATCCATCTTGATGAAATTGAACAAGAAGTATATCAATGTATTTACAGAGCAAATAAAGAGACCAGAAATATTAAGCCAGCGAGAACTCACACTGCCTATAGGTAACGCGGCCATTTGTCACAGCGAATTTATAGCCGAACACAAAAACATCTTGTCCGAAATATACAGGGAATATAAAACTAATATCATAAAGTTTCTAGAGAGACCACACAAAGCCGGTCAAGTCTACTTAAATTCCTGGCAGTTGATACGTAAAGTTGTGGTCGAGTGTATGGAGGATACAGAATGCAGTAAAATATTTAACAAAACTCACAAGTTCGAGGTGCTAGACTCCAGCCATCTGCGAGTGTTACATGTTGCCTTTGTTAAGTTATGTCTTGCGAATACGGTTAGAAATTATCATGTAATAAATTATATCACGACAATGCTGCAAGTCTGTTCGAATGCTTTAAAAGAAAATAAGGACGATGATTTAATATTCGTTATATTATCTAATATTGAAAACATTATGAAAGTAGCCAAAACAGTTATTGGCAATTTTAAATCGGAAGAAAAAGACGATTGCAAGAAAGTAACAAATAGTGCTGTCTGGCACGGTTTCTGTAAAAGTGTACTAAAAGATTCGTTAAGAGTGAAAACAGTCGATCGAGCGAATGTCACTGGACCGAAAACATTGTCCTTACTATCTAATCTTATAAGGGTATTCTACTCAAACGACGCCGAAGACATAGTAACTCTATTCGAAATGGTCACATCACATTCGGAGTTTTTAAACGTAATGCTTAGCTACCACAGTCCGGACGTAAAATATTCATTACTAGAGCTACTCTATGTGCTTATGACAATCAACAAATCAGTGCTAAAGTCGCAACAGATTCCAGTGTACTTGAGCGCGTATAGGGCTACCAGGAGCCCCAGTGATCGACTCATACTGACGATACTGTGGTTCTACGAGCATTCTATGTTGCCGGTGAACGAATATAAGCCGTATCTCTTCGGAGATTCCGCAGCTAACTTCTATGCGGTCCGGAAGAGCAAAATCTCCACGTTATGGGGACACCCCAGCCCCAATCATGTTATTAATTTATACGACAAAGAGACAATAGCGAGGACCGTCAAGCATTTTTCCGTGAATCAGACATTAAATTATAATCTTCAGAACAAATCAGAGTCGATTACGAGTTTCCTAAACAGACTTCGTCACGAAAAACCGAAAATAAAAGACGTAGAGTTGAGCGTAGACAATTTGATCAATAGGGAAGACCATCTACATATACTACATGCTATCCAAAGCACCGAAGTTCTATCTACTTCTCACAGCGAGGAAGATGAGGGTATTTATGATCCAGCGTTTCTCTATCCTCATCTGAGTCAGCTCTTGGCTCCAGGATCGGTGGCGTCGTGCTTCAAGCTGCTGCGGAGTGGGCTGCTGTCGGTGGTGGTGGTGGGGCTCAGCTCGCACTGTACGCACATGCGCGCCGCCGCGTACCATGTGCTGCACCGGTTCTGTCAGCTGCTGGAGACTGAGTAAGTTTAGCTTAATACATTTGAAATATAATAAAGAAATTAACGAATCCAAATTATACATAGAAACATTAAAATATATATGAAGGAATTGTTAATATGTTACATTTTCCAAACATTATAAACTGTATTTAAATTTTTAAATTGACGACAAAAAAAATCCCATACCTTAAACGTTTCTGGGCCTAATTTCTTTTAATCTTATATTATTTTCGATTTGCAGGAGACATAAGAACGATAAACTTCTTCTTACGGATTTCATCAACACACTACGTGCAAGCTTATCAACCGCCATAGATTCCGAAAGCGGTCTTTGGAAGCACATAAGAAATCCTCAACTACCCGCAATCGGTGCGTTGTATTTGGCGAGAGCTTTGATGGTGTCTACATCTCCTATTGAACCATTGTACAGACCTGTTAATAATTTCCTGATAGCTAAACAATCTGTAGATTTAACTGTTATACCTGACTTTTTAAGTCTCTTCCATGATAGCGAAGTAGAAACTATCGAAAGAAGAAATTGGATCCTAGATATTATAAGAGACGGCACGAAAACGATGACGGATGTCACAGTGATATTCAAAACTATGTGTCTGAAGATGATCATGGGTTTTTATTCTTCAGCTCTATGCGATAGAAGGACCAAGGTTCAAATATTAAAGACGTTAAATTCCATCGTAACTATACCACGAGCGTTTGAGATATTGGTCGAAGGATACAGCCTTCTGTCTTGGGTGCATTGCGTCGTGAGAGATTTGAGTAAAGAAGACAAAAGTGTTATCAAAGAAGTGTTAGTTTTACTGAAGAGTATGATCGTTAGTGTTAATATTATTGGTTTTGTAAAACATTGTAGTAAAGTGGATGAAAGCAAAGTGGACTCTTTAGCCGAGTTTAAAGTAAAAAGTGACATTGAGTATGAAGTTTTAACAATAATTTGCACCGTTCTGCCAAGTGTCGGTACAGAGGTGGAGGTTCTACTAAACTATCTAAAGCTTTTGAATCTAGTTACAAAGAGATCTATTAAGTTTTTAAACAAGAAGCAAGTGACAAATATCATAGTAAAATGCAGTAATAGAGACAATGATGTAATGAAATTGTTAAAACAGTCTGTGATTAGTAAAAATCATTTAATGTTGTTAAGTAAAACGCTAGAGAGCCCATTAATAGATACATGTTTGATGGATGAATTGAAAACATTGCTACATACTTTTGTCGCTTAAATAATAAGTATTGTAAGTACTTGTTAGTTATGTATATAATTTAAATTATTTAGGTTATGTTATTTCAATAAAGTGTAGTATATATTATTTTATGTTTTTAGATTATAATTAATGTCAAATCCTCGAGATTTAACTAATCAGTGGTTAGCACTTAGCACGTTGGCGCTCAGGCTAGGAAAAAAAAATGTGTTCCCGGTTCATGGACTTGTATTAAACATTTGTTTATTATAACAAAAATCTTAAATATTAGGTCATTACATATGCAATTGGCGTTTTGTAAAGGAGGAACATGCAGTCGATTTTTTTTAAACAATATATTTATTTAATCAAAGCCAATATAAAACCATTGTTATCTATGCACTTTTGCCATCTCATAGGTAGTTCATTGATTCCTTTACTAAAAGAACCATTCGAGCAGGAATCAATAAAATCTTTGAAGGTGCTTTGGACTGCCCCATGGAGTTGAATTTTTTCCCTTGCAAGAATTTATCAAAATTTCGAAAAAAATGGTAATCTGTTGGAGCAAGGTCCGGGGAGTACGGTGGATGTCTTAGACATTCCAATTGAAGCTCCTCTAATTTGATAGCCGTCTGTTGTGCAGTGTGTGGTTTAGCGTTGTCCTGAAGCAGCAGTGGCCTAGAGCGAATGACCAACCTCGGTTGTTTAGCAGCTAGCTTTTCCATCATGATTTGCAGTTGCTGGCATAGACATCTGCCGTAATCGTCTGGTCAGATTTAAGAAAGCTGTAGTGAACGACACCGACACTAGTCCACCAAACGCTCACAAGTAACTTTTTTTGAGTCAATTTTCGCTTGGGGCTGGCTTTGGCTGGTTCGCCATGGTTCAGCTATTGCGATGAGCGTTTCCGATTATCGTACAGGATTCACTTTTCATCACAGGTAATGATTCTATTTAAAATCCCTTCATTATTGTGCCGGTTGAGTAATGTAACGAAGCAGTCGACGCGCGTTTGTCGGTTTGCTGCACTCAATTCATGAGGTAACCTTTCAAGCTTTTTCAGCTTCCCAATTTTCTTCAAGTGGATTAAAACAGTTTATCACTAATACCGCAGCCTGCAGCTAACTCGGACGTGATTTGCTATGGATCCGCTTCCACAATAGCCTTAAATTCTTCATTATCAACTTTGGTCTCCTGTCGTCCACGGGGCTTGTTCTGCAGGTCGAAATTTCCAGAACGAAAACGGAACCAAAAACGCAATGTGTTTTCTTTTGCGACATCACTGCCATACACATCCTTCGAGCCGTTTCTGCAGCACTGGTGCCACGGTGGAACTCGTACTCGAAAATATTTAAAGTTTTCCATTTTGTAAACAGAGTGACGCAAAGAAAAAACCAAAAGTAGAAAAACAAACAAATTACGTTTTTCGAAACACAAATGCATGAGTAAATAGCGGTATAAATTTGAAATTGGAATTCCTAACCAAAGAAGATATATTTGAGATCAAAGTGGCCAGTACGACAAAACGCCAATTTCATATGTAAGGACCTAATATGTGTATATTGTATAGTATAAAAAGTATACTTCCCGTTGTCTGGTACTTGTAACACAAGTTATTCAGATACTTAGCATGGGGCCAGATTGACGTGGTTTGAAGCGTCCATAGATATTTTTATTTTTAATCATATGCGAGCTTTTCTTAGTGTTGCTACAATTAAAAGCAGAGCACAGAGTAGAAAATTTATATACTTACGTAAGGAGAAACAGCTATTGTAGAACGAACCAAATCGATCCAAATTTTGACGTTCCTTCAACTACTCACAATTTTCCTCTATATCGTCGTCGTATGCTTGTAGTAGTGCAATCAAATCGAAAGCTAACTATGTAGCTGTTCCTCTTTAATCTGTGCTTTCAGTGCATGTTTTTTTAACCCCCAGACGAAAGCAAAGGGGTGTTAATAAGTTTGATATGTGTGTCTAGTTTCTTTTTGTTTGAAAGGTGAAATGATCGTGAGATTTAAAAGCTATAATTCACTATCATCAGCTCGCTTATTGCTTGACAATTCGGGGGTGACAAAAATTATTTTATTTTCCTGGCACGAATACGTAGCAGCATTATATTCAAATTATTGTAGAATTATATGAACGTTTTTGTGGTATACCGGCATTATCTATTGTGGACGTAATGAAGTGGCAAATCAATGTTCGGGCCATTACACGCTCCGATACAACCGTTACGGCGCGCGACGGAATCTCTGACTACGAAATACTTGGGCTAAGACTGGTGTTATTATGCCGCTTTGATCTAGGAGACTATTCGCGTAGTATCGGGGAATTTCATTCTTGAGCAGGTAGAGTTATGATCATTTAGGGAGCGTTCAAGTATTACGTAACGTAATTTGGGGGCAGGGGGTCTTGTAAAACGTTACGATGCGTTACGAGGGCGGAGGGTCGTTCAAACAACGCATTACGTAACATCAAAAAAGTACAGATAAAGGGGGTCTATCGTCGGTTCATTTCTTGAAACGATTGTTAACGATAAAAGCAGCTACTATAAACAATAACAGAGGAATTTGGGCGACTTTCCGGTACTTTTCGCTACATAATATTGACTTTTAGGTCAAAATGGTCACTTAGGTGTTACGTAACGTTTTAAAGGACGAGGTAGGGGTACATAAAAATGATACGGCGCGTTACACGGGGGGAGAGGGTGTCTAAAATCTTCAAAAATTGCGTCACGTAATACTTGAACGTTCCCTTTGTATTGCTAGCTGACCCGTGCCCTCCTCGTTGGGCGTCAAACATTTTTTGATGATGATAAAAAGTATCCTAAGTTACTCCTTATAACGCAGCTATCTGCCAGTGAAAGTCCCGTGAAAATAGGTCCAGCATTTTAAAAGATTAGCCGGAACAAACTGACAGACGGAAAGACAAAAATTTTAAAAATTTATTTTTTATTGTAGGTACCGTATATACTTTCATATGCATTGAGTGAAAAGCTGTAAATTTAAAATTACAAACAGACTTCAAATTTATTTATCTGTATATAAGTAGAGAATGACGGCATGCAGTCTCAAATCACAATATAATTGTCAATGACATGTCAGTTTGATATATCTTATGTCAATGCTACGAACAAATTCTGACAACTGTCAAGACTTTGCGATTTGGTTGAGTGCTTGATACAAGTGTTCAAACTATTTTTAAGGAATTTCGTATCAGTTCTAGATCCTACCTTCTTGTTTGTTTACCTAGTGTGTGTCTGTGTTGTTTGTGTTTGTTTGTTTACACGTAAGTACCGTAGTTAATTATTTATCATGGATAATGAGCAGCCTGATCCCGGCGGTACGCCAGGAGGTTATGTTACTCCGCCGAATGGCAGAAGTAGTGTTAGTTTAGAGAACATTCCGAATAAGCGTCCTGGGCGTAATTCTCCCATCCAAAATAATAACGACAATAAGGTTATTGTTTTGTTGGCTTCTCCACAAAATGATAAACTAACCTTCATAAGACCTGATTTTTTTAATAAACGAAAATACTCCTTATCTGATTCCCCTTCATATGTAGTGCATGTGTCGAAAACAGACTCCACAAATAACACTAATAGCCAGATCCGACCCATGGAGTTTGGCCGTTACTTATTCCAGAATAATTTTAATACAGTTTCACTTGGTGGCGTAAAGCGAATAGGTAGAAACCGTATTGATTTCTTAGGTTTAGGCGAATATTGTTCATTGTTTTAAACACTTACGGATTGTGTCGCGGTGCACTTTTCTTTTTCCGACGTTTCGGCTACTTTCCAGCAGCCGTGGTCACGGGAGGACTGAGGTGTCAATTGTCCTATTTGATGAAGTTGTTCAAACTACCCGAAGATTCTTCAATTATTATTTGTGTTCCGATCCACGCAAAACATACTAACAGTATCTTGAAGCCGCGGTGATTTTAAATTACATTTTATTTTGTTAATTATTGGATCCCAACCAGATGGCAGCACCCAGCCATCTTCTCGGTTAAAATTAGGGTACTTTTTAATTTCTATAGCCTCGCGTATCATTCTTGGGCGATAACGGTGTTCCTTTGCCAGTACTTGTGGCTTATCAAATCTTATATAATGGCGAGATTGATCCAGTGTGTGTTCGCAAATTGCAGATTTATTGTTGCGACGGTGTTTAACATCTGCGATGTGTTCCTTTACGCGGGTGTTGATGGATCTTTTAGTTTGCCCTATACATATAGAAGAGACCGCAGTCACAATCGAGCTTGTAGACTCCTGCATCTTGAAGGGGAATGTTACATTTCACTGGTGGTAAAAAATGACATCTTTTTGGGTGGCTTGAAATATGTATTTATAGAAGCTTTCCTTAGAATATAGCCAACTTTATCAGTGACTCCTTTCATAAAAGGTAGAACTGCAGGTATTCGTTCGACAGTGGCTGGTTTTACTCGGTCACTGTGATGCAGGCGTGGGACTCGAAGCTTATTGTCACGTAGAACTTGTGTGACATGATGAAGCTCGGTTTCCAAGTGCTGCTGATCACAGATTCCTCGTGCTCTTCTAAACAAAGTTTTGCCAACGGTAGATAGCTGTGAAGGATGGTGGTGGGACTCACCATTTAAATATCTATTAGTATGTGTAGGTTTGCGATACACAGTGTGACCTAAGGTGCCATTGGGATTCCTTATTACTAATACGTCCAAGAAAGCTAAAGAGTTAGTGGTCTCTAACTCCATAGTGAATTGTATTTTGGGGTGGAGACTGTTCAAATGATTTAGGAATATCTTTACTTTGTCAGACGGTAAAATTGTGAAAGTATCATCCACGTACAAGCGGTAGAACCTGGGTTGTATAGGTGAGGTCTCAATAGCAGTCTCCTCGAAGTCTTCCATGAATATGTCAGCAACAACGGGAGAAACTGGGGAGCCCATCGCTACACCATCTACATGCTTGTAGAAGTCATAATTCCACAACTTATAGCCAGATGTAAGGCAGTGTTCTAATAATTCTGCATATTCAACAGGTAAGTTCTTTTCTCTAAGCTTTCTTGTTACAATTTCAATACATTCCTGTAATGGTAAGCAAGTGAATAAGGATTGTATATCAAAACTGACCAACTGTTCATTGTCTGTGAGTCATAGGTGTTTAATCTCATCAACAAAGTGGTAAGAATCCTTTACATGAGCTCTAGTGTGTCCACGTAGTGGTGAAATTACATTAGCCACTAGTTGAGCCAATTTATATGTTGGGGAGTCAATTTGGCTTACAATTGGGCGAAGTGGAGGGTTAGGTTTATGTATTTTTGGCAAACCATACAACTTAGGGGGTTTAGGACACGAAGGCAATAAAGACTTGGTGTCTAGATTCAGTGAGTCGGAGTATTTCTTTATGAGACTTTGAGTAGTCTTTAAAACGTTGTTAGTCGGGTCGGTTCTGACTTTTTTGTATGTGCTTTCGTCCGATAATAGATGTTGTATTCTATCACTGTAATCTGAGGTATCCATAATCACCGTGGCATTACCTTTATCCGCGCGGAGAATTGTCAAATCCGATCTGGTGCGCAAGTTTTGTAACGCTTTCGTTTGTTCACGAGGAAGATTTGGTTTGGGCGCCGAGCTTCGTCGTAAGACTGACGGTATATCCTGTCGTATGGCCTCCAAATCATCCTTGTTTATGTTATTATTCGATAAACAATCCTCTACACTGCAGATAATTTCCTCAAAAGGTATCTTTCGCGGTGTTATTGCAAAATTCAAGCCAAATTAAAACAAGGTAGAAACCGTGTGTCGGTAGAACTAAAAAATCCAGTTGGTCTGGACATTGACATGGAGGAATTTGCCCTTAACAGCATTACACCCACTGGTTATGGTGACGTTATAAAGGCACGTCGTATGTGCCGTAAATCCATAGATCATATCAGCGGCACGACTTGGATACCCACCCAGACTGTTGTGACTTTTAATGGACAGAAACTTCCTCCTCATATGTATCTATTTTACACTTCCCTTTCTGTAGAATTATATAAGCTCCCCACTATCCAATGCAACCGGTGCTGTAGGTTTGGACATGTTAAATCTATTTGTAGGTCGGACCCTAGATGTTACAAGTGCTCACAACCACATGAGGGTGACACTTGCAACATTCAAATGGCCACATGCCTCTTCTGTTCTGGCGCCCATGCGGCTAACAACCCTAAATGCCCAGAATTTGTAAGACAAAAGGAAATTAAGGTTGTAATGTCTGAAGAAAATATATCCTATGTAGAAGCTTCAGCTAGGTTCCCAAGTGTGCGTAGAGCATTCACAGACGTTGTAGCCCCTCCTACAGCTACTTCCTCACAATCCCACCAATTCACTACTTGTCCCCCTCGTACTGTCTCTTACGAAAAACTGTTTTAACCCCCCGTCGTACTATTCACTCACCCCAGCCTGGCTACAACCGTCTTGCCCACCAATCAATTATCCAAAACCCTATTTCTGAGACCCCTAATGGATCCGCTTTTCCTAATAACTCCTTGTCCATGAATGACAATTTCCCTGAACTTCTTTCTTCCCTTTTATTAAATTTATTATCATGTTTCAGTGACACTGGGATGGGTATGTCCAATACTCTCCGTGAAAACTTGACTAAGCAGGTGAACATTACAAACACAAACTCTATAAATAACAATGGCTCAGAGGATCATTGTTCAATGGAACTGTCGTAGCGTCCAAAACAAAATAAATGATATTTTATATTTTACTCATAAATTTAATCCCCTTATTTTTGCCATCCAGGAGTCTTGGTTGAGGCCAGATTCTCAATTTAGAGTCTCTGGCTTCTCCTGTCTCCGGGATGACAGAAGTGATGGTAAAGCTGGTGCAGCTATGTTAGTTTCTACTTCAGTAATTTTTAATTCTATCTCTCTTCCACCACATAGTAATTTTAACATTGTTGCTGTCAGAATCTTTAACATTTCTTTTCTGTCTATTTACTTACCTGACCCTACTTCCTCTGTCCTTTCTGAACTTTTTTCTATAATCAATCTCATTATGTTCCTTTTAGGAGACTTCAATCTCCAACATCATGCTTGGGGCTCCCATAATTGTGACTCTATTGCCAATCTTTTTCTCAACTCTCTTGATGATTTTGACCTGGTTATCTTGAATAATGGAGCTCCTACTCGACGAGTAATCCCAACTCAGAATCCTAGAACAGCAGTGGATTTGTCCATCTGTTCTCCTTCTCTTTCCTCACAAATGTCATGGTCCATTCTTTCAAATTCCTGTGGCAGCGATCATTTTCCCATTATCCTTACCCGGCATCTCTCCCCTATCCCGAGTATAGTTAAAAATCCCCCTAGACTTAAATTTAAACTTTCCGAAGCTGACTGGCCGCTATTTGCAGTTCTGACTAATGAGCTAATTGCCTCCATTCCACCTGTTAATTCCCATAATTCATATATTTTATATCCCCGTCTAACGCAGGCGCTTCTTGGAGGCGCATCTGCTGCTATACCTACTCGAGGCTCTAATTGTAACCGAATTTCCTCTCCCCCATGGTGGTATGCTGAGTGCACCATGGCATGTAAAAGATGCAAGGAGGTAGAGAGGACTTTCTCGTCTGATATGACCTTGGAGAATTATAATAACTGCAAGAGGATAGCAGCGGAAACAAAAAGACCTCTCTCACAAGAAGCGCCTGGGTTGGCATAAGTTCTGTGAGGGCTTGTCTCCCCTTTCCCAACCGTCTCTGGTTTGGACCAAGTTAAAAAAGTTTCGCGGCTCCTTTTCCCCCAACTCTAACCCCTTATCGAATGACCTTTCTTCTTGGATCTTCGGATTTGCCCAAAAACTCGCACCACCTTGGGCACCTACATTTAAAGAGTATAATATTTTTTCATCATCTCATACTTCTAATGAATACGAAACCCCATTTTCTTTTGAGGAGTTTAAGTTAGTTATAGACTCCCTTAATGACTCGGCTCCTGGACCTGACGGGATTCTGTATTCTTTTATTGTCAAAAGCAGCCTCGATACACAAAAATAGATACTTGACTTTCTTAATGCCATATTTGAGGCTGAAACTCCCCCGGAAGAGTGGAAATGTCAAATAATCATTCCTATTTTAAAACCAGGTAAACCCGAGGATAATCCATTGAGCTATCGTCCTATTGCTCTTTCTTCCGCTCTCTCAAAAATATTAGAGCATTTATTTAAAAATAGACTCGAATGGTTCTTGGAGAGTAGAGGCATTCTTTCGGGAAGTCAGTCCGGATTTCGTAAGGGCTTTAGTGCTATGGACATTCGGATTGCCTTCTCGAAACAAGAGGCTCTGGTGGGGGTATTTCTGGATGTGTCGTCCGCATATGATAACGTACTACTTCCGGTTCTCAGGCAGACTATGCTTCAGCTGAGTATCCCTGTGAAGATAGTTAACTACGTGTGCAATTCCCTTTCCGGTCGTTCTATCCTTATTTCCCATGAAAATTCACATCCTTGTTCTAGATTGGTTTGGAAGGGTCTCCCTCAAGGTTGGGTCCTTAGTCCTCTCCTTTATAGTATTTACACCCACAATCTAGACATATCAGTTACCTCTTTCTGCAATATCACTCAATATGCGGACGACATAGCCCTTTATGTCTCCACCAAGGAACTTTTAGATGCCTTATGATCAATTCTGCTCTTCATTACCTATGCGAGTGGCTCTCTGACCATGGCTTGAGTATTTCCGTGGAGAAGAGCAGCATTGTTGTTTCCAGAAGTAGGACTGTTCCGGACATATTTATATCCCTGGGTAGCCAAATTTTCCCGGTTTCTGATAACGTTAAATTCCTAGGGGTTTATTTAGATGCTAAAATGACTGGCGATCAACATAAACCATATTATTAAAAAATGTGAAAAAAACATCCATATTATTCGGTGTCTCTCTGGAGTTTGGTGGGGCTCTCACCCCTACACTCAAAAATTGATATATAATGCCTTAATCCGAAGTCATCTGGATTACGGATCTATAATTCTTGAACAATTGTGAACCTTGTCACAATTCTGCTCTTCAAAAACTGGACAAAATCCAATCCAAGTGCCTTCGTCTAGTAAGTGGTGCCATGAAATCAACTGCTAATAATGCCCTGCAGGTTCAGTGTGCAGATCCCCCCTTAAGTTTCCGACGCCAATACCTTTCAGACAGATTTCTTTTCAAGGCTCTTCAATTTGCTCATCACCCTCTTATCCCTAAGTTATATACCCTCTCCCAATTATTCCACTCCTCGTCATACTAGACACACAAGGATCCCCCCTGTCTCCTTAAAAGCTTTCAAAAGTTCACTAGCTTGCCATGTCCTGTGTACCAGAGTAAGATGTTCCCTATTTATGAAGTTCCTTACGAATCCCTAGTCAAATTCCCTTTCATTTCCTTTGATACCGGCATTGTAAAAGGTTCTCAGTCTGCAAACGATCAATTTAAGGAAATTATTAATACAGTATACAGAGACTGGTATCACATATATACAGACGCGTCCAAATTAGAAAACCAAGGGTGTGTAGGTTCAGCGGTCTGGATACCAAAAGTCAATGTGGTATTAAATTTTAAATTACCTTTTTTGTCTTCTGTATTTCCTGGTGAAGCAATTGCAATCCTTGAGGCTCTGTCGTTTATAGAGTCTCATCGACTTAACAACTCCGTAATCTTTTCTGATTCGCGAAGCTGCCTACAAGCTATCCTGGCTAACCCTTTCTGGTCTAAATTTAAATACCCCATATATAATAAATATAAGGCATCTTCTTCTAAAATGCAGGTCACAAAATATTCATGTTGAGATGGTTTGGATTCCAGGCCATAGTGGTATATCAGGAAACGAGAGCGCTGACCTTTACACGAAACAATTCACTTACTCAGGTGGCCCTGGCCAATTCAAACTTTACTGCAGCGACCTTATTCCTTTGGCTAAGGAACATTTGATTACCGCTGGAATGAGAGTTGGACTTCATCAGGAAATGTTAAGGGCAAATTCTTCTTTTCCCTGCAAAACCAGGTGTTGGTTAAGCCTTGGTTTTTTAAATACAGGAAGGCAAAAAAATTTACCACCTCTACAGTATGCCGCTTACGTTTAGGCCACTCCTGTACCCCAGTGTTCCTTAATAAAATTAGGATTAGGGATTCCTCTTTATGTGAGTGTGGACTTGACGAAGGCACTCTTGAACATATTTTTTTCAGCTGCTCAAATCGTCTCTCTTCATTATATGATTCACTTCCCCCTTATATCCCTCGTCCTTCTGATTTCCAATCCCTTTTATCTTTAGTCCATACCGCCTTTGTTGATGTTCTGTGTAATTTTATTAACCATAATAACATTCGATTGTAGATGTATTTGTCTCTTCTAACTAACACTTTGTTTTTGTCTTGTTGTTCCAGGTATTAAGGAGATATGATATGTTGTAAACTTATTTAATTACGAGATTTTAACTATTTTTCTCTTGTACTTTTACTAAGCCCTACTTTTGCGCAAAGTTATCGTCCCCGGCAACAAAGTATTTTTTTTATTTCGCCTGACACTGACACTGGCTATTCCTCAAGGGAGGCCATTATAAAGAAGAAGAAGAAGAAGACAACTGTCAAACAGCTTTAGCTTAGTTTCAGTGTCAGCGTATGCACAGTTTGATGTGCGTGCGAGTGCGACAACATACGCTGACGCAAACCCAACTGCGAATTCAACGAAAATGATTACGTGAATGCGAAAATTCTACGCTCGAAAGTGTTGACTACAATACCTGGGGAACAAAGTCCAGCTAGGTAGGTCCAACTTTGAGAAAGAGGTCAATCGTCGAATCCAGCTCGGCTGGGCAGCGTTCGGGAAACTCAGAAGTAAGTGGGACCACACCCACAACTAACCAGTGGGACGAATAACCGACTAGACTGGCGAGGGAAAGCGCAGGACCGACTTTTTACATGCCCATCCGACGCATGAATCATCAGATTCTTATCAGTTAATCAAGTCATCAGCTTACATTGTCGTAACCAAACTTGAAAACAATTTTTTTTGTTCTTTCAACGCGGGAACCCCCGACTTCCGGGATCGAGAGCCAACCTCTAAGCCAGTGGGCCACGGAGGCGTCTCCTACTATCCTATTATTATTATAAATGTGAAAGTTTGTGAATATAGATGGATGTATAGTTGAATGGATGGATGTTTGTAACTCTTTCACGCAAAAACTACTGAACAGAATTTAAACAAATTTAGTATGGTAGTATTTTAAGCTTTAGATTAACACAATACAGTATACACACAGGGTAATTTTTTATCCCCAAAAAGTGCAGTATTCGCGTGGGATACTGTAATTTTTACAGTATCCCACGCGAACTTTGCACTGCACTCGGGCGGAGCCGCGGGCGAAAGCTAGTTATTAATAACTAGCAAAAAATATTCAAGCATATATATTTTTACATGAAGCCACAAAAAGGATTTAAACTTCTTAAACGTTACAGGGTTTAGTATGCCTCGTACCGCCACAATGATAGTTTTATGACCAGGTACATAACGTATTGCACCGCAGGAATAGAAAAATCACTGCCGCAGCGAAGGTGTTAAAGAAGAAAGTACTTACTAAGCTTAAGCTAGTACTTACCTAAGCACTAGTTAATAAACCATTAAACCGCGGTTCTCATCTATAACTTCTAAAGTGCGTACAATGAGATCAGGCAATTCACGAATGTCCTTCGCCGTCGAGTGTCGGATGCAACGTTTGGGACCGATCCGTAGTGCGTTTCCCACGATATTGTTATTGATTGGAATCTACATTGCTGATATACGTATCTATTGATAAATATCAATGGTCTATTACCTAATAAAACGTTGCTCAAAACATATTACGTATATTTTGCGCATACGATCTACTGCTTATGTCAAGACGGCTAAGGCTGAGAAATAATAAAAATGTCAAAAAAGAAATATACTAGATAATATTACTTTTTGCTCTTTACGGCGCTACTAAGGTCATTGTCCGTACACAGATGATTATATTGATGCTATTTAGGCAAAGTCTTTGCTTAATCCTCTTTAAATCACCTGTTTCTGTAAGGTTTATGACCTCAGCGCCTTAAAGAGCGTACTGTAGTTTTATTTAGTTTAATTTTTTTTTTGATATTTTTATGATTTTTCAGCCTAAACGTCTTGACATAAGCAGTAGATCATATGCCCAAATTATCCGTAATTTATTTTAAACAACCTTATATGTATTACTATACCTAGTCTTGCCATAAATACTGAAACAAAGAAAAAAAAAATTCTATTGCAAATAATTTATTACTTTTACAGTGTGTTAGTTTAACACATAAATATAAAACAATTTAAAATATAAAAAGCTTATTCGAAGTGGTCTCCATTGGCTGCAATACAGTCCTTTAAACGTTGAGGCCAGGTATCAATAGAAGCACGCACTCTTTCCATGGGAAAATTCTTCACTGCCAATCGTACGGATTGTTTTAGGGACTCCAAATTATCATGGCGTTTAGAGCAAGCCGTACTCTCTAAAACTGACCATAATCCAGCGGATTAAGATCGGGACTAGACGACGGCCAGTCTTCAGCTCTGATGAAGTCCAAAACGTTCGTTTCCAACCAATACTGTGTAGACCGACCTTTATGACCCGACGCCGAGTCTTGCTGGAAGGACCATTCTTGGTTATTGAACATGGTTTTGTTAAGGGACTTCACTACCTTCTCAAGAATGGTATCTTGATACACTTGTGCCGATGTTTTGATACCTTTTTCACAAAAGTATGGCTCAGTCACTCCTTCATAGCTTTATAGACTCCTTCATACCCCACCAAACCATCACTGAAGTCGGATAGTGCCCACGTTGCATTCTGTCGACTAATTGGGAAGCTTCCTTAGAGCTTTGAGCATAAATGCGGTAATTTTGTTAAAATTTTGCTCAATTGTAAAAAATTTCTCATACGTAAACAAATTTTTTCTGTGACCTCCCTTTGCGTACCGCTTCAGTAGTTGTTTCAATTTTACCACCCTATTATTTTTTAAATTATCAGTTAAGAAATGACCAGTACGTTTCTTATAGGCTGCAAGTCCTAAGTCATCTTTTAAACTACGCGACATGGTTCTAGGTGCTATCTTGATATGAAATCTCCCGAGATAAAATCTTTTGCTTTCGGACAGGATTTCTTCGAATTATTTCCCTTACTGCTTTGACCACCTTTTTCGTACGAATACTACGTGGACGGCCAGATCTTTTTCTGTCACAAACAGAGGAGGTCTCATTGTACATATTAATAGGTATACCCGGTACACAAACATTTAACTAATACCAAGCGTATGAAGAGTTTTAAAAATTGCATTTGGCTTCATACCTACTTTGTGTAATGCAATCACAGCGATTCGGGTCTCTTTATCACCCCACTCCATTTTAATAACGCATAATATTGTACAATGTATTGGCGCCAAAATGAGAAAACACAATGAACAATCATATGTATAAATGACAGATTCCAAATTCAAATGTAATAGTTTGTTTATTTTTAATTGTAATAGTATTTATGGCCAGACTAAGTATGTTGCCCACGACTTCATGCCCCCAAAAGGAAATCTCGCTGGAACGGTACATTTTGCCGCGACAAAAAGTAGCATAATAATAAGTATGTCTTTCCCCGTGCTCTAATCTGTATCTGTGCCAAATTTCATCAAAATCGGTCCAGTAGTTTCAGGGCCTATTCATTTCAAACATGCAAACAAATCTTTTCTCTTTATAATATTAGTATTATAAAGTCCTAATTTAATCTAAACGTAAACAAAGAGAACGATAGACAACATTATCATAAAATATAGGCATTACATACTAATTAGGTTTTGTAGGTACTAATGAGTTTAAATTTCCGCTATTAGCAATACATTTTTATTTAGGTACCGCGAAAGAGCTGTGCCGATATGAATGGGTAAAGGGAAAACCTGACAGAAAACCGGCGTCAAATAACGCTTGCTTGTGTTTCGTTTTAAGTGAGGATTACGGTATTCTCCAAAAAAAACCTGTTTATGTACTGATGGAAAGTAATAAGTACTTATATTTCAGAGTCCAGACATAGTAGATAATAAAATTATTATTGAAGCTATTATTATACAAAATAACTCTTTTAATAAGTTATGGAATCTGCGTACAGCATAGGTACGTAGTACCGTTGAACTCACAAAAAGTAATGAGACCGCATGTTTTCCGATAAGAAATGTTATGCAACCATCAATCTTACAATGGTCATCACTATTGAAAGCCACTATACAATTAAGGGAAAAAGTAATCTTTTTGCCGCCACTCGATCAAGGCTTTCGAGAATAAGTATGCCTGTCTCGCTTCAACGTATGTGGAGTGAAGAGGAGAGATATAGAGAGCAGGGTTAACGTATCACCCGAGCACAGTCGGCGGCGACGCACGAGTGCATACGAACGATTCGAATTTGGAATGTTATTTTTTATATTTGATACTTTTTGCACTGAAATGTGACGAATTGCCGCGAAAAATAAAATAGACTGAAGTGGATGTGATTCGTGAATACTAAGTGTTTTGTTGAGTGTTCCGTTGCCATGGTTACGGAAGTAAATTAAGGTAAGAATGCGCAGCATGTTTTTGTAAAAAAAAACCATTTATTTTAATAATAATATTAGGTTATTACATATGAAATTGGCGTTTTGTAAAGGAGGAACATAAAGTCGATTTTTTTAACATAATATATTTATTTAATCAAAGTATATACCTACATTGCTATCTATGTACTTTTGCCATCTCATAGGTAGTTCATTGATTCCTTTACTAAAAAAACCATTCGGACAGGAATCAATAAAATCTTTGAAGGCGCTTTAGACTGCCCCATCGGAGTTGAATTTTTTCCCTTGCAAGAAGTTATCCAAATTTCGAAAAAATGGTACTTAATCTGTTATAGCAAGGTCTGGAGAGTACGGTGGATGTGTTAGACATTTCAATTGAAGCTCCTCTAATTTGGTAGCCATCTGTTGTGCAGTGTGTGGTCTAGCGTTGTCCTGAAGCAGCAGTGGCCTAGAGCGATTGGCCAACCTTGGTTGTTTAGCAGCTAGCTTTTCCATCATGATTTGCAGTTCCTGGCAATAGACATCTGCCGTAATTGTCTAGCCAGATTTAAGAAAACTGTAGTGAACGACACCGACACTAGTCCACCAAACGCTCACAAGTAACTTTTTTTGAGTCAATTTTCGCATGGGGCAGGCTTTGGCTGGTTCGCCAGGGTTCAGCCATTGCGATGAGCGTTTCCGATTATCGTTCAGAATCCACTTTTCATCACATATTGATCGATTTAAAATCCCTTCATTATTGTGGCGGTTGAGTAATGTAACGCAGCAGTCGACGCACGTCTGTCGGTTTGCTGCACTCAATTCATGAGGTACCCTACCTTTCAAGCTTTTTCACCTTCCCAATTTACTTTAAGCGGATTAAAACAGGTTTAATAACTAACACCGCAGCCTGCAGCTAACTCGTGGTTTGCGATGGATCCGCTTCCACAATAGACTTCAATTCTTCATTATCAATTTTGGTCTCCGGCCGTCCACGGGGCTTGTTCTGCAGGTCGAAATTTCCAGAACGAAAAAGTTGGAACCAAAAACGCACTGTGTTTTCTTTTGTGACACCGCCGCCATACACATCATTAATCCTTCGAGCCGTTTCTGCAGCAGTGGTGCAACGGTGGAAATCGTACTAGAAAATAATACGATATTTCAAGTTTTCCATTTTGTAAACAGAGTGACGCAAAGAAAACACCAAAAGACAAAAAAACAAATGAATTATTGTTTTCTAAACACAAATGCATGAGTAAATAGCGGTATAAATCTGAAATTGGAATTCCTAACCAAAGAAGATATATTTGAGATCAAAGTAGCCAGTACGACAAAACGCCAAATTCATATGTAGGGACCTAATATTATAATAATAGGAAATGTTAAATTCTCTGAAGTAGTACCATGCCAATGCTATATATTTCTCTTTACTCGTTTATCAAATTAGGCCCACTTGCGCAGATCTAGGTTAAAGTTAACCCTGGGTTTAAATATCATGACTTCTGTTTCATAAATACGAAGAACGAGATAACATGATTTTTAACCCAGGGTTAACTTTAACTCAGATCTGTGGACTGTGCAAGTGGCTCGCCCGCCTCATGTTTTCCTGTGCGCTTTTATTTTTACTTCTGTCGGCACACCCGGCGTGCTACTGTTTTTGATTGCCATAGACACAAAGCACTGCTATGTATGTAACTTAAGTCATAATAATATGGAACATAACGGTATTGAAAAATAAATGATTGAGCTCGAGCTCAGACAGATGTAGACATTAAGCGTATCGCCGGACTTGACCGGTTCGGCACAGTATAAACATGTTACTAAAGCAGCAATGAGTTCTTATTCTCTGCAAATCTCGTGAACTAAAATGTCACCGCAAAATGTTTCAACGAGACCCTTGAAACATTTTGTTGGCTCAATCTAGAGATGTGCCCATTATGAGATTGGCCGACTTCCCGATTAGTCGGTTGTAACTTGTAAGAGGCCGACTAGTCGGTCAAGCCGATTACGGTTTCGGGGATTTCCGTACCGCTTCGTTTAGAGTTTAGACTTTAGATCGGGCGTTCACTTGCGAGGTGACAGTCTTAAGACAGTGTCATTACAATTTAACAAAATATATGAAGATGCCGCACCCTTTGAAACAAACCGTCTTAAAGACGAAACTGTCTAGGAACGACACTACTGTGTCAAAAGTGTGGGTGTTTTAATCGTAAGACAGGCATGTCACCGCCTGAAAGTGCCGGATAGTCGGCTTCACCGACTAGTCGGAACATCTCTAGTTCAAGCCCAATGAAGACATTTACATGATCGTGCTTGTCAGCTCGTGACATCGAGCTACGACCTAAGCTAAAGAGCTAACCTTTAGCTTAGGTGATGCAGGCTTTCTGTAGGGTTTACGTCGGTAAAAATAAATCTGATGTTGTGAGTCGCCTGGCGAGAGGAAAATGTCGAAATTTGTTGACATTTTATCTATGTTTTATAAGAATATTATAAAGAGGAAGTTTGTTTGAAGGAATTAGTTTGTTTGTTTACATTGAATAGTCTCCGAAATTACTGGCCGATTTTGAGCATCTGTGTACAAAAAGAACCTACCTATAATAAAATTACTTAAATGTAATCTATACTAATATAATAAAGACAAAAAGTTTGTTTGTTTGCTTGCATTGAATAGGCTCCGAAACTACTGCATAGATTTTGATGAAATTTGGCAGAGATATAGAGTAGTCCACGGAGAAGGACATAGGCTACTTCGTATCGCGGAAAATGTACGGATTCCGCACGATTAACTTTTGCGCGCATGAAGTCGCAGGGTATTTTATAAAATTCTCGTTCTAAATAAAGAAAATGTGTCGTATTGTCTTTCAGAAGCTTCAACAAGAGGCTTTCGAGAAGCTTACTACTAAGTACACAGTTTCGCTTTTAATCCCAGATAATGAAGAGATTAGCGTCTACAGTCTAGACTGTGGCCGGGGTCTAGAAATTCCTTGATAACAGTGATTATACGTGCACAATACTCTATAATCTGTAGTAGGTACTCTCGGGGATATAGGAATAGGCATGTCATAATATGGAAGTGGAGAAAATGCAGGTCTCGGTAACAGTGTCGCGAGTTCAATGGTTTTTCCAACTCAAAAATTAAGCCCTGGGACAGATTTTGATGCCGAAAACGCTATCTGTGATCGATGTAATTAATGCTTTGTATTTAAATATATTCTCCTTTATCTGAATTAAGAACAAATAAAAAAACAAATCCAAGATGTTTGCCGTCACCTCCGTCATTGTCACGTAATTAAAGCCGCTGGAGCCTTAATTGGCCCCCCAGAGAAACCTTATCTTGTACGGATATAATCAGACTTTACATCTGTTAGTTGTTACAGAAATACAGACAGACCGTCTACAGTGTGTCAACTAGAGTAAACTCGAGTTGAGGTCTCCCTAACTCGTGTTTGGGCTAGCTGTAATATAGTGTTTTTAAGCATCAAATGTAGCAGTTTTTTTACGCAATATGGTTAGAGTAATAATTTTATGGTTGCGGTAACTTCAAAGTGCAATTAAGACGATACAGTCAATTGTTGTTTTGTAAGTAACTTATACATCAATAAAATATATTTTTCAGGTTTAAAGTGTGCTAAGATTACCTAATATAAGTTTCCTCTAATAACGAGAAAACTTTAGTGATTAAAAGAATTTTCAGTATTTTATTATGATCCAAACAGGTCAGGTCACCCACTTTTAAATACATGCCCACGAGCCCATGCGTGCGCGCAAGAAAAAATCGCACAGGACATTTATCCGCGATAAAAAGTAGCCCATGTCCACCCTCGTGGTCTACTCTATATCTGTGCCAAATTTTGTCAAAATTGCTGCAGTAGTTTCGGAGAAATTCAATGCAAACAAACAAACTAATCTTTCCTCTTTATAATAGTAGTATATAAGTATAGGCTATGTACAATCGAACAAGTTGCCGCTGGACCAGGCATAATATCAAAATCGCTTGACTGTGCCGTCGAATGGTGCCAACGCACATAATATACTCACGTGTACCTAAATATGGACTTCAGCCACCGGCCACGTCACTTTATTAACCAACCAACTTCGGCTGTATATATTTTTATTTTTATATGTTCAACGATTACTCCGCCGTCTGTGTATAGCGTATAATCCCAATTTGGTCCTTTTGATACTAAGGTGGTGATCTGATGATGGGATCCATGAGGAATCGAAGGAACTCCTCGAAATTTATATGGACACATATGGTGATTTCGACTTTTTCTAAAGTAGCCCCATATAAGCATATGCTACCAAAAAGTAAGATTTTGCACCAAGGTACACCCTGGATCAAAAAGTACTGGACTCTTGAGTCCTTATAGATACATGTTTGGGGATTTCGGAGTTGTTTAAAGAACTGCAAGCATATGCCACTATGTCAATTACGGTAATCATCACCATCACCACCATCATAACACCATACATCATCACATTATGATGATAATAGGTGCGTTTCATATTTTACATATCCTTGAATATTACTCAAGAAAATTCTTTTGTTGTTGTAAAGGGTATAATTCAAAATTGGTTATTTAGTCACCAAAGTGGAGACCTGATGATGGTATCCATGAAGAATCGAGGAAACTCAAAATTTATAGGGACATCTATAGGGATTTGACTTTTGTGAAGTAAATCAAGCATATGTTACCATAAAGTAAAATTTTGTGCCAAGAGTGCATTTCCTTCCCCATCCCCTGGATCCAAAAGCACTGAACAGAACTCCTCAGTCTTTAAAGATACACGTTTCGAAATTTCGGCGTTGTCTTAAGAACTGCAAGCATATGCCATTAGTGTGTAACTTACAGTAATCATCATCATTATCTTATAATATATAATACCTAATGGAAGCTTGGCGCGTATTCAATTATACATTCGAACGCTTCTTTTGAACTTTCTTAAAATGTTTTATTAAAAATATAATAAATATGACTAAAAAGGGGAAAAATATTATTTTTAAAGAAAAAATTAAACCGGCTTCCAAATGAAAAATGCACAAAAATTTATGAAATAAATCTTATCTTCTAAATAATTTCCCTTTTAAATTCGGCTAGAATTTTAACTATTTCTCTACTCAATCTTCATTATTTTGAAGTCGGTTCCAGCTCACACAATATCCTGATAAAACGATATTTTATAGAACTCAGATTTAAGCTTACTAGCAGTAACTATTTGAGGCGTCCTAGTGAAAAGGAAAATGTTTAAAAACTGGTCGAGCAGGAACTTTGCCAATATTGTACAGATACAAACTTAACATAATAATTAGTATTGGTCACTTTTTTTGCATACTTATATGCACAATATTTTTTCGTTATTCAAAACGTTCAATTATAGAAGCGACTTAGAAAGGTAAATAAAGCCAGCATATGATCAGTTGACGTATCGTATGTAGACTTTGCTTGTCTCAGTCCCTCTCTTTATACAAACTAGTAAATGCGTATTAAATACAGACTAACTTGCAAAAATACCCTCGCTAGCTCCGTTGAAAGTAGCTGTCAAATGTCAGGTTGTCATGCATATCGGTTGCAGTGTTCACCGCGTGTAACCAGGCGTGACCAGCTGTAACCAGATATCGCCAGCTGACAGCCCTTGTAATGCCTCCTGATCTTTATAACAGGCGGAGTGTTCATGTCATGACGATAAAAGTACCTGGGTAACCGAGCTTTGCTCGACGTTCTGAGATTTTTTTTAAAAGAATCACAAAAATATGAAAAAGAATCTGGCCGAGATTAAAACCCACCACATTCTGAATTTTGGAACAAAGCAAAAACTATACATACGCATACCAAACTGCCAATCGGGACTGACATAATAGAGTCGAAATTATTGATTATTTTGTTGCACTACGAATGAAAAAACATACTTAGCTTAAAAATTCTCAGTTTTCCAGCTATATCGATTTTTCTCCCCCGAAACTCCGTACATACTAAATTTCATGGTAATACTTGCAGCCGTTTTCGAGAAACTGATTATGTATAGGAAGACCGGAGAAAATTCAGAGCATTGAAAATAGAACATTGCGCTAAAACAATAGAGCTGAAAATCGAACACACAAGTGTCGAGAAGTGTTTTCAGCTCTATTGTATTAGCGCAGAGCTCTGAATTTTCCAGGGCCTGCCGGATTGCGGATCATGTAGTCCCAGCCTGAGTGAGAACATATTTTAAATGCTGTGGTCTGCGGCTACAGTCCACAACTTTGTACCAACCAGGCCGAAGCCAATTACGGGACCCAAACCGCCGCGCGCCGCCCTTGTCTTGTGTTGGTTTTGTTTCGAGCAACGATATATGCTATTGTAGATAATTGAGGAATAATTATTGTTATATCAATACGCGAAGCAAAAACTTTGAAAACAATTGTACGAGAATTGTGCAACCGGGGGAGTAAGAATTTCGGCCCGTAAATTAAAGTTTATGTGGAGGAATAATGCTTAGGAATACATAAAGTTAATAAAAATATTAAATAACAACACAGAAAACTAACACACACTACCGTGCGTTTATAGATACTTAAGATTACAATACATTGTTTTTTTTTTTTGTTATTTAAATATTTATATGGCGTCGGCTTAAAACCATTTGCCAGTGTCAAGTTAAAAAGGCGGGAAATAGAATTTTCGTTTCAATTTTTAACACCGTATTCCAAAATCGTCAAGTCTAAAGTCTAGTCAAAGCCCAAATAGATAGCGCAGTCATGAATCAAGTCAGTCGATTCAGTAAAGTGGTTGAAGCTTTACTGAAAGTTTCTAGGGAGTTTTGGAGGGAACACAAAATATCACGTTTTTTGAAGTTGTACCACTTGCCCAAACTTGTGCACGTTAAAGAATATTTAATGATAAATATTCTACCAATATTACACATTAGGAACCGAAATAACACAAATGTATGAAGGAAATACAAAATCCACAACGTCAGCCATTGAATTCCCCGGTAAAACTCCCATCACATTGTTACACGTTGACGTTTGACAATCTGTCACAATTTTTTTTTCTATCTAAGAGGCAAAAGAACCCATAAAAAGTTCAAACCTAAGAATTATAATGGGCGAATTTAGACGACAGGGCGGACCGACCTCTAGTATAAAAAAAAAACAAAAAAAATAAATGTATTTAAATCCTATAATTTCCATCCATTTCCATTTCGTTATTATAGACAATAATTAAACTGATTTAAGATGCACGATAATAATAGGGCAATAATAATAGAAATTAAATATTGATATTAGGTTTATGCGCTTCCATGCCAATTACTTATAACATGATGAAGATTTTGGGAGATTTTGATGATGAGGTAAGATGAGGTTAAAAAAGTTAGTTTGGGTCATGTGACGTACGGGGTCTGTACTTTGTAGAGTGTAGACTTCTTGTTTGTGAAACGGGCGAGCGGCGTGAGATCTTTTGTGCGTTATTATTCTGTTATATATCTTATTATGTGCATCTAACTGTTGTATATCGCACTCTCATTGTGCTCCACGCCTCTCTAAGACCCATTCAATTTGGCCGAGTATAAAGTGCATCAGAATATAATGGCGGCGGCTATCAATTTCGATAATAATACACCATTATGGCTTACCAATTAGATATCGAATTTCGTGGAAAATGCTTCCGATATTTTTAGCTGGTGATACAAAAAAAAGTAATTTGACACAGTCACAGTTACTTTTCCGTACTAAAATGCATGTCATTATGTATTAAAGTGTGTCACAAAGCTCGCGTATTTAAAAAAAAAAAAAAAATTGCGCGCCCAAATATTAGGCCCAAATATTATATATAATATTATTATAAAAAATTTAAACGTTTTTTTTTTAAATGTATTTTTTATTTGTATTAATCGAAGTAATCAACCATGCAATCAATGCATTTTTGCCAACGCAGTGGCAGTTTATTGATGCCCTTCTTAAAGAAATCAGCTGGACGGGAGGCAACAAATTCTTCAAAGGCATTTTGTACTGCCGAGAGGCATTGAATTTTTTTCCCGCCAAGAAGTTATCCAAATTCTGGAAAAAGTAGTCTGTAAGCGCAAGGTCTGGTGAGTAGGGCGGATGACGGAGAGCTTCCAACCCCAGTTCTTGCAACTTGGAGACCGTCTGCTGTGTAGTATGGGGTCGCGCGTTGTCGTGCAGGAGCAGCGGAGACGAGCGATTGACCAATGCTGGTTGGAGATGTGCCAGCTTCTCCATCATTGTGTTCAGTTCTTCACAGTACACATCTGCAGTAATGCTCAACCCGTTTGGTAAGAAGCTGTGATGAATCACACCGGCGCTAGACCACCAAACAGTGACCATCACTTTTCTAGGGGTAAGTTTTTGGTTAGGGCATTGTTTAGGTGCTGAACCAGGATCCAACCAACTTGCTGAGCGTTTGCGGTTATCAAACAGAATCCATTTTTCATCGCAGGTAACAATGCGGTTCAAAATTCCTTCATTTGTGTGTCTGTTGAGCAGTGCAAGGCAAGTCTTGATGCGTACTTCGCGCTGGCGATCATTGAGTTCGTGGGGCACCCATTTGTCAAGATTTTTTACCTTGCCAATTTGACGCAAATGGACCAATATTGTTTTGACGCTAACGTCGAAAGCTGCTGCTAATTCAGCCGTAGCAGTCATTGTCGACCAAAGTCTTCGGACGACCGCGAGGTTCATTTTTCAGGTCGAAATTTCCGGAACGGAAGCGAGCAAACCAATAACAGGTGGTGCGTTGGTTTGTAGTATTAGCTCCGTAAACGCCGTTGATGTTGCGTGCCGCTTGTGCCGCGTTGCTGCCACGACGGTACTCATATTCCATAATTACTCGAATTTTTAACGTACCCATGATGACGAAAAAGATTGAAATGAAAATGTAACACTAATTAATAAACAAGTGACTACTTTTGGAAAAAGAATTCCATGTTTTTAAAATAAAATTAATTTGAAATTAGAATTCTTAGCCAAACAAAAATGATTTTGATTTGAAATGGCCAGTACTGCAGAACGGCAATTTCATAGGTAAAGACCTATTATCTACAAAATTACGCTTTTTTGACTGCACTCTGCACTACACATAGTAACTGTATTTCGGTACATTTTCGATAAGAATTTCGGTTTATTGATTTTACTTTCGTTTTAACGACGACGAAGTTTACCTACGTAACATAAAATAAACACAAACAAATAGTAACTCTATCCCGTGAGGTATCGGATTGTATGTCGTGAGCTTTCGAATTTCGATATCTCTACCGATTTAAGGTTAATCCGATATTATCCGGGCTGCGGGCGTCGAACCTGTTATATGTAACAGGTTAATGCAATAAATTCGTTATTGTTTTTATCAGGAGGCCTATAAGCCATATCGGGACGCCTGTAGATATGAAACCTCGAAACTATTGAACAAATCATCTTCTAAGGCTGGGACTATATGCTCCGGAATCCGGAACGCCGGTGAAGATTCAGAGCATTGAAAATAGAACACTGCGCTAATACATTACAGTTGAAAATGGAAGTTTCGAGTGTCGAGCTGTCATTTATGATATTGACATTTAACTCGACACTCGTGTGTTCGATTTTCAACTCTATTGTATTAGTGCAGAGTTCTATTTTCAATGCTCAGAATTTTCTACGGCTTCCGGATTCCGGATCATATATGCAGCCTATGTTCTATAGGTCTATAAACTACGATGGCTTCAATATTACACGCCAACTTATTGCTTATAAAGTTTATAAAAAACTATAACCCGACTACGTAAATTTTATAGCCTATGTTACCCGGGCTATTATTACGAATCTATTGACACCTCATTTATTTTACTGTTAGGTTTTTAAATGAAAAATAACATTTTATTGAGTTGTTATCAATTTTATAATTAAAAATATATATTTGTTTATTTTTTAAATTGACAGTTAATTATTTTGGGTAATTTTTTAAATTGTATCGGGCAACACCGGGGGAAAAGTCGACTCGGTTGACACACTCGGTGGAGAATTTTTGTTCCGGCTTTCAAGGGAGGTGGAGCTAAGGTAATGATTATTATTTATTATACTCATAACTGGTATTTCGTTGGTGGATGATTTAAGATATTAAATAAATGTGTTAATTCGTAATTGTTCTGTTTAAAATCAGGTGTTTTTGTATTTCAAATGGTACATTTAAGTTAAATCTAACAATACATACGTAACATTACATTACATATTCTGCCATAATTCAATATGATTATTACCCTTCCTTTTGGCTTCGCCGTAGTCGGGTAAAAATTATAAAACCGTTGATATCTTAATGTTTTGAAATTTAATCTAAGCGTAGGTAAACAAAGAGAACAATATAAGCCTATAATGCTACCAATTTAAATGTCACTTATTTCCCGTGCAGTAAAGCAGACATTAAATTGGTCGTATTGTTTCTTTTTGTTTACATTTAGATTAAAAGAGTGTAGGTATGATTTAAGACATTTCGAAACCATTGCACAAATCTGATGTACAATATCGTGGCGATGCGTTACAAGCGATAATTAAATACATCATTTATTATTTTTGATCAGCTTAATACCTACTGCCTAGTCATTATCTGTTAAGAAATATCAAGTTTATGATTTATGAGAACTCAGAAAGTCTCACACATAGCATTGCTACCTGAGTTCAGACTTTAACCTCACTACAGACAAAAAAACGACCATATCAGCTGCTAATAGCTAAAGATACACCTCATTATAATTATAATATGGTAGTTGGCTAGGGACATGTAGAATATTTAGTTTAATTTATATAATATGCAGAAATATTGAGGTATTATTCCTATTGATAAATGTAATAAGTAGACCGCGAAATGTCAAGCAGGGAGCGAACTGATGATGATGAATTATAGCTAAGAATACTTCGATCATGTCAGATTTCAAACAAAAAAAACTAGATCAAATTCGGTTCATCCGTTTGGGAGCTACGATGTCATGGACAGACACACATGCAGACACGCGACACTTGTAACACTCATCTGTTTTAGTCGGGGGTTATAAAAATATAACATTTTATGTGTAGTTTTGTAATTAGGTGCATTTCAGAGTTACAAAAAAGTTGGAATATTTTTTACTGAATTAGTATAAAAAAACCTATATCATTTACTTACATCATATAAGTACAGAAACATTCATTACGTAAGTATGAACCTGAACGCACAAAATTTGGAGACATCTATTACTAATAAAATTGAAGTTACTGTTTGTAATTTAAAATTAACAGCTTTTTACCTAACGCATATGAAAGTATATACGGTAGATACTTATAATAAAACAACCATTTTTTAAATTTTCGCCTGTCCGTCTGTCTGTTTGTTCCGGCTAATCTCTGAAGCGGCTGGACCGACTTTCACGGGACTTCACCACGTTATAAGGTGTAACATAGGCTACTTTGTCACAGTGTTCCGTTAAAAAAATAGGGTTCCGTTAGTTCTATGCGAACGAAGTTGCGGGCACCAGCTAGTTTTCCAATATATGTTCTACTATTGTCTATTACCTACCAAAAAGCGATTATAATTTACAAAGATTTGGTAATACCAAATGGGATTGGTAAGACTATAGGTTCGGGGAAGCCGTGCTATGCTCGTGTATAGGGTAACGAGAACTATGACCTTTCACCCTGCAGGGTCAGAACGCCTGGAGGGTATCCGGCTCCGGTGACGATCAATGGCTCTTAGTCCAATGAAGTAGTTAGTCCTTGGAAGGTATTTCGATAGCATTGTTCTTATGGTAAGAATTAACTTAGAAATGTTTGAAGGTAAATTAATCAAGAAGGTGCGTTACCTATTATTTATTAGTTTTTATATTTAAAACATATAAGGCCGGGATCTATATGATCCGGAATCTGGAAGGCCGGAGAAAAGTCGGAGAGCTGAAAATAGAGATATGTTATTGATTGTACTGTAGGTTCTTGATGGAAATTCATGTTTCACAGTAATAACACACAGGACTTCTTGCGCTATTTCCACTTTCATAAGTATTTTACATTAATTTTAATATATTACACGACCAGTTTCGACAAAGTCATCATCAGGTGTAGGTAGATTAAAATTTTAAAAAAAATTGTAAACATTGTGCAAAGGGTTGTCAGCATCATGAAATTTTTACAATTTTGTGCAACGTAATTTAAATTTTTATACCAACTTATTCTATTTTCTACTGTATATCACAAATTAATATTAGTATAAAATTATAACACATTAGATTGATAAATTAATAACTTATTGATAAGTAATTTCATAGAATTATGTAATTATATAGAATGGATGTCAGAATATAAAATTAAAAGTACTACTATCATCAATGATTCAATTAAATTAAATGTATTAAGGACATTTTTATTAAGGTCGTGTAATATATTAAAATTAATGTAAAATACTTATTAAAGTGGAAATAGTGCAAGAAGTCCTGTGTGTTATTACTGTGAAAGCTGAAAATAGAGCTCTGCGCTAATACAATGGAGCTGAAAACCGAACACTCGAGTGTCGAGTTGTCAAATTTGACATTGACATTTGACTCGACACTCGTGTGTACGATTATCAGCTCTATTTGATGAGGTCAGAGTTCTATTTTAAGTGCTCTGAATTCCGGATCACATAGGCCCAGCCCAATAAATAACAGGTAATGCAGTTGTTCAGAAAGTGCTGGCGTTACAAAGTAACACGTCGCCACAATCTATAGTAGGTCACTTGCGCAAAATAATTATTATCAGGCATTCCGCGGTCCCTTGTTGCCTTTAGAATTTTAAATGACTATAATAATAATAATATCTATGGACGCTTCACACCACGTCAATCTGGCCCCGTGCTAAATATCCGAAGAACTTGTGTTACAGGTACCAGAAAACGGGAAGTAAGTATATTTAATATTTTTATACTATACATATATTTATTATATTATACACATATTTAATACACATCCATGACCCAGGAACACAGAAAAACTTTTTGTTCCTCCGGCGGGATTCGAACCCGCGATCCCCCAGCTTGAGCACCAACGCGCTGAACCACTGAGCCACAGAGGTCGTCACTGTTTATTTAAGAGAAATAATATTTGTAACAACTAGTTCCCTAAGGCCCGCTTGCTAGATCTGGGTTAAAGTTAACCATGGGTTAAATAACATGCCTTCTCTTTCATATATACGAAGAACGAGAGAGACGTGATATTTAACCCAGAGTTAACTTTAACCAAGATCTGCACAAGCGCGCCTAAATGTAATAAACCGATGAATTATAAGACTTAGTTGATTATTAGTTAAAACTAATGAGCTAACTACTACAGTTAGTCGACAAACCTGATAAGTTAGGTTAGGTTATAATAATTAACGACTAGATTACTGACATAACCACGGCTATTTAATAATCATCATTTAATTAATAATCTCGTTTTCAGTAGCTGTCTTTTGATGAATTTATAATTAGAACATTAACATGAAACTTTTAATAGTCAGACATTAGTTTGTTACCGGATTAGTTTATTTTAACTAACTGGATTTAGTTAATTATTATTAAAACTACTTTGATGTTTTCAAGTTGCTTTTTATCCGACTACGGCGAAGGTCAAAGGAATTGTAATTTTTTCGCAGTCTATGTATGTACGTATGTTTGTTTGTATGTTTGTTCGATCGTAGCGCCTAAACGAATGCTCTGATTTTCATAAATGAGGTGTCAATAGATTAGTAATAGTAACCCGGGTAGTTTTTCGGGATAAAAAATAGCCTATGTGTTGATCCAGAGCTTAATCTACTACCATACCAAATTTCATCAAAATCCGTTCAGTAGTTTTTGCGTGAAAGAGTAACAAACATCCACCCATCCTCACAAACTTTCTCATTTATAATACTTAGTAGTAGAATTGGAACTGAATAAACCTACAACAAAATCTGTTATTTTTCAGTATTTATTTCTTTGAGCAGAACACCTAATATAGAAATCACGTGGGTGCGGGTTCGAGTCTCGGCAATTATTACATTCATCGCCGCGGGCTGAGCCAGGGCGCTCTACCAGTACAGGCTTATATCTGACTGTACCTAGGTAGAGACATAATTTGTAGCTATTTGTATTCAAAGGTTTTCTTGAGGAGTTGTTTTAGGTTTTTCGAGAAAGAAGTGGTAACATTACGCAATGATTTAAAAACGAAGGATGGGCTATGAAGTACATTTAACAGAGAAAACCCTGCGTTGTGTTTCGCCGAGTGAGTGAGGTTACCGGTGGCCCAAGGGGGAATACCGATTTTAAGGACCGGGAGTTACAAGTGTAACTCCTCTGGTATTTGGCACCCCTTGGGTGGCGGGAATCGCGTATCGTGATCCTTCTGCTCGTTTTCTGGTCCATTTCATTAAAAAAAAAACCGCCACAGCACGACCCTTTAGACTCGCCACAATAATATGTTTCACTTCAGAAACATTTCTTATGATCTCTTCATTCTGCAAATGCACTTCGCTTTTACTAAAGCTTGTTTTAAGTTAAAAAAATCCTTTAAAAGTGTTACGCGAGCTGCAGATCTTATAGAGTAGCGCTCGTCTGCGTCTACATAACTTGGTCAAGTTGTCGCACACTTGGGGAATGCTTGGTTCTTAAAAAAAGGTATTTTTAGGGTTTCATAGTTCACGTCTCGGGAACCTTTAAATATATTCGTCATGACCATCCGTCCGTTCTCGGCTTGCCTTCCAAACGGTTAGTGCTAGAAAGATGAAACTTTGGGTATGTGTGTTGTACCACGTCGACAAAATGCTAAAAAAAAATAACGAAAAATATATTTTTTGGGGTACCTCCTTTATCGGGTCTACCCCATAGTTCGTATATCAGTATATCATAAGATAGGTATTTTAAATTTGATATATTGATAAGTTTTTTCAACGATTTTTTTGATTCAGGTATCCGTTTTCGAGATATTCAACTTTAAAGCGCATTATTTTTGTTAAAATAGAGCGCCTCTCAATCTAAAAATTAACGACTGGCTCGTAAAATTTGAAAAAATCGTGATGTTAGTGATGAATTTTAAAGGAAAACTATAACGGCTTATATAACTTTTTAAGTTCAGAAGTTCTAGATACTTGCAATATGCGCTTAGTTGGAAAACTTCGTAAATACACTTTACAAATAAAATAAGTAAACACTAAACATGTAAAATATTAGTATACAGGTATGGAACCCCACGTGCCAGTCTGACTCGTAAAATTATTGTTTTACGTCTCTATAATACATAAACTTGCAACAGTGTGCTCTCAGCCACAATCTACATAATTATCAGATGAAGCCGCGGGAACTGTATTGTGTATTGTGAGATACGGACGGACATGTTGTTTTTTATTAGTTATAAATAAACCAGACTACCTTAACTCTTAGTGGCTATATCCATTTTTTACGTGCGAGTGCTTTGCTGACATAAACGGAGAAACTACCACGGCCTAACAGAAAATCGGCGTGCGATGAAAGCATTGCAAAACAATATCAAAATATTAGATATACAAATCCTACTATTACAAATGTGAAAGGTTGTGAGAACAGACACACAGATAAGGCGAAATATGTGTCTACGATAACTTGTTAATATGCACAGTAATGGTAATCCTTGGGTAGGTGATCCAGTTTCAAAATAAAAAAATAATGCAAATGGCAATTTTCGAATATTGTTACAAAAAGATAAAAAGTTTATTTATAATTTGAATCGAACTTTTCGAAAGAAGAAATTAATTATTTTGGGAAACTTTTTTCCTGTTGGTGTAAGTACTTACGTAGTACACCGAACTGTAATAACATTAAGTACGTTAGACTTGTTAATTAATGTCTGTTACATAATAATTTATGTACAGACACGAACACTATCATAGATACGTGACAAAATGTTAACAATAATTGTAAACGACCATGCGTTATTAATATGTATACTAGCGGCCCTTTTTTCTGACTGTATTAAATTCTTTTATCAGCCTCCGTCGTCTAGTGGTTAGAGCTTGGCTCTCCACTCGTAGGTCGAGAGTTCGATTCCCGCATTGGAACAACAAAAAATGTTGTTTCCAAGTTTGGTTAGGACGATGCGTCGGATGGGCATGTAAAAAGTCGGTCCTGCGCCTGATCTCTCGCCAGTCGTGTAGGTTATCCGTCCCCACTGGGCTACGAGAGTAGAGGAAGAGAAAGTGCTCTTGTGTACTGCGCACACACTTGGGCACTATAAAAATAACTCCTGTGTAGCTGGCCTAGTTTCAATGAAACCGGCCACCGTCACCGAAATCGGTGTGGGGAGATATTTATAATATATAAATTCAAAAGACAAGACTGAGACGGAGAAAATTCAAAGCATTGAAAATAGAACTCTGGTCTAATACATTAGAGTTGAAAATCGAACACATGAGTGTCGAGTTGTCAGATTTGACATAGACATTTGACTTGACACTCGGGTGTTCGATTTTTAACCATTAGTGGCTTTAGCTACATATTGATAAAAGTTGTAAGTTTTAAATGCGAACGAAATAAAAAGTTGTGATTATCGATTCGCTTCGCTCAGCCATTGATTCTTTAATCAAATATTAAGACTTTTTTAAAATAAACGTTAATTGGAAGGTAATGGCTATAAATATATTAGTTTGTATGGCTATTATGTTTATGAGGGGAAAATTGATGCTCGTAAAGGTAAAACAAATATTTGATTACCATGCTTATTCAAAATGAAACGAAATGAGCTTTAAGTGTTATTTAAAATCGATAAAAAATTGTCCCAGAGACGATCTGAAATCCGAATCCGAATAGGTTTAAGTAAATTCCGGAAAATTGATTTTTCTTAAAAAAAAATTGTTACGAGGGCGGCACTGAAAATTTCGGGAATCAAGGAAGTGACACAACATTACTATTTAAAAATGTATTTATTGCTTTTCGAAGTATTCTCCGCGAAATTTGACACATTTTTCCATACGATGGAACCAATCATTGAAGCAACCATTCCATTTGGAAGTTGGGGTCTCCAAAATGGCCGTTTTGTAGGCGTCCACAGCTTCTTCAGGTTATGAAAATCTCTGACCACGCAATTTATTCTTTATTTTAGGGAAAGTATAGAAATCATTAGGGCTTAGGTCGGGGCTGTACGGCGGATGGTCTAATAATTCTATGATTTCTTGCTCTAAAAACTCTTTTATTCTGTGCGCGGTGTGAGAACTCGCATTGTCGTGATGGAGGATGATGCGGCGGTTGCAGTTCTCTTTACGGAGTTCAGAAACGACCTGTGGCAAACAAATGTTAGCATACCATTCTGCATTAACCGTTCTTTGCCCCTCAAGAGGAATAGTCGCAACATGGCCGGTTTTGGAGACAAACGTGGCCACCATTTTTTTTGCAACACTCCGTGAACGAACAATTTTTGTTGGCTTTAACTCATTTTCGAACACCGAAACTCGTGACTGGTTTTTTGTTTCGGGTTCGTACGCGTATATCCAGGATTCGTCACCTGATACGATGTTGTATACAGCATTTGAGGATCCTGCGTGGAATCTTTCGAGAGTTCTGACGCACCAAGTAACGCGAGCCGCTTTTTGCTCTTCACAGAGCAAATGCGGTATCCATCGGGAAAACAACTTTTTTACACCAAATTGTTCATGCAAGATTATTTGTATTTGACTCATGCCAATGTCTAAAGTTGTCTGAATTTCGCGGTATGTCACATGTCGATCTTCCTCAATCAGCTTACGCACAGTATCAACGTTTTCTTGGGTGACTGCAGTTTTTGGACGACCTTGACGGGGATCATCACTGAGCTTGACACGTCCACGTTGAAATTCAGCAAATCAGCGATAAATTGTGGTTTTGGATGGGGCTTCATCACCAAATGCAGAAATCATCCGGTCAACACACTGTTTTTGTGTTAAACCATATAACGCCAGTGACCTTGAGCGTCCAGTCCCATTATAAAAAATCTCTATAAATATTTGAAACAAAATTTGGAAAAATTGAAACGGCGTTCCACTGAGTCTTGTCTTACTTCAAACACTGAAATAATTTACACACTCGTGTGACTTATAGAAGAGGAGGAAGAGGTTTTAACTTAGAAAAAAGGCGGACTTAGCATAGTGTTTAATCAATATTTAAATAAAAATATCAATTTATAAAAAAACAGTCCTCGGATAAATGTAATGCAGATTAA
Source organism: Phengaris alcon alcon (assembly GCA_037179445.1). Lineage (NCBI taxonomy): Eukaryota > Metazoa > Arthropoda > Insecta > Lepidoptera > Lycaenidae > Phengaris > Phengaris alcon. The sequence goes on along the minus strand of JAYRCH010000021.1, from coordinate 11,786,973 downwards.
CATATATTTTTTTGAGAATTTTCAAAACGACCATGACTGAGAAATAAATAAAAAAAAATTCAAAGAATAAGAAGCTATAAAAATAATATCAGCAGCAACAGAAATACAGCATATGTGAAAATTTGACTTGCCGGTCTTCATCATTCAGCGTTTCCAAAATATCGCGCGCCAACATCAAAAAATTGGAAAAGAAAAAATATTTTTTTCACTATTTCGGCCGTAACTTTTCTCGTTTTTGACTTCCTTAAATAATTACCTCGCACCTTACAGTTCTCGTAATTACGCGTCTTTTGAGCCATTTTTTAACCGACTTCCAAAAAAAGGAGGCGGTTATGCATTCGACTGTATATATTTTTGCACCTTACAGCTCTCGTGAATACGCATCTTTTGAGCCTTTTTTAAACGACTTCCAAAAAAATGAGGCGGTATATATAGATATATATATATTTGTATGTTCACGATAACTCCGTCGTCTGTAGACCGATTTTCAAAATGATTTTTTTATGTAAAGGGCATAATCCCAAGTTGGTCTCCTATTTACCAATAATTCCCCTTTTACATTCGACTAAAATGTTAACTATTAGTCTACTCAATAATACCTATTTTTGAATTCGGTAACAACAAATTTGAACGTGAGTTCTATAAAATATTGTAGGATATTGTTTGGGCTGGTACCGACTTCAAAATTAGGAAGATTAAGTAGAGAAATAGTTGAAATTTTAGCCGAATTTAAAAGGGGAATTATTTATAAATTATGTTTATTACATACTTTTTTGTGCATTTTTACTTTGGAAGTCGGTTTTAATTTTTTGCTTAAATATAATTGAATATCATATCTTCACAACTCTCCGAGATATGAGGTGATCGCATTTCCAACGTCAATATGTTGTGAGTTCTGACAGATTGACAAATCTACCAAACGCACGGTAGACGGTAGTGTGTTGTAGTGTGTTGTAGTGTGTTGTAGTGTGTTGTAGTGTGTGTTGTTGTTATTGAAGTGTAAACTTCAATTGGCGCACCGCACAAACATTTTCGTAGGCTGTAAGTGAGTGTGCTTGGGCAACCATACGACATTTAAAACCAACTATCCCAGGCACTACAGTCTACAGTATTTCGAGAGTGGTTACTTCGCTCGGAGAATACTGTATAAATCATCCAATAACGGATGAAAAGGCCTAAGATTTAATTATTATTTTAAAATATAGTCGTTCTAGTTTCTATCTCATCTTTCTCCATTTTAACTTTGCCAAATATTCGCACAATTCTCGTAAAACTGTACTGAAAGATTCTGCTTCACGTATTAATACATAAAGGATTGTTTATGTAATATTTGTACCGATTTCTCAAACCCTACTCTGATTTTACTCCTTAGACTACATGCTGTCACTGTCTTTTCTTGACAAATGATATGAACAGCGTGTGGCCTCTTAATTTAATACACGTTTAAGGGGCTGTACGCTCGATAGAACTGATAATTGTAGTTCTTTGAATTTTTTTTTTATTTATTTCTCAGTCATGGTCGTTTTGAAAATTCTCAAAAAAATATATGTTAATCTGCATTACATTTATCCGAGGACTGTTTTTTTTATAAATTGATATTTTTATTTAAATATTGATTAAACACTATGCTAAGTCCGCCTTTTTTCTAACTTAAAACCTCTTCCTCCTCTTCTATAAGTCACACGAGTGTGTAAATTATTTCAGTGTTTGAAGTAAGACAAGACTCAGTGGAACGCCGTTTCAATTTTTCCAAATTTTGTTTCAAATATTTATAGAGATTTTTTATAATGGGACTGGACGCTCAAGGTCACTGGCGTTATATGGTTTGTTGTATGGGACACCTGGACATTATTTATTTTATTTTGATGTTATTCATCTGCATCAAAATAAAATAAATAATGTCCAGGTGTCCCATACAACAAACGTGATTTTTTAGCTATTTTGCACATATCCTTTGCCGGTTTTTTGTTATCCTGTCATGCGGTAGTGTTGCCAGTGAGAATAAATTATCGGTATCGATTAAAACAGGTGCAGGGACAGGTTGGCACGGCGTATCTGCCGACTGCCGTCGACGGTATAGTCAGCAGCCGAGCAAATTTGTAACCGGTCGCCATTATAATTGCCGATATGATGAAAGCCAAGATATTATCTTACAATCAATTGCCGAGAGCGGCGAGGTAGATTTAGTTTATCGTTTTTTATTATATTGAGTTGTTGTTATTTAAAATTTGTGTTTTTTTTCACGGACTTTGTTTCAAGAAGGCGTGCAGGAATCATCGATGATAAATAAAAATTATGGCAAGCGTAGGTATTATTTGCCTATAAATCAAGATTCTATTGAGGCAGAATAGCAAAAGTCATAGCCAATTATACTTTGAAACAATGATATCGAAAACAAGATGGCCGCCGATATTCCGTGAAACACGAGTTAGCTTTCGAATGTCGAACGGCCGCGCGCGCAAGTTTTTGTGCCCGCGGCGAAATTCTACTTTCTACCACCATAAAAGAAAAAATAAAGGGAATGCAGTGTTATTTGTTGGTAAGAACAATTTACCAAATACTTAGGCCCACTTGCACAGATCTGGGTTAAAGATCGAATCTGGGAGAAGATAACATTGGGTTAAAATATCATGCCTTCTCTTTCATAATAACAAAGAACGAGAGAGATAACATGATATTTAACCCAGGGTTAACTTTAACTCAGATCTGCCGAAGTGGGCCTTAGTGGTGCTTTAAAATCAAAAAAAGCTAAACTTGCCTTAAGCCTATCTCATAATATTTTAAAATTATCCATTTTAAATCACATAGTTTTTAAACTCTCAAATCTAATATTAATAATAACTTCCAACAATGTTTAAGCCATGAAAATAAAGTATTATTTACACAAATCTGAGATTTAAAATTGCGGTTTATTCACTTTGTAAATGTCAGTACCTCAGTGGTCTCAAGTCTGCGCTATATCTGTATTAACCCGGAAGATGGCGGCTGGAATACAATGCCACTTTCTACGACACACTCACACGAGACCGTCTTTATTTTCTGCTTAATAGATATGTAGTTTATTGTCCAGTTAGTTACTTCAAAGTACTAGCTTTTGTCCGGTTTCGGGGCGTAGTAATGTAAATGCTAATGGGTTAAATTCGGAGCGTCGTTTTATTCTAAGATGGTGGTGGATTTTGGGAGACGCTTTCTTAATAATTCATAATCACTATCTACGTAGGTACTCATCGTAATCTAGGGTTGCCAACCCCAAATTAAAAAAAACTAGGATTTGTAGTTGGAAAAATTCGGACGATGCAGTTTCAAAATGGGACGCAGTAATAGAGTTGCAACAGTTAAATTAGTATGTTGGGAAAATAGGTAAAATTAAATACATGTAATCCTAATCGTATTTTTCATAGGACGGTTGGCAACCCTATCGTAATTGGTTTCGCAATTTTATCTTTTATAATATGATAATATGAAACATTACTTATATACGATTAAAAAATATGACGTTTGCAGAGTATTTTTCAAGCTGTGAGTGAGCTGATGATGATGAATTATAGCTAATACACTCTATCATGCCAGCTTTCAAATAAAACAAAACTAGATCAAAATCGGTTCATCCTTTTGGGAGTGCCTAAATTCTCAAAACCACTAAAGCAGTTTCACTCCAAAAAATCGCATTTACTTATAATTGCAAAGCTTATTTCGCTATAGTAAGCTTTGCAATTATTAAATATTTTAGTAATAAAAATAATTTTCAGAAACAACCAAAAGAGAAACCTTTTGTCACGGTTTTCCAATGAATAGCAATTTGCAATTTGTGTGAAAGCGTGACGCGGGTCGTAAGTGTCAGATGTGAGAGTAATGTGACCACTGACCGGTGACAAACTGTAGTTTGTTGCGGGTGACAAGCTGTACCTTATTGCGGGTGACACACCGTACTTTGTTGCGGGTGACAAACTGTACCTTATTGCGGGTGACACACCGCACTTCGTTGAGGGTGACAAACTGTACTTTGTTGCGGGTGGCACACCGTACTTTGTTGCGGGTGACACACTGTACCTTATTGCGGGTGACACACCGTACTTTGTTGCGGGTGACAAGCTGTACCTTATTGCGGGTGACACACCGTACTTTGTTGCGGGTGACAAACTGTACCTTATTGCGGGTGGCACACCGTACTTTGTTGCGGGTGACAAACTGTACCTTATTGCGGGTGACACACGTGCGGTGTGTGTGTGTTTCGTTGAGGGTGACAAACTGTACTTTGTTGCGGGTGGCACACCTTACTTTATTGCGGGTGACACACTGTACCTTATTGCGGGTGACACACCGTACTTTGTTGCGGGTGACAAGCTGTACCTTATTGCGGGTGACACACCGTACTTTGTTGCGGGTGACAAGCTGTACCTTATTGCGGGTGACACACCGTACTTTGTTGCGGGTGACAAGCTGTACCTTATTGCGGGTGACACACCGTACTTTGTTGCGGGTGACAAACTGTACCTTATTGCGGGTGACACACCGTACTTTGTTGCGGGTGACAAGCTGTACCTTATTGCGGGTGACACACCGTACTTTGTTGCGGGTGACAATCTGTACCTTATTGCGGGTGACACACCGTACTTTGTTGCGGGTGACAAACTGTACCTTATTGCGGGTGACACACCGTACTTTGTTGCGGGTGACAAGCTGTACCTTTTTGCGGGTGACACACCGTACTTTGTTGCGGGTGACACACTGTACCTTATTGCGGGTGACACACCGTACTTTGTTGCGGGTGACAAACTGTACCTTGTTGCGGGTGACACACCGTACTTTGTTGCGGGTGACAAACTGTACCTTATTGCGGGTGACACACCGTACTTTGTTGCGGGTGACAAGCTGTACCTTTTTGCGGATGACACACCGTACTTTGTTGCGAGTGACACACTGTACCTTATTGCGGGTGACACACCGTACTTTGTTGCGGGTGACAAACTGTACCTTATTGCGGGTGACACACCGTACTTTGTTGCGGGTGACAAACTGTACCTTATTGCGGGTGACACACCGTACTTTGTTGCGGGTGACAAACTGTACCTTATTGCGGGTGACACACCGTACTTTGTTGCGGGTGACAAGCTGTACCTTTTTGCGGGTGACACACCGTACTTTGTTGCGGGTGACACACTGTACCTTATTGCGGGTGATACACCGTACTTTGTTGCGGGTGACAAACTGTACCTTATTGCGGGTGACACACCGTACTTTGTTGCGGGTGACACACCGTACTTTTTTGCAGGTGACACACCGTACTTTATTGCAGGTGACACACCGTACTTTCTTGTGGGTGTCAAACTGTACTTTGTTGTGGGTGACACACCGTAGTTTGTTTCGGTGGTTCTTTTCTCGTTCTTTTTATTATACTAGCAGCTAGACTACAGATTAAAGAAAGAGGAACAGATAAACAGCTACATAGTTAGCTTTCGATTTTATTGCACTATTACAAGCATACGGTGTGTCCACGATTGTGTGGAAAAATTGTGGGCCGTTGAAGGGGACGTCAAAAATCTGTTTGGGTCGTTCTATGAAAGCTGTTTCTCTGTACGTAAGTAGATATTATATTTTCTACTCTGTGCCTAGACTATGTATTGCTGGAGATTTTATTACTAAATTAAAATTTTTGAATGAAATAAATGATCTAAAAATTTGTTTTTTGGATGAAATGATTAAAATGAAAACCATATTATCATGTAAGTGGCAGCTTCGCCTTTGCTGATAATATAGAATCTTTAAACCTAAGCCTAAGTTTATAAGATTGTAACATTGAAATTTGTTTTAGAGGAAATATTATATTACTTCAACTTCCTGAGAATTGAATACAGCTAAAAGCTAGTAGAATAACCAAAGTATTACAATATGGACAAACGTATTGCAAGCGCAACGGACAACGGTATCATAATTGCCGGATAATCGATCTGCGTGAAACATGTACGGTCACGGCGGTGACGGGTACATTCACGTGGCTCCATAATGACTCTTAGGATCAGCTCACACCAAGACGCGACGCAACGCTGCTTTTTGAAGTGAGTACTTTAGCGGCGTTGAGAGTGAAATTTCAAGGTCGCGTCACGTCACGACACAATTTCGACATAACGCCATCCGTCGGAATCTACTCATACTTCTTACACAACAATATAACTTTTTAACTACCTAGGTAGGTATACAAATTTAAAAATTTCTACTTGATGAGAGTAATTTTGGGTTTTAAATGACGAATGCAGTTCACTGCCATGTGTATTCTGTACGCGTCATGTTTTTCATATATAATAGCGATTAAAAATTGAACATTATTCACTGCACAAGATGTTTATCTTATGTAGTGAATAAACCTAAAGGTTACTTTATTATGAGGGTTATTTATTACAAAGGTTATGTAGTGAATAAAGTTCAATTTCTATCCAGTGCTGAAAACTGCATTAAAATCCGCTGCTTAGTTTAAAATATCTTAACGAACAGGAAACTGAGCGACTTCATTTTATACTGTGTAAAGATTTTCAGTGATATTCTGTTATAAGTAGGTTTACTATTTAATTAGTAAAAATATGCAAAAAAATATTTTTAAACAAAAAATTAAACCGACTTCCAAAATGCACGGAAAAGTATGAAATACAACTTATTTTCTAAATAATTCCCCTTTTTAATTTGGCTAAAATTTTAATTATTTCTCTACTCAATCTTCATAATTTTGAAGTCGGTACCAGCAGGAACAACATTCTGATAAAACAATATTTAAAATAGTTCTCACGTTAAAGTTGGCTAGTACTGACTTCAAAATTTTGAAGATTTATGATAATTTGAAGAATTATGGATATTTTGGGCATATTATGAACTCGTGTAAAGGCGTTTAGGCAGGAAAAAAAATTGAAATTCCATTTTTTCTAAAAACTTATGTTTTAAAATCAGTTGTGAGGCGAATCAGCTGATTGTATCAGGTCAATGGCCTCAGCAGCGAAGATTCGTTTCACTACGTAAGTAGATATATTTTTTCAACTTTCAAAAGCTTTTCTGCCTAAACGTCTTTACATAAGCTGTAAATCATAATAATATATTCATTAAAAATGGGCGTTATCCATGAGAATGAATAGAGGACTGACCGACTAAAAAATAACAGCCAGGATTAAGGCTACTTTCTATGCCGGCAATATGTACGGTTCACGCAGTATATATATTACGATAAGCCGCAGTCTAAATCTATAAGTTCATTACTTGTAACTAATTAATATATCTCACCGAGCTTAAAGACATTTATGCAGTTAAAATACGAGTTTATCAAGTAAAGTGAGTGATTCCTTGTAAAAAACATGTCGAAGCTTCCCACAAGTATCAGACGTTCCTAGAACACGGGCATTCTAGTAGGTACTAGTCTTGTTAGCCTGGAACTAGAATTCAGAATTCATTACCTGGACATACTAAACCTATATCGATTAGCTATCGAGATTTACTTGATACAACCTGCGTGGATATGACACGCATATTTTATCTTTGAGATTATTAGATAGGTTTTGCCGGGTGGCTTAGATACATATGATCAAATATATGTTCATTTATAGCTCTCGGAGCTACCTTAAGGCTAAAATTGGGCCTAAAAAAATCGGCGGGCTGAGAAAAAAGGTGTAGGTGTTGATTGTAGGTGTAGTTACTTATTTATTCCAGTTCATAGCGAAGACAGAACTAGGTAAATTTAAAGACGTAGGAATTAACGTCAAAATTGTAATTATCCTAACCAGAAGCATATTATATACCAGACATTGCTTAACTCTATATCAGCTGTCCCAGCGACAAGTGATAGATGGTGTAACCGACTGGAGAAATGAGGGTTCGACAGTGTAATGAGGCTGACATGACACCCTCTATTACGTATTGAGTTATTAGCGGCTGATAGATATTGCTATTTGCTATTCAAGTATAAAATAGCTTTAGTACCTAATCTGTGGCACAGGGGCGACACTCGAGACAAATATCAGCTCGACTACTGGTGAATGTCAGACATGTTGACGTAAGACGTAGAGTTGACACTGAAATAATTTCACACGTCACAGACAAATCTATCTTAGGAATAATAATGTCAATTATGTCAAATATAATTAAATCATGGGCGTACCCAGGTAGGGGCAGAGGGGGACAGCTGCCCCCTCCCCCCTAGAAAATAAAATAAACGTCAATTTTCCAATTTTCAATATACCAGACAGACCATCTTCTCGAAACAGGTATGAACTGTAGGTGGGAATCCCCTAGCTGAAATCCTGGGTACGCCCTTGAATTAAATTGTCAAATATTTATGGAATAAATATAACCTATAGGAATATCTATCAGTGTGCAAAATTCAAACTAAATCTGATAGTCGATTCTGCTAATTAAATCCAGCAATAATACAGTTTCAATCCAGTCCCAAATCCTGATATATTAAAACTGCAAAATGGTATCCTCGTTAACGTCAAACCAACGTCAAACGCGTTTTGATTGGACCAAAACTACAAAATCTGTTTACGATATCAAGACGATTCATTTATAATTCAATAAAAGTAAAGTGAAAGTGTAAGTAAATTACGAGAATTGGGGTTCTGTTGAGCTGTTTATGAGTAAAGTAAATAAACAGTTGCTAAAGTAAATAGAAATAAGTAGATAGGAAATACTCAATAAAAGTCATAACAAGAAATAAATAATGTTTTAAATTTGTCAAGTGACAAATATCTTATCTTATGAATTAGTTTTAAAACAAGTAGGCATCACTCACATTACGGGTTTATTTATGGAACTAAGCATATGCTTACTTCCATAAATAAATCCGTAATGTATAATATAATATCCGTAATGTAAAATATATATTTATAACGCCCAGATCGATAGTCTTCATACAAATGCATCGTACAAAGTGAAGCAAACATCAGGAGGGGGGGTATTATGAGGTCTTGTAGCAGTATTACTTTAACATTACTTTTAGATTTCGCGCAAATTAAAAATATCTTTTTGTCTATATAAATAGAGATCATGTTTGCTTATATGAAATTCAAAAGTAATGTTAAAGTAATACTGCTACAAGACCTCATAATACCCCCTCAGATATATGTAGGCGTAACCATTACATACTTACGTTCGCCGACACGCACACAAAGAAACTTTTAATGTTGTCAGATATCGGGCAATTTCTCTGAGAATGAGAAAATGTTGCTCTTAAAATTAAAATTATTGTATTTGTTTTTATTAATGTCGTGCGGTTTAGAAATGTAACTTATATTTTATTATATACTATATATATTATTTTAATATTTATATTACTATGAAAATAAATATCTAGTACACTTCAATTATTATAATAAAGAGAAAGATTTAGGATTTAAAGAAGGTAGTTATCAAAGTAGGCATTCGCTTACTCTTCAGACGCCAAGGGAGCCACATATTGAGTTAGGGCATGTTAGGGTTTACAATATCGATCGAACTTCCCCCAAAAAGGGCCAGACTAATCCCTGATTCCCTGTATAGTCTAGTCAACAAGTTCAAAAACGTGTTAAATAGAAATAAAGCTCCTAAAATATGTGCGATAGCTCATTCGATTCGGAATGACGTCTAGAAAAATGTTTTTTAAGGGTATATTAGCCCATAAAAAATTGCGATTGTTATTAACAAAATAAGATAAATAAAGGTATTTAGTTTTTCGTTAATAACTTTTAAAATAATAATATTTAAGGAATTTTGAGAAAAGATCCTGAAAGAGGAGGAAATTTCCAATAAAAAAGTCCAAGCTCTATTTTTATTATTTATATATTTTTTTTAACGCTGGAAATAGGGCTCGCGAGGGCGTTACGGCATAGGCGCGCCGTCTAAAAAGCCGGTATATCACCTAAAATATATATTTTTTAATATTAAATAACAATTTAAAAATTTGAATAAATTATAGTGTAATGTAGACACTTGAACGAAAAAAACTTCGATGAAAAATATTTTTTTTGTCGATTTTTCAAAAAGTTACACCATTGTTAATTAACTAATTTTTTTTCAAACTGTTTTTATAAATTAAGGCATAAAAGTTTAAATAATTGGTCTATAAATTTTTCGCTTCTCTCTTTTTATTTAGGTTCTTAATAAAGTTATGCAAAAAAAAAATTAAAGATTATTATTTTGTTAGTTATAATTTTTTTTAATTAACTAAAAATGAAATTTCTAAAAAATGTTACCAAAAAATTTTTTTTTTGGTAATATCTTATTATTTCTGTTTTCACATCTAATAAATCAATTAATTAACATTGGAAAAAAAAATTTACGTCATTTGTTAAGAAATTGTTTATAAACAAATAGACTATTTTGGGATTTAAAAAAAATTTTTTTACTATCTTATTGCATAGGTGAAATGATGAATTAAAAAAAAATCTTAAATATTTTTTTTATTATTTATTGGTAAAAACATAAAGTTCACATTACAATATTAAAAAAGAAGAATTAAAAACTAGTTATGATAACAAAATCAATTGTACCATAAAAGTAGGTAAGTACTAAAAAAAATAACTACTCCAAAACTTAAAATGCTACAAAACAAAGAAATCTCCCAGGTCGTCCCCACCAGGCAGAGTACCTAGAAGGCTCAAAGAGTTTCCTCGCTGGATTGCGATACTTATTCTCTGGGCCAGGTAGGTGCCGGCTCTGGGGTCTCGGGTGGCGTCAATGAGTTTTTTGGAGATTTCTCCGAAAAGTTTGTGCGCACCCAGACCCCATATACCTAAGGTTTCAACCCCAAACGGTTCAAATATGAGATCCCCACTAAGGTTCTCATATTTGCGCCGCTTGAGGTTTTCCGCTTGATTGGCGGCCGCACCTGCAGAACTCGAGGTGCCCTGGACATGGGACGGAGCAAGTGTATCGACGCAAGTAGCGTCCCATACAAGAGCCCGTCCCACTCTCCAAGGGACCAGAGGGTTCCAGCACAGCTGGCACTCCGGCGGTGACAAGAGCCCGACGGATGAGATCGTTCTGGCAGTGATGTCGGGAGATGCGGCCGGCGCTTCGTTGACAGGACAGCCCGTGGTGTCCGAGGCTGTCCACATTTGCACCACAAACACAGCGATGGGGGACGACGTAAGACGTAGAGTTGACACTGAAATAATTTCACACGTCACAGACAAATCTATCTTAGGAATAATAATGTCAATTATGTCAAATATAATTAAATCATGGGCGTACCCAGGTAGGGGCAGAGGGGGACAGCTGCCCCCTCCCTCCTAGAAGATAAAATAAACGTCAATTTTCCAATTTTCAATATACCAGACAGACCATCTTCTCGAAACAGGTATGAACTGTAGGTGGGAATCCCCTAGCTGAAATCCTGGGTACGCCCTTGAATTAAATTGTCAAATATTTATGGAATAAATATAACCTATAGGAATATCTATCAGTGTGCAAAATTCAAACTAAATCTGATAGTCGATTCTGCTAATTAAATCCAGCAATAATACAGTTTCAATCCAGTCCCAAATCCTGATATATTAAAACTGCAAAATGGTATCCTCGTTAACGTCAAACCAACGTCAAACGCGTTTTGATTGGACCAAAACTACAAAATCTGTTTACGATATCAAGACGATTCATTTATAATTCAATAAAAGTAAAGTGAAAGTGTAAGTAAATTACGAGAATTGGGGTTCTGTTGAGCTGTTTATGAGTAAAGTAAATAAACAGTTGCTAAAGTAAATAGAAATAAGTAGATAGGAAATACTCAATAAAAGTCATAACAAGAAATAAATAATGTTTTAAATTTGTCAAGTGACAAATATCTTATCTTATGAATTAGTTTTAAAACAAGTAGGTATCACTCACATTACGGGTTTATTTATGGAACTAAGCATATGCTTACTTCCATAAATAAATCCGTAATGTATAATATAATATCCGTAATGTAAAATATATATTTATAACGCCCAGATCGATAGTCTTCATACAAATGCATCGTACAAAGTGAAGCAAACATCAGGAGGGGGGGTATTATGAGGTCTTGTAGCAGTATTACTTTAACATTACTTTTAGATTTCGCGCAAATTAAAAATATCTTTTTGTCTATATAAATAGAGATCATGTTTGCTTATATGAAATTCAAAAGTAATGTTAAAGTAATACTGCTACAAGACCTCATAATACCCCCTCAGATATATGTAGGCGTAACCATTACATACTTACGTTCGCCGACACGCACACAAAGAAACTTTTAATGTTGTCAGATATCGGGCAATTTCTCTGAGAATGAGAAAATGTTGCTCTTAAAATTAAAATTATTGTATTTGTTTTTATTAATGTCGTGCGGTTTAGAAATGTAACTTATATTTTATTATATACTATATATATTATTTTAATATTTATATTACTATGAAAATAAATATCTAGTACACTTCAATTATTATAATAAAGAGAAAGATTTAGGATTTAAAGAAGGTAGTTATCAAAGTAGGCATTCGCTTACTCTTCAGACGCCAAGGGAGCCACATATTGAGTTAGGGCATGTTAGGGTTTACAATATCGATCGAACTTCCCCCAAAAAGGGCCAGACTAATCCCTGATTCCCTGTATAGTCTAGTCAACAAGTTCAAAAACGTGTTAAATAGAAATAAAGCTCCTAAAATATGTGCGATAGCTCATTCGATTCGGAATGACGTCTAGAAAAATGTTTTTTAAGGGTATATTAGCCCATAAAAAATTGCGATTGTTATTAACAAAATAAGATAAATAAAGGTATTTAGTTTTTCGTTAATAACTTTTAAAATAATAATATTTAAGGAATTTTGAGAAAAGATCCTGAAAGAGGAGGAAATTTCCAATAAAAAAGTCCAAACTCTATTTTTATTATTTATATATTTTTTTTAACGCTGGAAATAGGGCTCGCGAGGGCGTTACGGCATAGGCGCGCCGTCTAAAAAGCCGGTATATCACCTAAAATATATATTTTTTAATATTAAATAACAATTTAAAAATTTGAATAAATTATAGTGTAATGTAGACACTTGAACGAAAAAAACTTCGATGAAAAAAATTTTTTTTGTCGATTTTTCAAAAAGTTACACCATTGTTAATTAACTAATTTTTTTTCAAACTGTTTTTATAAATTAAGGCATAAAAGTTTAAATAATTGGTCTATAAATTTTTCGCTTCTCTCTTTTTATTTAGGTTCTTAATAAAGTTATGCAAAAAAAAAAATTAAAGATTATTATTTTGTTAGTTATAATTTTTTTTAATTAACTAAAAATGAAATTTCTAAAAAATGTTACCAAAAAATTTTTTTTTTGGTAATATCTTATTATTTCTGTTTTCACATCTAATAAATCAATTAATTAACATTGGAAAAAAAAATTTACGTCATTTGTTAAGAAATTGTTTATAAACAAATAGACTATTTTGGGATTTAAAAAAAATTTTTTTACTATCTTATTGCATAGGTGAAATGATGAATTAAAAAAAAATCTTAAATATTTTTTTTATTATTTATTGGTAAAAACATAAAGTTCACATTACAATATTAAAAAAGAAGAATTAAAAACTAGTTATGATAACAAAATCAATTGTACCATAAAAGTAGGTAAGTACTAAAAAAAATAACTACTCCAAAACTTAAAATGCTACAAAACAAAGAAATCTCCCAGGTCGTCCCCACCAGGCAGAGTACCTAGAAGGCTCAAAGAGTTTCCTCGCTGGATTGCGATACTTATTCTCTGGGCCAGGTAGGTGCCGGCTCTGGGGTCTCGGGTGGCGTCAATGAGTTTTTTGGAGATTTCTCCGAAAAGTTTGTGCGCACCCAGACCCCATATACCTAAGGTTTCAACCCCAAACGGTTCAAATATGAGATCCCCACTAAGGTTCTCATATTTGCGCCGCTTGAGGTTTTCCGCCTGATTGGCGGCCGCACCTGCAGAACTCGAGGTGCCCTGGACATGGGACGGAGCAAGTGTATCGACGCAAGTAGCGTCCCATACAAGAGCCCGTCCCACTCTCCAAGGGACCAGAGGGTTCCAGCACAGCTGGCACTCCGGCGGTGACAAGAGCCCGACGGATGAGATCGTTCTGGCAGTGATGTCGGGAGATGCGGCCGGCGCTTCGTTGACAGGACAGCCCGTGGTGTCCGAGGCTGTCCACATTTGCACCACAAACACAGCGATGGGGGACGACGTGGGGGGTGCCAAGACGCAGGGAAGTGGCTAACCGGAAAGCTGTTCGATCCAGCAATGTGCCCGTACATAACATAAATATAACATAATATATATATATATATATATATATACTAACTAATAACAAATACTAGGAATCTGCCAATTGCTTAAAATAAAATTCACGAACCCTGCGCTTGAACGTGTCCCTGGTTTTAGACATCCTGATTTCTAGAGGAAGTGCATTCCAGAGAAGAATAGCCTGGATATTGAAAGAAGAATGGACGATATTAGACTTATGGGGAGGGCAAAGTAAAAGCTCGTTGTTAGTCGATCGGAGGTTCTTGTCGATTGTGTGTGATTCTTGTGGTAATGCTTGTAGCCAAAGGCCCGACTCCCACTTCTCCGCAGCTAAGAGGCGAGCCTGCTCCACAGGACTGGAGGACGTATTAAGAAGATTATTCCGTACCAGTCTGCAGAGTGGCTCGTCCCAAATTTTTTTTTTATTGCTTATAATCGTTTTTTTATATTTCAATTGTTTAAATAATTAGTTAAGAAATTATTTTATTCTTAAAAATCATCATTGACCCTTTCAATGGAATAACAGAGATTTTTTTTTTGTAAATAATTTACTTGTTTATTAACTTAACAATTTGTTTTAAACAAATAATATTAACCGTTATATTTTTTTTCGAAAACTTCAAAAAGTTACAAAAACAACCATATATAACAGTTTAGAAAAAAAAATTGTATTTATTTATAAAATCTAAATTTTTTATAAATAAATGATATATGATATAAGACAACTGATAAATAATAGTTACAGAATCGATTTTGAATTCATTTAAAAATAATAAAGGTAAATAAATCCTTTACAAAAATGACCTAAATGTTCTTTACCGTATCTCTAATAGTTTAAAAGTTATAACAATTTTTAACTTGACAAATTATGTAACGGCTGTAATTTCATTATTATATAATATTTAAGTGCTGTAAAAAATACAAAAAAAAATTTTCTAAACTGTTATATATGGTTGTTTTTGTAATTTTTTGAAGTTTTCGAAAAAAATATTACGGTTAATATTATTTGTTTATAACAAATTGTTAAGTTAATAAACAATTAAATTAATTACCAAAAAAAAATATTTCTCTGTTATTCCATTAAAAGGGTCAATGATGATTTTTAAGAATAAAATAATTTCTTAACTAATTATTTAAACAATTGAAATATAAAAAAAACTATTATAAACAATTAAAAAATTTATTCAATATTTTTTTTTTAAATCATCATTTCACCTATGCAATAAGATAGTAAAAAAATTTTTTTTTTAAGTCCCAAAATAGTCTATTTGTTTATAAACAATTTCTTAATAAATGACGTAAAATTACGTACGTCTATATTAGATGCGAAAACAGCAATAATAAGATATTACCAAAAATATTTTTTTCGATAACATTTTTTAGAAATTTCATTTTTAGTTAATTTAAAAAGAATATAATTAACAAAATAATAAACTTTAATAATTTTTTTTTCATAACTTTATTAAGTACCTAAATAAAAAGAGCTCCACGAAGCGAAAAATTTATAGACTAATTATTTAAACTTTTATGCCGTAATTTATAAAAACAGTTTGAAAAAAAATTAGTTAATTAACAATGGTGTAACTTTTTGAAAAATCGACAAAAAAAATATTTTTCATCGAAGTTTTTTTCGTTCAAGTGTCTACATTACACTATAATTTATTCAAATTTTTAAATTGTTATTTAATATTAAAAAATATATATTTTAGGTGATATACCGGCTTTTTAGACGGCGCGCCTATGCCGTAACGCCCTCGCGAGCCCTATTTCCAGCGTTAAAAAAAATATATAAATAATAAAAATAGAGTTTGGACTTTTTTATTGGAAATTTCCTCCTCTTTCAGGATCTTTTCTCAAAATTCCTTAAATATTATTATTTTAAAAGTTATTAACGAAAAACTAAATACCTTTATCTTATTTTGTTAATAACAATCGCAATTTTTTATGGGCTAATATACCCTTAAAAAACATTTTTATAGACGTCATTCCGAATCGAATGAGCTATTGCACATATTTTTAGGAGCTTTATTTCTATTTAACACGTTTTTGAACTTGTTGACTAGACTAGTAGCTGATTTTTATAGTTTGTACAATACCTACAAAAACAATACGAGCCCCCAAAATATTTGTCAACCCTTCGCCCATTAGAGATTAATATCAACATTAAAAGTCACATTTAAATAACAGATAAACATAATATTTGTATATGAATCACAACAATCGAACCCCTCTCTAAATTATACCCCATTCGACTTAACAATGAGTAGGTACCTACCTACACTTGTCACGCGAAACCGAGTGCGATAATAAGTCAAACCCTCCAATTAAGAATCGGTAAAACCCTGTTTTAAGTATGAGCCTTTGATTTATCGGCAACTTAAATACTCAATTTACCAAATCTATACTAATATTATAAAGAGGAAAGATTTGTTTGTTTGTTTGCACTGAATAGGCTTCGAAAGTACTGGGCCGATTTAGATGAAATTTGGCACAGTTATAGAGTAGACATCGGGGAAGGAGATAAGCTACTTTTTATTGCGGAAATATCTACGTTTCTGGCGGGATTTCCTTTTGCGCACACGAAGTCGCGGACAACGTCTATTTCATATTATAAAGATTTGTTTGTTTGCATTGAATAGGCTCCGAAACTACTAGAGCGATTTTGATTAAATTTGGCACAGTTATAGAATAGACCTCGGGGAAGGCCATGAGCTAATTTTATTGCGGAAGTAGGTACGCTTCTTCCGGGATTTCGTTTTGCGCGCACGAACTCGCGGGGAACACCTTACAGTAATTACTGAACTATGGCATCCTTGTTATTGGTTTAAATGTAACGAGAAAAATAATAATCTTCTTCTTATACAAAATGTATTTTTATCCGAATAAAATATTTAACCTAACATTAGCTACTATTACGTAAGTTATAACTGAATGCTTTAACTAAAAATCGCCCTGCCATGAACAAAATAATCGATGAACCTTGGGTTCCGTGACATCGTATTGATATCTACTTCTGATTGCCATGACTTGCCGCGTGTTATGACCTGGTGAGGGTAACGCATCGCCATGCCACGAACAAATAATTGATTTCTAATTTCCGAAAAAATCATTCAAGAACTAGTTGTTTTTTTTGTAAGTTATGAAGCAGGAACTGCCTCTCCTCATCAGATCCCGGTTTCCCCACTCGAGCACGCCCTACGCATGGGACAATGGGACTCGACTCCCTTTTGTTCCCTCTCAATTTCTCGAGTTAGTCTTCATTAATTTCGCAATCAGCTAATAGGAAGTGCACGTGATTATTTTAGTCGCTCTGAAAGTGACTGTGAAAAAAAATTATTTATTGTAAGTATTTGTAGGGTTACAAACTACGGCTGGGACTATATGATTTAGAATTTCTAGATCAATATATCTATCGTCTATATATAAAGCCTAAGCTGATTGACTTATGTATCAACGAATATCAACGCACAGGCCCAACCCTTAAGGCTAGAAATTTGAAACTTTGTACACGTATTTCTCACATGACGTAGACATCTAATAAGGAAGGATTTTTCAAAATTCAACCCCACATGGGGGTAAAATAAGTGATAAAAGTTTGTATGACACTTTTTATAACTATATCTATATTTTTTATATCTATATAATTTGCATGATAATTCGTATGAATTGAGTAGGGAAAAAATAAAATATATAGTTATTACACTTACAAGTGTAATAACTATATTAAAAAAACTATAACCCGACTATGTAAATTATATAGCCTATGTTACGTGGGCTATTATTACGAGTCTATTCACACATTATTCATTAAAATCGGATCAGAAGTTTAGGCACTAAGGTAGAACAAACATACATACTATATAGTATATGTAGACTGCAGAAATCATTACCCTTCCTTTGAGGCTTCACCATAGTTATAATATAATATCTATGAACACTTCACACCACGTCAATCTGGCAGCTTGCTAAGTATCCGAAGAACTTGTGTTACGGATAGCAGACAACGAGAAGTATATATTTAATACTTTTATACTATACATATCATTAAAATTTTTATTATATTATACGCATATTTAATACATATCCATGACCCAGGAACACAGAAAAACTTTTTTTTGTTCCTTCGGCGGGATTCGGACCTGCGACCCCCGGCTTGAGCACCAACGCGCTGAACCGTTGAGCCACAGAGGTTGTTTGCGGACTGTTAGAAGTGACAGTAAGAGCAACATCTTCTTCTCGTATTGCTGCTGTTTGGTTCTGCACTTCACTTAATGTGGCCACTTGGAGCTGCAGATCTATCCGGCTTTTGAGCTTCCAACGGGTAATTCTGCTAATTAAATCTTTCAATAATACAGTTTCGATGCAGTCCCGATATGTCAAAGCAGCAAAATGGTATTCTCATATGCGTCTAACCAACGTCTATGCGTTTTGATCGGTTCAAATTCCAAAATCAGCTTATGATATGAAGACGTTTCGTTCAGAATTAAATAAAAGTAAATTGAATGTCTGAGTTAAATGCGAGAACTGGGGTTCTGGCAAGTGGCAGCCCTAGTGACTTTACAGCACCGTGTAAAATGAAATCTCAATTCCCATGGGCTTTAACTCGCCAGCGCCACGTGCTAATTACCCATAAATAAAGTTAATTTAACCGACCAGTTAAAGAGTTATGTGCTGCGGTTATTAGTTAGTGTTAACTATAATAAACTTTTATTTTACAGCTTGAGTAATGAGTATTACATTTTTAACGTTATAAAATCTACGAGTCACACTCGTAATTCCTCTGGTGTTGCGCTCGTGCGTTCCTTAAGAATTAAAATGCCCAACCCTCCGGTGACCTTATTTACTCGGCGAAACACGTTATATCACACCGGTGTTATGTGAGGCCGTGGTATTCATCCGGTCTATCAGGCTCCTTCATGCCGAAGCATTACTCTCCCACATAAACCTCTTATAACACGGAGCTTAAACAACAAATAATCAAAATATATATATATATATTTTATAACCTGACTACGCAAATTCAATAGCTTAAGTCACATATCTTTTAACACCTCATTAATTATAAGTAACCTCCGAATTGTCAAGCAGTGAGCGAGCTGATGGTGATGAATATATATATATATATATATATATATATATATATCTACATTCTATGGCCTCTTCATACCACGTCAATCTGGCCCCGTGCTAAGTATCCGAAGAACTTGTGGTTACAGGTACCAGACAACGAGAAGTATATTTAATACTTTTATACTATACTTATATGTAAGATTTTTATTATATAATACACATATTTAATACACATCCATGACCCAGGAACAGAAAAACTTTTTCTCCCTTCGCCGGGATTCGAACCCGCGACCCTCGGCTTAAGCACCAACGCGCTGAACCACTGGTCGTATATACATACATTAACTGCCAAAATGATTACCCATCTATTTGGCTTCGCCGTAGTCGGGTAAAAAGGCTTTTCATAAGCCATCAACAGATTGGCATCAAGGTATCGAGTTACATATCTGCTCGCTGCTGACGAAAGGCGCAGGCAATGACGCGTGATGACTGCTCACTGCTCAGAGCTCAGTGGCCAACCTTCCGACTGTGAAACTCCGTCATCATCATCATCATCACTTAAAGTAAAAATCTCAGTGGACAGTGATGTGGTTTAGAGATGAAGTAAAGAAAATTTCAACCGTAGTTGTAATTTCGTTTTGAATCTAACGCATTGAGCTTGTCAGTTGACTTTATTAGATGGTGTATTTACATAGAAATTATAGTGCGCCGAGTCTGATGGCGTACCTGGTGATGTTAAATGCGTAATGCCAATAGTTAATTTGAACATTTGATTTTTATAATTAGCCTAGCATTCTATGAAATCGGTTTCTCCAAAAGACCCACACAAGTGATTAAGTATGAGTACACGAAAATCCGGGCTAAGCCGCACGACAATCAGGTAATCGTTTAGCTTGTTCATCCATAAAATGTATGTTGTATTATTACACATATTTCTGCATTCTTCAATATGACCTTGCGCCTAATGTGCCAAATGTCAGAGCTCTGGCGCAGAGTGTTTTATATTTACTCCGCGTGTTTTGAATAAATCAAAACAGATAACTGATCCTTAATTAAGTGAATGATCCCTAAGTGATCCTTGAGTGATCCTTAAGTGTGTATGACACACAATTTAAAAAAAAAAAACAGACAGACAGCCAGACTGTCCCAACTAACTGATCCTTAAATATGATATTATTTGTGTATCAGTGTGTGCTTATAGATATTTTAAAGTTCAAATTTTATAAGAAAACTTAAAAAACACAACCTTATTTTTCACTCATTCACTTTTAAATGTTTTAAATTCAGCTCATTCTGAAGGATAGAAGCCTGAGGGCTATTCTTTCCTTCTTTAACTTTTCAATAGATATTCTGTTTTGACACAAGATCGATCAGAGCATAAGAATAAAATGTGTAATGATTATAAAGAAAAAAAAATACAATCACAAGTTCTCGTCAATCATATCAACAAGAGCTAAAAAACAGCCAACTAATCATAAAAAAAAATGAAAAGTTATCTCAAAAGCTAATTAACTTTGAAGAAGCTCAAAGCTTAGCTTTGTTTAGATCCCATTTTAATCTTTCAAAAACAAAAAGACTTTATTGGACTTTAAGTAAGTGACATTCAAATTGGTAGCATTTTAATCGACCACTACTGTCTTTTTGTATTTTTGTTTGCAAAAACATTAAATTGGATCTGAATATAGCATAATTTTCAACAAGCTCACTCCAATTTTTTTTAGATTATTAACTTTGAAAAAAGCTCAAAAGTTGTAGAAAAAAATATTTACATAATTATTAACAAAAACTTTGAAAAAGCTCCTCAAAAGCTTATTAATCTTGAAAAAGTTCAAAAGCTCGAAATAGCCTCGATAATTACGCCGTGCCGCCCGTAAACTGCGTCGAAGTTACGACTTACGAGTTACGACGCATTGTCACACATACACGGTGTCTCGCATTTTTCCAACTGCCCAAAAAGAGCTCTACCCTCTCTTTCAGACGCACGGGCGAGGGCGAGACACAAACAGCTGCAAGATGCCAGTCTGCGAGTGACCGCGCGACGAGAGGGTGCGTCGAATTGTTTTTACAGTGTAGAAAATAATTCAAGTGTTTCTGGTGCAAGTGTAAGTGTGTGCAAGTGCAAAGTGTAACTGGAGTTTTTGGTGTTATGGAGATTGGATACACAGGTATGTTTTGTTATGGCTTCGTGTTAACAAGCTGCGAGCTCGCCAGGTGCAGACAGCACTGTAGAGTGTTAGAGTGTAGGACCTAAAGGGATATAGTAGGAACTTTGTATGTGAATTGTGAACAGAATTCAATGAACCTACAACTACAATTCAAGTTACCTAAATCTAAGTTACAAAATTAATTTTTCATCTATAATAGCAGTACTATTATAGATGTGAAAGTTTGTGAGGATGGATGGTTGTTCGTTACTCTTTCACGAAAAAAAAACTCCTGAACGGATTGCGATGATATTTAGTTTGGTAAGTAGTTTAGACTCCGGATTCAAACATAGGCTACTTTTTATCCCGAAAAAGTGCAGTATTCCCATGGGATACCCGGGAAAAATTTGTTTATATGTTTATTTGCTTGCATTGAATAAGCTCCGAAACTACTGTGTCGATTTTGATGAAATTTGGTACGGATATAGAATAGACCATCGGGAGGAGCATACGTCTTATCTCGTATATAGCTTTTTATCGCGGGAAAACGTACGGTTCCTGCGGCATTTACTTTTGCGCATACGAAGTCGATAATAGAGAAGATAAATATAGACATTAGAGTTAATAAAAAACAGTGAAAATTATCGCAATATACTAAAGGGCCATAAACTTCTAATAAAATAATAATCATTATTAACAGGGCCAACTATGATATAGTTGTTAGTACGTCTTTATATACGGGAAATTTTAGTCGGTAAACATTAAAATCGGTCATAACTAGGAGTTAGGAAATCTCAACTGTCAATTGACGACCCGCAATCGCTGTTGGCTATGAAACTAGATATATTGATATTAGTTTCATAATTAAGACAATAATTTGCGTGCGTTATTCTTGTAAACATGGCCGTGATGTTCTATCGAACCAGTTGCCGCTCGTCCAGATATACGAACAAAATCGCTTAACAGCGCGGCGCGGCGCCGTGGAACCGCGCTCACGCACACATACTCACGTGAACACGTAGTTCAACCACATATGCAGTCGATGCGGTCACTTCCTTTGTGTTAAAATATTTTGAGGCGTCCTAGTGAAAAGGCAAATACTGCCCGGTCAGGCCGTGGGCTCGCCGGTGAGCGACACCAATACTGCCCGGTCAGGCCGTAAACTCGCCGGTGAGCGACACCAATACTGCCCGTTCAGGCCGTGGGCTCGCCGGTGAGCGACACCAATACTGCCCGGTCAGGCCGTGGGCTCGCCGGTGAGCGACACTAATACTGCCCGGTCAGGCCGTGAACTCGCCGGTGAGCGACACCAATACTGCCCGGTCAGGCCGTGGGCTCGCCGGTGAGCGACACCAATACTGCCCGGTCAGGCCGTGGGCTAGCCGGTGAGCGACACCAATACTTCCCGGTCAGGCCGTGGACTCGCCGGTGAGCGATACCAATACTGCCCGGTCAGGCCGTGGGCTCGCCGGTGAGCGACACCAATACTGCCCGGTCAGGCCGTGGGCTCGCCGGTGAGCGACACCAATACTGCCCGGTCAGGCCGTGGGCTCGCCGGTGAGCGACACCAATACTGCCCGGTCAGGCCGTGGGCTAGCCGGTGAGCGACACCAATACTTCCCGGTCAGGCCGTGGACTCGCCGGTGAGCGATACCAATACTGCCCGGTCAGGCCGTGGGCTCGCCGGTGAGCGACACCAATACTGCCCGGTCAGGCCGTGGGCTCGCCGGTGAGCGACACCAATACTGCCCGGTCAGGCCGTGGGCTCGCCGGTGAGCGACACCAATACTGCCCGGTCAGGCCGTGGGCTCGCCGGTGAGCGACACCAATACTGCCCGGTCAGGCCGTGGGCTCGCCGGTGAGCGACACCAATACTGCCCGGTCAGGCCGTGGGCTCGCCGGTGAGCGACACCAATACTTCCCGGTCAGGCCGTGGGCTCGCCGGTGAGCGACACCAATACTGCCCGGTCAGGCCGTGGGCTCACCGCTGAGCGCGCGACGGACTCATATATCTGAACCTTATTTTGTCGCCGGAGGACACGTTGTCGATACGAAACTATATTGGGTGTGCCCGACGCGGCCCCGTGTGCCCGGCGCGGCCCCGTGTGCCCGGCGCGGTCCCGTGTGCCCGGCGCGGCCCGTGTGCCCGGCGCGGCCCGTGTGCCCGGCGCGGCCCTGTGTGCCCGGCGCGGCCCCGTGTGCCCGGCGCGGCCCCGGCGAACAGTTTACGTATAGAAGCCCGTTTCGACACTATGTATAGAAAACAAAATAAACAAAGTATACAAGATGGTGGATTTAAATAAAGGAATGAGTACAAAATATTATGTGTTTTATTAAAAAATATTTGAAAATATCTTATTACAAGTATGGCAATCACTTTTTCACACAAAACGACAACAATTATTTTGTTATCTCTTTTGATAATAATAAAAAATATCTATTTACTTTTTGGCTATTCTGAATCTTATGAGTCAATAAAATATAGAGTGTAAATATTGTCGAAATCGGGAATGGACGTCGGCCCACAAGGATAGCTTACCGCTGACCACCATGGCGTCCAATGTGTTAAAGCTATTTCTAGGTTCAATGTCTTTTTATATTATTACTTGCTTTTGCGAATATCCGAAAATGATTCCTACGATTATGATTAAACTTTGACTGCTTATTGATTTAACTTTAGAAACGTATGTAACGTAGAATAATTAAATGTAGAACCAACGTATAAAGTGCCGGCTTCCCATAAAGTTCTCGAATAAATTATAATGAGAAATGTCGCGCAGCGCGCGCGTTGAAGTCTAATACAGTAGGGAGCGTTTCTCTGATTAATGATACGTCTCATTAATGATAATATTATAATGATGCACTTGCGGATAATGATATCGGTAATGATAATGATTGAGGCTCGCGGTGAGGAGTGTTGACGCGGGAATGATGGCGGATTACCCGTATTATTATAATATAGCGAACTAACGGCGCGCAGGGTGAAGACCAGCTAAATCGGAAATTTTCCGTCCTGCCCAATGGGAAACATCATCATCATCAGCCTATCGCTGCTGAACGTAGACCAATGAGCTCCCACCATCCCGATCTTGGGCAGCTCATCCGCTGCCAGCCACTGGCAACACACGGGGAACATGCCCAGTTTCTTTATTGGCTTTTCGAAAAGTACACAATAAGCCAGGATATACTGTCTTCGCAGTGGCATATCTACGATCAGCCGTTGACGAAATACAGTCATCACAAAAGTGAGATCGTCGGAGAGCATTAAAACACTCCATACAAAAAATTATGCACGAGTGACGTCACAGCAGTTGAAAATGTATGAAGATAAATACAATATTGATTTTATTTGCCTTAATAATGCGTTTATGTATATCATCTGCTATAAAAGAAAATGTCACAAATAACAAAAGGGTTTGAACAGTAGATATCGTTATCGATAGAACGCTATCGTTTTTCTAAAGTAGCAAAAAAATCGAGTTTTTAGTCCTGTAACTTTTTAATATAGCAACTGATAACTGATACTTTTGCATTTTCCGGTCCATATGTGTGTTTCCTTTCGGAGACTATAAGAATTTTGCTGATTTAAAACTAACGGATGTTCTAAATCTCTCTCGTGATGAACCGATATTCCTCATTATAGAGCCTAATTCTTATTCATAGTATGATAACATGAATTTAAATGCCTACACGTATCGGTAGCGGTTAATATGATTTGCACGTTTATTGCCTCGTCTTAATTACAACCTTAATTAATAGTGAGCAGTAAAATTAAATAGAATTAAACATCCTAAAGGCCTAAATTTGCATAACGATTTCGAATCATTTATATATTCCTATCAGAAGTCAATCGATGGCTTACATTAAAATGGTTGCAAAATTCGACGAAAATATAACGAAGCTGTTTGGACGTGGGGATGGATGGATTGTGACTCTTTCCCGCAAAAACTACTGAACGGATTTTGATGAAATTTGGTATGGCAGTAGTTTAGACTCTGTATCTGCCACTTTTTATCCCGAAAAAGTATATAGTGCCCGTATTTACGCGGGCGGAGCAATAGCTTGTAAATAATATAATGAGTTACATAGTAAATACGGAAGCTTTGAGTGACTTTTTTATAGGAAGGGTAATGATTTTAGCAGCCTATGTATGTGTGTATGTATGTATGTTTGTTCCACCGTAGCGCCTAAACTACTGGTCCGATTTTAATAAATGAGGTGTCAATAGATGCGTTATAACAGCTCGGGAATATAATTTCCGTGGTCGGGTTTTAGTTTTTATATTTAGGTAGAGTGTTAGGTTTATTTAACGTTTCGAACATAGTTATAGTAACACGGTCTTACTGTAAACCTACCTAACCTACTTATAAACCATCGGTTATAAAAAATATTCCGTTATTTATTTATTTTTGCAAATTAAATACTTTTTTTTTCATCTGAATATTGTGGCGTTTGTTTTATGATGGGCAATAAAATAAACTAGTTGAAATAAATTTAATTGGCAATACTAATATTATCTTGTAAATATATATAAAACTATCTTGTTCTGTTTGTTTATTGGTTTACACACCGAATGGTTCGCGCTGAGAGAACCCAGGTATCCATATTATGGTTATTTTGGTTTAATTAAAAGAAAAACTGTAAAATATATGGCTGGCGGCCATGACGGGCCGCCAGCCATATATTTTACTGAGAAGAAAACACCTCAGACCAAATGAAAAGTGAAAACAGAGTTTTACGAACCACACATCGGGGCCGGTCTAAGCTACGCCTAGCCGTGTAATTACACAGCGTCACGCACGCACGTGTAACGAAACTACGCCTTACCTTAGGCGTCACAGTGTGTGGTTTTGTGGCGGACCAATTAGCGCCACAATTCTGAATCGCGCTGTCGAAGTTTTCACAGCGCTGTAATATATACAACACAACAGCTGAAATGTATAGGTACATGCGGGCGTCGGCCTGACCGAGCATAGCACCTCGCTCGGTCGGAGATCTCCCTTTGGGGCTTCCACTATTCCCACAATTTTAATGTATGTAGTGCGCAACCACGTGTGTGGCTAACACGCGCACTACATACATAAATACCGGCCTCAGTTTTTATTTGACAAAGAGCTGTCTTCACTTTTTACTTGGTCTGAGTGAAACCCAACCTTGTTTTAAACATTACCAAAAGACTAAAAACGGATGAGCAATATTTTTACCTTTGTCTTGTGATCAAAGGTAAGGTATAATAAAAATCTATACACATAAAACAATCTTAAAATAACTCCACCACACTTCATCCTATTTTATTTATATTTCCATCTTCCTTTGAAAGTTTGTGAGGATGGATGGACGGATGTTTGTAACTCTTTGATGCAAATACTGAACGGATTGCTGCTTTTTGTCGGGCGAAGCTGCCGGTAAAAGCTAGTAATTTAAATTCATTATCACAGAAGTTACAAGGGAGGCAGACAGACAGGCAGGCAGACAGACAGGAAGACAGACAGGCAGGCGGGCGGACGGAGATACGGAACCCTAAAAATTAAGAAAAACTGATAAATTATTTTACCATCGTTTAGACTGTAGATGAATGTAAGCAGTTTTAACGACGGAGATTATACAATCTGCCTCGTTAATTCGGTAACAATTTGCCCGAATACTTTATATCCCAAGATAAAAGTTATCTTAAGCTTATGATCGTATAAAAAGTAAGAACATTGAAGATGTGGATGGCTTAAGAATTCAGACAAAGAATTGGCAGTGGATTGAGCACAATTAAAGACCGGCCAAGTGCCCGCGCACGTAGGGCTCCGTACAAAACATCACGTTTGTGGTGTGGCCCCACTGACATATTGATTTAGTTTGTTGTTTTGGCGGCAACAGAAATACTTGATCTGTGAAAATTTCAACTGTCTAGCTATCGCGGTTCATGCGATACAGCCTGGCGACAGACAGACGGACGGAAGGACAGCGGAGGCTTAGTAATATATGGGTCCCGTTTTTACCCCCCCCCCCCACCCCCCCCCCCCCTTTAAATAGTAGCATGTAATTTGTGGTACTGCAGTCTGCAGGGAAAATCGGTTGGATGCAGGTACTGCCGAATCGTGATAAATCGCAACAAAATACAAACAATTCTTATCTACACTTATACTTTAATATCAAGACTTGTAATAACAGCTGATTCCCTCTGAGAGGTAGAAAAATATTTTTAACGCAGTTGAATCGAGGCGCCGCGCGAGAGTGTCCGAGTGTTTTTACGACTTCGTTTCTATAATTTATAATGCCAAAGCTACATATTTTAGATCCTCGCAAAGATAATATTTATTTATACTTTGTACGCCATCTAGAGAAGTATTCGGATAACTAAAATTTATGTACCTACACTTGATAAAAAGCATTGGGAAGATAGCGAGCGAGAAAAAATAGCGAAGAATAATTATGCGCGTGACATTTCAGCGAAAGTAACTTTTTAATGTCATATATTTTATATTAATTGACTGGCATTGTCATTAAAATAGACGGGAAAAACGTTGTCCAAAATCCACCAAATGAAGTAAGGTTGTTTAAAAATATTGAAAGTGTAAAAATTTAATTCATAAGTATTCACTATTCACTATTTCTAATAAAAATATTCTTACATCAAATCATTTCCTTGCAAACTATTATTATACGCGTACCTATCTCTTATTATTAACATACGTTATAAAATATTTTATGATTTCTTTTCATTAATAAAACAGTTTGCTATTGGATTGGACTTAGCGATCCAATCCTTACGGCATTGCCAAACCGCGCAAAATACATCGCGTAATTCGCCAAACCGCAAGAATCCGTTGCGGATTCCACAAACCGCGCAAAATCCGTCGCGGGCTCCGCCAAACTGCGCAAAATTCATCGCAGATTTCGCTTAACCTCGCAGAATTCGTCACGAATTCGCAGATTTCGCCAAACAACGTGGTACCTTATTTGCTACAAGCCACAATCATAATTTAAGGAATAACGCATATATTATTACCAGCAACTCTAGGGTCCCGATATTTCTTAATATCTTTATGTTACAAAGCTATACATTTTGGTTTTATAGTTCATCGATGGTCGTATATGTCAGGTTTTTAGTGTTTAATACTATTGACATATTAATTTATGGCCTGCTTAGAATTATAAACCTTACTGTTATGGTATAAGGAGTAATTTGACGTAGCAGGGTATGTTTTGAACTAGTTATTTTCTTATGAATAAAATATTTGGAAACTTACGGCCCTACCCGCCAAATATGGAAATGACCCGGTACTCAGTGCGTATCTTGTAAGTTACTTGTTTTAATACAGAGAATCTGAGATACGAGACGACAACTGATATAATAGGTCTTTACCTATGAAATTGCCGTTCTTCAGTACTGACCATTTCAAATCAAAATAATTTTTGTTTGGCTAAGAAAATTTCAAATTAATTTTATTTTAAAAACATGGAATTCTTTTTCCAAAAGTAGTCATTTTTTTATTGATTAGTATTACATTTTCATCGCATTTCAATCTTTTTCGTCATCATGGATACGTTTAAAATTCGAGTAATTATGGAATATGAGTACCGTCGTGGCAGCAACGCGGCACAAGCGGCACGCAACATCAACGACGTTTACGGAGCTAACACTACAAACCAACGCACCACCTGTTATTGATTTGCTCGCTTCCGCTCTGGAAATTTCGACCTGAAAAACGAACCTCGCGGTCGTCCGAAGACTTTGGTCGACAATGACGAATTAAAGGCGATTGTGGAAGCTGATGATACACAATCTATGGCTGAATTAGCAGCAGCTTTCGACGTTAGCGTCAAAACAATATTGGTCCATTTGCGTCAAATTGGCAAGGTAATAAAGCTTGACAAATGGTGCCCCGTGAACTCAATGATCGCCAGCGAGAAGTACGCATCGAGAGCCTTGCACTGCTCAACAGACACACAAATGAAGGAATTTTGAACCGCATTGTTACCTGCGATGGAAAATGGATTCTGTTTGATAACCGCAAGCGCTCAGCAAGTTGGTTGGATCCTGGTTCAGCACCTAAACGATGCCCTAAACGAAAACTTACCCCTAGAAAAGTGATGGTCACTGTTTGGTGGTCTAGCGCCGGTGTGATTCATCACAGCTTCTTACCAAACGGGGTTAGCATTACTGAAGATGTGTATTGTGAAGAACTGAACACAATGATGGAGAAGCTGGCACATCTCCTACTTGCAAGAACTGGGGTTGGAAGCTCTCCGTCGTCCGCCCTACTCATCAGACCTTGCGCCTACAGACTACTACTTTTTCCAGAATTTGGATAACTTCTTGACGGGAAAAAAATTCAATACTCGAGAGGCAAGACAAAATGCCTTTGAAGAATTTGTTGCCTCCGTCCAGCTGATTTCTTTAAGAAGAGCATCAATAAACTGCCACTGCGTTGGCAAAGATGCATTGATTGCATGGGTGATTACTTCGATTAATACAAATAAAAAATACATGAAAAAAATTCGTTTAAATTTTTTCATACAAAACGGCAATTTCATAGGTAAAGATCTAATTTTATGTTTTTCATTTCCTTTCTTTGTGTAATGGCTTTGGTTCCAACTTCCATGTATTGTTTAGATCAGAGCCCCGGTTCTCGTAAACTATCACTTTTATTATACTTTGATTGAATTATAAATTAATCATCTTGATATCGTAAACTGATTTTTGGAGTTCGGACCAATCAAAACGGATTTGTCGTTGGTTTGAATTTTATGAGAATACCATTTTGTTGTTTTAACATCGGTACTGGATCGTAACTGTGCTATTGCAGAATTTACTTAGCAGAATCGACCTTAAGGTTATAAAAAATGTGAATTTCTAAGTCAATGCTGGTGAGTGGTGACTACACCTTACCAAAACATATAGATTTGTAATATATAGGAGCTTAATATATTTGTAGTATTTTATCTCGGTATGAAATAATAAATCGCTATAAAATAAGTACAAATAAAATATGAAAGGGTAATTATGTAGATATTTGTCGTTAATTACAATAACATGTCAGGATCTATTTAAAATATTTACAAACTATAAAAGTAGGTAAGTACTAAAAAAAATAATAAATATGAAATACGTTACAGAAAACAATAAAATATTAAGCGATTTCAGTTCATAAATATTGATGTTCGTTCTTTCGCCCGAGAGGTTATTACGTCCATAATACACATGAATATTTATATTCACGTAAGTGGTTATACACCCAGTAGGTGCCTACCCATCATAGGTATAGTCGCCGCAAAACGAATAATAATATAGAAAAAGTGATACATCAATCAGCAAAGAATATAATATTATTACTAACGTAACATCGGCGATCGTATGGGTATTGGGTGTGTGTTTCCGCCCAAAATTACGGATGACCCCATGTCATAACTCATATTGAACCCCGCCCACTAACTACGCCAATGTTTAGGCTTTGATTAACAAAAACTGGTTAAGGTAATAATTCTTGAGAGTAATTAAGTATGAATTGAGGGTTAACCTAGGAATATGTAATTCTAAATACACATAATATGAAAAAGACGTACGATATATACTATATAGAATCGTAAAGCATGATGCAATACGATTATGAATAACAAAAATATATTCTTAATTTAGTTCCTTTTAAGAATGATTAATGAATCTTTTCATTATTACAAAATAGAAATAAAATTAAACGACTTGTGAAATAACAGAATTAATCGAACAATACTGACAAAGTTCCTGTTCGACCACTTTTTAAACATTTTCCTTTGCACTAGGACGCCACAAAATATTTAAACATAAAGGAAGTGTGGCGGACCCATTAGCGTCACAATCCTGACTCGCGCTATCGAAGTTTTCTAAGACGGGCACTATATATACGACATCTGAAATGCATACAAGCGGGCTTCGGCCTGACCGAGCATAGCACCTCGCTCGGTCGGAGATCTCCCTTTGGGGCTTCCACTTATTCCCACAGAAGTGACCGTAGTGACTGCAGACGTGGTTGAAGTCCGTATTTATTCGTGACTATGCGATACCGCGTAATTCAACGGAGCTTTTAAGCGATTTTCATCTCATGTCTGGTCGAGCGGCAACTTGTTCGATAGTACCTACACAATTAATTTTTATCGAGTGTATCTATACTTAAGTCTGTTTGTTTGCATTGAATACCTATGCTCCGAAACTACTGGACCGATTTTGATGAAATTTGGCACAGATATAGAGTAGACCATGGGGAAGGACATAGGCTACTTTTTATGAACTAGCTAGAAAATGTACGGTTTCTGCGAGATTAACTTAATACTGGTACTCGATAAAAGTAAATTGTGAATCGAAAATAAGTGCCATCTAAAATTAGCTCATTTGCCAACAAAAATGGCTGCGACAAGATAATTCACACCTTTTTATGCCCGACGAAGACTCAAATTACAATCATAATAAAACCAAGTGTAGCCAGCGAGGACAAATACTGATATTAAAAAAAAAATCCTTGGAATACTGTTATTGTAACTTTATGCGCACTAAAACAGTTTTAGGTGGCTCGCACATTGGTACCGCCGTGCCGCGCCAACATGCGTGGGCGCAAAATCCGAAATGGATTTCGTGCGGACTAGTAAAATCTACGATAGATTCCACGCTGCTTAAAGGATTCTACGCATTTCATTGTGAATCGCTTACAAGCGTTCTTAAAAATATTTTTATACAATCGTTGCATACTCCAGGGATAGGGCTCCACTGTAGGTACTACCAGGTAGGCACTAGGTACTATCAGGATTCTACATATTCTACCACTCTCAAGACTACATATGCCAATGCCAAAACGCCTCCGGCCGAAAGCTGTTGCTGGTGAGTTTGTCGTAGGTCGGCTGCCAGTCGTAGGTGCTGTCGCTGATGAGCCAGGGGTTCGGGATGAGCCGCTTCGTCTCCTCAACACCGTATAACGTCATCTCGATGATGGCGCGAAACGAGAACTGGAAACGGAACTCGATCGTCGCAACGCTCTTGAAGTAGACGAAGCAATTGCGCCTGTGAACGAAATGGTTGGAGGTACCTTAAAACATCTACGCGCAAAAATTTATAATTTGTTACTGCTTTATTATTTTGTTTTATCTAAGAAAAGATGCCTACAACGATGGAAGCAATGAATATTGGTGGTTTCTTCCACAGAATTACCGGTAGACGCGACGCGATACAATATAAGTCGAGATAACTCTCTCACGCGCATCTCGTGCCACATTTGTCGGAAAAATTAGCGCCAATTAGCGCGTGGCATATCCATCGGAGCGCAAAGCCTGGATTACCTATTGACGCGAGGCCTTTGCCTACTAACTTCTGGAAGTCTTGGGGGTTCTGGCACTCACGAGCGGTCGTCCTTGAACGCGAAGCCCTCGCGGTCGCCGGTGTAGTCGCGTGCGCAGTGGTGCTCCACCCACACAGCCGCGTTGGTCCGCGCGTTCACCTCCAAGTTCACCACGGCGCAGCGGACCGTCATTATCTGCATCACTGATACCTGAAATTGACACCTAGTTTGTTTGATGACACTCGGGTTAATGTAATAACCCCTGTTATTATAGTACGACAGTAGACACCCAGGCTTAAGACATAACTGAATTAATGGGATGACACCTGGATTCATGTGATGACAACTGGGGTTTGGTGGAGTCTGGTAAAACCTTTGGCGTCAACACCAGAGGTTTCGCCGAATTTTCATTCTCGTCTGGGAAATTTTCGATTTCGTCTTCATCACTGACGTCGTCATCACCATAATTACTTACGAAGAAGAACCCCTGCACGAAGTTCTTGTTGGCGAGCACCTCGCTGTTGTCTTTGTAGAGCACGTTCCCGCGTTGCGCGCGCTCGCACTGCCCCTGGCTATTTGGCACTTTTGTCTTCGTCACTGCAAACAACATCATCATCATCAATTATCTTCACTTCTACGGTCATGACCTATATTATAGGCAGAGCTATGGTTTTTTTCAGCCAACTGGTCCATAGTCGTACCATTCGTAGAATGGCTGAGAAAACCTGTGGGGAATAAGTATGGCTTGCGTTGTTTCGCCTCGACCGACATCGCAATTGTTGTTCGGGTGTAGGTATACAGGGTAACTATAGACTCTTACCATCATACATCTCAAGCTTCTGGGGCGAGACTCTACGGAACAGCACAAGGCGGTCGGTGTCATCGTAGTCGGGGTGACGACGTGTCACCACCTCTTCTATCCAGGGTAAATAGCGGTGTAGCGGCAGGAATCGAGCGGGCGCGCCGCAGCCCGGGCCGCGGGTACTGAATCCTAGCTGAGATAAAGAATGTCGCTTTTTTAAGATGTAGGTACATACAGGTATATAAGATGAATAAAAGACATTGCAGCTTTGTGATTGATGTAGATAAATGTCACGTGGGAGCACGAAGTGATCGGCTTTTACAGAAAAATGAAAATACTGCCTTATAAAAGTTGCCTTAACGCGTTGTCTTAAAATGAGTCAGTAAATCTGAGACCAGAGCATAGAGAGGTTTAAAAAGCCAGCAGCACTCGTTTAAAATAACTAGTAAGTGTCTATAGGGGCTTTGCCAGATGATCCAGCTGCTCGCTAATGTTAGTTCCTCACCAGGGTCCACTGTCCCCAGTTCTGTCTCGCCACCAGCGCCACACCGGACTCCCACACGCACGCCGCCGCTGCAGGCGTGGTCGCGCATATCGGCGACACCGGCGACATCACCTTGTGGTCCAGCTGGAAAACATCTGGTCTATAGAAACGGTACCCAATATGATAGATTCAACCAATAGATATTCAACCAATAGAACCAAATTTACTAGCTCCTCGTTGCTAAGTTGCATGCCACCAGGCGATTCGTAACAGCTAGTTTACTAGTCCAAGGGCCTGTCTTACAATCGTCTAATGTCGGCTAGATTATTCGGGAGTTTTGCGGAAGTCCAAATGAGCTATCTGATGCTATAATATATCAATAGATTGTGTAACAGGATCTAACTCTACAAAAAATGTCCAGTAAAAACTAGTAGGTTCGCTATATCGTTTAGGCGACTGAATATAATTTAGATTACGAAATATTACTCACTTTCTAAGGTTCCCTAGCCAATTTGTAAAAACAGGACCCTGTTACTAAGACTCCGCTGTCCGTCCGTCTGTCTGTCACCAGGCTGCATCTCATGAACCATGATAGCTAGACAGTTAAAATTTTCTCAGACGGTGTATTTCGGTGGCCGCTACAACAACAAATACTTAAAAATATTTTGAAATATATATTTAAGGGGGGTTCCCATACAACAAACTTGATTTTTTAGCCGTTTTTTACGGATCTCTACGTGCGCGAGTCCGACTCGAACTTGACCGGTTTTAGACCTAAGAAGGTCATTACTAATTATACAAACCTTGCATATTACAAAAAAGATTGTTACTAACTAATAGTAATTGAAATAGTTACGTCATACGTGTATTTAGAATTTAAATTTTTATAACTTACGATGGGGTTGTCATACGAGTATAAGTACATAAGTGTAAAAACCTCTAAATAAATAAAGATTTTAAAAAATATTGTTACTAACATTATGACAGTTGTTACAAAAAGATTATTGCATAAGCGTCATTTTACACCGAGACAGGACGGGACGCGGCGCTGCATTTTTAGAATAGCGATTCAAAATAACTTAATTCACAAACACATGAAGATACACGTTTCACTGTAAGAGTTCTAATGTCGAGCTGCACCGCGCTGCGTAGCTCAAGTGTGATACACTTGCACTACGCAGCGCGCACGCATATTTTTGTGTAGTAAATAAAGTTCAATTTTGAATCGCTATCTTCAAAGTGCAGCGCCGTGTCATTTCGCGACTCGATTCGGTTTGAGCTGACCCTGTTTTAATACAAACAAAACAAAAGTATTGCGGGCACATAGTGTAAACTGTGCAATAGTCGGTATAATTTTATTTTAACATCTTTTGTTTTGTAATCTATTACAGACATAAAGCAAAGACCTCCATACATCGCTATGTGTACATGTGCGAGTACGTACTAATATTATAAAGGGGAAAAATTTGATTGTTCGTTTGGATTGAATACGCTACGAAACTACTGAAGTGATTTTGACGAATGGCACATTGATTAGACTACGGGATAGGACGTGGGCTCCTTTTTGTTGCGGCGAAATGTCTATTTCCCGCGGGATTTCCTTTTGTGCGCACGAAGTTGCGGGTCTAATATTACATTACTATTATAATATTTTATGTATTTTCGTATAGGAACTAACATCATGTGTAAATTACACGACTTTAGTCGCAATTTGAAGAGATAGAGAATTTGTAAATTATAATAAGATAATAGGAAGGAAAAGAGTTACTCAAAAGATCTCAATACGTTTATTTCATGTATTATAATCTTTAAAAAAATTGACTATCAGTCATTTTTACCTCATTCAATAGAATCTATACAAAGTAATTCGTTGCCGAACTTAAAGAATTCAGGCTGTCTTTTGAAGGTCGTCAAGTCGATACTTATATGTATACACCTGCCGAAAGCTTGTCTCAAAACATGACTTACTTACAGCGCTATATTATTATACAGAGTGTATTTTTATCATAATGAAATATTTAACCCAACATTAGGCTACAATATTAAGTAAGTAAAAACAGCATGCATAACTAGAAATTTGCGTAATTTACAAAAAAAATATAATATGATTAACATTTCCTACCTACGCATGGACACGTTCGTACTCCCGAACATCGCGCCGGCTTTGGATACACGCGCCCGCCACGCAGTATCGGCCGCGCGGTTATAAATCGAAATAGGATAATTTAAAGTCATATAATATATTATTATATTTTTGGAAAGAGAATCGAATACTGACTTCTTGAATATTTTTTTTTGGAATGAAACTGCTTTAGCGGCGTTGAGAGTGAAATTTCAAGGTTTCATCACGTCACGACACGCTTCACGGCACGATTTTAAGTATTATGCCATACTATGTCGGAAGCTACGTATACTTCTTACACACTAACTTAACTTTCTAAGTACGGATCAATACACAGATGGCAGATGTGTATAAAAATTAATTTTTCTATTCATTTTTGAGGTGATGTTTTTAGGCACGATGAGAGTATTTTTGGATTTTAAATGACGAATATAGTTTCACTTCTGCCACTTTGTTTTGAAGACGTCCTGTATAAATAATATATCTACTTATTTTATTTTAGTCTCTTACTTTATTTTAGTATCTCCTTCAATCATTTCAATCTACAGTTATGTACTTTACACCCATCACATTGTCTAAATGGGTATGTTATGCCGAATTGAGTGGTCTTCTACCTTTGCTTTGTAGTAAAACTCCTCACACTCCTGTTCCTGCACTAAGTTCATTTTCAATAATTCTTTATGTAGCTCTGCGTCATCTATAAAGTAAGAAAATATATTTTTAAGTTAGTGCGTTTGGGCGAATTGAATGTTTAGTAAGTTCACATTAAGGCTGCGGCTATATGACCCGGAATCCGGCGGGACCGGGAAAATTCAGAGCATTGAAATTAGAACTCTGCGCTAATACAATCCGGTTTCTGAGGCTTTTTGTCGGTAGTTTATCTATTAAATAGTTTCCAGAGAGTTTCCAGTCATCCCATCAAAGTTGTCATTGAATAAATAAACTGCTGACAAAAAACCTCAGAAACCGGGCATAAAATATGGACACTTTATGAAAATGATCAAAATGCTAAGTAGTTTCATGAATATACCATCAGTAGTTTTGACGGCGTACAAGTCGGAGAATGAACCGGCTCCCCTTACTGGCAGGCAGACAGGCAGTACTGGACCTGTGGAATACACCATAAACATAGTAGCTGATGATAGGGATCCATGATGCTGAACGTGTACTTCCTCGAGCGTCGTGGAGACCCAGTAGGTCTTGTACATTACCTAGGTGATAGGAAGAAGAAAACATTGTGACAGTGTTTTATTTTAGCAGCGCGATAAGCGGGGACAGCCTTATAAATTTAACTCACCTCCGATTTGTCAAGCAGTGAACGCATTTAGTCGGACATTTCGTTTAAGAGCTACGATGCTCCGGAGAGACACACAGACAAACAGACTCTTTTTGGGTTGGGGGTTAAGAAAGTAGCCTATATAGACAGTTCATCATAAGATTTTAAACAACATGGACTAGACCATTAGGCTGAGTCCAAAATTGCTTGAATACCTGAGTAGCTTCGATATTACCCGACTGGGTTATGTTTTCCGCGCGTATCTTGTATATATGTATGTATGTTTGTAAATTCCTTTATTCCCACGTATCTTCCAAACCACTGGATGGATTTCGACAGTTAGGCTAAGAACTCACGAAGCGGTTTTCACCCGCGCCCGCCCGGTTGCGGGCCCGCAACTTCTGTATAACTGCATTCTGCAGAATGTTTTATAAGTAGATATTATGTAAAAAATTAAAGCACAACTCACGGCGCGTTTTACGCCCGCGGTGCGCGCGGTAGTTCGCGGGTCCCGCTGCATATCTATTTGCCTTTTTGCAACCGCGCGTCCTGCGATCTTCGCCCGCCAAGTTTGCGCGCGATAATCTCAACCGCGGCGGCTGCGTGACCGCGCAAAACCGCGGTCTTGCATTTAGTAATAAAACCGCAGTTCGACGACCGAGGCGGGCACGCGAAAAAATACAAAATGCGGATTTTGGCGCCAAATTGTAAAAAAAAATTTACCCAAACCTATCGAGGGACCCATTTAAAAATTTTTAGAAAATAAATAGGTCCCGCCTGCTACCAAACAAAACGTCAATTATTTCACTTAGGCTTTCAGCTCATAGTGTAGTCTGTTTTCTCAATCTTGTTTTGGTATTTTTAATGCGTTGCTTAAGGTTTTTGTATTTTTTTTTGTCGGGTTTTTTTTTTCAAATTATTCATTACAATATAGCGATTTACTTTTTATAAAAAATTTACATAAGTCCCAACGAGCGTTATTTTACATGAAAAAGGTATTTTTGGGGATATTTGTGACACAGTAACGGCTCATGCGTGCCCCATGCGTGTCTCACGACTCACGACTCACGAGCACACTTTCACTAGAACGTTGAACGTTGTAAACCATTGGATCAGGGCGTGTAGAACTGCGTAACAGCTAGACATACTGTTTAATATTAATGCAGTATTGCAACCCCGAAGGTAGATTCACGAGCACTTGTATACGCGCCAAGGACTCAGGCCATGTTAACAATATTAACAAAGAAAATATATATAAGTACTTACGTACAGAGAAACGGCCCACTATTTTTTCACTCAATCGTGGACACACCGTATGCATGTAGTAGTGCAATCTGTGTTTGTACCACGCTCGTATTATACTCGAAAGCAGAAACATTTCAATTAAAAAATGTATACCGGACTCATAAGAGTTTATTAATTGGAGCAGACTGTTAAGCAGCTAGACTGGGTTAAGTAACGTTTATATAATGATCTACTGATATATAGATCATAACTGTCACAATAATTACGCTACGGGAAAACACACCGTGTACTACTCTCCCATACATTTCACAATAGGCTTTTTATAGAGCTAATAAGCACGATATTTTGCTACATAATAACTGGGTAATAGCCATGTGATGTAGGTACCTAATTCTTATTATCTGCATCATGTTCTCTGTTAGGATCCTTTTTTTTTGTAAACAAAAATTTGACATCTGTACAATTTAATCGCCTTTACACACTGTAACGAACTAAAACAGAGGCATGTTATAAGCTTGTCGTGTCTGTCTGTGTGTGTGTGTGTGTGTGTGTGTGTGTGTGTGTCTGTCCGTGGCAACATCTATTTTGATCTAGTTTTTTTCGTTTGACAGCTGTCATGATTGAGAGTCTTTTAGCTTTTAGCTATAACTCATCATCATCAGCTCGCTCACTGCTTGACAATTCGAGATTTACTTAAAAATTTAGATGCTTTTTATGAGTTTCAATTTACATCTTGTAATCATTTATACTACTACTAGCTTTTGCCCGCAGCTTCGCCCGCGTGGGAGAGTGTTCGTGGCAAAAACTTATTTAGCATATATACCTACCTGGAATAATATAGTAATAGTACAGAGTAAAAATATATACTTTATAATAAATTTTCACACGTACTTTTTAATTTTAAGATCTCCTAGATATAATCTCGATAAGGATGATTAAATTGT
This sequence comes from Phengaris alcon alcon, assembly GCA_037179445.1. Taxonomy (NCBI): domain Eukaryota; kingdom Metazoa; phylum Arthropoda; class Insecta; order Lepidoptera; family Lycaenidae; genus Phengaris; species Phengaris alcon. The sequence continues at coordinate 11,747,358 of JAYRCH010000021.1, read as the reverse complement.
ATCCGTCTAAATAGCTTCTGAAAATACCACATTATTTCTGATCATTTTTTTAAACTTAGAATGGGTATAGCCATCGCGGACTTTTTTGTAGACCTATAAAAGAGAAACAATCCCACCATACATTGTTTTGTAATTTATCTCCAACGGGTTAGGTTAGGCAGAGTTTTCGATAAAAGTTCCCAGACGGCTTGATTTTTCCCGACACCTTCAACAATTATCGTCATAAATCAAACGATTTCCACAAAACATTAACATCGGCAAATGTAAACGGCATGAAAATCCTTTCAGTAGTTTTTGAGATTATAGCGATCATACAGACAAACAGACTCGGCGGGGCACTTAAGTATCCTATGTCCGTCTCCTTGTTCTGAGCTCCCTCCCCACCAATGAGTTATAAATAGTGTAACTAACACGACTTTCTTTTATATATATAGATAACTATTATGGCGTTTATTGGCCATAAAAAAATTAACATCCTTTAAACTGAAGATAAACATATTATCTTTTATGAATTAAGATAAGACAGATTGAAAGATGCTATAAATATTTCTTTATAAAAGCCATTACATTGGCTATTTCATTTTTAGCGGATTTCTATGGTTTTTAGAAAGTGAATGGGACGTAGCCAAACAAAGCAAAGGTTATGTGTTACCAAATAATTGTGTATAATGCAATGTCCGCCTGAATGGCCTTGTATGTCGAATTTAGCACATCAACTGACATGTATTTTTGTTACTATCACGCCTTATCAAACGATCTTTATTAACAGCAATATACGTATAAGCGTCACTTCACACAGAGACGCGACGGGATGCAGCGCTGCATTTTTAAGATAGTGATTCAAAAATGCAAGACTTCGAATTTCTGCGCGGCTTCACTCTCGCAATGAAACGTGTATCTTCTTCTGTAGTGAATAAAAATATATTTTTATGGTGCTCTTAAAAATTCAGCACCGCATTGCGTCTCGGTGTAATAAGTATCGCCACGTGATACAATCAGAAGTAAGGAAATCCGTAGCGGAACTGAAGTTACCGATATAGCCCAGCGCATTAGCAAGCTAAAGTGGCAATGGGCTGAACATGTAGCCCGTAGAACCGATGGATGCTGGGGCAGAAAGGTTCTCGAGTGGAGACCACGAGCTGGACGTCGAAGCGTAGGAAGGCCTCCCACCAGGTGGACAGACGACCTGAGAAAAGTCGCAGGGAGTCGGTGCATACAGGCCGCGAGCGACCGGTCGTACTGGACATATGGGGGAGGCCCTGTATAGGTGTCCTGCAGTGGACGTCACCAGGCTGAAACGACGACGAAATGACTTGTCGAAAATCTATCCTTGAAAATCTAACAAAAACACAAACACCGTGACAATTCGGATGTTGTATTTTTTTGTTTCTATTCATTTCTACCAATTAAAATTAACAAGAAGACTTTTGTTTCCCTTTTCCTTGGTCGGTGGTATTCGCTCATCAAACCTCTTTACCACCAAAAAGAACATTCTAGCCCCTTCTGGTAGGTACCTACTCGAAACCAATAGCTCCTAACTGTTAACTCCCGCGCCGAAGACGCCGCGCACGTTTGCCAACACCGGCAGCGCCAGCGTCGCGTACGTCCCGTACTCCCCGTACTCCGGGTGCAGGGAGTACAAGCGCAGTCTGGCGCATAACTACTACAGTCGGCAACAACATACTGTTAACTCCCGCGCCGGAGACGCCGCGCACGTTGGCCAGCACCAGCAGCGCCAGCGTCGCGTACGTCCCGTACTCCCCGTACTCCGGGTGCAGTGAGTATTCCCGCACGTCAAGCGCGTACTTCTTCTCGTTCTTCCATAGGATTAACTTGGTGTTATTCCTGGAAAATGGAGATGCCTTTAACTTGATGATAATATAATACGACGAGTAGCCTCTCAGTCTGTACATTATCACGTTTGCCAATAGCTTTTTAAGCCCAAGGGCTTTGAATTTTTGACACGCTTACAAACTGAGGGTCAATTCTGCTAATGAAATCCTCCAATAATACAGTTACAATCCAGTCCCCCGATATTATTTTAAAACTGCAAAATAGTATTCTCATAATCAGTTTATTATTTAAAGAAGATTCATTTATAATTCAATAAAAGTAAAATGAAAGTGTAAGTCAATTACGAGAATTGGGGCTCTATCCCCCACTCGCGTAAGGCCGCCACACACACACGCCTTTGTAAATTGCAAGACCGAGGTAACGTCATTTCGGTCTAGAATCGAGATGCCTAGTGCCCAGTAAGAATGTATGGCTTTTTGTTAACGGGCAATTGGTCCACCACGCATATACCCACAACTGCAACTCCTGTGTAGCCAGGATCTACAGTAATAACCAACCACAAAAACCCTTTGATTTGATCTCAGGGGTGCTCCAGGGGCATGTTAAATCTCTCTTGTGACCCGCAACGAAATTACGGATGTAAGGCTTTCTAAAATTATGTAAAGCACTCACTCCAACAATAAATAATTGTGAAATTGTCATCTCTGGTACTCACTCCATCATCTCCGGGTGTATCCGGGCGATGTCATCAGCGGCTGCGATGGCGTACCCCGGGTGTATGAGCACTGCGCCGGTTATGGCAAACCTTGTCGCACCAGCGAGGACTGGAACAACGTGAAGAAGGGACACGGCTTAGTTAGGTTTTAGTCTGGGGAACAACTATGCCTTAGAAACTTACCTATAGCTGTTACATATTGTGTTAAATCTGAAACCCATTTCTCGTAACTATTTATGATCATAATCCACGCGTGATAGACTCGTGGCAGGACCGAAACAGGATTATGATCACAAATAGTTACTAGAATTGGACTTCTGGAGATGGACGTGACCATATTTGCATGTGCCTCAACTGGATACTTCGAATCTCCTTACATTATCTTAATGCCAATGATGTCGTGTGTAATACCGACCTAATTTTACGGATTCTAGTTTCATAGCACTAATAGTATATTGTATATAAGGTCCGGTAAAATCAATTACGGATATTTTGGGCATATGATCTACTGCTTATTTAGAGACGCTTAGGCAGAAAAATAATTGTCATACTCGAAAAAGAAATATCTTCCTTTATATGGTCGAGTTTGTGTTGAGCGGAGAGTCACCTATACATGGGTGATTTTTTTACTTTGAGTATGATAGTATTTTTTGCCTAAACGTCTTTATAATAAACAGTAGAGCATATACCCAAAATATCCGTAATTGATTTTACCAAACCTTATATTTAACTCCGATGAAAACAGATGTCTGTCTGTGTGCTGTAGCATCGTAGCTCCCAAACGCTGTTTTTTTTGTTTGAAAGCTGACATGATCGAGAGTGTTCTTAGCTATAATTCATCAGTCGCCCACTGCTTGACAATTCGGGGGTTACAAAAAAAATACTTACAAAAACTATGCTGTATGACGCCCAGCCACGGAAACCGGCTGTCTGGCACCCGGCCCTCCGGGACCGACTGATCCGGGTCCGAGGAGCACCGGAGGGCGCCCCAGTTTATCAGACATGAGCATTCTAAAATACGAACATTTAATGACTCCAAAAATCTATAACGCCATCGGGTACATGATTTCTTATGTAAAGACGATTCGGCAGAAAAATAATTGCTACACTCAAAAAATCACCATTGATATGGGAATAAAATCATAGACAGTATAAAGGGTATGGTCAAAAATCCATACACAAAAAACCTAGAGTCGGCAATTAAATGTTTTGTAAATAGGTTTACCTTGTAGAATATTTTATGTCACAAAAGGAACAACCCCCAATACGCCGGGTATAGAAGTTAAGAGCAAGAATATATCATTTTCTAATTTAAAAGGCTATCATTGTCAAAGTAAAATGGATTGATTTTGGTTTTTTAACCGACTTCAAAAAGGAGGAGGTTCTCAATTAGACAATTATTTTTTTGTTTGTTACCTCAGAACTTTCGACTGGGAGAAGATAAGTCTTAAATTTTTACTTTCGAATTTTTTTTACAAGATTTTTTTTTTAATAATTCTTGCTCATTTCTATACTCATCGTGTTTTGGGATTTTTTACCCTTTAGGTGACATCAAATATGATCAACACATTGGCAACCATTTCGATAATGTCAACATCTGGGTCAATTTCTTTGATTTTGATTTTAATACCAACACCTTTTCTTTTGGTAGTTGCTGTACCTATACTAAGTATTTACATGGAACTGAGTTATAAACGCTATAAAACTTACCTTTGACCAGCAACAAAAGAACGTTTACACGTATTAAAAGTAATAACTTTTCCACAATGACCATTATTAATAATTCAGTTAAACAATTTCCTTACGACTTTTCTACTGTGCATTTAACAAACTCTTCAATGAAAAGGTAAACTGCTTAATTAACAGGCAGTTTATCCACAAAATGTATTAGTTTGGCGCAAACTTGCGACCGACCAGCACGGTCGCCACCGCTACTCAACTGAAAACATGCATAATTTTTAGGTACATAATCCGAAAGGCAACCTAAGTATGAACCGCTAAGTGCTAATAATACATTAATAGGTTGGTACACAAAAAATTACAGGTCTGTAATGATTTTTTTTTTGGCTATAATTTAAAAACTAAATTTTCCATTAAAATCGTTACATTATTTTTAATATTTTTTATTATAACAATAATTCACAAACATATTCATAAACGCTGTAATTAGGCAATAAAATCAAATTTCTATTTTCTCCCATACGTTTTCAACCGCAGTGACTATTTTCATGTCTATATTTCTGTACGGGGCTTTTTTCACTGGCCTTCAATAATCTCAATTATGTAACGCCTGTATCTCGTCGATGGTTGATTTTTGATATGCAAGTTCAAAATTTCCCAGCATATTATGTACAATATCGACAAAGTACTCCCTTGACCAGTTTCTAAACGTTTTCTTTTGCACGCGAAATGCCAATAAAAAGTTTACATGTTTTTTTTTATTTATAATTAAGGAGTAGCCTCCATTGGCAATAATTATGTGTAGTCGGTTGCTGCGGTATACCTAGTATGAAAATTGTGGAGCGGTAGCGCGCGACAGCTAAAGTCGCCCGTCCGCACCGAGCTCAAGTACGAGTTATTTACAGTTTCGAACCGGAATGAAGTTTTTATGCATATCATTCCCACCATTATACTATCACACTAACAGTCAACTCACAACATTGTACGCCGTCAACATACCTAACTGATATAACTGGCAAACGAGCAGCTGTATCGCCTGACGGTAAGCGTTTACCGCCGCCTGTGAGCACGTCACTCGATGAAAATCAACGAAAAATTTATAACACGCCGGTTTTCCGCGAGGCCGTTGCGCGGCGGCGATTGTGAGTAAGGACTTTGCAAAATTCTTAGTTTGACATTTATTTATTTCAAATAAACCTCAAGGTTCTCTTGTTTCAGATTGAACAATTTACCTTCGTTGGAGTATGGACGCTACATATCAACCCTGAATTCACCTGATGGTTAGTCATTTATACCGAATACTCACAACATCAAAGTAATCGAGTTTGTAAAAACAAAATTTTATCTTTACATAGTCAAAAGTTAAAAACTATAACCCGACTACGCAAATTATATAGCCTTTGTCACCCGGGCCATTATTACGAATATATTGACACCTCATTCATTAACCTCGAACCAGTAGTTTAGGCGCTACGAGGGAACAAACAAATACATACATACATAGACTGCCTTCAAAATCATCAACCCTTTCTTCTGGATAAAAATATCCAAGCGTCGAATATAATATAACCTCGTCTTTTTTGCCGGTCGGCTTATAATGTTTAGACACAATTTTAGGCAAACTAAAGGTAGAAATCCTTAACTGGCTCGCTTAAATTTAACCGTCTATCAAAGGTTAAAGGTTAATTGGGCCATTCGTCTTAGTCTAACCACTTCCCTATAGATAGTACTCAGTCTAGCTAAGATGGATTCAGTGTAAATACTAAGGAGAATCACAGAGCAAATTATTTACAGAATGTGATTTTATCCGAACAAAATATTTAACCAAAACATTATGGTACAATATGACATAATTATGACAGTATGCATAACTAAACATTTTCGTAGTTTACAGTTAAATAATATGATTAACATTTCCTGACAACTCTTACTACGCAATATCACTCTCGCATTACCGTACGCCGCGGACCGGCTTTGAAGGTCACGCGCCCGTCGCTCAGTATCGGCAGGGCGGTTCTGAATAGAAATTAAATATTTTTTATGATAATTTGGTCATTATTTAATGTCACATGTAACATAATATGGTTTCAGTCGCAGTTTTTCGACGAAAATCGAATACTGTGTGCTAAGTGTGAGTTTTTCTTTTCGCATTCGATCGTGAGCGCGTTTGGTGTTTACTAGGAATTTGTATGTAATTCGTACAGCGCCACCTAGTCAACGCTTTACAACGCCTCAACTAGGTCAACTCACATACAAATTCCTAGTAAACGCCAAACGCGCTCACGATCGAATGCGAATGGAAAAACTCACACTTAGCACTCTGATCACGCTCCTTGAATATCTACTTTTGTTTTGAAGACACCATGTTAAAATTATTGGATTTAAGTATGCCTTAATTATTTAAAAACGGAGCCTTTTTCTTAGAATTAGATGATTGTTACAATATTCTCCGTTCGAACATTGTAATATCGGTTTGTACAACTATCGGATATAACAACCCTAATTTAGCGGCCCGTTCAATGTCGTTACTCGTCAGTCGTTACCTATAGCATGACGAGGAAAATAAAAAACCTCGCCATATTGCGGAAATTCACGGAATAAAATTTTAACCAATCGCATCTCACATTTTCCTAGTGCTGCTGCAATAAAAAATATAACGCCCTTAGTGTACTGTGCTGGGTTTTTATTTTCCTTGTCAGGTGTATAAGTAACTATAGTTAAGATAAGACACAATTCCAGCGTTCCATAAATTATTAATAACTGCTACTACATAGATCACGTTACAGACGCATCTTAGGGTCAATTCACACCGAAACGAAACGATACGCGACATGGAGCTGCTTTTTTTGAGATAGCTATTCAAAATTGAACTTTATTCATAACACAAGAAGATACACGTTTTATTGTAAGAGTTCGAATGATATTTTTGTTACTATTTTAATACCTATCTTAAAAATGCAACTCCATGTCGCGTTTCGTTCCGGTGTAAATTGACTCTTAGACTGACTTCTTACAGACGTCCAAGATATTTTAGAAATACCTCCTATGACCGGATAAATGCACTAATTGCTTCGTCAAGTAGTAATTAGAGCTATGAGAACATCCTGTGGATTGTCGATTCCTGGCTCATCTTAGGGCAATTTCACTAGGGACTATTAGCCCCACCGCTGTCAACCATACGGTTTGTAGGTCCGCTACCTGAACCCCAGTTCTCGTATTTATCTTGCACTTTCAATTTACTTTCAATTAATTATAAATGAACTAGCATTTGCCCGCGGCTCCGCGAAAATACAGTATCCAACGGGAGCACTGTACCTATTTCGGGATAAAACTTGATAACATATTATCAATCCCGAGCCTAAACTATCATGCCAAATTACATCAAAATCCGTTCAGTAGTTTTTGCTTGAAAGAGTAACAAACATCCATTTTACATATTAAATCTGTTTTTCCTTCAGAATTACGGTCATTTCACCATGACAGACCATATATCCACCACCACCATATCACTACCATTAACCATAGTAACTAACGTTCTGCGGAAGAATTAGGTGTGAATATGTAATTTTTCCCACGACTACCGTCACGGAGCTGGCTACAGTCCGTTCAGAGTTATTTTACCTCTGGCAACACCTTTATGCCGACGACATAGGCATCACTCCCATAGATACTCCGAGGTAGAATAACTCTGAACGGACAGTACCTACACCAATTAATATTAATATGTAACGTATTAATCGAAGCAAATTATACACTGAACGCTTTCAATTAGTTTTTTTTTTTTTACATCTAATAGACGTGGGGAAGTAACGAGTCGCCTCGCCAACGTTTAGATGGTTCGTGCACATGACACTGGGGGTTTATGACCCACTGTTATCATTTTATTAGATTGTACAATTATCATTCACATTTCATTTCCTGTAATTATTTCAATTCAGATCCATGCAGAATAGGAGATAATCAATATATTGTTTATCATATTTTACATGAATATTCGTTAAAATGAGTTAAAATATGTGAGAATTTACCCCACGGGCCACCTCCTGCAATCACGCTTACATCTAACCTAATTATATATTTGGTTCCGTAGCTAATTGTTCCGTAGGAAAATACCCCATGTCCTTGTGATCTCGGAGTGTCACTTTCAAACCGCTGAAGTTGAAAAGTAGCCCAATATAAGTTCGTTTAGTTTCAACTACACTGATTCTGACATAGTTAACTACAACGTACACATAGGCTATGTTGTGCAACCTAGTAAATGTCGCCGCTAGTGTATACTTCTTGATAAACCAATGTAAACACGGTCTAGCCAATTAACCTGTCATCTTCTCTGATTGATTCTGAAGCTAACGACTAACGAGTCTAAGAGCTCGCGCCCACGAGAGTTTTTTTGTGGTCGCTACAGAAAAAACTGCACTGTAAATAGAACTCTGCGCTATTACAATAGATCTGCGCTAACAAGCGTGGAGTTCTATTTTCCATGCTGAGAAATTTCTACGGAGTTCCGTATTCCGGAGTATATAGTCGCAGCCTACGGCAATCTGACCGTACGGCACACACGAAGAAAGCCCCAAAACAGCCACAATTTAAGCAAGCTCTTAATTGAATCCACTTTCGTTAATAAACAAAATTGAAAAGAATCGTCGAGCAAAACTATATCAAAATCGGTTCATCTGTTTGGGAGCTGCGATGCCACGGACAGACACACAGACGGACACGTGAAGCATATAACACTCCTCAGTTTTCGTCGAGGGTTAACAATCATGTCGGGCTACTAGTTACTGTTATTCATTTGTCATTGGTAGCATTACAGTTTACTTGTTTTTTTGTTATCGTTCACATGAAATCGGATCTGAAATATACAATAAATATATTTTTTATAAAGACGAAGTATTACCCGGCCGTTATTGCGAATCTTTTGACATCTCGGTTTGGACGCTACGGTGGAACAAGTATACATACATAGACTGCCAATATCATTACTATTCCTTTTGGCTTCGCCGTAGTCGGGTAAAAAGTAAATATTCCTTTTACAGTCGGTAATTTTTAGCGTTCCGTAGTACACATCTTATGGTTTCGTCATGTACGTCTGTCCGTGCGTCCAAACGGTTAGTGCTAGAAAGATGAAAGTTTGCATGGATACCTATGTGTATTTACTACGTCGGCAAAATGCTAAAATAAAATCACAAAAAATACCTAAATACATAAGGGGTACACACCCTTACACGTAAAGTGGGGATGATTTTTTTTCTCGCGTCTACTACATACCCCCTCCCCCATAAAAGCTAAACGGCTGGCTGGAAAAATCTGACTATTTTCGACTGACGAACTTTGAGGGAAACCTATAACTGGTTAGATAACTTTGTTAGTTCAGGAGTTATAGAGACTTAACTTGTAAAATGCGCTTACTTGGAACACTTCGTACAAAAAACACGAAATAATAAGTTAACATGTAAAATATTGGTATAATAGTACGGAACCCTACGCGCGCGAGGCCGATACCGATCGGCCGATCGTACTTGGTCGGTTTGTTTTACTCTTCCTAAGCTTTGTTAGTACTTTCTTTTAACACTTGTTACTTTCGAGCCTAACATCCAAAATAATTATTGGTAGAGCGGTAAAAAGGGAAGGTGAACTTGAAAGTTAATGTGTAAACATAGCTCGAATGTTTCGTTTCAGACAGGTGAAAAATACTGTGGTGAAAGGACCCATTGTTTTATATGTAAATTACACTATACATTGCTAATGTAATTATGGTGAATAAGATAAAATGTCTTACAAGGTCCACTGTAAATCTTAATGATAAACTTTGCCTTTTTACAATTTAAGATTAAGAGCCAGTTTTACAATCGCCTAGTAAATCTCGAATAGCTTATCCGGAAGTTTTGTCGCCGCTTTGCTTGCTTGTTTATACTGAGCGACAGAGTCAAACCTTTTCAATAAGCTATCTGACACTTAGGTACTAGTAGATTCTGAAACAGAATACTATAATATAGTATTCTGTTATAAGTATAATATAAACGAGCTTTTCATGTTGTGTGGTCCGCGTTCAATTGTTTTTTTTTTACAAAATTTTTAAGTAATTCTACTGTGTACCTGAGTACTTTTTTCTGCATTTTTTTGTAAAAACTTTATCGATACTTTAATAAACACAAACAACAAATAATAGATCCGTTCTTGTCTTATGAATGCTGTAACTATTGGTATAACTTAAACTTTATGAAACCAAATCTATTGTGATTTATGGTCCGGTATTTTTTTATTGTTTCCACCAATATAGTTTAAATCCACCAAAACTTAAAGTTAACACAAACAGACAGACAAGGTGTAAATGTCACTAAAAATTTACAACTTAATCCCAGAACGTCTCTATACAAGATATCTTTATTACATATATTTTATGGACCAATTCGTATTATCTGTATTAGGTTACCGATGTCATTATTAACCTTTTTACGACGGAGATAGGCAAATAACACATACTTAATTTATACATATTGATGTAAATGAAAACAAAAAAAAAAGAAAACTATTGAGTTTTTCTTGGTAGGATTACACTGAAATATCAAATGCACTTCGTAAACGGCTTGCTTCTTTCTAACGGTTTTATTATTCGACTTCGAGTACGGAGATTTGTAGGTTAGGATTTGTTATATAGCCTAAAACCTTCCTTAATAAATGGACTTTATAACATAGAAATAAGTTTTCAAATCAAACCACCGGTTCCTCAGATTAGCGGGTACATAGAAATAAAGTTTTTCGCTTTATCTTACTTTATAACATTCGTATTCTAAGTTATTTTTAAGAGTTATAAAAGTACAAATGTTTTGTATATCTCTCTGTGTCGTGATATGCTCTTTCTTCCACGCACCTTTGTTACTATTAAATAAAACCATTAATAATTTATTATCAATAAATTATTCTGGGCGATAACCGGCAGGCACTGCGTGGGACGAAGTCACTATTGTTGTATAGAGGAAAACTAAATTGGCCCACCTAGGAATTATATTTTAATGGTTTGTATATTTCAATTGTTATGTTATTTATTGTGGCTTTATTTAGATAAATGATATTATAAAAGTAAGCTTTGGCCTTTGCGCTACTGAAAACAGAAACTGAAAATAGGGAGAATTTGCTTTAAAAAATTCAAGAGATCACACAATAGTAACTTTGATAAAAGCAAAATTATAAATTCATATTGACCCCCGAATTGGCAAGCAGTGAACGAGCTGATTATAATGAATTATAGCTAAGAACACTCTCGATCACGTCAGCTTTCAAACAAAGAAAAATGGCTTCTTAATCGGAACTTTCGCTTAGGAGCTACGAACCTACGATGCCACGGACAGACAGACAGATACACAGACACGTCAAACTCATGATTGTTTTTGCGTCGGGGGTTATTAACATTTTTAGATGTAATGTTCAGTTCGAGTTTATTGGCTTTAGACTTTAAAGAAAATAGCTTTGCAAAGCTTGATTTAAATCTTCCTTACCCTATCCTACCGCGGAAGACGCTAACAAGCCGCGACCCTGATTAGCGGGGTATAAAAAAGGGAAGCCTTTTTATACTTCGCTATAAAGAACCATACCTACTCACCGTGCAGCCTGCAAATCCAGCGCCAGTACATATGGCCATCATTAGTGTCAATAGTGTAAATTCTAAATGAATTTATGCCTACAAGTCCGCTTCAAGGCCGCGGCATTGGATTTACTAGCTGGACGGTCAGTATGGCCCCTGACGCCGATAGAGGTCTTCTATTAATTAAAAAAGCTATTGAGTAGATACTCACTTAGCCATTAAACCTTATCTCGCACCTACATGGAGAGCGCTAGGTAAGTTTTTATCACGATCCGGTTTCAATCGAAATGTTATGTAATTTAGATGGATGCTTTCTACTTAAGGGTATAAGGTTTCTAATCTCTATATAGGTATGTTTTTATATGGGTCCGAAATGTTTTTTTAATTCTTTTACCCTGTATAAGGTTAAGGTTGTTTAAAAACAAATTGGGATTGTGATAACAATCTAATCAAATACAAATCGTTTAACGAATTCGAATGGCGAGTGGCGACGTGATGCAGATTTCCCGCCAACTCAAACGAGTAGCAACTGGCAACACATAATTACGTGCTGTCACTCAGCTTGGCGCGCAGGGGTGAACGATCTTCTGACATTCGGAATTCAAATTTTTTTTTTTCGTTTCCAGCCATGTATTTTAAGTCAAACTTGATTGCGGTGCAAAATATACTCTGTAGTTTGCGAATGACTGATTTTTGTTAAATTGTGTGATTTGTGATTGACTTTTGTGTTTAAGCACTAAGCAGAACAGTTTTAGATATTATAATATCCATTAAAAGCGGGCATCAAGTATTTTATATTATATAGAGCATTGCTCTATGGATACATATAAAATCCTTTGTCCTGAATGACTGACTGACGGATCAACGCACAGCCAAAACCGCTGATCGTAGAGACCTGAAACTTGCAGGGCATGCTCTTTGTAATGCGTAGGCATCCGATAATAAGGGATTTTCCGAAATTATACTCCTAAGGGGGTGAAAAGGGGGGAAAAATTTGTATGGGGCAACGTGATTCCTTGATCCAATCTACTTCATATTTTGCACAAACATTCTGTAATAGAATTGATGGAATATGTGTATCGTGGTTTATTAAAATTCGTCCCCTAACGGGGTTAAAAAAGGGAAAGAAAGTTGTTTGGGAGCGATTTGCATCAAAGTTGATATCAATACTCCTTAGTGCTTTTGATTTAAAGCTCCCACTCACAAGCGATCGATCGAGTTAGTCTTTACAATTTAAACATTTACCCGATTCGTAGTTGCAAGTAAATCGGTTTAGAATTTTAGATGAATGATGAATATAGCCTGAGATCCGAGGCCCGCCTAAGTACACTTTTCATATACAAGTAAATTTTTTTCGTACTTTTCGCGCCCACCGCAGAAAATCGCGGGTATGAACTGTGCATAGGTATATTCATTATACACACTTACTATAAAATGAAATTTAATTTATCAGTAAGAGTGTAAGTGACAAGTGTAGTCAGGCTGGCGTGGGAGCTCAGTCTATAAATTATCGTAACAACTAAAGCGTTCGTTGTTAACAATTTACCTTTATGAATTAATTTCCAATTTGATCGTAACAATCGATTGCCTGTGAGAGACCGATTATTTTTATTTTGTTTTGACACGTCATATTATTGTCTTCTGTTGAAAAATAAATCAGATTAGAATTCCAAATTTAATTTTTATATTTTGTTCTTGGTCATTTGATGAAAAACTCACCTTATGGCTTATGATTTTCCTTGATTTTCCTTGGAAAACTCCTAAATTACCTACCTACCAGCGATTGCTCCATTACATTTGTTTAACTATTTCATTAGAATATTTTATGTGTAGTTATTTTAATTTATTTTTCTTGTGTTGTAATAACTAATTTGTTTGTGTTGAATTTCTTTGTGCATAATATCTGTATCTATTTTAAAAGATTGGAGCTGAGTCGGTTATCGTTAATGGGAAAAAAATAAACCCCACTGTTTTACCAATAGTGGGAGATGCTGCATGCCTTTTTCGTGAGTTGTCATATTTATTAAACGGTACACGAGATCGCTCCATGCAAGTTCGCAAAGGAATTGTTTGTCATGTGATAAACAATTAGGATAAATTTATTGATAGCGGGAGTAGACTTGAGGGGAAGCTGCTGCCTGCTTCTCCCACGGCCAGTTATATGTGGCATGTTCTAGAGTAAGCGCACCGTGTAGCCTGGTGATTCTAGCACCCGAAAAAAAAAACAAAAAGTATTGTTTACAAAGAAATACCGCAGCAGTACCGTAATCAGTATTTCTTTGTAAGTAATAATTATAATTAATCGCTGCTTACACAATATTGTTTACAAAGTTTTTTTTTTTTTCAATTTATCTATTTCTTTGTAAAAAAGAATCACTCCGCACCTTGCACGACATGGACAATGGACACGGCGACAGTGTCATGGACAATGTACAATGTACATCGATCATGGTGTACATAATGAATCGGATAGTGTCCTGTGTCAGGCGGAACAGACGTAACTGATGACTGAAGATAGCGAGCTAATAATGTGTTGACTTTTTTTTTACACTGTGGTGTTCTTTTATGTGCTTTTATTTCTCAAAATAGCAAGGTTAGGTATTACACCTAACTTATGTTTATTTACTGGCGTCTGTACATTTTCCTTAATAATATTAAAATTACAAAATTTAAATTTTACTTAATATTTGAAATTGTATTATTTTTTTTTTAATTGTTTGTGCCAAATGTCAAGCAATGAGTGGGTTGATGAAGATGAACATAGCTACAGTCGAACATGTCATCGTTCAAACAAAAAAAAAAACTAAATCATCATCTCACTCGTTCATCCGTTTGGGAGCTAATATAGCTACGATGCTACGGACAGACACACAGACAGACACGATAAACTTGTAACACCTATATGTTTGTCGGAAGTTAAAAATGCTTATATTTTAATATCCCTTACCTCCAGTGAGAGTAGCTCAATTTAAGGTACGAAACCAAACATGGATTTAATTGTGGAAACCATTACAAACAAAATAGGCTACTTGACCTTGTTTTTATTTATGTCCTAAACGCTTCATAATTGTTTTTTTACACACAAAAAAATAATATAACATTATTTTGAAACCTATAAACCTACAAAAAAAAAAAAAATACACTTTTTAAGAACCGCCGAAAACACTATTTGCCATGTTGGTTGATAGATTATCTGTGCTGTGAAATCATACTAGTACTATTTGTAATCTGTGCTATAGTCCGTACTAGTAAAATTGCGGTGTTACGTTCCGTTTGACGTTTTGACACAAATAACTTTTTAAGATGTCATGAACTATTTATTTACAGAAACGTTCCGTTTCACTACTACGTATGTGTTTAGTGTGTTTGTGTCGTCACATCCTTGCCGGAAGTTACTTCGAGGTGTTTTCATCGGTGGAAACTAAAAAACAAAAATACATATATTTAAATCAACTTTATTTATCAATCTTAAGTTTTTAATTTATGATATCGCTAGAATACGTTTTCCTAAGCCAAGTACTAAAGGAAATACTCATTCAGTGTATGAATTTAAATATGAGTCAAGTAGCCTATTATTATAAAGCTTAAAAGCTTACGCCATAAACTTTACGTTACTCGGTTTCAGTGTTTATTCATATATTTTAGCGTATGTATTTATCTGAAAAAAATATTTTTTTCAATCTAAGCGCACCACACCGGTTGGCAACCTAATATGGCGTCCCCCGCGCCTTCCACGTCTCATCTCACTTCTCGGAACTGCATCTAAACGCCTTTGGGATGTATTAGCATTACTGATGAGTTAATGTAGATACTAGATAGTGTCGATTAGGCCTTACCAGTGCGGACTAGGTACTACACACTACATAGCACTAGCGACGTGTGCATATAACACGCCGCTATTCGCACCCGCGGCTTCACGTTTTACGTTGACTTATAGATTATGGATACTTAATTGTACAAATAAGTACGTATAAACGGAGCCTATAATTTTTTTGTCCTTGGTACTAAATTTCTTAAGATAGGTAGGTATTAAAAAGAGCTCTGCAACATATTTTAATACCCATCTTACCTACCTATCCGCCCCACGATTCGGCCTTCTCTACTGGTACATAGTAAGCCAGCTACTGCAGCATTAATCAACCTGCTAATACTTGCACCAGTATACTTACATTGGGCCAGTAAACGAGCAGACGGACCGCCTGATGGTAAGCGATTACAGCCATGGACAGTCGCAACACCAGAGGAGGTACACTTGTAACTCCTCTGGTGTTGCGTACTTGCGTGGAGGTACTTATGGTACCCGACCTCCTTGGCGCTCCGGTGACCTCACTCACTAGGCGAAACACAACGCAAGCGTTATTTCACGCTGGTTTTCTGTGAGGCCGTGCCGAGCCGGCCCATTAAATAAATTATGAACATTTCAACTGAACACACCAAAAATAAGAATTTTGCAACACAATTAAAAAAATATATGATCTTTTTAATAAAGTTTTACTTACTTACCACTTTGTCATCTTGGTTGCACTTTGAAGCTACCAAGACCATAGAATGAAAAATATTAATTAATAAAAAAAAAACTGGCTTGGAAACTGATACATTTCATGTTCTTCCAAATAATGTAAAACACCGAGATCTTATCTTTATGATATCTGAAAAAAACCCTTTCAAACAAAAATTAAGACGCATTTTTGGGGTCTTTTCTACGAAACACCCAGTATATTCCATTATTCCCGTCGAGTTCAAAACGTAGGTGCGTTTTTCTGCAATCAGCATTTATATGCTAAATTGAAACATTTTTTATTTGCATAATATAATTCTTCTCATAATAATTGGAAATACATGCTCATATAAAGTGTACCTACTTACTCGAAGAATTTAAACTGATCCGTTCTACATATCAAACAACTTGAGGAAGTGTGCATTCGCATTATTTGGACCTGCAGATCGGATGTGTGTAATAAGTCCTGCGAATCGAATGTGTGAGACATTTAAACGTCCTGCGAACTGGTTGCTTAATGTAATATTTCCTATATTGCTATAGTCCGTACTAGTAACGAAAATGACACATAGGTTACGCGTAGCGTTTAAATTCATTTCAAATCGAATTAATGTATGCTCATTGAAATGTCCTGCAAATCGGATAGATAAGCTATATTTTCCTATAGATCGGTTGCGAGTGATATCGATAACTACAATTTTTATTAAAAAAAAAAACTATAAGCCGACTACGTAAATTAAATAGCCAGGGCTATTATTACGAATCAATTGACACCTCATACACGCAAATCGGATGCGTGTGTATTGTATAATGTATGTTTAGGTGCTCGTAGCAGTAACAGACCGTAACGTTACGTAACACTCCCGTCATATCCGACTTTCGATGTCGTTTGCGATTTGTATAATTAGCCTACAAACTGGAAGTGGGTTAGAAATACGATTTTTGTATCACATAATGCAATTTAAAACAGTATCATTCTACTTGAGCCAAAACACTGAAAACAGTGTGAACCAGCCTTTATGATCAAATTGTATGAATGCGTATGTGTATGCTATATGCCCGGTTTCTGAGGTTAATTTGTCGGTAGTTTATCTATTCAATAGCACTTTTGATTGGCTAACGCGAAATGTGTTCGGCGTTAGTAATTCGCGGGCATTAGTAATTTAGAAGTACCTGCTAAAAGATCTTGGGCGCCGACCGAAGCTTTATTGGTATTATCTATATTTTTTTTCTCATAAAAACAGTTTAACATAATACACCAAGGGCCAGGCATTTGGGAAACAGAAACTATTTAAGGCTATGACTGTATATGCTGCGGAATCCGTAAGGCCGGGGGATATTAAGAGCACTGAAAATAGAACCCTGCGCTAATACAATAGAGCTGAAAATCGAACACACAAGTGTCTAGTCAAATGTCAATGCCATATATGACAGCTCGCCACTCGACACATTTTCAACTCTATTGTATTAGCACAGAGTTCTATTTTCCGTGCTCTGAATTTTCCCCGTCCCGCCGGATTCCAGTTCATATAGGCCCAGTTAAGTATTGTATTAGATAATATATTAGGTAATCTATTTGCAAGAGCAAATAACGTAACAAATTACAAAACTTCTGAGGGGTCTAGCACGAACAATTGACAAGTTCGTATTCGTAACGTTGTCGAATGTCAATTGTATAGGCGCGGCGCTATCACAATTTTCATACACTTCTCTTTCGATAATTTTACGAATACGTACTTGTCAAATGTTCGTGCTAGACCCACGGAACACATTACCTACTGCTTCCGGAGTGAGGGCACACGCCACGCTAACTGCGCACCCTATCTCGTCTACAAATTAACATTTACACTGTTAATAAATTAACAATGTCACCATTTTGTTGGGAATTTTGATTCAGCAATGCGTAAAAGGACATAATATTACGTAAAAATAATTAAGTACTAGCTTTTTCCCGCGGCTCCGTCCGTATAAATAAGGTATCGGGTATCCCACGGGAATACTGTACTTTTTCGGGATAAAATACTTTTTATCCCGAAAAAGTACAGTATTCTTCTGGATGTAAAACATAGGCTACTGCTTATGTTTTAAATCCAGAGCCTAAATTACTAGCATACCAAATTTCATCGAAATCAGTTCAGTAATTTTTGCGCGAAAGATAAACAAACATCCATCCATCCATCCATCCTCACAAACTTTCACATTTATAATAGTTGTATGACGTAATTATGTAAGTATCGCTCCTTCACATATTATAAGTAAGTATTTTATAACTTAATAATATGAAGTATATTGTAAAAGTGAACACAAGTCATAATATTATATTTAATACGAGTATAACTTTTGTTCACTTTTACAATTTGATCTCGAAGTGACTGTTTATTTAAAGCTCAAGACTGATTTTAGAGAATAATGTACCGTGATGTAATCTTTGTTCCTGTCGTGAGACTGAAATTACAGATCGTAATAATATCGTACTAACTAAAACAAAGATGATAACTGTTGCACTAATCTGTCCCCGAGACATCAACAACAACAACAAAAGCCGTCGAGATAACCGACAAATATAACCCGGAGATAGGGCCGATTCACATTGGATCGCCTTAAAACGCATCGGCTGAGCCGTAGCCGATTTATTATTCAGTCACTTGGAAATTTATAATAACAAGTATTATTTATTATTTAAAATAATTATTATTATTATTTATTTGTACTTCGAATAATAAAATTACTCTTGTTAGTTATTGACAATAGCGTGTTGGCAAAACCGTCTGGCCCTTTAGCCAAGATGCCATCGATCGTAATTATTACGA
Source organism: Phengaris alcon alcon (assembly GCA_037179445.1). Lineage (NCBI taxonomy): Eukaryota > Metazoa > Arthropoda > Insecta > Lepidoptera > Lycaenidae > Phengaris > Phengaris alcon. Next base: position 11,728,279 of record JAYRCH010000021.1, on the reverse strand, counting down.
TGACGAAGTTAGAAATCAAAAATATATGATATTAACGTATTGCGCGCTATGTCACTTCGCGAACGTTATGTCAATCCCATATAGTTTCAATTTCGAATTTTCATTGTTATTATCGATGGAATTTTGGTTAAGCCCTTAGGAACTTTAGCCAAGATGCCATCGCTAATTACGAAGACGAAGTTAGAAATAAAAAATGTATGGTATTGACGTATCCGGGCTCTCACTTAAATTAAATTAAACTCCGTTTATTTCAGGCAGCATATGCCCATATTAGAAATACCTTAGCCTAACATACATATTATCGAACGTTAAGTCAATCCCATTTTCTATTTCGAAGATCGTCTTTATAATAAACGATGGTATGTTGGCTTAGCCCGCAGATGGCAAAACATTTCTGTAATTAATCTGTTGTGACTACCTCGAGCTTTTTGTCTATGCACTGTGCTTGGCTGCTACATTCGGCTGTGAAGCGGCGCAGCGATCCGATCCGAGACGATTCAGTGTGAATCGGCCTTAACTTAGGCATGGAGATAGGAGGCTCTTCCGCGTGCCGCGCTCGGAATTTTAATGACGTGATCGGTTTTTGTGGCCGATAGGCGATACATAATTATTGTGAAATGTGAAGGTTATAACGCTCCAGTTTTTAGCTGTTACAGTTCAGTGTAGGAATATAATGGCCAGTGGGGAATTCAATCGATATTCTTATGATTTTTAAATGCTTAGTAGAGTACTAAGATCGCCCACAAAGACTCTCATCAGTTGCGCTCAAGTAGACAAAATATCCATTTGCAAAAACTTGATGAAGACGGCAAATCAAACCTTTGTGTGATTTTGTCGTCCATAAAAATACTGTTCACTCGCGACTTTGTGCACGCAATAAAAGGTAGCCTATGTCCTTCCCCGGGGACTAGATTATATCTGTGCCAAATTTCATCAAAGTCAGTCCAGTAGTTTCGGAGCCTATTTAATGCAAAGTAAGTAATCGTCACTCGCCAGAACAGGACATACAAGGCAATTTTGCAGAAATTGTATGGAAATTGCAATATGATATTGACTATAGGCAATAATTATGCTCCTTTAATATAGTGAAATATGATTACATAAATCGATAAAGAAATAAACAAAATCATAAAAAATCGATAAAATTTTTAATGTTTAAATTATGATTCGTTGAAACTCAATAATAACTGTTAGTTTTACGATCGCAGCTTATGAGTCCGTTTATTACTCATGCTATAATTATATCTAGGGACTAGGGAGTCCATGATGCTAAATGTGCTACTCGACCGGCTTGGACACGTAGTAGGTTTTTGACGTGATAACGTCTTATAAATCGATGGAGCCGGCTGCACGCACGAAAAAACATGACTCATGCGTTACCTGTTACCCGTTATCGTTACCAAGTACCAGCGTAACCTCGCATTGCCTTTACCTCATTATTATTATTGTTGTTGTTGTTGTTGTTGTTGACGTTGTCACGTTCAAATATCGTCAGTAAACCGACTTTACAGACAACCGGTATTTTAGATAAGGTAATAGAAGAAAATAAATGGTTATAAAAGTCTATTATTTAAGTAGTTTAAGTAGTAAACTAAAAAAAAAATCCATAAAAAGTAGCTTAAATAGGTTATTTACCATCAGATTTTAGACAAGTAGATGTAAACCATGTAGCCGAATATTGTGCTTTATTTTTTTAACTTTAAGAAGTCCCTACGGGCTTACCTTTCTTTGTAATCGTCAGTACTTTAAGTGAGAGCTTCTTTGATGTTTACATAACATGAGGTGGAGTGGAGTATGATGTTTACTTATCTGACGCATCCGATTAAATTTTGATGCTTTTCTTTACTTTTCGTCTACTAAGTAAGCTGATTTTCATACCTTCATTAAATATAAAAAATAAAATAAATAATAAATATCTATGGACGCTTCACACCACGCCAATCTAACCCCGTGCTAAGTATCCGAAGAACTTGTGTTACAGGTAAACAGAAAACGGGAAGTATATTTAATACTTTTATATTATACATATATTTAAGATTTTTTTTGTTATATTATACACATATTTAATACACATCCATGACCCAGGAACACAGAAAAACTTTTTATTCCTTCGGCGGGAATCGAACCCGCGACCCCCGGCTTGAGCACCAACGCGCTAAAGCACCGAGCCACAGAGGTCGTTAAATTAACAGAGACATATGGGATGCCTGTATTATCTTAATCTGATGCGCTCGAGGTACCACAAAAATCCCCACTTGGGCTCCCCTACTATATTCTGGAGACACTAAAACGGACCAGTGTAGTGTAAGTATTAAAACAATAGTGTTGTTAGAAATTTATGATAAGTAAAGTGTTGCTAGAAATAGATTTTGATTTCGCCGCGACAAATGAAAATCTTACACATCTCCATAGCGCATCCTCAATCATTATAATAATAGGTACGTGAAGCAAAAACTTTCAGTGACTACAGTTTTACGAGAATATTGCAACCGGAGGAGTATGAATTTTGGCCGGTAAATTAAAGTTTATGGTGAGGAAGGTGTGCAGAAAGCTAATAAATTTTAAAATAAAAACATCAAATCAATAAAAATAACAAGAACACATGACCTCAGATTATTAACACACCACCTCAGATTATTAACACACCACCTCAGATTATTAACACACCACCTCAGATTATTAACACACCACCTCAGATTATTAACACACCACCTCAGATTATTAACACACCACCTCAGATTATTAACACACCACCTCAGATTATTAGCACACTACCTCAGATTATTAACACACCACCTCAGATTATTAACACACCACCTCAGATTATTACCACACCACCTCAGATTATTAACACACCACCTCAGATTATTACCACACCACCTCAGATTATTAACACACCACCTCAGATTATTACCACACCACCTCAGATTATTAACACACCACCTCAGATTATTAATACACTACCACAGAATAAATAATAGTACAAGTACACTACCATGTGTTTGACAATATACAATTTTGTTACAATATGTGGACGTTTGTCAATCGGTCACAACTCAGTACTCACAACAGTTTAATTTTTTATTATTTCTTCTATTCCGAAGTCTCTTCAATTGAGTTCTTTTGCCTAAAAGAACCCTTACAAAGTTTAAACTTAAAAATTATATGAATTAATAGTCGAATATCGACCACAGGGTGACCTCTGATAGACTTAATTTAACTTGAAGTTGACAGCCGAGAGGAAGAGATGTCTCATAATTAGTCAATCCATCCATTTAAGGTAACGCCTGTAACACACATACCTTTCCGCGTTACAATGTTGAAAGTTGAAACAGATCAAATTACAAAACTAATTTTAAAAAATCGGTTGTCTGTAAAGTCGGTTTACTGACGATAGTTGAACGTGACAACGTCATACGAAATGGAACAGAGCGAGGTAACGCCGCATGAGTCATGTTTAGCGAGGTAACCGGTAACGCCGGTAACGCCGCATGAGTCATGTTTTTTCGTGCGTGCAGCCGGCTCCATCGAATTATAAGACGTTATCACGTCAAAATTACGTAAAACTAACCAGAGCCCATAAATACTTTAGTGTTTTAATTTTATTCAAATGATCTTACGCTACCTATTTATAGTTCCAAATATTACAATACCATTCAAATGTTGGTATTTAATGCGTTAATTAATGCGGTAAAAAAATGCGCCAGTATAACAGTATTGTAAACGGCTGTGTTGATGGAGAAACTTGCATTGCTAATAAATCTGCTTTATCGTTAAAACAACGCAAGTTGCTGCTATTTACAAATCACCATAAGTATAATACGCACGATATGGTTAGTTAAAATTAAAGGTAGCTGTCCGATGTTAGCGACCGCGACCTGCGACCTCGACCGGGTTGCGCGACCCACCGCTTAGTATGAATTTATATGGGCCACTAAACAAATCTCGCGAACGCGTCGCGCGACACGTCGAAGTGGCCAAATAACCTTGAATTTGTTGGTTCGCTGGTCGCGGTCACGAGTCCCGCGACGCGCGTCTAAGTCGCTAAGAACGGAATGCTACCTTAAGAGAGGGCTATTCTTGAATGATGAAGCGTGGTTTTAGTACTTAAGGTTGGAAGTATATGATCCGGAATCAAGACGCCCCGGGAAAATTTAGAATACTGAAAATAGAACTCTGCGCTAATACAATAGAGTTGAAAATGAAAGTGTCGAGTGTCGAGCTGTCATATATGACATTGACAATAGATTCAACACTTGCGTGTTCGCATTTTCAGCCCTATTGTATTAGCGCAGAGCTCTATTTTAATGCTCTGAATTTTCCCCGGCCTTCCGTATTCCGGGTCATATAGTCCTAGCTTTAGACGTGGACGGAAAGATTCTTAACTATCCTTTGAACGTGTGTTATTTATCTTAAATCAATTTTACACAATATGTAATGTGGAATTAAATTTTTCTCCTTATTTATGATTTTATATTCTTAAAGTTCTAACTCCACGGTCTTAAGAGGTATAGGACGACCTCCCACCAAGGAATTTGTATTGATCTGAAATTGGTTAAAGTCCTATAATAGATAGGTATCATGATTAAAACGGCAAAAAAAAAATCCATTATCCAGCTGTAAATTTACGAAGGAAATGTTAAATTCTAATTAAAATGCTTTCTTGCGATTCCACAACTTATAAGGAACAAAGCGAACATAAAATAGGTAGGCCCAACATAAGGTAGGGCTGGGTTCAACAGTAATAAACAATATAGGACAAGATGAACCATGGAGCTTATATAGAAGATGAACAGACGCGGGCGCGGCGTCTTTTCGACCGTGCATAATACTCTATTATTCAGAACCAACCTCACGGCCTGGCCAATGGACACGTATAGTTGCAGCGATAGGCGGAAGCGACAATCGGTGAACGGCAGAGAATTGTGTCGACTTTGACGATCCTTTCACAGGTAAAATCACAGAATTTACTTACATTTGGTACTTACCCTTCGAGTAGGGATCGCAATTTGGAAGTCTTTCGCACAAGAAAAGTTTAAAAGAACATCTAATCTCGTAGAAAGATAAATTGTTGATCACACATTCACTTTAGCTATGTAAAAAATATGGCAACGTGTAAAAATGAATTGATTTTGGAAAAAACACGTCATAAAACATGTTATTTGATAAAAATTTCTGCAATATAAATCATCCTATATTAAGATGTATTTCAGATTTCCACATAATATTTTGCCCGTAATCTTATTAATCTGGTATTAAAGCATCTTGTTTTTCTACAGATCTATTTCCAATGTGGAGATAAAATCTTAATAAAAAACGAAAGAAGTTCCTAATTAATAACACTACTTATATAATTAATCGAAGCTACCGTCCGTCCATGAAGTATTGTAAATCATAGTATAGCTGATAGGTGTTCAGTTTTGTAATTTGGTTTATATAGCTCTAATGAAAAAAATTGAGATTTTTCGATGCGATAGCGGATGTGATTTACATAAGAGTGGGCGAGAAAAGTAAAAGCTTGTTCTCTGAACCTAATTGTCACTTTCTCACGTTCATTCTATTTAATGGCTCGAACGTAATTTTCGTATAAGGTATAAAATTACGTTTAATGATTAAGTTTAATGTACAGCGTGTATCAAAACCAAGGTAACATGCTCACATCAGGCAATCCATCGACTCATCTGCCCTTTATATCATAACTAACGCTCTTACTAAGAAAAATATGAACACATCGGATAATGTATTCGATGTTGCTATCTTTGTCTGACAAAGTGGTTTTTCCAACGTATCAGACAAATATAGCATTGAATAGCTTATCCGTTGTGTACAATTTTTTTTTAGTAAGGAGGTTACAAATCAAAATCGTAATTGTTGAAAGGAATGTTAAATATCATTTTACTAGCTATTGCCTGCGGCTCCGCCCGCGTAATTACAGTATCCCACGGGAACACTTTATTTTTTCGGGATAAAAAGTGGCATGTGTTAAATCCAGAGCTTAAAGTACTTCCGACACCACATTCCATCAAAATCCGCTTAGTAGTTTTTGCGTGAAAGGGTAACAAACATCTATCCATCCATCCTCACTAACTTTCACATTTATAATAGCAGCAGGAATCGCTTACTACAGAACTACCGGCTTCTAGGCAAACCTCCTTCTCGCGGGAGGGGGCTAAAAAATGGTGAAAAAGTCAGACACATAACATTATAACGGAGTACGTTCCCCAGTGAGGCCACGTAAACGCATCCCGCTCATCGCTCGCTCGTGCAAAGCGCTCTCGTGCTTAAATTGAAAACACTAGTTAAACTTTAAGTATACTATACACAATGGTAGTTTCATTAAGACCCGCGACCGCACAGCTGTCTGTTTGTTGTAAAGTTCATGTGGTTTGTGGAACGCACATACGATCCATAGGTGAGCGGTGTATTATATTCAAATAAAATATAGTTGGTTCGAAATAAGCTTAAAGCCTATAATATATAGGCTTTAATTATATATAAGCTTATATATTACTATAGTATAGGTAAAAAGAGACGTGAGACAAACGGCCGAACATTGAAACCAGGGATTTTGGAGCTTCGTAACCGTAACAGAAACTGTCGGATATCCGAAAAAACAATGTATTCGTAACCGTAACCGAATCCGCTATAAAAGTTTGGGATTTCGTATATAAGGTTTGGTAAAATCAACTACAGATATTTTGGGTGCATGATCTACTGCTCATATAAAGATTTAGGCTAAAACAATATTGGCATACTAAATACAAAACAATACAAAGTAAAAAATCATCTCTTATGGGGTGAATATCCGCTCGAACGCTAACTCGTCCATAGAAAGGAAGGTTTTTTTTTCGAGCATAGAGCATTCGAACTTACCAACATAAGCGGTAGATCATATCCCCAAAATATCCGTAGTTGATTTCACCGAAACTTGTATAGACGGAGTATAATATGACTTGTTTATTTAATTTGCCAGTCTTGCCGACTTACTAGCTTTTTCGGCCAAATGATTAAGTAGACTAGTAGAATGCAAATAAGTATTTTCATTTTGCTTACATTCGTCATAAACCGATTCGTCATAAAACTAACGGATAATCCGAGATAATTTAATATGCGTATAACCGTTAACGAAACCGATAAAATATCCATATCCGAAATGTCATATCCTTAACATCTTTGATTTAGTGACGCTCAAGTCACACGCTGTCCCGTCATTTCGGCTGTCGACAGCAATAGCCTGTGAGTAGGAGGGATCGTAATTTTGATGAGCGTTTCAGCATTAGGCCGTAACACCATATTATGTTATAACAGCCTCCGTGGTCTAGTTGTTTAGAGCTTGGCTCTCGACTCCGAGGTCGTGGGTTCGATTCCCGCATTGGAACAACAAAAAATCTTGTTTCCAAGTTTGGTTAGGACAATGCAGGCTGACCACCTGATTGTCTGACAAGAAAGATGATCCATGCGTCGGATGGGCATGTAAAAAGTCGGACCTGCGCCTGATATCTCACCAGTCGTGTCGGTTATTCGTCCCACTGGGTTACGAGAGTAAAGGAAGAGAGAGTGCTCTTGTGTACTGCGCACACACTTGGGCACTATAAAATAACTCCTGCTTAGCTCGCCTGGTTTCAATTAAACCGGCCACCGTCACTGAAATCAGTGTGGGGAGCTATATATGTTACTAGCGACCCGCCCCGGCTTCGCACGGGTGCAATGCTGATACTAAATACACTACAGAAAAACTGTGAACGTTGTATATAAAAACATAGCGGCCCGCTCCGGCTTCGCACGGGTATAAAATATATAGCCTATGTGATTAAAATCGATTCAGTAGTTTTGATTTATTCATTACTGCCCGTGGCCCGCACGCGTTAAATTTGGAGTAAAACAATCCCCCTTTCCCTATACCATGAAGATTTCCTGCTATCTTTGGAATATCTAAATTCATACACTACATTTTTACTTATTTACTTTTTACATATTTAACAACGTTCACAGCTTACTTATCATTAGACAATACAAACATGTTTTCTCTGGAGGTCACTCTTGAAAGAGCGACATACAGTTGTCCATGTGAAAAACAGTCAACGCTCAAATCTAAGCCTGCAACGTTGAAGGTTTGACCCTGCGATTTATTAATGGTCATTGCAAAAGATGTCTTTACCGGAAACTGTAAACGTTTAAATTGGAAGGGTAAATCCGATGGTATCAGAGGGATTCGGGGAATCAATACATCTCCTCCGGTACCACATCCTGTGAATATTGTGCACTCTATTATGAAAGTTTTCAATGATTTTACCAGCAAACGCGTGCCATTGCAAAGTTTAGGTGGATTCAGGTTTCTTAATAAAATAACAGGACAACCTACTTTCAACACCATTTTGTGAGGAGGGAGTCCAGACGGGTTCAAAGAATTTAGAAATTCTGTAGGAAAATGAACAGCTTCTTCCAAATCGAAAACAGTATCGACCGAGTAGTATATTTTCGTCGGCGCATCAATCTTTGAAAGAATCAAGTTATTTACTTTATCTACTTGTTCGTTAGTTAGTGACAGAATCGCTCTTTCTTTAAACCAAGATATTGTCTTATAACTTATGTTATCAATGTCAGGATAGACATTGTTGACTAACTCTTGGATGTTGTCTATCAAAACGCAAAGGTTTTCTAGGTCAATCCTTCCCTCACTTTGTGTTAACTCTCCATTGCCGACTTTTAGCAGCATCTCTGGAAATAGCCTGTTCTCACGTGAAGATGACGAAACCCTCATATTAGTTTTAAGCTCTAATTTATTGACATGTGGCCAAAGGTTGGATCTTTTTAGGCAAGCATTTATTTCGTCAGCACGTGTTCCTCGAGTCACAACTGGTAGGATTTGACGGAAATCTCCTGAGAACAGAATTGTACATCCACCCATAGGTGAATTTTTGTTGCGCAAATCGCGCATTGTCCTATCCAGTGCTTCTACAGACGTCTTGTTTGACATGGTAGCTTCGTCCTAGACTATTAATGAGCAGTCACGCATCAATTTTCCTGTATTGCTCTGTTTAGAAACACTACAGAAGCTGTTATTATCATCGGTGGCGATTTTCAGCGGGAGCTTGAATGTGGAGTGTGCGGTTCGGCCTCCTTCCAAAAGCGTAGCGGCAATGCCGGATGACGCAACAGCTAACGCAATTTTTCCGATAGATCTCACTTTTTTTAAAAGCAGATTGATTAAAAATGTTTTTCCTGTACCTCCTGGGGCATCAAGGAAAAACAATTTCCCTTCATTGTTATCAATTGTTGATAGTAATGCAGTGAATACTTTTTTCTGATCGATGTTTAATCGTGGCTCATCTTGAGCTATATTTTGTAAAAGTCTCGTTTGATCGTATGATGTTTCTCTTGTGTATTCGGCACTGTTAGTTAAATCTGAGTTAGTAGTATTAGCTGGCATCGGCAGCCCAAAATCCTTGATCAATTTACCCGAAAGTAATTGCACTACTTTGTTCAATTCCAATAATGCTTCGTCAAATATGTTTTGATCATTTTGTACATCATCTGAGTTTAACTCTCGCCGTCGCCGAATCAGAATATCAGTGGCCATATTTTCTTGAAATTTATTCCATAGATTAACAGAATCAGTTACTTGACAAAACACTACTATGACGGCAAATAAATATCTTAATGATATAGCTGAACTACAAACAGCTGCTTCTGATAATGTGTTTTCCCAGTGAGAATCGTCTTCCAAGAGCCCCATAGCTTTGCATGCTGCTTGATAAGTATTGTAAACAACACCTTGTACAGTTCTTAGGTGTGCAAAGGATGTCGGGCCTTTTACAATATGCAGTAACATTCTCAGATAAAAGCATTCGCTGTTGTTGGGATGAACCACGTAGACTCTGCCAAGAGCATCCGTTTTTTTTACTCCGGGGAAACCATCAACCGCAGTACCTTGTTTTCGCCGTTGAAAAGTTTTAGAACTCTGATTCCATGTATAGTAACCTGGAACTCTGTCATATGTCAGTGTTTTCGCGAAATCATCTTGAGCACATAACTTGAAGAATGCTGTCAATGTTGTATACCGCGGGTTATTAACAACTTCTTGTATATTGTTCTCTGTGAAATATACTCTTTGTCCATTTTCTAAATGAACTGCAAGGTGGACAATTGTGGGAGCCCGGTCGTGCACTTCGAATGATAAAATCCTCCATACAGCTTCAGAGCTGCAGATGTAACGTCCAGACTGATATTTTTCCACTTCATTTGGTGATTGTATGCTGAAAGTGGCTTGATCACTGCCTTTATTAATGTACTTAGTAACATATTGAATTGACTTTATTGAATTGCACAACTCTACGTTGATGTGGGCATCGAAAATTTTCAAAAGGAGCGGATTATAGGGAACGATCCATCGGTTATCAATATCATGGTTTCGGACGGTAGCATTTTGCCCACCCTGTTCTGGCGATCGTCGACGATATTTGGGATATCCGTCATCGCTAGTACTTGTTTGAGTTAGGAACGACTTCGGAAATTTTTTGCTGCATTTAGAATCTCGCATACATGGAGAATTCGGGTTTAAAGTCCCGCAAGGGCCGTGTACCATATGTTTCTTTACGATTTCGTACAGGATAGGATCTTCATCTTTATCCGGTAATTCACCTGAAATAACCCTGTCAATTTGGTTTGGTCTAATTTTGTTCACTAACCACACCAACAGGTGTACATGTGGCAAGCCACGTTTCTGCCATTCTATTGTGTACATATGACAGCGCGGCGGACTGAATATATGAGACTTGTTAATGAGGTGCAGGAGTTTCTGTACTTTTAAATGGAAGACTCTGTTAACTATATCGTATCTGTCTTGTGGAGTTAAATTGGTGTTAATATTTTCTTTGATTTCCGGCCAATTTGGGTTACATGTTGCAGTTATAAATAAATCAGGTTTGCCGTAATTTCTTACGTAAGTCATGGCGTCTTGCGATTTTTCGTGTAAATATCGAGGTCCACCTGTGAATGATGAAGGTAGTATAACCAACTGTCCAATGCCGTTGCGGTGTTCATTCGCCTGTAAAGCATCCTGAAGATGAACGTAATTTTCAGCTCTCAATTTAGTTTGATTATTGCGGATGTAGGCCAATCTCTCAGATTCAATTTTCGCATATTGATCTACCAAGTATTGGTTTGATAACATTCCATATCTAAGCAAAGTATTGAAATTGTTACGTCTTGTCATTATACGGTAGCAATAGTAGTTCATACATGACACTGTTTTACGCAGAGGTGTACCACCGATTGGGTCAACTTGAGAAATATTAATGGCATAACCATTTTCTCCACGACATAGCATCAAAGGATATTGTAAGCTGTCATAAGATCTGTGTAACTCTGAAATTTTTTGCAAATTATCATCACGACTATGCAATACAATATCTCTTTTGTCAAATTGCTGTCCAGCTATCACCACTGCTACTTCACTCGTGGAAGGCGCATTGTATCGTCCTCTGTGTTCTCCAACAGGAACTTTATTTGCATGGATTACGACATTAAAGTCAGGAGTATCTGCTGGAACACTCTCAATCGCAGTTTTGAAAGTCTGTATGTAGCAATTATGAGAATGTAACATATCTTGGAGAGATCTAATCAAATCTCTATCAATTGGCTGTGCAACACTTGTACACCGCGTAGATGCTTGTGTATCTGGATCTGCAATAAAATATATTTGCAGAAATTTGTGATCATCGAAGGGTCGAAGTGGTAGCAAGCTCCCAGCTAAGTGGTACACTTGCCCTTGAATTTTAAATGTAGGCATGAACCGACGCTCAACGACTTGCTTACTCTTAAAAGAGGTCATTTGAAATGCGTTATTATAACGGCGTATATTGCGCATGAATTGCTTGGATTTCTAATGATCACCCGTAAGAAGAGAGTGAAGTGGTTCAGGTGGAGGGAGAACTTCTTCTAATTTGACTTTTCCTTGTAAGCAACACATGCCTTTCGATTCGTCCTTGAATTTCAATGCCAAGCAATGTTCACACACTACTGACATAGTACCTATTGATACTATACGATCGTCCTTGTAAGAAATCGAAGGATCGTAATTCATGGCAGAATTTTCTTTATTCACCCATGAATTAGTAACTCGTGCTGATGATTCTCTGGCTCTCTGTATTCGATGTCTTTCCCTATCTCGGCTGCGGTGAACCTCACGCTCTACTGAAGATTCTCTCTCTCTCTCAGCTCTATATCTATCCCGAAGCTGACTGAGGCGAGCCTCACGCTCTACTGACGATTCTCTGTCCCTCTGAACCGTATGCCTATCTCGATCCCGGCTGCGGCGAATCTCACGCTCTACTGAAGATTCTCTCTCTCTCTCAGCTCTATATCTATCCCGAGCCTGACTGAGGCGAGCCTCACGTTCCGTTGACGATTCTTCATCTCTTGCTGAACGTACTCTTCTGGCATTCACTGTACTACGACCTATGTTCGAACGACGACGTCTTCCAGACATGACTTTATAATTTCTGTACAAAATGTACAAAATTTACTCAGTTCTATAGAATTATATATGTATGATTACCTATGCACAAATTGCCATATTATTAGTATGTGCCGCAGTAAAAAATATCTAAATTCTTACCATTTAGAAACAAAAGATAATCAACAATCATAAAAAACAAAAGATACCTATTCTATTCAGTTCTTTTTTTTTTACTGAAATACCTCAACTTAAACAACGATTTTAATTAAATTAAAAGTACTTAAAAAATAATTTGCTATTCGTGCGAATAAAAACAAAAGATAATCAACAATCATCAACAACAAAAGATACCTATTCTATTAAGTACTTTTTCTGAACTTACATATCTCACCTTAAATCACGATTTTTGAAAATAATTTCCCTAATATTAAATTGATCTAACTGTAAATTTTAATCAAGATCTTAATAGAAAATTGCAATCCATAAATTATGGTTTTATTTAATCTAATCTTATCTCACCTTATGTAGGTACTTATAATTACTATAAGTGCGATTTAAAAATTAACCTTAGAATAGAATATAATTTATATTTTAAAACTACTATCATACAATTATTTATCGTAACTTACTTATAATTACTGATACGTTGTCGCGCTGAAAAGCACGTTTTTATAATAAACGCGTCCGATCACTGCTAAATTCAAAGTGCTATAGGGAAAACCGCGGCCTCAGACGCGCTATTTATAGGCACGCTCTTGCCGCACCGGGCGGCCGGCCGGTACCGCCGCAAACGCTACGTCCCGCAATTTTTAAATCTGTAATATCTTCGAAAATATTCACTTAAATCATACGGTGTAAAGGTCCATATAGATCTATATTAAATGAACAAAAAAAAAAAAACAAAAAACAAACAAACTCTTTGAGCCTTCTAGGTACTCTGCCTGGTGGGGATGACCTGGGAGATTTCTTTTTTTTGTAGCATTTTAAGTTTTGGAGTAGTTATTATTTTTTTAGTACTTACCTACTTTTATAGTACAATTGATTTTGTTATCATAACTGATTAAATGTATATCACTGAACAATGTATTCAAGGTATTTAATTGGTTAAGGATTAATGCTGTATTGGTTAAAATCGCTTCGAAAATTAGCCATTATTTGTCGTAAAAAGTAAATGACAAAAAAAAGTTATTGTGGGTTATCCATAAGAGATAGACATATACCATCACGGACTTTTCTGTAGACCTTTTCAATGTGTACAATACTTAGTACATTATTTTGATAAAACTCGTAGGGTTCAGCCTGCGTTTGCAATGTAAGCGGAAAAAATGTAATTATTTACGACATCACATTAGAAACCTCAAAAATAACAGTACTTCTCCACTATTTAATGGATGTTATTATACATATAAACCTTCCTCTTGAATCACTCTATCTATTAAAAAAAACCGCATCAAAATCCGTTGCGTAGTTTCAAAGATTTAAGCATACAAAGGGACATAGGGACAGAGAAAGCGACTTTGTTTTATACTATGTAGTGATAAGCACCTAGTAGCTACGTGAGAAAATTACCGCGACAAAATCCGTAGCAATTTTAATTTACAAGATCGTTGAGTGCGACACATAATGATTATTTCAGTTCAAAATTAATGTTACTGGTTGACGAATAACTTAAGTTACACCAATTTGCATGTTAAAACTATGCAAAGTGTAAAAATAATTGAAGTTGTTACAGAGTATACCTTAGCGTTCATTTTAATAATCCAGTCCTACTTAATTCTGAAAAGGATTTTATCCTGGAAATTGTAACAGAGTCATTATAGATAATAACACGACATATATGGCATTAAAATATTAATAGAGTTCGCTTTAATGCTTCTCTTTAATGACATAATTATTACAGTCATTATTATTAAATAGCTTGTCCTTTCCTTTGGCTTCGGCATTAAAATAATGTAGCATTAAAGTGAGCAAACCTGTTATAAATTGTGTTAATAGTGTTCTGGATACTTAGGAATATTATCTTCCAAATGCTTTTCAAATGATAATGATGATGATTATTAATACAAAAAAGCATTTTTTTGTCTTGCATTATTTAAAAAAATGCATCAAAGCATATCTATACTCCGTTCAGATCTAATAGTAGCACCACAGTATAAGAACAGTAGAACATCTTCATACAAACGTGCCGCAATCGGCTTGAATGTGTGCGTGCGCGCCGGGCCATGCTGCCGCACGCAGGCACGCACCTCGCATAAGAAATGATAAGGCGCTCTCAGTGCGGGCCATAGATGATAAGTAGTACTACTGAAAGTGCGGGCTGTGTCGTGGCCGATCGCGTACGTACCGTGATCACGCGCATTGAAGTACGATTTCCTGCATTAATTTAGCACTTATTTTGATTGTTTACGTTTGGATGAAATTAAATCTGAACAGAGTATAAATGAAGCGAACTAGTAACAGCTGATTAAGTGAGAAAGAGGAACAGATAAACAGCTACATAGTTAGCTTTCGATTTGATTTCACTACTACAAGCATAAGGTGTGTCCACGCTTGTGTGGAAAAATTGTGGGCCGTTGAAGGGGACGTCAATTTTTTTCAATTTGGCTTGTTCTATGAAAGCTTTGTATGTATATATATTTTCTACTCTGTGCTTGTAGGTTCACCGCAGATGCAGTAGTAGAAGAGACTGAGCCGTCTAGTCTACTGTCTATAATTTATGGGTTTTAGATATTCCAATGTAAGTTACTGAATGATGGTTAGTCTGATGCAGGTGCCAAAAAAACCGGAGTCGGACTCTCGCAAAAAATGCGTTTGTTGTGTGGGAGCACCCCTTTTAAATATTTTTTCTGTTTTTCGTATTTGTTGTTGTAGCGGCAACAGAAATACATCATCTGTGAAAATTTCAACTGTCTATCTATCACGGTTATGGACACAGCATGACAGACAGACAGACAGACAGACAGACAGTAATAGGGTCCCGTATTTACCCTTTGGGTACGGAACCTAAAATCAATAAGCAAAAATTATAGAAAAATATGTTCGAATTCGCAACTCCATGTTTCTTTTTAAGTATGTCAATACACCCGTTAAGTCAAAAACTCAAAAGTCAAAATTATATATTCAAAGTCGGTATTATTATACACTTTCTGAACATCGGTATACGTGATGCCTCCCACCGGCTCGGGAACTGGCCCGGCGAGAAGAACCGGCGTAAGGGTAATATAATTCAAATATTAAAGAGATGGTAAAAATTAAAGAAGAAAATTAAGATGATGGTCATAGATAGTAAAAAAACAGCGGCATTCCGGGAGTACTGGTAGAAGGGAAAACAATAGCGCACAGACAAGCATGCGGCGCGCGAGCCGCTCGCCCCGCTCTACCTAATACCACACCGGGATGTCGGTAACAGTGTCGCGAGTTCAATAGTTTTTTTGCCATCTCGGAAAATGCCCAACGCGCCTAAATAAGTTTTCACTTCAATAAGACTGGGACTATATTGTTCGGAATCCGCAAGGCAGGGGAAAATACAGAGCACTGGAAATAGAACTCTGCATTAATACAATAAAGCTGAAAATCGAACACCAAGTGTCGAGTCAAATGGCAATGTCATATATGACAACTCGAAACTCGACGTTTCTATTTTCAACTCTATTGTTTTAGCGCAGAGTTCTATTTTCATTGCTCTGATTTTTTCCGGGCCCGCTGGATTCCGGATCATATAGTCCCAGCCTAATAATTATTATTATTTTCATTATTACTCGCTAATTTCGGATAAGGGATATCTATAAGACGAAATTTAGACTCCACCTTTATTCAAAATTATCCGAAGCATGTATATTGGATTCGGTTACGACTTACGGTTACGTATAGTTTTTGATTTCGGATATCCGATTACGGTTTCAGAGATGCAAGTTGCAACATATGACAAGCGACTCGCGAGTTGTAAATAGAAATTCACATGCAGTTGCATATCTTGGACTTGACCCAATATCAGTTTAGTGCCACAGACGTATTTATAAAGTTCACTATAGAATCTAGACGTGGAACAAAAATTGTTGAGGATCTAATAAATACATAGTGAACAAAAAAAATGTGTAAAAAGTAGAAGCTGTGATGTTCTATATAGACATAGAATGGAGTGTAAGATGCTATGTTGTGAGAAAGATCTACTGAAGTTGTGGATTATTCTAGAAGTGCAATAAGTATTTTTAAAGGTAGGTTTTGTTCTTTGCAATGTTTGTTGGTGCATGTTTAAAACATCATAATAGGTGCTGTAACGAACACAATATAGCGTACTGCTTATTTCTAGTCATAAACAACATAAGACATTGGGCGTTTTTAACCCGCTTTTTTAAAGTTCACGTTCCATTTTTCGTAATTATTTTAATGCAGATCCATCGAGGAGTGGAGATAATCAATAAATTGTTAATCGTATATTAGAATATGAATATTCGTTAAAACACAAAAATCAGGCTCCGTGGTCTAGTGGTTAGAGCTTGGCTCTCGACTCGGAGGTCGTGGGTTCGATTCCCGCATTGGAACAACAAAAAATGTTGTTTCCGAGTTTGGTTAGGACAAGGCAGGCTGATCACCTGATTGTCTGAGTAGAAAGATAATACAGGCGTCGGATAGGCATGTAAGAAGTCGGTCCTGCGTCTGATCTCCCGCCAGTCGTGTAGGTTATCCGTCCCACTGGGTTACGAGAGTAAAGGAAGAAAGAGTGCTCTTGTGTACTGCGCGCATACTTGGGAACTATAAAATTACTCCTGCGTAACTTTCCTGGTTTCAATGAGACCGGCTACCGGCTACAATGAGTTAATATATCACAGTATTTACTCCAACCACAGAATACATAATAGTACAACTCCAACTCATTGCAGATATATGCGACCCACCCTTGTAATCCAGTTGCAATCACGCTAATTTTATCTTTGGTCTTAGTAAGTGTTCCACGGTAAAATTGCCAATGTCCTTTGTAATTCTCATTATCCTAAATTGTTGCTCCAATCCATTTAAAGACTAGAATAATTATTAACCTATTTAGTACGACAACCGTGAACCATCACCATGCGTATACATTGCTCATGATACATCACTCACGTAACTTATTTTTGTTTCTCTAAACAAAAAAATAGATTGGTGTATAAGTCATTAATAGTAATTAATTAACCCATTTGGTGCCGTGACGAACCATCATCATACATCTTACCCATTACAACTATCGTAACCTTATTTTATACAAGACTAATAAGTTATAATAGAAAGAGGAAAGGTTTGCTTGTTTGTTTGGATTGTAATTTGTATAGACTCCGAAACTACTGGGACGATTTTGATGATGACATAGGCTACTTTTTATCGCGGGAGAATGTACATTGTACGGTTCCCGCGAGATTTACTTCTAAGCGTACGAAAGTCGCGGGAAACATGTAGTAAGTTTACGTTGTTATAAATTACCTGACCCAAGTGGAGCGATATCCGAGTAAAATATTAATCAGCCTGTGGCACAGGTAACAGGATAAATTCCGACATGTTATATTTTTAACCGACTTCCAACAAAAGGGAGGCGGTTTTGAGTGCTGTGGTTTTTTTGTATGTTCAACGATTACTCCGCTGTTTGTGGACCGATTATCAAAATTCTTTTTTGTTGTAAAGGGTAGTATCCGAAATTGGTCCCGTTGTCACTGAAGTGGATACCTGATGATGGGATCCGAGGGACCATCTCGAAATTTATGGGGACGTATATTGTAATATTGGCTAATTTTTAAATGACTCAAGCTTATGCTACCAAAAAGTAAGATTTTGTGCAAAGATATACCCTGGATCCAAATTCCAAACACACTGAATCGAAATCCTCAGTCTTTAAAGATACACGTTTGTAAATTCTGTCATCGTTTCAACAAGAGCAAGAATATGCCGCAGCTGTGTGACTAACAATCATCATCATCGCCACCACCATCATTAGTCATCACATTAATACATAATCATAATTTATTGTGATGATATAGGTTCTTCTCATACACCCGGGTTTCTGAAAGGCGAATCAAATAGTTCATGAACTAACACGTTGATCGGTTAACAGGCTTGTTAAATCTATTTCCGTTTCTGAAACGCTGATTGGTGAAAATTTTACTAATCATTGTTCAACATTTACGCCTCAAATAGCTTTCCAGAAACCGAAAACAGCGTTTGACTTGTGGTTTGACCACGGATTTGACATTAGTTTTGTCAACTAACACGTTGATCAAATCAAAGGACGGATCAAGCTTTTTTCAACTCAATTTACACTTGACAAGAGATTTGACAGCTGATTAGTTAATTGTAGCGTTGATATATATATATATATATATATATATATATATATATATATATATATATATATATATATATATATATATATATATATATATATATATATATATATATATATATATATATATATATATTTTCAATTTTCAAAAGACGATATATATATATATATATATATCGTCTTTTATACCAAGATCAATATCATTGAAAATAATTTTAAATCTTATCCGAACATCGGAATTACTTTTAAGCACCTAAGCTAACTGAAAGTTTGGAAGTATAGATATGAACAGAATCACTAAAATCGATTTTCATTTAGGAAATCACCTTCGGGCTTCGTGAGTCTAAATATCGCATTTTACCTACTTCAATTTAAAGGATGCGATTTTATCAAGAACTAATCGTGCTAGAGATGGCCATATTGAGCCAGGTCTTGCTCTATATCCTTAGAATCCTTTACCTTTTAGGGATATCCTCAAATCAAAGCGTGCTGCGATAAGATATTATTAGTACCTTGGTAACCGAGATTTTCTGTTTTCTAATAAATTTATAGAAATATAGAAATAATAAAATAAGAATCACAAAAATATTTATCTGACCGGGATTCGAACCCACCACATTCCTTATTTTCGAACAAAGCAAAAATTATACATACGCATTACGCATACCAAACTGCCAATCGGACTGAAGAAAGAAAAAAACATATAAATCTAGCAGGCAACACTAACAATTAACAATCTAGCAGGGATAAGACCTAGCTAGATCGATTTTTCTCCCCCAAAACTCCCTAATACTAAATTTCATGGTAATACTTGCAGCTGTTTTCGAGAAACCGATTATATCTATACAAGATTGTCTCGTTTAAAGATATACGAATATAAGATATACGAATGAACTAGTACTTAGCTAGGAACATAGGGTCTAAGTGTTATATTGCCTTAAACATTATACCGAGGTAGTATTCCAAAGGAGTAGGTGTAAGGGAAAGTTATGATATGAAAAACAAGCGTAGGAATAAGTTATTGGGAGAAAGCAAACACGAGGAAGGAATTCTGATGGAATCCCATAAAAAGATCGACGCTTCGGTGGGTGGTAAAAATGGTACGCCATTATTTATTGAGGCCTTTTTAGGTAGATGTATTCTTCTTTAGACATGCTTTATCTTTTATGCATTAAAGACAACTTACTTAACATAAACATTTTAAGGGGCGCTTTAACATTTTTTTCAAATTTCAATTCAATTCTGAAACTATTAGGACTGTGCTAAAATAAATCTAAATTAATAATATTTTGACATTTCTATGGTTAAAGTTAACCTAAAATTAATTTACAATACTTAGTAGTTAGGCACTTTTAAAGATATCCTTCCATTCGATTTTCGTTAAACCTACACTCACTAATATAATCCTATAAATTATTGATTGATTTGTTGAAAACAATAAATAACAGTTCCTGAAGTAGCAAAGCGGAAAATTAATTAAAAATCAACGACCTCCTTAATATTAAATAACATTTCAAACACAGCGTGGTCAAATTCCAATACAATATTTAACTATGACTGCCATTGATGTATCATATAGGAACATTGCAGTCGTTTATAAAAGTGTCTAGTAGCTAAAAAAAGTGTCTACAGTAAAGGGAAGCTGAAAAACTTAAATAACTGTGAAAGTAAGTTTCGTTATTCTCAACCGACAGCATTGAGCTTCTTAACAAAATTCGCTGCAATGAGTTTGCCTCCTAGCGGAAGATAAAATATCAAAAACCCTCATTAGCTCAGATTAATAACTATTGCATAGATACCCGCCTACCCGGCTATTAGTAAGAGAAGAAACATATATCATATTCATTCCTAATACCACATGCTAACATTTATTATGAGTAACATAAGGTCGTAATTCCAACGTCGTAAAAATGGACTCCAAAGGATTACCAACGCCGAGAAAACCTTAGAAAAAAATCAAAAGACGTGGATTTACTTTTACTTTCACTCTTATGGGTTTTGCCATTGATATTTTGTTAGACAGATAGTTTCTTACAGCTTCGATTTTAGTGCTCCTTTACTGGTATTTTTCTTCCAAGCTCGAGAGAATCGAAGAGAAGAAATTGTCAAAATACGGCACACTTGAGAGCAATCCAAGGACTGTGTGATGTGTCACGCGGGATATTCGAGGAACATCTTGATACAAGGTTTTTACACAATTTTTATAATCCTGTAATACTCCACGCCGCGTCTCGTCGATACGAGTTCCCTAAAATATGGTACATCAATGGTCCTCATGAGTCATGAGTATTGGCTTCTGTCCTGGGTGCTGGCACTCAGCGCTCCAACAAGTCAAGCATTATGATCATGGAAATGAGGTGAAGACGCAGTGTGATACTGATTGTTTCCTCCCGCTCCTAATAAGTGGTTCGGTCATGCGAGGAATGTTCTCTGACTGCCCGTCAATTTTGTTTGTTTGTTATGACAGCTGTCAAAAATTTTCTAATAAACATCAACGGCCTGTCAAAATCCTGTCAACAATAAAATATCAAACCAACAGAGTTATTGTTCCGCTATGATATTTTCCTTTGGCTGAGTTTAATCGTGCGAGAGATAAACTGAGTACGCACTGACTACCCGTCATGTTTTAAACGTTATGACAGCCAAAAACTACATACAATCTTATACTTTAAACGAGACAATCTTGTATATATAATCGGTATTTCGAAAACGGCCGTATTTCTATGAAATTTACTATGAAGGGAGTTATTGGGGCGAAAAATCGATCTAGCTAGGTCTTATCAGGGATAACTGCGCATTTTTAAGTTATGTATCTTTATTCTTTCGGCGTGGAACAATATATCAATAGTTTCGATTTTAATACGTCAGTCATGCGTCGGTCCGATTGGCGGTTTGGTATTATGCATAATTTTTGAATTGTTCGAAATGTGGTGGTTTCGAATCTCAGTCAGATAAATATTTTTGTGGTTAATTTTATTTTTTTAAATCTACTAGAACTCCGAGCGAAGCTCGGTTACCCAGGTACTTCTAATTATACACGGTATAAAGAAGCTTCAAAACAACCGTCAGTCGTAGGATTATCCGGAGGATAAGTATATCCTGTAGGATAGTAATCCTACAACTATTATCTATATATGGGAAATTGATGGACGGAAGTTTGTTACTCCTTCCCGCATAAGCTCCTGAATGGATTTCGTTGAAATTGCTATGGTAGTAGTTAAAGATTTGGATTAACCTATGTGATAATGTACTTTTTTGGGATAAAAAGTATTTTATCACGAAAAAAGTAGTGTTCACGTGGGATACTGTATTTACGCGGGCAGAGCCACGGGCAAAAGCTAGAGATATTATGAAACTTCGTGTGAATGGATGTATGTGACTCTTTTACCCAAAAACTTAACGGATTTTAATGAAATTTGGTATGGTAGTAGTTTAAGCTCAGGATTAACACAAAGGCTAATTACGAAAAATAAATCAGTGTTCCCGTGGGATAGTGTTTTGATTGTGTATGTTTGACTATGCACTATTCCACGCGAGCGGTAGCGGAAGCGGAAGCTGCGGGTAAAAGCTCTAGTCCAAGGCTTCCTTCAGATATATTATATCTCAAGGAAGCCTTAGTTGAAACATTGGGTTGTATTGTGCGCGGTGCAACTAGACATTCGAACTCAAACAATGAAACGTGAATCTTCTTGTGTAATTAATAAAGTTCAATTTTTAATAGCTATCTTAAAAACGCAGCGCCGCGTCATGTATCGCTTCGTTTCAGTGTAAATGCCTAAAGCCGCACGGCGAAAATTGACCGTCTAAAATCTAAATGGCAATTTAGCCACTGGCGTAAACGGTCGATTTTCGCCGTGCGGCTGTCACCACTCACCACTCGCCCCTGTAAATCCCCCATAATCATAAAGTCTGTACGTTATACATGACAAGATTTAAGTCGCCTTCTGCTTAGATCATCTGGACATCTAATTATCCTGATGAAACTGATCAGTAATAGCACACTGCGACGGCACACCGGATAATGTAAGCAGATATATATGTACTTCAAGCCCATACATATGTAGATGTGTTTGCATAATACCTATGCGTCGTAGAAATGTATTTACTCGTGGCAGACTTGAGCAGGTGGTACTCGATGTATTGACTTTGAGTAAGTAGGTACTATAAGCTATCTGATTCGGCGTTTTTGACTCGGTTGAAAAGTTATCTTATACTTTAAACGAGATAATCTTGTATATATTATATTATATAATCGTAAACTCGGCTCCAAGTATTTACATGAAATTCAGAATGCAGGGAGTTCTAGGGGAGAAAAATCGATCTACCTAGGTATTATCCAGGGATAACTGCGCATTTCTAAGCTATATTTGTTTTTTCTTTTGTCGTGCAACAATATATCAATAATTTTGATTCTAATATGTCAGTCCGATTGGCAGTTAGGTATGCGTATGTATAGTTTTTGCTGTGTTCGAAAAATCAGAATGTGGCGATTCGAATTCTGGTCAGGTAAATATTGTTTTGATTTTTCAAATCAGAATTCCGAGCAAAGCTGGTTACCCTGGTTAAGGTACTTATGATATTCTAATATATATATATAAGTCTACACTGACTGACTTATTTATTGTGCTCCTCGTGCTAAGACTCCCGACTCTCTCCTCGGCTCACACTGAGATTCGACGCAACTCTGCGCTGCATTTTTATGATAGCGATTCAAAATTGAACTTTATTCACTATACGAGAAGATACACGTTTAATTGCAAGAGTTTGAATCCCTAGCTGCACCGGGCTCCGCAGCGTGGATGCAGCTCCGCGTCGAGTCGCGTCTCGATCTGACGCTAATAGGCACTCTAAGATTTTATAGTGTCTGCAGACCGTTTTTGTATCCCCCTTCGTGAGTATACCTGTCCTCTTGTACAAGTGCCCACTATATCTCCTTTCTCCTGTTGCAGTGAGGTGATGGTGTAGCGTGCATGGGTGGTGCGCTGCTGGAGGCGGCGGCGCGCGGGGACGCCGGCCGAGTCGCCAGCCTCATCCGCGCCGGCGCGCCGGTCGATGCCGTCGATGAGGTGAGTGAAGATATACCCGCAGACACAGAGAGAGAGAGAAACGCATGCAAATTTAATTTTATATTTAACAGGGCATGGCGAAGACTACAGAATCTAGCTGTCTTCTCGGGAACTTAGGCTGGGATTATATGCTCCGGAATCCGGAACGCCGGAGAAAATCCAGTACACTGAAAACAGAACTCTGCGCTAATACAATAGAGCTGAAAATAGAGTACTTATATTGTGTCAAGCCAAATGTCAATGTCATATATGACAGCTCGACACTCGACACTTCGATTTTCAACTTTATTGTATTGGTGGAGCTCTGAACTTTCCCGGGCCCGCCCAGTCCCAGCCTTACCTTACCGGTGGAGAACCGCGATTGCAAACTCGCCGTTAACAAAGAAATTGCGTAAAAAGGTCATTGCATAAAAGGTTCCTTTTACATGTTGATGATTTCGGACCGAACATGATCGACATGGGTGGTAGTGAATTTGACGAATATTTCAACATCGTGCATGTCGAAAAGGTAATTAAACAAAACATACTACACACCGCACACAAACACTATACACCACACACTACACACCGCACACAAACACTATACACCACACACTACACACCGCAAACAAACACTATACACCACACACTACACACCGCACACATACACTATACACCACACACTACACACCGCACACATACACTATATACCACACACTACACACCGCACACATACACTATACACCACACACTACACACCGCACACATACACTATACACCACACACTACACACCGCACACATACACTATACACCACACACTACACACCGCACACATTGGCGTTTTGTAAAGGAGGAACATAAAGTTGATTTATTTTAAACATAGTTTATTTATTTAATCAAAGTATATATACTTGCTATCTATGCACTTTTGCCATCTCATAGTAGTTCATTGATTCCTTTACTAAAAAAACCATTCGGAATGGAATCAATAAAATCTTTGAAGGCGCTTTGGACTGCCCCATCGGAGTTGAATTTTTTCCCTTGCAAAAAGTTATCCAAATTTCGAAAAAAAATGGTAATTTGTTGGAGCAAGTTGCGGGGAGTACGGTGGATGTCTTAGACATTCCAATTGAAGCTCCTCTAATTTGGTAGCTGTCTGTTGTGCAGTGTGTGAGTCTAGCGTTGTCCTGAAGCAGCAGTGGCCTAGAGCGAATGACCACCAACCTCGGTTGCTTAGCAGCTAGCTTTTCCATCATGATTTGCAGTTGCTGGCAATAGACATCTGCCGTAATCGTCTGGCCAGATTTAAGAAAGCTGTAGTGAACGACACCTGCTCTAGTCCACCAAACGCTCACAAGTAACCTTTTCTGAGTCAATTTTCGCTTGAGGCAGGATTTGGCTGGTTCGCCAGGGTTCAGCCATTGCGGTGAGCGTTTCCGATTATCGTACAGGATCCACTTATCATCACAGGTAATAATTCGATTTAAAATCCCTTAATTATTGTGCCGGTTGAGTAATGTAACGCAGCAGTAGACGCGCGATTGTCGGTTTGCTGCACTCAATTCATGGGGTACCTTTCAAGTTTTTTCACCTTCCCAATTTGCTTCAAGTGGATTAAAACAGTTTTATCACTAAAACCGCAGCCTGCAGCTAACTTTGACGTGGTTTGCGATGGATCCGCTTCCACAATAGCTTTCATTTCTTCATTATCAACTCAGACAAGTCTCCGGCCGTCCACGGGGCTTGTTCTGCAGATCTAAATTTCCAGAACAAAACGTTGGAACCAAAAACGCACTTGTTTCCTTTTGCGACACCGTCGCCATACACATCATTAATCATTCGATCCGTTTCTGCAGCACTGGTGCCACGGTGGAACTCGTACTCGAAAATAATACGATATTTCAAGTTTTCCATTTTGTAAACAGAGTGACGCAAAGAAAAAACCAAAAGGGGAAAAAACAAATGAATTACGGTTTTCGAAACACAAATGCATGAGTAAATAGCGGTATAAATTTGAAATTGGAATTCCTAACCAAAGAAGATATACTTGAGCTCAAAGTGGCCAGTACGTCAAAACGCCAATTTCATATGTAAGGACCTAATATTTAAGAAAATGTTCTGTGTCTGTTCTAAATAAATAAATATCCAATAAATTTTCCGCGTAATTCCGGTAAGAGATAAATGATGTAAACCATTTCTCTGTCCCATATGGTAGCTCACTCTTATATTGCCAGTATGGACCCCTGCTGGGCATCAATTTATACTCGGTAGGGCCAACGTTACCATGTAAGTGACAAGTTCATTATGAGTAAGAGATACCTACGTATTTCACTCAGACTCAAAGTAATAACTATAGCATACCCGCTATATAATAGTCTACTAGTAAGAGAATAAAAATAATATATGGTTCCTTATCATGGGATTAAGGAAAATCCACACGCTAACACGTCGTAAAAAAGCCGATCACCGATTAATACGAAGACCCAAAATCAAAAATTAGCGTGGTCGGAGTAAAATTTAATTTTGACGTTTCTTTTGTGTTTCAATTCTACTATTGAACAAAAAATTAAAACTTCTGTATTATATTCATTATTAGCGAGCTCCATCTTTAAGCAGTCAGTCAGTAAAAGAACAAAAACAAAACCGATCGATATTTACATTAAAAATTCTGTGAAATTCTCGTTCATTATAACCAGCTCCCGCGTAATGGGCAATTGCACAAAATGACTCTAGATTAGTAGATGGTAAGCCATAATGACATACAGTATTCGATAATCATACGTTTCTAACTAGAGCACGTTCTGAGACGCGTTCCACAATCATCAAAGTTCGAACAAAAAGTCGGTACCTACAGCTATCCGATCGTTCGAATTCAAAACTAGTTTAATGCAAGCTCGTCAGATTAACTTTGGCTGAACTATATAAGGCTCAGGTCACACCGAAACAGGACGATGCGCGACGCGGCGCTGATTTTTTTTAGTATAACTATTCAAACGTGAACTTTATTCGCTACACAAAAAGATGCACGTTTCTTCTGACATCAGTCATACACTGCACATGCGCTGTGCAGCGCGGTGCAACTAGACATTCGAACTCTCACAATAAAACGTGTATGTTCTTGTGAAATAAAGTTCAATGTATATTTTTGTTTCGGTGTGAATTGACCATAACAGTAACAGCTGTAAATTATAGGCTCAGATTATTATAGGATGATTAAGATTGAGATAGATGTAGGTAACTTTTCTCGTTACCCGCGACGGAACGGAGATTGTAATATGCGTTTGGGACGAGAGGTTCTTTGTCGCTTTTAATTACAGAGGTTACCAATACTAAAAACTAAAAAGTTATCCAAATTTAAACAAAAATACATTTGTAAACAAAACGATTGATTTCGACCAAATAAATGTGTCGTTGACCGTTGTATTTCGTTACTACGCGGTTAATAAGTAACATTTAAATTGGTAGAATTTTACTGTACTGATTTCATTTTGTTTACAGAATACAAACATATTAAAATTCAATAAGAAATTTAGTATAACTACTATATTCTTTAACCTGCGTATCCACCAGGCAACTATTGACCCTCGACGACCTCTGTGGTGGTTAGAGCGTCGGCGCGGGGTCGCGGGTTCGACTCCCGCCGAAGGGATAAAAAGTTTTTCTGTGTTCCTGAGTCTGGGATGTGTATTAAGTATACTTACGTATAACTACTACAACATAATAAAAATCTTAAATATTTGTATAACTAGTGTAAAATTATTAAATATACTTCCCGATGTCTGGTACCTGTGATACCTACTAGTTCTTCGGATACTTAGTACAGGACCAGATTGACGTGGTGTGGAAGCGTCCATAGATATTATTATATTAAGTATATTTATAAATATATGGAATAGATGAAGTTATTATTCCAAATAAGCACATTTCTGTAAAAAATAAATAAATTAAATTATAATTTATTACATACTCACTTTTTTATATGACTGTATCGAATGATTTTAAAAACGCAATAACCAATCGCTGGCGATCGAATAACATAAACAGATTTCATTGGTTAACTCAAGGAAATCGAATAAATTAATTCTATATTTAAATTGAACAAATATTTTGAATAAAGAATTAACTCAATCAATACAGTATTATGGGACCGTTTAACTTATCTGATAATGTTTTTCATTTCAATTTAGTTTAGCAATCTTGATAAACGTCAGATCGCTTATTTGCATCATGTATGTTTGGTCTCTGTAGCTTGATACAAAGTAAGCAGCGACAACTTTCGAATAATCTATCCGACACTAAAAATAACAAATTATGTTTATTAGGTAGGTACTTAGGTAGGTACTTAGGTAGGTACTTAGGTAGGTACTTAGGTAGGTACTTAGGTAGCTGTAGGTAACTTGATACTACTTACTACAGGTAAACTTCTAGGAGCTTCCCATCTTTCTAGTAGCTACAAAATAAGTTTTGTCGCATTAACATCGAAATTCGTCCATAATAATTCATACAGGTAATTTTTAAGTTTGTACTTTATAAGGGTTCTTTTGCCTCTTGGGTAGAAAAAATTTAAATGTTGTGTTGTGACAGATTGACAAACGTCACTGTGTAGCAAGATCGCAGCTGTCAAACGCGCGGTAGTGTGTGTTAATAATCTGTGGTGGTGCTAGTGTGTACTGTGTGTTGTTATTTTTATTATTTTGTGTATTTTAGGCGTAATTTAAAAAAATATTAGCTTCCTACATACCTTCCTCCACTTAAACTTAAATTTACCGGCCAAATTTCATACTCCTCCGGTTGCACAACTCTCCTAAAACTGTACAGAAAGTTTTCGCTTCACGTTTTAAAATTATGGCAACGTATAAAATTTAAACAAACTTATTTTTGCAATTTATCGAATAATAATTGTTTCAGAAAATGAGAAAAACGTACCACTTACAACAAACTTTTATGAAAAAAAATTTAAAATAAGAATTTAAATTAGAAATTACTCGTAATAGAAATCACTAACGGCCGAAAATAATAACGTATCTAAAATCTTAGATTGACTTCAATCTTAGATTCTCAAACAAAAATTGGCGTAAATTGACGTGAAGTCAATCCGATCGTAGATTGATTTTTAATTTCGGGCGTTAATGAATAAAATTTTTGCTATCTTCCGTATGCGGATAATAAAAGTGAATAGAAACATAAATATAATCAACAAATAAACATTAGAGCGGCGGCGTGCTGCGCTCACTAATTTATGTTGATGTGATCAGCCAACATTGATAATGACTTACTAGACGAGACGATATTTAAACCGAAACAGTAATAAAAAACCGCCAAGTGCAAGCCAGACTCGCGTACGGAGGCTCCCGGACCAAACGGCAAAAATATCACGTTTGTTGTATGGGAAAAAATACTCAAATATTTATTTTATTCTGTTTTTAGTGTTTGTCGTTATAGCGGCAACAGAAATACATCAACTGGGAAAATTTCAGCTCTCTAGCTATCACGGCTCATGCGATACAGCCTGGTGACAGACGGACGGACAGCGGAGTCTTAGTAATAGGGAACTAGACTAGAAGGTAGAAGATAATCCGAAATTATTAGGTACGTATAATCGTTTCTGTATTCGTAATGTTTATTAAATTATGCTTATATTAGTAACCGTATCCAGATCCGAAATTTCACAACACAAGAAGATACATTTATTACACGTTTCATTGCAAGAGCGGCGCCGCGCTGCTCAGCTCGGCGGAGCTCGAAAGTCGAAGTCGTGCAATGAAACGTGCATCTTCGTGTGTAGTGTATAAAGTTTAATTTTAAAATTTCTATCTTAAATTTGCAGCGCTGCGTCGCGCCTCGGTGTGAACTGACCCTATGTAGAGGTACTGTTCGAGTACCTTGCAGTTCTGGTGCACGCAGCGATAGAGCCCGCATAGAGAATAGTTTAACGAAAATAAATATAAAATTATCAACGTTACATTTCATTTCACATCGTACTGAGACAGTTTCATGTGGGTAACATGCCTTGTGATAAAACCTCGCGCGTACAGATAATTTTAGACAATATACCACATTAATTGGTCTTCATAATCAATGATTCTACTGATTTACAATACTAAGTTACCATTACATATAGTACAAGCTCCTAGAAGGTCGATTCTGTAAATTAAATCCTGTAATAATACAGTTACGATCCAGTCCCGATATTTTAAAACAGCAAACTGGTAATATCATAAACGTGAAACCAACGTTAAATCCGTTTTGATTAGTCCGAACTCCAAAAATCTCTTAATAATATCAAGACGATTCATTTATAATTCAATCAAAGTAAAATGAAAGTGTAAGCTAATTAATTTAATGTCATATAAGACAGCGCGATACTCGAAACTTCAATTTTCAGCTCTATTGAATTAGCGCAGAAGTCTACTTTCAATGCTCTGAATTTTCACTGGTGTTCCGGATTCCGGAGCATATAGTCCCAGACTTAACTACATAAAAAATAAAAACAAATTTAAATGAAAAGACCATTTTTTAGAAAATCCAGAAACAAAAAAAAACAAAAAAGACAGAAAAAAGTCTATTTAAAGAAAACTTCAAAAAACCAAAAATACTATGGAATAATATGTAAAACTACAAACTGCAACCCCATAAAGGATCAATATCGACTATAATAAGGGTATGTCTAAACCTAGTGCCTATATACAATTCCAGGGGTATATAGGTACTAGGTTTAGACATCGATTAATGCTAACTACACGTGTTTTAGACAAGGCATGTCGAGGCAAAAAGTGTCCACGCTTAAACTATCCTACTTTTGCGGTTGTTTGGGGCAGTCGAGGTTTGTCACCTTGAAATATTGACATTTGCTTTCCGCAGTATAATCAGTCCGCATAAAATTGAGACAATTTTCTGAAATCAAGATGGCGTAACTTTTTCTTGTATAAAGATTTTGTCTGATGAATACGTCATCTTTAGTTTTGAAATCATTGTTACTACAGACACCACCTAATAAATTGTTACACACCACACCTGCATTATGCTGTATAGCTAATAGGAGCGAATAAAACATGAGATGAAGCTCGGAGAAAAGACTACATTAGGATTGTATATACAATACACTCTTGCATGTTTCATGAGTTATGACTTATGAGCTATTATGTAGAGTGTAGACAGCGGACCGGTCGTACGCGATTGTCTACAGACAATCTCCATAATGATCATACCATCCTTACCGTCCACCGTGGACCTTTAATGATTATTGTCGATTGTGCAGTGCCTCTACATCTCTACTCCCTACATAACTGAACATGCAAAAACAAAATACTACAGTTGGACATGGACATTGATTGCCTCAAGTAAACAAGAAAATCTGGTGTCAAGTTATGGGTGAGGCTCTAGTGTCCTATTAAGGCCGAGACTATATTGTTCGGAATCCGCAAGGCCGGGGAAAATTCAGAGCACTGTAAATAGAACTCTACGCTAATCCAATAGACCTGAAAATCGTAGTGTCTAGTTTGACTCAACACTTGTGTGTTCGATTTTCTGCTCGGTTGTAGTAGCGCAGAGTTCTATTTTATAGTGCTCTGAATTGTCCCCGGCCTTTCGGATATCCCAGCCTTAAAAAGAAAAATTTAAATACACTATCACAGATTCAAACCTACGCACTCAGCGTAGCGATTATAATACTAAGGTTTATAATATTTTGGTCCCATATAATCTTCTTATACATAAAAATGCGCTACACACACTAAAACAACACACACAATAACTCTACCAATTTGTATCCCATCTCACTCATTTACCGTGCAATAAAGAAATAGAATAACACAGTTCGGTCGAATTTAATGTCGTTTAAAGTAAGAAGTACGTAGTTTTGATCTTTGCTCGGAGTTCTGATAAATTTAAAAAAATTAAATATCACAAAAATAATATAATAATAATAATATCTATGGACGCTTCACACCACGTCAGTCTGGTCCCGTGGTAAGTATCCGAAGAACTTAGTACGGGTACCAGAGAACGGAAATATATTTAATATTTTTTATACTAGGTATACTTATATTTAAGATTTTTATTATATTATTTATTTGTTCCCTGGCGGGATTCAAACCCGCTAGCTCCGGCTTGAGCGCCAATGCGCTAACCACTGACCCACAGAGGTCGTCAAATATTAATTAGATTGTGGGTTCGAATCCCGGTCAGAACCGGGATTCGAACCCACTATATTCGAACAAAGCAAAAATTATACATACGCGTACGAAACTGCCAGTCGGACTGACATTAAATAGAGTCGAAATTATTATAGCTACCTATATTATAGTTGAATATATTGCTGCACGACAAAAGAAAAAACATTTATAGCTTAAAAATGTGCAGTTTCTCAGGAATAAGACCGAGCTAGATCAATTTTTCTCTCCCAAAACTCTCTGCATACTAAATTTCATGTCAATACTTGCAGCCGTTTTAGTTTTAAACCTATTACTTATATATATCTAACTATGTATGTCTATACAAGATTGTCTTGTTTAAAGTATAAGATTGGATCTGCACAGAGCAGGGGTCGGCAACCTTTTGAGTCGGAAGAGTCAAAAATTACAATTTACAAAATTTCTAAGTTTTTGAAGAGCCACAAAAAAATTTCTTCCCAACAATACACATAAATAAATTCTAGCATAAATAAAGTTTTTTTTATAAAAAACAAATCTATTTGCTCATAAGAACTGGTGATGACACTAAACTGTCTTGGGATGGAAGCGCAACAAACCATCAGAAACATCCTATTTTTAATGACAATGCGAGCGAGCGGAGCGAGCGAGGAAATTTTATGTCTATTTTACAGGTTAAAACGTTAAACCCCGAAATACTGTCTGTACACTTGGGAAAATACAAATAAATCAACAGCCTAAAACAGAACGTCGATACAAAATAATATAGTACATAATACTATGTTGTTTATATTTATGGCATCTGAAGTCTCCTCCATTATAACAATGTCTGTGGTCAGCCACACCGGTAGTCGGGATATGAAGGTTTATAAATCGATGTCTATAAAGTTAATTTTAAGCAATATTTTACGATTAAAACCTGATACCGTGTTTACGATATTAATTATATGCCCGTGTAAAAATTGGTTGCCGGTCAGGAAAATAGAAAACGTTTGAATTTATAGCAACAAATTCCGGAGAGATTTAAATACGCCTAAACAATTCGTTTATTTAGATACTAATCAAATATTTCAGATGTAGGTATTTCATTGATTGTTGTGTGATAAATCATAATTTGTATGAAATATACAAAGAAGAATAAGTTAGTTTACAAATTACAAAGTATTTTTAAATTGCGAACCCTCGCCGCCATATTGAAATCGTCACACACTATAATAAAAAAATTCTAAAATTAGTCTCGGGGACGGTCCGATTATATTAAACAAGCAGTTATTTTAATCGATACAATCATGATACAATTACGACGGCAGGTACAGTCAAAGACACCTAATTTGTACCACTTTTGAACCTTATTGCTATGAAAATAAGGTCGAAATGTGGTATAAGTACCCCTAGGATGTACGTACTTGGAAATAATTTTCACGGCGAGGCGACGAGGTGTTTTTGTGTGGTTAATTATCAAATATTTGTTCCAAACATCGACTGATGAGTCGATGAAACAGAATTC
Source organism: Phengaris alcon alcon (assembly GCA_037179445.1). Classification (NCBI taxonomy): domain Eukaryota; kingdom Metazoa; phylum Arthropoda; class Insecta; order Lepidoptera; family Lycaenidae; genus Phengaris; species Phengaris alcon. Next base: position 11,694,809 of record JAYRCH010000021.1, on the reverse strand, counting down.
AGTTTGGATCTACTGGTTTTGTTATAAAAACTGGCCAAGTGCGAGTTGGACTCGCGCAATAAGGGTCTCGTTCCATTAGAACTTATATCGAGCACTAGTATTAAGAAATATCAAGCAAAAAACAGCTAAAAATCAAGTTTTTGTATGAGAGCACTTTAAATATTTATTTTACTCTGTTTTTAGTTTTTGTTGTTATAGTGGCAACAGATATATATACTTACATGATCTGTGAAAATCACCCGTTTTTACACTTTGTGTACGGAAGCCTAAAAAAGTCGGATATCTGCTATCTAAGTAGATTGGTACGCGTGTCATTATTAAGTAAACTGCTTTAGTTTCTCCTCAGATCAAAATAAAACAAGACCTTTTTTTATTTGATCTAAAATTTTCTCAAACGATGGTCGCCGACATTTACATGTTATTGCTTTGCTTATTATTACATACACATAATAGAAAGCTCAATTCTACAGCATTTTCAATACAAAAACTTAATTTCTCATACAACACCGGGTGTCACTTTTAACTTACAAGTGAACTTTCAACTAAATCTCTCAAGTGTACACCCAAATCGTACTGTTTTATACTTAATCTGAGACCCAGAATCTCTCTAGGGGCTATGATATATTAAAGCTCGACATGACTCGGGATCTACACCGGCTGGTATTTGATATATTTTATAAATACGAGTTCCTAATCAGTCGGTCCATCTTAGTAACGTTTATTTGAGTTCCTGCCGCGGCCGCTGCGGTGTCATATTTTGACGTTATCTCCCCATCTCAGTGTCGACCGAAACCAAAATGGTGTCCGTTTAAAGTAATTAACATCAGCGAATGCTATACTAGTTTTTAACCCCATCAGTAAAATGACATTTCTATACACTTACGTCACCTTCGTGTCAGTATTCAGTAGAGAGTAGAGACCAGTGTCACGGTTTTTATACTGCGCCAGCGTGCTGTGTGCCTGTGTGGGGAGTTTTGTCACTGCTCGCCGTGAAGAAGTTAACTACAATTTGTGTGGCGTGCAAAATCTCGCACTCAGCACACAGAGATAGGATGGTATGGTTTCGTGTCGTTTTACAGTTTGGTGGCCGAGTACTGTAACGTCACTATCTATGTGATGAACTTTAAAGAAAAACTATAAATTGAACTATAAACTATATATAGGAAAAAAGCACTTTACATCTGCGGTAGGTTATAGGCTATCATATATACGGAACACCACTCACCGGGCACACCAGGAAACGGGCGGGTAATAACACCCGAGTGCGGACACCGTTATGCCATTGTCTATAATGATATTTAAACAATCGATTATTACTTATTCCTTACAATATAATTGAGCTATCGCGGGATGCCTGGAAGAAGGGAAACATCTAAATTATTAACTAATCTTATGTGGCACCATTGGGAGAACGGTCATCAGTTTAGTCATCCTCATAAATTATATTTTTCTGTATAACGGTGGACCGATTTCAGAAGCATGGCAAACTACCTACTAAACCTTCAATTTCCTCGACTGTACAATGTCGAGACGTTACATAGGCAAAAATCTAGCTTAACACATTAAATGTTTAACATACTTTAAAATATTTCGTAACAGACACACAACTAATTAAAAATATTATTGCATATTAAACGAGAGTGAAAACTCACTAAACACGTTTTTACTTTATCTAAGTATATCGTATTGGTAATTTTGTAAAATGTTGGTTAGGTATAAGTTATAATATTATTTAGTTTTTTTTTATTGTGTGTTGGTCCGCGTAAGATGCGTAGTACAGGGACCGTTCATGAACGCGTTCAAGTATTACGTTCAAGTATAATATACACACAAGTATAATAGTTATAAGTATAATTAATAATTAATTTACTCTGTGCTAATTACTCCGCGCTCCGTATGGCTGGGGGTTAGTTATGCAATAGAGGGAGAAAATGGAAGTGTTGCATGTCATAGTGTCGAGCTGGCATATATGACATTGACATTTGACTCGACACTTGTGTGTTCGATTTTCAGCTCTATTGTCCTAGCGCAGTTCCATTTTTAGTGCTCTGAATTTTCTCGGCCCTTCCGGATTCCGGATCATATAGTCCCAGCATAAGTCGTATCTTGAACTACTGAAAACTCGTCAAAATACGAAACTTTTAAATGTCAATAATTATTATCGCCGATGCCGCGAATGCTTGGTGCTTAGTCCGGAGTTCTGAGTGACTTTCGAAAGTCCTGGCTCATCATCATCATTAGCCTACCGCCGTCCACCGCTGAACGTAGGCCTCCCCCAATGAGCGCCAACCATCCCGACTTTGGGCAGCCCTCGTCCATCCGCTGCCAGCCACCTTCTTCGAATCGTCGGTCCATCGTGCCGCAGGACGTGCTACACTACGTTTGCCTTAGCGTGGTCTCCACTCTACCCGTCGGCTCCATCGACCGTCTGTCCGTCTGCGGACATGGCCGGCCCACTTCCACTTCAACGTGCTAATTCTATGAGCTGCTTAGCCTAAACAGATAAAATTCAAAGTTCCTCCTAGCTATAGAACCCTTGAGTAGGCAGGATATCATTTCGAATCGAGTAACACTAAATACAAAACTTGTATATGTATATAACGAATAATACTTGTATATGTAATAACAACTCCTTAGTTGTAATGCTTGTTTACATCACTTTTACAATTTTTTGCCAGATGGTCGGGATTCGTCCGGATTGTACCGCTCCCGACATTTCATAATAATATGATGTCCGGAATCAGGACAAATTGCAAAATAACCCGACAGACAGCTTCTTTCTTAAGTGTTTGCGAGATTCGATTACGTTCGATTCAGTGAGATCGAACGCCAAATATATATAGCAGTAACCGACAATGTAAATAATATTTTTATACTTATTCGTTATAAACCTACCTACTACCTAGGTATATCGTGCTATATGTATAATATACTAATCAAGGCCGCAAATATTCAAAAGTGAACTTTATTCACTACCCTAAAAGATATAAATGCGTCGCCGCTCGCAATTCGAAATCTTGAAATGAAATTTGTATCTTTTCGTGTAGTAAATAAAGTTCAATTTCTAATCACTATCTTAAAAAGTGATTGCCACGTCGCGGCTCGGTGTGAAATAATACTTAATTGTAATATTTATTTTTTGTCCTGCCGATAATCCTAAAATCCCAACTTCATGAAATTTTGCCCCGATATTAGTCTTTCCATCTGGCAACCCTAATTACAACAGCTATACTGGGCATAACTTAAGCATGGGATTATTTGGATATTGACAGTTAATATTAACTTAGTTTAACTTTATTGTGACCGTTATTAACTATGTAAAAACATTCTGCGCCCACTGAATGCAATTTAATTGTATACATTTAAAGAAAAAAGGGCATGTAACCCGATCAATAAAAATAGTATAGCTGTTCTTACGGTACAGGCCGAGAGTTGGTTAGAAAATAAACTAAGTTACCAAGGTTAACACTTGTCTTTAGTTTAATTTTTGTAAAATTAGTAAACCTATATCAAAATCAAGGCTTACAATGTTGGCACTATTTATGTAATCATTCGTTATAAATACCTAATACAATGAAATACCTATTATATACTTATTTTGACAGAATCTAAGTCTTAACAGAATCAATACCTAAAGTGTTGGTGATTATTAAGAATATGTATATATTTTATATTTATTTATATTGTTTATTTGCATCATCGTAAACAATTTACAAAGGTAAGTAGGTTAAAAGCATTTAAAAAAAATTCACACTCAGGATGTGGATTGTATATTCATTGATTTATTTGCATACTTCATGCGTATTTTTTCTAATACGCATTAAGTATGCGTATAAGAAAAAACTTAATTATCTAAACTTATTAATCAAATTAGATATTACGGTAAAGATAATTTGTGATATCTTAAGTGGACATGACTTATTAGAATATTAAATGTTTTATTCCGAAAACATTATCAACAGACTGTCATATTTTGACGCACGCAACTCTCTTAAATGTCACCGTGCCTACAGTCATTAACGTCTGACAGGACCTTTTGTCAACGACATAAAGATCACTCTTATAGAAACTCAGAGGCAATATAACTCTGAATAGACTTTAGCTAAACGACAGCACTTACTTAGCTATTATATCCCGGTACGTAAGGCACACGTGACAAACTAATTTTTTACGCACTTTCGTGGCAACTCGTCACTTTGCCACATCCGACGCATTACATTTATACGTATAAGGGTCCCTTCACACCGCGACGATACGCGGCGCTGCATTTTCAAGACAGCTTTTCAAAATTGAACTTTATTCACTACACAAAAAATACACATTTTATATGACATCAGTCATACACTGCACATGCCCTATGCAGCGCGGTGCAACATGACATTCGAACTTTTACAATGAAACGTTATCTTCTTATGTAATGAATAAAGTTCAATTTTGAATAGCTATCCTAAGAAAAGTGCAGCGCCATGTCTCGTATCGTTTGGTTTGTGTGAATTGAGCCTTACATTTTAAAGTAAACGTCAGGCGCCTTTCATGTAAACGTAAGTACACGATAATTTTATTATCTTTGTTTCTTAAACCTCAAACTCGCTTCTTTAAAGCGAAACGCTTAATCATTCAAGAACGTTTTTATGTGCTATAACCTGTACGTTTCAAATGTCATACTTTGCGACGAACACTCAAGTGAATTATGAATAAATTATAACGTGCTTAATATGCTAATGCGATAAACCTGTCACATATTCACTCACCCGAGATAACGTCTAAATAAATTGATATATTGGGTACAGGTAGTTAATATATGATTAAAGTTAGAAACATACATACACATTGGTTGAACAACATATCGGCTAGCAATTTATGTTGCAACTTACACTATAACTCATCTGCCAAAATAACTAAAATGTCTTAGGACCACTTGCGCAGATCTGGGTTAAAGTTAACCCTAGTTAAAATGCCTTATCTTTTAGAAATAAAATAACGAGAGAGATAACATGATATTTAACCCAGGCATTTAGCATCAAGCGAAGCATTAAATAATAATAAAACGGCATTTATTATAAAGTATACCACATACTATTAATTTGTATTTAAACAAAAAGACTAATTACTAAAATACTTTCTCAAAATTATTGATATTTAGCCTTCAAAATATACGATATGTAGATATTTGAAGACAAAGTAGGTATTAACGTTAAAGTAACATTATTATATTTTAATTTCTACTAACTAACATTTTGCAAACTTTAGCGTTCAAAACAAACGATAATATATCACAATCGTACACGACCACTCGCAGTATTCACGGCCAGACCCCGGCCCATAACCGCTTCACATTCCCCCGCGCTCGTCCGCGGACGGGTTGTGGTCGCGGCGTTTTTGCGCGCGAGTCGCGAGTTCGCGACAGGTCGGCGTTCGGCCATAAATCATCATCATCACTTTTTATACGCCAAGTTTTTGCCAGTTAAATTGCTTATTTTAGAGTTTAGACTATCATTGCCTTGTAAATTAATTGAGTGTTTGTAATTAAAAGCTGCTCGTTATATGAATTAATTGTTGTTTATCTTAGTGACTCTGAATAAGATACATATCCATGATCCCAGCAATACACACACATACAGACAAAGAAAAACAAGTACATAGTGACAAATACCTAGACCATTTTCTACATTAAAGGACATTGGAATTTTAGCCACGGAAACCAAAGATAAAATTAGTTTAGTTTATGTAAGCGTAATTGCATCTGGACTACAACGGCATATGTTTTTAGTTTTGAAATCTCTCTTTGTATATGCAACTTGCATATTATAATAGTGCCTATAACTCTTCTCAAACGAGTTACTGTGCCACAGACCACAGTAGGGTCGCTGGTCGTTGATGTTGATGATGATGGCTGTTTACATTTTCGAATCTCTTTCAATGGCGTACACTGCGCATGAACTTAATCCGTACAATTGAATGAACTGCGGTTATCTTTTTACAAGCGTGCCAACTGCCAGCACACCCCTTTGAGTCTTTATAAACGCACTCAAAAGGTTACCTCCTTAGTTTGTTCGTTTTATATTTTTTTCTCATCGGTTTCTTGTTTTTATTACAATTCCTTTTATGTTATTAACCACTAGGAAACATCTGTCAGGTTTGAATGTATGATTGTGTGTATTGTAATTTGTATGTGTTTATAACTTCATATGGTCGTTATTGAGCCGTTATATGGCAGTTGATCTATTCACGCGACTTTGCATTATTTTAAAAACGATCTTTCAAACGGCTAAAGGGGTAGTTAGTTTAGATGGCTTTAAAATAATAGCTGAATGTTTATCCCGAGAACAAGAACTACATTCCAGCTTGGCGCGTGTAACATCTAGTAGGTATATTACCGGCGATGTCTCAATACATAGCGCTTCGTGTCCATGTCATTATTATTTTGAATCATTGTTTATGTACGTTATTCGTATGACTTTCAGAACGGCATCAGCGCGCTGCAGCGCGCCGCGGCGGACGGACATGTGGACGTCGTGCGCGTGTTGCTGGAGCACGGCGCTGATCCCAACAGGCAGGACCATGTGGTGAGTACTGCGGGAGAATAACGTAATACCAAGGCAGTGAGGTCCGACGGTATCGGAGGGCCAAGGCGAGGAAAATTATGTATCTACAGCGGTAATCACTAATCAGCCATCACTATCAGTTTGCTCCTCAAAACTTACATACAAATTCTATAAATATTTGTTAAGTAAATGAAGGCTTTTAGCGTTTTTAACAGTTCTCTATTACACAAAATACATACTTCAAAATCGTTTGTTTTTAAAATTTTCATATCAAGTGTTTTGCATTTAATATTTCAGCACGGCAACACAGCGGCGCACGAGGCGGCGTGGAAGGGGTACTCGCGTTGCGTCGCGCTCCTGGCGCGCTGCGGGGCACTGCGCGCGAACAACGCGGCCGGGTTCGCGCCGCTGCACCTTGCAACACAGAACGGGCACAACCAGACCACACGAGAGCTGCTGCTGGCTGGAGCACCGCCTGATCTGCAGAACAATGTGAGTGCCATACGAATCCTGTAGTCCTTGTGGAGTACCTGTGTCCTTGTGAGTTGTGAGTGGACTTCAATTTCCACAGAGCGTTAAAATACTAATTTATTCACTTTATCCAAAAGGAAAATCTGGGGGCTTAAAAAGGCCACTTTAGGTGTTTCATATATATTTTTCAACTCGTATTATGTGCGCCATTTTACGCATTTCTATTGAAAACTGACAAAATTGATGTTTTCTATATTATTATATATATATTATTTCTATGATGAAATCAGATAAATCATGTAGCTATTTTACCATTTCACGATTTTTGTATAGAAAAAATATATGAAACAATATGAAACACCTAAAAGGCCACTTTAGGTGTTTCATATGTTGTTTCATATATTTAGACCCCCTGTAGTCTACAGGTCTTCCTTTTAGTCTACAGGCTGTAGATAAGGGTTATTTATTTCACTATCCTGCTTATGAGTGTAATCTATTGCCATGCTAATTATTTATTGTTATTAATATCAGAATTACTCTACGACAAACAACATTATGTTTGCAGTACGGCGACACGTCCCTCCACACGGCGGCGAGGTACGGGCACGCGGGCGTCACTCGTATCCTCATCTCAGCGCAGTGCCGCGTGTCCGAGCAGAACAAGAACGGCGACACCGCCTTGCACATAGCGGCCGCCATGGGCAGGCGGAAACTCACCAGGATCCTGCTCGAGGCCGGCTGCGACAAGTCCCTGAGGAACCACCAGGGAGAAACCGCAAGGGACATCGCCACAAGGAAAGGTCTAGAAGAAATAATCGCCATACTGAATACCCCAGTGGCGAAGCGAACGAAAAAGAAGGAGAAAAGAGATAAAAGTAGGGATAGAACGATCGACGAACCCGACGACGGCAAGAAACGAGATAAGAGCAAAGATAAAAAGAAGAAAAACGTGCACTTCGAAACGCCTCCCCAAGTGCAATGGTCGCCGTATGGTTGCCATTACTATCCGGACCCCAAATATTTCCCTAAACCAAAATTGAGTTCGCTACCCACCGAACCGTTGAAAAAAGGCGAGCAATACTATTTAGATCTAGCTGGAAATATCAAAAAGGGACCCATCGGAGCAGGCTATACGTGCTACTGCGCTCCGTTCTTCAAGCATATGGAAGAAAAGCTAAACGAGGACAAAAAAGATTTGAAACGGCACATAGATAGAGCTCACGAAAAATTGGATCAAAAAGTCACTGATTTGGAAATGAAAACACAGGGACAAATTTCGGAGCTGACGAGATTTGTTGCGGCCGAAAGAGCTTTATGCAAAGAGAGGCACAAACATTTGGAGCAGTGGTTAACTAGAGGAGTCATATTTAGACAGTCAGAAAGGGTTAAGAAATTAGACTTCAGTCCAAAGGGATCGTTAGATATACCGCCGATAAAACGAACTAGAAGCTTGGAGCTTCTGGATGCTAATGCCGAAGAGTGGAATATGAACGAAAGGCTCAGAAGATATAACGATCACGAAGAATGTCATAATTGTGATTCCAAAGAAATAAATTATAGGGCGACTTCGAAAAGCACAGAAGGTTTAGATGCTAAGCCACCGCCTAGTCCTAGAAGAAACATTATGAAAGGCTCTAAAAGTAGTGATCAGCTAGATGTTGGACCCAGCAGATGTGCAAGACCTCTATCGTATAGCAACTGTAGTCAGGCTAGTTCGGAGAATATCCCTAGTGAAATTCATATACATTCAAATAAAGCCTCTATTTCCCACTCACCTCTACATGAAGTGATCATTCATAATGAAAGGTACGCTTCGCCTCCAAACCCACCTATCTTACCTAGTAGCAGCAGTTGGCAGTCAGAGAGAGAAAATGTAAATATGGAAATGTGTGTACATAATGGAGATCACATGCACAATGTTCCTTCGTGGAAAAGTCAGGTGTTACAGAAAACTGCTGAGGATATAAGAAAGAAATCAGAGGGTGCATCAGATTTGTCGGATGGTGTTTCTAGAAATTCAAAATCGTTAGACATATCTCAGGATGGTTACGTTAAGCTTCATAAAAAACCCAATTGTCGGGAGGAAAGTTCCATAGTGAAAGAACCTCGGAAAACTGTACAGGAATTAGTAGCGCAAGTCGAACATCAGCAGAGATGTAAATCTCCGGATAAAGAACTTATACAGAGGGTACCGAACGAAAATCCAATAGCTATCACACAAACTAGTCCTTTAAAATTACCTCAACAACCTCAAAGACCCGCGCCCGTACTCAAAGAGAAGCCACAGAAACTAAAACGGTTCAGTTTGCACAATCTCATCCCTTTTCCAACGCGAAAAAATTTCCAGACTACACCTAAGGAGAACGGAAATAACTCTGAGAGCAGCGACGAAGAAGACAACCCCATTAGGACAACAAATCAGCCAGGTCCGATGAGGAATACGAATCTTCTGCAAACTCTGCCGCTACCAAACTTCGAGACAATGTCAACAAAATCTCAGTCACCAGCTCCTCAGGTGCAGCCGTACCCACACGACATACGCATGATTCCGAAAGACGCGTATTTCCATGAAATACCCAACAAACATGTTCATCTCAATCCTAATCATCAAATGCCATACAGAGAAATGGAGAGCGGTCTACCATTACCTCAGTACTCTTGCCAGAATCAATACGAATATAACGAAGCCGCTCTTCCGCAGCCACAGATCCAAGCAAGAAATAGAAACCCGATTTACCATCATCAGACGGGGGTCTTCAACGCAATGATGCAGGACCATATAATACGGGAGATTGAGCGAATACCTCACTGCTACAGCGACCATCTCGATCAGAACACCGAAGTGGAGATCGCAAACCAGAACGAACACTTTCGATACGACAATCGACCACCGATATACCCAAACCCTCGACAAATTAACCACGGTATGAGGAAAGGACCAGACCATAGTTTCCTACACAGCCGTCTCCAATCCCTGGCTATTAACACCCACCTAAGTGAAACTCAGAGTCAAGCGGATAGGGAATCACATAACGATTCAGGGTATAGCACGAAGGTGTATGGCAGTTCGCAAGGACCTTCCCCGAGTCTCTCAGGCCATGTGGAGGATAACCTATCTGGCAGAGTCAACGTTCTGCCGAATAAGGAAGGATTTGGTGCATCTAGTTTAGTTTAAGGAGAAGGAAATAAGCACGCTGGTTACCAAGTATTTGTATCAAGTATATGGCATAATGTAGCCATAAATAATATCATAAAAAAGTATAAAATTGTCTATGGTCATTCCTAAATGATCGCAGACTATTCAGATTTATTAAGAACGCTTGGTAATCTAAAAGGCACCGGTTTTGGTTTTTAACACCCCACGATTTTTAACGAAGCACAGACTGTCACAAATAAGTAATATTAAAAGTACAAACTTAATTATAGATATAGATGCCATTCTGTTTTTTTAGTTTTTAAATTAATATATTATTAAGTTTTTTTATAATGAAGTATAAAATCACAAATGAATGTTGAAAATGAAATGTTTTGTTTTGAATGCGATTGAAAGAACCACACACTTCAGACACCAAGCCATTATATTGAAATCTAATAATATAATAGCAACACAAAAATATGTAACAAAAACATTATTTCTTCTCATTAAAACACGAGTGTATTAAATATTAATTTTGTAAAATAAATAGGTATATTTATTGTATTTTTGTACTGATATGAAGCATTCTAATTTATAATAAAGCACTTAAAGTGTTTTTGTTTTTTTATCCGCGTATCTTTTTGTCTACGTTTAAAAAAAAAATATTTTTAGTATTGCTACAGTTTTTATAATATTATTTAAAGTAAAAAATAGGAAATATAAATTATTCTACATAAGTAAAATTATAATTAAAAGGAGCTAGTTAAACTTATATATCTAAAACCAACATTTCGTTCAACAATCTATTTATTTACAACTATAATTTTTATTTAACAACGTAAATATACCCTACATAGTATATTTAACAACGTAAATATACCCTACATAGTATATTTAACAACGTAAATATACCCTACATAGTATATTTAACAACGTAAATATACCCTACATAGTATATTTATATTTTACCTCAAACTATTGTAATGTTGTCTCGCTTCCTCTGTATGTCTGTCTGCCCATCCATACGTCCCGTAAAACTCCGAAACTGTTGTATGGTATAGCGGCACACCAGTTAGCACAGACGCCCTGGCAGCAACAATTTTGACACCTACATAATCACCCGGTTTCACTCGCCTCATACCTTCGTCTGACGGTATTTCTGTTTCTTCAAAACCCACCTTTAAATACTGTTCGTTACGACCCATAATCAGTCCCGTTTTGGGCACGATTCCTTCCACTAAGACTAAATGTACATTTCCAATTTCTTTCTCATTGAGTAGTGTACATTTCTTCCTGTACAATTCCAGCATTTTGACGTGCCTTTCCCTCTTAATGTGTTCCGGCACGTCGTCTTTGTAACGCCGATACGCTGTGGTTTTCTAAAAAGGAAATGAGAAGTTTTCAGAAAGATAAAGCAGCTGTAGCATACATTTTTAGTCACATTAGTTTTTGTTGTTGGGTACCATCTCCATACATGAAAAGTGTCCGTAAAATAGCGTTAAATAGGGGGCGCTACAGACGCAAGGGTGTAAAGCGGCAAAATTTAAACGGATAATTAAATCTTGGGATCTTCTTCGGTTTTATATATAAAAATATTTTCGACTATACGAGTAATTAGAATATTCATGTTTTACTGAATTAACTACTAAAAACTAGTCATAGTCATCAAAAATTCTAACTTCATAGCACACACCCTTGCCACTCGAGCGCCATTATGGCCAGTTTTGGAACTATTATTTAATTACTTTTGTCGGACACTTTTTAGCTTTTCTGCCTTAGAGAGATGGTACTCTATATCTCTCTGGCTATAAGCATTAGCTACCACCGGCGCCATCTGTTGTTAATTAATAATTATAGATAATATAGACATTTAAAAATATTAAAGGTGCCAAGCGACTGTTGGCGCATATTGGAACCCACTGAACGGATTTGAATAAGACGTGGATCACAAATACTTAGCTTCTAGCCTGGTTTAATACACACAGGCTACCTCGAAAAAAATTGCTCGAAACACAATACGGTTATCGTGACATACAGTGACGTGAACAGAAAGGAAAAAGCTTAACAAGCCTTAAATAAAAAATTATACAGTACGACTAAATTGTACCTCTCTCATACTATACGGGAAGAGAAACGCTACGTTATATTCGACCAGCTCCAGTAGTGACATAGTTTCTTCGAATTCTTCGTCGGTCTCGCCGCAGAACCCGCAGATCATGTCTGTTGAGAGGCCCACTGTAGGGTATAAAGTAGGGTTAAGTACGATATGTAGGTACTAATAAGAGTGAATAGTATACTCGTAAAGTACATTTCTTTATAAGTGGCACATAATTTTGATCTAATTGGACTAATTCGTATTGAGTTAGTGCCATTAATTTGTAAAAAAAATCTACAATGTTTAAATTTTATTATACATCAGTATGTAAACCACTAGATTTTTTTTTCAGAATTCACAGTTAACTTAAAGTACTTTTAGTAGCGTACACTTACGCAAAAGTGGCGTGCACGCATGCAAAATCGCGTACAGTACACACATATGCGTGCAACACGTCATCTTATCAATTATATAATATCTATACTCTGGTTTATAACATGAATCATTGTTGTCTGTCCGTTTATATAAAGAAAGTATTTATAATATGACCCGGTTTTTTAAAGGCTAATCAACGCCAAAATTAACTAATCAGCGGTCAAATATCCTGTCAAATGTAAATTGAGTTGCAAAGAGCTTGATCAATCGTTTCGATTTGATCAACGTGTTAGTTAACAAAACTAATGTCAAACCCATGATTAAACCACATGTCAAACGCTGTTTTCGGTTTCTAGAAAGCTATTTAGGGCGTAAATGTGTATTGTCAAGAATTATTAGTACATTTTTCACTAATTAGCTTTTCAGAAACGCAAATAGATTTAATAAGCTTGTTAGCTCACCATACGTGTTAGTTCATCAACTAAACACATTTAGTATAAACACAACTAAACACAAAACAATATTTAGCGGAACACAAAAAAAGGTCCATAATTAAAAAAATATGGTTTTATTTTAAAATCTACTTACTACACTTCTTTTGTTATTTCAAGTTTCATTTGTTTTACTTAAAATGAGATCACATTAAGAACAGATTTTGCGAGTAAAGGCAATTTGTAAAAAATGGTACATTTTTGAACTTTTCATGTAACCGGGAAAAGTGAAAATTAATATTAAAATAACAATTAATTAAATTAGAAATGATTAATATCGCGTATTTCCTCCACGTGCTCTTATTAAAGTTTCTACCCGTCTAGGCATACTGAGAATGATGTTATTGATGGTCTCCTGGGATAGTCTCCGCCATTCCTCAACTACGGGGATTCGCAGTTCACCCACGCTGGCAGGATCTGGAATTCTGGACTTAACTTTTCTTTTCAGCAAGTCCCAAACGTGCTCTATTGGGTTCATATCCGGTGATCTCTGAGGTGAGCATTATTCTGCATAAAAACAAAATCGTCACCGATATACGGGGCAAACGGTACGACATTTTCTTCTAAAACTTCTCTGATATAGCGGTCTGCAGTCAGACTCCCTCTGTCAATCACTACCAAGTCTGTGCGAGCTCCCAAACAAATGCCCGCCCAAACCATTATTGATCCACCACCGTATGCAACTGTATTTTCAAAATTTGTCTGAATGTATCGTTCTCCTTTGCGTCTGTATATTCTTTGCCTGCCGTCTATTTGATTTAAGAGAATTCTGCACTCATCACTAAACAATACCTTACTCCATTGGTCCGCGTTCCAAAGTCGATGTTCCTGAGCAAAAGTTAACCTGTTTCTACGATGATTTACCACGAGCCTTGCAGCCTTGGCGGGCACAAATGAACCCAAACCAGCTTCTTCGAACCTTCTTCGTACCGTACGCTCACTTACGGTTACACCCCACACTGCTTCTAACTCATGTCGGGCTTGGACGGCCGTCAAACGGGGGGTTCTACGTACACGAGCCGAATGAAACGATCATCCCTACTCGAAGTGCGTCTTTTTTTGCCTTGTCCTGCTCTTCTCACATAAGTACCGGTCTCCCTGAATCGTTGGATACTTCGATGGATCGTTGAAAATGGTCGACGAAGATCTCTGGATATCACTCTGTAGGTTTGACCATTTCTTCGCATTTCGAGTGCCCTGGCAATCTCCGTTGGAGCTAAGTCAGGCATATTTCAGTCCTCAACTCCGAAAAGATACGCGATTAAAAAAAACTAACAAAAAACAGTATTTCAATGAAATTTTAAATCAAACTCAGAAGGAAGAAATACTCGAAGTTCGCTCCAGATAAGGTGTATTTGAATAAAATTAAAACAATTGCATAAAATGTGATGTTCAGTTGTTTTCTTAATTTGAAAATATTTCTTTTTAAATTAAATAACGTATAAACCAGCCAGCAACCTTATATGATACTGATATCAAACCTTTATTTTATGTTCCGCTAAATATGCCGGTGTGTGTATTTGATTAGCCTTTCAAAAACTGGGTGTATGTATAGTATATCCTTACCCCCTGGCACCAGGTCCCTCGCTCGCTCTACGAGCCTGAGGTAGGCGTCGCGCGTGTGGCCGCGGCGCATGCGTTCTAACACCGTGGTGGAGCCCGACTGCGCAGGCAGGTGGAGGAGTTTACACACGTTGGCACGAGACGAGATTACTTGTAGCACCTAGAAATTGTGAATGATTAATATACACGCCTGTGGAGTTACAAATAAATAAATAAAGCCTTAATTCACTGACCATGATAAATATTGTTATATGGACAAACCAGTGGGGTTACAGCTTGGCAAAAAAGAGTATGACGCGGTGACAGCAAGAAGTAAAACATTTTCGATTGTATCATATATCTATATTAGATTGGAATGAAATTTATTTTGTTTATACAGTTGAAAAAAAATTTTGTTCCTGCTGTCAACGCGTCATACTCTTTTTTGCAAAGATGTACGTGCATGCGTATAAAGTGATGTAAACGCACATAGAGTCACCTGACAGCGCAATATGATATTCAGCCATGAAGATTTCTCTTATAGCAATTAGACAAACTGTGAATACATATTATGCTCATGTCAGTTATAAGAAGTGTTAGGCATACAATAGAACTACACTTCGTGCAACACTTTTTTCGTTTTACACGCAATAAAAAAAACATAATATTCATACACATACTGATTTTACTTAATGACAAGTATTTTTTAATTATTCAAACCGATTAATTACATTTCTAATCGAAACTAAATGCTCACTTCATCGGGGAAGTCTTTAGGATGTGCAGCGGTGAAACGGATGCGCATCTCGGGATCTACAGCTGAGACCTTATCCAGCAAGTCTGCAAATCTTAGGCCACCTTTCTTACTTTTATACACTGTCGAGAAGCCTGTAACACAGTGGAATATCTATTAAAATATTAATTATATTAATATAAATAGTCTATGAGATACTTTTATTCATTTCCTTCAGCAACTTTTTGTTTTGTTTACTGATAAATTCAACTTTAAATTAATACTCTTAATAAAAAAAAAATGTGTTTAAATAATGAGGGTATGTTATTAGTTTACTTGTTTCTGCAATTTTGATAATTTTGTGCATGAATATAGCATGTATTTAAATAATCTTACCATCAACCAACTTTGTATCATATTTTTCTGTTCGTTGGGTCTCATCTCTGTAGCTATTAACATTCTGTCCCAGTAACGTAACCTCCTTAACACCCTGGTCTCTCAAATGTCGGACTTCGTCTACGATGGAGTCAATGGCCCTGGACCTCTCTCGCCCCCTCGTGAAGGGTACAATACAGTATGTGCACATGTTGTCGCAGCCTCGCATTATTGATCTGAAATAAATCAGTATTTAAAGATATATTTTTTCGCATAAATCATCCTTACTAATACTAATATACTAATTACTAATAATATTATAAATGTGAAAGCGTGGATGTTTGTTACGCTTTCACGTAAAAACTACTGAACGGATTTCTATGAAATTCGGTATGGTAGTAGTTTAGACTCTGGATTAAAACATAGGCTATTTTTTATCCCGAAAAAGTAGTGTTCCCGAGGGATACTATACTTACGCGGGCGGAGCCGCGAGCAACAGCTAGTATGTCATAATTTAACTTGGCATGTTTTAATTTGTCCTAATAATAGTTGCGTATATGCACGCATAAATCTACCGACATAATGTAACATTTTTGAAAGAATAATTTTAAGACAGTTATTAGTACATTTTAATTCAAATAAATTATTACAAAATAATCAATACGGTTTTACTAAGGGTCGATCCACAACGGATGCTGATATAGGTCTTCTTTGTAGGATCTTTGAAGCTTGGGAGGGGTCGCAGAATGCACTAGGTGAATTTTGCGACCTTTCCAAGGCATTTGATTGTATTGAGCATGTTACATTTATCAGAAAATTGCACCACTATGGTATACGGGACTCTTCACTCGACCTTTTGAGTTCTTATCTTAAAAATAGAACTCAAAGGGTAGAGATAAATAGTAAAAGGTCCACTGGGACCAAAATAGAATTAGATGTCCCACAGGGATTTATTTTAGGCCCATTTCTTTTTCTCATCTATATAAATGACTTACCTTATCTAGTTAAAGATAATGATAATGAGATAGTACTTTTTGCCGATGACACTTCACTAATTCTTAATGTGAAGCGACAACAGTCAAATTACGATGAGGTAAATAGCGCTCACTCGAAAATAGTACATTGGTTTATTGTTAATAATTTATTTTTAAATTAAATTTAAAATGAAAAATAATTGTTATTACCAATGTTAGGCAAGTACAAACTAATATACTATTAAATGATGAGAAAATGAACTTAGTGGACACCACAGTGTTTCTAGGTATAACACTAGATAGTAAATTACTAATCCTCATATTGTTAATCTTGCAGATAGACTCAGTTCTGCAGCATATGCAGTCAGAAAAATTAGGGAAATTTCTGTCGAAGATACGGCGCAACTAATTTATTTTAGTTATTTTCAAATAACGGCATTCTTTGATGGGGAAATGCCGCCGACATTATTACGATATTTGTGCTGTAGAAGCACAAATATTGTACGAGCAATACGTTCGATTTACAAAATGTCCTGCTTTGAATATCTGAGGGAAAAGTTTAAAGAAATAGAAATTCTGACTGTCGCTTTTCAATACATTTTGGAAAATGAGCTGTATGTTAGAAAAATGTAAGTATGTTCAATACGGAAAGCAATAATCACTAGTATGAACACTAGAAATAAACACAAACTACTCAAACTAGATATACAGAATACCTGGTGATCAGAGTAAGTAATGTTAATAAATATTTTAAAGGTCAATGTATACACCTATACAATAGAAAAACGTTCAAAATATGTATATTAATCAATTTAAAAAAGTAGTTAAAGAATGTTTGTGTGCTAAAGGTATAAGTAAGGTAGGGTCAATGGTTTTATTGACGATCGCACACCATGGGAATAGGATGGCCACCTGCAAGGCTACTTCTATGTACTCACTACTCTTGTTATGTAGTTTTAGTCATAACATTGTTATATACCTTTTTTATTCTAAAATAAAAATTAAAGATAGGCCCGTGCGAGTTTCTTACGCCGGTTCTTTTCGCCGGGCTAGTTCCCGAACCGGTGGTAGGCATTACGTATACCGACGTTTAGAAAGTGTATAATAATACCAACTATGAATAAAAAATTTTTGATTCTTGGACTCTTAATATTAATTTGGTATAAATGTTGAGGCATATTTTTTTATATATAACTTTAAGCATAATAATCATTACGCATAAGATAAAAAAAAGTTCTAACCTAACCCAAAACTACACAAACGTTATTTCACGCCGGGTTTTTGTGAGGTCGTGTTACCACTCTGAACTATGAAGACGTTTTGAATGTCTAGTTCTGAAAAGTTTTTAAAAAGTTCTAACCTAACCTAAAACTACACAAACATTATTTATGCCTAACAAGTAATGTTAAAAAACAAGTATGCCAAAGTATTATTATGACAAAGAAAATTATCCTTTTGACGAATGCCATTTTAAATTATGCAAAAAAGGGGACCCAGTTTTTTTAATATAGTTGGTAATTTAAAATTTTGTATTATTGTCAATAAAGATTCAAACTTTAAAGCTACAAACTATGATTACCTACATATTGTTTGCCCTTCAGCTAAAGACAAACTTACATAAAAGCAGAAACACTATCCTTATTAAGTCTCACAGGCACCACATCAGCGTAGGTCTCATCCAGGGACAGCAGAACATTGACAGAGGTCTGCCCGTTCTCAGTTAAAGCTAACAGGCGAGGTAAGTCTCGGTAACTGTCTGGTCCAGCAACTGAAAAGTTGGAATGGCAAATCAAAGTAGCGGCATTAATATGGTTAGGTGTGTAGGCCCTAAAATTGCCTTTTCTTTTTTATATTTTCAATGTAATTAAGTTGCTTTATCTAGTCAATGCATGAAATAGTACTTTTGTTTTACCTAAAAGAATTATAGAATAATTAAAATGGGCAAAGTGTGTTTCAAGTCTTACCAACATCCACAGCTTTTTCCTTCTCAATCAACTTTTCTTTTAATCTCTCGGCCATGCATCCTAATATACCTATTTTCACTGGCTTATCTTTGTTCTTTGACACTGCTCTTCTTCTCTTAAACCCTCTCAAATGATCTAATCTATGCCATATTTTCGTCTCAGCTCCCTCCCTGATAGAACAGGTCATAACAAGGAATATGTCAGCTTCCTCCTCAACATCTGTCTTTTCAAAACCTGCCTTTTTCAGTATAGACCAGACTATATCAGTGTCGTTTAAATTCATTTGGCAGCCGTACACATCGAAAAATACTTTTGGCTGTACAATATCTCTAATACAATCCTGAAGGTAAGGTATATGTGGTGCATGGGTAGTAATTTCTGATAACGCAACTGATTCACTAATAAAATATTTTAAGCCAGGTCCATTTTTAAGTTTCTCCTTCAATACAGTAACACTAGAATCTGTTGAGCACCGGCATTTAAACGGTGACTTTTGGAACAGTTTTAACATACACCTGGTAGAATTTATTATCATTTTGTGAGTTAATAGATTAATTTTAAATTAATAAAGTTGTGTTTATATAATACTTCCTTTATATCTTATTCTATCATAATTCTATCGTAATTGATTAGGTACGGATTAGGATTGATCATACAGAATCCGTCTTAAGTGCTGAGTCAGTCTCTTGATATTTATCGTCGCTTTCAATTGAATTTATTAATATTTTTATTACATACTATTTTATTTATAAATATAACCTGAAAATTTTTACCAGATTGAATTATTGACACAAGACAGTTTTTTTTTTTATTTATATATCATCAGCTTATAACCATTTGCCAGTGTCAAGTTAAAAAGGCGGGAAATAGAACTTTCGTTTAAATTTTCAACACCGTATTCACGAAGTATAGATATAAGGAGTCCGAACGTAATGTTGAACAAATGGTCTCAATTTAGGGGGCAGATTTTTTTTCCGGTAAAGCGCGCCACTTTTGAAGAAGTACTCGTTTAAATATACTTGGTGGAAAAGAAATAATAAATAAGTTTTTGTTAAACATATTATTTATTAAAATAGTATAAATTACAAATAAGTAAGTAAGTTTATAAGTATAAATTACATTTACGTGTAATAATCAGTAAGAATAGTAATAGTATCGGTACGTCCTGAATAGTTGCGCAGCTAGTGGCAGAAAAGAAAACTATGATCTGGGTTTATTATTGGGTACATAAATACTATGGAAAAGCCTATACCTTTCGGACTCCTTATATCTATACTTCGTGACCGTATTACTAAATCCTCAAATCCAAAGTGTATTCAAAGTTCAAATATATAGTCAGTGCAGTCAATAATTTAAGTCAGTCAATTCAGTAATGTGGTAGAAGCTTTACTGAAAGATCCTAGGAAGTTAGGGAGAGAACATAAAATAGCACGCTTTTTGTAGTTGTACCACTTGCCTACACTTATGCACATCAACGAATATCTAATGGTTAATATTCTACCAATATCACACATTAACCAAATTAAAGGCGCTTCTCCTGCGAGTGTTATTTTTCGAAACAATACACAAAACATCGAAACATTGGGGCGTGGCTATACACATTTGTGTATGAATATACAATGTTTTTGTCTTCCGTGACGGACGGAAAACATTCCCCGCGCGGGTAGAGAGGGGAAGGAATGTTTCATTTCTTAACAAATGTTACACCACTCACATGACCATTAAACATAGAAATTCGGAAGAAATTATTTATCAATCCCAAATCGGTCTTCTATTCGTAACTCCAGATATATACTAAAATTACAGGGGCAATAAATATGGCCTAACTCAAAATCTGGGGGTCTAAAAAGGCCACTTTAGATGTTTCATATTTTTTTCCATACAATAATCGTGAAATGGTAAAATGGCTACATTCATAAGAAACAATTTTGACAGTTTTCAATAGCAATGCGTAAAATGGCGCATATAATATGAGTTAAAAAATATATATAAAGAACCTAAAGTGGCCTTTTTAGACCCCCTGCGTTTACGCCTAGATTCTTCATCTGCAATAGCTAAAACTGGGAGTGCTTACGTCTTCCTCATCGGAACTCATGATCTTGTGTATACAAAATGTTTTATTTCAATCAAAAACATTTTCTATAGCTGGAGACTGCTTGAGTATGAAAACAAACGTTATTGTTTCATGTTTTTTATGTTTCGAAAAAACATGAACAGTAAACGCGTCTTAACACAAATTTTGGACGACATACAAAAAAACAACGTCTTTTCTTTTTCTTTACAACATTTTTTTAAATCATTAGGTGATTTAGCAAAAAACTATTACCAGTTAAAGGCAAGGAAAAGAATTTTCGTATAAGGCTGGGACTATATGCTCCGATATCCAGAACGCCAGTGAAAATTCAGAGCTCTGAAAATAGAACTCTGCGCATGATATTTGACACTCATGTGTTCGGTTTTCAACTCTATTGTATTAGCGCAGAGTTCTATTTTCAATGCTCAGAATTTTCTACGGCCATTCGGATTTCGGATCATATAGTCCCAGCCTAATTTTTCAATAGGTACAATTTTTCTAAATAATTCATTCCAAAGTCTAGTCATAGTCTAAATAAATCATCAGTGCAGACTTTCAGTAGTGGTACTTATCATCTATGCAGTCGATTCAGTAAAGCGGTATACAAGGAGAAAACACAAAACAGCACATTTTTTAAATTGTATTCTACCAATATTACACATTAGGAATTAACATTAACAATTAGGATTTTCAATGACAAAACTGAAGACAAAAATTAAAAAAGTATTATAAAGATGGCCGACGGATTTATTGTCAAATTGCAATTTGCTATATTCATTTAAACTTTATCACAAATAAAGCTGATTACATTTTTAAGATCGTTTATAACAAAACAATAAAATGGGTGACCGCCATCGGGATTACAAAGGTATTCGAATGTTCAAAAAATGTCCTCCCCTTCAGAAGTTATTGCGACTAGTCGCTTCAACAATCACTTGAATGTATTTTACTAGTTTTATATGCGTTATTTATCTTTGCCAGTGTTTTCGCATTGGCAGGGTCATCTCGACCGTCGAGTGATGATTCTAGGAGGTCGAAAGAGAGACGGCGGCACTCGAGGTCCAGATCGAGATCCCCGCGAAGGAGATCTCCGCACGGGCCGCGGGACTCCGACAGGCCGAAGCATCGCGACAGGTCGTCGGAATATAGCGGTAATTAGTTTGACTAGTTCTGTCAATCGGATAGTAAAAAACTCCGTTGTTCAATAGCTAGTTGCAAGCTACATATTGTACCATACTAGAATATTATAGTCCTTTATAAATTTCAAGTTATATATATAATAGTTTGAGATGGCATTGTTTATATAATATTTTAGATAAGAGAAAAAGTTCCAGAGATTGGGAAGAATCAGATGAGGAAGTTCCTGCACCGCCACCCCCACCAAGAATCACCAAAATCTCGATTGGTTTCTCAAAACCCAAAGCGCCAATCAAGATGACTCTCTCAGGGAATGCTCTAAACAAAGCACCCATAAAACCAACTGTAGCATCGGTGTTCAATGCTGATGAAGACGACGATGAGCAGGAGGAGATGCCTGCGGAGGCTAGGATGAGAATGAGAAATATAGGAAGGTGAGTGAAATAATATCGATTGAGAAGACACGAAAATCTACCTCATTACATGAAACAGGGTTAAGACAATATTATTAATTAATGCCCCGAATCGGGCAGATTGCAAGAAAATAATGAACAGCTTAAAAAAATATATGTAACTAAATTTGTTTTTTTTTTCAGAGAGACGCCAACATCAGCAGGCCCTAATTCCTTTGGAAAAACAAAACAAGGATTTTGTGATGCAAAGAAAGTGTTTGAGAAAAATTTGAAAGAGGCATTAGATTCAGCAGAAAACCCTATTGGGAAACTACCACAGACCATCTATAAAATATCTAAAGGAACTTGATAATATAGTTGGAAAAATGTAGTAATAATGAACTAGTAGACATTAATGTATTATTATAAACTCTTTGCACTTATTTTACAGTAAAAAAAACTTGATGAAATGGTTTGTGATGTGTACAGATGGTCTATAAAATCAATGTTACCATTTTTCGAATAAATCTGTTTTGGCTTTGCCAAATCCTTAAGATATTCAGTATTCAATTGATTATAATAATATAATCCTTATCTGCCCAAGAAAGAATATAAATAATTCTAAGCATTACAGCTTTTTCAATTTTAAAAGTAGTCATTCATATATTCAGTTAGAGGTTTACATTTTAAAACAATCGTATGTATTTCATTAATAATGAAAAAATTGAGAATAATATGCAGATTATGCCTTGTTACTATATTGTTTACTTGCCTTTATATTTTTGGTTTTTAGGTCAAACTGGACCAAAACAAGCTATGTAACTTTTAATTGAAAAAATATTTGGTGTGTATAGTTATAAACTTTATATTATGTTTAGGGCCTGTTTTACAATCTTCTAACAAGTGTTGCATAGCTTATTCGAAAGTTTTGTTGCTGCTAACTTTATATCAAGCGACAGAGACAAGACATGCAAATAATCTATCTGACACTTATCAGTAGATTGTGAAACAGACCCTTATTGTATTTATAATTTCCATAATAGTATGGTAGTGGGTGTCTTATGTACTCAGAAAAGATGGGTTGTTAAAAGAGAGCTGCAAAAGAATTTAACTAAAAATAATTGGTAATATTCTAAGTGTAACTAATTCATGGAATTGTCTTTTAATTATAGCTCTAGGAAGATTTAGCCAGTCATTTACTATTCAACATTTGCATGTATCCTACCAACATTATAAATGTGAAAGTTTGCGAGGATGGATGGATGTTTGTTAACTCTTTCACGCAAAAACTACTGAACGGATTTCCATGAAATTTGGTATGGTGGTAGTTTAGGCTCTGGATTAGAACATAGGCTACTTTTTATCCTGAAAAAGTACAATGTTCCCGAGGTATACTATATTTACGCGGGCGGAGCCGCGGGCAACAGCTAGTCCTTACAGATTTTATGAATGTTTGTATGTATGGATGTTTGTTGCTCTTTTACACAATAACTACTGAACATACGTATGTAATGTAATTTGGTATGTAGTAGATTAGACTGGATTAACACATACGCTACTTTTTATCACAGCAAAATGCACCGTTCTCGCGGATTTCTTTTGGCTCGTGCGAAATCACGGGCAACATCTAGTTTTTCATAATCATAATCCTACTAATATTATAAATGTGAAAGTTTGTAAGGATGTATGGATGTTTGTTACTCTTTCACGCAAAAACTATAGAACGGATTTTGATGAAATTTGGTATGGTAGTAGTATATGCTCTGGATTAAAACAGGTTACTTTTTATCCCGGATAAGTACGGTATTCCCGTGGGATACCCGATTGTATATTTACGCGGGCAACAGCTAGTATTCAATAAGTACAAAGGTTGTTTCTGACTTTTCTAATAGAATAGATAAAGTTAAGAACTTTAGCTACACAGTTTTCAACTTAACCTTTATCAGTTCATAACTTCTGTTACACACATGGTGTTACTGCCTCTAACAGAATGACAATGGGAATGCAGCAGTGCTTGAGAGCATTTTGATCTAAGCTAGGGTTGCGAACCCCAAATGAAAAAAAACTAGGATTTGAAGCTAGATTATTCAGGACAATTCAGTTTAACTGTTGCAACTCTATTACTGCGTTCTGATTTTAATATGTAGTGAAAATATGTTTAATTAAATACATGTAATGCTATTATTTATTTGAATAAAATTAAATTAGAAAGAAAAATTGTAAGTGGCGCGCAAATTTTAAAATAGGCGACCGCTATATCAGGGCTCTTTAAAAACCCAGGATGCTGCTTAAAAACTATCCAGGACACTGCCAAAATTAGGACATGTCCTGGGAAAACAGGATGGTTGGCAACGCTAATCTAAGCGGCATTTGAGTATCGGTCAGTTCGCTCGTAAGTCAATAGCAATGTACCTAATGAACATAGTCTCGGTTTAAGCAATTGTAATCAATAGCAATAAACATTCTTGTGAAAGAATTTCTCTAATGAGTCTCTAAATGAGGCGCGTTCCTTTTGGCTTCGCCGTAGTCGGGTAAAAAGGGATGCGGTAATGTATAAAAATTTATATCTAAGTTAAACGAAAATTCTCTATAACTTTTATTTTTTTTAAGACTGAATGGACCCCCGAACCAATTCCTGGATCCGCGTCTGGTTAATTATCACTTACCAGTGACCGGCTACCGCGATATGCGCGAGACAAGAAATTACTGAAGCATGACACTCCTAATTCCTCCTCCTTGCCGTCATATAGCGGGTGAATGAACATTCTCTATGTAAACAAAATGGCACGGCTTCCAAGACCACTCAGTCAAGAAAATACTACACAGAAAACATTCATTCGGCTCTGTATTACGGCGGCTATGCTATGCAACACTGTCCAAGGACACCAGAGCACAAGTCTTAATCAGTCCTTTGATCTATAACTATTAAATATCAAATGTGCTATGTGAGCATATGTTGTCGACTTATTTGAAAGAAATAGAATATTATTTAACCCATGAGATCAAACTATTTCTTCTTCCTAAGTGACCATTATTATTATTAATTAGTGTGAATCCTGGGTCATAGACAATATAATCAAGGCTGCATCTACCACATTAGGCTACTCTGGATTAGTAGTAACTAGTAGCAGACTAATAATTATTCAAGTGATTAGTAGACAAAGGAAACACAAGACTAGTAATTTTAAACTTATTTTATTAAAATTTACTTTCTCTGTACATTCTGTGGCCTAGTGTTGTCCCTGGCATATGTACTCTTCGGTGGCGTACGGATGCGTCTGTCCTTCTTAGACCTATTGCGCACGACCTTGCTGTGGATTGCGCATGACACGCAGTAGTGCAACTTCGCATAGAGCTTGGGAAGCTGGAATGCTGAAACAAAGGAATAATAATAATAACTCCCCAACACCGATTTCGGTGACGGTGGCCGGTTACATTGAAACCAGGCCAGTTAAGCAGGAGTAATTTTATAGTGCCCAAGTGTGTGTGCAGTATACAAGAGCACTCTCTCTTCCTTTACTCTCATAACCCAGTGGGACGGATAACTGACACGACTGGCGAGATATCAAGCGCAGGTCCCACTTTTTACATGCCTGAATGATCATCTTTCTTGTCAGACAATCAGGTGATCAGCATGCATTGTCCTAACCAAACTTGGAAACATTTTTTGTTGTTCCAATGCGGGAATCGAACCCACGACCTCTGAGACGAGAGCCAAGCTCTAACCACTAGACCACAGAAGCTGTAAAGGAATGTAAATGAGTCATTACTCATTTACAATGTAATGTAAAATGTAATGGTTTGAAAAACAAGTTGTAAAACAGACAGGATAAATTATGTGTAGTCTTTTGTAAAGTAACTTCATTTTAATAAAATTATAAATAAACGAGATATCATTATGTGAAAAGTGGGAGGTTCAGGACTTGAGTAGCCAAAGGTGAAAAATCTACAAATGAACTGACCAGGTATATTTCTACCTTTTGTATTTATACCTGACTAATAATTCATCAAAACTGTTGTTGAAGAGGTAACTTAAAGGACCGCTGAATTCCAGTGTAGAGTGAATTAATTATATATATATATATATATATATATATATATATATATATATATATATATATATATAAATTCACTCTACACTGGAATTCAGCGGTCCTTTAAGTTACCTCTTCAACAACAGTTTTGATTTATATATATATATATATATATATATTATCATGAATAACACAAATGCTGGAGTATAAGTGAAAGGTTATACATATAGTGTGTTATAGTTGTATCCAAGTGCTTATAGTGAATTTTGATTATTTCTGCACTGTCATCATTAACCATGTAGTAGTTTAAACAGTCAAACAAACACATTGCATTCATTTTCATGCACACCATACATATAAAAGTTAACCTAAATATATAGTCTTAAACGAAGCTCAGTCTATTAGGTACTAAAAGTGTAAGTGAATATAGATTGTCCCAAATTTTTAATACAAAAATGTTTTTGTATAACTTACAAGCATACACGGAGGCTTCGTTGATGTCTCTCACGGCAGCCGCTTCGACAATGTTTCGGATCACAAACTTTTTGATAGCCTTGTCCTTAGGTACACAACGAGCGCAGTTCGTGCATCTCACAGCCTTTACGTGGCCACGGCCGTGCTTGGCTCGTCCTCCGTTACGGCGTTTGCGAGTCTGAAAAAATTATCAATTGTAAAGCCACATGTATGCAGCCACGGGTGAACCATGCTTGTGTCGCACTTTCGAATATTTGCATCACAGCAATTATACTATACACGGAATATATATTCTTCTATATTTTACAAAGAAAAATTTGTTTTCTTAGAAATTATCCAATATTTTTCATTATATTCTACTAACCATTTTTCTAACCTCCGATACGGTTTACGAAGAAACACGGAAAAGAATTTCTGTCCATAGACATTTGCGAATGAACGTAGAGTTACATCCGTTTGTCACTTTTTTTGTTTTAATAAGATATGATAAAGACTGAACAATTGTAAAGCCTTATAGCAAATATTTTTCTGCAAACTAATAATATATTTTACCATAAATATTCAACTAAACATAATATGAATCTTAATATTAATTTTATAACATTATTAGTAAGATTAATGTGTAGAGTTACGAATTACGAGAGGCATGTTGCCTAAAAAAAAATTTTTCGTCTATTCGATGTTAGACAACATGTTATTAAACAATCTAGAACCCATTTTCGTCATATAAAATATTGAAGATATACAAACCATTTTAATTTACAATATCAAAGAGAGGGATATATCGGCCTGTGGCGTCACGAGTTGCACCCGCCATACATTTGTCATTACAAAATGTATGGCGGTAGCAACTCGTGATGTAACAAATCGTTTTACGAGAAAGAGGTGGGTAATATTTTAATTTGCTTATAATTTTTAATCGCGTCAATCTAAATACCTATTTCTTTAAGATTTATGTATCTTTTATCAACAATTTTAAAATTTAATTTACAAAAATGTGTATTCCACACTAGGCAAAATGCCTATTGTGCCAGTTATTTTAGATTTTACATATTATTTTAAATTTTCGTCATTTAAATAGATATAATATTGTTACAGAATTGTGGTCCGATATTCGGGGTAAAATGCCAGTTTCCTCTGAGGGAGTTTATTCGCTACGAATTTCCACACCAACACAGGTCTGGTCTTCCAACAATTCAGCAGAGAGTAATCGCACTATTTACTTTATCGCTCAAAATTAACTCGAAGAACGTTCGTAGTTAACTGAACTGATGGTGGTCGGCGGCGGCCTCTTTAAATGCTGACGACACAAGTACTAGAAAGTTCGTGGTGTAGAACTTTCTACATCTTTCCCTAGAACTTTCGAGTTGGGTTGAGAATGGGACAGTGTAGGTTTGAGAACGTTCTAGTACTTTCCATACTGGAAGCTTCGAGAACATTCTACAATTTGTAATTGTAAACACCGTAACATACTAGAATGTTCTATACATCGAAGAGCCATCGACCGATATCTAAAATGGTTTACGGATATTTATTTTTTATTGTATAGTTTTTTTTTTTTATTATTATAAAAACGTCATTATTATTTTCATTCGTTCATTCATCTGTCATAGACACAACAAAACATATTTTTTATCTATAGTTAAAAATATATCCATCGTCAATTAGTTGTGTTTAACATTTTGTTGCAAAATATTGTATTAATTGTGTAAAATTATTTAGTTTTGGTTTAGCTTGGTTTCGTAGCAAAGTTCTAGCTAATGTCGATAAAGTCAGCTTGGTTTTCTGGATGGTGATCGTCCATGTGATAGTTCATAATTTTGGCCATTAGCTCACTGCATAGTGCTTTATAATTTTATTGGAGTGCAATGTGGCGCAGGTAGTGAATCGTGAACCGCGTGTGAAATGTCACAACATGGTTGCCCGGAAAGACTGTCGAATAGATCGAAAGCCTTCCAAGAGGATGGGCCGAGCCAGCCGACGATGGAGCTGATGGTGGAAACCCTCACGGGCACCGCGTTCGAGATGACCGTATCGCCATCCGACACCATATTCGCCATAAAGTCCAAAATATTCAGGGTGGAAGGTACGTGGTGTAGCTACATGTTACACAATCATATATTTTGCTTACACTATGCGTCATCAACAACAAAGGACCTTTTGACTCTATAACTACGCAGATTATGAGCTTTTTTTATGAATTATACGATCTCTTGCCAGGCGCGACTACTTATTATCATTTCACGCGTAAGGAATGTGCAAGATACTGAATGTTGTAGATAAGTGGCTATACACTTTACATCATTCATGTGTATAATGTTTCCATGCATTGAGCCACGAATGCGTGTAGTGGTAAATAAGCTTGCAACAAACAACTAAAACAAGAATATTTTGAGTTTAATGCAATGATACATCATCATCAAAATTAATTAAAATCTTCATAGTTTTTATTACCTATGTTATGTTGTGATATCACTGCATGATAAAGTTACACTATACTAACATGTTTCACCTTGAATTTCCACTGAGTAGGAGTGTATCTTGATCTAGAATCAAGAGTGCTACTTTTAGTACAGGAATAAAAATATTCATTTCAATAATTTCCAGAAGAAATATATATATGAAGTCACCCATATGAAGTCCAAGATGTTTAAATTTTTTAAGTGTTTGTTGTTGTTGTTTTTTTGCTAAAGAACTAGGATTGCAAGATCTCTAATGGCTTCAAGAATAACCTTTTCAGTTTTATTATAAATAATTGAGCAGTCTATAGTGAAGAGGTAAGTGTATGAGATAATAAAAAGATTTACTTCCAAAAGCAACAACAGAGAAAAAAGTATTACCTTACATTTTAGAATAAATGTTCTAATAGTATAGTTTATTAATAATTGCTACCTAGGACATATAATTAGAAGTAATGACCCTCAGTTTAGCCATACAGCTAGGCAATGCTGCCAGCCTTTTAGGTTCCTGCAGCCTCCAACTTAGATTCAGTTTTTTACCTGTAAGCACTTTTTTATTTTTCATACATATATATATATATATATAAATATATATAATTTTAATTCATTCATTAATACTTAATATCCTAGTAATAAGTGCTAAATATATTTACATTTATTAGAAGTAAACTGCTTTACATTGGCATAAATATCAATTATGCCAATAAAACAGTTTTTTGTTATGAGAACAAAGACTTATTTGTAGGTTTTGCTCTGAACCTCAATTCTCGTATTTAAAGTAGACTTTCATTTTACTTTGATTGTGAAAATTTCACTTTGAGTGAAAGACTTGTTATCATAAACTGATTTTGTGGAGTTTGGACCAATCAGGAGGCGTTAGATGCTGCTTTAATGTTTACGAGAATACTGGTTTGGCAGTTTTAGAGTGTTGGGACTTGATTGTAATTGTATTATTGCAGGTTTTATTTAGCAGAATTGACCATGTGATCTCTTGCCACTCATATTAATTTCTAGGAAGTGTCATAAAATTTATCCTGGAAAACTAAATTGATATGGTTATTAATTATGGTCTATAAAAATATTTACCATTTACAATGAAATAAATAAATGAAACTGGAATTTTAATGTTATATTGAAAAATTTGATTGATAGCTTTTACTAATTAATATTAAATTTTACCTTGGAATTAAGCCAGTGGTTAGAAAATATTATGTTAAAACGAAGTTATGTTACAATGTGATGACTTGTTATTTATGACATTAATAAACTCTGTTCTGATTCAATGTAATCTAAATGTAAACAAAGCTCAATAGGGGTGGCTATAATGCTTCCAATTTAAATGTCTGTGCAATAAAATAAATACAATGATACATTAATTTGGTTGAATTTTTTTTTTTGTTTACTTTAATTTGGAAAGAATTATAGTAAACAATTCATGTTAAAGTCTCATGTGTAAGATTAATTTATTAAACTTCCGCTAAATGGATAAGTTTACAAATAGTTCATGGCTTTGAGTTTAATCTCAAGGCGAGAGATCCTGGTGGCATTACATAATATAATATTTTGGTGTATTATTTCATTAACATGTTAAACATTATTTTGGGAAAAAACCCACTAGAAAAACCCTTAAAGTATATTACCATATCCTTACATTGGCATTTTCACATCAAAATCTGTACATAATATGAAACATTGATCCTCCTCTCCCTTCCTAGCACAACAGCGCGTAGACGCGACCTGATGCGAGAATCGTCGCACCCTGTGGACAAAGCTATCTCGCGTCAAACTATCGTGCTAGCTTATAGCTGTAGTTAGTAAATGCCCAGAGTTATCCAATATTCTGAGCAATTTATTTATTCCTTAACCAAATTACTTTGTTGGATTTGACCTTGTTAATTATATGATCACAATTAACCCTAATATAGTCTCAGTGCATTAGCCCATATATTACCATAATATTTATTGAGGTGCTGGCACATATCCAAAATCTAAGTTAGTAACACTCGTTTGATTTCGTATTGTACTTATTTATATACCTGTATCATGTTTTATGTGTGTAGTATGTCCATTTTGAACTAGTCACATTTTTAAGCTAATATAATTGGGCGAAATGAGACGGATTATTTAGTTTTTCATAAAGGGTCTGTTTCACAGTCTAGTATCTACTGATAAGTGTCAGATAGCTTATCTGCATGTTTTGTCTCTGTCACTCGATATAAAGGAAGCAGCAACGAAACCTCAGAATAAGCTATCCAACACTTATTAGAAGACTGTGATACTTGATATATATTTGTTTTGTTCTCAAAACGGGAGTAGGAAAACATTATGAAGTAACCTGGATGTCTGGGAAAAGACCATGTAGTTCTCAGTGGGCTAGTGTGGTGTACTGCAGCCTCATCCTCCTCATGTTCACGATACAGAGAATCAGTAGTTGTTGTTATTAGGTTTTGTGCATCTGGTTTAAGTCTTTTTTAATGTAGAGAGTGAATATTTCAAGCAGCCATGAATTAGGCCAAAACCGAATCTATATTATGGAATAGCGAAAAATGCTGAATGGAGTCGAATGGAAAAAGCATTCCTTATGTTTTGCATTGTAGTTACTTTCTAGAATTTGTTCCTTATTAATAACACTATCGAATGTTGTAAATAATACAGGTGTGTATTTTTTTCTAAAATCTGTCGGTTCGATTCTTGGCCAGGGACATTGATGTATCAAATATCTAATGATGCAGTTTCAGTTTTTATCAAAATCGGACTTTCAACTCCTTTCAGCGTTTTTGCTATTATTTAAATTTACGGATTTCAAATACAATGCCCACTTGAAAAATCCAAATCAAAATCAAAAAGTAAAATTTATTTCCCTATTGGTTATTAAATAACAATCACAGAATTGCAAATGAAATTTGTTATTCCACCCCGTATTAATAAAAAAATGAGATTATAGCTTTACAAGATGGCGGCAGTATCCTTGGCCTCGGGCCAGCCTTGTTAATTGTTTGGTCATTGACATTCATATAATTTGAAGATTCTATTACATATAAGTTATTTCTGTAGCGGGCTAAGACCTCTTGATATTGTATGTCCTTCTTACGCTTGAGTGGTGATGATAATAATACAGCAACAATTCTTATATTCTCCTTTATTGGTCCTTAACACAGATACGTATTACAAATGAGATATGTCTAACACAAATACGTCTACAGTCTACACTGAGTGTAGCTGTTTATTTATCTAAAATAAACCTAAGTAAATAGGCTTTACTCGTGACATCTGTCAATATGACATTTACAATTATATGTCTTAAAAACTACTGTTGTCATTATGCAACAATTTCATGTTAGTTTCTAGATATGGTTGGTTGTTGCAAGAGACGCATACTTTATTTTCCTAATATCCATGTCAAAATGTCAAGCTGTAGTTTTCCAACATTGAACAATTGACATTAACATAATATGCGTAACATTAACAAGTAAATAATGGTCATTGCATTAGTCATTCCCTGCACTGTACGCCATTAGCTTTTCACTGAACATCAGCTCCATCACCTCCTATTACATTTAATCTTATTTACAAAGAAGTAAATATGTATTTGTATGATTTTCATACAATTCTCTGAGTAACGTTAAGAATATGCTGTTGTTAAATGTTTGTGCTTATCCTACTGATTGGGGTAAATGAAGAAGAGACCGAAAATATCGGAATTACGGACATCGTTTTAAAAATTTTGAACAGTATTAACACGAACTCGATAAAGTTCAGCGATTGGGATAAGTGGGAAATAAGTCAAGTGCAAAGGATTAGGAAAAAGGACAAAACAAAACCCAGACCAATAAAAGTTGCACTCACCCTTGGCTGGAAGAAAATGGAACTCCTCAAAAACAAAAGCAAGCTCCCAAAGAACATAGCCATAACTGAGGATTCCCCAAAAGAGGTCCT
The DNA here is from genome assembly GCA_037179445.1 of Phengaris alcon alcon. Taxonomy (NCBI): domain Eukaryota; kingdom Metazoa; phylum Arthropoda; class Insecta; order Lepidoptera; family Lycaenidae; genus Phengaris; species Phengaris alcon. The sequence continues at coordinate 11,661,602 of JAYRCH010000021.1, read as the reverse complement.
CGAAAACAGGAAGGCTCTAATGCCAAAAATGTTGCAAGCCAGAGAAGCCGGCAAGAATGCTATTATTAAAAACGATAAACTCATTGTAAAGGAGTTACATCTAGAGGGAAAAAACAAGGACAAAAGAAAGCGGGTCCCATCCGTTCACCCAAGACACCCCCAAACAATTTCGGGAAAATCCCAGATAAGCCAGGCATTTCCTGTAATACCACTCAGCCCAACAAGCTACCGGGAAACATTAACTAAAGTAAACAGAACAAATAAGCAAAACCAAAACAACACAATATCCCTCAACCCGGCTGGTCCCTGTGGGAACAGAAGTATTCCAGTCCTGATTCAGGACACCTGAAAGCTTGATAGAGCTCGAATTGACACTAAAGAACATAAAATATGATAATCTTGGACTAAGCGAAATGCGCAGACAAGGCGAAAAAATTGAGGAACATCCAGAGTACATTCTTTACCAAAATAGAAAACTAGCGGGCCAGAGAGGAGTGGGATTCCTTATAAAAAAGTATCTAAAAAAACTATACTGGAAATAAAAGGAATATCAGACAGGCTAGCTATCCTCAAAATTTACTTACCGGGCTACAAAAAACCATGGATAATAATACAAATTTACGCTCCAACGGAGCAGTCTGAAATGTCAATGCTGGATCAATGAGGAAAATGAGGAAATGTCAGAAGCAGCTAAATCAAACTCAGAAAACCATATTATTCTAATGGAAGATTTTAATGCTCAAGTTGGAACTAGGAAAAGAAATGAATATGTTTTAGGTAAATTTGGGCACGGAAAAAGAAGCCAAAGACGAAAAGCTCATCGAATTTCTCATAGAGCATAACCTCACATTAACAAATTCACTTTTCATAAAAATAAAAAATAATAATAAATAGACATGGGTCTCCCCAGGCGGACTAGTTAAAAATGAGATCGACTATGTAATTAGCAACTATCCTAATGCATTTACAGATACTGCAATTATATCAAGACAACTTTGATACTAACCACCAACCAAACCCCGTCGCTACTTTACCCTCGGCTACAACCTTGATCGACAGACATCGCCATACAACATAATACAAGGCACATACTTTAACAAAGAATCAAACAATGTTAGAAGCAACAAATCTCTGGAAGTTACACAAAAATATGACAATTAAAAACCAACTACAAAAACATCTAAACAATAATAAAGTATAATAAGAAAAAGAAACATGGGCAGACCCAACAAACATTAGATCTTATATGTGAAAGAAAAGAGCTGATCAAAAAACAGAACATAAAACGTAAAGCTTAATTGAGCAAAAAGATAAGAAGTAGCATCAGAAACGATCGAAAGGATAATATACTACAAACATTAGAATTCCACATACAGAAAACAATACTATCACACAAAGAAAAAACATACAAAAACTAGCAACAAACTTCTACCGCCAACTCTATGCTAACTTTAACGATGCAACATTTGGCCAGAACATTATGCCTCTGGAGGTCAATGAGGAAGCTAGTTCAGAGCCGGTTCCTCCAATTCTAGCAAGCTAGTCGACAGAGCGATCAAAAGAGAAAAAGCTCCGGACCCCGACAAAATTACTAACGAGATGTTACTGGGCATAATGGAAGAATTATTGCCAATCTGAACCCCAATCTTCAACGAGATCCTGTTTAGTGGTAAAATCCCAAAACAGTGGACAAAATCTAACATTATCTTGATACATAAAAAAGGTGACAGGGAGGCGATTGAAAACTACAGACCCATAAGCCTGATGTCAAATATCTACAAAATATTCGAAAAAATAATTCTCGACTATACTCTACTATCGACCACATACACACAGTCAAACAATTAATTGAAAAATACACTGAATTAATAAAACATACGTTGCGTTTATCGACGACGCTAAAGCTATTCGACAGTATAAATCATGACTACATCTGGAAAACCTTGGAACAACAAGGAATACCACCTACGTACATTCGCAGTATAAAAACATCTACTCAAACAGCAAGGCCAGAATACAACCAGAGTCTCTTGGCGAAGAATTTACAATAGAAAGGTGAGTTCGCCACGGCGACTCGCTATCGCCAAAATTATTCTCAGCTAGCCTAGAAAGTATATTGTGTAAATTTAACTGGGAGAATTATGGACTAAACACAAATGCGAAAAAAATTAACCACCTTCGTTTCGCCGATGACTTGATCCTGCTAGATAAAACCCCTGAAAACATGAGAAATGTGATAGAGAACTTAAACATAGAAAGTGAAAAAATTGGTTTGAAAATAATAGGTCTTTACCTATGAAATTGCCGTTCTGCAGTATTGGCCATTTGAAATCAAAATAATTTTTGTTTGGCTAAGAATTCTAATTTCAAATTAATTTTATTTTAAAAACATGGAATTATTTTTCCAAAAGTAGTCATTTGTTTATTGTTTAGTGTTACATTTTCATCGCATTTCAATCTTTTTCGTCATCATGGATACGTTAAAAATTCGAGTAATTATGGAATATGAGTACCGTCGAGGCAGCAACGCGGCACAAGCGGCACGCAACATCAAAGACGTTTACGGAGCTAACACTACAAACCAACGCACCACCTGTTATTGGTTTGCTCGCTTCCGTTCTGGAAATTTCGACCTGAAAAATGAACCTCGCGATCGTCCGAAGACTGGTCGACAATGACGAATTAAAGGCGATTGTGGAAGCTGATGATACACAATCTAAGGCTGAATTAGCAGCAGCTTTCGACGTTAGCGTCAAAACAATATTGGTACATTTGCGTCAAATTGGCAAGGTAAAAAATCTTGACAAATGGGTGCCCCGCGAACTCAATGATCGCCAGCGCGAAGTACGCGTCGAGACGTGCCTTGCACTGCTCAACAGACACACAAATGAAGGAATTTTGAACCGCATTGTTACCTGCATTGAAAAATGGATTCTGTTTGATAACCGCTCAGCAAGTTGGTTGGATCCTGGATCAGCACACCTAAACAATGCCCCAAACGAAAACTTACCCCTGGGAAAGTGATGGTCACTGTTTGGTGGTGTAGCGCCGGTGTGATTCTTTACAGCTTCTTACCAAACGGGGTAAGCATTACTGCAGATGTGTACTGTGAAGAACTGAACACAATGATGGAGAAGCTGGCACATCTCCAACCAGCATTGGTCAATCCCTCGTCTCCGCTGCTCCGGCACGACAACGCGCGACCTCATACTGCACAGCAGACGGTCTCCAGGTTGCAAGAACTGGGATTGGAAGCTCTCCGTCATCCGCCCTACTCACCAGACCTTGCGCCTACAGACTACTACTTTTTCCAGAATTTGGATAACTTCTTGGCGGGAAATCTTGGCGGGAAAAAAAAATTCAATACCCGAGAGGCAGTACAAAATGCCTTTGAAAAATTTGTTGCCTCCCGTCCAGCTGATTTCTTTAAGAAGGGCATCAATAAACTGCCACTGCGTTGGCAAAGATGCATTGATTGCATGGGTGATTACTTCGATTAATACAAATAAAAAATACATGAAAAAAATTCGTTAAATTTTTTTCATACAAAACGGCAATTTCATAGGTAAAGACCTAATAAACAAAAGCAAAACTAAACTAATGACTAACACCACAGAAGTTGAGATAAAATGAAATTACGAATGCCTGTGCTACGTTGAGGACTATATATACCTGGGTCAAGTTATCTCATTTAAAGATCAAATGACAGAAGAGTTAAACCTGTTGCAGTTAGCTGGAAAAAGAACATAGAAATTATGAAATCAAAAAGCTTAGGAATGTCAATAAAAAGAAAGACTTTAAACACTTGCATACCTAATATACTTAACATATGGCTGTGAGACATGGAGAGAAGCATAACCGGTACTAAAAGACAAGATACAATAAGAAACTGTGAGCTTGGGAGTAAGATAACTGATGTTCTATCCAAAATAGATCAACAAAAATGGCGTTGGACAGGCCACATGGTCCGAGAAAGCAAAGAAAAGTGGAGTAAGCTAGTCAGAGTGGTACCCCAGAGATAGTAAACGAAAACGGGGACGTCAACCTATGAGATGGGAAGACGAAATAAAACTAACTATAGGCCCAACTTCGAGGAGGATCACTAGAGATCGACGGCACTGGAAAGAGTTAGAGTAGGCCTATGCCTTAAGGCATGCCGACATTCAGAGACATTTTATAAACCTATATTATAAGCGATACAAGACAAGTAGAACATAGAGAAAAATCAACCACATACTGTAAACTCATTCCACCTTAATAATAAAAAGATTTACACAGTGGATAACTTAACGTTGCTGTCTTTGTCTGTTATGTAACTTTTCCAACGCATCAAACAAAGACAGCAAGTTTCAGTTGTGTAAATCTTTTTATTAGTAAGGAGGTATGTGTGTTGTGTCTTATGAACTGTAGTGTTACAAAAGTGTTTTTAAATTTTTTTGCTAATATTTTGCCTTTATTGCTAATATCAGATACATACTTTATGTATCTGATATTAGCAATAAAGGGCTTATTATAATTATAAAGATATTGTGGCTATGTTTTTAACCGACTTCCAAAAAAGGAGGCGGTTATGCATTCGGCTGTATATATATATATATATATATATCGGATCGCCGAGAGGTATATGTGACTGATCCGACCTCGGTGGTGTATGGTCGTCCTCCATGTGTGTGTGGGCGTATGTTTATGCGTTGAAATAATACACTGTATCAGCTCCGTATACTTTTAATCGTTCAGCAACTCGTAACAACAAAACTATACGTGATTAAACAGATATCGCTAGATTTGGAGCCGATGGGTTTGGGAGCATACACCGTTCCACCTGACATTCGAAATCTAACAGCCAGTTGGCAGACAAGTGACAACAGCTATCAAATTTCAAAAGTCAGTTAGACAGCGTCACTCAAAACCCCATCCGGTGTTCACCGCTCCGACAGATAACAACATTATAAAACTATCAAATCAGATTATAAACGATTACAATTAAATATATCGTGTTCCCACACGAATAAATCGCGCACGCCTTTACGGCCGTCCTGCATTTCACACGTCCTCGTGTGTATTATTGCCCAGGTCTGAAAATAATGAAAAAGACACACTTTACGCTTTTATACACTCGGCCACACTGACATAATGGACAACTGTTACTCAAGCAATACGAGGGCTGCACTAAAATTATCGGGAATGGAATATTTCCACTGTTCCTGTCATATTAAAATCTTTTTAATATAAAACTCCTTGGTTTTAAAAATCGAATACCGTTTATTTATTTAAAAAAAGATTCTCGGTCTTGTCACAAGGTCTTGTCAAACTTGTTTAGTCGTTGAGAAAATGGAATTGACTCGAGAAAATTCTAGAGCGATCATTTATTATGACTTTCGAAGTGGTTTAACACAAAAACAGTGTGTTGACCGGATGATTTCTGCATTTGGTGATGAAGCCCCATCCAAAACCACAATTTATCGCTGGTTTGCTGAATTTCAACGTGGACGTGTCAAGCTCAGTGATGATCCCCGTCAAGGTCGTCCAAAAACTGCAGTCACCCAAGAAAACGTTGATGCTGTGCGTAAGCTGATTGAGGAAGATCGACATGTGACATACCGCGAAATTCAGGCAACTTTAGACATTGGCATGAGTCAAATACAAATAATCTTGCATGAACAATTAGGTGTAAAAAAGTTGTTTTCCCGATGGATACCGCATTTGCTCTGTGAAGAGCAAAAAGCGGCTCGCGTTACTTGGTGCGTCAGAACTCTCGAAAGATTCCACGCAGGATCCTCAAATGCTGTATACAACATCGTATCAGGTGAAAAATTCTGGATATACGCGTACGAACCCGAAACAAAAAACCAGTCACGAGTTTGGGTGTTCGAAAATGAGTTAAAGCCAACAAAAATTGTTCGTTCACGGAGTGTTGCAAAAAAAATGGTGGCCACGTTTGTCTCCAAAACCGGCCATGTTGCGACTATTCCTCTTGAGGGACGAAGAACGGTTAATGCAGAATGGTATGCTAACATTTGTTTGCCACAGGTCGTTTCTGAACTCCGTAAAGAGAACTGCAACCGTCGCATCATCCTCCATCACGACAATGCGAGTTCTCACACCGCGCACAGAACAAAAGAGTTTTTAGAGCAAGAAATCATAGAATTATTAGACCATCCGCCGTACAGCCCCGACCTAAGCCCTAATGATCTCTATACTTTCCCTAAAATAAAGAATAAATTGCGTGGTCAATGATTGGTTCCATCGTATGGAAAAATGTGTCAAATTTCGCGGAGAATACTTCGAAAAGCAATAAATACATTTTTAAATAGTAATGTTGTGTCACTTCCTTGATTCCCGAAATTTTCAGTGCCGCCCTCGTAATAAAACTCTAAGGAAATCCTATATCTCATTTACGTAACCAATTTTCATATTGAAACAATAATCTGGATTCAACTCAAAATTACAGCCTTAATCACCTTGATTATAAACACGTATTACTTTACAATGAAAATTGCTATACTACAAACATACTACATACTTTTATGCCACACAGGCTGCTCTGCCACACAAGCTTCTGTTGTCAGACAGGCCACTTTTGCCACACAGGCTACGCCACATAGGCTACATTAACCACAAAGGTCAACACCTCATGTGTACTCATTTAAACTTAAAGTAAATATTCTATTAGACCACACAAATTATAAATCACAAGTCTCAACACATTCATTCAGTCTACTCACTATCGCCGTTATCGGTGTGTCCTGACTCTACATCGATTGTTGTTTCCAGAGCACAATTCAATTCCAATGGGACGTAACACTCTGGCATGGCGCGTAAACTATCATGCGCATACTTATACGTCCGATTGGAATCAAGTGCCATAAGACAATATCTGTCACCGTCAAGCAGCTCCGAAACCATAAACGGCCCTCTGGATTTTGTTTCTAATTTTGTCTGATTCCTTTCATGGTTTTCTAACAACACGTAATCACCTACGCAAAACTTCTTTACCTTAGCTTTATTTTTATCAAACCTTACTTTTTCCGCGGTAGCATTTACCACTATTGCTTTGGATGCTTGGTCTCTAATCATGCCTAGGTCTATATCAGTTTCGTCTGAATCTAAAGTCATTAATTGCAGGGGTCTGGCGACTTTTCCTATTAAAAGTTCAAGGGGGCTCGCTTTAGTAGTACGACTTACTGTACAATTTATGGCTAATTGGACATCCGGTAGAGCAGCCTGCCATGATTTTTGGCTGCCTGACTCGACTGCTGTTAACATATTTTTTAACGTGTACATGACGCGCTCAACCTGCCCATTCGCGCGACTGGTAATTGTGGCAATCAAATGTAAGCCTATATTATGAGATTCACAAAAATCCCTAAAGTCTTTGCCGGCAAAACATCTACCCTGGTCCGCTATTACTCGTACAGGAGCCCCAAATATAGAAACATTTGATTTTAAGGCTCTAATAGCACTACTTGTGTCAATATTCTTAGTATGATATAGGAGGACAAACTTAGTAAAAGAATCTATAGTCACAAACACGTACTCTTTGGTATCCCTCTTGCCAGCCTCCCAGTCGCAACTATAACAGTATGCCAGGGAGTTGTTACTTTAGGAATCGGGTGCAATTCAGCTTGAACTTTTCCAGAATGAGACTTTGATAGTTTACAAGTAATGCAATTGTCTACAAACTTCCTGACGTACTTATTCATATGGGGAAACCAATAATGACAGTAAGTTTTCTCGAGTGTCTTTTTCCCACCCAAGATGCATGATACTTTCATGAACATGATTAATGATAGCCCACTGAAAGGCCTTTGGTATAATTGGTAACCATACACTTCTACTGTTACGTTCAATTTTACGATGCAATATGCCGCGCCTAATTTCATACGTTTTAGCTATTTCGCTATCAAGATCATTTGCCTGCAATTTAGTTATAAGTGATTTTAACTCGGTATCTTTTTGCTGTTCCACATGTAGCCAATTATTAGAAATTTCTGTTAAATTAATGCGTCTCTGTTCATGTCTAGTTACTGGCTGCGCACTGTAAGGGATTTCTAGACAAAAAATCTACATGTCCTATATGCTTTCCCTGACGATATTCTATATCAAAATCAAAAGTTTGCAAGAAACACCACCATCTATGAACACGCGGGGTAAGATCTATTTTAGATTTAGATGCCTTAACAGCATTACAGTCAGTTACGACAGTAAATTTTTTGCCATGTAAGTAATGCCGAAAGTGTTTAATTGCATTTACTACAGCTAGAGTTTCCAGCTCATATGAATGATACCTGGATTCAGCTGAGTTAGTACGGCGACTGTAATATTCAACAACACGTGGCTTATTTTCAATTTTCTGTATTAATATGGCACCATAACCATCAGCGCTAGCATCCGTGTGCAATTCGATTGGTTTATCAGGGTCAAAAATAGTTTTAGATTGGTTTGTCTGACGGACGTCGTACGTCTATAATTCCTTTTCTATTTTTTTCAAACGTTGGTGTCCATGCAATTTTACCCTTCCCCGACGTTAATCTATATAAAGGGGCTGTTTTTTTTGAGAAAAACCAGGCACGAATTGCCTAAAATAGGAGGCTAACCCTATAAATTGCCGAAGCTGAGTAACGGTTTGAGGTGGTGAAAATTGTGTCAAAACCATTGTTTTTGCGGGTTTGGTCGTATTTCTCCAGCAGAAACCTCGTAACCCAAAAATTCAACCCTGATTTTCATGAATGAACATTTTTTAAGATTCAAAGAAAATCCACTTTTATTCGAGAGCCTTTAGAACTTTTTGCAACCGATCTATCCCCTCCTCTACAGTTCGAGATGGAACTATGACGTCATCAAGATACGTTACCGCAAATGATTCAGTTAAACAACCTTAGGCTTTGTTAATAGTGCGCTGATAAACCGAGGGTGCATTGCGCAGACCAAATGGCATAGAAACATATTCAAATTGTCCGTCTGGGGTGACGAAAGCCGTACGCTCTACAGATCTCTCCTCAACCGGAATTTGGTGATAGCCACTGGCCATGTCTAATGATGTAAAGAAATAGGCCCCTACAAGTCCCTGGATTTGATCCGAAATTAAGGGCAGTGGATAACGATCAGGAATTGTGTTGCTATTTAATTCTCGATAGTCCCCACATAAACGATCAGTTCCCTATTTTTTCTTTACTAATAAAATGGGACTAGCTAATGGCGAACTGCTCTCCCGAATAATTCCGGCTTGCAAAAGCTCTTTAATTTTATTTCGTACCTCTTGACGTTCATCAGGACTAAGTCTGTACGGTCTACGTTGTACCGTCTTATTAGGGTCTATTACTTTTATTTCTATCTGTCCAGTACTTACACGACCGGTAGGTGTACCAACTACAAAATAATTCGAATATCCCTCAAGCAATAAAATTAACTTCTGTCTATGCTTAATTGGTATATTGGTTTCAATTTCATCAAAATTACTTATAGACGGTAAGTCTATAAGTAATTTTGATGTCACGGTACAAATTGATACTACACTATTATTTTTCAAAATTATATTGTCCTTACACATTTCGACAGAAAACCCCAACGAAAACAAATCAGGAGTAGCAATTGGGTAGCGGCTTTCTCAAGACTCCATCATCTTTAACACGTTGTGGTGTATTAGTACCTGAAAACTCAGAACGAATTTTAGTAACGCCGTCTCGATTGCTCTTAGCTAATCATTCAATAGACACGTGACCCATTTTGCCACAATTATAGCAACGTCTCGCTTGGTCTATACGTGGCTTCTTCACATCATTTGGTGGGCTTAGTTTTTCTGGGTGCTTCCTTTTACGATAAGTTAAGGCTATCAGTTCTTGCTGTAGTTTAACTCTAGTGTCAATTTCGGTGGTAAAAGCCAGGCGCTGTAATCGTGGGTCAACTCTAGAGGCATGTGCTATAGTGACTGCGATTGCAATTTGCTCCACCGATAATGATCGCCACTGACTCATTAGAGTACTTAGAAAACTTGAAGCGTATGAAGACATGCATTCTCCGTCTTTTGGAGATCCATTGAACAATCTGTACATGGTTGCAGCTGGAGTCTCAACAAAATCAAAACGAGCCAAAAGCACCTTTTAATTGGCACCATGATATGCCAGCGAAGCTGTTCTGCGCTAACCATGAGGCTGCGGATCCTTTAAGAGCTCTACTCATTGCAATTATTAAACTACCACCTGTTAGTGGTTTTTCCTGTATACACAAATCCACAGTATTACACCACGCCCGTGCGTCACTATCAGGAAGATCTGGGTTAAATTCAGGAAACGTCATTTGCGAATAATTAGGACTTGGTTCCTTTATAGCACGAATCAATTCCATCATTTGACGTTGTTGCATTTCGAATAAAAGCATCCAACGATCGTTTTCACCCTCTCCAATAGTATGAAAATTTTGACCTGCATCTTGTTGCGACGTCCCAGGTAATCCCACTTCTGATATCGGATCGCCGATAGGTATATGTGACTGATCCGACCTCGGTGGTGTATGGTCGTCCTCCATGTGTGTGGTGGGCGTATGTTTATGCGTTGAAATAATACACTGTATCAGCTCCGTATACTTTCTTTTAATCGTTCAGCAACTCGTAACAACAAAACTATACGTGATTAAACAGATATCGCTAGATTTGGAGCCGATGGGTTTGGGAGCATACACCGTTCCATCTGACATTCGAAATCTAACAGCCAGTTGGCAGACAAGTGACAACAGCTATCAAATGTCAAAAGTCAGTTAGACAGCGTCACTCAAAACCCCATCCGGTGTTCACCGCTCCGACAGATAACAACATTATAAAACTATCAAATCAGAATCAGATTTAAACGATTGCAATTAAATATATCGTGTTCCCACACGAATAAATCGCGCGCGCCGTTATACAGGGTGACCTGAAATTGGATACTTTCCTTTGAAAGACAGAAAGTAGACCTCATTTACAGTAATATTTTTCATGGTATCCCTATCCGAAAGTTGATATTTACAAAGTTATTGAAATTTCAAAAAATTTTTCTTTATTTTCGACTTTTTGACTTTGACATGACGTATTTTTAAAAATGTTTGTCTTTTTAGTGATTTTTTTATGTATTTTAACCGTCAATGAGTCAAATATTATTTTTAAGGAATAAATAGGGACAAACTAAGCGAGAATTTTTCATTATGAGACATGAAACAGAATTTTCTTTTAAGAAAAATGCACATTTTTCTTTAAAAAAGGTGTTTTTTTTTTAAAAATGTATGATACAATGCGTACAAATACCTTAAATAACTTTCTTACCTCATAAGCTTCCAAAAAAGGTACAAATATGTACATAAAAATATGAACATGTAATAAACAAAGACAAAACAATCATCAGGTAACGTTATCTCAAGAATTACTCTACCTGAGGCGACCTTTTTTTTCAATTGTTTCCTTTGTTCAAACTTCGGGATGTTTCGGCTACTGTCGTCGCGGCCCTTTGTCAATGAGTTACCGACTGGCTTAGAGAGCAAATTTAGTAGCTAATATTAGTTTTAAGTCAACTATTGCCGTGTACGGACGTATTGTTGCTTTAAATTACACCCTTACTTCTACTTGTGATTTTTTTGTATCGCGATGGCTGCTTTTGAGTACGATGAATACGCTGACATCTTGTTTTGTTACGGACTTTGTAATGGTAATGCTGCTGCTGCACGAAAAACATACGTTGAACGTTTTCCGAGTCGACGAGTGCCAAACGTTAGTGTTTTCAACAACATTTCGACGAATTCGGGAAAGCGGCCGTGTTGATAGAAGACGAGGCGACTCAGGCAGACCTCGTTTGTATGCTCCAGAAGAAGAAGAAGAAATTTTAACACTTTTTCAAAATTATCCTTCTATTTCTACAAGAGCGGCAGCTAGAAGACTTGGATTGAGTCAATGGAAGGTGTGGTTTACAGTACACACAGCGCGTCTACATCCATTTCACTACACACCTGTCCAAGCGTTGGAAGAGGGAGACCCGGTTAGAAGAATGGAATTCTGCCGTTTTATGATAAATGCAGACATGGAGGATCGCAATTTCTTCTCAAGAATATTGTGGACGGATGAATCAAAATTTAACCGTGACGGGATAAACAATTTCCACAACACACATTCCTGGGCACCAAAAGGAGAAAACCCCAGGATGAAAAAAGAAAGGGCCCATCAAACCAGATTCAGTCTAAATGTCTGGATGGGTATAATTAATAATAATTTTGTTAAAAAAGTTGGACCTCATTTTTTGCCTCAAAATTTAAATGGTGAAATGTACGAACATTTCCTAAGAGAGGAGATTACTGGTTTAATGGAAGATGTGCCAATAGCAACTCGTCGTAATATGATTTTCCAGCATGATGGTTGCCCGGCCCACTTCCGCCTCGGCGTACGCCAGTGGCTAGACCAAACTTACCCACATCGCTGGATAGGTCGAGGCGGGCCAATTCCTTGGCCAGCACGGTGTCCCGATTTGACCCCGTGTGATTTTTATCTTTGGGGTCATATGAAGGCTTTGGTGTATACTACACCCATAACTACTGTAGAGGAGCTCAGAAGTCGCATAAGAAATGCAGCAGAAGAAATCAAAACTAATCTTACTACCAGAATAATCAAAACAGAGGTACGGAGAAGACCACGGGCCTGTATCAGAAACAGAGGTTCACATTTTGAACAAGACCTAAAGTAGAATATTTATTATTAAATTTAGTTAAACATTGATGTTTTTTAAACACAATAAACATAATTAAATTCAAGTTTTTCCTTTTATTTTAACCTTATCGCAAATAAATCGATTTAGACATTATTTCATTTTACTTGTAATATGTTTACTACAACGTCATATTTTTATGTAGACATTTGCAACTTTTTGGAAAGCTAATGAAATAAGGAAGTTATTTAGAATATTTGTACGCATTGTATCATACATTTTTTTAAGAAAATCACCTGTTTTTAAGAAAAATGTGCATTTTTCTTAAAAGAAAATTCTGTTTCATGTATCATAATGAAAAATTCTCGCTTAGTTTGTCCCTATTTATTCCTTAAAAATAATATTTGACTCATTGACGGTTAAAATACATAAAAAAATCACTAAAAAGACAAACATTTCTAAAAATACGTCATGTCAAAGTCAAAAAGTCGAAAATAAAGAAAAAATTTTTGAAATTTCAATAACTTTGTAAATATCAACTTTTGGATAGGGGATGCCATGAAAAATATTACTGTAAATGAGGTCTACTTTCTGTCTTTCAAAGGAATGTATCGAATTTCAGGTCACCCTGTATATATATATTATTTTTTTTGATGTAAAGGGTATAATCCGAAGCTGGTCCCGTTTTCACCAAAGTGGTGACCTGATGATGGGATCCATGAGGAATCGAGGGAACTCCTCGAAATTTATATGGACACATATAGTGATTTCGACTTTTTCTGAAGTAGTCCAAGCATATGCTACCAAAAAATAAGATTTTGCACCAAGGTATACCCTGGATCCAAAAGTACTGAACAGAACTCCTGAGTCCTGACTCCTTATAGCTATACATGGTTTGGGGATTTCGGCGTTGTTGAAAGAACTGCAAGCATATGCCACTGTCTCAATTACGGTAATCATCATAATCAACACTATCATCGCACCATACATCATCACATTATGATGATATAATAGGTACTACACACAGAGTTTTGTGCACCGATATCAATGTGTTCATAATAATATATATAATAAAATTAACTAAAAAGAGAATTGTTATTTTTAAACAAAAAATTAAAACCTACTTCCAAAGTAAAAATGCACAAAAAAGTATGAAATAAAACTTATTTTCGTATCATAGTTTTTTTCATCGACACGGATATCTTTGAACATTAGTAAATACTTTGCCGTATGTGAACCTATTCGCAAAATTGTTTTTTATGTCAAGGTTATAATTCGGAAGTTGGCCCTTAGTCACCAAAGTGGAGACTGATGATGATACATGTTTGGGGACCTGATGATAATACATGTACCGACTTCAAAATTAGGAAGATTGAGTAAAAAATGTTAACATTTTAGCCGAATTTAGAAGGGGAATACTTTTTTGTGCATTTATACTTTTCTTTAATTAAACATTAAATTACAAAAATTACATTAAACATGATAGTAGCTTTAAATTCAAAAATTCAATACATATCATTTATTTTTCATATGTGTGTTATATATATATATATAAGTCTTACATCAAGTTAAGTGGCAGCGCATAGGCCACTTGGGGCATGCAAAGTTATATAATAATATTTTTTTATCTATTTTACGTATAAGTTAATATAACAACTACTTGAATGAAACATTTTGTTAGGTTAACTTAAAATACCAGCGAAAATAATACTATTTGATATCTAGTCATATTATGTAGTGCAAGTGACATTTACCTCGGTGACCCTTGCTTGAGGAGGGAACAAGCGCCACTATCGTCATGAGTCATACCAGTCATCCACATGTAGTGTGCTTGGGTTTTTCCACATTCTCATCTTAATAGTAATACATTTAGGCTAATGATAAAAACGGGGAGGCCTATGTCATGCAGTGGACGTCACCAGACACCAGGCCGAAACGACGAATGATAAAAACAAGCAGTAACATTATCTTGCAAATATGTTAAATTTTTTGACAAGTAAAACCTTACTCTTGTACTCACTCAGCTTTATAATCTTAGCCAGTAAAATAAAAAATAAGAGCAAAATTCTGCCACTACTAATTGCCAGATACAGAGACACTAGTATCTATATGGACAATCGCGGGTATAAACTAAGGGTCAGTTCACTCTACGTGACGATACGTGGCGGTGGATTTTTAAGATAGCTATTCAAAATTGAACTTTATTTACTACACAAAAAGATACACGTTTTATATGACATCAGTCGTAACTCATACACCGCACATGCAGTGCAGCGCGGTGCAACCTGACACTCGAACTCTTACAATGAAACGAATCTTTTTGTGTAATAAATAAGGTTTAATTTTGAACAGCTATCTTGAAAATGCAGCGCTATGTCACGTATCGTTTCGTTTCGGCGTGAATTGACCCTTAGACCGAATAAAAAAGTGAAGACTATAGTTTTGTCAAACAAAACTGAGCCTGATTTTATATATATGCAGTGCGCGTGTAGCCAAAGAAATATACATACGTACATTCACTCGGAAAAGACGGAGGGTCTTTTCCGAGTGAATGTATATCAGTCTGGCGCAGTTGGGTGAAAAGGAGAAATGTAGTGTATAAAATTGTAATTTATTTATTTATTTAATAGATACGCCAGCAAGGAACAAACATTGTTAAAAGCTTAAATTGCACATTCATGTTGTTTATATCTAAATGCTGCCTTAACTACAGGCGTGATACAGCTTGCATCTTTTATAAGTACTTACATAATTTCACGGAGATTATATAATATGAATTAATAAAATTTTACTTTGTGAGATAAAAAACCTGAGTATTCAACTATTTATAGATTGGACTGTAGATTCAGCTATAAAAATAGAAAAAATATAGACTAGCTATTACAAACGCATGAATCAAGATAACAAAAACTCAATTTGAAATATTTGATTGCATAACAAAAGTGTACAGAGTGGCTATCTACTCAAGTAGCGAAGGATACATCTGCTGGCTACAAATGGTTTTGTTTTCGTATTCATGTATTTACTATAACAATAAATAATAAATTTATATAAAGTTAACTATCAATACTATAAATAACTGACATCAGTATTAGATGCATTTCCTAGAAGGTTTATGTAATAGTGACAATCTATTTATATACCGGTTCTTGAAGCCACATTTTGTTAATTTCTGTACATAGTTGAGCTTATCTTTAGCTATATCTGGCTATACTTTACTACACAATCTTCAAGGCCGAGTCTAGTATTGCATTGTCATAATATGTATTTTGCAGACTTCTGCTAACAATTCTAACGGCATAATATCATGATATTATAAAATGACTAAGCCCCCTTAAGCCTTGGAAAAGTTCTAAGTTCCAAAAAATTACTCTACAAACAATTTTCAACATACATCAAAAATTACACAACAATCGAGCCAATTTGGAGGAGTTTGTGAAACACAGTGTTACTGAATTTTCTATATTAGTTTCCGAAGTTATAATATACTAGCTTTTGCCTGCGGCTTCGCCCGCGTAAATACTGTATCCCACGAGATCTGTACATTTTCAAGAGATAAAAAGTAGCCTATGTCATTCCCCGTGGTCTACTTTATATCTGTGCCAAATTTCATGATGATGGTTTCAGACTTCAGTAGTTTTTACGTGAAAGCGTAACAACCAAACAACATTTATATTTCTAATATAAGTAAAGATTATTCTCCCTCAATTCCAGGTATACCCGTAGCCCAGCAACACCTTCTATACAACCTGCGGGAACTCGACGATGCCCTCTCCCTCCGGGAGCACGCGATCGGCGATGGAGCCCGACTGCGCCTCGTGCTGGGGCTGCGCGGCGGGCCCATGGCCACGCGCCGCCTGCCGCCGCCGGAGCCCTGGCGCGATATAGAGAGGTTGCTGCATCCACGGTAATTATTATAAGTTCATTTCATGAGAGCCAAAAGGGTTCTCAGCCGTCCTCATAAGCGTAAGATATACCTGTCATGCAAAAAGAGAGACACTTGTTACTAAGGACTGCATCGCAATTTGACGCCTTCTCGGCTTACAGTAGCCATATACTATATCCTTGATTGAGCTTGACCCAAACTGCAGTTCGTCAATATACACCACAAACGTACAACTGGCATGCCAATCCACCCCATACACGATCAGTTGTAACTGATCCAATCGGCAGTGGCAATCGTCATGCCGTCGTCATTATAAGTGTATGGAATTGGTACCTATAACTGTGATTTGTCATCTCTACACCCACATTTCTTGCAAATAAAGATTATCATAATTAGATTGGCTCCTCTTAATTTTATTTTATTCAATGAGGTACAGTAACAGACATTAGAGCATACATATTATATCAAGTTACATGAATTTCATTAGAAATAAGAATTTAAACATTAACATTCTTGAACTTACTATCCACAACATAATATTGTTATTAAAATTTAGTAAACTATAACAGTTTTATAATTAATAGATCATGATAACAAGTAGTTAGTACGATACACACGCGCCGCAGCTCCTGCGGCGTTCACCATGAGACTTGCGTGAGTGCTCCCACCTTTTTTTTTTGTTACTTCTTTCATATCTTCTAGGCTGCCTGCGACGGCTTATTTTTTTTTACTCAGATGGTTCTTCTTGCAGTTCATCGTCGGAGTGGGGCGAGTGCCGTGTTACCGTGCTGGTGTTCCGCGAGGGCGAGCGCGTGAACATGCTGCGCGTGCGCGAGAACCGCGACGGCTCCTACTCGCCCATAGACCGCCAGCACCGTGAGTATTGTCTGCGGCGGCTTGTCTATGGTATCTGTCAATGTCACATGTACTTCTGTCAAATACCCGACGAATAACCGCCTCCTTTTTTGGAAGTGGGTTAAAAAGAATGCACATGAGGAACAGCGTTAGCAACTTGAAGCGGACTGACTATCGTACCAGGGGCGTAAAATTATCGTACATAGATCGAAATTATCGTATTTTTTAGGATAATGTCTATCCATATACAGGCTGTGGCGTAATTAATGGATAATCCTTCACATGCAGCTGAAGAATATCATAACGGATCAGAAAAATACAATTCATGTTTAGTAAAAGTATCATGGTTTTTTAGTTATCGGCCATTTTTTAAAAATTATGAAAATTTTACCCTTGCTCACTAATTTTGTTGTCACAGTCGCAAAAACATGAATTATATCTATCAGGTGTTTATTTATTATACTTGAATAGTTGTATTATCAAATGTATTAATGTTGTATTCTCCAGCTGCAGGTGAAGGATTATCCATTAATTACGCCACATCCTGTATGTATGCAAGTACTCTATAGAGTACTTGCATACATAAATACTAAATACTTGCGTACTAAAAGATAAACTATAGTTTATCTTTTTTAAACCACCGCTTTCAAATCAACAGAACACTGAAACCCAAATGTTTTACGCGTGGTAGAACCGATTCCCTTTCCACTTCAAGTTCAATAAACGCGCCAAGTTTAAAATTCACTTGGACAAAATTTCACTGTTCCCATGCATATAACCATAATAATTTATCGAAATAACTGCCAACTTTAAACATATGAAGTATGAACATAATCGAAATATCGGACTTATATTCTTTTGTTCGCATTGGTAGATGCTAACCAATAAGAAAGCGTGTACAGCAGGCGCTGAATAAAGTTGCAGTCTCGGGCCTCGGCAGTGGTGTAACTTATCAGAGCGGATCCTAAGAACCAATAGGAATAGAGAACTTGTATTTCCCGGTATTTTCCCAAGCTTTTATTGGACAAAATAAAATAATGCTATTTAGACTATCAGCGTTCGAGTGAAATAATATAAATTCTCAAATTTTGCATCATGATGGAAATTATCGTACAATCTGCGTACGATAATAATATGCTATCGTACATCGTACGTAGGCACAAAATTATCGTATGTGTACGATAATTATCGTACGGTTCCGAACGCTGATGAGGAAATGCACAAAAGGATACTGTTAGAGGAATTTTTATTAGCCATGTTAATATGTTAATGTTTATTATCTCTATGTAGTGAGCAGCAGTAGTGCCGCCAGCACCAGCACCATATCGGAGCCCCGCGACACGTGGGGCGCGGGGACGGAGGCGCGGCGCGAGAACGCGCTCACCGCGGGCAAGATGGTGGAGCTGCGCCGGCGCATGGAGGCCCTCAGTGTGAGCCGCAGACGGCCGCAGCGGAACGGTACGCTGTACACTATACAATCTTAAAGACTATCAGATAAAAAAATGTATTTGGGTTTGGGCACACTTTTAACCGACTTCCAAAAAGGATAATATATTCGATGGTGGGATTTCAATTATTACTCCGTTGTTTGTGTATGTGATGTTTAAAAATATTTTTTGTTGTTGTAAAGGGTTTAGTTCAAAGTTGTTACTGAAATGTAGACCTGATGATGGTATCCATGAGGAATCAAGGAAATCCTTCAAAATTTATAGGAATCCTAAACCTATAATAATTTATATTTATTGATTTATTTATTAATTAACGAAGTCAAATACATGTACATTTAAATAGGATTTTTACTAATTTTAGGCGACAAACCCGACATACAGAAGACTAGAAGCGAGGAAACCCTTTCCGTCCCCAGTCTACTCGACGAGCCTGATTCCTTTAACAACAATGTATACTGCGAGACATTTGACCTGGACCGCTACACACTGCTGCCTCCGATAGCCCAAGATGAGGATAGACTGAAACTTTCCGTTCTGGTGAAACGGGAAAACGAGGAAGGAGCAATACTTGAAGAGTGCTTGGACACAGAGGAGTTTGTGGACTCTGCACTCGCTAATAACTTGACACCTGTACCTACAGCTGAATACAGTAAGTTATGTCCATGTGAAATTGTCTGAAACTTGCTGCGGTTGTGGTGTGGTGATATATAATTAGATTAACTATCAGCTACTCCATCTGATGGTATACATATAAAATGTGTATTCATGTGGGCTCACTGCAAAAAGGTAGTTCTGTGCATATATCCAGCTCTATCACCAACGGTTGCTAAATTGATATTGCTAAATAGAATGACTGTATTATGAATGAATGTTACGACGTGTCAGTTGGCTATGTATCATCCAGCTCAAAGGACCAAGTTCACCATTTTGTTTTGTCCAGGTGGTGTAGGCGTCGAGGGCGCGGGCGTGGGCGGCTGGCGCGCGTTCGGCAGCAGCTCGCAGCTGGCGCCGCCGCCGCTCGCGCACGCGTTGTTCTCCTCCTCCACCGGTGACCTGGAGGCGCTGCGCCGCAACAGGTCGGTGTCACAATTGAGTTTTACGTGAATACTCGGCACAGTCGTCACAGCAAAGAGATCTCAAAATGGCGGTGCTCCCCCATCCCGTGCAATGCGTCACAGTACGAGTTAACGTTTGGGCCGATTTTGATGAAATTTGGCACAGATATAGAGTAGACCACGGTAAAGGACATAGGCTATTTTTTATTGCTGAAAATAGTACGGTTTCCACCGGATTTCCTTTTGCACGCACTAAGGCGCGGGCAACATCTAGTATAATATGTAGTATACTCAAACTTGTATTTTTTCCACTTTAATAGGTATTTTTATTAAAATTATTAAATTACACGACCGGTTTACTTATAGTGAAATTGTATTCCCCTTAGGATACTACCGGCGCTCTCCCGCCATCGCAACCGCGAGCACCTGCACCTGAGCGACGAGGGTCTGCACCTGCCGCCGCCTCCCGCGCCGCCCCGCTCCCGCGCCGTGGGCTCCGAGCGCCGCCGGCCCCCGGCGCCACCTGCGCAGGAGTCGAAGGTGAAGGTGGAGGTCCAGGAGGAAGTCGCGGAGAAGATCGTGGTATGTGCAGCTTGTTTAGAGAAGGACTGGGACAAATGAACCACTAATAAAAAGATTTACACAACTGATTAGCTGTTCAATGTGAAGGACCTCTGTGGCTCAGTGGTTGAGGGCGTCCATGCTCATGTTTGTGTGTTCCTGGGTCATGGATGTGTATTAAATAAGTATGTGTATTACATATTAAAATCTGAAATATATTATGTATAGTATAAAATCCTTACTAATATTATAAACGCGAATGTTTGTATGTATGGATGTTTGTTACTCTTTCACGCAATAACCACTAAACTGATTTTGATGAAATTTGGTATGAGAGGCAGAGGTAGTTTATACTCTGAGATTAACACGTGCAATAAAAAAACTGCAATAGTTGACTATTTCACTTTATTAATTGTTTCACACTAGATACACATTTATTTATTTATAATAGTTAACTTGATACACAGTCACACTATAACTATTGTAACACTTGACACTTTAAAATATCTCCAAGAGATCTATCCTCCTGATTTTATAGTTCCTCCATAATCGGTTGGTGTTTGTTAACGGATATGAGCCATTCACTTTTAAATTCAACTAAAACTCACTATAAAAATCAGTACTCTATTAAAAATAGCTCAAAAGAATAAAGTATGATTTAAAAGATGAATTCGTTAAATAGTTGCACATTTTTACTAAATGTATTTTTAGTTAATAGAATCAGACGTTACTTTGCGGAAATCCATAGCATTAAATATTATAATCTAGCAATGGGAGACGCGGCTTACCATCTTTATTCCAATACGGTATTTTCCTGTATTTTTTTATTACATAAATGAATAGTGCTCTGAAAAATAAGACAGTTTACAAAAGGAATAGTATACTAAAAATCTAAATTTTCAAAGATATTGCAGATTGTTTAAGTAGTCCTTTTTTGTATATCTATGCATGTTTAATATCAAATATTACACTTGACCATTTGCAGAAAAAGGTGCGTCTGCGGTGCGGCTTCTGTCGCAAGCGGCTGACCGTGGCCACGGTGCACGAGTGCCGCTGCGGTGTGCGGTTCTGCGCGCCGCACCGCTACGCCGAGGTGCACGGCTGCGCGTACGACTACAAGCGCCCGCCGCAGCTGCCGCGGATATAGCCCACGCAGCGTTTCATGGCCATACGCCGCATCGACGGGGCTTGAGGCCGCACGCCGCAGCGACGGAGTTTTGTGGCCACGCACCGCAGGAGTTTAGGGGCCACACGAGAACAAATTTTTTGTGGTCACGGGTGAAGGAAGTCTAGTGGCCACAAATCTTGGACATTACTGTGATTTTTTTATAAAATTTGAAAACGTAAAAAAAGATCAATGTTCCTTATATGGTTAAATCACAGACAGAATTGACGAATGTTGTGTTTATTTGAGGGTTTGATTTATTTTATTTTGATCGATAAATATTAATTTTCGAAAATCGCTAATGAAATTTAAGAATGACATTAATCTTGAATAATCTAGTATGAGTTTATTATTTCGCTATCTAGAAATATGAAAAAAAGGTAATATTTTTATATTAAATTCTTTAATTATGATTTCTTGCTTAACAAGTGAATTTTATAAAAAGTGAAATAATAATTCATTGGCAATTTTGATTTAGTATCTATCGGAATAAATGTAAGGCTGCTGCTGCGAATTGAGCAGTGCGGCGGCGGCGCGACGGCGGGCAGTGACAGTCACAAACGCACTGTCAAGCGGTGACTGCGGCGCCCGCCTAGGCTCGTCGCCGCTGCTGTCACTGCCCGCCGCCGCTGCTGTCACTGCCCGTCGCCGCTGCTGTCACTGCCCGTCGCCGCTGCTGTCACTGCCCGCCGCCGCTGCTGTCACTGCCCGCCGCCGCTGCTGTCACTGCCCGCCGCCGCCGCTGTCACTGCCCGCCGCCGCCGCTGTCACTGCCCGCCGCCGCTGCTGTCACTGCCTGCCGCCGCGACCCTCAACGAAAAAATTCGAGACGGCGGCCTTGGATTAGAGATTTTTCTAAATGGTTACTTTTGAGTAATAAAGTTGCAAAATAAATGTTACAAAGCTTTTAGGAATTTAAATTGGTAATGCATTTAACAACTAACGAAGATTTGTTTTCAAATTCGCAAAATATGCACGCAATTGACGAAGACAACGATGTAAGACTAATCTTTGACTGAGGCGGGAATTGCGAATAATATTTATCCTAGAGATTTTGTTTGTCGAATTAAATTATTTGTAGGGTAAATTTTATACATTGGCCCCAAAAGTCAGGCCTGCGTTTTAGACTGAAGATCTTTAGTCCTAGGAGAAACATATCCATCCTCCTTTTGTCCAAATAAGTAATTCTGTTTGTTGATATCATACTTCTCTTTCATGTCAATATACTATCTCGCTCCTACTCATTTCTTCCCACTTGAGAGTGATAGAGACTATATTGAGAATTTTTCGTCTCATTTATAATTTACACAACATTCTAACGCCATTATTTAAATATTTAAATGTGCTTCACCATTTAACAATATTAGATTTATAATATTAAATATTGTATAAAAACATGTTAATTTCACGGCACTAAGGTGGTTTCTTTTCATGTGTGTTTGAATGCTTGCGATGGAATAAGAGATACGTAAAGAATGATTATAAAATTGCATAGAATATTGAATTTCAATGTAGCAAGTCTACTGTTGTGAAATATTTGAGTATGATAACCGTCTTACACTTACACATACTGGGTTTAAATAAGATAATATTCTGCAGAGAAGAATTCTCTCACTACGGAGAGTTAAGCATGTTGGTTCAATGCTTAGAAAATATTTTGTGTACAGTTTTATCGTAAATTATATTTTATAAACCGCGTGTATATGTTGATATGTTATGTCAATTTTAAAATATCAAATGTTTACGTTTTAAATGTGTTTCTACAGTAACACAATTTTGTTAAGGCACTGAATTTGTAAAGTTACGAATATATATATATATATATATGTATTATGTAACAAATTGCGGATAGCTGTAATTAACATCACTGTGAATTTCCTTCAGTATTTGCAATGATTCTCGTTTTTTAACTATCGCGATAGTAATTAACTGCACCGTTTAGACGGGCCCTCCCTTTGAGCCTGTCAACGAATTGTGATAAATTGACCTAAAGTAAGAAATCATATGTGTGTCTTTCGTATTGAAAATAATTGATGAAAAAAAAATGTTACAAAAAAAACTATATAAACAAAATAAATGTTATAAATAATGTGTACTGCCCCTTGGTTATTATTGGAGGTGCTTTATTTGTGTTAGATTAATTCTTACGTTAGGTTTCATGCTATAGTAGCAATGTGTATGAGGTCACAGGTCACACAACGCCACTGACACCAGAAACAACTATTATTCAGGGTTCAGTGTCTTTGTGTATCCTGGCCTTAAGTCCCCTTTAATATGAAACGTAAGGAACATAAAATAAGGGGTTCCTTGGATATTACGAAACGCTAAAAAGGTTTATTTAAATAAACAATTAGTATGGGACGAACTCGACGAACGAATTTATCGGATTTTTTTTTTATATTTACCCCTTTACTGATACAAATATTTACACAATGTTGCAGTGTTTGTCTGATACATTGGAAAAGTCACACGACAAAGACAAAGACTGCTGTCTGTATGAGTTATCCGTTGTGTAAATATTTTTACTAGTAAGGGGCTTGTCTAGTCACAACACTCATGCATTTTCTTTTTCTTCTTGCTTTAGTTGGGCACTTGTTTTTGTGTTTTGTTAAAAAAAAAAAAACATTTTGAGCCCGAGAATTTTACCTAAATGGCAGATTATTTTCATCCTAAAGGGGACTTACAACATTATGACTTGGAACATTTTGTGTTAGAGTTCCCGTCCGTTCAGAGTTATTTTGCCTCTGACGGGACCTCTGCGCCGACGACATACATAACGATCACTCGTAGATACTCCGAGGTGAAAAAACTCTAAACGGACTATATTTATAGCATCATTAAGTGGCTTTGTAATGATTTGATTTGAATTGTAATATAACTTGTGAAGAAAAAAAACTTTTTTTGTTTAAAAAAAGTGAAAAATTTCTTTGTCTGTATAATTGATTTTTTTCGGCTTTATTTTGTTATACGGCAACGGGTTTGCATTGTACAGATATGTGATACAACTAGAGTGAAAATATTGTCTTCAGATGTGAAGATTTAATGTCGCTTTTCGGAATTTCGACAAAGTGCTTGGCGCAAGTTATACGGTTATTAAGGTTCACTAAAATTAATATTTTGAGGGTACATTAAGCATTATGTTAGTTAGAAGCCACGAAAAAGTGTGATAGTTTTAATTTTTTTTGTTGTTGCCAAAAATGAGTTAGGTGGTTTAATAATTTTAATATTTAATTGGAATTAATCGATTCATATATTCACCATCCATATTCTTTTGTATAATTTTAATTTGTTTTAAATTGAATTTCACTCGCTTGTATAGTTTTATGTCGCTATTATCTATTACTTTCTTTTTATTTGTTTTTTTTTTTGTGCTAATGATACAGTAGTTCCTATTTCGAGAACTGTTGCTGAGTGATACAAGTTACAGACCTGGTTTTGTAACTTGTATCGCACGCCAACGGCAAAATGTCGGGTTGTTATAATGAGCCAACGGCCCTCGCAGGAGTTTTAACTTGATAATTAAGAAAAAGCCAGATTTTTTTCGAGAACTGTCAAATTCGAGAATTGTCAAAAAACACTGGGCAGCTGTCACATTATAATATTGATCATAGATTAAAAATGTAAAGTACTAGGTAATTATACCCTTCACCGGAGACCGGACCTGCAATAGGCATGTTTCCTAAAAAAAAAATTTAGTTTATTCGGTGTTAGCAACATGTTAATAAACAATCTAGTACCCATTTTCGTACAACTTAAAAAAAAACGAAGGTACAAACAATTTAAATTTATAATATGAAAGAGAGCGATATATCGGCCTGTGACGTCACGAGATGCTCCCGCCATACATTTGTCAATACAAAATGTATGGCGGTAGCAACTTGTGACGTAACAAATCGTTGTGCGAGAAAGAGATGGGCAATATATTTTCTTTGCTTATAATTTTTATTCGCGTCAATCAAAATACCTATTTCTTTCAGATTTACGTATCTTTTATCAACAATTTTAAAATTTGATATTCCACACTATAGTTCGCGTTCGCGTTCGCGTTCGCGTTCGCGTTCGCGTTCGCGTTCGCGTTCGCGTTTAGAAAATAGTGAGTCATCTGTGCAACTACAGGATAAGGGTGTATTCACAGTGGAGTAAAAGTACAATTTTTTTTTAATATTTAATTATTTTTAATGGAACAAAAATGTCTTAAAATTACTTAAATCACTAATCAGTATCGCTAGATTCTTCAGTTACATTTATTATGAAAGAATTTTGTTCTGCGTGTTCCATGACGTCATCCAAATGCCACATGGTATTTTCTTCTCGTATCACGTGGTCGCAGCACTTCTTCCAACGATTAGCGTCTATTAATGCTATTGCGTCATATAATAATTTTTTTACGTCACTCATTTTGAACGTAGAGTTATTGGCACCAACATAATTTTTTATTTGGGCCCACACCAATTCAATTGGGTTAAGTTTGCAATGGTAAGGCGGCAGGCGAAGAATTGTAATTCCATTACTTTTGGCAGTCTCATCTATTAAATATTTATTATATTGTGGGGCGATTTCGGCAACTTTCACTAATAATTCTTTTTTTAAATAAGTCATGTCCACGGATTTGCCTTTGCTTTGAAGCCAATCTATTATTTGTTGTATGTTCCAGCTGATTGTTGGTATTTTTTCGACTCTTACCGAATGGTAGGGAGCGTTATCCATGACAACCACACATCCTGGTTCTAGCTTAGGCATTATATTAATGAACCAATGAAGGAATCTTTCACCATACATCTCTTCATGATAGTCTTTTGTAGACTTAGATTCAAATACTAGTAGACCATCTTCCACGAACCCTTTGTCGCTGCCAATGTGCAATACAATTAACCTTTTACCTTTTCCTGTCCGGAGCCTTTGGACCGGTTGATAAGCCATCTAGAAAGGATTGTCTTTTATTTTTTACCGTTGTATCTAACCATGTTTTTGTCTTTACGTGTCCGGCGTTTACCCACGTTTCATCAAGATAGTGAATGGTTTTATTAGCGTCTCTGTATTCTTTTATTTGCCGAAGATATTTACGCCTCCATAAAACAATATCTTCCCTTTCGACTAACAATGTTCTATTATCCTGTTTATTGAAATCGAATCCAAGCTCGTGCAATATTTTATGAAGTGTAGTACGTTTGAAAACAGGAATATCTTCGTCAGCTTCGCAAATTCTCATAATTTTGTCCAATGTCGGGTAGTCATTATTTAAATATATTGAGTGAACTTTTCTTCTTATTGCACATTTGTCTAGCTCATCTAATTTATCGATTGTGGATAGTCGAGCTCTTTTTTTCACGGGTGATTTTAATGTGTTAGTATCCTTTTGTTCTTTAATAATTTTATAAACAGTATTTTCGGACACACCGCATGCACTTGCTGTTTTTATGACTATGCTCTCCATAGTTGCATTTAAATCACACAGTTTAAAGTACTTAAAAAACATTGTAAATGTGTCTCTCTCCGCTATGGATTATTGATCCACTTTTATTCTTTCGAATTGGTGAAGTATTCATTTTCAAATTTTATTGTTGAACGAGTCACGCAAAATACACAACCGTTTTGTTCTAAGGTCAGACTTCAACTGGTCACTGTGAACTCGACTTTCTAATTTCTAGCATTTTAATTGGCTGGGGGGCCTCTGACATTGGCAACTCACTGAGGCCGCCATGCTTAAAACAAGATGAAGAATTTTAAAAATGTTTCAACCCAATTTTTTTAAATCTATGATAATATTATAGTCCCAGCCTAAAGATTGATAAAATCTCGGTTGGGATATGTATGGTATATGCGTGCGTATTGCGTATACATAACAGTGTGTATACGCAAGATTTGATGCTTAGGGAACTATTGCGACAGCGTGCCAATCCAAACAAGAGTTTATCAAATTTTATCTGATTTTTTATAAAGTTAAAATTCCTACTGGGTGTCATAGTATATTTTGTAACCGGAAATATATGGAGCGTTACATCGTGTGCGGCGTGCGTCGCTGTCGTGTGTAAATAGTGTGGCGCCCGCAAGTTTATATACACTTTATTTGGAGAATAGTATTGCTGATTTGAAAAAAATAAATAAATATTTATAGCGAACATATTGTGTTATTATTCAGTCTTATTTACCTAATTATTACTAATCATACGTTTTGTATTATATTAATGCCTTTCGTGCGCGCAAAAGAAAATCTCTCGGAAACCGCACATTTTGTCGCGATAAAAAGTAGCAGGCGTCTACGTCACTACGTCCTTCCCCGTGGTGTACTCCATATATCTGCCAAATTTCATGAAAATCAATCCTGTAGTTTCTAGCACTAGCTGGTTCTTCGTCGTTTGCGTACACGGAAACGGAACCCTAAGATAAAGTAGCCAAGTTACTGCTTATAACATCAGCTATCTGAAAGTGGAAGTTCCGTGGAAATCGGCCCAGCCGTTTCAGAGGTAAGACAAAACAAACAGACAGACAAACGGATAGACAAAAATTTAAAAAAAAACCGGCTTTATTGCAAGCGCCGTGTATATTTTAATATGCATTAATAATTTTACTTTTTGGTAGCATATGCTTGAATAAGTTTAAAAAAGTCGAAATCACTATAGGCGTCTTTGTAAAACTCGAAGTATTCCATAGATTCCCAATATCCTGAATTCATGATCAGGGACCAACTTGGGCCACTCTTTCCAAATAAAAAAAAATTTTGGAATCGGTTCAGGCGTCTTCGAGTAATTGCAATGAGTAAATATGTGCGTAAACATAAATCATTATTATTTTCTCGATAACCTCACGTCCCGCAGAGGCCGCAGATACCTTTAAATGTCCAATGTCAATCTTATCTCTCTTGAAATAAAGCTTACAATTGCTCAAAACGATAAAACAACGCCATATATGGTCTTCCGAATATGCAGAGGATAGATCAAGTAATTGGATTTGTCGTAGTTCTTGTAATATTATAATATATGGACGCTTCACACCACGTCAATCTGGTCCCGTGGTAAGTTCTCGAAGAACTTGTGTTACGGGTACGGCAATATATTTAATTATTTTATATTAGACATATTTAATACGTACACATCCATGACCCAGGAACACGGAAAACTTTTTGTTCCTTCGCCGGGATTTGAACCCGCGACCCCCGGCTTGAGCACCAACACGCTCAACCACTGAGCCATAGAGGTCGTCAAAACTTGTAACTTACAAAGGTCCAAAAAAAAATAGAATTTTATGAATAAAATATTGAAATAATTCATTGGTCACGGGAGGACCAATGAATTATAGGTCCTCCCGTGACCAGAGGCTGCTGGAAAGTAGCAAAAGCAATGTCTCCCGACATTTTGCATATAAGAAAAGTGCACCGCGACACAATCCGTAAGTGTTTAAGGCATTGATTATTATTCGCGTAAATCAATATTGAAATAATGTTAATTTGTAGGAAAAGGAGTCTGAATTATTATTTATAATGTAGTCATTAAAATAATTGAAATATACAAATCATTTATTGTACAATTCTTTACTTTTTTGACACTTTTGTGCGTGTATCACAGTGTTGGACGAACTTAATACAAATATACAATACATTTTTAAGAGTAAAATACACTACACAAGAGCATACATTTTCTACACAAATTATTTTTTATCCAATTTTAAGTAGAAAATATTAAGTATCTTACTTTTTTACTAATTAAAGAATAACATAATATTAAGTTAAGTATACTGTGATTTAACAACACTAACAAACCCACCACTTACCAATATTATGTTAAGTTAAACATAGGGTAGACTGGGTACGGTTGTAACGGGGTACGATTGTAACAGCTTAAATATTTTAGAAACTATACGCGGTACGGGAAGGGGTACAAGGGGAGGGTCATGCGGGCTGCAAGTCCCGACATGTTTCTCAGTGTTGTGTCGCACTCCGCGCGCTCATTACGTGTACAGAGGGGCCTATTGTGTTTTGCCGAGCAAAAGTAAGTATTTTTGATGAATTTCTTTACGATTTAATTTGATTGTTTGTGTAATAATCGTATTTAAGTATTTTAACTCATAATTGTTGCATTTTAGAGATTACAACACGCTGGTTCGTTTTAGTATAGGTTATTATGTCACGTGCCTGTGTCCATGTTGTTTCCAAAATGGTGGGGTGGGTGCGGTTGTAACAATTTTTGTGGGTACGGTTGTAACATTAGTTTTATTATATTTTTTCATTGCAGATGCCTAGAAAACGTGTAAGAAAGACTTCAAGAGGTGAAAGCGACTTATTGTTGTACAAAAACGCTTATGATGAAGTCAAAATAGGAGCTTCTTTGAGGCGAGCTGCAGAGAAATATGGCATAAACTATGTATCTCAATTGAGATATAAGCGAAAGAGGGATGCTGCAAATGAAGATGACCATGACCAGGAAGAAATCAAAATCAATAATTGTCAAAATACCTGATTCGTTGTGCTGACATATATTTTGGTCTCTCCACAAAGGAGGTAAGAAAATTGGCGTTTGAACTTACCATCAAATATAAATTGAAGTCTCCGCCCACATGGATTGAAAATGAAATGGCTGGAGAGGAGTGGTTCCGTTCATTTATGAAAAGAAATCCAGAACTATCAGTGCGCGCTGCACAAGCTACAAGCCTGTCTAGAGCCACTGGTTTCAATCGAGCTAATGTCGATGCGTTTTATGACAACCTTCAAATTGTTATGGACAGGGACCACTTCGAACCTCAGGACATTTATAATGTTGACGAAACCGGAGTTACGACAGTACAGAAGCCTGACACAGTTGTAGCAAGACGTGGCACAAGGCAGGTGGGTGCACTTACCTCTGCCGAACGAGGCAATTTAGTTACACTAGCATTTGCAGCTAACGCATTGGGCAATGCAATTCCACCAATGTTCGTATTTCCGCGGGTTAGATACCAGGAGCATTTCATCAGAGACGGGCCAGTGGGGTCAATTGGTATAGGCAATCCATCAGGGTGGATGCAAGATGAGCAATTTATTGTGTTTCTTAAACATTTTAAAAAACACACGAACGATTCTCTGTCATATAAGGTGTTACTAGTATTGGATAACCATTCGTCTCATATACACATTAATTGTTTAGACTTTTTCAAAGAGAACGGAATAGTACTACTATCATTTCATGCGGAATCATCCATGTAAGACTATGACTATATATGATATACCAAGTATTATAACAATAGCGATGCCAATTGCGCTTACTCAAGCTAATATTCAGGCCGGATTTCGAAAGACAAGGATCTACCCATTCAATCGCGAATTATTCCAAGATATTGATTTCGCACCCTCGTTCGTGACAGACAGGCCAAATCCAAATGCTACCGAGGAAGTGGCCGAATCTAATCAAAATAACATCGGACTTGGGACTGATGATGAAACACCGCCGCTTTC
Source organism: Phengaris alcon alcon (assembly GCA_037179445.1). Taxonomy (NCBI): domain Eukaryota; kingdom Metazoa; phylum Arthropoda; class Insecta; order Lepidoptera; family Lycaenidae; genus Phengaris; species Phengaris alcon. The sequence continues at coordinate 11,630,549 of JAYRCH010000021.1, read as the reverse complement.
ACCTTCGTTATTAAATGAAGACCAGCCTTCAACCAGCGCAGTAAATCCTGCCGAGCCTGAAAGAAGAGCATCAATTGAACAGTTAGTCTTGCAGGCGCCACTATTGAATGAAGAATCAATACGTCCACTTGAGCCTGAAAATAGAGCATCTTCAACCAGCACACCTCGTCCACCTGAGCCTGAAAATGAAGCAAACGAGATTCAAGCGGCAATAACGCCACCCAGGCCTTCTCCTGTAGAAAACAATCAAGAGTCACAAGTTATAATGCCGAACCTGGAACTAAATATCTCTCCTCGTGATGCTACTATACCTCAGGAATCAGAAACCGTCCACTAGCAGGAAATCTGTTTTCTCGCCTGAGGTATTGCGGCCCTACCCGAAAGCTGCTAGAAAATTAGGAACTAGAGGTAGAAAAACCAAAAAGTCTGCAATCTACACAGACACTCCTGAGAAGGAAGCAATAAGAAAAGTATATGAAGAACGACAGAAGCGATTGAAAACTAAACAAACGAAGAAAAAGATACTTGAACTATCCACCGGGAAGAAATATAAAGGGATAGATTAAGGAAAAATAGGAAGGCTAACACACCACCAGATTCATCATCAGAAGAAGAATATTATTGCCTTGTTTGTCTAGAACCGTATTCAGCGAGTCGATCTGGAGATAGCTGGATACAATGTCAAGGAGGATGTAAATTATGGTCTCACGAAGCTTGTACAGAAGGGAGTAGATATTATATTTGCCATAATTGCAGTGAGTCTGATTAATTATAAGAAGAAGTTTTTTTAGTTTAGAGTCAGATCTTGTTGATTAATGAACTTGTTACTTAATGATTATTTTTGTTTGGTCGTTTTGATTAAGAGACTATAGAAGAAACATTGTTTTTGTTGATTAATATAAGTTTAAACTCTTAAAATAAATAAAAAGACTAAAGTAACATGTGCCTAAAGTTTTGTGATATTATATAATTATTTGTTAAAAGCGCAAAATAATAATAAAGCTGATTTAAATACGTTTAAATTGTTTATTATTTCTGGATGTTACAACTACCCCCTAGCACTGTTACAACCGGCCATGGCATGGGGTCGATTGTAACAGTGGTACACAGTTTACAAAACTACTCATATCTGTCAAACTAATTTACTTGCGCCTCTGGTTTCGATATCAGTGTAAAGGTAAATTACTAGGCTTTCATCTGAAATGCTATAATCAATGTTCATACCCATAGTGAGTATGCTGAGGGTGATCAAATAAAAATTGTTACAACCGTACCCAGTCTACCCTACTGTTTGAACTTTTTCAACTTTTGGCATTTTCTGGAAAACATCTAATTTAATATTATTCAACTCATTATAATATAATAATATAATAATAATATCTATGGAAGGTACCAGTGGCGAAGGCTGGTTCTTCTTCATAGGGAAGCCCTAGCCTGTATAATTGGTAAAGATTTGGATGGGTCATCAAAAGATAAGTGGCAAGTGAAGCCGATAGGAATGGAGTTACTGGATCCCCACGCCACTGGGAGCTACCGCACCGCACAACTAACACTTGTTTTTATACAGAAAACGCCTAAATATTCTACGAACGAAAAATACGTTTACAATCGTGGATATTTTTATATTGTAATTCGTAGGGCCTGTTCTCGATGTCCCCCAATATTTGTCCACCAGTGGTGGACATCGGGAAAAAAGTTATAATAATATATATGGACGCTTCACACCACGTCAATCTGGCCCCGTGCTAAGTATCCGAAGAACTTGTGTTACAGGTACTAGACAACTGGAAGTATATTTAATACTTTTGTACTATACATAATATTTGACGAGGGATATTGAGAATGACGCATTGTACTACACCAGGCATGCCCAACCCTTTCAAGAATGCGTGCCTTTTTTAGCAAAACCCATGTGACCCTAACGGGCCGCGCATCTATCAAGTGAGGACAAATCCACAATTTGTCCACAAAACTCAAAAATTAATATTTTTCAAACAACCATTACGAAGTATTGTCACAAACGCAGGTATACACGAAAATATTTGACGCGCAAACAATAATAAAACAATAATAAACATCAATGTTACGTTGTAGCTATGCACGCCTCTATGTAATAATAAATACGCTGCGCTCGGCGGCCAGGCGAATTTCGGCCGTACCGTTGTAGACATAGGTTCGGCTACCTATGTCCGCGAATATCGGGATTTTTGACAGATCGTGTTTGTAAACAATCCCGATTAGATGCTTCGAGGATATTCCAGAAAAATCCGAGCCATATAAGAGTCGGCCAATCGATTACCGAGTCGACCGCTAAATTAGCTCAGAGGCCGCATGGGAAAGGTTCGCGGGCCGCAAGTTGGTCAAGCCTGTACTACAATAATCAAAAAACTTGATCCTCTGTCTCCCGCAGCAGTTGCTCGAATATCTCAACCAGACTATCGATACCCTCCTTAAAGTTCTCGTCCACACTCGATTCATCGTCGTCATGAAAGTACGCGTGGGCAAAGTCAATTATTTTCACCGTACCCCACGGATTAGTCTCGCCCGGGGAGTCGCTAGCCAATTGATCCAACATGGCGCGATAGTTCATCTTGATCTTGCATACTTTATCCTCGTAGTTGTGCTCGAAAGAGTGATTTTGGTTCAGCTTATCTAGCGCTTCGCTCCATGGTGACTTGACAGGAGGTGGGGCGCTGAAGCTGTTCTGGTAGACCTTCAGGGGTGTTATGGGGACGGAGGTGACCTTGGGATACAGTGGACCCTTGGACGTGAGGAGTCCACTGAGGTTGGACCCGCTCGGGTTGTGGAGCGAGTGGATGGACTTGCGGCGCATCGGCACCGAGCGCGGCTGCTCTCTGTAAGACAAAATACTTTAATTATAATAATTATATCTATGGACGCTTTCACACCACGTCAATCTAGTCCTGTGGTAAGTTCTCGAAGAACTTGTGTTACGGGTACCAGACAACGGAATTATTTTTCATACTTTTTATATAAGATTTGTATTATATATTACACATATTTAATAAAAATGACACATCCATGACCCAGGAACACAGAACACATTTTTGTTCAATGTCGGGATCCGAACTCACGACCTCCGGCTTGTGGCACTGAGGCACAGAGGTCGTTATTAATATTTCGTAAAGAAATTAAGTCAGATCCAATGTTTCTTTCTCTTGGCCTTGGCCTAACGGGGGAAGTCCTGACTCCTGAGTAACATTGCTCACGAGCGAGGCGATATACAGCGTTACGCATATCCAATACTGAATTATTTATGTAATCTAGTAGTACCTCATGTTACTGACAGATGTCACTATGTCTGTAAATCGTTTGGCCGTGGCAATTTTAACCTAATAGAGCATAATATAGTTTGATTATTATTTAAGTAAGGCCCACTTGCGCAGACCAATTCTATTCGCAGGTCAATTCTGCTAATAAAACCTGCAATAATAATTTCAATCAAGTCCCGACAAGCTAAAACTGTCAAACCGGTATTCTCGTAAACGTTACAGTAGCGTCTAACGCTTTCCGATTGGTCCAAGCGACACAAAATCAGTTTATGCTAACAAGTCGCTTCACTTACAATGCAATCAAAGTAACATGAAAGTCTACTTTAAATACGAGAATTGGGGTACTGGGTTAAAGTTAAACCTAGCTTAATATCATCCCTTCTTTTTCATAAATATGATAAACGAGAGGGATAACATGATAACTTGAAACCCAAATCTGCGCAAGCGGGCCTCAGTGTTCATTTTGACAGTCCAGTCGTTAAGTTGTAGAATTTGGTACATTGACAACGTCACCTACATGTATCGCGACCACAATGCTACTGCCGCCGCTCGCAGAGTGATATTGACCGCCGATATATTATTGTATTTGCCATCGTTAATACCGCGTGGTCCAAGGCCAAAAGGATACGGTTCAAAGGTACGCTATTATGTTTAGCATATTTAGTAACACAGCACCCGTGGCGTGGGGTTGCTACAACTCCATTCCTATCGGCTTCACTTGCCACTTACCTTTTGATTATTTTGAAGAACCTCATCCAAATCCCTACCTATTAGGCTGGGACTATATATGCTCCGGAATCCGGAAGGCTGTAGAAAATTCTGAGGATTGAAAATAAAACTGCGCTAATACAATAGAGTTGAAAATCGAGCACATTAGTTTACTATACTGTAGAGACACTTCCATATTCAACTCTATTGTATTAGCTAAGAGTTCTATTTTCAATGCTCTAAATTTTCACCGGGGTTCCGGATTCCGGAGCATATAGTCCCAGCCTTATACAGGCTAGGGCTTCCTTATGAAGGATATGAAGGAGACCCAGCCTTCGCCACTGCACAGCACTGACCTGCGGGCGCGGCGCAGTGCAGCGGCATCGTACAGCAGCAGCGCGGAGGCGGCGCGCAGACGCAGGCGGCGCGCGCAGCCCGCCCAGCGCTGCAGCCGCCACAGCGCGCCCAGCAGCGCCACCACCAGCGCCCGGCACGCGACGCCGCCCGCGCAGTTTACGAAGTTGTGGAAAGCTGTCGATAAATGGCACTGATTGTAGTCACAATGTTGCGAAAAGCTACGGATAAATGGCACTGATTGTATTCACGAAGATGCGGAACGCTGCGGACACACAGACGGTCAGAATTAACTATATATACTAGCTTGTTTTTGAAAAAAAAAACCAGAACTTGATTTCAAGGGACCGATTGGACCAACTAGAAGCTATACACTTTTAAACCACATAAGAATTATTGAAATCCATCCATAATCGGCTATAGTAATCGCGTAAGATACATACAATACAAAAAAGCGGCGAGTCGAACTTAGGCACAAACGGCTCCGTACAAAACGGTCAGATTTACACATTTGTTGTATTGGAGCCCCACTTAAATATTTATTTTATTTTTATTTATTTATTTAGTATTTTTTGTTATAGACAGACGGACGGACGGACAAACACACAACGAAGTCTCAGTAATAGGGACCCGTTTTGTATCCTTTGGGTACGGAACGCTAAAAAAACAGACGAAGATTAAAGTTTCTTCCTTAAACAGAAATTATTCAATGCTCCACTCACTGCTTCTGACCATATCCCCGTGTAACCTCTTCCCATGCTCCTTGTCATACCGGTGCAGGTGGCCCAGCCGGAACACCTGGTAGCCGGCTATACAGAACCCGAACTGCTGCTTGCACAGCCGGTACTTGCTCTGCTCCCGGGATATCTTCTCCGGTGTGGCGAGGTGGTCCCAGGTCTCGCGACCTGAACAATATTATATTATATAATAGCAGCTGGAATAAGAACTCCTTGTTCTTACAATTCTTATTTTATTGAGTTACTAGATGTTGCTCGCGACTTCGTGCGCGCAAAAGGTAATCCCACAGGAACCGTACATTTTCTGGGATAAAAAGTAGCATAAATCCGTTCCCGTGGTCTAATCTATATCTGTGCCAAATTTCATCAAAATCGGTCCAGTAGCATCGGAGCCTGTTCAATGTAAACAAACAAAGCCCATCTTTTCTCTAAATAAAAGAAAACAGACATTTTGTTTTAATTCGAAATAAAACATTTTATTTATTTTATAAATTATTACTACTGTAGCGGCTTAAAATCTAAGGAATATGTGATTTTTGTCCCAAAAGTGCAGAGAAACAACTGAGTGTATACTGTATAGGTTGCAATGTCGATAACAGATGGCACTGGCGACCGAATAGTTGGTTTTACGTATTGAAATAAGAGATGGCGCTTTTACGTATGTGACGCACTAGTTTATGTCCTGCATGATATCATCAAAATATTTACATATGATGTTACCGCTAATCAATATAATTAGCAGTGCACCATCTACATTACAATTTTAATTATTAAGTATCTTCAATATATTAATAGGTACGTGAAGCGAAAATTTCAAGTACAGTTTTACGAGTTACAAGTTTTTCGAGAATACGGATGAGAGTGAAATTTGCCACAGTTAAAGTTTAGCTGAGGAAGGCGTGCGAAAAGCTTAAATTTCTTAAAATAATGCTTAGAAATACATTAAATTATTGAAAATAACAGCAACACACACTTACATGAATTTGGTTATACGTACACACACATTAATTATTGACAATGCCTATGAGTTTTGACATTCGGTTTCATCGTGAAAATCATGAGTGAAATTTTATTGTTCGTAATTAAAATGGAACTGGACTGATATTATTTTAATTATCACATTAATTATAGTTTAAAATTATTATCGGTACCTCAGTTAGCTCGCACTACCTACCGTGTGTTTGATACAATTTTATTACAGGTTGACGTTTGTCAATAAATAAGAATAATAAATAAGAAGGTAAATGTTTCAATATAACAAATAATATAGATTCAACGTCTCACATTATCGCGCGATAAGCGATATCGTATCACATAATGTGAAAACGCTCTAATACATGAAACGAAAATCACGTTTTCACGGTTTTGGACCTATTTTAAGAGCCATCCTCACGGTCCAGTCTGCAAATCCAGCAGCCTGACAATAATTTGTTTATATCTTTTCATCCGCTATCTGTAAATAGTAGTAAATATCCAGGCGGAATTACCAGAAGGCTGAGTAGGCTGAAGCCTAGGGCTGCAAATTTTAGGTGGCGGCAAATGTGGCCTAAACATTTTTACCGAACTTTAGTTACTGTTTAGTACTGTATAGTATACCTACTTTACACTCTAACGTCTGAGTCAAAAAAAATACTAAACGCCCTGTAAATTATACTTTTGCTGTAGTATACGACGCAAAATATAGTAAAAGCGTTTCACTATTACAAAATACAATTTAAATTCAATATTTTTGAGATGAGATCGGCGGCTGGCGGTGGGTTCTTTTGGTACTGAGAAGATATGCGACTCTGCAGATTTTGACTGTGTGTCATTTGTTTTGGTCCATAGGGATTTATCCAATGATTTGATTGATCCACCTGCAAAATTAGAGACATTTTTGCTCGTTCGCTCCGCTCGCTCGCTTTCAACGCACAGAACATAATAATGTTATTTCTAATATTTACTAGTCTATGGTCTATTTTGCTCTGTTGATTATTCGAAAGAATAAACCCTTTCAGATAGGTATTTGTTACAAATTAAACCAGTACAATAAAAAAAAATGATTTATCCAATTTCATCCTGCGAAATTAGAGAAACTGTTGCTCGCTCGCTCCACTCGCTTGCTTTCAACCTACAAAACATAATATTATCGTTATGATATATTATGCGCTGTTGCTTTTATTTAAAGAATACACACTTTCATTTGCAAAAAAACTACAATTGTACTCTTGATTAGTATAAGAAGAGAAATTCTGAGAAGGAAGTTTGAAGTGTTAAGTGCCTTACTCGGCCAGCCTGCAAATCCAGCCCCGGGACTAATGGCCGTCATTAGTGTCAATCATTTATAATTTTTGCCTCCAAGCCTTTGCAAAGCCTCCAAGCCTCCAATAGATTTGCAGGTTGGACCGTGAGTATGGCGCTTAAATCCGACACTGTAAATATAATAGATAAATTTACACATTTTTATTGCGGACCTAAGAGGCAAAGTTGTTTGTTATTGTTGTAAATTGAAACTAAAAATTTAAATATGAATTATGGTCTAATTTCGACCACAGGGCGATCTTTAATACTGTTAAAATGTCAGGGTCGAAGCATTATTACTTTTTAACCGACTTAATAAAAGAAGGAGGTTTGCGATTCGACTGTTTGTTTGTTTTGTATGCATATTACGCGATTAATCCGCCGTTTAGAGTTTGTAGACCGATTTTCAAAAAATATTTTTTTACTGTTAAGAGTTTTCTTCTAAGTTGGTCTCCTTGTCACCAAACGGTAGAGTCGATGGTGGGATCCATGAGGAATTGAGGGAACTCTTTCAAATTTGTAGGGTTGAGGGTTGAAATCACCTATAGTGATTTCGACTTGATTGATATTCAATGGATCCAACAGCACTGAACGGAACTCCTCAGTCTAAAAAGATACACATTTAGAAATTTTGGCATTTTTTAGAGAACTCCAAGCGTATGCCAATTCATTTATTCTATTTATACTATATAATATTATAAAGAGGAAAGATTTGTTTGTTTGTATTAGGCCCCGAAACTACTTGACCGATTTTGAGGAATTTTAGTACAGATATAATTAGTACACCACAGGGAAGGACACAGGCTACTTTTTATCGCGGCAAAATGTACGGAGATTTCCATTTGCGCGCACGAAGTCACCTTCTGCATAATAATAAGAACACAAGCCACGATTCCCGGATGAAAAAATCTCACCAATCTTTACATCCATGATGCAAGGTTCGAGCATTCTCTGGGTCAAGTCCTCGAGTATGATATACTCCTGCTCGTAACCGTTGTACGTGAAGCTCCGGCAGCCGTAGTACCGCGGCACGAACCTCCTCAGCTCGAGGAGGTCCGGGTCGCCGGTCGTCGCCAGGCGGTCGTAGAACTGCACCTCGGTGCGCTGGGACTCCTTGAGCAGGGGCTTGAGGATGCGCCCGTCGCCGCACTGGAGGAGACCTGTAATCATATTTGACGTTCATAATAATATGAACATTAACTATTAAAAATGAATATTTTGTGAAAACAGTGAAACCCCCAACAAAAACCAGGGATGTTATAAGTTTTATGAAATACTAGCTGTTGCCCTCGGCTCCTCCCGCGTAAATGCAGTATCCCGCGGGAATACTGTACTTTTCCGGCATAAAAAGTAGCCTGTTTTAATCCAGAGCCTAAACTACTACCATACCAAATTTCATCAAAATCCGTTCAGTAGTTTTTGCGTGAAAGAATAACAAACATCTATCTATCCTCACAAACTTTCACATTTATAATATTAGTAGGAAGTAGGACTAATTCACTTGCATGGAAATCTATCTATATATATAAAAGGAGATGTCCCCACTAACTGACAGACGTACAGACGCTCGCACAGCCGTACCCGCTAATAGTAGGAACGTGAAATTTGGACAGTAGTTTTAATTTACAATGTAGACGCGCACTAAGAAAGGATTTGAAAAATTCCAGTCATAAAGGTGAAATAGGGGTTGAGAAAGTTTGTACGGAAAATCTTTTTAATCTGCACCTATTTTGATGAAAATATAGTATATAGAACGGATGGCGTTGAATTTTGGCACGTGGATAATTATTATTGTGACGTAGAAATCTGTTAACAAAGGATTTTTCAAAATCCCACGGGGGTGCATGGGTCATCCATGCGGAAGACGTCGCACGCCATAGCTAGTTAAATAATAACAATTAGTTCAAACTTTCGCTGTAATATGCTATAATATTCAATTAATTAAATAATAATGCGTAAGCTCGTATCGTTGTAAACAGCGCATATAACGTATTTACATTTATTATGAGGTTTTTCTTTATTCTAGTAAAAAATATATTTCTAAGCAGTTACTAATTTCTATAGACACGATACAAGCTGTGTTTCTCATTTGTAGACAGTGTTGGTGTCGGTAGATACTCGCAGCTGCCGCAACCGGCCAACTCGTGGCCACTGGCCAACTCGTGGCCACTCACCCAGATACTTGTTGTCGGCGTCGGCGCCCTGGTGGCCGGCCACCTGCAGGCCGAACGCCGACAGCTCCGTGTTGGGCCACGACATCGGCGTCACCGCGGCCTCGGCGGGCCGCAGGCCGTAGTGCACCTGCAAGGAACGAGGTTGCAAAACAATGGAAACACTAGTCGCATACGGTTCGAATCCCGCCGAAGGAACTAAAAGTTTTTCTGTGTTCCTGAGTCATGGATGTGTTTTAAATATGTGTATAATATAATAAAAATCTTAAATATATGTATAGTTTAAAAAGTATTAAATAATATATTTCCGTTGTCTGGTACCCGTAACACAAGTTCTTCGAGAACTTACACGTCCATAGATATTATTATACAAAGTTTTTGATATCAAAGTACACCGAGTAGCCACAATACGAACTAAAAACAATTAACAACAGGGGGAGCTCTCGTGGCAACATAGCCTTAAGTGCCATCCTCACAATACAGCCTGCAAATCCAGCAGCCCGTAAGCAGTGCGAAATTGAAGCGGACTAGTAGGCAAAAAATAATAATGATAGACACTTACGACGGCCACTAGTATCGGTGCTGGATTTGCAGGCTGGACGGTCAGTACGGCCCTTTAGCCTGGGAACACATGTACCTACATAATTTTACATGCTTTAAGGATGTAAAATTCAGATTAAAGGCCAGGTTTCCATACAAAACACGCATGTCCCACATACGCGCTGAATCGCTCGAAAAACCAGAACTGACACTTTCATACAGTTTCGTGAATTTTCACTGAATTTGATATCCTTGAAGGATTTCAAACTAAGTACGTGTGTTCACAGGCTCGTCACATCCATTCTACTGGTTCATGCTTAAATTAAAAGTGTAAATAGGTACATATTAGATGCATTCTAATGCTCAAAATGGCTAGCTAATTTAGATTATTCTAACTAATTAAGTATTATGCACTAGAATATGGATAATTCCTGGACATTTATATTATTTACCTGATAAATGGACCTCTGCCGGCGCGGAGGTTGTCGTTTTGTTTTTTTACACGTATCACTCATTTAGAGAGTCTGTAACAATTTGGGAACAAACTATATTATATAACTACAAATATTCTTCATTATATTATTGTTATAATAAAATCAATAAAATAAAAAAAATCTCCATTGTATAACAAATTGTATATCCATGAAAACTTTGGAGGCTGATCACTCGAAAATGGTTCACTTTATAAGAAAGTCGTGTATGAAACCGAACGATATTTAAAAACACCATCAAACCTCGCATTTATTTAAAAATGCCCTTTCGTAGATTGCCCACACGATGGGGCAAAATCCCCACTTCACCCCTTAAATATTTATTTTATTATTTTGTGCTCCCAAAATTAAAGTCTATGCTCAATCTATAATTATATTCATAATTACAGAAGTTAGCCAGGACGGACAGACGGACGGACAGAGCGAAACTATAGGGTTCTTTGTAGTGTCTACTAAGAAGCCCTAAAAATAGTGATTCCACTAAAACACTTATTTAATTTATCGAGAGATGGCGCCACTTTGTACTCGCGAAAATCAAACACATTTATTTGTCAAATTTATTTTAATTCTAAACTTATGAACATTATTTTCACTCAAACGTAACAAAAAGCAGTTTCTCACATTTGTATACAATGCGACGTTGCAAATCACAGCGATGTCCGCGCTCAGATACCTCACAAAAGCACTGGCTCTTGTCGATTAATCTTATCACAAATTCACACTGACAATATATATCTATAAAAACATTCAATTTATCAGATATTTTGATACTACAATAAAAGATAGACAGTCTAAATTCAATGTCAATGGAAATTCTTTATAACTATATAGGAAACTGTGAACACTTGATTTTCAACCCGTATTTCCTAAATTAAAGTTCTATTTGAAAAATGGCACTGGAAAATGAAAAGCCAACAGAATAACAGTGAAATAATAATAATCTACCTACTAAAACTAAAGACAGGGAATTGTACCAAGTGTCCACATATAAGGGACACTTGATCCAGTCGGGACAGTTGAATAGTAATTACAATTACTATTCAACTTAATAAAAGATTTAAAAAACGTTGATGTAACCTTCACTTATTGCTTATTAAACCACTAAAAGCTTAAATTACTATTATTGTGTTCGCATGCGGTGTTTTAGCATTAATATACCATTACGTTTTTCACTCAACTTTTTTATGGTTTGCTACTCTTTAGTCGTTCTTATTGTGTACCTTTTCCTGTTTTTCTATATTGGGACTAAGGAAATAATCAATAAAGGTTGTTTCAATTTCATTAAATAAAAATTCTAAATTGACCTTTAACTTAAGGGTTAATTTAGATCAAAATTTGGGCCATTAGCTGAGGTGGCCCATGCAAGACATAACTACGCCCCTGGTAACCTTGACCGTGTGTTAAGTCAAAAGTAACTGCATCTAAATTCCGCGTATTGCCCGTAAACTTTATTGATATCTTATCACATTATACGACACAATAGCGATATCTTTACTATCGGATCAACGCAGATCCAGAGGCATGATTATCTAATTTCGAGGATGCTATAAATACAAATAAAAACAATACAAAGCCATTTAAAAAGCCAACAATAATATTATAAAAGTTGGTTAAGTAGAGGTACAGTCTACTTGCTGTTTGTATTACTTTCTCTGTTCATAACGATCATTTTAATTATTATGCTTTTTCATTATTTTAAAATGCATTATGCAGCATTTATATAAATACATAAAAATGATATAATATTCTGAATAATTAAAAAATATATATTTCAAAATATTATAATTAAAATTTTAATTAAGTAATAACATATTTTTATCAACACTTAAAAATAATTTTCATGAACCATAGTTCAGCGCACATAATTGATATTCATGAACCGAGTTACCAAGTGCCACAATAGAGGAAAATTCACACAACAGGTATTTTAATAAAGCTTACGAACTCAAACATTGCACACAAAAATCCATAAAAATGTTCCTAATGTTCCTAACCTAACCTAACCTAACATTTATAAAAGGAGGTAGTGATTAGGATCATTTTCTGCTCTTATGTAGCTTATTTTGTTTGTTTAAAAATACCCAGAGATAGCGGATATTACCTTAAAATTAGTTAAAATAAAACAACAATATTAAATAATGATTTGGAAAAAGCAAAAAAGTATCTTTGAAATTTTCACGTGTTTTAGTATTATGCATGAATCCTAATGCGTGGCAATAAGGTTTATTTTGGTCACTGTCTTGATTTGTTGTACAAAACATGTCTGACGATATGTCATTCCATATTCGGGAACCTGTTAAACACTTCGTAAACGCGTCCTTAACCGTTACACGTAGTCTGATATATGCGACCTTTATTATTAACTTGTGGCGGACTAATTAGCGCCACAATCCTGAATCGCGCTATCGAAGTTTTCTACGATCCGCACTATATATACGATATCTGAAATTCATACAACTGGGCTTCAGCCTGACCGAGCATAGCACCTCGCTCGGTCGGAAATCTCCCTGTGGGGCTTGCCACCATATTCTCACAAACTGGACATATATTTAATGTTAATAAACAAACCAGTAACAGAGGTACAAAATTCCTTTATTTTATAAAAATAAATTTTAATAATAAAATATACATGAACAATAACCAAGAATATAATAATGAATAATGAATGATCACTTGTAAGGGCGAAATGACAACTTTTGTTATGTAAGTTGTTACTTTATTTTATATTTATAGAATCCCTCCCCGGTCTTCATGCCAAGTTTCCCCTCGTTGACCATCTTAACCATAAGCGGTATGGGTCTGAAGACGGGGTTTTTGGTCACCTCGTACACGGCCGCACCAGCGTATACGTTAGTGTCCAGCCCCGTGAAATCCAGCAGTTCCAGCGGTCCCATGGGCACTCCGATGCCTAGTTTCATGGCTGTGTCTATGTCCTCCTTGGTTGCGTCCCCTGGAATTATTCAAATTCCAAAGTTAAGTTTTGCTTTGACTAGTTTTGAGTGAGTCATATTTTATATTAGATAACCTAACCGAGAACATGTCGGGACATGTCTCAGGAGGGTTCCGTAACTATCAACGCGCAATAGGTTTTTTTTTTCAATTAACTTACTTACAAAAGTTACTGTCCGTGATTTCGTTCAAAATAATTTATCTAAAGAGTATTTAGCATGATCTATCAGCATGGAAAATTGCAAGTTACTAAGTCTCATAGTTTAGAAATGCCAGGGGGGGGGGACTTATAAACCACTTTGGAGGCTGATTACTCGAAAATGGTTAAAAAGTCATGTATGACACCTTGCCTTTATTTTAAAATATCTTTTCAACTATACCCCACACAATATGGTAGAATGAAAAAAAAATTTCATCCCCACTTCACATGTATGGAGAAGCCAAGCCTAAAATGTTAAATTATTATTATTTTATGATGCCAAAACCGAGATCTATACACAGTATATAACTATACCGAATTTCATCTATTTATATTCATAATTAATTACAGAAGCTAGAGGCGCGGACAGACAGACAGACAGACAGACGGACGGACGGACGGACGAAGCGAAACTATAAGGGTTCCTTGAGTATTACGGAACCCTAAAAACCGGCCAAGTGGGAGTTTGACTCGCGCACAAGGGTTCCGTAGCATTCAAATTGCCCTTTTTTTTAATATCGCGCAAAAAGCGCAAAAAAAAAATCAACTTCGTTGTATGAGAGCGAACAGCGAGAGCGCTGTATATAATCACTACATACAATACAATAAAGACGCTTTTTCTGTCTGTCCCTATGTATGCTAAGATCTTTAAAACACATTATGTATGGTATTTTCAGAAGCTATTTAGTCGGATACAGTATGATCCTTGTCAAATTAAATACGTTACTCACTTTAAGCATTTTATACACATTACACAAGTACATTACAGGAGCCCTTCAAACCATACAGTTTAAATTAATATCTTATATTTAGAAGATATAGCAGAATTTATATTCAAGCGCGAAAAATATAATCAAGCGGTCTCGCACGTCGCGTCGAGGTGATAGGGTCCCGTTTTTACCCATCGGGTACAAAACCCTAAAAACATTTTCAATATTGTATACAGAAGTATCTTGCAGTGTACACAATTTCACGCGGGCGAAACCGCGGGCAAAAGCTAGTAAATATTTATTTTAATCTTTTTTTTAGCGTTTGTTGTGTACTCTGAAAATTTCAACTGTCTAGCTATCGTGTTTCATAAGATACAGCCTGGTTACAGACATACAGAAAGTGGCGTCTTAGTAATATGGTCCAATTTATACCCCCGTATGGTTACGTAACCCTAAAAAAATTTACATAATAATATTTTAATTGAAAACCTATTCTGAGTGAGATATCTGTGTTGTAATTAACAGTAAGTACCTAACACAAAGCTAATTATAAACACAGATGTACAAGAATAATAAAATATTATGTACATTATAATAATTTATAGCATTCCCAAGAAAACTCGTATTTAGATATTTATTAAATTTTACCATGTCACTATTAGAAATTTTAGAATAAAAGATAATGTGAAAGTTTGTGACTTTCACGCAAAAACTACTGAACGGATTTTGATGAAATTTTCCATGTTAGTAGTTTGAGCTCTGGATTAACACATTGGCTACTTTTTATTCCTAAAAAGTACAGTGTTCCCGTGGGATACTGTATCTACGCAGGCGGGCGGAGCCGCGGGCAAAAGCTAGTAGTTTATACATAAGAATAACGAAGGCTATTAGTATGATATATTTTATATATAATGTAAACCCCAATTATCACGGGCGAAGCCGCGGACATAAGCTAGTAACAGAATAACAGGTTTACAAAATAGTACAAATTGAAGTAAAGTTAGAATACCTCGTTCTAGCATCCTAGCTGCTTCACTCAGGTACGGTCCTAGCAGCCTGTTGACCACAAAGCCAGGGGTGTCCTTGCAGGTGATACAGGTCTTGCCTATGGAAGCTCCCCAATCCATCATGGCTTGGTAGGTGGACTCTGAGATGTGATCTCCCTTGATCACCTCCAGCAGACGCATTACGGGGACCGGATTGAAGAAGTGGAGACCGCCAAACCTGGGTTAAATAAGTTGTCATAAGCTTATGACTCCTGTGATATCGAAGTGTTCAATGTTCACCGGTGACGATTACTTTCTATCGTACGATACGACTGCTCGTTTGCGACCTATGCCATAAACAGACGGACGAAGTGATCCTATAAGGGTTCCGTTTTTGGTAAGGAGTACGGAATCCTAAAAACTATCAGTCATCCAGACCGACTGGCGTAAAACGCCGCATTTTAATAACTACCCACGGCTTGTTGCAAACCAATAATAGATGTACAGTGAAACTATGGTGCTAAAGGCCCTCGGCCATCTTCATTTTTCTATGGAAATGACAGACGATGTTGTAGTGTATGACTGTGTATGTAAGCATAGATATCATACTAGCTCTTCTTCTTCTTCTTTTAAAAATGGCTCCTTAGTGAATCGCCAATGTCAGAGTGTACTATCTCGAGTGCTCTAGCCACAGATGACAGTTGACGTGTCATGGTGACAGTTTAGATGTCAGTCATCATGTAGCTGTCAAGCGAGTATTTACTAACCCTATTTGTTTGTGTTTGTTCTAGGTTAATCTACAATTTGGTATTAGATAAGTAAGTCACCGTACCCTTGTTTCCCCACTAGACATACAATAGAGCAGATACTTCTTCTTCTTTTATGTATGGCAGCCTCGGTGAGTTGCCAATGTCATAGTGCTAATTTTGTTTATATCTGCTCTCTGTAGCTCTCTGCTCTATTGTAGGTCTAGTGGGGAAACATGGGTACGGTGACTTACTTAACTAATACCAAATTGTTGATTAACCTAGAAAAATCACAAACAAATAGGGTTAGTAAAACTTCACAATTTTATATTGTTAGAACGAATATATGTACATAAAATTTCAGTAAATGAAGTATTTACATAACATAAAATGGATTTGAAATTGATAGGGCGAGGAATATTAGAAGGAAGAAGGTCATAAAGGGAGGATTGATTTCAACAGAAAAAGATGTGATCCAAGGTACCCTCGTCAAGGCGACACTCACAAAGAGAGTTATCCTTAACCCTAATTTTAGCTAAGAATACCGGTGAGCAGAGATGTCCGAGTCTAACTCGACAGACTGTAGAGCACACCACTTTGCTATTCTGTGTGTATTTAAAACCATGGCCAAACTGGAACACCACTTTGAATAAAATAAACTCCCCAACACCAATTTCGGTGACGGTGGCCGGTTTCATTGAAACCAGGCCAGTTACGCAGGAGTAATTTTATCGTGCCCAAGTGTGTGCGTAGTACACAAGAGCACTCTCTCTTCGTTTACTCTCATAACCCAGTGGGACGGATAGCCGACACGACTGGCTAGAGATCAGGCGCAGGTCCGACTTTTTACATGCCCATCCGACGCATGGATCATCTTTCTTGTCAGACAATCAGGTTTTCAGTCTGCATTGTCCTAACCAAACGTGGAAACAACATTTTTTTTGTTGTTCCAATGCGGGAATTGAACCCACGACCTCTGAGACGAGAGCCAAGCTCTAACCACTAGACCACGGAGGCTTTGAATATCAATGTATTGTTTGCCTTTCATATTACTTGAGCTGGCCCACTCACTATTCCACCTGATGTATAAATGTTTTTTGGCTATGGGAATTAAATCCTGGCAATATAATTTGTAATGGCTAAGTCCACCTGATATTATAGCTTCTTTGGCATAGGCATCAACACTCTTATTGCCAGTAATTACGCTGTGACTTGCTATCCATGCTAAAATTACATGAATATTTTGTAGTTTGCATCTAAGGAGTAGTTGCTTGATTTTTAAGATTAAAGGAAATCTATTCCTAGTGTGAAATTGATTGGCCATGATATCCTGCAAAGCACTCCTGGAGTCCGAGAGGATAATGGACTTGTCTAGCCTATGAGATTCGATAAACGAGACAGCCTCATAGATGGCGATCACTTCACCTGTAAAAACAGACAAAGACGAAAAAACATATGAAGTGCTCGCCATCTATGAGACGAGGTAGGAGGCAATTTAAAGTTCAAAAACTCCTGGAATCCAGACCGCAGCTGCAACACAGCCATCATCAGAGTTTAGAAGCATCCGTAAAAACAGGCATCCAATCCCCAAAGTGCTGATCAATAACTTGTTTGAATTGAGTATTAGCCAAGGAGGAACCTTTATTTATAGGAAAGTTGAGGATTAATTTTGGAGAAAATGTTAAGGCATCAAATGGGGTAGAGAAGAGAGGATTAAGGATGCACTGAAAGACTGGACAAGGTAGACGGGTTATCTTAAGGACCAGGAGGCAGGGAGGTTCTTTGTGAAGCCAATAATTAGAAGAGGAAATTAATAAAGACAGTGTGTGGAGCTTACCTATTGGTAGCTCATTATTTTTCATTTTTGTTCTCATTATTCATTAAAGAATTTAAATTATTCTACGAACAATGTTTTCCAAAAAAGTATGTTACTATTAACGTGGTTCGTAAACCAAAATGGAAATCTCGAGGGATAAAAATTTGCAGTCTATGTATAAAAAAGAAAATGTTTTGGGAACTTAGATACAAACCTAGCGCTGAAAATAAATTAAAATATAGAAATTATTGTCACTTATTTAAAAAAATCATTACTTTAACAAAAAGAGCACAAAATAATTATAAAATTTTAACTTCTAACAATAAATCTAAATCTATGTGGGACTTAATTAATAAAACACGCTTAAATTTACGAAATGAATCGATTGTTAGAATTAAACATAATAATAATAATGAATATATAACTAATCCTCGGAAAATCGCTAATGAATTTAACAACTAAATATTTTATAAATAAGGTTAAACCAATATCAAATAATATGTTCAATTCTAAAAGTAAAATTACATCTTTCAATGATTATTCAATGTTTCTAGCTCCCTGTATCCCAACGTATATGTATATTAAGACGTATATTCTAAAATATTATAAATTCTCTTATATACACATAGTGTTGGATTTGATGGAATTTCTACAAAAATAATTATAGCTGTAAACGAATTTATTTGTCCTCATATACCTTTTTTAATTAAAAATATTAATTAATATGTGTATAACGACAGGGACTTTCTTGCATGATCTTAAAATAACGATTGTTAAACCACTTTTTAAAAAAGAAAATTGTGATGTTACAGGCCAATAGCACTAGTCCCAGTGTTTTCAAAAATTTTTGAAAAGTATTTCTATAGTCAAATTTATACAATTCTAGAAAAAAAGAATATTTTATGCAACTAGCAGAAAGGGTTTCGGAAAAACAAAAATATTAATCTCGTAATTTTTGAGTTAAAAAAAAAATGTAATATATGAAATAGATAGAAGGAATCCAGTTTGTGCCATATTTTGCGATTTGACACAAGCATTTGACTATGTACGTCATAATATTTTACTACAGAAACTTGAGGCCTACGAAATAAGGGGCAATATATTACAACTGATTCGCTCATTATTGACATAACATATCTCAAATTACAGAAATATGTCGCATAAATAATAAAACCAGAACTGAAGTAAAACAGTACAGATCTTTGCAGCGAAATATCGACTTTGGTACTGTATTAGGTCCATTTTTCTTTATTATTAAATAAATGACTTGCCAAACTAGGTTAACCAGCCCACGACATTATTTGATGATGATAGCACAATTGCAGTAAACTGTAAAGACATTCTTTTGTATGAAAGCGACATTAATAATGCATTACGAACTTTAATTGAATGTTTGGATAATTTAGTAATTAATTTCAATAAAACAAAAATAGTACACTTTAGTCAAACTCATTAAATATTAGTCTAACCTGTAATAATAATAAAATAGAAGAAGTTGAGACAACACGATTCTTAGGTCTGGAAATAGACAAACAATTAAACTGGAAGAAGCATATACAAGAACATGCCAAAAAAATAAGCAGCTTAGCTTATGCTCTACGTAAACTCTCTCTATCAGTAAACATTAACACAGCCATTACTGCTTATCATGGTTTAGTCGAATCGGTTATGAGGTATGGCATAATATTTTGCGGAAATGCCACAGATAAAGAATTTATATTTAAGATGCAAAAACGCTGTATTAGAGCCATGTTTAAAATTAAAAGTACCGATAGTTGCCAGCCTATATTTACACTATGATAATGTAATAAGAAACAGACGTCATGGTGACAAACTACACACACCGGCATATTTAGCGGAACATAAAATAAAGGTTTGATATCAGTATCATATAAGGTTGCTGGCTGGTTTATACGTCATTTTATTAAAAAAGAAATATTTTCAAATGAAGAAAACAACTGAACATCACATTTTATGCAATTGTTTTAATTTTATTCAAATACACCTTATCTGGAGCGAACTTCGAGTATTTCTTCCTTCTAAGTTTGATTTAAAATTTCATTGAAATACTGTTTTTTGTTAGTTTTTTTTAATCGCGTATCTTTTTGGAGTTGAGGACTGAATTATGCCTGACTTAGCCCCAACGGAGATTGCCAGGGCACTTAAAATGCAAAGAAATGGTCAAACCTACCATACCGCATACCGCTCGGGTAACTCAAGCTTATCTTAATGATATGAATATCACTGTTATGGAGTGGCCGGCGAGATCACCGGATATGAACCCAATAGAGCACGTTTGGGACTTGCTGAAAAGAAAAGTTAAGTACAGAATTCCAGCTCCTGCAAACGTGGGTGAACTGCGAATCGCGATAGTTGAGGAATGGCGGAGACTATCCCAGGAGACCATCGATAACATCATTCTCAGTATGCCTAGACGGGTAGAAACTTTAATAAGAGCACGTGGAGGAAATACGCGATATTAATCACCATTTTTCTGATTTAATTGTTATTTTAATATTAATTTTCACTTTTCCCGGTTACATGAAAAGTTAAAAAATGTACCATTTTTTCACAAATAGCCTTTACTCGCAAAATCTGTTCTTAATGTGATCTCATTTTAAGTAAAACAAATGAAACTTTAAATAACAAAAGAAGTGTAGTAAGTAGATTTTAAAATAAAACCATATTTTTTTAATTATTGACCTTTTTTTGTGTTCCGCTAAATATGCCGGTGTGTTTATGTGTACATACCTGTATTTTCTGTATGGGCCCAAAAATTTATAACAAAATACTAAAACATATTAGTGACCTCAATATTAATCTTCTAAAAAATTTGCTTACGAAATGCTATTACTCTATATAATATAATATGACTTTTTATCTAATGATCATTAATTTTTTATTACTTGTAATGTACTTTGAATTTAGATTAATTTAATTTGACTGATTTACAATGTTGACAATCTAATATCAATTTTATTATAATACTTGTACAATAGGATTAAGTTTGACTCAATTTATATTTAATACAAATATTTTGACATGTTTCTATTTAAAAATGTAATCTTATGGACTTTTAATGAATTAATGCATAATTTACCTCATAATTAACTAATTTTTTACAATATTATTAACCTAGCCTAACCTAACTTTGATATTATAAAATTGTATTTAAATCTTAAACTACTAAAATTTGCATGCCTTAAGCAGAATATGTGTACTAAAAATTTACTAAATTAAACTAAGACCAATTTTGTTATCATATTCTAGCAAATAAATATTATGATATTAATAATAATAATAAGGGGGGTGAGATGTAGATTGGAAAACTTTAAAGAGAAATCGTTCTGCTAGATACTGCCACCTGATGCTAAGTGGAGGGTCAACACATTTTACCTGAAGGGCATTACTGGGAGACGACTTCATTGCGCCTAGGATAATCCTTACTCTGGATTTTATCCAGCTTGGTGAACGTTGGTGAACGCCAGACATTATAGAATCCAGGATGACACCTAAAAATTTTACTCTATCCTTCACTGGAAATACTTGTTGTTCATGTTGAATAATAATGTCAGGAATTGTTTTGGAACGAGGGAAAACTACTACCGAACTTTTGGGGACAGAGATGGACAGTCCATGTCTATCCAACCAATCGTATAGGTACCTAATGGCTGAGCTAAGGCGACCAGAGTATTCATTAATATCCTTTGAGAAAACGTACAAATATAAATCATCCGCACATTGTAGGACCTCACAAAAACTATTGACAGACAAGTCCAAATCGTGTGTGTATAATATATTGTAAAGGAAGGAGCTAAGAGGGGAACCTTGAGGGGGCCTTAACTAATTTAATTTTTACTAATCTAAGAGGAAGGGTTGAATTTGGTGTAGAAATAGTGATGGATCGACAGGAAAGACTGTTGCAAATATAATTTGTCATCCTCACTGGGACACTCAGATTTAGCCCGAGTACCGGAAGATGGAGGTTGTCATATGCGGATCATATATCATGGAACATTTCTACCACGTGTTCGTCTTTCGAAAGGGCAATGCGGATGTCAGTCACAAAAGTGGCTAAACTAGCCATTGTGTTAAAGCCCGTTCGAAAACCGAACTGTGTTTTGGATAGAATACCCTTACTCTTCATTAGCCATTCTAATATATTTTTAATTAAATGTTCTAAAGTTCTAGCAAAGGTAATTGGAAGGAGCAATGGGCCTATATCTACACGGATCGCTACAAAGCTTTCCCGGCTTAAGGATAGGCAAAATAATCTAATTTCTCCATTACTCCGGGGGAACCTCAGACTGATAAAAGGCATTTAAAATGTTCAGGCAAGTTTTTTGAGTACTTGGGACCACTGTTCACAATGAACGAGTATGGAATCTCGCTAATCGGAATCGAAATCCCATTACTGCCCGGAGCGGTATCCTTCAATGAACCTAGGACCAGTCTAAATTCGTCCAGAGAAAAAGGAGCGTCTAAATTTTTCAAAGGCTGAGTTGTAGAAATAAAATACTGACACTCTTCAAAAGAGGGAACTGACAGCGGCGCCAACCACTGAGAGAAGTCATTTATCAACTCGGATGTATCATTGGACTGACGGTAATCGCACGGCAGAGCGCCTCGGAATTTACTTCCAGACAGCCGAAGGACGAGACGTGGGCGAAAGGCTCAAACAGAACTCGCGCCATCCATTTCTCTTTTTCTGTGTTAGTAGAAGTCTCACTTCTGCTGCAATTTTTTATAATTTAAAAAATTATCCTGATTCATGAACCTAGCGTATGGTTTTTCAGCTTCTTTACGTCGCTTACATGCTCTAGTGCACTCAGCATCCCACCAAGGAGGAGATAAAGTTATTCAGTTGCTTGTACATTTTAGCGGAATTGCACTATCCGCAGTCAATTACAGCACATTTTTTATGTTTTGGTAGGAAGAAAGAGCATTATCTGAGTTAATAGGAGGGAAAATAGGAGGGGTTAAAAAAGGCAAACTTCAGAATCTGTAATTTCTGCAAATTGGACCCAATCCACAGAATTAGTTTTATATTTCATTCGGGGGGAATTTGAGGATAAAGTCGGTCTTGTATGTCTGTATGTTATTGTTGTAATTATAGGGGAGTGGTCGCTACAAAAAGAATCAGGGATAACTGACCAGCAACATGAAGGGGAAAGGGAGGGGAGCACAATGATAGATCAACCACACTCCTCGGGATCTGTACAAGAGAGACCCGACGAGTGGGGGATACATCATTAAGAATTACCAGGTTATTATCATTAATCAGATCAATGAAGGAAGAAGAATTGGGTTCATTAAAGTGAGAACCCCAAGATGTGTGGTGGGTATTACTACTCCCGAACACTTCGCGCCCCACGTCGCAGACAATACGTGTTTAATGTTAGTGTTAGTTTAATATATTAGTCTATAAGGTATTTATAATATGGGCCTATGCAGCCTGAAATAAACGGTATTTAATTTAAACTTAATTAAAATCCCCCAATACAACCAGGGGGGGAAGGAACTAAGAGATTATAGAGGAGATTTCCGAGAAGATGGAGGGATTAGGATGGGAGACATACACAGACATAAAATAGTATCTAAAACACGGACAGCTACAATATTAAAGTAACTTCTATGTACAGGTAGTGAATATACAGAATATGTACATTGGCTGGAGACCAAAATGGCTACTCCAGCTCTGCCGTCAGACCTGTCGTTCCAGAAACAGGCATATCCTGGAACCCGAAGTCGAGAGCCAGGCGCCAGCCATGTTTCCTGTACGGCAAGAATTGACGGCTTATGATTGTTAAGAAGCCAAAGAATGTCAGATTTCTTATTCTTTATGCTGCGCTTATTCCACTGTATTACAGTGTGAGCCATTATTAGGTAGAAGTTTTATGAGTAGTGCCAGGTTGGTAAGAGTTTTGTTCGGTAGGGAGTCGCTAAACCTAGGGATGAGGTCTACAAGAAGGATAGAAAGGTTGTCAAGTAAGTTATCATTCGGGGACATAGATAGGATAGAGGGGTTTTCGGAATTAGGGGGGTATGCACACCCATTATGTATATTATGGGGTATGCACGCCTGAGAAGCAGGTTCCTCGATTATGTTTCTATGTGCCTGGTGGTCATACCCAGGAGACATAAGGCGAATGGGGCGGCGGGGGGTATAAACTGTCTTTCTGTAAGACACGGTATTGGAAGACTTAGTCTGTGTCTTGAAATGCTAGCTAATTGGAAGTGAGACATTTTTTACTTGATGCATTTTTAACTAATGAGTACTAGCTACTTACAAAACTTAATGAATTAACAGAATATATAGAAGCAAATAATTGTTACAGTTTCCTGTAGGTTTTAAAGTGTTGAAGTATATGTCCTTACATCGCCAATTTCATTTCATATGTAATGACCTAATATTAAGTTTATACTCCAAAGTATACCATTCAGTGCAAGGGCTAAAGAAAAAGGAATGTAAAATGTTAACATCAGGTAAGTTTAAGGTTTCCAAATCATAAAACCAATTGCAAAACAATTGTTTCACTTTGTCAGTGTTACTGTTAAGTAGGCACATCTGTAAGGTTTATAAGGATTGTGATATTGTAGCGACATGTCACTGTATATATCGATATTATGATCTACTAGGCATATTGCATAGTAATGAAATGGCAACGTAAATAACCTCAGTATTTGGTTACGCAGTACCGCATAACATGTAATCATCATGTATTGCTTAGAAGAAAGAAAAACAAGAAAAGTAATATGTTGTTAAGTACAACTTAACTGATATGAATATTATCAAGGAACAATGTAACATTATATGCGTAGGTACTTATTTTGTGCGAAACAAATAGCGATGGCGCGCTTTCCAATTGAACCTATAACCTAGTAAGATAAGAGTATTCTGCTACTGCAGATGTTTACTATTAAACGTACCATAATAAATGAGATCTCCGAAATATTACACGAGCCCACATAACAATACAAGTTCATTTGTTTCATCAAACTAGAATGTAATATGTAAAATGTATTATGTTTTAACATACCTAATAGTTTTGATGAATAATTGTTAAAAAGTTTAAACGTTGCGTTTGATAGCTATATTAATAAAATAATAGGTCTTTACCTATGAAATTGCCGTTCTGCAGTACTTTCTGCAGTAATTTTTGTTTGGCTAAGAATTCTAATTTCAAATTAATTTTATTTTAAAAACATGGAATTCTTTTTCCAAAAGTAGTCATTTGTTTATTGATTAGTTTTACATTTTCATCGCATTTCAATCTTTTTCGTCATCATGGATACGTTAAAAATTCGAGTAGTTATGGAATATAAGTACCGTCGTGACAGCAACGCGGCACAAGCGGCACGCAACATCAACGACGTTTACGGAGCTAACAATACAAACCAACGCACCACCTGTTATTGGTTTGCTCGCTTCCATTCTGGAAATTTCGACCTGAAAAATGAACCTCGCGGTCGTCCGAAGACTTTGGTCAACAATGACGAATTAAAGGCGACTGTGGAAGCTGATGACACACAATCTACGGCTGAATTAGCAGCAGATTTCGACGTTAGCGTCAAAACAATATTGGTCCATTTGCGTCAAATTGGCAAGGTAAAAAAGCTTGACAAATGGGTGCCCCACGAACTCAATGATCGCCAGCGCGAAGTACGCGTCGAGAAGTGCCTTGCACTGCTCAACAGACACACAAATAAAGGAATTTTGAGCCGCATTGTTACCTGCGATTAAATGGATAACTTCTTTGAACTTGTTTGATAACCGCAAGCGCTCAGCAAGTTGGTTGGATCCTGCTTGAGCACCTAAACAATGCCCTAAACGAAAACTTACCCCTAGAAAAGTGATGGTCACTGTTTGGTGGTCTAGCGCCGGTGTGATTCATCACAGCTTATTACCAAACGGGGTGAGCATTACTGCAGATGTGTCATGTGAAGAACTGAACACAATGATGGAGAAGCTGGCACATCTCCAACCAGCATTGGTCAATCGCTCGTCTCCGCTGCTCCTGCACGACAACGCGCGACCTCATACTGCACAGCAGACGGTCTCCAAGTTGCAAGAACTGGGTTTGGAAGCTCTACGTCATCCGCCCTACTGCCCAGACCTTGCGCCTACAGACTACTACTTTTTCCAGAATTTGGATAACTTCTTGGCGGGAAAAAAATTCAATACCCGAGAGGCAGTACAAAATTGCCTTTGAAGAATTTGTTGCCTCCCGTCCAGCTGAATTCTTTAAGAAGGGCATCAATAAACTGCCACTGCGTTGGCAAAGATACATTGATTGCATGGGTGATTACTTCGATTAATACAAATAAAAAAAAACATGAAAAAAATTCGTTTAAATTTTTTCATACAAAACGGAAATTTCATAGGTAAAGACCTAATATTAAGTACATTAACTTGCTGTATCATAATATCAATAACATACAATTGTGAATTTTATTGTCATCTATTTTGTGACTTACAATATGTAAGTAGAATTTATATATACCCACTGGGTAAGATTCAATAGCTGGAAATTTACTGGGATTTAAAATTTAATTTCAACTCAATATAATAATATTATGCCACCAGTGGCGAACGTCAATGCTCGCGCGAAGCTTAAAAGGCAGTGCCTCGCGAGTGCATGCTTTGATGTGTGTATGTGACTCTTACTGGCGACACGCACTGCAGGGTAACTCGGCGGTTTTTCCGGGCTTTATTTATAATTCTGAGTCTACTGCATATGAGCATACCTAAGTTAGACTTACCGAATGGGCAATGTCATGAATGTGACATATAGGTTGTAAGCAGTATAACTGATCATTAAATTGATAACAGTATAAAAAGTATAAAAGCAGCATAGCTGATCATTAAATTGATAATGTCACAAAAGTGACATAAAAGCAGTATATCTGATCATAAAATTGGTAACGTTATAAAAGTGCCAGAAAAGCAGCATAAAAGCTAGTCATTAATAGTATAGTATACTAAACGATAATATTCATTAAATTACGATATAAATATGACTTGGAAGTGGCATAGCCAATCATTAAATTGATGAGGTCATAAAGGTGACACCAAAGTGGCAATGCTAATAAGCTAATTGATAAAGTAATAAATTACATGATATGTAAGCAGCACGGCTGATTATTGAAATCAATATGTAAGGCATGTCAGCAATATAGTTGATCATTCAATTGATAAGGCCATGAGTATGAAATCTAAGCAACATAGTTGATCATTCAATTGTTAAGGTCATAAGTAGGACTTTTAAGCAACATAGTTGATCATTCAATTGATAAGTATGACTTCTAAGCAGAAAAATTGATAATTTAATTGGTAAGGTCATAAGAATTACAGACAAGAAGTATGACTTGTTACTTTGTTTAAAAACAATAAATGGTTATTACTTTTTGGTTGCTAGAACTTGCAAGAAGTGTTTGTAATAATCCGGGGAGGATATAGTTGATTCGTATTTTGCATCAAAGCAGGGTCCAGTTTCCGGTTCGCCTAGTTAGGCAACATAACAAAACATTATGAACACAAAAGTTGATTTGAATAAAGGAGGAGCAGGAGCCTATTTGTAGCATCCTCGATGGTACAAATAGGAGATTCACTACCATTTAGTAAAGTGGAGTTCACGAGACGAGGAAAAAATGTAAACAAACATTGTGATGTTCGTCATTTTGTAATATAATTATCTTATTTATTACTTAAATAAGATAAGTATATGACCTCTCAGAAAACTGGCGTGAAATAACGCATGCGTCATGTTTCGCAAAGTGAGTGAGGTTACCGGAGGCCCGAGGCTGTTGGGGATTTTGAGGACCAGGAATGCAAGTGCGCAACACCAGAGTACTTACAAGAGTAAGTAAGTATTTATTTGTCAGAATATGGTTACAGTATGTGTTAATAATTGTTAATATCATATTCTACATTTACAGTGTGTAAATAATATGTTTTAAATCTAAAAAAATAATTTTCTGACATTTTTATCTAGAGTCCTATTATATTAACAGTACATAACATTAGTCAAATAAAATTTCATAATTAATAATTATATAATGAGGACCAGGAATGCAAGTGCGCAACACCAGAGGACTTACAAGAGTAAGTAATTAAGTATTTATTTGTCAGAATATGGTTACAGTAGGTATGTGTTAATAATTGTTAATATCATAATATTTACATAATATATACATTAAACATAATATTTACATACTGTAAATGTAGAATCATTTACAGTATGTAAATATTATGTTTTCAAATCTAAAAAAATACTTTTCTGATATTTTTATCTAGAGTCCTATTATATTAACAGTACATAACATAGTCAAATAAAATTTCATAATTAATAATTAAATAAAAATTTCACATTATTTCTCATTACAATAATCTAAAGGAGTTATTTCAGTTGAATTAATATATAAAGTAAATACAGTTACAGTTATAAGTTATTTATTATCATAAAAATATTCTTTCACTGAGTAATACATTTTATTTATAAGCCATGTAAATAGATCTGTCTTAAAAAATTTTTCGCATAAAGATTTTAGGTGGTTGGGTAATTTGTTATAGATGGATACAACCATACAAGACACATTACTACTGTACATTTTGATCCGTTGATTTGGCATTTTTAATTTAAATTTATCTACACAGCTTCTCGACGTCGTTTTTTATTTTTTTATGGAATATTCGTCGCCATTTTTGTATACATAAATAAATATTTCAAAGATATATTGGTATTGAAAATTTGGCTTGCATGACTGTAGATCGTTAACCCAAAGATGCAACTTAAGCACTTCTTTTGAACTCTCTGAAAATCCACTGAAATCCCCATATTATAAGTCCGTATCTTAGAATTAATCCAACACATCCATATTCCATGATAAGCCGTTCAAGCCGCGTTCATACTACTTGTTTTATATTTTGTAGAATATTATACATATCTGTCTAGTTTAGTGCATATTTGAATAATGTGATCTTTCCACCTACAAAGCTGGTCTACAGCTGTACCGAGGTACAAAACGGATTTAACTTCTTCAATGACAGTATTACCTTTATGGGAAATGTTTAAGGGAGCTTTCACGTCTTGTTTTATTTTAAAGTTAATTATTTTTGTTTTTGTTAAATTTAAGTTTAAATTATTTGTTTCTAGCCATTCATGTCGTATTGCGTTACATAGATCATTTATATAGCAGAGAAACAACAGTGGACCTAAAATTAAGCCTTGGTGTACTCCACATGCATTACGTGCAAATGATGACCTATGTATGCTTATTAATGTGTTCATTTTTGTAATTTCTATGCATTGTTGGACAAATAGCTTCTTATCCAATCTAAAGCCACTACTCGCATACCTAGTCTTTCTAATTTATCCAGTAATTTTTCGTGGGATACAAAATCTAAAGCTTGAGTCAAATCTAAGAATATTGCCATGATGAATTATGACATGATTTGTAGTTTAGAATCTCTGTTATATTGTTTTTACTAGAGAGTAGCATGCGTGTATGGTTGATTTATTCCTCCTAAATCCAAATTGTTCTGATTGCAATATGTTATGCTGACTAAGAAAACTATAGTTTTTCGTAAATGACCTTTTCAAAAATTTACGAAAATATTGGTCTGTAATTATTCATTAAGTTTGGATCCCCTTTTTTAAACAAGAGTTTTATAATATAAAAGTATAACGCTGTTGGGAAAGTACCTTCTGCCATTATTAAGTTAATTACGTGAGTAAGGGGTTACTTTATTTGTGATTTACAAGCTTTTACTATTTTTGTACTGATATCATCAAAACCCGTTGGAGTTGATATTTTTTAAGCTGTCGATAATCTTGCAAGTGTGCGTCATATAAAGACGATAAGAAGATCGAATGAATATAATAACTAGATTTAACAATATTTTTACTTTTGTTTTTGTTTGTTAATTTATTATTCGATGTGAAATTAATAAAAAATAATTAAATGATTTTGCTACGTCAACGGGATTAGTAATAACTTTGTCATTTGATATAATTGTATTGATCCCGCTAAATTCACGACCATTTCCTTTATAATGTTTAATAATGTCAATGGTGGCTTGCCTTTTGGTAAGTTATTTGAACTAGCAATATATTTATTATTATTTTTTTTTTGTGATTGTAGAAGTCATTTTTTAAATATTTTAGTGTAAGTATGTCATATATTGCATTTTATTAATATGTTTATTACCTTTATTCTGCCGGTACTGTAAGTATAACATTCTTTTTTTATTGCAACATTTTTTTATTCCTCTAGTCAGCCATTTATTTCTAATAGGTTTTTTTGTCCTTTTAATTGTAATAATCGAAAAGTATAAATTATAAAATAAATAAAAAAAGTCATAAATTATTGTGAAGGCTACATTTGCATTTTGCTCTGAAATAACTTCTTGAAATGATAGAGCTTTTAAACATTGTATAAATTTCCTTATATTGTCCTTACTATAATCTCTTACTCTTTCAAAACAATAGTGTAATTGATTATTATTATTTTCAGTTATTTCTCTGTTTAAACGTTATAGATTGCCCGGTTTCATGGTCAGACAATCCCAAATAATGTAACCTCCGGCTTAATGTCCGGGTTTATCATATTGCTACAAATTAAATTGATACACTATGATATTCTCGTGGGACGGTAAATATAGCTTTTAAAGTTGTGGTTTAAGAGTAAGGACCCTAGATCTCTTGAAGATGGTGTATCTCTTAATAGGTATATATTCCAGTCACCGCAAATAATTAAGATTTTTGTTTAACATACATACATGCATTGTAATTTATTTAAAAATATATTCGTGTTTAATATTGGAGTACTATACACACATATGACGATAATATCATATGAAGTTATCTTAACGACGCAGTATTCGAAGTGATACGTTAACAGTAACTCCTCTGGTGTTGAGTGTCCATGGGCGCGCTAATCGCTTACCATCATTCTCTATCCGTCTGCTCGTTTCCTGGTCCATTTCATTAAAGTCATTTACTAGGGAAAAGTACTCGACCACGGCCGTTAACCGCATACTAGGATTCTATCACAGTATTAGTATTACAGAGTAGGAGTAAATTTTAAACACTCTTCATACAAAGTTTCAACCCTTATTTTACAACCTCAGACAGCGAATTGTAGTAAACCTACTAACTAACCTAACATATTTAATTATTTGTATTTTAAGAGCATGAAGGAGGATTTTTTCAAAACTCCTTCTTAGTTTGTCTACATTGTAAATTAAAACTACTGTCCAAATTTCACTTCTACCACTAGCAGTTACGACTGTGCAAGTGTCTATAGTCTATACGTCAGTCAGTCAGTGGGAACATCTCCTTTTATATAAAGATATTTGATATATTAACTCACCTGTCTTTCCTCTTAACACTTGTGGCGATTTCATTGATGGAAATTGATGAAGTGTTGGATGCAAAGATTGTGTGCTCGGGTGAAATCTGTGTTGTAAAATATAACAGAATTAGCTATAGTAACAAAACAATAATATTATATTACTAAATATTTGCTTCACTTCAGAGTAACTTAACTGTTTTAAATCTACACTAATATTATAAAGAGGAAAAGTTTGTTTGTATGTTTGTTTGCATTGAATAGGGTGAAAAAATGTATGGTTACCGCAAAATTAACTTTTGCATGCACCAAATCGCGGGCAACATCTAGTAAATTTAAAGTTTACTACAAAAATATATCTACATTTCAAATTATTTATTGGCAAACAAGTTAAAAATTTCCACAACTTTAAATCTTTATTATTACTAAGGAAGTAGCATTCTAAGCATATTATATTCTATGTTATACAATAGGTAATTTTGTAAAAATTATATTATACTGAACTCACAAACAATGCAATCAGATATGCTAATTATCACTGGTAAACACTGTTTTTGTCACACGAACTTTGTGATGATTTTTGTTAGTTGGTGGGTACACTATTATTAATAATATAAATAATTTTGTTTCTATATAATCAGTTTTTTTTTTGACAACTACATATACATTTCTGACCTCTTATATGTGTCTTTTTTTGATAACTTCATTTAGACGACTGTATATCTATTGCATTCAACTAACTTACATCTTATATACGTTTGGACTACAGCTTGGTTACACAAAATTTTGTAGTTTCCTTTGCGAATGGGACAGTAGAGACAGTGAAAATCACTAAGTATGCAAAGAAAATGTGGCCCAAACGTAAATCGCTCACACCAGGCCATAAAAATGATAAAAATTATCTTTTACTGAACCCTGATGACATTCTTTTACCTCCGTTGCACATAAAGCTCGGCTTGATAAAAAAAAATGTAAATGCTATGCCTAAAGATGGACTCTCATCTGGATTTCTTTCCGGCAAATTTGGGCGCTGTGAGTGATGAACTAGGCGAGAGGTTCCATCAAGACATTTCTTTAATGGAGAAGCACAATCAAGGGAAACCAAGAATGCTAGCAGATTGCCGGAGACTTAAAAAAGACCTTCCAGAAGCCAAATATTCATGAAAATAAGTATTTATTCTATGTTTATTAGCTGTACATAATTATGTAGCTGATGTTTGTTCTTTTTATGAAAATATATTATGTTTTGATGTCACAAGGAAACCGGATGAGTAATTTTTTTTCATTCACATATTATTGTTTGGTGGCCCTAGTACATTCAAAATTTGATATAAGTTTTTATGTAACAAAAAAAGTTAAGATTTGGTTAACCAGTGTTATTTTTAATGCAATTACCTATTGTACTTTGTACCTTTGTCATAAAAAATGTTGTTTAGATTTTCATAAAGTTTCCCTTATCTAAATTCATCAGTAGATATTTATAATAATAAAAGTGCAATATTTTTGCCATATTATGTATTATGATTTCTTCTAATACCAAGGGATTTCACCATTAATTCAAGTCACATTTTTCATGGTACCAGGGGAAGATAAGTGATGAAGTCAATCTTCTGTCAGTTAGTATCTTACACCCACATAAAGTCAAGCCTTATTTTTATCTTTAAGATATTATATTCTAAGCCCAGATAAATGCATTACTGATGTAAAAATGTAAACTTTGTACAGTACAACTATATCCTTTATATGTCTTTCAGAGATCTCCATGTTCCGTACATTTTTCATTGCTGCCAAAGAAATATGACGATTGTCAAGGGATTATAAGGAAGTAGTTTGACAGTAACTGTATGTTTGTTGATGATTTATGTAAAATATTACAATGAAACAAGTTTTTGTATTTAAATAATTTAAGAAGATAGTCCTACCTGATCAAGTTTTCTGAATAATTCCTGTTTGATATTAAGCTTCTCGATAATAGCTTCCACAATCAGATCTACATTAGCTCCGTCCTCCAGTTTTGTGGAGACCTTAATCTTGCTACTAGCATTCTTCACAAAAGACTCAATTTTTGCATTGTCATCTTTGTAAAGTTTCTTAGCAACCCTTGATAGGTTAATGTTGATGGATTTTTGTGCTTTTTCTAGAATCTCTGGCTTCACATCAACTAACACTACATCTTGTCCTGCTTGAGCTGCAACCTGAATTGGGTTATTACAAAATGAAACAGTCAACATTAAGCTATTTCATGTTACAATGATTATGCAGTTTTGTAGAGAAAATAATAAAGAAAAATTACAAAAACGTATAAAATTAGCAAATTAAAAAAATATTTACGTACCTGGGCAATGCCTGATCCCATAAGACCCCCGCCGACCACAGCCACAGTTTTTATCGCGTTATAAGAAGACGATCTCGAGAAACCCCTACTTATTACACGTAGTTTGTTCATCATGATTTCGTAATTAATATGAAGCTTAAAAGTAAATTTCTCAATTCGTAGACGTGCTACAAAACCGGTATGCGTGACTGGAGTGCTCAAAGTTCAGTGTTTGGAATTTATTAAAAAAGATACGGGTATGTCTACACAGGCTCGTACACCGGCCAAAACATTTGACTAACCTGCCATCTGGAGAATGTTCTTCCAATTTGATAATGTACAACATATACGTTGTACATTATCAATGTTCTATTGAACAAGATAACAGAAATGTTCTGATAATAGCGCACAAGTTACAGGTACAAGAAAAAACCTTATTTTCTTAGTAAAAATTCAAAACTGGTTTCACTATTTTTGTTGACTTTATTTTTGACATTTGTCGAATTGACAATGACAATGGACGTTATGTATTTTTCTTTTTTAATATATGGCGTCAGCTTAAAATGATTTGCCAGTGTCAAGTTGAAAGGGCGGGTAATAGTATTTTCGTTTCAATTTTCAACACCGTATTTCTAAATCGTCAAGTCTAAAGTCTAGTCAAAGTTCAAATAAATAGTCAGTGCAGTTAATGAGTCAAGTCAGTCGATTCAGTAAAGTGGTAGAAGCTTTACTGAAAGTTTCTAGGGAGTTTTGGAGGAACACAAAATAGCACGTTTTTGAAGTGAAACACTATATCGACGTATGGGAGAAATTTTATAGCAATGTAAAAAAAAATGTAACGTTTTTCTGTTACACGCCATCTTTATTTCTGCCACATTTTTTCGTTACGCGCCATATTTATTCATATTTTTCTTTCGTAGTGAAATATAAATAAAATATGAGTAATTTAGAATTCTAATGTCAGATACGCGTAACGCTAACTGCGCTGGCACTTGGATTTTTGACCAATTGGTCTCAGGTTCGAATCTCAGTCAGACGAAATATTTTTATTTCTTTTATAATTTTTGAAGTCAAACATTTTTTTTAATGATTGTTCTTCAGGCACGATGAGAGTATTTTTGGATTGAACGAATGATAATGAATGATGTTTCACTTCTGCTACGTGCACTCTGTACACGTCATTTATTTTTTTGAAGTTGTACCACTTGCCCACACTTGTACACGTTAACGAATATTTAATGGTTAATATTCTACGAATATGACACATTAAGAACCGAAATAAAAATACACAAACCATAACATCACCAATTTAATTCCCCAGCAAAACTGACGTTATTTTCACTAACTTCATTCATGATTGAGCATTTGACACTAATGACGGTTATTTATTAGTTAGTAATGGTGCTGGGCTCAGGAATAAGGCGAGGGTGCTGGATTTGTAGACTGGACGGTGAGTGTAGTGCTTAAAAGCGAATTCATATATCGTGATACCCATATTATCGCGCCGATATGTTGTATAATGACAAAGACAGAATATATTATTATAATTCCCTTGGAAGAAGAATGAGGAATATACATTGAAGTATACTAAAACTGTTAAAACTCAATAGGTTTTTGTACTTTGGTTGTTTTTAGGGTTCCGTATCCAATAAGGTAAAAATGGGACCCTTATACTGAGACTTCACTGTCCGTCCATCTGTCACCAGGCTGTATCTCCTCCGTGACAGCTAAACAGTTGAAATTTTCACAGTCACAGATGATGTATTTCTGTTGCCGCTTTAACAACAAATACTAAAAACAATAAAATATCAAGGGGGCTCCCATACAACAAACATGATTTTCGTCGTTTTGTACGGAATCCTACGTGCGCGAGTCCGATTTTGGCCGTTTTTATTATGTTGTACGAATGACAACTTTATTGCAATGAAATGAGTGAGATTTTATATTGATAGTGTAGCATACGCTCGAAGTACGTCGAAACAAGAACATCGCTCTGATAAGAGCGTGTTTACATCGTTTGGCGAGTGAAACAAAGAACGCTTCGATAAAAGCGACGTTCGTACGAATGAAACGAGTATCCGAATAAAAATCCGTGACTGGAAGCATCTTCATTCATCTTGACAACGGTGCAACCCGAAAAGGACTTTTTCTAATAAGAATTTCACTTTGTAGCACTACACATCACAAACATTCTTCATTCTTCACAAGCCAACAGTCGGTGCGCCGAAGGACAGCGAGACGTCATATTCCAGGCTCGAACCTTCAGTAGTACTACTTATTATCTATGGCTCGAACTCAAATGATCGACGCGCGGCGCAGCTACTCGCTAGATATATTTATACCCGAGCACCGCGGTCCGCGTCGCGGCGGTTTATCTGTTGATGCACAAAGACATGCGCAAACGACATCCAATAAGAATCGACCTTCTAAGTTCGTAATCAAACAGCCAATCAGAGGCAATTTTTAAGTTTATAAATTATTTGTATAATAATAATAATAATGTAATTTTTTGTATAAATACGTGTACATTTTGTAAATAAATTATTCACTTCACAACTGTAGATCGAGTTTTACTCTCTACCCAAACTGTCTCGACAAGTACCTCCAAAGTTAGAGTACCTACCTCCAAAATAGCAATATCTATGTAATTTGTGTTGAAGTTGGTTCAATGCTCTAATGGGCCATACTGACTATCCAGCCTGCAAGTCCGCAACCTTGTATTGCAGGCTGGATGGTAAATATGGCCCTTTTGGTTGAAGCTGTCCATACACAAATCTATGGAAACCTTAGTGCTTAGAGCATCAAACCATAATGCTCGATGGAAACCTTAAGGGCTATAGTGACCATCCAACCTGCAAGCCCAAGGCCGCGGACTTGTAGGCAAAAATTATAAATTATTGACAAATGACACTATTGATAGCGTAATTTGTAAATAATTTAAATACGGCTTAATAGCCGTCATTAGTGTCAATAGTAACTACTGCATAGTGACAACCGATACTAATGTATTGGTGCTAGATTTGCTGGATAGGCCGTGAGTATGGCCCATTATACACACACCGGCATATTTAGCGGAACATAAAATAAAGGTTTGATATCAGTATCATATAAGGTTGCTGGCTGGTTTATACGTCATATAATTTAAAAAGAAATATTCTCAAATTAATAAAACAACTGAACATCACATTTTATGCAATTGTTTTAATTTTATTCAAATACACTTTATCTGGAGCGAACTTCGAGTATTTCTTCCTTCTGAGTTTGATTTAAAATTTCATTGAAATACTGTTTTTTGTTAGTTTTTTTTAATCGCGTATCTTTTTGGAGTTGAGGACTGAATTATGCCTGACTTAGCCTCAACGGAGATTGCCAGGGCACTCGAAATGCGTAGAAATGGTCAAACCTACAGAGTGATATCCAGAGATCTTCGTCGACCAGTTTCAACGATCCATCGCAGTATCCAACGGTTCAGGGAGACCGGTACTTATGTGAGAAGAGCAGGACAAGGCAGAAAAAGACGCACTTCGAGTAGGGGTGATTGTTTCATTCGGCTTCGTGTACGTAGGAACCCCCGTTTGACGGCCGTCCAAGCCCGACATGAGTTAGAAGCAGTGCGGGGTGTAACCGTAAGTGAGCGTACGGTACGAAGAAGGTTCGAAGAAGCTGGTTTGGGTTCATTTGTTGGAGCCTTGGCGGGCGCCAAGGCTCCAAGGCTCGAGGTAAATCATCGTAGAAACAGGTTAACTTTTGCTCAGGAACATCGACTTTGGAACGCGGACCAATGGAGTAAGGTATTATTTAGTGATGAGTGCAGAATTCTCGTAAATCAAATTGACGGCAGGCAAAGAATATACAGACGCAAAGGAGAACGATACATTCAGACAAATTTTGAAACTACAGTGGCATACGGTGGTGGATCAATAATGGTTTGGGCGGGCATTTGTTTCGGAGCTCGCACAGACTTGGTAGTGATTGACAGAGGGAGTCTGACTGCAGACCGCTATATCAGAGGAGTTTTAGAAGAAAATTTCGTAACGATTTTGTTTTTATGCAAGATAATGCTCGGCCGCATACCGCTCGGGTAACTCAAGCTTATCTTAATGATATGAATATCACTGTTATGGAGTGGCCGGCGAGATCACCGGATATTAACCCAATAGCAGGGGCGTGCGCTCCTTGTAGGCAGAAATGCAGTGCTTTACTTGTCATTCACAGATATTTTAATAAAACGTTCGTACGTTTTAGATGACTTTAATTAATAGTAAATAAATTAATTTAAAAAATATAATAACTTAAAAACGCCTAATATTTTATAAATAGCAACTCATCTCATGCCGTTGCGTTCTACAGGACATATCTAGCATGTATGTGTAATTTTCATACTTTGCAAACGCACACACCCATGAATATCGACATGATTATATAGCGAAACTCCCGCGGCAGGCGATGGCTCTCGGCTATCCTCGATCTCTCGGCTATCTCCGATCGCTTCCGAAAACCGCCGAACTGGCTTGTCGGAATTATTCGTTCCCTATAATCCGAGTAAATATAATAGACGGAAATCTAATAAATCACGTATGCACATTATGCATTTTTGTTTAGTAAGATTTTATTTGTTTAAATAGAAGAAACGTTTTGTGTTTCGCGGGGGCCATATTGCATATTTCATGTGATGAGCATTGTTTACAATTTAATCGCTCAGGTTTATTTATAGTTTTTTTAAAAGATTTTTTATTTTAACATTTTAAAGTGTGTACATTTAACAGTTTATTACTGAGTTTTTATAATAATTGTAGTGATTTGCTTTTACTAGTGCGTTTGTTGATTTTTTCAAAATGTTATTTGATTGTGAGGTTTGTGTTGAAAATGTGTGTTTATTAAAAAATAAAAATAACAAGTTCTCACAATTGTCATTCAGTGGAAAGATTCAAATTCTGTAAAGGTAGGTGTTTACCCGAGTTACAACAATTAAACCAGCAAAAAAATAATGTAACTAGAAAATTTCATGTTAAAAGTTATGAAACGTGTAACTGGCTGTGTGGTTGTGTACACACGATTAAATTATATTGCTTTCCTTGCATATTATTTATTAATTTACATCGGGATATAGTAATCTCAAGTAACCGGAACCTTGAATATGTGGAAATTGAAGCTGACTGACTGGTGAGTAGTTATAATATTTTAAAATATGCTTATTATTTTACTTATTAGAATTTCTTCCGCCGCGACGATCGATCGCTGTTTTGTCTGCGTTGCCGTAGAAGATGTACATGAATAGTAGTACATCTAAGACTTGCTCTATTCTCATGGTTTCGACTTAGAGATCCGTCGCTTGGCTGTAGCTATGCTAAAAATCTATAAACGAAAAAGTTTTTGTGACCGAGTACTTCGCCGCATACCCAGTGTCATAATCCTGTGCACGCCACTACCCAATATAGCACGTTTGGGACTTTCTGAAAAGAAAAGTTAAGTCCAAAATTCCAGCTCCTGCCAACGTGGGTGAACTGCGAATTGCCGTAGTTAAGGAATGGCGGAGACTATCCCAGGAGACCATCGATAACATCATTCTCAGTATGCCTAGACGGGTAGAAACTTTAATAAGAGCACGTGGAGGAAATACGCGATATTAATCACCATTTTTCTAATTTAATTAATTGTTATTTTAATATTCATTTTCACTTTTCCCGGTTACATGAAAAGTTCAAAAATGTACCATTTTTCACAAATAGCCTTTACTCGCAAAATCTGTTCTTAATGTGATCTCATTTTAAGTAAAACAAATTAAACTTTAAATTACAAAAGAAGTGTAGTAAGTAGATTTTAAAATAAAACCATATTTTTTTAATTATGGACCTTTTTTTTGTGTTCCGCTAAATATGCCGGTGTGTTTAGAAACACAAAGTTATGGACTTTTTTATTGTTTTTTAATTATGGTAATAATATAGGTTTAAGTTAATGTTATTAAATAATGTAATAATAAACTCAACGCGCGTTTTTCTTCGACCCAGAGCATCCTCAAGAAGTGGACACTGCGAACAAACTTAGTTAAGTACGCATGCTTAAGAGTACACTCACACATTTGCTTGCAGGATGTAGGTATTTTTTCGCGGGATATCGAGAGATAAAATATTAATCAAATTGTAAGTATGCTATGGATTTCCGCAAAGTAACGCCTGATTCTATTAACTAATATGGAACAAATTAAGGAAGGTAATAACAAAAGACGGCAAACAAGAATAAAAAAACAGTAGATATTTTACTATGTTAATTAGAAAGCAGCTGTTTGTTAATTAGCAGTCACACATAAATAAAATTACACGAATTAGCATAATTTACATAATAACAAACCATTGTTATTTATTTGATAATATACTTAAATTAAACTAACGCACACTTCTGAGTTCTAACTTCTAACTTAGTTAAGAACTTAAGTACTCGGGTGTTGCAGGTAATTATATCTCAGATTATTAACTATAGCACCTTCTCCGTGGCTTATATATACATTACGAAGGATGATTGTATGGACCTCGTATGGACAACTCAAGACTCATAGCTCATAAGTCATGAGCATGTCATGAGGCAAGTCGTGTGCACGACTTTACCCCCTATATTATCGAACAGAACGTGATCAGCGATCAGGATCGTGACGCTAATTGGTCCACCACAGTAGGGCATTTTCAGATTATAAAAAATTGGCTGCTGGACTATTAAATTCCGTGTAGTGCACAAAACCCCCGTTTAAAAATAATTAAACCCACCAGGCCACCATGGACCGCTGCATCGTGCGGATTACAATTTTTTAGTCTTGCGAAATCACTGTGAGACAAACTCTTTCAGGCAGACGCAAGGCCATCTTTTAATTCATAAAAAATATACACTTCCCTTGCATCGCACTTGCGAACCACCCGATGTAGCACTATGAGCGCTACTATTATCGGCCATCATATTATATAGTCTATGCTGCCATCTTCCTTCGTTAAGGGTTCCCCGGACCCCTATATCTCTGGATCCTTCAGTAGGCGGCAACCCCCCCAGATGTTGTCCAAGGATCCATTTTATGGGAGTATGTAATCTATTTTGGACATTTAGGTGCGCTAAACCCCACCACCCATGTCGTCTACGACGCATCGGGTGCGACTCTGCTTCACGCTCTCGTTCCGCCGCTTCTTTTGAACAATAACTATGGTACAGGAAGAAGCAGCTGCGTCTCAAGTTTCCCTGCTACATGTTATAGTGGCAACAAAAGCAGGAAGCGATAAAACCGCGCCGATGCGTGCACACATAGCTGCGCGAAGGATCATCCAAGTAGCAAATGAACCTATAAGTAGCTTAATAAAAATGCATGCAAAAAGCACTAAGTTGTATTATCTTAATTATGTACACTACTTGTTTGCTAATAAAGTCTTTAAATCTTTAAATCTGTTATACTTACTCTACAAAAAACCTATGAGCCGTACGGCTCATACTTAATACTTAGTTACTTCGCTTTACATTACTTCGCGTTTCAGTTAAACAGTTTTATATTAAAACTAGCTTTTGCCCGCGGCACCCCCCGCGTAAATACAGTATCACACGAGAACCGTACATTTTAACGCGATAAAAAGTAGCCCATGTCCTTCCTCGTAGTGTACTACATCTGAGCGAAATTTCATGATCATTCAAAGTCAAAGTCAATTTTATTATTCAAAATAGGTATTTTTATACACTTTCTGATCGTCGGTCTACATTATGCCTACCTTCGGTTCAGGAAC
Source organism: Phengaris alcon alcon (assembly GCA_037179445.1). Lineage (NCBI taxonomy): Eukaryota > Metazoa > Arthropoda > Insecta > Lepidoptera > Lycaenidae > Phengaris > Phengaris alcon. The sequence goes on along the minus strand of JAYRCH010000021.1, from coordinate 11,589,151 downwards.
TAGCCTTGGTTAAGTAGTTTATACATGAAAAAATACAGTATCCCACGGGAACTGTACATTTTCCCGCAGTTAAAAGTAGCCTATACCTATCCCCGTGGCCTACTTTATACCTGAGCTTAATTTCATTATGATCGGTAACGACTTAGGTAGTTTTTACGTGCGTACCTAAGCGTAACAAACAAACAAACTCACCTTCACATTAATAATATTATTATTAATAAGTAAGTAAGGATAATATATTACGCGTAAAACAATACCTTTATTTTACTGTAGATGATTCAAAACGTAAGCGATATAAACACTTTTCAGTAACCGAGATGCAGCCATCCGCAATCATGGTTGTCCTCTGTCCTTGCTGTCAGGCAAATAAAACACGTTTAACCATTCTATGTCTTTATCAGTAATTTAAAGAAGGCGGCGGAGTATTCTCAGTACTAATACTTATCAGAGCGAAGTTATACTTATCAGTCATTTATCACTTTTTCTGCGGCTGTTCTTTGGACTTTGGAGCATCTTTCATTTCTTCATTGTAGTGCAACTACTTATCATTTATGTTGTAGTTAATTGTTAATCGTTTATCATTACTATTTATTTAGTAAAAGTATTTTCGTAAACTATCTAACAATGATTCAAATCGGATTAATTGTTGCGCGAAACTTTTCGAGTTCCGCGGCTGTGCAAAATGCAATTAAAAATGTTACGGTGATCGGAGGTGGTCTTATGGGCTCTGGAATAGCACAGGTTTGTCTCACAGATACCAAATTTATATACTTAATTTAAGTTTTTGACTACATAAAAAAAACTAGCATATATGTCTTCTCAATTTTACTTTTGGCAAGAACGTTTCATAATTTTATGGAGACAAAGTTATCAAGAAAGACAACCGAGTGGGTGTAATCAGTCAATCAAGACTCTTATGACATAGGATAGCGACTAAGGTTCAATGTTCTTACAATTTGACGACCTCTGTGGCTCAGTGGTTAGCGTGTTGGCGCTCAAGCCGGAGGTCGCGGGTTCAAATCCCGCTAGGGAACAAAAAATTTTCTGTGTGCCTAGGCCATGGATGTGTATTAAATATTATGTGTATTATATTATAATCATTTTTTTAAATATAAGCAATAAGTATACTTACCTAGTATATAAAAAGTATTAAATATATTTCTGTTGTCTGGTACCCATAGGTAACAATTTAGTAATCTGTGCCCATAAGCCGTAACACAACTTACCACAGAATTGGTGTGGTGTGAAAGCATTCATAGATATTATTATTATATTACAATAAGCTTCTAAGTTAAATTGTATTATTTTTTATGACAGGTTGCCGCACAAGCCGGTCAAAATGTGACTCTTGTGGATGTTAACAACGATGTCCTAATCAAAGCACAAAAGTCTATCACTAACAACTTGGGGAGGGTTGCCAAGAAAATCTACAAAGACAGCCCCCAGGAGGGTGAAAAGTTTGTCGCTGCTGCCCTAGCCAAGATCAAAACTAATACTGATCCTGTAGCTGCTGTGAAAGAAACAGATTTAGTTGTGGAGGCCATTGTAGAGAACATGAATATCAAACATGATCTCTTTAAGAAGCTAGATGGGGTAAAAAGTTTTTGTCACTATAATCTATAGTTAGAAATTAGAAATGTCACAGTTTTGTTATATGACTTATATGTGTAAATTTTGTTTGTGTTACCCAAGATGATTCTGCAAAACTTTTGTCTGATAAAACTGTGAAGTAAAAAATATGAGAGAAATAATACAAAAAATGATTTTATACTTCAGGCTGCACCATCTCACACAATTTTTGCATCTAACACATCTTCTCTCTCAATTAATGAAATCTGCAGCGTAGTTAAGAGGAAAGACAAGTAAGTTTAATCCAACATTTACTATAATATCTCTGAACAATAAAATATGACTACAGTACATAATATTATGTAACATTTTAATACTTTTGCATGTATAGAAACATTTTAAAGGATGTCTAAAATACATTAAGTTATATAAAACTATCTCTTAATGTACCAGGTTTGGTGGTCTTCACTTCTTCAATCCTGTGCCTGTAATGCGTCTGCTGGAGGTGATCCGAGGGGCTGACACATCCGAGAACACTTACAATGTGATGATGCAGTGGGGCAAGAGTGTCGGCAAGACCTGTGTCACCTGCAAGGACACCCCTGGGTTTGTGGTCAACAGGCTCTTGGTGCCATACATTGCAGAGGCTATAAGACTTTATGAGAGAGGTAAACAAACATATTACTTAAATAATTTTGGGATTCATTTTTATAGTATCTAATCAATATCATCACACCAGTTTAGATCATGCTTAAAACTTGTTGGGAAATATTAGTTTTGCCGAAATCGGACAATAACTTTTGAAGTAATTCAAAGAAAACCTAGACGCCTCACAAATCTCCATTTTTGTCGAAATTGGTACAGATTGAAATATTTTCCATACAAACTTTGAAACTCTGGTTCATGCCTTTAGGGGATTAATTTAAAAAAAGAGCCAAATACATGTTTAGTGAAATGTATTTAATAGCCTGAATTTTAAAATTCATGGAAATCTGTATTACTCCCTCAGGGGGTAAATTCTAATTATCTCTGAAAGACTAATTTGATGAAATGTATTCAAGAGCATGAATTTCAATTTTTATCGAAATCGGTACAGATTTAAAGGAAAAGGAGGTAAACTTCCTCATTGACATTGCTCCAACAGATTACCATTTATTTCGAAATTTGGATAACTTCTTGCAAGGGAAAATATTCAACTGCAATGGGCCAGTCCAAAGCGCCTTCAAAGATTTTATTCCTAATTGTTTTTTTAGTAAAGGAATCAATAAACTACCTATGAGATGGCAAAAGTGCATAGATAGCAATGGTATATACTTTGATTAAATAAATATACTGTGTTTAAAAAAACGAATTTATGTTCCTCCTTTACAAATATTTTTTCATATGTAATGACCTAATGGTTCTTGCTATTAGGTCCTTTATTGATAATCACCATATATTTTATTTGAATGTTAATATGAAATAAAAATATTTCAAATATTTTTATTTGAATGCTTTCAAGCTATTCTAATAAATTCTTTTTTTTTTATTACAGTCTGGGAATTTTTACTCCCATAATAAATGGATACTCTCAGGATAAACTTGTGAACTAAATCAAATGAAAAATGTTAATAAAAAATTAATTAATTAAATTAATTAAAAATAATATGTGACAATTTAATTAATTAAAATTAATTAAATTGTCACAAAAATATTTTATGGTGCTAAATAAAGAATTCAGTTCAATTAACATATTTTATATATTACATTAATGTTTAACTCAAAACACGTACATTGCAAAAAAAAATTAAAAACAAGGTTTGAGGATAGACTTCTATTCTAGTCTATAAATCAATTAGGGTTTTTGATATTTTTTCTGGTTTCTGCTGCTAGGAGACAGTACCAACTAGTTTATAGTGTTAACTGATGGCAGAAGTGATTTCGAAAACTGTCAATAAGAATTTTCGACACTATTTATACCACCTGGACTTGAGGCGGCGCGGCGCTTCGTAAGTCGTGTTAGTTCGCCTAGTCGTGTCAAACAGATGTCGCGAACGTAAAAACTGATTGAGCTAAAATTGCTTAGCAAATAAATTTAGAAGGGAGAGCAAAAGTGACGATTTGTATTACGAAAATGCGAGTTGCATTTGCGTTATTGCAAATCTTCATTTTTGTGACCCTTTTTAACCTCCGACGAAAACAGAGGAGTGTTTATAAGTTTGACGTCTCTGTGTATGTGTGTGTCTGTTCATGGAATTGTAGGTCCCAAAAAATTATCAAATTTTTATCTATTTTTTTTTTAAAGCTGACATGACCGAGTGTTCTTAGCTATAATTCATCACTCGTCACATCACAGCTCGCTCACTGCTTGATAATTCGGGGGTTACCTAAATTTCTTAATTTTTGTTTATTATGACATACATGGGCGGCGGTAGGCGCACACCATAATGCGATCCGTATGCTCATTATCCTCATATAAACAATAATAAGGATACATAGGATAAGATATTAACCTACATTTTGTATTTCAGGAGACGCATCGGCGCGCGACATCGATACTGCCATGAAGCTCGGAGCCGGCTACCCCATGGGGCCTTTGGAGCTGGCTGATTATGTGGGGCTCGACACTAACAAGTTCATCCTAGACGGCTGGCATGCCAATTACCCGAACGAACCGCTGTTCAACCCCATCCCCACGTTGAACAAGCTGGTCTCCGAAGGAAAACTAGGTGTGAAGGCCGGAGAAGGCTTCTACAAGTATGACAAGAAATGAGGAACACCATCGTCAACTTAGCAACTGTTATCGACATATCGCATAAAAAGTCTTTCATGATAAAAGGGTGTCAAGATACCCATAAAGTTTTAATTGAAATTGTATTACAATGATTGCCCAATTAATATTTCGAGTATATTATAACTGGCGTTTTCACCAGTATTAACTGTTAAGTAGAACATAATATTTTTATATTATATTATTGCTGTTATCTAATTGTTGTAAATAAACTAATATTTTATATCGCTTGTTTTTATTTACAATTTCGTATTATGTAAATGATCGTTTTATAGCGAAATAACAATTTTATACAAGGTAATAAAGTTGACAATATTTATTACACGTCATAAATAATTTGAATAGAAAAAATGTACAAGCAGTACATTTTACACATAAAGCGTGATTTTTTTTAGTTGTTAGTTGTAACCTTTTAATTGAAATGTTATAATTGTTAATTATAATTATTAATGAAAAGTTATAATTATTAATTATATAATTATTAATATTCCTCCATAAAATATTTATAAATACACCTATTAGTGATTAAGACTTTTTTAAAATTAATTGTATAATATGCCATCAACAATAAAATATGTTTGTGCCAAAGTATAATAAACTGAATCCGTCTTTGGAGATACATGTTTGCCGACAAACCATTTTACCTGTTAATGCACTAGGCAAACATGAGTAATTATTCAATACTCTGTCAATGACAGACAGAGGTTTTTTATAAGTTCACCTCTCCATACCTCGCTACTAGACCGTAGATGGCGTTGTTTTATTTATTTGGGCAATTATGACATATTTTTTTTCAATTTGGTTGACATTTGCTTTCATGCAATTTTTTTAACTACCTACCCGACACAACCACGATCGCGCGACAAAAACACGGATGTCGTCATTCAAAAGTAAACCTTTATTCATTTCCTTAAATGTAATAATAATAATTCCAACAAAACAGCTCCATCTATGATCAAGTTTTCCTTTTAATTCACCTCTCCGTAACTCATGTTCGCCTGGTACTTGGTAGGCAGTTTCATAATATAAAAAAGTACTCTGTGGTAGGCAGGTACTTGACGTGGCGGTATACCCACGACAATAATTAAGTTAGGTGGATATAAGCATACTGACATCGAGATTACAGCGGTATGAAGAGACAAACAGTCGAATTGTGAACCTCCTCCTTTTTTTAAATCGGTTAAAAATAAGTTAACTGATAAAGGACGTGGAGTCAAGGACGAGAAAATGATAATGTTTACGCGCATGCTACTCGAAGATACATAACCGAATTAATAAATCTTGTTTGAAAGAGTTGGTTCATTTCCTCATGGACCAGAATAAAATAATTACAGAAGATTAATTAATATGGATATAAAAAGGAACAATATGGTAAACACTCAATGTCTTTTAAGTTAGGTAATGAGTATTTTACCACTAAAAACATTTTCATGTAAAAAAGTTGTCATATCTAGATGAGCTAGAGCCAAGCTTCTGACTCTACACGCCCTAACTCAACAAGTCGTAACACAAACTCAGCATCTTAGTCAAAATACATAATTTTACATGAAAATTTTATTTTGTTGGATAGGAGTATCGTTTTTGTAAGTTGCTTGTATCCATGGGCGAACCCAGATTCTGGCCTAGGCCGGGGCCAGTCAGATTTGTAGGTCAGATCGTCCGCATCTGTTTTGTCATACAAGACACCTACATGAAACATTAGTCATAATATGTAGTGTAGTATGTAGGCCGTAGGGAAAACGCGTACGTGTGCACTGAGTGACCTACCTGAATCTCCCCAAAATAAGCATAGCAAACATTTTAGCAGAAGTCTAAAAAAACGTAGAATAAATCTGGGAATTTGTAAAAAGATAATTTAAGAACTACAGCCCTCAGAGTGTGGTCCCTCAGTTCACACACCGCTATTTTCCAGATCTCGAAAAGTATGTGGAAAATTATGGCTTTTTCACTACAGAATTTTAGTAGAACTTTTGTAAAAGTTTTTACAAATACTTAGCATCAGAAATAAAAAACCTATAACCACCGAAGTGTGGTCCCTCAGTTCACACAAGTGACATATAAATATACATAAGCCAAAGATTATAATATTAAAGCTGCATCTAATATTTATTTTATTTATAATTGTAAATATTTATTATATTACTAATTACGAATTACAGACATTTATATTAATAATAATTATTAATATTATTTACATGAAGTCGAGTTACTAAATAAGGTAGGTAGGTATATAACTCAAAACGATTAGACAGATTTTGACGACCTCCGTGGCTCAGTGGTTAGCACTTTGGCGATAAAACCGGGGGTCGCGGGCTCGAATCCCGCCAGGGAACAAAAATATTACTGTGTTCCTGGGCCATGGATGTGTATTATGACAAAGACATCAACGTTGTTTAAGTTATCCGTTGTGTAAATAGTTTTATTACTAAGGGGGATATAGTATAAAACTATTAAATATATTCTGGTAGGTAGGTATAAAAGTATATAGTCTGGTACCCGTAACACAAGTTCTTCGAGAACTTACCACCATATTGACGTGGTGTGAAAGCGTCCATAGATATTATTAAATTATTATTTTGAAGACTACTTTGATGGATTGGGTTTCTGGTCTTAATTAAAACAATTTTGTAAATTAAATAGCTAATTTATAATTGATTCTACAATTGAGACACTGACTGAATGCCAACTTTCACCTTGCCACTTGTAACTGGTGGATACCGGATACTCGGTTCACACGCCGCAAGGATTTGCGGCGTGTGAACCGAGGGACCACACTCTCAGGGCTATAGTTCTTACACTATCTTTTTACAAATTCCCAGATTTTTTCTACAATTTTTTTAGACTTCTACAAAAATTTGCTTTGTTTTGGGGAAATTCAGGTAGGTCCCTCAGTCCACACGTATACGAGAAAACAGCCACAAATGATCCTGCTTTATAGGTAGATAAATAAATAAAAGTAAATTTGACTATGCATTTTTATTTTATTTAAATTGTTTAATTTGACAGGGCAGCTCAGTGAGTCAGTAGAGAAGAAAAACGAGACGAGCTATGCAATCAAAACAATATGTTTAATAAGTCCACTACCGCAGATTAAAGAAATCGTAAGTATATATCATTTTCACTCTGTGCCACTATTGGAAACATATTTAGAAAATTTTGTTCCTTGTATAATCCAAACCCAGGGTTAAAATGCGACAAAGCACTTCGAGAAAAGGTGGTTAGGTAGTGCCCTTGAGCTTCGCTTGGCAGGAGCTCTACCATGCCCCCAAATTCAAAGGCAATTGTCATATTAACATTTATTTTAATATAATAAATCTACACTTATCATTTAACAATATAATAAATAAACATTTTAATTTCATAACTTCCTAGGGAAACCAGTTTTTTATAACACATATCACTTCAACAGTTGTTCAGCCCTCAACATAGCCATCTCGTTTGAATCAGTCTTTGTTTTCATGTGAATGGCTTTGACTTGTTGAGCTCGCCTCTTCTTGTATTGTTTTAAGTTCATACTTAGACACCACTTGAAATATCTCCGCCTTAGCTTTACAGAGGTTGTACCTGCTTAGGCACTTCAGCACAGGAGCAATTCCCGAGAGAAAGGAGTCCACATGATCTGTCCACAATAACGGATTTACATGCTCGCTGAAATCCACTTCAAACTTGCCTGATTCCTTTAGAGTTTGCTGGCATGAGCTGTTTATCTGTGAGATCTGTTCTTTGGTCTCGTTTGCTGAACTATCATCACGGCCTGTCCATGTCATCTCATCACTATTTGATCCGTTGTCATCATCACAATGCTCTTCATACCCTTCTATCTTCATATCATGCATATATGGAATTAGGAAACTCAATTCTTTTGAGTACTTATAAGTATTCTCATTTTTGATAATTGCTCTCCTGTAGCAGTCTCTTAAATTATTCCACCTCATCTTACAAACACTCACTGCAAAAAATGTTAAAATATTTAAAGCAATTAACAGTAGTGTCTTAAATATTATTTATTTATTATACTTCATGCACACAACATGGTACAGAGGCAGGCTTAATGCATTGTGGCATATATTATTACGTATTTAAAACTGCCTAAAGTTAGACAGTTTTTAAACATCAATGACATCAAAACACAAATGATTTGTTTGTTTGTTTGCGTCTATTAGGCTCCAAAACTACTGGACATATTTTGGCGAAATTTGGCACAGATATAGAGTAGACAACGAAAGGACATAGTGATTTCCTTTGTGCATACAAAGTTGTGAAATACAATATTTGGATTGTACACAAAATATTTCCTTCACCTGGAAATTTCATCTGCTTGCTGATTTCCATCCACACCTTTTGTTTTTCATCTTTCTTCTGGTACAGAGAGTGATACTTGTTATACAGGCCTGGATTTGCTCGCACCAGATATATTAACTTCTTTTTATTCATCCTTTCCATTATATCAACTTTTGTGGTCCATTCCATCATCCATGTGAAGGCCCTACAGGAATAAATTGATTTGATAATTATGTACACTATTACAACATTTTAAGTAGTATTATTATTAAAGCCTGTTGTTCCAAACAACTTTTTTTTTGGTTTGCTATCATTGTTGGATTTAGGATTATATTATGTCCCTCGGTTTGATGTGCCTTTTGGCATAGGACTCCTCCTATTCTAAGCAGTCCATTGTAAGCAGTCAGTGGCCGCTCGCATCCAGTGAGGTTTACATAGTAACTATTCATTAATCTGTGGTAAGGTCCAGCTGTAAGCTTGAGGTCGTCATCCCGTCTGCGGATTTGATGCCCCCTGCTTCTGTGGTCATCCCTCGAGTACCAAAGGGTAACCTGCTTGGAGCAAGCTATCCCTTGCTCTTAAATATTTTTACAAGAGTTTAAAAAAAAGTGACAATATTGCTTACTTAATAGTAAAAGGAAGTAGGAAATAGAAATGGAATAGTCCTCCAGTTTACATCAGAAGTATTTGTAAGTTTTCATAAGTTATACATAATTAAACACAGCTGACAAATTGTCGGACATACGACTGAAAATCTATGTCATCAATTGTTGGACTCAAACATGAGTGGAGCATAACTATAACTTGTTCAACATTTTAAATTCTTCTTGGTATGAATAACTTCCAATTAATTAACTAGTAACGGGAATTTGTCATTAAATAATTATTACTTTTAAGTGTTCATTTTCGTACACTGTTATAGTTACACAAAAAACACTACATTTCGGTATCAAACTAAAAATGAATGGATTGAAGTGGTAGAACGTAGATTCCTTTATAACAATTTATTTGAGAAAAGACTTGCAATTTTAGAAATTTCGATTTTTACGTAAACAAACAAAAGAAGTGTCTAGGAAATTGTCAAAAAAGTAAACGTCATTTTTTTTAAATAGTGGTATAGTGTTAATACTCGATAAACTCAGTAGTACTACTTACATACTAATTACTACTATCATCTATGGTGATAAACCATTGTATGTCATGTTTAAAAGGCGGGTAAAATAATTTTCGTTCAAGTGTTCAACACCGTTTTTCGAAATCGAAGTACCTACCTAATTAATTAATCGTCAATTCGGTAAATGAGCTAAGTCAGTCTATTCAATAAAGTGGTAGAGGTCTCACTGAAGCTTCCTAAGGAGTTTTAGAGAACACCTAATTGCAGAGTTCTGCACGTTAACAAATATTCAATGGTTAATATTCTACCAATATTACACATTAAGAACCGAAATAACACAAATTTATTGATTAAATACAAAACAACAACGACACATTACATTCTGCCAAAACTCTAATAAGTTTAAAAGAATAGTCTTAAAAAACTCTATTCTCTTTGGACTCTTGACTGTGTCATGTGTGGGGCCAATTATGACAAAATATAAAAGTTTATGAATACCTATGTACTTAGAGACGAAGAGAATGTAACTAAAGTAAGGCCAACCAGACGAGATAAAGAATGTAAACAAATTTTCAGGGGTTCAAAACATTTTATTTGAATAAATTATTATAAAATTCGAATTTTAATCGCTGTCGTCTGTACTAGACAATGATGATTCGTCGGAAGAGTTTGGAAGAGTTGAGCACAATTGTTTGGCGGACCAAATGTTGACAACTGCGGCACTGGCCGCTTTCCTGTACCACGAAACACGCTACGACAGCTGTCGTCAGCCAACTGACGTCATTATTGCATACGAGTGATAAGGACAGATATAATATTAACTCACTTTCATAATGCAACTCAGTAGAGGTCCGTTTATTTACGTTTTTTATCTCGTCTCGTTGGCCTTACTATACCTAACTACGAAACTTATTACAAAATTAATAAAGGTGGCATTTAGAATTAAATAAAAATGTTCGAAATTAAAAAGTTTACCGTAACTTATAAACGTATTATCGTCTAAAACTGCAAAAGATTCAAGCCTAAAATGAAATATATTCATAAATTTGTGTTATTTCGGTTCTTAATGTGTAATATTAGTAGAATATTAACCATTAAATATTCCTTAACGTGCACAAGTGTGGGAAAGTGGTACAACTTCTAAAAACGTGCTATTTTGTGTTCCGCCAAAACTCCCTAAGAACTTTCAGTAAAGCTTCTACCACTTTACTGAATCGACTGACATGACTCATGGACTGTACTGACTATTTATTTGGACCTTGACTAGACTTTAGACTTGACGATATAGGAATACGGTGTTAAAAATTGAAACAAAAGTCCTATTTCCCGCATTTTTAACTTGACACTGGCAAATTGTTATTTATAATCCGATGCCATATATAAATAATAAAAAAACAGCTGAAAATCGTGTCCAGCTGTCAAATCTGACATTTTACCATTCTTTTTTTAACTCTACGGAAACTAGAGTTATTCGAAGAGGCATACCTCAGGGATCTCTTTTATGTCCCCTACTTTATGATACATATTATATACATCCTATGATGCATATTATATACAGTCCTTTATGTAATTAATAATTTTATAAAGAACGCATGTATAGATCTGACTATAATAATTCATTAGAATGTTAAAATCTTGGATGGGCAAGAACCGTTTACGGTAACGGACTTATCGGTCAATAAAAGCTACATCGTTTTACTTTCTAGAATATGCCTCCTCCTATTTCAGTTTTTTTTGATGGAATGCTTATTCTTACGATTACGTTTCTTTAAAATGTGAACGGCTTTTAAATATGATAAGAAGTCTATCTGGTGTTAGGTGGGATCACATCCATTTACAATAAAATTAATTTATAATGCTATAATAAGAAGTGTAATAGATTATCGGACTTTTCTTTTCTCTGTAACTCCGTCGACAATATCTGGCAAATACATTTTTTGTTCGCCGTTACCAATTCCAAAATCATCCGTTAATTCCGAAACTTAAAATTTTATTTTATCTTTGTTATAGTAATAATAAATATTGGCACCATAAATCTAATTCCTCTCTTATAACTAGTTACTGTAAATTTTTAACCCTGGATGCTCCCACGTTCTCCGTCTTTTCCGTTATTTAATTCCTCATATGAAGCGTTAACGCTTGTGCCTGATATTCGTTATAACATTGGCATATAGAAAACTGATTAATATTTTGCAAAAACCATATTTAAATATATTACAAATAATAATTGGCTGGGGTGGCACCACATAAACACATCGGCATATTTAGCGGAACACAAAAAAAAGGTCCATAATTAAAAAAATATGGTTTTATTTTTAAATCTACTTGCTACACTTCTTTTGTTATTTAAAGTTTCATTTGTTTTACTTAAAATGAGATCACATTAAGAACAGATTTTGCGAGTAAAGGCTATTTGTGAAAATTGGTACATTTTTGAACTTTTCATGTAACCGGGATAAGTGAAAATTAATATTAAAATAACAATTAATTAAATTAGAAAAATAGTGATTAATATCGCGTATTTCCTCCACGTGCAAGTTTCTACCCGTCTAGGCATACTGAGAATGATGTTATCGATGGTCTCCTGGGATAGTCTCGGCCATTCCTCAACTACGGCGACTACTCGCAGTTCACCCACGTTGGCAGGAGCTGGAATTCTGGACTTAACTTTTCTTTTCAGCAAGTCCCAAACGTGCTCTATTGGGTTCATATCCGGTGATCTCGCCGGCCACTCCATAACAGTGATATTCATATCATTAAGATAAGCTTGAGTTACCCGAGCGGTATGCGGCCGAGCATTATCCTGCATAAAAACAAAATCGTCACCGATATATGGGGCAAACGGTACGACATTTTCTTCTAAAACTTCTCTGATATAGCGGTCTGCAGTCAGACTCCCTCTGTCAATTACTACCAAGTCTGTGCGAGCTCCCAAACAAATGCCCGCCCAAACCATTATTGATCCACCACCGTATGCAACTGTAGTTTCAAAATTTGTCTGAATGTATCGTTCTCCTTTGCGTCTGTATATTCTTTGCCTGCCGTCAATTTGATTTAAGAGAATTCTGCACTCATCACTAAACAATACCTTACTCCATTGGTCCGCGTTCCAAAGTCGATGTTCCTGAGCAAAAGTTAACCTGTTTCTACGATGATTTACCTCGAGCCTTGGAGCCTTGGCGGGCACAAATGAACCCAAACCAGCTTCTTCGAACCTTCTTCGTACCGTACGCTCACTTACGGTTACACCCCGCACTGCTCATGTCGGGCTTGGACGGCCGTCAAACGGGGGTTCCTACGTACACGAAGCCGAATGAAACGATCACCCTACTCGAAGTGCGTCTTTTTCTGCCTTGTCCTGCTCTTCTCACATAAGTACCGGTCTCCTTGAACCGTTGGATACTGCGATGGATCGTTGAAACTGGTCGACGAAGATCTCTGGATATCACTCTGTAGGTTTGACCATTTCATCGCATTTCGAGTGACCTGGCAATCTCCGTTGGGGCTAAGTCAGGCATAATTCAGTCCTCAACTCCAAAAAGATACGCGATTAAAAAAAACTAACAAAAAACAGTATTTCAACGAAATTTTAAATCAAACTCAGAAGGAAGAAATACTCGAAGATCGCTCCAGATAAGGTGTATTTGAATAAAATTAAAACAATTGCATAAAATGTGATGTTCAGTTGTTTTCTTAATTTGAAAATATTTCTTTTTAAATTAAATGACGTATAAACCAGCCAGCAACCTTATATGATACTGATATCAAACCTTTATTTTATGTTCCGCTAAATAAATAAATATATATATATATATATATATATATATATATGTGTGTGTATATACAGATGCATCTAAGAAATAGGGCTGTTGAGTATATATTACTCGGTAGGCTTGAGAGGGCATTCATATTTTCTTCTCTTCATCTATCATAGATTCTTTATGCGCTGTACAATCTCTTAGTAAATTTCCGTTCATATCAAAAAATTGTTTTCAGGTTACTTTTCAGGTCAGAAATCTTCTGTATAAATGTAAATTAAAGGGCTGTTCAGTAACATTGGTATGGATACCAAGCCATTGTGGCATTGTTGGCAATGAGTTGGTCGATAAATTGGCAGAGGATGCTGTCGTCAGTGGCGATGTGTTCCCCTACAATAATTACGCGTATGATTTGGCTGCTCTTGCCCGGAGCTCAATTCTGAAATCATGGAATGAGTCATGGAGCCTCAGCAGTCAAAAAAAAAAGGGTTACGGTATCGAAACATTCAACCAGTGATCCCAATTAAGCCTTGGTTTTCTAAATTTTTACATTCTAAAAATGTAACAACTTCAATTATTAGAATGAGACTGGGTCATATATGTGCATTCCAACGATCTTATGAGAATTGGTATTCGAAGTGACGTTCACGTATAAGCGACTGTGCAGAAATTGGCGATATAGATGACATTATTTTGTCTTGTCCCCTCCCTACCCCTCCATGATCATTCCCATTTATATCATAACTTATCATTAATTCCTATTCCATTTCCTACTTCTGTAAATTTATTACATAATTCAAATAATAAATTTGTACCTACTTATATAATTGTTTATCGAATTACTTAACTCTAAATAATATTGATATTATTATCTTTTCATTTTCTACTACATTTTAAGATGTATCTAATTCATTTTATTTTATGTAGACATTTATTTCATAAACTATTCTGATTAACTTTTTCCCAAATTCCGTACATACCTACCTTTTAGGATGGGACTATGTATATGCTCCGGAATCCGGAACGCCGGTGAAAATTCAGAACACTGAAAATAGAACTCTGCGGTAACACAATAGAGTTGAGAATCGAACTTCCGTTTTGATCGTTCTAAGTAATCGCACAAAACCTCCATTTTCAACTCTATAGGATGGATATAGATATTAGGTCTTTACCTATGAAATTGCCGTTTTGTATGAAAAAATTTAAACGAATTTTTTTAATGTATTTTTTATACGTATTAATCAAATACGAAGAAATCAGCTGGAATCCCGTCCAAATTCTTTTCAACAAATTCTTCAAAGGCATTTTGTACTGCCTCTCGGGTATTGAATTTTTTTCCCGCCAAGAAGTTATCCAAATTCTGGAAAAAGTAGTAGTCTGTAGGCGCAAGGTCTGGTGAGTTGGGCGGATGACGGAGAGCTTCCAACCCCAGTTCTTGCAACTTGGAGACCGTCTGCTGTGCAGTATGAGGTCGCGCGTTGTCGCAGGAGCAGCGGAGACGAGCGATTGACCAATGCTGGTTGTAGTAGTGCCAGTTTCTCCATCATTGTGTTCAGTTCTTCACAGTACACATCTGCAGTAATGCTCACCCCGTTTGGCAAGAAGCTGTGATGAATCACACCGACGCTACACCACCAAACAGCGACCATCACTTTTCTAGGGGTAAGTTTTCGTTTAGGGTATTGTTTAGGTGCTGAACCAGGATCCAACCAACTTGCTGAGCGCTTGCGGTTATCAAACAGAATCCATTTTTCATCGCAGGTAACAATGCGGTTCAAAATTCCTTCATTTGTGTCACTTGAGCAGTGCAAGGCACGTCTTGACGCGTACTTCGCGCTGGCGATCATTGAGTTCGTGGGGCACCCATTTGTCAAGATTTTTTACCTTACCAATTTGACGCAAATGGACCAATATTGTTTTGACGCTAACGTCGAAAGCTACTGCTAATACAGCCGTAGATTGTGTATCATCAGCTTCCACAATCGCCTTTAATTCGTCATTGTCGACCAAAGTCTTCGGACGACCGCGAGGTTCATTTTTCAGGTCGAAATTTCCAGAACGGAAGCGAGCAAATCAATAACAGGTGGTGCGTTGGTTTGTAGTCTCCGTAAACGTCGTTGATGTTGCTTGCCGCTTGTGCCGCGTTGCTGCCACGACGGTACTCACATTCCATAATTACTAGAAATTTTTAACGTATAGATGATGACGAAAAAGATTGAAATGCGATGAAAATGTAAGACTAATCAATATATAAATGACTACTTTTGGAAAAAGAATTCCATGTTTTTAAAATAAAATTAATTTGAAATTAGAATTCTTAGCCAAACAAAAATTATTTTGATTTGAAATGGCCAGTACTGCAGAACGGCAATTTCGTAGGTAAAGACCTATTATATACTCCATTAGATTATTATGTATGTGGTAAAACTGTACAATAGCATTAAAAATAAAGTACATAAATATTATTATGTACCTATTTTAAACTATAAAGTTTTTAATGTAGAGCCGAAGTAAACGTAATATGTCTGTACTTTTATAAAATATATAATATCAAGTACTTATAACAAATACTAGGCAAGCAATAATATGACTTTGTTTTAAACATATTGCATGCATTACTGAACATATGAATCTTATATTATTAGTAGAGAAACTTTACTAAATAAATAATTTTAATAAATCACTACATAATATATTTCATTTAATGAAACAAATGTAATCATTTCGAGTGCCGTTTTTAATTACGTAAAATTTTGCAGGTTGATTTTTTTTCCTATTTCGATTGAAGCCTCAAATGTACCTAGAAGACAAATGTACCACCTCAAGAGGATATTTGGCTCCGTAAGCCATAAACACTTGATCTTAGCCCTTTTTTTGATTCAAGGCAATGACTCCATTAGATTTTAAATATTTCCAAGTTTTAACATCAATTACATTAGTTTTACTGCCAGAACCAATAAGCATGTTTACTCTCACACCCCCAACTTCACACGCAAATTCTGCATTATCATCTATGTCTCTTTTCATTAAATCAAGAATTTAAGGTAAAATTTTATACAAATACTCTCCCGATATTCTTTGAGTTAAAGCATGTTTATATAGTGTTATATACATTATTTTATCAAAATCATTGTTTAATAATTATATGTATTGATTTCGAGTCCACTTCACTAAAAATTAGTTTTTTGCAAATAACAGAACATAAGGTATTAACAAATTTTGTAATAGTTGAATATAATATTTCAGACATAAAGAATTTTTAAGTTTGAAATTTAAAATTAATCTTCTATTTCTGAATAACCAATTACATATGTGTGAAGGAATACACACGTTATAAGAGCGAGTAAGGTATATGGTTTGCACAGATGATAATATGCGATAAGTTTGAATTTCGAACACCAATACTTCAGTTGCACCCAGAACACCCTGCTGAGAGACTAATGAGAATTCAATAAAAATCATTCAATATTTAAAATAATCATTCTGAGTTTTAGGCCAAAAATATAATCCATAGCATTGCATTATATAACCAGTTTCTACACCAAAAATTACACATACCACCTACTTCTACACCTACTACCTACACAAACAACTACTCCTACAACCTCCAACTACTAGGTGCCTGCAGTCTACACAAAATATTACTTAATATTCTACCTATATATCTACACCAACCTATACCCACTATCTATTTCTACAACAGTGATGTGAGTGTGACACCACCTCAGTGGTGACAACTGAGAGTTGAAGATTGTTACAGTACAAATATTGCTAACAATTTTGAAAAATACCCCCATTGGGTTGGTGTACGAAGGGTGAAAATTTAGGGTTATAATTTATGTATTCTTTTAATGCCAAATCAAATAGGTCAAAACAATAGAATAGCAGCAGGTATCACTTATGTATATAAAAAATTAGTACCTAAATTAAGAACTTACTTATTACTCACATCCTCACAGCTTTGGCCTTTTATATTTCTATTAGGTTTTAGAATCATAACAAACTTAATATAAATAATTAGGTATATTTATGTGTTTGGTTGTTAATCCTTATTCATAGTCATCATCTTCCCGTTTCCGTTTCTGAGACATCTCGTCCAGCTCCATCTTTACAGGCCCATGAGATGAAGGGCCGGCGGTCACACGCACTGCTGGTTTTGCTACAACCTGAAAAATTCACAAGTTAACACTAGAGTTTTGAGACATGTGCAACAGACTCAGTGAAGTGAAGCAATGGGTATGTCCCTGTCTGCTGTCGTGACTCCCGTAGCCCGTAACTCACTTGCTCCTCTCGTTATTTTACTAGAATTTCAAATCTAATTAAACTTAAAAGACTGTACTTCACAAAAAAAACGATAATGTCTACAACAGAACGTTGATATTATAATATCATACTTTATGGTCAGATTATTTTAAATCTAACTACTATTATAAATGTAAAAGATTGTGAGGATGGTTGGATGTTGATTACTCTTTCATTCAAAAACTACTGAACAGAATCCGATGCAATTTGGTATGGTAGTAGTTTAGGTTCTGGATTTATTTTTTTATCCTGAAAAAGTAGTATTCCAGTGAGATACCCTATACTATATTGACGCGGGCGGAGCCGGGGGAATAAGCTAGTTTTTCATATATTCAAATTAACCGGATTTTCGATTAACCGAATGCCATTTGACAATTATTAGTCAGAATAATCGAGTCTCTACTATACCTATAATTTGATAACATCTTAACGTGAATAGAATATAAATTAATAGTACAAATAAAAATTAATTTAATGCTACTTGTGACTTACCTTGGCGCTAGAAGTAAATTTAAGCACAGGTTTTGGTGCAACACTGCCTTTAGAGGCCACATTGACAATAGCTCCCGGCGAGCGTTTGACTGCGACATTCAGGTTATTACTAGGCTTGGACACCACGGTTTTTATAGTAGGTGTCGGAACTGTGGCTTTCATTGGTACTTTCTTTGTGGCGGGTTTGAGACGGTAGTTGCAGGCGGACAGGCAGTAACTGAAAATATAGTCCTTTTTATACGTTTTACGTGTTAAAATAAAAAATAAACTTTGTATCATTATATTTTCAGGAACTCTTCCCTTTTAAAATCTCTAATGTCAGGACAAAATAAGTGCCTGTAGTAGAAAGTTATATTTAATGGCTTACAAGTATGGTTGGATGACTAACAAGTATAAAAAAGGTTTATCGTGTGCTATGGTATTAAGCTAAATTATGCAAATAAGACAAAGTAATGTACCGATCAGGTGGCAATCGTGGCCCGCAATGGGGTTTGATCAATGGAAGTGGATTAACATTCTTTACTCTAGCAATTTCCAGCAGCACTTCTCTAGGAGGAGGGTTTGTGAAGGATTTATCTAGCTGCATTTGTACAGACAAGCGAACGTCGTCCAAGTCGATTGTTTTCTTCTTAGCATGGTTCGCGAACACTCTAGCGTCTTCCATCACGGACGTAACATATCTGTACGTGAACTCCAGCAGTTGATTTACAACTCTCGGCTCGTATTCTGTGACACCAATCTCTTTCATTATAGACATAACCACTTGTGCATCTTTCGGCACGTTCTTCGCTTGCACGTTCACTTTTGATTTATCTTTCTCTGACATTTTGGAAATAGCGCATTGAACAATATTATTTGGATTTTATGGAATTAAAACAAACCATCATAGATAATAAGTAGTACTACTGAAGTAGATAAGCAACTTCCCCTGTTTGACGGTTCAAAAATGAAGGTTTGATGTAGCTCCTAGCGCCACCTGGTTAAGATGTAGTTGCACTACATACCTATATATAGGTATATATACAGAATGACCTGAAATTCGATACATTCCTTTGAAAGACAGAAAGTAGACCTCATTTACAGTTATATTTTTCATGGCATCCCCTATCCGAAAGTTGATATTTACAAAGTTATTGAAATTTCAAAATTTTTTTCTTTATTTTCGACTTTTTGACTTTGACATGACGTATTTTTGAAAATGTTTGTCTTTTTAGTGATTTTTTTATGTATTTTAACCGTCAATGAGTCAAATATTATTTTTAAGGAATAAATAGGGACAAACTAAGCGAGAAATTTTCATTATGAGACATGAAACAGAATTTTCTTTTAAGAAAAATGCACATTTTTCTTAAAAACAGGTGATTTTCTTAAAAAAATGTATGATACAATGCGTACAAATATTCTAAATAACTTCCTTATCTCATTAGCTTTCCAAAAAGGTGCAAATGTCTACATAAAAATATGAACATGTAATAAACAAAGACAAAACAATCATCAGGTAACGTTATCTCAAGAATTACTCTACCTGAGGCGACCTTTTTTTTCAATTGTTTCTTTTGTTCAAACTTCGGGATGTTTCGGCTACTGTCGTCGCGGCCCTTTGTCAATGAGTTACCGACTGGCTTAGAGAGCAAAGTTAGTAGCTAATATTAGTTTTAAGTCAACTTTTGCCGTGTACGGACGTATTGTTGCTTTAAACTACACCCTTACTTCTACTTGTGATTTTTTTGTATCGCGATGGCTGCTTTTGAGTACGATGAATACGCTGACATCTTGTTTTGTTACGGACTTTGTAATGGTAATGCTGCTGCTGCACGAAGAACATACGTTGAACGTTTTCCGAATCGACGAGTGCCAAACGTTAGAGTGTTTTCAACAACATTTCGACGAATTCGGGAAAGCGGCCGTGTTGATAGAAGACGTGGAGATTCAGGCAGACCTCGTTTGTATGCTCCAGAAGAAGAAGAAATTTTAACACTTTTTCAAAATGATCCTTCTATTTCTACAAGAGCGGCAGCTAGAAGACTTGGATTGAGTCAATGGAAGGTGTGGTTTACAGTACACACAGCGCGTCTACATCCATTTCACTACACACCTGTCCAAGCGTTGGAAGAGGGAGACCCGGTTAGAAGAATGGAATTCTGCCGTTTTATGATAAATGCAGACATGGAGGATCGCAATTTCTTCTCAAGAATATTGTGGACGGATGAATCGAAATTTGACCGTGACGGGATAAACAATTTCCACAACACACATTACTGGGCACCAAAAGGAGAAAACCCCAGGATGAAAAAAGAAAGGGCTCATCAAACCAGATTCAGTCTAAATGTCTGGATGGGTATAATTAATAATAATTTAGTTGGACCTCATTTTTTGCCTCAAAATTTAAATGGTGAAATGTACGAACATTTCCTAAGAGAGGAGATTACTGGTTTAATGGAAGATGTGCCAATAGCAACTCGTCGTAATATGATTTTCCAGCATGATGGTTGCCCGGCCCACTTCCGCCTCGGCGTACGCCAGTGGCTAGACCAAACTTACCCACATCGCTGGATAGGTCGAGGCGGGCCAATTCCTTGGCCAGCACGGTGTCCCGATTTGACCCCGTGTGATTTTTATCTTTGGGGTCATATGAAGGCTTTGGTGTATACTACACCCATAACTACTGTAGAGGAGCTCAGAAGCCGCATAAGAAATGCAGCAGAAGAAATCAAAACTAGTCTTACTACCAGAATAATCAAAACAGAGGTACGAAGAAGACTACGGGCCTGTATCAGAAACAGGGGTTCACATTTTGAACAAGACCTAAAGTAGAATATTTATTATTAAATTTAATTAAACATTAATGTTTTTTAAACACAATAAACGTAATTAAATTCAAGTTTTTCCTTTTATTTTAACCTTATCGCAAAGAAATCGATTTAGACATTATTTCATTTTACTTCTAATATGTTTACTACAACGTCATATTTTTATGTGGACATTTGCACCTTTTTGGGAAGCTAATGAGATAAGGAAGTTATTTAGAATATTTGTACGCATTGTATCATACATTTTTTTAAGAAAATCACCTGTTTTTAAGAAAAATGTGCATTTTTCTTAAAAGAAAATTCTGTTTCATGTCTCATAATGAAAAATTGTCGCTTAGTTTGTCCCTATTTATTCCTTAAATATAATATTTGACTCATTGACGGTTAAAATACATAAAAAAATCACTAAAAAGACAAACATTTTCAAAAATACGTCATGTCAAAGTCAAAAAGTCGAAAATAAAGAAAAAATTTTTGAAATTTCAATAACTTTGTAAATATCAACTTTCGGATAGGGGATGCCATGAAAAATATTACTGTAAATGAGGTCTACTTTCTGTCTTTCAAAGGAATGTATCGAATTTCAGGTCACCCTGTATATTTATAGGTATAGATTTCAATACGAAATCTACGGGATTTGTATGTCAGAATTTTATGTTTCAAAGACCTTGATTTTCATAAGAACAGTGTTTATTTGTTAAGTTTCCTCAGCAAATACACAATTCTCACAAAAATAAAACCTTTGAAACATAAAAATCCGACAATAAAACAAAACGAAACAAAATTTAACCAAAAAGGTAAAATATTTTATTTTCACATATGAAAATGGAAAATGATTATTGTTTAAACACGTTATACTACTTATACTCTGTTTAGATCCAATTTAATTTAAACGTAAGCGAATACTTATAAAGCTACTTATTCAAATGTCACTTGTTTTCCTTGCAATAAAGAAATACACACAATGATTTGGTGGAATTTAAACATTTTGCTTACGTTTAGATTAAATGGGGTCTGAACTGAGTTTACAACTTTACATTCTTAACACTATTGAATAAATTATATGCAATAAAATAAATTAATCCGTAAATCTTTTTGTTTTACATATGTAACCTCGTTTTAAATAAAATACTTACTTTTAGCTGGTGGGCAGCCCAAAATGCTTCTATAGCTCATGGTGATTTCTGTTCTCGACTTTCTTATTTAAATTAAACAAGAAAAACAAAATATAGCAGAAATTCTGTTTTTTTCAAAACAGCAGCCATTTTCTAAATGTTTTTTTTTATATTCTTGTATTTTGGAATGAAGATTAGAGATTTGCTACATGTAATAATATCGTCGCATAAGTTCTATTACTACTTATTTAAAAGATAGTCATTTGAGGAGAGTGAAAAAACTGAATAATTTTTAACGTATAATATTACAGTACTATTATGTATTTTGTATACACCTTATAATAGATTTAATTTAAAAAAATAATTATTTTTTTATAAAAATTGGTAATTTATCCTATTTTTGTGACATACGTTGTGTTTTTTCTTATTTAATATCCGTTCGGGCAGACTTCCGTCTTTTTTACTCAAAAATTAATAATAAATAAATTTTTAATCGCTTATTTATTTATTAAATTGCACTTTCTTCCTTCCTTTTCGTTCCTCATCAATATTTATCCTTAACTAAGTAAATACTTTACGTTTAATTTCACTTTTTATAGTACATAATCAAACAGGTATATACAAATCAAACAACAATTTACGATCATAGCTTTCAGTTTTATCCTTTAAGCAATCGGTCTTATAATAATCAAATCAATTTGTTTTTAATAATAATCAAACGCAAGATATTACCATGCTTAGATAATCCCACGCATCTCTCAATCACGTCGGGGTCACCAATGTGGGAAGAGTGGATGAAAGGGAGATCTCCGACCGAGCGAGGTGCTATGCTCGGTCAGGCCGAAACCAACTTGTATGAATTTTACATGTCGTATATATAGTGTCGATCTTAGAAAACTTCGATAGCGCGATTCATTGTGGCGCTAATTGGTCCGCCACAGTACCATTGTAGTATATTTAATACCATAGACATACATAAGGTACTTTTTACTTTTTTCTGATTGGCTGAAACAGCGCGTCTTCTGATCCCCTAGTGCAGTAATTCCCAAAGTGGTCCACGGGAGACTCGACGGGGGTCTACGTTGGACGTGACAGAAAATGGGGTCTACAATCGTAAGCAGGGGTGCATGAAAATTAATTTGGTTTCGATAGTGAAGAACTAAAATGTTGGCTTGTTATTTTAAATAAATATAATATACCTAATAAAATACCTAAATTAAACCTTCTCAATAAGACAATTTATAAATAAATTGAGAAAAAAATGAATAGTTCCGAACTGGGACCTACTTTATTATCAAATAATTAACCCTATCAAGCAATCAATTCTAACCTTTTTTTTTTTCAAAACTGTTAATTCGTGATTGAAACTCAGCCACAACGCAAGTTTCCATAGATAGATAGATCTAATCTTCACTTTTTTTCGAGATTTAGAAATTGGTAGTAATGTAGAATGTACTTTTTTTGAACGTGGTCTATGAAACAAATGAGTCTGGGAACCACTGCTATAGTGAATGGCATCGAAGTCAAAACCACCAAAAAATTATTTACATGGTATTAGAACTCATGCAACGATGTCGGTCAAATCGACCACTGTGCATTGCCATAAAATGTCCAAAATATATTATTCATTCGCACTATTTTTGTTTCTATATTCAAGTATGTATGTGTAGACTGCATAATGTATAGAAACATGGCCTTTTTTTGGTGCAATCTTAGTTTAAGGATATCAAATTCAGTCTGCAGGGACGGAGCTTTTTTTTTTTTTACGTACCCCCGTACGAGGTAAAAAAAAGTAAATAAAAAGAAGGATTAATAGTGCGGTATTTCCCCGGTGCATATGTGTGAGTATGGAACCTACGTTTACACGAAGTGTCCTACCCCTGGGATACTACGTCATGTGAAATGTGACATATAATGGCGACACAGTGTTACCAACTTTAAAAAACATTTCACCCCAAACTTAGGTCAAAAGCCCCTAAAATCGCAACAATCACTTGAAATTCCCCCTAAATTTTTTTTATGACTAAGAATTTCTACTATAAATACTACAAAAATCTATAATGACAAACAAATAATAAAAATTAATGTTCTGTAATATTATTCAGTCTTCTGTCCAACTTTATATTAAGTATATTAAAATATACTTCCAAAAGTAAATTTTCTACAGGTTGACTTTTCGAATCACTTTTCGATATTTCAAATCGCTTAATTTAATCAAAAACAAGAAAACAACATTAGATGACCTTCTGTAGAGACTTTTCCCCCAAATTTAGGGGAAAAGCCCCTATGTTGGCAGCACTGGCACTGTAAATTCCGCAATATTTAAAAAAAATGGCGTGTAAAAACAAATGAATTTCGTAATTCTTCATTTTTTTTTAAATTTTGTTCTGAGGTTTAGGTTTAGGCATGACGATTACAAAGTTAAGGGTACACAGATACAAAATAACAGAGCATAAAGTTAATAAAGGTCACCTTAGACGGTCAAATAGACGCCCAATGAGAGCTCTTCGCTTATGTACACGTACAAGCGACACTTCCCGGTACAAAAGTTAGTGTACACAAATGGTGTACGGCTGACATTCAACAGGTATTTGAAAAAAATAAATATTTAAAGTTATAAAAATCCCCAAAAATACCCCTAAAAATATAACACCCCTAAAAATCCCATTGGGGGGAAAACCCCTAAGTTGGCAACGCTGTGGCGACATGACATGGCGTCATCGACAGGCACTGGTGTTGCCAGCAACATCCCACCTAAATTGTACCTAACAACAATCTTCTCAAGGTTTTATTCCAGACTGCTTCCTCGCATTCGCCTCTAAAACTACAAGTGACTACCATGAGGAAATGAACTTTGAGGTTTTTAAAGAGTGGTTTGAGAAGCTGCTAGTCAGCTTAGAAAACCCATCGAAAATTATAATGGCCAATGCACCGTATCATTCTGTGCAAATTGATAAACCACCAACTCAAGCCTCCCTACCATTGCCAGTATAACGCCATCGAGCTTATTTGGGCACAAATAAAGGGCCATGCAGCGCGGAACAATACTGAACCACCCTTCAGTACTGAAACTAAAATGATGACTCTGCTCCAAACTGCGTGTGCAAAAGTCACTACAGTCGTAGAGAAAACAAAGAAAATAATTTTAAAAGATTTTGAACGAGATGTGAGAATAAACAACATTATTGAAAATGAATTAATAATATCTCTGAGTGCTGACAGCAGTGATGAAGATGACAATACTAATAACAGTTCTAATAGTTCAACTGAATAAATGCAATTTTTTTGTTAAATTATGTACTTGTTTTATTTTGTTCCTTAAATTTACGAAAGAAAAAATAATAATGGGACAGGGATTCGCCTAAAATTGACATATGTTTCAAGTTCGTTTCGATTCATTCACTTTAATCGATGTTTCTAAGCAGGTCACCTTAATATGAAGATAAAACTGACAGAAGTCAAATGTTACCTATTAAAATGACTCCACTTTAGACGGCTAATTTTATTGTACTATTTATTATATTGGCTCTTAAAAGGCCGGCAACGCACCTGCAGCTCTTCTGATGTTGCGAGTGTCCATGGGCGACGGTAGTTGCTTACCATCAGGTGACCCGTTGGCTCGTTTGCCCCTCGTTTGTTATTTAATAAAAATAAAAAAAAATTGTATCTCTCAAGATTTTAAGTTTGAACATAATATTTTGACCTGTAAAATAGACAAAAAATACCGGTTGTCTCTAAAGTCGGTTTAATGACGATAGTTGAACGTGACAACGTCAACAACAACAACAACAATAATAATAATAATAATGAGGTAAAGTACTTTGTAACGGTACTTGGTAACGATAACGGGTAACAGGTAACGCATGACGTCATGTTTTTTCGGGCGTGTAGCCGGCTCCATCGATTTATAAGATCATCATTTTTTATCACGTAAAAAATATTTTTTGCTCGCTCGCGCTTAACATAAAGAACTGTATTATTTAGTACCGACGTTCATTTTTAGACTATTGACGTTATTGTATTTTTCTGAAGTATATACAGTCTTTGAGGGTTTAAAATTTAAGATTTTAACGGGTAAAACAGAAAATAAAATGCCTGCTCGATCCGGTCGCTCGCGTTTAATTTAAAAGGGCGTAAATTACTTAGGCGAGCGGATCGAACAGGTCGAAGTACATTTGGTTTAAGGCTGTTGATTTCATTGTTTCTTTAGTCTTTCAGATAGGATTTAAAGTTTAATAAAGCGCCTTACTCACGGCGCAGCCTGCAATCCCAACACCGGTACTAAAATATACTAATAGCCGTCATAATGTCGAATGTCATTAATATCAATCTATACCTAAAATTTTTGCAAAGCCTTGTAGGCAAAAATGACACTATGACACTAATGGCGACTATTAGTACCGGTGTTGGATTTGTATGCTGAACAGTGAGTATGGCGCACCTGTAATTATTGTAATATGTCAATAAATTTAATAATTTTTGACATGTTAAAATCTGCAGCAAAATTAATTGGCCCGGTGCTAATTTTTTAAATACGCCTCTGAGACTTTATGCTTCTGGATTCGGAACACCGGTGAAAATTCAGAGCACTGAAAATAGAAGTCTAGCACAGACTATGCTGCTAATGCTAATACAATAGAGTTGAAAATGGAAGTTTCGAGTGTCGAGCTGTCATATTTACATTGACGTTTGACTCGACACTCATGTGTTCTATTTTCGACTCTATTGTATAAGCACAGAGTTCTGTTTTCAATGCTCAAAATGTTGTACGGTCTTCCGGATCATATAGTTCCAGCTTGAGAGAGGTGGCAACAACTGCGCACAGTGATTTCAACATTTTATTTGTGCGGCCCTCCAATCATTTATGTAATTTGTATCAAAGATTATAATGGTAAGTATAATACCTAATTCGTAGACAGAGAATAGTATAGACACTGAGCAAGCGTGTCACTGAAAGGGACATAAAAAAAGTACATGCAAAATTTTGGGTTACCAGGCAGAAGGAAAGAATTACCCAGTATTTTTTATTGCACGATAACTACCTGTTTTCCCGCAACTCCGCCCGCGTAAATCATTGCCTAATATAACTTTCTAGTAATTTAGAATAAAACTAATGATGTCTAAGGTGTATTACTCAGTTCCGCTTCGTCCGCCGAGCTCCACACCGAAATAAGTTAAGTTAAACAAGTGGAAGTGGCCAAAAGTAAAAAATATACAAGTGCGACACATTAAAATACGCAGAAAATTGTGGCGAGTGTATCTGTGAAAACCGCGAGAAAATCCGACCCATAAAACCCAAGAAAAGTCGGAAAACCCACTTTTTAGTGCGGATTTCAACATTCGGAAGCGTGCGACGCGCGATTAGTCGCGGCGACCCCCACTTTTTCCTTAGCGAATTTACCCCCCATTACCTCTTCCTACTGTCTCCAAAAAACCAGAATTTTCTGGCCAGTAGTTTCGGAGCAGCAGCTAAAATAGTAAAAAGGGGCCCTTGGGCGGGCGCACGGGGAAGGTCCGGGAGAGGAAAGTGATATTGCCACTCGAAGCGGAACATCTGGGGCAGAAGAGAACCTTTTAAAAAATCAAAATCGGACTTACGGTTAGAGAGATATAGGAGGTGAAAAAATTGAACATTTTTCGGGACAGTATAACTCGGGAACCAAATCGGTGACCCTAAGTTTTTATAATTGTAAATTGACGAAAGGACGAAACGACTAAATAAAAATGACACAGGTCGCATATCTGCAGGTAGGGTAAATTCTCATACATTTTAACTAATTTTATCGAATATTCATTATAAAATATAATAAGTATTATATTGGTTATTACTTATTACCTTCACTTCTCCATGGGATCTGAATTAAAATAGTTACAAGAAATGAAATGTGAATGAAAATTGTACAATCTAATAGTAATTTGGTTTGTGGTCGACACGTCTTTTTTAAACAGCGGGTCATCGTCTTTTATGTGAAATTAAGTTACACTGGCTATAGATAAATTACAAAAGAACGTCACAGTAACGAGTTTAACTAATGAACATTGTGTACAAAAAACTTATGCTACAGATATAATTCAACACTGGCGGGTAAAAGCCAATTCAAACCGCGGGTAAAAGCTAGTAAATAAATAAAAATACATTTCGATCATTACCATATTTATTTAACATTTTATGTTACACACAAAAGGTAAAAATAGGCCAAATGAAACATTAAAAAACAATATTAATTATTTTTACATCAAACCAGCTTTGATCAATAAAAATCTATGATTCCATATCAACGGTTGGCTACTAAAATGATCCTTGATAAAAATGTTCTTTGAATTGGTGCATGCTTGAAAACATTGTGATACCAATTTTAGCAATAAGTTTTCCTCCTTGAAAATATTCCTTTAAGAGAGCGAGCTCTAAATATTTTTTCTGCATATTCACATTCTATTTTTACGTCATCAGAAGGATATATATACGGCCTACTTTATCTTTTCTTATAATTAATCTACAATATTTATTACTATTATTTGTTATTAAAAATATGAGGCAATCCTCATATTTAATTTTCTTCAGCAATTTTCTTACATCCTACTTACTATATTACCATATAAGCTTAAATCATTTTTGCAAAGCGAAATTGCTTTAGCTACAGAATTACTGAAGGTTAGAGTTACCAGTTTGACCTTCATGATTTGTTTTGCAAAATTTGTGTTGGCTGCGTAGTTTGTTCGCTAAATGAAGCCCATCGTTTGCCTGAATTTTTTGAAGCTTTAACACGTAGTCCCAAGAAATTTTTTAATTATTGAAATTGGCAAGCTATTATTTTTTTCGCCTAATGTGTTTCTTACTAACATAAGCACATGAGCTGGATCTGAAAAAAAAAAAACTTTTTGATCGCCAATTATAAACGAAGTCTTAAGTCCGGTAATGTTGGCGGGATCTTAATTGATCTAAATAATAAAAAAGATCTAATTTTTTTGCCATTGCAAAATTGGTGTCCACAGCCGTCAAATGTAAAGGAAATTACATGTCAACCTTCGAAGCGAGTTTTGCCGGGGAGTTCAATGGGTGACGTAGTGGAGTTTGTATTTCTTCGTAAATTTGTGTTATTTCGGTTCTTAATGTGTAATATTGGTAGAATATTAACCATTAAATATTCGTTAACGTGCACAAGTGTGGGCAAGTGGTACAACTTCTAAAAACGTGCTATTTTGTGTTTCCCGCCAAAACTCCTTTCCTAACTTTCAGTAAAGCTTCTACCAATTTACTGAATCGACTGACATGACTCATGGACTGTACTGACTATTTATTTGGACTTTAACTAGACTTTACACTTGACGATATAGGAATTCAGTGTTGAAAATTGAAACGAAAGTTCTATTTCCCGCCTTTTTTACTTGACACTGGCAAATGGTTTTAAGATAAGCCGACGCCATATATATATATATATATATATATATATATATATATATATATAAACCTTCGAAGCGATGAAGAGTATTTTCAGTTAGACGTCGCTGGGTTTAACACCTTTCTCAAAAAATATTTGTTAGTGGTATCAATAGACGCTAGTAATTCATAATCTTCTTCAGAAACCATTATTTTTGCTTTCAACAATGAATAATATTTTGAAAATCTACCACTTTTTAAGTTAATCGTTATCGACTCTTCTCTGGTAGCGCTTTTAACTTTTTCAGCCTCTGCTCAGACATTTTTGATGACCGTTCCGTTTTCTCTTTAATGTACACGGCGTGAAGTCAGGAGATGAACTCTATAAATTATACAGCTTTATGCATTTATGGAAAGGAGTAATTAATGAAATGTATGAAAAGAGCTTAGAAATGAAACTATTATAAAATAAAATATCACATTAATTTTACACATTTAAATAATAGCATTAGACATATTTATTCACTAGTTTTTTCTCCCACAGGAATCGTACTTGTTTCCGAAATGTAAGGTTTGTATGCCATCCTGACAATGTCTATGCAAAATTTAATGAAGATCGGTTCAGAAGTTTTTGCGTGTAGAGAGTAACAAACAAACAAAATATGTCACCTTGAAATTATAAAAATCGGTAGATTGTATTGATATAACTAGTGGAATTGTAAAATGTCGAAAGACTGCGAACCTGAACATTCTGCTTATAATTTAACGAGTTACTTTTCGTTAGATTATAATATAAGTAAGTATCGCAAAGAATCTTTCGACATATTTTTACAATCTCGGTAGTTATACTTATTACAATGTAACGGTTTTTACAATTTTACGGTGACATACAAACTCACTTTCGCATTTGTAATTCTAGTAAGGATTCCTTCCGAATATTTTGAGAAGATACTTTTATTTCTTTCTGTAAATCTCTGAATTACTGACTCTAAGCAAACAATAATTTATTAACACTTACAGTTTTAACCTCTTCAGTAACATTTTGAATATTCATAGCATTTGCTATAGATGTTGATGCAGTTCTTCTATGGACTTTCAATGCTTCAATCTGAAATGCAAATTGTTTGTACTGTATGATTTGCTCAAAAACTGATTTCGCTCAATGTGTTGTGAATATGCGACATATTAGCTCACAATGCGTTTTGACATTGCCACAGCGCATAGCACAGACTACTAAGGGGATACTACGCGAATAGCGAGTTTTTATATCGTAAATATATAAAAAATATTAGCGATATAAAAACTATTTTATTTCAAAACCGTTTGGACCCTAGGAAGTCACAATGGAACCGACATAGGTACATACTCTCGTAAAACATGACCTTATTTGTTAATCAGATAAAAAATAATAAAGAGAACGCAATAGGGATGTTGCCTAGTGTGAAAAAAAAAAGTAAAATTTAATTTATAAAAATCACATTTTTATAAATTAAATTTTAAGATTGTCGATTAAAGATACATAAATCTTAAAGAGATAGGTATTTAGATTGACGCGATTAAAAATTATAAGCAAATAAAAAATATTGCCCATCTCTTTTTTTGTTACGTCACAAGTTGCAACTTGGCCGATATATCACTACTCACTTTCATATTGAAAATTTAAAATGTTTGTATCTTCGTTATTTTTTAAGTTATACGAAAATGGGTTTTAGGCAACACGCCTATATGCTACTTTACAAATTAATTTTATAAATCTATCTTGTACTTTAATTTTATAATATCGCTATATTACTAAATGCTATTTTCTAAAGCCAGGTACTAAAAGAAATACTCATTCTTTCAGATTAAGAATGACTCAAGTAGCCTATTATGAGAGTAAACGTAAGTTGTTTATATTAAGTACTTACACTCGTGCCTAAGTTTTCTAGACACGTTAATTCACTATTATCTACTTCCATTCCAATGCTTGATTCGCAAGAAGGGCCATAAACTTTTTAACTTTCAGAACCTTTTTTACAGAATACAGAAACATATTATTTTTGATTCTTTACAAAGACTAAGAGTAATTATTTTTAAGGTACGTACAGGTAAATCAATACCTTAGTAGGCACAAAATTCGGTTTATGGAATTATTTATTTTCAACCTTCCGTAGCAGTTCTCTGTCAAAGTGTTCACTGCATATATTTGAACTACGTTTTGAATTTCAATTAATTTGCTTGGTAGCTGCTATCCATAAATTACGCAGCTTGGGGTCATCAGGAAATCTGAAATTTTATTTTAATTAACCCCTGTTGAAATACCCCATTTTAGGGTAAATATTCATCTTTAGACTAGTAACACTGCCGTTGTAGGCTATGCAAACAAACTATTTGAAAATACAATAGATGCCATGCTAATTTTACTAAAATATATGCATGATATTAATAATAAACGAAAATAAATCTACAAGAACTATAAATATATAATAAAATATAGCGATATTTTTGAGAACTTACGAATGAATAGAAAGTCCATCAATCCTCTTTTCACTATCGCTTTTACAACCCTCAATACTGCATCACACCATTTTTTACACTTTTATACACATACACAATATAAGAAACTAATATTAGCCACTACTTTTAATACAATAATTGTTGAATCTAAGAAAATTACAAAATCTTATTGCTTTGTTCACCAAACGTCAAACTTTGTTTAGCAACTGAGATGTTGACCTTGAAAAAACCGTCACGCCGCGCAGTGAGGGACAAAAAAATTTTCTTTTGTCTCCTTTTTTTCATGAGTAATGTTTATATACATATAACTATCCTTTTCCCGTGTGTGGAAAATGTGTAGCAGTATATTCTTTACTCTGTCTACGGCCTAATCGTACTGGCCCGGGATGGTCTGTAGATCCCTGAGTTATATAATATAACATTATATTTGACTATTACCATAATTACCGGTAATTTTTTACGTTCCCTTTTTTATATTTTATTTGTCGTATCTCCAATAATTCTGTTTTGTATTGTACAATTTTGTTGCTGATTAACTTTTTATGTTGGCAACATAATATTGCAAATTGGTAGATTCCCGATACGAAATAAATGAACGAATGTACGAATGACGAATCTAGACTAAGTATATCTAAAGGGCTAATCAGTTTATCCCTGTAGCTGTGTGTCTGTGTATTTATATCACGACGAGGCGATTTCCAGTTCATTCTGCAGGACTAGCTTGTCAGTTCATCAGTACCTAAGTCTCAGTCTACGTTCGTCGTTGCACTACAGCACACTCAAAAAGGTGTTTAATTATTGAAGATTGTAAACAAAATAACACTAAACGATACTTTGTACGGTTGGTAAGTAATTAAATAGTTGCTAACTATTATAATAATATGTACAATGCGTTTCGGTACGATGACCGTAACGGGATAAGAGTCATCCTTTTTCGTGCATGCAACCGGCGTTCATCGATTTATTAGACGTTGTCAAGTCAAAAATTAAAGAGTTACTTTAGTATTTAACATCCTGAAGTGTATAAAAACAAAATCTGTCTGTCGAATCTAATTTAATTAAATCTCTAATTTAATTAAACACGATTTTCTCAAAATAGTAAATCTAGTGGGATGACACATTATTGCTTATCAGCGTCCAATTATTGAAATGCAGGTCAGAGTGTAGCAAAGGGTGTGCAAGGCGAAAACAGAAAAATTTCGACGAAAATTTGCAATTGTAATAAGTGATTAGTTTTTCGTTTCCATCTTCGCCTAAAAATAGGACGAAAATCATCAGTACACTTTATGCCTAGGACCCACATTTTCTTGTAAAAGTCAAAAGAGTGTGCAAGGCGAAAACAGAAAAATTTCGACGAAAATTTGCAATTGTAATAAGTGATTAGTTTTTCGTTTCCATCTTGTAGAGCGCCTAAAAATAGGACGAAAATCATCAGTACACTTTATGCCTAGGACCCACCATTTTCTTGTAAAAGTCAAAAGAGTGTGCAAGGCGAAAACAGAAAAATTTCGACGAAAATTTGCAATTGTGATAAGTGATTAATTTTTCGTTTCCATCTTGTAGAGCGCCTAAAAATAGGACGAAAATCATCAGTAAGATTTATCCCTAGGACCCACTTATTTTGTTTCTACCAAAGCAAGTAATTGATCTTTCTCGTCGTTTGAAATCGTTTGTCTCCTTGCTTTGGTATAAATTATTCAGATAAAAAAAACACTAAACGATACTCTTTTTACCCGACTACGGCGAAGCCAAAAGGAAGAGTAATGATTTTGGCAGTCTATGTATGTATGTATGTATGTTTGTTCCCTCGTAGCGTCTAAACTACTGGTCCGATTTTAATAAATGAGGTGTCAATAGATTCGTAATGATGCCGCGGGTAACATAGGCTATATAATTTTTTTCAAAATTATGTATTTCGAAAATTAAACCTCAAATTCTAACATCTAAAAAAATTAAATCGAGATAATTATCACATGTTTGGTATCAAAAAAAGGTCTTGGAAAGCACACTACAAATATTTACATAATTTGTATATATATTATATAATATCATATTGTTTAAGTTAAAATATACGTTTCAAATTCAATTCGTACAATATTTGTCCAACAATGTTCTAACATTACGTATGATAAGACTATAAATATATAATTTGTTTATTATGTTCATTCATAACATTATATTTTATTTTATAAATATAATTTTTTACAGGCAATACATAACAAATTAAAAATATTAAATAATACCTATATTGTCAAGCAGTGAACGAGCTGATGATGATGAATTATAGCTAAGACCACTCTTAATTATGTCAGCTTTCAAACAAAAAAAAAACTAGATCAAAATCGGTTAATTGGTTCATCCGATTTTAATAAGAAAATGAATATGAAATCAATTACTAGCACTTTTATTTACTCACTCGTTCGATAGATGTCACTATACGAGTCTTAAATTTTTCTGAATCGCGGTACATATCGTTGTGTTTAGAAGTTTATGATATATTCCACTACAATTATTGTATAAGATCAAAATACGATTAAAAGAGAAAAAGTGATATAATTGCATTGGTGAAATGAATGAATGTTGAATGATCTCTATTGCGTTTATTGAATATAATTAATTATAAATAGTTATATTTTATAAATCGTTCTTCGAGCTCGAATCAAGTCGTCATTTACTGTGTATGCTATGGTTAGTTCATTTTAATTTCAGTTTTTCAGTTACTTTATTACCTTTAAGGTCCTTTAATAAATAATAATATTAATTATTGTTTCCTCGTGATACGGTAATTACTTGATATTAAATTGTAAATAATATACGTATAGCTTTGTATTAAAGTTATTGTTATAGTAAAGTGTACGTCTTGTACATTTAGGTATAGTCTTTAATTTAGTTTAGTAGGTAAGTTATTTAGCGTATAAAAGTATTCACTATAGTTATGTTTGATTGGGAAACGGAAAAATATTGAATAAAAAAATAAGTTTAAAAAACTATAAACCGACTACGTAAAAATGGGATCTAAAAAGGCCGAAAAGGAAAATAATTCAAATAGAAATCCAGAAATGCATAGTTACAAAAATGGTCAAGGTAGAGCCGTGGTCGCACACACTAATGGCGTCATCTAAGCGTCAGTTCACACCAAGATGCGTGACGGCTAGGTATAAACTGAAACTGCGTATATCGTCATGTACACATGCATACCTTAAGATAGTTACAGACGGCTGCGTTTTGACATCGACTGTTCCGAACAGTAGGTGCGACCACGGCTCTACCTTGAACATTTTTGTAACTATGCATTTCTGGATTTCTATTTGAATTATTTTCTTGTTTCGGCCTTTTTAGACCCCTTTTTTACGTAGTCGGGTTATAGTTTTTACCCGACTACGGTGAAGCCAAAAGGAAGGGTAATGATTTTGGTAGTCTATGTATTTTAAACTTTTTTTTTTTTCAGTTCCGAGTTCTATTTTCAGTGCTCTGAATTTTCTCCGGCGGAGTTCCGGATTCCGGATCATATAGTCCAAGCCTAAATCGAAACTGAACATAAATTAAAATAATCCATTTCTAGGCTTAGGCGATATGGGTCTGTTAGCGGCGGTGACGGTGGGCGTCGTGGGCGGCGGCGTGATCTACGTCACAGGCGGCCTCGGCGCGGGTCTGGTGGCGCCGATGCTGGGTTTTGGCTCCGCGGGCATCGGCGCCGGCACGACGGCGGCCGCCGCGCAGGGCTACTACGGTAACTTGGCGGCCGGCAGCATCATATCGAAGCTCACGGCGATTGCGATGGCCGCGCCTACTCCCTAGGTAGTATCTAACTATGCTTTTACTTAATATTGTCTATGGATTAAGATTCTTAAATTCAGACCTGGCTTAAAGGTCTTGTTGCCAGGCCATTAAATCTTCAAAAAAAAAAAAAAACTTAATTCAGGTAGGAATTCAACACGTCTGTAGCTAGCTTAAAAGCTGGGAAGGCCAGCACGAAACGGTTCATGATGGTAGTCCATATTGTGATAACCTTTGAAGCAATAGATTATAGATGTTACATGATGCGATAGCCGGACAACTGAAATATTATTTATTTTGAAAAAAAAATCTAGATTAATGAATTTGATGTGTAATTATTTATTTACCACAACTTACTTAACTAATATTTAATTTAAATGCTGGGAAAAACCTGATAACGTATCTCGTAGTTTGTTTATGTCGCGGTCAAGCGATTATAATAGATGTATGTACCTACACTCTGCAACTATGTATCGTTATGTCGGTGCCTACTGCCGAGAGCAGACTCATCGTCTCGACTCGACCTTATTACACTGCACTGTAGTAATAAGTAATATAATATCTAATAAGGTTCAAAAGTGGGACGCCGAGCGGCGGGTGTCCGCCCCTACATCTAGAATACTCAATAATAATTAATCCAATTTTAATTTGTGTGTTGCTTGTTACAGGTACGGACCACGGCTATGAATTTATTTCATCGTATGAATTTTAATAAAAACAAGTAAAGTCACATTTTGTTTTATTACCTAATAGGTACCTAGATAAGGACCAAACAAAGTATGTTACGAAGTGAGTTATTTTAAAGTTAATTGTCTTTAAAAAAATATTTATTTTCAAAATGAAAACTAATTTACAATTATTATTGAATTTACGATTACTAATGGATAACAATCGGCATAACGTTACGGGAGAGGATGTTTTCAACTGAGGTTTACTCTAAGCTTGAAAAAATATCGAAACATCGATAAATTATGTTATTTTTTTAATGTATCGATATTTTTGAGCGATATTGAATGTTTCGAAAAGGTATAAAAATAGATAATTTTTATGATTAAAAAGTGTCTGTATCAGATAAATATTGGTTTGATAATTAAATAATTAATATTAATTATCGGTGTACGTGTGGACTGGGTGACCTACCTGAATTTCCCCAAAATAAGTATAGCTAATTTTAGTAGTCGAAAAAATTGTAGAAGAAATCTGAGAAGTTGTACGAATTTAGTTTAAGAGCTACAGCCCTCAAGAGTGTGGTCCCTAAGTTCACACCGCTATTTTCCACATCTCGAAAAGTACCTATGTGGAAAATTATGGTTTTTCACTACATAATTTTAGTAGAACTTTTGTAAACGTTTTTACAAATTTTTAGAATACATAACATTAGAAATAAAAAGTCTATAACCACCGAAGTGTGGTTTCTCAGTTCACACAAAAGTGACATTCATTTCTCGATATATTACTGACTTTTTTAATTATTTTTAGTATTCGTAATTATGTAGAATTTTTCCCTCTTGTAGCAAATTTGTAGAATTTGTAGACAAAATTCTAGATATGAAAAATCTATCGGCGCAATTTGTAGATATCAACCATTATGTTGGGTCCCTCAGTTCACACACTGGTGTATAAGAAAAACTCAATTATCTAATAAACGAGAAAAATATCAGAAAGTCTACTGTACTTAAATTTTTGTAGAAGTTATATTCTCTTGGAGTAGCACATAAATTATTCAATTTCTTGCTTCCTAGCTGAGATAATCTTAATTTTTTGATACCATGTAAATATGAAGAGTAGCGTTACCACACAAGAAGCAAAATGGGGGCAGTACCTAATATATTGTGTGTTATACCTTATTAAATTAACGTTTTGTTCGGGGTTTCGCAACTTTTCACTATTTTAGTGGTCCATAGCACTACAAGCAACCCTTAAACCAATTATTAACTATTTGTAGTTTCGCTCTGCCTGCCCTTTTCTCTGTCCGTTCTTGCTAACTCGATATAATATGTAATTATGTATATAAATAGATGAAATATGATAATATGGTGTAACCAAAGATTGCATACAGTGGGCCAATTATAATCAATATACAACGAAGACCGAGTTCATGGCATGTACAACGGAGGCTGTTTATTACGCTGACCCTTTAGAAACATTGTTTTTTACGTACCTAGATATTATGCCATAACAATAATTATTATTATACAATGATTAGTTTTGAAGTCGAATTTATTAACTTGGATTTGCATGATGTCCCCATGTTTTTGCAGAAAGAATTTTACAAAATTAGTAAATTTATAGGTATTAAGGTTCTAAAACACGATTATCATTTGTTCCAGTCTCTATCTTTATCAAAATATAATATTATCTGAGTTACTTAATTTTGAATTTAAATATATAGGTACCTACATTCAAATAGTTGATGACAATTGAAAGCTTATTTTTTTAAAATTATTCAACACTATTTAGGTACCTCTTAACAGGTATTGGTGTCAGAAGCAGCATTTATAAAACGACTTTATTAATTATTTAACTATCATCACACATCTGTAGGATGTATGGAATGCTCCACTGCCAGCTTCCTGTCCAGTGTCCATTTCTTAAAAAAAATACGAACCGTTCCAAGTATTACGTAAACCGTAAACACAGGCCCATTGGGGAATAAAACTGCTAAACTATTCCGCTAGCTCAGTGGTTCCCAGACTCTTTTGTTTCATGACCACTTTCAAAATTGTGTTGGATCCGGTGGACCCCTTGCATCTACATTCTACATTACTACCAATTTCTAAATCTCGAAAAAAAAGTGAAGATTAGATCTATCTATCTATGGAAACTTGCGTTGTGGCTGAGTTTCAACGACGAATTAACAGTTTTCGAAAAAAAGGTTAGAATTGATTGCTTGATATGGTTAATTATTTGATAATAAAGTAGGTAGACTAAACAAATTTTCAAATAAATTTTAATTTATTGTTTCATTTTAATCCACTCACAGTGGATGTCAAAAAAGCAAAGTTGGCAAAGTTGAAAAGTGACTCCATCTAACTTTACTTTTTTGAAATCTACAGTGACTCAGCACAAGGCCAATAATTTCTCATAAATATTATTTAGAAAACGTCCCATTCGGAGTGGTAAAAAGAAATATAGTATATTTCCTTGTGTTGTAGGTATATATATTATAATATATTCAAATATATAAATTATTACACTAACAATTATTATTGTTTTAACAGTCGTAATAAAATCAAAATTAAACACTTATTTATAACGTAATGTAACTTCTACAATGGTAATTACAAAAAATAAAAATAAAATTAATGAGATGGATGTACTTGATGGATTGACAGCAAATGATCAATATTTGGCTTGAGTTTTGTAAGGAATAACCGCAAATCTCCCCGTTCTGTGATATTCAATCTGTTCCTTTTTTTTGTTAAAAGTTTGTGACGGCACTAAAAATTTTTTCGACGAGATATGACGAGGGAAACGCTATCAGAAGCTTTTGCGCGATTTCCCACAGTCCAGGATATTTTTCAGGTATTTCTGCCTGCAGCCAAAATTTTTGATACCCTCTTTTACTCGATGTCACTTTCAGCTCCTCATTAGTGCTAAGCTCGAGTAGCTCATCTTGTAATATTACATTCTCCACTTCCGTTTCATAAAATGGATTTATGATCCATGGTGGTATTTCCATCGACAGAATTTCTTCAAATCTGATTTTAAAATCATCATGCAGGGCAATCAAATGCTGAACGTATGTCTGAATATCTTCATCAAGGCATTCTACCTGCGATAAGTTTGAAAACTGTGAAAATTCGCGCCGACCAATATTTTCCTTCATAAATTTCAATTTACCAATAAAAGCTGAAATTACACTCTTTGTTTTTATTAAATTAAGGCTGTCCCCTTGTAATTGTAAGTTGAGGTCATTAAATTTTTTGAACAAATCGGTCTAATACGCGATGTCTGCTTTAAAATTGATTAGTTTTTTTTTAAATCAGGATCTTTACTTTCCAGAAATTCTAAAACTGAGTCAAAAAGTGAATAAAATCTGGATAAACATGCACCATTCGACAATCAGCGTACTTCGGTATGTAACAGCAATCGTTGGAAGTTTTCATCATTTTCATCGCACAAACAACATCGCACAAAACACAAAATCAAATAAGCGCGTATTCAATGCATTACTTCTAATTTTGTTAACTGCATTAATCACAAATTGAAGCGATTGGTGCAATCTATTACTCAAATTTTTTGCTACTAGATGTTGTCGTTGGATAGCACAGTGAATTGCGTCACTGCAATTATATAACTGCAGAGGTAACTCTCTGGTATCGTAGTGCACTCGGCGCGATACCGACATGGTTTGGGTTCGACTCCCAGTTCGGAACTATCCATTTTTTTCTCAATTTATTTATAAATTGTCTTATTGAGAAGATATGTCTTCTCAATAACACAACATTTTAGTTCTTCACTATCGAAACCAAATTAATTTTCATGCACCCCTGCTTACGATTGTAGACCCCCATTTTTTGTCACGTCCAACGTAGACCCCCGTCGAGTCTCCCGTCGTGGACGGACCCCTGGACTGGTCTAGGAATTACTGCGCTAGCTGATCGCATAGGGCGCCACCTAGACTTACAACGTAAAATACAATTGACATTCTCTTACTTTTTTACTTCCTGGGCCTGGGCATCAAAATTATAGAGAAAATCAGTGTTGTGCATTTAGACAATAAAAAAACATAGGAATTCATTTATTTCCATACATGATTTGATCTACTGTTTGTGTTAAGTGTAGGTGGCGCCCACTGAGATTAGCTTTGCGTTGTATTTCCCCATCATCGTTAAAATTGTGTATGTATACTTACTAGCATAAGTCTCACAGATGCCGAGTAGCCACCTTAAGCCTCTAATTGAGGGACTCAGAAGCACCATATCGTCGGCGTAACTCAGGTTGTTAATGCATGTTCCACCTACGTGACAACCTACTCGTATGCTTCTGAGCTCCTCAATCAGATCATTAACGTACAGGCTAAACAGGTCCGGAGATGTGAGCCCTCCTTGGTGCACCCCACACTCTAATCTAATATCATTAGAGGTGGCGTCGCCCCATTTCACAAAATTAGTTTGGTTCTCGTACCTTTTCTATACTTTTTCTATTATTCTTAACAGACCCACGGTTTTATTATGTACATTAGATTCGTAGAGCTTTCGCCAAAGTAAGTTGTAATTTACCAGCTCAAAAGCTCGGGCTGAGATCTAAGAGGCATGCATATATAGATGTGTTTCTTTTTATATAGTATAAGACCGTCGATTTAAGCGCAAAGATAGCTGAATCCGTCGAGAGACCGGGACAAAAACCAAGCTGTGCATCATCAATCTTAATATTATTGTTTATGTCAGGGTAAATTAATGTTTCCAAAACTTTACCTATAACAGTTCCTAGGGAAATTGGTCTATAATTTTTAGGGTTAGAGAGTCACCAGTTCTGTTTTTTGGCACGGGAACCACCATAGTCTTCATTAAATTTTTCGGCAAATAACCTATGTTGACGCAGATTGTAAAGAGATCTGCCAACATAGGAGTGACATAATAACTAGCAAATAAAATGTGTTCTAAACTAAGCCCATCAAAGCCAGATGCCTTACCTTTTTTCATTTTCAACACAACTCTAGCTTTCTAGACTCTCTAGCTCTAGCTCTCTTTGCTTTGCTCTTTAGCTCTAGCAATTCCCCCTTTGTGGCCGTGGTACTGGTATTGGTAGATACGAGCAACGGATTCACTTTTAAATGATGTGCAAATAGTTCAGCGATCTGTGTTTGGTCCCGAGCATCTTTGATACAAACCGGTAAACCCTGCTTAAAATTGAGGCGTTTTGTCGCCTTCCAAAATTTGTCAAAGTTTCCGTCCGACTGGTGTGTGGCTATTATATCCATCTTTATTTGCTCTTCCTTATTTTGACACCATTTCAATTTGTTCTTAAAAATCCTTCCACTGCTCACCATATAGATACTACCGGATTTAGGCTTCCCTTATCAAAGCCAACAATTAGAATCAAGTCTGGCCCTTTGGTGATGTTCACGGACATGGTGATTCCACCCTATAATCTTTTTACCCCTAGCAGGTACATCGCGACATATACTTTGTATTGCGGCATCTTGTAAAATGTTAACTATATTATTATAAAATTCGTCTAACACACAAACATGTTCCTTACAAATAAAATAATTAAAAATATGACATTTTGTAGAATTTAAAACCTGATTAGACCGCAAATTCAATTTAATTAAATATCACAGCATAACCTCTTAAGCAAACTAATTTCATCAATAGATCTATTACCCCAGTAGACACCAGATAGTGGGTTTTTTACATTCGTAGAACTATATTTCCTTTATTTTTAACTAACACATATAATTAGGAGCGCATAGTGGTCAGACCAGTATACCTCATAGTTGATAGAAGCTGAAGTTACCGTCGCTTGCGCGGCAGCCGTCACGATACAATGGTCTCTAACCAACGCTTCGCCCCACTACCATCATTAATGTGCGTTAAAGAATTTGCGGGCAGCATTTCAGCGTCGATGCAAGTGAGAGAGTGATCCACACAAAAAGCGGATAACTCATGTCCAAACCTGGAGTTTCCATGAGCGTTAAAGTCACCCAGTACAAAGACTTGCTTCAATGTCATTGTCACTGATGATTGGTTCGATGAAGCAAGCAACTTATGAAGTCCGCCAAGATCTCCTCGGTACCATCGTCGTACGGTAAATAGGCACTCATCACGAGAAAGTTCCGGCCATCCGACTCCAGTCAGATCGGACACAACCAGTCCTGCAGGCCTTGCATCCAAAAATGCATTAATTTTACTTGCATGTATTTTAACTTTAAACGAGTTAAAAGCTGTCCCTGTTTTGCGTAAGTCGCTCGACACCGATACATACCTCCCCCATGTCCTTTATATGTTCCTCGATATTGTATTCTGATACGGTTTTTAAAGCGCGCGAGATGTAAATGGAGCATACAGGATCTGCAACTTGTATCTTACACTGCCCCACTGAAGTTCCCCTCAAATTCATGTTTTTATGTTTGCGTGTCTTACGTTCAACAATTTGGAATTCAGTATCTTCATGACTCGTTGACTTAGATGTTAGCGGTGCATTGATCACAATCGTAGAATTATCGCCCGAAGCGACTGCGCGCAAACGGGATCTTTTCGCTTGGCGCGCTTAATCGTAAACGATGTCTCGATAGGTAGGCATATGCAGCGCCTGCGCGACGTCAACGTGTGCAGTTGTTCAGAGTTGCGGTTGTGTGAGTGTAGCGTGTGGTGCATTCACAGGCGGCAGCGGCGTCAGAGGTGGATACATTTTTCATTTATGGTTAGCAGATGAAGATAAGTAAATCTCATCCCTATGTGTAAACCTTTAAATGTATTCATGTAGTAAAAAGCTTCTAGATTTATTTAGAAGCTTTTTGCTCTATGTCTAGATTTATCTAGAAGTTAAGTCTATTAAAAATCTTACGTTACTTAACTTATTTTAGTGATCAATGGCTGGGGCCTTCAAATTAAAATATCTGATGTACTGAATTACTTTATTTGACAACCGGTTAAGTTGGCGAGGGGCAGACGACTGACTCTCGTAGGAGTTATATATTATTGCGACGTACATAACATAACAACGTAAGCTGACTCTACATTCTACGATTGCTGAGCATTATTATATACACTACATACACCCCCTTCTAAAAAAAATGATTTACATAATTGACAATAAAACAAAAATTTTGAATTTAGCAAACATTAACATTTGGGAGTTTGTTTTGCGACAAAACACTTAAATTAGTTCCTTGATTACAATTTAACTCCTTCCTTAACATCTTCCTTACACTTGTTACACAAACTTTGTATATAATAATAGCACAAAACACAGAAAGGATGACTGCCTTCCTTTCCAATTTATAATTAGGCATTAGCATTAGATGCTGTTGCATGATTTGCTCCATTCTGAGCGATAACAATTTCTTCATCTTTCTTTTCTACCGAAAATGGTTTTCCAATTTTTTAAAATATAATTTAACTTTTAATACTGTCAACTTTAAACTGATAACTTTACACTTTATGAATTGAGCTGGATAATCAAATTTATATAATAATATATATAATTAACTGGAGCCGACACTAAAATAAAATGAATGCAAATACTCATAACTAAAACTTATAACAATTAGTATGTGCTGAGGTGACATTACGCAATTTTCGTGTACTTACTTGCTAATAAAAATGCCAATGCACTATTACCCTAGTTACAGTCCAAAAACCTTACAGGTATTTTAATTTTTCTGCCACTACGTGATTGCTGTAAAGGCGTATACACATTAGCCTCTCTATGCTGATCTAAGCTACTATCATGTCTGACTTCATCTTCTTCTAAAATATACGCGGGCTTGAGTCTATCGATCGAAACATTACATTCTCTATTATCAATTAATATTTTAAAAACTTTACATACTAGCTCTTTCTAAAACTTTATGTGGCCCGCTGTACGGAGGCGTTAGCGGTCTCCGTACCGCGTCCACTCTTAGAAAAACATGTGAACAGGACTTTAGATCAGCATGCACAAAAGTACTATTACTATCTTTAAATGCCCTTTTTATGGGCTTAATTTTGCTCAAAGTATCTCTTAACTTTATCATAAATGAATGTGGGTTATCAATTT
This sequence comes from Phengaris alcon alcon, assembly GCA_037179445.1. Lineage (NCBI taxonomy): Eukaryota > Metazoa > Arthropoda > Insecta > Lepidoptera > Lycaenidae > Phengaris > Phengaris alcon. The sequence goes on along the minus strand of JAYRCH010000021.1, from coordinate 11,544,580 downwards.
TCATACTTTTATCAGAACAAAATTCTCCCGGCAATCTTAAACAACGACCCAGAGCAAATGCCGCAGCACTAATATTATCAATGTCCACTTGACAAACAGCTCTAAATCCTAACATGACCGTGGGTAGTTCTACTAACCATGATAGATTATTTATTCAATCTAGCCGTCAACGCCGATTTTAAAGACCTATGCCACCTTTCTATCTTACCATTACACTGTGGGTGGTATGGAGTAGTTCGCGTTTTTTGAATACCTAATAATTTCATTAAATCTGTGAATAATTCGCTTTCAAACTGTCTACCTTGATGAGTGGTAATAATTTTAGGACAACCGAAACGACATTTCCATCCCTCATAAACTGCTCTAGCTACCGACTCCGCGGTCATGTCCTTCACAGGGCAAATCTCAGGCCATCGCGTTAGTCTATCGATCATAGTGTCGCAATAACGGAAACCGTGCTCGGTTTCCGGTAAAGGTCCTATCAAATCTACGTGCAAATGTTCGAAGCGCTCGCTATGATTAAAATCGCTAAGTTTCGAAACTGTGTGCCGAATAACCTTACTTTTCTGACACCTCACACACGTCTTGGCCCAGGTCCCTATGTTTTTATTCATACCTCGCCAAAAAACTTTTTTACTAATTAACGTACGCGATGCTCTAATTCCGGGATGAGAAACATCGTAAAATTTATGAAAAATACTTTTCCTAAACTGCGATGGTATATACGGCCTAATATTCTGAGCTGATGTTTCGCAATATATTTTAATATTATCGTTATTATCGAGCGATAAATGTTTCCATTGCAATTTATCATTTGTTTTCATTAAATCCGCGAGCTCAGTGTCTGTCGCCTGCTCGCGCAACTTCCACGTATTCGCTTGAGCTAGGACATATGATACTCTCGATTCTCGATAAGGCGTCAGCCACCTGATTTTCAGTGCCTTGTATATGTTGTATGTCGCTCGTAAATTCGCTAATATACAACAATTGACGCGCTCTCCTAGGTAACTCTTTATTAGAACTTAATTTACCTAAAGCAAATGTGAGAGGTTTATGGTCTGTGTAAATTGTTAAATTTCTACCTTCGACTAAATCCCTAAAGTAGGTATACTATTCCCGAATAAATCGCCAAAAGTTCCTTGTCATACGTAGAGTACTTCTTTTGTGGTTCTGATAATCTTTTTGAAAAATATCCTAAAGGTTTCCAAGAATTTCCTTCCCACTGATTTAACACTGCCCCTATACTAAAATCTGACGCGTGAGTCATTAAATCTAATTTAGCATTCGACATCGAATGCGAAATAGTGACGGCATTTTTAACACGCTTTTATTAGCTCGGGTTGTATGTATCTATGTATGTAACGGAATCTTTGAGCTTAATTTTCACCGGTTTCTAGACGTCTGATCAACTTGAAACTTTGCACACGTCTTATGCCGATGACAATGCAATAACCCGATAAAAAAAAAAATAATAGTTAAAAATAATAATAATAGTAAAGTAATAATAATAATAGTTAAATAATAGTTTAAAATACTAAAAAAACACGCTTTTATTGCTGATCGAACTAAAAAATGGAAAATAAATAATAGTTTAAAAAAAACTAAAAACACGCTTTTATTGCTGACCGAACTAAAAAGTAGAAAATAATTTTTAATTACAAAGAGTTTAGGTTACAGTAGTAGGAAGTCAAACAATCAATCGTGAGTAATTAACTCGAAATAAAATTATAATAAAATTTAAGTCATTAACAGAATAATTCAATTCAGTGTAAAAAGCGTGGGGTGCATTTTCCTATATTTTCATGACTCTCCTCTCATAGATAGTTGCCAATAGAATAGTTGTAATAATTAATATATCAAGCACCCCGCGCTTTTTACTCTGAATTGAATTATTCTGTTAATAACTTAAATTTTATTATAATTTTATTTCGAGTTAATTACTCACGATTGATTGTTTGACTTCCTACTACTGTAACCTAAACTCTTTGTAATTAAAAATTATTTTCTACTTTTTAGTTCGGTCAGCAATAAAAGCGTGTTTTTTTAGTTTTTTTAAACTATTATTTTAAATTTTCTTTACTTACTTCAAATGCACTATTCGCTTTGTCGGTCCAATTTATATGCGTCTTATCTCGTTTCTTAGCCCTGTTATATATCGCACCCCTATACATAGCTTAGGTATAGTTATTTATATTCTATTTCATATTATAATGTACAACATTTCCTTTTCTATTTCTATTTTATATCAATGTCGTAAAGTAAATAAATAAGTCTTTAGTAAGTATATCATTTACCAAAGTCCATGCCATTATGTAATGTATACTTTTCACACAGGACTTTGTTTTGTATACAAGTCGTTAGGACTTCGTCCTGTTCTTATAAATAACATTGTAATAACTTCTCATTCAATTCTATTCTGACTTTAGTCGTAGCAACATCTTTAAAATTGTATTTTATATTGTATCTTCATATTCGAAATAAAGTTTATTTTTTTTTAAGTTTATATTTCGCCACGTAACAGCCCCATGTAAATACCTATCTAAAACCCCCTGAACTCGAGCAGCGTTAGGAATATGATTTCTATAAAAATTTTGCATGCCCAAAAATCTACGTAATTGCTCTATTGTTTCCGGTTTCGGGTATGACTCGATAGCTTTAACTTTATCCGACATCGGACTTATGCCTTTTTCTGAAACTAAATAGACTAAAAATTCTATAGAGGATTGTCCAAAAACACATTTACTTAAATTAATAGACATTTTATATTTAATTAACATTTCAAATATTAATCGCAAATGTTCTCTATGCTATCAGGGTTATCGTCATCTATGTACCCGAACACGCTGACAGTTAATCTCACGACATAACATTGTAGTGGCGTCACCATTAAATTAGGATCATATTGGAGGCGTCTAAAAATGCCATTTATAAATTTTATGTAGCTTTATGCCATTACAATGATATTCCGTTGGAATTTTTAACAATTCTTAACATTTACAAGAAATTATCTCAATCTGAATTTACGTTTACGTCCTGCAAAACTTACGTCGTGTGACATTTATCGACTAGTGCGGAAGTATCGATAAAAAAATGTCGATAGTGGAAACGAGTGCACAATTTTTTTTCCATACTAATATTTTAGTTCATTTATTATTGAATGGAACAGAAGATTACGATCATACTATACATACATACACACATGATTATATACCCAAGAAAATTAAAAAAATAACTATAGGACAAACCGAAATTAAACAAAAGCTGTTTAACGATTATTTATTTACATATTAGGGTGTAACAAAAGTAAGTGATAATATTTTAGGGTATGTATGTGTTCCTTTTATAGAGTTTATTGTGAAAGTAGCTGCACTGAAAGCGAAAAAATTTTTTTGTAATTTGTATGGGCAAGCGCCCCAGCGACATACAGGAAAGCCTCATACAAATCACAGAAAATTTTTTCGCTTTCAGCGCTGCTAGTTTGCCAGTGAACTCTATATAAGGGATACATACACACCCTAAAGTATTATCACTTACTTTTGTTACACCCTGTATTTTATTCTGAATCTGATAATTACATGTGTTTGCGTCTCAGACTCGGAATCTGAACTGCAACTGCTGTCGCCTACATTTATCAATAATGGTTGATCTTCAATAGTGTCGTATCACACATCTCGATCCCAATCATCGTAGCAAAGTTTTTGGTCTTTTCTACGACTTTCCTCCAATTATCCGGAGTCACTTCACTACAAGCTTTTTCTAATAATGTCAGCATTTTATTGGCTATAAATGGCGGAGTGGTGTTAAGCCTGGCTGCACAACCAGAAACAATATTTATTTAGATCGATTATGATGCAAAGTAAAAGAGTGAGATTGAAGTAAAAGTACATAATTTGTACATAAAAGTTAAAATAAATACAAATTACCCACCTTTGATTTGTGCCCATATCATCTCAATGGCATTATATTGGCAGTGGTATGGCGGTAACCGAATCACTGTGTGACCTTTGCATTTTGCCATTTCATCCAAAAAATATGTCCGCTTTGTTTGGAGTTTCTGTAGGTTCAATAATCTGACCAACTCCTTTTATAACAGTTGACTGTCAGCCATTGCGTTGCAACCACTCTAGTATTTCACCTTTTTTACTGTTGCTGGTGGGTGGTTTGTTTACTTGTACGGAATGGTATGGGGAGTTGTCCATCAAAATATGGTGGGGCTCATGCAGATTATCCAAAAGTGTTATGAACCGTTGCTTAAAGTTTCAGAAATTCATCTCTTCGTGATTTGTTGATGATGTTTTAACTGATTTGAAGGCCCACAAGCAATAAGGCACAAAACCTTTGGCTGTACCAGCGTGGCAGATAATCAAACGTTGGCCCTTGCCTTCCGGAGCTTTGATACAGGATTTCGCTGTATCGTCTGTCCATGTTTTGGAGACTGTGTGATTTTCTTTATTTTCCGTAGAAAATCACACTTCATCAATGCTATGATATATATATATCCTTACACTCCATTAATACTTTTCTTTTGTCACACTTCCCATACCGAAATCCGCATTTTTTTATGACTACTCTGAGCGAAGTCATGCCGCCATTAAATAAACTGGCTGATTTCAGCGACGTCAATAACTTTTTACAAGTCGGCAGTTCACCTCGGAAGTAGTAACCGTAAATATGGTTACGTATCGCAGCCATGTCGAAGTTATCAGGACTGGTGACGGGATGTACCCTATTACATTTTTTCTTCTTTGGAATTGATAGTTTGTTCTCCTCCATCGACGATTCGCCGAACTTTTCCTTTGTGATTCGGGAAACGGTAGCCTTGCCAATCCCTAGAGCATCAGCAACGCGGTCGCGTACGTTGTCAAGTGGCAACAAAGGTCCGCCATTTTGTTGTTCACGAGCAAAGTAATCACGCAAACGCACAACAAACTACCGCGTTTCACTGTTGAGTACAGTTTTTCGTAGTCTTATCGGCATTTTTCAATACCAACAGTATCAAAACAGCAACGAAAACAAACAGTAATAACAATAAAACAGTAATAACAAGTAACACTCCGATAACAAAAACACACGTGGCGCATACAAGGTGTTAGCACTCGTACTGAAGTAGGAACGTAAAGTAGTAACGCGAAGAAATACAACAACAACGTTAAAAATGCACATTAGAATATTTTTCAAAACATGTTTACCAATGTGGCTGAATGCAAGCCATGCCTTTGTCTATAAAAAAATTAAAAATCGACACGACCCATCACTAACACGAACTGTCATAGGGATCAAGGTTCTCCACGCCGAGTATAGGTATAGGATAACGATCTGGCTTCGTAATTGAATTTAACATCCTATAGTCCCCGCAGGGTCGGATACCGCCGTCTTTCTTAGGTACTACATGTAAAGGACTGGCCCACTCACTGTTTGAAGGTCTACATATGCCTAGCTCTTGCATCAACTGGAATCTTTTTTAACCCTATTGTACCTGTCCGCCGGTAACCTCATGACACGCGCGTGGACAGGTGGTCCAGTTGCCTCGATGTGATGATAAACGGAATGCTCTGGGACATCCTTGAAGGATGGCGGTCGCGTGATGTCCTGGAATTGTTCCAGTAAATCCGCGTAAGGATGGTTGCTATTTATACTTTTAGTAGTGCCGAAAAAATTTGTACCCTTTAGTCCACAAACATTTAAGCTGGTAACTGTATCAATTAACTTGTTATTATACAAATCCACATTTAATTTAAAATTCTTCACACATACATACATCACATACGACAAAAGGCCATTTAAATGACCGTCTTAGGCCTAACGATAATTCTAAATTACATATACCATAACATTTTATCTCGCTGTCGTTAGCGGCATACAACTTTACATCGCATTTCTCAATAGGCTTTAATTAACATACATTTAATAAACACACCACTTTGGAATGACGGAAATGTTAGCGCCTGTATCGATCAAAAAATTACATTTTGTTAATTTATCCCTAATTAATAAGCGATGGCTTTTATTTACCTGACCTTGAGTACATCCGTCCACCGAGCCCGCATGTACTGCAACTAGTTTCCCAACTGCTTGGCTCGCCACGCGCAGGGTTGCTCGCAGCGGTTAGCTCTCGATCTGTACCGGAAGTAAAAACGGCACAGCCAGTCCGGGTCCCCAGGTACTCTTCTAGGCCGCGATGTTGATCTCCTAAAGTCGGTCGATCTGTTGTTACTCCTAGCGCGCTCGCGGCCCCTCATCTCGGCGCGCAGCGCTGCAACCTCTAGCTCCAATCTACTCATCTGCTCGTCTGGCTGTACATCTTCTTCTCTCTTGCTTGATACTGCTGCAACATCCCCGGCGTTGGTGTATTTTGTTATTTTATCCGCCATGGCCGCCAGCGTGTCCAAAGACTGGTCTTCACACACCGCCATAACTGCTCGAACCGATGTTGGCATCTTCAATAACCACAGGCTCTTGAGTGTTGTGTCTGTAATTTGTGCGCTGTGACCCAGATCTTTCATTCTTTTTAAGAACTGGGAGGGTCTTTGCGAACCCAACTCCAGCTCCGACACCAACTTCTGCATTTGTCTTTCGGCACTCTCTTCGTAAACCTGTAGCAGTCTCACTTTAAGCGCCGTATACTTGTCCTGCACGGGTGATCATCTCCAGGTCACTCACCCGCTGGATGACTTTTTTTCCAAGTTTTGAGATGACCATGTTGAATTTGGTCTCTTCGCCATGCTTCTTTGGGGCCATCACAGCCTCGAACTGTGTGAACCATAACCTAGGCAAGTCTGTCCAAAACTCCGGCAGCTTTGTGGACATGCTTGTAGATGCCAACGCTGCGCCTGACGCCTCTTCCTTATACCCCGTATCTGCTTCTGCGTTCATTTTCCTTGAAAAAGTTTAGCTGATGAGTTGATGAGCCGCCTGCCGTTGTACTCGCCACGTACCGCCGCGTGTTCTTCTATTGCGTCACGCTTGCATCCTGTCGCCGAGTTGAATTTGATCTCAAACAAAACTTACCCCACAGCCAATGTCACTCTGTACGGCGATTTCCTTCACTAGTATCACGTCGGGGTCACCAGTTTAGTGATCAATGGCTGGGGCCTTCAAATTAAATATCTGATGTACTGAATTACTTTATTTGTGAACCGGTTAAGTTGGCGAGGGGCAGACGACTGATTCTCGTAGGAGTTATATATTATTGCGACGTACATAACATAACAACGTAAGCTGACTCTACATTCTACGTTTACTGAGAATTATTATATACACTACATTATCTTTAATCAGCAGGCGGTGATTCACTCCTATGCAGCTGGCCACCGCTCTGGCTGCACGACGAAGAGTTTCCCTGCTCGTCCTTCCAGGCGCAGGTTGGGATGCACGTGTGAGCTTTCTCCTGGAACTTCGCATGGTAGAAGCATAGGTCCTTGCGCGCTTGGGATTTGTGTCTCTAGTCTTGACGACGGCGTCCAAAAGAACGGGATCGTGCGCGACTTCTGCCACGGAAAAATCTTCTTTTTGAGCACGGCAACGTCATCTGGTCGAGACGCTTATTGAGCTTAGCGATCTCAGCTATGATCGAGTCACCCGATGAGGAGGCGATCTCATCTACTCCTGTAGGTCTTACAGTCTCCATTACTTTGTCAGCTATTGAAGCTAAGGTGTGTTCAGCTCCTTCGTGTCGGACACTACCAACACTGCGCGAACTGGAGCGGGCAAATAATTCTGCCATAGGATGCTCAGAGTATGGTCATTGACCTTATCTCTAGCAAGCTCACGCATCCGCCTTAGTAGGTGAGAAGGCTTCTGGTCTCCGAGCTCCATCTCGCCAATGTACTTCTGAATTTGACGGGACTCGGACTCATTGTAGTAGCATCTACAGAGAGTGGTTTTGAGTAGCTCATACTTACCCTCTTCTGGCGGTCTCACCAAAATATCGGTAATTGGTGCACGACGTTCTTGCCCAACTTAGCTACGACGAGGTGATACTTGGCTTCATCCGTCAACCTCTGCTTAAATAGCACAGGCTCCAGCTGAATAAACCAGGTCCGAGACTAGTCTTCCCAGAAATCGGGAACACGCGAAGAAACGGTAATTTTTGATACCTCTGGAGCGCCAACCGCAACACTTTCATTGTCCGACGTTCTCACGATTTAAAATTGTCACATAAAAAGTTTGGCATTTAAAGTTCACAACAGTCAAAAAGTTTTGAAACAACGCACGGCGTCTATTTAATCACGTCGGGGTCACCAATATAAAGGTACCTATGCCCTATTAGGAGATAAATTAAAAGGTTTATATTTTTGGACTTCATATATTATTAATAGCGCGTGTACAGTCGCCGGTCGTCGGTCGTCGTTGCCGGCAGGGCAACACACCCGGATTACGGATACTAATTAACAACTGTCCTTACTGACCTAACTCTTAAGACTAACTAGGGGCATTATACATACATACATGCTACATAATACATGTATACAAGACACATATGAGCATAATTGCTTATGCTGCACGTTACAGTGGGATTGTTTCTCTATTATAGGTCTACAAAAATGTCCGCGATGGCATAAATATTTCTATCTTTTAAGGATAGGTTACTAGACCCATTCTAAGTTTAAAAAATTATCAGATATAATGTGGTATTTTCAGAAGCTATTCAGACAGATACAATTTAATTATCCTTATCTAGGAGATTATAATATAGTGTCGTGTATTTAAGTTATGTTAGTCTGGTAATGTTATCATGTTGGCAACACTAGATAGTGGATGCATAATCTGTAAGGTTTGTCGGGGACTTGAGATTGTAATGATATAGGTAATATGTCGTGTGTTGAATTGAATACCTGAATAAAAGTCTATCTACGATAAGTATTGTCGTTTCATGATCCTCCACTAATCTACTCCGTGAGCACCCTGGAACCCTGGTCACCTCGCCCAACAATAAACATCAAATATAGGAGATATCTTAAAATTAATAAATACGTGCCAAAATTTATTATAAAGTATATATTTTTACTCTGTGCTATTACTATATTGCAGGTATATTTGCTAAACAAGTGTTTGCCACGAACACTCTCCCACGCGGGCGAAGCTGCGGGCAATAGCTAGTTTTTAATAAAAATGTCAATATCAATATTTTCGAAAAATATCGATACAATATACCTACTTATATCGATTCTTTATTGTATTTCCGACATCCCTAGTCTACTCTTAAGACTACGGCTTATAATTATGATGGTCGCGGGAGGCGAGTCAGGCGACTTCGAAGTTCGACGGCTGCATGCGGGGCGGCGCACTATGTGGACTTTAGGCCATTTTCGTGTCATAAATCTGTAACTTCTTTGTTTTTCAAGATATCTCCATGATTTTTTTTTATTATACTCTTGAATAAACACACTTTCAAATGAAACACATTTTAATTATATAAAAATATTTTTAATTGGTTAAAAAAAAAGAAAACTTAAAAAAGGGAATATTTGATAATTTTATATTATATGTTATACTATTCTACATAAAATAACGAAATTGAATATATTAAACAATATCGTAAATATAAAATGACTAATAACTTATATTAAAACTAGCTTTTGCTCGCGGCTCCGCCCTTGTAAATACAGTATAGTATTCCCATGAGAACAACACGCGAACAACTTGATACCCATAATATTTGTATTTTATAATAATTACATCGTAATTATTAAGATTCTTATATGTTATTTAATATTTAAAGACATAAATACCAAAAAAGTAACCTACTAAAATTCGCCCAAAAATTCCACAGCTTCTTCTAAAAGTTCTAGAGTTTTCCTATAAATAGGCTTTCTTAAACTCGATAAGGGTCCGAAGTATACAATAGAACTACTATATATAACTACGAATAGTGTGCAGAACGTCTTCATTAGTGGCTATTCTGGAGCATTTTCTTTCGTGATGAAGTCTGAACTTTTTATAATCTTTATTTCGTGATTCCTGAGCATCTTCGGAGAGTTGCCCGAGAACCAATACAGAAAAATGTCGGATAACACTTTCACCGTGAATTAAAACTTTATGCACCAAAGATGGCATGTAATACCACTTATATTTATTAACATAAAGTTGTGCCGTGTCTAATGCGTGCTGACCAAATTTAGTAGGATTTATATTTCTACCACTCGCCATAACATGGAGCAGAATATAAAATCTTTTATATTATCTATTTATCTAGTTCTTCATCTACACCAGTTATTTCTGACGAGCAATGATAATTTTGGAAAAATCTTCGTGCGGTATTTCCATCATTGGAGTTGCCGCTAACTTGCTTAGGTTTATCTATATTTAAACCAAGTTGTTCTCTAAACCTTCTTTGAACGTAAGCTTTCTTTTGTTTTTTTAATTCTTTGTTTTCTGTTGTTTTGACAGACCGTTTTTTAAAGGCTAGATTGTAAGACAGATGTAAAATAAGTTCCAAGAATCTTATCCAACAATGCAAAGTTGAAAGACCATATTGGATAAGCACTTTCATCAACAGGTTTGTTTTGTACTTTTTCCAAAGTAGGTTTTATCTGTAGGTTTTGCGCCACAAATAGTACATACAGCACCTGATGAAGTCTCTGTTAAAACCTGAGCCACTTTTCCATCAATCATTGTTAAATATAAAATGTGTTTTATTTCAATACCTTGCCCACTTTCGTTGAGTAATGTAGGATTAAGAGTAGTTATTTGATTATTTATTTCATCAACTACACTTTGAGTCTCTTCTGGAGTCTCCTTCGAAAATTCTATTAAAATTGGACGACAAAATCTGACTGATGATGGAGCAGGATTTTCCCACAGTGTTTCATTACTATCGGTATTAACAAGTTTGAGATTTGACCATTGATGATATAAATAAATTTGTGTCGGAAATTATGTCACTCTCTTCAGGTAATACTTGTTTATACTCACTTTGTCCACTTGATCCATCACAACCCCATTTAGAAAATAACTTTAAATGAAATGATCCTGTTTTAAAAACGCCATTTATTTTTAGAATCCTGGCTGTCGTGTGATCTAAGAGATCTTGCAATTTAATTTTTGCTTTAATGTTAGTTATTTCTATGCTAGATTCTGGGGGATAGCAACCTTGTTTAGCTTCCTGGATTGATTTATAATATGGAAATAATAAGCAATTCTTTCAATCAAGCAATTCCGCATATTCTCATACTGTGCTGTGCTGAGATCTAATTCTATAAAAATGTTGAGAGCTTCGTCCTTTGAAAAAGCCTTTATTTCTCCAGGTTTATTTAGAAGATTACGGCGTATTTCATTATTTTCTTCTCGTAAAACTTCAATGATGAAGGCTTCTTCTGTTTCTCCTTGAGATCTCAACCTTTGAACGTATGAATTCAGTAGAAATTCAAGACCACAAATTTCCAGTAATTCCTTGTTTTTTCGTTTTTTTGTTCGCTCTGCACTATCTTCGCAGGCTTTAGAAGGCCGTCCTCGTTTCTCTGTCGATATGGAAGGCTCAATCTCGCAACTGGGTTTTGTAAGATTTACAGTGAAATTGTTTTTCAACAATTCGCTATTTTCTCTTAAAAACCGTTCTTTCTTGCGGCCTGATTTAGTATAGCGTTGACGAAACTGACAAATAAAAGTTTTTTGTACACTTACGATAATTTTTGGAATATTTTCATCAGCGACATTGGAAAAATTGTTTCGTAAGAATTCCGTGATAGAAATAACATAATCCCTATCATTATTCAGTAATACGAGACTTAAATCGAGTCTAGTACAGGTAAATTCATTCATTGTTAGACAAATAATTAGTGAAACTAGTCACAACAATAAATATTAAAATACTATTGTTTATTTCATGAAAAAACATGAATATATACTAAAATATAGTTTGGAGACGTGTGCATATCGTATGCAATTTGGTTTCATAAATTACTATCTACCCCGAAACCCATATGTGGCTGTGAGGTTTGTTATCTTATCAAAAGAAAATTTTCATGCATCTTATCAATATACTAACCACAATAAAGTAGACTACTAATAGAACTATGGCTAATTTCAGTAATTGTCGAAACTGTATTTGAAAATCGAAGCGAAGAAAAAACGACATACTGCAAAATATACGTCTTTAGTGGTGTCATAATGATATATATATATATATAGTACATATTGATTTAATTTATAATAAAGAAAACATTTCAAGCTTTTTAAAATGACATAAGACTCATAAGTTACTATAAAAATTATTGCATAATAAACAAATGACTTCAGTTGCATTCTAAGAGGAAAAACATATCTTTAAATTTTGCCATATTTTCATAATTTGCGCACTGATGCCACAACAAAAAAATTTACCCAGCAAATTTGCATTAAATTTGCTACAAAATAAAACTAATTACAGAACTTCGGCAAACTTCGATAAACGTCAAAACTCTAATCGAAAATTGAAGATAAGGAAAAACGACATACTATGAGATGTACGTCTTTAGTGGTGTCATATATGAAAAAACCCAATATATAATTAATTCATAATAAAGAATATATTTTAAGCTTTCTAAAATGGTGTAACACTTATATATTCCTCAAAGGAAAGTCACTATAAAATCAAAGTTAAATGTCCACATTATAAGAATATTTTTCAACAAATTTTCATTCAGTGACTTCGAGCTATTTTTTTTTCAAAAATAGGGTGCTAAGACACAAGTGTAAATCGTTTATATTTAGGTAGATAATTGGTTCTTTGTCTACAATTTGAGGTACAATACATGTACCTCTGCCGACTTTTGGAAAAAGCATTTATGGAACGGCTTTCTTATGTGGACACATAGTGCGGCGGCGCGGAGTCACAGCGGCGGCGGCTGCTGTGTTGTGTAGTGAGATAAAGCGTCGGATGCTGGCGTCCCAGGAACCGCTGGCGTCTAATGGTTTCGGCGCCTGCTGCTATTAAGCCGAGGATGTTTATGGCGGTGTCGGACTTATTCTTCGAAAGGAGCTCTGCTATGGTACATAACTAGTGTAATTAAAGTAACTCATGGCGGTTTGCAGGGAGCCTGTAGTCGCCTTCAAGGTACAGGTTCCTACTTATCAATTGTCATTAATGTACGATAGCGAACGAATAATGATATTACCTATGTAGCACACACCTAAAATATAAATATCTACTATTATTATAAGTAGTCTAATTATGCACAATATTGATAAGATCACAATTAAATGTTTAACAAACACTTACTATTTCATCCTTTTACAGCGCTAGTATAATATATGTGTATTGTACATTTTCTGTTTGTATTATTTACACGTGATAGTTGCTATGAACAAGTGTGTCGTCTATCCACGCGTAGTCTGCCCCTTGCAACTTAACTACAGTTTATGGGACTAGGGATGTGCATGAGGGGTGTGTGAGGGGAGTGCGGAGGGCGCGGGTGGCGTGATCGCTGCATTTTCCATAGCAATGACTTACACTGATAAGTATTGTATTTTATAACCCATAATAATATATTAGGTCATTACAGATGAAATTAGCGTTTTGTAAAGGAGGAACGTAAAGTAGATTTTTTTAAACATAATATATTTATTTAATCACAGTATTATACCATTGCTATCTATGCACTTTTGCCATCTCATAGGTAGTTCAGTGATTCCTTTACTAAAAAAACCATTCGGACAGGAATAAATAAAATATTTGAAGGCGCCCCATCCCCCATCGTAGTTGAATTTTTTTCCTTGCAAGAAGTTATCCAAATTTCGAAAAAAAAAATGGTAATCTGTTGGAGCAAGGTCCAGGGAGTACGGTGGATGTCTTAGACACTCCGATTGAAGCTCCTCTAATTTGGAAGCCGTCTGTTGTGCACTGTGTGGTCTAGCGTTAGTAGTTAGGGATTCGCTGGTTCTGCCTCATCGCCTCAGCCTCTGGTAAAATGGGTATTTCGATGACCATTCGCTATATAACACAGTTAATTGTTTGAGGGAGACTAGAATCAAATCGAACCTCTAACCTCACACTACCATATCTTATCAAATTCCAATGACTGTTCGTGTTTGATGATAAATCAGGGGTTAAATCAAATGCTAATAGACAATAACCATTTGCATATTTTTCTCTTGATATCCCATTTCCTTCTTTGGGTACTTACCCAAAATGCTAAAAAAAAAGCTTGATAATATTATCAAGCGTTTTTTTTTTCTCATCAGTGGAATGTTGTAATATCACAAACCATTATTCACAATCATTGAGTCATACTTAACATCCTTTTCCTTTTAGTGATAAAGCATACAGAACAGGATAACTTAATGGTTGGGGCATTAGATAAGATTGCAAAACCGCATTCCTAACCACCCAAATTTTTACTATATATGCCCTCTGTTTTCTCATTGTGGATACCATTACTGTGTGAGTAAGTGAGTGGGTCAAATCAGTCTAGTGATTAGTGTAGTTAAACTCTTGTGCAACTTCTGAGTACATCCCAATGGAGGTAAGTTATTAATTTTTTATCTTTTTGTCTGATTTAATTTTGCGTTCACAATATTTTAACTGATAGTTTCTATGGACTGTTATAATGGATTAGCTTTCCATTGTTGCAGAATTCATTCAATTTAATTGACCACGAAGAAAATACTTTTAAGCATTATTATTACCCACAATCCCCGACTGATGTGGAAAGTAATGATTGTGTACCTAACGAAAAACATACCACTAAAAGGAAACGAGGTGAGTCTTGATCAATTTTTTGACACAGCACAAAAAAACAGCAAAAGAAACAATCCTCAAATGATTCAAGACCCGATGGGGATGGTGGAATGTGTTACATATCTACTAATGTGGATGATGAAAAGACAGCAACCCATTTAATGAAAATTGAGATATATGATCTCAAAAAATTAGAAAGATCCCTCAAAAAGAACATTGGAAACATGCTTACTCTAGGACAAAGTACTATACAAACGAAAATAATAATATCTATAAATTAACAAGAGTCAATTTATAAAATAACCAAGGAAATTGCAGGAAAAACTACCTGTAGGAAATATCAATGTAATAATAAATATATAATTATTATAAAAATTAGATATGTCTTAATTTTAAGTTAACTTGATAACTTCTTACATTTGATTTATTAAAGTCCATTCTATAATAATAAACCATGAATCATAATTTAGATTTGATTTACTCAAATCTATCACTTGAATTTCGAATTCATACGGCAAGCATTATGGAGAACTCCAACGAAATATGTATCAACGCTTTCTTCAACGATAACATGGATGTTGAGCTGGGCAACTTGTGTGAAGAAGTCGAAAAATGTGAACTATTTGTATATATTTATATATATCCGATCTACGACGAAGAGCTCATCAGTATTTGTGCTGCGGTTGAAACATCAATCAAGTAAGTTTACTGAAATAAATATGTCTATTTTTATCATAGTATATGTAAATTATAGGTAATTTTATACTGTATGTACATTATAGATTTTACTCAACTTATTTTTATTTTTTGTCTCACTGACAATTGAAAAAACAATATGGAGGAACTTTCAAGCGAGTTTACAAAGCAAAAGGTGAACTTAATGTGATTTTTGATTCACAGTCAATCAACACAACAAACTGGAGGAGCTCTAAAGCGAGTTAACAAGGACAAAGACCAACTTGCAAAGAGGAGAAAATACACAGATTCTAATGCATCTACGAGGGCTGCACTAAAAGTATCGGGAATGGAATATTTCCACTGTTCCTGTCATATTAAAATCTTTTTAATTTAAAACTCCTTGGTTTTAAAAATCGAATACCGTTTATTTATTTAAAAAAAGATTCTCGGTCTTGTCACAAGGTCTTGTCAAACTTGTTTAGTCGTTGAGAAAATGGAATTGACTCGAGAAAATTCTAGAGCGATGATTTATTATGACTTTCGAAGTGGTTTAACACAAAAACAGTGTGTTGACCGGATGATTTCTGCATTTGGTGATGAAGCCCCATCCAAAACCACAATTTATCGCTGGTTTGCTGAATTTCAACGTGGACGTGTCAAGCTCAGTGATGATCCCCGTCAAGGTCGTCCAAAAACTGCAGTCACCCAAGAAAACGTTGATGCTGTGCGTAAGCTGATTGTTGTTGTTTGACAATCGTTTAACTGCCAAGGCAAAAGGAGTCAATAAATGTTTCCCAAAAACAATGAATTTTGTTTGATAAAAATATTCAATTATGCTCAATGTTAAGATTCAAATCAATCAAACATAGAATTTTCACTCAAAAAATAAATAAAACATGTTTATCATACAATGATACTAAAAGATTTATTTTGTCTAATAATATAGATACTTTAGCTTGGGGTCATTATAAATTGAGAAACGTTATGTGAAATAAAAACCTTCTAAAAAATATTGTGTTTGTATGTGATTTGTCATTGTAACGTGAAACTGTATTTTAAGCTTAGTCAATAAGATTAATTTCTTTTACGTAAGATATACTTTGTTATGAGATAATTTTTTGCTAATGAACTTTTTTTTTTCCTTTTGTAAACTAGTTTGTAATACTTGGTTTCGAGTAGCTATACTTTTATGTATAATATTGTGCTGAATGTTTAATTTTTAATGTTTAATGTACTATACATTGTAAAATATAATATAAAAGGTATGTATATAATCAAGATTTTCTTAAAAAACATTAAGTTTTAAATATGTTACTTATAAGAGTTTTGAAACAAAATTGTAATATATATATTTCATTTTTATTAAAGCTTGTTTCATTTATTTCAAAAACCTTTTCGGATATACACGTGAAGATGTTTCATTTTATTCATCCTTTTACTGCCATAGTTGCTGGTCCAAGTGGTTGTTGTGGTTGATGAAATGCATCCATTATATAATTTGCAAAATGTGAATTATTATCAAGGTATACCTGATCTTAGTATGTTTGATGGCAAGGAACCACAACTCCTTATACTTGATGATTTAATGCGAGAGTCTGATGGTCGTGTTGTTTATATATTCACCAAAGGAAGTCACCACAGAAACTTGAGTGTGTTTTATGTTTCTCAAAATTTATTTCATCAAGGTAAAGGACAAAGAGATATATCATTGAATACGGGTTATATAATCTATTTTAAAAATCCTCGGGATAAAACACAAATACGGTATTTAGCCCGACAAGTATTTCCTGAAAATCCAAAATTCATTGAAGATGCTTAAAGAGATGCAACAAATGAACCCCATGGATATCTAATGGTGGAATTAAAACAAGAAACCAATGACATGTGTCGATAAACTAAAATATTTCCTCTAGATGGTCATTGCATTGTTTATGTACCAACTAAAGAATATAAATATGCTAGGAATAAACAAATTCCAATCATTTATAAATAATGCATCAAAGCTTTAAGACGCACAAGGATTTTCTACGTGAACTACATACATTAAAACCAAAATATATTAAAGCTCTTTTGAAATCTTGTGATGACGAAGAAATAAATTGCATTTGTGAGTGTATTCATATCGTTCCACAAGGTAAAAGTACCACTCCAAGAAAAGGATAAAAAAAAATAAAACAAGTATAAAGATATTCTTCGAAAATTAGTACGAAAAGGGAAAAGTAAAATATTAAGAAAAAAAATTATAATTCAAAAAGGGGGTGCATTTTTACCCATAATTGTTGTTTCTATTTTGAGTGGATTGATAAATTACCTTGTTTAAGATGGAAAATGCTAAAAAAAATGTTATTAATTGAACCAAGTCTTATTGAAAAGTTAAAACTACCTAGTAGTGTGGAAAATCCCTTATCTCGGCTGAATAAATAAATAAATAAATAAATAAAATATCTTTATTAAACACATAAGGGACATGACACAGCCAAATTTTAACAAAAAACAAGTAAATTATACACTAACGCACTATAACATTCAAAGAATACGAAAAGAGACAGTTTTAAAAACACAGCTGATTAAGGCTATGCAATGCCCACACCATGTATTTAAAGGGATGCTACTCAGGCTTCGGCCGCGGCAAGCCGTGGCGCCTGATCTTCCGTGACCCCCTTGCAAGTTCGCGATCTCACGACGGCACACAATCATAATTATAAAGGTACAGAAAAAAAAATTATAACACAACGCATATATACATAGAATGTATAGATACGATACTAATTACATTGTTATTATCGCTTCAAGCTATTTATCTCACGGCGCGCATAGTCACCGCACACAATCAGTCAGTCGGCGCAGAGACGCGTTCAGCGCTCCTGCCTCGACACAGGCGGCACGACAACGACGCGCGATATAATATAATTGAAAATATGATAAATGCGAGTACTAAAGGGTGTAACAGAAAGATGTAATAATACTTTTAGTAAATATAAACATAGGTAATCATATAATATGTAATTGATAAATATACAGGAAGAAAAATAAATAAAGAATCCTCTGTTATTTACTACATTTATGCAGTGAGCAGACATTGACGTTGATGATAAGAATTTACACCGCCATAACTCCGGCTTACAACACTTCGGTAAGTATAATGAAAATTATTTCGTACTTAATGTAATATATGTATATAATATTCTAGTTATTGTAGTTATAGGGAGTGTATATATAGATAGGGAGAGTATATATAGAATACTGAAACGCAAAACATTTTGAAAAGTAACGTAGAAGATCGTAAAAAATGCATTTTATACTTACAAACGTTGCAGAGATATTTGCATTTTACAGAAGAAGAACGTCAACCATATCAATTACATATACATTCTAATATTCAGAGTGAACCTACAACTATTAATAAAAATCATGATACGACCCGTAAAGAATCAGTTACTCCTTGGGCGTCAACTGAAGACGTAAGTGAACCGTATATAACTGTTAATAATAATCCTATATACACATCAAAGCAAATATTAAGTTTAATACCCAAATCATATTCAAGAAAGGATGAGTTATTATTAAACTTAATTTCTATGAGTCAAAATAAAATTAATTGGAACGATTCCGGTACAGTAACTATAGATAATAAACAAATTCCTGGGAGTAACATTATTGACTTGATAAACGATTCTCTAAGACCTTTAAAAAGAAGTGATCCTATAGGATGGGAAACATTTGCTAAGGCACTAAAAGAAATTAAAATACCTCTTACTTACATTGGAAACCCAAAAAGAACTGAATACATAAATAATCTTCATATAAAAGATATCGATCGAAGATGTGCATCAACTGAAGCAGTGTTTCCAACAACAACTGGTGGAGAAAAGTATAGCGAGAAAAGTTAGAAAAAAGTTAGACTGGGAAAAATGGACCCCTTATTAGAAATGCATAACATTTATTATGACCTATCACACCCTGCTGGTTATAGTGGCATTGATAAACTTGCAAATGCAGTGAAGGGTAAAATTAAAAAAAAAGATGTAAAGAAGTGGTTACAGTCACAAGAAACATATACATTACATAGACCAGTTCAAAAAAGGTTTTCTAGAAATAAGTATATTTTATCAAACTTCAATGAGTTGTGGCAGGTAGATTTAAGTGATATGAGAACTTATTCTAAATATAACGATGGTTTTAATTACATATTGTGTGTTATTGATGTTTTTTCTAAATATGCATATGCAAGACACATGAAACATAAAAACTCTGAAACCACTAAACTATGTTTTGAAAGTGTATTTAATGAAGCTAAAGTTACCCCAACACGTATACAATCTGACAAAGGGACCGAGTTCATTTCGAAAGATGTGCAACGGTTTTTTCAAAAGTAAAAAAAATTAACTATTATACAACGAATAACCCTGATATTAAAGCAAGTATTGTTGATAGGTTTCAGAGAACACTTAAAATGAAAATGTGGCGTTATTTTACTCATAACAATTGCTACAGATATATAGATATTTTACAAGACTTGATTTACTCTTATAACCATTAGTGTTGGTATAATTAGCATTCGCAATAATAATTAATTGCTAAATGCCCATTAGCAATCATTAAATTAATCTTAGTTGCTAAAAAAAACGATTGCTAAAATTATCGTGCGCACCAATCGTCTGCGTTCATGAAAAAATTATGTGACCGCGCTGCTTCGCACCGCGGCGCTAACTGGCTATCGTACTTTAACTATTGCTATTTGCTAATGCTAAAATCATTCGATGCGAAATAATTTGCCGCGATGTTTCACGAATTAATACGAGCGAGTGAGAAGAGAAAATACATTACCGGCACGGCCGTCAAATTTTTTCAAAATAAAGTTAATTGCATGCGTTTAGGGTCCATTATTCAATAGCTGTTTTTTTTATTAATGTTTTCGTATTTTGTCGTTTAGGTCGTAGGTCAGTTTTTTTAGTCAGGTGAAATAATTGCGTTTTTTGCGCGATTAACATCGATCGTGTGATCAAATCAACCTACTTTAATTTGAAACTGTGTGTGTGTATTTGTGTAAATATAGATTATATTTTAGTGCATAAAGATATAAAATTTTATTTTAACGTGTTAAGAAATAATATAATATGCTTTGCAATTTGCATCTTACTTTAGCGCAGACCGGAAATCGCTAATCTTAAAAAAAAAATGTATGTTAATACTTAATAGGCGACGCGACGTAATTAAAAAACATTAGCATTTCACAAAACACAGCTATTTATGATCATTAAAAATCGATTTTAGCAAATAGCATAGCAATAGCACGTAGCATGCTAAGACATGAAAATTAGCATGCTAATGAAATTAATGAAAAATAGCATTAATTTCCATTACTAATAACCATAGTAAACACTCAAGTATCAAGATCCTCCACGTGATGTGAATTCCAACAATATTATGACTGTTTGGAATAACCTACCTGGGCTGATTGATAACTGGCCGAAACGACGAACTTAAAAAAATGATACGCAAAAAAGAAATATTACATTATATTCTGGCATCTTTTTGGAAATAGAACGCCAAATTTGAATTTAATCGAACTGATGGAATTTGTTTGAGAGGACGTAGAACTTTCTCTGTCGTAAATTTTCTTAACAATGGAAAGAAACGAAATTCGTGCGGTGATAAAGTTTTACGTTTTAAAAGAGAAAACAGCAACTCAGATTAAAACCAAGCTAGACAGTGTTTTAGGTAATTCTGCTCCTGCATTGAGTACAATTCACACCTGGGTAACTGATTTTAAACGTGGAAGACAGAGCTGCAAAGACGCCCACAGGTCTAGCCGTCCAAATGAAGTCACGAATCCGGACATGATCAAAAAAATTCACAAAATTGTATTGAATGATCGGCGCTTAAATTTGCGAGAGATAGCAGAGATGGTGAGCATTTCATCTGAACGCGTTTTTAATATTTTGCACCAACATTTGGGAATGAAATAGCTTTGCGCGCGATGGGTGCCGCGTTTGCTCACTGTAGACCAAAAGCAACGTCGAGTGGACGATTCATCGGAGTGTTTGGCGCTGTTTAACCGAGATCCTAATGAGTTTTTGCGGCGTTATGTAACAGTCGATGAAACCTGGATACATCATTATACTCCCGAGACAAAAGAACTATCTAAGCAGTGGACTGAGAGCGGAAAATCTGCGCCGAAGAAAGAAAAAACGGTTTTGTCGGCCGGCAAAGTGATGGCGACTGTTTTTTGGGATGCTCGAGGGATTATTTTAGTGGATTATCTGCAAAAAGGAAAAACAATAAATGGAGAATACTACGCAAGCTTGCTGCAAAAATTAAGTGAAGAAATCCAGAAGAAACGACCACATTTGGCCAAGAAAAAAATTTTGTTCCACCATGACAACGCACCTGCACACACGTCGATGGTTGCAGTCGCCAAACTCCATGAATTGCGGTTCGAATTGCTACCGCATACACCCTATTCCCCGGATCTGGCCCCTTGCGACTTCCACTTATTCCCAAACCTGAAGAAATGGTTAGGTGGCCAGAGAAGAGAAGAAGAGAAGAAGTCATTGTTGCCGTGGACGAGTATTTTGAGGGGTTGGAGAAAACATTTTATCAAACTGGTGTAACGGCATTGGAGAAGCGCTGGACTAAATGCATCGAGGTAGAAGGAAACTACGTTGAGAAATAAATTTATTTTAAATAGATTTTTGAAGTTTTTCTTTGTCGTTTCGGAAACTCATCAATCAGCCCTCGTATATGGTAGTGTAATAGTCACATCATCATCAAATTGTCAAACACCTAAATTGCATGTACCCTGATTACGTTAGAATAACTAAATACAAACACATATTTCAAAAAGGCTATGAATCGAACTGGAGTGATAAAATATTTGTTATATCTTCAATTATAGGTCGATCACCTTGGGTTGTGTATACATTAAAAGACTTGCAAAATGAAGATATAACTGGTACTTTCTATGAAAAGGAGTTGCAAAAAGTGTTTTATGACTTCTCTTCTAGTTATAAGATAGATAAAATAATTGGTACTCGATATTCAGGTAACAGAAAGCAAGTGTTAGTGAAGTGGAAAGGTTATCCAGACCAATTTAATAGTTGGGTTTTATTTTCTGATTTGGAAAAAATATGACTAAAGAAAGTTTTTATTTAACACTACTAAGTAATAGTTCCATGGAATATTTTCCTGATAATTTAACAACATTATTTTCAACAAAGTTACCAAAACCCATCAAAATGGAAGGAGAATGGTGTGTGGGGGGTTGTTGAATTTCAGTATCCCTGTACAATGTTCACAGTACAAGAACATGAAAATGTTGTTTACATTGCAAAACATATAGTAATGCAGAACGAAGAGAAACCTTCTTTGGTTTATTATAAAAAACATATACCAGCAACAAGCTACGATGACATTAATCAAATCTTAACAGCACTGAATAGTATTAGAGAAAATATAAAGTATCATTGTGATGAAATATCAAAGTTCGTAACGGTTACAGTGTTGGACAAAGCACTTGTATCAGTGAGATTATCAACCAGGTTATGTCTTCAACATGGCTTCGAACCAAATCGATATTTAGTGGAAAAGGGTATTAGTAAATGTCCTGCAAACTTACACATGGGGTTACCATCTCAGTTATTTATTTATTGTGATATTGTTGAACCACAGATAGTTGGTGATGTTATGACATTATTAAGAATTATTCCACTTGATCCGTCTAAATACATTTATGGTGCTAATAAAATGCACACATTCTCACCGCCTCTCACCTGTAATGCGCAGGGAGTTTGATACTATCGAGATAGATATAAGATCAAACACCGGACAAAAAATACCATTCCAGTTTGGTACCGTGTGCATTAAACTTCACTTCCAGAAATTATAATCAGCTCTCGTAGTAGTCATAAAATGATTTGTCCTTATGAACATTATTATTCCCATCAGGCTGGATCAGGAATCGGTGTTATATATAAAGGAGTACCATATCAACGTGGACATGGCATCGGTAGCTTTTTGGGTGGGTTATTTAGATCAGTCTTACCGCTACTCTCTAGTGGTGCTCGAGCCATTGGTAAAGAAGCGTTGAGTGCAGGTCTTCTATCGGACATGGTTAGTTCACGCCCCCTGGAAGACTCCATTAAAACCCGCCTCAGAGAAGCAAGTGCGAACTTGAAAAGAAAAGCTGATTCTAAAATCGATAAAATTAATATGTCTGGTTCAGGGTATATAAAAAACGCAAACTTCAATCAACAATCAGTCCAGCTGTTGCTTCAAAAGTGAGAGCACTGAAATAATCTAAAATCACTCCGAATAAAATAAAAGACATTTTTTCATAAATATACAATGTCTTTTCTACAATCATTCCTGTGAGTGTATTAAGTCGGAGTTAGATTTATTTGATTTACCATCAACACGCAAAGAAAATGGAATGTAGGTTCATTATAAACCAATCTCATCTCTTGCTGATGTTGGACTCATTGAGTTTCAAGTGTCGGGAACAGATGATGACTACATAGACCTATCACATACATTGATACATGTAAAAGCTAAAATACTAAATGAAGATTCAACAAAATTGAGTGCATCTACAGTAGTGGCGCCGATTAATAATTGGTTGCATTTACTATTCAACCAGCTTGATGTTTATTTTAATCAAAAATTAGTGTCACCACCAAATAATACATATGCCTATCGTGCATATGTGGAAAACCTGTTGAACTACGCCTCAGCAGCTAAAAAGTCTCATCTTACTTGTGGGCTTTGGTATGAAGATACTGCTAAGGAAATAAATTCCACTGATGAGAAAAATGAGGGGTTCATTAAGCGTAAAGAAATAGCGAGTGAGAGTAAAGAAATAGAAATGATTGGTCACTTACATGATGATATATTTAATCAAGAAAAATTTCTTAATAATGGTGTTGAGATGTCCGTTAAATTAGTCCGTTCTAGAGAATCTTTTAATTTGATAGGTTCATGGGATTTAAAATTTAAAGTAGGCATTACAGACGCTACCTTAATTGTTCGTAGGCGAAAATTAATCCTTCAGTGTTCACATCAAAAAGTGTTGGCTTCTACTACAGCCAAATATCCGATCACTAGAGCTGAGGTTAAAGTGTTAACAATACCATCGGGGGTACAGGGTAAAACGCTTGATAATATATTCCTGGGGCAAGTACCTAAAAGATGTATCATAGGATTGGTAAGTAACGCAGCATTTAATGGTAGCATTAATAAGAATTCTTTCAATTTTGAAAATTATGGTATGAATTCATTTTGTTTATACATAGATGGACAACAAGTGCCTTCAAAAACCCTACAACCATCCTTCAATCGTAATATGTTCACTTCAGCCTATCATACATTATTTTCCGGCACTGGTATACATTTCCTTAATGAAGGAAATGGGATATCAAGAGAAAAATATGCAAATGGTTACTGTCTATTAGCATTTGATTTAACCCCTGATTTATCATCAAACACGAACAGTCATTGGAATCTGATAAGACATGGTAGTGTGAGGTTAGAGGTTCGATTTGATTCTAGTCTCTCTCAAACTATTAACTGTATTGTATATGCAGAGTTTGATAATGTTGTAGAAATAGATAAAAACCGTAACTAAGAAAAGTCACATGTATGATCTATTTAAGTTATAATGTGTAACGTGTGTGTACCTATTAATGTGTGTGTGTGTGTGTGTGTGTATTATGAAATAAAATTATTGTACCAAATTTATGTTTCTTTTATTTATTCATTCATTATTTTCATATGTAATACCCCTCTTAGTAAATACATAAGCCATACATAATACGGATATGTGACATAAATACAAGATCCATAGACCAGATCGGTTCTGTGATAATACAGTATGAACACAATAGAGATCCGTAATTATTTGAGAAGAATTTGTGAAGGTTTAGAAGATAATGTATACGCCGCGAATCGTCTACCTATATATGTTCAAACCCCTAAATACATTATTAGCAACTTAGACCCTGATAGTAAACCTGGATCCCACTGGATAGCCATACACATCAATGAAAATGGCTTCGGACAATACTTAGACTCTTTTGAACGTGGTCCTATGCGATATCACAAGGCTTTTATGGGGCGAAACTGCAAGAGATGGGGTTTTAACACGTGTAGATTATAAAATGATTTCACATCGGTTTGTGGAGAGTATAGTTTAATGTATTTATATTATAAGTTCAATGGGAAAAGTCTATTAGAGTATCAAAAGTTATTTAGTAGCAACAGTTTATGTAATGATATAATATTATACAGTATATTCAATACATGTTTAAATGAATGAAATAAAAGAAATGTAATGTGAAATTGTTTTGTTTTACTCATATCGCGAGAAAGTGAGGTGACGTAAGTGATAAGCAGATAGTGATTCGGGGACCCTCATTTAGGAACAATAGGACGCCGAGGCGAGCATTAGATAACGAACAATAGAGCCCGGAAATAGTAGATAATGAGGGGTAAATGCAAAACGCAACTTTGGAACCGCAAGAGATATTGAAAAACGGATAAGCGCAATCGATCGGGCATCGAAATACCCATTTTACCAGAGGCTGAGGCGATGTGGCAGAACCAGCGAATCCCTAACTACTAGCGTTGTCCTGAAGCAGCAGCGGCCAAGAGCGAATGACCAACCTCGGTTGTTTAGGAGCTAGCTTTACCGTCATGATCGTCTGGCCAGATTTAAGAAAGCTGTAGTGAGCGACACCGGCATTACTCCACCAAACGCTCACAAGTAACATTTTTGAGTCAATTTTCGCTTGGGGTAGGCTTTGGCTGGTTCGCCAGAGTTCAGCCATTGCGATGAGCGATTCCGACTATCGTACAGGATCCAATTTTCCATCCATCACAGGTAATAATTCGATTTCAAATCCCTTCATTATTGTGCCGGTTGAGTAATGTAACGCAGCAGTCGACAGGCGTTTGTGGGTTTGCCGCACTCAATTCATGAGTTACCCATCATTCAAGCTTGTTCACCTTCCCAATTTGCTTCAAGTGGATTAAAACAGTTTTATCACTAACACCGTAGCCTGCACCTAACTCGGACGTGGTTTGCGATGGATCCGCTTCATTATCAACTTTGGTCTCCGGCCGTCCACGGGGCTTGTTCTGCAGGTCGAAATTTCCAGAACGAAAACGTTGGAACCAAAAACGCACTGTGTTTGCTTTTGCGAAACCGCCGCCATACACATCATTAATCCTTCGAGCCGTTTCTGCAGCACTGGTGCCACGGTGGAACTCGTACTCGAAAA
The DNA here is from genome assembly GCA_037179445.1 of Phengaris alcon alcon. Taxonomy (NCBI): domain Eukaryota; kingdom Metazoa; phylum Arthropoda; class Insecta; order Lepidoptera; family Lycaenidae; genus Phengaris; species Phengaris alcon. The sequence goes on along the minus strand of JAYRCH010000021.1, from coordinate 11,517,970 downwards.
TAATACGATATTTCAAGTTTTCAATTTTGTAAACAGTGATGCAAAGAAAAAACCATAAGAGGAAAAAACAAATGATTTACGGTTTTAGCAACACAAATGCATGAGTAAATAGCGGTATAAATTTGAAATTGAAATTCTTAACCAAAGAAGATATATTTGAGATCAAAGTGGCCAGTACGACAAAACTCCAATTTCATATGTAAGGACCCAATATATTATTAATATCATTATCTCGTTAATCGTTTATGTATATATGTAACTGTTTATTTGCTGTTGCCGAGTGTATCTGTCCATCAAACAACAACAATATGGGACCGCATAATACCAGGCACTCTGGTGTTACGCCGCAGTGATACGCCTGAGCGGTCTCCTTTTTGACAGTTAGGCATTACACTACCTACCTTCCTATCCATAATAGTATCTCTTGCGTACCTACTTCTACTCATGGTACGCAATTTTATGTTAGAGTTAATTTTTATTTTTTTAAAGTTATCCATGTAAAGTTAATTTTTCTGTGCCGTTTTTATGAATTTTTGTGTCAAATAAATGTTTATTTAATTTTATTAATTTATAGCTGGACTGTTTACATTTTCACAGATGATGTATTTATATTGTCACTATAAAGTAAAAGTTGCAAGGGGCAGACCACGCGTGGCTAGACGACACACTTGTTCATAGCAACTATCACGAGATAAACAATAAAAACAGAAAATATACAATACACAATACATATATATTATACTAGCGCTACATAATACATATATTAGCTAAGAGTATTATGAGTTAGAACTTCATGAGATACAGCCTGGTAGACAGACCTGACAGACGGACGGGCGGACGGACCCTACTCCAGCAGCGAGGTCTTAGTGAATAGTATTACTGTGGTAATAAGGTCCCGGTATTACCCTTTTACGGAACCCTAAAAACAACGAGGCGATTTTGCCGTTACGGGAGTAACGTTTGCACGCACATATCCAGAACTTCTATCCACGATACTTATGGACTAAGTTAGAAAAAATTAAAAACATTATAATAACCATTTTGATTTATTCAGTTAAAATATGAAATAACTTACGCTTACAGTAGAAATAAGTTTACAGATAGAAGTATACCTACTAGAGGCCGCGGCCTTCAACATCGCTACCTTAACCGACCGCACTAAAATACTAGAGGTTACATTATTTTTGCTTTAGGTATATTAACATAGAAATGGACATTATGGACGTACAGTTGTAAACTTCAAAAGCCCAATTCACGTATTGTACAAGCTAGATGAGGACCCCTAACCTTATTGTAATATTATAATCCTATTGTATATTTACTTATTTAGCGATTATTGTTTAGTTACTTTCAAGTCTTAGATTACGCATTGTAATTTGTACCTCGTTCTATTAATCAAGTTATTGTTTTTTATATTTCAGAATGTATTATTATTATATAATATATATCATATACTTATTGGCTCCCAAATCACAAATGTTGGTTGAAATGGGACAAGTGTTGAAACCTCTTAGAAATAAGACAAATAAGATTTTTAACAGTACCTAAAAAAAGCCTGCATAAAAACAGGGTCTCTGTTTAGCTTTCAAACTAAATGGTCATGTAGCATTATATTATTGCAACCTGAGTGCTAAGTGTGAGTTTCTCTTTTCGCATTCGATTCGATCGTGAGCGCGTTTGGCGTTTACTAGGAATTTGTATGTGATTTGTACAGCGCCACCTAGTTGTAAACGCGACAACTAGTACAAATCACATACAAATTCCAAGTAAACGCCAGCGCGCTCGCGATCGAATGCGAAAAGAAAAACGCACACTTAGCACTCTGATGTTGCGGCTGGGTCTACAGGACAAGCCCCAGGCCCAGGCCCACAATGCCGGTCCGGCAACTGAATTCGTGTTTATTAATTGTGTTATAAAAGTCTATAAGCAATATACAATAGGAAACCGTCACTGCTTTTATCTTTATCTTCGTCACAGTATTTTGTATTAATGTTCAATTCGCAGTATGGTCACGCAGCGCATGCTGACGCACCCGCACGCATCGAGTGCGCACGAGAGCGATAACATTCTCTGAGACTGGAACCCAACTGCGAATTTAATATAGAAATAATTACGCGAATTGTACCCTCTTTTCACGAGCAATATAACATGCCCTAAGCATTCTTTACTTTCGTTCCATTCTATTTACACATAAAATTACCTTACTGCTTACATACCTACTTACCTAATATTATTAACTTTATCTTATTAACTTTATAATTATCATACAATACCCGAATACAAGCTTAAAGCATTAATAATTTTAGCAAAATCACAGAACTTAGGTACCTACTACTTGAATCGACGGGATTTTCCACTTGCGGAAGCCACTTTGGTTCCGCCAAGAGGTAAGTACCTACTGTAAATTTTCGAAGAACTCAGGAAAACAGTTAAATCTTATAAAATTAGTTTATATAAAGGCAGGGATTGAGACAAATGAATTCCCGGTAATATACGTCAACTGATCATAATATTATGTAGACTTCATTTGGCTCAATCCCTGTCGTTTTGTGAACTAGTTTTAAATTAATGTCCGTTTAAAAGTATACCATTAGGTGGCGCCACTGGTTTTCAACGAAACTTCCTGCGAAAAATGTTGGTATTTTAATTCTGGCGACTAAACCTTATGCATCTCTCCATGTACGTTCGTCGACAAGGCCGGTGTGCCACTTTTTACCTTCTGGCATAGAAATAAGATCGAAAAGCGGTTCACCAGATCTGTATTCGAGCGTACAAACAAAGCAGGAGAGTAGCTTAAACCCTATGGAACAAAAGTAAAGAAATAAAATAGCTGCACGATCCGCTGAGGTTGTACAACGAACGCCCCTGATATGTTTAGCAGAAGTGGCACGGATGAGCGAAGGTAAGGAGATTTATTTTATTATTGCTCTTGTATTACATTAACCGCCCTATTTACACCTTATTCTGAGATAAAGTACAGTGCCCGGTCATAAAGAGTGCACATTTGAAATCAATATATTCGGTTTGTAGAACAGCATCTCTGTCAAACACTACCAATGAAGGTTTTTGCAATTTTTTCTACCGCTTGGCTTCAGACCCAACTCACACATAGCGCCATCTAGTGGCGGGACTGGTATCGAAAACTGACAATAAAAAAAATCGATTCTTTTCTGTCACCAGGCGACGCGTCGTAATTAGGTCGGGTCTGTCGTGGCAAACAGCTGTCAAATGTTACGAATTTTAAGAGCCCCCGAACGATTAAACGGTTTGACAACAAACGGTCAAACACGTAAATTTTGGTTTTAGTCAAACCAATTTGATCGTTTACAAAGCTAGTTTGAACGGTTTGTCAAACATTTACGGGTTTGAACTCCATCAGTTCCATATTTCATCGGTACATCGGTGATCGGAGTAATATCTAAAACCATAAAGATCCGGCTATTACCTACGACTTATTATGAGCGTCATAAAGTCGTAATTCCGACTTCGTAAAATGGATCCCAAAGTAACTCCTACGCCGAGACAACGTTAAAAAAAAAAAAAGAATTGGTTTAGTGAGACAGATAGTTATCTGTCACACAAAACATCAAACCCATAAGAGCCGTAAGCAGCTGCTTACGGCTTCGATTTTAGTACTTCTTCCATGTTTTATTTTTCTTCCTAGATACACACTACATCTCTATAAAGCCGATAACTTTCGAATAATATCTCAAACGAAGTGCAAATTCTTAATGGCCGGGCAATGTATACACTATTACTTAAACTGTTAATGTGTCAGCAAAATATTTATATTTATCTAAAATCATTAATTCTCGTGATCCAAAAAGCTTCAAGTTTAGTCGCTAAAGATATCGATTTGTACATTGGGTTACCATTTAGAAATTTAAAAAGTCCGGACATTTTAGTCACAAAATGCAAACATTAAATATTAAAATTCAAATAATTATGAAAAGTAGCGTTACAGTTACGTTTGATTATTTATAACGTCAAACATTTTTGTTTTGATTCAACTTGTTGATTGTTTGCGATTGCAATAGAAAATATTTCGACTCGTTGACTTGATTATATTAATCGTAAAGAAAATTAATATTTTAAGATGAGTGGAAAGTTAATGAAGATTAAATACTGATTCGATATTACATTATATAATACTTATTACTTATATTCCATTTGAACCAAGAATATCAGGACAACTCTAAAAGCCGGACGAAGTCCGGAAAAAGTCCATGAGCCCGGACATGTCCGTACTAATCCGGACGGATGGTAACCCTATTTGTACATGACACGCCACTCATATGTGCGTGCGCACATATGAGTGGCATCGACAAGAGAAGGACTTAGTTTACAAATTATACGTCACTCGAGTATACGTACATTCCATTTGTTTAGTCCTTCTCTTTATTTAACGAGTACCTATTTATGTGTATTCCTCAAGCTCACACAAGTGAGCGACATTAAGTAACTAGACAACGAGGCCCTCATACCGGCCACATCGCACGCGGCAAGTTAATATCGTTTGTAGCACTAGGACACTAGGAATGTAGAACACCTAGCCATATTGCGGAAAATTCGTGCTAAAGCGCCTTTCCACGGTCCAGCCGGCAAATCCAGCGCCGGTACTACTGACCGTCATTAGTGTCGATCATTTGTCATTCTTGCCTCCAAGTCCGTTTCACGGCCGCGATATTGGATTTGCAGACTGCACGTTGAGTAGGACGCTTAAATCGTTTTGCCGTTAACGTCAGAATTTTTAAATTTAACCAATCACATCCCAGCTTTTCATAGTGTTGATGTTTGCATAGTTGTTTTTATTCTCCTGGTCACGCTTTATATTATTTTTATATCAACTAGTGAGGTTTCAATGATAATCTACGACGCTCCTCGCGTGATGCTCTGAGACTTCAACAAGCGCTATTAATTTGACTAAAAATCTCTCAACAACACAGCCATTCGAAAGAATATTTATTTTTTCGATTTGTTTTAGCAGCTGTCCTGTCACCGTCGAAGACGCGACTCGAGTTATATGTCTCACGCCGCGCTACATATCATCTCGCGTCGTGTCGCGTCTTCGGCATCGGCTTGCTATGAGATTAGATATAATTCTGTACTGTGCTGTATTTTTAAATATTACTAATTAAGACAAAATCAAGTTCCGAAGACAGATTCCTATCATAGATAAATATTACGTTTTAAACTGTTGCACTACACTTAGGTATCTACTTAAAAATAACAATCTACATTTAAGTAGTAGACTAAGAGAGAATCTTAGGCTGCGACTATATGGTCCGGAATCCGGAACGCCGGTGAAAATAGAACTTCTCGTCGGCCGGCCGGATTCCGGTTCATATAGTCCCAGCCTTATTCGTAATACTTGGTGATTAAGCCGACAGCTGTCACATAACACACACATACGGCCGAATATTGAAACGCCAAGTCTATGTCCAGAAAGAGGGTAATCATACGCACGTTATGCCGACGCGCGTGTAGAGGTACTAGGCCCCAATACATTGCGTCGTATTTGTTTACCAACGCGCGTATCGTCCATCACATGTAGGCCGCCAGACGTTTTGTCTTGAAGCTCTACGCACGTAGGCTTACGCGCGTAATTCGCATTTCTGGACAAGGTCTAATCAAAATTAAGACCCTCCTATTCACAGGCTGTCGCTGTCTCTGCTGGCCGAAATGTAAAGGACAGCATGTGACTTGACATTCACTTGATTTAACTATCGTTCCAGTTTTCGGCCGATATGTTTTATTTTATGTTTACTATCGTATTATGAATAAGGAATGAGCGAGCAGCACGCGAGAACTGACACTAGCTAGGTATTTCCCTAATATTTAGGTGTATATTCAACAATAATTCAACTATCTTCTACTCTGATACTGTTTAAACTGGATGCACAATGTACTGTAACGGTGAATGATAACCTTAAATAAAATTTGACTAACGGTCGGGAATCTCAAATGTATATTTTCTCAAAATTAGGACAACCTGTGACTTAGGCTTCACTTATTTTTAAGTAGCGATTGAAAATTCGGTCGGAAATTTCACTAAAACGTTTCGAAAGATACGTTTTTTCCCATGACACTTGGTATGACTTGATTAAATAAAAAAGGGGAATTGAGACAAATAAAGTGCACATATGTCTGGACACATCACATGCCAGAGCTGACATGTCTACATTTCATATCTCTCAGTCCCTCTTTATATTATTCAATCGCGTTTAGCAACAGTCACATTGCGAATCTAGTTTTCACACTACACAATCTATGTATACAAAATCATTGTTCTACAAATAAAATCGTACGCATCTACACCATGGCACTATGTTATTTCGGTATATTATATTATTGGCATTTATCAGGATTGCAGAAAATTTTGCACAACACTTAATAGCGCCATCTAGTGACAGCCACAAGTACTAAGTGTTACTCGATAGGTGGCGCTCCCACGTTTTGTACAACACGTTTTGCGACATGCCGAATTTTTTTATTACCTACACTATTAGTTAAATTTATAATAAAAACCAAAACATGTATATACCATTATTAATGTAACTTGAAATAGTATCCGATACATCTTGAGATTTGTCCATTAATTATTCTTATTTATTACAGGCAGGCATAACATGTTAAGTTGTCGTTACATTTACCCAAATGTTTACCTGAAAATCACTTTGGGGCTGTGACTTTACGTGCTATGGTAAACAAAATAATATTCTGAACAAAAATAAACATTTCGAACTTTCACACAAAATATCAAAGCTTCTACAAAACTGCAAACGTGAAAATCGTTCTATTTTTAAATTTACGCGCTACAAACGCATCATTTTTTAAATTTAACAGTCCGTGAATACTAGCAATTTATCCTTTCGCTTTACAAAGCCAATTGTGAAACCAACTATATTCGACATTAAAACCTTTTAATTAATCTACTTATTGCACTTAACATAAATGGTTCATACCACTGTAAATATCTGTACACATAAATGAAAATGCACGACTCACATAAAAAAATTGATTTGCTTTAAAAATGTCCTCCCTTTTTTAATGTCAAAATCAGTCACAAGTCACTGTTCACAAAGGCACTGCTTGCAAATTAGAAGGACCATCAATTTTTTTCACAAATGAACCACTCGTTAAAAAAAATCTATACAAATAAAAATTGCCGCTTAGCATAATAACTGAACTTACACTACACTAAGGTATAGGAAAAGACTACAATACATAACAGAGGGCGGTGGAGTCGCATTAGAGAATATTTGCGGGTAGCACAAAAAGATTATATTAGGCTACGTTTCCACGAGATATTCCTTGTGGTCGCCACAGAAAAAACAGCATTGTAAATATAACTCTGCGCTAGTGCAATAGAGCTGAGAGTTGTTAAATATGACATTTAACACTTCATTTTCAGCTCTATTATATTATCGCAGAGTTCTATTTACAGTGCAGTTTTTTGTCTTGTCGCGACCACAAATAAACACTCGTGGGTACGAGGCCTAAGCCAACGTATTCTAAATTATATTTCTTTCTCCATTTCCAAATAACATAGTTAAAGACAAGAGAGGTCTTGTCTTTAACTATGCTATTTCGAAATGACAATTTTTATAGCGGCATTAAGTTTTGCATCTCAGCTGAGGACTAGGGATGCACCCGCGACTGCACCGCCGTGACAGATTGTCACACTAATTATCCTAGTTTACACTGCCTATGTAATTATTGTTACGGCGGCGTCCACGCACCTGCGCGCCGCCCCGTATTGCACGTTGTATGTACAGTGTCCCCGCGCCGACCGCCCGCGCTGTCACCGCGCTTACATCTCGGCGGCGAGCTCACACATTACCTGAAACGTTACGTAATAATAATAATATTAGGTTCCACATCGATTTCGATGTCGGTGGCCAGTATTATTGAAACCAAACCAGCTACGCAGGAGTTGCAGAGCAAGACACAAGAGCACACTCTCTTCCTTTGCTCTCGTAACCCAGTGGGCCGGATGAGCGACACGACTGGCGAGAGATCAGGCGCAGGATCGACTTTTACACGCCCATCCCACGCATGGGTCATATTTCTTGTCAGACAATCAGGTCATGATCAGACTTGTCAACAACATTTTTGTTGTTATAACGCGGGGATCGAACTCACGACCTTCGGAGTCAAAAGCCAAGCTCTAAACCACTGGACCAAGGAGGCGTGAAACATTAGAGAAAATTATATCACTATGGCAAACGTTCTGTCTTACTTTACCTATATTTATATAGCCGACCTGCGGTAATCTTACAAATCTTTAGGAAAACAGCCCGAAAAACTAATCTTATTATGCATTAAATTAACAAAGGTTTGATGAAGCTCTAGGCGAGTCGAACCACACTCCGCTCACAAGGCTCCGGATTCTGATATATATTTTTTATTCAAAAACACTTTGTCGTCACGACAGAGGCGTTCCCCAGCTATAGTACTGCTGACGCTAGTGGTTACGATGAAGATGTGTTGACGTCACGGTACCTATGTGGTGAGCGCGGGCTGCGCGTGGTCAGCGGGCGGGTGCGCGGGCGCGGGCGGATGCGCGGGCGCCGCGTACTCCACCACCTCCTGATAGATGAGCTGCTTCCATTGATCCACCGTGTGCTCGCGCTCGTCCACCGAGTGGTCGTACGATGCCGGCGCCGGCTGAAAAAAAAAAAACGATTAAACAGGCTGCCATAGACAAAACCGTTCGGGGCCAGAACGAATAATAAACAAATTTATTATTCTATATTTTATTTTTAATTAATATTTTTAAAGAATAGACAACAGATTAAACCGGCTGCCGTAGACATTTTACCATAGATTTTATCTATGTTATATTGTCTATGGTAGTCGGTTTAATCTGTTATGATTATATCTCTACGACACATATAATGGACTACAGACAATCTATCTGCCTCAATCCTTGAATATCAAGGATTGAGGCAGATAGATGTAACATAATATGAATCTTTTATAGTGTTGTGTAAGGTTGTAATTGGATTTCAGTCTCAAAGTTATCAATTCATAGATTGTTTTTTGTTATATCTTGTTATTCCGTTCTCTGTAACTGTACCTTAATAAAAAAGGTGTGCGAGAGAAACCTTAAGCCGTGAAAGTGAGAGAGATATTGTCCTTGGTTATATTATAATTCGTTGTTTTCATTTGCATGTGCGCGCGCGTATTTAGACGTGTTCGTACGTATATGTGCACATTGGCGTACGTATGTGTACGCGTTTGCATACGTATGTGTACGCGTTCGCGTACGTATGTCCGCGTAAGTGCGTGCTCACATTGGAATGCGTATGTATATACGGCACTCACCGCGTTGACCTCGCCCTCGTCGTACCACACGTTGATGTAGGGGTGCAGCAGCGCCTCGTCCACGGAGATGCGCCGCTCGGGGTCGATCACCAGCATGCGCGAGAGCAGGTCCCGGGCCTGCGACGCCTGGAATGTGTGAGAGAGTGTCAATTACAGTACTGTATGGCTCTAGCCCTGAAAATCTTGGATATTGACATACTCATGTGATCTATAGATTGGATTGGAGGATAATATTTCTGACATTTGTTGGTCCTTCGAGTGGGATATAGACGAATGAGCTATAAATTGCGCTCCACATTTTTGTGGAGCGCAATTTATAGATAGCCTTTACAGAACTTTGTTGTATATCATCAAATCAAAATTTCAAGAATTTTCTACTTTTTACATCATTAAGATGACACCATTTTAATACTCACTCTTCTGACTAGAACCAGCCCAGGAACATCACCATTACAACCAGTTTCATAGCTATTCGTACCTTTAGGTAACTATACTGCTTATTAGGTTCTTAAATGGATCTAGCATTTACCTTGAGGCGGTTGTGCTCGGAGCTGTCCGACGGGAACAGTATATCCGGGAAGAGCCGCTCGAAACTGTACCCGGCGTACCGTGGACGGTTCTCCACATAATTCCGGACCGTCGGTTGGAGACGCGCCATGAATGCCGCGGACGGCGTCCCCAGCTGCTCAATAATCTTGTTCCATTGATCGATGTGGTCTGTCCCGGGGAATAGCACTCCACCACGGATCATTTCCCCCATGATGCAGCCCACGGACCATATGTCCACATTCTCGGTGTAGCCCATGCCGAGAATGACTTCGGGTGCGCGATAGTAGCGCGTCACCACGTAGGGGGTCATCATGAAGGTGGTGCCGGCGGTGCGCGCGAGACCGAAGTCCAGGATCTTGAGCGTGCAGTCGCTCTTCACGACTATGTTGGACGGCTTCAGGTCCTATAATAAGGCACAGTCGCATAAATTATAATTTTTATTAGCCTACAAATTGAAATATTCTAGCTATGTATACCGTTTGAATAAAAGTACGAACATAGACTAAAGTCAGATTCTGTTGACATACAAATTTTTTGTAAGTAAATAATAGAAAGCTAACCCGATGTATGATCCCAGCCAAATGGAGATGCTTGATGCCGCACAGCATCTGGTACAGCAGATAGCTCATCCGCTCATGGTCCAGGTCCATCTGGATGACTTGGCACAGGTTCGCATCCATCAGCTCCATCACCAGGTACACATCCTGGAACTCTTCTAGACTTTTCTGTGGCGTGAATGCGTTTAAAAGTCCGATAATCTGAAAACACATTTACATATTAATAGCATAAAAATATTTGAGATTTAGCTAGAGCGTTTAATTAAACTGAGAATAGCTATATATTCATATATTATATACGTATATCATTGCCCATTAAACAGCTTCGCGAAGAAAGCGTGACCCACTGCACATTGAGTGTTCTAATACTGCCTATCGCCAGAACGCGTATATTGTCAGGGCCAGTAAAATGTATAACGAGATTTCGCGGTTTCACGATGTAGATTTATTCTGTACCACTTTTAAGAAAGAGTTCACCAATTTCTATTTTAATAGCAACGTGTCTTAATTTTTCTCATAACTTATTTCATATTTGTTGTCTGTCTTGCCTTAAATGTGTAAAACGTCGTTTTCATTGGTTATCGTTGTCTTTTTTCCTTTCTACTGTTATTTCTACTATCTGTGAAAACAAGATTCTTGTAAGATGGAATTCTTGTATTATTCTTAAGTTTCTATTTTATATATCTTAGCTGTAAGTTTTCCAGTAAATAAAATAAATTAATTAAGACGACTTAACAAATTCCTTGTAGTAATTTGGTAAAGCAATGTCTATAAATATTTATGAAAAGTAAAATTTTGCAGGGAAAAGAGTTTTATAATTAGTGAGATAAAAAAAAGGAGTTCCACAAGGGTCACTTTTAGGTCCGATTAGTTTTAAAGATTACATTTTATTGACGATCACGATAGAATAAACATCCTTCTAGAGATCAGAGTAAAAAGTGGTGTTATTCCTTACGTTCTTGTGATTGACAAGCTTCATGAGTTTGAACTCCCGGTAGGCACGCTTGGCGTGCGTGACGTTCTGGAAGGGCCGCGACAGCTTCTTGATGGCCACATTTTGCTGCGTCACGGTGTCGTAGGCCGCGCTGGAATATATGGTCGTTATATTAACGTGAGGAATGAGTTAGCAGGCAGAAACATGAGGCATGAGTGTATTGGTTTCTTACGTTTACGCGAATATTGTTCATTATTTTAAACACTTACGGATTCTGTTGCGGTGCACTTTTCTTTTTCCCGACGTTTCGGCTACTTTCCAGCATCAGCAGGAGGACTGAGGTGGCAATTGTCCTATTTGTTGAAGTTGTTAAAACTACCCGAAGATTCTTCTATTATTATTTGTGTTCCGACCCACAAGCCGCGGTTTGAAGCCGCGGTGTTTTTGAATTAAATTTTATTGTATTTATTATTTGATCTCAACTATATGGCAGCACCCAGCGAACACACACTGGATCAACCTCGCCATAACATAAGATTTGATAAGCCACAAGTACTGGCAAAGGAACACCGTTATCGCCCAAGAATAATACGCGAGGCTATAGAAATTAAAAAGTACCCTAATTTTAACCGAGAAGATGGCTGGATGCTGCCATCTACTTGGGATCCAATAATAAATAATATAAAAATTTATTCAAAAACTTCAAGGTGCTGTTAGTATGTTTTGCGTGGATGGGAACACACCTAATAATTGAAGAATCTTCAGGTAGTTTGAACAACTTCAACAAATAGGACAAGTGTCACCTCAGTCCTCCTGCTGCTGCTGGAAAGTAGCCGAAACGTCGGGAAAAAGAAAAGTGCACAAGTGTAAGTCTTGAAAAACAACTTTTCCGCGAATAAAAAAATCTTTTACTTGATAAATTACAATTTTTTTCGCAATAAAACAGGCCTGAAACTATTTATTTATTAAATTGTGTTTACCGCAATCGTGGATAATATCTTCGAAGTTTCAGTACATACTATACACTTATTAATATTGTAACATTCACAAAATTTTATATTATTGTTTTAGTAAATAGAGTCAAATGCAGAAAAGCGGGCGAGGGTTCCACAATTGATTAATGATTTACAGCGGAGAAACAGAGAAAGTTAAGTACCTAATAGTAAGATTTATGTTACACCATAAACTTCATTATATTATACATACGTAAACTAGTATAATAAACATTATAATTTATTTAAGCTAAAATATACAAAGCAATGCATTAATATATTATTACAACTAGGTTACAGTTCTTGCAAACTACGAGCGCGCTAGCCTTTATTTGTAGTTGTAATTGTAAATATACTGTAATTATACATTTTCGTTAGTGCGCGTACCTGACGGAGCGGTCAGTAACGAGCGAATTTGTACAGATATGGTCACTCACACAACTAAGGGCGCCGCGCGCTCGTAGTTTGCAAGATCTGTACACACAGATAATTAGGGTTTTATAATTATATTATAAGCATACCGGTGGCATCAGAGCGACCTTTGGTTACTCGATGCGCTCTTGAATAAAACAAATCCGACAAATATTTTACATCTGTCGATGACAAAATACAAATAGACAAAAATCACAGACGTTTATATAGCCTTAAATCAGATAGTATCTATGGGAATGATCCAATATAAATGACTTATTCAACTCCCACGACTACGGGGGACTATATTTAAAGGACTGATGTCTTGGTATTACTCAGTGGTATCTGTAACTAGACAACTGTAAACCGGACGTAAATATAGGTAGATAAAAGAAGATTGTTCAAAAAGTGTGTTTGAACTCCAAGCGAGAAATTTTTCATACGTATGCGTACGTGCGTGCCAGGGCTGCGAGTGACGTTGACGAAGCCTGGAATAACTTTTAAAGCTGTATAAAAACAAATTTTTAACCGAAACACTTCCGATTCGTCATGGACCCAAAACCTTCACCAAAACTCTACAAACTTGTTAATGAGTTAGTCCACGGAACCAAAGCACAAATGAACAGTGTTACATTTTCAGATGATCAAAGAATAAAGATCACTGAGATTTTTTAACCGGGAGGACAACTTATTCAAAAAAAAAAAAATTAACACACGATACCCCTCCACTGTCTCGCTTACCGCGGCGATTTGTCCTAGGGCAGCTGTAATCTTCTAGAAAACGTAACACATCCATTCATCAGCTATTAACCAATGCACCAGGCATCAGGAACAAGGTACAAGGCACCAGGGGTCCAATTCTCGCAAGTAAAACTTGACCATTTACAGTTTGTCTGCAGCAGCCGCATAGTCGCTCTCAGACACTTGATTTCACACGAAGCGGACGCGACATCTCTGTCACTAGATACCTACTGTAAATTGACAAGTTTGAGGCTTGGACTACATCATCCGGAATCTTAGAGATTCCGGATGATTTAGTACGAGTCCGGAAAAACCACGTCCAAAATAGAACTCTGCGCTAATACAATAGAGTTGAAAATCGAACGCACGGCAGAAATTTAATAACTCGACGCTCGCGTGTTCGATTTTTAGGTCTATTGTATTAGCGCAGAGTTGTTTTTTCGGCGCTGTTTTTTTTTTATTACGAGAATTGGGCTTCAGGAACCAGCAGATCTAAAAAGGCCACTTTGGGTGTTTCGTATTACGTTCATAATGGGGAACATACATAGTTTTTGACGCGAGCATTAAAACGCTCTATTCAAAACATATGCACGAGTGACGTCACAGCAGTAGAAAATGTATGAAGAATAATAGAAAATTGATTTTATTAACTTAAATACTGCGTTTATGTATATCATTGTTATAATAAAAAATGTCACAAATGTATAATAATAAGGATTTGAACAGTAATTTTAGTTTTTCAATCATATTAAAAAATCGTCCTTTTTTAGTATTCTTTTTAATTTAGCAACTGATTACTGTACTTTTTGCATTTTTCGGTCCAATTTATTTTAATTTGTCTATATTATAGTTGCCTTTCGAAATATATAAGAATTTTGCTGATTTAAAACAAATGCATGTTCCTTATTTGTAACATTTCAGATATGGCTACATGTCAGATTAGTCATCATAAATAGAATCATATTAGGAATTCATCAGAATTGTTAGAAGTCACTGTAAGAGGGTAGAGCAGCTTCTTCATACACAGTACGATCAACTCAGTGCGACCATTTTAGAGCTGCTGGCCACCAGGCAGCAAGGCGCCAGCAACATACCAGACCATGCCCTGCGCGCCGGCCCCGCGGCGCACGAGCTCGGTGTACCGCGCGGGTATCGTGAACACCGTATCGCCCAGCGTCACCGAGTGGTACTGAAACATCTTACCGCCCGCGCGCGATCAGCTATAACAAAATGTTTACTGACTTCCCGCTGTGCTGTAACATATGTATATGTACAGTATACACATATATACATATCGTATGTGGATTTCTAGTGTCTACTTTTCAACAGTGACGAGGGCCGGTTCTCCTTCAGAGGGAAGCCCTAGCCTGTATAATAGGTAGGGATATGGACGAGGGTCATCAAACGGTAAGTAGCAAGTGAAGCCGGCAGGAATGGAGTTGTAGGAACCCCGCGCCACTGCTCTGCCGTCTCCAACCAAGTAGTACAAAGTTGTATTTACACGTATACTGTACCATAAAGTGGAATATGGGTATTGGTGAAACAAAGTGGTACCTACTCGAATACCATATTTGTTCTTATTGTAAGAGAAACTGAAAAAGAAAAAAAACGGGGTTGACTCAAACTATCTTAAACATAGTGTTTAAGATAGTTTGAGTCAACCCCGTGCACTAACCGGCAGATTAGTAAAACAAGTGCATATTCGTTTGTTTGTTTACATCGTAATAATTATTATGGTTTCATTAAAGCATTACTAGCATTCCGATCTTAGCGACCGCGAAGCACGACCGCGATGGAGACCAGCGAACCAGGTTCTCTGGCCACGCCCACCGGTGGCGCGACTCGGTCGCGGGATTTGTTTAGTGCTTCATATAAATTCATACTAAGCAGCGAGTCGCGCGACCCGGCCGCGGTCGCTAAGATCAGCATGTTACCTTTAGGGACAATAATCTTTGGAGTTAGTGCACGTGAATGTAGATTCACAACTGCTCAAACAACTAATAATGATAGCCGAAAAATCCTAAATTTTTACATGCGAAAAGTAGGTACACAATATTGTACATAGATATATACCCAAAACTATATGCATTGTGCAAACTAAACTACTATTATAGCGCTCTAGATTCTAGATTTATATAAGAAAGAAAACGTACTATAATAATCAATAATCATAATGATGTAGTAAAAAGTACATAGGTAATACAAAATACATAACGATATTTAACAAGAGACAGTAAGTAGCCAAGGCGATATAAAATATAAAAACTATACTAAGAGCATACATTTCCTTAATCAAACCAAACAATAAGTATGATATAATAAAATATTTTCGTTGCAAAGTTCTAAATAATCCTACACCAAAGACGCATATAATTATATATTATAGACGAGGTATGTCGATGCAAAACACTGTTACTTAATTGGCGCCACTTTTGGGTTGTTTGGGGCCATTTACACATTTGAGGTATGGTGAAACCAAGATGGCTTAACTTTTTCTTGTATGAAGATTTGTTGTGTCAAATGCACGTCACAGCCTATCTTTAGTTTTGAAATCTTTGTCATACACAATATTACGAACCTTTTGAGTAACTATCGTATAATTGATAAGTTAGGTCATATTCATTGAAAAGCCGGCCCGTATCGAGTGCAATTGGTACTCCATCTCCGGCCACGAGAGCACTTCAACTCGCTCATAATCTGACTATATCGGACGTATTGGTGGAGCCCATTTATACTCCAGCTGTATGTATTAAATACTAGCTTTTGCCCGCGGCTCCGCCCGCGATAAATACAGTAATATACGGGAATATTGTACGTTTTCGAGATAAAAAGTAGCCTATGTTTTAATCCAGAACTTAAACTACTACAATACCAAATTTCATCTACATCCGTTCAGTTATTTTTGCCATCCATCTATCCATCCATCCATCCATCCACCAATCCTCACAAACATTCCCATTTATAATAGTAGTAGGATTCATGTTTATAGCTTAAATTAAAATTTCATAACTACCTTATTGTCATCAGTAATTCCCTACTGCACTCAAATATTGCCGCGCCCACGTTGCCGGATTGCACGCATGCTAATCCTAGCTTATAATATGCTCATTATTTTTCTTTTATAACTTTCCAATAATTATATTTACAAAATTAAAGAAAACTGAAAAAGTATGACGGCTATTCCGTGGCCATCGTGTCGCGTCCGTCCGAGCGGGACAGCGCTACACTTCCCCGCAATACACAGAGACAGACAGACATATCTATGCGAGCGGCACGGCGCCATATACCGGCGCTAAAGAGAGACAGGGAGACTCTTGCCACCCACCATTGAGTACAGGTACGAGCGGGATGGCGCTATCTCCCGCCAGACAGATACTCACCAGACGATGCCCTGTGCGCCGGAGCCGATGGGCTTGAGGTTCTGGTAGCGCTTGAGGATGGTGAAGCGCGTGTCGCCCACCTCCACGGTGTAGAAGTGCGGGTGGCGGGCCGGCGCCGACATGCTCGCGGGCGCCGCGTGGGGCATCGACTTCTCCTGCCTGCAATAGGTGGTCATATGATGATATATATCATATGATGTTGGACACTTGGTGTCAAAGGGTAACACATATTTTTTAGGGAATAAGACCATAGGCAAACAATTTGCCTGGTGGTAAACGGTAAAAAAAAGCCTCTCACGCTCGACAAATTAACGTACAACGCAAGCGTTATGTCCAGCAGGTATCCCATTAGCCGTAGTATTTCTTGGGTAGAGCCAGCCTGTTCAATATTCATGCCCAATTGTGGCTCTCCTAGCATTGTTGAACCTGTTAAATCAGGGTCGAAAAACAGGAAGCTGTCTTATTTCTTGAGCAACAAGTAGTTGAAATTGGTGGTTACATTTGTTACCAGTCAGCCTACCTTACTCTCATAATTTGTTCAAGTAGTATCTGAACTAAATAATATAATTACCAAGAATACTCAGTAGTCAATATTTACTTTAATATGTATAGGGTGTAGAAGGTATCCCTCGCTCCATATATCGCCTGTGTGTCGCTCTACAGCTCACGCGATAAGATCAGCCCTTCTATTGCGTCTGGAAACAAAAACAAGACATTTCAATACAGATATCGCTTTATGAAAATAAATGTTCCAGTAAATCTCTGAATCGATGATTATGGATGTTTACCAGCCCACATAATTCCCCTTTACGGGAAATATACAAAACGTTTTTATTATATCATTAAAAAATATTGGTCATGGAACTGAGTAATAAAGTAAATATTTGCCTACTAGGCTTAAGACACCTGGTTAAGCACCAGCGCTTTAGTTGTTTTCATGCATTTCACGTAGTTTTCAATCAATACTAACAGAAAATGGCTCACGAAAATGCACATAATATGTCTATTGTCTACTAAACGTTCCAAATATTTCTAACGTTTTTTCCAGACGAAATTTTTTCCGGGTAGTAGCTGATTTTTATTTCGTCAGTTTAAACCCTGAGCAAGAAGATGAAAAGTATCAGAAAAATGTAAATAACCGTAAAGATTGCCACTCAACATACAATTTCGCGCCCAAATTGTGTTTAACTTCAATTTGCGCCATATCATCCCGTATCTGTTGCGAAAAAATAAAACTCTGAAAAATAACTTCCAGTAAGTTTTAAAATATATAGGGCCTGTTTCATAATCTAAGTGTGACATAGCTTATTCGGAAGTTTTGTCGCTGCTTACTTTATATCGAGCGACAGAGACAAAACAAGCAAATAAGCTATCTGACACTTAGCAGTAGATTGTGAAACAGGCCCATAAGAGTTATACTACACCGTGCTAAGAATGTCTCTGTCTGGTAAGGTGTAGAGAACTTATGTATCAAAGTGTTAGCTTTTATTGTGAAAGAGGCGAAGAAAACGTTATGGTGAAATACATTTATATTTATTGGCAGTACAAAACCACCACTTTGTTTTATTTTTTATTTAAATCATACGCATTCCACGTATAATTCTTTCAGCCGCAGCCATAAACATGAAACCCCCGTTACATTACTCTTAATTAAGGTTTCCAGCTTTACAACTGGTCATAAAGCACAGCACATTCAAACGAATACCATAGATTATAATTACCGTCCTTTTCCGTTTCTATTCAGTCAGTGAAAAGTATATCACATAAAGCCTTCTTTGTATCTTTAGAAAATCACACCGCATTTACGATCCGCTCCAGTCAGGTACCAGCGGAACAGTTAGAAAGTTAAAATGTTCCATTTTAGTTATTAGCGACACACTACGTCGTTTTCTCGGTTAATACTTGGTCTCATTTTCACGATTGTGAGGGGAAAATGGAGTATTTTAATTTATGAGTAACTGTTTTTAGCTTAGTAAAGTAATTTCGCAATATTTTATTCGAAGGACCACTCAGGGTCAACTCACATCTAAACGAAACGATACGCGATACGTCGCTTCATTTTTAAGATAGCTCTTCAAAAGTGATCTTTATTAATTACACAAGAATTTACGCGGTTCATTGTAATGGTAGCCATCCGATGCACACGACGCGCGACGCGAGATTGCGATTCGAGACCGAAATACGGTCGCGGAGCGATTGCTTAGTATGAATTCATACTACTCATATTATATGGAACACTGAACAACCGAATAAAAAGTCGCGCGACGCCTGAGCGTGGCCAGAGAACCTTATTGGCCGGTTTGCTGGTCGCTGTCTTACGTCGCGTGCATCGGAAGGGTACCTTAACAATGACAACTCTTTTGTAATTAATAAAGTTCAATTTTGAATAGCTATCTTCAAAATGCAGCGATGCGTTGCGTCGCGTTGTGAAATGACCCTCATGTCTTCTATAGTGCTATTTTGAATTTGAGTAAATATACTCAAATTCACAAGAAAAAATAATCACAAAAATAGAAAAAGGCTATAATTAATAATAATGCTTGATCCAGAAAAATTAAAAAACTTTTTGTTCCCTCGGCGGAATTCGAACTCGCGACCTCCGGCTTGAGCGCCGACGCGCTAACCACATAACCACAGAGGCCGCCTATAAAATTATCTGAACGAATCTTAAAACTCATAGTGGCGTATATTTTGAAAATAAATAAAGAAGAAAACCTTTCAAAAAACAGGATAATATCGTCTGCATAAGAATGATAAAGCATATATCGATTTTATCGCTTCTGCCGGGTCCCTGGAGTGCTGTCTTCGGCTCGGGGCTAGGGGCCCAGGTAACAGGGCCGCAGATGTAAGACCCCGCGCCGGCGGAGCTCCACTAAACGACCGGGGCCTGCGATAAGTTATCGTTTTCCGAGGTTACTGACCTGCTGACGCTCGACACAGACGAATGAAAATTTGATTATGTTAATTTTTGGGAGACTGTGATGTCGTTTAAATTCTTTTCGCTGACTGTTTTAAATGGTAACACAATGTTGGGAATGATGGACGTTTGTTACTTAAAAATTACAAGACATTATAAAATACTAAAATAGCAGAGGCTGTAAATTTTGACTGCCTAATGTCCATATCAATAGGATCTATAGGACTAGGAAAGGAGCGCACTCCATTTTATAAGGCCGCCAACGCACCTGCAACTCCTCTGGTGTTGCGGCTGTCCATGGGCGACGGTAATCGCTATACATCAGGTGACCCGTTTTCCCGTTTGCCCCTATTTCATAAAAAAAGCTAACCTAACCAAACCTAACCTAACCAAAGGTTATTATTTTTTGTTACCTGCATGTCCTGACATGTCTAAGGAGGGTTCCGTAACTATCAACGCGTAATAGGATTTTTTTTAATTACTTCAAAAGTAACTGTCCGACTTCGTTCTAAATAATTTTCCTTAAGAGTGTTTAGCATGATCTATCAGCATGGAAAATTTCAAGTTTCTAAGTCTCATAGTTTAGAAATGCCAGGGGGGGAGACCAACTTGTAAACCACTTTATAGGTGTACTTTGGTAATGTCATGTATGAAACTTTGCCTTTATTTAATTATACCTATTCGACGATACCCCACACGATGGGGTAGAACGAAAAAATATTTTTCATTCCCACTTCACATGTATGGAGAGCCACCCCTAAAATGTAAAATGATGAGTATTTTACGATGCCAAAACCGAGATCTATATACAGTCTTTAATTGTACCAAATTTCATCCATTTATATTCATAATTACAGAAGCTAGAAGCGCGGACAGACGGACAGACAGACAGACAGACAGACGGAGGGGGGACAGAGCGGAACTATACGGGTTCCTTGAGTATTCCAGAACCTTAATAAAAACGACGCCTTCTCGTGACAAGCTATTTACATTTTAACATCGAAAAAACAAAAAAGGCGAGTCCCCTCCTTTAGTGGCCCCATACACGGGGCGGTTTTCCTTCAGTTCGGCCTGAACGGATGCAAAATCGTATCGTCTGTGTGCAATTTCGAGATCGCCTCAGTCGGCCGTATGGACTGAAGCGATTCGTTCCAGTGTTGCCAACTCTATTTATGCGTAACTACTAAGCTCGTGTCTACTAAAAACTACTAAAAGAGTACCGATAACTATAAAAAAGCTACTAAACTTAGGAATCCTGAAATTTTTTTAGCGATTTTGTGTTCACAAACATACATACATTTTCAGTTTTAATATTTAACCGTTAAATTAAAAAAATATTGTAACATAGTTACATTTCCTCTCCGTAAAATGATTTTTTCGGCGTTACTCGCGTCATCTATGATTTATTATTATATATAGTATACTTAATTATTTAGTCATTTAGAGGCTTTAGCGCCATCTATCGGCGCACGTCCTTACTAGAACGGCGTTAGCCTTGCTTTAATATTTAGTTCATTGATCGATTTTACTTCCGTCTTAAATCTTAAAAAATAATAATTTAATTTTGAATAATTATTAAAATACAGTAGAATTGCATTATTATATTACATAATATATTGATTATTAATATAATATATTTTATTTTGATATGTGGACTTTTTCTCTTTACGCTTTAGTTTTTAGTTTTTAAAAGTTTAAAAAAAGAAGACGGAGAAGGGTATATATGGCACTTCTTCGATTGACGTTTTCCTTTTAGAATAAAAATTTCTATAGACTCAAGATGTAGTCGTTATATTTCTTAATCCCGTTTTCACGGTGAGTTTTTTATGTCTGTGTTGTGAAGTTTTATATCGTAAATCACGCTTGTAATAAAACACATTATTTTTTCATGTAAATTAGCACCTTGCAAAATTAGTTGTCAAAATTTGATTGGCTCATTCTTTCCGTTCTTGCATTGTTATAATATTAGGATGTTTGTATCCAGACTTTAATTGTTCTTTATATCATCTTTTATTTTGCTTACCTTTTAATTTGTGATGGTCACACAGCCCGTGATTTTGATCGTTTGGGGTGATCTTAAATCACGCCAGCTGTGGGACTCCTACTGCACACATTTTATGGATTTTCCAGGGATCTATACTCCGGGTTCAAGGCACCGATTTACAAGGACTTATGGCTATTTTCCCACATCCGGATTTCTGAGTGCCGCTAGTTATTCTGGACTGAACTGACTGGTTTTGGAATTAGTCTGCACCGCCCCTTGGACGATCTACGTCGCGGTGAACAGAGAGACGCTACCGGAAGTTGGAGCCCCAACTCGCTCTCGCCACGTGCAACACTCCTGGACCCAGCTAACTGCCCACGTGGTTAAAGCCCCTCCGATTCCCACAGACACCAAGAGGCTAAACCAGATCGTTCGGCCTTCTGCCCACGACCACTTAACTTAATATATTTGTCACGGTAATCCCTAGTTTTACTCTTACCCGTAACAATATAGTAGGAAATATTACGTATATAGAAATTAAATCGGTACTTTTAAGCTACTGACGGATGTGTGCTACTATGTGCTATTATGATAAGGTGTCATAATAGCACATAGAAGCAGGCCATTTTGCATATTATGATTACTGTCTAGCTATTTTCTACAAAACCACTACTAACAATTAAAATCCTACTGGGAGGGAATAAAATACAAAATTTAGTAGTAAAACTTTGTAAAGCAACTCAGTTGGCAACATTAAATCTGACCTGTACGGATGGACTGAACGGCAATAAAATTCGAGTGTAAAATAAAACCGGTCAAGTGCGAGTCGGCAATATGAGTTCCGTACAAAACGGAAAATCACGTTTGTTGTATGTGAGCCTTAAATTTTTATTTTAATCTGTTTTTAGTATTTGTTGATAAAACGGCAATAGAAATACCTACATCATACATTTGTGAAAATTTGAACTGTCGAGCTATCACGGTATATGAAGGTTAAGATACAGCCTGGCGACAGACGGACGAACAGCAAAGTCTCAGTAATAGGGTCCCGTTTTTACCCTTTGGTTACGGAATCCTAAAAATGGCACGTGAAAGTTCATTGAAGTATTTAAAACTTTAGAGCGACTATGGTTGATAAAATCTAAAGACTATTACTATAAAACAAAGAGAAATGATTTCTATAACATATTACTGGAAAAATATATGACATAATAATTCGATTTCGTCGATAGCGTGATTACAATTGCAGCAAAATACAATTAATAATTAAAATAATAGCCTAAACTGACCAAGAGCATGTCACGACATGTTTACGGAGGGTTCTGTAACTATCGTCGCGCAATATGTTTCCTTTGAATCACTACAAAAGTTATTGTCATAAAGTTATTACAGAAGCTAGGATAGCAGCGGACAGACAGACAGACGGACGGGCAGAGTGAAATTATAAGGGTTCCTTAAGTATTACGGAACCCTAAAAACACGACCGAAGCTCGCGGCAATTTTCCGTGTATGTGCTCGAATCCGTTCAGGCCGAACCTTAGATTAAAACGCCTAGAAACCGGGTACGCGCATGAAAAGTGAAGTAAATCATACTGAGCCATATTGGCTCAGTTTGTTCGAACGGCCCGTCAGTTGTCAAGGTCAAGCGCTAGAGCATACACTCCGACTATTAAAAGCATTATGACGGTTTGTGCCGTTATTGGGTGTCACAATGCATCGGAAAAGAATTAAAAAAGCTTCGGACATAACATTTCATATGTAAGTATGAAGTGTTATGCCCGAACAATTTGACTCGTATTAAGTTAAATATTTAAAACATTTTATAATAAAATCATATTATGTCGCCATCTTGCTGCCGTATTGTGAATTGTGAAAGTGTTACTGGTAAAAAATTTTTTTTTCAAAATTTCATGGCTAACTAATAGTTGCAATTAAGGACAAAGTTTTTTATTATTTTCTGATTTTTTAAATTATCAATTTAAAGTATTGTCCGTATTAAGATAACCCTTAATATATTCCTTAATACCAGTTTAATATAAATAAAGTTCACAAATTGTGTTTAGATGGTTTAAAATGAAATATAAGTTATATTTTTACATCTCACGACACTACGAAAAACAAGTACAATAATTCCAATTTGAAGAGTACACACTCCACAACTTTAAAGTTTTGTTTGTGTGCGTGTCGGTATGTAATGCTTACGCCTACATCTATCTGTTGCTTGCTTCACTTTGTACGATGCGTTTGTTTGTAGACTATCTAGGTGTTATTAATCTAAGGGCCGAACTGACGTCAGTTCGGTCGGATGCGATTTTCTCTCCGTGTATGTGCTCGAATCCGTTCAGGCCGAACTGACGTCAGTTCTAACTGAAACGATCGACCTCTCGTCTGTGGAGGCCTTTAGAATGGTAATAAGCTTTATTGGAATGTCATATCACTCGACACTTCAATTTTGAAATCTATTGTTTAAGCGCAGAATTCTATTTTCAATGCTATGTATTTTCCCGGGCCCGCTGAATTCCGAATCGCTAAACGTCGATGTTTTATGCGGTTTAAGAAGCCGATATTTAAGAAAGCGGATTTGAAACATGTAACGGCGAGAGACAGTCTTGCACTCTGCATTACCGTAGACCGTTAGTAATTAGGTGCAATATTTGACAATAATAATTATTATTAAAGCTATGTTAAAGTAGCTATTAAAGTAAAGTAGTAGCTAAAGTACTACACTAAAAAGCCAGGTTGAAAATCTCGGTTCTGACAGGGCGATTGTCTGCGGACTGCGCGTAGCGTCGTGCGTTGATATTATTTACTCTGTGGTACCGACGTCGCAGCGTGTGCGTAGCTTGGAGCTTTCAGTCACCAGGGTTTAGTAAATTTGTTTTTTTTTCAATGTAAAATATTTTTTAAATATTTGTCGGTGTTGAATAAAAAAGACATATTCATCTCTGCTTTTTAATCGTGGTTTGCACCGCTGGGTGTGGGGTTCGCACTTGACACACTAACCCCTCTTCACGTCAGGTGTTGACGCGGCCTGACCTAGAGGCTCGACTGGGGTTTATTCTAATTTATACTTTTAATTCTGTCAAGCACTTCAGTAGCTTTTGCACGCGGGTTCACCCGCTTTTAGCGTTCAAACTACGAACCTCGGGATAATTTTTTATCTTATACTTTAAACAAGCAAATCTGGTATATATATATATATATCGGAATAATCGGAATCTCAGAAACGGCTGCAAGTCTTTCCATGAAATTTAGTATGCAGCGAGTTTTGGGTGAGAAAAATGGATCCAGATAGGACGTATCCATGGAAAACTGCGTATTATGAAGCTATATATATATTTTTTTTTTTTCGTCGTGCAACAATATAAAACTGCGTATTATGAAGCTATATATATATTTTTTTTTCGTCGTGCAACAATATATCAATAATTTCGACTCTATAATGTCAGTCCGATTGGCAGTTTGGTTTATTTTTGCGTTGCTCGAAAATTCGGAATGTGGTGGGTTCGAACCCCAGTAAAATATTTTTGTGATTCTTTTTTTTTACCTAATAGAGCTCCGAGCAAAACTCGGTTACCCAGGTACTTATATTTATATGAAAGAACGAACAACTTTTATTGAAATAATAAAACCTAGGGATGATTGTTAGATAATAAAGGAACGCGACCATCCTAGTAAGCATCGACTCAGCGGATCGATAGCGTGGTCGTAAATAAACCCGGCGGAGACCTGACGCGGGGCAAACTGAAAACCTATTATAGGGGGTCGTCGTAATAGATATACAGTAGCTAGAATTCAGAACGTATGTTTATTCATATAATCCTTACTAATATTAAAATGTGAATACTTAACCGATCATAATAAAATTTGGAATAAAATTTTGTAAGAAACAGCAGATTTTGGCCACTGACTGAAAAAACATATCATAACATATCATAACATATCGTATATGGTCCTCGTCCACCGCTCAAGTTGCTGTTATAGTATTAACGGATGCTATTAAGAGTCAGCTCACACCATGACGCGGACGCGGCGCGGCATTTTTAGGATAGCGATTAAACATTGAGCTTTATTCATTACACAAGAAGATACACATTGATTGAATCAAATGTTTTATTTGCCAGAATATGGTACGTAAATGATGTTACAATTATTGTAACATTCTGCCACAAAAGGCGTGCAAATATTTAATAAAAAAAAACTTAATTCAGCAAATATCTTTTCAGATAATTTAAATTAAAATTTACGTGTGACTACACCAACAAATTTTAAATTAAAATTTAACCTAAAGCACTTTTACGTTCGTGATCAGTAAAAAAGGCCTAGGTTTGTGGAAAAATCAATCGGCCGTAGGTTGATGTGGGCCGGCTTTCCGCGCCAACGGCGAGAGCCATTCGTTCTTTATTTAAATAACTTAGGGACGGGACATTCGGACACTAATCGGGAGCGAGTGGGAGAGGAATACAGAAGAGTAAGAGAGGAGTTACATGATAAATATCTTTTGTTGAATGCTAATATTTGATTATTCATCCGAGACCATTCGACCAGACCAGGTCCTGTCTCCTAGTCGCGTGTGTTAGTGTCTCGCTCCGCGTTTCGTGCCGTCTCGCTCTAACTGCGTAGCAGTGACTCGCTCACTCCGCGTTAGTGTCGTCTCGCTCCAAACGCGTCGAGTGTCTCGTTCACTCCGCGTTTTCGTGTCGTCCCGCTCTATCCGCGTAGTAGTGATTCGCTCACTCCGCGGTAGTGCCGTCTCGCTCGGAAACGCGTCGAGTGTCGCGCTCACTCCGCGAACGTGCCGACCCTTTTAGTGCAGTGCCTATAAACTCCTGATAGCGACCGCAAATTCACACCTTATTCATTAGAATAAGCTGTGGATTTGCGCCTTGCTGGGGAGTTGCCCTGCTCTTGGCCTCCCGTTGAGCTTCGGTTCAACGTTGGGTCACGAGGAGACAGCCCCCCCTAAGTGTGTGTACCGTCCTCGTGTGCGTGCACTTAGTGTTTCGTGTTTTTGTGAATACCTTTGTGTTGGATGACGTACACTTGTTGCCGTCAGTTTTAACTGTTGTGTGACTTGTGTGTTTTTATGTTTGTACCACCCAGTACAACATGACGGACCATGATCCGTGGCTACCACGCCACGACTACCTGGACTCTCGTGTGGACTCCGAGACGACGTGTAGCCCGGCCTCATCGAGGTCCAGCTCACGCTCAGTCCCGGACCACACGCGCCACCGCTCACTCCCCGAACCCAGCTTGTGCGGACAGGACACCGCTCGCCCCGGGTCGCCCTCGGCATTCTCGCGGGGGTGTACTGGTACCCTCCCGCCCCAATGCCTTCCGACGGCGGCCTGCGGCGAGTCTGGGCCCCCGCCCGGCACAGCCGATCAGGGCTCGGCTAAACCGCGGCGCTCATCGCGCCGTACTGCGCAGGCGAGCGATTTTCGCCAACCTGCTGCACACCTCGGACCTTACAACGTCCAACAGGCGGACACACTCCGCACCACCGCGAGCTCAGCTCGCCCCTCGCCGGCCCCTCAGCCGCGACAACACCACGCTGCGCCGGCTGCTCAGCCGCGCGGCCCACACCAGCCCACCACGAGCTCTCCGCGCTCGCCTGACGTTTCGCCGGCCCCACAGCCGCGCGATGACCGCCGAACCGCACCTTGTGCGGCCACGGAAATCCGCCCTAGCGTGCCGCGCGGGTACCGTTACCGCGCGCCCACCTTCCCGCCACCACTTATAAATTTTTCATCTGTTTTCAGCCGTCGGCTGTCATACGCCGAGGTGAGTGCCTCCAGCCCTCCACACGTAGACAGCCACAGCCCCCTTATACCGGCGCCGTCGGTGAGTACGACGCCGCCACCCACTAAAAAGTCTACCCCTCGCTACCCGTCCCTGGTCGCCGAGCGAATCGACGACTGGGTACGTCACTTCCGCTGTCTTCGCGACACACTGGGGCACATACCCAATGCCAAATATGACGGCCGTGCGATTCGCTTCTCGCCCCAAAGCGAACAAGAGTTCACGGTCGTCAAGCGTTACCTGACAGACCTGGAGAGGCGAGGACAAGCCTCCTGGTTCACCCACTCGCCACCACAAGAAAGGACAATCAAGGTAGGTATCAGGGGCCTACCTTCCTTCACAGACACCGGAGAGATCAGGGCCGGTCTCGCCGGATTGGGATTCGTGGCGGAGCACGTTTCCCTGATCCAGGCGAGGTCTGACCCCGGTGCCTGCCTTTTCTTCGCCCTTATCGCCAGGGCCCCGGACGTCGTACCCGGCATATATAAGGTGCGTAATCTTTTAAATATGCCGGGAGTTCGCATCGAAGCCTGGCGGGGCCGAGGCGGCCCGGCCCAATGCCACCGATGCCTCCAATTCCGGCACTCTAGCCACAAATGCCACCGGAAGGTGGCCTGTGTCCGGTGTGCCGGGGAACACGCTGTGCGGGACTGCCCCCGCTCCCCCGCCGAGACGCCCACCTGCGTTAACTGCAGGGGGGCCCACCCTGCAAACAGCAGACAGTGCCCGGTGTACCGTAGGGCTGCGCGGAAGCCGCGAGCCGATAACGCCCGCGCTCCCCCTCCCTACGTACCTGCCGACTCGCCTCTCCCTGTGCCAGAGGCCCCTCCTCCTCCGCCGACTCATACATCACTCATGGCGGAGGCCAATGACTACGTACCAAGGTATGTCCCCCCTCAGCTTCCGACTCCCCTGCGCAGCCTTCCAGGAGGAGGAAAAAGCAGCCCAGCCCCAGGAGGAAAGTTGCCACACCCCCTGTGGCCTCCCCCTGTGATGCCGTCGCTATCCCAGATAGCCACCAGCAGGAGCTGGAGCCTTCCGCGCTCGCTCCTCCGCAGCCGGAATCCACGCGGACCACCCGGCGCTCACGGCGCCCCCCGCGCGGACCTGCCGACTCCCCTGCGGCTGTCACAACCGCGGAAATGTCCGCCTCCGAGCCCGCAAATCATGCGGCCGCTCCGCACCTGCAGCCTCCAGTGCTCGCTTTGCCGCCCCAAGAGCCGGAGCAAAGCGAGGCCCCCGCATCGACTGCAGAGCTTCTGCAGTCCCTCCTCTCCCTGGTCATGGACCTAGTTCTCAGGGTTCAGGCCGGGGAGGAAGCACTCCAAGCCATCATACAGGCCCTCCTAAAAGGCGCCCCCACAATCGCAGCCCTAATAAAAGTCTGGCTCCCCAGGCCCTAGCTCGGACCCGCGCCTGGATATCTCCGGCATCCAGAAGCTCCTATTATAGGAGCCGACTGTGATTGCCGGAGATCCACGACGCGCGTCCCGGACTCGGGACACTCGTGTGCTATGCAACGCCCCCCCGCGCTCCTTGAACGCGTTAATTTTTATCCTTAGTTGCAGGATCACCTGTTTCTATGAGCGAGCGGCAGCCGCGTGCCCGGTCAACTGACCTGCTGCCGTGGCATGCCCGCTCGCCCGCAGCAACCGTTCTGACGACACCAGACGCAGGGAGCATCCCGGAGCCACGCGACCGAGACGCCCCCATGCGCGGTGCGCCTCCGAAAATGCACCGTTGGATCGATGCCCCCGCCCCCTTTACCCCGCGCCGGCTCAAACCGGCGCAATGCTTCTTTTTGTGCGCCCGGAGTGTGATGTGGGGCAGCCCTATTGCCCACACGTCAGCCCCGTGGCAGCCCCTTTCCCCCCCGACATTAAAAGTCTGGGGCTCGGGAAATACCCTTTCCCCCCCCCCCCCTCATTTCCCTGGTCGGTTGTGTCCGTGGTCGACAAAAGCGGCGCGTGTGGGAGTGGACCCATACACGCTTCCTGGTCCCCGGACCAGGACCCCACGCGTCGTCGGAGTCGACCGCAGGTCTTGGCCGCCCACGGCCCTTGCTACCGCGTCATTCCCTCTGCCACCTCGGGTTTCCCCCGCGTTCTGCCGCGGGGGGTCTTCCCTTAAAACCGACTTTTTTGCGCCCAGTATTCGTACTGGGTGCGTCGTCCACCCCAATTAGAGGGGCTTAGCCCCTGGTATTGGTTCCCCGCCCAAGGCCCTTTTCAGGGGCCCGGCGTGCGAGGAGAAGTCTCCCTCCTTCCGCTAATATTTGAGCATCAAATAAATTAATTGGTGATTAATTTAATATCTGATACTGTTTTAAATTATTTTGGCCACGTGACCTTGATCCACGGAAAATTGTAAACGGACGTTAGATTAAAATAATAATTGGTCTTTATTTTAATTATTGATCATCAACTCGAAACTATATAAGGGTTCCATCTAGTTACTATGGAACTCTTAAAAATGGGTTAGGTTAGAACATTTTTATTACGTTCAAAACGTCTTTAAATATGAAAAAAAAAACAGAAGGTGATAAATCATAACTTTTAATTGAACAAAATCCAATTGCAATTATATAATGACCATTTCTGATTTTATTGAGGCTCAACAAAAAATTACCAATATATATTTTTGTGGACCAAATAGATTAAATAATGACCAACATGATTTATTTTGAGGCTCAGAAAAGATGAGCAATCTTTAAAATATATTGTCATTTAGATTATTTTGGTTACTATTTTTCCAATTTAATATAGTCATCAGTTAAATACATTTCATTGTTTAGTTGACTGCATCAGAAAGAGTGCATGACGTATGTATGTGTATAAATAATATACTAGCCGTTCCGAGTTCCGACATACGTTGTTCTGTCTTAACAACGTATGAACTGGAATAAACAAATAACTACACCTATAAACTACACCTACCAACCAACTGGGACCGGCCGAATTGAAAACAAAACAGGTAACCTGATTGC
This sequence comes from Phengaris alcon alcon, assembly GCA_037179445.1. Lineage (NCBI taxonomy): Eukaryota > Metazoa > Arthropoda > Insecta > Lepidoptera > Lycaenidae > Phengaris > Phengaris alcon. Next base: position 11,487,384 of record JAYRCH010000021.1, on the reverse strand, counting down.
ACCTAAAAATATTTCACAGTCAAATGAAAAATTGAACACAGTGACCAGTTGGTACGGGGGATAGTTCAATCGTCGTTTTCAGTATTTCCCCCGCAATTTTTTCAACACTCTTCTCACCGTTTAAACCTTCCCTGAGCTACCACAATAATTAATAGACTAAAATCAGCCAAATCGGTCCAGCCGTTCTCGAGTTTTAGCGGGACATTGGAATTGCAATCCATTCTTATATTTATGAGAAGGAAGATTAAATATTCATTCTTTAACACATTTTGCAGCCCACTACTTTTATATATTTTAAATTAGATTTGTCTGAATTGTAAATAGTATGAAATACATTATTTCCCATAAATTCCTATGAGCCTAACATAAGCCTATTAGATGGGATAATAGCAGAATGATAATTATTTAACTATTTATTTGGGCGAAATCAATGAGGCATTTAACGTCACACTTCACTGTTACCTAGCCGGAACCTGGGAAACTGAGCTTTGCTCGCTCTAGGAGATTTAAAAAAAAATAAAAAAATAAACCACATTCCTAATTTCCGAACCACGAAAAAATTACACACACGCATCCCATACGGCCAATCAGACTGACATATATTAGAATCCTATCCTACTACTATTATAAATGTGAGGATGGTTGGATGTATGTATGGAAGGATGTTTGTTACTCTTTCACGTAAAAACTACTGAACGGATTTTGATGAAATTTGATGAATTTTATGTTAGTAGTTTAGGTTGTGGATTAATAGGCTAAAACATAGGCTACATTTTGTCCCGAAAAAGTACATTGTTCCCGTGGGATACTGTATATACGCGGGCGGAATAGCGGCAAAAGCTAGTTATAGATATATTGTTGCACGATGAAAGAAAAAACATATATAACTTAAAAATGCGCAGTTTCTCAGGGATAATAATTATAACTCCCCACACCGATTTCGGTGACGGTGGTCGGTCTCATTGAAACCACGGCAGTTACGCAGGAGTAATTTTTATAGTGCCCAAGAGTGTACCCAGTACACAAGAGCACTCTATCTTTCTTTATTCTCATAACCCAGTCGGACGGATAACCGAAACGACTGACGCATGGATCATCTTTCTTGTCAGACAATCAGGTGATCAGCCTGCATTATCCTAGCCAAACTTGGAAATAACATTTCTTGTTGTTTCAATGCGGGAATCGAACCCACGACCTCCGAGTGGAGAGCTAAGTTCTAACCACTAGATCACGGAGGCTGTTCCCCGGGATAAAACCTTACTAGATCGATTTTTCTCCCCCAAAATTCCCTGCATACAAAATTTCATGGAAATACTTGCAGCCGTTTCCGGGATTAGGATTATATATACAAGATTATTTTTAAATCGATATCTTCATTAATTCGACGATCTCTGTGGCTCAGTGGTTAGCGCGTCGGCGCTTAAGCAGGAGGTCGCGGGTTCGAATCCCGCCGAAGGGACAAAAAGTATTTCTGTGTTCCTGGGTCTTGGGTGTGTATTAAATATATGTATATTATATAAATCTTAAATATATGTATAGTATAAAGTATTAAATATATTTTCGTTGTCCGGTGCCCGAGTGAGTTCTTCGGATACTTAGTACAGGACCAGATTGACGTGGTGTCACTTTACTCAATTTAGTTTCGGTATGATCTATATTTGATAGAAAGCGAAAACGGCATTTACTCGAATTGAAGGTTTCGCTTCTGTCGCATGAGAACCTTTACAAATGGCTATTGTCCTGAATGTTGTTCCCGTATTCGGTGGCAGGTACACTACACTACACTCTACAGTGCCAACTGGGTCAACGTATCGTTTGGCCTGAACCTGTATTGGGCTGGGCAACTGCACTACTGCAGCTCAACTGCCGAACGTAATCACAAACATTTCATTTATCTTCATTTTTTATATATATTTTAATTTTTCTGATTATTATTTTATTTAAATTGAATCATGTATTATTTAATTTGTTATGAGTTATTTAGATTCCCGAAATGAACTGTATGTCTATTTAATTTAATTTAAATTATTTGGCTTAGCTAGATTAATTATACGTTTACTCACCTGCATGTCTATGATTTGCCCACGCCATTCTGATGGCAGAATATAGAAACTTTTTAATATTGTAATTTTGTAAGACCTTATGTATGTAACATTCTTGCAATAAATGAATTGAATTTGAATTTTTCCTATTTTTTTTTTCTTTTTCATTTTTAAATTGTATTTATTTTTAAATTGTTTAAATTTAATATTGGCATAATATTTATAACAAGCATGGGCGAGGACACTGGCACTCTGCAATACAGTTAACACTAGTGCAGTGGTCAGGGACGTCAGATATGTAATTTTTTTTATTTTTTGTTTGTGTCAATAAAGAATTTATTATTATTATTATTATAAACTGTTGCGAATGCTGTCGCGGTTGTTTTGCATTTTAAGTAAGACAGTAATTAAGGATGGGAGTCGTGTTTTAACCTTTTAAAACTCCTTAAGTCATGAAAGTACCACAGAGTTAATCTTATACTTTACCTAAACGAGACAATCGTGTATAAATATAATAGGTTTCTCTAAAACGGATTCAAGTACCTACCATGAAATTTAGTGGGTATGCCAAAACTCTCTAGTTTTGGGAGGGAAAAATCGATCTAGCCCTACCTAGACATATTTTAATAAGACCTATCTAATCTTATCCTTGCTTAACGGATATTGCGCATTTTTAAGCTATATAATAATATGTATATTCTTATGCACAAAATTTCTGATATATGTTGGAAAATACCCAATTCGGAGGGGGTCGTGTTTTCCCCCTACCGGATCAGCGAGGCCTCGCTGTAATTATATGGCGCGAATAAACAATGTGTTAGGGACCCGGGTCATAACACTGGCGGTGGTCGGGACGGATTGTTTCAGTAGTACGGCGCCCGCGGGAAATGAATATGCAGTGGAGCGACGCTTGAATCACGCCAACATTACGTGTGCAGGGATTGAGGCGCTTCATGTGTGAAACTAAATATTGTATCATATATTATATACTAAATAAATAAAAGGAAATACCAGAGGAATCGAACATTTTCCCTCGATGAAAAGTAGCCTATGTCCATCCTCAATATCACATGACATAAAAACTCAAACACGATATTTCACAATTTAAACGTCCCTTTGTCCACGAGGACAATATAAGAAGGAAAGATAGAAGGAAAGAGAGGTAGGAGAAGGCCAAGGAAAACTATACTAGTCAAATTGTAGAGAATGGAAACGTCATGTCCTGTAGAGAGCTGAAGGTACTAGTGGAGGATGGAGAAAAGTGGCGGGAGCTCCATTGACGCGTACGCGATAGGAGTTTTGTGCACACGTATTAATTCACTACATTCACCGTATGCTTGTAGTAGTGCAATCGAACTCGAAAGCTTACTTTGTATACTACGATTATAACGTATACTCTACAATTATAAATATGTAGCTGTTTGAAGGAACAGTCCCTCTTTTTAATCTGTGCTGATGATGATAAATTATTACAGCTAAAACACTCACAATCGTGTTAGATTTTTAAAAAATCTAGATCAAAATCGGTTCATCCGTTTGGGAGCTACGATGCCCCGGACAACGTTAAGCTTATAACCCTCGTCTGTTCTCGTCGGTGGTTAATAAGGCTTAGCATTCGGGAGTCATGTGCGCTACCTACATTTAAATTTGCGCCAATTGGTTAGCTAATAAACTTTATAAAACAATTTAAAGCACATCTCCACAGCTCATCCCTAGCATATCGATATTATCTCCTACCGATATGTTGTATAAAACGCCGATCGCATCGCAGCCAATACACGAACGGTCGATACCGCTCGCACGCTCACACGATTGGACGCACTCCATTTAACTTATATCGATATAGATTATAGAGCTGTTGCGGTATCACGATCCAGATATTGTGTAACAGTGTTTTTTTTTTATATATATATATTTCAAAGAGGCATAAAAATTTGGGCTATGTCATCCTCATCGTAACATGCACTTTATTAACTTCATAAATATTCTATTGAGCTCTTAATTTTAAACAGTTATTAACAAATGCAACTACAGTCAGTGTGCGACAATCTTATAAAACTAAACATTAAACCTACATCATACAAATCAACTTTAAAAAACTTAAACAATTCTACTGTAAGGGCTTCATACCGACCAGACTCCACAAATGTAACAGTGTTAAAACTAGGTCTTGACTTGAAAAAAAAAAACTGCCGTGCGGTACAATACTTGATTGATTGATTTGATTATCACTGTCATGTACAATTTGACGACCTCTGTGGCTCGGTGGTTGAGCGTGTTGGACTTGAGCAAGTCGGTGATCGCGGGTTCGAATCCCGCCGAAGGAACCAAAAGTTTTTCTGTGTTTCTAGGGCATGGATATGTATTAAATATGTGTATAATATAATAAAAATCTTAAATATATGTATAGTATAAAGAGTATTAAATATATTTCCGTTGTCTGACACCCGTAACACAAGTTCTTCGAGAACTTACCACGGGACCAGATTGACGTGGTACGACATAGATATTATTATTTGTGTACCAAGTGTTTTGGTACTGAGGATACCGTGGACAAGCTCGCTATTGTATACAACTAATAAATAAAATTAAAGTGTATGTTTGTAATTTTAAAATAATGCAGCTCTTCACTAAATTCATAATATGAATTTACAATAATACAAATAAATAAAACTTGAATTGTCTGTTTGTAATTTTTAATCCTCAAACACTCTCTCTCTTCACTAAATGCATAATATAATATATGAAACCATATGCGGTACTTACTCTGAAACGGCTGGACCGATTTTCACGGGACTTTCACTGGCATATAGCTGATGTTATAAGGAGTAACTTAAGCTACTTTTATGTTATAAGAAGAAAGTCCGTCTAAAAAAATAGGGTGCCGTTTCTTTTAATTTTACTCAAACGGCAACTAAGCTGGTGCTCGCAGCTTGCGAGCACCAGCTAGTTTAACGTAAACACATAGTAATATTTTAGGGATTTCGGGATAGAGCTGGGCAATAACTATAAATATTAACAATACCCGAGATACCGATCTTCATATATGATTACAATACCTAACACACTTGTCCAATATAACCTTTGAGGTCACCTTTTAAAGTGACCTTTTGTAAAGTTTAGGCTAAGGTCAACATAACATTCGTCGTCTAAGGCATGTCAACATCACCGACCCCTTATGTCCCCACTTCTTGTATTTGGTATATCCTTTAAAATATATAAGAAGGACTTTGCCCATCACTTAAGCCTACTGCGGAATGCTACCACAAATAAATCAAAGTATCTATATCCTACAATCAATTTACAAAAGCGCGAATAGTACACGCAGCAAACCCCTAGATTAAGCCATTGTAAATCATTCGAAGCAATTCCGAAGCCATCAATTTTGCGCGGGAAAACAAAATGGCGGACAAAAAAACTGCGCCCGAAAAAGCCTCCGCAACCGCGTCACGGTTTTATGTTAATGCTCTAATCTCGCAGTTATTTTAGCTTCGAAGGGTTCAAACGGGGTGGGATATGTAACATTCGTTGTATTTAATACGTTCAAAGACGCCGAAATATAAATAGATGTGTATGTCGACCAGAACTAACGGGGTATTAATTTAAGTATATTAATATAACAATTAATTATTTAATCAAATCTACAATCGAAAAAGTTGCCGCGCAACCAGTAAGTCGTTTCTGCTAAATGAATCTTACAATAAATAAAAATAAAGTTATGATGCAATCTCGATATGTTAAAACAGCAAAATCGTATTCTTATAAACGTCTAACTAACGTCTAACGCGTTTTGGTTGGTCTATTCTCCAAATATCAGTTTACGATATCAAGACGATTAATTTATGATTAATTGAAAGTCTTAGTTAAATACGAGAATTGGTGTTCAGGTTTTAAGAGTTTTAAGATCAAAATCGTTTGGCAGCGCCGATGATGTTCTATTTTCTAGATATGGCAATATTTATAAACATCTAACAAAGTAAATTAGCTGTCACTTAAGTATTAATTGAACGCCGGAGCATCCAACTTTCCTAATTACCTAATGCCGTCCAAACTCTGTGACATTTGGCTTGTTTCAGATTTTAATGGAATAAAATATTTTGATTGGTAGACATTTAGGTGCCATCTAACATAAGAATTTTGTTAATATCGCTCCGGTTATTTTATGTTTATCTATTACTAGCTGTCCCGACAGACGTTGTTCTGTCTTAGCTGTAAGCTGGAATAAATAAATAAATACACCAACGACCTACACCAACACCTACTCCTACGTCTACACTTACGAACTTTAGGGGCCGGCCGATTATTTTTTTAAATAAACCAAACCTTCCCTGAACTTCCACAATTATTTCAAGACCAAAATTAGCCAAAGCGGTCCAGCCGTTCCCGAGTGTTTAGAAGAAGAAGTTATAAGAAGAAGAACAAGTTTAAAACAGAGGTTAATACTGTGAAAGCTTCAGAGCAACTTTTATTTCATAGTGGTCGTAAAATACACTTGTTCTCAGCATTTATTTCAGCACTATTCAGAAAATTAAGTATTCGGTGACACATACTGTCATGTTTCAAGATGACATGACAGCTGATCTAACTAGGAATATCTTTGACACACACTCACCATAAACTCCGTATCATTGTGCCTCAAGCATTCGACTCAATACTGACACCGACCCACCTGTAACAATACACACTGATAATATATCGTCTGCTATTAACGTATATTACTAGAATAAATCGGCAAAGGGTTCCATACAAAACGGCAAAACAAATCACGCTTGTTGTATGGGAAAATATAATATTTATTGTCTGTTATTAGTATTTGTTGTTTTAGCGGCAACAGAAATACATCATTTTGTTTTCTTTCGCACAAAAAGTGGCCACTATTTTATCACCTTACCGATTCAAAAATAGAAACCATAAACGGGCCATGTTTACAGACATTTAATAAATAAACTTAAAAAAAATTCTAATCACATTCCGAGCAACTTCAAACTTCGGCACTATCCTAACTTCTGAGTCGAATCTCACAACAAAAGTATTTGAACATCACATGGAACACTCGTTGGAACTTGTCAAACTTCTCGTGCGGAACTCTGATAAGAGAACAGAATCAATTGTGTGCCGTCCTTTGGGACCATTGACATAACCACCCAAACCTATAGACGTTGCATCTAACACAAAATTATAGTATTTTGCTGTGCACATGGTACACAGCGAATAGTATTATGAGGCTTTTAGCTTGATGTTCATGATTGTCTATTATCGATAGAAAGTTGGTATTTTGCTATCCTAGGTCGGTAAGGACTAGTTTGACGTTTACGGTTGTTTATTATCATGGTTTATCTCTGTCGCTCGATATAATAAAGAATGTGAAAAATAATCTCGCCAACAGAATGTCAGTAATTAAGTAGGGTACCGTAACTGTCAACGCGCAAAGGTTTTCTTTTAATTACTTCAAAGTTATTGTCCGATTTCGCTAAAAATAATTTTAATAATTTTTATGACCAATAATTGCATGACCTATCAGCATGGAAACTTACAAGTTTCTATCTCTTATATTTTTTTATCTATATATTATCTTATAGAAATGCCAGGCGGAGACCAACTTACAAGGCACTTTAAAAGTTTATTACTCGAGAATAGTTGACTTTGTAAAAAAGTAATGTATTAAACCTTTACTTTATTTAAAAACATCTATTCAACGATACCCCACACGATGGGGTAGAATAAAAAATATTTTTCATTTCCACTTCACAAATATGGAATATGGATAGCCACCCCTAAAATATAAAATCATTTTTATTCTATGAGGCCAAAATCAAGATATATTCATAAATATTTTCTTTCATTTCTGTTTCTCCCTTTTTTTTTCGCCCTTCAGGCGAATAGAGAAACAGAAAGACAGACAGACAGACGGACGGACATAGCGAAACTGTAAGGGTTTCTAGATAACTATAAAACCCTAAAAATGTCCTAAAATTTTATCCGACACCTATCTGGGCATAGACAAAACGACAGTAAGGGAAATAAACCTTTTCAGTCTAAAACCGTCGCGTCGTGAATAAATTTTGTTTACGAATGCGACTTCCTTAGATAATCACACGTCGATGTTAGGAACGATGTATCGATGTCAAGTCGTTCGGAATGATTTCGACTGTATTAAAATGATACATAGTGATCTAAAGTTTTTCCGACGTATATAAGCTTTTGCCCGCGGCTCCGCCCGCGTTAATATTGTGTCCCATGGGAACACTGGACTTTTTCGGGATAAAATGTAGCCTATGTGTTAATGCAGAGCTTAAACTACTACCATTCCAAATATAATTTAAATCCGTTCAGTACTCTTTGCGCGAAAGATTAACAAACACCCATCCATTATCACAAACTTTCACATTTATAATAGTAGATATTAGATACATACCTACTACATGCATATCTATTTCGAAGATTGTTTTCGTAATATTATTATTATTTATTTGTCAATTACCTCTTGAATCCAAAATTTAGCATCTGTTAAAAGTTGTTAACAAGCTTTGTTAGATTTTAAAACTACGCAACGCATTCTAATGCCTACATTACGCCCGTGCGACGCCGGGGTGGGTCGCTAGTATGAAGTTAAATAAAATATAAATGAGCCTAAGATAGATAAACATTATTATTATTTTTAATGGGATTTTTTTCCAAATGGAAAATATCACCCCCATGGTACAATCAGACAGACAACACACGAGAACATAACATAATTTATCAAAAACATAAACGATCAATGAACATTGCAATTAATAATTCAACAGTTCTGAGGTAACAAAATTATAAGGTAAAAATAAAATACAGTCGAATTGAGAACGTCCTCCATATTTGAAGCCGGTTAAAATGTTTCTTAACGATACCATAAGCTAAGATTAATAACTGCTGTTTGCGTACAGTACCCATACGATTACCCCGATCGCGGGTAATTCGATTACGAACCCCCTCTAGTAACACCCCACCCCCCACAAAAACGCTACGCAGCCTTAGGATTATTATTTTATATTATTTATATTATTTTCCAGGGTTAACTCACTGAGCTGGACGCGCGTTTGAAGTGTGCTCTGGCCTTTGAGTCAGGAGTAAACGTTAGACAAACTTAATCATTGGCGTAGACATTAGTTGGACAATCTGAATCTTTCTGTTTTCGAACACCGTCGTCGTAATTAGCGATGGCAACTTGGCTAAAGGCTCTCTTTATCTTAACAAATGTCGATTAGAAGGAACATACCTAAAAGACCGTTAGCCTTTAAGGTGCGGTTTAGACTACGACACTACACCGAGTGTCTGTGTATAAACGCGAGCGTCACACTTTCGCGGCAATAGCGCTATGTTTCGCAAGACATGTGTGTCGAGTGTAAATGTCGTAGTCTAAAAGCACCTTTAGCAATTGAATGAAATACATTAGTACCTGACCGACTCTGAATTCACAATGTCTTCGTGTTAGTGAATAGTTTGGTATTGAGAGCAATGAGCAAATATAAATACATCAGAACTATGATACCTACGGCTTCCACTTTTATTTCGGGCTATTTTCGAGTAATAGGCCTCCAAAGTTTGTAAGTGGGTCCCCCCTGGCATTTCTAAACTATAGGAGATAGAAACTTGTAAGTTCCCATGCTGATAGATCATGTTAAAAACTCTTTAGGAAAATTATTTTGAACGAAATCGGACAGCAACTTTTGAAGTAATTTGAAGAAAAGAAAAACTTGTTACTTGTTTATAGTTACGGAACCCTCCTTAGACATGTCCTGACATGATCTTGGTTAGGTTTTTTTGTTTACTTGGGGAAATCCTTTGTGGATCCCCGTCGGATTGGGGACATCGGCCGGGGTATGTGTCACTTAGCCCGGGCGCGAGGTGATGAACGCACCCGGGGTTACCGCACTAAAGCTCCGCTTGTTGCTGGGCCGCCGGACCCGCCTAAGTAATAACACTAGCGGCCCCGGAAAAACACGTCCCCATATCGACGCATGTAAGGTTGTTCAAAGTCAATTACAGATATTTTGGGCATATGATCTGCGGCTAATGTGAAGACGTTTACAGGCGGACAATTAAACATTTCGAAACTAAGAAATTATTATTAAACTAAATAAAATTACATTGCGCTTTCTAAGGCGTAATTAACCTCACAGAAACAGGTGATATGAAGAGTACTTTGCCTAAATAACATCAATACATGCTGTGTGAGGTCGATGATCTTAATAGCGCCGTAAAGAGAACATTAGGTTCTTTATTTATTACATTTTTTTTTATGATTTTTGATTACTTTTCCGCCTAAACGTCTTGACATAAGCAGTAGATCATATTATGCCCAAATAAAATCCGTAATTGACTTTCAAAAAACCTTATATTCACTAATTCGGACTCATTCAGTTAGGCGTCAAATCATACGCGCGCGAGCAGGACAGACTGACAACCGAACCGAGATTCGAGTACGAGAATTGGAGCTGAGACGGTTATAGAACTAATCCACAGGACCCCTATCTTGGTGAGCTACAATGAGAGACGCGTGCCTCTGTAATAGAGACTAAAAGAAGTCTATGTACGATGAGCAGTTGAATTGCCGGATTGTATGTACGATTGCTGCCACCCATAGACATCCACGTGCCTTGTTTGTAGACATTGACAGAAGAAGTATTCTAAATAACCTAACCAAATTATTGAAGCCAAACAGGGTCAAAAAATGTTGCGTCAGTTTGGCTTTGTTACAAAACAATTAAAAAAGTTGAATTAAAAAAGTTTACATCATTTTACCCTTTGACCGGTTATTAAAAATATTTATCACATTATATTATACTGTAATAAGGTTTGGTTTTATATATTTATTTAATAGATACACCAACATGGAACAAACATTGTTTAAAGCTAAAATTGCATATTCATGTTGTTTATATGTAAAGGCTGCCACAATTATAGGTATAATACAGTTATTGTTATGTAAATCATACGCCATCTTTGATGGCAATATTCAATAGCGTAATATAAATTTTATTCTATTCCCTTAGGGACCCCAGTTTAAGTAATTATAACGCGAAAAAACACAATTTTCCTTGAAAATATCCTTATATAATATTTTTATCCCCCATAACAAAATTTATTCTAAGAGCGGATCCGTAGGCCATTTTTGAATTCATTAAAGGGCCCGCGCTTACCACGTTAACGCAGTCACGCGTATATTTCACCTAAATCAATCGCAAAGGCTGAGAAGTTTAGAGCTGAGGTCGGGTTCATATAACCAAGCGTTTGTAAAATACACAAAATATATAACGTGTTTTATGTTCAGTTTAAAAAGAAGATTAAAGGTTAAAATAAGTTGGTTAACAGATACGTAAATAGTTTAGTAACTAAATTACTGACTGTTAGACTCGACAGCAAGATTGTCATCAAATAACATTTCAATTAGGAGTACTTTCAGGCCGGCTACGCACTGGCGACTCCTCTGGTGTTGCCGATGTCCGTGGGCGACGGTAAACGCTTTCCATCAGGCGTATGCTCGTTTGCATTACTAAACAATTTTGTGTTTCATTAAAAATGATGATGAGACTCCCAAAATCCGTGAAACATAAGAATAAATGTTCACTTTCTAACGCTTTCGGAGGTCGGGAGGGCCGTAACTCATCGGGCTTAGAGGGCCAAGGGCGGAGGGCCGCGGAGCCTCCGGTCGTCAATTACCGGGCCAATCCATAACTGTAACCGTCCGCGTCATAATAACGTAATGGTTTGATATTTCCATAATTTTCTTTTCTAAGAAAATATGTGGGATAACGCCTTTAGCAGACCGACGTAAATATATATTTTTACTCTGTGCGGACACGCCGCGAACCGCGAATCTGTCAGATTTACTGTTACACTCTTCGAAATGTATCGCGTTATGTAGCATCTCGCTCTAATCGCTTAAATTAACTTCTTCACCGCTTTTCCGCGGTTCGCGGCGTCGCCGGTTTGCTATCAGCGTAAGGATCTGCAATCGTCATGTTTTAAGTTTGAATATCATTTATCGTATTATATATTATATTATTAATACGTGAAGTGAAAACTTCTTACCCCTTTTTTACGAAAATTATGCAAACGGAGAAGTATGAAATTTTACACAGTTAATGTTTATGTGAAGGAAGATGTGCAGAAAGATAACATTTTGAAATAATGCATCGAAATACATAAAACTAATAAAAATAAAGTTACACACACTAACTCAGATTTATTTACTCACACTACCGTGCTTTTGATACAATTGTGTCACACGTTGACGTTTGTTAATCTATCTTTCATATTCAATAGACAACATTTACATTTTTATTTCGTTTCTATAAGGCGAAAGAACTTTTATAAAGTTCAAACTTAAAAATTTTATGATTTACGGGCGAATTTCGACCAAAAGTTCATATTATACATACACTTTACATATAGCGTAACATAACAAAGTCAATGAACGAAAAATTTCTTTAGCAACATTTACTTAATAACCAGTACAGTCGCGTGGTGGAGTGACATAATTCACACAATGTCTTATCGGCGGCAGGGGCCGTGGGGTCCGAGGGAGGTATACATTACGAACCGCCATTTATAATGGTCCTTTAATATCGCCGTTCACGAGATTCTGATCTTGAATATCGAAAGTTTCATCGACTTGTAACAAGAAAAAGGAGGTTTTTTTAAAACAGATTCTTTACTCTCTTACTATTTCTTTACACTTCTATATATGACTTTGACAGACTTTGTCAGTTTCTAAGTTTTGACAGTTATCTGACGATTGTAAAATCGGTCCCTAAAAACAAATATTGATACCCACTATTTTCTTGAAGAAATGTAAACGTCAGTTGTAATTTTGAATGATTGAGCGATATTTTCAATTTCTAAGATTTTTTTACGATTTTGATCTACACACACCGGCATATTTAGCGGAACATAAAATAAAGGTTTGATATCAGTATCATATAAGGTTGCTGGCTGGTTTATACGTCATTTAATTTAAAAAGAAATATTTTCAAATTAAGAAAACAACTGAACATCACATTTTATGCAATTGTTTTAATTTTATTCAAATACACCTTATCTGGAGCGAACTTCGAGTATTTCTTCCTTCTGAGTTTGATTTAAAATTTCATTGAAATACTGTTTTTTGTTAGTTTTTTTAATGGCGTATCTTTTTGGAGTTGAGGACTGAATTATGCCTGACTTAGCCCCAACGGAGATTGCCAGGGCACTCGAAATGCGAAGAAATGGTCAAACCTACAGAGTGATATCCAGAGATCTTCGTCGACCAGTTTCAACGATCCATCGCAGTATCCAACGGTTCAGGGAGACCGTTACTTATGTGAGAAGAGCAGGACAAGGCAGAAAAAGACGCACTTCGAGTAGGGATGATCGTTTCATTCGGCTTCGTGTACGTAGGAACCCCCGTTTGACGGCCGTCCAAGCCCGACATGAGTTAGAAGCAGTGCGGGGTGTAACCGTAAGTGAGCGTACGGTACGAAGAAGGTTCGAAGAAGCTGGTTTGAGTTCATTTGTGCCCGCCAAGGCTCCAAGGTTCGAGGTAAATCATCGTAGAAACAGGTTAACTTTTGCTCACGAACATCGACTTTGGAACGCGGACCAATGGAGTAAGGTATTGTTTAGTGATGAGTGCAGAATTCTCTTAAATCAAATTGACGGCAGGCAAAGAATATACAGACGCAAAGGAGAACGATATATTCAGACAAATTTTGAAACTACAGTTGCATACGCTGGTGGATCAATAATGGTTTGGGCGGGCATTTGTTTGGGAGCTCGCACAGACTTGGTAGTGATTGACAGAGGGAGTCTGACTGCAGACCGCTATATCAGAGAAGTTTAGAAGAAAATGTCGTACCGTTTGCCCCATATATCGGTGACGATTTTGTTTTTATGCAGGATAATGCTCGGCCATATAGTCACCGCTCGGGTGACTCAAGCTCATCTTAATAATATGAATATCACTGTTATGGAGTGGCCGGCGAGATCACCGGATATGAACCCAATAGAGCACGTTTGGGATTTGCTGAAAAGAAAAGTTAAGTCCAGAATTCCAGCTCCTGCCAACGTGGGTGAACTGCGAATCGCCGTTGTTTAGGAATGGCGGAGACTCTCCCAGGAGACCATCGATAATATCATTCTCAGTATGCCTAGACGGGTAGAAACTTTAATAAGAGCACGTGGAGGAAATACGCGATATTAACCACTATTTTTATAATTTAATTAATTGTTATTTTAATATTAATTTTCACTTTTACCGGTTACATGAAAAGTTTAAAAATGTACAATTTTTCACAAATATCCTTTACTCGCAAAATCTGTTCTTAATGTGATCTCATTTTAAGTAAAACAAATGAAACTTTAAATAACAAAAGAAGTGTAGGAAGTAAATTTTAAAATAAAACCATATTTTTTTAATTATGGACCTTTTTTTTGTGTTCCGCTAAATATGCCGGTGTGTTTATGTAGAAAACTTTACAAAAGGACATGCAATATATTTCTAGCCCTTTGCGGCGCTTGTCCTTCAGATTAAGCGGTAGAAGGCTACAATATCCGTTCAAGAATTTCACTCGTTTGTGTACACTCCAAGCTCAAAAGCATACTATATATTTTGGTTTATTTGGTTTATTGGCCTGCAAAACAGAGTATCTACATACCACTTTTTTTTCTAAACTATAGAAGTTGTAGATTTTAAGTAAAAATACGTTTTACAGAAACATTTTATCGCCATCTTCAAAACTTGTAGAAAAAGATGATAAAATTTGCTATAAAAAGATTTTTTATCTTTGATTTGTAGTTTAGAAAAAATGAAATTTTTAAAGTGTAGCTCTAAGTATTGCAGGCCAGTTTAGTGCGATGCAAGAATTGTTCCTAGCTATATTTATACTAACCTAAACTGTTTTACTAATTAATACAAATTTTAATGCTCCATAAAATCCAATTTATATATTTATCTTAATTAAATCATTTGAAATATTTACAGCCGGTTTCTGAAAGGCTTGAAAGAAACCGTGGATTTTATCGCGATCAAAAGTAGCCTATGTCCTCCCCATAGTCTACTCTATATCTGTTCAAAATTTTATCTAAATCGGCCCAGTAGTTTCGAAGCCTATTCAATGTAAACAAAAAAAAATCCTTTATAATATTAGTATTCAGTATAGACTAGCTATCCTGACACACGCTGTTCTGTCTTAGCAATGAACTGGAATAAATATATAACTGCACCCACCAAACAGGAAACTGATGCTCTATGAACTTCAAGAATTATCTCAAGGCCAAAATTAGCCAATACGATCCAGCCGTTCTCGAGCTAAAGCGAGACATTGGAATTGCAATCCGTTTTTAATAATAAACAAGAAGATGATGATTAGCATTCATTATCAATTATATAATTAACAAACTTCGACATCAACCTAACATCCGGAACCCGTAGCAAAATCCAGAGTAGGTATAAATTGAGCGTGACAAATGTTAGAAGTTAGAACGTTGTCTGGCGAGGCTCACTTTAATAAATTGCCTTCGTAGATCATTGTTACTCGAAGTAAAAGGATTTCGATGTACCTACACTCGCCGACAAATCCGGCGTACCACGTATCGATCTTATTTCTATTGCAATAAGGTCCAAGAGTGGCGTTGATTTGTCGGCGACTGTGCGGGCACTAGATTTGCCCGGAAGAAAGGATAGGGAGTGAAATTGCTTTGACATTTAGAAAGCATTTTATCCTGGTAAAATACATAAATGGAGGGATTCCTTGTAACATCAGCTATTGACCAGTGAAAGAGTATAGACCAGGGATGGCGAACCTTCATGTATTAACGTGCCATTTTTGTTAAGAAAAGTTTAATGAGGTCATAGACGTGCCATCAAATTTTTCATTTCATTTTTCTTTGTAAATTACAGACGTATTTCAAGATTTGGCACCCCGGGCCTATTAAATATTTTGCCGTCTATTAAGCAGTGACCGATTATCAACTATAAAAAAATTGGATTAACGGGTTAAAATATAATTACACTTTAAATCCTATCTGTAAGACTGTATGCTTCAGAAAAATACATAAAAATCAATAGTCTAAAAGTGAACGTCAGTACTAAATATTATAATATGTTCTTTAAGTCAAACACGAGTGAGCGGAGCGAGCGAGCAAGGCTTTTTACCATTTTCATTTAAAATTTGTTCAAACTAAAACACTGAAAAAACGGTGAAGTTCGGAAAAGCTATCGGGTAAAAAAGAACATCGGTACTAAATAATATATTATGTTGTTTATATTACGCTCGAGCGAGCGAAGCGAGCGAGCAAACTTGTTTCCTAATTAACAGGTTAATTCTGTTCAAACTTTATACCGTAAAAGACTGTGAAAATAGGATCATTTTGTAATTTCTGATGTTGCAAATTAGATGACAAATAACGTCCATTATGCAAGGTTTTCCATATAATACCTACACTTCACACTTTTTTCGCAGCAAATAATTTCAAAATTTTGGAATTTGACTATATTTAATCGACATTTTGATTAAAGTATCGTATAAAATATGTGCATGCGTTTGGTGAAGTGCTTTCGTGTGTGTCGTAGTGTGAAGTTTATTTATTTGTATCGATTTAGTCAGATAAAAGTTTAATAGAAAATTTAATATTTTTATTCCGAAAAAAAAAACGCCTACCGAAAGACTATAATGACGGAGCAACATACTTTATGATTTGCTCTGCGTCCAAATTACAGGGAAAACTTGCCGGAAATTCGAAAGTCTTGAGAACGTCCAGAAAGTATTGAGGAAAAAACGAGAAGCGGAAAGTCATCGAGAGAGAAATTATACACGAAGTTGTCACAATACATATTTTCCTGTACCATACTGTGTACAGGATGCACTTATTTAACACAATATTGAAAACATATCGTTGGCTAGTCCCGTTTTTGTTAAAAATTAGCTAGTCATTTTTATAATCAGTTTTGTTGATATGTTTTATAATCTTTGTTAACACGAACATGTTGAAGTAGCAATATAAGGAGATGTTTAATTCCATTCATAACTCCTCTTTTGAACGTTAACATTTATTATTTTAGGAGCAATATGTATACGTGACGTCACATCGTCACAAACTTCACGATTTCACGAGGGTGCCACGCGTGAATAGAGTATCCCACGGGAATACTGTACATTTTCGGGATAAAAAGTAGCTTATGTGTTAATCCAGAACTTAAACTACTACCATACCAAATTTCATCAAAATACGTTCAGTAGTTTTTTAGTGAAAGAGTAACAAACATATATCCATCCATACATCTATACATCTTCACAAACTTTCACATTTATAATAGTAGTAGGAAGTTGTTAATTATAATTTCTATTTATACAACTTTACTTTTCTAACATTAACACGAATTCATTTTCGGAGCACCCTGTCTGTATACGTGACGTCACACCATCACCAACTTCAGGCCTATTCCTATATCACGGGGGAGGCCGGGCCGCTATTTTTATAATCGGGTTTTTACGCGAGGGCCGGCTACTTTAAACGATATCGTATTTTTGTAACGATCCCTCTTTTATTACAGCCATCTGGACCCTTGTAGCCTTCAATGAGAGTGAATCATGGAAAATAATATGTAATAAATGGTGCGTTTGGCATTTTTATATCATTCCGTTACGTTGCTAAAATATTATATCACTATTATTTTATTTATATATACTTTTATATAAAAATTTGTGAGTGTGTATGGATTGCTGGATAGATGGATGTTTGTTTGTCTTTCACGGAAAACCGGCCTGACCGAGCATACCACCTCGCTTGGTCGGAGATCTCCCTTTGGGGCTACCATTATTTCCACATTGATGTGATATGGGGCGGACCAATAAGCGCCACAATTCTGGGGTCGCGCTATCGAAGTTTTCACAGTTCGACGCTATATATACAGCATCCAATTACCGCGGAAAAATGTACGGTTCCTCGAGATTAATTCATATTCAGAAATATTATTTACCATGTAAAATATGATTAAAGGGTTTTTAGGGTTTGATTAGTGATAGAGCACAAGACAAAATTGTTTAAACTTTCTGTATTCTTCTTCTTCTTCTTATATATAATTTTATATATACGAAGAAGAAGGACAATCCATTTGGATTGCAGTTTATTTGTCTCGCTAAAACTCGAGAACGCCTGGACCGATTTGGCTGATTTTGGTCTTGAAAATTTCTGGAAGTTCAGGGAAATTCTAGAAGTTTAGTTGTTTGTAGGTGTAGATGTTGGTTTTGGAAATTAAAACTGTAGGTGTATGTGGGTAGGTTAGGTGTAGATGTAGGGTGTAGATGTAGGGTGTAGTTGTAGGGTGTAGTTGTAGGTTGTAGAATGTAGATATTTGTTTATTCTAGTTCATAGGTAAGAAAGAAAGACGTATGTTGGGACAGCTGGTATTTTAATATATTTAATGCTTGTGTCAGCAGTCTCTTCGAATCGTACGTGCTTCTCTCGACATGTGTCATGTCGTGAATTTATAAAAAAACAACAGTGGACACTTTCACATTTAATCATAATATCATAAACATTTTATGGACTTTAAAGTAATTTAGTGATATCTTTAAATACTGCATAGATATAAGGAAATATTTAATACATAATTTTATATTGGAGAAATGTATGTACGAAAAAATTATCGCCCCTCATTTTTAGTCGAAAAATTCAGGCTGTATTAATTAGGCAAAATAAGTCAAATAAAAATGGCATTTGGCAACAAAAAAGGCCATTTGTAACAGTAAAGTAACGGCCGAACAGCTGAAGTTAGAGGCCCGCTACCTTAAGTTAGAAGGGCCATAGCCTATATCACAAGCTGACACTGTCTCTCATTGCCAGAGGAACAGGGACAGCATGTGAATTGTTAGTTCAGGAGTTATAGAGGCCTTACTTGTAAAATGCGCTTACTTGGAAAACTTCGTACTAAAATAACTCAACAATAAGTAAACATGTAAAATATAAACCTGTAGCGCATATTTTGATAGTCACGGAACCCTCCTTAGACATGTCCTGATATGATCTTGGCTAGGTTATATATTGATGATGGCGATGAAGATGATTGTAATAAAGTTATACAATAGAGATTGTTTAATAAAGATGAATTTGGTAGTATCGCGGCACTAGCCTGCGGGCTTAAAATGTATCAGGTAAGTTCGGTCCTTAAACACGTGTGGGACCGATGTTACCTTTAAGTTCGCATCGTCTTGAGTACTTCAAGTATGTTGTATATTAAATCTCTTCGCTGGATAATATACAAAACTATATTAAGCCGGCTATACATCTTGGCCGAGAGTTGCCGAGTGATGGCCAACGCCAACTTGTAGACAGCCGATTTGCCTTTCTTTGTCATCGCTCGGTGTCGCTCGCCTAGTTGGCCGAGTGAAGCCCAGCGCCAAAATGTGTAGAGCTCATTTGCCACAACTTATCTTCGCTCGCCGTTACTCGTGACCTCTTGCCTCACTTCGGACCGGTGTCGGTTTTTGTGCACAAATCAAAGCCACTCGTCTGAGCTCGGCCAATGTGTTGGCAGCTTGAACAAATACTCGTCTATATTGGCCGCCTGCATTAGCATTGAAGGAATTTGTCCAACGTGTGGACCTACCTAGTTGCCGACGCTCGCATTAACCTACACTGGGGCCTGGGGCAACATGTATAGCAGACTTTATACAACTAGCTTTAGCGCGCGACTTCGTAAGCTTCGTTCTTCGTAACTTCGTAAAATATTAAATGCGACTAAATGAATGTGCATTGTATTCCATCTATGCACGGTAAATAAATGACATTTAAATTGGTAGCATTATATGTTTCATTGATCTCTTTGTTAACGTTTAGAATAAATTGGTTCTGAACAGAATATGTAGATTTTTTTTAATTACTGAGGACACCTACGCTTTTCGTAGAAATTAGAAGTAGGTACTTAAACTTCCCTCGAACTTGAATGTAATAAAGTATAATTATATTTCAGTGCCCTCCTGTTTATCAGAACAAAATGAGAACGAGCAAAAACAAAATCTGTAGCGTGTTGTTACGTCGTTCGTAGCGTGTCTACACTCGTAGCTAGCGCTACGCGTTTCGTAGCTAGTGCTACGCGTTTCGTAGAAGTGCTACATGGCTTGTAGCGATTTGTTAGCCAAGTGTTTAAAAGTATAAAATTGTTTACAATCTTATGTATCTTATGTAATATCTTATGTAATTAATATGTATGTATCTTAGTATCTTATGTAAAATCATTTTAAATGCAACGATAAAATATTAATAATTTTTAAGATAGGCAAAGGAAAATGGTGAAAGCTAAATAAAGGAGGGAAAAAGTAATTTGTAAAACACTTTGGAGGCCGATTACTCGAAAATTATTTACTTCACAAAAAATCATCATCATATTTATAAGGAGTTATTCAACGTTACCCCACACGATGAGGAAGAATAAAAAAAAATCATCCCCACTTCACATGTATACCCACCCATAATATTATATAAACTTATTTTATGATGCCGAAAACGAAATCTATACTCTATGACTATACCAAAGGAGATCGGCAAGTCGCCATACATTTACTGCCTGGGAATTAAAATACGTGGCTACAAAAAGTATTCATTGTAAGTTGTACTTTATGAACATAGGAACAAAAAAGGCTATACTATATTATTATACATCAAACTCGGGGGATAAAAGATAATTAATTAAATATAAACTAACCTATTTTTCATAAATTCTCCTAGTGACGGTTTGCGGAAAAGCGACATCTCTTTGTGGTGATGTCAATTACGTAATTAAATTAATAAGTAGTTTGTTTGGAAACGCAATAATTGCTAACAGATAAATGATAGATGTCGCTTTCACGTTACGAAAACCAAAAACATAATAATTATTTATGAGAATAGAGGGATCTATTACACACCCCAAGAAACATTTTTTTCATAAAACTAGTACAAAACTGTTGAACTATAGACAAAGAAAATAACTTTATACTCCAATTAAAAATAAATCTATCTAATGGGCCACTAGATGGAGCTTTTACGCCTCAAATTGACAATTTAGATTTTAGAGCATGATTACCATAGATTAAACACATATGATGACAACGATTATCACATATAAGTACACATTTTGCACATGAATTCTCTGATATTCGGGGACTCAACTTTTTATTCCCAAGTCCTAAAAATATATATATTTTTTTGTTTAATAACTTTTTCAGTACTATAAAAACACCATAATATGTTCCAAACTTGACCGCTCTTGATGGAAAATCAGGCAGGATTCGCCAGTGTCATTTCATCAATTTAAATTCATTATTTTATAAGCTAGAGCGGACGGACAGAGCGAAACCATAAGGTTTCCTTGTAGTACTACCAAACCCTAAAACTAGCATATAATAAAACCTATAGCTTGATTAAACATAATATTAACACGAATTTATCAAAAATTCTAGTAAGTAATATACGTAGGTATATATTTTTACTCTGCGGTAGTATAATGTTGTTTTCCTTCTAGTTTTTAAAAACCATAAAACCAAAAAACCATACTAATTCCTGTAAAATAAAGCACAAATTCCGTTTGGTAGTTCGTTGCATGCTCTAGTCTGAGTGCACTTATATAATATTCATTCGATCAACATTCAACTGTTCGTTCCGCGAACACTTCTTCTCCGTTACATCTGTGCATGTTGTGCGACCTTTTGAAATGTTTACCTCGAAATTCAGCCTCAGGCGCAAAACGACAGCATTATATTAAATACGTGAAGCAAAATTTTCAAGTGGCCACGGATCAGTGTGAAATTTGGCACATTTAAAGTTTAAGTGGAGGAAGGCCTGCCGAAGGCTAATATTTTTAAAAATAACGCTTAGATACAAATTCATTAAATTTAGACAATTATCAACAACACACACTACCTCACACACACTAGCATTTTTGTTTATATTACAGTAGCTTTGACACAATTGTCAATGAGTGTCAATCTTTCTTTCACGATCCATAAACAACATTTACCTATTTTTATTGCGTATCTAAGAGGCAAAAGAAACCTAAAAAAGTGAAAACTTTAAAATTAAAACATGAATTATGGACGAATTTCGACCACAGGATGTTTCACACTCTCGAAAAAGCGTATTACATTACATATTCTCAATACGTCGTTTATAGAATATTATGGGTTTTGCACCTAAGTCGAAATTCAATTGTCAAGCGAAATACATAATATTATGTTACATACAAGAAATATGAGTATAATATTATGGTTACTTAAGATATCGATCTGAAAGTGTTTGTATATGGTATTTGGCATCATACTACTCACTACATTATATATGTGAAATTCTGTGAGGATGCATGTAAGAATGTTTGTTACTCTTTCACACAAAAATTACTAACCAGATTTTGATAAACTTTGATATGGTAGTAATTTAAGCTCTGGATTAAAACATAGGCTAATTTTTATCCCGAAAATGTATAGCATTTTTGTAGGATACTTTATTTACGCGAGCGGAGCCGGGGGCAAAAGCTAGTATGCTTATATTTCACTTACAAATACTTTCGATTAACGACCTCTGTTACTCAGTGGTTAGGCGTTTCCGCCGGAGGTCGCGGGTTCGAATACCGCCAGAGAGCAAAAAGATTTGTGTTCCTTTTTTTATTTAGAATTACCTACCTAGTCCTACCGACTATAAATGAAATAATTGCAGGTATCCAAGTCCTGGACACACGGACTCTTCCTATCAAATGACTCTTTTTATTGTCCACAAAAAAACACCAAATAAAACATCTGCATACAAAAATTAATTCAATTAGACGTAAGCAAAAACTTAAGTAGAATAAAACCGACATGAATACTCCAGACATAAGAAGAACACGTGGTGTATAAGAACTCTGATAAACCTATCGAGACGGCGAAACTTCTTCAGGTTATAAAAGAACTGCAAACAGAAATAGTACGGAACAAAAGAACTGTTTATCGGAGGAACTAATGACTGCTTAAGGGCAGAGTGTTGGAGTGCACTCGTGTGCGTCTGTGTAGGCTTACATATCAAACTGCACTAGGGTTCCGTTCTAACCCCCGTTCTAATAACCCCGTTATTAATTACAAATATTTACGCAACGAATACGCTAATCTTTACTTAAATGTTGCCTAAATGTTTGCCTTTATCTGATACATTGATAAAGTCACTTGACAGGCAAAGACAGCAACATGGATTACGTATCTGTCGAGTAAATACCTTCATTAAAAAGGGGAAAAGGGGTAAAATCGGAACCCTATTACCAGTCTCCGCTGTCCGTCTGTTATCAGGCTGCATCTCGGGAACCGTGATAGCTGTTGAGGATGTCTTCAAAACAAAAATTCAAGGAGCGTAATCTGTATACGATTCTCATTATAATTAAATTTTGACCAGATTATCCTATAAAATACTTAAAAGCTATTCATAACCACGCAGCCGTACTTTGCGGCGGACGCTAGACCTTCAAATCCCGCGCGTTGTACGGAAGTGTGAGAGTGTTCATGCGTAGTGCGAGTTGTCAGGAAAAGTTAATCATGTTATTTATAAGTAAATTACGAAAAAATGTTGTCACGTAAATATTTCATTTGTATAAAAATACACCCTGTACCACGTAGATAAAATGTCAAAAGGAAAGCTGAGGTGAAAGTTCGCATTTTCAGTACGTTCCATCAATTAGAATTACGGATATGCAAATATTTGAGTGGCTTTAATGATTGAAAAATTAAGTTTACAAATATATATTATTAATGTCTTTTTTAAACTTTAATATAAATATACGTAATTAGAATTAGTCTAACCAATAAATTTATTGTTATAATAACTTTTGAAGTAATTTCTTTGAGAAAACCTATTGCGCGTTTTTGTTGTTGCGCGTTTGTGTTATTTTTAAAGAACTTTTTCTCTTAGACATGTCCCGAGTCCTGACAAGCTTCAAAGGAAAAACTACAAAAATTAAGAAAATAGTTTTTTTATTCTTCAATTTTCTACTACGACTTAGCTATCATAGTTAGCGGCATTAAAGGTATTAATAATAATAAAACAGCTCATTAGCTAAATAAAAACTATAAAACATATAAATGAAAATCACAAATTTTGATAGAAAATGGAGAAGAGATAAAAGTTCTTCAATATTAATTTTGGAAAATGGGTTTCATTGAAGAAAATATTGAAAACAAGCTTTTACCCGCGACCTCCTGGAGAAAAAACTTCCTCAGTAAATAACGCTGCTACTACTTCTTCAGTAAATATGTTACAGTGGTAATATACTTCAGTATACAATATAGAAAATGTTTTTTAGGGTTTCGTACCCAATGGGTAAAAAAACCCTATCGCCTCGCCGCGACGTGCGAGACCGCTTGATATAGGTATATTTTTCGAGCTTGAATATAATTTTTACGATATCTTATAAAAATAAGATATTAATTTAAGCTGTATGGTTTAAAGGACTACAGCTATAATGTGTATAAAATGCTTAAAGTGAGTAACGTATTTAATTTGATAAGGATCATACTGTATCCATCTAAATAGCTTCTAAAAATACCATACATAATGTGTTTACGACGTCACATTAGAAACCTCTAAAATTATCAGTGTTTCTGTACTATATATTATACATGTTAAATACCTATAAGCCCCTTGAATCTCTCTATCTATTAAAAAACCCGCATCAAAATCCGTTGCGAATACATATGAACAGACAAAAAAAGCGACTTTGTTTTATATTATGTAGTGATGATGTTGGGAACCCTGTTAAATGTGTATGATAATGTACTAAAAGTGCTGGCGAATG
Organism: Phengaris alcon alcon; assembly: GCA_037179445.1. Classification (NCBI taxonomy): domain Eukaryota; kingdom Metazoa; phylum Arthropoda; class Insecta; order Lepidoptera; family Lycaenidae; genus Phengaris; species Phengaris alcon. The sequence goes on along the minus strand of JAYRCH010000021.1, from coordinate 11,462,538 downwards.
CTTTATTACTTAAATATTACAATTCTAGACAATAGATATTTCAAATTTTATGACGCTTGTATAAGCTTCGCGTGTGTAAAAGATATTTGTCATGTTGTATACTTTGAAATATTTGTTTTTTCGAAAAACATGAATAACTCAATGCTATTTATGTTTCGCTATATAGTTTTCATTTACGTAATATGTTAAGTCAGAAAAAATATGAGTTGTAGAAGACTCGAACTTGTGAGATGTAGAAGACGATCCTGTTTTGTACCAATTTGTGTACCCAACCAATGTAATATTATTCATAATAATATTTATCATACAACTATCATTTTCCTTTCCAAGTAAAAAATATTTCAGTAACCTAACAATATGAATCGTGATTTACATACAATTTTCACTCTATGACGATACGAATTCTTTTTAACAAATTGTTCGAGCTTGGGCTAGATCTCAGTAACAGCCGATGTCTGGAGGCTACATGACGTCATAGCGTGTGACGTCACGAGTTGCGCAACACTGCAGGCAGGAAGGAGTCTTACATAAACCCGTGGGCGAGTTTGCCGAAAAAAGACCTCTAATTTTTATAATTTACTTTGGTCTTGTTTGACTAGCAATTTTGTTTTAAGCGAAATTTTCACTTTTTATACTGCGGCAACACTTTACTTATAATATTTGCTTACACTTTTAAGAGAGCTATGCTTCGGAACGAATAGGCTGGCCCGACTGGAGAAATACCACGGTCTCGCAACAACCGACAACAAATTACCCTTGCGATGTGTTTTAAAGGAAGGGTTTGGGTTTTTAACGACCCAAAACGCATTTGCGTTCCCTCTGGTGTTTGGAAATCTAATGTCATGATTTATCACTTACCGGACCGGCAACGACACGGCGATGTCTCCCACCTGACACAGGTCACAGGCCGGGCTGGTAAGTGGAAAAACAACCCACGGCTGTTGTAGAGTAGTTGTCTTAAATATAAAATTATCTTAAATTATCTAAGGGTGTCGAACAGCCTCCGTGGTACACTGGTTTAGAGCTTGGCTCTCGACTTGGAAATGTTGTTTCCAAGTTTAGTCAGGACGATGCAGGCTCACATTGTCTGACAAGAAAGATGATCCATGCGTCGGATGGGCATGTAAAAGTCGGTCCTGCGCCTGGTCTCTCGTCAGTCGTGTCGGTTATCCGTCCTACAAGGAATAGAGAGTAAAGGAAGAGGGAGTGCTCTTGTGTACTGCGCCCACACTTCGGCACTATAAAAATAACTCCTGCGTAGCTGGCCTGGTTTCATTGAAACCTGCCGGTGTGGGAAGCCGTTATTATCTGAATCGAGAATCTAAAAATATAAATCCGCAAATACAGCTACAATGTAGGCTTCACCATATTTACAACATTTTTCTGAAAGGCTTTTAAACGATTACAAAACTTAACCTACATCTGTACTCTCGTCGAAGAAAGGCTGTTTTAAATTCGTGTAATTCGTATTGAGGCTCTATAGGGCTCTCTTCGAGTTATTATACAGCTGGTATACAGCCTTTATATTAGTGCAGCTTGCGGCGAACTGCTTCAAGTATGGCGCGATTGCGAGATCAAGGGGGCTCTCTAAGTTGTATTATAACTACGGATTTCATCGTGGTTTATTTAATTTTTCTTATAAACACGAAAAATCTATAACTTCCCTTTATTTTTGTCGGGGGTTAATAAAAGGTGCTAGTGAGTGTGGTGGAATAATTTTCCCCTCATTGGGAAACTTACAAACCACTTTGGAGGCCGATTCCTCGAAAACAGTCGATTATGTAAAAAAGTCATTTATGAAACTATGTCTTTATTTTAAAATACCTATTCAACGATACCCCACACGATGGGGTAGAATGAAAATATATTTTTCATCCCCACTTCATTTATGGAGAACCCCACCCATAAAGTATTAAATTATTATTATTTTATGATGCCAAAACCGAGATCTATACACAATCTATAACTGTACCAAATTACATCCATTTATATTAATATTACAGAATCTAGAAGCGCGGACAGACAGACAGACAGACGGACGGACAGGGCGAAACCACAAGGGTTCCTCGTGTATTACGGAACCCTAAAAAATATAAGGATGTAATGCGTATAAAAAGGTAATTTATTAGCATAAATCCTTTTTATGTGGGTGCCGCGAAGCCTGCCGTACACGTGTCTAATGAAAAATCGTGGAATTCAGGGACCTGAATAACGTGATTTAATTCACAATAAATCATTTGTTTAGTATCTACAACCACGAGCTGGTAATAAATAGCTTCTGCCCGAAGTTTAATGACAATCGCACAGGCCACAGCTATACAAAATAACTTAATATGTCCTAATCCTGGATATGATATGGATGAAACTAACCATGTTTGCAGGTGCGTGCGCTCCATATAGGCAGAAATGCAGTGCTTTACTTGTCATTCACAGATATTTTAATAAAACGTTCGTACGTTTTAGATGACTTTAATAATTAATTAATAGTAAATAAATTAATTAAAAAAATATAATAACCACTTTACCAATTATACCAATTTTTTACATGTTTACGTAATGTTTCGTTATTTTTGTACGAAGTTTTCCAAGTAAACGCCTTTTACAAAGTTACACATCTATAACTCTTAATCTTACAAAGCTATATAAACCGTTGTAGTTTTCCTTCAAAGATCATCTCATGGACTACCATCATGAGTTTTTTTTTCATATTTTTCGAGCCAGCCGTTTAGCTTTTATAAGGGGGGCGCCCTATTTTAACAAAAAAATGCGCTTTAAAGTTGAATATCTCGCAAACGGATACCCAAATCAATAAAATGTCTTAACAACTACTCAATTTTTTTTAAAGATCTATCCAATGATACACCACAACTATGGGCGGCAGCTCCAAAATGGATGAACCGATATTGATCTAGTTTTTTTTTTGCTAGAAAGCTGACACGATTGAGAGTGTTCTTAGCTATAATTCATAATTATCAGCTCACTGCTTGACAATTCGGGTATTACTTATTTTTTTAATTTTGTTTCAATTTACAATCCCTTGTTGACCACAACTCTCATACAAACATATGTGTAACACATATGTGTGTATGTGTATTACATATGTGTGTGTATATGTAGTAGCTGCAAGTTAATGAGGCGAGCGGGTAGGATCAATTAAAATTCCTAATTATAAAGCTGAAGTGCCTCTCCACGCCTAGTGCATTAGTGATGACCTACATGCAATATCGAAAATCTATTATCGATATATTCCATACCAATATCCTATCGATATCCTATCGTAAAATTTCAATATAGTGCCGATAGTAAATGCAAGCTAAGAATAGGAAACTTTATAAGTTTGAGAGTAGTAGATATTTAGCATTTTTTGAGCATAAATAGGACTTTTAAAAAAGTAATTATAAGATTTTATTTAATTAGTTTGATTTTTATACAAACATAGACATTAGTACACCTATTTCCCGCTAGGAGAAGGTACATTTCTCAAGATGTGATATAGAATCGTTACGACGCGACGTTATCATTCTACCTACTATCGTACTACTATTATAAATGTGAAAGTTTGTGACGGATGGATGGTTGGATTTATGGATATATGGATGTTTGTTACTCTTTAACGCAAAAACTACTGAACGGACTTTGATGACATTTGGTACAGTAGTAGTCTGAGATTTGATTTCAAAAATAGGCTACTTTTCATTCCGTAAAAGTACAGTGTTCTCTTGGGACACTGTATTTTCGCGGGCGGTTCCGCGGGCAAAAGCTGGTTATCGATAAATGTATCCCATCCTTAGTCGACAACGTGAATGGGTTCGTTAGAACACAGCACGTCATATTAGGTAATAGAAGCTTTAGGCTCGGCTAATACGTTTTTAACTTAATCACCGATGCTAAAGTGCGGTCGCGGTGCATGTAGAATTACGTACATTGACTTATCGCTACTTGTCACGCACGAATATAATAATTTTGCTATCGGTTTTACACAGGTACTCGATAGGACCGAATTAAATGCTTAGTCAGATATTTGACTTGAAAATATTTTTTTTGTTATCACGTGATGATAACGAAAAAATCGATGAACGCCGGCTGCACGCACGAAAAATTGTCACGTTCCGCCTGATTGTCACGTTCCGCCTGCGCCGAGGGTGCAAGCGAGAACGTGGAACAAGAATAAAGAGGCACGAACGGCCTAAGCGTTCGGCTTGTGATGACGGTATCAATTATCGTCCGTAAACCGCCTTAACAGACAACCATTTTTATTTATTTTAGCATACAAGACGATGGTAATTATACCGTGCTATACTCAGTTCAGATACAAGTTCATATTGACGTAAACAAAGAAACAATAGCGCCCTAAAATACTAGTAAAGAAATAACATAACATTAATTTAGTTGAATAGGGATGTCGCCTAGTGTGGAATATCACATTTGTATAAATTAAATTTTAAAATTGTTGATTAAATATACATAAATCTAAATGAAATAGGTATATTTAGATTGACGCGATTAAAAATTATAAGTAAAAAATTATGCCCATCTGTTGCTCGCAAAACGATTTGTTACGTCACAAGTTGCTACTGCCATATATTTTGTGTATTGACACTTACGACAAATGTATGGCGGGCGCAACTCGTGACGTCACAGACCGATATATCGTTCTCTTTTATAATTTAAATTGTATCTTCGTAACTTTTTAAGATATATATTATTTTAGAAAATGGGTTCTAGATTGTTTATTAACATGTTGTCTAACATCGAACAGACGAAAAAAATATATAATAGGCAACATGCCTATTTAATCTTAATGTTTAAGTTTAGATTCAATTAGATCTGGGGGCCTAGCACACATACTTTGACAGCGACGTAAACGTGACGTCATCGAATGAAATTTGTATGGGCACTGTCATGATTTTGACAGATTTTCATACAATTCTAACGTTACGTTTACGCTTCTCGCGCTGTCAAATGTTCCTGCTGGGCACACTGAACAGAACATAGTTATTTTGCAACGTGCAATTAACTTTAAACGAGACAATCTTATATATAATATATAATCGTTATCTCGAAAACGGCTGCAAGTATTACAATGAAATTTAGTAAGTTGGGAGATTTGAGGGAGAAAAATCGATCTAGGTCTAGGTCTAGACCTGGGAAACTGCGCATTTTTAAGCTACATATGTTTTTTCTTTCGTCGTGAAACAATATATTTCTACTCTATTATGTCAGTCCAATTGACAGATTGGTATGCTTATGTATAATTTTTGCTTTGTTCGAAAATTCGGAATGTGGTGGGTTCGAATCCCGGTCAGATAAATATTTTCGTGATTCTTTTTATTTATTTAAATTTATTAGAACTCCGAGCAGAGCTCGGTTATCCAGGTACTGTTATTAAATTGCTCAGTCACAGAAAACAAAAGTAATTGCAATAACTAGTAAGTCAGAAACGTGCTGCAGTGGCGGTTTCAATTTTAATCACATAAGCGACGTACCGTCTACAGAGAGCAAATCCGTGTTAATGTAATAAGCGACAGACGGCGAACCGGCCCAAAAAAGGGGTCCAGCCCACCACAAAGGCCCAGCGCCCCACCCTGTTAGCCCACCCCGTTAGTCGTGAAATCATGGTGAATCACTCGTTTGTGAAAAAACGTAAATTTCGTTTACGAATATTTGAAGAGATTTTTGTTTTGTTTTGTAAAGTTTATTTTAATTTATCTTGCTGTTATAAATGAATCTATATATACGGAAATTATTTAGGAATATCTATAGCCATCTTAATCAATCAATCAATCAATCAATCCTTTATTGCAATTAATATTTACCATTCACACAACAAACTTTTAAACATCATCGACAGTCGTCAATAAAATCGCTGTGTTTCTACCTTATTTTATGATTGACTAGGTATTTGGTTCAGAAGTTATGTAATATCGACGAAGTTCCTGCTCGACCAGTTTCTTAACATTTTCCTGTGCGCTAGGATGCCTCAAAATATTTCAACCGAAAAGCAAAGGAAGTGACCGCGACGACTGCAGACGTTGTTGAACTACGTATTTTCACTAAACGACTTAACGACGCTGTTAAGCTATTTTCATATTATGCCTGGTCGAGCGGCAACTTTTTCGATTGTACGAACCGTGTGATTTCAGGACATAACATTTAATAACATTTATAATACTGTGATAGCCAGCAGCCTAGTTACTCAATACCTATTACTACAAATTACTTGGTGTAATGTGTGTACGCAGTACACAAGGGCACTCTCTTTTCCTTTTACTCTCGCAACCAGCAGGCCTAGCATGCGCACCCTAGAAACACTGAAAAATCGACAAAATGACAGATTGAAGAAACATTAATACCATTCGGAGCAAAACAGTTCTTATTGTAAGGCAGTAAGGTCGTTATGAGAAACAACATATCTTTTCTTCCCGAGCATGAGCTTACAAAATGGCCTCTTTTGACAGCTAAAGTAGAAATGTTTTCTTATTTCAATGTTAAATAGTCTTACAATAATGTCACCTACATCCAACATCCACATCACACATCATGGCGGTCCAAGACAAATAGTTTAGTTACGTTCAGTAATTTACTTGAAAATTTGATCTTTTTTGGCAGAAGATATCCCGGCAGCCATTTTAAAAATATGGCTATTTAGAAATGTTGATTTCTATTGACGACCTTGTTGCCATGGATTAAGAACTGTTTTGGATAGAATATTTCTTCTTTAAAATTGTTTCTTCGGATCGCCATGCTAACCCCGCTAGTGGGACGCATGACCGACACGACTGGCGAAAGAAGGTGTAGTACCGACTTTTGACATGCCAATCCGACGCACGGATCTCTCTTGTCAGACAATCAGGGTGATAGGCCTGCATTGTCCTAACCAAACTTGGAAACAACCTGTTTTGTTGTTCCAACGCGGGAATCCACCCCACGGCCTCCGAGTCGAGAGCCAAGCTCTAAGCCACTGGACCAAGGTGGCTTGGTGTAAACAACGTAAACGAACAGTTTAGTATACATTGATGATGTAAACTGTATAACCACCAACTCGCAACCCCGGTCCGAGCGACCACTGAGGCGTGCGTCCAATTACATTCTTGTGCTCAACTCTTACACAACTGTAAACCCTACCACGTGGTGTAAGAGTTGAATTTACATTACATTCTTTCGAACTCAAAACACACAGCTTTGAACTTTACCACGTGATGATAGAGTGCAATTTACATACGCGAAGCTATGGGTTATTAGAAGTCGTGTTGTTTCAACGTTCGTTGACCCTAATTCTTACAGAAGGTTCATTCCATAGATTTAGCAACAGACATGGCCTCCCCTCGTTTTATGTATCGCCTGATAGCCTGTACAATTTCTTTTGCATGGACTGCAGTGAACGGCGCTGTGCACTGTTTATGCCCGGTTTTTTGAGGTTTTTTGTTTTTAGTATATCTATTCAATAACACTTTTGATTGTATGACGCAAACGCGTTAACCAATCAAAAGCGCTAGTTACATGTTCAAGCCTAAGGAAGATGGCTGACGCAGCAGCATCGTCGCGACGCGTCTATTCTACTTTCGGGTTTTGCAATAATGTATAATCAGCAATAGGAATTTATTGTAATAATATTAAATTATTTTTAGATAGCATTTAATATCGAGCCTCGAATCGGGTCATATGTATCTAGTATTAAATTTTAGTTTAATTAAATTTTAAAATTATAAATTAGAAATTAAGAAGACAATAAACTCGTCATAAAATTTTGTTTTTTTTTTTTACATCCTCGGCTGCCAAATACACAAATTCGCTATTAAACAAATAAACTACCGACAAAGAACTCAGAATCTGGGCATTATCATAGCAAATATTCTATTAATTGGTTAATTTTAAAGATTTTTTAATACATTAAGGACATCGTCACTCTTGCCCTAATAAGAATACGAGAATTGAATCTAAATATGCTTCCAGGAAACATGTGATTTGCAATGTGTAAATAATAATAATAATATCTATGGATGCTTCACGCCACGTCAATCTGGATCCGTGCTAAGAATCTGAAGAACTTGTGTTACGGGGACCAGACAACTGGAAGTATATTTAATACTTTTATACTATACATGTTATATTTGAGATTTTGATTGTATTATACACATACTTAATACATATTCATGACCCAGAAACACAGAAATATTTTTGGCTCCTGTAGTGTATTGACACTTATAATAATAAATATATTCACGCACACTTGTGGGCGTGGTATCGGTGATGTAGTGGTAGTGGTAAACCAGGAGTGGGAAGATCAAGCACTCACTGGCCACTGCCATTCCAATACTGACCACCGACCGAGTGGGTCTGTTATACAGCAGTCTAAAGGTGTTTCTGTTACCCATCCCAATCTTACAGCTTCTTCGACTGTATTCGAACCTAGGATAACCTAATCTAATCCCCCGTGTCTTGAGTACCAACGCGCTCAACCACTGTGTCACAGAGGTCGTCAAATGTGTGTTACATTACATTTCTCAAAGAATATTTTATATTTTGATCTATATTTTGATTTGGTTAACAGGTCATTTAATTAATTTAGAATTCAGTAACATTTAATTAGAATCCCTAAAAGCTGCTTGTTTATATTCCTAGTGATCGCATGTCTATCATGTCCGCCTCTGACTTTTCCCCCCATTGAATGTATACAGAGAGCGCGGGAACTCAACTGACAACACAAAACTTAACGACCAAAATACTTACCTATTTAATTTTTTTTACGAGCTCAGATGATGCCTGCAGGTATAACCTGAAACAAAAATGGAAATTTAATTCAAGCTGTGCTGAATGCTGATTGAAAATAAAACAAAGGAAAATGTTTAAAGCGTCTACGACAACTCTTGTCGGATCTCTCTATCGAATTTATTGGCCGTCAGCATTTTATAGGAAGTAGATTGTACTCAGTTTTGATTCATTGCAATCCTACTAATATTATAAACGTGAAAGTTTGTGAGTCTTGATGGATGGATGTTTGTTACTCTTTCACGCAAAAACTACTAAACCGATTACGGATTGACACTGTTCAAATGGCAGCTCGAGCACCGTCGAATGTCAGCCAGACGTAAGCGTAAGGTTGACACCGAAATAATTTCAAACGTCGCGTCAGACAAATCTATCATAGATATTATGAAAATAATTTGTCAATTATGTCAAAGCACGAAACGACCAGCGGCCAGCCCCGTGACCGAAAGTCCTGGCTGTAACTCACGCCCCGCCCGCCTCCGCATTCGCCCAGCCGCGCACACACATACACACAGCCGCGAGCTGTGTAGTCATTCGTGTAAATCGGTGGAATGACGATTCTTTACGTTAGTAACATATTATAATATTCTTTTCATTTCTCATACTCGGAAAGTAGTGTTGTTTTGATCTGATTATTGGGTGGAAGATGCTGCTTTCCTTTCATAGGGAGGGAAAAACTCATACAAATTCATTCCGGCCCGAGGGCCGGAAAAGCTTCAAAACTTCAAAAATAGAACTGCTGTCAGCTGTGAAGTTTTATGTAAAAAAAAACTATTAAAAAATGACGACTTTCTAAACAGCCAGTGTGAATTTATCGCAAACTTCTTTGAGCGGAATAAGCCGCGAGTGCCGCGACAATCACGCGGCGAGCGGCAAGTTCCATATTTAAAATTTTAAAAGTCAACACAGATTGGCGGGATACTAAAATCTGTTATGAATGTATCTGTGACGGACTTTTGTGCTAAGATTTGAATTGAATATTAAAAATGAGTTCAAGCGAAATATTGACACCAAATATTGATCCAGAACCGCCAAATTTCTCAAAATATATCAAACAATATAAATATTCCAAACAAAAATGTAACTTTTAATTTCACGAATTGTCCTAATTTGACTATTAACTTTAAATAGGCACTACTAATATATTATTATCAATAAATAGTTTAGATAAACAACTAGTTTTATTTTCCTCATATTCTAAATGAAAAGTAGAGGGTTTGCCACGGGTAAAAGAATCAATTCCTACTCGGGCTATAGTCTAATTACCTCACGAATTGATTCTTTTCAACCCTAGGCTAACAATCTACTATTGTAGTCTTAGGGACTTTTTAACGATCGACTGATAAATGCGAAATTTAGCGATAAAGCCGCCTTTGTGTTCATGCTAAAATTGTTAATAATAATTTATATCATACTTGTAAATTTTTGAACACACTAAAGCATATATTCATTCATTCATTCATTCAATATCAGATAGCTTATTGGCATGTAGTCTGTCGCTCAATATAAAGTAAGCGGCAATAAAACTGCCCTCACAGTATTTGAAAAACTCTTACGTTTGTAGATATTATAGAACAAAAAAAGTCACTGAGACTTTTTATTGTTTACTTCGCTATAGCTAGTCGTTGCTATTACGTCTTTATAAAACATTACTTTTATTTTGAGTTACGTATTGATTTACTAACAAATACACTTTATGAATTTTGAAAGAAATGTAAAGGGAACTTGTGAAAAACTTGACGTAATCAATCTGCCAATAATAATGTTGTAAATCAAGTTTCAACGGTCATAATAAATCACATGTCAATTTATTGCCCGTGCACTAACTGTAAAATTAAAAAAAAACAACACCCCAAAACCCATTCGAAATCCAAAACTGCCTCTCTCACTCGCGCACCGGACGTATGATGTCGCAACATCCGGCGCCGAATACAGATTATATCTTCTTCCGCTGCATTCCATCAGGGCTGATTAATTCGGACCTGGGATAGAACTGACGGCCAATAAATTCGATGGAGTGCATTCAGACATGAAAATTGGCTGAACGATTGATTTGTTAAGTGTGCGGCTATCTCCATTTATTTTATCTGATGCAATTTATTATTTTTGTAAACTAATACGCTTGGTTATCCGAATGAAATATTTAACCCAATATTAGGCCACAATATTACATAAGTGATGGCAGTACGCAAACTAAAAATGTTCGTGATTTACAGAAAAAAAAATCGACGGGTTGCACTCCGGGAGTGCCGGCAGAAGTGAAAACTTGAATATTAACGTTGTGCATTTTTGATATTTTGGAATGGTTAGAGAATAATTTTGTACGAATTGCTTTCATTATCAGTATAAAAGTACTATTATTTATGTGGTGGAATATGTGTGTATGTATGTGTGATCATCGACTCGATGACAATTAAATCGACGGGTTGCTGTTGTAATAAAACGAATTATGTAGTTAATTATAAGTATAATATATAATTATATTATAATATTATGTATTTAATAAATATTAGATAATAACTACAAATAATCATTAAATTAAATGGTCGAGTCATCAGCTGTCACCATACATGGATGCGCGTGGCACGCTATAACATTAACACACACGAACATTCGCGCAAGCGCCCTGCGCCGCCTGTCCTCTCTCCATCCGTCTTACGAATTTTCGATCAGGTCACGTGTCCTGACGCGAGTTTAGAAATTTTTACCCATTCCAAAAAAAGTACACAGCGCCGCTAAAGAAGTTTTCACTTCAATAACGTGATTAATATTTCCTGACAACTCGCACCTCGCATGGACACCATCACACTGCCGTACAACGCCGTCGGCTTCAAGGTCACGCGAGTGACGAGTAGTACGAGCGCGCGGTGATGAATGTAATTTAAGTATTTTATAGGATAATCTGGTCATAATTTAAGGTCACATGTCATGTCACATTATATATACTCTTGCAACGAGCTCATTGAATAACTATTTTTATTAACCGAGCATTCTGTATTTGCAGCAATTTTGTAAACAAAAATAATTATTCGATAGAATAAATGAGGACATAATGTTTCCTTATTGAAATTAACATAAATAAGAGACATTCAAATTGGTAGGCATTATGGTGTAGGCATCTACTGGGGGCTTAGTGAAGGTGATTTATTTAATGAGGGTGTTTTGAATTCGTGACATCTGACAGCTTTTTGACACGACAAAGACCGTCCGTCGTGCTACCTAGCGCCGCCTGGTGACAGAAAAAGAATCTAAAATTCTTATTGACCGTTTTTGATACCACTTACGCCACCAGATGACGCTTTGTGTGCTGGGTCTGCCCCTATAGACAGAAAAAATCACGAAGTTCAGAATCGAAAAATGTGTGGTATTGTGCGCTAACTCACTTCTTAGCGAGTTAGCGAACGTAAATACCAATCCCATATATTTTAATTTCGAAGATCGTTCGTAACGATGGCATGTTGGCTAAGCCCTCTGATATCTTTTTGCTTACTGAATAGAGTATATGAATGTAGAGTTTCATTTCCCTTTGGAAAAGTGTCTACATTTATTTAGTGCTTTCACATCTAGGATGTATCATCCCATCTCCATCTCCCGAGAGAAGACCTCGTGGCTGTGGTACAGTTAATATAGCTTATACTTTAAACGAGCATTTCCTATTAGAGCCTTTTTTCCGCAACTTTAGCGCCTTGTAGCTGTAAATTCTTTCTTTTTTAGTTTTACTCAATCGCCGTAATAGATTTTAAGTCTGTTTTAATTGCAATCTCACTAGCCACACCTCTCGCCGCGACTGTACAATATACCCTACACGTTGAAATACCTCTACAGTCGTGTACAAAAATGAAGTACACTCGATAAACATAATTGGATCCTGCGGTCGCGGCTGACGAGGGAGTTACAGCCTCCCCGCTAACCAGTTTATCGAGCTGATAGTTTTAACTGTGTCATAATATAATTTATTTAGCGGTTAAAGTAATAAACTATCGACATTAACGAGTAGTTAACAGAGTTTTTTCCCCTAGAGTAATCCTAATATCCCTACTAATATTATAAATGTGAATGTAAGTTTGTTTGTTACGCTTTCACGCCAAAACTACTGAACGGATTTTGGTGATGAAATTTGGTATGGTATTAGTTTAGACTCTGGATTAAAACAATAGGCTACTTTTTCCCGGAAAAGTATAGTGTTCCCGCGGGATACTCGTTAGTATATTTACGCGGGTAAAGCCGCGGGAAACAGCTAGTTTTATTATTATTGTGAATGTTTGTGAGAATGGATGGATGTTTGTTACTCTTTCACGTTAAAACTACTGATCCGATTTCGATGAAATTTGCTATAACAGTAGTTTAAGCTCTGGATTAAAACATAGTCTATAGCTTTTTATCCCGAAAAAGTATAGTGTTCCCGTGGGATATAAACCTTACTGATAAAATTTATATCATACTGTAGTATAAGTGTGTACGATGAACGTGTGCATACCCGCTGGAGTTTGTGCCGCGGGCCAATCCTCAGGTAGCGCGCGCGGAAGGCACAAAAAAATCGTACTTACTTTCCTTACAGCATTTGAAATGTTCCCATCGTATGGTATAGTAGAATAATGCCAATTTAATATTATAATTATAATTGGTCGGCTTATCCGGAAGTTTTGTCGCTGCTTACTTTATACTGCTATGTATATGGTTATGTATTGTACTGCGTGTATGAAAAATAATAGAATAAATAAAAATGTCTCATATTTGACCTATCCTAAGTATAATAGGTACGTAAGTAAATATTTTATTTCCTAGGAGATGTCTTGCAATAATTATAAGAGCGTCCCATGACCTAGTGAATAGACGCGTGAGTCTGAGTCCGCGTGATCGTGCCGGTTCGATGCCGACTTGTGGTGTGTACCAATTAGACTTTCTTAATAACCGTATACTGACGCTAGGCTTAGTTTAATTTACTCCCATCCCTGACAAAATTTAGATCGTTCTATGAAAGGTGTTCCTCTGTACGTAAGTATATATTTTTACTCTGTGACCCTAGTGAAAAGCATCGGGGTAGGCAATCATGAACGACGTGAAGTGTAGTATTTTACACGTGGTCGAGGGTTTGCTGGTGAATAAATGTTTAAACCGAGCTCAAAGGCGCTGTGGAATACTTGGTATTGAGTCGGGTATGGCCCGAGCCCGGGATAGCGGTAACGTAGCGTCCCATTAGCGCCTACGTTCGCAAAACCTTCGGGGACTACTTACCTTTATTAGATTCTATTTTTTCTGGAATATTCTTAAGACCTACTAACGTTAACTTTGACTAAAAATGTTTCTACTTACTCTGTTTATGCGGACAAAAGCTAACATTTACGTGAAATCCATACATAATTATTAGTACCTGGGTTATCGAGCTTTGCTCGTAGCTCTAGTAGATTACAAAAAAAGAATCACAAAGAATCACATTTAACCGGGATTCGAACCCACCACATTCAGAATTTACCAAACTTAAACTTACCAAACCGCCAATCGGACTGACATAATAATATTATAAGAGTGGAAATTATTAATATGTTGTTGCACGACGAAGAAAAAAACATATATAACTTAAAAATGCGCAGGTTCCTAGGGATATATATACAATATTAACTCGTTTAAAGTATAAAAGTCTTATATGCGTGTATGTTATCGACACTTATATTATAAAGAGGAAAGCATTATTTGATTGTTTGCATTGACTAGGCTCCGAAACTACTGGAACGATTTTGGTGAGATTTGGGACAAATGTAGAGTAGACCACGGGGTAGGACAAAGGCAGCATTTTATAGCGGGAAAACGTACGGTAGGTACACGCGAGATATTTTTATGCGCGTACAAAGTCCCGAGAAACATTTAGTAACACAATATAACGTTGATATGGTTTCGTAGAACACTACATATTAATATAATGTGGCATGTTTAATATGACATCATATGGGAATTATGTAGTATTCTAGTGGTTACAAGGTAATGCCTATCCGCTAGGCGGTCGTCTAGCGGCTGTCTGTCTATAGGTACACACGTATTTCTCATTCTCATTTTCATATGACGTAGGCATCCACTAAGGAAGGATTTTTCAAAATTCAGCCTCCCAAAGGGGTAAAAAAGGTGATAAAAGTTTGTATGAAACTTTTTAATCCTTGGACATATTTGCATGAAATTTCGTATGAATTGAGTACGGAAAAAATAATGAGTTTCTATAATTCAGCCCTTTAGGTGGGTAAAATAGGGGATAAAAGTTTAAAACCTAATTTCACGCGGGCGAAGTCGCGGGTCATTAATGCTAGTATAATACACGTAACTAGTAGCTGGTGCCCGCAACTTCGATTGCATATAACTAACGGAAAAGACCTCTATTTTGTGTAAAGGGAAAAATAAAGTAGCCTTTGTTACTCCATATAACATCAGCTACCTGCCAGTGAAAGTCCCGTGAAATTAGGTCCAGCCATTTCAGAGCCGGAACAAACAGACAGACAGACAAAAATTTTAAATATAAATTTTTATTGTAAGTACCGTATATACTTTAACATGCATTAAGTAAAAAGATGTTAATTTAAAATTACAAACAGACACTTCTTCTTCTTTTATTTATTCGTATAGATAATTATATACTCGTCATATCTATGGACGGGCCCACACCACGTTAATCTGGTCTCGTGCTAGTTCTCGAAGAACTTGTCTTACGGGTACCAGACAACGGAAATACACATTTAATATTGTTATAATATACATATGTTTCGTATGCATCCATGACCCGGTAATACAGAAAACTTTTTTGCTCCTTTGACGGGATTCGAAACCGCGACTTTCGGCGCGGGTTGGAATATCATATTTGGTATTTATCTTTTAAGCGTATAATATTTCCCCATATGCTGAAGAAGAGTTATGTGTGCACATCCAGACGTCAAGTTCACCATAACAGAACCAAAATATTATACCGCTAGGTACCTTAACGCGACGCGACGTAGCAAACCAAACTGATTCTTGTTCTCAAATGAAAATACTACAGTAGAATACTAAAATAGGCGCAAAATGGATGAAAATGGAAACTTCTAGTACTTTCAACTTCGATTAGCCGACGTTACTGGCAAACAGAGAATGCCAAGATCGCCAATAGCGAGTGCGGGTGGAGGGAAAAGCTTGACGTTTCATTGTGCGCTGTGCACTCTCTACTCTTGCCTCGTCTAGACTTTGGACTATCGTTTTAATTCGTTTGATGTACGGAATGTAGTCTGTGTGATGAACGGTACAATCCTAAAACTTTATTTGATAACTTTGCGACGAGCGATGCTGTTTTGAATTGCATACATACGCCGATGGGCCTCGTGGTATTGGATTATACTATATTGTACCTAATCGTAGGTACAATATAGTATAATCCAATACCATATTATAATTTATTATTATTAATTTGAATAATGGATTAAGCAAAAATACGTGTGTTGCGTCATGCCATTTCACAACGTATTATTTTTCAATGTTTTCTTTTTTCCGGACAGAGAGATACCTGTGTAAGCTAGGACCTTACACATGCGACTATGAGCTGAGGGAAGTAGGTATATAGGTTAATGTGAGGGCTGGAGAAATCTGGGACTGACCTTATTGTTGAGCTGGTGGTTCTGTATCTGGGCGGAGGTTTCTTCTCACTACACTACACAGCTGTTGAGCGGATTATCGATAGATTTATCGAGGTTCGCCGGCGAATTTGGTATTATATTAACGAGCACAAATAAATATGCGCACACGCGCTCGCGTTCACTAGGTTTCTGGATGAGCTGAAAATGCATCCGGCGCGGATGGGGATCAAAATGCAAGTGTTTGTCACTCTCTGACAACGCCCCTGAGTCGGTCGGCCATACTTCACGTAGTGATGTCCTTTGTGTTTATTCTAAACGTCGCGCTAGGGTTGGCGCGAACATCCTGGGGGGCCCGCACAGGCGGCGAGCTGAGCCCCATCCTGAGCAGAATCCAGTGGGAGCCGGGCAATCTTGCCGACAGGCCTCCGCAGCTGGCCTTGAGTCGTGTCCAAGTCCACAACTCTGATGACTCCATCCTTCCCAGGTAGCAGACGTGAGATTCTTCCCATCTTCCATTGTAGAGGAGGCAAATTGTCCTCCTTGAGCAGAACCAGTTCTCCAATTTTGGGTGGAGAGGAAGAGGAAAGCCATTTGGAGCGGATTTGAAGGGTATGGAGGTAGGACTTGGTCCAAAGGTTCCAAAAGCGCTGAGAGAGTGATTGAATGAGCTGAAAGCGTTTGAGCGGAGATATTACTCTTTCATCTAGAGTCAGCTCGGGGAGAGCTGTGAGCGGACGGCCAATGAGAAAGTGGCCAGCAGTAAGGGGCTGATAGTCCGTGGGATCGGACGAAAGTGGACTGATGGGCCGAGAGTTTAACACAGCTTCGATTCTAGTGAGCAGAGTTAAGAATTCCTCGAAAGTGAGGTGTTGCTCACCGATAACACGGTATAGAAGTTGCTTTGTGGATTTAACATTAATCTCATGGATACCTCCCATCCATGGGGCTTTAGGCGGATTGAGTAACCAAGTTATATTTTGAGTTGAGAGTTTATGAGAAATGGCGTCGTTATTGTCATTGAGAAATTGTTGTACCTCTAGTAGATGATTCCTAGCTCCTACATAATTTGTGCCACAATCCGAGCGTATCAATACCGGAAGTCCGCGACGTGAGCAGAACCTTTGTAATGTTGCAATAAACGCTTCGGCAGTGAGCGATGAGACTGGTTCTAAGTGAACCGCCTTTGTAGTGAGGCAAACAAATATGCAAAAATATCCCTTAATTAACTTAGCATTACGTAATTGACTTGATTTGAGCAGAAACGGTCCGGCGAAATCTGTTGATACGTGACTAAATACGGGCTGAGGTATGACTCTATCAGCTGGAAGGTCAGCCATGATAGGTACTTCGGGCTGAGCGCGGCAACGGAAACATCTTATGCATTTAAACGTTCTGTGCCTTATAATGCGGCGGGCAGATAATATCCAAAATTGCTGACGTAAAATAGCATGTAGCGTGTCCGTGCCAGGGTGGCAGTGTATGCGATGATAGTGATCTATTATGAGGTCTACGAGCGGACTAGAACTAGGCAAAATGTATGGGTGTTGAGCATCGTATGTGAGTTCCGAACGAGTGAGTCTACCTCCTACTCTGAGGAGACCGTCCTGCGTAAAAGGCGACAGACGTTGTAGTCGTACTGTGCAGATTCTATCGGTTTGCAGGCGGTGAATATCTTCTGCGAATGCATTCTGCTGTACAGAGCGGATCCTTAAGAGTAATGATTCTCTACGTTCACTTACAGTTAGAGGGCCTAGTTGTCGCGAGTTTGAATTTAGTTTACAGTTACGAATGAATCGCCTCATGTAGGCAGTGACACCAGTTAGTTTTTCTAAAGAGCTGAAGCGAGTGAGCAGATCACTATCGACACCGGGTATCGAGAAATTGCATGGTACGTATTTTGGTTTGAGCCCTGGCAAGTCTTGTCGAGTATGAGCTGAAGGCATCTTGGGCCAGGTATCCTCTGGCAATTTGAGCCATGGAGGAGACCACCATAAATCATGAGCGGAGAGAGCTTGAGCTGATAATCCTCTGCTTGCACAGTCAGCAGGATTTAATTGGGAAGGTACATGACGCCACTTAAGTGTGAGTGAATTTGAGGTAATTTTTGTTACTCTATTTGATTCAAATGTTTGTAAACGATGGGGCGGAGCTTTTGCAAATATCATGAGTAGAATGAGCAGAATGTGTAGAGTGAGCCGACTGAGTATAATGAGTATGAGTAATATGAGCAGAGTTAACTTGAGCTACAGGTGAATCGCATGAGTGCTCAACGAGTCCTATGAGTGCAAAATCAAAAATCGTGCCGAAGGCTATGGGCTTCCCCGGGCCCAAAGCAATCTTAGTACCATCCAAAACGTGACCCAATACGTCTGAGCCTAAAATGAGATCAATGGGCGCAGGAGTATGATAAGCTTGATCCGCCAATGGAATGAGCTGATGAGCTGAGTCTTGTACAACATCTGGTATTTTTTGCAAAGGTAAATAACCTGTAACGTCTTTGAGAATATGAGCGGTAGTAGTAATAGATGGCGTGTCACGGTGTGTGGGCCTAAATGTTATTGTGACCCAACCTTTAGAATTTTGTATGTGCTGATCACCTACACCTGTAATTTTTAATGAACATTGTTTTGGTTGCAAATTAAGATTTCTAGTCATGCGCTGAGTTATGAGCGTTATCATGCTACCACAGTCCAATAAAGCCCGAGCTTTGTGATATTCTCCGCATTTATCAGATATATTTAAAACGACTGTGGGAAGTAACACTGGAGTTTTTAATGGGTTTTCTATGTGCTGAGTTGAATTTACTTGGGCTGATTCTACAGAATATTGGGCTGAACTATGCACAAAATAATTTAAATAATTAACATATAGGTTAATATCAAAGTACAGAATAGGGGTTTAATGTTAAATTGGACAAAATATAAATAATCGAGCTGATTTTATGTGCAGATTTGGGCGGAGTGGAACTGTAGGTGCTGGTTCTAATGAGGCCCAACGCCGGTAATAGGGAGAAGGGCTTCACGAAGGCTCGATGGGCCAAGAAATTGGTGAGCCGAGGAACTTACACATGCGACTATGAGCTGAGGGAAGTAGGTATATAGGTTAATGTGAGGGCTGGAGAAATCTGGGACTGACCTTATTGTTGAGCTGGTGGTTCTGTATCTGGGCGGAGGTTTCTTCTCACTACACTACACAGCTGTTGAGCGGATTATCGATAGATTTATCGAGGTTCGCCGGCGAATTTGGTATTATATTAACGAGCACAAATAAATATGCGCACACGCGCTCGCGTTCACTAGGTTTCTGGATGAGCTGAAAATGCATCCGGCGCGGATGGGGATCAAAATGCAAGTGTTTGTCACTCTCTGACAACGCCCCTGAGTCGGTCGGCCATACTTCACGTAGTGATGTCCTTTGTGTTTATTCTAAACGTCGCGCTAGGGTTGGCGCGAACAATACCGGATAACTTAGTCCCAGTCGACCTCTGTGGCTCAGTGGTTAGCGCATGCCGGAGGTCGCAGGCTCGAATCCCGAACCAAACGGGAACCAAAAGGTTTCAATGTTCCTAAAAGGCCATGGATGTGTATTAAATATATATATATATATATATATATATATTGATAATATGAAACTAGCAATCCGTTTTATTGTCACCGGTACAACCGCAAACTACCGCGTCTAGTATTTTAAGCCGCAGTCGCGAGTTCAGTAAATTACTAGACATGGAGTGGGGCCTTTGTGCTTATAAATTGCATGTAGTTTGTCATACACACTATGTGAGAGAACACAACTCGCTACTGCGTATAGTGTATATGTGGTAGGACCGGTATAGTGTATATGTGGAAGGACCGTTATAGAGTATATGTGGTAGGACCGGTATAGTGTATATGTCGTAGTATAATTTTAAAATAAGAATTTTACGAGAAACTAAGGATTATTGCAATAAGCCGGATTATTTGATTCTGAGATAAAATTATCTTCCTATCAAAATGAAATCAAAATCAAAAAAGTTTTATTTAGTTATTAAATAACACTCACGGAATTGTCCCTACGCGATGCCTACCACCGGTTGGGGAATTAACCCGGCGAGAAGAACAATTTTCAGGATCTTCGCAAAAACCAGACTGTACTAGGATAATAGCGAAAAATATCTGACGCTTTATATATCGTGCGCGCTAATTGGCTGTCTAAAGTTTATAGAACTACACCTTTCTGATTTTTGATCAATCTGAATAAAGGTGCATTAAATGAACTCTTTGCAATAGCCAATCAGAACTCAAGTAAATCATATTCCTAGTAAGTAGTTTTTTTTTCCGAAGATCCAGAAAACAGTTTACACCGATTATATATTTCAAATATATTCTTAGTATTCTTTATATAATCAGTCTGCAAGTATTTCTGATTAAACATTAATCCATTTAATAGATACGGGATGTTGCCCGCGACATCGTGCGCGCAAAAGTTAATCTTGCGGGAACCGTACATTTTTCCGCGATAAAAAGTAAGTCTATCCTATGTCTTTCCCAGTTGTCTACTCTATATCAGTGCCGAATTCCATCAAAATTCGTCAAGTAGTTTCAACTTTTCATCTTTATAATATTAGTATAGATTAATTAATTAATCAAATTCAAATACTTGGGACTTTTGCTCCAAGATCAAACTCCTTAGTGGCAACTAACATGCCCATATGAATGATGTAGTAGACATCCTTACATCTAGACATCACACAGTCCCTTCATATCCATACAACTAGGGTCGGCTCAAACGGGCGACAGACAACAGCGACACAATTTTAATACACTTACCCCTATACTAATAAAAATATTTACACAATGGATAAGCTATACAAATGTTTTGTGCTTGCCTGACGTGTTGAAAAAGTCGCTTGACAGACAAGGACGAAACAGTGTACCTATAGCTTATCCATTGTGTAAATATTTTTATCAGTAAGGGGGCTAGAGTTCAGAATGTGTCGGGGCTACTGCTGGCCACTACTACACAATTTTCGACTTCGTGGGTCGCGCGACATATTATTATGTGGTGAGGGGCTGCTCACCAAAAATACACATAAGTCAGTCGCGGTAGCGCGCCAAAGCTAGCGATCGTTAGTCATGGAAACATTTACACTAACAACATACATCTTTACTTGCCTGAAATGTCCATATTAGATTGGAAAGACATAATATTATTTAGTATTATGATGTATATCTCATTCCAATCTGATAAGGATAAAAGACGATACAGTCGAAAATGTTGTTAGTTCCTGCTGTCATCGCGTCACACTCTTTTTTGCCAAGCTGTAAATTAATCTATCATTAAAGACAAGACCTCCCTAATCCCTTCACATCCATAAAGTTGAGCGGAGTCGTGTAACCTGAACCCCATACCTCGTAACTAACACTTTCATTTTACTTTCATTGAATTATAAATGTATGAATTATAATTGAATTATAAATGAACCGTCTTTATATCATAAACGGATTTTTTTACTTTGGATCAATCATAATGGGTTTGACGTTGGATTGACCTTTATGAGAATAGTAGCGTTTGCCCGCGGCTCCGCCCGGTAAATATACTACACCACGAAAACACTGTACTTTTTTCGGGATAAAAAGTAGCCTATGTGTAAATCCAGAGTTTAAACTACCACCATACCAAATTTTATCAATAACAATTGTTCTTGTGAATTATTGTTATTGTTCTTTTGAACAATAACTATGGTACAGGAAGAAGCAGCTGCGTCTCAAGTTTCCCTGCTACATGTTATAGTGGCAACAAAAGCAGGAAGCGATAAAACCGCGCCGATGCGTGCACACATAGCTGCGCGAAGGATCATCCAAGTAGCAAATGAACCTATAAGTAGCTTAATAAAAATGCATGCAAAAAGCACTAAGTTGTATTATCTTAATTATGTACACTACTTGTTTGCTAATAAAGTCTTTAAATCTTTAAATCTGTTATACTTACTCTACAAAAAACCTATGAGCCGTACGGCTCATACTTAATACTTAGTTACTTCGCTTTACATTACTTCGCGTTTCAGTTAAACAGTTTTATATTAAAACTAGCTTTTGCCCGCGGCACCCCCCGCGTAAATACAGTATCACACGAGAACCGTACATTTTAACGCGATAAAAAGTAGCCCATGTCCTTCCTCGTAGTGTACTACATCTGAGCGAAATTTCATGATCATTCAAAGTCAAAGTCAATTTTATTATTCAAAATAGGTATTTTTATACACTTTCTGATCGTCGGTCTACATTATGCCTACCTTCGGTTCAGGAACTAGCCTTGGTTAAGTAGTTTATACATGAAAAAATACAGTATCCCACGGGAACTGTACATTTTCCCGCAGTTAAAAGTAGCCTATACCTATCCCCGTGGCCTACTTTATACCTGAGCTTAATTTCATTATGATCGGTAACGACTTAGGTAGTTTTTACGTGCGTACCTAAGCGTAACAAACAAACAAACTCACCTTCACATTAATAATATTATTATTAATAAGTAAGTAAGGATAATATATTACGCGTAAAACAATACCTTTATTTTACTGTAGATGATTCAAAACGTAAGCGATATAAACACTTTTCAGTAACCGAGATGCAGCCATCCGCAATCATGGTTGTCCTCTGTCCTTGCTGTCAGGCAAATAAAACACGTTTAACCATTCTATGTCTTTATCAGTAATTTAAAGAAGGCGGCGGAGTATTCTCAGTACTAATACTTATCAGAGCGAAGTTATACTTATCAGTCATTTATCACTTTTTCTGCGGCTGTTCTTTGGACTTTGGAGCATCTTTCATTTCTTCATTGTAGTGCAACTACTTATCATTTATGTTGTAGTTAATTGTTAATCGTTTATCATTACTATTTATTTAGTAAAAGTATTTTCGTAAACTATCTAACAATGATTCAAATCGGATTAATTGTTGCGCGAAACTTTTCGAGTTCCGCGGCTGTGCAAAATGCAATTAAAAATGTTACGGTGATCGGAGGTGGTCTTATGGGCTCTGGAATAGCACAGGTTTGTCTCACAGATACCAAATTTATATACTTAATTTAAGTTTTTGACTACATAAAAAAAACTAGCATATATGTCTTCTCAATTTTACTTTTGGCAAGAACGTTTCATAATTTTATGGAGACAAAGTTATCAAGAAAGACAACCGAGTGGGTGTAATCAGTCAATCAAGACTCTTATGACATAGGATAGCGACTAAGGTTCAATGTTCTTACAATTTGACGACCTCTGTGGCTCAGTGGTTAGCGTGTTGGCGCTCAAGCCGGAGGTCGCGGGTTCAAATCCCGCTAGGGAACAAAAAATTTTCTGTGTGCCTAGGCCATGGATGTGTATTAAATATTATGTGTATTATATTATAATCATTTTTTTAAATATAAGCAATAAGTATACTTACCTAGTATATAAAAAGTATTAAATATATTTCTGTTGTCTGGTACCCATAGGTAACAATTTAGTAATCTGTGCCCATAAGCCGTAACACAACTTACCACAGAATTGGTGTGGTGTGAAAGCATTCATAGATATTATTATTATATTACAATAAGCTTCTAAGTTAAATTGTATTATTTTTTATGACAGGTTGCCGCACAAGCCGGTCAAAATGTGACTCTTGTGGATGTTAACAACGATGTCCTAATCAAAGCACAAAAGTCTATCACTAACAACTTGGGGAGGGTTGCCAAGAAAATCTACAAAGACAGCCCCCAGGAGGGTGAAAAGTTTGTCGCTGCTGCCCTAGCCAAGATCAAAACTAATACTGATCCTGTAGCTGCTGTGAAAGAAACAGATTTAGTTGTGGAGGCCATTGTAGAGAACATGAATATCAAACATGATCTCTTTAAGAAGCTAGATGGGGTAAAAAGTTTTTGTCACTATAATCTATAGTTAGAAATTAGAAATGTCACAGTTTTGTTATATGACTTATATGTGTAAATTTTGTTTGTGTTACCCAAGATGATTCTGCAAAACTTTTGTCTGATAAAACTGTGAAGTAAAAAATATGAGAGAAATAATACAAAAAATGATTTTATACTTCAGGCTGCACCATCTCACACAATTTTTGCATCTAACACATCTTCTCTCTCAATTAATGAAATCTGCAGCGTAGTTAAGAGGAAAGACAAGTAAGTTTAATCCAACATTTACTATAATATCTCTGAACAATAAAATATGACTACAGTACATAATATTATGTAACATTTTAATACTTTTGCATGTATAGAAACATTTTAAAGGATGTCTAAAATACATTAAGTTATATAAAACTATCTCTTAATGTACCAGGTTTGGTGGTCTTCACTTCTTCAATCCTGTGCCTGTAATGCGTCTGCTGGAGGTGATCCGAGGGGCTGACACATCCGAGAACACTTACAATGTGATGATGCAGTGGGGCAAGAGTGTCGGCAAGACCTGTGTCACCTGCAAGGACACCCCTGGGTTTGTGGTCAACAGGCTCTTGGTGCCATACATTGCAGAGGCTATAAGACTTTATGAGAGAGGTAAACAAACATATTACTTAAATAATTTTGGGATTCATTTTTATAGTATCTAATCAATATCATCACACCAGTTTAGATCATGCTTAAAACTTGTTGGGAAATATTAGTTTTGCCGAAATCGGACAATAACTTTTGAAGTAATTCAAAGAAAACCTAGACGCCTCACAAATCTCCATTTTTGTCGAAATTGGTACAGATTGAAATATTTTCCATACAAACTTTGAAACTCTGGTTCATGCCTTTAGGGGATTAATTTAAAAAAAGAGCCAAATACATGTTTAGTGAAATGTATTTAATAGCCTGAATTTTAAAATTCATGGAAATCTGTATTACTCCCTCAGGGGGTAAATTCTAATTATCTCTGAAAGACTAATTTGATGAAATGTATTCAAGAGCATGAATTTCAATTTTTATCGAAATCGGTACAGATTTAAAGGAAAAGGAGGTAAACTTCCTCATTGACATTGCTCCAACAGATTACCATTTATTTCGAAATTTGGATAACTTCTTGCAAGGGAAAATATTCAACTGCAATGGGCCAGTCCAAAGCGCCTTCAAAGATTTTATTCCTAATTGTTTTTTTAGTAAAGGAATCAATAAACTACCTATGAGATGGCAAAAGTGCATAGATAGCAATGGTATATACTTTGATTAAATAAATATACTGTGTTTAAAAAAACGAATTTATGTTCCTCCTTTACAAATATTTTTTCATATGTAATGACCTAATGGTTCTTGCTATTAGGTCCTTTATTGATAATCACCATATATTTTATTTGAATGTTAATATGAAATAAAAATATTTCAAATATTTTTATTTGAATGCTTTCAAGCTATTCTAATAAATTCTTTTTTTTTTATTACAGTCTGGGAATTTTTACTCCCATAATAAATGGATACTCTCAGGATAAACTTGTGAACTAAATCAAATGAAAAATGTTAATAAAAAATTAATTAATTAAATTAATTAAAAATAATATGTGACAATTTAATTAATTAAAATTAATTAAATTGTCACAAAAATATTTTATGGTGCTAAATAAAGAATTCAGTTCAATTAACATATTTTATATATTACATTAATGTTTAACTCAAAACACGTACATTGCAAAAAAAAATTAAAAACAAGGTTTGAGGATAGACTTCTATTCTAGTCTATAAATCAATTAGGGTTTTTGATATTTTTTCTGGTTTCTGCTGCTAGGAGACAGTACCAACTAGTTTATAGTGTTAACTGATGGCAGAAGTGATTTCGAAAACTGTCAATAAGAATTTTCGACACTATTTATACCACCTGGACTTGAGGCGGCGCGGCGCTTCGTAAGTCGTGTTAGTTCGCCTAGTCGTGTCAAACAGATGTCGCGAACGTAAAAACTGATTGAGCTAAAATTGCTTAGCAAATAAATTTAGAAGGGAGAGCAAAAGTGACGATTTGTATTACGAAAATGCGAGTTGCATTTGCGTTATTGCAAATCTTCATTTTTGTGACCCTTTTTAACCTCCGACGAAAACAGAGGAGTGTTTATAAGTTTGACGTCTCTGTGTATGTGTGTGTCTGTTCATGGAATTGTAGGTCCCAAAAAATTATCAAATTTTTATCTATTTTTTTTTTAAAGCTGACATGACCGAGTGTTCTTAGCTATAATTCATCACTCGTCACATCACAGCTCGCTCACTGCTTGATAATTCGGGGGTTACCTAAATTTCTTAATTTTTGTTTATTATGACATACATGGGCGGCGGTAGGCGCACACCATAATGCGATCCGTATGCTCATTATCCTCATATAAACAATAATAAGGATACATAGGATAAGATATTAACCTACATTTTGTATTTCAGGAGACGCATCGGCGCGCGACATCGATACTGCCATGAAGCTCGGAGCCGGCTACCCCATGGGGCCTTTGGAGCTGGCTGATTATGTGGGGCTCGACACTAACAAGTTCATCCTAGACGGCTGGCATGCCAATTACCCGAACGAACCGCTGTTCAACCCCATCCCCACGTTGAACAAGCTGGTCTCCGAAGGAAAACTAGGTGTGAAGGCCGGAGAAGGCTTCTACAAGTATGACAAGAAATGAGGAACACCATCGTCAACTTAGCAACTGTTATCGACATATCGCATAAAAAGTCTTTCATGATAAAAGGGTGTCAAGATACCCATAAAGTTTTAATTGAAATTGTATTACAATGATTGCCCAATTAATATTTCGAGTATATTATAACTGGCGTTTTCACCAGTATTAACTGTTAAGTAGAACATAATATTTTTATATTATATTATTGCTGTTATCTAATTGTTGTAAATAAACTAATATTTTATATCGCTTGTTTTTATTTACAATTTCGTATTATGTAAATGATCGTTTTATAGCGAAATAACAATTTTATACAAGGTAATAAAGTTGACAATATTTATTACACGTCATAAATAATTTGAATAGAAAAAATGTACAAGCAGTACATTTTACACATAAAGCGTGATTTTTTTTAGTTGTTAGTTGTAACCTTTTAATTGAAATGTTATAATTGTTAATTATAATTATTAATGAAAAGTTATAATTATTAATTATATAATTATTAATATTCCTCCATAAAATATTTATAAATACACCTATTAGTGATTAAGACTTTTTTAAAATTAATTGTATAATATGCCATCAACAATAAAATATGTTTGTGCCAAAGTATAATAAACTGAATCCGTCTTTGGAGATACATGTTTGCCGACAAACCATTTTACCTGTTAATGCACTAGGCAAACATGAGTAATTATTCAATACTCTGTCAATGACAGACAGAGGTTTTTTATAAGTTCACCTCTCCATACCTCGCTACTAGACCGTAGATGGCGTTGTTTTATTTATTTGGGCAATTATGACATATTTTTTTTCAATTTGGTTGACATTTGCTTTCATGCAATTTTTTTAACTACCTACCCGACACAACCACGATCGCGCGACAAAAACACGGATGTCGTCATTCAAAAGTAAACCTTTATTCATTTCCTTAAATGTAATAATAATAATTCCAACAAAACAGCTCCATCTATGATCAAGTTTTCCTTTTAATTCACCTCTCCGTAACTCATGTTCGCCTGGTACTTGGTAGGCAGTTTCATAATATAAAAAAGTACTCTGTGGTAGGCAGGTACTTGACGTGGCGGTATACCCACGACAATAATTAAGTTAGGTGGATATAAGCATACTGACATCGAGATTACAGCGGTATGAAGAGACAAACAGTCGAATTGTGAACCTCCTCCTTTTTTTAAATCGGTTAAAAATAAGTTAACTGATAAAGGACGTGGAGTCAAGGACGAGAAAATGATAATGTTTACGCGCATGCTACTCGAAGATACATAACCGAATTAATAAATCTTGTTTGAAAGAGTTGGTTCATTTCCTCATGGACCAGAATAAAATAATTACAGAAGATTAATTAATATGGATATAAAAAGGAACAATATGGTAAACACTCAATGTCTTTTAAGTTAGGTAATGAGTATTTTACCACTAAAAACATTTTCATGTAAAAAAGTTGTCATATCTAGATGAGCTAGAGCCAAGCTTCTGACTCTACACGCCCTAACTCAACAAGTCGTAACACAAACTCAGCATCTTAGTCAAAATACATAATTTTACATGAAAATTTTATTTTGTTGGATAGGAGTATCGTTTTTGTAAGTTGCTTGTATCCATGGGCGAACCCAGATTCTGGCCTAGGCCGGGGCCAGTCAGATTTGTAGGTCAGATCGTCCGCATCTGTTTTGTCATACAAGACACCTACATGAAACATTAGTCATAATATGTAGTGTAGTATGTAGGCCGTAGGGAAAACGCGTACGTGTGCACTGAGTGACCTACCTGAATCTCCCCAAAATAAGCATAGCAAACATTTTAGCAGAAGTCTAAAAAAACGTAGAATAAATCTGGGAATTTGTAAAAAGATAATTTAAGAACTACAGCCCTCAGAGTGTGGTCCCTCAGTTCACACACCGCTATTTTCCAGATCTCGAAAAGTATGTGGAAAATTATGGCTTTTTCACTACAGAATTTTAGTAGAACTTTTGTAAAAGTTTTTACAAATACTTAGCATCAGAAATAAAAAACCTATAACCACCGAAGTGTGGTCCCTCAGTTCACACAAGTGACATATAAATATACATAAGCCAAAGATTATAATATTAAAGCTGCATCTAATATTTATTTTATTTATAATTGTAAATATTTATTATATTACTAATTACGAATTACAGACATTTATATTAATAATAATTATTAATATTATTTACATGAAGTCGAGTTACTAAATAAGGTAGGTAGGTATATAACTCAAAACGATTAGACAGATTTTGACGACCTCCGTGGCTCAGTGGTTAGCACTTTGGCGATAAAACCGGGGGTCGCGGGCTCGAATCCCGCCAGGGAACAAAAATATTACTGTGTTCCTGGGCCATGGATGTGTATTATGACAAAGACATCAACGTTGTTTAAGTTATCCGTTGTGTAAATAGTTTTATTACTAAGGGGGATATAGTATAAAACTATTAAATATATTCTGGTAGGTAGGTATAAAAGTATATAGTCTGGTACCCGTAACACAAGTTCTTCGAGAACTTACCACCATATTGACGTGGTGTGAAAGCGTCCATAGATATTATTAAATTATTATTTTGAAGACTACTTTGATGGATTGGGTTTCTGGTCTTAATTAAAACAATTTTGTAAATTAAATAGCTAATTTATAATTGATTCTACAATTGAGACACTGACTGAATGCCAACTTTCACCTTGCCACTTGTAACTGGTGGATACCGGATACTCGGTTCACACGCCGCAAGGATTTGCGGCGTGTGAACCGAGGGACCACACTCTCAGGGCTATAGTTCTTACACTATCTTTTTACAAATTCCCAGATTTTTTCTACAATTTTTTTAGACTTCTACAAAAATTTGCTTTGTTTTGGGGAAATTCAGGTAGGTCCCTCAGTCCACACGTATACGAGAAAACAGCCACAAATGATCCTGCTTTATAGGTAGATAAATAAATAAAAGTAAATTTGACTATGCATTTTTATTTTATTTAAATTGTTTAATTTGACAGGGCAGCTCAGTGAGTCAGTAGAGAAGAAAAACGAGACGAGCTATGCAATCAAAACAATATGTTTAATAAGTCCACTACCGCAGATTAAAGAAATCGTAAGTATATATCATTTTCACTCTGTGCCACTATTGGAAACATATTTAGAAAATTTTGTTCCTTGTATAATCCAAACCCAGGGTTAAAATGCGACAAAGCACTTCGAGAAAAGGTGGTTAGGTAGTGCCCTTGAGCTTCGCTTGGCAGGAGCTCTACCATGCCCCCAAATTCAAAGGCAATTGTCATATTAACATTTATTTTAATATAATAAATCTACACTTATCATTTAACAATATAATAAATAAACATTTTAATTTCATAACTTCCTAGGGAAACCAGTTTTTTATAACACATATCACTTCAACAGTTGTTCAGCCCTCAACATAGCCATCTCGTTTGAATCAGTCTTTGTTTTCATGTGAATGGCTTTGACTTGTTGAGCTCGCCTCTTCTTGTATTGTTTTAAGTTCATACTTAGACACCACTTGAAATATCTCCGCCTTAGCTTTACAGAGGTTGTACCTGCTTAGGCACTTCAGCACAGGAGCAATTCCCGAGAGAAAGGAGTCCACATGATCTGTCCACAATAACGGATTTACATGCTCGCTGAAATCCACTTCAAACTTGCCTGATTCCTTTAGAGTTTGCTGGCATGAGCTGTTTATCTGTGAGATCTGTTCTTTGGTCTCGTTTGCTGAACTATCATCACGGCCTGTCCATGTCATCTCATCACTATTTGATCCGTTGTCATCATCACAATGCTCTTCATACCCTTCTATCTTCATATCATGCATATATGGAATTAGGAAACTCAATTCTTTTGAGTACTTATAAGTATTCTCATTTTTGATAATTGCTCTCCTGTAGCAGTCTCTTAAATTATTCCACCTCATCTTACAAACACTCACTGCAAAAAATGTTAAAATATTTAAAGCAATTAACAGTAGTGTCTTAAATATTATTTATTTATTATACTTCATGCACACAACATGGTACAGAGGCAGGCTTAATGCATTGTGGCATATATTATTACGTATTTAAAACTGCCTAAAGTTAGACAGTTTTTAAACATCAATGACATCAAAACACAAATGATTTGTTTGTTTGTTTGCGTCTATTAGGCTCCAAAACTACTGGACATATTTTGGCGAAATTTGGCACAGATATAGAGTAGACAACGAAAGGACATAGTGATTTCCTTTGTGCATACAAAGTTGTGAAATACAATATTTGGATTGTACACAAAATATTTCCTTCACCTGGAAATTTCATCTGCTTGCTGATTTCCATCCACACCTTTTGTTTTTCATCTTTCTTCTGGTACAGAGAGTGATACTTGTTATACAGGCCTGGATTTGCTCGCACCAGATATATTAACTTCTTTTTATTCATCCTTTCCATTATATCAACTTTTGTGGTCCATTCCATCATCCATGTGAAGGCCCTACAGGAATAAATTGATTTGATAATTATGTACACTATTACAACATTTTAAGTAGTATTATTATTAAAGCCTGTTGTTCCAAACAACTTTTTTTTTGGTTTGCTATCATTGTTGGATTTAGGATTATATTATGTCCCTCGGTTTGATGTGCCTTTTGGCATAGGACTCCTCCTATTCTAAGCAGTCCATTGTAAGCAGTCAGTGGCCGCTCGCATCCAGTGAGGTTTACATAGTAACTATTCATTAATCTGTGGTAAGGTCCAGCTGTAAGCTTGAGGTCGTCATCCCGTCTGCGGATTTGATGCCCCCTGCTTCTGTGGTCATCCCTCGAGTACCAAAGGGTAACCTGCTTGGAGCAAGCTATCCCTTGCTCTTAAATATTTTTACAAGAGTTTAAAAAAAAGTGACAATATTGCTTACTTAATAGTAAAAGGAAGTAGGAAATAGAAATGGAATAGTCCTCCAGTTTACATCAGAAGTATTTGTAAGTTTTCATAAGTTATACATAATTAAACACAGCTGACAAATTGTCGGACATACGACTGAAAATCTATGTCATCAATTGTTGGACTCAAACATGAGTGGAGCATAACTATAACTTGTTCAACATTTTAAATTCTTCTTGGTATGAATAACTTCCAATTAATTAACTAGTAACGGGAATTTGTCATTAAATAATTATTACTTTTAAGTGTTCATTTTCGTACACTGTTATAGTTACACAAAAAACACTACATTTCGGTATCAAACTAAAAATGAATGGATTGAAGTGGTAGAACGTAGATTCCTTTATAACAATTTATTTGAGAAAAGACTTGCAATTTTAGAAATTTCGATTTTTACGTAAACAAACAAAAGAAGTGTCTAGGAAATTGTCAAAAAAGTAAACGTCATTTTTTTTAAATAGTGGTATAGTGTTAATACTCGATAAACTCAGTAGTACTACTTACATACTAATTACTACTATCATCTATGGTGATAAACCATTGTATGTCATGTTTAAAAGGCGGGTAAAATAATTTTCGTTCAAGTGTTCAACACCGTTTTTCGAAATCGAAGTACCTACCTAATTAATTAATCGTCAATTCGGTAAATGAGCTAAGTCAGTCTATTCAATAAAGTGGTAGAGGTCTCACTGAAGCTTCCTAAGGAGTTTTAGAGAACACCTAATTGCAGAGTTCTGCACGTTAACAAATATTCAATGGTTAATATTCTACCAATATTACACATTAAGAACCGAAATAACACAAATTTATTGATTAAATACAAAACAACAACGACACATTACATTCTGCCAAAACTCTAATAAGTTTAAAAGAATAGTCTTAAAAAACTCTATTCTCTTTGGACTCTTGACTGTGTCATGTGTGGGGCCAATTATGACAAAATATAAAAGTTTATGAATACCTATGTACTTAGAGACGAAGAGAATGTAACTAAAGTAAGGCCAACCAGACGAGATAAAGAATGTAAACAAATTTTCAGGGGTTCAAAACATTTTATTTGAATAAATTATTATAAAATTCGAATTTTAATCGCTGTCGTCTGTACTAGACAATGATGATTCG
Organism: Phengaris alcon alcon; assembly: GCA_037179445.1. Lineage (NCBI taxonomy): Eukaryota > Metazoa > Arthropoda > Insecta > Lepidoptera > Lycaenidae > Phengaris > Phengaris alcon. The sequence goes on along the minus strand of JAYRCH010000021.1, from coordinate 11,429,504 downwards.
TCGGAAGAGTTTGGAAGAGTTGAGCACAATTGTTTGGCGGACCAAATGTTGACAACTGCGGCACTGGCCGCTTTCCTGTACCACGAAACACGCTACGACAGCTGTCGTCAGCCAACTGACGTCATTATTGCATACGAGTGATAAGGACAGATATAATATTAACTCACTTTCATAATGCAACTCAGTAGAGGTCCGTTTATTTACGTTTTTTATCTCGTCTCGTTGGCCTTACTATACCTAACTACGAAACTTATTACAAAATTAATAAAGGTGGCATTTAGAATTAAATAAAAATGTTCGAAATTAAAAAGTTTACCGTAACTTATAAACGTATTATCGTCTAAAACTGCAAAAGATTCAAGCCTAAAATGAAATATATTCATAAATTTGTGTTATTTCGGTTCTTAATGTGTAATATTAGTAGAATATTAACCATTAAATATTCCTTAACGTGCACAAGTGTGGGAAAGTGGTACAACTTCTAAAAACGTGCTATTTTGTGTTCCGCCAAAACTCCCTAAGAACTTTCAGTAAAGCTTCTACCACTTTACTGAATCGACTGACATGACTCATGGACTGTACTGACTATTTATTTGGACCTTGACTAGACTTTAGACTTGACGATATAGGAATACGGTGTTAAAAATTGAAACAAAAGTCCTATTTCCCGCATTTTTAACTTGACACTGGCAAATTGTTATTTATAATCCGATGCCATATATAAATAATAAAAAAACAGCTGAAAATCGTGTCCAGCTGTCAAATCTGACATTTTACCATTCTTTTTTTAACTCTACGGAAACTAGAGTTATTCGAAGAGGCATACCTCAGGGATCTCTTTTATGTCCCCTACTTTATGATACATATTATATACATCCTATGATGCATATTATATACAGTCCTTTATGTAATTAATAATTTTATAAAGAACGCATGTATAGATCTGACTATAATAATTCATTAGAATGTTAAAATCTTGGATGGGCAAGAACCGTTTACGGTAACGGACTTATCGGTCAATAAAAGCTACATCGTTTTACTTTCTAGAATATGCCTCCTCCTATTTCAGTTTTTTTTGATGGAATGCTTATTCTTACGATTACGTTTCTTTAAAATGTGAACGGCTTTTAAATATGATAAGAAGTCTATCTGGTGTTAGGTGGGATCACATCCATTTACAATAAAATTAATTTATAATGCTATAATAAGAAGTGTAATAGATTATCGGACTTTTCTTTTCTCTGTAACTCCGTCGACAATATCTGGCAAATACATTTTTTGTTCGCTGTTACCAATTCCAAAATCATCCGTTAATTCCGAAACTTAAAATTTTATTTTATCTTTGTTATAGTAATAATAAATATTGGCACCATAAATCTAATTCCTCTCTTATAACTAGTTACTGTAAATTTTTAACCCTGGATGCTCCCACGTTCTCCGTCTTTTCCGTTATTTAATTCCTCATATGAAGCGTTAACGCTTGTGCCTGATATTCGTTATAACATTGGCATATAGAAAACTGATAAATATTTTGCAAAAACCATATTTAAATATATTACAAATAATAATTGGCTGGGGTGGCACCACATAAACACATCGGCATATTTAGCGGAACACAAAAAAAAGGTCCATAATTAAAAAAATATGGTTTTATTTTTAAATCTACTTGCTACACTTCTTTTGTTATTTAAAGTTTCATTTGTTTTACTTAAAATGAGATCACATTAAGAACAGATTTTGCGAGTAAAGGCTATTTGTGAAAAATGGTACATTTTTGAACTTTTCATGTAACCGGGATAAGTGAAAATTAATATTAAAATAACAATTAATTAAATTAGAAAAATAGTGATTAATATCGCGTATTTCCTCCACGTGCAAGTTTCTACCCGTCTAGGCATACTGAGAATGATGTTATCGATGGTCTCCTGGGATAGTCTCGGCCATTCCTCAACTACGGCGACTACTCGCAGTTCACCCACGTTGGCAGGAGCTGGAATTCTGGACTTAACTTTTCTTTTCAGCAAGTCCCAAACGTGCTCTATTGGGTTCATATCCGGTGATCTCGCCGGCCACTCCATAACAGTGATATTCATATCATTAAGATAAGCTTGAGTTACCCGAGCGGTATGCGGCCGAGCATTATCCTGCATAAAAACAAAATCGTCACCGATATATGGGGCAAACGGTACGACATTTTCTTCTAAAACTTCTCTGATATAGCGGTCTGCAGTCAGACTCCCTCTGTCAATTACTACCAAGTCTGTGCGAGCTCCCAAACAAATGCCCGCCCAAACCATTATTGATCCACCACCGTATGCAACTGTAGTTTCAAAATTTGTCTGAATGTATCGTTCTCCTTTGCGTCTGTATATTCTTTGCCTGCCGTCAATTTGATTTAAGAGAATTCTGCACTCATCACTAAACAATACCTTACTCCATCGGTCCGCGTTCCAAAGTCGATGTTCCTGAGCAAAAGTTAACCTGTTTCTACGATGATTTACCTCGAGCCTTGGAGCCTTGGCGGGCACAAATGAACCCAAACCAGCTTCTTCGAACCTTCTTCGTACCGTACGCTCACTTACGGTTACACCCCGCACTGCTCATGTCGGGCTTGGACGGCCGTCAAACGGGGGTTCCTACGTACACGAAGCCGAATGAAACGATCATCCCTACTCGAAGTGCGTCTTTTTCTGCCTTGTCCTGCTCTTCTCACATAAGTACCGGTCTCCTTGAACCGTTGGATACTGCGATGGATCGTTGAAACTGGTCGACGAAGATCTCTGGATATCACTCTGTAGGTTTGACCATTTCATCGCATTTCGAGTGACCTGGCAATCTCCGTTGGGGCTAAGTCAGGCATAATTCAGTCCTCAACTCCAAAAAGATACGCGATTAAAAAAAACTAACAAAAAACAGTATTTCAACGAAATTTTAAATCAAACTCAGAAGGAAGAAATACTCGAAGATCGCTCCAGATAAGGTGTATTTGAATAAAATTAAAACAATTGCATAAAATGTGATGTTCAGTTGTTTTCTTAATTTGAAAATATTTCTTTTTAAATTAAATAACGTATAAACCAGCCAGCAACCTTATATGATACTGATATCAAACCTTTATTTTATGTTCCGCTAAATAAATAAATATATATATATATATATATATATATATATATATATATATATATATATATATATATATATATATATATATATATATATATATGTGTGTGTATATACAGATGCATCTAAGAAATAGGGCTGTTGAGTATATACTACTCGGTAGGCTTGAGAGGGCATTCATATTTTCTTCTCTTCATCTATCATAGATTCTTTATGCGCTGTACAATCTCTTAGTAAATTTCCGTTCATATCAAAAAATTGTTTTCAGGTTACTTTTCAGGTCAGAAATCTTCTGTATAAATGTAAATTAAAGGGCTGTTCAGTAACATTGGTATGGATACCAAGCCATTGTGGCATTGTTGGCAATGAGTTGGTCGATAAATTGGCGGAGGATGCTGTCGTCAGTGGCGATGTGTTCCCCTACAATAATTACGCGTATGATTTGGCTGCTCTTGCCCGGAGCTCAATTCTGAAATCATGGAATGAGTCATGGAGCCTCAGCAGTCAAACAAAAGGGTTACGGTATCGAAACATTCAACCAGTGATCCCAATTAAGCCTTGGTTTTCTAAATTTTTACATTCTAAAAATGTAACAACCTCAATTATTAGAATGAGACTGGGTCATATATGTGCATTCCAACGATCTTATGAGAATTGGTATTCGAAGTGACGTTCACGTATAAGCGACTGTGCAGAAATTGGCGATATAGATGACATTATTTTGTCTTGTCCCCTCCCTACCCCTCCATGATCATTCCCATTTATATCATAACTTATCATTAATTCCTATTCCATTTCCTACTTCTGTAAATTTATTACATAATTCAAATAATAAATTTGTACCTACTTATATAATTGTTTATCGAATTACTTAACTCTAAATAATATTGATATTATTATCTTTTCATTTTCTACTACATTTTAAGATGTATCTAATTCATTTTATTTTATGTAGACATTTATTTCATAAACTATTCTGATTAACTTTTTCCCAAATTCCGTACATACCTACCTTTTAGGATGGGACTATGTATATGCTCCGGAATCCGGAACGCCGGTGAAAATTCAGAACACTGAAAATAGAACTCTGCGGTAACACAATAGAGTTGAGAATCGAACTTCCGTTTTGATCGTTCTAAGTAATCGTACAAAACCTCCATTTTCAACTCTATAGGATGGATATAGATATTAGGTCTTTACCTATGAAATTGCCGTTTTGTATGAAAAAATTTAAACGAATTTTTTTAATGTATTTTTTATACGTATTAATCAAATACGAAGAAATCAGCTGGAATCCCGTCCAAATTCTTTTCAACAAATTCTTCAAAGGCATATTGTACTGCCTCTCGGGTATTGAATTTTTTTCCCGCCAAGAAGTTATCCAAATTCTGGAAAAAGTAGTAGTCTGTAGGCGCAAGGTCTGGTGAGTTGGGCGGATGACGGAGAGCTTCCAACCCCAGTTCTTGCAACTTGGAGACCGTCTGCTGTGCAGTATGAGGTCGCGCGTTGTCGCAGGAGCAGCGGAGACGAGCGATTGACCAATGCTGGTTGTAGTAGTGCCAGTTTCTCCATCATTGTGTTCAGTTCTTCACAGTACACATCTGCAGTAATGCTCACCCCGTTTGGCAAGAAGCTGTGATGAATCACACCGACGCTACACCACCAAACAGCGACCATCACTTTTCTAGGGGTAAGTTTTCGTTTAGGGTATTGTTTAGGTGCTGAACCAGGATCCAACCAACTTGCTGAGCGCTTGCGGTTATCAAACAGAATCCATTTTTCATCGCAGGTAACAATGCGGTTCAAAATTCCTTCATTTGTGTCACTTGAGCAGTGCAAGGCACGTCTTGACGCGTACTTCGCGCTGGCGATCATTGAGTTCGTGGGGCACCCATTTGTCAAGATTTTTTACCTTACCAATTTGACGCAAATGGACCAATATTGTTTTGACGCTAACGTCGAAAGCTACTGCTAATACAGCCGTAGATTGTGTATCATCAGCTTCCACAATCGCCTTTAATTCGTCATTGTCGACCAAAGTCTTCGGACGACCGCGAGGTTCATTTTTCAGGTCGAAATTTCCAGAACGGAAGCGAGCAAATCAATAACAGGTGGTGCGTTGGTTTGTAGTCTCCGTAAACGTCGTTGATGTTGCTTGCCGCTTGTGCCGCGTTGCTGCCACGACGGTACTCACATTCCATAATTACTAGAAATTTTTAACGTATAGATGATGACGAAAAAGATTGAAATGCGATGAAAATGTAAGACTAATCAATATATAAATGACTACTTTTGGAAAAAGAATTCCATGTTTTTAAAATAAAATTAATTTGAAATTAGAATTCTTAGCCAAACAAAAATTATTTTGATTTGAAATGGCCAGTACTGCAGAACGGCAATTTCGTAGGTAAAGACCTATTATATACTCCATTAGATTATTATGTATGTGGTAAAACTGTACAATAGCATTAAAAATAAAGTACATAAATATTATTATGTACCTATTTTAAACTATAAAGTTTTTAATGTAGAGCCGAAGTAAACGTAATATGTCTGTACTTTTATAAAATATATAATATCAAGTACTTATAACAAATACTAGGCAAGCAATAATATGACTTTGTTTTAAACATATTGCATGCATTACTGAACATATGAATCTTATATTATTAGTAGAGAAACTTTACTAAATAAATAATTTTAATAAATCACTACATAATATATTTCATTTAATGAAACAAATGTAATCATTTCGAGTGCCGTTTTTAATTACGTAAAATTTTGCAGGTTGATTTTTTTTCCTATTTCGATTGAAGCCTCAAATGTACCTAGAAGACAAATGTACCACCTCAAGAGGATATTTGGCTCCGTAAGCCATAAACACTTGATCTTAGCCCTTTTTTTGATTCAAGGCAATGACTCCATTAGATTTTAAATATTTCCAAGTTTTAACATCAATTACATTAGTTTTACTGCCAGAACCAATAAGCATGTTTACTCTCACACCCCCAATTTCACACGCAAATTCTGCATTATCATCTATGTCTCTTTTCATTAAATCAAGAATTTAAGGTAAAATTTTATACAAATACTCTCCGATATTCTTTGAGTTAAAGCATGTTTATATAGTGTTATATACATTATTTTATCAAAATCATTGTTTAATAATTATATGTATTGATTTCGAGTCCACTTCACTAAAAATTAGTTTTTTGCAAATAACAGAACATAAGGTATTAACAAATTTTGTAATAGTTGAATATAATATTTCAGACATAAAGAATTTTTAAGTTTGAAATTTAAAATTAATCTTCTATTTCTGAATAACCAATTACATATGTGTGAAGGAATACACACGTTATAAGAGCGAGTAAGGTATATGGTTTGCACAGACGATAATATGCGATAAGTTTGAATTTCGAACACCAATACTTCAGTTGCACCCAGAACACCCTGCTGAGAGACTAATGAGAATTCAATAAAAATCATTCAATATTTAAAATAATCATTCTGAGTTTTAGGCCAAAAATATAATCCATAGCATTGCATTATATAACCAGTTTCTACACCAAAAATTACACATACCACCTACTTCTACACCTACTACCTACACAAACAACTACTCCTACAACCTCCAACTACTAGGTGCCTGCAGTCTACACAAAATATTACTTAATATTCTACCTATATATCTACACCAACCTATACCCACTATCTATTTCTACAACAGTGATGTGAGTGTGACACCACCTCAGTGGTGACAACTGAGAGTTGAAGATTGTTACAGTACAAATATTGCTAACAATTTTGAAAAATACCCCCATTGGGTTGGTGTACGAAGGGTGAAAATTTAGGGTTATAATTTATGTATTCTTTTAATGCCAAATCAAATAGGTCAAAACAATAGAATAGCAGCAGGTATCACTTATGTATATAAAAAATTAGTACCTAAATTAAGAACTTACTTATTACTCACATCCTCACAGCTTTGGCCTTTTATATTTCTATTAGGTTTTAGAATCATAACAAACTTAATATAAATAATTAGGTATATTTATGTGTTTGGTTGTTAATCCTTATTCATAGTCATCATCTTCCCGTTTCCGTTTCTGAGACATCTCGTCCAGCTCCATCTTTACAGGCCCATGAGATGAAGGGCCGGCGGTCACACGCACTGCTGGTTTTGCTACAACCTGAAAAATTCACAAGTTAACACTAGAGTTTTGAGACATGTGCAACAGACTCAGTGAAGTGAAGCAATGGGTATGTCCCTGTCTGCTGTCGTGACTCCCGTAGCCCGTAACTCACTTGCTCCTCTCGTTATTTTACTAGAATTTCAAATCTTATTAAACTTAAAAGACTGTACTTCACAAAAAAAACGATAATGTCTACAACAGAACGTTGATATTATAATATCATACTTTATGGTTAGATTATTTTAAATCTAACTACTATTATAAATGTAAAAGATTGTGAGGATGGTTGGATGTTGATTACTCTTTCATTCAAAAACTACTGAACAGAATCCGATGCAATTTGGTATGGTAGTAGTTTAGGTTCTAGATTTATTTTTTTATCCTGAAAAAGTAGTATTCCAGTGAGATACCCTATACTATATTGACGCGGGCGGAGCCGGGGGAATAAGCTAGTTTTTCATATATTCAAATTAACCGGATTTTCGATTAACCGAATGCCATTTGACAATTATTAGTCAGAATAATCGAGTCTCTACTATACCTATAATTTGATAACATCTTAACGTGAATAGAATATAAATTAATAGTACAAATAAAAATTAATTTAATGCTACTTGTGACTTACCTTGGCACTAGAAGTAAATTTAAGCACAGGTTTTGGTGCAACACTGCCTTTAGAGGCCACATTGACAATAGCTCCCGGCGAGCGTTTGACTGCGACATTCAGGTTACTACTAGGCTTGGACACCACGGTTTTTATAGTAGGTGTCGGAACTGTGGCTTTCATTGGTACTTTCTTTGTGGCGGGTTTGAGACGGTAGTTGCAGGCGGACAGGCAGTAACTGAAAATATAGTCCTTTTTATACGTTTTACGTGTTAAAATAAAAAATAAACTTTGTATCATTATATTTTCAGGAACTCTTCCCTTTTAAAATCTCTAATGTCAGGACAAAATAAATGCCTGTAGTAGAAAGTTATATTTAATGGCTTACAAGTATGGTTGGATGACTAACAAGTATAAAAAAGGTTTATCGTGTGCTATGGTATTAAGCTAAATTATGCAAATAAGACAAAGTAATGTACCGATCAGGTGGCAATCGTGGCCCGCAATGGGGTTTGATCAATGGAAGTGGATTAACATTCTTTACTCTAGCAATTTCCAGCAGCACTTCTCTAGGAGGAGGGTTTGTGAAGGATTTATCTAGCTGCATTTGTACAGACAAGCGAACGTCGTCCAAGTCGATTGTTTTCTTCTTAGCATGGTTCGCGAACACTCTAGCGTCTTCCATCACGGACGTAACATATCTGTACGTGAACTCCAGCAGTTGATTTACAACTCTCGGCTCGTATTCTGTGACACCAATCTCTTTCATTATAGACATAACCACTTGTGCATCTTTCGGCACGTTCTTCGCTTGCACGTTCACTTTTGATTTATCTTTCTCTGACATTTTGGAAATAGCGCATTGAACAATATTATTTGGATTTTATGGAATTAAAACAAACCATCATAGATAATAAGTAGTACTACTGAAGTAGATAAGCAACTTCCCCTGTTTGACGGTTCAAAAATGAAGGTTTGATGTAGCTCCTAGCGCCACCTGGTTAAGATGTAGTTGCACTACATACCTATATATAGGTATATATACAGAATGACCTGAAATTCGATACATTCCTTTGAAAGACAGAAAGTAGACCTCATTTACAGTTATATTTTTCATGGCATCCCCTATCCGAAAGTTGATATTTACAAAGTTATTGAAATTTCAAAATTTTTTTCTTTATTTTCGACTTTTTGACTTTGACATGACGTATTTTTGAAAATGTTTGTCTTTTTAGTGATTTTTTTATGTATTTTAACCGTCAATGAGTCAAATATTATTTTTAAGGAATAAATAGGGACAAACTAAGCGAGAATTTTTCATTATGAGACATGAAACAGAATTTTCTTTTAAGAAAAATGCACATTTTTCTTAAAAACAGGTGATTTTCTTAAAAAAATGTATGATACAATGCGTACAAATATTCTAAATAACTTCCTTATCTCATTAGCTTTCCAAAAAGGTGCAAATGTCTACATAAAAATATGAACATGTAATAAACAAAGACAAAACAATCATCAGGTAACGTTATCTCAAGAATTACTCTACCTGAGGCGACCTTTTTTTTCAATTGTTTCCTTTGTTCAAACTTCGGGATGTTTCGGCTACTGTCGTCGCGGCCCTTTGTCAATGAGTTACCGACTGGCTTAGAGAGCAAAGTTAGTAGCTAATATTAGTTTTAAGTCAACTTTTGCCGTGTACGGACGTATTGTTGCTTTAAACTACACCCTTACTTCTACTTGTGATTTTTTTGTATCGCGATGGCTGCTTTTGAGTACGATGAATACGCTGACATCTTGTTTTGTTACGGACTTTGTAATGGTAATGCTGCTGCTGCACGAAGAACATACGTTGAACGTTTTCCGAATCGACGAGTGCCAAACGTTAGAGTGTTTTCAACAACATTTCGACGAATTCGGGAAATAGGCCGTGTTGATAGAAGACGTGGCGATTCAGGCAGACCTCGTTTGTATGCTCCAGAAGAAGAAGAAGAAATTTTAACACTTTTTCAAAATGATCCTTCTATTTCTACAAGAGAGGCAGCTAGAAGACTTGGATTGAGTCAATGGAAGGTGTGGTTTACAGTACACACAGCGCGTCTACATCCATTTCACTACACACCTGTCCAAGCGTTGGAAGAGGGAGACCCGGTTAGAAGAATGGAATTCTGCCGTTTTATGATAAATGCAGACATGGAGGATAGCAATTTCTTCTCAAGAATATTGTGGACGGATGAATCGAAATTTGACCGTGACGGGATAAACAATTTCCACAACACACATTACTGAGCACCAAAAGGAGAAAACCCCAGGATGAAAAAAGAAAGGGCCCATCAAACCAGATTCAGTCTAAATGTCTGGATGGGTATAATTAATAATAATTTAGTTGGACCTAATTTTTTGCCTCAAAATTTTAATGGTGAAATGTACGAACATTTCCTAAGAGAGGAGATTACTGGTTTAATGGAAGATGTGCCAATAGCAACTCGTCGTAATATGATTTTCCAGCATGATGGTTGCCCGGCCCACTTCCGCCTCGGCGTACGCCAGTGGCTAGACCAAACTTACCCACATCGCTGGATAGGTCGAGGCGGGCCAATTCCTTGGCCAGCACGGTGTCCCGATTTGACCCCGTGTGATTTTTATCTTTGGGGTCATATGAAGGCTTTGGTGTATACTACACCCATAACTACTGTAGAGGAGCTCAGAAGCCGCATAAGAAATGCAGCAGAAGAAATCAAAACTAGTCTTACTACCAGAATAATCAAAACAGAGGTACGAAGAAGACTACGGGCCTGTATCAGAAACAGGGGTTCACATTTTGAACAAGACCTAAAGTAGAATATTTATTATTAAATTTAATTAAACATTAATGTTTTTTAAACACAATAAACGTAATTAAATTCAAGTTTTTCCTTTTATTTTAACCTTATCGCAAAGAAATCGATTTAGACATTATTTCATTTTACTTCTAATATGTTTACTACAACGTCATATTTTTATGTGGACATTTGCACCTTTTTGGGAAGCTAATGAGATAAGGAAGTTATTTAGAATATTTGTACGCATTGTATCATACATTTTTTTAAGAAAATCACCTGTTTTTAAGAAAAATGTGCATTTTTCTTAAAAGAAAATTCTGTTTCATGTCTCATAATGAAAAATTGTCGCTTAGTTTGTCCCTATTTATTCCTTAAAAATAATATTTGACTCATTGACGGTTAAAATACATAAAAAAATCACTAAAAAGACAAACATTTTCAAAAATACGTCATGTCAAAGTCAAAAAGTCGAAAATAAAGAAAAAATTTTTGAAATTTCAATAACTTTGTAAATATCAACTTTCGGATAGGGGATGCCATGAAAAATATTACTGTAAATGAGGTCTACTTTCTGTCTTTCAAAGGAATGTATCGAATTTCAGGTCACCCTGTATATTTATAGGTATAGATTTCAATACGAAATCTACGGGATTTGTATGTCAGAATTTTATGTTTCAAAGACCTTGATTTTCATAAGAACAGTGTTTATTTGTTAAGTTTCCTCAGCAAATACACAATTCTCACAAAAATAAAACCTTTGAAACATAAAAATCCGACAATAAAACAAAACGAAACAAAATTTAACCAAAAAGGTAAAATATTTTATTTTCACATATGAAAATGGAAAATGATTATTGTTTAAACACGTTATACTACTTATACTCTGTTTAGATCCAATTTAATTTAAACGTAAGCGAATACTTATAAAGCTACTTATTCAAATGTCACTTGTTTTCCTTGCAATAAAGAAATACACACAATGATTTGGTGGAATTTAAACATTTTGCTTACGTTTAGATTAAATGGGGTCTGAACTGAGTTTACAACTTTACATTCTTAACACTATTGAATAAATTATATGCAATAAAATAAATTAATCCGTAAATCTTTTTGTTTTATCAGTAAATAAAAATGGCATTTTACTGCTAAGAATTAAAAAAAACATAAGTTAAACATGAGAACATCATTACGATCAATAAAGATTTAAGTTTTGTTACTACAAAACTTAAATCTACGTTACTACAAAAAAAATATTTAAATTTTAAATAATTTTTGAATACACTCCAAGTTTTAAACTATCTTTAACTCATAAACATACTAAAACCATGCGACCAATGTCAAATTCCTGTAACATGTGACTAGGAATTTACATAAAGAGTTGATAATATTGAATAAATCTTGCCAGATATAATTTCATATAAAATTATCACCAATAATTAATATATACAACGTGTTCCTTTTGATTTCCCATATTTAACTTAAGCTAAATATTAGGACTATATTATGAAAACATTCAATGTTTACCATTAAATCTAAATCGAATTATGTATCAATATTTGGAGTACTACATAATATCATTACCATTATACTTAATAATTTAATTTTATTATCTTTAAAACTGCTTTTTAGAACCCCATGGGAAATGAAAAATCATGTATTTATAAAGAACATGAGTTTGGCAAAAGGAGGAGGACCTCCGTCTTGATTATCTATCTAAAATATAAATCAATAAAATAAATTAGGTTAGGCAACCAGGAATATAAAAAAACCTGACCGCGTTTCATTTTTTATTGCAGGAACACTACGAAAAGTTAACAAGTGTTCGGCTTAATCTCGAAGATCTGATATTAATTATTATATTTTTTATTTAATTTAGTGCATATGGCCAAGTTTTGTATATTCCCGCTCAAGCTACAAAAACAATACCTTATAGTTTATACATAACATTAATTAATTGTAAATATCACTAAGTAGTAGCAGTAGGCTAAGCTGGTGCTGACGATCAGCGAAACTCTCAAACCAGATTAAGATATTTCTTCAAGTTTTTTTAAGGGATATAATAGATGGCATAGATAATTTGATATTTTATGTTTAGATACAATATCGCTTGCTGTACAGTTTGTATGAACTATCACAGATGGCGAAGATAGTATATATTTTCAACTTGGTACACTTGATATAAATCTTAAGACATCTTATATCACAGTATCTTCGTCATCTGAGAAGCCTTTAATGCACTTAAAAATAGAATACATAATATCAATATTGATCTAAGATCAGTTATATAGAATATTATTATTAATAATATCCTTATTCATATGAGTTATTCATTTGCTATAAGTTTTATATTAAAGATAATAATCAAATTAATACGTTGCAAATAGGCTGCGTATTTTAATTACGTGCGGATAATATTAATATACATATGCAATGCTAATTACATTTTTATCTATCATATAAAACTTATCGTAAATTAATAACAAATGAAGATATAATATATTCCTTATAACGTAGCTCGTACCATACAGGGATATAGGTTAAGTCAAAGTTTATCCTTTAAATACTCATTATAAGTAACGGAGTCTACAAACAGCAACTTTAATGTAAAGATGAATATTAAAGAATGATATATCTCAATTGTCATTAAATTTATCTATAGAATTAGTCAGAACACTACACACAACAGATAAATTTATATTCCTACATCTTTGTTTCAGCGATATTATAATATTTATTACAATACATCTCTTTTATTATAAACAGAGACAGAGTACATTCAGTAAGTCAGAATGAAGGCAAAGATGCATTATATTATCTTTTGTGTGTGTGTGAGATACCTTAAATTATTATGCAAAGCTATAAATCCCAGGATGTAATGATATAAATTATAGCTGCCGTCTCTGGACTCCTAGATAATTATAAAGCCTTACTTACGAATCTGACCAGGTAAGTGCAATTTTGGAATTGCAAGCCTATTAATAGGCCTATTCCATGTATACCTATCATTTTCTTCAAAATGTCGATCACATACCCTGTACTTGGAATAGTCAAAATTTTCTTTATCGAAGTCGTTTGGGACAAGCCTCAACCAAGATTCAAACTGTTTTGGGTATTTCATTGGATTGGGGAAACGATGTACAACCTTTGATCCTAAAAGAAAATATAAATATTAAAATTGGAACGAATAATAAATAGACTGAACTGTGAAGATAAAATCTAAATTGTATTTTAATTACTACTGATTGCAAATATTATAAATCTTCCAACTAGGTATGTACTTAGGTCCTAACGTTACACATGTCATATTTTTTTGGATTGTATTAAAATAGTAAATGAGCAATGCTTTGTTAGTGTTACTCTTATTTTTTAGATACTTCTTTAATTTGACATATACATAAATAACATAAAATCTAACAATTTTTCGTCGACTTAATAATTTTATTTAAAACGAAGTTACATATGTAACCTCGTTTTAAATAAAATACTTACTTTTAGCTGGTGGGCAGCCCAAAATGCTTCTATAGCTCATGGTGATTTCTGTTCTCGACTTTCTTATTTAAATTAAACAAGAAAAACAAAATATAGCAGAAATTCTGTTTTTTTCAAAACAGCAGCCATTTTCTAAATGTTTTTTTTTATATTCTTGTATTTTGGAATGAAGATTAGAGATTTGCCACATGTAATAATATCGTCGCATAAGTTCTATTACTACTTATTTAAAAGATAGTCATTTGAGGAGAGTGAAAAAACTGAATAATTTTTAACGTATAATATTACAGTACTATTATGTATTTTGTATACACCTTATAATAGATTTAATTTAAAAAAATAATTAGTTTTTTATAAAAATTGGTAATTTATCCTATTTTTGTGACATACGTTGTGTTTTTTCTTATTTAATATCCGTTCGGGCAGACTTCCGTCTTTTTTACTCAAAAATTAATAATAAATAAATTTTTAATCGCTTATTTATTTATTAAATTGCACTTTCTTCCTTCCTTTTCGTTCCTCATCAATATTTATCCTTAACTAAGTAAATACTTTACGTTTAATTCCACTTTTTATAGTACATAATCAAACAGGTATATACAAATCAAACAACAATTTACGATCATAGCTTTCAGTTTTATCCTTTAAGCAATCGGTCTTATAATAATCAAATCAATTTGTTTTTAATAATAATCAAACGCAAGATATTACCATGCTTAGATAATCCCACGCATCTCTCAATCACGTCGGGGTCACCAATGTGGGAAGAGTGGATGAAAGGGAGATCTCCGACCGAGCGAGGTGCTATGCTCGGTCAGGCCGAAACCAACTTGTATGAATTTTACATGTCGTATATATAGTGTCGATCTTAGAAAACTTCGATAGCGCGATTCATTGTGGCGCTAATTGGTCCGCCACAGTACCATTGTAGTATATTTAATACCATAGACATACATAAGGTACTTTTTACTTTTTTCTGATTGGCTGAAACAGCGCGTCTTCTGATCCCCTAGTGCAGTAATTCCCAAAGTGGTCCACGGGAGACTCGACGGGGGTCTACGTTGGACGTGACAGAAAATGGGGTCTACAATCGTAAGCAGGGGTGCATGAAAATTAATTTGGTTTCGATAGTGAAGAACTAAAATGTTGGCTTGTTATTTTAAATAAATATAATATACCTAATAAAATACCTAAATTAAACCTTCTCAATAAGACAATTTATAAATAAATTGAGAAAAAAATGAATAGTTCCGAACTGGGACCTACTTTATTATCAAATAATTAACCCTATCAAGCAATCAATTCTAACCTTTTTTTTTTTCAAAACTGTTAATTCGTGATTGAAACTCAGCCACAACGCAAGTTTCCATAGATAGATAGATCTAATCTTCACTTTTTTTCGAGATTTAGAAATTGGTAGTAATGTAGAATGTACTTTTTTTGAACGTGGTCTATGAAACAAATGAGTCTGGGAACCACTGCTATAGTGAATGGCATCGAAGTCAAAACCACCAAAAAATTATTTACATGGTATTAGAACTCATGCAACGATGTCGGTCAAATCGACCACTGTGCATTGCCATAAAATATCCAAAATATATTATTCATTCGCACTATTTTTGTTTCTATATTCAAGTATGTATGTGTAGACTGCATAATGTATAGAAACATGGCCTTTTTTTGGTGCAATCTTAGTTTAAGGATATCAAATTTAGTCTGCAGGGACGGAGCTTTTTTTTTTTTTTACGTACCCCCGTACGAGGTAAAAAAAAATAAATAAAAAGAAGGATTAATAGTGCGGTAATTCCCCGGTGCATATGTGTGAGTGTGGAACCTACGTTTACACGAAGTGTCCTACCCCTGGGATACTACGTCATGTGAAATGTGACATATAATGGCGACACAGTGTTACCAACTTTAAAAAACATTTCACCCCAAACTTAGGTCAAAAGCCCCTAAAATCGCAACAATCACTTGAAATTCCCCCTAAATTTTTTTATGACTAAGAATTTCTACTATAAATACTACAAAAATCTATAATGACAAACAAATAATAAAAATTAATGTTCTGTAATATTATTCAGTCTTCTGTCCAACTTTATATTAAGTATATTAAAATATACTTCCAAAAGTAAATTTTCTACAGGTTGACTTTTCGAATCACTTTTCGATATTTCAAATCGCTTAATTTAATCAAAAACAAGAAAACAACATTAGATGACCTTCTGTAGAGACTTTTCCCCCAAATTTAGGGGAAAAGCCCCTATGTTGGCAGCACTGGCACTGTAAATTCCGCAAAATATTAAAAAAAATGGCGTGTAAAAACAAATGAATTTCGTAATTCTTCATTTTTTTTTTAATTTTGTTCTGAGGTTTAGGTTTAGGCATGACGATTACAAAGTTAAGGGTACACAGATACAAAATAACAGAGCATAAAGTTAATAAAGGTCACCTTAGACGGTCAAATAGACGCCCAATGAGAGCTCTTCGCTTATGTACACGTACAAGCGACACTTCCCGGTACAAAAGTTAGTGTACACAAATGGTGTACGGCTGACATTCAACAGGTATTTGAAAAAAATAAATATTTAAAGTTATAAAAATCCCCAAAAATACCCCTAAAAATATAACACCCCTAAAAATCCCATTGGGGGGAAAACCCCTAAGTTGGCAACGCTGTGGCGACATGACATGGCGTCATCGACAGGCACTGGTGTTGCCAGCAACATCCCACCTAAATTGTACCTAACAACAATCTTCTCAAGGTTTTATTCCAGACTGCTTCCTCGCATTCGCCTCTAAAACTACAAGTGATTACCATGAGGAAATGAACTTTGAGGTTTTTAAAGAGTGGTTTGAGAAGCTGCTAGTCAGCTTAGAAAACCCATCGAAAATTATAATGGCCAATGCACCGTATCATTCTGTGCAAATTGATAAACCACCAACTCAAGCCTCCCTACCATTGCCAGTATAACGCCATCGAGCTTATTTGGGCACAAATAAAGGGCCATGCAGCGCGGAAAATAATTATACTGAACCACCCTTCAGTACTGAAACTAAAATGATGACTCTGCTCTAAACTGCGTGTGCAAAAGTCACTACAGTCGTAGAGAAAACAAAGAAAATAATTTTAAAAGATTTTGAACGAGATGTGAGAATAAACAACATTATTGAAAATGAATTAATAATATCTCTGAGTGCTGACAGCAGTGATGAAGATGACAATACTAATAACAGTTCTAATAGTTCAACTGAATAAATGCAATTTTTTTGTTAAATTATGTACTTGTCTTATTTTGTTCCTTAAATTTACGAAAGAAAAAATAATAATGGGACAGGGATTCGCCTAAAATTGACATATGTTTCAAGTTCGTTTCGATTCATTCACTTTAATCGATGTTTCTAAGCAGGTCACCTTAATATGAAGATAAAACTGACAGAAGTCAAATGTTACCTATTAAAATGACTCCACTTTAGACGGCTAATTTTATTGTACTATTTATTATATTGGCTCTTAAAAGGCCGGCAACGCACCTGCAGCTCTTCTGATGTTGCGAGTGTCCATGGGCGACGGTAGTTGCTTACCATCAGGTGACCCGTTGGCTCGTTTGCCCCTCGTTTGTTATTTAATAAAAATAAAAAAAAAATTGTATCTCTCAAGATTTTAAGTTTGAACATAATATTTTGACCTGTAAAATAGACAAAAAATACCGGTTGTCTCTAAAGTCGGTTTAATGACGATAGTTGAACGTGACAACGTCAACAACAACAACAACAATAATAATAATAATAATGAGGTAAAGTACTTTGTAACGGTACTTGGTAACGATAACGGGTAACAGGTAACGCATGACGTCATGTTTTTTCGGGCGTGTAGCCGGCTCCATCGATTTATAAGATCATCATTTTTTATCACGTAAAAAATATTTTTTGCTCGCTCGCGCTTAACATAAAGAACTGTATTATTTAGTACCGACGTTCATTTTTAGACTATTGACGTTATTGTATTTTTCTGAAGTATATACAGTCTTTGAGGGTTTAAAATTTAAGATTTTAACGGGTAAAACAGAAAATAAAATGCCTGCTCGATCCGGTCGCTCGCGTTTAATTTAAAAGGGCGTAAATTACTTAGGCGAGCGGATCGAACAGGTCGAAGTACATTTGGTTTAAGGCTGTTGATTTCATTGTTTCTTTAGTCTTTCAGATAGGATTTAAAGTTTAATAAAGCGCCTTACTCACGGCGCAGCCTGCAATCCCAACACCGGTACTAAAATATACTAATAGCCGTCATAATGTCGAATGTCATTAATATCAATCTATACCTAAAATTTTTGCAAAGCCTTGTAGGCAAAAATGACACTATGACACTAATGGCGACTATTAGTACCGGTGTTGGATTTGTATGCTGAACAGTGAGTATGGCGCACCTGTAATTATTGTAATATGTCAATAAATTTAATAATTTTTGACATGTTAAAATCTGCAGCAAAATTAATTGGCCCGGTGCTAATTTTTTAAATACGCCTCTGAGACTTTATGCTTCTGGATTCGGAACACCGGTGAAAATTCAGAGCACTGAAAATAGAAGTCTAGCACAGACTATGCTGCTAATGCTAATACAATAGAGTTGAAAATGGAAGTTTCGAGTGTCGAGCTGTCATATTTACATTGACGTTTGACTCGACACTCATGTGTTCGATTTTCGACTCTATTGTATAAGCACAGAGTTCTGTTTTCAATGCTCAAAATGTACGGTCTTCCGGATCATATAGTTCCAGCTTGAGAGAGGTGGCAACAACTGCGCACAGTGATTTCAACATTTTATTTGTGCGGCCCTCCAATCATTTATGTAATTTGTATCAAAGATTATAATGGTAAGTATAATAAGCCTAATTCGTAGACAGAGAATAGTATAGACACTGAGCAAGCGTGTCACTGAAAGGGACATAAAAAAAGTACATGCAAAATTTTGGGTTACCAGGCAGAAGGAAAGAATTACCCAGTATTTTTTATTGCACGATAACTACCTGTTTTCCCGCAACTCCGCCCGCGTAAATCATTGCCTAATATAACTTTCTAGTAATTTAGAATAAAACTAATGATGTCTAAGGTGTATTACTCAGTTCCGCTTCGTCCGCCGAGCTCCACACCGAAATAAGTTAAGTTAAACAAGTGGAAGTGGCCAAAAGTAAAAAATATACAAGTGCGACACATTAAAATACGCAGAAAATTGTGGCGAGTGTATCTGTGAAAACCGCGAGAAAATCCGACCCATAAAACCCAAGAAAAGTCGGAAAACCCACTTTTTAGTGCGGATTTCAACATTCGGAAGCGTGCGACGCGCGATTAGTCGCGGCGACCCCCACTTTTTCCTTAGCGAATTTACCCCCCATTACCTCTTCCTACTGTCTCCAAAAAACCAGAATTTTCTGGCCAGTAGTTTCGGAGCAGCAGCTAAAATAGTAAAAAGGGGCCCTTGGGCGGGCGCACGGGGAAGGTCCGGGAGAGGAAAGTGATATTGCCACTCGAAGCGGAACATCTGGGGCAGAAGAGAACCTTTTAAAAAATCAAAATCGGACTTACGGTTAGAGAGATATAGGAGGTGAAAAAATTGAACATTTTTCGGGACAGTATAACTCGGGAACCAAATCGGTGACCCTAAGTTTTTATAATTGTAAATTGACGAAAGGACGAAACAACTAAATAAAAATGACACAGGTCGCATATCTGCAGGTAGGGTAAATTCTCATACATTTTAACTAATTTTATCGAATATTCATTATAAAATATAATAAGTATTATATTGGTTATTACTTATTACCTTCACTTCTCCATGGGATCTGAATTAAAATAGTTACAAGAAATGAAATGTGAATGAAAATTGTACAATCTAATAGTAATTTGGTTTGTGGTCGACACGTCTTTTTTAAACAGCGGGTCATCGTCTTTTATGTGAAATTAAGTTACACTGGCTATAGACAAATTACAAAAGAACGTCACAGTAACGAGTTTAACTAATGAACATTGTGTACAAAAAACTTATGCTACAGATATAATTCAACACTGGCGGGTAAAAGCCAATTCAAACCGCGGGTAAAAGCTAGTAAATAAATAAAAATACATTTCGATCATTACCATATTTATTTAACATTTTATGTTACACACAAAAGGTAAAAATAGGCCAAATGAAACATTAAAAAACAATATTAATTATTTTTACATCAAACCAGCTTTGATCAATAAAAATCTATGATTCCATATCAACGGTTGGCTACTAAAATGATCCTTGATAAAAATGTTCTTTGAATTGGTGCATGCTTGAAAACATTGTGATACCAATTTTAGCAATAAGTTTTCCTCCTTGAAAATATTCCTTTAAGAGAGCGAGCTCTAAATATTTTTTCTGCATATTCACATTCTATTTTTACGTCATCAGAAGGATATATATACGGCCTACTTTATCTTTTCTTATAATTAATCTACAATATTTATTACTATTATTTGTTATTAAAAATATGAGGCAATCCTCACATTTAATTTTCTTCAGCAATTTTCTTACATCCTACTTACTATATTACCATATAAGCTTAAATCATTTTTGCAAAGCGAAATTGCTTTAGCTACAGAATTACTGAAGGTTAGAGTTACCAGTTTGACCTTCATGATTTGTTTTGCAAAATTTGTGTTGGCTGCGTAGTTTGTTCGCTAAATGAAGCCCATCGTTTGCCTGAATTTTTTGAAGCTTTAACACGTAGTCCCAAGAAATTTTTTAATTATTGAAATTGGCAAGCTATTATTTTTTTCGCCTAATGTGTTTCTTACTAACATAAGCACATGAGCTGGATCTGAAAAAAAAAAACTTTTTGATCGCCAATTATAAACGAAGTCTTAAGTCCGGTAATGTTGGCGGGATCTTAGTTGATCTAAATAATAAAAAAGATAAAATTTTTTTGCCATTGCAAAATTGGTGTCCACAGCCGTCAAATGTAAAGGAAATTACATGTCAACCTTCGAAGCGAGTTTTGCCGGGGAGTTCAATGGGTGACGTAGTGGAGTTTGTATTTCTTCGTAAATTTGTGTTATTTCGGTTCTTAATGTGTAATATTGGTAGAATATTAACCATTAAATATTCGTTAACGTGCACAAGTGTGGGCAAGTGGTACAACTTCTAAAAACGTGCTATTTTGTGTTTCCCGCCAAAACTCCTTTCCTAACTTTCAGTAAAGCTTCTACCAATTTACTGAATCGACTGACATGACTCATGGACTGTACTGACTATTTATTTGGACTTTAACTAGACTTTACACTTGACGATATAGGAATACAGTGTTGAAAATTGAAACGAAAGTTCTATTTCCCGCCTTTTTTACTTAACACTGGCAAATGGTTTTAAGATAAGCCGACGCCATATATATATATATATATATAAACCTTCGAAGCGATGAAGAGTATTTTCAGTTAGACGTCGCTGGGTTTAACACCTTTCTCAAAAAATATTTGTTAGTGGTATCAATAGACGCTAGTAATTCATAATCTTCTTCAGAAACCATTATTTTTGCTTTCAACAATGAATAATATTTTGAAAATCTACCACTTTTTAAGTTAATCGTTATCGACTCTTCTCTGGTAGCGCTTTTAACTTTTTCAGCCTCTGCTCAGACATTTTTGATGACCGTTCCGTTTTCTCTTTAATGTACACGGCGTGAAGTCAGGAGATGAACTCTATAAATTATACAGCTTTATGCATTTATGGAAAGGAGTAATTAATGAAATGTATGAAAAGAGCTTAGAAATGAAACTATTATAAAATAAAATATCACATTAATTTTACACATTTAAATAATAGCATTAGACATATTTATTCACTAGTTTTTTCTCCCACAGGAATCGTACTTGTTTCCGAAATGTAAGGTTTGTATGCCATCCTGACAATGTCTATGCAAAATTTAATGAAGATCGGTTCAGAAGTTTTTGCGTGTAGAGAGTAACAAACAAACAAAATATGTCACCTTGAAATTATAAAAATCGGTAGATTGTATTGATATAACTAGTGGAATTGTAAAATGTCGAAAGACTGCGAACCTGAACATTCTGCTTATAATTTAACGAGTTACTTTTCGTTAGATTATAATATAAGTAAGTATCGCAAAGAATCTTTCGACATATTTTTACAATCTCGGTAGTTATACTTATTACAATGTAACGGTTTTTACAATTTTACGGTGACATACAAACTCACTTTCGCATTTGTAATTCTAGTAAGGATTCCTTCCGAATATTTTGAGAAGATACTTTTATTTCTTTCTGTAAATCTCTGAATTACTGACTCTAAGCAAACAATAATTTATTAACACTTACAGTTTTAACCTCTTCAGTAACATTTTGAATATTCATAGCATTTGCTATAGATGTTGATGCAGTTCTTCTATGGACTTTCAATGCTTCAATCTGAAATGCAAATTGTTTGTACTGTATGATTTGCTCAAAAACTGATTTCGCTCAATGTGTTGTGAATATGCGACATATTAGCTCACAATGCGTTTTGACATTGCCACAGCGCATAGCACAGACTACTAAGGGGATACTACGCGAATAGCGAGTTTTTATATCGTAAATATATAAAAAATATTAGCGATATAAAAACTATTTTATTTCAAAACCGTTTGGACCCTAGGAAGTCACAATGGAACCGACATAGGTACATACTCTCGTAAAACATGACCTTATTTGTTAATCAGATAAAAAATAATAAAGAGAACGCAATAGGGATGTTGCCTAGTGTGAAAAAAAAAAGTAAAATTTAATTTATAAAAATCACATTTTTATAAATTAAATTTTAAGATTGTCGATTAAAGATACATAAATCTTAAAGAGATAGGTATTTAGATTGACGCGATTAAAAATTATAAGCAAATAAAAAATATTGCCCATCTCTTTTTTTGTTACGTCACAAGTTGCAACTTGGCCGATATATCACTACTCACTTTCATATTGAAAATTTAAAATGTTTGTATCTTCGTTATTTTTTAAGTTATACGAAAATGGGTTTTAGGCAACACGCCTATATGCTACTTTACAAATTAATTTTATAAATCTATCTTGTACTTTAATTTTATAATATAGCTATATTACTAAATGCTATTTTCTAAAGCCAGGTACTAAAAGAAATACTCATTCTTTCAGATTAAGAATGACTCAAGTAGCCTATTATGAGAGTAAACGTAAGTTGTTTATATTAAGTACTTACACTCGTGCCTAAGTTTTCTAGACACGTTAATTCACTATTATCTACTTCCATTCCAATGCTTGATTCGCAAGAAGGGCCATAAACTTTTTAACTTTCAGAACCTTTTTTACAGAATACAGAAACATATTATTTTTGATTCTTTACAAAGACTAAGAGTAATTATTTTTAAGGTACGTACAGGTAAATCAATACCTTAGTAGGCACAAAATTCGGTTTATGGAATTATTTCTTTTCAACCTTCCGTAGCAGTTCTCTGTCAAAGTGTTCACTGCATATATTTGAACTACGTTTTGAATTTCAATTAATTTGCTTGGTAGCTGCTATCCATAAATTACGCAGCTTGGGGTCATCAGGAAATCTGAAATTTTATTTTAATTAACCCCTGTTGAAATACCCCATTTTAGGGTAAATATTCATCTTTAGACTAGTAACACTGCCGTTGTAGGCTATGCAAACAAACTATTTGAAAATACAATAGATGCCATGCTAATTTTACTAAAATATATGCATGATATTAATAATAAACGAAAATAAATCTACAAGAACTATAAATATATAATAAAATATAGCGATATTTTTGAGAACTTACGAATGAATAGAAAGTCCATCAATCCTCTTTTCACTATCGCTTTTACAACCCTCAATACTGCATCACACCATTTTTTACACTTTTATATACATACACAATATAAGAAACTAATATTAGCCACTACTTTTAATACAATAATTGTTGAATCTAAGAAAATTACAAAATCTTATTGCTTTGTTCACCAAACGTCAAACTTTGTTTAGCAACTGAGATGTTGACCTTGAAAAAACCGTCACGCCGCGCAGTGAGGGACAAAAAAATTTTCTTTTGTCTCCTTTTTTTCATGAGTAATGTTTATGTACATATAACTATCCTTTTCCCGTGTGTGGAAAATGTGTAGCAGTATATTCTTTACTCTGTCTACGGCCTAATCGTACTGGCCCGGGATGGTCTGTAGATCCCTGAGTTATATAATATAACATTATATTTGACTATTACCATAATTACCGGTAATTTTTTACGTTCCCTTTTTTATATTTTATTTGTCGTATCTCCAATAATTCTGTTTTGTATTGTACAATTTTGTTGCTGATTAACTTTTTATGTTGGCAACATAATATTGCAAATTGGTAGATTCCCGATACGAAATAAATGAACGAATGTACGAATGACGAATCTAGACTAAGTTTATCTAAAGGGCTAATCAGTTTATCCCTGTAGCTGTGTGTCTGTGTATTTATATCACGACGAGGCGATTTCCAGTTCATTCTGCAGGACTAGCTTGTCAGTTCATCAGTACCTAAGTCTCAGTCTACGTTCGTCGTTGCACTACAGCACACTCAAAAAGGTGTTTAATTATTGAAGATTGTAAACAAAATAACACTAAACGATACTTTGTACGGTTGGTAAGTAATTAAATAGTTGCTAACTATTATAATAATATGTACAATGCGTTTCGGTACGATGACCGTAACGGGATAAGAGTCATCCTTTTTCGTGCATGCAACCGGCGTTCATCGATTTATTAGACGTTGTCAAGTCAAAAATTAAAGAGTTACTTTAGTATTTAACATCCTGAAGTGTATAAAAACAAAATCTGTCTGTCGAATCTAATTTAATTAAATCTCTAATTTAATTAAACACGATTTTCTCAAAATAGCAATCTAGTGGGATGACACATTATTGCTTATCAGCGTCCAATTATTGAAATGCAGGTCAGAGTGTAGCAAAGGGTGTGCAAGGCGAAAACAGAAAAATTTCGACGAAAATTTGCAATTGTAATAAGTGATTAGTTTTTCGTTTCCATCTTCGCCTAAAAATAGGACGAAAATCATCAGTACACTTTATGCCTAGGACCCACATTTTCTTGTAAAAGTCAAAAGAGTGTGCAAGGCGAAAACAGAAAAATTTCGACGAAAATTTGCAATTGTAATAAGTGATTAGTTTTTCGTTTCCATCTTGTAGAGCGCCTAAAAATAGGACGAAAATCATCAGTACACTTTATGCCTAGGACCCACCATTTTCTTGTAAAAGTCAAAAGAGTGTGCAAGGCGAAAACAAAAATTTCGACGAAAATTTGCAATTGTGATAAGTGATTAATTTTTCGTTTCCATCTTGTAGAGCGCCTAAAAATAGGACGAAAATCATCAGTAAGATTTATCCCTAGGACCCACTTATTTTGTTTCTACCAAAGCAAGTAATTGATCTTTCTCGTCGTTTGAAATCGTTTGTCTCCTTGCTTTGGTATAAATTATTCAGATAAAAAAAAACACTAAACGATACTCTTTTTACCCGACTACGGCGAAGCCGAAAGCGAGTTTTGCCGGGGAGTTCAATGGGTGACGTAGTGGAGTTTGTATTTCTTCGTAAATTTGTGTTATTTCGGTTCTTAATGTGTAATATTGGTAGAATATTAACCATTAAATATTCGTTAACGTGTACAAGTGTGGGCAAGTGGTACAACTTCTAAAAACGTGCTATTTTGTGTTTCCCGCCAAAACTCCTTTCCTAACTTTCAGTAAAGCTTCTACCAATTTACTGAATCGACTGACATGACTCATGGACTGTACTGACTATTTATTTGGACTTTAACTAGACTTTACACTTGACGATATAGGAATACAGTGTTGAAAATTGAAACGAAAGTTCTATTTCCCGCCTTTTTTACTTGACATTGGCAAATGGTTTTAAGATAAGCCGACGCCATATATATATATATATATATAAACCTTCGAAGCGATGAAGAGTATTTTCAGTTAGACGTCGCTGGGTTTAACACCTTTCTCAAAAAATATTTGTTAGTGGTATCAATAGACGCTAGTAATTCATAATCTTCTTCAGAAACCATTATTTTTGCTTTCAACAATGAATAATATTTTGAAAATCTACCACTTTTTAAGTTAATCGTTATCGACTCTTCTCTGGTAGCGCTTTTAACTTTTTCAGCCTCTGCTCAGACATTTTTGATGACCGTTCCGTTTTCTCTTTAATGTACACGGCGTGAAGTCAGGAGATGAACTCTATAAATTATACAGCTTTATGCATTTATGGAAAGGAGTAATTAATGAAATGTATGAAAAGAGCTTAGAAATGAAACTATTATAAAATAAAATATCACATTAATTTTACACATTTAAATAATAGCATTAGACATATTTATTCACTAGTTTTTTCTCCCACAGGAATCGTACTTGTTTCCGAAATGTAAGGTTTGTATGCCATCCTGACAATGTCTATGCAAAATTTAATGAAGATCGGTTCAGAAGTTTTTGCGTGTAGAGAGTAAC
This sequence comes from Phengaris alcon alcon, assembly GCA_037179445.1. Taxonomy (NCBI): domain Eukaryota; kingdom Metazoa; phylum Arthropoda; class Insecta; order Lepidoptera; family Lycaenidae; genus Phengaris; species Phengaris alcon. The sequence continues at coordinate 11,402,714 of JAYRCH010000021.1, read as the reverse complement.
AAACAAACAAAATATGTCACCTTGAAATTATAAAAATCGGTAGATTGTATTGATATAACTAGTGGAATTGTAAAATGTCGAAAGACTGCGAACCTGAACATTCTGCTTATAATTTAACGAGTTACTTTTCGTTAGATTATAATATAAGTAAGTATCGCAAAGAATCTTTCGACATATTTTTACAATCTCGGTAGTTATACTTATTACAATGTAACGGTTTTTACAATTTTACGGTGACATACAAACTCACTTTCGCATTTGTAATTCTAGTAAGGATTCCTTCCGAATATTTTGAGAAGATACTTTTATTTCTTTCTGTAAATCTCTGAATTACTGACTCTAAGCAAACAATAATTTATTAACACTTACAGTTTTAACCTCTTCAGTAACATTTTGAATATTCATAGCATTTGCTATAGATGTTGATGCAGTTCTTCTATGGACTTTCAATGCTTCAATCTGAAATGCAAATTGTTTGTACTGTATGATTTGCTCAAAAACTGATTTCGCTCAATGTGTTGTGAATATGCGACATATTAGCTCACAATGCGTTTTGACATTGCCACAGCGCATAGCACAGACTACTAAGGGGATACTACGCGAATAGCGAGTTTTTATATCGTAAATATATAAAAAATATTAGCGATATAAAAACTATTTTATTTCAAAACCGTTTGGACCCTAGGAAGTCACAATGGAACCGACATAGGTACATACTCTCGTAAAACATGACCTTATTTGTTAATCAGATAAAAAATAATAAAGAGAACGCAATAGGGATGTTGCCTAGTGTGAAAAAAAAAAGTAAAATTTAATTTATAAAAATCACATTTTTATAAATTAAATTTTAAGATTGTCGATTAAAGATACATAAATCTTAAAGAGATAGGTATTTAGATTGACGCGATTAAAAATTATAAGCAAATAAAAAATATTGCCCATCTCTTTTTTTGTTACGTCACAAGTTGCAACTTGGCCGATATATCACTACTCACTTTCATATTGAAAATTTAAAATGTTTGTATCTTCGTTATTTTTTAAGTTATACGAAAATGGGTTTTAGGCAACACGCCTATATGCTACTTTACAAATTAATTTTATAAATCTATCTTGTACTTTAATTTTATAATATAGCTATATTACTAAATGCTATTTTCTAAAGCCAGGTACTAAAAGAAATACTCATTCTTTCAGATTAAGAATGACTCAAGTAGCCTATTATGAGAGTAAACGTAAGTTGTTTATATTAAGTACTTACACTCGTGCCTAAGTTTTCTAGACACGTTAATTCACTATTATCTACTTCCATTCCAATGCTTGATTCGCAAGAAGGGCCATAAACTTTTTAACTTTCAGAACCTTTTTTACAGAATACAGAAACATATTATTTTTGATTCTTTACAAAGACTAAGAGTAATTATTTTTAAGGTACGTACAGGTAAATCAATACCTTAGTAGGCACAAAATTCGGTTTATGGAATTATTTCTTTTCAACCTTCCGTAGCAGTTCTCTGTCAAAGTGTTCACTGCATATATTTGAACTACGTTTTGAATTTCAATTAATTTGCTTGGTAGCTGCTATCCATAAATTACGCAGCTTGGGGTCATCAGGAAATCTGAAATTTTATTTTAATTAACCCCTGTTGAAATACCCCATTTTAGGGTAAATATTCATCTTTAGACTAGTAACACTGCCGTTGTAGGCTATGCAAACAAACTATTTGAAAATACAATAGATGCCATGCTAATTTTACTAAAATATATGCATGATATTAATAATAAACGAAAATAAATCTACAAGAACTATAAATATATAATAAAATATAGCGATATTTTTGAGAACTTACGAATGAATAGAAAGTCCATCAATCCTCTTTTCACTATCGCTTTTACAACCCTCAATACTGCATCACACCATTTTTTACACTTTTATATACATACACAATATAAGAAACTAATATTAGCCACTACTTTTAATACAATAATTGTTGAATCTAAGAAAATTACAAAATCTTATTGCTTTGTTCACCAAACGTCAAACTTTGTTTAGCAACTGAGATGTTGACCTTGAAAAAACCGTCACGCCGCGCAGTGAGGGACAAAAAAATTTTCTTTTGTCTCCTTTTTTTCATGAGTAATGTTTATGTACATATAACTATCCTTTTCCCGTGTGTGGAAAATGTGTAGCAGTATATTCTTTACTCTGTCTACGGCCTAATCGTACTGGCCCGGGATGGTCTGTAGATCCCTGAGTTATATAATATAACATTATATTTGACTATTACCATAATTACCGGTAATTTTTTACGTTCCCTTTTTTATATTTTATTTGTCGTATCTCCAATAATTCTGTTTTGTATTGTACAATTTTGTTGCTGATTAACTTTTTATGTTGGCAACATAATATTGCAAATTGGTAGATTCCCGATACGAAATAAATGAACGAATGTACGAATGACGAATCTAGACTAAGTTTATCTAAAGGGCTAATCAGTTTATCCCTGTAGCTGTGTGTCTGTGTATTTATATCACGACGAGGCGATTTCCAGTTCATTCTGCAGGACTAGCTTGTCAGTTCATCAGTACCTAAGTCTCAGTCTACGTTCGTCGTTGCACTACAGCACACTCAAAAAGGTGTTTAATTATTGAAGATTGTAAACAAAATAACACTAAACGATACTTTGTACGGTTGGTAAGTAATTAAATAGTTGCTAACTATTATAATAATATGTACAATGCGTTTCGGTACGATGACCGTAACGGGATAAGAGTCATCCTTTTTCGTGCATGCAACCGGCGTTCATCGATTTATTAGACGTTGTCAAGTCAAAAATTAAAGAGTTACTTTAGTATTTAACATCCTGAAGTGTATAAAAACAAAATCTGTCTGTCGAATCTAATTTAATTAAATCTCTAATTTAATTAAACACGATTTTCTCAAAATAGCAATCTAGTGGGATGACACATTATTGCTTATCAGCGTCCAATTATTGAAATGCAGGTCAGAGTGTAGCAAAGGGTGTGCAAGGCGAAAACAGAAAAATTTCGACGAAAATTTGCAATTGTAATAAGTGATTAGTTTTTCGTTTCCATCTTCGCCTAAAAATAGGACGAAAATCATCAGTACACTTTATGCCTAGGACCCACATTTTCTTGTAAAAGTCAAAAGAGTGTGCAAGGCGAAAACAGAAAAATTTCGACGAAAATTTGCAATTGTAATAAGTGATTAGTTTTTCGTTTCCATCTTGTAGAGCGCCTAAAAATAGGACGAAAATCATCAGTACACTTTATGCCTAGGACCCACCATTTTCTTGTAAAAGTCAAAAGAGTGTGCAAGGCGAAAACAGAAAAATTTCGACGAAAATTTGCAATTGTGATAAGTGATTAATTTTTCGTTTCCATCTTGTAGAGCGCCTAAAAATAGGACGAAAATCATCAGTAAGATTTATCCCTAGGACCCACTTATTTTGTTTCTACCAAAGCAAGTAATTGATCTTTCTCGTCGTTTGAAATCGTTTGTCTCCTTGCTTTGGTATAAATTATTCAGATAAAAAAAAACACTAAACGATACTCTTTTTACCCGACTCCGGCGAAGCCAAAAGGAAGAGTAATGATTTTGGCAGTCTATGTATGTATGTATGTTTGTTCCCTCGTAGCGTCTAAACTACTGGTCCGATTTTAATAAATGAGGTGTCAATAGATTCGTAATGATGCCGCGGGTAACATAGGCTATATAATTTTTTTCAAAATTATGTATTTCGAAAATTAAACCTCAAATTCTAACATCTAAAAAAATTAAATCGAGATAATTATCACATGTTTGGTATCAAAAAAAGGTCTTGGAAAGCACACTACAAATATTTACATAATTTGTATATATATTATATAATATCATATTGTTTAAGTTAAAATATACGTTTCAAATTCAATTCGTACAATATTTGTCCAACAATGTTCTAACATTACGTATGATAAGACTATAAATATATAATTTGTTTATTATGTTCATTCATAACATTATATTTTATTTTATAAATATAATTTTTTACAGGCAATACATAACAAATTAAAAATATTAAATAATACCTATATTGTCAAGCAGTGAACGAGCTGATGATGATGAATTATAGCTAAGACCACTCTTAATTATGTCAGCTTTCAAACAAAAAAAAACTAGATCAAAATCGGTTAATTGGTTCATCCGATTTTAATAAGAAAATGAATATGAAATCAATTACTAGCACTTTTATTTACTCACTCGTTCGATAGATGTCACTATACGAGTCTTAAATTTTTCTGAATCGCGGTACATATCGTTGTGTTTAGAAGTTTATGATATATTCCACTACAATTATTGTATAAGATCAAAATACGATTAAAAGAGAAAAAGTGATATAATTGCATTGGTGAAATGAATGAATGTTGAATGATCTCTATTGCGTTTATTGAATATAATTAATTATAAATAGTTATATTTTATAAATCGTTCTTCGAGCTCGAATCAAGTCGTCATTTACTGTGTATGCTATGGTTAGTTCATTTTAATTTCAGTTTTTCAGTTACTTTATTACCTTTAAGGTCCTTTAATAAATAATAATATTAATTATTGTTTCCTCGTGATACGGTAATTACTTGATATTAAATTGTAAATAATATACGTATAGCTTTGTATTAGATTAAAGTTATTGTTATAGTAAAGTGTACGTCTTGTACATTTAGGTATAGTCTTTAATTTAGTTTAGTAGGTAAGTTATTTAGCGTATAAAAGTATTCACTATAGTTATGTTTGATTGGGAAACGGAAAAATATTGAATAAAAAAATAAGTTTAAAAAACTATAAACCGACTACGTAAAAATGGGATCTAAAAAGGCCGAAAAAGAAAATAATTCAAATAGAAATCCAGAAATGCATAGTTACAAAAATGGTCAAGGTAGAGCCGTGGTCGCACACACTAATGGCGTCATCTAAGCGTCAGTTCACACCGAGATGAATGACGTCTAGGTATAAACTGAAACTGCGTATATCGTCATGTACACATGCATACCTTAAGATAGTTACAGACGGCTGCGTTTTGACATCGACTGTTCCGAACAGTAGGTGCGACCACGGCTCTACCTTGAACATTTTTGTAACTATGCATTTCTGGATTTCTATTTGAATTATTTTCTTGTTTCGGCCTTTTTAGACCCCTTTTTTACGTAGTCGGGTTATAGTTTTTACCCGACTACGGCGAAGCCAAAAGGAAGGGTAATGATTTTGGCAGTCTATGTATTTTAAACTTATTTTTTTCTTCAGTTCCGAGTTCTATTTTCAGTGCTCTGAATTTTCTCCGGCGGAGTTCCGGATTCCGGATCATATAGTCCAAGCCTAAATCGAAACTGAACATAAATTAAAATAATCCATTTCTAGGCTTAGGCGATATGGGTCTGTTAGCGGCGGTGACGGTGGGCGTCGTGGGCGGCGGCGTGATCTACGTCACAGGCGGCCTCGGCGCGGGTCTGGTAGCGCCGATGCTGGGTTTTGGCTCCGCGGGCATCGGCGCCGGCACGACGGCGGCCGCCGCGCAGGCCTACTACGGTAACTTGGCGGCCGGCAGCATCATATCGAAGCTCACGGCGATTGCGATGGCCGCGCCTACTCCCTAGGTAGTATCTAACTATGCTTTTACTTAATATTGTCTATGGATTAAGATTCTTAAATTCAGACCTGGCTTAAAGGTCTTGTTGCCAGGCCATTAAATCTTAAAAAAAAAAAAAAAACTTAATTCAGGTAGGAATTCAACACGTCTGTAGCTAGCTTAAAAGCTGGGAAGGCCAGCACGAAACGGTTCATGATGGTAGTCCATATTGTGATAACCTTTGAAGCAATAGATTATAGATGTTAGTTACATAATGCGATAGCCGGACAACTGAAATATTATTTATTTTGAAAAAAAAATCTAGATTAATGAATTTGATGTGTAATTATTTATTTACCACAACTTACTTAACTAATATTTAATTTAAATGCTGGGAAAAACCTGATAACGTATCTCGTAGTTTGTTTATGTCGCGGTCAAGCGATTATAATAGATGTATGTACCTACACTCTGCAACTATGTATCGTTATGTCGGTGCCTACTGCCGAGAGCAGACTCATCGTCCCGACTCGACCTTATTACACTGCACTGTAGTAATAAGTAATATAATATCTAATAAGGTTCAAAAACGGACGCCGAGCGGCGGGTGTCCGCCCCTACATCTAGAATACTCAATAATAATTAATCCAACTTTAATTAGTGTGTTGCTTGTTACAGGTACGGACCACGGCTATGAATTTATTTCATCGTATGAATTTTAATAAAAACAAGTAAAGTCACATTTTGTTTTATTACCTAATAGGTACCTAGATAAGGACCAAACAAAGTATGTTACGAAGTGAGTTATTTTAAAGATAATTGTCTTTAAAAAAATATTTATTTTCAAAATGAAAACTAATTTACAATTATTATTGAATTTACGATTACTAATGGATAACAATCGGCATAACGTTACGGGAGAGGATGCTTTCAACTGAGGTTTACTCTAAGCTTGAAAAAATATCGAAACATCGATAAATTATGTTATTTTTTTAATGTATCGATATTTTTGAGCGATATTGAATGTTTCGAAAAGGTATAAAAATAGATAATTTTTATGATTAAAAAGTGTCTGTATCAGATAAATATTGGTTTGATAATTAAATAATTAATATTAATTATCGGTGTACGTGTGGACTGGGTGACCTACCTGAATTTCCCCAAAATAAGTATAGCTAATTTTAGTAGTCGAAAAAATTGTAGAAGAAATCTGAGAAGTTGTACGAATTTAGTTTAAGAGCTACAGCCCTCAAGAGTGTGGTCCCTAAGTTCACACCGCTATTTTCCACATCTCGAAAAGTACCTATGTGGAAAATTATGGTTTTTCACTACATAATTTTAGTAGAACTTTTGTAAACGTTTTTACAAATTTTTAGAATAAACATTAGAAATAAAAAGTCTATAACCACCGAAGTGTGGTTTCTCAGTTCACACAAAAGTGACATTCATTTCTCGATATATTTCTGACTTTTTTAATTATTTTTAGTATTCGTAATTATGTAGAATTTTTCCCTCTTGTAGCAAATTTGTAGAATTTGTAGACAAAATTCTAGATATGAAAAATCTATCGGCGCAATTTGTAGATATCAACCATTATGTTGGGTCCCTCAGTTCACACACTGGTGTATAAGAAAAACTCAATTATCTAATAAACGAGAAAAATATCAGAAAGTCTACTGTACTTAAATTTTTGTAGAAGTTATATTCTCTTGGAGTAGCACATAAATTATTCAATTTCTTGCTTCCTAGCTGAGATAATCTTAATTTTTTGATACCATGTAAATATGAAGAGTAGCGTTACCACACAAGAAGCAAAATGGGGGCAGTACCTAATATATTGTGTGTTATACCTTATTAAATTAACGTTTTGTTCGGGGTTTCGCAACTTTTCACTATTTTAGTGGTCCATAGCACTACAAGCAACCCTTAAACCAATTATTAACTATTTGTAGTTTCGCTCTGCCTACCCTTTTCTCTGTCCGTTCTTGCTAACTCGATATAATATGTAATTATGTATATAAATAGATGAAATATGATAATATGGTGTAACCAAAGATTGCATACAGTGGGCCAATTATAATCAATATACAACGAAGACTGAGTTCATGGCATGTACAACGGAGGCTGTTTAATACGCTGACCCTTTAGAAACACGTTTTTTACGTACCTAGATATTATGCCATAACAATTATTATTATTATACAATGATTAGTTTTGAAGTCGAATTTATTAACTTGCATTTGCATGATGTCCACATGTTTTTGCAGAAAGAATTTTACAAAATTAGTAAATTTATAGGTATTAAGGTACAGTATTTGTTCTTAAAAACTTATAGCAATTTATTATTATGAACTATTCTAAAACACGATTATCATTTGTTCCAGTCTCTATCTTTATCAAAATATAATATTATCTGAGTTACTTAATTTTGAATTTAAATATATACCTACCTACATTAAATTAGTCAACACAGTTTAGGTTCTTACCTCTTAACAGGTAGGTATTGGTGTCAGAAGCAGCATTTTTAAAACGACTTTATTAATTATTTAACTATCATCACACATCTGTAGGATGTATGGAATGCTCCACTGCCAGCTTCCTGTCCAGTGCCCATTTCTTAAAAAAAATACGAACCGTTCCAAATATTACGTAAACCGTAAACACAGGCCCATTGGGGAATAAAACTGCTAAACTATTCCGCTAGCTCAGTGGTTCCCAGACTCTTTTGTTTCATGACCACTTTCAAAATTTTGCTGGATCCGGTGGACCCCCTGCATCTACATTCTACATTACTACCAATTTCTAAATCTCGAAAAAAAAGTGAAGATTAGATCTATCTATCTATGGAAACTTGCGTTGTGGCTGAGTTTCAACGACGAATTAACAGTTTTCGAAAAAAAGGTTAGAATTGATTGCTTGATATGGTTAATTATTTGATAATAAAGTAGGTAGACTAAACAAATTTTCAAATAAATTTTAATTTATTGTTTCATTTTAATCCACTCACAGTGGATGTCAAAAAAGCAAAGTTGGCAAAGTTGAAAAGTGACTCCATCTAACTTTACTTTTTTGAAATCTACAGTGACTCAGCACAAGGCCAATAATTTGTCATAAATATTATTTAGAAAACGTCCCATTCGGAGTGGTAAAAAGAAATATAGTATATTTCCTTGTGTTGTAGGTATATATATTATAATATATTCAAATATATAAATTATTACACTAACAATTATTATTGTTTTAACAGTCGTAATAAAATCAAAATTAAACACTTATATAACGTAATGTAACTTCTACAATGGTAATTACAAAAAATAAAAATAAAATTAATGAGATGGATGTACTTGATGGATTGACAGCAAATGATCAATATTTGGCTTGAGTTTTGTAAGGAATAACCGCAAATCTCCCCGTTCTATGATATTCAATCTGTTCCTTTTTTTTGTTAAAAGTTTGTAACGGCACTAAAACTTTTTTCGACGAGATATGATGAGGGAAACGCTATCAGAAGCTTTTGCGCGATTTCCCACAGTCCAGGATATTTTTCAGGTATTTCTGCCTGCAGCCAAAATTTTTGATACCCTCTTTTACTCGATGTCACTTTCAGCTCCTCATTAGTGCTAAGCTCGAGTAGCTCATCTTGTAATATTACATTCTCCACTTCCGTTTCATCAAATGGATTTATGATCCATGGTGGTATTTCCATCGACAGAATTTCTTCAAATCTGATTTTAAAATCATCATGCAGGGCAATCAAATGCTGAACGTATGTCTGAATATCTTCATCAAGGCATTCTACCTGCGATAAGTTTGAAAACTGTGAAAATTCGCGCCGACCAATATTTTCCTTCATAAATTTCAATTTACCAATAAAAGCTGAAATTACACTCTTTGTTTTTATTAAATTAAGGCTGCCCCCTTGTAATTGTAAGTTGAGGTCATTAAATTTTTTGAACAAATCGGTCTAATACGCGATGTCTGCTTTAAAATTGATTAGTTTTTTTTTAAATCAGGATCTTTACTTTCCAGAAATTCTAAAACTGAGTCAAAAAGTGAATAAAATCTGGATAAACATGCACCATTCGACAATCAGCGTACTTCGGTATGTAACAGCAATCGTTGGAAGTTTTCACCATTTTCATCGCACAAACAACATCGCACAAAACACAAAATCAAATAAGCGCGTATTCAATGCATTACTTCTAATTTTGTTAACTGCATTAATCACAAATTGAAGCGATTGGTGCAATCTATTACTCAAATTTTTTGCTACTAGATGTTGTCGTTGGATAGCACAGTGAATTGCATCACTGCAATTATATAACTGCAGAGGTAACCCTCTGGTATCGTAGAGCACTCGGCGCGATACCGACATGGTCTGGGTTCGACTCCCAGTTCGAAACTATCCATTTTTTTCTCAATTTATTTATAAATTGTCTTATTGAGAAGATATGTCTTCTCAATAAGACAACATTTTATTTCTTCACTATCGAAACCAAATTAATTTTCATGCACCCCTGCTTACGATTGTAGACCCCCATTTTTTGTCACGTCCAACGTAGACCCCCGTCGAGTCTCCTGCCGTGGACGGACCCCTGGACTGGTCTAGGAATTACTGCGCTAGCTGATCGCATAGGGCGCCACCTAGACTTACAACGTAAAATACAATTGACATTCTCTTACTTTTTTACTTCCTGGGCCTGGGCATCAAAATTATAGAGAAAATCAGTGTTGTGCATTTAGACAATAAAAAAACATAGGAATTCATTTATTTCCATACATGATTTGACCTACTGTTTGTGTTAAGTGTAGGTGGCGCCCACTGAGATTAGCTTTGCGTTGTATTTCCCCATCATCGTTAAAATTGTGTTTGTATACTTACTAGCATAAGTCTCACAGATGCCGAGTAGCCGCCTTAAGCCTCTAATTGAGGGACTCAGAAGCACCATATCGTCGGCGTAACTCAGATTGTTAATGCATGTTCCACCTACGTGACAACCTACTCGTATGCTTCTGAGCTCCTCAATCAGATCATTAACGTACAGGCTAAACAAGTCCGGAGATGTGAGCCCTCCTTGGTGCACCCCACACTCTAATCTAATATCATTAGAGGTGGCGTCGCCCCATTTCACAAAATTAGTTTGGTTCTCGTACCTTTTCTATACTTTTTCTATTATTCTTAACAGACCCACGGTTTTATTATGTACATTAGATTCGTAGAGCTTTCGCCAAAGTAAGTTGTAATTTACCAGCTCAAAAGCTCGGGCTGAGATCTAAGAGGCATGCATATATAGATGTGTTTCTTTTTATATAGTATAAGACCGTCGATTTAAGCGCAAAGATAGCTGAATCCGTCGAGAGACCGGGACAAAAACCAAGCTGTGCATTATCAATCTTAATATTATTGTTTATGTCAGGGTAAATTAATGTTTCCAAAACTTTACCTATAACAGTTCCTAGGGAAATTGGTCTATAATTTTTAGGGTTAGAGAGTCACCAGTTCTGTTTTTTGGCACGGGAACCACCATAGTCTTCATTATAATCGTATTTCGTCCTCGAGATTAGTAATGTTATTTATTAAAAACACCATGTAGTATCGCGTAAGTGATACCACTTCAGCACTATAGTTGAAAGCTGGCAACACAAAGAAAAAACATTATCCCTACCACACCAAACTCTTCTTTACCGAGACCCTTGAGCCGGCTTCATTCGCAATTTAGTGCTCAACCACTTCGCATCTCATCGGGTTTCGCATTCAGTATAAAATTAAAAAATTTAAATCGTTTTAGAATGAGAACGTTAGCTAAACTTATAGGCTTGTTAGTTTCTGCATGTCCGGCAATAGAATATGGCTGGTTATATACAAAGGAACTGGAAAGATGTAAGTACCTTAACCTAAAGAATGATGATGATTACGACAAATATATGTCCTTGCCAAATTCATTATTGCCGGACATAAATTGGTGGATTAATACTATCGATCACTCTTCTCATAAAATTAAAGATGACAAATATTGCTTAGAAATATTCACTGATGCCTCAACAACGGGATGGGGCGGATGTTGCAATAACCAAACGGCATGTGGTCGATGGTCTAATAGTGAACATAAGCTACATATTAATCATCTCGAACTTTTAGCTGCTCTTTATGTCCTTAAAATATTTTCCAAGGATTACAGTAACTGTCAGATATTGTTGCGTATTGATAATACCACTGCGGTCAGCTATATAAACCGTATGGGCGGTATACAATACCCTCACCTCGCTAGGGTCGCTAAAGATATATGGCAGTGGTGCGAAATTAGAAAAATAATTGTTTTCGCTTCTTATATAAAATCTTCTGAAAATATTATAGCTGATAAAGAATCTAGACGAATCCATCCAGACGTAGAATGGGAGTTATCGGTAGATAGTTATAGGACTTTGATAAAAACCCTTTCATTATACCCGCAGATTGATTTATTTGCTACTAGAATAAACAAAAAATGTGACAAGTTTGTTTCTTGGCATATAGATCCAGACGCCTTTGCTATTGACGCCTTTACCTTGGACTGGTCCAAATTTCGATTTTACGCATTTCCCCCTGTAGCAATTGTTCTAAAAGTTTTAAGAAAAATTGTTACAGATAAGGCAAAAGGGATTGTAGTAGTACCAGATTGGCCTACACAACCCTGGTACCCCATGTTTACACAACTATTGACCTCAGAATTAGTAAAAATAGATTCTAATAATTTTATTATACCTAATTCCAGAAACATTCACAGCCACCTTACCCTGGTTGCAGGGATTTTATCAGGAAGGCGATACTGCAGAGAGGTATCCCACAATCTTCAATAGAGATAATGATTACTTCCCTGTCGGACAATACACTCAAACAATATGATATTTGTTTTAAGAGATGGTATGTTTTTTGTATTATCAACTCTGTTAACGTTTATCAACCATCTATTCCTATCATATTAAAATTCCTTGCGGAAATTTTCAATGATGGTGGGCAATATGGAACTATTAATAGTTATAGGTCCGCTTTGTCATTAATTATCCCAAACCTATCAGCCGATGATAGTATTTCTAGATTCTGTAAAGGTGTATATAAACTAAGACCACCGTTACCACGTTACAGCTATACATGGGACGTAAGTGTAGTGATTAATCATTTAGCTTCATGGTTTCCTAATAAAAATTTATCTACTGATCAAATTTCAAAAAAGTGTGTCACATTACTAGCTCTCGTAACCGCTCACAGAGTACAAACTATTTCTAAAATAAAAATAGATGAAATTGTTATTTCTAGCAATCAAGTAATTATTAAAATATCTGATTTTATTAAGTCATCTCGAATAGGTACAAAGCAACCAATTCTATATTTGCCATTTTTTAATGAACGCCCCGAAATTTGTCCTGCTAATACTCTCATAGCATATATCGAAAAAACGAAAGAATTACGAAAGTCCAAAGAACTGTTTATTAGTACTCGCAAACCTTATAAAAGTGTATCCAGCCAAACAATTAGCCGTTGGATAAAATCAACTCTCAAGGATAGTGGAATTGACGTATCCGTCTTCTCATCCCATAGCACACGCCATGCTTCCACCTCAATGGCAAAAAAAGTTAGGCGTTAGCCTCGATACTATTAGGCAGACTGCGGGATGGAGCGGCAATTCCACTACCTTTGCTAAATACTATGACAGACCAATAATTGAAAATGATAATCTAGCTCTTGCTAAGAATATATGTTCGTTATAATGATTTAAGATGATTATAAACAACCAATAATTATTGTAAGTCTTTTGTATGAATTATAAAAGTTTTGTTATAAAGGTTTTATTTCTGTTTTGCGTGATATTTCTTACTCTAAACATCTACATGGTGTTTTTAATAAATAACATTACTAATCTCGAGGACGAAATACGAGTATAATTAATGATTAAACGAACTTACCTGTACGTGAAGTTCTATCATAATTATACGAAGTATTTAGTCCGAAGAGATTAGTAATACCCGCCCACCCAATACAACCCTAAAATGTGCTCTACAAGAAATATCACTATTATTTTTTATTTTTTATCTCAACTAAATGAAGCCGGCTCAAGGGTCTCGGTAGAGAAGAGTTTGGTGTGGTAGGGATAATGTTTTTTCTTTGTGTTGCCAGCTTTCAACTATAGTGCTGAAGTGGTATCACTTACGCGATACTACATGGTGTTTTTAATAAATAACATTACTAATCTCTTCGGACGAAATACTTCGTATAATTATGATAGAACTTCACGTACAGGTAAGTTCGTTTAATCATTAATTAAATTTTTCGGCAAATAACCTATGTTGACGCAGATTGTAAAGAGATCTGCCAACATAGGAGTGACATAATAACTAGCAAATAAAATGTGTTCTAAACTAAGCCCATCAAAGCCAGATGCCTTACCTTTTTTCATTTTCAACACAACTAGCTTTTTAGACTCTCTAGCTCTAGCTCTCTTTGCTTTGCTCTCTAGCTCTAGCAATTCCCCCTTTGTCTGCAGTGGCCGTGGTACTGGTATTGGTAGATACGAGCAACGGATTCACTTTTAAATGATGTGCAAATAGTTCAGTGATCTGTGTTTGGTCCCGAGCATCGTTGATACAAACCGGTAAACCCTGCTTAAAATTGAGGCGTTTTGTCGCCTTCCAAAATTTGTCAAAGTTTCCGTCCGACTGGTGTGTGGCTATTATATCCATCTTTATTTGCTCTTCATTATTTTGACACCATTTCAATTTGTTCTTAAAAATCCTTCTACTGCTCACCATATAGATACTACCGGATTTAGGCTTCCCTTATCAAAGCCAACAATTAGAATCAAGTCTGGCCCTTTGGTGATGTTCACGGACATGGTGATTCCACCCTATAATCTTTTTACCCCTAGCAGGTACATCGCGACATATACTTTGTATTGCGGCATCTTGTAAAATGTTAACTATATTATTATAAAATTCGTCTAACACACAAACATGTTCCTTACAAATAAAATAATTAAAAATATGACATTTTGTAGAATTTAAAACCTGATTAGACCGCAAATTCAATTTAATTAAATATCACAGCATAACCTCTTAAGCAAACTAATTTCATCAATAGATCTATTACCCCAGTAGACACCAGATAGTGGGTTTTTTACATTCGTAGAACTATGTTTCCTTTATTTTTAACTAACACATATAATTAGGAGCGCATAGTGGTCAGACCAGTATACCTCATAGTTGATAGAAGCTGAAGTTACCGTCGCTTGCGCGGCAGCCGTCACGATACAATGGTCTCTAACCAACGCTTCGCCCCACTACCATCATTAATGTGCGTTAAAGAATCTGCGGTCAGCATTTCAGCGTCGATGCAAGTGAGAGAGTGATCCACACAAAAAGCGGATAACTCATGTCCAAACCTGGAGTTTCCATGAGCGTTAAAGTCACCCAGTACAAAGACTTGCTTCAATGTCATTGTCACTGATGATTGCTTCGATGAAGCAAGCAACTTATGAAGTCCGCCAAGATCTCCTCGGTACCATCGTCGTACGGTAAATAGGCACTCATCACGAGAAAGTTCCGGCCATCCGACTCCAGTCAGATCGGACACAACCAGTCCTGCAGGCCTTGCATCCAAAAATGCATTAATTTTACTTGCATGTATTTTAACTTTAAACGAGTTAAAAGCTGTCTCCCTGTTTTGCGTAAGTCGCTCGACACCGATACATACCTCCCCCATGTCCTTTATATGTTCCTCGATATTGTATTCTGATACGGTTTTTAAAGCGCGCGAGATGTAAATGGAGCATACAGGATCTGCAACTTGTATCTTACACTGCCCCACTGAAGTTCCCCTCAAATTCATGTTTTTATGTTTGCGTGTCTTACGTTCAACAATTTGGAATTCAGTATCTTCATGACTCGTTGACTTAGATGTTAGCGGTGCATTGATCACAATCGTAGAATTATCGCCCGAAGCGACTGCGCGCAAACGGGATCTTTTCGCTTGGCGCGCTTAATCGTAAACGATGTCTCGATAGGTAGGCATATGCAGCGCCTGCGCGACGTCAACGTGTGCAGTTGTTCAGAGTTGCGGTTGTGTGAGTGTAGCGTGTGGTGCATTCACAGGCGGCAGCGGCGTCAGAGGTGGATACATTTTTCATTTATGGTTAGCAGATGAAGATAAGTAAATCTCATCCCTATGTGTAAACCTTTAAATGTATTCATGTAGTAAAAAGCTTCTAGATTTATTTAGAAGCTTTTTGCTCTATATCTAGATTTATCTAGAAGTTAAGTCTATTAAAAATCTTACGTTACTTAACTTATTTTAGTGATCAATGGCTGGGGCCTTCAAATTAAAATATCTGATGTACTGAATTACTTTATTTGACAACCGGTTAAGTTGGCGAGGGGCAGACGACTGACTCTCGTAGGAGTTATATATTATTGCGACGTACATAACATAACAACGTAAGCTGACTCTACATTCTACGATTGCTGAGCATTATTATATACACTACATACACCCCCTTCTAAAAAAAATGATTTACATAATTGACAATAAAACAAAAATTTTGAATTTAGCAAACATTAACATTTGGGAGTTTGTTTTGCGACAAAACACTTAAATTAGTTCCTTGATTACAATTTAACTCCTTCCTTAACATCTTCCTTACACTTGTTACACAAACTTTGTATATAATAATAGCACAAAACACAGAAAGGATGACTGCCTTCCTTTCCAATTTATAATTAGGCATTAGCATTAGATGCTGTTGCATGATTTGCTCCATTCTGAGCGATAACAATTTCTTCATCTTTCTTTTCTACCGAAAATGGTTTTCCAATTTTTTAAAATATAATTTAACTTTTAATACTGTCAACTTTAAACTGATAACTTTACACTTTATGAATTGAGCTGGATAATCAAATTTATATAATAATATATATAATTAACTGGAGCCGACACTAAAATAAAATGAATGCAAATACTCATAACTAAAACTTATAACAATTAGTATGTGCTGAGGTGACATTACGCAATTTTCGTGTACTTACTTGCTAATAAAAATGCTAATGCACTATTACCCTAGTTACAGTCCAAAAACCTTACAGGTATTTTAATTTTTCTGCCACTACGTGATTGCTGTAAAGGCGTATACACATTAGCCTCTCTATGCTGATCTAAGCTACTGTCATGTCTGACTTCATCTTCTTCTAAAATATACGCGGGCTTGAGTCTATCGATCGAAACATTACATTCTCTATTATCAATTAATATTTTAAAAACTTTACATACTAGCTCTTTCTAAAACTTTATGTGGCCCGCTGTACGGAGGCGTTAGCGGTCTCCGTACCGCGTCCACTCTTAGAAAAACATGTGAACAGGACTTTAGATCAGCATGCACAAAAGTACTATTACTATCTTTAAATGCCCTTTTTATGGGCTTAATTTTGCTCAAAGTATCTCTTAACTTTATCATAAATGAATGTGGGTTATCAATTTTCATACTTTTATCAGAACAAAATTCTCCCGGCAATCTTAAACAACGACCCAGAGCAAATGCCGCAGCACTAATATTATCAATGTCCACTTGACAAACAGCTCTAAATCCTAACATGACCGTGGGTAGTTCTACTAACCATGATAGATTATTTATTCAATCTAGCCGTCAACGCCGATTTTAAAGACCTATGCCACCTTTCTATCTTACCATTACACTGTGGGTGGTATGGAGTAGTTCGCGTTTTTTGAATACCTAATAATTTCATTAAATCTGTGAATAATTCGCTTTCAAACTGTCTACCTTGATGAGTGGTAATAATTTTAGGACAACCGAAACGACATTTCCATCCCTCATAAACTGCTCTAGCTACCGACTCCGCGGTCATGTCCTTCACAGGGCAAATCTCAGGCCATCGCGTTAGTCTATCGATCATAGTGTCGCAATAACGGAAACCGTGCTCGGTTTCCGGTAAAGGTCCTATCAAATCTACGTGCAAATGTTCGAAGCGCTCGCTATGATTAAAATCGCTAAGTTTCGAAACTGTGTGCCGAATAACCTTACTTTTCTGACACCTCACACACGTCTTGGCCCAGGTCCCTATGTTTTTATTCATACCTCGCCAAAAAACTTTTTTACTAATTAACGTACGCGATGCTCTAATTCCGGGATGAGAAACATCGTAAAATTTATGAAAAATACTTTTCCTAAACTGCGATGGTATATACGGCCTAATATTCTGAGCTGATGTTTCGCAATATATTTTAATATTATCGTTATTATCGAGCGATAAATGTTTCCATTGCAATTTATCATTTGTTTTCATTAAATCCGCGAGCTCAGTGTCTGTCGCCTGCTCGCGCAACTTCCACGTATTCGCTTGAGCTAGGACATATGATACTCTCGATTCTCGATAAGGCGTCAGCCACCTGATTTTCAGTGCCTTGTATATGTTGTATGTCGCTCGTAAATTCGCTAATATACAACAATTGACGCGCTCTCCTAGGTAACTCTTTATTAGAACTTAATTTACCTAAAGCAAATGTGAGAGGTTTATGGTCTGTGTAAATTGTTAAATTTCTACCTTCGACTAAATCCCTAAAGTAGGTATACTATTCCCGAATAAATCGCCAAAAGTTCCTTGTCATACGTAGAGTACTTCTTTTGTGGTTCTGATAATCTTTTTGAAAAATATCCTAAAGGTTTCCAAGAATTTCCTTCCCACTGATTTAACACTGCCCCTATACTAAAATCTGACGCGTGAGTCATTAAATCTAATTTAGCATTCGACATCGAATGCGAAATAGTGACGGCATTTTTAACACGCTTTTATTAGCTCGGGTTGTATGTATCTATGTATGTAACGGAATCTTTGAGCTTAATTTTCACCGGTTTCTAGACGTCTGATCAACTTGAAACTTTGCACACGTCTTATGCCGATGACAATGCAATAACCCGATAAAAAAAAAAATAATAGTTAAAAATAATAATAATAGTAAAGTAATAATAATAATAGTTAAATAATAGTTTAAAATACTAAAAAAACACGCTTTTATTGCTGATCGAACTAAAAAATGGAAAATAAATAATAGTTTAAAAAAAACTAAAAACACGCTTTTATTGCTGACCGAACTAAAAAGTAGAAAATAATTTTTAATTACAAAGAGTTTAGGTTACAGTAGTAGGAAGTCAAACAATCAATCGTGAGTAATTAACTCGAAATAAAATTATAATAAAATTTAAGTCATTAACAGAATAATTCAATTCAGTGTAAAAAGCGTGGGGTGCATTTTCCTATATTTTCATGACTCTCCTCTCATAGATAGTTGCCAATAGAATAGTTGTAATAATTAATATATCAAGCACCCCGCGCTTTTTACTCTGAATTGAATTATTCTGTTAATAACTTAAATTTTATTATAATTTTATTTCGAGTTAATTACTCACGATTGATTGTTTGACTTCCTACTACTGTAACCTAAACTCTTTGTAATTAAAAATTATTTTCTACTTTTTAGTTCGGTCAGCAATAAAAGCGTGTTTTTTTAGTTTTTTTAAACTATTATTTTAAATTTTCTTTACTTACTTCAAATGCACTATTCGCTTTGTCGGTCCAATTTATATGCGTCTTATCTCGTTTCTTAGCCCTGTTATATATCGCACCCCTATACATAGCTTAGGTATAGTTATTTATATTCTATTTCATATTATAATGTACAACATTTCCTTTTCTATTTCTATTTTATATCAATGTCGTAAAGTAAATAAATAAGTCTTTAGTAAGTATATCATTTACCAAAGTCCATGCCATTATGTAATGTATACTTTTCACACAGGACTTTGTTTTGTATACAAGTCGTTAGGACTTCGTCCTGTTCTTATAAATAACATTGTAATAACTTCTCATTCAATTCTATTCTGACTTTAGTCGTAGCAACATCTTTAAAATTGTATTTTATATTGTATCTTCATATTCGAAATAAAGTTTATTTTTTTTTAAGTTTATATTTCGCCACGTAACAGCCCCATGTAAATACCTATCTAAAACCCCCTGAACTCGAACAGCGTTAGGAATATGATTTCTATAAAAATTTTGCATGCCCAAAAATCTACGTAATTGCTCTATTGTTTCCGGTTTCGGGTATGACTCGATAGCTTTAACTTTATCCGACATCGGACTTATGCCTTTTTCTGAAACTAAATAGACTAAAAATTCTATAGAGGATTGTCCAAAAACACATTTACTTAAATTAATAGACATTTTATATTTAATTAACATTTCAAATATTAATCGCAAATGTTCTCTATGCTATCAGGGTTATCGTCATCTATGTACCCGAACACGCTGACAGTTAATCTCACGACATAACATTGTAGTGGCGTCACCATTAAATTAGGATCATATTGGAGGCGTCTAAAAATGCCATTTATAAATTTTATGTAGCTTTATGCCATTACAATGATATTCCGTTGGAATTTTTAACAATTCTTAACATTTACAAGAAATTATCTCAATCTGAATTTACGTTTACGTCCTGCAAAACTTACGTCGTGTGACATTTATCGACTAGTGCGGAAGTATCGATAAAAAAATGTCGATAGTGGAAACGAGTGCACAATTTTTTTTCCATACTAATATTTTAGTTCATTTATTATTGAATGGAACAGAAGATTACGATCATACTATACATACATACACACATGATTATATACCCAAGAAAATTAAAAAAATAACTATAGGACAAACCGAAATTAAACAAAAGCTGTTTAACGATTATTTATTTACATATTAGGGTGTAACAAAAGTAAGTGATAATATTTTAGGGTATGTATGTGTTCCTTTTATAGAGTTTATTGTGAAAGTAGCTGCACTGAAAGCGAAAAAATTTTTTTGTAATTTGTATGGGCAAGCGCCCCAGCGACATACAGGAAAGCCTCATACAAATCACAGAAAATTTTTTCGCTTTCAGCGCTGCTAGTTTGCCAGTGAACTCTATATAAGGGATACATACACACCCTAAAGTATTATCACTTACTTTTGTTACACCCTGTATTTTATTCTGAATCTGATAATTACATGTGTTTGCGTCTCAGACTCGGAATCTGAACTGCAACTGCTGTCGCCTACATTTATCAATAATGGTTGATCTTCAATAGTGTCGTATCACACATCTCGATCCCAATCATCGTAGCAAAGTTTTTGGTCTTTTCTACGACTTTCCTCCAATTATCCGGAGTCACTTCACTACAAGCTTTTTCTAATAATGTCAGCATTTTATTGGCTATAAATGGCGGAGTGGTGTTAAGCCTGGCTGCACAACCAGAAACAATATTTATTTAGATCGATTATGATGCAAAGTAAAAGAGTGAGATTGAAGTAAAAGTACATAATTTGTACATAAAAGTTAAAATAAATACAAATTACCCACCTTTGATTTGTGCCCATATCATCTCAATGGCATTATATTGGCAGTGGTATGGCGGTAACCGAATCACTGTGTGACCTTTGCATTTTGCCATTTCATCCAAAAAATATGTCCGCTTTGTTTGGAGTTTCTGTAGGTTCAATAATCTGACCAACTCCTTTTATAACAGTTGACTGTCAGCCATTGCGTTGCAACCACTCTAGTATTTCACCTTTTTTACTGTTGCTGGTGGGTGGTTTGTTTACTTGTACGGAATGGTATGGGGAGTTGTCCATCAAAATATGGTGGGGCTCATGCAGATTATCCAAAAGTGTTATGAACCGTTGCTTAAAGTTTCAGAAATTCATCTCTTCGTGATTTGTTGATGATGTTTTAACTGATTTGAAGGCCCACAAGCAATAAGGCACAAAACCTTTGGCTGTACCAGCGTGGCAGATAATCAAACGTTGGCCCTTGCCTTCCGGAGCTTTGATACAGGATTTCGCTGTATCGTCTGTCCATGTTTTGGAGACTGTGTGATTTTCTTTATTTTCCGTAGAAAATCACACTTCATCAATGCTATGATATATATATATCCTTACACTCCATTAATACTTTTCTTTTGTCACACTTCCCATACCGAAATCCGCATTTTTTTATGACTACTCTGAGCGAAGTCATGCCGCCATTAAATAAACTGGCTGATTTCAGCGACGTCAATAACTTTTTACAAGTCGGCAGTTCACCTCGGAAGTAGTAACCGTAAATATGGTTACGTATCGCAGCCATGTCGAAGTTATCAGGACTGGTGACGGGATGTACCCTATTACATTTTTTCTTCTTTGGAATTGATAGTTTGTTCTCCTCCATCGACGATTCGCCGAACTTTTCCTTTGTGATTCGGGAAACGGTAGCCTTGCCAATCCCTAGAGCATCAGCAACGCGGTCGCGTACGTTGTCAAGTGGCAACAAAGGTCCGCCATTTTGTTGTTCACGAGCAAAGTAATCACGCAAACGCACAACAAACTACCGCGTTTCACTGTTGAGTACAGTTTTTCGTAGTCTTATCGGCATTTTTCAATACCAACAGTATCAAAACAGCAACGAAAACAAACAGTAATAACAATAAAACAGTAATAACAAGTAACACTCCGATAACAAAAACACACGTGGCGCATACAAGGTGTTAGCACTCGTACTGAAGTAGGAACGTAAAGTAGTAACGCGAAGAAATACAACAACAACGTTAAAAATGCACATTAGAATATTTTTCAAAACATGTTTACCAATGTGGCTGAATGCAAGCCATGCCTTTGTCTATAAAAAAATTAAAAATCGACACGACCCATCACTAACACGAACTGTCATAGGGATCAAGGTTCTCCACGCCGAGTATAGGTATAGGATAACGATCTGGCTTCGTAATTGAATTTAACATCCTATAGTCCCCGCAGGGTCGGATACCGCCGTCTTTCTTAGGTACTACATGTAAAGGACTGGCCCACTCACTGTTTGAAGGTCTACATATGCCTAGCTCTTGCATCAACTGGAATCTTTTTTAACCCTATTGTACCTGTCCGCCGGTAACCTCATGACACGCGCGTGGACAGGTGGTCCAGTTGCCTCGATGTGATGATAAACGGAATGCTCTGGGACATCCTTGAAGGATGGCGGTCGCGTGATGTCCTGGAATTGTTCCAGTAAATCCGCGTAAGGATGGTTGCTATTTATACTTTTAGTAGTGCCGAAAAAATTTGTACCCTTTAGTCCACAAACATTTAAGCTGGTAACTGTATCAATTAACTTGTTATTATACAAATCCACATTTAATTTAAAATTCTTCACACATACATACATCACATACGACAAAAGGCCATTTAAATGACCGTCTTAGGCCTAACGATAATTCTAAATTACATATACCATAACATTTTATCTCGCTGTCGTTAGCGGCATACAACTTTACATCGCATTTCTCAATAGGCTTTAATTAACATACATTTAATAAACACACCACTTTGGAATGACGGAAATGTTAGCGCCTGTATCGATCAAAAAATTACATTTTGTTAATTTATCCCTAATTAATAAGCGATGGCTTTTATTTACCTGACCTTGAGTACATCCGTCCACCGAGCCCGCATGTACTGCAACTAGTTTCCCAACTGCTTGGCTCGCCACGCGCAGGGTTGCTCGCAGCGGTTAGCTCTCGATCTGTACCGGAAGTAAAAACGGCACAGCCAGTTCGGGTCCCCAGGTACTCTTCTAGGCCGCGATGTTGATCTCCTAAAGTCGGTCGATCTGTTGTTACTCCTAGCGCGCTCGCGGCCCCTCATCTCGGCGCGCAGCGCTGCAACCTCTAGCTCCAATCTACTCATCTGCTCGTCTGGCTGTACATCTTCTTCTCTCTTGCTTGATACTGCTGCAACATCCCCGGCGTTGGTGTATTTTGTTATTTTATCCGCCATGGCCGCCAGCGTGTCCAAAGACTGGTCTTCACACACCGCCATAACTGCTCGAACCGATGTTGGCATCTTCAATAACCACAGGCTCTTGAGTGTTGTGTCTGTAATTTGTGCGCTGTGACCCAGATCTTTCATTCTTTTTAAGAACTGGGAGGGTCTTTGCGAACCCAACTCCAGCTCCGACACCAACTTCTGCATTTGTCTTTCGGCACTCTCTTCGTAAACCTGTAGCAGTCTCACTTTAAGCGCCGTATACTTGTCCTGCACGGGTGATCATCTCCAGGTCACTCACCCGCTGGATGACTTTTTTTCCAAGTTTTGAGATGACCATGTTGAATTTGGTCTCTTCGCCATGCTTCTTTGGGGCCATCACAGCCTCGAACTGTGTGAACCATAACCTAGGCAAGTCTGTCCAAAACTCCGGCAGCTTTGTGGACATGCTTGTAGATGCCAACGCTGCGCCTGACGCCTCTTCCTTATACCCCGTATCTGCTGCTGCGTTCATTTTCCTTGAAAAAGTTTAGCTGATGAGTTGATGAGCCGCCTGCCGTTGTACTCGCCACGTACCGCCGCGTGTTCTTCTATTGCGTCACGCTTGCATCCTGTCGCCGAGTTGAATTTGATCTCAAACAAAACTTACCCCACAGCCAATGTCACTCTGTACGGCGATTTCCTTCACTAGTATCACGTCGGGGTCACCAGTTTAGTGATCAATGGCTGGGGCCTTCAAATTAAATATCTGATGTACTGAATTACTTTATTTGTGAACCGGTTAAGTTGGCGAGGGGCAGACGACTGATTCTCGTAGGAGTTATATATTATTGCGACGTACATAACATAACAACGTAAGCTGACTCTACATTCTACGTTTACTGAGAATTATTATATACACTACATTATCTTTAATCAGCAGGCGGTGATTCACTCCTATGCAGCTGGCCACCGCTCTGGCTGCACGACGAAGAGTTTCCCTGCTCGTCCTTCCAGGCGCAGGTTGGGATGCACGTGTGAGCTTTCTCCTGGAACTTCGCATGGTAGAAGCATAGGTCCTTGCGCGCTTGGGATTTGTGTCTCTAGTCTTGACGACGGCGTCCAAAAGAACGGGATCGTGCGCGACTTCTGCCACGGAAAAATCTTCTTTTTGAGCACGGCAACGTCATCTGGTCGAGACGCTTATTGAGCTTAGCGATCTCAGCTATGATCGAGTCACCCGATGAGGAGGCGATCTCATCTACTCCTGTAGGTCTTACAGTCTCCATTACTTTGTCAGCTATTGAAGCTAAGGTGTGTTCAGCTCCTTCGTGTCGGACACTACCAACACTGCGCGAACTGGAGCGGGCAAATAATTCTGCCATAGGATGCTCAGAGTATGGTCATTGACCTTATCTCTAGCAAGCTCACGCATCCGCCTTAGTAGGTGAGAAGGCTTCTGGTCTCCGAGCTCCATCTCGCCAATGTACTTCTGAATTTGACGGGACTCGGACTCATTGTAGTAGCATCTACAGAGAGTGGTTTTGAGTAGCTCATACTTACCCTCTTCTGGCGGTCTCACCAAAATATCGGTAATTGGTGCACGACGTTCTTGCCCAACTTAGCTACGACGAGGTGATACTTGGCTTCATCCGTCAACCTCTGCTTAAATAGCACAGGCTCCAGCTGAATAAACCAGGTCCGAGACTAGTCTTCCCAGAAATCGGGAACACGCGAAGAAACGGTAATTTTTGATACCTCTGGAGCGCCAACCGCAACACTTTCATTGTCCGACGTTCTCACGATTTAAAATTGTCACATAAAAAGTTTGGCATTTAAAGTTCACAACAGTCAAAAAGTTTTGAAACAACGCACGGCGTCTATTTAATCACGTCGGGGTCACCAATATAAAGGTACCTATGCCCTATTAGGAGATAAATTAAAAGGTTTATATTTTTGGACTTCATATATTATTAATAGCGCGTGTACAGTCGCCGGTCGTCGGTCGTCGTTGCCGGCAGGGCAACACACCCGGATTACGGATACTAATTAACAACTGTCCTTACTGACCTAACTCTTAAGACTAACTAGGGGCATTATACATACATACATGCTACATAATACATGTATACAAGACACATATGAGCATAATTGCTTATGCTGCACGTTACAGTGGGATTGTTTCTCTATTATAGGTCTACAAAAATGTCCGCGATGGCATAAATATTTCTATCTTTTAAGGATAGGTTACTAGACCCATTCTAAGTTTAAAAAATTATCAGATATAATGTGGTATTTTCAGAAGCTATTCAGACAGATACAATTTAATTATCCTTATCTAGGAGATTATAATATAGTGTCGTGTATTTAAGTTATGTTAGTCTGGTAATGTTATCATGTTGGCAACACTAGATAGTGGATGCATAATCTGTAAGGTTTGTCGGGGACTTGAGATTGTAATGATATAGGTAATATGTCGTGTGTTGAATTGAATACCTGAATAAAAGTCTATCTACGATAAGTATTGTCGTTTCATGATCCTCCACTAATCTACTCCGTGAGCACCCTGGAACCCTGGTCACCTCGCCCAACAATAAACATCAAATATAGGAGATATCTTAAAATTAATAAATACGTGCCAAAATTTATTATAAAGTATATATTTTTACTCTGTGCTATTACTATATTGCAGGTATATTTGCTAAACAAGTGTTTGCCACGAACACTCTCCCACGCGGGCGAAGCTGCGGGCAATAGCTAGTTTTTAATAAAAATGTCAATATCAATATTTTCGAAAAATATCGATACAATATACCTACTTATATCGATTCTTTATTGTATTTCCGACATCCCTAGTCTACTCTTAAGACTACGGCTTATAATTATGATGGTCGCGGGAGGCGAGTCAGGCGACTTCGAAGTTCGACGGCTGCATGCGGGGCGGCGCACTATGTGGACTTTAGGCCATTTTCGTGTCATAAATCTGTAACTTCTTTGTTTTTCAAGATATCTCCATGATTTTTTTTTATTATACTCTTGAATAAACACACTTTCAAATGAAACACATTTTAATTATATAAAAATATTTTTAATTGGTTAAAAAAAAAGAAAACTTAAAAAAGGGAATATTTGATAATTTTATATTATATGTTATACTATTCTACATAAAATAACGAAATTGAATATATTAAACAATATCGTAAATATAAAATGACTAATAACTTATATTAAAACTAGCTTTTGCTCGCGGCTCCGCCCTTGTAAATACAGTATAGTATTCCCATGAGAACAACACGCGAACAACTTGATACCCATAATATTTGTATTTTATAATAATTACATCGTAATTATTAAGATTCTTATATGTTATTTAATATTTAAAGACATAAATACCAAAAAAGTAACCTACTAAAATTCGCCCAAAAATTCCACAGCTTCTTCTAAAAGTTCTAGAGTTTTCCTATAAATAGGCTTTCTTAAACTCGATAAGGGTCCGAAGTATACAATAGAACTACTATATATAACTACGAATAGTGTGCAGAACGTCTTCATTAGTGGCTATTCTGGAGCATTTTCTTTCGTGATGAAGTCTGAACTTTTTATAATCTTTATTTCGTGATTCCTGAGCATCTTCGGAGAGTTGCCCGAGAACCAATACAGAAAAATGTCGGATAACACTTTCACCGTGAATTAAAACTTTATGCACCAAAGATGGCATGTAATACCACTTATATTTATTAACATAAAGTTGTGCCGTGTCTAATGCGTGCTGACCAAATTTAGTAGGATTTATATTTCTACCACTCGCCATAACATGGAGCAGAATATAAAATCTTTTATATTATCTATTTATCTAGTTCTTCATCTACACCAGTTATTTCTGACGAGCAATGATAATTTTGGAAAAATCTTCGTGCGGTATTTCCATCATTGGAGTTGCCGCTAACTTGCTTAGGTTTATCTATATTTAAACCAAGTTGTTCTCTAAACCTTCTTTGAACGTAAGCTTTCTTTTGTTTTTTTAATTCTTTGTTTTCTGTTGTTGTGACAGACCGTTTTTTAAAGGCTAGATTGTAAGACAGATGTAAAATAAGTTCCAAGAATCTTATCCAACAATGCAAAGTTGAAAGACCATATTGGATAAGCACTTTCATCAACAGGTTTGTTTTGTACTTTTTCCAAAGTAGGTTTTATCTGTAGGTTTTGCGCCACAAATAGTACATACAGCACCTGATGAAGTCTCTGTTAAAACCTGAGCCACTTTTCCATCAATCATTGTTAAATATAAAATGTGTTTTATTTCAATACCTTGCCCACTTTCGTTGAGTAATGTAGGATTAAGAGTAGTTATTTGATTATTTATTTCATCAACTACACTTTGAGTCTCTTCTGGAGTCTCCTTCGAAAATTCTATTAAAATTGGACGACAAAATCTGACTGATGATGGAGCAGGATTTTCCCACAGTGTTTCATTACTATCGGTATTAACAAGTTTGAGATTTGACCATTGATGATATAAATAAATTTGTGTCGGAAATTATGTCACTCTCTTCAGGTAATACTTGTTTATACTCACTTTGTCCACTTGATCCATCACAACCCCATTTAGAAAATAACTTTAAATGAAATGATCCTGTTTTAAAAACGCCATTTATTTTTAGAATCCTGGCTGTCGTGTGATCTAAGAGATCTTGCAATTTAATTTTTGCTTTAATGTTAGTTATTTCTATGCTAGATTCTGGGGGATAGCAACCTTGTTTAGCTTCCTGGATTGATTTATAATATGGAAATAATAAGCAATTCTTTCAATCAAGCAATTCCGCATATTCTCATACTGTGCTGTGCTGAGATCTAATTCTATAAAAATGTTGAGAGCTTCGTCCTTTGAAAAAGCCTTTATTTCTCCAGGTTTATTTAGAAGATTACGGCGTATTTCATTATTTTCTTCTCGTAAAACTTCAATGATGAAGGCTTCTTCTGTTTCTCCTTGAGATCTCAACCTTTGAACGTATGAATTCAGTAGAAATTCAAGACCACAAATTTCCAGTAATTCCTTGTTTTTTCGTTTTTTTGTTCGCTCTGCACTATCTTCGCAGGCTTTAGAAGGCCGTCCTCGTTTCTCTGTCGATATGGAAGGCTCAATCTCGCAACTGGGTTTTGTAAGATTTACAGTGAAATTGTTTTTCAACAATTCGCTATTTTCTCTTAAAAACCGTTCTTTCTTGCGGCCTGATTTAGTATAGCGTTGACGAAACTGACAAATAAAAGTTTTTTGTACACTTACGATAATTTTTGGAATATTTTCATCAGCGACATTGGAAAAATTGTTTCGTAAGAATTCCGTGATAGAAATAACATAATCCCTATCATTATTCAGTAATACGAGACTTAAATCGAGTCTAGTACAGGTAAATTCATTCATTGTTAGACAAATAATTAGTGAAACTAGTCACAACAATAAATATTAAAATACTATTGTTTATTTCATGAAAAAACATGAATATATACTAAAATATAGTTTGGAGACGTGTGCATATCGTATGCAATTTGGTTTCATAAATTACTATCTACCCCGAAACCCATATGTGGCTGTGAGGTTTGTTATCTTATCAAAAGAAAATTTTCATGCATCTTATCAATATACTAACCACAATAAAGTAGACTACTAATAGAACTATGGCTAATTTCAGTAATTGTCGAAACTGTATTTGAAAATCGAAGCGAAGAAAAAACGACATACTGCAAAATATACGTCTTTAGTGGTGTCATAATGATATATATATATATAGTACATATTGATTTAATTTATAATAAAGAAAACATTTCAAGCTTTTTAAAATGACATAAGACTCATAAGTTACTATAAAAATTATTGCATAATAAACAAATGACTTCAGTTGCATTCTAAGAGGAAAAATTAAATTTTGCCATATTTTCATAATTTGCGCACTGATGCCACAACAAAAAAATTTACCCAGCAAATTTGCATTAAATTTGCTACAAAATAAAACTAATTACAGAACTTCGGCAAACTTCGATAAACGTCAAAACTCTAATCGAAAATTGAAGATAAGGAAAAACGACATACTATGAGATGTACGTCTTTAGTGGTGTCATATATGAAAAAACCCAATATATAATTAATTCATAATAAAGAATATATTTTAAGCTTTCTAAAATGGTGTAACACTTATATATTCCTCAAAGGAAAGTCACTATAAAATCAAAGTTAAATGTCCACATTATAAGAATATTTTTCAACAAATTTTCATTCAGTGACTTCGAGCTATTTTTTTTTCAAAAATAGGGTGCTAAGACACAAGTGTAAATCGTTTATATTTAGGTAGATAATTGGTTCTTTGTCTACAATTTGAGGTACAATACATGTACCTCTGCCGACTTTTGGAAAAAGCATTTATGGAACGGCTTTCTTATGTGGACACATAGTGCGGCGGCGCGGAGTCACAGCGGCGGCGGCTGCTGTGTTGTGTAGTGAGATAAAGCGTCGGATGCTGGCGTCCCAGGAACCGCTGGCGTCTAATGGTTTCGGCGCCTGCTGCTATTAAGCCGAGGATGTTTATGGCGGTGTCGGACTTATTCTTCGAAAGGAGCTCTGCTATGGTACATAACTAGTGTAATTAAAGTAACTCATGGCGGTTTGCAGGGAGCCTGTAGTCGCCTTCAAGGTACAGGTTCCTACTTATCAATTGTCATTAATGTACGATAGCGAACGAATAATGATATTACCTATGTAGCACACACCTAAAATATAAATATCTACTATTATTATAAGTAGTCTAATTATGCACAATATTGATAAGATCACAATTAAATGTTTAACAAACACTTACTATTTCATCCTTTTACAGCGCTAGTATAATATATGTGTATTGTACATTTTCTGTTTGTATTATTTACACGTGATAGTTGCTATGAACAAGTGTGTCGTCTATCCACGCGTAGTCTGCCCCTTGCAACTTAACTACAGTTTATGGGACTAGGGAGGTGCATGAGGGGTGTGTGAGGGGAGTGCGGAGGGCGCGGGTGGCGTGATCGCTGCATTTTCCATAGCAATGACTTACACTGATAAGTATTGTATTTCATAACCCATAATAATATATTAGGTCATTACAGATGAAATTAGCGTTTTGTAAAGGAGGAACGTAAAGTTGATTTTTTTAAACATAATATATTTATTTAATCACAGTATTATACCATTGCTATCTATGCACTTTTGCCATCTCATAGGTAGTTCAGTGATTCCTTTACTAAAAAAACCATTCGGACAGGAATAAATAAAATATTTGAAGGCGCCCCATCCCCCATCGTAGTTGAATTTTTTTCCTTGCAAGAAGTTATCCAAATTTCGAAAAAAAAAATGGTAATCTGTTGGAGCAAGGTCCAGGGAGTACGGTGGATGTCTTAGACACTCCGATTGAAGCTCCTCTAATTTGGTAGCCGTCTGTTGTGCACTGTGTGGTCTAGCGTTAGTAGTTAGGGATTCGCTGGTTCTGCCTCATCGCCTCAGCCTCTGGTAAAATGGGTATTTCGATGACCATTCGCTATATAACACAGTTAATTGTTTGAGGGAGACTAGAATCAAATCGAACCTCTAACCTCACACTACCATATCTTATCAAATTCCAATGACTGTTCGTGTTTGATGATAAATCAGGGGTTAAATCAAATGCTAATAGACAATAACCATTTGCATATTTTTCTCTTGATATCCCATTTCCTTCTTTGGGTACTTACCCAAAATGCTAAAAAAAACGCTTGATAATATTATCAAGCGTTTTTTTTTTTCTCATCAGTGGAATGTTGTAATATCACAAACCATTATTCACAATCATTGAGTCATACTTAACATCCTTTTCCTTTTAGTGATAAAGCATACAGAACAGGATAACTTAATGGTTGGGGCATTAGATAAGATTGCAAAACCGCATTCCTAACCACCCAAATTTTTACTATATATGCCCTCTGTTTTCTCATTGTGGATACCATTACTGTGTGAGTAAGTGAGTGGGTCAAATCAGTCTAGTGATTAGTGTAGTTAAACTCTTGTGCAACTTCTGAGTACATCCCAATGGAGGTAAGTTATTAATTTTTTATCTTTTTGTCTGATTTAATTTTGCGTTCACAATATTTTAACTGATAGTTTCTATGGACTGTTATAATGGATTAGCTTTCCATTGTTGCAGAATTCATTCAATTTAATTGACCACGAAGAAAATACTTTTAAGCATTATTATTACCCACAATCCCCGACTGATGTGGAAAGTAATGATTGTGTACCTAACGAAAAACATACCACTTAAAGGAAACGAGGTGAGTCTTGATCAATTTTTTGACACAGCACAAAAAAACAGCAAAAGAAACAATCCTCAAATGATTCAAGACCCGATGGGGATGGTGGAATGTGTTACATATCTACTAATGTGGATGATGAAAAGACAGCAACCCATTTAATGAAAATTGAGATATATGATCTCAAAAAATTAGAAAGATCCCTCAAAAAGAACATTGGAAACATGCTTACTCTAGGACAAAGTACTATACAAACGAAAATAGTAATATCTATAAATTAACAAGAGTCAATTTATAAAATAACCAAGGAAATTGCAGGAAAAACTACCTGTAGGAAATATCAATGTAATAATAAATATATAATTATTATAAAAATTAGATATGTCTTAATTTTAAGTTAACTTGATAACTTCTTACATTTGATTTATTAAAGTCCATTCTATAATAATAAACCATGAATCATAATTTAGATTTGATTTACTCAAATCTATCACTTGAATTTCGAATTCATACGGCAAGCATTATGGAGAACTCCAACGAAATATGTATCAACGCTTTCTTCAACGATAACATGGATGTTGAGCTGGGCAACTTGTGTGAAGAAGTCGAAAAATGTGAACTATTTGTATATATTTATATATATCCGATCTACGACGAAGAGCTCATCAGTATTTGTGCTGCGGTTGAAACATCAATCAAGTAAGTTTACTGAAATAAATATGTCTATTTTTATCATAGTATATGTAAATTATAGGTAATTTTATACTGTATGTACATTATAGATTTTACTCAACTTATTTTTATTTTTTGTCTCACTGACAATTGAAAAAACAATATGGAGGAACTTTCAAGCGAGTTTACAAAGCAAAAGGTGAACTTAATGTGATTTTTGATTCACAGTCAATCAACACAACAAACTGGAGGAGCTCTAAAGCGAGTTAACAAGGACAAAGACCAACTTGCAAAGAGGAGAAAATACACAGATTCTAATGCATCTACGAGGGCTGCACTAAAAGTATCGGGAATGGAATATTTCCACTGTTCCTGTCATATTAAAATCTTTTTAATTTAAAACTCCTTGGTTTTAAAAATCGAATACCGTTTATTTATTTAAAAAAAGATTCTCGGTCTTGTCACAAGGTCTTGTCAAACTTGTTTAGTCGTTGAGAAAATGGAATTGACTCGAGAAAATTCTAGAGCGATGATTTATTATGACTTTCGAAGTGGTTTAACACAAAAACAGTGTGTTGACCGGATGATTTCTGCATTTGGTGATGAAGCCCCATCCAAAACCACAATTTATCGCTGGTTTGCTGAATTTCAACGTGGACGTGTCAAGCTCAGTGATGATCCCCGTCAAGGTCGTCCAAAAACTGCAGTCACCCAAGAAAACGTTGATGCTGTGCGTAAGCTGATTGTTGTTGTTTGACAATCGTTTAACTGCCAAGGCAAAAGGAGTCAATAAATGTTTCCCAAAAACAATGAATTTTGTTTGATAAAAATATTCAATTATGCTCAATGTTAAGATTCAAATCAATCAAACATAGAATTTTCACTCAAAAAATAAATAAAACATGTTTATCATACAATGATACTAAAAGATTTATTTTGTCTAATAATATAGATACTTTAGCTTGGGGTCATTATAAATTGAGAAACGTTATGTGAAATAAAAACCTTCTAAAAAATATTGTGTTTGTATGTGATTTGTCATTGTAACGTGAAACTGTATTTTAAGCTTAGTCAATAAGATTAATTTCTTTTACGTAAGATATACTTTGTTATGAGATAATTTTTTGCTAATGAACTTTTTTTTTTCCTTTTGTAAACTAGTTTGTAATACTTGGTTTCGAGTAGCTATACTTTTATGTATAATATTGTGCTGAATGTTTAATTTTTAATGTTTAATGTACTATACATTGTAAAATATAATATAAAAGGTATGTATATAATCAAGATTTTCTTAAAAAACATTAAGTTTTAAATATGTTACTTATAAGAGTTTTGAAACAAAATTGTAATATATATATTTCATTTTTATTATAGCTTGTTTCATTTATTTCAAAAACCTTTTCGGATATACACGTGAAGATGTTTCATTTTATTCATCCTTTTACTGCCATAGTTGCTGGTCCAAGTGGTTGTTGTGGTTGATGAAATGCATCCATTATATAATTTGCAAAATGTGAATTATTATCAAGGTATACCTGATCTTAGTATGTTTGATGGCAAGGAACCACAACTCCTTATACTTGATGATTTAATGCGAGAGTCTGATGGTCGTGTTGTTTATATATTCACCAAAGGAAGTCACCACAGAAACTTGAGTGTGTTTTATGTTTCTCAAAATTTATTTCATCAAGGTAAAGGACAAAGAGATATATCATTGAATACGGGTTATATAATCTATTTTAAAAATCCTCGGGATAAAACACAAATACGGTATTTAGCCCGACAAGTATTTCCTGAAAATCCAAAATTCATTGAAGATGCTTAAAGAGATGCAACAAATGAACCCCATGGATATCTAATGGTGGATTTAAAACAAGAAACCAATGACATGTGTCGATAAACTAAAATATTTCCTCTAGATGGTCATTGCATTGTTTATGTACCAACTAAAGAATATAAATATGCTAGGAATAAACAAATTCCAATCATTTATAAATAATGCATCAAAGCTTTAAGACGCACAAGGATTTTCTACGTGAACTACATACATTAAAACCAAAATATATTAAAGCTCTTTTGAAATCTTGTGATGACGAAGAAATAAATTGCATTTGTGAGTGTATTCATATCGTTCCACAAGGTAAAGTACCACTCCAAGAAAAGGAGAAAAAAAAATTAAACAAGTATAAAGATATTCTTCGAAAATTAGTACGAAAAGGGAAAAGTAAAATATTAAGAAAAAAAATTATAATTCAAAAAGGGGGTGCATTTTTACCCATAATTGTTGTTTCTATTTTGAGTGGATTGATAAATTACCTTGTTTAAGATGGAAAATGCTAAAAAAAATGTTATTAATTGAACCAAGTCTTATTGAAAAGTTAAAACTACCTAGTAGTGTGGAAAATCCCTTATCTCGGCTGAATAAATAAATAAATAAATAAATAAAATATCTTTATTAAACACATAAGGGACATGACACAGCCAAATTTTAACAAAAAACAAGTAAATTATACACTAACGCACTATAACATTCAAAGAATACGAAAAGAGACAGTTTTAAAAACACACCTGATTAAGGCTATGCAATGCCCACACCATGTATTTAAAGGGATGCT
This sequence comes from Phengaris alcon alcon, assembly GCA_037179445.1. Classification (NCBI taxonomy): domain Eukaryota; kingdom Metazoa; phylum Arthropoda; class Insecta; order Lepidoptera; family Lycaenidae; genus Phengaris; species Phengaris alcon. The sequence continues at coordinate 11,367,661 of JAYRCH010000021.1, read as the reverse complement.
ACTCAGGCTTCGGCCGCGGCAAGCCGTGGCGCCTGATCTTCCGTGACCCCCTTGCAAGTTCGCGATCTCACGACGGCACACAATCATAATTATAAAGGTACAGAAAAAAAAATTATAACACAACGCATATATACATAGAATGTATAGATACGATACTAATTACATTGTTATTATCGCTTCAAGCTATTTATCTCACGGCGCGCATAGTCACCGCACACAATCAGTCAGTCGGCGCAGAGACGCGTTCAGCGCTCCTGCCTCGACACAGGCGGCACGACAACGACGCGCGATATAATATAATTGAAAATATGATAAATGCGAGTACTAAAGGGTGTAACAGAAAGATGTAATAATACTTTTAGTAAATATAAACATAGGTAATCATATAATATGTAATTGATAAATATACAGGAAGAAAAATAAATAAAGAATCCTCTGTTATTTACTACATTTATGCAGTGAGCAGACATTGACGTTGATGATAAGAATTTACACCGCTATAACTCCGGCTTACAACACTTCGGTAAGTATAATGAAAATTATTTCGTACTTAATGTAATATATGTATATAATATTCTAGTTATTGTAGTTATAGGGAGTGTATATATAGATAGGGAGAGTATATATAGAATACTGAAACGCAAAACATTTTGAAAAGTAACGTAGAAGATCGTAAAAAATGCATTTTATATTTACAAACGTTGCAGAGATATTTGCATTTTACAGAAGAAGAACGTCAACCATATCAATTACATATACATTCTAATATTCAGAGTGAACCTACAACTATTAATAAAAATCATGATACGACCCGTAAAGAATCAGTTACTCCTTGAGCGTCAACTGAAGACGTAAGTGAACCGTATATAACTGTTAATAATAATCCTATATACACATCAAAGCAAATATTAAGTTTAATACCCAAATCATATTCAAGAAAGGGTGAGTTATTATTAAACTTAATTTCTATGAGTCAAAATAAAATTAATTGGAACGATTCCGGTACAGTAACTATAGATAATAAACAAATTCCTGGGAGTAACATTATTGACTTGATAAACGATTCTCTAAGACCTTTAAAAAGAAGTGATCCTATAGGATGGGAAACATTTGCTAAGGCACTAAAAGAAATTAAAATACCTCTTACTTACATTGGAAACCCAAAAAGAACTGAATACATAAATAATCTTCATATAAAAGATATCGATCGAAGATGTGCATCAACTGAAGCAGTGTTTCCAACAACAACTGGTGGAGAAAAGTATAGCGAGAAAAGTTAGAAAAAAGTTAGACTGGGAAAAATGGACCCCTTATTAGAAATGCATAACATTTATTATGACCTATCACACCCTGCTGGTTATAGTGGCATTGATAAACTTGCAAATGCAGTGAAGGGTAAAATTAAAAAAAAAGATGTAAAGAAGTGGTTACAGTCACAAGAAACATATACATTACATAGACCAGTTCAAAAAAGGTTTTCTAGAAATAAGTATATTTTATCAAACTTCAATGAGTTGTGGCAGGTAGATTTAAGTGATATGAGAACTTATTCTAAATATAACGATGGTTTTAATTACATATTGTGTGTTATTGATGTTTTTTTCTAAATATGCATATGCAAGACACATGAAACATAAAAACTCTGAAACCACTAAACTATGTTTTGAAAGTGTATTTAATGAAGCTAAAGTTACCCCAACACGTATACAATCTGACAAAGGGACCGAGTTCATTTCGAAAGATGTGCAACGGTTTTTTCAAAAGTAAAAATATTAACTATTATACAACGAATAACCCTGATATTAAAGCAAGTATTGTTGATAGGTTTCAGAGAACACTTAAAATGAAAATGTGGCGTTATTTTACTCATAACAATTGCTACAGATATATAGATATTTTACAAGACTTGATTTACTCTTATAACCATTAGTGTTGGTATAATTAGCATTCGCAATAATAATTAATTGCTAAATGCCCATTAGCAATCATTAAATTAATCTTAGTTGCTAAAAAAAACGATTGCTAAAATTATCGTGCGCACCAATCGTCTGCGTTCATGAAAAAATTATGTGACCGCGCTGCTTCGCACCGCGGCGCTAACTGGCTATCGTACTTTAACTATTGCTATTTGCTAATGCTAAAATCATTCGATGCGAAATAATTTGCCGCGATGTTTCACGAATTAATACGAGCGAGTGAGAAGAGAAAATACATTACCGGCACGGCCGTCAAATTTTTTCAAAATAAAGTTAATTGCATGCGTTTAGGGTCCATTATTCAATAGCTGTTTTTTTTATTAATGTTTTCGTATTTTGTCGTTTAGGTCGTAGGTCAGTTTTTTTAGTCAGGTGAAATAATTGCGTTTTTTGCGCGATTAACATCGATCGTGTGATCAAATCAACCTACTTTAATTTGAAACTGTGTGTGTGTATTTGTGTAAATATAGATTATATTTTAGTGCATAAAGATATAAAATTTTATTTTAACGTGTTAAGAAATAATATAATATGCTTTGCAATTTGCATCTTACTTTAGCGCAGACCGGAAATCGCTAATCTTAAAAAAAAAATGTATGTTAATACTTAATAGGCGACGCGACGTAATTAAAAAACATTAGCATTTCACAAAACACAGCTATTTATGATCATTAAAAATCGATTTTAGCAAATAGCATAGCAATAGCACGTAGCATGCTAAGACATGAAAATTAGCATGCTAATGAAATTAATGAAAAATAGCATTAATTTCCATTACTAATAACCATAGTAAACACTCAAGTATCAAGATCCTCCACGTGATGTGAATTCCAACAATATTATGACTGTTTGGAATAACCTACCTGGGCTGATTGATAACTGGCCGAAACGACGAACTTAAAAAAATGATACGCAAAAAAGAAATATTACATTATATTCTGGCATCTTTTTGGAAATAGAACGCCAAATTTGAATTTAATCGAACTGATGGAATTTGTTTGAGAGGACGTAGAACTTTCTCTGTCGTAAATTTTCTTAACAATGGAAAGAAACGAAATTCGTGCGGTGATAAAGTTTTACGTTTTAAAAGAGAAAACAGCAACTCAGATTAAAACCAAGCTAGACAGTGTTTTAGGTAATTCTGCTCCTGCATTGAGTACAATTCACACCTGGGTAACTGATTTTAAACGTGGAAGACAGAGCTGCAAAGACGCCCACAGGTCTAGCCGTCCAAATGAAGTCACGAATCCGGACATGATCAAAAAAATTCACAAAATTGTATTGAATGATCGGCGCTTAAATTTGCGAGAGATAGCAGAGATGGTGAGCATTTCATCTGAACGCGTTTTTAATATTTTGCACCAACATTTGGGAATGAAATAGCTTTGCGCGCGATGGGTGCCGCGTTTGCTCACTGTAGACCAAAAGCAACGTCGAGTGGACGATTCATCGGAGTGTTTGGCGCTGTTTAACCGAGATCCTAATGAGTTTTTGCGGCGTTATGTAACAGTCGATGAAACCTGGATACATCATTATACTCCCGAGACAAAAGAACTATCTAAGCAGTGGACTGAGAGCGGAAAATCTGCGCCGAAGAAAGAAAAAACTGTTTTGTCGGCCGGCAAAGTGATGGCGACTGTTTTTTGGGATGCTCGAGGGATTATTTTAGTGGATTATCTGCAAAAAGGAAAAACAATAAATGGAGAATACTACGCAAGCTTGCTGCAAAAATTAAGTGAAGAAATCCAGAAGAAACGACCACATTTGGCCAAGAAAAAAATTTTGTTCCACCATGACAACGCACCTGCACACACGTCGATGGTTGCAGTCGCCAAACTCCATGAATTGCGGTTCGAATTGCTACCGCATACACCCTATTCCCCGGATCTGGCCCCTTGCGACTTCCACTTATTCCCAAACCTGAAGAAATGGTTAGGTGGCCAGAGAAGAGAAGAAGAGAAGAAGTCATTGTTGCCGTGGACGAGTATTTTGAGGGGTTGGAGAAAACATTTTATCAAACTGGTGTAACGGCATTGGAGAAGCGCTGGACTAAATGCATCGAGGTAGAAGGAAACTACGTTGAGAAATAAATTTATTTTAAATAGATTTTTGAAGTTTTTCTTTGTCGTTTCGGAAACTCATCAATCAGCCCTCGTATATGGTAGTGTAATAGTCACATCATCATCAAATTGTCAAACACCTAAATTGCATGTACCCTGATTACGTTAGAATAACTAAATACAAACACATATTTCAAAAAGGCTATGAATCGAACTGGAGTGATAAAATATTTGTTATATCTTCAATTATAGGTCGATCACCTTGGGTTGTGTATACATTAAAAGACTTGCAAAATGAAGATATAACTGGTACTTTCTATGAAAAGGAGTTGCAAAAAGTGTTTTATGACTTCTCTTCTAGTTATAAGATAGATAAAATAATTGGTACTCGATATTCAGGTAACAGAAAGCAAGTGTTAGTGAAGTGGAAAGGTTATCCAGACCAATTTAATAGTTGGGTTTTATTTTCTGATTTGGAAAAAATATGACTAAAGAAAGTTTTTATTTAACACTACTAAGTAATAGTTCCATGGAATATTTTCCTGATAATTTAACAACATTATTTTCAACAAAGTTACCAAAACCCATCAAAATGGAAGGAGAATGGTGTGTGGGGGGTTGTTGAATTTCAGTATCCCTGTACAATGTTCACAGTACAAGAACATGAAAATGTTGTTTACATTGCAAAACATATAGTAATGCAGAACGAAGAGAAACCTTCTTTGGTTTATTATAAAAAACATATACCAGCAACAAGCTACGATGACATTAATCAAATCTTAACAGCACTGAATAGTATTAGAGAAAATATAAAGTATCATTGTGATGAAATATCAAAGTTCGTAACGGTTACAGTGTTGGACAAAGCACTTGTATCAGTGAGATTATCAACCAGGTTATGTCTTCAACATGGCTTCGAACCAAATCGATATTTAGTGGAAAAGGGTATTAGTAAATGTCCTGCAAACTTACACATGGGGTTACCATCTCAGTTATTTATTTATTGTGATATTGTTGAACCACAGATAGTTGGTGATGTTATGACATTATTAAGAATTATTCCACTTGATCCGTCTAAATACATTTATGGTGCTAATAAAATGCACACATTCTCACCGCCTCTCACCTGTAATGCGCAGGGAGTTTGATACTATCGAGATAGATATAAGATCAAACACCGGACAAAAAATACCATTCCAGTTTGGTACCGTGTGCATTAAACTTCACTTCCAGAAATTATAATCAGCTCTCGTAGTAGTCATAAAATGATTTGTCCTTATGAACATTATTATTCCCATCAGGCTGGATCAGGAATCGGTGTTATATATAAAGGAGTACCATATCAACGTGGACATGGCATCGGTAGCTTTTTGGGTGGGTTATTTAGATCAGTCTTACCGCTACTCTCTAGTGGTGCTCGAGCCATTGGTAAAGAAGCGTTGAGTGCAGGTCTTCTATCGGACATGGTTAGTTCACGCCCCCTGGAAGACTCCATTAAAACCCGCCTCAGAGAAGCAAGTGCGAACTTGAAAAGAAAAGCTGATTCTAAAATCGATAAAATTAATATGTCTGGTTCAGGGTATATAAAAAACGCAAACTTCAATCAACAATCAGTCCAGCTGTTGCTTCAAAAGTGAGAGCACTGAAATAATCTAAAATCACTCCGAATAAAATAAAAGACATTTTTTCATAAATATACAATGTCTTTTCTACAATCATTCCTGTGAGTGTATTAAGTCGGAGTTAGATTTATTTGATTTACCATCAACACGCAAAGAAAATGGAATGTAGGTTCATTATAAACCAATCTCATCTCTTGCTGATGTTGGACTCATTGAGTTTCAAGTGTCGGGAACAGATGATGACTACATAGACCTATCACATACATTGATACATGTAAAAGCTAAAATACTAAATGAAGATTCAACAAAATTGAGTGCATCTACAGTAGTGGCGCCGATTAATAATTGGTTGCATTTACTATTCAACCAGCTTGATGTTTATTTTAATCAAAAATTAGTGTCACCACCAAATAATACATATGCCTATCGTGCATATGTGGAAAACCTGTTGAACTACGCCTCAGCAGCTAAAAAGTCTCATCTTACTTGTGGGCTTTGGTATGAAGATACTGCTAAGGAAATAAATTCCACTGATGAGAAAAATGAGGGGTTCATTAAGCGTAAAGAAATAGCGAGTGAGAGTAAAGAAATAGAAATGATTGGTCACTTACATGATGATATATTTAATCAAGAAAAATTTCTTAATAATGGTGTTGAGATGTCCGTTAAATTAGTCCGTTCTAGAGAATCTTTTAATTTGATAGGTTCATGGGATTTAAAATTTAAAGTAGGCATTACAGACGCTACCTTAATTGTTCGTAGGCGAAAATTAATCCTTCAGTGTTCACATCAAAAAGTGTTGGCTTCTACTACAGCCAAATATCCGATCACTAGAGCTGAGGTTAAAGTGTTAACAATACCATCGGGGGTACAGGGTAAAACGCTTGATAATATATTCCTGGGGCAAGTACCTAAAAGATGTATCATAGGATTGGTAAGTAACGCAGCATTTAATGGTAGCATTAATAAGAATTCTTTCAATTTTGAAAATTATGGTATGAATTCATTTTGTTTATACATAGATGGACAACAAGTGCCTTCAAAAACCCTACAACCATCCTTCAATCGTAATATGTTCACTTCAGCCTATCATACATTATTTTCCGGCACTGGTATACATTTCCTTAATGAAGGAAATGGGATATCAAGAGAAAAATATGCAAATGGTTACTGTCTATTAGCATTTGATTTAACCCCTGATTTATCATCAAACACGAACAGTCATTGGAATCTGATAAGACATGGTAGTGTGAGGTTAGAGGTTCGATTTGATTCTAGTCTCTCTCAAACTATTAACTGTATTGTATATGCAGAGTTTGATAATGTTGTAGAAATAGATAAAAACCGTAACTAAGAAAAGTCACATGTATGATCTATTTAAGTTATAATGTGTAACGTGTGTGTACCTATTAATGTGTGTGTGTGTGTGTGTGTATTATGAAATAAAATTATTGTACCAAATTTATGTTTCTTTTATTTATTCATTCATTATTTTCATATGTAATACCCCTCTTAGTAAATACATAAGCCATACATAATACGGATATGTGACATAAATACAAGATCCATAGACCAGATCGGTTCTGTGATAATACAGTATGAACACAATAGAGATCCGTAATTATTTGAGAAGAATTTGTGAAGGTTTAGAAGATAATGTATACGCCGCGAATCGTCTACCTATATATGTTCAAACCCCTAAATACATTATTAGCAACTTAGACCCTGATAGTAAACCTGGATCCCACTGGATAGCCATACACATCAATGAAAATGGCTTCGGACAATACTTAGACTCTTTTGAACGTGGTCCTATGCGATATCACAAGGCTTTTATGGGGCGAAACTGCAAGAGATGGGGTTTTAACACGTGTAGATTATAAAATGATTTCACATCGGTTTGTGGAGAGTATAGTTTAATGTATTTATATTATAAGTTCAATGGGAAAAGTCTATTAGAGTATCAAAAGTTATTTAGTAGCAACAGTTTATGTAATGATATAATATTATACAGTATATTCAATACATGTTTAAATGAATGAAATAAAAGAAATGTAATGTGAAATTGTTTTGTTTTACTCATATCGCGAGAAAGTGAGGTGACGTAAGTGATAAGCAGATAGTGATTCGGGGACCCTCATTAGGAACAATAGGACGCCGAGGCGAGCATTAGATAACGAACAATAGAGCCCGGAAATAGTAGATAATGAGGGGTAAATGCAAAACGCAACTTTGGAACCGCAAGAGATATTGAAAAACGGATAAGCGCAATCGATCGGGCATCGAAATACCCATTTTACCAGAGGCTGAGGCGATGTGGCAGAACCAGCGAATCCCTAACTACTAGCGTTGTCCTGAAGCAGCAGCGGCCAAGAGCGAATGACCAACCTCGGTTGTTTAGGAGCTAGCTTTACCGTCATGATCGTCTGGCCAGATTTAAGAAAGCTGTAGTGAGCGACACCGGCATTACTCCACCAAACGCTCACAAGTAACATTTTTGAGTCAATTTTCGCTTGGGGTAGGCTTTGGCTGGTTCGCCAGAGTTCAGCCATTGCGATGAGCGATTCCGACTATCGTACAGGATCCAATTTTCCATCCATCACAGGTAATAATTCGATTTCAAATCCCTTCATTATTGTGCCGGTTGAGTAATGTAACGCAGCAGTCGACAGGCGTTTGTGGGTTTGCCGCACTCAATTCATGAGTTACCCATCATTCAAGCTTGTTCACCTTCCCAATTTGCTTCAAGTGGATTAAAACAGTTTTATCACTAACACCGTAGCCTGCACCTAACTCGGACGTGGTTTGCGATGGATCCGCTTCATTATCAACTTTGGTCTCCGGCCGTCCACGGGGCTTGTTCTGCAGGTCGAAATTTCCAGAACGAAAACGTTGGAACCAAAAACGCACTGTGTTTGCTTTTGCGAAACCGCCGCCATACACATCATTAATCCTTCGAGCCGTTTCTGCAGCACTGGTGCCACGGTGGAACTCGTACTCGAAAATAATACGATATTTCAAGTTTTCAATTTTGTAAACAGTGATGCAAAGAAAAAACCATAAGAGGAAAAAACAAATGATTTACGGTTTTAGCAACACAAATGCATGAGTAAATAGCGGTATAAATTTGAAATTGAAATTCTTAACCAAAGAAGATATATTTGAGATCAAAGTGGCCAGTACGACAAAACTCCAATTTCATATGTAAGGACCCAATATATTATTAATATCATTATCTCGTTAATCGTTTATGTATATATGTAACTGTTTATTTGCTGTTGCCGAGTGTATCTGTCCATCAAACAACAACAATATGGGACCGCATAATACCAGGCACTCTGGTGTTACGCCGCAGTGATACGCCTGAGCGGTCTCCTTTTTGACAGTTAGGCATTACACTACCTACCTTCCTATCCATAATAGTATCTCTTGCGTACCTACTTCTACTCATGGTACGCAATTTTATGTTAGAGTTAATTTTTATTTTTTTAAAGTTATCCATGTAAAGTTAATTTTTCTGTGCCGTTTTTATGAATTTTTGTGTCAAATAAATGTTTATTTAATTTTATTAATTTATAGCTGGACTGTTTACATTTTCACAGATGATGTATTTATATTGTCACTATAAAGTAAAAGTTGCAAGGGGCAGACCACGCGTGGCTAGACGACACACTTGTTCATAGCAACTATCACGAGATAAACAATAAAAACAGAAAATATACAATACACAATACATATATATTATACTAGCGCTACATAATACATATATTAGCTAAGAGTATTATGAGTTAGAACTTCATGAGATACAGCCTGGTAGACAGACCTGACAGACGGACGGGCGGACGGACCCTACTCCAGCAGCGAGGTCTTAGTAAATAGTATTACTGTGGTAATAAGGTCCCGGTATTACCCTTTTACGGAACCCTAAAAACAACGAGGCGATTTTGCCGTTACGGGAGTAACGTTTGCACGCACATATCCAGAACTTCTATCCACGATACTTATGGACTAAGTTAGAAAAAATTAAAAACATTATAATAACCATTTTGATTTATTCAGTTAAAATATGAAATAACTTACGCTTACAGTAGAAATAAGTTTACAGATAGAAGTATACCTACTAGAGGCCGCGGCCTTCAACATCGCTACCTTAACCGACCGCACTAAAATACTAGAGGTTACATTATTTTTGCTTTAGGTATATTAACATAGAAATGGACATTATGGACGTACAGTTGTAAACTTCAAAAGCCCAATTCACGTATTGTACAAGCTAGATGAGGACCCCTAACCTTATTGTAATATTATAATCCTATTGTATATTTACTTATTTAGCGATTATTGTTTAGTTACTTTCAAGTCTTAGATTACGCATTGTAATTTGTACCTCGTTCTATTAATCAAGTTATTGTTTTTTATATTTCAGAATGTATTATTATTATATAATATATATCATATACTTATTGGCTCCCAAATCACAAATGTTGGTTGAAATGGGACAAGTGTTGAAACCTCTTAGAAATAAGACAAATAAGATTTTTAACAGTACCTAAAAAAAGCCTGCATAAAAACAGGGTCTCTGTTTAGCTTTCAAACTAAATGGTCATGTAGCATTATATTATTGCAACCTGAGTGCTAAGTGTGAGTTTCTCTTTTCGCATTCGATTCGATCGTGAGCGCGTTTGGCGTTTACTAGGAATTTGTATGTGATTTGTACAGCGCCACCTAGTTGTAAACGCGACAACTAGTACAAATCACATACAAATTCCAAGTAAACGCCAGCGCGCTCGCGATCGAATGCGAAAAGAAAAACGCACACTTAGCACTCTGATGTTGCGGCTGGGTCTACAGGACAAGCCCCAGGCCCAGGCCCACAATGCCGGTCCGGCAACTGAATTCGTGTTTATTAATTGTGTTATAAAAGTCTATAAGCAATATACAATAGGAAACCGTCACTGCTTTTATCTTTATCTTCGTCACAGTATTTTGTATTAATGTTCAATTCGCAGTATGGTCACGCAGCGCATGCTGACGCACCCGCACGCATCGAGTGCGCACGAGAGCGATAACATTCTCTGAGACTGGAACCCAACTGCGAATTTAATATAGAAATAATTACGCGAATTGTACCCTCTTTTCACGAGCAATATAACATGCCCTAAGCATTCTTTACTTTCGTTCCATTCTATTTACACATAAAATTACCTTACTGCTTACATACCTACTTACCTAATATTATTAACTTTATCTTATTAACTTTATAATTATCATACAATACCCGAATACAAGCTTAAAGCATTAATAATTTTAGCAAAATCACAGAACTTAGGTACCTACTACTTGAATCGACGGGATTTTCCACTTGCGGAAGCCACTTTGGTTCCGCCAAGAGGTAAGTACCTACTGTAAATTTTCGAAGAACTCAGGAAAACAGTTAAATCTTATAAAATTAGTTTATATAAAGGCAGGGATTGAGACAAATGAATTCCCGGTAATATACGTCAACTGATCATAATATTATGTAGACTTCATTTGGCTCAATCCCTGTCGTTTTGTGAACTAGTTTTAAATTAATGTCCGTTTAAAAGTATACCATTAGGTGGCGCCACTGGTTTTCAACGAAACTTCCTGCGAAAAATGTTGGTATTTTAATTCTGGCGACTAAACCTTATGCATCTCTCCATGTACGTTCGTCGACAAGGCCGGTGTGCCACTTTTTACCTTCTGGCATAGAAATAAGATCGAAAAGCGGTTCACCAGATCTGTATTCGAGCGTACAAACAAAGCAGGAGAGTAGCTTAAACCCTATGGAACAAAAGTAAAGAAATAAAATAGCTGCACGATCCGCTGAGGTTGTACAACGAACGCCCCTGATATGTTTAGCAGAAGTGGCACGGATGAGCGAAGGTAAGGAGATTTATTTTATTATTGCTCTTGTATTACATTAACCGCCCTATTTACACCTTATTCTGAGATAAAGTACAGTGCCCGGTCATAAAGAGTGCACATTTGAAATCAATATATTCGGTTTGTAGAACAGCATCTCTGTCAAACACTACCAATGAAGGTTTTTGCAATTTTTTCTACCGCTTGGCTTCAGACCCAACTCACACATAGCGCCATCTAGTGGCGGGACTGGTATCGAAAACTGACAATAAAAAAAATCGATTCTTTTCTGTCACCAGGCGACGCGTCGTAATTAGGTCGGGTCTGTCGTGGCAAACAGCTGTCAAATGTTACGAATTTTAAGAGCCCCCGAACGATTAAACGGTTTGACAACAAACGGTCAAACACGTAAATTTTGGTTTTAGTCAAACCAATTTGATCGTTTACAAAGCTAGTTTGAACGGTTTGTCAAACATTTACGGGTTTGAACTCCATCAGTTCCATATTTCATCGGTACATCGGTGATCGGAGTAATATCTAAAACCATAAAGATCCGGCTATTACCTACGACTTATTATGAGCGTCATAAAGTCGTAATTCCGACTTCGTAAAATGGATCCCAAAGTAACTCCTACGCCGAGACAACGTTAAAAAAAAAAAAAGAATTGGTTTAGTGAGACAGATAGTTATCTGTCACACAAAACATCAAACCCATAAGAGCCGTAAGCAGCTGCTTACGGCTTCGATTTTAGTACTTCTTCCATGTTTTATTTTTCTTCCTAGATACACACTACATCTCTATAAAGCCGATAACTTTCGAATAATATCTCAAACGAAGTGCAAATTCTTAATGGCCGGGCAATGTATACACTATTACTTAAACTGTTAATGTGTCAGCAAAATATTTATATTTATCTAAAATCATTAATTCTCGTGATCCAAAAAGCTTCAAGTTTAGTCGCTAAAGATATCGATTTGTACATTGGGTTACCATTTAGAAATTTAAAAAGTCCGGACATTTTAGTCACAAAATGCAAACATTAAATATTAAAATTCAAATAATTATGAAAAGTAGCGTTACAGTTACGTTTGATTATTTATAACGTCAAACATTTTTGTTTTGATTCAACTTGTTGATTGTTTGCGATTGCAATAGAAAATATTTCGACTCGTTGACTTGATTATATTAATCGTAAAGAAAATTAATATTTTAAGATGAGTGGAAAGTTAATGAAGATTAAATACTGATTCGATATTACATTATATAATACTTATTACTTATATTCCATTTGAACCAAGAATATCAGGACAACTCTAAAAGCCGGACGAAGTCCGGAAAAAGTCCATGAGCCCGGACATGTCCGTACTAATCCGGACGGATGGTAACCCTATTTGTACATGACACGCCACTCATATGTGCGTGCGCACATATGAGTGGCATCGACAAGAGAAGGACTTAGTTTACAAATTATACGTCACTCGAGTATACGTACATTCCATTTGTTTAGTCCTTCTCTTTATTTAACGAGTACCTATTTATGTGTATTCCTCAAGCTCACACAAGTGAGCGACATTAAGTAACTAGACAACGAGGCCCTCATACCGGCCACATCGCACGCGGCAAGTTAATATCGTTTGTAGCACTAGGACACTAGGAATGTAGAACACCTAGCCATATTGCGGAAAATTCGTGCTAAAGCGCCTTTCCACGGTCCAGCCGGCAAATCCAGCGCCGGTACTACTGACCGTCATTAGTGTCGATCATTTGTCATTCTTGCCTCCAAGTCCGTTTCACGGCCGCGATATTGGATTTGCAGACTGCACGTTGAGTAGGACGCTTAAATCGTTTTGCCGTTAACGTCAGAATTTTTAAATTTAACCAATCACATCCCAGCTTTTCATAGTGTTGATGTTTGCATAGTTGTTTTTATTCTCCTGGTCACGCTTTATATTATTTTTATATCAACTAGTGAGGTTTCAATGATAATCTACGACGCTCCTCGCGTGATGCTCTGAGACTTCAACAAGCGCTATTAATTTGACTAAAAATCTCTCAACAACACAGCCATTCGAAAGAATATTTATTTTTTCGATTTGTTTTAGCAGCTGTCCTGTCACCGTCGAAGACGCGACTCGAGTTATATGTCTCACGCCGCGCTACATATCATCTCGCGTCGTGTCGCGTCTTCGGCATCGGCTTGCTATGAGATTAGATATAATTCTGTACTGTGCTGTATTTTTAAATATTACTAATTAAGACAAAATCAAGTTCCGAAGACAGATTCCTATCATAGATAAATATTACGTTTTAAACTGTTGCACTACACTTAGGTATCTACTTAAAAATAACAATCTACATTTAAGTAGTAGACTATTTCTCTCTTAGGCTGCGACTATATGGTCCGGAATCCGGAACGCCGGTGAAAATAGAACTTCTCGTCGGCCGGCCGGATTCCGGTTCATATAGTCCCAGCCTTATTCGTAATACTTGGTGATTAAGCCGACAGCTGTCACATAACACACACATACGGCCGAATATTGAAACGCCAAGTCTATGTCCAGAAAGAGGGTAATCATACGCACGTTATGCCGACGCGCGTGTAGAGGTACTAGGCCCCAATACATTGCGTCGTATTTGTTTACCAACGCGCGTATCGTCCATCACATGTAGGCCGCCAGACGTTTTGTCTTGAAGCTCTACGCACGTAGACTTACGCGCGTAATTCGCATTTCTGGACAAGGTCTAATCAAAATTAAGACCCTCCTATTCACAGGCTGTCGCTGTCTCTGCTGGCCGAAATGTAAAGGACAGCATGTGACTTGACATTCACTTGATTTAACTATCGTTCCAGTTTTCGGCCGATATGTTTTATTTTATGTTTACTATCGTATTATGAATAAGGAATGAGCGAGCAGCACGCGAGAACTGACACTAGCTAGGTATTTCCCTAATATTTAGGTGTATATTCAACAATAATTCAACTATCTTCTACTCTGATACTGTTTAAACTGGATGCACAATGTACTGTAACGGTGAATGATAACCTTAAATAAAATTTGACTAACGGTCGGGAATCTCAAATGTATATTTTCTCAAAATTAGGACAACCTGTGACTTAGGCTTCACTTATTTTTAAGTAGCGATTGAAAATTCGGTCGGAAATTTCACTAAAACGTTTCGAAAGATACGTTTTTTCCCATGACACTTGGTATGACTTGATTAAATAAAAAAGGGGAATTGAGACAAATAAAGTGCACATATGTCTGGACACATCACATGCCAGAGCTGACATGTCTACATTTTATATCTCTCAGTCCCTCTTTATATTATTCAATCGCGTTTAGCAACAGTCACATTGCGAATCTAGTTTTCACACTACACAATCTATGTATACAAAATCATTGTTCTACAAATAAAATCGTACGCATCTACACCATGGCACTATGTTATTTCGGTATATTATATTATTGGCATTTATCAGGATTGCAGAAAATTTTGCACAACACTTAATAGCGCCATCTAGTGACAGCCACAAGTACTAAGTGTTACTCGATAGGTGGCGCTCCCACGTTTTGTACAACACGTTTTGCGACATGCCGAATTTTTTTATTACCTACACTATTAGTTAAATTTATAATAAAAACCAAAACATGTATATACCATTATTAATGTAACTTGAAATAGTATCCGATACATCTTGAGATTTGTCCATTAATTATTCTTATTTATTACAGGCAGGCATAACATGTTAAGTTGTCGTTACATTTACCCAAATGTTTACCTGAAAATCACTTTGGGGCTGTGACTTTACGTGCTATGGTAAACAAAATAATATTCTGAACAAAAATAAACATTTCGAACTTTCACACAAAATATCAAAGCTTCTACAAAACTGCAAACGTGAAAATCGTTCTATTTTTAAATTTACGCGCTACAAACGCATCATTTTTTAAATTTAACAGTCCGTGAATACTAGCAATTTATCCTTTCGCTTTACAAAGCCAAGTGTGAAACCAACTATATTCGACATTAAAACCTTTTAATTAATCTACTTATTGCACTTAACATAAATGGTTCATACCACTGTAAATATCTGTACACATAAATGAAAATGCACGACTCACATAAAAAAATTGATTTGCTTTAAAAATGTCCTCCCTTTTTTAATGTCAAAATCAGTCACAAGTCACTGTTCACAAAGGCACTGCTTGCAAATTAGAAGGACCATCAATTTTTTTCACAAATGAACCACTCGTTAAAAAAAATCTATACAAATAAAAATTGCCGCTTAGCATAATAACTGAACTTACACTACACTAAGGTATAGGAAAAGACTACAATACATAACAGAGGGCGGTGGAGTCGCATTAGAGAATATTTGCGGGTAGCACAAAAAGATTATATTAGGCTACGTTTCCACGAGATATTCCTTGTGGTCGCCACAGAAAAAACAGCATTGTAAATATAACTCTGCGCTAGTGCAATAGAGCTGAGAGTTGTTAAATATGACATTTAACACTTCGATTTTCAGCTCTATTATATTATCGCAGAGTTCTATTTACAGTGCAGTTTTTTGTCTTGTCGCGACCACAAATAAACACTCGTGGGTACGAGGCCTAAGCCAACGTATTCTAAATTATATTTCTTTCTCCATTTCCAAATAACATAGTTAAAGACAAGAGAGGTCTTGTCTTTAACTATGCTATTTCAAAATGACAATTTTTATAGCGGCATTAAGTTTTGCATCTCAGCTGAGGACTAGGGATGCACCCGCGACTGCACCGCCGTGACAGATTGTCACACTAATTATCCTAGTTTACACTGCCTATGTAATTATTGTTACGGCGGCGTCCACGCACCTGCGCGCCGCCCCGTATTGCACGTTGTATGTACAGTGTCCCCGCGCCGACCGCCCGCGCTGTCACCGCGCTTACATCTCGGCGGCGAGCTCACACATTACCTGAAACGTTACGTAATAATAATAATATTAGGTTCCACATCGATTTCGATGTCGGTGGCCAGTATTATTGAAACCAAACCAGCTACGCAGGAGTTGCAGAGCAAGACACAAGAGCACACTCTCTTCCTTTGCTCTCGTAACCCAGTGGGCCGGATGAGCGACACGACTGGCGAGAGATCAGGCGCAGGATCGACTTTTACACGCCCATCCCACGCATGGGTCATATTTCTTGTCAGACAATCAGGTCATGATCAGACTTGTCAACAACATTTTTGTTGTTATAACGCGGGGATCGAACTCACGACCTTCGGAGTCAAAAGCCAAGCTCTAAACCACTGGACCAAGGAGGCGTGAAACATTAGAGAAAATTATATCACTATGGCAAACGTTCTGTCTTACTTTACCTATATTTATATAGCCGACCTGCGGTAATCTTACAAATCTTTAGGAAAACAGCCCGAAAAACTAATCTTATTATGCATTAAATTAACAAAGGTTTGATGAAGCTCTAGGCGAGTCGAACCACACTCCGCTCACAAGGCTCCGGATTCTGATATATATTTTTTATTCAAAAACACTTTGTCGTCACGACAGAGGCGTTCCCCAGCTATAGTACTGCTGACGCTAGTGGTTACGATGAAGATGTGTTGACGTCACGGTACCTATGTGGTGAGCGCGGGCTGCGCGTGGTCAGCGGGCGGGTGCGCGGGCGCGGGCGGATGCGCGGGCGCCGCGTACTCCACCACCTCCTGATAGATGAGCTGCTTCCATTGATCCACCGTGTGCTCGCGCTCGTCCACCGAGTGGTCGTACGATGCCGGCGCCGGCTGAAAAAAAAAAACGATTAAACAGGCTGCCATAGACAAAACCGTTCGGGGCCAGAACGAATAATAAACAAATTTATTATTCTATATTTTATTTTTAATTAATATTTTTAAAGAATAGACAACAGATTAAACCGGCTGCCGTAGACATTTTACCATAGATTTTATCTATGTTATATTGTCTATGGTAGTCGGTTTAATCTGTTATGATTATATCTCTACGACACATATAATGGACTACAGACAAATATTCAAGGATTGAGGCAGATAGATGTAACATAATATGAATCTTTTATAGTGTTGTGTAAGGTTGTAATTGGATTTCAGTCTCAAAGTTATCAATTCATAGATTGTTTTTTGTTATATCTTGTTATTCCGTTCTCTGTAACTGTACCTTAATAAAAAAGGTGTGCGAGAGAAACCTTAAGCCGTGAAAGTGAGAGAGATATTGTCCTTGGTTATATTATAATTCGTTGTTTTCATTTGCATGTGCGCGCGCGTATTTAGACGTGTTCGTACGTATATGTGCACATTGGCGTACGTATGTGTACGCGTTTGCATACGTATGTGTACGCGTTCGCGTACGTATGTCCGCGTAAGTGCGTGCTCACATTGGAATGCGTATGTATATACGGCACTCACCGCGTTGACCTCGCCCTCGTCGTACCACACGTTGATGTAGGGGTGCAGCAGCGCCTCGTCCACGGAGATGCGCCGCTCGGGGTCGATCACCAGCATGCGCGAGAGCAGGTCCCGGGCCTGCGACGCCTGGAATGTGTGAGAGAGTGTCAATTACAGTACTGTATGGCTCTAGCCCTGAAAATCTTGGATATTGACATACTCATGTGATCTATAGATTGGATTGGAGGATAATATTTCTGACATTTGTTGGTCCTTCGAGTGGGATATAGACGAATGAGCTATAAATTGCGCTCCACATTTTTGTGGAGCGCAATTTATAGATAGCCTTTACAGAACTTTGTTGTATATCATCAAATCAAAATTTCAAGAATTTTCTACTTTTTACATCATTAAGATGACACCATTTTAATACTCACTCTTCTGACTAGAACCAGCCCAGGAACATCACCATTACAACCAGTTTCATAGCTATTCGTACCTTTAGGTAACTATACTGCTTATTAGGTTCTTAAATGGATCTAGCATTTACCTTGAGGCGGTTGTGCTCGGAGCTGTCCGACGGGAACAGTATATCCGGGAAGAGCCGCTCGAAACTGTACCCGGCGTACCGTGGACGGTTCTCCACATAATTCCGGACCGTCGGTTGGAGACGCGCCATGAATGCCGCAGACGGCGTCCCCAGCTGCTCAATAATCTTGTTCCATTGATCGATGTGGTCTGTCCCGGGGAATAGCACTCCACCACGGATCATTTCCCCCATGATGCAGCCCACGGACCATATGTCCACATTCTCGGTGTAGCCCATG
The DNA here is from genome assembly GCA_037179445.1 of Phengaris alcon alcon. NCBI lineage: Eukaryota > Metazoa > Arthropoda > Insecta > Lepidoptera > Lycaenidae > Phengaris > Phengaris alcon. The sequence goes on along the minus strand of JAYRCH010000021.1, from coordinate 11,348,884 downwards.
CCGAGAATGACTTCGGGTGCGCGATAGTAGCGCGTCACCACGTAGGGGGTCATCATGAAGGTGGTGCCGGCGGTGCGCGCGAGACCGAAGTCCAGGATCTTGAGCGTGCAGTCGCTCTTCACGACTATGTTGGACGGCTTCAGGTCCTATAATAAGGCACAGTCGCATAAATTATAATTTTTATTAGCCTACAAATTGAAATATTCTAGCTATGTATACCGTTTGAATAAAAGTACGAACATAGACTAAAGTCAGATTCTGTTGACATACAAATTTTTTGTAAGTAAATAATAGAAAGCTAACCCGATGTATGATCCCAGCCAAATGGAGATGCTTGATGCCGCACAGCATCTGGTACAGCAGATAGCTCATCCGCTCATGGTCCAGGTCCATCTGGATGACTTGGCACAGGTTCGCATCCATCAGCTCCATCACCAGGTACACATCCTGGAACTCTTCTAGACTTTTCTGTGGCGTGAATGCGTTTAAAAGTCCGATAATCTGAAAACACATTTACATATTAATAGCATAAAAATATTTGAGATTTAGCTAGAGCGTTTAATTAAACTGAGAATAGCTATATATTCATATATTATATACGTATATCATTGCCCATTAAACAGCTTCGCGAAGAAAGCGTGACCCACTGCACATTGAGTGTTCTAATACTGCCTATCGCCAGAACGCGTATATTGTCAGGGCCAGTAAAATGTATAACGAGATTTCGCGGTTTCACGATGTAGATTTATTCTGTACCACTTTTAAGAAAGAGTTCACCAATTTCTATTTTAATAGCAACGTGTCTTAATTTTTCTCATAACTTATTTCATATTTGTTGTCTGTCTTGCCTTAAATGTGTAAAACGTCGTTTTCATTGGTTATCGTTGTCTTTTTTCCTTTCTACTGTTATTTCTACTATCTGTGAAAACAAGATTCTTGTAAGATGGAATTCTTGTATTATTCTTAAGTTTCTATTTTATATATCTTAGCTGTAAGTTTTCCAGTAAATAAAATAAATTAATTAAGACGACTTAACAAATTCCTTGTAGTAATTTGGTAAAGCAATGTCTATAAATATTTATGAAAAGTAAAATTTTGCAGGGAAAAGAGTTTTATAATTAGTGAGATAAAAAAAAGGAGTTCCACAAGGGTCACTTTTAGGTCCGATTAGTTTTAAAGATTACATTTTATTGACGATCACGATAGAATAAACATCCTTCTAGAGATCAGAGTAAAAAGTGGTGTTATTCCTTACGTTCTTGTGATTGACAAGCTTCATGAGTTTGAACTCCCGGTAGGCACGCTTGGCGTGCGTGACGTTCTGGAAGGGCCGCGACAGCTTCTTGATGGCCACATTTTGCTGCGTCACGGTGTCGTAGGCCGCGCTGGAATATATGGTCGTTATATTAACGTGAGGAATGAGTTAGCAGGCAGAAATATGAGGCATGAGTGTATTGATTTCTTACGTTTACGCGAATATTGTTCATTATTTTAAACACTTACGGATTCTGTTGCGGTGCACTTTTCTTTTTCCCGACGTTTCGGCTACTTTCCAGCATCAGCAGGAGGACTGAGGTGGCAATTGTCCTATTTGTTGAAGTTGTTAAAACTACCCGAAGATTCTTCTATTATTATTTGTGTTCCGACCCACAAGCCGCGGTTTGAAGCCGCGGTGTTTTTGAATTAAATTTTATTGTATTTATTATTTGATCTCAACTATATGGCAGCACCCAGCGAACACACACTGGATCAACCTCGCCATAACATAAGATTTGATAAGCCACAAGTACTGGCAAAGGAACACCGTTATCGCCCAAGAATAATACGCGAGGCTATAGAAATTAAAAAGTACCCTAATTTTAACCGAGAAGATGGCTGGATGCTGCCATCTACTTGGGATCCAATAATAAATAATATAAAAATTTATTCAAAAACTTCAAGGTGCTGAGAGTATGTTTTGCGTGGATGGGAACACACCTAATAATTGAAGAATCTTCAGGTAGTTTGAACAACTTCAACAAATAGGACAAGTGTCACCTCAGTCCTCCTGCTGCTGCTGGAAAGTAGCCGAAACGTCGGGAAAAAGAAAAGTGCACAAGTGTAAGTCTTGAAAAACAACTTTTCCGCGAATAAAAAAATCTTTTACTTGATAAATTACAATTTTTTTCGCAATAAAACAGGCCTGAAACTATTTATTTATTAAATTGTGTTTAGCGCAATCGTGGATAATATCTTCGAAGTTTCAGTACATACTATACACTTATTAATATTGTAACATTCACAAAATTTTATATTATTGTTTTAGTAGAGTCAAATGCAGAAAAGCGGGCGAGGGTTCCACAATTGATTAATGATTTACAGCGGAGAAACAGAGAAAGTTAAGTACCTAATAGTAAGATTTATGTTACACCATAAACTTCATTATATTATACATACGTAAACTAGTATAATAAACATTATAATTTATTTAAGCTAAAATATACAAAGCAATGCATTAATATATTATTACAACTAGGTTACAGTTCTTGCAAACTACGAGCGCGCGTAGCCTTTATTTGTAGTTGTAATTGTAAATATACTGTAATTATACATTTTCGTTAGTGTGCGTACCTGACGGAGCGGTCAGTATCGAGCGAATTTGTACAGATATGGTCACTCACACAACTAAGGGCGCCGCGCGCTCGTAGTTTGCAAGATCTGTACACACAGATAATTAGGGTTTTATAATTATATTATAAGCATACCGGTGGCATCAGAGCGACCTTTGGTTACTCGATGCGCTCTTGAATAAAACAAATCCGACAAATATTTTACATCTGTCGATGACAAAATACAAATAGACAAAAATCACAGACGTTTATATAGCCTTAAATCAGATAGTATCTATGGGAATGATCCAATATAAATGACTTATTCAACTCCCACGACTACGGGGGACTATATTTAAAGGACTGATGTCTTGGTATTACTCAGTGGTATCTGTAACTAGACAACTGTAAACCGGACGTAAATATAGGTAGATAAAAGAAGATTGTTCAAAAAGTGTGTTTGAACTCCAAGCGAGAAATTTTTCATACGTATGCGTACGTGCGTGCCAGGGCTGCGAGTGACGTTGACGAAGCCTGGAATAACTTTTGAAGCTGTATAAAAACAAATTTTTAACCGAAACACTTCCGATTCGTCATGGACCCAAAACCTTCACCAAAACTCTACAAACTTGTTAATGAGTTAGTCCACGGAACCAAAGCACAAATGAACAGTGTTACATTTTCAGATGATCAAAGAATAAAGATCACTGAGATTTTTTAACCGGGAGGACAACTTATTAAAAAAAAAAAAATTAACACACGATACCCCTCCACTGTCTCGCTTACCGCGGCGATTTGTCCTAGGGCAGCTGTAATCTTCTAGAAAACGTAACACATCCATTCATCAGCTATTAACCAATGCACCAGGCATCAGGAACAAGGTACAAGGCACCAGGGGTCCAATTCTCGCAAGTAAAACTTGACCATTTACAGTTTGTCTGCAGCAGCCGCATAGTCGCTCTCAGACACTTGATTTCACACGAAGCGGACGCGACATCTCTGTCACTAGATACCTACTGTAAATTGACAAGTTTGAGGCTTGGACTACATCATCCGGAATCTTAGAGATTCCGGATGATTTAGTACGAGTCCGGAAAAACCACGTCCAAAATAGAACTCTGCGCTAATACAATAGAGTTGAAAATCGAACGCACGGCAGAAATTTAATAACTCGACGCTCGCGTGTTCGATTTTTAGGTCTATTGTATTAGCGCAGAGTTGTTTTTTCGGCGCTGTTTTTTTTTTATTACGAGAATTGGGCTTCAGGAACCAGCAGATCTAAAAAGGCCACTTTGGGTGTTTCGTATTACGTTCATAATGGGGAACATACATAGTTTTTGACGCGAGCATTAAAACGCTCTATTCAAAACATATGCACGAGTGACGTCACAGCAGTAGAAAATGTATGAAGAATAATAGAAAATTGATTTTATTAACTTAAATACTGCGTTTATGTATATCATTGTTATAATAAAAAATGTCACAAATGTATAATAATAAGGATTTGAACAGTAATTTTAGTTTTTCAATCATATTAAAAAATCGTCCTTTTTTAGTATTCTTTTTAATTTAGCAACTGATTACTGTACTTTTTGCATTTTTCGGTCCAATTTATTTTAATTTGTCTATATTATAGTTGCCTTTCGAAATATATAAGAATTTTGCTGATTTAAAACAAATGCATGTTCCTTATTTGTAACATTTCAGATATGGCTACATGTCAGATTAGTCATCATAAATAGAATCATATTAGGAATTCATCAGAATTGTTAGAAGTCACTGTAAGAGGGTAGAGCAGCTTCTTCATACACAGTACGATCAACTCAGTGCGACCATTTTAGAGCTGCTGGCCACCAGGCAGCAAGGCGCCAGCAACATACCAGACCATGCCCTGCGCGCCGGCCCCGCGGCGCACGAGCTCGGTGTACCGCGCGGGTATCGTGAACACCGTATCGCCCAGCGTCACCGAGTGGTACTGAAACATCTTACCGCCCGCGCGCGATCAGCTATAACAAAATGTTTACTGACTTCCCGCTGTGCTGTAACATATGTATATGTACAGTATACACATATATACATATCGTATGTGGATTTCTAGTGTCTACTTTTCAACAGTGACGAGGGCCGGTTCTCCTTCAGAGGGAAGCCCTAGCCTGTATAATAGGTAGGGATATGGACGAGGGTCATCAAACGGTAAGTAGCAAGTGAAGCCGGCAGGAATGGAGTTGTAGGAACCCCGCGCCACTGCTCTGCCGTCTCCAACCAAGTAGTACAAAGTTGTATTTACACGTATACTGTACCATAAAGTGGAATATGGGTATTGGTGAAACAAAGTGGTACCTACTCGAATACCATATTTGTTCTTATTGTAAGAGAAACTGAAAAAGAAAAAAAACGGGGTTGACTCAAACTATCTTAAACATAGTGTTTAAGATAGTTTGAGTCAACCCCGTGCACTAACCGGCAGATTAGTAAAACAAGTGCATATTCGTTTGTTTGTTTACATCGTAATAATTATTATGGTTTCATTAAAGCATTACTAGCATTCCGATCTTAGCGACCGCGAAGCACGACCGCGATGGAGACCAGCGAACCAGGTTCTCTGGCCACGCCCACCGGTGGCGCGACTCGGTCGCGGGATTTGTTTAGTGCTTCATATAAATTCATACTAAGCAGCGAGTCGCGCGACCCGGCCGCGGTCGCTAAGATCAGCATGTTACCTTTAGGGACAATAATCTTTGGAGTTAGTGCACGTGAATGTAGATTCACAACTGCTCAAACAACTAATAATGATAGCCGAAAAATCCTAAATTTTTACATGCGAAAAGTAGGTACACAATATTGTACATAGATATATACCCAAAACTATATGCATTGTGCAAACTAAACTACTATTATAGCGCTCTAGATTCTAGATTTATATAAGAAAGAAAACGTACTATAATAATCAATAATCATAATGATGTAGTAAAAAGTACATAGGTAATACAAAATACATAACGATATTTAACAAGAGACAGTAAGTAGCCAAGGCGATATAAAATATAAAAACTATACTAAGAGCATACATTTCCTTAATCAAACCAAACAATAAGTATGATATAATAAAATATTTTCGTTGCAAAGTTCTAAATAATCCTACACCAAAGACGCATATAATTATATATTATAGACGAGGTATGTCGATGCAAAACACTGTTACTTAATTGGCGCCACTTTTGGGTTGTTTGGGGCCATTTACACATTTGAGGTATGGTGAAACCAAGATGGCTTAACTTTTTCTTGTATGAAGATTTGTTGTGTCAAATGCACGTCACAGCCTATCTTTAGTTTTGAAATCTTTGTCATACACAATATTACGAACCTTTTGAGTAACTATCGTATAATTGATAAGTTAGGTCATATTCATTGAAAAGCCGGCCCGTATCGAGTGCAATTGGTACTCCATCTCCGGCCACGAGAGCACTTCAACTCGCTCATAATCTGACTATATCGGACGTATTGGTGGAGCCCATTTATACTCCAGCTGTATGTATTAAATACTAGCTTTTGCCCGCGGCTCCGCCCGCGATAAATACAGTAATATACGGGAATATTGTACGTTTTCGAGATAAAAAGTAGCCTATGTTTTAATCCAGAACTTAAACTACTACAATACCAAATTTCATCTACATCCGTTCAGTTATTTTTGCCATCCATCTATCCATCCATCCATCCATCCACCAATCCTCACAAACATTCCCATTTATAATAGTAGTAGGATTCATGTTTATAGCTTAAATTAAAATTTCATAACTACCTTATTGTCATCAGTAATTCCCTACTGCACTCAAATATTGCCGCGCCCACGTTGCCGGATTGCACGCATGCTAATCCTAGCTTATAATATGCTCATTATTTTTCTTTTATAACTTTCCAATAATTATATTTACAAAATTAAAGAAAACTGAAAAAGTATGACGGCTATTCCGTGGCCATCGTGTCGCGTCCGTCCGAGCGGGACAGCGCTACACTTCCCCGCAATACACAGAGACAGACAGACATATCTATGCGAGCGGCACGGCGCCATATACCGGCGCTAAAGAGAGACAGGGAGACTCTTGCCACCCACCATTGAGTACAGGTACGAGCGGGATGGCGCTATCTCCCGCCAGACAGATACTCACCAGACGATGCCCTGTGCGCCGGAGCCGATGGGCTTGAGGTTCTGGTAGCGCTTGAGGATGGTGAAGCGCGTGTCGCCCACCTCCACGGTGTAGAAGTGCGGGTGGCGGGCCGGCGCCGACATGCTCGCGGGCGCCGCGTGGGGCATCGACTTCTCCTGCCTGCAATAGGTGGTCATATGATGATATATATCATATGATGTTGGACACTTGGTGTCAAAGGGTAACACATATTTTTTAGGGAATAAGACCATAGGCAAACAATTTGCCTGGTGGTAAACGGTAAAAAAAAGCCTCTCACGCTCGACAAATTAACGTACAACGCAAGCGTTATGTCCAGCAGGTATCCCATTAGCCGTAGTATTTCTTGGGTAGAGCCAGCCTGTTCAATATTCATGCCCAATTGTGGCTCTCCTAGCATTGTTGAACCTGTTAAATCAGGGTCGAAAAACAGGAAGCTGTCTTATTTCTTGAGCAACAAGTAGTTGAAATTGGTGGTTACATTTGTTACCAGTCAGCCTACCTTACTCTCATAATTTGTTCAAGTAGTATCTGAACTAAATAATATAATTACCAAGAATACTCAGTAGTCAATATTTACTTTAATATGTATAGGGTGTAGAAGGTATCCCTCGCTCCATATATCGCCTGTGTGTCGCTCTACAGCTCACGCGATAAGATCAGCCCTTCTATTGCGTCTGGAAACAAAAACAAGACATTTCAATACAGATATCGCTTTATGAAAATAAATGTTCCAGTAAATCTCTGAATCGATGATTATGGATGTTTACCAGCCCACATAATTCCCCTTTACGGGAAATATACAAAACGTTTTTATTATATCATTAAAAAATATTGGTCATGGAACTGAGTAATAAAGTAAATATTTGCCTACTAGGCTTAAGACACCTGGTTAAGCACCAGCGCTTTAGTTGTTTTCATGCATTTCACGTAGTTTTCAATCAATACTAACAGAAAATGGCTCACGAAAATGCACATAATATGTCTATTGTCTACTAAACGTTCCAAATATTTCTAACGTTTTTTCCAGACGAAATTTTTTCCGGGTAGTAGCTGATTTTTATTTCGTCAGTTTAAACCCTGAGCAAGAAGATGAAAAGTATCAGAAAAATGTAAATAACCGTAAAGATTGCCACTCAACATACAATTTCGCGCCCAAATTGTGTTTAACTTCAATTTGCGCCATATCATCCCGTATCTGTTGCGAAAAAATAAAACTCTGAAAAATAACTTCCAGTAAGTTTTAAAATATATAGGGCCTGTTTCATAATCTAAGTGTGACATAGCTTATTCGGAAGTTTTATCGCTGCTTACTTTATATCGAGCGACAGAGACAAAACAAGCAAATAAGCTATCTGACACTTAGCAGTAGATTGTGAAACAGGCCCATAAGAGTTATACTACACCGTGCTAAGAATGTCTCTGTCTGGTAAGGTGTAGAGAACTTATGTATCAAAGTGTTAGCTTTTATTGTGAAAGAGGCGAAGAAAACGTTATGGTGAAATACATTTATATTTATTGGCAGTACAAAACCACCACTTTGTTTTATTTTTTATTTAAATCATACGCATTCCACGTATAATTCTTTCAGCCGCAGCCATAAACATGAAACCCCCGTTACATTACTCTTAATTAAGGTTTCCAGCTTTACAACTGGTCATAAAGCACAGCACATTCAAACGAATACCATAGATTATAATTACCGTACTTTTCCGTTTCTATTCAGTCAGTGAAAAGTATATCACATAAAGCCTTCTTTGTATCTTTAGAAAATCACACCGCATTTACGATCCGCTCCAGTCAGGTACCAGCGGAACAGTTAGAAAGTTAAAATGTTCCATTTTAGTTATTAGCGACACACTACGTCGTTTTCTCGGTTAATACTTGGTCTCATTTTCACGATTGTGAGGGGAAAATGGAGTATTTTAATTTATGAGTAACTGTTTTTAGCTTAGTAAAGTAATTTCGCAATATTTTATTCGAAGGACCACTCAGGGTCAACTCACATCTAAACGAAACGATACGCGATACGTCGCTTCATTTTTAAGATAGCTCTTCAAAAGTGATCTTTATTAATTACACAAGAATTTACGCGGTTCATTGTAATGGTAGCCATCCGATGCACACGACGCGCGACGCGAGATTGCGATTCGAGACCGAAATACGGTCGCGGAGCGATTGCTTAGTATGAATTCATACTACTCATATTATATGGAACACTGAACAACCGAATAAAAAGTCGCGCGACGCCTGAGCGTGGCCAGAGAACCTTATTGGCCGGTTTGCTGGTCGCTGTCTTACGTCGCGTGCATCGGAAGGGTACCTTAACAATGACACGTGTATATTCTTTTGTAATTAATAAAGTTCAATTTTGAATAGCTATCTTCAAAATGCAGCGATGCGTTGCGTCGCGTTGTGAAATGACCCTCATGTCTTCTATAGTGCTATTTTGAATTTGAGTAAATATACTCAAATTCACAAGAAAAAATAATCACAAAAATAGAAAAAGGCTATAATTAATAATAATGCTTGATCCAGAAAAATTAAAAAACTTTTTGTTCCCTCGGCGGAATTCGAACTCGCGACCTCCGGCTTGAGCGCCGACGCGCTAACCACATAACCACAGAGGCCGCCTATAAAATTATCTGAACGAATCTTAAAACTCATAGTGGCGTATATTTTGAAAATAAATAAAGAAGAAAACCTTTCAAAAAACAGGATAATATCGTCTGCATAAGAATGATAAAGCATATATCGATTTTATCGCTTCTGCCGGGTCCCTGGAGTGCTGTCTTCGGCTCGGGGCTAGGGGCCCAGGTAACAGGGCCGCAGATGTAAGACCCCGCGCCGGCGGAGCTCCACTAAACGACCGGGGCCTGCGATAAGTTATCGTTTTCCGAGGTTACTGACCTGCTGACGCTCGACACAGACGAATGAAAATTTGATTATGTTAATTTTTGGGAGACTGTGATGTCGTTTAAATTCTTTTCGCTGACTGTTTTAAATGGTAACACAATGTTGGGAATGATGGACGTTTGTTACTTAAAAATTACAAGACATATTATAAAATACTAAAATAGCAGAGGCTGTAAATTTTGACTGCCTAATGTCCATATCAATAGGATCTATAGGACTAGGAAAGGAGCGCACTCCATTTTATAAGGCCGCCAACGCACCTGCAACTCCTCTGGTGTTGCGGCTGTCCATGGGCGACGGTAATCGCTATACATCAGGTGACCCGTTTTCCCGTTTGCCCCTATTTCATAAAAAAAGCTAACCTAACCAAACCTAACCTAACCAAAGGTTATTATTTTTTGTTACCTGCATGTCCTGACATGTCTAAGGAGGGTTCCGTAACTATCAACGCGTAATAGGATTTTTTTTAATTACTTCAAAAGTAACTGTCCGACTTCGTTCTAAATAATTTTCCTTAAGAGTGTTTAGCATGATCTATCAGCATGGAAAATTTCAAGTTTCTAAGTCTCATAGTTTAGAAATGCCAGGGGGGGAGACCAACTTGTAAACCACTTTATAGGTGTACTTTGGTAATGTCATGTATGAAACTTTGCCTTTATTTAATTATACCTATTCGACGATACCCCACACGATGGGGTAGAACGAAAAAATATTTTTCATTCCCACTTCACATGTATGGAGAGCCACCCCTAAAATGTAAAATGATGAGTATTTTACGATGCCAAAACCGAGATCTATATACAGTCTTTAATTGTACCAAATTTCATCCATTTATATTCATAATTACAGAAGCTAGAAGCGCGGACAGACGGACAGACAGACAGACAGACAGACGGAGGGGGGACAGAGCGGAACTATACGGGTTCCTTGAGTATTCCAGAACCTTAATAAAAACGACGCCTTCTCGTGACAAGCTATTTACATTTTAACATCGAAAAAACAAAAAAGGCGAGTCCCCTCCTTTAGTGGCCCCATACACGGGGCGGTTTTCCTTCAGTTCGGCCTGAACGGATGCAAAATCGTATCGTCTGTGTGCAATTTCGAGATCGCCTCAGTCGGCCGTATGGACTGAAGCGATTCGTTCCAGTGTTGCCAACTCTATTTATGCGAAACTACTAAGCTCGTGTCTACTAAAAACTACTAAAAGAGTACCGATAACTATAAAAAAGCTACTAAACTTAGGAATCCTGAAATTTTTTTAGCGATTTTGTGTTCACAAACATACATACATTTTCAGTTTTAATATTTAACCGTTAAATTAAAAAAATATTGTAACATAGTTACATTTCCTCTCCGTAAAATGATTTTTTCGGCGTTACTCGCGTCATCTATGATTTATTATTATATATAGTATACTTAATTATTTAGTCATTTAGAGGCTTTAGCGCCATCTATCGGCGCACGTCCTTACTAGAACGGCGTTAGCCTTGCTTTAATATTTAGTTCATTGATCGATTTTACTTCCGTCTTAAATCTTAAAAAATAATAATTTAATTTTGAATAATTATTAAAATACAGTAGAATTGCATTATTATATTACATAATATATTGATTATTAATATAATATATTTTATTTTGATATGTGGACTTTTTCTCTTTACGCTTTAGTTTTTAGTTTTTAAAAGTTTAAAAAAAGAAGACGGAGAAGGGTATATATGGCACTTCTTCGATTGACGTTTTCCTTTTAGAATAAAAATTTCTTTAGACTCAAGATGTAGTTGTTATATTTCTTAATCCCGTTTTCACGGTGAGTTTTTTATGTCTGTGTTGTGAAGTTTTATATCGTAAATCACGCTTGTAATAAAACACATTATTTTTTCATGTAAATTAGCACCTTGCAAAATTAGTTGTCAAAATTTGATTGGCTCATTCTTTCCGTTCTTGCATTGTTATAATATTAGGATGTTTGTATCCAGACTTTAATTGTTCTTTATATCATCTTTTATTTTGCTTACCTTTTAATTTGTGATGGTCACACAGCCCGTGATTTTGATCGTTTGGGGTGATCTTAAATCAAGCCAGCTGTGGGACTCCTACTGCACACATTTTATGGATTTTCCAGGGATCTATACTCCGGGTTCAAGGCACCGATTTACAAGGACTTATGGCTATTTTCCCACATCCGGATTTCTGAGTGCCGCTAGTTATTCTGGACTGAACTGACTGGTTTTGGAATTAGTCTGCACCGCCCCTTGGACGATCTACGTCGCGGTGAACAGAGAGACGCTACCGGAAGTTGGAGCCCCAACTCGCTCTCGCCACGTGCAACACTCCTGGACCCAGCTAACTGCCCACGTGGTTAAAGCCCCTCCGATTCCCACAGACACCAAGAGGCTAAACCAGATCGTTCGGCCTTCTGCCCACGACCACTTAACTTAATATATTTGTCACGGTAATCCCTAGTTTTACTCTTACCCGTAACAATATAGTAGGAAATATTACGTATATAGAAATTAAATCGGTACTTTTAAGCTACTGACGGATGTGTGCTACTATGTGCTATTATGATAAGGTGTCATAATAGCACATAGAAGCAGGCCATTTTGCATATTATGATTACTGTCTAGCTATTTTCTACAAAACCACTACTAACAATTAAAATCCTACTGGGAGGGAATAAAATACAAAATTTAGTAGTAAAACTTTGTAAAGCAACTCAGTTGGCAACATTAAATCTGACCTGTACGGATGGACTGAACGGCAATAAAATTCGAGTGTAAAATAAAACCGGTCAAGTGCGAGTCGGCAATATGAGTTCCGTACAAAACGGAAAATCACGTTTGTTGTATGTGAGCCTTAAATTTTTATTTTAATCTGTTTTTAGTATTTGTTGATAAAACGGCAATAGAAATACCTACATCATACATTTGTGAAAATTTGAACTGTCGAGCTATCACGGTATATGAAGGACGAACAGCAAAGTCTCAGTAATAGGGTCCCGTTTTTACCCTTTGGTTACGGAATCCTAAAAATGGCACGTGAAAGTTCATTGAAGTATTTAAAACTTTAGAGCGACTATGGTTGATAAAATCTAAAGACTATTACTATAAAACAAAGAGAAATGATTTCTATAACATATTACTGGAAAAATATATGACATAATAATTCGATTTCGTCGATAGCGTGATTACAATTGCAGCAAAATACAATTAATAATTAAAATAATAGCCTAAACTGACCAAGAGCATGTCACGACATGTTTACGGAGGGTTCTGTAACTATCGTCGCGCAATATGTTTCCTTTGAATTACTACAAAAGTTATTGTCATAAAGTTATTACAGAAGCTAGGATAGCAGCGGCCAGACAGACAGACGGACGGGCAGAGTGAAATTATAAGGGTTCCTTAAGTATTACGGAACCCTAAAAACACGACCGAAGCTCGCGGCAATTTTCCGTGTATATGCTCGAATCCGTTCAGGCCGAACCTTAGATTAAAACGCCTAGAAACCGGGTACGCGCATGAAAAGTGAAGTAAATCATACTGAGCCATATTGGCTCAGTTTGTTCGAACGGCCCGTCAGTTGTCAAGGTCAAGCGCTAGAGCATACACTCCGACTATTAAAAGCATTATGACGGTTTGTGCCGTTATTGGGTGTCACAATGCATCGGAAAAGAATTAAAAAAGCTTCGGACATAACATTTCATATGTAAGTATGAAGTGTTATGCCCGAACAATTTGACTCGTATTAAGTTAAATATTTAAAACATTTTATAATAAAATCATATTATGTCGCCATCTTGCTGCCCTATTGTGAATTGTGAAAGTGTTACTGGTAAAAAATTTTTTTTTCAAAATTTCATGGCTAACTAATAGTTGCAATTAAGGACAAAGTTTTTTATTATTTTCTGATTTTTTAAATTATCAATTTAAAGTATTGTCCGTATTAAGATAACCCTTAATATATTCCTTAATACCAGTTTAATATAAATAAAGTTCACAAATTGTGTTTAGATGGTTTAAAATGAAATATAAGTTATATTTTTACATCTCACGACACTACGAAAAACAAGTACAATAATTCCAATTTGAAGAGTACACACTCCACAACTTTAAAGTTTTGTTTGTGTGCGTGTCGGTATGTAATGCTTACGCCTACATCTATCTGTTGCTTGCTTCACTTTGTACGATGCGTTTGTTTGTAGACTATCTAGGTGTTATTAATCTAAGGGCCGAACTGACGTCAGTTCGGTCGGATGCGATTTTCTCTCCGTGTATGTGCTCGAATCCGTTCAGGCCGAACTGACGTCAGTTCTAACTGAAACGATCGACCTCTCGTCTGTGGAGGCCTTTAGAATGGTAATAAGCTTTATTGGAATGTCATATCACTCGACACTTCAATTTTGAAATCTATTGTTTAAGCGCAGAATTCTATTTTCAATGCTATGTATTTTCCCGGGCCCGCTGAATTCCGAATCGCTAAACGTCGATGTTTTATGCGGTTTAAGAAGCCGATATTTAAGAAAGCGGATTTGAAACATGTAACGGCGAGAGACCGTCTTGCACTCTGCATTACCGTAGACCGTTAGTAATTAGGTGCAATATTTGACAATAATAATTATTATTAAAGCTATGTTAAAGTAGCTATTAAAGTAAAGTAGTAGCTAAAGTACTACACTAAAAAGCCAGGTTGAAAATCTCGGTTCTGACAGGGCGATTGTCTGCGGACTGCGCGTAGCGTCGTGCGTTGATATTATTTACTCTGTGGTACCGACGTCGCAGCGTGTGCGTAGCTTGGAGCTTTCAGTCACCATGGTTTAGTAAATTTGTTTTTTTTTTCAATGTAAAATATTTTTTAAATATTTGTCGGTGTTGAATAAAAAAGATATATTCATCTGCTTCATTATTCTGCTTTTTAATCGTGGTTTGCACCGCTGGGTGTGGGGTTCGCACTTGACACACTAACCCCTCTTCACGTCAGGTGTTGACGCGGCCTGACCTAGAGGCTCGACTGGGGTTTATTCTAATTTATACTTTTAATTCTGTCAAGCACTTCAGTAGCTTCTGCACGCGGGTTCACCCGCTTTTAGCGTTCAAACTACGAACCTCGGGATAATTTTTTATCTTATACTTTAAACAAGCAAATCTGGTATATATATATATATATATATATATATATATATATATATATCGGAATAATCGGAATCTCAGAAACGGCTGCAAGTCTTTCCATGAAATTTAGTATGCAGCGAGTTTTGGGTGAGAAAAATGGATCCAGATAGGACGTATCCATGGAAAACTGCGTATTATATATATATATATATATATATATATATATATATATATTTTTTTTTTTTTTTTCGTCGTGCAACAATATATCAATAATTTCGACTCTATAATGTCAGTCCGATTGGCAGTTTGGTTTATTTTTGCGTTGCTCGAAAATTCGGAATGTGGTGGGTTCGAACCCCAGTAAAATATTTTTGTGATTCTTTTTTTTTTACCTAATAGAGCTCCGAGCAAAACTCGGTTACCCAGGTACTTATATTTATATGAAAGAACGAACAACTTTTATTGAAATAATAAAACCTAGGGATGATTGTTAGATAATAAAGGAACGCGACCATCCTAGTGAGCATCGACTCAGCGGATCGATAGCATGGTCGTAAATAAACCCGGCGGAGACCTGACGCGGGGCAAACTGAAAACCTATTATAGGGGGTCGTCGTAATAGATATACAGTAGCTAGAATTCAGAACGTATGTTTATTCATATAATCCTTACTAATATTAAAATGTGAATACTTAACCGATCATAATAAAATTTGGAATAAAATTTTGTAAGAAACAGCAGATTTTGGCCACTGACTGAAAAAACATATCATAACATATCATAACATATCGTATATGGTCCTCGTCCACCGCTCAAGTTGCTGTTATAGTATTAACGGATGCTATTAAGAGTCAGCTCACACCATGACGCGGACGCGGCGCGGCATTTTTAGGATAGCGATTAAACATTGAGCTTTATTCATTACACAAGAAGATACACATTGATTGAATCAAATGTTTTATTTGCCAGAATATGGTACGTAAATGATGTTACAATTATTGTAACATTCTGCCACAAAAGGCGTGCAAATATTTAATAAAAAAAACTTAATTCAGCAAATATCTTTTCAGATAATTTAAATTAAAATTTACGTGTGACTACACCAACAAATTTTAAATTAAAATTTAACCTAAAGCACTTTTACGTTCGTGATCAGTAAAAAAGGCCTAGGTTTGTGGAAAAATCAATCGGCCGTAGGTTGATGTGGGCCGGCTTTCCGCGCCAACGGCGAGAGCCATTCGTTCTTTATTTAAATAACTTAGGGACGGGACATTCGGACACTAATCGGGAGCGAGTGGGAGAGGAATACAGAAGAGTAAGAGAGGAGTTACATGATAAATATCTTTTGTTGAATGCTAATATTTGAGCATCAAATAAATTAATTGGTGATTAATTTAATATCTGATACTGTTTTAAATTATTTTGGCCACGTGACCTTGATCCACGGAAAATTGTAAACGGACGTTAGATTAAAATAATAATTGGTCTTTATTTTAATTATTGATCATCAACTCGAAACTATATAAGGGTTCCATCTAGTTACTATGGAACTCTTAAAAATGGGTTAGGTTAGAACATTTTTATTACGTTCAAAACGTCTTTAAATATGAAAAAAAAACAGAAGGTGATAAATCATAACTTTTAATTGAACAAAATCCAATTGCAATTATATAATGACCATTTCTGATTTTATTGAGGCTCAACAAAAAATTACCAATATATATTTTTGTGGACCAAATAGATTAAATAATGACCAACATGATTTATTTTGAGGCTCAGAAAAGATGAGCAATCTTTAAAATATATTGTCATTTAGATTATTTTGGTTACTATTTTTCCAATTTAATATAGTCATCAGTTAAATACATTTCATTGTTTACTTGACTGCATCAGAAAGAGTGCATGACGTATGTATGTGTATAAATAATATACTAGCCGTTCCGAGTTCCGACATACGTTGTTCTGTCTTAACAACGTATGAACTGGAATAAACAAATAACTACACCTATAAACTACACCTACCAACCAACTGGGACCGGCCGAATTGAAAACAAAACAGGTAACCTGATTGCACCTAAAAATATTTCACAGTCAAATGAAAAATTGAACACAGTGACCAGTTGGTACGGGGGATAGTTCAATCGTCGTTTTCAGTATTTCCCCCGCAATTTTTTCAACAATCTTCTCACCGTTTAAACCTTCCCTGAGCTACCACAATAATTAATAGACTAAAATCAGCCAAATCGGTCCAGCCGTTCTCGAGTTTTAGCGGGACATTGGAATTGCAATCCATTCTTATATTTATGAGAAGGAAGATTAAATATTCATTCTTTAACACATTTTGCAGCCCACTACTTTTATATATTTTAAATTAGATTTGTCTGAATTGTAAATAGTATGAAATACATTATTTCCCATAAATTCCTATGAGCCTAACATAAGCCTATTAGATGGGATAATAGCAGAATGATAATTATTTAACTATTTATTTGGGCGAAATCAATGAGGCATTTAACGTCACACTTCACTGTTACCTAGCCGGAACCTGGGAAACTGAGCTTTGCTCGCTCTAGGAGATTTAAAAAAAAATAAAAAAATAAACCACATTCCTAATTTCCGAACCACGAAAAAATTACACACACGCATCCCATACGGCCAATCAGACTGACATATAATAGAGTCCTATCCTACTACTATTATAAATGTGAGGATGGTTGGATGTATGTATGGAAGGATGTTTGTTACTCTTTCACGTAAAAACTACTGAACGGATTTTGATGAAATTTGATGAATTTTATGGTAGTAGTTTAGGTTGTGGATTAATAGGCTAAAACATAGGCTACATTTTGTCCCGAAAAAGTACATTGTTCCCGTGGGATACTGTATATACGCGGGCGGAATAGCGGCAAAAGCTAGTTATAGATATATTGTTGCACGATGAAAGAAAAAACATATATAACTTAAAAATGCACAGTTTCTCAGGGATAATAATTATAACTCCCCACACCGATTTCGGTGACGGTGGTCGGTCTCATTGAAACCACGGCAGTTACGCAGGAGTAATTTTTATAGTGCCCAAGAGTGTACCCAGTACACAAGAGCACTCTATCTTTCTTTATTCTCATAACCCAGTCGGACGGATAACCGAAACGACTGACGCATGGATCATCTTTCTTGTCAGACAATCAGGTGATCAGCCTGCATTATCCTAGCCAAACTTGGAAATAACATTTCTTGTTGTTTCAATGCGGGAATCGAACCCACGACCTCCGAGTGGAGAGCTAAGTTCTAACCACTAGATCACGGAGGCTGTTCCCCGGGATAAAACCTTGCTAGATCGATTTTTCTCCCCCAAAATTCCCTGCATACAAAATTTCATGGAAATACTTGCAGCCGTTTCCGGGATTAGGATTATATATACAAGATTATTTTTAAATCGATATCTTCATTAATTCGACGATCTCTGTGGCTCAGTGGTTAGCGCGTCGGCGCTTAAGCAGGAGGTCGCGGGTTCGAATCCCGCCGAAGGGACAAAAAGTATTTCTGTGTTCCTGGGTCTTGGGTGTGTATTAAATATATGTATATTATATAAATCTTAAATATATGTATAGTATAAAGTATTAAATATATTTTCGTTGTCCGGTGCCCGAGTGAGTTCTTCGGATACTTAGTACAGGACCAGATTGACGTGGTGTCACTTTACTCAATTTAGTTTCGGTATGATCTATATTTGATAGAAAGCGAAAACGGCATTTACTCGAATTGAAGGTTTCGCTTCTGTCGCATGAGAACCTTTACAAATGGCTATTGTCCTGAATGTTGTTCCCGTATTCGGTGGCAGGTACACTACACTACACTCTACAGTGCCAACTGGGTCAACGTATCGTTTGGCCTGAACCTGTATTGGGCTGGGCAACTGCACTACTGCAGCTCAACTGCCGAACGTAATCACAAACATTTCATTTATCTTCATTTTTTATATATATTTTAATTTTTCCGATTATTATTTTATTTAAATTGAATCATGTATTATTTAATTTGTTATGAGTTATTTAGATTCCCGAAATGAACTGTATGTCTATTTAATTTAATTTAAATTATTTGGCCTAGCTAGATTAATTATACGTTTACTCACCTGCATGTCTATGATTTGCCCACGCCATTCTGATGGCAGAATATAGAAACTTTTTAATATTGTAATTTTGTAAGACCGTATGTAACATTCTTGCAATAAATGAATTGAATTGGAATTTTTCCTATTTTTTTTTTCTTTTTCATTTTTAAATTGTATTTATTTTTAAATTGTTTAAATTTAATATTGGCATAATATTTATAACAAGCATGGGCGAGGACACTGGCACTCTGCAATACAGTTAACACTAGTGCAGTGGTCAGGGACGTCAGATATGTAATTTTTTTTATTTTTTGTTTGTGTCAATAAAGAATTTATTATTATTATTATTATAAACTGTTGCGAATGCTGTCGCGGTTGTTTTGCATTTTAAGTAAGACAGTAATTAAGGATGGGAGTCGTGTTTTAACCCTTTAAAACTCCTTAAGTCATGAAAGTACCACAGAGTTAATCTTATACTTTACCTAAACGAGACAATCGTGTATAAATATAATAGGTTTCTCTAAAACGGATTCAAGTACCTACCATGAAATTTAGTAGGTATGCCAAAACTCTCTAGTTTTGGGAGGGAAAAATCGATCTAGCCCTACCTAGACATATTTTAATAAGACCTATCTAATCTTATCCTTGCTTAACGGATATTGCGCATTTTTAAGCTATATAATAATATGTATATTCTTATGCACAAAATTTCTGATATCTCCGAAGTTTGCGCGTTTATTTTTGTACTCACCATAGTAAATCTTTTTGTATTTGATGTAAGTACACTAATTATGTTTGTTTTACACTATTTCTTATAATTTGTAAAAAATACTAAATTTTTACATGTTGGAAAATACCCAATTCGGAGGGGGTCGTGTTTTCCCCCTACCGGATCAGCGAGGCCTCGCTGTAATTATATGGCGCGAATAAACAATGTGTTAGGGACCCGGGTCATAACACTGGCGGTGGTCGGGACGGATTGTTTCAGTAGTACGGCGCCCGCGGGAAATGAATATGCAGTGGAGCGACGCTTGAATCACGCCAACATTACGTGTGCAGGGATTGAGGCGCTTCATGTGTGAAACTAAATATTGTATCATATATTATATACTAAATAAATAAAAGGAAATACCAGAGGAATCGAACATTTTCCCTCGATGAAAAGTAGCCTATGTCCATCCTCAATATCACATGACATAAAAACTCAAACACGATATTTCACAATTTAAACGTCCCTTTGTCCACGAGGACAATATAAGAAGGAAAGAGAGGTAGGAGAAGGCCAAGGAAAACTATACTAGTCAAATTGTAGAGAATGGAAACGTCATGTCCTGTAGAGAGCTGAAGGTACTAGTGGAGGATGGAGAAAAGTGGGGGGAGCTCCATTGACGCGTACGCGATAGGAGTTTTGTGCACACGTATACATTCACTACATTCACCGTATGCTTGTAGTAGTGCAATCGAACTCGAAAGCTTACTTTGTATACTACGATTATAACGTATACTCTACAATTATAAATATGTAGCTGTTTGAAGGAACAGTCCCTCTTTTTAATCTGTGCTGATGATGATAAATTATTAGAGCTAAAACACTCACAATCGTGTTAGATTTTTAAAAAATCTAGATCAAAATCGGTTCATCCGTTTGGGAGCTACGATGCCCCGGACAACGTTAAGCTTATAACCCTCCTCTGTTCTCGTCGGTGGTTAATAAGGCTTAGCATTCGGGAGTCATGTGCGCTACCTACATTTAAATTTGCGCCAATTGGTTAGCTAATAAACTTTATAAAACAATTTAAAGCACATCTCCACAGCTCATCCCTAGCATATCGATATTATCTCCTACCGATATGTTGTATAAAACGCCGATCGCATCGCAGCCAATACACGAACGGTCGATACCGCTCGCACGCTCGCACGATTGGACGCACTCCATTTAACTTATATCGATATAGATTATAGAGCTGTAGCGGGTATCACGATCCAGATATTGTGTAACAGTGTTTTTTTTTTATATATATTTCAAAGAGGCATAAAAATTTGGGCATGACATATCATCCTCATCGTAACATGCACTTTATTAACTTCATAAATATTCTATTGAGCTCTTAATTTTAAACAGTTATTAACAAATGCAACTACAGTCAGTGTGCGACAATCTTATAAAACTAAACATTAAACCTACATCATACAAATCAACTTTAAAAAACTTAAACAATTCTACTGTAAGGGCTTCATACCGACCACACTCCACAAATGTAACAGTGTTAAAACTAGGTCTTGACTTGAAAAAAAAAAAAACTGCCGTGCGGTACAATACTTGATTGATTGATTTGATTATCGCTGTCATGTACAATTTGACGACCTCTGTGGCTCGGTGGTTGAGCGTGTTGGACTTGAGCAAGTCGGTGATCGCGGGTTCGAATCCCGCCGAAGGAACCAAAAGTTTTTCTGTGTTTCTAGGGCATGGATATGTATTAAATATGTGTATAATATAATAAAAATCTTAAATATATGTATAGTATAAAGAGTATTAAATATATTTCCGTTGTCTGACACCCGTAACACAAGTTCTTCGAGAACTTACCACGGGACCAGATTGACGTGGTACGACATAGATATTATTATTTGTGTACCAAGTGTTTTGGTACTGAGGATACCGTGGACAAGCTCGCTATTGTATACAACTAATAAATAAAATTAAAGTGTATGTTTGTAATTTTAAAATAATGCAGCTCTTCACTAAATTCATAATATGAATTTACAATAATACAAATAAATAAAACTTGAATTGTCTGTTTGTAATTTTTAATCCTCAAACACTCTCTCTCTTCACTAAATGCATAATATATATAATATATGAAACCAAATGCGGTACTTACTCTGAAACGGCTGGACCGATTTTCACGGGACTTTCACTGGCATATAGCTGATGTTATAAGGAGTAACTTAAGCTACTTTTATGTTATAAGAAGAAAGTCCGTTTAAAAAAATAGGGTGCCGATTCTTTTAATTTTACTCAAACGGCAACTACCAGCTAGTTTAACGTAAACACATAGTAATATTTTAGGGATTTCGGGATAGAGCTGGGCAATAACTATAAATATTAACAATACCCGAGATACCGAACTTCATATATGATTACAATACCTAACACACTTGTCCAAATTGAGGTCACCTTTTAAAGTGACCTTTTGTAAAGTTTAGGCTAAGGTCAACATAACATTCGTCGTCTAAGGCATGTCATCATCACCGACCCCTTATGTCCCCACTTCTTGTATTTGGTATATCCTTTAAAATATATAAGAAGGACTTTGCCCATCACTTAAGCCTACTGCGGAATGCTACCACAAATAAATCAAAGTATCTATACCCTACAATCAATTTACAAAAGCGCGAACAGTACACGCAGCAAACCCCTAGATTAAGCCATTGTAAATCATTCGAAGCAATTCCGAAGCCATCAATTTTGCGCGGGAAAACAAAATGGCGGGCAAAAAAACTGCGCCCGAAAAAGCCTCCGCAACCGCGTCACGGTTTTATGTTAATGCTCTAATCTCGCAGTTATTTTAGCTTCGAAGGGTTCAAACGGGGTGGGATATGTAACATTCGTTGTATTTAATACGTTCAAAGACGCCGAAATATAAATAGATGTGTATGTCGACCAGAACTAACGGGGTATTAATTTAAGTATATTAATATAACAATTAATTATTTAATCAAATCTACAATCGAAAAAGTTGCCGCGCAACCAGTAAGTCGTTTCTGCTAAATGAATCTTACAATAAATAAAAATAAAGTTATGATGCAATCTCGATATGTTAAAACAGCAAAATAGTATTCTTATAAACGTCTAACTAACGTCTAACGCGTTTTGGTTGGTCTATTCTCCAAATATCAGTTTACGATATCAAGACGATTCATTTATGATTAATTGAAAGTCTTAGTTAAATACGAGAATTGGTGTTCAGGTTTTAAGAGTTTTAAGATCAAAATCGTTTGGCAGCGCCGATGATGTTCTATTTTCTAGATATGACAATATTTATAAACATCTAACAAAGTAAATTAGCTGTCACTTAAGTATTAATTGAACGCCGGAGCATCCAACTTTCCTAATTACCTAATGCCGTCCAAACTCTGTGACATTTGGCTTGTTTCAGATTTTAATGGAATAAAATATTTTGATTGGTAGACATTTAGGTGCCATCTAAAATAAAAATTTTGTTAATATCGCTCCGGTTATTTTATGTTTATCTATTACTAGCTGTCCCGACAGACGTTGTTCTGTCTTAGCTGTAAGCTGGAATAAATAAATAAATACACCAACGACCTACACCAACACCTACTCCTACGTCTACACTTACGAACTTTAGGGGCCGGCCGATTATTTTTTTAAATAAACCAAACCTTCCCTGAACTTCCACAATTATTTCAAGACCAAAATTAGCCAAAGCGGTCCAGCCGTTCCCGAGTGTTTAGAAGAAGAAGTTATAAGAAGAAGAACAAGTTTAAAACAGAGGTTAATACTGTGAAAGCTTCAGAGCAACTTTTATTTCATAGTGGTCGTAAAATACACTTGTTCTCAGCATTTATTTCAGCACTATTCAGAAAATTAAGTATTCGGTGACACATACTGTCATGTTTCAAGATGACATGACAGCTGATCTAACTAGGAATATCTTTGACACACACTCACCATAAACTCCGTATCATTGTGCCTCAAGCATTCGACTCAATACTGACACCGACCCACCTGTAACAATACACACTGATAATATATCGTCTGCTATTAACGTATATTACTAGAATAAATCGGCAAAGGGTTCCATACAAAACGGCAAAACAAATCACGCTTGTTGTATGGGAAAATATAATATTTATTGTCTGTTATTAGTATTTGTTGTTTTAGCGGCAACAGAAATACATCATTTTGTTTTCTTTCGCACAAAAAGTGGCCACTATTTTATCACCTTACCGATTCAAAAATAGAAACCATAAACGGGCCATGTTTACAGACATTTAATAAATAAACTTAAAAAAAATTCTAATCACATTCCGAGCAACTTCAAACTTCGGCACTATCCTAACTTCTGAGTCGAATCTCACAACAAAAGTATTTGAACATCACATGGAACACTCGTTGGAACTTGTCAAACTTCTCGTGCGGAACTCTGATAAGAGAACAGAATCAATTGTGTGCCGTCCTTTGGGACCATTGACATAACCACCCAAACCTATAGACGTTGCATCTAACACAAAATTATAGTATTTTGCTGTGCACATGGTACACAGCGAATAGTATTATGAGGCTTTTAGCTTGATGTTCATGATTGTCTATTATCGATAGAAAGTTGGTATTTTGCTATCCTAGGTCGGTAAGGACTAGTTTGACGTTTACGGTTGTTTATTATCATGGTTTATCTCTGTCGCTCGATATAATAAAGAATGTGAAAAATAATCTCGCCAACAGAATGTCAGTAATTAAGTAGGGTACCGTAACTGTCAACGCGCAAAGGTTTTCTTTTAATTACTTCAAAGTTATTGTCCGATTTCGCTAAAAATAATTTTAATAATTTTTATGACCAATAATTGCATGACCTATCAGCATGGAAACTTACAAGTTTCTATCTCTTATATTTTTTTATCTATATATTATCTTATAGAAATGCCAGGCGGAGACCAACTTACAAGGCACTTTAAAAGTTTATTACTCGAGAATAGTTGACTTTGTAAAAAAGTAATGTATTAAACCTTTACTTTATTTAAAAACATCTATTCAACGATACCCCACACGATGGGGTAGAATAAAAAATATTTTTCATTTCCACTTCACAAATATGGAATATGGATAGCCACCCCTAAAATATAAAATCATTTTTATTCTATGAGGCCAAAATCAAGATATATTCATAAATATTTTCTTTCATTTCTGTTTCTCCCTTTTTTTTTCGCCCTTCAGGCGAATAGAGAAACAGAAAGACAGACAGACAGACGGACGGACATAGCGAAACTGTAAGGGTTTCTAGATAACTATAAAACCCTAAAAATGTCCTAAAATTTTATCCGACACCTATCTGGGCATAGACAAAACGACAGTAAGGGAAATAAACCTTTTCAGTCTAAAACCGTCGCGTCGTGAATAAATTTTGTTTACGAATGCGACTTCCTTAGATAATCACACGTCGATGTTAGGAACGATGTATCGATGTCAAGTCGTTCGGAATGATTTCGACTGTATTAAAATGATACATAGTGATCTAAAGTTTTTCCGAGGTATATAAGCTTTTGCCCGCGGCTCCGCCCGCGTTAATATTGTGTCCCATGGGAACACTGGACTTTTTCGGGATAAAATGTAGCCTATGTGTTAATGCAGAGCTTAAACTACTACCATTCCAAATATAATTTAAATCCGTTCAGTACTCTTTGCGCGAAAGATTAACAAACACCCATCCATTATCACAAACTTTCACATTTATAATAGTAGATATTAGATACATACCTACTACATGCATATGTATTTCGAAGATTGTTTTCGTAATATTATTATTATTTATTTGTCAATTACCTCTTGAATCCAAAATTTAGCATCTGTTAAAAGTTATTAACAAGCTTTGTTAGATTTTAAAACTACGCAACGCATTCTAATGCCTACATTACGCCCGTGCGACGCCGGGGTGGGTCGCTAGTATGAAGTTAAATAAAATATAAATGAGCCTAAGATAGATAAACATTATTATTATTTTTAATGGGATTTTTTTCCAAATGGAAAATATCACCCCCATGGTACAATCAGACAGACAACACACGAGAACATAACATAATTTATCAAAAACATAAACGATCAATGAACATTGCAATTAATAATTCAACAGTTCTGAGGTAACAAAATTATAAGGTAAAAATAAAATACAGTCGAATTGAGAACGTCCTCCATATTTGAAGCCGGTTAAAATGTTTCTTAACGATACCATAAGCTAAGATTAATAACTGCTGTTTGCGTACAGTACCCATACGATTACCCCGATCGCGGGTAATTCGATTACGAACCCCCCTCTAGTAACACCCCACCCCCCACAAAAACGCTACGCAGCCTTAGGATTATTATTTTATATTATTTATATTATTTTCCAGGGTTAACTCACTGAGCTGGACGCGCGTTTGAAGTGTGCTCTGGCCTTTGAGTCAGGAGTAAACGTTAGACAAACTTAATCACTGCCGTAGACATTAGTTGGACAATCTGAATCTTTCTGTTTTCGAACACCGTCGTCGTAATTAGCGATGGCAACTTGGCTAAAGGCTCTCTTTATCTTAACAAATGTCGATTAGAAGGAACATACCTAAAAGACCGTTAGCCTTTAAGGTGCGTTTAGACTACGACACTACACCGAGTGTCTGTGTATAAACGCGAGCGTCACACTTTCGCGGCAATAGCGCTATGTTTCGCAAGACATGTGTGTCGAGTGTAAATGTCGTAGTCTAAAAGCACCTTTAGCAATTGAATGAAATACATTAGTACCTGACCGATCCTGAATTCACAATGTCTTCGTGTTAGTGAATAGTTTGGTATTGAGAGCAATGAGCAAATATAAATACATCAGAACTATGATACCTACGGCTTCCACTTTTATTTCGGGCTATTTTCGAGTAATAGGCCTCCAAAGTTTGTAAGTGGGTCCCCCCTAGCATTTCTAAACTATAGGAGATAGAAACTTGTAAGTTCCCATGCTGATAGATCATGTTAAAAACTCTTTAGGAAAATTATTTTGAACGAAATCGGACAGTAACTTTTGAAGTAATTTGAAGAAAAAAAAAACTTGTTACTTGTTTATAGTTACGGAACCCTCCTTAGACATGTCCTGACATGATCTTGGTTAGGTTTTTTTGTTTACTTGGGGAAATCCTTTGTGGATCCCCGGAGGATTGGGGACATCGGCCGGGGTATGTGTCACTTATCCCGGGCGCGAGGTGATGAACGCACCCGGGGTTACCGCACTAAAGCTCCGCTTGTTGCTGGGCCGCCTAATAACACTAGCGGCCCCGGAAAAACACGTCCCCATATCGACGCATGTAAGGTTGTTCAAAGTCAATTACAGATATTTTGGGCATATGATCTGCGGCTAATGTGAAGACGTTTACAGGCGGACAATTAAACATTTCGAAACTAAGAAATTATTATTAAACTAAATAAAATTACATTGCGCTTTCTAAGGCGTAATTAACCTCACAGAAACAGGTGATATGAAGAGTACTTTGCCTAAATAACATCAATACATGCTGTGTGAGGTCGATGATCTTAATAGCGCCGTAAAGAGAACATTAGGTTCTTTATTTATTACATTTTTTTTATGATTTTTGATTACTTTTCCGCCTAAACGTCTTGACATAAGCAGTAGATCATATTATGCCCAAATAAAATCCGCAATTGACTTTCAAAAAACCTTATATTCACTAATTCGGACCCATCAGTTAGGCGTCAAATCATACGCGCGCGAGCAGGACAGACTGACAACCGAACCGAGATTCGAGTACGAGAATTGGAGCTGAGACGGTTATAGAACTAATCCACAGGACCCCTATCTTGGTGAGCTACAATGAGAGACGCGTGCCTCTGTAATAGAGACTAAAAGAAGTCTATGTACGATGAGCAGTTGAATTGCCGGATTGTATGTACGATTGCTGCCACCCATAGACATCCACGTGCCTTGTTTGTAGACATTGACAGAAGAAGTATTCTAAATAACCTAACCAAATTATTGAAGCCAAACAGGGTCAAAAAATGTTGCGTCAGTTTGGCTTTGTTACAAAACAATTAAAAAAGTTGAATTAAAAAAGTTTACATCATTTTACCCTTTGACCGGTTATTAAAAATATTTATCACATTATATTATACTGTAATAAGGTTTGGTTTTATATATTTATTTAATAGATACACCAACATGGAACAAACATTGTTTAAAGCTAAAATTGCATATTCATGTTGTTTATATGTAAAGGCTGCCACAATTATAGGTATAATACAGTTATTGTTATGTAAATCATACGCCATCTTTGATGGCAATATTCAATAGCGTAATATAAATTTTATTCTATTCCCTTAGGGACTCCAGTTTAAGTAATTATAACGCGAAAAAACACAATTTTCCTTGAAAATATCCTTATATAATATTTTTATCCCCCATAACAAAATTTATTCTAAGAGCGGATCCGTAGGCCATTTTTGAATTCATTAAAGGGCCCGCGCTTACCACGTTAACGCAGTCACGCGTATATTTCACCTAAATCAATCGCAAAGGCTGAGAAGTTTAGAGCTGAGGTCGGGTTCATATAACCAAGCGTTTGTAAAATACACAAAATATATAACGTGTTTCATGTTCAGTTTAAAAAGAAGAATAAAGGTTAAAATAAGTTGGTTAACAGATACGTAAATAGTTTAGTAACTAAATTACTGACTGTTAGACTCGACAGCAAGATTGTCATCAAATAACATTTCAATTAGGAGTACTTTCAGGCCGGCTACGCACTGGCGACTCCTCTGGTGTTGCCGATGTCCGTGGGCGACGGTAAACGCTTTCCATCAGGCGTATGCTCGTTTGCATTACTAAACAATTTTGTGTTTCATTAAAAATGATGATGAGACTCCCAAAATCCGTGAAACATAAGAATAAATGTTCACTTTCTAACGCTTTCGGAGGTCGGGAGGGCCGCAACTCATCGGGCTTAGAGGGCCAAGGGCGGAGGGCCGCGGAGCCTCCGGTCGTCAATTACCGGACCAATCCATAACTGTAACGGTCCGCGTCATAATAACTAATAATTTTCTTTTCTAAGAAAATATGTGGGATAACGCCTTTAGCAGACCGACGTAAATATATATTTTTACTCTGTGCGGACACGCCGCGAACCGCGAATCTGTCAGATTTACTGTTACACTCTTCGAAATGTATCGCGTTATGTTGCATCTCGCTCTAATCGCTTAAATTAACTTCTTCACCGCTTTTCCGCGGTTCGCGGCGTCGCCGTTTGTCATGTTTTAAGTTTGAATATCATTTATCGTATTATATAATTATATTATTAATACGTGAAGTGAAAACTTCTTACCCCTTTTTTACGAAAATTATGCAAACGGAGAAGTATGAAATTTTACACAGTTAATGTTTATGTGAAGGAAGATGTGCAGAAAGATAACATTTTGAAATAATGCATCGAAATACATAAAACTATTAAAAATAACGTTACACACACTAACTCAGATTTATTTACTCACACTACCGTGCGTTTGATACAATTGTGTCACACGTTGACGTTTGTTAATCTATCTTTCATATTCAATAGACAACATTTACATTTTTATTTCGTTTCTATAAGGCGAAAGAACTTTTATAAAGTTCAAACTTAAAAATTTTATGATTTACGGGCGAATTTCGACCAAAAGTTCATATTATACATACACTTTACATATAGCGTAACATAACAAAGTCAATGAACGAAACATTTCTTTAGCAACATTTACTTAATAACCAGTACAGTCGCGTGGTGGAGTGACATAATTCACACAATGTCTTATCGGCGGCAGGGGCCGTGGGGACCGAGGGAGGTATACATTACGAACCGCCATTTATAATGGTCCTTTAATATCGCCGTTCACGAGATTCTGATCTTGAATATCGAAAGTTTCATCGACTTGTAACAAGAAAAAGGAGGTTTTTTTAAAACAGATTCTTTACTCTCTTACTATTTCTTTACACTTCTATATATGACTTTGACAGACTTTGTCAGTTTCTAAGTTTTGACAGTTATCTGACGATTGTAAAATCGGTCCCTAAAAACAAATATTGATACCCACTATTTTCTTGAAGAAATGTAAACGTCAGTTGTAATTTTGAATGATTGAGCGATATTTTCAATTTCTAAGATTTTTTTACGATTTTGATCTACACACACCGGCATATTTAGCGGAACATAAAATAAAGGTTTGATATCAGTATCATATAAGGTTGCTGGCTGGTTTATACGTCATTTAATTTAAAAAGAAATATTTTCAAATTAAGAAGACAACTGAACATCACATTTTATGCAATTGTTTTAATTTTATTCAAATACACCTTATCTGGAGCGAACTTTGAGTATTTCTTCCTTCTGAGTTTGATTTAAAATTTCATTGAAATACTGTCTTTTGTTAGTTTTTTTAATGGCGTATCTTTTTGGAGTTGAGGACTGAATTATGCCTGACTTAGCCCCAACGGAGATTGCCAGGGCACTCGAAATGCGAAGAAATGGTCAAACCTACAGAGTGATATCCAGAGATCTTCGTCGACCAGTTTCAACTATCTATCGCAGTATCCAACGGTTCAGGGAGACCGGTACTTATGTGAGAAGAGCAGGACAAGGCAGAAAAAGACGCACTTCGAGTAGGGATGATCGTTTCATTCGGCTTCGTGTACGTAGGAACCCCCGTTTGACGGCCGTCCAAGCCCGACATGAGTTAGAAGCAGTGCGGGGTGTAACCGTAAGTGAGCGTACGGTACGAAGAAGGTTCGAAGAAGCTGGTTTGAGTTCATTTGTGCCCGCCAAGGCTCCAAGGTTCGAGGTAAATCATCGTAGAAACAGGTTAACTTTTGCTCACGAACATCGACTTTGGAACGCGGACCAATGGAGTAAGGTATTGTTTAGTGATGAGTGCAGAATTCTCTTAAATCAAATTGACGGCAGGCAAAGAATATACAGACGCAAAGGAGAACGATACATTCAGACAAATTTTGAAACTACAGTTGCATACGCTGGTGGATCAATAATGGTTTGGGCGGGCATTTGTTTGGGAGCTCGCACAGACTTGGTAGTGATTGACAGAGGGAGTCTGACTGCAGAGCGCTATATCAGAGAAGTTTTAGAAGAAAATGTCGTACCGTTTGCCCCATATATCGGTGACGATTTTGTTTTTATGCAGGATAATGCTCGGCCATATAGTCACCGCTCGGGTGACTCAAGCTCATCTTAATAATATGAATATCACTGTTATGGAGTGGCCGGCGAGATCACCGGATATGAACCCAATAGAGCACGTTTGGGATTTGCTGAAAAGAAAAGTTAAGTCCAGAATTCCAGCTCCTGCCAACGTGGGTGAACTGCGAATCGCCGTTGTTTAGGAATGGCGGAGACTCTCCCAGGAGACCATCGATAATATCATTCTCAGTATGCCTAGACGGGTAGAAACTTTAATAAGAGCACGTGGAGGAAATACGCGATATTAATCACTATTTTTATAATTTAATTAATTGTTATTTTAATATTAATTTTCACTTTTACCGGTTACATGAAAAGTTTAAAAATGTACCATTTTTCACAAATAGCCTTTACTCGCAAAATCTGTTCTTAATGTGATCTCATTTTAAGTAAAACAAATGAAACTTTAAATAACAAAAGAAGTGTAGGAAGTAAATTTTAAAATAAAACCATATTTTTTTAATTATGGACCTTTTTTTTGTGTTCCGCTAAATATGCCGGTGTGTTTATGTAGAAAACTTTACAAAAGGACATGCAATATATTTCTAGCCCTTTGCGGCGCTTGTCCTTCAGATTAAGCGGTAGAAGGCTACAATTTCCGTTCAAGAATTTCACTCGTTTGTGTACACTCCAAGCTCAAAAGCATACTATATATTTTGGTTTATTTGGTTTATTGGCCTGCAAAACAGAGTAGATACATACCACTTTTTTTTTCTAAACTATAGAAGTTGTAGATTTTAAGTAAAAATACGTTTTACAGAAACATTTTATCGCCATCTTCAAAACTTGTAGAAAAAGATGATAAAATTTGCTATAAAAAGATTTTTTATCTTTGATTTGTAGTTTAGAAAAAATGAAATTTTTAAAGTGTAGCTCTAAGTATTGCAGGCCAGTTTAGTGCGATGCAAGAATTGTTCCTAGCTATATTTATACTAACCTAAACTGTTTTACTAATTAATACAAATTTTAATGCTCCATAAAATCCAATTTATATATTTATCTTAATTAAATCATTTGAAATATTTACAGCCGGTTTCTGAAAGGCTTGAAAGAAACCGTGGATTTTATCGCGATCAAAAGTAGCCTATGTCCTCCCCATAGTCTACTCTATATCTGTTCAAAATTTTATCTAAATCGGCCCAGTAGTTTCGAAG
Source organism: Phengaris alcon alcon (assembly GCA_037179445.1). Lineage (NCBI taxonomy): Eukaryota > Metazoa > Arthropoda > Insecta > Lepidoptera > Lycaenidae > Phengaris > Phengaris alcon. Next base: position 11,316,820 of record JAYRCH010000021.1, on the reverse strand, counting down.
CCTATTCAATGTAAACAAAAAAAAATCCTCTATAATATTAGTATTCAGTATAGACTAGCTATCCTGACACACGCTGTTCTGTCTGAGCAATGAACTGGAATAAATATATAACTGCACCCACCAAACAGGAAACTGATGCTCTATGAACTTCAAGAATTATCTCAAGGCCAAAATTAGCCAATACGGTCCAGCCGTTCTCGAGCTAAAGCGAGACATTGGAATTGCAATCCGTTTTTAATAATAAACAAGAAGATGATGATTAGCATTCATTATCAATTATATAATTAACAAACTTCGACATCAACCTAACATCCGGAACCCGTAGCAAAATCCAGAGTAGGTATAAATTGAGCGTGACAAATGTTAGAAGTTAGAACGTTGTCTGGCGAGGCTCACTTTAATAAATTGCCTTCGTAGATCATTGTTACTCGAAGTAAAAGGATTTCGATGTACCTACACTCGCCGACAAATCCGGCGTACCACGTATCGATCTTATTTCTATTGCAATAAGGTCCAAGAGTGGCGTTGATTTGTCGGCGACTGTGCGGGCACTAGATTTGCCCGGAAGAAAGGATAGGGAGTGAAATTGCTTTGACATTTAGAAAGCATTTTATCCTGGTAAAATACATAAATGGAGGGATTCCTTGTAACATCAGCTATTGACCAGTGAAAGAGTATAGACCAGGGATGGCGAACCTTCATGTATTAACGTGCCATTTTTGTTAAGAAAAGTTTAATGAGGTCATAGACGTGCCATCAAATTTTTCATTTCATTTTTCTTTGTAAATTACAGACGTATTTCAAGATTTGGCACCCCGGGCCTATTAAATATTTTGCCGTCTATTAAGCAGTGACCGATTATCAACTATAAAAAAATTGGATTAACGGGTTAAAATATAATTACACTTTAAATCCTATCTGTAAGACTGTATGCTTCAGAAAAATACATAAAAATCAATAGTCTAAAACCGAATGTCGATACAAATTTATTTAATATGTTAGCGCTAGCGACCGAAATTGTTTTCTGTTTAACCTTTTTAAACTTTAAACCCTAAAAGACTGCATACTTCGGAAAATAACAATTATATTAATAGTCTAAAAGTGAACGTCAGTACTAAATATTATAATATGTTCTTTAAGTCAAACACGAGTGAGCGGAGCGAGCGAGCAAGGCTTTTTACCATTTTCATTTAAAATTTGTTCAAACTAAAACACTGAAAAAACGGTGAAGTTCGGAAAAGCTATCGGGTAAAAAAGAACATCGGTACTAAATAATATATTATGTTGTTTATATTACGCTCGAGCGAGCGAAGCGAGCGAGCAAACTTGTTTCCTAATTAACAGGTTAATTCTGTTCAAACTTTATACCGTAAAAGACTGTGAAAATAGGATCATTTTGTAATTTCTGATGTTGCAAATTAGATGACAAATAACGTCCATTATGCAAGGTTTTCCATATAATACCTACACTTCACACTTTTTTCGCAGCAAATAATTTCAAAATTTTGGAATTTGACTATATTTAATCGACATTTTGATTAAAGTATCGTATAAAATATGTGCATGCGTTTGGTGAAGTGCTTTCGTGTGTGTCGTAGTGTGAAGTTTATTTATTTGTATCGATTTAGTCAGATAAAAGTTTAATAGAAAATTTAATATTTTTATTCCGAAAAAAAAAAACGCCTACCGAAAGACTATAATGACGGAGCAACATACTTTATGATTTGCTCTGCGTCCAAGTTACAGGGAAAACTTGCCGGAAATTCGAAAGTCTTGAGAACGTCCAGAAAGTATTGAGGAAAAAACGAGAAGCGGAAAGTCATCGAGAGAGAAATTATACACGAAGTTGTCACAATACATATTTTCCTGTACCATACTGTGTACAGGATGCACTTATTTAACACAATATTGAAAACATATCGTTGGCTAGTCCCGTTTTTGTTAAAAATTAGCTAGTCATTTTTATAATCAGTTTTGTTGATATGTTTTATAATCTTTGTTAACACGAACATGTTGAAGTAGCAATATAAGGAGATGTTTAATTCCATTCATAACTCCTCTTTTGAACGTTAACATTTATTATTTTAGGAGCAATATGTATACGTGACGTCACATCGTCACAAACTTCACGATTTCACGAGGGTGCCACGCGTGAATAGAGTATCCCACGGGAATACTGTACATTTTCGGGATAAAAAGTAGCTTATGTGTTAATCCAGAACTTAAACTACTACCATACCAAATTTCATCAAAATACGTTCAGTAGTTTTTTAGTGAAAGAGTAACAAACATATATCCATCCATACATCTATACATCTTCACAAACTTTCACATTTATAATAGTAGTAGGAAGTTGTTAATTATAATTTCTATTTATACAACTTTACTTTTCTAACATTAACACGAATTCATTTTCGGAGCACCCTGTCTGTATACGTGACGTCACACCATCACCAACTTCAGGCCTATTCCTATATCACGGGGGAGGCCGGGCCGCTATTTTTATAATCGGGTTTTTACGCGAGGGCCGGCTACTTTAAACGATATCGTATTTTTGTAACGATCCCTCTTTTATTACAGCCATCTGGACCCTTGTAGCCTTCAATGAGAGTGAATCATGGAAAATAATATGTAATAAATGGTGCGTTTGGCATTTTTATATCATTCCGTTACGTTGCTAAAATATTATATCACTATTATTTTATTTATATATACTTTTATATAAAAATTTGTGAGTGTGTATGGATTGCTGGATAGATGGATGTTTGTTTGTCTTTCACGGAAAACCGGCCTGACCGAGCATACCACCTCGCTTGGTCGGAGATCTCCCTTTGGGGCTACCATTATTTCCACATTGATGTGATATGGGGCGGACCAATAAGCGCCACAATTCTGGGGTCGCGCTATCGAAGTTTTCACAGTTCGACGCTATATATACAGCATCCAATTACCGCGGAAAAATGTACGGTTCCTCGAGATTAATTCATATTCAGAAATATTATTTACCATGTAAAATATGATTAAAGGGTTTTTAGGGTTTGATTAGTGATAGAGCACAAGACAAAATTGTTTAAACTTTCTGTATTCTTCTTCTTCTTCTTATATATAATTTTATATATACGAAGAAGAAGGACAATCCATTTGGATTGCAGTTTATTTGTCTCGCTAAAACTCGAGAACGCCTGGACCGATTTGGCTGATTTTGGTCTTGAAAATTTCTGGAAGTTCAGGGAAATTCTAGAAGTTTAGTTGTTTGTAGGTGTAGATGTTGGTTTTGGAAATTAAAACTGTAGGTGTATGTGGGTAGGTTAGGTGTAGATGTAGGGTGTAGATGTAGGGTGTAGTTGTAGGGTGTAGTTGTAGGTTGTAGAATGTAGATATTTGTTTATTCTAGTTCATAGGTAAGAAAGAAAGACGTATGTTGGGACAGCTGGTATTTTAATATATTTAATGCTTGTGTCAGCAGTCTCTTCGAATCGTACGTGCTTCTCTCGACATGTGTCATGTCGTGAATTTATAAAAAAACAACAGTGGACACTTTCACATTTAATCATAATATCATAAACATTTTATGGACTTTAAAGTAATTTAGTGATATCTTTAAATACTGCATAGATATAAGGAAATATTTAATACATAATTTTATATTGGAGAAATGTATGTACGAAAAAATTATCGCCCCTCATTTTTAGTCGAAAAATTCAGGCTGTATTAATTAGGCAAAATAAGTCAAATAAAAATGGCATTTGGCAACAAAAAAGGCCATTTGTAACAGTAAAGTAACGGCCGAACAGCTGAAGTTAGAGGCCCGCTACCTTAAGTTAGAAGGGCCATAGCCTATATCACAAGCTGACACTGTCTCTCATTGCCAGAGGAACAGGGACAGCATGTGAATTGTTAGTTCAGGAGTTATAGAGGCCTTACTTGTAAAATGCGCTTACTTGGAAAACTTCGTACTAAAATAACTCAACAATAAGTAAACATGTAAAATATAAACCTGTAGCGCATATTTTGATAGTCACGGAACCCTCCTTAGACATGTCCTGATATGATCTTGGCTAGGTTATATATTGATGATGGCGATGAAGATGATTGTAATAAAGTTATACAATAGAGATTGTTTAATAAAGATGAATTTGGTAGTATCGCGGCACTAGCCTGCGGGCTTAAAATGTATCAGGTAAGTTCGGTCCTTAAACACGTGTGGGACCGATGTTACCTTTAAGTTCGCATCGTCTTGAGTACTTCAAGTATGTTGTATATTAAATCTCTTCGCTGGATAATATACAAAACTATATTAAGCCGGCTATACATCTTGGCCGAGAGTTGCCGAGTGATGGCCAACGCCAACTTGTAGACAGCCGATTTGCCTTTCTTTGTCATCGCTCGGTGTCGCTCGCCTAGTTGGCCGAGTGAAGCCAAGCGCCAAAATGTGTAGAGCTCATTTGCCACAACTTATCTTCGCTCGCCGTTACTCGTGACCTCTTGCCTCACTTCGGACCGGTGTCGGTTTTTGTGCACAAATCAAAGCCACTCGTCTGAGCTCGGCCAATGTGTTGGCAGCTTGAACAAATACTCGTCTATATTGGCCGCCTGCATTAGCATTGAAGGAATTTGTCCAACGTGTGGACCTACCTAGTTGCCGACGCTCGCATTAACCTACACTGGGGCCTGGGGCAACATGTATAGCAGACTTTATACAACTAGCTTTAGCGCGCGACTTCGTAAGCTTCGTTCTTCGTAACTTCGTAAAATATTAAATGCGACTAAATGAATGTGCATTGTATTCCATCTATGCACGGTAAATAAATGACATTTAAATTGGTAGCATTATATGTTTCATTGATCTCTTTGTTAACGTTTAGAATAAATTGGTTCTGAACAGAATATGTAGATTTTTTTTAATTACTGAGGACACCTACGCTTTTCGTAGAAATTAGAAGTAGGTACTTAAACTTCCCTCGAACTTGAATGTAATAAAGTATAATTATATTTCAGTGCCCTCCTGTTTATCAGAACAAAATGAGAACGAGCAAAAACAAAATCTGTAGCGTGTTGTTACGTCGTTCGTAGCGTGTCTACACTCGTAGCTAGCGCTACGCGTTTCGTAGCTAGTGCTACGCGTTTCGTAGAAGTGCTACATGGCTTGTAGCGATTTGTTAGCCAAGTGTTTAAAAGTATAAAATTGTTTACAATCTTATGTATCTTATGTAATATCTTATGTAATTAATATGTATGTATCTTAGTATCTTATGTAAAATCATTTTAAATGCAACGATAAAATATTAATAATTTTTAAGATAGGCAAAGGAAAATGGTGAAAGCTAAATAAAGGAGGGAAAAAGTAATTTGTAAAACACTTTGGAGGCCGATTACTCGAAAATTATTTACTTCACAAAAAATCATCATCATATTTATAAGGAGTTATTCAACGTTACCCCACACGATGAGGAAGAATAAAAAAAAATCATCCCCACTTCACATGTATACCCACCCATAATATTATATAAACTTATTTTATGATGCCGAAAACGAAATCTATACTCTATGACTATACCAAAGGAGATCGGCAAGTCGCCATACATTTACTGCCTGGGAATTAAAATACGTGGCTACAAAAAGTATTCATTGTAAGTTGTACTTTATGAACATAGGAACAAAAAAGGCTATACTATATTATTATACATCAAACTCGGGGGATAAAAGATAATTAATTAAATATAAACTAACCTATTTTTCATAAATTCTCCTAGTGACGGTTTGCGGAAAAGCGACATCTCTTTGTGGTGATGTCAATTACGTAATTAAATTAATAAGTAGTTTGTTTGGAAACGCAATAATTGCTAACAGATAAATGATAGATGTCGCTTTCACGTTACGAAAACCAAAAACATAATAATTATTTATGAGAATAGAGGGATCTATTACACACCCCAAGAAACATTTTTTTCATAAAACTAGTACAAAACTGTTGAACTATAGACAAAGAAAATAACTTTATACTCCAATTAAAAATAAATCTATCTAATGGGCCACTAGATGGAGCTTTTACGCCTCAAATTGACAATTTAGATTTTAGAGCATGATTACCATAGATTAAACACATATGATGACAACGATTATCACATATAAGTACACATTTTGCACATGAATTCTCTGATATTCGGGGACTCAACTTTTTATTCCCAAGTCCTAAAAATATATATATTTTTTTGTTTAATAACTTTTTCAGTACTATAAAAACACCATAATATGTTCCAAACTTGACCGCTCTTGATGGAAAATCAGGCAGGATTCGCCAGTGTCATTTCATCAATTTAAATTCATTATTTTATAAGCTAGAGCGGACGGACAGAGCGAAACCATAAGGTTTCCTTGTAGTACTACCAAACCCTAAAACTAGCATATAATAAAACCTATAGCTTGATTAAACATAATATTAACACGAATTTATCAAAAATTCTAGTAAGTAATATACGTAGGTATATATTTTTACTCTGCGGTAGTATAATGTTGTTTTCCTTCTAGTTTTTAAAAACCATAAAACCAAAAAACCATACTAATTCCTGTAAAATAAAGCACAAATTCCGTTTGGTAGTTCGTTGCATGCTCTAGTCTGAGTGCACTTATATAATATTCATTCGATCAACATTCAACTGTTCGTTCCGCGAACACTTCTTCTCCGTTACATCTGTGCATGTTGTGCGACCTTTTGAAATGTTTACCTCGAAATTCAGCCTCAGGCGCAAAACGACAGCATTATATTAAATACGTGAAGCAAAATTTTCAAGTGGCCACGGATCAGTGTGAAATTTGGCACATTTAAAGTTTAAGTGGAGGAAGGCCTGCCGAAGGCTAATATTTTTAAAAATAACGCTTAGATACAAATTCATTAAATTTAGACAATTATCAACAACACACACTACCTCACACACACTAGCATTTTTGTTTATATTACAGTAGCTTTGACACAATTGTCAATGAGTGTCAATCTTTCTTTCACGATCCATAAACAACATTTACCTATTTTTATTGCGTATCTAAGAGGCAAAAGAAACCTAAAAAAGTGAAAACTTTAAAATTAAAACATGAATTATGGACGAATTTCGACCACAGGATGTTTCACACTCTCGAAAAAGCGTATTACATTACATATTCTCAATACGTCGTTTATAGAATATTATGGGTTTTGCACCTAAGTCGAAATTCAATTGTCAAGCGAAATACATAATATTATGTTACATACAAGAAATATGAGTATAATATTATGGTTACTTAAGATATCGATCTGAAAGTGTTTGTATATGGTATTTGGCATCATACTACTCACTACATTATATATGTGAAATTCTGTGAGGATGCATGTAAGAATGTTTGTTACTCTTTCACACAAAAATTACTAACCAGATTTTGATAAACTTTGATATGGTAGTAATTTAAGCTCTGGATTAAAACATAGGCTAATTTTTATCCCGAAAATGTATAGCATTTTTGTAGGATACTTTATTTACGCGAGCGGAGCCGGGGGCAAAAGCTAGTATGCTTATATTTCACTTACAAATACTTTCGATTAACGACCTCTGTTACTCAGTGGTTAGGCGTTTCCGCCGGAGGTCGCGGGTTCGAATACCGCCAGAGAGCAAAAAGATTTGTGTTCCTTTTTTTATTTAGAATTACCTACCTAGTCCTACCGACTATAAATGAAATAATTGCAGGTATCCAAGTCCTGGACACACGGACTCTTCCTATCAAATGACTCTTTTTATTGTCCACAAAAAAACACCAAATAAAACATCTGCATACAAAAATTAATTCAATTAGACGTAAGCAAAAACTTAAGTAGAATAAAACCGACATGAATACTCCAGACATAAGAAGAACACGTGGTGTATAAGAACTCTGATAAACCTATCGAGACGGCGAAACTTATTCAGGTTATAAAAGAACTGCAAACAGAAATAGTACGGAACAAAAGAACTGTTTATCGGAGGAACTAATGACTGCTTAAGGGAAGAGTGTTGGAGTGCACTCGTGTGCGTCTGTGTAGGCTTACATATCAAACTGTACTAGGGTTCCGTTCTAACCCCCGTTCTAATAACCCCGTTATTAATTACAAATATTTACGCAACGAATACGCTAATCTTTACTTAAATGTTGCCTAAATGTTTGCCTTTATCTGATACATTGATAAAGTCACTTGACAGGCAAAGACAGCAACATGGATTACGTATCTGTCGAGTAAATACCTTCATTAAAAAGGGGAAAAGGGGTAAAATCGGAACCCTATTACCAGTCTCCGCTGTCCGTCTGTTATCAGGCTGCATCTCGGGAACCGTGATAGCTGTTGAGGATGTCTTCAAAACAAAAATTCAAGGAGCGTAATCTGTATACGATTCTCATTATAATTAAATTTTGACCAGATTATCCTATAAAATACTTAAAAGCTATTCATAACACGCAGCCGTACTTTGCGGCGGACGCTAGACCTTCAAATCCCGCGCGTTGTACGGAAGTGTGAGAGTGTTCATGCGTAGTGCGAGTTTTCAGGAAAAGTTAATCATGTTATTTATAAGTAAATTACGAAAAAATTTTGTCACGTAAATATTTCATTTGTATAAAAATACACCCTGTACCACGTAGATAAAAGGTCAAAAGGAAAGGTGAGGTGAAAGGTCGCATTTTCAGTACGTTCCATCAATTAGAATTACGGATATGCAAATATTTGAGTGGCTTTAATGATTGAAAAATTAAGTTTACAAATATATATTATTAATGTATTTTTTAAACTTTAATATAAATATACGTAATTAGAATTAGTCTAACCAATAAATTTATTGTTATAATAACTTTTGAAGTAATTTCTTTGAGAAAACCTATTGCGCGTTTTTGTTGTTGCGCGTTTGTGTTATTTTTAAAGAACTTTTTCTCTTAGACATGTCCCGAGTCCTGACAAGCTTCAAAGGAAAAACTACAAAAATTAAGAAAATAGTTTTTTTATTCTTCAATTTTCTACTACGACTTAGCTATCATAGTTAGCGGCATTAAAGGTATTAATAATAATAAAACAGCTCATTAGCTAAATAAAAACTATAAAACATATAAATGAAAATCACAAATTTTGATAGAAAATGGAGTAATCTGTATACGATTCTCATTATAATTAAATTTTGACCAGATTATCCTATAAAATACTTAAAAGCTATTCATAACACGCAGCCGTACTTTGCGGCGGACGCTAGACCTTCAAATCCCGCGCGTTGTACGGAAGTGTGAGAGTGTTCATGCGTAGTGCGAGTTTTCAGGAAAAGTTAATCATGTTATTTATAAGTAAATTACGAAAAAATTTTGTCACGTAAATATTTCATTTGTATAAAAATACACCCTGTACCACGTAGATAAAAGGTCAAAAGGAAAGGTGAGGTGAAAGGTCGCATTTTCAGTACGTTCCATCAATTAGAATTACGGATATGCAAATATTTGAGTGGCTTTAATGATTGAAAAATTAAGTTTACAAATATATATTATTAATGTATTTTTTAAACTTTAATATAAATATACGTAATTAGAATTAGTCTAACCAATAAATTTATTGTTATAATAACTTTTGAAGTAATTTCTTTGAGAAAACCTATTGCGCGTTTTTGTTGTTGCGCGTTTGTGTTATTTTTAAAGAACTTTTTCTCTTAGACATGTCCCGAGTCCTGACAAGCTTCAAAGGAAAAACTACAAAAATTAAGAAAATAGTTTTTTTATTCTTCAATTTTCTACTACGACTTAGCTATCATAGTTAGCGGCATTAAAGGTATTAATAATAATAAAACAGCTCATTAGCTAAATAAAAACTATAAAACATATAAATGAAAATCACAAATTTTGATAGAAAATGGAGAAGAGATAAAAGTTCTTCAATATTAATTTTGGAAAATGGGTTTCATTGAAGAAAATATTGAAAACAAGCTTTTACCCGCGACCTCCTGGAGAAAAAACTTCCTCAGTAAATAACGCTGCTACTACTTCTTCAGTAAATATGTTACAGTGGTAATATACTTCTGTATACAATAGGTTTAGGTTTAGGTTTAAAGATTCTTTATTTCTCAAAAGATTACAAAATCACTTACGAGAAATACATTTTGTGACTTAAAAGTAATTAAAAAATCTACGTGTACAGCGAGCGCATTTAAAATAAATACAACAAATAGATTACATATAATATTAAGAATACCCACATTTTTTGTTTTACCAGATATAGTATTATATTTATTCAGTATAACAACATTACAATAGGTTACATACATGCTAGATTGAGAAGGTAAGATTTAGTTACGTAAATAATAATTTAAAGATTTTCTTTTGACATTTACATTTTATAATGCTTATTTTAGTAAGTATATTAGGTTTTATTATATTATTGTGTGTGTGTGTGTGTTTAGACATAGAAAACTAGTTATTTAGACCCTTTTATATGAGTAATTAACAGGGACTTAAACTTTTTTAAGCTTTTACAGTCTTTGATATTTTCTGGCAGTGAATTATATAATTTAGCACCTTCAAAAAGTATAGTTCGCTTTCCAAGATCAGATTTAATGCTTTCAATATGTAAGTTATTTGCTCTTCTAAGATTACGCTTGTTAATATCTATATTTCTTTTAAATGCTATTTGTGATCGAGTATTATTATTTAATATTTTATAAATAAGAATCCATGTATTTAATTTATATAGGTCTGATATATTTAGTAATTTAGTTTTTTTATATATTATATTAGATGACGTTCTATAATCGTATTTAAATAATGTTTTAATTATTTTATTTTGTGCTATTTGTATTTTACCAATAATTGTTTTATGTGCAGATCCCCACACCTCAATAAGATAATTTAGCTGCGATTTTACAAAAGAATTATATATTATGTACCTAATGTTATACGGTAGACTACCTGCCATACTTTTAATGCATCCTAATAATGACATTAATTTTGAAGCTATTTTATCTAGGTGTGGTTTCCATGACACCTTTTCATCGAGTACTATACCTAAATACTTTTCGGAGCTAACTCTCTTTATTTCTCTGCCATTAATATTGAGCGGCTGATATTCCCCAATCTTCTTATTTTTTGATTTAAAGATTATATAATTTGTTTTATCTGTGTTAATTGTAAGTAAATTTTCCTCAAACCACTTTTGTAGTAAATTAAGATCATTTTGTATATCATTCATAATTTCAGTAATGTTATTGCCAAAGTAAAAAAGACATGTATCGTCAGCATATAAAGTAATTTGTCCTTTTAAAGGCAACTTGTGTATTGAATTTACATATATTAGGAATAGTAGGGGGCCTAAAATAGATCCTTGCGGGACGCCATATTTGATGGTTTTTGGACTACTGATAGATTCACCGATTTTTACTACTTGAAACCGATTTTCAAGGTATGATTTAAGTATCTGCAGAGCAGTACCAGAAATCCCTATCGCTGAAAGCTTTTTCAATAATATTTTATGGCTGACTGTATCAAATGCCTTCTTTAGGTCGATGAATAAGCCAACCGCAAATTTCTTTTTATCGATACTAGTTTTAAGTTTAGTGATAAGATCTACTGTGGCATTAATTGTGCTGGATTTAGGTCTAAAGCCGTATTGGCAATCAGATAAGAAATTAATTGAGTCTAAATAATCATTAAGCCGATTGTGAAGTATTCTCTCAAATACCTTCGAGAGAGTGGGGAGTACGGATATTGGCCTATAATTTCCGGGGTCTTGTTTTGATCCTGATTTGTATATTGGTGTAACTTTTGCAATTTTAAGCGTGTCTGGGAAGTTTCCTTCATCAAAACACTTGTTAATGCTATTTGTTAGGCTTTCTAAAATTGAGTCACTAATGCACTTTATGGTCTTAGTGGTAATGCCATCAATTCCAGCACTGCTATTGAGTTTAAGATTGCGGATAATTTTACTAACTTCTGTAGGAGTTGTGTGTTTGAAGTGTGTTAGTTCATTTGTTGTTTTTGTGTCAGTAGTACAATATTGATTTATATTATTTTTTGTAGGAAATTGACTCGCTAGTTTTAAACCAACATTAGAGAAAAAATCATTAAATTGTTCACATATATCCAACGGGTTTGTTAACATCCCCTGCTCTGTTTTTATCTTGGTGGGAACATTATTATCTTTCGTATTTCGACTAGACAATTTATTTATCAGCTGCCACATCTTCGAGGAATCATTTTTACAATTTTCGAAAGCCTTTAGGTAATAGTCATTTTTAGTATTTTGTATATATTGTGAAGTTTTATTTCTTTTCTTTTTAAATTCTTCGTAGACAGCTAAATTTTCAGGGTTTTCTTTTACAGCTCTCCATAGTTTGTTACGTTCACTAATCATCGTTAATATTTCTTGATTTATCCAGTCTTTGTGGGGGGGATTCAATATTTTGATTTTTGTTGTTTTATTAGCAGTAACCGCTGATTTTATTTTATCTTCAAGTAAATTATATTCATTTGGTAAGTTCTTCTTTTTATAGCTTTCTGTAGGTTGTCATAATTAATTGCTTCATATTTTATCTTCTGGGGTTTATAGCAGATGTTTTGCTTTACTTCAAGGTATATCTGTTTATGGTCTGATAAGGACGAATCAAGAATAGCCATATGCAAGTTATATGTTTTTATGTTTGTGCAGATATGATCTAGTATTGTTTTAGAATTAGTTGCTTCTCTTGTGCAGTACTTATTATTTATTTTATTTAGTATTGTATAACCACTTTCCAAAAGCGTTTTCCTATATTCTTTGGTTTGGTTATTGTTTTTTATCAAATCGTAGTTAAGGTCTCCAAAAATGATTGTGCGCCTTCTTTTTCGTAGCAAGTTCGAGTAAGTTTGTAAGAAATTTGTATTGTTTGATCGTTCTGGTTTGTAGATAGCTCCAATGTCAAATGAGAATTTTTCTAAGTGAATCCACAGGTAATGGTTGTCGTCTTCACATTTTTCTTCAATAAATGAGTGTTTGATATCGTCATGTACATATATCGAGACACCACCACCTCTAGAATGTGGTCTATAGTTATAATAATGGGTATGGGTAATTTGGGATTCCCAGTCTCTTTGCTTCACAGTCTGTTTTTATCCAGGTTTCAACTAGTATAATCACATGTACTTTTTCTAGCGATGTGATTATGCAACGAAGTTCATCTAACTTTCCTGGCTTTACTAGGCTTCTTATGTTTGCGTAAAAGAGATTTAGTGATTTCTTTGTCTTCTTAATATCTTCGTAGTTAGGAGCAATTTGATATGTAATTATTTTTTGTTGTGTCGATGTGTTATTGTATTTCTCTAAAGCTAGTTTTTTGGTATGTTTTTAATAATTTTAGGGTTGCCTTTAATATATTTGATAGTCAAATCCAATTCACCGCCTTTAGTACGACGCTGTAGTTCTTCTTTTAATTCCTTCATTTGATTTTGTTGGTATACTGTCTTATCAGAGTATTTTTTAATTGAAGGATCCAGGTGTTTAAGATTAATTTTGAAGATGCGCTTAGGTATGTCTTCTGAAATAAATGACAATTTCAGGGCCCGCTTTTTCTCTGGGTTATATTTGCCGAGGCGTTGAATATAGATAGGGTTTGGGCAGTCCTCAAATGATTTTTTTATAACTGTCATGGCATTATTTGTATCGAGTTCATTCCTTTCTTTAAAATTTTGGCCAGTTGATTCGGGAAGCCCAGTAATAATTATATTTTTCAGCCGGTTTTGCCGTTCCCGCAATTCCGAATATATTTCATCAAAAGCGGTGGTCTTGGACAAGTTTGAACTACTGTTTGACTTTTTTATTGTGTCAATATGATTTTCCATCTCAAATATTTTTTTCTGTGTATTATTTTGAAAGCTTTTCAGCTCAGCGATATCTGTTTTGAATTGACTTTGCTCCGAAATTATGTTTTGTGTAGTGACTTGCAAGTTTTTTACGTCTTCTTTTATAGTTGTTACGTCCTCAGATAGCTTGAGCAATATTTTGTTTTGCGATTCAGTAAAGGATTTAAAGATATTCAAAATTTCGCTGCGAAAACTTTCAAACTGTTCACCTGTTACTTGATCTTGCTCCGGTTGTTTTCTTTTGGGACGTAATGAGATATTTTTAAGGTCTCCAAAATCGCATACTGCATCTGACAGATTGGGGGTCGAGCCTCCAACCTCCGGTGGCGATCGTAAATGGCTCATATTTTTGTATAATCTTGCCAAATTGCTGTTATAGCTCGTAAGCACTGGTAATAGTGATTGTAATTACGTTATCGCAAGTTCTAAATATGCTTTGTTTACCTCAAAGAAATAGGTACGGCCGCGCCGATACAATGTTGTTCGACGGTGCAGGCACTATCCGCAACTCCAAAAGGTCACAACTTTGCGTTTTGCAGCACATAAAAACACACTCTAATACTTTGCACTATAGTTCAAATTTGCTTGTACGTTTAGGTTTTAACTGATAAGTTACAGTGAACACGTCCACTCCGTACGCTCGCCGCGCACCAATTTTATATATAAATGATGAAATAGAAAATGTTTTTTAGGGTTTCGTACCCAATGGGTAAAAAAACCCTATCGCCTCGCCGCGACGTGCGAGACCGCTTGATATAGGTATATTTTTCGAGCTTGAATATAATTTTTACGATATCTTATAAAAATAAGATATTAATTTAAGCTGTATGGTTTAAAGGACTACAGCTATAATGTGTATAAAATGCTTAAAGTGAGTAACGTATTTAATTTGATAAGGATCATACTGTATCCGTCTAAATAGCTTCTAAAAATACCATACATAATGTGTTTACGACGTCACATTAGAAACCTCTAAAATTATCAGTGTTTCTGTACTATATATTATACATGTTAAATACCTATAAGCCCCTTGAATCTCTCTATCTATTAAAAAACCCGCATCAAAATCCGTTGCGAATACATATGAACAGACAAAAAAAACTACTTTGTTTTATATTATGTAGTGATGATGTTGGGAACCCTGTTAAATGTGTATGATAATGTACTAAAAGTGCTGGCGAATGCTTTATTACTTAAATATTACAATTCTAGACAATAGATATTTCAAATTTTATGACGCTTGTATAAGCTTCGCGTGTGTAAAAGATATTTGTCATGTTGTATACTTTGAAATATTTGTTTTTTCGAAAAACATGAATAACTCAATGCTATTTATGTTTCGCTGTATAGTTTTCATTTACGTAATATGTTAAGTCAGAAAAAATATGAGTTGTAGAAGACTCGAACTTGTGAGATGTAGAAGACGATCCTGTTTTGTACCAATTTGTGTACCCAACCAATGTAATATTATTCATAATAATATTTATCATACAACTATCATTTTCCTTTCCAAGTAAAAAATATTTCAGTAACCTAACAATATGAATCGTGATTTACATACAATTTTCACTCTATGACGATACGAATTCTTTTTAACAAATTGTTCGAGCTTGGGCTAGATCTCAGTAACAGCCGATGTCTGGAGGCTACATGACGTCATAGCGTGTGACGTCACGAGTTGCGCAACACTGCAGGCAGGAAGGAGTCTTACATAAACCCGTGGGCGAGTTTGCCGAAAAAAGACCTCATAATTTTTATAATTTACTTTGGTCTTGTTTGACTAGCAATTTTGTTTTAAGCGAAATTTTCACTTTTTATACTGCGGCAACACTTTACTTATAATATTTGCTTACACTTTTAAGAGAGCTATGCTTCGGAACGAATAGGCTGGCCCGACTGGAGAAATACCACGGTCTCGCAACAACCGACAACAAATTACCCTTGCGATGTGTTTTAAAGGAAGGGTTTGGGTTTTTAACGACCCAAAACGCATTTGCGTTCCCTCTGGTGTTTGGAAATCTAATGTCATGATTTATCACTTACCGGACCGGCAACGACACGGCGATGTCTCCCACCTGACACAGGTCACAGGCCGGGCTGGTAAGTGGAAAAACAACCCACGGCTGCTGTAGAGTAGGTGTCTTAAATATAAAATTATCTTAAATTATCTAAGGGTGTCGAACAGCCTCCGTGGTACACTGGTTTAGAGCTTGGCTCTCGACTTGGAAATGTTGTTTCCAAGTTTAGTCAGGACGATGCAGGCTCACATTGTCTGACAAGAAAGATGATCCATGCGTCGGATGGGCATGTAAAAGTCGGTCCTGCGCCTGGTCTCTCGTCAGTCGTGTCGGTTATCCGTCCTACAAGGAATAGAGAGTAAAGGAAGAGGGAGTGCTCTTGTGTACTGCGCCCACACTTCGGCACTATAAAAATACCTCCTGCGTAGCTGGCCTGGTTTCATTGAAACCTGCCGGTGTGGGAAGCTATTATTATCTGAAACGAGAATCGAAAAATATAAATCCGCAAATACAGTTACAATGTAGGCTTCACCATATTTACAACATTTTTCTGAAAGGCTTTTAAACGATTACAAAACTTAACCTACATCTGTACTCTCGTCGAAGAAAGGCTGTTTTAAATTCGTGTAATTCGTATTGAGGCTCTATAGGGCTCTCTTCGAGTTATTATACAGCTGGTATACAGCCTTTATATTAGTGCAGCTTGCGGCGAACTGCTTCAAGTATGGCGCGATTGCGAGATCAAGGGGGCTCTCTAAGTTGTATTATAACTACGGATTTCATCGTGGTTTATTTAATTTTTCTTATAAACACGAAAAATCTATAACTTCCCTTTATTTTTGTCGGGGGTTAATAAAAGGTGCTAGTGAGTGTGGTGGAATAATTTTCCCCTCATTGGGAAACTTACAAACCACTTTGGAGGCCGATTCCTCGAAAACAGTCGACTATGTAAAAAAGTCATTTATGAAACTATGCCTTTATTTTAAAATACCTATTCAACGATACCCCACACGATGGGGTAGAATGAAAATATATTTTTCATCCCCACTTCACATTTATGGAGAACCCCACCCATAAAGTATTAAATTATTATTATTTTATGATGCCAAAACCGAGATCTATACACAATCTATAACTGTACCAAATTTCATCCATTTATATTCATAATTACAGAATCTAGAAGCGCGGACAGACAGACAGACAGACGAATGGACAGAGCGAAACCACAAGGGTTCCTCGTGTATTACGGAACCCTAAAAAATATAAGGATGTAATGCGTATAAAAAGGTAATTTATTAGCATAAATCCTTTTTATGTGGGTGCCGCGAAGCCTGCCGTACACGTGTCTAATGAAAAATCGTGGAATTCAGGGACCTGAATAACGTGATTTAATTCACAATAAATCATTTGTTTAGTATCTACAACCACGAGCTGGTAATAAATAGCTTCTGCCCGAAGTTTAATGACAATCGCACAGGCCACAGCTATACAAAATAACTTAATATGTCCTAATCCTGGATATGATATGGATGAAACTAACCATGTTTGCAGGTGCGTGCGCTCCATATAGGCAGAAATGCAGTGCTTTACTTGTTATTGATCATTTCAGATAATTTTAAAATTAAATTGCATATTTTCTGATATTTTAATAAAACGTTCGTATGTTTTAGATGACTTTAATTAATAGTAAATAAATTAATTTAAAAAATATAATAACTTAAAAACGCCTAATATTTTATAAATAGCAACTCATCTCATGCCGGTGCGTGCTGCAGGACAAATCATCGCATGTATGTGTAATTTTCATACTTCGCAAACGCACACACCCATGAATATCGACATGATTATATACCGGCAGTCCCGCGGCAGGCGATAGCTCTCGGGCCTCGTCTATCCGATCGCTTCCGAAAACCGCCGAACTGGCTTGTCGGAAATTATTAGTTGCCTATAATCCGAGTAAAAAGAATAGTCGGAAATCTAATAAATCACGTATGTACATTATGCATTTTTGTTTAGTAAGGTTTTATTTGTTTAAATAGAAGAAACGTTTTGTGTTTCGCGGGGGCCATATTGCATATTTCATGTGATAAGCATTGTTTACAATTTAATCGCTCCAGTTTATTTATAGTTTTCTTAAAAGATTTTTCATTTTAACATTTGAAAGTGTGTACATTTAACAGTTTATTACTGAGTTTCTATAATAATTGTAGTGATTTGCTTTTACTAGAGTTAGTCGATTTTTTAAAAATGTTATTTGACTGTGAGGTTTTAAAAATGTGTGTTTTGTGTGTGAAAAGATTCAAATTCTGTCTAAAGGTAGGTGTGTACCCGAGTTTTTTGTAACTCGGGTACACACCTACCACTACTAAACCAGCAAAAAAATAATGTAACTCGAAAATTTCATGTTAAAAGTTATGAAACGTATAACTGGCTGTGTGGTTCTGTACACACGATTAAATTATATTGTTTTCCTTGCATATTATTTAGTAATTTACATCGGGATATAGTAATCTCAAGTAACCGGAACCTTGAATATGTGAAAATTGAAGCTGACTGACTGGTGAGTAGTTATAATATTTTAAAATATGCTTATTATTTTACTTATTAGAATTTCTTTCGCCGCGACGATCGATCGCTGTTTTGTCAGCGTTGCCGTAGAAGATGTACATGAATAGTAGTACATCTAAGACTTGCTCTGTTGGCATGGTTTCGACTTAGAGATCCGTCGCTTGGCTGTAGCTATGCTAAAAATCTATAAACGAAAAAGTTTTTGTGACCGAGTACTTCGCCGTATACCCAGTGTCATAATCCTGTGCACGCCACTGCATGTTTGCAATATCATTAAACCCATTAGGCGTTTATTGCAGCAAAAAAAACCGGCCATGTGCGAGTCGGTCTCGCGCACGTAGGGTTCCGTACCATTATACCAATTTTTACATGTTTACGTAATATTTCGTTATTTTTGTACGAAGTTTTCCAAGTAAACGCCTTTTACAAGTTACACATCTATAACTCCTAATCTTACAAAGCTATATAAACCGTTGTAGTTTTCCTTTAAAGATCATCTCATGGACTACCATCATGAGTTTTTTTTTTCATATTTTTCGAGCCAGCCGTTTAGCTTTTATAAGGGGGGCGCCCTATTTTAACAAAAAAATGCGCTTTAAAGTTGAATATCTCGCAAACGAATACCCAAATCAATAAAATGTCTTAACAACTACTCAATTTTTTTTAAAGATCTATCCAATGATACACCACAACTATGGGCGGCAGCTCCAAAATGCATGAACCGATTTTGATCTAGTTTTTTTTTTGCTAGAAAGCTGACACGATTGAGTGTTCTTAGCTATAATTCATAATTATCAGCTCACTGCTTGACAATTCGGGTATTACTTATTTTTTTAATTTTGTTTCAATTTACAATCCCTTGTTGACCACAACTCTCATACAAACATATGTGTAACACATATGTGTGTATGTGTATTACATATGTGTGTGTGTATGTAGTAGCTGCAAGTTAATGAGGCGAGCGGGTAGGATCAATTAAAATTCCTAATTATAAAGCTCAAGTGCCTCTCCACGCCTAGTGCATTAGTGATGACCTACATGCAATATCGAAAATCGATTATCGATATATTCCATACCAATATCCTATCGATATCCTATCGTAAAATTTCAATATAGTGCCGATAGTAGACGCAAGCATAGGAAACTTTATAAGTTTGAGAGTAGTAGATATTTAGCATTTTTTGAGCATAAATAGGACTTTTAAAAAAGTAATTTTAAGATTTTACTTAATTACTTTGATTTTTATACAAACATAGACATTAGTACACCTATTTCCCGCTAGGAGAAGGTAGATTTATCAAGATGTGGTGGGTTATATTGATATAGAATCGTTACGACGCGACGTTATCATTCTACCTACTATCGTACTACTATTATAAATGTGAAAGTTTGTGACGGATGGATGGTTGGATTTATGGATATATGGATGTTTGTTACTCTTTAACGCAAAAACTACTGAACGGACTTTGATGACATTTGGTACAGTAGTAGTCTGAGATTTGATTTAAAAAATAGGCTACTTTTCATTCCGTAAAAGTACAGTGTTCTCTTGGGACACTGTATTTTCGCGGGCGGTTCCGCGGTCAGTGGCGGTTCAGCAAAAGCTGGTTATCGATAAATGTATCCCATCCTTAGTCGACAACGTGAATGGGTTCGTTAGAACACAGCAGGTCATATTAGGTAATAGAAGCTTTAGGCTCGGCTAATACGTTTTTAACTTAATCACCGATGCTAAAGTGCGGTCGCGGTGCATATAGAATTACGTACATTGACTTATCGCTACTTGTCACGCACGAATATAATAATTTTGCTATCGGTTTTACACAGGTACTCGATAGGACCGAATTAAATGCTTAGTCAGATATTTGACTTGAAAATATTTTTTCACGTGATAACGTCTTAAAAATCGATGAACGCCAGCTGCACGCACGAAAAATTGTCACGTTCCGCCTGGTTGTCACGTTCCGCCTGGTTGTCACGTTCCGCCTGATTGTCACGTTCCGCCTGCGCCGAGGGTGCAAGCGAGAACGCGGAACAAGAATAAAGAGGCACGATCGGCCTAAGCGTTCGGCTTGTGATGACGGTATCAATTATCGTCCGTAAACCGCCTTAACAGACAACCATTTTTATTTATTTTAGCATACAAGATGATGGTAATTATACCGTGCTATACTCAGTTCAGATACAAGTTAATATTGACGTAAACAAAGAAACAATAGCGCCCTAAAATACTAGTAAAGAAATACAATAACATTAATTTAGTTGAATAGGGATGTCGCCTAGTGTGGAATATCACATTTGTATAAATTAAATTTTAAAATTGTTGATTAAATATACATAAATCTAAATGAAATAGGTATATTTAGATTGACGCGATTAAAAATTATAAGTAAAAAATTATGCCCATCTGTTGCTCGCAAAACGATTTGTTACGTCACAAGTTGCTACTGCCATATATTTTGTGTATTGACACTTACGACAAATGTATGGCGGGCGCAACTCGTGACGTCACAGACCGATATATCGTTCTCTTTTATAATTTAAATTGTATCTTCGTAACTTTTTAAGATATATATTATTTTAGAAAATGGGTTCTAGATTGTTTATTAACATGTTGTCTAACATCGAACAGACGAAAAAAATATATAATAGGCAACATGCCTATTTAATCTTAATGTTTAAGTTTAGATTCAATTAGATCTGGGGGCCTAGCACACATACTTTGACAGCGACGTAAACGTGACGTCATCGAATGAAATTTGTATGGGCACTGTCATGATTTTGACAGATTTTCATACAATTCTAACGTTACGTTTACGCTTCTCGCGCTGTCAAATGTTCCTGCTGGGCGCACTGAACAGAACATAGTTATTTTACAACGTGCAATCAACTTTAAACGAGACAATCTTATATATAATATATAATCGTTATCTCGAAAACGGCTGCAAGTATTACAATGAAATTTAGTAAGTTGGGAGTTTTGAGGGAGAAAAATCGATCTAGGTCTTATTTTTGGGAAACTGCGCATTTTTAAGCTACATATGTTTTTTCTTTCATCGTGAAACAATATATTTCTACTCTATTATGTCAGTCCGATTGACAGATTGGTATGCTTATGTATAATTTTTGCTTTGTTCGAAAATTCGGAATGTGGTGGGTTCGAATCACGGTCAGATAAATATTTTCGTGATTCTTTTTATTTATTTAAATTTATTAGAACTCCGAGCAGAGCTGGGTTACCCAGGTACTGTTATTCAATTGCTCAGTCACAGAAAACAAAAGTAATTGCAATAACTAGTAAGTCAGAAACGTGCTGCAGTGGCGGTTTCAATTTTAATCACATAAGCAACGTACCGTCTACAGAGAGCAAATCCGTGTTAATGTAATAAGCGACAGACGGCGAACCGGCCCAAAAAAGGGGTCCAGCCCACCACAAAGGCCCAGCGCCCCACCCTGTTAGCCCACCCCGTTAGTCGTGAAATCATGGTGAATCACTCGTTTGTGAAAAAACGTAAATTTCGTTTACGAATATTTGAAGAGATTTTTGTTTTGTTTTGTAAAGTTTATTTTAATTTATCTTGCTGGTGTAAATGAATCTATATATACGGAAATTATTTAGTAATATCTATATTTTATTATATATTTACCATTCACACAACAAACTTTTAAACATCATCGACAGTCGTCAATAAAATCGCTGTGTTTCTACCTTATTTTATGATTGACTAGGTATTTGGTTCAGAAGTTATGCAATATCGACGAAGTTCCTGCTCGACCAGTTTCTTAACATTTTCCTGTGCGCTAAAATGCCTCAAAATATTTCAACCGAAAAGCAAAGGAAGTGACCGCGACGACTGCAGACGTTGTTGAACTACGTATTTTCACTAAACGACTTAACGACGCTGTTAAGCTATTTTCATATTATGCCTGGTCGAGCGGCAACTTTTTCGATTGTACGAACCGTGTGATTTCAGGACATAACATTTAATAACATTTATAATACTGTGATAGCCAGCAGCCTAGTTACTCAATACCTATTACTACAAATTACTTGGTGTAATGTGTGTACGCAGTACACAAGGGCACTCTCTTTTCCTTTTACTCTCGCAACCAGCAGGCTTAGCATGCGCACCCTAGAAACACTGAAAAATCGACAAAATGACAGATTGAAGAAACATTAATACCATTCGGAGCAAAACAGTTCTTATTGTAAGGCAGTAAGGTCGTTATGAGAAACAACATATCTTTTCTTCCCGAGCATGAGCTTACAAAATGGCCTCTTTTGACAGCTAAAGTAGAAATGTTTTCTTATTTCAATGTCAAATAGTCTTACAATAATGTCACCTACATCCAACATCCACATCACACATCATGGCGGTCCAAGACAAATAGTTTAGTTACGTTCAGTCATTTACTTGAAAATTTGATCTTTTTTGGCAGAAGATATCCCGGCAGCCATTTTAAAAATATGGCTATTTAGAAATGTTGATTTCTATTGACGACCTTGTTGCCATGGATTAAGAACTGTTTTGGATAGAATATTTCTTCTTTAAAATTGTTTCTTCGGATCGCCATGCTAACCCCGCTAGTGGGACGCATGACCGACACGACTGGCGAAAGAAGGTGTAGTACCGACTTTTGACATGCCAATCCGACGCACGGATCTCTCTTGTCAGACAATCAGGGTGATAGGCCTGCATTGTCCTAACCAAACTTGGAAACAACCTGTTTTGTTGTTCCAACGCGGGAATCCACCCCACGGCCTCCGAGTCGAGAGCCAAGCTCTAAGCCACTGGACCAAGGTGGCTTGGTGTAAACAACGTAAACGAACAGTTTAGTATACATTGATGATGTAAACTGTATAACCACCAACTCGCAACCCCGGTCCGAGCGACCACTGAGGCGTGCGTCCAATTACATTCTTGTGCTCAACTCTTACACAACTGTAAACCCTACCACGTGGTGTAAGAGTTGAATTTACATTACATTCTTTCGAACTCAAAACACACAGCTTTGAACTTTACCACGTGATGATAGAGTGCAATTTACATACGCGAAGCTATGGGTTATTAGAAGTCGTGTTGTTTCAACGTTCGTTGACCCTAATTCTTACAGAAGGTTCATTCCATAGATTTAGCAACAGACATGGCCTCCCCTCGTTTTATGTATCGCCTGATAGCCTGTACAATTTCTTTTGCATGGACTGCAGTGAACGGCGCTGTGCACTGTTTATGCCCGGTTTTTTGAGGTTTTTTGTTTTTAGTATATCTATTCAATAACACTTTTGATTGTATGACGCAAACGCGTTAACCAATCAAAAGCGCTAGTTACATGTTCAAGCCTAAGGAAGATGGCTGACGCAGCAGCATCGTCGCGACGCGTCTATTCTACTTTCGGGTTTTACAATAATGTATAATCAGCAATAGGAATTTATTGTAATAATATTAAATTATTTTTAGATAGCATTTAATATCGAGCCTCGAATCGGGTCATATGTATCTAGTATTAAATTTTAGTTTAATTAAATTTTAAAATTATAAATTAGAAATTAAGAAGACAATAAACTCGTCATAAAATTTTGTTTTTTTTTTTACATCCTCGGCTGCCAAATACACAAATTCGCTATTAAACAAATAAACTACCGACAAAGAACTCAGAATCTGGGCATTATCATAGCAAATATTCTATTAATTGGTTAATTTTAAAGATTTTTTAATACATTAAGGACATCGTCACTCTTGCCCTAATAAGAATACGAGAATTGAATCTAAATATGCTTCCAGGAAACATGTGATTTGCAATGTGTAAATAATAATAATAATATCTATGGATGCTTCACGCCACGTCAATCTGGATCCGTGCTAAGAATCTGAAGAACTTGTGTTACGGGGACCAGACAACTGGAAGTATATTTAATACTTTTATACTATACATGTTATATTTGAGATTTTGATTGTATTATACACATACTTAATACATATTCATGACCCAGAAACACAGAAATATTTTTGGCTCCTGTAGTGTATTGACACTTATAATAATAAATATATTTACGCACACTTGTGGGCGTGGTATCGGTGATGTAGTGGTAGTGGTAAACCAGGAGTGGGAAGATCAAGCACTCACTGGCCACTGCCATTCCAATACTGACCACCGACCGAGTGGGTCTGTTATACAGCAGTCTAAAGGTGTTTCTGTTACCCATCCCAATCTTACAGCTTCTTCGACTGTATTCGAACCTAGGATAACCTAATCTAATCCCCCGTGTCTTGAGTACCAACGCGCTCAACCACTGAGTCACAGAGGTCGTCAAATGTGTGTTACATTACATTTCTCAAAGAATATTTTATATTTTGATCTATATTTTGATTTGGTTAACAGGTCATTTAATTAATTTAGAATTCAGTAACATTTAATTAGAATCCCTAAAAGCTGCTTGTTTATATTCCTAGTGATCGCATGTCTATCATGTCCGCCTCTGACTTTTCCCCCCATTGAATGTATACAGAGAGCGCGGGAACTCAACTGACAACACAAAACTTAACGACCAAAATACTTACCTATTTAATTTTTTTTACGAGCTCAGATGATGCCTGCAGGTATAACCTGAAACAAAAATGGAAATTTAATTCAAGCTGTGCTGAATGCTGATTGAAAATAAAACAAAGGAAAATGTTTAAAGCGTCTACGACAACTCTTGTCGGATCTCTCTATCGAATTTATTGGCCGTCAGCATTTTATAGGAAGTAGATTGTACTCAGTTTTGATTCATTGCAATCCTACTAATATTATAAACGTGAAAGTTTGTGAGTCTTGATGGATGGATGTTTGTTACTCTTTCACGCAAAAACTACTAAACCGATTACGGATTGACACTGTTCAAATGGCAGCTCGAGCACCGTCGAATGTCAGCCAGACGTAAGCGTAAGGTTGACACCGAAATAATTTCAAACGTCGCGTCAGACAAATCTATCATAGATATTATGAAAATAATTTGTCAATTATGTCAAAGCACGAAACGACCAGCGGCCAGCCCCGTGACCGAAAGTCCTGGCTGTAACTCACGCCCCGCCCGCCTCCGCATTCGCCCAGCCGCGCACACACATACACACAGCCGCGAGCTGTGTAGTCATTCGTGTAAATCGGTGGAATGACGATTCTTTACGTTAGTAACATATTATAATATTCTTTTCATTTCTCATACTCGGAAAGTAGTGTTGTTTTGATCTGATTATTGGGTGGAAGATGCTGCTTTCCTTTCATAGGGAGGGAAAAACTCATACAAATTCATTCCGGCCCGAGGGCCGGAAAAGCTTCAAAACTTCAAAAATAGAACTGCTGTCAGCTGTGAAGTTTTATGTAAAAAAAAACTATTAAAAAATGACGACTTTCTAAACAGCCAGTGTGAATTTAGCGCAAACTTCTTTGAGCGGAATAAGCCGCGAGTGCCGCGACAATCACGCGGCGAGCGGCAAGTTCCATATTTAAAATTTTAAAAGTCAACACAGATTGGCGGGATACTAAAATCTGTTATGAATGTATCTGTGACGGACTTTTGTGCTAAGATTTGAATTGAATATTAAAAATGAGTTCAAGCGAAATATTGACACCAAATATTGATCCAGAACCGCCAAATTTCTCAAAATATATCAAACAATATAAATATTCAAAACAAAAATGTAACTTTTAATTTCACGAATTGTCCGAATTTGACTATTAACTTTAAATAGGCACTACTAATATATTATTATCAATAAATAGTTTAGATAAACAACTAGTTTTATTTTCCTCATATTCTAAATGAAAAGTAGAGGGTTTGCCACGGGTAAAAGAATCAATTCCTACTCGGGCTATAGTCTAATTACCTCACGAATTGATTCTTTTCAACCCTAGGCTAACAATCTACTATTGTAGTCTTAGGGACTTTTTAACGATCGACTGATAAATGCGAAATTTAGCGATAAAGCCGCCTTTGTGTTCATGCTAAAATTGTTAATAATAATTTATATCATACTTGTAAATTTTTGAACACACTAAAGCATATATTCATTCATTCATTCATTCAATATCAGATAGCTTATTGGCATGTAGTCTGTCGCTCAATATAAAGTAAGCGGCAATAAAACTGCCCTCACAGTATTTGAAAAACTCTTACGTTTGTAGATATTATAGAACAAAAAAAGTCACTGATACTTTTTATTGTTTACTTCGCTATAGCTAGTCGTTGCTATTACGTCTTTATAAAACATTACTTTTATTTTGAGTTACGTATTGATTTACTAACAAATACACTTTATGAATTTTGAAAGAAATGTAAAGGGAACTTGTGAAAAACTTGACGTAATCAATCTGCCAATAATAATGTTGTAAATCAAGTTTCAACGGTCATAATAAATCACATGTCAATTTATTGCCCGTGCACTAACTGTAAAATTAAAAAAAAACAACACCCCAAAACCCATTCGAAATCCAAAACTGCCTCTCTCACTCGCGCACCGGACGTATGATGTCGCAACATCCGGCGCCGAATACAGATTATATCTTCTTCCGCTGCATTCCATCAGGGCTGATTAATTCGGACCTGGGATAGAACTGACGGCCAATAAATTCGATGGAGTGCATTCAGAGATGAAAATTGGCTGAACGATTGATTTGTTAAGTGTGCGGCTATCTCCATTTATTTTATCTGATGCAATTTATTATTTTTGTAAACTAATACGCTTGGTTATCCGAATGAAATATTTAACCCAATATTAGGCCACAATATTACATAAGTGATGGCAGTACGCAAACTAAAAATGTTCGTGATTTACAGAAAAAAAAATCGACGGGTTGCACTCCGGGAGTGCCGGCAGAAGTGAAAACTTGAATATTAACGTTGTGCATTTTTGATATTTTGGAATGGTTAGAGAATAATTTTGTACGAATTGCTTTCATTATCAGTATAAAAGTACTATTATTTATGTGGTGGAATATGTGTGTATGTATGTGTGATCATCGACTCGATGACAATTAAATCGACGGGTTGCTGTTGTAATAAAACGAATTATGTAGTTAATTATAAGTATAATATATAATTATATTATAATATTATGTATTTAATAAATATTAGATAATAACTACAAATAATCATTAAATTAAATGGTCGAGTCATCAGCTGTCACCATACATGGATGCGCGTGGCACGCTATAACATTAACACACACGAACATTCGCGCAAGCGCCCTGCGCCGCCTGTCCTCTCTCCATCCGTCTTACGAATTTTCGATCAGGTCACGTGTCCTGACGCGAGTTTAGAAATTTTTACCCATTCCAAAAAAAGTACACAGCGCCGCTAAAGAAGTTTTCACTTCAATAACGTGATTAATATTTCCTGACAACTCGCACCTCGCATGGACACCATCACACTGCCGTACAACGCCGTCGGCTTCAAGGTCACGCGAGTGACGAGTAGTACGAGCGCGCGGTGATGAATGTAATTTAAGTATTTTATAGGATAATCTGGTCATAATTTAAGGTCACATGTCATGTCACATTATATATACTCTTGCAACGAGCTCATTGAATAACTATTTTTATTAACCGAGCATTCTGTATTTGCAGCAATTTTGTAAACAAAAATAATTATTCGATAGAATAAATGAGGACATAATGTTTCCTTATTGAAATTAACATAAATAAGAGACATTCAAATTGGTAGGCATTATGGTGTAGGCATCTACTGGGGGCTTAGTGAAG
Organism: Phengaris alcon alcon; assembly: GCA_037179445.1. Classification (NCBI taxonomy): domain Eukaryota; kingdom Metazoa; phylum Arthropoda; class Insecta; order Lepidoptera; family Lycaenidae; genus Phengaris; species Phengaris alcon. Next base: position 11,288,636 of record JAYRCH010000021.1, on the reverse strand, counting down.
GTGATTTATTTAATGAGGGTGTTTTGAATTCGTGACATCTGACAGCTTTTTGACACGACAAAGACCGTCCGTCGTGCTACCTAGCGCCGCCTGGTGACAGAAAAAGAATCTAAAATTCTTATTGACCGTTTTTGATACCACTTACGCCACCAGATGACGCTTTGTGTGCTGGGTCTGCCCCTATAGACAGAAAAAATCACGAAGTTCAGAATCGAAAAATGTGTGGTATTGTGCGCTAACTCACTTCTTAGCGAGTTAGCGAACGTAAATACCAATCCCATATATTTTAATTTCGAAGATCGTTCGTAACGATGGCATGTTGGCTAAGCCCTCTGATATCTTTTTGCTTACTGAATAGAGTATATGAATGTAGAGTTTCATTTCCCTTTGGAAAAGTGTCTACATTTATTTAGTGCTTTCACATCTAGGATGTATCATCCCATCTCCATCTCCCGAGAGAAGACCTCGTGGCTGTGGTACAGTTAATATAGCTTATACTTTAAACGAGCATTTCCTATTAGAGCCTTTTTTCCGCAACTTTAGCGCCTTGTAGCTGTAAATTCTTTCTTTTTTAGTTTTACTCAATCGCCGTAATAGATTTTAAGTCTGTTTTAATTGCAATCTCACTAGCCACACCTCTCGCCGCGACTGTACAATATACCCTACACGTTGAAATACCTCTACAGTCGTGTACAAAAATGAAGTACACTCGATAAACATAATTGGATCCTGCGGTCGCGGCTGACGAGGGAGTTACAGCCTCCCCGCTAACCAGTTTATCGAGCTGATAGTTTTAACTGTGTCATAATATAATTTATTTAGCGGTTAAAGTAATAAACTATCGACATTAACGAGTAGTTAACAGAGTTTTTTCCCCTAGAGTAATCCTAATATCCCTACTAATATTATAAATGTGAATGTAAGTTTGTTTGTTACGCTTTCACGCCAAAACTACTGAACGGATTTTGGTGATGAAATTTGGTATGGTATTAGTTTAGACTCTGGATTAAAACAATAGGCTACTTTTTCCCGGAAAAGTATAGTGTTCCCGCGGGATACTCGATAGTATATTTACGCGGGTAAAGCCGCGGGAAACAGCTAGTTTTATTATTATTGTGAATGTTTGTGAGAATGGATGGATGTTTGTTACTTTTTCACGTTAAAACTACTGATCCGATTTCGATGAAATTTGCTATAACAGTAGTTTAAGCTCTGGATTAAAACATAGTCTATAGCTTTTTATCCCGAAAAAGTATAGTGTTCCCGTGGGATATAAACCTTACTGATAAAATTTATATCATACTGTAGTATAAGTGTGTACGATGAACGTGTGCATACCCGCTGGAGTTTGTGCCGCGGGCCAATCCTCAGGTAGCGCGCGCGGAAGGCACAAAAAAATCGTACTTACTTTCCTTACAGCATTTGAAATGTTCCCATCGTATGGTATAGTAGAATAATGCCAATTTAATATTATAATTATAATTGGTCGGCTTATCCGGAAGTTTTGTCGCTGCTTACTTTATACTGCTATGTATATGGTTATGTATTGTACTGCGTGTATGAAAAATAATAGAATAAATAAAAATGTCTCATATTTGACCTATCCTAAGTATAATAGGTACGTAAGTAAATATTTTATTTCCTAGGAGATGTCTTGCAATAATTATAAGAGCGTCCCATGACCTAGTGAATAGACGCGTGAGTCTGAGTCCGCGTGATCGTGCCGGTTCGATGCCGACTTGTGGTGTGTACCAATTAGACTTTCTTAATAACCGTATACTGACGCTAGGCTTAGTTTAATTTACTCCCATCCCTGACAAAATTTAGATCGTTCTATGAAAGGTGTTCCTCTGTACGTAAGTATATATTTTTACTCTGTGACCCTAGTGAAAAGCATCGGGGTAGGCAATCATGAACGACGTGAAGTGTAGTATTTTACACGTGGTCGAGGGTTTGCTGGTGAATAAATGTTTAAACCGAGCTCAAAGGCGCTGTGGAATACTTGGTATTGAGTCGGGTATGGCCCGAGCCCGGGATAGCGGTAACGTAGCGTCCCATTAGCGCCTACGTTCGCAAAACCTTCGGGGACTACTTACCTTTATTAGATTCTATTTTTTCTGGAATATTCTTAAGACCTACTAACGTTAACTTTGACTAAAAATGTTTCTACTTACTCTGTTTATGCGGACAAAAGCTAACATTTACGTGAAATCCATACATAATTATTAGTACCTGGGTTATCGAGCTTTGCTCGTAGCTCTAGTAGATTACAAAAAAAGAATCACAAAGAATCACATTTAACCGGGATTCGAACCCACCACATTCAGAATTTACCAAACTTAAACTTACCAAACCGCCAATCGGACTGACATAATAATATTATAAGAAAGAAGAAGGAAATTATTAATATGTTGTTGCACGACGAAGAAAAAAACATATATAACTTAAAAATGCGCAGGTTCCTAGGGATATATATACAATATTAACTCGTTTAAAGTATAAAAGTCTTATATGCGTGTATGTTATCGACACTTATATTATAAAGAGGAAAGCATTATTTGATTGTTTGCATTGACTAGGCTCCGAAACTACTGGAACGATTTTGGTGAGATTTGGGACAAATGTAGAGTAGACCACGGGGTAGGACAAAGGCAGCATTTTATAGCGGGAAAACGTACGGTAGGTACACGCGAGATATTTTTATGCGCGTACAAAGTCCCGAGAAACATTTAGTAACACAATATAACGTTGATATGGTTTCGTAGAACACTACATATTAATATAATGTGGCATGTTTAATATGACATCATATGGGAATTATGTAGTATTCTAGTGGTTACAAGGTAATGCCTATCCGCTAGGCGGTCGTCTAGCGGCTGTCTGTCTATAGGTACACACGTATTTCTCATTCTCATTTTCATATGACGTAGGCATCCACTAAGGAAGGATTTTTCAAAATTCAGCCTCCCAAAGGGGTAAAAAAGGTGATAAAAGTTTGTATGAAACTTTTTAATCCTTGGTCATATTTGCATGAAATTTCGTATGAATTGAGTACGGAAAAAATAATGAGTTTCTATAATTCAGCCCTTTAGGTGGGTAAAATAGGGGATAAAAGTTTAAAACCTAATTTCACGCGGGCGAAGTCGCGGGTCATTAATGCTAGTATAATACACGTAACTAGTAGCTGGTGCCCGCAACTTCGATTGCATATAACTAACGGAAAAGACCTCTATTTTGTGTAAAGGGAAAAATAAAGTAGCCTTTGTTACTCCATATAACATCAGCTACCTGCCAGTGAAAGTCCCGTGAAATTAGGTCCAGCCATTTCAGAGCCGGAACAAACAGACAGACAGACAAAAATTTTAAATATAAATTTTTATTGTAAGTACCGTATATACTTTAACATGCATTAAGTAAAAAGATGTTAATTTAAAATTACAAACAAACACTTCTTCTTCTTTTATTTATTCGTATAGATAATTATATACTCGTCATATCTATGGACGGGCCCACACCACGTTAATCTGGTCTCGTGCTAGTTCTCGAAGAACTTGTCTTACGGGTACCAGACAACGGAAATACACATTTAATATTGTTATAATATACATATGTTTCGTATGCATCCATGACCCGGTAATACAGAAAACTTTTTTGCTCCTTTGACGGGATTCGAAACCGCGACCTTCGGCGCGGGTTGGAATATCATATTTGGTATTTATCTTTTAAGCGTATAATATTTCCCCATATGCTGAAGAAGAGTTATGTGTGCACATCCAGACGTCAAGTTCACCATAACAGAACCAAAATATTATACCGCTAGGTACCTTAACGCGACGCGACGTAGCAAACCAAACTGATTCTTGTTCTCAAATGAAAATACTACAGTAGAATACTAAAATAGGCGCAAAATGGATGAAAATGGAAACTTCTAGTACTTTCAACTTCGATTAGCCGACGTTACTGGCAAACAGAGAATGCCAAGATCGCCAATAGCGAGTGCGGGTGGAGGGAAAAGCTTGACGTTTCATTGTGCGCTGTGCACTCTCTACTCTTGCCTCGTCTAGACTTTGGACTATCGTTTTAATTCGTTTGATGTACGGAATGTAGTCTGTGTGATGAACGGTACAATCCTAAAACTTTATTTGATAACTTTGCGACGAGCGATGCTGTTTTGAATTGCATACATACGCCGATGGGCCTCGTGGTATTGGATTATACTATATTGTACCTAATCGTAGGTACAATATAGTATAATCCAATACCATATTATAATTTATTATTATTAATTTGAATAATGGATTAAGCAAAAATACGTGTGTTGCGTCATGCCATTTCACAACGTATTATTTTTCAATGTTTTCTTTTTTCCGGACAGAGAGATACCTGTGTAAGCTAGGACCTTACACATGCGACTATGAGCTGAGGGAAGTAGGTATATAGGTTAATGTGAGGGCTGGAGAAATCTGGGACTGACCTTATTGTTGAGCTGGTGGTTCTGTATCTGGGCGAAGGTTTCTTCTCACTACACTACACAGCTGTTGAGCGGATTATCGATAGATTTATCGAGGTTCGCCGGCGAATTTGGTATTATATTAACGAGCACAAATAAATATGCGCACACGCGCTCGCGTTCACTAGGTTTCTGGATGAGCTGAAAATGCATCCGGCGCGGATGGGGATCAAAATGCAAGTGTTTGTCACTCTCTGACAACGCCCCTGAGTCGGTCGGCCATACTTCACGTAGTGATGTCCTTTGTGTTTATTCTAAACGTCGCGCTAGGGTTGGCGCGAACATCCTGGGGGGCCCGCACAGGCGGCGAGCTGAGCCCCATCCTGAGCAGAATCCAGTGGGAGCCGGGCAATCTTGCCGACAGGCCTCCGCAGCTGGCCTTGAGTCGTGTCCAAGTCCACAACTCTGATGACTCCATCCTTCCCAGGTAGCAGACGTGAGATTCTTCCCATCTTCCATTGTAGAGGAGGCAAATTGTCCTCCTTGAGCAGAACCAGTTCTCCAATTTTGGGTGGAGAGGAAGAGGAAAGCCATTTGGAGCGGATTTGAAGGGTATGGAGGTAGGACTTGGTCCAAAGGTTCCAAAAGCGCTGAGAGAGTGATTGAATGAGCTGAAAGCGTTTGAGCGGAGATATTACTCTTTCATCTAGAGTCAGCTCGGGGAGAGCTGTGAGCGGACGGCCAATGAGAAAGTGGCCAGCAGTAAGGGGCTGATAGTCCGTGGGATCGGACGAAAGTGGACTGATGGGCCGAGAGTTTAACACAGCTTCGATTCTAGTGAGCAGAGTTAAGAATTCCTCGAAAGTGAGGTGTTGCTCACCGATAACACGGTATAGAAGTTGCTTTGTGGATTTAACATTAATCTCATGGATACCTCCCATCCATGGGGCTTTAGGCGGATTGAGTAACCAAGTTATATTTTGAGTTGAGAGTTTATGAGAAATGGCGTCGTTATTGTCATTGAGAAATTGTTGTACCTCTAGTAGATGATTCCTAGCTCCTACATAATTTGTGCCACAATCCGAGCGTATCAATACCGGAAGTCCGCGACGTGAGCAGAACCTTTGTAATGTTGCAATAAACGCTTCGGCAGTGAGCGATGAGACTGGTTCTAAGTGAACCGCCTTTGTAGTGAGGCAAACAAATATGCAAAAATATCCCTTAATTAACTTAGCATTACGTAATTGACTTGATTTGAGCAGAAACGGTCCGGCGAAATCTGTTGATACGTGACTAAATACGGGCTGAGGTATGACTCTATCAGCTGGAAGGTCAGCCATGATAGGTACTTCGGGCTGAGCGCGGCAACGGAAACATCTTATGCATTTAAACGTTCTGTGCCTTATAATGCGGCGGGCAGATAATATCCAAAATTGCTGACGTAAAATAGCATGTAGCGTGTCCGTGCCAGGGTGGCAGTGTATGCGATGATAGTGATCTATTATGAGGTCTACGAGCGGACTAGAACTAGGCAAAATGTATGGGTGTTGAGCATCGTATGTGAGTTCCGAACGAGTGAGTCTACCTCCTACTCTGAGGAGACCGTCCTGCGTAAAAGGCGACAGACGTTGTAGTCGTACTGTGCAGATTCTATCGGTTTGCAGGCGGTGAATATCTTCTGCGAATGCATTCTGCTGTACAGAGCGGATCCTTAAGAGTAATGATTCTCTACGTTCACTTACAGTTAGAGGGCCTAGTTGTCGCGAGTTTGAATTTAGTTTACAGTTACGAATGAATCGCCTCATGTAGGCAGTGACACCAGTTAGATTTTCTAAAGAGCTGAAGCGAGTGAGCAGATCACTATCGACACCGGGTATCGAGAAATTGCATGGTACGTATTTTGGTTTGAGCCCTGGCAAGTCTTGTCGAGTATGAGCTGAAGGCATCTTGGGCCAGGTATCCTCTGGCAATTTGAGCCATGGAGGAGACCACCATAAATCATGAGCGGAGAGAGCTTGAGCTGATAATCCTCTGCTTGCACAGTCAGCAGGATTTAATTGGGAAGGTACATGACGCCACTTAAGTGTGAGTGAATTTGAGGTAATTTTTGTTACTCTATTTGATTCAAATGTTTGTAAACGATGGGGCGGAGCTTTTGCAAATATCATGAGTAGAATGAGCAGAATGTGTAGAGTGAGCCGACTGAGTATAATGAGTATGAGTAATATGAGCAGAGTTAACTTGAGCTACAGGTGAATCGCATGAGTGCTCAACGAGTCCTATGAGTGCAAAATCAAAAATCGTGCCGAAGGCTATGGGCTTCCCCGGGCCCAAAGCAATCTTAGTACCATCCAAAACGTGACCCAAAACGTCTGAGCCTAAAATGAGATCAATGGGCGCAGGAGTATGATAAGCTTGATCCGCCAATGGAATGAGCTGATGAGCTGAGTCTTGTACAACATCTGGTATTTTTTGCAAAGGTAAATAACCTGTAACGTCTTTGAGAATATGAGCGGTAGTAGTAATAGATGGCGTGTCACGGTGTGTGGGCCTAAATGTTATTGTGACCCAACCTTTAGAATTTTGTATGTGCTGATCACCTACACCTGTAATTTTTAATGAACATTGTTTTGGTTGCAAATTAAGATTTCTAGTCATGCGCTGAGTTATGAGCGTTATCATGCTACCACAGTCCAATAAAGCCCGAGCTTTGTGATATTCTCCGCATTTATCAGATATATTTAAAACGACTGTGGGAAGTAACACTGGAGTTTTTAATGGGTTTTCTATGTGCTGAGTTGAATTTACTTGGGCTGATTCTACAGAATATTGGGCTGAACTATGCACAAAATAATTTAAATAATTAACATATAGGTTAATATCAAAGTACAGAATAGGGGTTTAATGTTAAATTGGACAAAATATAAATAATCGAGCTGATTTTATGTGCAGATTTGGGCGGAGTGGAACTGTAGGTGCTGGTTCTAATGAGGCCCAACGCCGGTAATAGGGAGAAGGGCTTCACGAAGGCTCGATGGGCCAAGAAATTGGTGAGCCGAGGAACTTACACATGCGACTATGAGCTGAGGGAAGTAGGTATATAGGTTAATGTGAGGGCTGGAGAAATCTGGGACTGACCTTATTGTTGAGCTGGTGGTTCTGTATCTGGGCGGAGGTTTCTTCTCACTACACTACACAGCTGTTGAGCGGATTATCGATAGATTTATCGAGGTTCGCCGGCGAATTTGGTATTATATTAACGAGCACAAATAAATATGCGCACACGCGCTCGCGTTCACTAGGTTTCTGGATGAGCTGAAAATGCATCCGGCGCGGATGGGGATCAAAATGCAAGTGTTTGTCACTCTCTGACAACGCCCCTGAGTCGGTCGGCCATACTTCACGTAGTGATGTCCTTTGTGTTTATTCTAAACGTCGCGCTAGGGTTGGCGCGAACAATACCGGATAACTTAGTCCCAGTCGACCTCTGTGGCTCAGTGGTTAGCGCATGCCGGAGGTCGCAGGCTCGAATCCCGAACCAAACGGGAACCAAAAGGTTTCAATGTTCCTAAAAGGCCATGGATGTGTATTAAATATATATATATATATATATATATATATATATATATATATATATATATATATATATATATATTGATAATATGAAACTAGCAATCCGTTTTATTGTCACCGGTACAACCGCAAACTACCGCGTCTAGTATTTTAAGCCGCAGTCGCGAGTTCAGTAAATTACTAGACATGGAGTGGGGCCTTTGTGCTTATAAATTGCATGTAGTTTGTCATACACACTATGTGAGAGAACACAACTCGCTACTGCGTATAGTGTATATGTGGTAGGACCGGTATAGTGTATATGTGGAAGGACCGTTATAGAGTATATGTGGTAGGACCGGTATAGTGTATATGTCGTAGTATAATTTTAAAATAAGAATTTTGCGAGAAACTAAGGATTATTGCAATAAGCCGGATTATTTGATTCTGAGATAAAATTATCTTCCTATCAAAATGAAATCAAAATCAAAAAAGTTTTATTTAGTTATTAAATAACACTCACGGAATTGTCCCTACGCGATGCCTACCACCGGTTGGGGAATTAACCCGGCGAGAAGAACAATTTTCAGGATCTTCGCAAAAACCAGACTGTACTAGGATAATAGCGAAAAATATCTGACGCTTTATATATCGTGCGCGCTAATTGGCTGTCTAAAGTTTATAGAACTACACCTTTCTGATTTTTGATCAATCTGAATAAAGGTGCATTAAATGAACTCTTTGCAATAGCCAATCAGAACTCAAGTAAATCATATTCCTAGTAAGTAGTTTTTTTTTCCGAAGATCCAGAAAACAGTTTACACCGATTATATATTTCAAATATATTCTTAGTATTCTTTATATAATCAGTCTGCAAGTATTTCTGATTAAACATTAATCCATTTAATAGATACGGGATGTTGCCCGCGACATCGTGCGCGCAAAAGTTAATCTTGCGGGAACCGTATATTTTTCCGCGATAAAAAGTAAGTCTATCCTATGTCTTTCCCAGTTGTCTACTCTATATCAGTGCCGAATTCCATCAAAATCCGTCAAGTAGTTTCAACTTTTCATCTTTATAATATTAGTATAGATTAATTAATTAATCAAATTCAAATACTTGGGACTTTTGCTCCAAGATCAAACTCCTTAGTGGCAACTAACATGCCCATATGAATGATGTAGTAGACATCCTTACATCTAGACATCACACAGTCCCTTCATATCCATACAACTAGGGTCGGCTCAAACGGGCGACAGACAACCGCGACACAATTTTAATACACTTACCCCCATACTAATAAAAATATTTACACAATGGATAAGCTATACAAATGTTTTGTGCTTGCCTGACGTGTTGAAAAAGTCGCTTGACAGACAAGGACGAAACAGTGTACCTATAGCTTATCCATTGTGTAAATATTTTTATCAGTAAGGGGGCTAGAGTTCAGAATGTGTCGGGGCTACTGCTGGCCACTACTACACAATTTTCGACTTCGTGGGTCGCGCGACATATTATTATGTGGTGAGGGGCTGCTCACCAAAAATACACATAAGTCAGTCGCGGTAGCGCGCCAAAGCTAGCGATCGTTAGTCATGGAAACATTTACACTAACAACTTACATCTTTACTTGCCTGAAATGTCCATATTAGATTGGAAAGACATAATATTATTTAGTATTATGATGTATATCTCATTCCAATCTGATAAGGATAAAAGACGATACAGTCGAAAATGTTGTTAGTTCCTGCTGTCATCGCGTCACACTCTTTTTTGCCAAGCTGTAAATTAATCTATCATTAAAGACAAGACCTCCCTAATCCCTTCACATCCATAAAGTTGAGCGGAGTCGTGTAACCTGAACCCCATACCTCGTAACTAACACTTTCATTTTACTTTCATTGAATTATAAATGTATGAATTATAATTGAATTATAAATGAACCGTCTTTATATCATAAACGGATTTTTTTACTTTGGATCAATCATAATGGGTTTGACGTTGGATTGACCTTTATGAGAATAGTAGCGTTTGCCCGCGGCTCCGCCCGGTAAATATACTACACCACGAAAACACTGTACTTTTTTCGGGATAAAAAGTAGCCTATGTGTAAATCCAGAGTTTAAACTACCACCATACCAAATTTTATCAAAAAATGTGTCGTGAAAGAGTTACAAACATCTATCCATCCAACCATCCTCACAAACTTTCACATTAATAATAGTAGTATGACTATTTTGCAATTTTAACATATCGGGACTGGGTCGTAACTGTATTATTGCAGGATTTAATTAGCAGAATCGACCTTCTGTATTAACGTACAATGTATAGTATCTCCCCAAAAATATGCGAAGAATGTATCACGCTAGCGTGCGACAGCGGCCCATCGCGGGCGTCCGACCTACAGACAACGCTGAACCACTAAGCTCCGCTATGAATATTCAGCGACACCGTCAACTGCGGAACTGATTTACCGAGCAGCAAAAACATGGGAGATTTGTTTGTTTGTTACACACCAGCGATATGAGGCTGAGATAGGTGTGTCGGGTTGGATGTATGGATGTTCGTTCGAATACTCACATAGGTAGATAAGTTTATAGCCTGAACAACAAATCGATTCTTTTGACAAATTGACCACGAAAAATTAACCCGTGATGCAAAAAGAAGGGTGTTGTATGTTTGACGTGTCTGTCTGTATGTCTGTGTGTCCGTCCGTGGCATCGTAGCTCCTAAACGAAAGGTCCGATTAAGATGCGTTCGCTCAATGCTTGGCAATTCGGGGGTTACTTAAATTTTTAATTTTGTTTTCTATGTAGGTGCCATGTCCCTACTTTAAGTATGTAAGTTAAGTACCAACTTCTGTACGTTAAAAACTAACAAACTAACCTTAATATGTACCATCGAACAAGTTCACGCACGACAAGGCATAAGATGAAAATAGCTTAACAGTCGTGCGCTCTCAATCGTGACATCTCTTAAACAAAAGAAACTAGATCAAAATCTGTGCATCCCTTTGGGAGCTACGATGCCACGGACAGACACGTCAAGCTTATAACACGCCTCTGTTATCGTCGGGGGTTAATAAATACATATAACTAACGGAACTTTACAAACAACAGCTGTTGAAAATTAAAATAGCAAAAATATTTACAATAGCAAGAACAAACGTTTGTTTATAAAACTCGCTATATTATATAATATTTTTTAGTAATTCAGGCTATAGTTTTATTTAGATCTGTTCAGCACAATCTTTCGAATTTATGATATAGATAACTATACCTTCTCTTTCTTTCGATCTTTACACCATAAGTCATACCTACCTGTCGACCGAAAACAGCAAAAAGGTCTAAAGCCAAATCTTGTATAATAAACACATCGGCATATTTAGCGGAACACAAAAAAAAAAGGTCCATAAGGAGTAAAGGCTATTTGTGAAAAATGGTACATTTTTGAACTTTTCATGTAACCGGGAAAAGTGAAAATTAATATTAAAATAACAATTAATTAAATTAGAAAAATGGTGATTTATATCGCGTATTTCCTCCACGTGCTCTTATTAAAGTTTCTACCCGTCCAGGCATACTGAGAATGATGTTATCGATGGTCTCCTGGGATAGTCTCCGCCATTCCTCAACAACGGCGATTCGCAGTTCACCCACGTTGGCAGGAGCTGGAATTCTGGACTTAACTTTTCTTTTCAGCAAGTCCCAAACGTGCTCTATTGGGTTCATATCAGGTGATCTCGCCGGCCACTCCATAACAGTGATATTCATATCATTAAGATAAGCTTGAGTTACCCGAGCGGTATGCGGCCGAGCATTATCCTGCATAAAAACAAAATCGTCACCGATATATGGGGCAAACGGTACGACATTTTCTTCTAAAACTTCTCTGATATAGCGGTCTGCAGTCAGACTCCCTCTGTCAATCACTACCAAGTCTGTGCGAGCACCCAAACAAATGCCCGCCCAAACCATTATTGATCTACCACCGTATGCAACTGTAGTTTCAAAATTTGTCTGAATGTATCGTTCTCCTTTGCGTCTGTATATTCTTTGCCTGCCGTCAATTTCATTTAAGGGAATTCTGCACTCATCACTAACCAATACCTTACTCCATTGGTCCGTGTTCCAAAGTCGATGTTCCTGAGCAAAAGTTAACCTGTTTCTATGATGATTTACCTCGAGCCTTGGAGCCTTGGCGGACACAAATGAACCCAAACCAGCTTCTTCGAACCTTCTTCGTACCGTACGCTCACTTACGGTTACACCCCGCACTGCTTCTAACTCATGTCGGGCTTGGACGGCCGTCAAACGGGGGTTCCTACGTACACGAAGCCGAATGAAACGATCATCCCTACTCGAAGTGCGTCTTTTTCTGCCTTGTCCTGCTCTTCTCACATAAGTACCGGTCTCCCTGAACCGTTGGATACTGCGATGGATCGTTGAAACTGGTCGACGAAGATCTCTGGATATCACTCTATAGGTTTGACCATTTCTTCGCATTTCAAGTGCCCTGGCAATCTCCGTTGGGGCTAAGTCAGGCATAATTCAGTCCTCAACTCCAAAAAGATACGCCATTAAAAAAACTAACAAAAAACAGTATTTCAATGAAATTTTAAATCAAACTCAGAAGGAAGAAATACTCGAAGTTCGCTCCAGATAAGGTGTATTTGAATAAAATTAAAACAATTGCATAAAATGTGATGTTCAGTTGTTTTCTTAATTTGAAAATATTTCTTTTTAAATTAAATGACGTATAAACCAGCCAGCAACCTTATATGATACTGATATCAAACCTTTATTTTATGTTCCGCTAAATATGCCGGTGTGTGTATTATTTTCTAACCTATCATTGGCTTCATGTCAACTATGCTGTCTTTTCTATTGTAACTAAGTTATAAGCTGTTGGTTTCCCGAATGAAGTAAATAAATAAAATAAAAAAAATTGAACATCGATTTGACGACATATTTCGCTGTTGTACCAGATTCATATTACTCTCATTCGCCGCTTCATTATCAATATTGTATGTGCAACATCCCCAGCTACGGTACGTCGATGGCGTCAAACAAACATCGGTGTTTGGGTCAATTCTGCGCTTTCATCCCGAATGCCGCAGGTGGGCCGTGGGACCCCGCCGCAACTAGCCCCGGTAAGGAATACGTATTTATCGTCAGATTTTTTTAAAATTTCGCAGTCGTAGACACCATTTGTTGTTTCAGTATTTTTAAATAAATGTTTGCATAGCATATCTGTGATAGCAATTAAAGAGAGCCATATTAAATTGCATACCTACTACAACCTACATAGAAAAGTAAGTAGATATGTGTGCGCTAAGTATGTGTAGATTTTGATAAGTTTTATTTTAGTCTAGTCTTATAGCATAGAAATGAAACAGCTGTTGATATTTTTGTCTGTCACTTTTTATTGCGGTAAAATGTACTGTTCCAATGGGATATACAGTTTACTTTCTGAGCAATGTCGCTAGCAACTATAGTTCTTATTGTTCGATCTATCGATAAGTAATAAGTGTTGTGAGTAGGTTTAATAACATTTTTTTTTAATAACTCGCTTATATTAAAATGTAAAGGAGAGTAAAGCGAAATTATTCCATTATCCCAAACTCAAGCGACAAATAATTTATTCGATCAATTGCCATTAGGTATGCAATCTTCTTCAATGAAATTAAAATGAAATGAATAACGACGAAAAATATGTAATTACTTTAAATGTATTTTGCATTACCTATATCATACCTATTAATAGTAGAGGAGATTTTTTTTACTTTTTAATTTTTGCCCTTGCTTTTGTTCTCTGGGCCGCACACAAACGATAAGATAAAGTAGAGTTTAATTTAAAGATTCTCTCTCTCCCTCTCTATTGGTTTGGAAGGTTTGCTCAGAACAGAACAGAAAAAGAAGATAAATTTCCTTTATAGTTCTTTTTCTATTCAGAGGGGTGCAGGGGTAGCAGGAACAATTGACAGTTTCGTATTCGTAACGTTGTCGAAAGAGAATTGTATAAAAATTATGACAACATACTAGTGGCGAAGCGTGAGATTCACGGAATAGTAAGCCGCGTAAGCCAATGTCTATTAAAATACAGAAGACGGATACTTTGTTTTTATTGCGCTTAGCCCCATGAATATTATCCTCCATGAAGTAATGAAAATCTAATATTTTTGTAATTTTTCAATTGTTTTTTTTATTTCTGTCAATATAAGGTTCATTTTTATCCATACAAGCCGGTAAAAGTGTAAAAAAAATAGTGACTTTTTTATTTATAAATCCCGGCGCATCTCGTGCGTCCAACGGAATTGTATCGTCACAAGGTGTAAGCGCTATGTTTTGGGTGCATTGGGCGCAAATTATTGTTTTGTTTTAGGGCTGTATTTTAAAAATAAATATGGATTTATAAATAGGCAATATTCATAAGGGAAGCCGGCCGATGTGGACGCCTCGCCTGTGCAGCGTACATACAATTGACTTTCGATATCGTTACGAATACGCACTTGTCAATTGTTCCTGCTTAGGCTTCTGTTTATCATCACTACTATTACAATTATTTGTTAGCGTAACACATCTTACTACTACAATGCTAACAACACTTCTACCTCCCTAACAACACGACAGATCCCAACAAGCAAGTCGGTCAAACAAGTGCGAATACAAATTCCTACATCATTTCAAACCAAACCCACAGACGCGCGGAGAGTGCGATTAAAAAATTCATTACCGTCTGAGCCGGGGGGCACAGTCAGCAAAAAAGTTACGTCGAATGCTTCCGACCGCAAAATTCTTCGACATATTTTTAGAAAATCTTTTCCATGGATCATGGGACATCCTTTTTAGAATTCCGTAGCAACTACCCTTTTAAGGAACCCTTATAGTTTTGCTCTTTCCATAATATATACGTAATATATATTTCCATGCTGATAATAGTTGATAGATCCTGCTAAATACTCTTTAGGAAAATTATTTTGAAGTAATTTGAAACAAAATCCTATTGGTCGTTGATAGTTACGGAACCCTCCATACACAATATACTTGTAACTCCTCTGGTGTTGCGCACTTGCGTTCCTGTGTGCCTCTTGAGCCTCCGGTAACCTCACTCACTCGGCGAAACATAACGCAAGCGTTATTTTGCGCCGGTTTTCTGTAAGGCTGTGGTATTTATCCGATCGAGCCGGCCCGTTCGTGCCGAAGCATGGCTCTCCCACATTAAAATGTGGCCGTTTGTTTACATATTAATACAACACAATGTATCCGCTTTCATTTCTTCCTACTTCTTACTACTATATTTAATGTGAAAGTTTGTGAGGATGGATGGATGGATGTATGGACAGATGGATGTTCGGATGGATGGATTTTTGTTACTCTTTCAACCAAAAACTACGGAACGGATTTTGATGAAATTTGATATACAGTAGTTTATTTAGGCTCTAGATTAAAACATAGGTTATTTTTTTTCCCGAAAGAGTATAGAATTCCTGTGGGAGAGAAGCCAGTAGTAAATATGCCGCTTATAACAGTAGCATATACTGTTCATGCCTGTACATGTACATTCTGGAGTCTACAGTCCACGGCGGGCACATTATTCTGGTACACGCCCGCCGCGTTTGAAACTTAATTAAGTGCGAACACAACCAGTCTCGCGTTTATACTGCACTACTTATTACAGTGTACAGACGATCTACGGTACTGGAGTAGCTTCGGGTGTAGCCGCCAGGTAGAGTGGTTCACCTCGGCGAGCTAGGTTTTAATATTTTGTTTGTGTACCATTCAATTTGAGAATTTATACGTGATTTAAGGAATATTAGAGGTCGCCCCCTGTGTTCGAAATTCGCTCATAATAATAAATATAATTTTGAAGTTTGAACTTGTAAGGGTTCTTAGATACAAAAAAAGATTGATTGTCAAATGTAAACGTGTAACAAAATTGTATCTTTCAAACGCACGGCAGTGTGTGTTAATGATCTGTAAAGTAGTGTGTGTTTTTATTTTTATTAATGTTATGTATTTCTTAGCATTATAAAAAATTACTAACTTTCT
Organism: Phengaris alcon alcon; assembly: GCA_037179445.1. Lineage (NCBI taxonomy): Eukaryota > Metazoa > Arthropoda > Insecta > Lepidoptera > Lycaenidae > Phengaris > Phengaris alcon. Next base: position 11,272,582 of record JAYRCH010000021.1, on the reverse strand, counting down.
GCACACATTCCTCCACATAAACTTTGACTGTGGCAAATGTCATAGCTATCCATGATTCTCGTAAAACTGTACTAAAAGTTTTTGTAAGTACATGTAAGTATTATTTCATTTATGTATTGCTGAAGTTTTTAAAGTATATAGTGTGATAAAAAACCACGAAAGCTAACAATACGGTGATAGATGAAGTTGATACAGTGGCCGTATTGACAGAGAAAATCCTACTAATATTATAAATGTGAAAGTTTGTGAGGATGGATGAATGGATGTTTGATGAAAATTGGGTATGGTAGTAGTTTAAGCTCTGGATTAAAAACATAGGATGCTTTTTATCCCTAATAAGTACAATGTTCCCGTGGGATACTGTATTTATGCGGGCGGAGCCGCAGGTAACAGCTAGTCCTAAAATATAACAAACACGATGATTTTTTTTTAAATATAATTTTTTCCATCTGTCTACGAAAACATGGCCCCGTGCTAGTTTCTTACGCCGCGCCGGTTCTTCTCGCCGGGTTAGTTCCCAAACTGGTGGTAGGCATCACGTAGGGACAATTCCGTAAGTGTTATTAATAACCCAAATGGAAATAAACTCATTTGAATCGATGAAAACATGGGCATTTGATGAATGGCTGTACATTTAATCCACTTTACCCCAGCAATTGATAGCTCCGTCCACGTTGCCAAACATCCAAAAGTATTGGTGATGGGGGAGGTACCCCAAGTCATAAATCATACTTCTGTTGCTGAATCGAAATGGATAAAAGATAAAAGACTTGGCAGGGGCAGTGCCGTGCCCCCAGATCCTATGCGTATACTGAATGAAAACGAATCTAATTAAAGATATGAACGTGAAACTCACATTATTGTCTGTGTTTGTGGCATATAAAACCGTCCAAGTCCGAGTCGGACACGAAGGGTTCCGTGCAAAAAGGCAAGAAAACCACGTTATGTATGTACGTATGGGAGCCCCAGATATTTTTTTTTCTGTTTTTAGCATTTGTTTTTATAACGGCAACAGCTTTCCTTAACCGTGCTAGCACAGCTATCCTTAACCGTGGTAGCTACATAGCTATCACAGTTAAGGAGATACAGCCAGGATGCTGAGTAATAGGGTCCCGTAAAAGTATGTTCTTCTTAACTCAGATTGGAAAATCATAATACTCTACTTAATATAAGTTCTTCTTAACTTAGATTGGAAAATCATAATCTATACTTAATAACTACTTTTTGATTCATCTTTACCCTTAGAATCGATTCTTCAATCTTCATTAGAAACCAATACATGAAACTAATTACTAACGTACGCAAATTAGTGTGGGAGTGAGACAGAACGGTCGCGTGATCCGTATCTCTCGTCGTTAGGAAGGGTTTGAGATAAATCGTGAACAATAACGCGCCCGTTACCCTTCTCCTTTGTGTCGTGATGGAGTGCCTATCTGTGATCTAAGGAGACCAGGTGCCACGGGATTTTTAACCTTGAGCACCGATTTCGGCGTGGAATCGACTCAAAATTACCTTATCCAACGGGAGCTCTCAGATGGCATATTTAGATTCGTCAACGATATTACTTCTCGTCATTTGGAACAAGGAATAACTGTAAAATTTGCTAGAATTTGAAATTCCTGAAACGTTGTTTGTTGTAATTTTAATAAACATAAAAAATATGTTCGTTTGTTAAGTACAATTAATTCTTATTAAATAAACCTACTCTCATTTTGTGAAGAAAGAAAATTCGCAAGAGTCGACCTACATCAAAAGGAAATTTATTAACTAAAAAGCTTGAAAATAATGCAATTACAATACTAAAAACACCATTATTGATCTTAGGTGTTTAAAATAACAGTATCCTATATGTTTTACATATATTTATTCTTTGTAAAAGAGATTCTTTGTATTTACAAAGAATCTCTTGAATGCTATGCTTTTGAATGATAATGCATTTGCGTTATCATTCAAAAGAGATTTTGAATGATAACGCATCCGGGGTCCAGTAGTTTAGAGCTTGGCTCTCGACTTCGAAAGCCGTGGGTTCGATTCCCGCGTTGGAACAATAAAAAAATTGTTGTTTTCGAGTCTGGTTGAAACACTGATCTGATATAAGGCTCTCTAGCGCAGAAATCTATTTCCAATGCTCTGAATTTTCCCCGGCCTTCCGGATTCCGGATCATATAGCACCAGCCTTAGGCTTCGCAATAATACAATTACAATCAAGTCCCGATGCGCTAAAACTGCCAAACGTTATTATACCGTAACGTATTCTCGTAAACGTTAAACCATCGTCAAAACGCGTTCTGATTGGTCCGAACTTCATTAAATCAGTTTATGCTAACAAGTCGCTTCACTTACAATACAATCAAAGTAAAATGAAAGTTTACTTTAAATACGAGAATTGAGGTTCTGGTATCAATGAAACCGGCCACCGTCACCGAAATCGGTGTGGGAGCTATATACTTTGAAAATTGTGGATAAGGATTTTCATTATTTGTATGGTGTTCTTATACATCCAAACTGGATGTAGCAACAAGCATGAACAAGCAAACACAACATACCGGATGTCACAAGTAAATCAATATATTATGACGTCTAATCGACTTACTAGGCCATTTCCCGATACGCGTAAAACAAGCTGGACGTACAGCCTGACAGCATCGAGGCCTCATTTGATGCTTCGTTTGTAAATTATACTTAGTATGTAGCATAAAAAAAATCTAAATTAATAATTTTAAGTTACCCCCGATTTGTCAAGCGGTGAGCGACCTGATGATGATGAACTATAGCTAAGAACACTCTCGATCTTGACTTTCAAACAAAAAAAAGTAGATCAAAATCGATTCATCCGTTTGGGAGCTACGATACCGCGGACAGACACATCATACTTATAACACCCGTCTGTTTTCGTCGGGGATAAAAAGTAGTGACACTACTTGGCCCAAATGTTTGCTTAGGAACATTCACAGATGAAAGGGGTAAGAATGCAGTTTAGGATCCAAAGACGATGAAAAGTGTTTATTTTGGCTTTAGTTTAGGACATGGGAGACGCAAGTTTTGTTCGGAATTCTAAGGATAAAAAAAAACACAAAACTATTTTACCGGGGTTCCAACCCCATTCCGAATTTCCGAACAACTAAAAAATTACATAAAGCATACCAAGCCTCCAACCGGATTTGACACCCAAAAATCGAAATTACTCATATCTTATTACGCGACGAAAGAAAAAAAACATACGTAAAATTTTAAAGCGCAGTTTCCCAGTGATAATACCTCTTACTAAATCTCATGGTAATACTTGGGCTGTTTCCGAGATTCCGATTATATATTTTGATTATATGAGTTGCAACCAAAACTACAGACTAAAGTAAATATACTTCATATTATGCATTAATGAATTTGAATCCAAACTAAATTGCAATTGCTTTAATATGAACAATGACACGGTTCAAAGTACATGAAAAGAGGCAAAAGTTTAATATTCATAAGTTACACTCCCGTGGGGTATAATTTGTGAGGAGATTAGCGATATTATGCATAATACAATTACCATAACATTATATCGCCAATGTGAGGACGCGGCATGAAAAATTACTCCTCACGATCGGTCAGGGTTTCCCAACATTTTTAACCGACTTTCAAAAAAGGAGGCGGTTATTTATACGTTCGGCTGTATATATATTTTTTTTTCGAACGATTTTCAAAATTCTTTTTTTGATGTATAGGGTATAACTCTTAATTTTGAAGTCGGTACCAGCAAAGTTGAACGTGAGTTCTATTTCAAAATATATTGTTTTATCAGGATGTTGTTCGGGCTGGTACCGACTTCAAAATTAAGAAGATTGAGTAGAGAAATAGCTAACATTTTAGCCGAATTCAAAAGGGTAATTATTTAGATAATAAGATTTATTTAATACTTTTTTGTGTATATTTTACTTTAAAAAAAACCAAGTAGGTATATGTGACGACGCGTGAGATCAGCAGAATGTAAGCCGCGTAAGTTAATATCCATTGTAATACAGGACAACGATACTTTATTTTTATTGCAATCAACGCCATCTATCGGGCGGTTATCGGGCAAATTATTGTTTTGTTTTAGTATCGTATTTTTTTTAATAATAGATATATTATTTTAGTAATATTCATAAGCCGATATGATGTCGAGTTGTATACACGCCTCGCTACTGGTATAGATAGATAGATATATATTGAAAACAGTTAATTTTCATCCACGGAAATCAAAGAGCAGGTGCGGCTACAAAAGGTATGACGAGGGTAGATAAAGCCAAAAGGTATAAATATCCTAGAAAGCGAAAATCCTTTACTGAAAAAGACATTACAGAAAAACGTCCTACTAATATTCTAAATGCTATTTTTGTGAATGGTGTGTAAAAACTAATATATGTTATGTTAGTCTTTCACGCCCAAGCCATATATGGATTTTAATGGAAATTTAGAATTTAAATCTACTTATAAATTCTGTTTAGCCTGAATATTGCACGTTGGTTCTACTCGCCGGGTGTGAGTTCTGAGCCGGTGGCAATTGCAATCCTTTTTTTTTCATTGTTAAACAATGAAAACAAAGAAAAAAAGTTTAGGAAAAACTGAATATTTTTTTAAGAAGCAGATTTCCAAAATATTTGATTTTATTCATAGGCGAACGAATTCGGGGCAACGTTAAAAATACTAGATGTATCACATTAATAACACACAGGACTTCTTGCACTACTTCCACTTTAATATATATAATATTGAAGTAAATATAATATTAAACTAGAAGTGAAGTCCTGTGTGTTATTACTGTGAAACATGAATTTCCACCAAGAACCTAGAGAGTACAGTACAATTAATAACATATCCGTGCATTATTTCGCGATAAAAAGTAGCTTGTCTTCTACTATAAATCTACTCTATATACTTGTGTAAGCTAGGAACTTAAACATACGACTTTGAGCTGAGGGAAGTAGGTATATAGGTTAATGTGAGGGCTGGAGAAATCTGGGACTGACCTTATTGTTGAGCTGGTGGTTCTGTATCTGGGCGGAGGTTTCTTCTCACTACACTACACAGCTGTTGAGCGGATTATCGATAGATTTATCGCGGTTCGCCGGCGAATTTGGTATTATATTAACGAGCACAAATAAATATGCGCACACGCGTTCGCGTTCACTAGGTTTCGGGATGAGCTGAAAATGCATCCGGCGCGGAAGGGGTTCTAATTGCAAGTGTTCGTCACTCTCTGACAGCGCCCCCTTCGGTCGGCCACACATCACGTAGTGATGTCCTTTGTGTTTATTCTAAACGTCGCGCCAGTGTTGGCGCGAACATCCTGGGGGGCCCGCACAGGCGGCGAGCTGAGGGGCATCCTGAGCAGAATCCAGTGGGAGCCGGGCAATCTTGCCGACAGGCCTCCGCAGCTGGCCTTGAGTCGTGTCCAAGTCCACAACTCTGATGACTCCATCCTTCCCAGGTAGCAGACGTGAGATTCTTCCCATCTTCCATTGTAGAGGAGGCAAATTGTCCTCCTTGAGCAGAACCAGTTCTCCAATTTTGGGTGGAGAGGAAGAGGAAAGCCATTTGGAGCGGATTTGAAGGGTATGGAGGTAGGACTTGGTCCAAAGGTTCCAAAAGCGCTGAGAGAGTGATTGAATGAGCTGAAAGCGTTTGAGCGGAGATATTACTCTTTCATCTAGAGTCAGCTCGGGGAGAGCTGTGAGCGGACGGCCAATGAGAAAGTGGCCAGCAGTAAGGGGCTGATAGTCCGTGGGATCGGACGAAAGTGGACTGATGGGCCGAGAGTTTAACACAGCTTCGATTCTAGTGAGCAGAGTTAAGAATTCCTCGAAAGTGAGGTGTTGCTCACCGATAACACGGTATAGAAGTTGCTTTGTGGATTTAACATTAATCTCATGGATACCTCCCATCCATGGGGCTTTAGGCGGATTGAGTAACCAAGTTATATTTTGAGTTGAGAGTTTATGAGAAATGGCGTCGTTATTGTCATTGAGAAATTGTTGTACCTCTAGTAGATGATTCCTAGCTCCTACATAATTTGTGCCACAATCCGAACGTATCAATACCGGAAGTCCGCGACGTGAGCAGAACCTTTGTAATGTTGCAATAAACGCTTCGGCAGTGAGCGATGAGACTGGTTCTAAGTGAACCGCCTTTGTAGTGAGGCAAACAAATATGCAAAAATATCCTTTAATTAACTTAGCATTACGTAATTGACTTGATTTGAGCAGAAACGGTCCGGCGAAATCTGTTGATACGTGACTAAATACGGGCTGAGGTATGACTCTATCAGCTGGCAGGTCAGCCATGATAGGTACTTCGGGCTGAGCGCGGCAACGGAAACATCTTATGCATTTAAACGTTCTGTGCCTTATAATGCGGCGGGCAGATAATATCCAAAATTGCTGACGTAAAATAGCATGTAGCGTGTCCGTGCCAGGGTGGCAGTGTATGCGATGATAGTGATCTATTATGAGGTCTACGAGCGGACCAGAACCAGGCAAAATGAATGGGTGCTGAGCATCGTATGTGAGTTCCGAACGAGTGAGTCTACCTCCTACTCTGAGGAGACCGTCCTGCGTAAAAGGCGACAGACGTTGTAGTCGTACTGTGCAGATTCTATCGGTTTGCAGGCGGTGAATATCTTCTGCGAATTCATTTTGCTGTACAGAGCGGATCCAGAAAAGTAATGCTTCTCTACGTTCACTTACAGTTAGAGGGCCTAGTTGTCGCGAGTTTGAATTTAGTTTACAGTTACGAATGAATCGCCTCATGTAGGCAGTGACACCAGTTAGTTTTTCTAAAGAGCTGAAGCGAGTGAGCAGATCACTATCGACACCGGGTATCGAGAAATTGCATGGTACGTATTTTGGTTTGAGCCCTGGCAAGTCTTGTCGAGTATGAGCTGAAGGCATCTTGGGCCAGGTATCCTCTGGCAATTTGAGCCAAGGAGGAGACCACCATAAATCATGAGCGGAGAGAGCTTGAGCTGATAATCCTCTGCTTGCACAGTCAGCAGGATTTAATTTGGAAGGTACATGACGCCACTTAAGTGTGAGTGAATTTGAGTTAATTTTTGTTACTCTATTTGATTCAAATGTTTGTAAACGATGGGGCGGAGTTTTTATCCATGCAAGCACTATGGTACTATCTGACCAACAAACGTGATGTGTAATTGTGAGATGAGCAGACAATTGTTGGGAGACACGCAACATGAGCTGAGATAATAGAGTTGCAGCAGACAACTCTAATTTGGGGATTGTGAGTTTATTTTTAATCGGTGCGACTTTAGATTTAGCAATCATGAGGTGAACGTTAACAGATCCGTTGTGAGCTGATTCTTGTAAATATATCACTGCAGCAAAACCAATTTCCGAAGCATCTGCGAATCCGTGAAGTGAGTATGTTGATTTGAATTTGTGTGGAGCAATATGTCTGGGAAAATGTATATCTGAGATGTGCGGAAGATCATGATAGATGCGCTGCCAATCATCTGTAATATTATTTGGAGTGGGATCGTCCCAGTCCAATTTAGTTAACCATAACCTTTGAAGAAGTATTTTTGCGCGGAATATGACGGGTGTAACCCAACCGTTTGGGTCATAGAGAGAAGCTACTGTGCTAAGAATTGAACGTTTTGTAATGTGGGTAACTGGTGGTAATGAGATGTGATATGTAAATTCATCAGACCGGGGAATCCATCTAATACCCAAAACCTTAATTGATGGAGACTCTGCGCTGATGTCAAAGTCTTTAGGCATTTCGCATTGATCGTCTGGAAATCTTTGCAAGAGCTGAGGTGTGTTTGATGTCCATTTACTAAGTTTAAATCCACCGAGTGATAACAAATCAATGAGCTGAGTTTGGAGTGCTGATGCTTCTTCTATGGTATCATGGCCGCAAAGTACATCATCCACGAAAACAAATTTACGCAAAATTTCGGCAGCCTGAGGATAGCGATGACCTTCATCTTCAGCTAATTGTAATAATGTGCGGATAGCATGATATGGACTTGAGCGCAATCCGTATGTAACAGTGTTGAGTGCATATGTGAGCAGAGGTCGATCTGGAGACGATCGCCAGAGTATGAGCTGATAGTGTCTTTGGTCTGGTCTTAAGAGAATATTTATAAACATCATTTTTATGTCAGTGCTGAATACTATACGATGTGCGCGGAATGATATAATAATATCTACAATGTCTCGTTGAAGTGCTGGACCCGTGTGCAGGCAATCGTTTAAACTGACTCCATTGGATGACTTACAACTGCCATCAAATACTGTGCGGAGTTTGTCAGTACCTGATTTGAACACGCCATGATGAGGAATATAATAATGAGGTTTATGAGTAAATGTAGACGGATGACACGGTGTCATGTGTCCTAAGTTTATGTATTCGTTCATGAATTCTATATATTTTTCTCGCAGTGTGTGATCGGATTGCAACCGCTTTTCTAGATTGAGAAATTTACGTAGAGCAATAGCATGAGTACTACCTAATACGGGTGCATCTGATAAGAAGGGAAGAGTCACCATGTAACGGCCTGAATCGTCACGAATGGTGGTTGAGCTGAATATGTGTTCACACTGCTCGTGTAGCGGGTTTGAATGAGCAGAACGAGGCTGGGGTTCCTCCGACTCCCAGAATCTTTCCAGGCTTTTGCAAATATCATGAGTAGAATGAGCAGAATGTGTAGAGTGAGCCGACTGAGTATAATGAGTATGAGTAATATGAGCAGAGTTAACTTGAGCTACAGGTGAATCGCATGAGTGTTCAACGAGTCCTATGAGTGCAAAATCAAAAATCGTGCCGAAGGCTATGGGCTTCCCCGGGCCCAAAGCAATCTTAGTACCATCCAAAACGTGACCCAAAACGTCTGAGCCTAAAATGAGATCAATGGGCGCAGGAGTATGATAAGCTTGATCCGCCAATGGAATGAGCTGATGAACTGAGTCTTGTACAACATCTGGTATTTTTTGCAAAGGTAAATAACCTGTAACGTCTTTGAGAATATGAGCGGTAGTAGTAATAGATGGCGTGTCACGGTGTGTGGGCCTAAATGTTATTGTGACCCAACCTTTAGAATTTTGTATGTGCTGATCACCTACACCTGTAATTTTTAATGAACATTGTTTTGGTTGCAAATTAAGATTTCTAGTCATGCGCTGAGTTATGAGCGTTATCATGCTACCACAGTCCAATAAAGCCCGAGCTTTGTGATATTCTCCGCATTTATCAGATATATTTAAAACGACTGTGGGAAGTAACACTGGAGTTTTTAATGGGTTTTCTATGTGCTGAGTTGAATTTACTTGGGCTGATTCTACAGAATATTGGGCTGAACTAGATTTAGATATTTTATGAGCTGAATGTGATACAGGTATACTATGAGCTGAATGACATTTTAAATTATTGGGCTGATCTTCTAATTCTATGTGCTCCGTAATTGTAGGTAGTCATTGTTTTTTGTTTTGAAATTGATGAGTTGTAGACGGTGCATGATCAGACGATTGGTTGGGGTCTGATGATGATGATTGATGTGCACGCGTATGTTGTGTGTAGGCCGTGTAGGTATGTGGCTTATCTTGAGCACGCCGGCGGGGCTGTGCACGTAAATGAGGAGGAAGCAAATGCGCTGACGACACCGGAGAATTTGGAGTTCCGTGACGATGAAGCGAGGTGTGGTGATTTGCACTTCCACACTCTTTGCATGAGTTTGTCGAACGACATTCATTTTCAAAATGCGGACCTAGACATTTACGACATCTGTCGTTGGCTTCTATGAAATCCCAACGACCTTGAGTGGGCTGATGATTATATTTCGGACACGCGATAAGTTTGTGTTCTGTATTCCTACAATAGGGGCAGTAGAATCGCCTATGTTTATCTGTATTCCGGGCTGAGTACTCGCGCCGCTCTGTTCGGGGGGAGGGGGGCCAGTAGCGTTGAGGGTAATGAGGAACTGAGCTGACGTGATAGCTACTTAAAGTGTGAGCCGATGGCGAGCGCTGAGTATTACGAGGATACGCGGGACTAATTGGTCTAAAGCGTGGACTGCGCGGAGAGTTTGCGGGGGGTGTGTGTTGACGAGAGGGCCCAGTTTGTGGTGAGTAGGTAACACCGCGCGTTGCATTAGAATATTCGGTTTCGATACAGCGCGCGTGCTCCTCTAAAAAAGAAATCAAATCACCTAAGGTGGGCAGAGTGTCCGAGATGCCGTATCTTCTTTCGAACAGGATGCGGAGCTCGCCTCGTAATTTTCTAACTACAATAGACACAAATACGTAATTACTATCCATAGGTAAACGCAGATTATTTAATGCGCTTTGTGCGGAAATGAGCGGAGTTAAAAACGTCGCGCGTATGCTTGATCGAATATGAATATTAGGTAGGCCGAGTATTATATCAACAAACCCATCTATCAGAACACGGCGGTTTTCATACCTACGTGTGAGTATATCGAGCGCGACGCTGTAATTATCATTTGTGATTTTTAAATGCGCAATCATGCTGAGCGCCTCCCCCGATAGGCAAGACAAAAGATAGTGCAGCTTAACTGCATCTGTAAGTGACGTCATGTCGTCTGTAAGACTCCTAAAAATCGTAATAAACGATTGCCAGTCCTCAACGCGTGAGCTGAATTTTGGCAGTTAAATTTTGGGCAGAACGGCAGAAGTGAGCTGACTTGACTCTGAAGTAGAACTTATATTTTCCGCTGCAGTTAAAATATCATAATATTCGGATAGCGCGTTCTCGTAACCGGTTGTATAAAATTTTTCAATTTCTTCTGTAACACTGCCGTCGTCTAAAATTTCGCAGTATAAATTTTCTAATTTTTGTTTCAAATTTTGTAGGTCTTTAAAACGCGCATTAAACTCCGTTTTGTTAGACTTTGAGTCACCTTTGTGTAATGCCAATGCGATTTCTCTGAGCCGACTAATAGATTTTATAGTTTGCCTAAATATGGCCGCTTGCGATTTTGTAGGCATGTTTAAAAATATATGCGTGTAACTAAGTTAAATATTTAAAAGTAATGAGCGGAAAATACGCGCGCAATTAATTAAAACGCAGAAAATAGATTTTAATAATGTGCCGACAATGTATACAATTTTATCATAAAATGTGTACGAGTTAATTAACAAATGAGCTGACCGATCGCCTGATGCTAATATAGTATTAGTGTATGTTTGATGAGCGGAGATTAATGCGTTAGAAGTCGTCTGTAATATTATATTAATGTCCTGAAGTTTGAATATAAACAAATCTTAGCGGGCGCGTTAGAAACAAAATAACGTAATGAAAACAATGTAAGTAGGTATGAGCAGGTTCAATCTCAATAATGTGCCGACTTATTCAAAACAGCTGTAACGTAACACCTATAATATTTTTGTATAAACACAGAACGTCGATAAGAATTCTTATTTAAAACAGCTGTAACGTAACACCTAATAATATTTTTGTATAGACACAGAACGTAGATAAGATATGAATTCAATGTGAAGGTCACTATTTATTCTATGAAGAATACCTAATTGAGAATGAATGTAACAGCTGTTGTTCGCACGGGCGCCGTGTAGGTACACAAATCAAGTTTTCTGTATCGAAGCGAGCCGACGATGTTAGTATGGGCACTTGAGATGTTATGCAACCCGTAACTATTAAAATAATGCTAAGTTAATTAATATTGTGTTTTAAAAATTGAGAATATGAAGATATAAACGTTATATATAGATAAAATACTTAGTAATGCAACGACGATTTACAATTCTGTTATGAGCCGAACGTAATTCACAATACGCACTAGTTATTACTTATTTTATATGCGAGTCAAACATTAAAATATTTTGTAAGTAATTAAGAGCTGAGAAAATTATATGAGATATTAATGGCACAAATTATGTATTAGGTACCTAGGGAAGTTCTGGAATGTTCGAGTTCTTTGTTTGACTATGAGCCGACAACATACCCACTTTTTTTTTTTTTTTTTGGGTTTTTTCCTATGAATTTATGGGCCGAAATATGAACAAAATAATTTAATTAATTAACATGTAGGTTAATATCAATGTACAGAATAGGGGTTTAATGTTAAATGTGCCGAATTGATAATGAGAATGGACTGTAACTTGGTTTTAAAATGGCGGGGCGGCCTGGCCAGAATTAATTGGACAAAATATAAATAATCGAGCTGATTTTATGTGCAGATTTGGGCGGAGTGGAACTGTAGGTGCTGGTTCTAATGAGGCCCAACGCCGGTAATAGGGGGAAGGGCTTCACGAAGGCTCGATGGACCAAGAAATGTGTAAGCTAGGAACTTACACATACGACTTTGAGCTGAGGGAAGTAGGTATATAGGTTAATGTGAGGGCTGGAGAAATCTGGGACTGACCTTATTGTTGAGCTGGTGGTTCTGGATCTGGGCGGAGGTTTCTTCTCACTACACTACACAGCTGTTGAGCGGATTATCGATCGATTTATCGCGGTTCGCCGGCGAATTTGGTATTATATTAACGAGCACAAATAAATATGCGCACACGCGTTCGCGTTCACTAGGTTTCGGGATGAGCTGAAAATGCATCCGGCGCGGACGGTGATCTAATTGCAAGTGTTCGTCACTCTCTGACAGCGCCCCCTTCGGTCGGCCACACATCACGTAGTGATGTCCTTTGTGTTTATTCTAAACGTCGCGCCAGTGTTGGCGCGAACAATACTATATATCTACTATATATATGTGTGCCAAATTTCATCAAAGTCAGTCCTGGCTTTTTGTGGCCTTTTCAATACACAAATAAACAAACAATCAAATATTTCCTCTTTATAATATTACCCCCTTACTAATAAAATATGTATATTGTGTATACGTATTTTATTAGTAAGGGTTAGGTATCTGATACGTCGGAAAAGTAGCTTGACAGACAAGGACAAAACATTGTATAGCTTATACACTGTATTAATTATACACTGTAAAAATATTTTTATTAGTAAGGTTGGTTAGTGTAGATATAGATAATCAAAACGTAGCTTTCCAACTACCCCCAAAAACGTATTAAAATATGAACATTTTAGCTACGATCTAGTTTTAGTTTATCTATCACAATACAAAGTAGACGAACAAAACAAAACACTGGCACGCAAGACTAAAGAAACAGTTTGAGACTAACCATAACTGTTATCTACATAGCTTCGCGGAATCCAGAACACAAAGTAGCGCTAAGTTCGCCACTCTAGATTCACTGGCAAAATTAATTGCCACTGTTTTTATCAAGTTGGAATGGTTTGAAAGTAGATAGACGTTTTCTTTAGTCATTATGATAAATGATCTATCAAATCTACTAGGGTTTTCGAAAAAATCTTGAAAAAATCTCCAATTTAAAACATGTCTGATGAAGAAGAAATCTTTTTGATCAAAGATGGCTTGACACGTTTTTGTACAATAATTCTATCATCTAGCTACACACCAGGGGCGTGCGCTCCATATAGGCAGAAATGCAAATTACTTGTCATTCACAGATATTTTAATAAAACGTTCGTACGTTTTAGATGACTTTAATTAATAGTAAATAAATTAATTAAAAAAATATAATAACTTAAAAACGCCTAATATTTTATAAATAGCAACTAATGCCGTTAAGTTCTGCAGGACAAATAATCGCATGTATGTGTAATTTTCATACTTCGCAAACGCACACACCCATGAATATGGACATGATAAAATAGCGAAGTCATGCGGCGGGAGATGGCCGAACCGAGAGCCGAGCCGAGAGCTTCGGTTCGGCTATCCGATCGCTTCAGAAAACCGCCGAACTGGCTTGTCGGAAATTATTCGATGCCTATAATCCGAGTAAAAATAATACGACGCGAATCTAATGAATCATGTATGCACACATTACGCTTTTTTTTAGTAAGATTTTATTTGTTTAAATAGAAGAAACGTTTTGTGTTTCGCGGGGGCCATATTGCATATTTCATGTGATAAGCATTGTTTACAATTTAATCGCTCCAGTTTATTTATAGTTTTCATAAAAGATTTTTCATTTTAACATTTGAAAGTGTGTACATTTAACAGTTTATTACTGAGTTTCTATAATAATTGTAGTGATTTGCTTTTACTAGTGAGTTAGTTGAATTTTTTAAAATGTTATTTGACTGTGAGGTTTGTGTTGAAAATGTGTTTATTAAAAATTAAAAATAACAAGTTCTCACAATTGTCATTCAGTGAAAATAATCAAATTCTGTCTAAAGGTAGGTGTGTACCCGAGTTACAACAATTAAACCAGCAAAAAAATAATGTAACTCGAAAATTTCATGTTAAAAGTTAAGAAACGTATAACTGGCTGTGTGGCTGTGTACACACGATTAAAATATATTGTTTTCCTTGCATATTATTTAGTAATTTACATCGGGATATAGTAATCTCAAGTAACCGGAACCTTGAATATGTGAAAATTGAAGCTGACTGACTGGTGAGTAGTTATAATATTTTAAAATATGCTTATTATTTTACTTATTCGAATTTCTTCCGCCGCGACGATCGATCGCTGTTTTGTCTGCGTTGCCGTAGAAGATGTACATGAATAATAGTACATATAAGACTTGCTCTGCTGGCATGGTTTCGACTTAGAGATCCGTCGCTTGGCTGTAGCTATGCTAAAAATCTATAAACGAAAAAGTTTTTGTGACCGAGTACTTCGCCGCATACCCTGTGTCATAATCCTGTGCACGCCACTGCTACACACACATATACAGTCCACTCTCAATCGCTATCGATACACACTAAAGTAATCTGAAGTTACACGAGCACGGAGCGACAATAAAGTAAACAGGCGTCATAAAGCCGACGATAAACTCAAGATGCAAAATGGCGGCTCGTCTTCAAAAGTATGATAATGAGACGGCATAAATTATTCACGAGGATCACGTGCACTCGCCGACAGCGGGGGTGTTACCACACATAGATCTTATTTCTATGGCAACAAGGTCCAAAAGTGGTAGACTGGGTTTGTCGGCGAACGTGCAAGGTATGGTGGAAAAATGGGAGGGGAGGTGATGATTAGATTATAAAGTAGCGCGATTAGCTGAAGCGCAATAAAAAACGCGTTTATCTTTAGCTAGCCGTACACATAACGGTGTGGCTGACAGGTTTTCCTGCACATGTACACCTGTCAGGTTACCTTGAGCTGAGTAGTGTGTTCCAACAGTGCAACTTTCACGCACCAGTTTACCTGTACAACTCGACTGTACAGGCAAACCTGTTAGGTATACGTGTATGGCTAGAATTAGTCAAGGTGACTTCTTTAATTACAATCACGAAGTTCGACAGTAAAAAATGTATGGGAATGACATATTACATCGATAACTGACGCGACTACTTCCATACATTTTACTCTTTGCAAACTTAGCTATAGTTGCAATATTGCAATTTGTCTAAGGCTGGGACTATATGATCCGGAATCCGGCGGGACGAGGAACATTCAAAGCATTGAAAATAGAACTATATTGATGTACACAATTGAGTTGAAAATCGAAGTGTCGAGTATCGAGCTGTCATATATGACATTGACTTTGACTCGACACTTGTCTGCCCCGGCCTAAAGCCTCTGGACGGAAAAATATTCACTCGGTATATACTAGACAATATGATACAGGCTCGATGTATATAAAGTAGATTTTACACGCGCAAGCAAATTAAGCGCATTCGAATAACGCATTAACTTTAACGGGTTTATTTTGGTTTTCTGAAGTTGAGCTAAAAAGAGAAAAATATAGTAAACAAATGCCAAAATTACCAATGGTCAATAACAATGTATATTTTAGCTCTTGTTGAACATTTAAAATCACATCCGTGGAGCGAAAACTTTTTACTCCTTTTTACGAAAATAATGCCAACGGTCGAATGAAACTTGGCACAGTTAGAGTTTATGAGGAGGAAGGTGTGCAGAAAGCTATTTTTTTTATAATGCTTAGTAAAACATAAAATGAAAAAAAAATAATGTAACACACACACACTACCTCACCTTAATAACTCACACTACCATGCGTTTGTTTAATATCAGTAGGTGTTGGTTTGACACAATAGTCAAGCTTTCTTTCACACTCCATAGGCAATATTTTCATATTTTTATTGCGTATCTAAGAGGCAAAGTTACCCACCCTAATAAAGTTGAAACTTAAAAAATAAAATTTAAATTATGGTTAGATTTAGTTTAGTTTAAACCATTAAGTTATGTATTATTCATTATGCTACAGTTTCACAATTACTAGTAGCACCTAGCAAGCTCATGAGGAAGTTCGCTAATGAACAGCATTTGCTGTGTAAATTTTTTTTGTTAATAAATTTTTTATTAACAAAAAAACATTTCATATAACTCTTTGGGATCAACAAAGTTTCTGGACGTGCCGGGTGGGTTCCACAAAACACCGTTAACGATTTTGACTTTTCGTCGACAGTGTTGTATTACTGTCTGTTCGACCGCTGAATTTAAAAGCTTTTACTTTTTCATTTACTTTGAGAAAATATACAGATCTGTTTGTAAATTTTTCGGCGAAGGTTACCATTTATAAAAAGCTCTAATTAGTTTATAATTTCGAATGTGTTAAAGCAAAAAGCTTTGCCTTTAAATAAATCTTAGATAATTAATTAATTAGTAAATAAATTAATAGTAATAGAATGTATCAATGCTATATTCATATGTAAGCACAGATATTTTAAGGATGAGTATACTTTACATAAACGTTTTGTTGTTTACATTAAACCAATTTAAGATATTTTGTTTTTTTAGTTTATACACTTTTAATTGAGTACTTTAATTAAGTGGCAACACTTAGGAGTTGGCAATACTAAGAGCGATGTTAGGAGGGAGGAAATCATGTATAGCGCGGGGAGTTAACGGTCTCCACTCTCCACTTTTGGGGGAACGAGCAACGAGGCTGAACATTCGGCATTGGCATCACAATAGTCAATTCTGCTAATTAACGGGCGAATACTAAACGCTAATAAAAAAAGCGCTCCTATTCACAGTTTGTCGCTGTCTCTGCTAGCCAAAATGACAAGGACAGCATGTGACTTGAGCGTCACTGAATTTAACTATCGTTCCAGTATTCGGCCGTTAAACTAACAAAAATACCTACAATTCCGATGCAGTCTCGATGAATTAAAACAGCAAAATGGCATTCTCATAAACGTTAAACCAACGTCAAACCTGTTTTGATTGGCCCGAACCCCAAAATCAGTTTATGATATCAAGGCGATTCATTTATAATTCATTGTAAGTTAACTTAGTATCGGGTATCCCACGAGAGTGCTGTAATTTTTCAGGATAAAAGGTAGCCTATGTAATAATCCAGAGCCTAAACTACTTCCATACCAAATTTCATCGAAATCCGTTTAGTAGTTTCTGCGTGAAAGAGTAACAAACATCCATCCATCCATCCTCACAAACTTTCACATTTATCAGAATAGTAGGATAGTACCTTTTAAAAAACATTTATAACCATTTAAACTATCTGTAGAGTTTATATTAGTAAATACATCGACGAATAATAACCTACATCCTAGAGTCGTTTACTTCTCGTGCAACTTTAACCGAGCCCAGCTATCAACCCTTTAAACCAACAGGTACCGCTGGAAATTGGTGGAGGGGTTGTAACATATAGCCACTCATTACTTATTGTTCCACGTGAATACGGGGTAGGGAGAAAAATTACTAAAGCCTAGGTTGAAAGAAGGCAAAGGTTCTAAAACTATATCCTAGCGCTATTATAAATGTGAGAGTTTGAGGGGATGGATGGATGTTTGTTATGCCCGCTACACACGTAATGATAAACTGCACAGTTCGGTTAACTTATTGAGCGTCCGCTGCGGTCCCACCGCTTTGACATTTGTAGCCGCAAGTTACACGCGCGGTGGGACCGCATTATGGTGACTTTACTGTCGTTTATTTTATAATTATATAGTCTACAAGTCTCTGGTTTTTATTTTTCTACACACTTTAAGGAAGGTCTCCAACATTTTTGCTTTTGGGTAGGACACTCGAAAAAAAATAGTTTCGAATCTATGACCAATAATTTGCCATCAATTATTGTAGTGTCCGGACGCTCAATTGTCGGCAACGCGCGGCCAGCGGGCCAGCGTCACCCTAAATCTTTTAAAATTACCTTAATTTCTTTATATAAATTATCTTTTAAGTATTTGTTAAATATAAGTAGTTATTTTCCCTCATTTTGTCTTTATTGCTCCTTTGTCACTTGTATTATTTTAGTGAAAATAAATAATTTTGCACTTTTTAATATTGCTTATAATATCTACATATAATAGATAATTCGGTAGATAATATAAATTAGGCACAAAATTATCTTACAAGTTCGGCCCGCTTTTATCTATTTTTTCCATGTCTGCCAAAAGGAATAGGAAAAAAGATTTACATTGGTAAATTTAACCGATCTGTGCAGTTATATAGTAACGTGTGTAGCGGGGGACTAACTCTTCCACGCAAAAACTACTGAACGGATTTTGATGAAATTTGGTATGGTAGTAGTTCAAGCTCTGTATTTAACATATAGGCTACGTTTTATCCCGAAATGATACATATTTCCCGTGTGGTGCTGTATTTACGCGGGCGGAGCCGCGGGCAAAAGCTAGTGACCTATAAATGCGGGATAGAGACAGAATAAAGATTAGAGCAGGTAAAAAGTTGTGGCGTCCCATATCCCACATTGGTGACCCTCGACTGAACATAATAAAATCCCTTTTCAAAGGCAACAAATGTAACTTCAAGTTTGTTCAAATTGAATAAACCGTCCGCCCACAAGCAAACAAACATCTAACTCATGACAAAAGTGTATACAATTATTTTTAGATTTAGTTTATATTTCTCGTGACGTAAAATATCCATATTTAATTATTAGAAATTGCGCGTCACGGAATACAAAAATAAAACCCACGTCAACTGTTCCTTTTAGCACAATTAGAGTAATCAATGATTTATAAGGCTATAACGCCTTGCGTGCGCCTTTTCAAATCAGTTCAACCGTCCCTAAGTTAAAAAACACGTTTTTATTTTTGGTAATGCTAAGAACACGTACATTTACTATTTAGTTGCTATGTCAGCTTAGCTAAGTATCTAACATAGTCTAAATTTATACCACCCCGGGTATTAAATATTCAGTGACGTCACGAGGACGCGGCACGCCGACACCACACCGACACCACGCCGACACCACGCCGACACCACGCCGACACCACGCCGACACTTGCCGACACTTGCCGACACGTGATCGATACTCCAATGCCAAGGCTGTTATTTTTGTAACCAATTAACTTAGCTGTTTTGTTGGGGTTGAATAGTGGATAGCGTTTGACATTGATATGATTTTATAATGATTGAGCCACAGACCACAGCCGTGTGGCTGTAAAAGTAAGTAATTAATTTTGTCAAATATACATTAGGATTATAGTTTATTAATTAGGTCACATATGAAATTGGCATTTTGTAAATGAGGAACATAAAGTAGATTTTCTTTAAACATAATATATTTATTTAATCAAAGTATATACCATTGCTATCTATGCACTTTTGCCAACTCATAGGTATTTCGTTGATTCCTTTATTAAAAACCATTCGGACAGGAATCAATAATCAATAAAATCGTTGAAGGCGCTTTGGACTGCCCCATCGTAGTTGAACTTTTTCCCTTGCAAGAAGTTATCCAAATTTCGAAAAAAAAAATGGTAATCTGTTGAAGTAAGGTCCGGGTAGTACGGTGGATATCTTAGACATTCCAATTGAAGCTCCTCTAATTTGGTAGCTGTCTGTTGTGCAGTGTGTGGTCTAGCGTTGTCCTGAAGCAGTAGTGGTCTAGAGCGAATGACCAACCTCGGTTGTTTAGCAGCTAGCTTTTACATCATGATTTGCAGTTGCTGGCAATAGACATCTGCCGTAATAGTCTGGCTAGATTTAAGAAAGCTGTAGTGAACGACACCGGCACTAGTCCACCAAACGCTCTCAAGTAACTTTTTTAAAGTCAATTTTCGCTTGGGGCAGGCTTTGGCTGGTTCGCCAGGGTTCAGCCATTGCGATGAGCGTTTCCGATTATCATACAGGATCCACTTTTCATTACAGGCAATGATTCGATTTAAAATTCCTTCATTATTGTGCCAGTTGAGTAATGTAATGCAGCAGTCGACGAACTTTTGTCGGTTTGCTGCACTCAATTTATGAGGTACCCACCTTTCAAGCTTTTTCACCTTCCCAATTTGCTTCAAGTGGATTAAAACAGTTTTATCACTAACACCGCAGCCTGCAGCTAACTCGGACGTAGTTTGCTATGGATCCGCTTCCACAATAGCCTTCAATTCTTTATTATCAACTTTGGTCTCCGGCCGTCCACGGGGCTTGTTCTGCAGGTCGAAATTTCCAGAACGAAAACGTTGGAACCAAAACCGCACTGTGTTTTCTTTTGTGCGTTTTCGAGCCGTTTCTGCAGCACTGGTGCCACGGTGGAACTCGTACTCGAAAATAATATATTTCAAGTTTTCTATTTTGTAAACAGAGTTACGCAAAGAAAAAACGAAAAAAAAGAAGAAAAAATCAAATGAATTACGGTTTTCGAAACACAAATGCATGAGTAAATAGCGGTATAAATTTGAAATTGGAATTCCTAACCAAAGAAGTTATATTTGAGATCAAAGTGGCCAGTACGACAAAACGCCAATTTCATATGTAACGACTTAATATATTAATACCAATTGGGTATTTGCTTATATGAAAAAATTTAGTTTTTGTAATAAATTAAGAAATACAGAAAATATCGTATGTTAACATTGTACACATGATAAGCCACTGCTACCTATAGGGCATGTCTCCCAAGCTAGTGATAAGTGTTAGCTTATTTGCATATTTTGTCTCTGTCGCTCGATATAAAGTAAGCAGCGATAAAACATCCGAATAAGTAGTTCTCCACTTATTTGAAGATTGTGGACCGGTCCTAAATCCGAAAGTTTGCGGATGTATGGATGAATTTTTGTGACTCTTTCACGCAAAAACTACCAAACGGATTTTAATAAAATTCGGTAAAGTAGTAGTTTAGGATCTGTTTTAGCACATGTGCTACTTTTTATCTCGAAAAAGTTCAGTGTTCCCGCGGGATACTGTATTTACGCGTGGAAAATCTAGTAAAAAGTTAAATGAGAACGCTTTAGTTTTAAGTGGAAATAAACTAAAATATGTACGTAAGTACAAGCAAAATCATTACTCTTCAAATAGACGATTTAATTTCTTTCAAAATATAGGTCTGACTAATGTAATTGAATTCTTGGCGTAACGTCTGCAAACCCATTTCCCCAGACACCGCTGATGTAGCGTCAGAACAAACGCCTTTGGGAGTTACTTACTACAACTTAGTAACTATAAAAGCTTTAAAAATAATAAAATATTTTTTTTATAAAAATTCCCTTTAACATGGTGGAAATACACACACACGCACACACACACACACACACATATTGATATTCGATAGAGCAGGAGACAGTCATAGCCAACAAAGTACGCCCGATATACACGTTCAAATAGTTTGATACGACATCAGACTATTAAAATTAAACATGGCTGTCCTGTGACTTTCATACACACGCTGTGATATATTACATCGCCCTTAGACCAGGCTTAGCTAAGGCTGGGACTATATGATCCGGCATCCGGCGTTCCCGGGCAAATTCAGAGCATTGAAAATAGAACTCTACGCTAATACAATGGAGCTGAAAATCGAGCACACAAGTATAGAGTCAAATCTCAATGTCATATGTGACAGCTCGATTTTCAACTCTATTATATTAGCGCGGAGTACTATTTTCAGTGCTACGAATTTGCCTGGCCCCGCCGGATTCCGGATCATATAGTCCCAGCCTAAGGACTTAGCAATACCCTGGTATTGCAGATACCTAGCTTGCCAGTACTAGGGTATATTTCCAGTCTTGTGCTAAGGTTATATCTAAAAACTATACGACCATTTTCAAATAATAGTTTGAACCAGCCTATAGCATAATCGACCAAATAATTGCGAACGTGTGTGCCGGCTATAATGTCGCTATGGCGCCGCGCGTCTCGCCGCGTCACCTTGACTCCTGGCACTTGGCAACCGAACCGAAACATCTCTCCTCTAGCCAAGTGATAAAAGAATAGTTTCTCGCTGGCATATTCAAGTGAAAAATAGTCGGTTTTCTAGCCTCTAGATATATTTTATGTTTTTCTAGCCGTTAGTAAACTATTTGTGAAATTATTCTGATCTATAGCTATATATATAAAATGTTTTTTTTTTAATGTAGTTTGTTTGGTAGAATGTAGTTACAAAAAGTTGTTTGTATTGTGTGACACATAAAACTTTTATTTCACATTATATTTTGCAACACAATAAAATTAGTAGGTTTTAGAGAAAATTTAAAATCTTAAATCTTAGCATGCACATTAAAATCACTTCACATTATGTTACAAAAATATTATATTGAAACAAATATAATCTTATGTCTCTTTTCATAAAATCGAGAAGTTAAAATAAGGTAAAATTTTATACAAATACTCACCGATATTCTTCGAGTCAAAGCATGTTCAATGTTTATATATGGTGGTTATATACATGAATTTGTTTTTATCAAAATATACTGTTTCATCGAAAAAAAATATGATTTCGTATTTTGATTTTTGCAAAGAATATAATTTTGTAATAGTTGAAAATAATTTTTCAAAAAAGAAATTTAAACTTCCTTTTTTTTTGCATCACCAATCACAGGCGATGTGTGAAAGAGTATACACGTTATAAGAGCGAGCCAGTTATATGGTTTTCACAGACGATATTTAGGTATAATTTTGAATTTCGAACGCCAATAGTTATGATCGCCAGTTGCGCCACCCTGGTATCTATCATTACAAGTATTTTTGCTTCACGTAATAATATGATAATTTATGATTGTTAAAGTAGAATTCTTCCCCGTTTGTTCAAATACGCTCCTATAAATATCACCATACAGCATTTGAGATATTTTAGGTTAAGAATAGCAATCTCCTAGTCTAGACTAGAGTGGAACACCCTCTGTCTAGAAATTTGATAAACGCGCTACACGTGCCCGAAGCTGATACTCCGGCCTTCGGGCTAACAGACGTTTAAATAACCAACGAGAATTATCGTATGTTTATTACAGTACAAAATTAAGGAATTTCATAAATAAAGTTAATAAAACTGATGCAAAAAATATATAAGTACCTACGTAACTTTTTAGCACATAAAATTAACATTGGAACGACTTTGAATGAAGCTTTCGCGATAAAAGCTGTAAAAGCCGGCCGCGAGTGGGACTCGCGCACGAGGGGTTCCGTACAAAATGGCAAAACATCACGTTTGTTGTATGGCAGACCTCCTTTAATATTTATTTTATTCTGTTCTTAGTATTTTTTTGTTATAGCGGCAACAAAAACACATCATCCAACTTTCAACTGTCTAACTATCACGGTTAAGGTGACACAGCCTGGTGACAGACGGACGGACAGATAGCGAAGACTCAGTAATAGGGTCCCGTTTTTACCCTTTGGGTACGGAATCCTAATAATCAGCCTGTTATAAAAGGAATGGAACCTACCAAACAAAAGCTATAATAATATAATCTCTAGGGTGTTGGCACCAGTGTGGTAAATACTTACGTAGTATAATTTTTTACTTTCCCCGTATCTTAGGCTGCCATTGTACCATCAATATAACCTGTCAGTGAGACACAAACTGACGCGGGTATAATTGACACGGCTTACTAAAGCTCGCTACACACATACTTCTTACTAATAAAAATATTTACACAGCGAATAACTTGAACAATGTTGCTGCCTTTATCTGATACTTTGTAATAGTCACTTGACAGACAAAGACAGCGACGTTGTATGAGTTATCCGTTGTGTAAATTTTATCAACAAGGGGGCTGTCGTCTTATCTTAACGATTTAACGGTATAAGACGAACTGTGCAGTTTTATCGATCGTGTGTATGAGAAACCGTAGTGAATTTTCGTAATTATTTGCCGTACACACGATCGATAAAACTGTACAGTACGGCTTACAAGGTTCAATCGTTACGATAAAACGTTACTTGTATAGCGGGCATAGAAGTCCCCGATATCGTGAGTTTTGGACACGGATAGAATAAATATTCTACAAAAAGTCAATAACTTAATACACCTTGAGTTGCTTCTGCCGTTAGCGTAAATAATATAACATACTTGGCAGATGCGTAGGCATTTTAATATAAATGGAGTTTGACATTATATGTAATTACATCTGAGAGAAAAATTGCAGCCCAATCCATTCAGTGGTGTGTCTGTTATTATATCTGTAATATGTATGTTATTACCACTTATTACGATCGACGACCTCTGTGGCTCAGTGGTTAGCTCGTTGGCGCTTAAGCCGGAGGTCTCCGATTCAAGTCTCGCCTAAGGAACGAAAGTTCCTGGGTTATGGATGTGTATTAAGTATGGGTATAATATTAGGTCCTTACATATGAAATTGGCGTTTTGTCGTACAGGCCACATTGATCTCAAATATATCTTCTTTGGTTAGGTTATTCCAATTTCAAATTTATACCGCTATTTACTCATGCATTTGTGTATCGAAAACCGAAATTCATTTGTTTTAACCTCTTTTGGTTTTTTCTTTGCGTCACTCTGTTTACAAAATGGAAAACATGAAATATCGTATTATTTTAGAGTACGAGTTCCACAGTGACACCAGTGCTGCAGAAACAGCTCGAAGGATTAATGATGTGTATGGCGGCGGTGTCGCAAAAGAAAACACAGTGTGTTTTTGGTTCTAACGTTTTCGTTCTGGACTTTTCGACCTGCAGAACAAGCCCCGTGGACGGCCGGAGACCAAAGTTGATAATGAAGAATTGAACGCTATTGTGGAAGCGGATCCATCGCAAACCACGTCCGTGTTAGCTGCAGGCTGCAGTGTTAGTTATAAAACTTTTTTTTTTTTTTTTTTATAACAACTAAGAGGCAAACGAGCAAGACGGGTCACCTGATGGTGAGTGATTCACCGCCGCCCACGGTCACCAGCGACGCCAGTGCGTTACCTACTCTTCAAAACTGTTTTAATCCAGTACTTCATGAATTGAGTGCAGCGCGCAGACAAACGCGCGTCGACTGCTGCGTTACATTACTCAACCGGCACAATAATGAATGGATTTTAAACCGAATCATTGCCTGTGATGAAAAGTGGATCCTGTACGATAATCGGAAACGCTCATCGCAATGGCTGAACCCTGATGAACCAGCCAAAGCCCCAAGCGAAAATTGACTCAAAAAAAGTTACTTGTGAGCGTTCGGTGGACTAGTGCCGGTGTCGTTCACTACAGCTTTCTTAAATATGGTCAGACTATTACGGCCGATGTATATTGCCAGCAATTGCAAATCATGATGGAAAAGCTAGCTGCTAAACAACCGAGGTGGGTCATTTGCTCTAGGCCACAGCTGTTTCAGGACAACGCTAGACCACACACTGCACAACAGACGGCTACCAAATTAGAGGAACTTTAATTGGAATGCCTAAGACATCCACCGTACTCCCCGGACCTTGCTCCAACAGATTACAATTTTTTTCGAAATTTGGATAACTTCTTGCAAGGGAAAAAATTCAACTCCCATGGGGCAGTCCAAAGCGCCTTCAACGATTTTATTGATTCCTGTCCGAATGGTTTTTTAGTAAAGGAATCAATGAACTACCTATGAGATGGCAAAAGTATATATACTACTTATGCATAATATAATTTTATTAAATAAATATATTATGTTTTAAAAAATCGACTTTATGTTCCTCCTTTACAAAATGCCAATTTCATATGTTACATAATAATTCATTTCATGTGTCAATATAATAAAAAACTTAAATATGTGTTTTGTGTATAGTATAAAAGTATTAAATATACCTAATTCCTGTTGTCTGGGCCCGTAGCACAAGTTCTTTGTATACTTAGCACTTGGCATGCCATCTGTCGTAAACTACTTATACTTCTTGCACGGTGAGAGTATTGGGTTTTAAATGACGAATGAAGTTTCATTTCTGCCCCGTTTTTTTTCTATCCGCCTATTCCTATCAAAACAAAGTAACAATAAAAACTGATGTTCCAGCTAATCAGCGCCAAATCGATATTGACAGGTACAATGAACAACAGAGGGAACACTTCGCTCCCGCAGGACTCGGGAGCGAACTTGTCACAAACTCCCGAACTTGGCGTTAGACAGCCCTGTAAGTAATTAATTAATCACTTATTTACTAACGTGACGGCTGCTTATTTGGAGAATGTATTAAGTAGTATAAGTAAGTATTATAAAGTTATCTCGAATTAAGGTAAAATCATGACGCTTAAAGTAACATGTTATTAATTCATCATTTAATGATATTATTTTTCATAGTATTAGAATATGATATTTAGCTTATCTGGGGAGTTTTGTCGCTGCTTACTTTATACTGAGCGACACAGACAAAACATGCCAAGAAGCTATCTGACACTTATTGACAGTAGATTGTGAAACAGGCTCTAAGCAAGTCTAGACAAGTCTTCTTTTTTTAGTATTAATTTTTAGTTTATATTATTTGGCTCTATATTGTATTTTAATTAAATATTTTTTAAATAATATTTAACAAACTTATTTCACAGTTTAGACATTGTAAATCAACAAAACTAATAGTGTCGAGCGTGTCGCGTCGCTAAGCGCCTGCGTACGTTGTCACGGTTGTGGTAGTTACGCAAACGAGTTTGAGTGTACGAGGCCCTCGAGGCCTCGCGTAGATTGAACACAATGCCCGAGGTTTACAATTTTATTGTTCTGATTCCCACAAAATAAAAAGAACCGTGTTAAATATATTCCACAGAAATCATTTTACACTATCATTCTAAAGCTCTGCCAGATTAGTGGGTTATGAGCCGTGAATTATACTATACTTCTCTACGTTAATTTTAGTGACTTAATTAAACAGTTTACCAACTATTTAAAAACTCCTGTTTATAGACAATATAAAGGCTTTCGTAGCACTTCCTATTAAAAATATTTTCAACTAGATGTGGCCCGCGACATCGTGCGCGCAAAAGCAAATCACGAGGGAACCGTACATTTTGCCACAATTAAAAGTAGCCTATGTCCTTCCCAGTGGTCTTGTCTATATTTTTGTCAAATTTCATCAAAATCGGTCGAGTACTATTTCGGAGCCTATTCAATGCAAAAAAACCATACAAACAAACCTTTCCGCTTTATAATATTAGTATAATATATATGTAGATAATCAACATTGAAAACTCAGTTTTCCATATTGGAATTTCAGCGTTTAACGTGCAGTAGAGAAGGATAGAGCTGATGAGCGAGCTCGTGCGTGAGTCACGTGACACGGTCGGGATGTCCGTCGGTAGTCGGCGGGTTAGGCCGAGCGCGCACTAGGGAGCCAGAAAACATCTATACTAATATTGTAAAAAGGAAAAGTTTGTTTGTATTGAGTAGACTGCGAAACTACTGGACCGATTTTGATGAAATTTGGCAAAAATATAGAGTAAACCACTGCAATGGACATGGGCTTTTTATCGCGGAAAAATGTACGACTTCCGCAAGATTAACTTTTGCGCGCACGAGTGATTTTTTACCTTACAGGGTGGAGATGTAAATAAAATACTCAGTTTTTATTTAAAGATGTTTAAATATTTTTAGGAGAAATTATTGTAAAGTGTTATTTGAGATTGTCAAATTTATTGAAATCATATCATCATTTATTCATTCACAGTATCAAGAGACAATTAACGAAAGACAAACTCATCACCACACCTACTACTAAGGGCTAGTAAGACATTATCGCCCTATAATATGTCTAAGGTTCAACTCACACTGGCGCAGAGTCGAAGCTACACGACGCGTCATGTTTTTTATGTATAGCATATATATTCATGTATATTTTTCCATTAGCGCACAAATTTGTATTTGGAAGTAGGGCGCGTTCAGCGTAGACGTGCATCGACGCGCTTTACTCGGTTGCAGTGACGCACCCAAGCGCCGGCTAACTACTACGCTAGATGGCGCTAAACGCGACGCGCGTTATTGTTCAAAATCATGACGCGTCGCGTCGCTTCCGACTCTGCGCCAATGTGAGTTGAGCCTTAAAGCGAACATTCCCTATGTATGAAGGTAGAATTCCCGTAACAGCGCGGGGTACGCGGCAGGGAGGGAGTTAGGTCGTTAAGTGGGTACAACACGCGTCGCACGTGCGATTACACCGATTGTGTGCACGTCGTGTTACGGCGTGAGATCACATGGAAAGTGTCCAAATGCCAGACCACGTTGAAGTGTGGTAACTTCTTTTATTGCCGTTGCCTAAGTATTCTATACAAATATATAAAATTGAAATGTCTGTCTGTAATTTAAAATTAAAAGCTTTTCAGTAAATGCATATGATAGTATAAACGTATGTTGGTATGCAATCAAGTATGTGGGTACCGTACTTACACCAAAAAATCTTTGTTTGCCTGTCAGTCTGTCTGCCTGTCTGTCTGTTCCGGCTAATCTCTGAAACGGCTAGACCAATTTTGACCGGATTTTCACTGGCTGATAGCTGATGTTATAAGAAGTAACTTAAGCTACTTTTAGGGTTCCGTTTAAAATAAAATAGATTTCGGTTTCCGGTTGGCTCCACGCAAACGAAGTTGCGGGCATCAGCTCGTCACTAAATTAAACATGTGATGAGATGAACTTTGACTAAAGAGTCATGTTCTGTTGGACTGTTATCTTTTTTACTTAATTTAATAAGTTGGTTAATTATGTAGCCGAAGACAAAAGAATAATAATATTCTTTGTATAAATAAATACAGAATTGTATCATTTACAATAGTAAAGGACATGGGGAATTAAAAAACATACTATGGAACAATTAGTCCCGGCGACTAAAGATAAAATTTAAGCAAGCGTAATTGCATCTGGATTACAACGGCATAGAGCGACCTCTGTGGCTCAGTGGTTCGGCGCGTTGGTGCTCAAGCCGGGGGTTTGCGGGTTCGAATCCCACCGAAGGAACAAAAAGTTTTTCTGTGTTCCTGGGTCATGGATGTGTATTAAATATGTGTATAATATAATAAAAATCTTAAATATATGTACAGTATAAAATTATTAAATATACTTCCCGTTTTCTGGTACCTGTAACACAAGTTCTTCGGATACTTAGCACGGGGCCAGATTGACGTGGTGTGTGTCCATAGATAAATAAATAATCACAATTCATATGATATTATAATTAATTTTAACGTATAAAATATGATCAACAATTTATTGGTTGTCTCCAATATTCATAGATCCATGGATCTGAATAAAAGTAATTAAGGAAAATTAAATGTAAAGGAAAATTGTACAATCTAATAGTATTTTGGTATGTGGTCGCCACATTTTTAAACAGACAGTTGGAAACACCCAATGTCCAAGAATTTATTTGGTATTCTTTTGCCTAAAGTTGACGCAACTCTTAAAAGTAGTTAAACTTCTGTTACCCGACTGCAAATACAAATAGTAAATCAAGCTAAAAGCTCATTTAAAATGAAATTTAAAATTATACCATTTCAAATAAAACTATTCAAATGAAAAAATACATTTAATGATATGTGTTATGCTCAAACATCATTTAAATGTTGACATAAAAGCACTCGTGTTTACGGGTTTAGCCGACCACGGTGTAGCGAATAAATAGGGCAACGACCCCGCCGCGTCGCCTTTTACCAAGCAGATAATTGTAAATAACTTGGATCTTTTTATATAACGATCAAAGACATCTTTGAACTATACATAGGATATAACATTATACTGGGAAAAAAGTTGTTAAGAAAATTAAAGGTGGACGTGCTTTGAATAACATACTAAAATCTATTTTTTGTCATATAACTATAATAGAAATGAAATACAAAAACCCGACTGCGCCGAATAATTTTGTTTTACCCAGTGTCACTCTCGCGACTAAGACGAATCTAATGATACCTCTCGAGCTCAAATGCGACAAGCTGTTAAGGCTCTAGAGTGTGCCAAAGAAAGTATCCTGTATACACTCGAAAAACAAAACCCTCTTCTGGCGCAGTCGGGTAAAAAGAATGGTAAAAAAAAAACAAATTGAAAAAAGATTGCACAGCCCTATACAACTGCAGCTGGTCGGAACTATTCCGTTGCAACATGCACGGCAACCGTTTAGAGGAACTAAAGCCTATTTACGACATTATTTCAACCGCGTAGCACGGTGCTCTACGTGTCCTCCGAAATGCTCCGAGTTCGTAGCATGTGGCCTACGGAGTGTTACGAACGTCTGTGCTTCGTAGAGCTCGACGTAGTCGTGTACGAGTCGCAGAACGCATTGTTTCCAAAGTTTATTACACGATAGAGTTCTGCCGGCAAACGAGTGCATTAGTATGCAAACTCGCAACACTAGAGTTACACATTAAAAACTGCACGTGTCTTGCAGCTTATTAACGCAAATTAAAAACGTAACTTGACATATTATTTAATGAAATAGAAAACATGACGTGTACAGAGTACACGTGGCAGAAGTGATATTTAAAATCCGAAAATACTCCCATCGTGCCTAAAGCTCTTTCTTTAAGTAATGTACTTAAAGAAAGAATAGAAAACTAAAGTTTGAACACATCGCGCCATTTGTGTATTGAGCCTTGTTATATAAATTTCAGTTGTTATGTAAGAAGTATAAGTAGCTTATGACAGATGGCATTACATCGATGGTGTTATATCCTATATTTCACTCTAATTGTCCCTAAAGTTTTACATCAAAAATAATAAAATATTTCTGTCCGAAATTGTCCTGCAGCGGCATAACCGTCATTTGCATTAATGATAGTATTTTTCAACTGAGTTTGTGTTCTGTAAATATTATAATTTTTTAAATTTTCATCTTCAATTTACTCGATGAAAATTGTCTTCGTTATTCATTTTCCAAACTAACATTAAACTTTCATCACAAGATAATGTCAGTGAATACATTAATATTGTGCCTCAACGACCCGATCTCAAACTCTACATGTAGTTTATAATATCAGACTCTAGCAATTTAGATAACCCTGGAATCTGGTAGAGATGATCTCATTACCTTGTAAATGGATATCCGTAGTCATTACCGAATAATTGGTTTAGTTGGGAAATTACAAATGAACTCCGAACAAAAGTTAACACAATAACGTGATCTGGAAATCGTCAGATTGCTCCAATAATATACGTTCATTATAAGCAGTATAATGGATGTTCATATTTGTACATAATGGCAATATTGCAAGTATTCCACCTGCGTTAATACAGCGTCCCACGGGAACACTTACTATACCTTTTTGGGATAAAAAGTAGCCTAGTTAATCCAAAGCATAAACTAGTAGGAGCATACCACATGTTATTCAAAATCCGTTTTGTAGTTTTTGTGTAAAAGAGTACATCCATCCACCCGTCCTCACAAACTTACAGATTTATAATAGTATATAATATAGGAATTAACGTTAACACAAAATTGTCTTCACCTATGGATGGAGAATAAGCTCTACAAGAGCTGTTATTCAAGCCTACGGCAGCGCCTTTACAGTTCTCGATGAAGAAGGATTAAAAATTGTGAACGCGACATTTGCTTCTTTATTTTGAACATTGATTTAACTTCAAGTTTTATTTCAGAACAATTTATTGTACATTAAACATAAAATTTATACTTTTATATGACCATTAAATGATACACGAATGAAACGTTTCCTCATTAAAATCCACATGAATCATTTGAAACAATAAAGTAAAAAGCTGTCAGTATAAAATTTATGTTCATTCAGCTTTGGTGTATTGGTAAAATAAACATTGCGACGCGCCCGTTGGATATTAATAAAACCTTAATAAGCTTTTCTGTTTTCAGGACACACCACGATATTTTAATCACTGAATCACTACTCTGGATTAAATGTCTATGAAGAAGAAGAACTTTTGTTTATTTATTTTTAACGTAAATAAAAAAAAAAACGAAATAACCAATTAAACGTAAAAAAAAGTTTACTGGAAATTAGTTCATACGTGTTATCTATACTGAATACTATAATATTTTTTAGTTTATTTTATTTTATAAAGAGGAAAAATTTGTTTGTTTGTTTGCATTTATTAGGCTGCGAAACTACAGGACCGATATATATAAAATTAATATTAGTAATTATATAAAGAGATATAGAGTTTACCAAGGGGAAGGACATAGGCTACTTTTTATTGCGGAAAAATGCACGGCTTCCGCAAGATTAACTTTTGTGCGCACGAAGTCGCGAGCAACATCTGGTCTCTAACAAATCTTTTTTCAAAAAATTTTGTCAGCTAGTTTTGTTCTAAATCGTGGTCACAACTCTAAAAAGATTATGGAAAGTAAAATATAGCTTTTTCAACTTTTAAGTGAATCTCTGCTCTGTTTGAAGTTAATCCCCTCAATGGCAACCACTTCACGAGTTCAACTTCTGCACTTATCAATTATGCACACGGTCTTACGAGAGTTTTTATACCGAATTAATTCACATGCTGGGTGTAAGGAGCTTCGCAGTTGGAGAGCTCTTCAGACGCGGAAACTAGGACGTGGTTATAACCGTTGCAAGGGAACTTGGTTATTGATGTCACCTCATAACAACTGTATATATTTAACAGCCTCCGTGGTCCAGTGGTTAAGAGCTTGGCTCTCGACTCGGAGGACGTGGGTTCGATTCCCGCATTGGAACAGCAAAAGATGTTGTTTCCATGTTTGGTTAGGACAATGCAGGCTGATCACCTGATTGTCTGACAAGAAAGATGATCCATGCGTCGGATGGGCATGTAAAAAGTCGGACCTGCGCCTAATCTCTCGCCAGTCGTGTCGGTCTGTCCGTCCCACTGGGTTTCGAGAGTAAAGGAAGAGTGCTCTTGTGTACTTCACACACACTTGGGCACTATAAAATAACTCCTGCGTAGCTGGCCTGGTTTCATGAAACCGGCCACCGTCACTGAAATCGATGTGGGGAGCTATTACACATTTATAAAAAAAATAGATTGTCACTAGATTTTTTACGCGACGTTGCGTAAAGGTTGTATATTTTACCGTGATAAAATTTTGCCTATTTCCCCGTGGTCTACTCTATATCTGTGCTCATTTACATCAAAATCGGTACAGTCGTTTCGGAGCCTATTTAATGCAAACATACAAACAAATAAATCTTTTCTCTTTATAATATTAGTGTATATCATTCCTCGTGGTCTAATCAACATCTGTGCCAAATATTATCAAAATCGATCTGGTAGTTTCGGAGCCTAATAAATGCAAACAAACAAACAAATCTTTCCTCTTCATAATATTAGTATATAGACTAGTATAGACAGCAAAACAATTTGTGTAGATGCGTGTACATTCACGAGCACTGATTTAAAACAAATATTTCTCCGATTACATATTGTATCATTACGTATTTGCGCAGATAAATTTATTAATTACATAGTTATAAATAGGGACCTATGGAATAGCACAATTATTATTTTGAATATTCGTGGCGACGCGTTCACGTCCTTTACGTCAACAGTCGCGGTCTAACACGCCAAACATTTTTCGCATCAAAAAAGTGATTCATAAACGCTGATGATGCTAACTCTATTTGCACAAAAACACCATAACAACACAAATCCGGCAAAGGTAGCGCTCACAATCAGCAAATGTAATAACGCAAATCCTCCGTTAAGCCTGGGCGGGGGCGGGGGCGGACGGGAGACGTCTCTCTAATGCATTTCGAAACTCCTGTCCCTGTCAGCTAAACGCCTTCCATTTACAATTACATTTAGATTAAAGGTTCTCGTCCGTTACTTAGAAAGTTTAGTCGACACATTAGGCTTCGTTTACGAGGAAATAAAACAGATGTTTAATGTTGAATATACAAACATTACACATAATCGGAAACATGAAAAGGATTTTGAATATATAATGCCTCCCGACTATGTCTGTAAGTTTTGTCGTAAAAGCCGTAGCCCAGATTTTAATCACAAATTCAATGTTCCGAGAAAGGCTGATGATTATAACAAACCTATAACCATTAAAGCCGTTACTTCTAAGTTAAACAGCAAAGTAATTTAAACAATTAAAAGGTTTAGCGCGCTCCACGGCAAAAGCTCCGAAGTTACCTTTTGTTCTACGTGACGTAGCACTTCTACGAGGCGACTACGAGTTCAACTACGGCGCTACGCGGGCCGCTACGAGCTCCGCATACTCGAGATTAAGGGGATAAATGAAATTTTGCTGATCTTATCCAAACTTCGGGCGCTTACCTGAAACAAAATTATACATAACGTTAAATACCACCGTAAAATTCACTCTGAATGACGCTATATCTTTTTAACTTTATCTTAGGCGTATTTTATTTGCTAGATTTGATTCCAAATTATTCCTATTAAATTTTAAGACACTCAACTTATCTATATTTTTCGTGTCCAAATTAGTATACAAAAAAGTCTATGCCGTTATTTAACATTATATTTTACCTAAAGGCTTACAGCTCAGACATAAGACTTAGGGTGAATTTACATATTATATTACTGACTTCAAAACTAACTTATAACTGTTTTGTAACAGCAAATAATCACACAACCAATTATTTGACTGAAAAAACTTCCACTTCCAAGCCACTAGCATACAAATCGATAGCACTGCGACATAAAGCACTCTATTTTCAAATTCATAGTATTTGGTTGCGGCGAGTGAGTAGGTAGCGAGTCGGTAGCGAGTTGTGAGCTTAACTTGACCCTCAATTAGTTTACATAATGTGCCAGTGTGTGTTTATTTTAAAGTTGCTTTTCAGAATCGGAATGTCCCTCTTTATTAGTATTCTAAGGGAAATAATATGACGTCTTTTCTATTTTAGTATTCAGAGGTCAATATTTACAATAATATTACTGAAAATACATCGCTACATTGTGGTACAAGTCTGGTTGGAACTGGCAACTTTAAGGTTTGGCAGTCGATATTTTGCAATAAAACATAATATTATTACGGTAACTATCGACCTATTAACTTGTAAAACAATTTTCTATGTAAAATGTTAATATACTTTTTTGTGAGCTGATAAATAATATTTATTTCGTGGGCCTCCATCCATCTAAGAAATCATATTCAAATTATGATTTGTGACGACAAGAGACAATGTGACCGAATATTGTATACATTTGTATTTAGATATCCTTGACGTCGTAGAAAATGGGTACGTAAATAATAAATAAACCGTAAATTGACAAAATAATAACGATGCAAGATACAAATAAACACTCATAAATTGACAGACGAATGATCGGGCGATGAATGATGGTGACTAATGAGATTCTCCCATTTTTCACCAATTTAAATATCGGAGTTAGGGTTAATTTCGTTAATTAGTTCAAATACAGTGTGTGAACTTTATGTATACCTACAGTGTACACAGCGACCGCGCTGACTGTCGCCAACAGCGCGGCGGTATCAACCGAATTGGCAACTTGCAAATGCACTTTATTATACGTATATAAAGCCTTGACGCTCTTTCCTTTTAGCGTCAAGATATCAAGGAAATTCGTGCTGACGTAGCCAAATTTTATAGACATTTAACTTACTAGTGTCATGACATTGAACGTTGGCATAGCTCATTTTTTAATTATTTTAATGGTGGGGCCGCACTAGACGTAACTACGTGGCAGCTGAACTACGCGACGCGGCACTTCATTGCAGTATTACTAGTAGGGACGACCCACCTTAAGACCGATAACTATTGTTGGCTATTATAGCTAACTATTATAGCTAGTACAGATTAATTTTGATTACAGAAATTTTATCGTATAATTCGGTTAATTTATGGGGGGTAACCTTAAAAACGAAATAATAGGAAACATGCATAGTTACTTTTATTGACTTTTCGATGTAATAGCATATCTACTATCAACCTTTGACGAAATTCAGACATCACATAAGTGAGATCGCCGGAGACCATTACAAACGCTCTATGCAAAAAATTATGCACGAGTATGTCACAGCGGTTGAAAATGTATGAAGATATTTAGCAACGGTATACTGTACTTTTTGCATTCTTCAATCCATATTTATGTTGCCTTTCGGAAAATAGGATCGAATTTTGCTGGTTTAAAACAACTGCATATTCCCTATTAGAAGAGAGTAGAAGGTTCGCTAATATTAATATAACAAGACAACACCTGGAGTTGGTCATCATACTAAAACAAATTTTCCCACACAGTTCCAGCTAAAGAGACGGCTAGATTACGTCTAGACTCTTTAATAGTACCGCTCATTATACCCAAGAGAGAAATCGTGAGCCTGATTTAAAAACCAGTAAGTGAATTTGTTCATTTTTATCTACTAAACTGATATTGATGTCTTCGGTTCACGCGATTAATAATAATAATATCTATAGACATCACACCACGTCAATCTGATCCCGTGATAAGTTCTCGAAGAATGGAAGACAACGGAAATAGATTTAATACTTTTTATACTTTGCTTATTTTAGGTTTTTACTATTTAATACACATTTATGACTCAGGAACGCAGAATAATTTTTTCTCCCTGGCGGGATTCGAACCCGCAACCTCCGGCTTGAGTAGCAACGCGCTATCCACTGAGCCACAGAGGTCGTCAAGTTCGTGATTATTACTCGCATATAAGTCATGGTAAAACTGATAAAACTACGTGCAAAGTAAAAACGTTTTCTATTAACGTTAGGGTTCCGTATCCAAATGGTGAAAAGTTCATATTACTGAGGCTTCACAGTCTGTCTATCTGTCCGTCCGTCCGTCCATCTGTAACCAGGCTGTCTCGTGACGTGTCTCGAGATGGTTATTAGCTAGACAATTAAAATTTTCACCCACGATGTTATTTCTGTTGCCGCTTTTTGCGTTTCATTGCAAGAGTTCCTCAATTTCAAGTGTCTTTTTGTGTAGTGAATAAAATTCAATTTTAAATAGCTAACTTAAAAATTTTGCGCTGCGTCGCATCGCATATCTAGTGTAAATTGACCCTTAAACTACAAGTAACAGTATTTTATAATTACATTACAAAGCTTCAACGTCTTAGAAAAAATGTGACGCAGCTTTTTAGATAGCTTGCCACTCTCCTCACGCAAAGGGAACATAATTTCTAGATAAAAGGCAAAATTGTTATCCGTCGCGTCGTAAAATAAAATGTAAATATTCAGTAAATTTTTGTTTGAGAAAAATTAATGACGCTATTGTAGGTAATTATAGGCTTTATAAAGATACGCGAGATGAAATGCTAATTAACTTAATTTTATAAGATCGTGAGTAGCATTCGATAGACGACAATTTAGGCAAAATTGAAGAAGATATTAGAAATTATTCTATTAATTGGGGCTCATAATAATAAATTATGTAAAATTAAATTCATAATCTCTTTTTGCAGATGTCATTAATTACTCATTATCATGAACTGAAGTCTATTTATAGACTTTTTATTGGATTTGCAATTTTGTTTTTTGAGGATCTTTATCGATACTTTAGTTTCGAATAAATACAATTTTGTTCTATATTTAGCAAGGAAAAACTTTGAGCGTAATAGAAAAAAAATACGCGTAATAATTAAATATGTATGAAAGTGTTCGACTTGGACCCCCAAGTCGAACACTTTAATTCAATTTCTAAGCAGATAGAGTATTGTAAATTGCCCGTTTCAAAATCTAGCCTAATATGATAGGAATAGGATTGCAACTTCCAATGTAAAAACTGAACTGAACCACAATAATACTTTTACGAGGCATTTGCGAGATCTCCTTATAGAAACCTAAACTGTGTGCATCTGACTGTGATCTAGATGCGCCAGACAGGCAAATTCAATTAAAACTCCTAAACATTCTCCGTCTGGGAACAGATAAAAGGTAAGAGAACCTGTGACAGGCTTCCTCGATTTAATAGAACTTCCTATTGGAACCGATTAAAAAACTTTAAAGAACATTGACTACTATCACTAGGTAAGAATGTCTGTTCTGCGTTTAAAGAAAACGGCCAAATGCGAGTCAGACTCGCGCGCGAAGCATTTTGTAGAAAACTGCAAAAAACACTTGTTGTCTGTTGTTCTTAAATATTGATATTTAAGAGTCTTCCTCTTTAAGTAGGTGTTTGTTCTTATAGCGGCAACAAAAATACATCATCTGTGAAAATTTCAACAGTCTGGCTATCACGGTACGTGAGATACAGCCTGGTGACAGACGGACGGACAGACAGCGAAGTCTCAGTAATAGGATCCCCTTTTTACCCTTTGGGTACGGAACCCTAAAAACTAGCTTACTATTAACTAAATGAGTATATTGTCAGATTGGGCCATATGGGCCATGGGTAAGTGTCACACAAATTTCCTCCTAACCCCGGAAGGAAACATAAAGTATGCCCTTACAAACTATCTAAACTAGCTAAACTCAACAATATTGTGTTAGAAATTTGTTAATTATTATTATTAATTTTTATATTTTATACAGGTTATTATTCTAAATCATATTATTAAATTAAATTTACAATTAATGTTATAAGTTTAATGTTAATCACGTCATGTTTATCTGTCAAACTGTCAAATGAAATGTCAAGTTTAGTTAATAGTTTTGTTATACCATTGTCTTTTTATAAAATCTATTATAAAATCAATTCCTTATTTAAAAATTATTGTAAATTTATTATAAGAATTATAAGATAGTTTTTAAATAGGTTTAGTGAGATTTATGTTATTAAGCTTTTATTCCTGTAAGGTATAAGTTAGATGTCGGCCATATTGGCGGATTCATTACTGTTACAAGCACCGAAGTGACAAGTCTAATTATAAATTATCATTAAAGTGTTGAATACTCTGATTTGGGTTTTACTTTTTCAATTGGTACAGTCGTACATTCACCAAATATAAATCCAAAACTTTTTTCTTTCGATTCTTTTATGTCTAAACAAACAACGATTACAACATCTGTAGGACGTAGGCGTATGGCCGCTGCTGTTATCACCAAGGCGGGTCCGGCGGCCCAGCACCAAGCGGAGGAGGAGGCACCTTGGGCAAAGAATATATAATAATACTAACATAAAGAACCATCTTTCAATAGACTTACATTAATGACAGCTCGCAGCTATGTGTGCGCGGCTAGACGTAAGCGGAGGGTGCGCGCGACGAGCGTTGCGTGAATTTTTTCAAGCCAGGACTTTAGTTCACGGGGCTCAAAGTTGGTCGTTTCGTACAATTGACATAATTGACAATATTATTCCATAATATTTATGATACATGTATCTGACGCATCGTTTAACATTATTTCGGTGTATTATTATAATAGGTCTTTACCTATGAAATTGCCGTTCTGCAGTACTGGCCATTTCAAATCAAAATAATTTTTGTTTGGCTAAGAATTCTAATTTCAAATTAATTTTATTTTGAAAACATGGAATTCTTTTTCCTAAAGTAGTCATTTGTTTATTGATTAGTGTTACATTTTCATCGCATTTTAATCTTTTTCGTCATCATGGATACGTCAAAAAATCGAGTAATTATGGAATATGAGTACCGTCGTGGCAGCAACGCGGCACAAGCGGCACGCAACATCAACGACGTTTACGGAGCTAACACTACAAACCAACCCACCACCTGTTATTGGTTTGCTCGCTTCCGTTCTGGAAATTTCGACCTGAAAAATGAACCTCGCGGTCGGCCGAAGACTTTGGTCGACAATGACGAATTAAAGGCGATTGTGGAAGCTGATGATACACAATCTACGGCTGAATTAGCAGCAGCTTTCGACGTTAGCGTCAAAACAATATTGGTCCATTTGCGTCAAATTGGCAAGGTAAAAAAGCTTGACAAATGGGTGCCCCACGAACTTATGATGACCCCATGATCGCCAGCGCAAAGTACGCGTCGAGACGTGCCTTGCACTTCTCAACAGACACACAAATGAAGGAATTTTGAACCGCATTGTTACCTGCGATGAAAAATGGATTCTGTTTGATAACCACAAGCGCTCAGCAAGTTGGTTGGATCCTGGTCCAGCACCTAAACAATGCCCTAAACGAAAACTTACCCCTATAAAAGTGATGGTCACTGTTTGGTGGTCTAGCGCCGGTGTGATTCATCACAGCTTCTTTCCAAACGGGGTGAGCATTACTGCAGATGTGTACTGTGAAGAACTGAACACAATGATGGAGAAGCTGGCACATCTCCAACCAGCATTGGTCAATCGCTCGTCTCCGCTGCTCCTGCACGACAACGCGCGACCTCATAATGCACAGCGGACGGTCTCCAAGTAGCAAGAACTGGGGTTGGAAGCTCTCCGTCATCCGCCCTACTCACCAGACCTTGCGCCTACAGACTACCACTTTTTCCAGAATTTGGATAACTTCTTGGCGTGAAAAAAATTCAATACCCTAGAGGCATTACAAAATGCCTTTGAAGAATTTGTTGCCTCCCGTCCAGCTGATTTCTTTAAGAAGGGCATCAATAAACTGCCACTGAGTTGTCAAAGATGCATTGATTGCATGGGTGATTACTTCGATTAATACAAATAGAAAATACATGAAAAAAATTTGTTTAAATTTTTTCATACAAAACGGCAATTTCATAGGTAAAGACCTAATATTATTATTAATTATATATTATTAGATATTGTAGCGTCCTTGATTGACTCTACACACTTTTACTTGATAGAGATGAAATGAAACTGGAGTTACGAATAATAAAAATAAACTGATTTATTGATCCTTGATATGATCAAATGACCCGGTGTGCGAGCACGCGCGATCGCCTTCATAGATCTGAACGTACTGAATTATATTTAATAATTAATTGATTATGCGCGTGTCACAAACCGCTGTTGCCTTAAACCTAAAAATGCATGATGTAGGATTTTATACGGGCAATTGACCCACCACACTTACCCACCACTGCAACTCCTGTGTAGCCAAGATCGACAGTGGTAACCAACCGCAAAAACCCTTTGATATGATCTCAGGGGTGCCCGGGGGACATGCTAAATCTGTCTTGGAACCCGCAACGAAATTAATTAGAAGATTGTAGGAGGAGTAGGAAGTTTTCCAGTTTGATGAAGTAGAAGAATTCCAGTAGAAGATTCCAGTATTCCTATGATGTACGATTTGCATCGTACAGAGATTATTGTTTGTAGAGTGTCGCCCCTGTGCCTGTGGGTTTTAGTGCGGTATCCCCGGGTGCGTTCCTCGCCCTCGGCAGAGTACCACATACCCCGGCCGACGTCCCCAGTCAAAAAAAAAGACGTAGGTATAACAAGTCTGAGTGAACCAAAAAAACCTCGATAACTTCCTTTCATACACATTTTTACTGTAATGAGGTTCATTATATCCAAACACGCACCGTCGTCGACGAGGTGTTAAAGGAAACTCGTCTTTATTACAATAGAATTAAAAATTACATTCACGTAGCACATGTGTGAAACTACACACATTCGAATTTTTTCACTCGGTGGGCGAGTCTCAGAATTTTAACGAGATACTTGGAGCATGCAAATACAATGAAGTTTAATAAAAGTGTAGTTTTTCACTTGTAACTATAATCCTACTACTATTATAAATGTAAAAGTTTGTGAGGATGGATAGATGTATGGATAGATGGATGTTTGTTACTCTTTCACGCGAAAACTACTAAACGGATGAGTCTCAGAATTTTAACGAGATAATTGGATCATGCAAATACAATGAAATTTAATAAAAGTGTAGTCTATTACTTGTAACTATAATCCTACTACTATTAAAATGTGAAAGTTTGTGAGGATGGATAGATGTATGGATAGATGGATGTTTGTTACTCTTTCACGCGAAAACTACTAAACGGATATTGATGAAATTTGGTAAGGTAGCAGTTTAAGCTCTGGATTAGCACATAGGCTTTTTATCCCTTAATAGTAGTGTTCCCGTGGGATAGTGTGTATAGTGCGGGCGGAGCCGCAGGCAAAAGCAAGTATGTAACACAATATGTTTCGTTGGTACCAGCACTAGGCATCGCCTGCCCTGCAGATCACCATATTTTCGTTTGTTTTATAATAATATACTCTAGAATCTAGTCGAAACCGTACATGTTGCCGCATTAAAAATTAGTATATGTCCAACCCAGTGGTCTACTCTATATCTGTGGCAAATTTCGACAAAATCGATCCAGTAGTTTCGGAGCCTATTCAATGCAAACAAACAAACAAATCTTTCCTATTTATAATATTATGTATAGACAGTAAATATAAATCGTAAATGAATATCATTTCTGCCAGAAATTAGTAGGCTTGCGTGGGTGGCTACAATACTTCACAGTTCTCACATTGAACACTGAACAGGCTACGCTCTAATTTTGGGGACGTTACTAGTTGATGGTGATCAAATCACTGGCATTATGATATTCACAAGTATTTAGGCTCATAAGTTCAAATTCGGCATTAAGATCTTCAACTAGCCAAAATATGCTAGGCAAAAAGTATTTCAAGTTCAAATCCGGCATTTAAACAGATATTCTATCAATATATTTCAAACATTTGTTTATCAAAACTACTAACAAAACAGTCGAAATTGATATTGTAATTCGATTGTTTACAAAGTTGATCAAGTAATTAGTAATTTAGATTAGTATTATGTATCTTGACTTTCACTCCAATGAATTTACAGATTGGTATTATTTTAGATTCCCCTTCTAATTGAGTGCTAGGATGAGATTATTTTTTTTCACAACGAGTGAGATTGTGTTAGAATGAGTACATTCAAGTTAGAAGTAAAATATCGATATTTAATTTACGAA
This sequence comes from Phengaris alcon alcon, assembly GCA_037179445.1. Classification (NCBI taxonomy): domain Eukaryota; kingdom Metazoa; phylum Arthropoda; class Insecta; order Lepidoptera; family Lycaenidae; genus Phengaris; species Phengaris alcon. Next base: position 11,229,747 of record JAYRCH010000021.1, on the reverse strand, counting down.
AATATTTTAATATTTCATGTATGCTCTATCGATTTTAATGAAATACTGAAAACCTCTGTGGCTCAGTGGTTGAGCGCTCAGTGCTCAAGCCGGAGATCGTGGGTTCAAATCCCACCAAAGGAACAAAAACGTAGTTTTCTGTGTTCCTGGGTCGAGTATTAAATATAAGAAAAGACTTAAATATATGTATAGTATAAAAGTATTTAGGTAATATATATTTCCATTGTCTGGTAGCCGTAACCCAAGTTCTTCGAGAACTTACCACGGGGCCGGATTGACGATGTAGAGGGGGATTGTTGCTGAGTGTGGTCTTGCCCTGATCATAAACGGCATTATTTAAACAATTTCAAACCGTCTTTTCGCTCAAACTATCAAAAATATCAGCAAAGTCGTCAACGTTTCAAAAAAACGCGTCATCGTTTACACAAAGAAAGGGGCCAAAAATATTATGTATCGTATGTTGATTTGTACATATCCTTTTTAGGGTTCCGTAGTAACTACAAGATACCCATATAGTTTCGCTCTGTCCGTCCGTCTGTCCACCCTTGATAACATCAGCAATTATGAATATAAAATAGACAAAATATTGAATAGTTACATTATTTCGAATGAAGTCGGACAGTAACTTTTAAAGTAATTTGAAAAAAAAAACCTATTACGAGTTGATAGTTACGGGTCCCTCCTAAGACATGTCGTGACAGGACAGTTGGTCGTTGGTCAGGTTATTTTATATTTAAAAACGTTATAATTAGGCGAATTATTTTTGTATTCTTTCCAGTAGAAATTCTAAAAAATAAAAGCCTTGGCCTGGCTGAAAGTACTGTCCGGTCAGAGGATTATTCCTAAGTGGCTCTCTCCCAATTCCAATTACAAAGAAAACAGGACTCTGTCAGTTTGTGGGTCGACACAATTTGTATGAGTCCTCTAATTAAAAACGGAAAGTTTATTGCCCCAGTCGACAGGCTTAAGCGTAATTTAACATTCCATTAGGATTCATTATAAGTTGTTATTACTTTTTTGACGTACAATAATTAATATTAATAAGTTAATATACACAACTAAATATAAATCTGTTGAACGCGGTCGCGTCAAAACTAGCCATATCACGATGTCTACAATCACAGGGCTTAGCCGACATGCCATCGTCAATTACAGTGATTAACTTCGAAATTGAAAATTTAAGGGATTGACACAACGTTCGATAAGTGACATAGCGTGCGATACGTCAATACTATTATACATTTTGATTTTCTATCTTTTCTATTTCCTATCTTACTTCGTCATCGTAATTAGCGAGGTCGCCTTGTCTAAGCCCCCCGATATGGCATACATTATTGTCGTATGACATAAAGTATATCCTCATTCCTATCATCTTACATAATAAATAATATCTATGGACGCTTCACACCACGTCAATCTGGCCCCGTGCTAGGTATCCGAAGAACTTGTGTTACAGGTACCAGACAACGGAAATATATTTAATACTTTTACACATACATATATTTAAGAATTTTACTATATTATACACATATTTTATTCATATCCATGACCCAGGAATAATATACGGCGGTAATTGAACGTGCGACCTCCGGCTTCAGCGCCAACGCGCTAACCACTGAGCCACAGAGGTCGTCTAACATGCCTAGTACTTACATAGAATATTTTAATTATTTTCGCGAGTTTTATTCCAATCGTGGCTCAAGTTTATGTACGGGTTGTATAGATACCGACACAATCCATAAGTAATAGGTGTGTGTACACATTACACATGCCTACGTGAACAACTGTTTATATTTCAAAGTCACGCGCCTTCAATTATTCATAGGACAAATAAAACTTCTGTTTTACATGTTTATTGACGAATGCCAGGCACACTATATATACAAAACAGAACTCTCCTAACACATACGAGGCAACTTACTAATATCTTTTGGAATATCGCCTCAGAAACACATACAATTGTAGAATGCCCCTTATGAATAAAAATATTTACACCACGGATCTATATTGCTGTCTTGGTCTGTCGAGTGGCTTTTTTAACGTATCAGACAAAGACAGCATAATCGATTAGCGTATCAGTGGTTTAAATATTTTATTAACAAGGGGATACAAGTATAACCTTATATAACGTTCGCGAGTACAACTGCAATACTGACGCGGCATTCTAGCGCCATCTGTTAACGCAAACTCGTAACTCCGCACCTCAACTCACCGATTATATTCAATCACAGCCACAAATTATCCACAGCTTAAGCCACAGCACAACACATTTTTTTATATATTTTTTTCGGTGGCGACGTGCGTGTCGGGCGGGCGGCGCGGGCGGACTGCCGGCGCCGCCCGCGCTGCGCATTCCCGCCCCCGCCCCGGTTAATGAAAACAAGAAGTGGCTCGACACACGTCATTATATTCGAGGGCTCAGTTCATTACCTGCGAATACTGTTGACATCAATCCGAACCAACTCGAATGCGACTTTTCGCGGGTCGCGGGTTTTACCGTAATCGTGTCAAAAGCTCGCGGGTCGCGAGTTTTGTCAGAATCGTGTCGAACGCCGCGATTTTGCGGTACGCCAACTGAGTCAGAATCGTGTCAAATAAAAACTTTGGCATGCCACTGAATTTAGAATCAAAATTACTTGTAGGGCTTATTATGCGTTCGTTGGCTAAAAATTAAAACTTAAATATATTGAGCAGACTAAGCAAATCATATAACATAATATATTACGGGTAATATATTATGTTATTACGAATTATTACGAATCTATTGGACACCTCAATCATTTAAATCGGATCAGTAGTTTGGGCGCAACGAATTACGATGGAACAGATAAACATACATACATACATATACTGTCAAAACCATTATCATTCCTTTTGGCTCCGCCGAAGTCGGGTAAAGAGCAGGTCGATTAATCACGACAAAATCTTTTACAGGTTACGGCTTAATTTTCGTTTGATAAAAATAGGCCAATGCGCACAGAAATTTAACTATTCAAGTTGACAGTTATGGAGAGGTTGCGTGCGGCGTAATCGTAATTTTTAAACAGTTCGTAGTGAGGACTTCATTAATCTAAATTACTTTATCGTATTACTCTTTAGTAGCGACACATTTCGTTATCGTTATATATACATTAAGGTCTTTTAAAATTCAGTACAGTATCACGAGAATTGTGCAACCGGAGGAGTATGAAATGTCGCCGGTAAATTAAAGTTTATGTAGAAGAATGTGTAATATTTTTGTTAATGATTAAAAAATACATAGAATTAATAAAAAATTATGTTACACACACTACCTCAGATTAAAAAACTCACACTGCCGTGAATTTGTATAATAGCAGTAGAACATGTTGGTTTGACACAAATGTCAATTGTCAATCTTATTTTCACGTTCCATAGACAACATTCACATATTTTTATTACGTATTTAAGAGACAAAAGGCAACCCAATAAAGTTTGAAAATTAAAAATTAAAAAATGAATTGTCGTCGAATTTCGTCCACCAGTGTAGATAGTACCACTAGTGTAGTAGATAAAGCTTTAAACCCCAAGATTATTCATTCTAAAAATAATTGTATGACATAATCTAGTACCAAATTCTCTACCGTTTATGTAATCTAGATTCTAGATTACATAAATCGTAAAGATGTAGTAAAAACCATACTTACGAAAGAAATAATACGAAATGACATTGTATGTGCACGTTTGCCATTACTTTAATAATTGTTTTAGTTATATTATCACAATCTGTAACTACATAGCTTATAAAGGCTTCGTAATTATATTTCAAACAATCTGTTTCATTTTGTTTGCGTGGAACTAGTGGACATGGAAACCATTTTTTTTAAAACGGGACCCTAAGATAAAAGTAGCCTAAGCTACTCCTTATAACATCAGCTATCTGCCAGTGGAAGATAAATTATTTACTCGTATATTAATGATAAGTCCGGTCAAAATTGGTCCAGCCGATTTTCAGAGATTAACCGGAGTAGACAGATAGTCAAAAACTTGAAACTTGGATTTTTGGTGTAGGTACCTACTGGGTACCGTGTAAACTATCATATGCATTTAGTTCAAAACTGTTAATTTGAAATTACAAACAGACCCTTCAATCTTATACTTTAAATGAGACAATCTTGTATGTATATAATCGGTTCCTCGAAAATGGCTGCAAGTATTACCATGAAATTTAGTATGCAGGGAGTTTTGCGGGAGAAAAATCGATCTGGCTAGGTCTTATCCCTGAGAATCTGCGCAATTTTTAAGCTATATAATATTTTTTTTTCTTTCGCCAACAATATAAGGTTCGGTAAAATCAATTAAGGATATTTTAGGCATGTGATCTAGTACTTATGAATAGATGTTTAGGCAAAAAAATAATTGTAATACTCGAAAAAAAATCATTCTTTATATGGAAGAGTTTGCGTTGAGAGGAGATTCATCTATTATGAGATGTTTTTTTTTTTCTTCATTGAATATGACATTTTTTTTTGCCTAAACGTTCTTTATATGAGCAGGAGATCATATACCCAAAAATATATCCCTAGTTGATTTTACCGAATCTTATATATCAGTAAGATCGACTCTACTATGTCAGTCCGATTGGCAGTTTGGTATGCGCGTGTATAGTTTTTGCTCGGGCGAGTTTCTTACGCCGCCCCGTGCGAGTTTTTTACGCCGGTTCTTCTCGCCGGGCTAGTTCCCGAACCGGTGGTACGCATCATGTAGGACAATTCTATACGTGTTAGTTAATAACCTACATGGGATTATTCCCATGTTAGAGTTTTATTGGTCGAAAATTCGGAAGGGTGGTGGGTACGAATCCCTGTCAAATAAATATTTTTGTGATTATTTTTATTTATTTAAATCTATCAGAACTGCGAGCGAAGCTCGGTTACCCAAGTACTTTTATTTATTAGTATAGAAATATTCCCTATAAAGTTATGCCTAACTACTAGAACGCGGTAATAACCGCCATTGCGCACGTTTACCGCTCAGAGTGCTGAGTGTGAGTTTTTCTTAAACGCCAAACGCGCTCACGATCGAATGCGAAAAGAAAAACTCACACTCAGCACACAGAAGTCGCGAAACTCGATTTTGGCAAACGTTAGCACGACAATATAACAATAATCAAAAGTCAAATCAAGGCCAGCTTAGCTTATTCTAGCTCAAGGTCACAGCTCAGCCATTAGCCCTGAGGTTCGAAATATCCATGGCTCTTTATGCTCGAAACACTGAACATTCATACTAAGTCTTGAAAAAATTGGGTGTATCTATGTAGTATGTAGGTACTACCTACCTACAATATGGCAATGATAATTTAGCCTTTAAAAACTACGAAAGGGTTTTTTGTGGTCGCGACAGAAAAAACAACACTATAAATTAATGTAAATGCGCTAATACAATAAAACTAAAAATCGAGCTCTACACGATTTTCAGCTCTATTGTATTAGCGCTCACTTCTATTTACAGTGCTATTTTTTTTATCTGTCACGACCACTTAATACCGCTCGTGGGAACGAGGGCCTAGTGAAACAAATAATATGTTTTATGAAATTATAATTCAGTTCGCAAATATATATATATATATATATATATATATATATATATATATATATATTTTTTGGTTGTAAGTAATAGTTCTACAATGTGTGTTTTTACTAATTTCGTAATTCAATTTTTTGAACATATTGTGTAATTAAATTATGTAAAATGTCGTCTGATTCGTTGGAATTACTATCATAAAATCTACCTTCCGCTCGTAGCGCACGGCGTAGCACGCACGTAGCACACGCGCTATGAAATCCTACGGTTTGTTATGTAATTTAATATTTTTGGATGATATTTACCATAAAATTAGAACACAATATATTTTATTATATCACCAAGCAAATATTTAGGCAAAAGTGGGTACTCCCACTAGCAAATTTCAGTTCTTCTTTTGAAATTTGTTTGAACATTGTTTTTATTACTCTTAATAAGTGACATTTGTTATGTCTTTCATTTGTGGAACCTATTTCCGAGAAATATTTGTAAGAACCGTTGTAAGAGAATCAATAAGAACAAGACGAAGTTTTCCCAATATACTAACTATAAACGCGTTCACAATACATTCTCAATATAAAGTACTTTATTGCTTTTTTTACTTGGGAAAGTTTCTTAGAATGGATGGATATTGGATGGATAATACTCTATCTATGGACGCTTTACACCACGACAATCTGGCCCCGTGGAAAGTATCCGAAGAACTTGTGTTACGGAGACCAGACAACGGGAAGTACTTTTATACTAAAATATTTAAAGAAAATGGTATTTTCTTGTTAGTTACTGTATTTATAATGTACTATTGAATGGGACAGGTATGGAACTAGTAGATACAGCTGTCTTTTTAAGTATAACTTTAGGCGCAAAACTTAGTGGGTTCATTCTTCTCGCTCCGGCTGAAGCCGCTGAGGCCGACACACTCAGTTCAGCAGCATTTGCAGTAAGATAAGGCAATTTCCAGACGAAAACGCAGCAAGGCTTGTATATTTTTTAGTTACTTGCATAGTAAAATGTCCTATGGCATTCTACTGTGGGGAAATGCTGCAGATATAAATACTATATTTGTGCTGCAGAAGCGAGCTGTTCGGGCAATCTACAAGCTGGCCCCCAACACTTCATTAAGAGAGAAGTTAAAAGAAACTGTAGCTTCACAGTATGTTTTATCAAATGTATTATATGTTTTAAAAAAAAGCTTGATTGCTCACTGGTACAGTGACTAGATTTAGTAAGTAAAGTAAAGAATTCGTTTAAAGGCCAATGTATACGCCTATACAGTAAGATCCCAGAAAGCGTTCAAAATGTTTCAATCAATTAATTTAAAAAAGTAGTTAAGGAACGTTTGTGTGCTAAAGCCTATTATAAAGTTAATAATTTTATGAATGACTAGCTGTTGCCCGCGGCTCCGCCCGCGTAAATATACAATCGGGTGTACCGCGGGAATACTGTACATTTCCGGAATAAATATGTTTTAATCCAGAGCCTAACTACTACCATACAAAATGACATCAAAATCCGTTCAGTAGTTTTTGCGTGAAAGAGTAACAAACTCCATCTATCCTTACAAAATTTCACATTTATAATATTAGTAGGATAACGCACCTTGGGAATGAGGTGGCCTCCTGCAAGGCCACTTCAAAATTACATATATTATAATTGTACTCTTGTTATGTAGTTTTAGTCATAACATAGTTATATTAGGTCCTTACATATGAAATTGACGTTTTGCCGTACTGGCCACTTTAATCTCAAATATATCTTCTTTGATTAGGAATTCGAATTTCAAATTTATACAGCTATTTACTCATGCATTTGTGTTTGGAAAACCGTAATTCATTTGTTTTTTCCTCTTTTGGTTTTTTCTTTGCATCACTCTGTTACAAAATGGAAAACTTGAAATATCGTATTATTTTCAAGTACGAGTTCCAATGTGGCACCAGTGCTGCAGAAACGGCTCGTTAACGCTCAAAGGATTAATGATGTCTATGGCGGCGGTGTCGCAAAAGAAAACACAGTGTGTCTTTGGTTCCAACGTTCTGGAAATTTCGACCTGCAGAACGAGTCCCGTGGACGGCCGGAGACCAAAGTGGGTGGTTATATTAAGGCGGATCCATCGCAAACCACGTCCAAGTCCAAGTGCATGCTGCGATGTTAGTGATAAAACTGTTTTAATCCACTTGAAGCAAATTGGGAAGGTGAAAAAGCTTAAAAAGCTTGAAAACCTCATGAATTGAGTGCAGACAAACCGAGAAACGCGCGTCGACTTCTGCGTTACATTACTCAACCGGCACAATAATGAAAGGGTTTTAAATCGAATCATGTCATCATCATCACCTGTGATAAAAAGTAGATCCTGTACGATAATCGGAAACGCTCATCGCAATGGCTGAACCCTGGCGAACCATCCAAAGCCTGCCCAAGCGAAAATTGATTCAAAAAAGTTACTTGTGAGCGTTTGGTGGACTAGTACCGGTGTCATTCACTACAGTTTTCTTAAATCTGGCCAGACGATTACGGCAGATGTCTATTGCCAGCAACTGCAAATCATGATGGAAAAGCTAGCTGCTAAACAACCGAGGTTGGTCATGCGCTCTAGGCCACTGCTGCTTCACGACAACGCTAGACCACACACTGCACAACAGACGGCTACCAAATTAGAGAAGCTTCAATTGGAATGTCTAAGACATCCACCGTACTCCCCGGACCTTGCTCCAACAGATAAACATTTTTTTTTTTTAATTTGGACAACTTCTTGCAAGGGGAAAAATTCAACTCCGATATGGCAGTCAAAAGAGCATTCAAAGATTTTATTGTTTTTTTAGTAAAGGAATCAATGAACTACCTTTGATATGGCATTATACCTTTGGTCTGAACGTCGGATCTACATGATGCCTTCATGTAGACCCGACGTTCAGAAAGAAGTTTGGATAAAAATACCAATTTTGAATAAAAATATTTTGACTTTGACTTTATACTTATGTATGCATTTAGTGGAAAGCTATTAATTTAATTGACGACCCCCGCTCCGGGGCGACCTGGCTCAGCCTGTTCCCTGGCCATACAGCGTGGCAATGCGGCTGCCGGCTAGCGTCATAGAAATTTTTGGGTACGCTGCGGACTGGGCTTTTCTCATTGGAAATGTAAAATATATTCTTTTGTAATAAAATTACAAACAGACACTTCAATTTTACTCATTTGTATATATGAATACTACAGCTATTGTTTAGGGCAGCAGGACAAAAAGATGACCGAAGTCAAGAGAGTCAACTAGCAGGCTTGGAACATAATCAGGGCTAAAGTTGGAACTGCTTAATAAATCACGATCCTACCGACTGCGCCGACTGCCGAGATACAGAACTTTACAACGTAAATCATACTTTACTTAATAAGGACCAGCTCACACTGAGACGCGACGAAAACAGAGGAGTGTTTTAAGTTTGAAGTGCCTGTCTGTGTCTGTGTGGATATCCTGTATCTGTCCGTGGCATCGTAGCTCCCAAACAGATGAACCGATTTGGATCTAGCTTTTTTGTTTGAACGCTGGAGAATGATGGAGATTGTTAGTGGTTATAATTCATCATCATCAACTCGCTCATTGCTTAACAATTCGAGGGTTATTTATTTTATTATTTTTTTATTTCATAAGATAGCTATTCAAAATTGAACTTTATTCACTACACAAAAAGATAAAGATGCTGCGCAGCGCGGTGCACATCGAAATTGGAACTCTTGCAATGAAACGTGTATCTTCTTGTATAGTGAATAAATTTCAATTTTGATTCGCTATCTTTAAAAATGCCTAACGCGTTCACGACTCGGTGTAAACTGACGCTTACACGTAGGCGCCCACTTCGTTCTGTTCTTTATCATCATCACCCACAAACCAGAGCCAGTTGTCTCTTCTCTGAAGTTCTCTGTGTTAATAGAATTGTGTTGCAGTTTATACAGCGCTTTTTGGCGCGACTTCATACGTCGTATTGGTCTTCTCAGATGCGCATGTTTCCTTACAATGTTTTCCTTCACCGGTTAATCGTCGATATGATATTCTTAATAGCATCGGGCGCTTTGGTGTGGATTAATTGGTTTTAATGTAGCAGCTTAACATTGAAATGATCTCAATGGCATTGATGATTAAGTGTTCTACTACCGCGATCGGTTTCATTGAAACCTGCTTCAAACAAAATTTACCACTAGCCACGACTATCTACTGTTTTGGTTTGGACTTATTGGTTTTAATATAGAAGCTTAACATTGAAGTGGTCTCAATGGCATTGATGAATAAGTGGGCGACTACCGTGATGGGTTTCATTGAAACCTGCCTCAAACATAATTTACCACTAGCCACGACTATCTACTGTTTTGGTTTGGACTTATTGGTTTTAATATAGAAGCTTAACATTGAAGTGGTCTCAATGGCATTGATGATTAAGTGGGCGACTACCGAGATCGGTTTCATTGAAACCTGCCTCAAACATAAAATTTTACCTCTAGCCACGACTATCTACTATCTGAATCAAACTTTTTAAAGTTTGATTCAGATAGTTACCTCTTAAAACTTTTCTAAAATGGCACCTAGCCTCAAAGCCAAAGCCTTCGTTCTTAGTTCCCGATAATAGACCAAGATGATTATAGCTAACTGTGGAGTTCTCAGAAGTACGTTACCGGGAAAGGGCAGAGCTATTTATGTCTAAGACTCGAGACTTATCTAATAATAAATACTCGACGTAGATACTTAGATGGCATTACGGTTTTCTATTTGTATTTAGTGCTATACTATCGCGTATGTTAATTATTACGTACTTATCAAATCACAGACAAATTCACTTAATCTTTTTGCGTTTATTCATTTTACCAACTAAGACTTTAATGACGCAAATCTTTTCTTTACTTGTTAATACGGGAAGCAAAATCTATCAGCACAGTTATACGAGAAATGTGCAAACGGAGGAGTATGATATTTGGCACAGTAAAAGTTTATGTGCAGAAAGTTAATTTTTTTTTTTAATAATGCTTAGAAATACATACAATTAATAAAAATAACAACAACACATACTACTTCAGACAATTAACACACACTACTTCAGATTATTAACACACACTACCGTGCGTTTGAAGTTTGTCAATCTGTCGCAACATTTACTTTTTTTATATATTTTATATGCATCTTTAGGCAAAAGAACACTTATAAAGTTTAAACTTAAAAAATAAATGAAGTACACATACTACTTCAGACAATTAACACACACTACTTCAGATTATTAACACACACTACCGTGCGTTTGAAGTTTGTCAATCTGCCACAACATTTACTTTTTTTAAATATTTTAAATGCATCTTTAGGCAAAAGGACACTTATAAAGTTTAAACTTAAAAAATAAATGAAGTACACATACTACTTCAGACAATTAACACACACTACTTCAGATTATTAACACACACTACCGTGCGTTTGAAGTTTGTCAATCTGTCACAACATTTACTTTTTTTAAATATTTTATATGCATCTTTAGGCAAAAGGACACTTATAAAGTTTAAACTTAAAAAATAAATGAAGTACACACATTACTTCAGATTATTAACACACACTACCGTGCGTTTGAAGTTTGTCAATCTGTCACAACATTTACTTTTTTTAAATATTTTATATGCATCTTTAGGCAAAAGGACACTTATAAAGTATAAACTTAAAAAATAAATGAAGTACACACACTACTTCAGACAATTAACACACACTACTTCACATTATTAACACACACTACCGTGCGTTTGAAGTTTGTCAATCTGCCACAACATTTACTTTTTTTAAATATTTTAAATGCATCTTTAGGCAAAAGGACACTTATAAAGTTTAAACTTAAAAAATAAATGAAGTACACATACTACTTCAGACAATTAACACACACTACTTCAGATTATTAACACACACTACCGTGCGTTTGAAGTTTGTCAATCTGTCACAACATTTACTTTTTTTTTATATTTTAAATGCATCTTTAGGCAAAAGGACACTTATAAAGTTTAAACTTAAAAAATAAATGAATTACACACACTACTTCAGATTATTAACACACACTACCGTGCGTTTGAAGTTTGTCAATCTGTCACATTTACTTTTTTTAAATATTTTAAATGCATCTTTAGGCAAAAGGACTTAAAAAATAAATGAAGTAAGTACACATACTACTTCAGACAATTAACACACACTACGTCAGATTATTAACACACACTACCGTGCGTTTGAAGTTTGTCAATCTGTCACAACATTACTTTTTTAAATATTTTAAATGCATCTTTAGGCAAAAGGACACTTATAAAGTTTAAACTGAAAAAAAAAAGTATTATGGGCGAATTTCGCCAACAAGGCGACCTCTGGCATATATTACATTATCAAAACTCTACCATGCTTCAATAAAAATGCTTCACTATAGTGTACTCTTAATTTATGTCGCCTACCTCTATTCTACAGTCCTATAATATAAATACTATAAATAATCGTACTATTCACATTCAAATCACTACCCAAGTATGTACATTTAAATCATATTCAGCTCAGCGTATATTATAAAACGGTACGTCAAAACTAAACATTCGTCCCCCGTATCTTGCGGGGCTCCTTATAGCTCCCCCCTCCCTGCGGGGCGAGGGGAGGCGGTGGGAGGTGGCGGCCATTGATCGGTGACGTCACGACACTAGCGCGTGCCGCCGGTCGGCGTAGGGTCTGCATGGTACAGTGACCTGGAAATGAACTAGGATCTGGTACATGGGTGTAAAATCCTGTGAATACATGCGGATGTCTATCTTAGGTATGTTAGTTAGAGTTTGTTATTATTTTATGAGCCGGTTTCACAATCTTCAAATAAGTAAGTGACGAATAACTATATACTATAGGCACACTCAACACGTCAGGCACGTTTAGACATCTCATTAAGGAGCAGCGGAAACATGTTATGATTATTGGTAACGTGTCGTTCATATGAATATTATACATAAAATTGTATTAATTTATTATACTTATCTATTAGTTAAATTATAAATTTAGCATTGTTACTCGGCAGTGTCTTGATGAGCTGTGTTATTGTAACGTTTTCTATCAGTTTGTGCGGTCTTTTATCTATTGTATAGTTTGTAAAGGAGTTGAATTTTTAAGTATAGTCTACTATATATATATATATATATATACCCCCTTACTAATAAAAATATTCAAACAAAGTTGCTGTCTTTATCTGTCAAGTGACTTTTCCAACGCATCAGACAAATAAAGTAACTTTGTTTAAGATATCCGTTGTGTAAATATTTTTATTAGTAAGGACCCTATGCCTAGTCTTGTCATAAATATTGAAACAAAGAAAAAAAAATTTTCTATTGCATATAACATTTATTACTTTTACAGTGTGTTAGTTTAATACATAAATATAAAACAATTCAAAATAAAAAAGCTTATTCGAAGTGGTCTCCATTGGCTGCAATACAGTCCTTTAAACGTTGAGGCCAGTTATAAATAGAAGCACGCACTCTTTCCATGGGAAAATTTTTCACTGCCAATCGTACGGATTGTTTTAGGGACTCCAAATTATCATGGCGGTTAGAGCAAGCCGTACTCCCTAAAACTGACAATAAATCATAATCCAGCGGATTAAGATCGGGACTAGACGACGGCCAGTCTTCAGCTCTGGTGAAGTCTGAAACGTTCGTTTCCAACCAAGACTGCATAGACCGAGCTTTATGACCCGGCGCGAGTCTTGCTGGAAGGAACATTCTTGGTTATTGAACATGGTGTTGTATAAATTCACTACCTTTTCAATAATGGTATCTTGATACACTTGTGCCGATTTTTTGATAACGTTTTTACAAAAGTATGGCTCAGTCACTCCTTCATAGCTAATACCCCGCCAAACCATCACTGAAGGCGGATAGTGCCCACGTTATACTCTGTCGACTAATTGGGAAGCTTTCTTAGAGCTTTGAGCATAAATACGGTCATTTTGTTTATTAAATTGTTGCTCAATTGTAAAAAAAATCTCATCCGTAAACAAAATTTTTCTGTGACCTGCCTTTGCGTACCGCTTCAGTAGTTGTTTCGATTTTACCATCCTATTCTTTTTAAATTATCAGTTAAGAAACAGTACGTCTCTTATAGGCTGCAAGTCCTAAGTCATCTTTAAAAATACAAACACATGGTTCAAGGTGTATCTTCATCTCCCGAGATAAAATCTTTTGCTTTCGGACAGCAAATTCTTCGAATTCTTTCCCTTACTGCTTTGACCACCTTTTTCGTACGAACACTACGTGGACGGACAGATCTTTTTCCTTCACAAACAGAGGAGGTCTCATTGTACCTATTAATAGCCCGGTACACAAACATTTTACTAATACCAAGCGTATGGAGAGTTTTAAAATACTATAGGCTCCATACCTACTTTGTGTAATGCAATCACAGCGATTCGGGCCTCTTTATCACCCCACTCCATTTTAATATCGCAAAATATTGTACAATGTATTGGCGCCAAAATGAGAAAACAATGAACAATCATATAAAAATGACAGATTCCAAATTCAAATGTAATATTTTGTTTATTTTTAATTGTAACAGTATTTATGGCCAGACTAAGTATATACGACATGTAACGTGTCTTAAGCCGAACTGGACCCTTTTTTAAGTCAAAAGAATTTACAGCAGTAATTGTTGAGCATGTTTCAATTTGTTATTATCTTTTTTAAATATTCCTTTTTTTATTTCTTGTTATATTTGTGTCTTATAGTAATTTTCTTTCATTCTTTTCTTTCAAATAGGCTATCTGACACTTATCAGTAGATTGTGAATCTTGTGTGTGAAGACGTAGGCTACTTTTTACTGCGGCAAAATGTACGGTTCCCGCCGGATTTCATTTATACAAAATATGTGCCTATTATATATTTTTATTATATGAAGTGTGGGAATTATTGCGGTGGTAGTTCCAAAGGGAAGATGGTGTGGTCGGTCAGGCTGAAGCCCACTTGTAAACATATCAGAATATGTTGTATATATAGCGCCGAACTGGATAAACGTCGATAGCGCGATTCAGGATTGTGGCACTAATAATAATTGGTCTGTCACAGAATAAACGTTATTATTTTGGCCGTTAATCACGCATATAATTAGTACACAGTTTTCGGTTAAGGGCAGCAAGTCGTTGATCACCCTTAACCTTTAATTCAATACCTACCAATTAGCTGAGTTTACATAAAAATAATTCTCCATTTTTATAGTGAAAACCTTAAATCTCGTATACTTATTATCAGAGCGTAATAATAATATCTAAGACCCGTATAATGAGCTCTCGCTGAAATCTTCACAACTTTGAGTACACAAAGAAAATTTGTAATTTTAGTACTGATGAGATGACTGAGCGTTTTTATCGCATAAATGAATAGTACTCTTAAATATGAGCTTCTCAGAAGAAACAGTATATCAAAAGTCAATGAAATGAAAAAAAAGTGTATGAAGTATACGGCCGCAGGGACATATTTGTAAATATCTCGGATATTTGTGCGTTTACGTTCATATTTACCATAATTAATGTTTTTGTATATGATGTAAGTTAACTAATGATGTACTTTTTAGATGTATCTAATTACTAAACTACACATAAAATATTATATTTTTTCACATTTACCAAGTAGTAATGCCTCAATATATCTGAGTATATTAATGAAACTAAATATTTTAGATGTAGTCATCATCCCTATTTATAAAAAAAAACTATTTTTGCCGGTGACACCGTCTGTATTTATGTTGTGAACTTTAATATTACATTATTTAAAATCACCCATACAAAACTTTTCGGCTTCTTCGAAAATGCTAATTCTTTGGCACAAAAGGTCCCCGTAAATCTTTCTAAACTTTTATACTGAGTGAATAGTCCCGACTCACGAGTAAGGTTCGCTGCTGTATGCCGGCAGTTAATACATCTATAAATATTTTTCCGTTTGGAATTTCCTTTTTTTTTTCTATCTGGCAAACATAATTTTAAGTACTGGTACCTGGGTAACCGAGCTTTGCTCCGAGCTCTAGTAGATTAACAAAAAAAAGAATTTCACCGGGGTTCGAATCCACATTCCGAATTTCCGAATGCAAAAATTACACATACGCATAATATAGTGCCAATCAGACTGACGTATTAGAGTCTTAATTATTTATATATTGTTTCACGACGAAAGAAAACCATATAATTTAAAAAAGCGCAGTTTCCCAGGGACAAGACCTAGCTAGATCAAATTTTCTCCCCCAAAACTCCCTGGAAACTTTCATGGAAATACTCTCAGTGGTTTTCGAGATTCCGTTTATATATATATATATATATATATATATATATATATATAATAATGTGTATGTAACACTTGAGAGACTTTTGATGTTGTCAAATTAATTTGACTGGCTAGGTTTTAAACAAACAAAGAAACATGCACATAATTTACTTAGAGGTGAAGGCGCTAAGGCGTGAAAGCGTAAATGAATAAACAAAACTTCCTGACTTATAATATTCATCCGCTGAGGGATTTCTACAAAGAAACAAAAATACACAAGTAAAAGGAAATTTAATATCAAAGTAGAGCATTTACCAAATCGACAATGGAATTTAGCCGACGCGGAGTTGGCGCATTGACGACAGAACAAATATACAGTACGGATTTCAAATGGCTTTCATGCATAATACAGACAGTCTTACACATGTTCTTAGAATGTATTGTACAACTTTCGATTTATAGCCAAGCTGTTCAATATCAGCACAAGTGATGCAAGCCCAAAGCGTTATAACAAATAGTTGTAATATACATAATGATGTTAACAATAGTTATAATACGAAGAAATAAAAATATACACGCCCATCCGACGCATGGATCATCATTCTTGTCGGACACTCATGTGATCAGCCTGCGCCTAACCTAACCAAAACGGACGGACAGACGGCGAAGTCTCAGCAGTACCGTCCCGTTTTTACCCTTTGGGTACGGAACCCTAAAAGCCAAGAATGAGTTTATAACGTACATATAACCAGACACGGGTTTGTGACAGAGGCTTTATTTATCCTATTCAACAGGCACTGTTTGAATTCGATAAAACTAATTGCTCGCCGTGAACGGGCGCATCGGTATGCTTTACACGCGTTCGGATCGCATCATGTCGAATTAGTACGAATTGTTCCACGCGGGCCGAGACATGCAAATTGGGTGTAAGTGCGATCGATCGCAAGAACATTTTTCATCGTTATCCGTATTGGTATTCGGTTTAGGGGCCTAGCAGGAACATTTGACAGCAGTGTAAACGTAACGTTATCGAATAAAAGTTATTTGGGCGCTGTCAAGATTTTGACAGATTTTCATACAATTCTCATTCGTCAACGTTACGTTTACGCCGCTGTCCAATGTTATATTTGTGAGTTGAACTTGGAACATGCAAACTTTTTTATTGGAATTTTGAAAGTAAATAACAAACAAATATTACCCTCGCCTTCCTATCTACTACATCTACGATCGACGATAAAAGCCAACAGTTTACTAGTGTAGTTGCCCTCGGAAAAGAAACTCAACAACTTAAGAAAATAAAAAAATTAAGTTACCTCCGAATTTTAAAAACAGTGCGCGAACTTGTGATTATGACCCATAGCTAAGAACACTCCCGATCATGTCAACTTTCAAACAAAAAAAACTAGATCAAAATCGGTACATCCATTTGGGAGCTACGATGCCACGGACTGACACACACACAGACAGGCAGATACGTCATACTTATAACACCCCTCTGCTTTCGTCGGGGGTTAAAAATAAATAAAATTCTTGAAGCCAGAAGATTCTATACTAAATCTCTAGGTACATGTAAAGAAAAAAAAACATAAACCCTCGCGTCGCATCACCCCTCGCGGTTAAGAAAAGTCGACGACAGGATGCACGCCGCATTACAGCCCTGTTTGTTGTTGCTGGCCCCTGTTGTTGTTATAGGCCCCAGTTTGTTGTGGGGCCCGTGGGACTGGCCGCGGATGTTTTAGAGCCAAGGGCCCTCAAAACTAATACAGGGGTCCGGGTGGACAGGGGAAGATTTTGAGAACAAAGCGCTATGACTTGGGACCCAAAATCTGTATAATGTATATTACGGCCTTACCGTTTGACCCAATTTAATAAAAAAAAAAAAACAATTTCTACAGCTGTAGGAGATAACAAATGGTTAAGCTCGCTCTTCCGGACCACTTCGACCACACACGACCATCAAACCTTCAAGAAAAGAGCGTACTCTTTCTTAAAACGCCGGCAACGCACCTGCTACTCCTCTAGTTTTGTCCACGGAAGACGATAATCGCTTTCCATCTGCTGATCCGCCTACTCGTTTGCCCGAGTTCCGAGTACCCGATTTTGAGTAGGCGGATCAATTCGGGTTTACACCGAAACCAGACGATATGCGACGCGGAACTGCATTTTTAAGATAGCTATTCAAAGATACACATTTCTTATGATATCAGTCAAACAATGCACACGCGCTGTTCAGCGCGGTGCAACTTGACATTAGAACTACTACAATGAAACGTGTATATTGTGTGTAATGAACAAAGTTTTGAATAGCTATCTTAAAAATGAAGTTTCGCGTCGTGTTTCGTTTCAGTGTGTGGTAATTGACCCATACATCCATTACTAATTAACTAAGTTCTTCGCGAAAACTCGACCGACTAGCGGCTACAATTTTTAGTAGGAATTTACAGATTTAGAAATTCATCGTCAATGCGGAATAATTCTAATGCTTAAAAAAACTGCTTCGTGGCTGCATCCTATTATGTAACACGCTGACGAAAACTGACATAACAGAAAAATAAACATAGTATACAACAGTTGAATATTCCTCGAGAACAAATTATGCCGTTAATTAATTTAATAGCAATATAATGTTAAATTGTAAAATTGTAAAAACCGTTAGATTGTAATATAACCAGCGAGATTGTAAAAATATGTCAGAGGATTCTTATATATTATAATCTAATGAATGATATTCCGTTAAATTGTAAGCAGAATGAACGATTCGCATTCTTCCAACATTTTACTCTTTATCTCGCTAGTTATATTACAATCTAACGGTCTTTACAATTTTACGGTGACATATACAAATTAATAAAATTGAAGTGTCTGTATTTAATTTTAAATTAATAGTTTTTCACTAAATGCATATCATATATCATCATCAAATAAACATTTTGTCCGTCTGCAATCTATGTTTCTATAAAACGGGTGAGCCGATTTTCACGAGACTTTCACTGGCAGATAGCGAATGTTATAAGGTGTAACTTTTTATATTGTTGTCTTAGGGCTCCGTTTAAAGAATAAGGTTCCTTTTCGGTTAGCTCTACGCGAACGAAGTTGCGGGCACCAGCTAGTTTTAAATAATAATTATGAAAACATCTCAACCTCTTCAGTATTCAGTCACCGCGGATACTTTTAATTTGTTCGAAATCTGTCGAGCACACTACATATGCCAATTATGCACTGAATTATATAAACCGAGGTGGGGAGGGGGCGCCCTCGCGTAGCTCGTAGGCGTATCGAACCGCGGCTGTCTCACTCGCACATCACCCCTCTCACTCAGTGATGCCAACTTGAGGATATTGCTCCTTAATTTCGGGGTAAAAATTCTACAGGTGTTTTAGGGAGGGATTCGATAACCTCCCACCGAGTTTCAATGCTTACTTGTTTTTAATTTAATTTTGTTATGAAGCTATTTATAAATGTTATATTTAGAAAATAAACTTTTGCAAACACTAATTCATAATGATGAAATGACAGACCATCGCCTAATAAGTGACAAATAGCTTATCCGAATGTATTGTCTCTATCGCTCAGTATAAAGTAAGCAGCGACAAAACTTCCGGATAAGCTATTTATACACTTATTAGGCTATTGTGAAACAAGTCCTTAATCATACAAAAAATCTAGAGTAATTTTCATGAAATGGTTGCGATTTTAAGGGGTTTTTGACTCGAGTTTAGGGAGAAATATTTTTGCGAGTTGGTAACACTGCTCTCACTCATACCCCCATCGTGGCACCATTCATCGCTCGTCGAGTACGTAGATAATATATCTGATGGGCCAGCGGAATACAATGGACAACGCGGGTTTGACGTCCAGGAAATATTCCTAACTGAATAGGCTAGATGACAAAAATTTTTTATTGCATAAATGAATAGTAACTATTAAATATGAGCAGCTTCTCAGAAGAAACAGTATTGCTACTAGGATTGTTGTTTCACAGTTTTTACCCGACTACGGCGAAGTCAAAGGGAAGGGTAATGATTTTGGCAGTATATGTATGTATGTTTGTTCCACTTTAGCGCCTAAACTACAGGTCCCATTTAAAAAAATAGCCCAGGAAACAGACTATATAATTTACGTAGTCGGGTTTTAAAAAAATGTAGTTTAACATTATATTTACAACAGAATAAAACAAATTTACATCAACAATCACCAACAAAGAGAGAAGATACTACATTTGTAGTTGTTGTTTTAATTAGGTATATTTTTATGTGTCTAATATCTTTCATCCTAGTGGGTAGACCGTTTGATTCGCACTCGAGAGAGTGCAGGTTCGATTCCCAGGTTATGGCGTGTATCGATGAGACTTTTTCAGACCTCGAGTACATTATACGGACGCTCTAACGGTGAAGGAAAACATCGCGAGGAAATCCGTACATAGTTGGCCCCATACGTATTGACCAGTAATTCCTCTGGACTAGGTTGACTGTGTTGTGAGAATGCCGTGTGTGCTTGGCCAACCATACGACATTTAAAACCGACTGTCCCAGGCACTACAGTATTTCAAGTGTGGTTACTTCGCTCGAAGAATACTGTATAAATCATCCAATAACGAATGAAAAATTAAATATCTTTCATGCTTACTAATATTACAAACGCGAAAGTTTGTATGTATAGATGTTTGTTACTCTTTCACGCAATAACTACTGAATAGATTTTATGAAAAGTGTTATGGTAGTAGTTTATACTCCGGATAACACATACTCTACTTTTTATCACAGCAAAAAGTACAGTTCCCACGAGACTTCCTTTAATATTATTTTCCAAATAATCACAACAGTGGCGTATTTACCACAGGGTACCCCAAAAATTTTTTGAGCATTAGTTATAATATTGTCTAGTTTATATTTTAATTGACAATCAAATAAAATAAACGGAATCTTCGAACTCCCATCGGTACCTATATTTTTAGTTTTTTTAAGTGCATAGACGGGACTTTCTCAATTTTATATTGCTATGATAAGCAAAAGTTTTCTTGCTTGCTGCGATCTCCTCTTTTAATTAATGTTGTGCACATTAATCAACAGAGGAGTCATCTTTTTGGGGTTTAAATTTTGAAAGGATTTAACCCGCAAAATAGGTAAAAATACTCATTCGCTTGCATTTAACATATAGAACATATCTTATTATTTAGTACAAATTATGTCCTGTTTTAGCCGGTTGATTTTATTGTATTTTTCTAAAGTTCACCGGCCCTCAGGATTTAATGTTTAAACAGATTTTAACCTGTAAAATGGGATTTTTTTTTTGTTTTCGGTACGTTCAGGTTTAGGCTATTTAGTTTATTGTAATTTTCCAAAGTAGGTACATACTTTTTACGGTTTTAAGTTTAAACATTATTTTACAGGTAAAATAGACAAAAAAATTCTCGCTCACTTTGCTTGCTCGAGTTTAACATAAAGAATAATCATAATAATATCATATTACTTAGTTAGACCTTTGGTTTTAGGCTTTATTTAATAATTTATTTCCAAAGTACATAGTCTTACCGATACTTAGGATTTAAAGTACCTATAAGTTTTAACCTAAAAATAAACAAAAAATGTTGATAGTTAAGTCTGCTACTGCTTAGATAATGGGCTGCAAATTTAATTGGCCCGGGCCCCAAACCTTTAAATACGCCTCTGAATCACAAAGAAAAATTATTTGATGGCACGTCTATGTCCTCATAAAACATCTCTTTAGAAAAATGGCATGTTGAAACGTAAAGGTTCCCCCATCCCTGCAATAGGACATATAATGTTTTGACATTTGATTAGAAGACCTCAAAAACAGTGCAATTGATTTATTTGTTTGTTTTAGTCTTTTCAACTTTGCCTGTAACACTGCAAAATCTACTAATTTAAAGCCACTATAGTTAGAAACACCCAAAATGAAACATTCTATATCATTTATCAAACATTATATGTCTCTGCAAAATATTTGGTTCTATGTACATTTGATTTAATATCTTGATATATGCGTATTTACGTACCTACATATTATTAAATGGTCTTAAATTTTTTGCACACAATACCTGTAAGTTACCTTTACAGTATTCACAAGGAGAAGTTCATTGACCACTTGATATTTTTCGCCAATTTCAATCAAAACCGATGGTCACCCCCATTGGTGAAAAACTGTGCTTATATATTATAGAGAAATAATGCCTATTCTGATATAGATAGATAGATATTTTTTTGGTATCTTTTTAGTCTTCATAAAATGATAACAGTATTATTGCTTGTTATGGGACATATGCATAGATAGACAGATAGGTAAATATATAGGTAGTTTTATTTGCACAGAATGTTGGCAATACAATTAGATGTTACAATGTTTTTGGAGCCATATACATTCTGCCTTAAGGCGTGCAAAAATTTCACAGTTATATTAATGTAACTTAGTACCGGTAATAAAAAAGATTAACTTAATTATATATCTAGTTCAATGGTTTTATATGTTACCTATTTTAAATTGCTTATATCAAAATACAATTTTTATGATTTTATTAATTTACAAGTTTAGTTCACAGCACTCAAGAGACAGTTAATGCTTAAAGAAAATGTTTGGACTTTATTTCCAAATCTGTAATAAGTAGCTCCTTATGTAAGAATTAAATGTCTCTGAGTGCGGAAACATTTATAAACACAAAATTTTGTGTATTCTGGCAATAATATGTATATTTACTGTATAATATCCGTAGCCGTAGTTAATTTGATTTTTAAGTAATTTGGAGGTACAATATCATACTTTTTATAAGATTAAATTCATTGACTGCAATGTATAATATAAGCTTTATCTTATTCTAAGCAATTGTGGCAATATGGATGTAGTGCAATATAAATCAATTCAAAATAATTCATTCCGCTTCTACGGCATCAATTAAAAGACGAGTCCTAATTAATTTATATTTGCAATTTTATTGATTTTTTAACATTTAGCACAGACATTTTTCATTTCCGACAAGTTAATAAAACGAACTGGAAATGTTAATCCTAATCGAGATAGGTAATATGTTTACTATTTATAGCTAAAATGTTTGTAGTGATCGTAATTATGATATTTAAAGCCGATAAATTGACCTATTTCAGGACATACGTGACATATTTTATTAATTATCTCGAACACTTACCTTACAGTTTCCCGCAGATGACTCGTCGATAAATACACCCACAACACAATAATTTAACACAAAGAACTAAATTTTATATTTAATTATAATACAACAAGTAAAAATAACTATTTATAAGACTTGCAAATTGATGGCAATTAGCATATAATTTGACGTTTACAATGTCAGCAATCGATGTCAGCATGTCATTTGTCATTGGCGAAACGTCAAACCATATTTTTTTTTCTAATTTATATATGGCATCGGCTTATAACCATTTGCCAGTGTCAAGGCGGGAAATGGAACATTCGTTTCAATTTTCAACGCCGTATTCCTATATCGTCAAGTCTAAAGTCTAGTCAAAGTCCAAATAAATAGTCAGTACAGTCCATGAGTCATGTCAGTCGAATCAGTAAAGTGGTAGAAGCTTTACTGAAAGTTCCTAGGGAGTTTTGGCGGATTAACAAAATAGCACGTTTTTAGAAGTTGTACCACTTACCCACACTTGTACACGTTAACGAATATTTAATGGTTAATATTCTACCAATATTACACATTAAGAACCGAAATAACACAAATTTATGAAAATATACAAAATCCACAACGTGGGTGACGTTGTGGATTGAACTCCGGCAAAACTCCAATAAAGTGCGTTTCATCATGGTTTCATCAAAAATTTTCCTTTGCCGTTATGTTGGTAACAGTGTTGTCCAGTGTTGCTACATTCCATACTTTATCTTTCCTATAATATTTAGGGAGAAGCATTTAAATTTTTAATAATTATTATAAAATTCTTGACAAGTATTAAAATATCATTTAAATTTTAAAATACTACTTTGATTTATTAAAATTACAAATATTTAAATATCAGGTACCTATAATAAATAATAATTAATCTGTATTTTTCTTAAAAGAAAGGGTTTGTTTGCGTCGAATAGACTTCGAAACTACTGGACCAATAATTTTGATGAAATTTGGTGCAGTTATATAGTAACCACGGGGAAAAGAATTAAAAACTAGTTATGATAACAAAATCAATTGTACCATAAAAGTAGGTAAGTACTAAAAAAATAATAACTACTCCAAAACTTAAAATGCTACAAAACAAAGAAGTCTCCCAGGTCGTCCCCACCAGGCAGAGTACCTAGAAAAAAAAACTAACTAAGTAACTAAGTTACGGGGAAAAACGTAGCTATTTTTTATTGCGGGAAAATTTACGGTTCCCGCTTGGTACTTTATTTACGCAGGTAGAATCGCGGGCAAAAGCTACTTTCATACAAACTATCATCTCAAAAGTTTTATTTAATTGACAGGAGATTGATAAAATATACTAAATAATTTTAGTGACATTTTAATAAGTAAAGGTATTTATTAAGATGTCCTTACTAAACACGGTTTTTAAAGGTTTGATTAATTATGCCCATCTAATGGGCTTATACCCAGACTGCTCCCATCATCTTCATCTTCATTGATATATATTATCTATGAGACTATGACACGGTTGACATGGTAGCAACATTGTTAGTTTACAAATGGGAAATTGAATAAAGATTACACATTCCAAATACCACATTTATTACTTTACAATATCTGGCGACGAGGATGACGACGGATCTACAGAAATGGAAGAGGATTCGCGCCTCTACGCGCTTAACTTACAAGGTTATAAAATTACTTGAATACAAATAAAATTCCATCATATCAGAAACTCAGACAAGACTACAATGCTTACGTGAAAACTTACAAACATTTCGCGAGTTACAACAAAACATAGAATTCGAAATATCAGACGAAGAATTAGAGAACGAAGTAGATACAAGATACGACATGGAAGAAAAATTTACATTAATCAAAATTAAACTCTTAAATACGGAAGACCAAACCGAACATAATTTTACATCAGCACAAATTTCAAAATCCCATATATATACAGTTGATAAATTTAATTATACACAGAGAGTGGACAGAATTACATACTGCGATACGAGCGAGCAATACATACATACACTTCACAGAAAAGATGACAACAGAAAAATAGAAACAACCTACAGAACGGAGGAAACATCCAAAAATGAACGGAATATACAGTCCATAAAAATATTAACGAAGCAGTTACACATTTCACTGGGAATAATACAATTAGTGGCATTATATATGGGCCACCTACATCTACACCTTTAGAACAGACACCGTAATAGATTGTATTCCACCAGGAGAAATAATGAGTACAGATGAAAACGAACGCCATGCGATTGACAACGTGCACCATACATTTAGAGAAGATAGAAATACACATAACACTTGGAAGAGAATAGCTATAGAAAGTTATTATACAAAAAACAGATACAAGAAGCTTTTAAAGAGAGAAAACATGAATAGACATACTACACGAGATGTACACCAGAAATTTACACCAACAATAGATTTTACAGATACTAGAGACAGAGTTAAAATGTAAATAAGTACTTCTGATATGCATTAAGGAAAACGAAAATAATTTGCAAAAATATAAAGTATAAGTGGAAAGAAAAAAAAGAAGCTAATAAAAACACGCGTCAAAGAATTGATTTACCATATTACATATTTCGGAAGATTAGGAGAGATAGTTACATCATACATGCAGTAAAAGGAGAGTTGTTGCAACATGTATATAGAGAAAAGGGGGAGGAAGGCGGCCTCATGAACTAGGACTAATGCACGTCGCCTGCTACATTAGGTACAAAGTGCAAAGAGATGCTGGCACAGTCTACCCTTGGCACTTGGAACAGCTCCTAATTGCTCCAGGCGAATAGCGGCGGAGGACTGATATATATTATCTGTGAGACTATGACACGGTTGACATGGTAGCAACATTGTTAGTTTACAAATGGGAAAATGAATAAAGATTACACATTCTAAATACTACAAATTTTATTACTTTACAATATTCATCATATTCAACCTCATAATCAAAGCTATCGACTCCCACTTGAATGATAAATCTATCAGTTTGCTCATCAATGGCTGAGCCCTCAGCGTAATTCTCCAAGCAAATTTGATGTCGGAGTATTATCGCAACTACGTACTTACCTATGAAACTATGTTGGTCATGAAGAGTGAACTATTGTTGTATTGAAATTTGCGTGTATTAGCACTATGTAATCTATTTAAATGTTAGGCTATTAATTTATTATAAAACTAACAAGGACTTAAAAAGAGCATTTCAAATAGTGTACTTTATAACACCGCCGATCTTTTAATTTCATATTATTTAAAACAATTTATATAATTTTCGAAAGAGGCTATCATGTGTAATAACGAAACGCAATATTGCCCCTTTACTTCAAAATTATAAACCATGCCAAACAATAACACAACCTAAAATATGTTAAATATTTTCGCATTTATAAATAAGTTTAATCTATTTAGATTAGAAGTAAGTTCTGATATTATTGGATTCTTTTCGTTGTTCGGACCTATGAGATTCCATGATTGAATTGTTTTGTAAACTCACAGGCCACAATATTTATTACGACTGAAGAGAACGAATAAATCAAGAAACAAGAATATTCATTGCGATCGAAGTGGCTCACAGAGTAGGCTCACCTTTCTATGAAGCACAGTCCACAGATTATTAATTACTTAGTAATATGAAGTCTACATAGGATTCGCCTCCTTTTTAGGAAGTCGGTTAAAAATGTCGAAGCCGAGAGCACAATAGGTCCCTGCTTCGTTTGACAGTTATCATTTCATGGCTTATTTCAAAATGCACTACGTCACGTGATTTGATTGGTCTAAAGGGCGTTTTATTCGTTCTCTGAAGGACAAAATGGCGGACTATTTAGTTGGACATGCCCATAGGCTTGCGAAATATTTTTTGACTTTTTAACTTATTAAATTGTGTTTTTTAAAAGTTGTAATGTCAAAATGACCAACAAAGGTTAAAATTTGTAATAGCCCCGCTGTTATAGCGGCAAAACGAGCTTGAACACATCTAAACGGAATTATCGGTGACTCATTACGTTTTTCACGTTCACAAAAGTCCTTCACCTTCAACACCATTCTTCTTTTACCACTTTTCAACGTTTTAAGCAAAAAAAACGGTCAGAAAACAAAGATCACTAAAATCAACAGAAGCGTCTTCCCGTGTATATATCTTTGACAGACAGTGGTGCCAATCTTGCGACAAAGGAACTATTTATGAAATACACTTTAGTAGGTGTTGGATTTGCAGGCTGGACCGTGAGTAAGGTGTTTTACTGGTAAGCCTAAGTGATTACATACTTATATCAAAATTTTATTATCAACCGTATTATTTTTTAACTTAATTAAATTAATTTGGATGCTAACAATTGTATTTTAAATTTTTTTGTTAGATCCTGTCTATAATGTTTTTACTACCTATTTAGACCGAATCATAGTTGTATAAAAGTACATTTTAAATCATTCACTAACACTTCCGTTCTTTTGTCCATGCTCAATATTTTTGTCTATTTTCAAGCATCGTATTCATTTTACTTGTCTATGCCTTTAAGCAAGAAGCTCGGCTGTGAAAAGACGCCATTTTGTAGTGGTTATTAATTTGTGATTTCGGTGTGAAGTTAACGTGGCTTTTGCCTACTTTTCTTGCTGTTAAGTGTTAAAATTAGTGTCGCCACCATTGAACCCGGTAAGTTTTATTACATATTGCATTTATCATATAGTATTCACATCGGTTTTAGGATTCCATTATATCCGTGAACGCTGCTGACTCATTTCGTCAAATTATGTATGCGTTTCAGAAACTAAAATGCCGGGCGCCGGTACTTTCAAAATCTTCGTCGGGAACCTTTCCGATAGAACCACCGACGCCGATCTAAGACCGCTGTTCGAAAAGTTCGGTACCGTCGTAGAATGCGATATCGTCAGGAATTACGGTTTCGTGCACATGGAAAATGAACAAGTCGGCCGCGAAGCCATTCAGAACCTCAACGGAGAGGTCGTTCATGGTCAAGCAATCAAAATAGAAGCGGCCAAGAGTAGAAAGGCACCGTCGACGCCGACTACGAAAATATTCGTCGGTAACCTTACGGACAAGACGCGCGCGCCAGAGGTCCGTGAGCTGTTTAACAAGTTCGGGACGGTCGTGGAGTGCGATATCGTTCGTAATTATGGATTCGTGCATTTGGACGCGACGGGCGACGTGAACGAGGCTATTAAAGAGCTCAACGGTATGATGGTGGACGGCCAGCCAATGAAGGTTCAGATGTCCACGAGCCGCGTGCGCCAGCGGCCCGGCATGGGCGACCCCGAGCAGTGCTATCGCTGCGGCCGCGGGGGTCACTGGTCCAAGGAGTGCCCCAAAGCCATGGGCCCCGACCGCAACGGTTTCCGCGATCGGGCGTTCGGCCGCGACCCGTACCCCCCGCCGCCGCCGCCACCCTTCCTGCGCGATCGCATGATGGGAGGATTCGGGGTACGCGCTCTGCTTTACATACCACTCGTACTGCCGGTTCCGTATCTCGCATACCGAGCGTGGAGTCCTCCGCGGTTCCGTTCTCGGCCATTGTCGCGCCACGGACTCGGTCACACCGCTACACACACACCGCACACTTGAATTTTATGATATAATAATTCCCATGTCCCCTGTACTAATGTATGTTCTTTCAAATAGGATCCTTATGATGCATACTATGATCGGGCGCGTTTTGACTCGCCGCGAGATCTGTTCGAGCGGCGGTACCCTGTGGGCGCTACCCGGGGACTAGATATGGGCGCGACGCGAGCGCGCGGGGACTTCGTGTCGCCGCCACTGCGCCGGGAGCCCATGCCGCCGATGCCCAACCTGCCGCCTATGAGAAACAGCATGGGGTCAATGAGGTCCTCATACGACTCCATGTACAGCAGGAGAAGTCCACCGCGAGGACCGCAGATGGCAAGAGGGTATGACTTAATTGTTGTAAAACATGTTTTCCTGCAGATATGAAAGATTGACACAAAACTTGAATGCTCTTTAAAAATGATTGATATGGAATTAAATTCATAGTTGTTTTGCATTCATTATATTTCAGGAAGAGAATTTAAAATAATACAAAGAGCATTATAATATACTTACTCACTAATATGAAATGTAATGTATTATTATTTTTATTTACAGAATGTATGAGGATTTTAGCAGAGACACATTTGATGACAGAAGGTAATTTAATTTACCTATTGAATTATGATAATTAAAATCAATGTTTCATTCAGTACTTATTTTTTACAGTTATATTTAAGATTGATGATGTCATCATCAGCATTTGTTTATTATTTAAGAATGTCATGAAACCTAATAATAGCAGATAAACAGTCCACAAAAAATAGAATTGTTATTTAATGATTATTTTTTTCTATTTCAGGCCTGGAATGCGTGGGTCTTCGCCGCCAAGAAGATATGCTCCATATTAGTAAAACTAGTCCTAAGATTTTTCAAAAACAGGTCCATAAAATACAACAGAATGTCTCTTTAATTCTGATGTACTTTGCAATTGAAGTTTCTAAGGTAGTGTAACATAATTGGCGGTGTGGTTTGTTAGCCTTATGTGATTTATTGCATAGTGTTAACAGTGTGTGCGTAGGTTGTCAATAATGTGGACCTTTTGGATGTCCGTCTCCAGACGGTGCCTTGTACTGACTGCCATGTTGCGAGAGGCTGGTTGTGTTATAGTTTTGTATGACTGAAGTTCATTACAAGAATTGCAAATGTAAATAAATAACTTTTAAGTACAACTTTGTTTTTTTTATGCAGTAACAGATCTGGCTCTGATATGCTGTATTAGCTTCAACGCTTGCACATATTACACAAAAGTCATAATAAACACTCTTTGGTTGAATCTTAAAGAAAATTTATTTTGTTCAGCATAATGACAGTAGCTTTTTTGGAGTGTGGAATATTTATATAGTAACTAGATGCCCTGACACACGTTCTGTCATTACTATGAACTAGAATAAATAACTTCAGTGAATCATCGGAAAATTCATCAGAAAATTATCCAAATTGGTCTACCTGTTCTCGAGTTTTAGCAAGACATTAGAATTGCAATAAATTTTTATATATAAGAAGATAAGGGCATTATAAGACGTAAAAAAATGGTGCCCGGATGGTAAAATTCCGTGTAGTGTACAAAAAATCGTAACCCTACCGTCATGTATCCTGAACAAAACATTTTTTTTGGAGATTTACCCCCTTACTAAAATGTTGAGAATCTACTCATTATTAGGTATGCTAAAATTCTTAAATGCAAGACGCCCAGTTTGGATAGCCCCATATATAAATTATAATAGGAAGTCAAAGATAGTATTTATAAATTGTGGTTGGTTGCCTGCTGGATTAAATAAATAAATTAGTGTGCCTTTAACCAATAAATGACCA
The DNA here is from genome assembly GCA_037179445.1 of Phengaris alcon alcon. Lineage (NCBI taxonomy): Eukaryota > Metazoa > Arthropoda > Insecta > Lepidoptera > Lycaenidae > Phengaris > Phengaris alcon. The sequence continues at coordinate 11,199,418 of JAYRCH010000021.1, read as the reverse complement.
GTTTCTAAGGTGAATTTGTCGGTAGTTTATCTATTTCTTAGCGCTATTGTGCTCTAAAAGTTACATTAAATAAAATAAGCTTTAACCGAATAAATTCCTTTTATCCATACCGCACTCCTATATTTGTAGCTTACACAGAAAGGGATTAAAGAACTACCTATTAAAAATGATTATTTTTATTAGTTAGAAAGAATGTTGTTAAATAAGGGAAGGTTATAATTTATATTTTATTTGATACAACTCGCAAGTGCGGTAGTCAAATTGTTTTAATATAGGTGTTAGTTTAAATAAGAAGGTATTTGGTTTTGTAGTACAAATGTAAGCACAAAAAAATTATAGTTATTTCGTTCTAGCCTCAACGTTGCGCGCGACTTCGTCCGCATGTCCACGGGGGTCCCCATTGACCCCCCCGGGGTATGTATTCCGAAAAAGCCTTTTATTTAACAATTTATTCCACACAAGAAAAATGTATTGTAGCATAGCTACATTTTTTTAACGTATCGTTATAACTAATAACGATGCGTATAGCGTCATCTATTAGCAGTTGTCGATATTAATAATAGCTAATTTGTGCTAGACAACGCCATCTATTGGCAAATGCTTCTAACTAGAGCTTCATCTCTAATATTTCTTTATTGTGGAATTTGTATTACGCATTACCACTAATTGTCGGTTAAAAAAAAAACAACAAATGTCAGTAGGGGTATAAAAGGGTTGTCGCGACAGGACAACGCCCTTTTTCCCTGCCGAATTTTTGTTGTTCAACTTCTTCAAGATGTAGTCGTTTATAATAATTATAATATTATAACCCCGTGTTCACGGTGAGTAATTTGAAATATCTGTGTTGTGAATGTTTGCTAAATCACGCTGGTAATTAAAACACATTATTTTTTCCTGTAAATTTTTGATTGGCCACGTGCTCAATTTAAAGTTTCATTTTTCGGATCTTGCATTATTAGATATTATCAGGATGTTTGTATCAAATTAATTGTCTTTAATATAATTTTATCTTTTTATCTTTTTTTGCTTATCCCTTGTTTTGTGATGGACACACAACCCATGGTTTGGATCGTTCGGGGCTAGAACCATGGCTGCTGTGGTCCACACTCTTCACACGCTGGTATGAATGTTTCCAGGGAACTTTGTTACGGGCACGAGCACCGCCAGCTTTGTTACGGCCACCAGCACTGATAACTACGTTGCGGCCACAAGCACCGCCCACTTTGATACGGGCTCGAGCACCGCCAACGACGTACGGGCACTAGCACCGCCAACTTCTTGCCACGTGCCAGACCCCTGGACTCAAGACCTGGATCCCTGAGCTAAGTCCCCACGTGGTTTAGACCCCCTACGATACCCTTCAGACACCAAGAGGCTAGACCAGACCGTACGGCCTTCTGCCCACGACCCCTATTTCGTTAATAAACTCATTGTCACGGGAAACCTCGTTTTGATTTTAATTTCCCCCGTAACAGTATAACATTACAATTTAACAAAGAAAGACGACACAAAGGTACTGCTTATTTCTAAAAAGAAATTTCTTTCAGCAGCCCTACGGAGAGAGATGGGATAAAAGACAGCAGATAGGACGTGCTCAATTACAAATACACTACTTACATAATATTATATCCTTACTAAAATAAAGAATATAATGTGTAGTGTATACTATAAAAATATACATACTTAACAAATATAAAACACATAGTTGATACGATAAAATAATATTATATTATATCTAGGTATAATATAAAATACTATATGTATATATAATAACGGTATTTATATGGATTGAATTTCGAGGTAGTGCTCTTTCAAGCGTAATACATTAATGGTATCCCACCATTATTGTGTCACGAACGGTGTGGGGAAGCGAGTTCCACAATCTGACTGCATGAACGGTGAAGGAGTAGGGGTACAAGTTGGAGCGATGGGATGGGAGGGAAAGATTTGTTCTAACATTAGACCTAAAAGAGATATCGAAGGGTCGAGAAAAGTTAAATCGATCGAGAAGATAGGAGAGACTACACAAAATGTTATAAAGTAGACGAGGATTGTGGAAGTTACGTCGAAGTCGGATAGGGAGCCACTTGAGCTTCAATCGAAAGGCTGTGTTGTCTGTGAAAATATGTGATCCAATTTTCTCAGTCCAAACACAAAACGGATACAGAGGTTCTGTAAACGTTCCAGTTTTGTTAACAGCTCTTCGGTGATGTCCAATTAGCAGGAGTCAGCATAGTCGAGGATAAGAAAAATGAGTGTCTGGACAAGGAAAATTTTGGTGTTTACGGGCAAAAAGTTTTGAAGGCTCTTTAACATGTACAACGAGTAGTAGACCTTTCTACTTGCTTCACTAACCTGAAGATTCCAGGAAAGACTGCTGTCTAAAGTCAACTCTAGATTCTGGGCAGAGTCTGTGTATTCAATGACAGTACCATTATACATGACCCTAGGCACATTATATAAACGTTGAGTCATATATTTACTGCCTATGATCATGGCCTTCGATTTATTTGGATTGACTAATAGACCAAAAGATTTAGCCCAGACTGCTATGCGCTGTCGATCAACGTTAACATCTGTTACTGCGGAATTAATCTCATATATATGTGAATGAAAACGATAGAGTTGTAGGTCGTCTGCGTAGAGATGGAAATTTGATAAGATTAATGCGGAAACAGTGTTAATAAAAATAGAGAAAAGAAGGGGAGAGAGAACGCAACCCTGTGGAACACCCGCTTCAATGTCACACCAATCCGAGGTAGCCTCGTTAGAGCGGACTCGTTGCGAACGTCCCCGAAAATATGTATCGAACCAGTCTATCACTGAGGAAGATATGTTAAGAGAACAAAGGACGGAAAGGAATATGTCAAAATCAACAGTATTAAAAGCACTGCTAAAGTCAAGTAGCACTAGAACTACAAGAGATACATTTATTTTCCATTGCTAGACGGAGATCGTCAGTGACTTTAAGCAGTACTGTGACCAGTGCGAAAGCCGGATTGGAAGGGAGAAAGCAATTTATTAGAGGATAGGAATTCGGAAAGCTGTTTGTGCACAATGTGTTCAAGGACTTTGAATAGGTAAGGTAATATGGAGATTGGTCTAAATTGAGGTAAGGAGCCTCCTATTAGAGGTTTTAGGAAGTGGAATGACATTGGCACGTTTCCACGCCGAAGGGAAAGAACTTGTTGTCAATGAAAAGTTAAAAATGTGAGTGATAATTGGCAAGAGTTCTGGAAGGGTAAGCGATATCATGCGGGGGCTCAGGTTATCATTGCCCACAGCAGTAGAAGTGATAGCCATAATATGTTTCTTAACTTCCTCCTCAGTGACAGGCTTAAACAAAAACGGACTACAGGAGGGGACTACAAAGATGGGAGATCGTATGAACTTTTGTAACCTGGTTATATAATTGGTGGAACACAGAAATGAGCGTTCAGTTCATTTAAATTAACTAAATTGTCGAAACAGGTGGAGGACTTGCCCATGCCGAGGGTTGAAAGGAATTTCCATAGTTGCAAGGGGTTACTTTGATCAGTTGAAGAATGTATGTAGCATCTTTTAGCATCCCTACACAAACGACTACAACGATTCCGCAGAAACTTATACTTTGCCAAATTTTCGTCTATTGGTCGTTTCTTGTATCGACACATTGCACGGTTGCGTTTCGCCATCATAGTGATTGTCTTGCGAGAGCCAAGGTGCCGATACATACTTGATTTTAATTCTTTTCACAGGGGCATGTTTATCAAATATTTAGGTTATTGCATCGGTTAGAAGGGCTACCTTTTGGTCAATATTAGTGGCCGAGTAAACAAGAGACCAGTCAGTATCAGATATATCGCGTTTGAGAGCCTCTTCGACGGGGAGGTCTGATTTTAGGAAAAGTAGGTCGTGATATGAAAGGTTAGATGGAAATTGGCCATGAGAATCTATGAGTTCGGGTGACGAGGTAATGAGAAGATCTAAAAGGGATGGGGAACAGTTTGGAGCATGGTGGGTTGCTGGAAGTATATGGAGGCTAAAGGAGGAAAGTAAGGCACGGAGTTTAAAAACCACGCGAGTCAGATTTCAAGAGAAGTTGTTGAAGTCACCTGCGAGTAAAGTATAGTCATAATAGGGGCAGTGTGTGGCTAGCAGTGATTCTAAAGTGCTAAAATAGTCTACACGCAGAGATGGGCTATAGACCACACAGATCAGGACTCTTTTGTGGTGCAGGGTGACTTCAACACATAAGTATTCAGCTGAGCCGGAGTAGTGGTTTGGTGAAGCTGTTATAACTTTGAATTCTATGTCACCACGCAGATAAATAGCTACTCCACCGCCGCTTTTACCGACGCGATCATTACGAATTATCTTATATCCCGGCAGAGCGTAAGCGGTAGATGAAAGTGAGGGCTTAAGCCAGGATTCCGATACTAAAATGGCATCTACAGGGGAATGGCTAAACATGTCGAGGAGATCTGGATGATGGCGCGGTATGCTCTGAGCATTGATATGGACGATATTGAAATTGTTGGGAAAAAAAGAAAAGGCGCTATTTAGCTGTTCATGAGTAGAAAGGGAAGCCGAACTGACGTCACCGCTGTCCATACTGAAAAAACTGTCAGACGAGGATGAGAATGAGAAAAAGTCATAAATAACAGTATCTTCTTAAATTAAATACTTATAATAAAATTTTAACTTTTATTATTTATAACGGATTTATACGTCATAATTAATATCTGCGTGCCAAAATACAACGCCATCCATTCAGTTATTGATATTATATACGAACTTTCTACCCCATTTCACCACTTTTGGGGACGATTTAAAAAAAATACTACAATATATTTAGGTACTTAATAATGTCTATTTATTAGCTCGGATGTTAAATTTCACGGAAAACGGAGCATTTTTTAAATATTTTCCATACAAACTTTCAACCCTTATTTAACACCCTCAGAGAGTGAATTCTAACAAATCCTAAAACACATATTTAATAAAATTTATTTAAGAGCATGAATGTCAATTTTCATTGAAATTCGTTACAGATTTAAAGATATTCCATACAAATTTTCAATCCCTATTTCACCCCTTGAAGAGTGCGCGTCTACATTGTAAATTAAAACTACTGTCTAAATTTCACGTTTCTACTATAAGCGGATACGGCTGTGCGAGCGTCTATACGTCAGTGAGTCAGTTAGTCCAAGGCAATGACCGAACACCTCGATGGTCCATGGAAGTAAAATAGAAAGGTGTTGTAAGTGGTATTTTGCGGGATGAGGTCTGAGTCCGCCATCTGATCAACCGGCCAATAGCAAAACTAATTATTTCGTATCGACGTTACTTAGTAGTTTTCCTATCTCACACTAGATGGCACTAAACGCCAGATTACATCTTGGTCGACAGGGGCGTAAAATGATGAAAAACTAAATATTGCTTTACGACTGAAAAAGTCTTTGAGAAGTACAGCAAAAAAAAACTTTAGTAGGCATGATGATAAAAATTATATATAACATATTAATATTGAGTAGTATGTATCTAAAATATAAACTAGATACGTACACTTAAAAACGGCATTTATTGTCAAGTAGAATAATTTCTAATTTAACCGACGCTAAAAGACTTTTCTAGAACAATTATTATAATAAATTAAGTTTTTAATTACTTACACATGAAATGTAATGCCTTCCGTAGCATCAGAACGCCTATTTGAGTATTTTTTACATGATAAGACATAACATTTCATCTTTTTCTTCTTAGAAACGAGAAAAGTATAAAAAGTTACCGAAATCACAGAGGTGTACACAGTACGAACGCTGACAGTACATTGATTTAGGCTACGCCCATAGTGATGTGTTGGGACCGAGTAGAAATCACAGTGCACAGTTGCTTATGCCTTCTCCCCTCTATCAGCTCCATGGTGGGGACATCTCATCATCATCTTCCTTTATATTAATAGATATATTTACCTTCTACTTGATGACAACAAGCACATTTGTCATCTACTCGCCGCTAAATGGCGCATGATATTATTACGGGCACATTTTCCGTTCACCCACTAAATGATTAAGTATGTTCTGCTGGGGAAGGTTATAATTTATAACTATTTGCATTTAACTTGACACAACTCACAAGTAAGTTTAAATAAGTAGATATTTGGTTTTGTAGTACAAATGTAAGCACAAAAAGATTATAGTTATTTCTTTGTGACTGCCGATACTGATCCGGCTAATCCGGCCGGTTTGTTTATTACTAGATGTTGCCCGCGACTTCGTGCGCGCAAACAGAAATCTCGTAGGAACCGTACATTTTGCTGCTATCAAAAGTAGCCTGTGTTAATCCAGAGTCTTAACTACTTACTACTATACCAAATTTCATTAAAATCCGTTCAGTAATTATTGTGTGACAAACAAACGTCCACACATCCAAACATCCATAGATTCTTACAAACCTTCGCGTTTATAATATTAGAAAGGATTTACTATTGTCATTGCATATAACATTACGTATTTTTCTTGCGCGCAAAGTTTGCAAGGTACAAAAATAAAATACCAAATCGCATGTCCATTATATTTTATTGATAACTTAATTAGCATGTATTTTAGGTACCTACTTGACCACTATATATACACATCACTGTACATGCACACAAGTGCGATAAATGCTAGCTCTCCACCGCTGCCAAATGCACACATATCACGCAACCATCAAAATAAATGTTACAAATTTAAGTTCCTTTAATCATTACAAGTATTAAACGTATATGAACACCATTTTTATAATAATAGCACGCACGTAGCACGCACATGAAAACAGCAAATAATCAAGTTACATTTGGAAGCAGCCGAGACGCAACTCAACACTAATACTAATCGAAGGCATCTCATGGAAACATTTAGTACTTTCCCAAGTCTCGAATCTTTAAGTACAATCCATTTACTTGTTACAAATTTATTGTCACACATATCACAAGATGGCCGGGGCCGAGCTGCCATCGAAACTTATCGGAACGGAAGACACTTTCATTATAAAATCTACATTACACGTAAGGCTCTGGGACCATAATATGATCCGGAATACGGCGGGCCCGGGAAAATTCAGAGCATTGAAAATACAACTCTGGGAAACAATAAAGCTGAAAATCGAACACACAAGTGTAGAGTCAAATGTCAATGTCATATATGACAGCTCGACACTCCACACTTCGATTTTCAACTCTTATTGTATTAGCGCAGTTATATTTCTAGTGCTCTGAATTTTCCCGGGCCCGTCGGAATCCGGATCATAATATAGTCCCAGCCTAACGACGACAGAGACGCTCACTTTCAGGAAAACGCGGAGATTCTGGCGGGGCCGGCACCGTCACTGGGATAACTTAACAATACTGAGATTTGATACACGACGGCCACTCGGAGGAACATCGCGCCTAGCCTAGCTAACTATATATACAGGGGAGCGGCGGCGGGGGGCGCGCGTCACACGAGCTTCACGCCGCCGTCGGGGGCAAAGCGCGCCAGCGTCTTCTTGACGCGCAGCGCCGTGAGCCGCACGGGCGGGCTGTGGTGCCAGCACTCCGCCATGACGCCGGCCAGCGTAGCCAGCGGCTCGCTCGCCGTCCAGCGCGCCGGAATGGGCGGCCGGATGCCCTTCGCCACTACCACCGCGTGCATGTCCTCGAAGCTGGGGTCGGACGGCACGTGCTCGTGGTACGGCAGCGCGTAGGGCTCCGCGCGCGCCACGGGGCTCCCGCTGGCGCAGCGCCGGCACATCTCCCACAGCACTAGCCCCAGCGAGTACACGTCGGCCATCTTGAAAGCCTCGAAGTCGGCGCCGTCCAGCCGCTGGTCCAGCACCTCCGGCGCCATGTAGCGGCGCGTGCCGACGCGCGTGTTTGGCGCCATGTCCACCTCGTCGCGCTCAGCCACGTAGCGCACGGCCAGGCCGAAGTCGGCAATGGCGCAGGTGCCGTCGCGTTTCACCAGGATGTTTTTGCTCTTGATGTCCCGGTGCGCGATGGCGGGCTTACCCTCCGTGCCTAGGATGTCCATGTGCAGGTGTGCCAGGCCGGCGGCCGCGCTGTGCGCCAGCGCCGCCAGCCCGCGCGCGTCCAGCACGGCGGCCTGCAGGTAGTCGTGCAGCGAGCCGCGCTCGTGGTAGTCTGTGATCAGCAGCATCTGCGTCCACGAGCCGGTGCCCTTGATGTCGGCAGCGATGAAGCCGAGCACGTTGTCGTGGCGCATCAGCACGGTCTGGTAGATCTCGGTCTCGCGGAACCAGGACGCCTCCTCCGTGGTGAAGAACACCTTGACGGCGACGCGCTGCCCGCGCCAGCGCGCCAGCCACACCTCGCCGTAGCGGCCCTTTCCCACGCTCTCCACCATCTGGATCTGCTTGGCGACGGTGCGCTGCACGAGCAGCGGCAGGCCGGAGCCGGAGCCGGAGCTGACGTCGGCGAGGTGGGGGGCGGGGGCGGGCGGCGAGGGCGGTCGCTTGGGCCCGCGGCGACGGCGGCGCAGCAGCAGGTAGGCGGCGGCGAGCGCGGCGGCCAGCGCAATACACAACGCGGCGGCCACGAGCACGGCGGGCGCGGCGGGCGGGGGGCGTGCGCCCGGCGCTACCGTGACGCCGGGCGGGGGCTCCGGCAGCGCGGGACTGAGGCGTCGGTTGCACAGGTCCTTCTCGCAGCACTGGATCGTCTTGGGGTGCTGGTGCGGGGACTGCGAGCCCTTGCACTGGAATTGACAACATTGTAGCTTGAGTTGATTCATTCCTTAAATATTTCGTTTTTTTTTTTCTTTAGTAGTCTGTCCAAGTACGTGCGTGTTTGTTCGAGATAAATAAGCCTGTTATCTCACGCTACTATCATTATATACAGTGCTGTTTTGAGTTAAACAGTATATAAGAATCAGGAAAATGGCATATTTAAAAAATCATATTTTGGGTTTTGCTCTACTGTATTTCATTGTAGATCTAGACCCATCTGTATAGTAGTATAAAAGATGTCAAAGAAAATAAACGTTTATTCTCATGAATAAAATTAATTCTATTTAATGAGTTATGAGATACAAATTCTAATGTTTAATTCATCGACTGAGTCTATTTAATTGCAATTAACAAAGAATTTCTAAACACGAATAAAAAATCTCACGTGGGGATTTTTCATGTCAATCGTTTTTTGTATAAGAACACGTTTTGTTTCGGCGATTAATATCTCGGATTCGCGTAATTAATATAAGTAGCCTCTCTCTTAATTTGTGCCATATTTCACGAACTAAACTGCCATGAACTTTTACTGCCATGAGCTTTTGAGAGTAGAGACGCCGAAATTACCGCAATTTTATAAAATGTACACGTTCTTCGCCTGAATGTGCCTAATCTAGAAACAAAACTTTCTTGTTAAATGTTAGTTACATTTTTACTTAATTGTTGAAAACAATAGACAAACGTATTAAGTGTAAAAAGTAGCGCATGCCCATATTTGGACTTTTGTTATAATTACCAACCACTGTTAGATGTAACTAACTAAATAGCACCGAATTCAACAACTTTCTTCACAATCTTACATCTATGGCCGCAAAGACACCTGAACAAAATTTTTCATTTCAATAGTTTAAAGAAAAATAAGTTTTTTATTATCGAAGCAAATTAAATTATCCTGGAATCTATCGCAGATTCTCGACTACCTCATATAGTGTTCGTCACGGGGCTAAAAGATTTTAACAGCACATAACAGATTTTATTTTATCGACAAAACACCTCTCTTTTGGGGGTCGCAACCCTCACCCCCGAGCTACAAGCACTTGAATATATTTTCATGTTTTGGTTAAGTTGAATAAAACTCAAATTATTTTGTTTATGACCTACACACATCATTTTATACCTAAGAATATTTTTTTATATTATTAAATAACTTATTTTATAAGTTTCTTAGAAAAAAAATCTACTAAAATACATTTGAATACCAAACAAAGAAATTTTTCCCAGAATTTCTTGCTTATTTTTAACCCCCGACGAAAACATAGGGGTGTAATAAGTTAGACGTGTATGTGTCTGTGTGTGTCTGTCCGTGGTATACTAGTTTTTTTAAAGCTGACATAATCGAGTGTTCTTAGCTATAATTCATCATCATCAGCGGGAGTGAGGGATCACTGCTTGTCAATTCGGAGGTTACTTAAAAGTTTTAATTTTAATCCCCATAGAATAATAAAAGTAAAAGATAACGCCAATGAGGGTTTTTTAATTAGTGACATCTGACAGCATTTCGACACGACAAGGACTCTGTCGGGCCACCAAGCGCCGCCTGGTAACAGAAAAAGAATCGAGAATTCTTATTAACCGTTTTTGATACCACTTACGCCACCAGATGACGCTTTGTGTGCGTTGGGTCTGCCTTTAAGGCAAAAGTTAAGTTAACGCCAGAAAAAATATCAAAAACCCTCACTGTCAAAATGGCAATTTAGTTACATGCGACCTCCCCGAATTGCTTAAAAAACTTAAGACGGTCGATTTTCGCCGTGCAGCTTAAATCTTTGGTGGTCGCAACCCTCACCGATAAAATTAAACATAATATCTGCTGTTAAAATCTAGCCTCGAAACGACACACCTGTATAATAGTCTGTTTAATTAATCATTGAATTAAAGTATTAAACGTTAGGCAAGGATTTGTTTTATTACTTATTATTTATTGACAAAGTTGTTACATATAGACCCTCCATAACCAACATATACCTTTTGGTTGGATATAAAGGTAACGTTTGTGACGATGGATGGATCGACTTATGTAAACACATCGAAAGCTCCTACCTACCATAACTACTAAATGGGATTTGAACCATGGCACACATTTTATCGCATGTAAATGTCCAATTCTCGCACACCCACCTGCATCAACCCCGCTTCATCTGGCGGCAGGCACCCCGCGCTGCGCTCCAGCAGGAGCAGACCGCTGTCGTCTACCACCTCCTCCACCACGGCGAAACAGTAGCCGCCGGGCTGTGTAGTGCACGTGCCGTTGGCGGATCCATCGGGGCAGGCCGCGGCGCCCGAGCACTCGCACACTATCCCCCGACCTGGAAGTAGAGGAAGGTATAGATTAATATTGGCGTCCAATCATATTTTAGAAACTAGGAAGATGTTTAATTGGGTTCCAATCATATTTTAGAAACTAGAAAGATGTTTAATTGGGTTCCATTCATATTTTAGAAACGAGAAAGACGTTATTTGGGTTCCAATCATATTTTAAAAACTAGAAATGCGTGTAACTGTCTTCCAGTCATATTTTAGAAACTAGAAAGACGTTTAATTGGGTTCCAATCATATTTTAAAAACTAGAAATGCGTGTAACTGGCTTCCAGTCATATTTTAGAAACTAGAAAGACGTTTAATTGGGTTCTAATCATATTTTAGAAACTAGAATGACGTTTAATTTGGTTCCAATCATATTTTAGAAACTATAAAGACGATTAATTGGGTTCCAATCATATTTTAGAAACTAGAAAGACGTTTAATTGGTTTCCAATCGTATTTTTACTAACAGCTGCAGCTACTCGAGTGCCCTTTACAAACGCGGTTATCGTAAAACGCTACTGAGTTTAAACAAGTTTAAACTCCAAATTGCATTTCACCAACATAAACTAAACACGTTTCTAGCTGAGTTAACATTCTGATTTCGTCGGTTTACTTCGTTGAACGCGATCAAGAGCTATCACGTAGGAAATGTCATGAGATGACAGTATTTATATATTCAGTATTATTTTGTGTTTGATATCGCATTAGATAGCGCTCACAAATCGAAAATTCTATAAAAACATATCAGTGCAAATATACTTAACACATATTTACTATTTTAACTCAGTTTTCGTTACCGCGATTAGCTTTTACAATGGTGAAACCCGTTTGACGTAAAACGAGATTAATATATGCATGAACGCGCTTAGTGAGAACTAAATTTTATAAAGCGAAGTTTATTGTGAATGGTGAAATCGCCCCTTTGAGGCAGAAAACATTTTTTAAATAATAGAGGAACAAGAATGCTTTTCGGATACATAACGAGCATAGCAAACTTCACTTTTAAAAAATCTCACACAAAGACTTGCTCAGAACTCAGAAGCTAACCACAACGAAAAGTGAACTTATGGTAATACGATGGCAAATCGCTCATATGCACACAATAGTGGCGACACGTCACGTTGGTCGCTCGCCACGGACGCGGAAATGGCCATCAGATGCGCTTTGACTGATAGGTAAGTTGCAATAAGTGGTACAGAATTCGCATGGGAACATCAATGTCATATAATGCACGAAAATCGTAAGACATATTATAGCTAGTTAGGCCGGGACTATACGGTCCGGAATCCGGCGGGCCCGGGAAAATTCAGAGCTCTGAGAATAGAAATCTGCGCTATTACAATAGAGTTGAAAATCGAAGTGTCGAACTATCATAATATAATTATTATGACATTGACATTTGGCTCGAGACTTGTGTGTTCGATTTACAGCTCTATTATATTAGCGCAGAGTTCTATTTTCAGTGCTCTGAATTTTCCCCGTCTTACGGATTCCGGTCAATATAGTCCCGGCCTTATCCCTAGTATCGCAAATATGAAATAACTAGGAATATTATCGATCAAAGCAATATAGTAAAGAGGGTTCGTAAAAATAAATTATAATATAGAAGAAATGGAATTTTAATGTAATCGGCAAACGGAATCGACCTTTGATATAAATAAATCGTTTATTTTAAAAGTATTTTACAACCTTTAACTAATAGGTCTTTAACTATGAAATTGCCGTTCTGCAGTACTGGCCATTTCAAATCAAAATAATTTTTGTTTGGCTAAGAAATATAATTTCAAATTAATTTTATTTTAAAAACATGGAATTCTTCTTCCAAAAGTAGTCATTTGTTTATTGATTAGTGTTACATTTTCATCGCATTTCAATCTTTTTTTCGTCATCATGGATACGTTAAAAATTCGAGTAATTATGGAATATGAGTACCGCCGTGGCAGCTACGCGGCACAAGCGGCACGCAACATCAACGACGTTTACGGAGCTAACACTACAAACCAACGCACCACCTGTTATTGGTTTGCTCGCTTCCGTTCTGGAAATTTTGACCTGAAAAATGAACCTCGCGGTCGTCCGAAGACTGGTCGACAATGACGAATTAAAGGCGATTGTAGAAGCTGATGATACACAATCTACGGCTGATTTAGCAGCAGTTTTCGACGTTAGCGTCAAAACAATATTGGTTCATTTGCATCAAATTGGCAAGGTAAAAAAAGCTTGACAAATGGGTGCCCCACGAACTCAATGATCGCCAGCGCGAAGTACGCGTCGAGACGTGCCTTGCACTGCTCAAAAGACACACAAATGAAGGAATTTTGAACCGCATTGTTACCTGCGATGAAAAATGGATTCTGCTTGATAACCGCAAGCGCTCAGCAAGTTGGTTGGATCCTGGTTCAGCACCTAAACAATGCCCTAAACGAAAACTTACCCCTAGAAAAGTGATGGTCACTGTTTGGTGGTCTAGCGCCGGTGTGATTCATCACAGCTTCTTACCAAACGGGGTGAGCATTACTGCAGATGTGTACTGTGAAGAACTGAACACAATGATGGAGAAGCTGGCATATCTCCAACCAGCATTAGTCAATCGCTCATCTCCGCTGCTCCTGCACGACAACGCGCGATCTCATACTGCACAGCAGACGGTCTCCAAGTTGCAAGAACTGGGGTTGGAAGCTCTCCGTCATCTGCCCTACTCACCAGACCTTGCGTCTACAGACTACTACTTTTTCCAGAATTTGGATAACTTCTTGGCGGGAAAAAAATTCAATACCCGAGAGGCAGTACAAAATGCCTTTGAAGAATTTGTTGCCTCCCGTCCAGCTGATTTCTTTAAGAAGGGCATCAATAAACTGTCACTGCGTTGGCAAAGATGCATTGATTGCATGAGTGATTACTTCGATTATTACAAATCGTTAAATTTTTTTCATACAAAACGGCAATTTCATAGGTAAAGACCTAATATTTGTTTTGTCCCCCAAACTGCGCCTAAGTTCAGGGATTAAAAATATAACGAACTTAGACAGTAGTTCTCATTAGTATAAAAATAAACTTATAAATTCTAAAATTCACATTACTTAAATACTGTGTGATACGCTGTGTGTGTGTGTGTGTGTGTGTGTGTGTGTGTGTGTGGTGTGTGATATTATATAAACATTTTAAAAAATTGAATCTGAAACTGTTTCAGTCAGAATACCTCAAAACTACTTAGTGTTGAGATAGATGTTTATAATTTTATGTGGAGACACGTTTTTTTTTACACATTAACGTACATATTCCGATTTAGGACTACCTATCAGCTATGTATGAGGCACGAGAAAGGACCAATGACGTAATTCATTCATAACTTATCCTGTTTATTGCTGAGCCAGTAATAACAGTGAAGAGGCCAACAATAATTATTACGAATAACTTGGTGAGAACATAAGGGGCCCCATACACGGTCCGGTTTTCCTTCAGTTCGGCCTGAACGGATGCAAAATCGTATCGTCTGTGTGCAATTTCGAGATCGCATCAGTCGCCCGTATGAACTGAAGCGATTCGTTCCAGTGTTGCCAACTCTGTTTTTCCGAAACTACTAAACTCGCGTCTTTTTCTACTAAAAACTACTAAAAGAGTACCGATAACTATAAAAAAGCTACTAAACTTAGGAATCCCTAAAAGGACTTTTAGGGACTTTGTGTTTACAACCATACATACATTTTCAGTTTTTTTAATTTAACGGTTAAATAACCGTTAAATTAAAAAAATAAAGTAGGAAATATTACGTATATAGAAATTAAATCGGCAGTTTTAAGCGACTTATGGATGCGTGCTACTATGTGCTATTATGAAAAGGTGTCATAATAGCACATAGAAGCAGGCCATTTTGTATATTATGATTAATGTCTAGCTATTTTCTACAAAACCACTACTAACAACTAAATTCCTACTAATGAGGGAATAAAATACAAAATTTAGTAGTAAAACTTTGTAAAACAACTAAGTTGGCAACATAAATTCTGACCTATACGGATGGACTGAACGGCAATAAAATTCGAGTGTAAAATAAAACCGGTGAAGTGCGAGTTGGCAAGATGAGTTCCGTACAAAACGGAAATAGTCACGTTTGTTCTATGTGAGCCTAAATTTTTTATTTTATTCTGTTTTTAGAATTTGTTGTTATAACGGTAATAGAAGTACTATGGTCCCGTTTTTACCCTTTGGGTACGGAACCCTAAAAATGGCACGTGGTCTAAAGAAATTTATTAAAGTTCATTGAAGTATTTAAATTTTAGAGCCACTTTGGTTGATAAAATCTAAAGACTATTACTATAAAACAGAGAAAAATGTATGACACTATAATTCGGTTTCGTCGATAGCGCGATTACAATTGCTGCAAAATACAATTAATAAATAAAATAATAGCCTAAACTGACCAAGAGCATGTCACGACATGTCTAAGGAGGGTTCCGTAACTATCAACGCGCAATAGGTTTTCTTTGAATTACTACCTAAGTTATTGTCATAAGTTATTTCAGAAGCTAGGAGAGCGGCGGACAGACAGACTGACGGACGGGCAGAGTGAAATTATAAGGGTTCCTTAAGTATTACGGAACCCTAAAAACACGACTGAAGCTCGCGGCAATGTATGTGCTCGAATCCGTTCAGGCCGAACCGTAGATTAAAACGCCTAGAAACCGAGTACGCGCATGAAAAGTGAAGTAAATCATACTGAGTATATGGCTCAGTATCAGTTAAGCGGCTCAGTTTGTTCGAACGACCCGTCAGTTGTCAAGGTCAAGCGCTAGTGCATACATCCCCGACTATTAAAAACATTATGACGGTTTGTGTCGTTATTGTGTGTCACAATGCATCGGAAAATAATTAAAAAAGCTTTGGACATAACATTTCATATGTAAGTATGAAATGTTATGTCCGAACAATTTGACTCGTATTAAGTCAAATATTTAAAATATTTTAAAATAAAATCATATTATGTCGCCATCTTGCTGCCCTATTGTGAATTGTGAAAGTGTTACTAGTAAAAATAAATTTATTTAATTTTTTTTATGGCTAACTAATAGTTGCAACTAAGACAAAGTTTTATAATATTTTATATTTTTTTTAACTATCAATTTAAAGTATTGCCAGTATTTAGATAATCCTTAATATATTCCTTAATATCAGTTAAAATAAATAAAGTTCACAAACTGGGTTTAGATGGTTTAAAATGAAATATAAGTTATATTTTTACGTCTTACGATATTAAGAAAAACAAATACAATAATTCCAATTTTAAGAGTACACACTCCACAACTTTAAAGTTTTGTTTGTGTGCGTGTTATGTGGTATGTAATGCTTACGCCTACATCTATCTGTTACTTGCTTCACTTTGTACGATGTGGTTGTTTGAAGACTATCTAGGCGTTACTAATCTAAGGGCCGAACTGACGTCAGTTCGGTCGGATGCGATTTTCTCCGTGTATGTGCTCGAATCCGTTCAGGCCGAACTGACGTCAGTTCTAACTGAAACGATGGGCCTCTCGTCTGTGGGAGCCTTAAGAGGAAAAAGCCACGAGTATTAATGACTTGTAATTTAGATTCAGTTTTCTTAGGTATCTTATAGGTACTTTAAACGAGACAATCTTGTAAATATAATCGGTTTCTTGAAAACGGCTGCAAGTATTAGTATGAAAAGTATGCAGGGAGTTTTGGGGGAGAAAAATCGATCTCGCTAGGTCGTATCCCTGGGAAATTGCGCATTTTTAAGCTACATATCTGCACGGTGCAGCAACATATCGATAATTTCGACTCTATTATTTCCGATTGTCAGTTTGGTATGTGTAATTGTTACTTTGCGAAAATTCGGAATGTGGGGGTTCGACCCCCCCGTCACATTAATGTTTTGTGTTTTTTTTTAATTTTTTATTTATTTATCAGTACTCCGAGCAGAGCGCTTAGTTACCCAGGTGATTTATTTTAAAAAGCTGTTGAATCTATATTAAAAATACTGATTGAAATTGGGTACAAGAGTAATAATAAATTTTGTTCTGCACAAAACCTTGGTTTCGCTATGGAAAATCTAAACTCAGGTTGCTATAGATAGTATAAAAGAAAAACGCCATCATAAACAAGAAATCACAATTCGTAAAAGTTTTCCATTTTTTAACAAAAAATATCATAAAATACATTTCTTTTGATCTTTAAAGATACAGTATACACCTGTAATGATTTAAGACGTATTACGATTGTCTGTTGCAACTTACAATGATAATTGGAAGTTGCCACAAGCTTTAATATTAACATGGTGAAATTGCGAGAAGCGAGGACCCCGCTGTGTCACCTGAAGCCTTAGACAAAGTGCAATGTCAGAACGATTACGAAGTTGTTAAGAATAAAGGCCCTTAGTCAACATACCTTCGCTAAGTGTGATGACGATGTTCGGAAACAAAAATGTATGGTATTGACGTATCGCGCGCTATCACACTTAAATCCCATATATTTTTAACTCCTGACGAAAACAGAGGAGTTTTATAAGTTTGACGTGTCTGTCTGTCTGCCCATAGCATCGTAGCTCCCAAACGGATGAACCGATTTTGATCTAGTTTTTTTTTGTTTGAAAGCTGACATGTTTGAGAGTTTTCTAAGCTATAATTCATCATCATCCGCTCGATAAATGCTTGACAATTCGGGGTTAGTTATTTTTTTTAATTTTGTTTATCATTATCAAAGATCGTCATTGTAATTAATGAAGGCATGTTGGCTAAGACCAAAAATGTATGGGATTAACCATATTGTGGTTCAGCGATCAAATGTGTTAACCCCACATATTTTTGATTTCGAACTCTGTGATTGTAATTAATGAAGTCGCCTCGACTGAGTAAGGCCTCGGCTCTCATCTCCTGCACTTTCTCGATAACGAGACACGTTCGATACGACAGTCTAGTAATAAAATTGCAGTTTATTATTAAATTGCAAGTACCATATATGCTTCAATAACTAAAGGTTATTATTACAAATAGTACGACTATGTACGTGTCCGAGACCAAACTTTAGCTACAGGGGGCCTAGCCGGAACATTTGACAGCGGCGTAAATGTAACGTTATCGAATGAAATTTGTATCTGCGTTGTCATGATTTTGACACATTTTCACACAATTCTCATTCGCTAACGTTACGTTTACGCCGCTGTCGAATGTTCCCGCTAGGCCCACAGTATTTGTAACCTATGTTACAGACGCTTGAATTTCAAGGATGTACTACATAGGCTATGTAGTACATCCTTGAAATTCAAGCGTCTACTTCAATGATTTCTTAATTGTCTGAATAAGTATGAACATTAATATGTATTAACTTATCTACCCTAGGATCTGAAATTGGATTGGGTCACAAAAAAGGATCAGTGGGCCTAGCGGCGGCGTAAATATTTTTGAAGTACACGTTGACGATACCGCGGTGTACCTACTATATAAATGTACTATTAATAACTTCAATGATTATTGTATTCAATGATATGACGACATAATCACTGTCGCATTTCCGTTCATTACAACATTGCAATTTGAAACACGTCATTAACGGCAGGGTATGATTATCATTAGTTTAAAAAAAAAATTAAAACGTTCAGCCTCGATGTTAACACTACTTCAAGGTGACACTACTGTAGCCCAAGCAGGAATAATTGGCGACTACGTATTCGTAACGTTATCGAAATTCATTTTTCTTTCTTCTTTCGATAACGTTACGAATACGCACTTGTCAATTGTTCCTGCTAATCCCACTGAATAACTTAAACTCTACTCATAGCCATAATTCAAAATCAGAAGTGCCTAAAACACTGTAGCTACAAGTTACAATTTGCAGTATTCCAATTTTAAAAAGATTTAAAAAGTTTGACTTAGGCCATTAGGGTCCGTCCACATATTACGTCACTGAGTAAAAGAGAGGGGGGGAGGTCATACTAAACGTGATATTACATGTTAAGTACAGGGATACCAAAAAAACGTGACATATGGGGGGAGGGGTTCAAAAATTCGATATTTTGCGTGACGTAATATGTAGACGGCCCCTTAGCAAATATTAGTCTCGTAATATTAGAACTAAAGTCTGGAGCCGTTACTTCTTAAGCCAGCCGGATAAGCTGGCTAGACAGGGATTATCTCTGCAGCCGATTCAATAAAACTCTCCATAGTAAAAATAACATTGCCCAGCTGTGTTGCAAAAAAAGGTTCGGTGTCAGGTAAAAAAATGGTCCTCCGAACGTGCTCGTCGGGCGCGCAATACGAGACTTAACAATGGCAGGTAGAGATGTAACTATTTAATGTTCTATAACTTTTACACAGCTTATATTATGCTGAACGTGGAATTAAATGTCTAAAGCTTTCATTTTTCAGGGTTCAGCGCCCAAAGGGTCGATACGGGACTCTATTACTGAGATTTCGCTGTCTGTCTGTCCGTCCGTCTGTCAACAACCTTAACAGCGATAGCTAGGCAGTTGAAATTTTTCAGATGATTGCCGAAGATCAAAGATTGCCTCTTTGACAACAAATACTGAAAACAGAATAAAATAAACATTTAAGAGGGGCTTCAATACAACAAACGTAAATATTTTGCCGTTTTGTAAGGAACCCTTAGTGCGCGAGTCCAACTTGCACTTGGCCGGTTTTATAATTATTATGAAAGCTGTTTAGATTGTGAATTCTCTAGCTACGTAGTTCGTAAAATAATAACTTTTCTGAGAGTTTGCACAATAACTTTATTATGTAGATATTTTAATAGAAAATCCCAAATAACATTAACAACACAAAATATAATGTTTTCTTGTATGTTAGTCAGTTTTATCTGATGTATTTTTGTGAATTTTCTAGATAGTATTTAACTAACGTCACGTGTGAATTCCATAATGATAAATGCGGTCATATATACAATAAGTACAATTTCGATATTATAAAAACATAATATCAAATTTCCTTATCGTTAATGACGAACATCATTTTATACAATTTATTGAGTCTGAAACATGGGCCTCCCTTCTTCGACAGTCGGGTAAAAACAGCAAATGCACTATCTATAATTACAGAATTTAACCACAAATGGGGTAATACACATTATGTAGAGGGGTATGAGTTTTGAAAAACTCGCCCCTCGGCCCTCACCCTCAATACCGCATAAATAGCAATGCCAATAATGGTTATTTAATAAGAGTAGCCAATGTAGCACTACAAAAGGTAAAAAAGTCCATTAAATCGCAACGAAAATGAAAATTGCAATAAAGAACGAAATAATGTGGACGAATTCTAACACATAATTTGCAAAAATTGGAATAAATTTGACTTTAATGAAGTAGGGTAGGTAGGTATCTTGTTTACAGTAAGCCTTCAACTTATTAATTAAAATTAAGATTCTGAGCAAGTTACACGATTACAAGCTACCATGTTCAAGCAAATAAAGATTATGATTATGGCTTGAAATACTTTATTAATGTCCAATAACAATTACTTAACGTGTTCTAATCAACAAGGCCACAACACTGTCGGTACAAGATAATTCATTGTTATTATACGATAACTCTCTTATTGCTCTACATTTAGGCTAATCTTTTCATCATCAGCTGCCCACTTTGATTGCAAATCTCACAAACAAATAAGGCTTATTCCATAATTCAGAAGAGTCTGGACAATGTATACATTTTAATTTTGTTTAGATAGCTTATAATTCGAATTATATTGTTAACATAAAAGCACCTGTATTACATTTAAAATCAAATGAAGTCGCATAAATCAAGCAAGTCAACGCTCAAGTAAGTCAAGTTATTGAAGTAGTTACAACAATCGAAGCGAAATGTGTAGATACGACAGATAGTGTAACCGGAGACGCGGCGCAAGGTTACTAACAAACCAGCGCCGGTGCAGCATCAGCTCTGATTGATGATTGTACAAGTGTAGTACAATTCGATATCCTTATGACGGATACACTGTACAAACAATCGGAACTTGATAGAAATCACAATTCTAAAATGTTACAATAATATGAGACAGTGAAACAGAAACATAAAAATTAAACAATATCAAGAACCATGTAAATAGCGATGTTAGTAAATTTAGATTAAATACTATCTTTGTAGTGGAGCAAACGTTATCTGTAGGACTGTTTTAATATAACTTGTGTGCACTAGACAAACAAATCAAAGTTGTACAAGTGTTTCCAACAAACATATTAAGATTATAAGACCATTTCAACATTAACAAATAGAAGAAAAAGAACATTGAATATGGAATAAACGAAGAAACTTTTGTGAAACATGATTTTCATTTTTGTATCATGATCGCGTATCGAGCACAATATGATAACCAGTTGCACTCATGTCATTACGGTAATTTATTTGCGATCCGCCCTACAATCTACTTACGATTCCGCAAACAGGAAAGCATTAATCAACATCGAAATCCGTAATGACACAAACACATCACCATAGAAAAACAACTAGCCTAACACATCACGTCACATTCTAAAAAGGGATCACATACTTAATCTCATGTCGGCGAATATCGAAGATAGGTCCGTAACAGTCTCCGTATCATTTAAATATAACCCGGGGACAGTCTGTTGGCGGCTTTATTTTTACACGAGTGTTTTGCGCGCTAGCAGCGGACGCGTCGGGACTAGCGTACGCAGCGGACGACGGTTGTGGCGCGAATGAGTCGCGCGGCGAGAGGTGTCTCCCTTTACTCCGCTCCGCCCCGCGCGGCCCCGCGCCCCGCTGCCCCCGCAGGCACTATGCAGCCTCCACATGGTGGCAGATAAAGCTCGGAACGGTGTCAGGACGAGCGCAGCGGGGCACGCGGTCCATTGACGAGATAGTGCACCGCGTCGGCATCACGGCGTCCGGCCAAATTTTACACAGCGATTGTGTTGTTGTGAAACAGACGCAACTAGCAATCTTATCAGCCGAAAATAGAATATATTTATTATAGTGCATGCTATTTCGCGCGGGGCCGTTAAGATAGCGTTTGTACGTAGTAGTTCAGACGATTAATTTAATAACGAAACAACATGATTTTTTTCACGAAGAAAAGCATCATTTACAAAAGTAATATCTTAGTATAACACCGTAGTTCCTCAGGGTAGTAGAAACAGGGGACACAAGGGAGTAAGCTCATAAGGACACAATGAATAGACATTATATAAATATGCCATATATAATATACACATAATTTCTCATACAATAACATATTAGTCACAACTTACAAAAATACAATTTATTAATTCCAAAGTTTCATTGAGCAGCTGATAACATTGATAACATTATACAACCACATCGCAGAAAAGAGAATAATTCACCATATTTATAAATAAAACACTTGTTACTACGAGAATGGTTTTGCAGTAATAAAATATATAAAAGTCCTTTACATATAACCAGTAGATGATAATGTGCGAACTTGTATTGTATGTAACGTATTGAAAGAAAACTTATAATATCGCAAGTCTGGATAAATTGATTTAGAATTTAGATGCTGAACATTATCGTGAACAATATACGTTTTCATAAAAACAAATAATTCAAATAATATAATTCTTGGTTGTAGCATTCTCGCGATACACCAACACTTGTGTTTGCCAACTGCTTTGAGGATGCCATTGCCAAGATCATCAGGCGAACGATGGAAGCGTCAGTCGAAGTATTTGACCATACCAGACATAACGTTAGAATGGCTATACGAGACGGACAAAAAACAGTAACAACATTATTAAAAGGGCGAAGGAACGAAGGTGACCAGCGACCTCGATTTTAGTTTACCAAAACCGTGATGGACTTCGTAAACAATTATTTATTGTTACAAAATAATTGTAGGAAATTTATAAATGACCTGAGCATAACAATTGTCATATCTGGGTAAAAAGGCGGACCGGGCATTAAGGGTGTAGTTTGTTTTTATTGAATAGTAAATGAAAAAATATGTACATCACATAAAAGAATTTCTGTTTGCAAAAGAGGATAGTAAGTTCACGGAAAGGTAATTTAAAGAAAATATTTTCCGGAGGATGGAAGGTTCAAAAGAATAAAAAGGAATAATTGTTATGGAAAAAACAAAAACAGCTAAAACTTACTTAAGTACACTGTCTAGATTCTAGGGGCAACATAACTATAGCTGTTATCATTGATCGTCATCCGGTCCATTAAAATGTCTTTAGAAGTGACATCTAAAACTAATTATAATTATATCTGGCTTACTAATACTTAAGGCATAGTAAACAATGACGAATTAGCACCTAGTAATGTCTGGTGTCGCGTTACGTTTACAAGCGAGCGAGATTATTTACGTTTTGTAAGGCGAGCTAGATTATGGTATCAGTTGTGTCACCGGCGATTTGCTCGCTTTATCTCTTGTATCTGGTGTCACCGCTCTCTCCCACGGGAACGTCGCTAGCGTCACTGTAACATGTGTCAATCACATTCGCAGGTGTATAGTCCTCTTATGTATATATCAGTAATCTCGTCTTAGATTTAATCTCTTAATTACTTGAGTGGTTCTCTATGTATAAAGTATGTTGTTATATATGCGTTGACTTGCATTCATCGAGTTATAGGATTTCTAGTTAAGCAATTAGACAAATGTTACGTATTTAATGGACACAGTAGAACACGGTACATTAAGAAATAGGAACGTTAATTATTATTATCAAAGGTTATCGATTTGTCATTTGCGACTTTTTAGTTAAAGTTAGTAGATTAGTTTCAAGGTTTTAGTTAAATAATTAGCTCTCATGAATTTTGGAAAACCGTGAGAATTGGCTCGATCTTGTATCTTCTGTTTAATTTGAATGATACAAAAAGTTTCCTTCTAGCTTTTTCACAAGGAGACTTGATCTCCTTAACAGCCTTGGGAAGATTTTTCTTGAATGATCATCAAATCATCATAAAACTCCACTATCACTTCAAACCTCACCAATATTAGGCATCTCGGCTCTCGCTTGCAGTACCTCGTGTATAGCCGATAAGCCATTGCGGTTCATTGTGGCAATTGAGGCGATTGATCGGTGACGCCAGCGCGCACGTGAGTGCAGCGGCCAGGCGCCACGGAGATGCAGCTCTAGTTATGTACATAACATACATGATCTATGCAATTAGTAGGATACAAACGGCATACAATGGTAAAAATGTTATACAGACCGTTGTCCATGGATGAATTTTTATAATAAAGCTAGTATTTTTACCCGACTATGGTGGAGCCAACAGTAGGGTAATGACTTTGACAGTCTTTTTTCACTCCACCGTAGTGCCTAAACGGGAAAAATAGTCCGGGTGACATAAGCTACATAATTTACGTAGTTTTTTACTTATAGTTATGTAAAAATCTCTACATGGAACTTAAGAATATAGGAGAATAAGTATTATATTACATATTATTATTTTGTACACATATTTAATACGCATCCAATATCCATGACCCAGGAACACACAAAACTTTTTTGTTCCTTCGGCGGGATTCAAATCCGTGACCACCTCTGAGCCACAGAAGTCGTCGATATGATAAACCAATGCAACAGAACCCAAAGTGATAATTTTTGTCCCATATACTACATATGGGACAAAAATTATCACTTTGGGTTCTGTCTTTGGGTCTTTGGGTCAATATGAATAATAAAACTTGGAATAAATGTATACACCCACCCATACGAGTATTTACGTATTCAATACGAGTATTTACGCTAGCATAGAAAGATTTTTCAGAAGAAATCATAGACAATAGTACGTAGCAGGTAATACATAACACATAACTAGAAGTGCTCTGAAAGTTTTCCATTATTAACTTGAACATTGACTTTTCAACATTAAAGCAAAAATATACAGGCGATAAGAATAAAATCCATGTAAACAAAATCGATATTGAACAGGTTGGTAATTTTATTGTGCTTGTTGATAAAAAGAGGGCTGGGTTTGTTTACATTTACATAGCGGATGCTGAATGTCATTGCAAGCATGCAGTATTATTAGCCTGTCACAGTTGTTCGGTGTTTCCTACTATTCCAAATTCTTAAATACATCACCAATTGATTGTGTATTGAATATTTCAACAAACGTATAAATATAGTTTCTAATGAGGGTACGCTGCAGTTCGCTCCAATACATTAAAGAGTCATTACTGACCATCATCATAAATGATCATCATGAAATATCTATCATACCTGATAATGCAGTGTTGCCATGAGAGCATCGTTAGCATACGAAACAATGTTTCCAGTTGTCGCATTGTAGATTTGTCTCAGTCCCTACCTTTATTTAAAGGAACATATCAATACCAACACATAATACGAACAATATTGATTTTGTATCTTTTACATTGTGAGTTAATCCCTACAACGGATTATAGACCTCACGTGGACTTTAATTTGCCATTTAAGTAACTAACTAATTGAGTTATAAAGTTGTTATTTTTTAAATAGATTATAAACCTCTAACTTAGGCTTTGTCATATGTTATTGGATAATTTATGCAATATTCTCCGAGCGAAGTAACCACTCTTGAAATACTGCCTGGGACAGTTGGTTTTTAAATGTCGTATCGTTGCCCAAGCACATACGGCATTCTCACAACACAGTCAGCCTAGTCGAGAGGAATGACTGGTCAATACGTCTGGGGCCAACCATGTGCGGGTTTCCTCACGATGTTTACCTTCACCGTTGGAGCGTCCGTATGAAATCTGAAAAAGTCTCATTGGTACACGCCACAACCTGGAAATCGAACCTGCACTCTCTCAAGTGCGAATCAAACGGTCTACCCACTAGGCCACGGAGCTCTTATAAATAATAAACGTCTATTCTAAAATGTAAAATGATTATAAGCTATATCAATTTAGGATTAACCGATAAAATACTAGAATATTAACATTTTCAGAATAGAATTATCCATCCGGAAAAACAAGAAGTAAACATTCTATAAATAAGGTAAATAAAGGCTTGAGCATGTTTAAAGAAAAATAGCCAATGCTGAGCAAAAAAGAAAATCTTTTAAATATAATGCCTTCAGTAGCATGTTTTCAATGTTCCGCAGAAACTATGGACGTAACGCGACTCATGCAATCACAGGCCACAACACAGCATTGCCTCCTCACTTACGCAGTGACAGCCTCTATCTCCTGTTTCCGCTGACACTTGGCAGGCCACAATTACTGGCAAAGGATAGGTAGTCACGAAGCAGGCGATAAACACTCCACGTCACCCATTACTTCCACACCTAGAGGGTGTAATTTACGTCAGCCTGACTATCATGGATAAGATATCCCTGCGCTATTTTTAAATCTGCAACCGTAAGCCGTAAACCGTAAACCGTAGCGCAATGATCATTGATTTCTAGAATTACAAGGTTAATTATAAACTATGAAGCTATTTGAAAGTTCCACAATTATCCTGCAATCAAATTATCCCCCCATCAACAATTTCTCTCGGACTTCAGGACTGTCAGGACGTTATATTAGAAAAATAATTTGAATTATCTTCGAGCAACACACTATTACCCTATAATAAGCAAGAAGCTAAGGACTGAATACCTAAAATCTGTTATTCATTTAGCAGGAATAGCTCGCTGATGCAATAGCATAAAGTTACACATTAAATTCAACGCCTGAACTTTGCAGGGCCTTCACGCCCAAATGTCAGGCTCTCGATACAGCGGACACGGATCTGTAACGAGCTAAGCTAAGTCCACGTTATCAGAACCTCGTGACCGCCGGCACGCGCAGATCAGGTAATATCCGACCTCGGATTATTATCGAACATGGGCGACGGGCGTGGTGCGATGACATTATGTATAAAACAGCATACATAATTCATAAGCTTTTGAAAAAGGAAATCCTTTAGTTGCCCTATTTGACTACAGGATTGAGGATAATAGAACTGCCATGCGTTTAGCTAAATACTGTTCCAATAGAAAACGAAGGTTATCTAAACAAATGTGGTAACTGATATTGGCTTGCATGGGGATTCAAATTACTTATTTTTATATTCAAATTACTTATTTATATTTAATTTAATAATACCTTTGGATTCTTTTGTAACAGACTGTAGTCCTTAAGAAGAACAAAAGATTTTAAAACTAATATAATTTAATAAAATAAAAAAATAAAAAAACCACCAATCGGTGAGATTAAAGATATAAATAAAAAAATTAAGGAAAAAGTTGTTCTTTGAGATCTCATGGTCCATCCTCAGAAGCCATAGGTGTCGTATGCGCATCATAGCCGGTAATTTATTCGGCGGCGGCGTGGCGCGATCCGAGTGTACCCCTCCCCCGCAGCAACCTCCGCACCCCGCAGAACTGGTCCGACCATTTTTTTGTGCCGGGATTAGATAGGGCCACCATATTGTGAGGGATGAGGTTAAAAAGGATATTGTACATAATATTTTCAATTCAATCTAGTTTACTTAAGATTTTAAATGTTTCAATCAAAATAACTATAGGTATTTATCCTAAATGTTTATTACAGACTTATTCGAAATGCAGAGATAAACTTTCGAGTTTAGAGTAAAGTAAGGCTTATAAGCAAATCAATTGACACAATCAATGACGTCACAGGTATTTTACTGAAATATGTATATATATTTTTAAAAGGATTAACTTTCCGCAAACTCAATAACAAGTCCTTAAAACACCGCACACGATGGTGACCCCAAACCCTTCCGAGGCTAACCACAGCTTACGTAAAACATTTTACACACTCTCAATCATCAGAAACTCCTCGTACGTATTACTTGTTTTTAATTTTAAGTTAAATAGTCGTGGTGCAAAAAAAACACGGACTTTTAGTTAATTAAAAAAAAAGGCCTAAATAATACATAACGAGAAATAAAGGAAATACAGATATAAGATTATAAAATGGATACAGACGTACCTAAACGCCTACCTAGCTAGCACCGCGTTCGTTTAACCTACATGGTTTTTTGTTAGTGCATAATATAATATTGTACTTTGTTTCTTATCAATAAATAAATAATAATAATAATAAAAGAAGGAAAAGTAATACAAGGGAAACACAAGGGGGTAGCGTAACATTAAAAAAATTGTCCATCGATAGCGATAATCGAATGGTGATTGTCACATATGAATTTAAAGTGTAGTGGACTCTCAATTGTCTTAAAAACCTATTTTCATCCTTTTTTCTAATGCCTACTCACAGTGAATTTAATTTTGAAAGTTCGTACAAAATTAGGCACGAAAGTTGACTAAGCAGATTTAACGTTTGCCTCCATATAATGTAGTACTCACAAGTCACATGTCGGTCGTGGGAGATAACGTGCGGACGCAGTCCCAGCTCATCCCTTATCTGTCCTTATCGGTTATACAGTTCAATATACAACGACCTCATCAACTGGTTTACAAACATCCAACCAGAGGGATTCGAATAAACCGTTATGGAAAGGTCGAAAATTTTGCTATCGCACCATCGAGGATTGAATTTCGTGAAACACAATTCAATACCCGCATAAACCATATTGTGTTTATTCAAAAATACAGTTATCAAAAGGTCGAACAAACGTGCCCTCTATCCGGCATGCTTGGATTTCCTTAAACCTTCAAACACCAAAAATAAGTGCCAACACAATCCAATTTATTCATCGCACTGTTGCTTTCGATACTTTATTTCTTACTAAAAGGGTTCCTTAATTAAAGGGCGACGATAATGTTATTGCAATTTATATCTTGATTGCTAACGCTGCTATGTAAATACAACGGCTTAAGGTGTTGGAACCTTAGGCTTAAGATATCTGAGTTATTTGTTGTTATAGCAACATTTCGCGTCAGGTAACCGATATCTTGACTGTGGCATTGCAAATAATGACATCCCACTTGTTTGCACAAAATACGTTGAACCCTAGTCTCCCCAGTTGACATGACGTCTGATGGGGACGGCGTCGAGGTTTGCTTAAGTCTGTCAAAATGTATAAAATATAGTATAAAACCATCATGATAGCAGAGAAAAAACTAGATTAGTTATAATACTTTAATATTAAATTTCTTGTTAACGCTATTTTAACATAAAATTAATAAACAAACACAACAATACTCAAAATGTTGACAAGGTATTCGCATACCTGCAATTAATTTTAAAAACGCAATGTGTTCTTGGAATTTGCAATTGAATTCAGCATGGCAAAGTGAAAATGCGATTGTTATCGTTGTTAAAATAAACGCAATAAGACAATATGCGATCCGATTGCGGTATTTAATATTACGATTGGGGAATGTGATGAGTGCACAAGTCACAACACGAGTCGTGGGATGACCGTACTTCAAGATTTACAAGGAAACTTATCAGCAATGATAATATTAATCAACAATATACATCGGCATTATAAAAGTTATGTCCTTACCCTACATAATAGTTTCAACAATCATCAGCAAGATTCATAAAGGGATAGAACAATAATTTTAGTAGCATTAGTATGAAGGAATAACAAATATAGTCCTAGCAATAATTTTAATTATTTCTTTACAAGTTTTGGTACATAAGATAATATACAGTCGAATTGAGAGCCTCCTGTTTTGAAGTGGGTCAACGTCCTATAATAATAATCTAACTTTGCAAATGTTAAAGGAAACTGATCTCTAGCTTCCTGGCGCCACGTCTTATCAGGATCTCCTAAATTTTATAAGCATACGCCATTATTTAATAATGAAAGGCATCATTATACGCCGATTAATCTGCAAGACAGTTTACGAAAATCGAGGTCACAACGACAGTTGTTCCTTTCAATATAACTGTTTCTTTGAGTTGGGATCGCAAGTTATCAGTCTAGGATTATGTTTATTGCGGCTAAAAATAGACCACACTGATACCACTTATCACAACTTTTGGTAACATTCCATGACTGATATAAAATTAATTAACCGTTTTCCTTTTGTTACCAGTATTTTCCCGATCTTATTTTGTTTTCCAGAGAAATCATTGCGTATACAGCGAAATCATTATTATACTACACATTTTAATATTTTTGCCTGAATTCTTTTCTTCATCCTAACTCCTCAATTCGATATACGTTTCACTAAGTTTATCCCGTAATAAAAGTTTATCCATCCACAAAATTTATTCAAACGCCAGGAATTTTAAATACGTACTATCGAATTAAAGACTCGATTTACGAGGCGCGGTCGCTTTACATCCATAGTTCTTGGGCTAATGCATTAAGCTTGTACACGGAGCTTATTCATAAACTTACTATTAAGCTTTGTTCGAAAGCTCGCAAACTTGCACAGACAGAGGGGGGAGGTAAGATAAAGCACAAGTGACCATTAAAATTAATCTACCGGTACATTGTCTGGCCCAATTTATTAGTCCTCTGTTTATCTATTGTTAGGAGAATGTGAGCCTAGAATCTAGATTTTCATAAATATGACTTCCTTATCAGGTTTGGTCACTGTAGAATCTATCGCTTATAGAATATTCTTAAATCATACTGATTGCCATGTACAAAACAAACATTGCTTCATGATAAATATATAACGTCTATTAAAGAGGTTTTGAATTGTGAGGATATCATATCGCTAATGACATCGAGCTTTTTGCCGAGTAGCGACGATGTGTGTGGTGTCCACTGTGCACATGGTAGGCGGATGTGTGTACAAACAATTAGCAGTATCGGCTGCGGTCGGGCTAGTAATAAGATGAGGCCGAGGAAACGCGTCATACGCGAGGAAGTTCTATTCCAGTACCTACGTGTAGTTAGTGTTGTATGCTCGCTGCCTTGGTTCCTGCATATCGCTATTGGGCTACGGTGGTGATACAAATGATACAACAAAACTTAATATACAGTAATGTATAATCCATACAATAAATACATATCAGAGAATTGCATAAGACACACACGTCCACACTAAACAGCCCCCTGGCTAACTAAATTAAACAGTCTTAGGCATCAAAGTCGCTGTCATTTTGATATTTGACATTACATCATCTAGATAATCATCATCGATCCGACGACATCTATCTTTATTCTATAATATTTATCAAAATTAATTGAATCATCTAAAAGTAGGAAGTAACTAAGCAAGGTACTTAGTAAGTGGTAACTCTTGAAAACAGTTCAGATTAGTCTCTCCAAGAATAATTTTGATGTTACCTATTTAGGTATAAGAATGGATAATGTTTACCATTTGATCTCAAGATAAAATTTGTCATGAGATAATGAAGGATAAGGAGAAAAATAATATTTAGGACAAGCAATTGTACGATTTGGAGGCACAGTTCGAGTATAATTTAAAAAAATGCCTTACAATTACTAACGACGATGAGTCTTCAAACAGAAAATCAAAGGAATAGTATACAGTCGATACATTTTACTGATGTATCTGACTGTTTACTATTACGCTTACATCTAACCTAATTTGATCTTTGGTCGCCGTGGGTTATTGTTCCATAGTAAAATTCCCATGATCCTTTGATTTATTAAAATTTAACACCAAAGGGCCTAGAGTGTGGCCATGTGGTTGATTAGCACAATCAAACTTATCAACATTGTCTTATCACAAACGCCAAAAGAAAACAATGCGCTTATCATTATCGACACAAAATCTTAATTAGTGGGTGCGGCCGATATCGGCGCGAAGAGGACTTCGCGATTAGATAGTAAATTAGGCTACGTTCCCACGAGAGTTTTTTTTTTTGTGGTCGGCCGTCGGCACAGGAAAAACAGCACTGAGAATAGAACTATGCGCTAGTACAATAAAGCTGAAAATCGTGTAGAGTTGTCAAACCTGACATTTGACATTTCGATTTCTCTATTGTATTAGCACAGTTTTTCTGTTGCGACCACAAAAAAACCCTCGTGGGTACGAGGGCTTAGTGATATGATAGGCGAGATGGAAAATTTCGTAAACTCCCATACCAGACAACCAGATTATGATAAACGATATGATCTCATATTTATCTGAGTATCAACTAACAAAATGTTTGTACGATATCGTTTGTCGTGATGGTTAAACAAATTGATTGAGATTAAACCAGATTTGTTATATCGTGTATGAAAATGTAAAATAATTACATCAAACTGGAAAGCACTACACTTTTGGTCACATCAGAAGATGTATCGCTGTATCTTTCGTTTCACCGTTTGCTTTTTCTTTTGACTGTATGAATTATGTGTTAATGAATTTGACTATTTCTGCGATTTCATTTACTATTTTATTTATTGGAAACAATAAAAGCCATACCTATAGCTTCAATTTATGTTATCATCCTTGAATAGTGTGCAATTATGTAATATCACGATTCACGATCACAACATAAGCTGGTAATTGGTTAACAATATCGATGGAGTTGTTTTCGGATATAATACATAATACACCATCACCGTTCCATTTCCTCAGGTATATGTATACAGGTTAGGTTAATAAACGATAAGTTAAATGAGAAGAAAACCCGCCTAGTGCGACTCGAACTCGGATAAAATCAAATCAAATCAAAATCGGAGGGTCAAAAGAAAGGAATAAATCATGATATAGCAATGAACATTAGATTTTCTACAATATAAAAGTATACACCCAAACGCATTTGTATCGGCGAAACCTTCAAACAGGAAGTCAAAGCCTTCTAAGATAAAGATTAATATTGAGATATACTCGGGCCAGCACCGCGGACGCCAGTCAAACCGTCATGACATGACACGCTCGACAATGGACAAATACTTATAAATCACAACGTAAAAACTATGTAGGCGAATAAATGTAAGTGAGCGACGGGAGATATTTCAACCGTGGTACAAGATAAGCTATAAATTACATGTTACAATGTAACAAAACTGGTAGCACAGAGTGAGGCCGAGAACTCACGGAGCGATTTTCAGTCGCACCCGCCGCGATCATGGAACTGCGATTTTATTTCAAAACTCACGAGACCGGTTATTTGCGCGATTACAAGTCGCCGCGGTTGCGATTTTCGCCCGCGAACGTGGCGGGCCAAAATCGCAAAACGGGCGACTGCAAATCTAAACATAAGTGATAAGAATCCCGCCAATCGAGCGCAGAGCGCGCGGGCGCAAATCGCCGAGGCTGCGGGTGATCGCCGCCCGCGCGATTCTACTAGTCGCCCGCCGGTGCAGCGACACCCGCAAACACTCGCGCACGCCGCGAGCGTAAATCGCGTTCTGTGTTTTTCTTTAATTTTTTACATATAAATATTTGCGTTCTACAGAAGCTGCGGGACTCTCGGTGAGTTTTTAGTCTGAATTTGCTGGTAGTGTCCACGGATTTCATGTTGCAGAAGTGACAGCTTCTAAGTTAGTATTTAAAATTCTACTATTGAAATTATGTCCCCTGTTTAATAAGTTCATCCCTATATATCCTATGTCCTTCCCTGTGGTATCTATATATGTACCAAATTTCATCAGAAAAAGTACAGTAGCTTCTAAGCCTATTCAATGCTAACAAACATACTAACAAACAAATTTTTCCTCGTTATTATATTATTATAAGTGTAGAAGTATAGATAATACAATATTAAAAAATAAACATATCTTTCTGTCAAGCCTAGAAAATAAGGTGGAATAACAATACGCGTGACCATAAGAAATGGATTTAGTATCTACGCTATAATCTTGAGCGCTAACTACAAAACTATCAACAACGTTAAATAAATTTATAATAATCTCTAAACAGAAAATAAACAGCATAAAGCTCAACTCTTTAATATGAACAGCGACATTCTCATAGACCATTAATCTTCAAACACCATTATGAATGCAAAATTCCGATTCGAAGGCCTAGAAGTGCAAGTGGGCGAAATTGTGCCAACATAGTAACGCCACGGACTTCGCACTTATTGTGAGGCGGTAGGGTTTACAATCCCGTGTTCTAGTATAATGAGATAGATTGTGGATGACGGTACAGCACGACAGGTGACGCCCAGTCGCCCACAGAGCGTGAAAGTCTCCTTCATTTCGATCGCTAATATTAAAGCAATGATCATATCGATATAGAATCGATAACAATGTCAGTTCGATATCGTACTATCGATGCATGTAATGTGCAACGTTGATTGTAGTCATGAAACACATTGTGGAGCTAATATCTAAATCCTTGGAATTAGTTTAAGTAAAAATAATATATTTGGTTTCCATCTACTTTTATAACCATACTTATCACTCGCATTTTATTTTTGCGACAACTAAAATCTGATATGAGTTGAATGAAAAAAAATCGAGCGTTTAGGAATTTCCACTACTGCTATAATTAATTTAAAGTCATATTCGATTATTGAATATTAGAACATCAGTATAATATTTCCAAACACTATCTAAATCGCCCGGGGGAATTATGTATCACTTCGCCCGTGTAAGTGTCGGGGGTCACTTCGCTCGGACCTCTTTATTCGCTCGCCTATGTTCCGAACGGCAAACAATGTTATTTACTGTTAGCTCTACTTGTGGATAGGCGACGGATCGGTATCGACAAATCCTTTGTTCGCCGAGACTTAGGCAAGAGGCTCTTACAAAACTGAGATCAAAGCTGATGCTGCCGGATAATATTTACTTATTAAGTATCGATATTTTGCTTTACACTTTGCATCTTAAAAATGGCCCCTATAGAATGTGTAGGACTAAACAGTGTAGGTTCCATTTAGTATTATTATATTTAATTACTAGCCATATGTTCACCGTCAGCATAGGTAACAATATACTATAAAAAATCCATTTCCCTTGCATTAGGTAAAAAAATGTCCCCACAAATTACATGAATTTATGTAGGACTGAACAATTTAGGTTCCATTTCAAAATATCGACGCGTCGTTTATACGCCTCTTTCCTTCTTACATCGCGCTTAGTGTTATTATATAATTTTATGACTATAATATCTTTACAACCAGCATCGGTAACCACTAACCGTATAACAGTACAACGCCTCTACACCTAAACCAATTCCATTTCCTCTTGCAGTGGGTGCGCTGATGGCTCAGTAAATCAATGTTTACGGGCCACCGGCAACATTTACATAAGAGAAATCTTTTATTCCGTACATTGGAGCCGGAATAGTTCTTTACTCACTTCAACAAACGCCTACTGGAGTATTGTTTGCCGGCTAGTGCAACACTCGAAAGCTCGGTTTTCCGTAAAATCATGAATATTAAGTTGTTAGTCTTTTGCAAGACGCTTTGGGCACTTGAGAAAATATGGTCGTATGTGACTGCGTGACTTTAAACGTGGATGAATGATAGAAATAAAAATATTAACCGAGTACTTAATCAATAAATCCATATTATTTATCCATAGTAAATCCATATTTGACGACTTTTTGAAAATTCTAAAAAAAAAGAACACATAATTATCATACCCATGTTTTTAACGGTGACAATTACTGGATGATAAAACTATTGCTTACCTGTAAACAAATAACATTACAAATGTTAATAAACTAGTCGTTGTAAAAAATTAAGCTTTATTAATAGTGCATTAAAAATTTCAAAATATTGTAGTAACAGAATTCTGCATTGTTCTTTGTAAAAATCTGATACGTAATACTACAAAAAGGTAACCTTATTGTCGTCAAGAGCCAGATGTTAATAAGGAAAATAAAAGAAAAGGACGATCTGAGGAACTCAACACCTCTTAAATTTAACACAAGATACGAGTTGAAACAATAAACTCAGACACCCCTTTTTGTTTTAAAATGGTAACGTAATATTTTTTTAATCACCATAACTCTAATAAAGGTTTAATTACCTTCGGCTATAATAGCTTTTAGAATAAAATATAAAGATGACTTTTCAGTTTTCTGTGGCTATCTTTCAGAAAATGTAAGAAAAACACAGACCTGAGCCACCTTTTAATATATTAAAAGCATTTGCTACTAGTAGTACGAATGTAAAAAAATGTGAGGAATGAGGATGGATGAATGGAATGATGTTTGTGACTCTTTCACGCAAATACTACGGGTTTTGATGAAATTTAGGCTGGGGAGTGACACATAAGCTACTTTTTATCCCGAAGAAGTAGTGTCCCCGCGGGACCCTGTAAAAACGTGGGTGGAGTTGCGGGCAAAAGCCAGTCATATCATAAATGTGAAATTAGGCGTGTTACAAAACACTAAACACCTTTTCAAGTTTAATTATAAGTTAATAAACCACCTACGCAAAAAACTGATATAATATTGTAGTCATCTTTAGTACAATATCATTACGTTATTTCCAAAACATTATCGATTTTAAACATTTAATAAAATTATGTACTGAAACTAAAACTAAACCTATTTAAAAGTAATTAAATGAAAGCAAATTATGTACCCACTGCAATGCGGCAAAAGGATTTTAGGAGAATTTTCTATATGTAGATAACAGAAAGATGTCAACTAACAAAATCTACATTCTCCAGTGATATATGATTGATTTAATTCCAGATTAGTTACATCTTGGTAAATTCCACATATTGAATACAATAAAAAAGTATAAATATTAATCAATTAATTTTTAAAGATAGATCATAAAGTATTAGAGAGGCTTCGGTCGTAAAGCTATTAGATATCGACGCATCGACAGCGGATCTTGCCCACGCGTGGCGAGAGGTCATCCGCCCACGACCACGCTTTACGGCTTAACGGAAGAGCACGGGCCAGAACCTCTTCGAGATAGGGCTGCAAAAAAACTCAAT
Source organism: Phengaris alcon alcon (assembly GCA_037179445.1). Lineage (NCBI taxonomy): Eukaryota > Metazoa > Arthropoda > Insecta > Lepidoptera > Lycaenidae > Phengaris > Phengaris alcon. Next base: position 11,162,746 of record JAYRCH010000021.1, on the reverse strand, counting down.
AGGAACAAACATGCACAAACGGAACAATTAGACAAAAATTAACGACGATTTTAAGTTCAAAACCTCATTTTAAAATCGCAAATGGCGATTTTTGTTTAGATAGGTTAGGCCTAAAATGGCTTACAGTAAAGAGAATAACTAGCCAGACTGTGGATGGACAGAGCGAAACTATAAGGGTTTCTTGTACTACGGAACCTAAAAGTACTAAAGACATTGTTGTAAGAGGCAAAAGGAAAATTTCTCTAATATATTTATCTAAATTCGAAAGTAACCTAAATACGATAAATACCTCATTAAAAAACAAACGGGAGGCAGCCCTAGATTGGCGCCGTCTTTTCTTTTGCACAATATATTATAAATATTGAAAGGTATTGAAGATTCATCGAGTGCATTATTGTACTGCTCGAGTCCCGTATCGTATTGTACGTGTTATATTTTTATGTTTCATAAGAACTAATGCAGTAATCTAAAAAGCAGGGCTTTCATAATATTATATTGGGTAGGTATTAGGCACACCAACATAATGTCAGTGCAATAAAATAAAAATGCCATAGTGAAGAAAATGTTGGAAATGCAACATTTGCCTACATTTTATAAGAATGGAAACTTTTTAAAAACACGCAATAACTACTAAACGAATTTTAATTAAATTTGGTATGGTAGTAGTTTAGACTCTGGATCAACATAATATTATTGGCTGCTTTTTATCGCAGCAAAATGTACGGTTCCTGCGGGATTCCTTTTTGCGCGTAAAAAATCGCGGGCAACATCTAGTGGTGAACATAATCATCGAACAGTTGATTCAATTTTGAACACTAAAGCAGCGCAGGCTGTTGATAATTTCAAGTTGTCATTACCAATTCTCTTCAGAACTTTCTTTAGATGCTTTTACTGACCTCTTACATTTACAATAACTCATTAAGCCCCCACAGTCCATTAAGTATAAGCCCACTGGATAGCGGTAATACAGATACCGTATCGTGTAAACACGCGTGATAAAAACTTTGGAGGCGCGTGCGCAGGTCAAAGGTGGCCGATCGTAAATGCCTCTTACCGAAATAATTCTCTGAGTGAACATATTATCATTATGTCACGCTGCAACAGTAGAATATAACGTGGGAGATAATAAAATCCGTTGCTCAATATGGAGTAGTGATGGGTTGAATTTTTATAGATGGACAAATACCTCTTCCAAGTTCCAACATTAAGGAAGACTCGTGTTCGTGTAAACGTTGAGCTCGAATATGGTAATGATGATTGAGGATAATTTACAGCAATGAAAACCATATTTACGTGTATTAAGAAGATTAGGAATGAATAGGAGTAAATAATAACACTGCTGTAGTTTTAAATAATGAAAGAGATGGCTCGATAGTAAATTCCCCAGGCGTTGTGGTGAATGCATTAGCCTTCCTTTTAATATTTTTTTTTAAACGGAAAAACTAGAGCAAAAGTTACTTTAACCTTATGCTAATTCAGCCGTTTTGCGTAAAATCAGAAAGTTTCTAATTGTTCCGATGGACCACATTTAGGCCCGTATTAATAAAGCGTTCTTATCTCTAAGACAATTCTCAAGAAAGTACTTAAGACGTTGTTTTAATTAATAGACCGTACTTAAGTACAGCTGTAGGTACGGCGTATCAAGTGAGTACGAACGTATTAATAAACGAGACTCGTTACTAAAGTACGCTGTCATTGCTGTCAAACTGTTACTTGAGACGCGGTTTCGTGGGTACAGTCAAACCTTGACTTGAGAACGGCTTGCTTGGTAATTGGGATACAGTACATTATTATTTGTGGTGTTTTTGGGTGTGTTACAATTATGTAAATTAAAATCTAAATATTTATGATTAAACAAACTCATAATTTACACTACATACTCAACACAAAATAAAGTTATAAAAAAGATGCTATATTGATATATGATTGATACTTGTTTTTCTTTTTTTAGTCATCGCGGTTGCAAAGGTTTTGCACCATTCTGCCAGTGTCGAGTATTTGTAGAAATATTTTCGATTTTATTTAAATATATTTATTTATTTATTTATATTAATTGACTTGATTTGACACTTGACAGCAGAACTTTTTTTCGCTGCCCAAAAAACAATCCTCATTATATGATCCCTCCCTCCTACAATTCCTCGCCCTATCGACCTTAAATCTGTTCTGTGTTTTGTAAATACTCCTTTTACTGAAAGTTTATGTACATACTGTGCTGTACTGTGGCCCTAAATTTGTCTGTTCTAGGTTTTAGATTATTCAACAGACTTCCTCCTGTACACCGTGCCCTTGTTTATTCATAAAACCCACTCATAAGGCAGAGTTTTCGTCAACACCACACATTGGCGAATCACTAAGGAGCCACTTTAAAGAATAAGAAGAACTTTTTTCGAATGGCAATGATCCGCATTCCGTTTTACGTAGTTGTTAAAAAAATATGGATATTATTAAGCTAGACAATAATAAATATTAATATATACGTAAAAATAATGAAAATCAGTTTTTTCAATATAAAGAATACAGACTAAACTTTTTTTGGTATTTATTTTATTAAATATTACATTTTTAAAAAGAAATATTGAAGGAATGTATAATCAATAAATCCGTTCTTTGTAGAAGTGTAAACGAAACGTTATTTTATTCGTTCTTTGTCGTGAAGATGACGCTTAAAAGTTGAGTAAGTGATCTCAATAACGTTATCAACTGAGACGGTCTTGAGATCATACTATGAATTAAAGACCGCCTTGAGAAGCTAATCGTTACTTGGGACTGTCTCAGCCAAGAAAGGTCTTGAGAACGAGTTTGAGAACGGTTTATTAATACCGGCCTTAGACTGGAATATAATTTGCAACAAAAACTTAATTTTAATTGTTAGAAAACCAGATTTCGTCTGGCGTTATCTCAGATTCTCGTTATAAACACCGGATCTATAACTTTGGCAAAAATGACAGAATTGCTGCTATGTTATCGACTAGCTTCTTGCCGCGGCTTTGCCCGCGTAAATATAGTATCCCACGCGAACACTGTGCTTTTTCGGGATAAAAGTTGCCTATTTTTTAATCCAGTGCCTAACTACTACCATACCAAATTTCATTGAAATCCGTTTAGTAGTTTTTACGTGAAAGAGTAACAAACATCCATCCATCCGAACAAACTTTCACAATTATAATGATAGTAGGATTTCCTAAAATAGGATAAGTATAGAGTCTATACTAGATATTATTTAACCTGTAGTCTATAGATTATAGGTTATATTATGTAGGTTCAGGTAGTCTCAGTACTCAATGGTTTACTGTATTGGCAAATGGTATTACTAACAATTAGAAAACATTTGGCAATGGCAGCCGGCCTTAGTGTTTCTCCATTTAGAACATTCATTATACACCAAAAAATCACTCAATGAAAGCCACAACAATCGTTAACGAATATGAAAATGATGCCAAGTGTTTAATATAAATCAGCTTGTTTCGCCCACGCGTTCGTCTAATGAATGAAGATAGTCTAAATGGGCATATGCGGAGTCCATTGACGGCGATAACGGTCGCTCGTTATACAAGTTTCACCGCATCCGAAACAAGACATGCTAATCCACCGCTCAACATCTACCGGAATATTAGCTGTCACTGAGATACAACATGTATCGAGAAGATAGATCCGCAAATACGAATACCAATAAGATTTATTGCATATGTGAATTTCATCCCCTGGAACAAATCTGCCCAATTCATCATAGTAGGCGATCTTAATTTGCACGAATTAAAAATATTAGAATCGTACTCAATGGATGATCGTTGTACTATCCTTTATATAAAAATACATGCAAAATTCTGAATATTAGAAACTTAATCACTTCGTTGATAAAATAAATTAAGATTTTAATTCTAAAGAGCAAACTTAGTCCCGACCCGGTTACCTTAGGATTAAGTCCATAAATCTAATCATCCGGACATGAGATATACAAAATAAGTTAAAAACAAGATGGTTTATTTTTTCTTAATTTGAGCATACAAAATGATTAATAAAATTACTACTTTTAAATTTATATTTATAATACTGATTAAAAAGCCTCTATAAAAGCTGACTTGTCTGACACTAAAGGTGACGTTGCTCCAAAAAGTTAAGTAAGCAGATACAACCGAATATTTAGCGACAAACGGCAAAGGTCCAAAAAAGAAATCTAATATTATAATGAATATAATATAACCAGATCCAATCACATATACGACCGCTAAAATTAATAAAGAGAAAAAATATTATTATACAAAACTATAAAGCGTAAACGGTAATAAATTCAGAATCTAGTTCCACAACTCTACAGGAAACAATTTAGATAATGGCAATCATGTTTTATAGCCTGGTGTTAATGAGAACATTAATCTATCTCTCGTTATTTATAAACCTAGACTTGTCAAATTTCTTTTTTTTTTGAGACTTCTAATCTTTAATCTTGTAGCGATAATAATTTACAGGAACCCAAAAGGTCAACAATGAACACGATATGTACAAGCTGTTTCTCGGTAAGTTGGAGATATTAATGAAACCAAATTTTAATGACATATAAATATATCTGTCAATGAATAGCGGTCCTCATTCATCTAATTTCAGAATTCATCTACTTCTTCAGAAGTAGATGAATTCTGAAATTGACGTTTTGATGAAGATGGAGATGGTAATTTTTATGAATACATAAGGCTTCGATCTTAAAATTTTAACTGTCGTGTCGGACTGCGGACAACGTTGGCCGACACGATGTAATCATTTTTTACGGGGCAGCGAAAGGGTTAAAAGTCATTACGCCTATAAATGCTAGAAAATAACATGCCTCAACTAGTTCCAACATGCAGAGAGTCCACTTATATTAAAACCAGAATCAAATATAAAAAAAAAACATCATTTGGCGATACATTAGTTTTATTGAGTGGTTTTGCTACATTTAATTGCCTCTATAAATACCAAATGAGGTAATTCCCCATTAAGTGATAGTAAAACCATTATTATATGTATATACGACATGTGCTTGTGAAACTTTAAAATATGTAATATAATAGTAGTAATCTAAGAAAAAAAAAATTACAACAGTTCTTACTAGACCAAATTGTCTGTACTTAGCGGATATTTGATACTCTTTGATCAAAATCCTTTTTAGGTTTAGGATTTTTTAGTAAGCCTTTTTCTTTGTTCGAATTCATTTACATTTGCCACAACAAACAATGGCTAAACATTGAAAATTTTAAATTATTCTAATATCTAGCACAAATAACAGCATCCCAATTGCGTCTATCTATAACAGCTCATTTAAATTCATTTAGGCCGTAAACGATGAAAGTTGTCTAACTGATAATCCTATTATAGAAACAAATAAAATTTGTCTAAACCACCCACCACTATTCTTTTGTTTATTACTAGATGTGCCAACCGTACTTGGGCACAAGAGAAAACGTTAAAAATTAATGAGGGTTTTTTGATATTTTTCTGTTAGGGGGCAGACCCAACTCACACACCGTCATCTAGTGGCGTGAGTAGTATCAAAACGGTCAATAAGAATTTTCGATTCTTTTACTGTCACCAGGCGGCGCTTGGTAGCACGACGGTCCTTGTCGTGTCAAAAAGCTGTCAGATGTCACGAATTTTACAACCCTCATTTAAGCATGTCACGATATTCATGGAATTTGATTTCTTCTATCATTTCTCCATATGAGGAGACAGAAGTCAAGTGTCATGCGTCTGCGCAAAATTAACGAATTGTGGCGACCACCACGTTCGGCAACTACTGTTTGAATGTATGATCTAAATCTTATCAAGCTATATCATAATGGAAAGATACCTATCAAAGAGTAGCCTACTTTCGGAACTTTTCGAACATTTATCAAACGTTTTTACTTAAGTTCGAGGCCTCATTTCTCCTTATGATACGGTAGAACTCCTTCTTGGACTCCATAAAGGACATAGAAAATGTTTTCTTGCTACAGATACACCACTTTTTAAAACGGTGGGGACCAAAATATCCGGTATGTTTATTGGGCGTTCGTTAGGATTTAATTGGAACTGAAAAACAAAACCCAACGATCTTGTTATTTCAAAGGCAAGGTGATTTGTCTCTTTATCAGCTGCGGAGATCTTAGAAGAGTACGCCGGGGGTAAAGGACGTATAAGCATGCTAGGTTCACACACACACACATGCAGAGATATCTATACACACACACGGCTTCCGGTCTGTTAGTGAATGACGCGTATGTTTACTACTCGCCTGTCGATCACAAGCGCTTGCGTCATCGTTCATTATTACAAGCCAATGACATTGTTATAGCTTTGCAAATGGGAGATCCACTTGCGCTCGCAAATTGTGACGAGGCTTATGCAAATACAATTGTGCCATCTGTATCTACAAAGAACATAGTAATAGATAGCTAAATATTATTAACTAGCTTTTGCCCGCGGCTTCGCCTGTGTGAATACAGTATCTATCAGGAACAGTGTTCTCTTTCGGGATAAAAAGTAGCCTTTGTGTTAATCCAGAGTAGTTCATCTACTACCATACAAAATTTCATCGAAATCCGTTCACTAAAACACACTCAAAAAACTACTTTTGCGTAAAAGTGTAACAAACATCTATGTATCCATCCATCCTCACAAACTTTTACATTTATAATAGTAGTAGTATTGCCAACAGACGTTTAATGCATTGAATGGATTTTTATTTAAAAAATTTATCCTCTTAGGGGTTGAATTTTGGAAATCGCTGAATTACGTAACTCAATATTGTGCCGTACTCAATTCATACGAAATGTCATGCAAATATGTTCAAGGAATAAAAAGTTTCATACAAACTTTTATCGCCTGTTTTACTCTCTTAGGGGTTGAATTTTAGAAATCGCTGAAATACGCAAAATTACTGTTGCCGTACTCATTTCATACGAAATTGCATGCAAATATCTCCAAGGAATAAAAAGTTTCATACAAACTTATATTCCCTATAATTTTTGGGGTGGAATTTTTACATTTAAATTTATGATAGCAAACTTTTACATTTATAATAGTAGTAGTATTGCCAACAAATGTTTTTCGTAATCAATGGATTTTTATTTAAGACTTTTATCCCCTATTTTACCTTGGGGGTTGAATGTTGAATAATCCTTCCTTAATGGATGGCTACGTCATATGATAAACACGCAAATGCATTTTTTTTTAATTTATAGCCTTAGGGGTTTGGCCTGTGCGTTGATACATCAGTCAATCAGCTTTGCCTTTTATATAATTATATATAGATATTTTACCCCCTTGGGAGTTGAATTTTGAAAAATCCTTCCTCAGCGGATGCCTACGTCATATGATACATCAGTAAATCAATCAATCAATCATTTATTCACAAGATGTGGTAGTGATGGTGGTTACAATAATTAAAACTAGTTCTTACACATCCTACCATAACAATGGTGTGTGAATGTCAAGTTTAAAGTTTTAAAGAACGATTAGTACAAGTACAAATAAATAAAATTACATTTAAACATTGCAATTTTTTTTATTTATAGCCATAGGGGTTTGGCCCGTGCGTTGATATATCAGTCAATCAGCTTTGCCTTTTATATATAGATAGATAGATATATAATATAGATTGAAAATAAGTCTACAGACCAATAATAATCAGAATTCACATGATTATAATATTAAAAATATACAAAACTATACTGGTTTCAAATTTGTAAATGCGTATTAAACCCTTATATATCTATGTACAAGAACAGGAATTGTAACAGATAAAAATAAACTCATTGAGGTCAAGTGTGTTATGCAAACTCATTTAAAAGCAGTAAACGGTCTTTCTTTATTGTTTTCTATGCGATACGCTGGCACCTCACCACAAACACATTACAAACGCTAATAAAAATATTGATAATAATTTATAGTTAGAAAATGAAATAGATTAGACACGGCAAAGACACAAAGAAAACATGTCAAAACACAGATAACATTATGTGAAAAGCTACTAGTGCAATTCCTATACTTTCAACGACTGATTTCGGGGTAGACTAAAATATCCTTACTAATATTATAAATGTGAAAGCGTGGATGTTTGTTACGCTTTCACGCAAAAACTACTGAACGGATTTCGATGAAATTCGGTATGGTAGTAGTTTAGACTCTGGATTAAAACATAGGCTACTTTTTATCCCGAAAAAGCAGTGTTCCCGAGGGATACTATACTTACGCGGGCGGAGCCGCGAGCAACAGCTAGTTTATTATATAAGAAAAAAAAATGTAAGAAAAATAATATTGTCTTTTATTAAATATTTTAGAATTATTTTTTAAGTAAACAATAAATTGTTTAATCATATAAAAAAATATTCTTAGCAATAAAATGAGACCCCTGTGATGTGTGTAGGCGCTAAACAAAATTTATTATTTATTTTTATTCATCGTTAGGTAGTGACCAAAACATTAAATATGCTGTAGCTCACCGGGTTGCGACCCCCAAAAAGGGGGTGGGTGTTTTGTCAATAAAATGAAAGGTACTAGCTGCTGTTAAAATCTCTTAACCTCAAGACGACACACATTTCGTATGACATTAATAGCATACATATTTAATTAAAACATAGATATATTTATGTATAAAATGTACGCGCTGGAGACACTAAGTCTATAGACAGTGATTTGTTATCAAAGAAAAATATGTTAATGGGTACATTGAAAGTTTTCAAACTGCAACCGGACGTTACAATCACACTTCGATTAAACGAACAACCGGATATGGGTAACATTAGACGTAAAATTAAGGTAAAATTCGACTTAAAGTCAGCAGACATTCAGACATATTAAAATAACAAACAGAAAGTTAATAGCCACCAGTAAAAATCTTACAGAACCTAAAATAGCGCTGAAGTCATGAAACGACATTAAAATCAGGAACGTGATACTTTCTTCCAAGCTTCAAAGGCGGTGAACTTTTTTCAAATCATTTCGTAGAATCATTCGCTAAACCATCATTGACCTTCACAGACTCATTTCTCCATCTTGATGCCAATGACACTTTAAAATCTGTCTCCTAATTTAGATTCAACGATAAAACATAATTTAGTTCGCAGTTCATTGAGCAGTCCCACAGCCTTAGCTCTCGGTTGTAATCCGATACATTTGTAACCGGTTCGCAACCACAGACACAGGCGTCTTGTTTTGATAGACCAATTTTTTGCATTATCACTCATATCATGACGAAATTTTTCGAAGAAAATGTGCTTTATATCCCTGTGTAGTGTGTGTATATAATTTTTTTATAATTAATCAGCACATGTAATATGAAAACCATTCGACAACGTGACCCTATAAAGTATTAAATAGTTCTTTAAATCGCCTAACGGTCCTAGTCAATTTCTAGATCATTCTAAACCAGATTATCGTTATTTCGATATAACATAACGAGATGTTGATTATTTTTCCGGGCGTGATGAAATAATAGATCCGCTACGTCCGCTCTATCACCAATCGGGCATAGAATAAATGGAAACAGAAGGCAAGCTCATGTATCTTTTTTGTAAATTAGTATTTTTTGCGGAAGGACTAAGGCCGCAAGATCCCTAATGGCTGTAATAACAATACGTCCTTGCTTATATGAGCCTAAAAGCTCAGTTCGTGGACAACATCAGAATAATGATCCTGAAGGGATCTCCAAACACCGCACTTTCTTAGTCAGCCCTGGCCCAATGTCTATGTGTTCGAACGCGGAATGTAAATTTGTCTTCTGTCTCTATTTATCCTGTGTCCGTCACCGATCGGGCCGCTCGTATGCAAACTAGAACCACTTCCGCAGCAGACGATGCCCTACAAATAGATGTTCGTTTCTCACGACTCATGGACATTTAACGACGTTATTTACATCACATTAGTATACGATTTCATTTATCACTGTTGTGAATGCTAAAAATATATTATACTATAAACATATTAACACGACATTATCAAATTTGTCAAATGTTTTGCGTGCAAAATAGATAGGAGAAATATTTTTCTAATTGTACCTTCTTCTTACATGAAGTAATAATTATAGAAGTAGGTACAAAACTGGTAAACTTTTTATCTAGACAAAATTCATATCGTTTATGGTTTGTACATAATACAGTTCTCTACTAATTAGCTAAAGGAGTGTGAAGAAAATCTTTAATATTCGCATAAATATTTCAATATACAAACCTAAATACGAAGCGTGCCATAAAAAAACAAATTCCAGGAGATCTAGCGGACGATTACAGGCAACAGATATTCGTCGAATTACGGACTAAAGGACTGCACATGACATAGTCAGACGGCTCGGCGCGCGTCGAAAATACCACGACACTTGGCAACGTGTCCCAGACGATGTTTTAAATGTCAGCTCCACAGTTTTATAGCTGAATAAGGCAAAAAGATTGCTAAGTGATCGGTTGTACGAGGTAGAAGAACACAATACTTTCGGAGTGCCACAAGGACCAATGTTTGGTCTATTGTCTTTTATTATATATATTATGTAACATTCGACAGATTGTAGAAGTAAAATTAACAAGAATCTTAGGATAAATCGAGACATCGCTATCCTTTGTATGGAATAATTCTCTGATTCATGTCCATCAAAGTAAAAAATTAAAAATGAAATTTATTTCATAGTGGCTGATGGCATTTTTATGCTTCAAAAGGCAATATTACCATTTATAATATATACCATGAATAAAAACGCACGTATTTGAATTAATGTCTTCACATTGTCCAATTGTGAGCTTCACTATTGTCAGAGTCTAAGAGTCTGGGCTCCATTCAAACCGTTTCTTTAGACATCTCACAAAAGGACTTTATTACGGATTACCGTGATGCATCCGGTGAATTTAACAAAAGCTGTTCTTTTACTACACCCACCATGTTTCCCGAGAGGCTAATATAAGCGACACATTTCATAAATGACGTGCATGTATGGAGATTTAAAAATGGGAAGGCACTCGACACCTCTAACGACCAATTCACATGTCCACGGCACAACGTTGTCAACGTAAAACGGTATGGTGTCGCGGCACGGTGCGTTGACATAACGTGCAAATTCACGTCTCCGTAAAAATGCACGTCACAACGCTGGATCGCCGCGCCATGTAAAATTCCGGTTCATTTGCGCCGTTCTGTGGTGACGTTGCCGTGCCGTGAAAAATCACGACACGACACGACGACGGCAAGTAGTAACGGCCCGTGTCACGACGCCGTATTGTTCGTTCGTATTCACGTCGACAACGTCGTCGTGACTAGGACACGTGGACATTTAAAGAATGTCTTGACTTATTTTTCATCATTAATTTGCATAAATCTCACTACATTAAATCGCTGGTCGCTACATATAACATTATCTTAAAAAATTAATGTAGAACTTGTTGTTTTGGTTACTTTGTTCTTTTGCTCAACTAATAACTTATGTCAGAAAAATAAGATTTTTAATTTAATATAATTAATTGGTGTTACTTCTGTGAATTTGTGTGATACAACTTCAGTTCAGGTATAAATTTGTATGAAATCTTTTATAATTTATTTTTTGGTAACAATAAAATTTATTTGCTATGATATTACCAACGTGGGTTTAATTTTTAAGACATGTTTGATTAACGTTTTTAACGCGTTATTTATAAATTTAATTTGATGAATAATAAATACTAGCTGGTGCCCGTAACTTCGTTTGCGTGGAACTTTTTAATTGAAACATAATCCTACTTTAAGCGGAACCATAAGATAAAAATAGCCTTATTTACTCGTTGTATAAGCTATATACCAGTTAAAGTCCCAGATTAGCCAAAGCAGACAGACAGAATAATTAAAAAAAAAAAGATATTTTGGCGTACATAGTATATATACCGTAAATACTATCATATACAATCAGCGCAATGCTGTTCATTTAAAATTACAAACAGACAATTTAATTTTATTTCTTTGTATAGATGTCACATGTTACATGTTGCATAAAATGCCATCCTGACAAAAATATAAGTCTTTGGACCGGCTTCAAAATAGATACGACTTTTAAGAACTAATATGTTTCACATAAAATCAAACCTGTAGCACAAAATATAAAATTTGTGTGGGCGATCCACATGCACCTACAATAGGGTATTATTGTGCATTCTACCTGCAGCGTACCTGCTCACACAATAGTCCCATAACAAAAACCCATAAGTCCAATAACATAATACTGAACACAGACGCAGGTGTTGTGAAGAGCTCTACACAAAACCTTATAAAGGTTTTATTGTGCACAAAATTTTAAATTCTTTAAATCTATGCTCTTTATGTAATTGAATGAGCTGTTATTGGTAGAGTGGAGATGGATTCCAAAATCATATTTCATTCATAGTCCATATAATTCCTATAACAAGAAAAGTGCTTAATTTTGATAGTCCGAGTAAACTCGTGGAATATCTATTAGCGTGGAACTTATATCCATTTAGTAGGTTCCTCTTAGATGCGCCTGTAACTGTTATAGGCTCAAGAATAACTCCATTCCTATCAGCTTCACTTACCATATAATACCCCACCTATTTACAGGCTAGGACTTCCCTATGAAGGAGAACAAGCCTTCAACACTGGTTTCACAAATTCAGTGTGTGAGTTTTTTTTACTGACGAATCTCTGTAGAACGTCGCGTCTGTAATTTCAGTAATTTCAGGAATCTGTAACCGAGTGTCTGGATAAAATACTCAAGTCCAAACAATTCCCGTCACATGTATAAACGTCACGTCTCCGAAGCTCGTGCGTGTTTTAGCCCCGCCGAATTTCTGAGAACAGTCCGAACTACAAAAACACCGCGCTTGTACAATGGTGTTAACATAATAAATGGTGTATCTAAAGATCCGCCTTCGCTCCTTGATCGTTTAACGTTTAATTCGGTTTCTTTATGCTTGTTTTTTACAAAAATGTAATATTTTTTACAAAAGTGTAATCTGCACAAAAATGGGGTCATCGTTATTTTGCGAACAAACAGCTTATATGCACATTTTATTCAGTTTATTATTCATCTATTATATCGTAACAGAACAGTATTAGACGGACACGAATCGCGTTTTATGTAACTTTAATCCTATTTGCGTTTTTTTATATGGTTATAATATTATGTAATACCTTGTACAAGATTAAATATGTAATCAGATGATTGTAAATGACAATGAGAAGCCTTTTTTTATTAACTTTATTATAATAGTCTTCCGTTTTTATAAATCACAAATCGAAGTAACTACAATACATTAATTTGGATAAGTTTGCGAAAATGGGAAATGCAGGATTTGAGGAAGATGCAGCGAAAGTCGAATATTTGGATCAAACTACAGTGCCTATACTACAAAATAACTTTGTTATAGGTCGAAATATAGATTAACAAAAATACTTTATGATATTGAGTTACATCTTATCTTATACCTTTAAACGAGCAATTCTTGTATATTTATTTATATGTTTCTGTGTTCTCGGAAACGGCTCTAACGATCTCGGAAACGGCTCTAACGATTTCGCTGAAATTTGGTTATGGGGGTTTTCGGGGGTAAACAATCGATCTCAATCAATCAAAATCTTAATTTAATATATTTGTGACGGTAATACCTCTTTTATTACTCTTACCCGTAACAAGATTAGTCTTATGTTTGAGAAAACGCGTGTGTTTCCTAGTTTTCATGCGTTTTTCTGTCCACGCAGAATATGGTCGCTAATTTTGTCTTGCCGGCCACTGTCCGTCTGGTCCAGCGTGTTAAGAAACGGACGACAAGAAACGAGTATTATGGGTTCGAATCCCGCTCGGTGACTTACTTTTGTTAAATTAAAATATTTTTTTAATTTTTATTGTTTTTAGACAAGTTTAAAAAAATGTAGTAAATGTTTGAGATAACAATATATATTTCTCATAAATATGTCTAACATGTACCTATACTGATTACGTGAATAAGATTTATGCTTTCGAGTTTCACCATATTACAATAAATAGAATTAACCGAGCAAAGCTTAGTCGCCCAGGTACTACAAGTTGAAAAGGGCAAAATCAGATAAATCTGATAAGTAACATTTAACCTATTGGTTTTGACGACAAAGCAAAATATGGTGAGCATATTGTTGATGATGAAGACGACCTCGTTGGAGCTAATAAAGGTCTAATGAACCGCAATATGACGGGATTTCTCGGTATGACAAGCTAAGTGTATACAGGAATGCCACAAGTTTGCATAACTTAACATTAAATAATGTTTCTCATACTGTGTCGCCATATATCATTAGAAGTAATGGTAAATAGACTAATGCAGCTTATTGTATATGACCAATCAATCATAATAAAAACAGACCACCAACAGGACATATTATAAAATACCATTTGAGCTGTATAGTTAAATAGCAGCTGTAATTGGTTGCTTATGGAAGAAAAGACGAGAAACCGAAAGACTGCCAAGACAGCTATTTACTTACATTACATTTGGACCCTAAAGATGTATTTAATTCCTTACCTAAAACAAATAAGCATAGCATTAAATAATATACTTCGTTTAATTGCACTATTACACATGTCTTATAAAAATTAAACGCCTTGACAAAGATGTACGTATCTCTAGTCATGTAGATCGTTGTTTAGAAAAGTACAGAGTTTAATGCCAACGCATACATTTCCAATAGCATAACCTTATTACGTGAGTCGATGTGGAAAAATGCAAGTCCGTCATTATCATTTTTCCCACAGCATGCCGAGCCAACAAAAACTAGAAAATGAAGCTATACCGTGTCAACTGGTGCCTTAAAAGTACAAAAGCACTGAGCAAACCGACCTGTCCGGACGTCGCAGAGAGAACAGGCAAACACCACAGAATATTTAGGGACAGAAGGACAAGCTTAATAGATCTCGCGTTGGAACAAGACATTGCTCACCGATACGATATTTCGGATCAAAACAGATCAGTAAAATAGTGCACCGTTCTGAAATGTCGTTCTGCAGATCTCTACAGGTAGGAGGCAATTTGTTTTCCGTATTGCAACTGTAGCTTTTGACTGTATTCAACGCGTTGACGGCTTTGGTTGTGCTACGAATGGCGGAGTGCCAGTTAAAAGTTAGGTACAAAGATGAGCCTGCTTTCTGTCTCTATTTATTCTGTGCAAACACACAGGCTCGTTGGTCTGGGCAAACAGACACGCAGCAAACAGCGCAGAGTCAATATTGAAACACAATTTGAAGGGACAACGCCCCGTATGTCAATTACTTTACACAATTATCATACCTTCAGTAAATATTGACGGTAATTTTATGATTATGCAGCAATCTGCACTCTGCAGTGTGACAGGTAGAGAACAGGTAGTGTGGCAGAGTATCGTCATTCAATAGATTTACATGAATGACAGCTCGCGGCTATGGCTATGTGTGCGAGGCTAGACGTGTGGTGGGGCCGCGCAATGTGCGCGGGACGTTGGGATTTACAAGCCAGGACTATGCATTCACAAGCTCTTTTCGTGCTTTGACATTATTGACAATATAATTTCATATGAAAAAGATTTGTCTAATGCGACGTTTGAACTAAGTTTACTGCGGTGTCAAGTGTCAACCCTAGGCTTACTTCAACACAGACGATATTCGTTGGAGTTCGAGCTGTCAGTTGTGTCGCCCTTGACTCTGCTGACTACAGTCTCAGTAACTAATTAGAACTGATCATAATAAACCCCACCATGAGCTGCCCTAGTGAAAATAATAGCCGCAATAGGCACAAAAAGTCAAAGTGTCAAAAAGCGACACATTTGAAGCTTTATCGCGCTTTGATATCTTCTCGACTCTCTCGCGCTTGTCGAGACAATTTGGGCTGTGATTGGGGTCCCTGCTACCAATAAACTTATGAAGGTCACCACAAAATTTTATTTGATGTTAGTCCGTCCATTATTCGTACATACGTTTTTATGTTTAAATTTATGAACTTCGCCTTAGTAGGCACTATCGTGCTATCATTCCATCTACTTACTGTACTAAATTTATAACACAATTTAGCTGCTGTGTTCAAGTTAACTTGATATTTCATTTTGCTTCCGCTATATTTAACTAGCACATAATATAAATTACAATATATTTTACTATGGAACAAGTCATCTTTTAAAGTCGAGGCAATATGAAGTGACATTTATTAATCCTGCCATGGTGCACAGATACGCCCAAAGACCTTATAAAACCAACTGATAAACCACACACACGACACTGCGCTATGCTAAAAAAGGTTACTGCACGCTTCTCGGAAAATTATCGTGGACAAAAATGTCTCTGCTCACGGCTGATTGATTTCTACTCGATACATATTAATGTGAATAGAAGTTACGAGAACCCTATGGAACTAGATTTAACATGCAACGTAAGTCATAGAATTGGCATAAAAAGTTTTTCTTTATCAATTCGAAGTAACATTATTTTTTTCTAATGCACGGTAAGCTGTTTTCTTGATAAATGAGAATTACTTATCTAATTGGATATTATCCTCATGACAAGTAATCGACAAGAAACACGTTCTTGTGCAGAAAAACTAGCAGGACGACAAATGTTTTTTAACCGTGACATTTGTGAGTAAAACACGCGCGCACATAATTCAACGCGATCATTATGTTCAGATCCAATTCAATCTAGAAGTAAACAAAAACATTTAATGCGACCAAATTTGAATATGTCAATCTATTTCTTTATTGCAAACTAGGTGTTACCCGCGACTTAGTGCGCGCAAAAGGAAATTTCGAGTTTTTTTTTTAATTTAAAAGAGCTTTTGCCATCACTTTTGCCGCAATAAAAAGTTGACTATGTCCTTCCCCGTGGTCTATTCTGTATATATGCCAAATTTCATCAAAATCGGTCCAGTAGTTTAGGAGCCTATTCAATGCAAACAAACAAACCTTTCCTTTTTATTATATTAGTATATATATAGATAAGTGACATTTAAATTAGTAGCTTTATAGCGCGCTAATCGCTATTATTTTCTTTGTTCACGTTTCGATTAAATTGGATCGGAACAAAGTATAAGTAAAAACACACACGCGCACATAACTCAGCGCGTATGTTATGCGGTATACTATATGCTCACGCGCATCAGATCGCGGCCGCACACCGCGTGCGTTTGCTATGCGCCGCCTCGCTCGCCCGGCGCCGACGCCGCTGTTAATCCAACGTACATCGACAACCCGCCAAAAAGAAAACAATAGCAGCACCAGGGCTGGCGAAACTTCAAAAACCTGGAAGCTGGAAAAACTGTCGGTGTTTGCAATCCAGACAGATAACGACAATTCATATTTTAGGAAACATCTCTTTAAACAAAACTTCGTAATAACAACCCTCAGTTTTCGTCGGGGGTTAAAAATATTACTACTTAAAAGGAACATGCATAGTTCCAATACCTTGAAATTAGTTATGGAAGTATGTAGTTGGAAAGTAATATAATATTTCAAAAATGTTGAAGGTTTACAACAACTGAGTACGTCATTACTAAGTTCTAAGTCTTTCTCGAAAAGCCATAATATTATAGCGTGTGTAGCTATATTTTATACGTCTGTAACAGCTCACATCTATACTAATATTATATATAGAGAAAAGATTTTTGAGCATAAAATTGGCTCCGGAACTACTACTGGACCGATTTTGACGAAAATTGGCACAGATTTAGTGTCGTAGTTATATAAACTACTTTTAATCGCAACAAAATGTACGGTCCCTGTGGGATTTCCTTTTGCGCGCATGAAGTTGCGGGCAACATATTTATTCAATACTAGCTGTTTCCCGCGGCCCCGCCCGCGTGAATACAGTATCCTACGGGAATACTGCACTTTTTTCAGGATTAAAAGTGTCCTATGTTTTAATCCAGAGCATAAACTACTGCCATACCAAATTTCATCGAAATCCGTTAAGTAGTATTTGCGTGAAAGAGTAACAAACATCCATCCATCCATTCATCATTTTAAAAACATTTACAATTTATATATATTATTTATATTTATAAAAAACACAACACAAACATTCACATTTATATTAGTAATAGGATTTTCCTTTTCTCTTAGGTGCAGCGTGACAACCCTGACCAAAATGGAGTACAAAAACGCAAGGACACATTATATTATGATACCCGTAGCCGATACCGGAACACGCCACTATAAATCCCGATTTCTGCCGGACAACAATACCCGAATTTACCAGGCAGAGCCTTCTCCCGATCCGTTTGACTTACAATTTCAACTGGTTTCCATGGGTACTGACTACTGGGTAAAAGTAATTAGGTATGTATGTTGATTACCAATTATTGTGACAAACTCTTAAAATTGTGAAACATAAACCTTTCTCATCGTTTCCTGGTCACTTTTTAATGTTTTCTTTACTATCAACAGTTCTATGAAGTAATACAGAGTATTTTCGACGACATCGACGACGGGTGAACCAGCGCTATATTTAACATGTGATGGTAAATGTGTCGTATCACATACCTAGCGTCATCGTTATAGAATTTCGTAAAGCAAAAATAGACATTCCAATGTCGCGAAAATACACAAGTGCAAACGACACAACAGCTCCGGATTATTTTTAAACTATCAACAATTTGAACGGCGAAAAAAACGCTTCGCACGCGCATACAGATGAAAATCGACGCTCGTTTAAATTCCCCTGTTAGGTGGGAAATGGTACAGCCAGAAAAAGGCGGTAAAACAAAAATGTGGAGCCGGAGAGCAAACCTGTGTCGGAATGTGAGAGCACACGCCGACATGGGGCGCGCCGCAGACCAGAGGAATGGGCAGATAAGACATCAGCTCAACAGTATTTAAAGCCTTTTCTAGTTTCGACTATACAAAATTCTTACTGTAGTTTACTTTACCCATTTTGGTGATGATTTTTTTATTGGTTCATCTCGCAGCTTCTTTTCTTTAGCTTAACAGGTCACACACCTTTGTGCTTGCTCAAAATATTTTAATCATAATCATAATTTTTATTTGCTAGAATATGGTAACTAAATTATTCTTAACTTAATTAAGTATTTTTGGGGAACACATACTCTGATTAAGGCATGCAAAGTTTTGTAGTTTAAGATTTAAATACAATTTTATAATATCAAATGTTAAAGCTTAGATTACAACTGACTTTTTTGCTTTGCTTTCCGCTTTTAGTGACGATTCTTTTTATTCAGTTCCTAAATATGTAATGCCTGAAACCCTAAACTTTAACAATTTACATTGCCGCGTCTACTCGTTACTTGTACGTTACGGGCATGCCTTATTGAGTCCGTCCCCACACCCGCGGCGACACCATTACTGAATAAAACTTAAGCAAACTTACAGCTCAAAATGAACTAATTTAAATTGAATGGACTTTTTATATAGGTACTCAAGATTTTGCCTTAGGGGTCCATAAAGGCACTGCTTGTAAGAAAATGCAATATACTGAATAGATTGTTATACGCAAAGTAAAAAAATCATCTCATAATGGAAATCTCCGCTCAACGCAAACTCGCCCATATAAAGGAAGATTTTTTTTTCGAGTACAACAATTATTTCTCTGCCTAAAAGTCTATACATAAGCAGTAGATCATATGTCCAAAATATCCGTAGTTGATTTTAAGTATAGTATATGTTCTGATCGAATACGTAAAAAAAATTATATTCGACCAAATGAATGTGTCACTGTATTTATTTCCCGTTCACATTTAAATAAGTCCCATTACAGTGTACTACTGTTCATTTGTAGTTACTATGTAGGAACATACTAGAAGGTATTTTGGGCTAATCGTCATAAAAAATGATCGGGATGGCACGCGTGTTAACCGCTACCCAAATCCTCGACGACAAAACTCGCGAATCAACAAAAAGCCCGTCGTTATGCAGCCCGGCGGGAGATGTTACCTTCGCCGACGTAAAAACAACCGTTCATCATTTGCTACGAGCACCGAGCAACGTGGACGGTACATTGAATTGCTAATGAAAACGAGCCGATATCAACAAGCATACGCTTGTTGATATCGGCTCGTTTTCATTAGTTAAAGGTTACATCTGAAACGCTTTCCATTTTACTATCTGATTCTAATTAGTAATATTGTCAGAAAGAAAAACAAAGTGTTTCTTTTTTTAAACAAAGATTAATAAAATCCAATGGAATGAGGAATGAGGTAAGAGGCGGAGGAAGCCAGAAAGAAAGGAATTTACCTTCCGGGATTTAATGGGTCAAAGAAACTTACTTTGAAAATTGTTTACATTTCTTGCCTGAAAACGGAACGAGCGGAAATCACGATCATCAAAATTAGATCTGTTTATCTGTACCGGTTCAAATCTGTTACGTTTCTGCAACATGTATGATCTGAACATTAAAATATCAAACATCAAAGCGACTGTACATCAAATTCACAAACCGATCGGTTATAGTATGTAGATCCTAAACTAATAAAGACGATATTGAAATTGCCAATAACTAAGATAAAAGCTTGAGCGTAATGAAAATAGCCAGATCCATTTTAGGTCAGCTCTAGGTGATACGAGGTATACTTCTCATTCAAATAGTCTTTTCCACGAGTTCCACGACCATTCATTGTTCAACGTAGCAGGTTTCGATAGCTCTCACTCACACAAAGGGAACTAATTTATGAGAGAACTGCATCAGTAAAGCATATACCGATACATCGATTGCATATATTAATCACTTTACTAAATCCGCATTAATTCTAATCGCACATTATGTAAAATCTAAGTGTAGTTGTCGAAAAAAGCATATAGAAATCAAATTAAGACGCTAGAAACATACAAATGGACTAATAATGTTAATAACAAGTTATTTTGTGATTATATACTAGTCAAAATATCCTCTGCATAAATAAATTAAAAAAAAAATAATACTTAAAGTGAATGCGTTATTTAAAAAAGAATGGTGGGCGTGTTTTCAATTTGGTATTTCTTTTGTATGCCAAGAATAAAAATGTATGTGTAATATCTTTGTCTAACTTCTGATTAGCTTCTATATGCTATACATATAAAAAGAGATAAACATGGTTTTCGCACACAATTCAATTGTTTTTTGGGACTACTACTCAACCGCCGTAGAACGGTGGCGGGGCGCTTCTTCCACAAGCGTTTCCGCGCAGATGTCGACCACCTGCCGGATTCCTGGGATTGTTCTAACAATAGCCTAGCTTGCATTTGAGCAACAAGGAATAGGGTCGCTTATATTTGGGTATCAAGGAGGCTAAAACTAGCTATCTAGAACAAGACAAACCCCTTTCGCGGCTGCAGCTGTACCTACTTTTCAAGTATTGTGTGTATTTCAAGGGATTTGAATTAGGCGCGAGCATTTTAATCGCTTTACGAGTTTATGAGAACCAGAATATGTTCCACACTAATTCAAGTTGTGCTTTTATTGATCGCATAATATCAGACAAAAGCAAAACATTTATGGAATCAATTGCATTAATTCCTGCAAAAACGCAAGTTAACGCATCAGTAGACGCATAACCGTGTACCGCCACCATCACGTATTCCAGAGCTATTGAAGAGGAACCTGCGGTTAATCTGTGAGCGTACTCAATCGAGCCTACCCGACCATGAGCGTCTCGCACCAACAGCTATGACTTTTTTATTTGTTCGGGTTATACTTTTCCAACTGAACATTTTCTGGGGAATCAATTCTAAAATTTTATAAAACTACAATACTATTCTGATACGAGGCATGCCTTTTAAGTTCTGTTGTTTCCATATTTCCCGGCAATTTTGAATTTGGAATTGTTCTATATTCAAATGTGTTTAAATTTTGAATCTCAAAACAGTTGAAAGTATTAGGATTAATGCTATTGTTTAGTAACAGCGTCGATTGGAATCTGTCAGGTCACGTACGAAAATGAATAATTCTAAGGAAAATGTTCGTGCAATAATTTTCTACAACTTTAGAAGAGGCCTGACAGGGCTTCAGTGTTTTGAAGAGCTAGCATCTGTGTTCAGTGATGAAGCACCATGTCTGCGGACTGTCGAACGCTGGTATTTAGAATTCCAGCGTGGACATACTAGTGTTAGTGACAAATCTCGTGAAGGACGCCCAAAATCCGCCTTCACTGAAGATAACATCATTGCTGTGAGACAACTGATTCTCGAAGATCGTCATGTGACGTATCGAGAGATAGAGGCTCTATTAGGCATCTCAGGGACAACCATTCAGAAGATCTTGCATGAAGCGCTTGGTGTGAGAAAGCTAGTTTGCCGTTGGATACCGCGTCTGCTTTCTGACGATCACAAGGCGGCCAGCGTCAGATGGTGTAAGAAAACTCTGCAAAGGTTCAACCGAGGAGATTGAAATCACGTCTACGACATCATCAGTGGTGACGAATCTTGGATCTGCCTACGATCCTAATTCCAAACAACAATCTACAATCTGGGTCTTTCAAGACGAGCCAAAGCCGACTAAAGTTTTTCGTTCTCGAAGCACTTCAAAGAAGATGGTGGCCACGTTCGTTGGAAAAAACCGGTCATTTTGCGACTATTGCACTTGAAGATCGTAGAACGGTTAACGCAGAGTGGTATACCACAGTTTGTTTACCACAAGTCATTTCGAAAATCTAACTCAAAGCGACGCATCATCCTGCACCACGACAACGCAAGCTCACACAGCGCTCGTCAAACGATTGAGTATTTGAAGCAGGAAAAAGTAGAAATTCTTGACCATCCTCCATACAGTCCTGACCTAAGCCCTAACGATTTCTTTACATTTCCTAAAATTAAGAAGAGTCTTCATGGTCAAAGGTTCCAGTCCGGTGAAGAAGGAGTCGACGCTTTCAAGTAAGCCATTTTGAGCACCCTCACTTTAGAGTGGAATAAATGTTATAATAACTGGTTTGAGCGAATGGAAAAGTGTATTAAGCTACGTGTGAATACTTAATGTGAATACTTTGAAAAACAATAAAAAGTACTGTAAGGTTCTCATATTTTAGGCCCTAGTTGGTTGGTTCCTTTTTATTTTTTTAAGTAAACAACATAAACTTTAAGCATTCCCAGGTTGAAGCGTCAATATTGAATACAGTTGACAGTTTAGGAAACATCAAGATGTAACAATAATAGTTCGTAATAAGCGGTCTCTGGCCATAATTCGTGTGATGTTGCTGCACTAACGTCCAAATTACCAGTTACGGCCATCGGCCATTAATATTATAGTCTCCGATATGGCGTTTAACTCTGTATAATTTTGTTACCCGATTGTTCTTCATTTTTAACTATTACGCTTTCATAAATAGCTAAATGTTTAGTCATGATGTTTTATTTAGTCTTAGAGAGCCTTTTCCTAAAATATTCAATCAATTTTAACTATCTGATGTTCTTCCTTTAAAACAGAAATCTGGCGATCTAAAATGGCCACAATAAGTGAATCCTCTTATAAAACATCATCTATTGAAATTGAATAGATGATATATTTTAGTACGATTCACTTAATGTGGCCATTTTAGACCATTCAATTGCTTCAGCAAGCAATTGAATGTCAAAATACATATAATACGTAGTGGCGTACACGAAGTTTCTGATTACCACAATCTTTTTGATTACTGTAAAATTATACCTGTACCCAAAAAAGTAGAATACACTCTTCTCGCAGAACGAAAATTTTTATCAACGAAAATTTAAAAAAATGTGATATCTCAACCTATGCCAAGACCCGCAGCTCAGCCAAACCTAAATTATATACACCAAACTATAACAATTTATACGGAAAACGCACGATAGAATACATAACCCCAAATCTAATTAATCAATTACAAACATCTTTACTTAATGAAATAAGCCCTAAAAATATTAAATATAAACATAAAAATCAATTCATTCAATTCAAATGATATCAACATTACCTCTGTTGTTCAGTGGTTCAGCACGTTGGTGCTCAAGCCAAAATAAAAAGTTTTTCTGTGTTCCTGGGTTATGGATGTGTATTAAATATGTGTATAATATAATAAAAATCTTAAATATTAGGTCCTTAGATATGAAATTGGCGTTTTGTCGTACTGGCCACTTTGATCTTAAATATATCTTCTTTGGTTAGGAATTCCAATTTCAAATTTATACCGCTATTTACTCATGCATTTGTGTTTCGAAAACCGTAATTCATTTGTTTTCCCTCTTTTGGTTTTTTCTTTGCGTCACTCTGTTTACAAAATGAAAAACTTGAAATATCGGCTATTGTGGAAGCGGATCCATCGCAAACCACTTCCGAGTTAGCTGCAGGCTGCGGTGTTAGTAATAAAACTGTTTTAATCCACTTGAAGCAAATTGGGAAGGTGAAAAAGCTTGAAAAGTGGGTACCTCATGAATTGAGTGCAGTAAACCGACAAACGCTCGTCGACTGCTGCGTTACATTACTCAACCGATACAATAATGAAGAGATTTTAAATCGAATCATTGCCTGTGATGAAAAGTGAATCCTGTATGATAATCGGAAACGCTCATCGCAATGGTTGAACCCTGGCGAACCAGCCAAAACCTGCCCCAAGCGAAATTTGACTCAGAAAAAGTTACTTGTGAGCGTTTGGTGGACTAGTGCCGGTGTCGTTCACTACAGCTTTTTTAAATCTGGCCAGACGATTACGGCAGATGTCTATTGCCATCAACTGCAAATCATGATGGAAAAGCTAGCTGGCTAGCTAAACAACCGAGGTTGATCATTCGCTCTAGGCCACTGCTGCTTCAGGACAACGCTAGACCACACATTGAACAACAGACGAGTACAAAATTAGAGGAGCTTCAATTGGAATGTCTAAGACATCCACCGTACTCCCCGGACGTTGCTCCAACAGACTACCATTTTTTTCGAAATTTGGATCACCTCTTGCAAGGGAAAAATTCAACTCCGATGGGGCAGTCCAAAAGCGCCTTCAAAGATTTTATTGATTCTTGTCCGAATGGTTTTCTTAGTAAAGGAATCAATGAACTACCTATGTGATGGCAAAAGTGCATAGATAACAATGTAGGTATATACTTTGATTAAATAAATATATTATGTTTAAAAAAAAAAACGACTTTATGTTCCTCCTTAACAAAACGCCAATTTCATATGTAATTACCTAATTATAGAATTATACGTATTCGTACTCCTTTACAAAACATTCGTATAAAATTATTAAATATACTTCCCGTTTTCTGGTATATGTAACACAAGTTCTTCGGATACTTAGCACGGGGCCAGATTGACGCGGTGTGAAGCGTCCATAGATATTATTATTATATTACCTTTAAAAAAATATAATATATTTAAAAATAAATAATAACCTCTGTATTCTCGCCACTGAAGAAACCGGTTCCGATGCGCGTGCGGTGCTCCGACTACTATACCAAAACATAGAGCCTAACTGCTGTGCAATGTGTGTATCGACGCGCGTCGATTTAATGCTTTTGAATGCATGCTTGTGCTGATCGGTAATAATCAATTATTAATATATTTAGTATAGATTTGAGGTGTAGTCGTTGTAAACTTATTTTATAAATGTTAATGGAGGTGGTGCACGGTTAAGTTTTTATAAACTTGTTTGTGCCATAAAATGTAACTCGTATCATGTTCAGCTGTAATGTTAAATAAATAAATTAGCTTCAAAACTTTTGAAATTTCGGGCACTTCCAATCTAGAGACATAATGAGACGGTAAACAGTCTATGCGCATGCGTAATGATCGGATACGGAATAACCAGTGACTACATAAACCGTAATATTCTGTACAAGCAGGAATCAGAGATCACTCGTCACTGGTGTACAAAATATGATACCGTTTGGTCCAGCTGCACGTAAAATCAAAATTGCTCTTCGTGAGGTTGGGGCAATCATGTAAATTGGTGTTTTTGCCAAGATAAAGTGTTGCGAATTTCACATTACCGCAAAAAAACATGAAAGTCCTACCACTTGCGAGTTCGACGTAAACATACCTAAAACCGGTCAAAGAAACGTGAGGGTTTCGTACCTTTTTTGGTAAAAGCCTTTATAAAAGTACCAAGACATTGTAATGCTTACGGTTGATTTTTTTACTAGAGATTTGCGAATCATACAAAGGAAATAAGTGATTTGCGATTCAATTTTTTTTGTATACCTACTCAGTGCGTCTTAACTCTTAATGTATTTTCTCCAAATTTTCAAAAATTTTCTTTCTTTTTGTTTCTGTTTATTATTATTTCAAGTATGATCTTGAGTAGGTATAAGTAGTTATGTTATAAGTAATATACGTTATAACTTATCCTACTACTTTTGTAAATGTGAAAGTTTGTGAGGATGGATGGATGTTTGGTACTGTTTCACACGAAAACTACTGAACGGATTTTGATGAAATTTGATATGGTAGTAGTTAGAGAGCTAGATTAACACGTAGGCTACTTTTCATCCCGAAAAAGTATAGTGCTCCAGAGTAAATGCAGTATGCATTTACTCTGGCGGAGCCTCGGACAAAAGCTAGTATTTTTATAAAACAACAATACCAAATATTCTTATATGTCAGCAGGCAGCACCAATGAAGGCATATGCGACTCCTTTTAAAAACAGACATGTTCAGTGTACCCTAATACGAAGTACCTACGTTTGGTGGGAAACCACTATAATGTTCTTATGCACGCGATCAGCATCGAGGCAGCATCTGCTCACGTAGCGGCGCCGCGCGCCGGTATCACGCGATCAGCGAGTGCTGCTGATTCACCAGCAGTAGCCACAAGCCACTGCTACCCTGTGATTATGTGCCTAACTGGCTGGTGTCCGCAACTTAGGTACACCGTACAAGGCCAGGGCCCTTGCCTATGGCTGTGACTATATGATCCGGAATCCGAGGCTGGGGGAATTTCAGAGCATTGAAAATAGAACTCTGCGCTAATACAACAGAGCTGAAAATCGAACATTTTCAGTTCAGTTCTATTTTCTGTGCTCTGAATTTTCCCGGGCCCGCCGGATTCCGGCTCATATTGTTCCGGCCTAAGTTCCCGTGAGCTGTTCTAGCCGTTATTTATCACTCGCGATTGCGGTAGCAGAGGCTGCGTCAACCAGGACTACGTAATGTTTATTCCACGACTAGCTGTTGCCCGCGGCTCCTCCCGCGTATCCCTCGGGAACACTACTTTTTCGGCCCTACTAAATAGCCCATGTTTTAAACCATACCAAATTTCATCGAAATCAGCTCAGTAGTTTTTGCCTGAAAGAGTAACAAACATCCATCCTCACAAACTTTCACATTTATAATAATATTAGTAAGATAGTAGGATTACGTGACATTTTTGAGTAAACCTGCATTTTTATAAGTATGTATGTGACCACCAACACAATTGTAAATTCGCAAACCCGGATCTATATATATATATATATATATAATATCTTACCAGTCGCGCCTAACACTTAGCAAATTAAATTAACATAATTCGGTGGGGAATAATGACATTACAGATAAACATAAATTAAAAAAAAAAAAATCAACAACATAAGTACCATACGACAAAATACGAAAAAATATATTACACATATCTACTCATTCTACCTTCTTTAAAGACGATACATTAAAATATTAATAATAATAATAAATTGTCAAGTACTCAAACAATTTGTTTTTATACTTGAGAATAATGCAACATATTGTACCTTCGTACATTGTTATTAACATCGCATTATGTAACAATTATTTATATTAAATTCATTCAAGTACTTTACAAATTTAATTATATATTTAATCATAATAATGAATTCTCATTAATAATATGCAAAATGAATTTTGTTTCCTATCATGATTAATAATAATAAATTGGGTGTGAATTTGTTAGCGAGTACGTAAAACCCACGCGCGCATTATTATTTATAGCATAATTTTGCGCTGTGAACACGACGCGACGTGTTGTGGAGATAATATAACATTTAATTCACAAAATATAATTTGCTCATTTATCGACAAATGTGTTATGAGAGTTAAAACAAATCGACGAAGCGTTTCGAGAAAAGTCTGGTAGTGCCCTTGATTTGCTCGGCTCGTCTTGGCAGAGGGCACTCCCGTGCCCCCAGATTATGCAACAATTTTAATTGTACCTACTACAAAGTCGAACGATCCAATTGTAATTATTATTCTAAAGAAGAAATTAGCGAGAGAATTAAGCACAATCTACAGAGCCTGTCTACTGGCCGAGGCCTCACCCTGGGAAAATGAACGCAACATGTTCAGAATGAGGAAAACATGATGTATGCACGCAATAAGTCAAAGGCAGGGCGGCTGCCGATAGCACTAAATGCTGGTAGCAGGTTCGCCCCCGCGCATGGAACAGGCTCATCCACATTTTTGATAGGAATGATATTAGCTACAAACAGGTACACACACACCTATACATGAGGTAAACAAACCAATAGATTTTCCATTTTAACTTTACCCCGCGTTTAATAATAATCAAATTTCTAGCATTCGAACCAAAGTGAGTTAAAACAAATCGACGAAGCGTTTCGACAAAGGGTAGTCTGGTAGTGCCCTTGGTTTTCTCGGCTCGTCTTAGCAGAGGTCAACATCAGAAGGCACTCGAGGCTGAGACTATATTGGCCGGAATCCGAAAGGCAGGAGAAAATTCAGAGCATTGAAAATAGAACTCTGCGCTAATACAACAGACCTGAAAGTCAAATGTCATATATGACAGCTCGATACTTCGATTTTCAACTCTATTGTTTTAGTCCAAAGTTCTATTTACAGCGCTCTCAATTTCCTCCGGTCTTCCAAATTCCGGATCATACAGTCCCAGCCTAAGAGAGCAACACCCTAGTAAATGACCCACATGACAATGACACACAAAAATAAGGTGCGACCGGAGCTGATGATAACAGTACACTGGTAATATAGAAGCCGACCGACCGTGCCAAAAAACATGGACGATACCATCACAGATGTTGATGCCCGATGGTGAAACGTGACCGGCATCATTACGAACAACGCGAACGGTACCGACTTCTGTGACATATAGATAACATCTCCACATTTTGCAACGCATTCTAAATGCACCCATACAAACGTGACGAGAAAGTTTTACTCGAACAATTCTTCTAACATTTTCGCTACCACAGCGAAAATGTTGCATTATATGTCCGGGAAGATTTGTTCTTGGTATCTCTATGAAACTACTATTCGTGATGATATTTTACAACAGTTGTATTGACACCATAAATTAAATTTAAACTTGCACAAAATACATTGCACAAAACGATTCAAATCAACTCTCATACGAATTCATGTCTATCACTTGAACAAAGATTCAAATCAAGGAACAATCGAGTCAATTTGTGATAATCTGGCCCCAGGGCTCGACCACAGAATAAAACTTACCAGAAGAAAAGCTTCATACATTAAACGCTCGTATGACTCACACGTTGTCAACGCCTCCCGACAGTATATCGATTCGGAAATACTTAGGAGCATTGGGAGCGCGCGTTGTATGCGCAACAATAAATCAAACAATTAGATATCATTTTCCTTTATAATCCAGAGTTCTCAATCT
Source organism: Phengaris alcon alcon (assembly GCA_037179445.1). NCBI lineage: Eukaryota > Metazoa > Arthropoda > Insecta > Lepidoptera > Lycaenidae > Phengaris > Phengaris alcon. The sequence goes on along the minus strand of JAYRCH010000021.1, from coordinate 11,133,290 downwards.
ATGAGCGTGACTGCCGGGCAAAGCGCATCTACCCTGAAATGTAGGGCACAATCGAACAAGTTGCCTGGTACAGGCATAAGATAAAAATTACTCGCACTCACACAATATTATACGGACTGCAACCACGTCTGCAGCCGTTGTGGCCACTACCTTTATGTTTAAATAATTTGAGGCGTCCTAACTCCTAGCGCGTTTAAAGGGGAACGTTTAGAATCTGATCGAGCGGGAACTTTACCGATATTGTGCATATACATTAGCCTGCCTTCTGGCACTCTTCTGTTCCAGCTGTATTCTGTGGCTCGCCTGCATGGCGCATGGGCAGCCACAATTGAGAAACGACCGGAAGACAATTGCCGGGGTGGCATCCATCATGATTGTACCCGGCCACAATTGATATTAAATTGGTGACTCTAATACGTAATTGGATACTTATGGAAATCTGTACCTACGTCGCGTCTGGCGCAGGGACGTTGAACGAATTTGTAGACACATGAGAGCATACAAAAAATAATAATTGAAATCTTTACTATTATAATCACTTAAGCATAACTTCGTACTCCGTTTTACGAAATATATGCTTACGGAGGAGTATGAAATTTGGCAAAGTTAAATTTTATAAATAAAATAAATATTTAAATATAATAAACCTGACTTTTAGCTGCTTTCGCTCTATATTAATACTAGTAGTCATTATTAGTACTAATATTAGTAATAATGGTATGGAACCCTTCGTGTGCGAGTCCGACTCGCACTTGGCCGTTTTTCGGGTTCCGTAGTAATTACAATATTATAGTTTCGCTCTGTCCGTCCGTCCGTCTGTCTGTCCTCCCTTGATTAAGTCGGTAATTATTATGAATTTCAATAGAACAAATTTTGGTATCTACAGTTATAGATTGCTTAATATAGACTTTATACGCGTGAAGTGGGATGTTTTTTTTTTTTTCATTCTATCCCATCATGTGGGGTATCGACGAATGGTCGGATTTCATAAAGGCAAGGCATACATTACATTACACACAATGTAAAGTGCAATTTTCCAAAACTTTAGCGCCTTGTAGCTAAAAATTGGCACACGGCACAAACTAGCAGGTATGCACACGTTCATCGTACACACTACCACTGCCATATGGTATACATTTTATCAGTAAGAATATAAGGGTAGTCTGGCGGGCCTGGGATCTCAGTCCATTGTGTAAATGACTATAGACTAACAACCGAATATCATCAGCACTGCACATCACATAGGAGTTAGGACGGTTCGCGGATGTTTTTCCCGCATTACCGTTGCCCGTATTTGAATATTAACGTATTCACTCGCTGCAACTAAAGTGCTAGCGTTTCATTTAATTTCCAATTATAATATGTAACTGTGGCTCGAAACATTTAACTTTATAATCGTAATGAATCGTAAACTCTAATTGTTGCAACCAGCCCGGTGGGCGGTGGTTCATTACGTGTAATGTTATTGCTTAAAATGATTTGAAATGTTTCTGTTAATTCAATTATTCCTTAACGATCATATTATTTCATTGTCTCTTACGTTCAATTGTAGATTTATTGATAAAGAAACCTGACCTAAATCTATTCTAATATGTAAAACTAGCCTAAGAAGCCCTACCAATATGCCTTTCTCGTGACTATGATCACAAGGCGAGAGCACTTTGATCAAATTCCTGTGGTATTATCAGATTAGTTCCAATCAAATGAACTGTGGGGACTGGGGTGGCGTGCAAGCGCAGAGCGTGTGGGTAACGCGACACCACACAAATTCATCACAATCCCGCCATCCGACACTGCTCGAGCTCGGCCCAGATAGCTCATTAATGATATAGTTAACCTCACATTAATATCAGAGCTGTAACATGAGTATTAATAAAAACAGAAACATTAGATAAACTCGGTCACTCTGGAACAATATGGATCCAGTTGCGTGGGTTTCCTGTAACTCCATTCCTATCGGCTTCACTTACGACTTACCTTTTGAAGACCCTCATACAATTTCCACCTATTACAGGCTAAGGCTTCCCTTTGAAGGAGAATCAACCTTCGCCACTTGGGCGGTCTCTGTCCTGCAATGGACGTCTACGGGATGAAACGACGATTAGATAAAAGTAAGTCTTACATTCAAGGGTAGAATATAAGTCCCTCGTATTTTAAACCCCTGACGAAAACTGCGGGGTTTTATAAGTTTAACGTGTGTGTATGTGTGTCTGTCCGTGGCATCGTAGCTCCCAAACGGATGAACCGATTTTGGTCTAGTTTCGTCTGTTCTTGTTCGAAAGTTGACATGATCGAGTGTTCTCAGCTATAATTCCTCATCATCAGCATGCTCACTACTTGACAATTCGGGGGTTACTTAAAATTTTGAATTTTGTTAACCCTTGGTAATTTTCAGGCATAATAAAAGTTTATCCAAATCTAAAATAAACTATTTTCAAAGTGTAACTTCTTTCGCGGCGTTGAGATTGAAAATTCAAGATCTCGTCGCGTCACGATTTTGGATATAACTCCCATCTGTCGAAAACTACTTATACTTCTTAGTGTGTTCTTTGTGATGAGAGTATTTTGATAAATGATGTTTCACTTCTGCCACGTTTACTCTGTACACGTCATGTTTTTTTTTAATTAATAATGTTTAAAGTGCCCACTAGAGTACATAATTATGTAAAGTGTAAACTGAATTGCGAACAGGCGTATAAAGTAAATAATTTTAATATTTCACGGTTAGGGCTCGGTTTCAAGTGGCCTTAGCTTTTATTAGCCTACCACAAATCGCTAAATAGTGAAACGGTATTAGTTTAAACGTATTGAGCACTTTATATTCATCTTGTATGTCGCCCACGGCGGGATCTGAACCTGTGACCTCTGCGACCAAAGTCACCGCCTTTCTCTTTCCCAATATCTATTAGGACATTAACAACGATAGCATAGTCGTAGGAAAACAGGATGCACAAGTTGAAAATGGTGAGAACACCACCTACGAGTATCCAGTTATAAGCCAAGATTGCCCACGACTGACACCAAATAAATAGATTACATTTAATAGAAAGTACTTGGTTAACTTTGAGAAGAACTTGTGAAGAGCTTTGCTCGGAGCTCTAGTAAGTATAGTAGCTAAAAAAAAAGTATCACAAAAATACAGCAATCATTCCGAATTTTCGAACAACGCAAAAATTACATCTACGCATCATAACAAACTGCCAATCAGACTGACATATTAGAGTCGAAATTATTGATGTATTGTTGCACGACGAAAGAAAAAACATATATAACTAAAAATGCGCGGTTTTTAGGGATAAGACCTAGCTAGATCGATTTTTCTCTCCCAAAACTTCCTGCATACTAAAAGAGATCGGCAAGGCGCCATACATTTACTGCCTGGTAATTAAAATACGTGGCCACAAAAATATTTATTGTAAGTTGTACTTTATGAACATAGGAACAAAAAAAAGCAATAATATTATACATCAAACTCGGGGTCTAAAAGATAATTAATTAAAATATATAAACTAACCTATTTTTCAATAAATTGCCCTAGTGGCGGTTTGCGGAAAAGTTACATGTGGTAGTGGTAGTGGTGATGTCAATTACGTAATGAGATTAATAACTATGTTTGGAAACGCAAAATGCTAACACATAAATGATAGATGTCTCTTTCACGTTACGAAAACAAAAAACATAATAGTTATTTTTTCTTTATTATCTATTTCACATCCCAAGTAACTTTTTTTTTTATAAAACTAAACTGCTGAACTATAGAAAAAGAAAATAACTTTATACTCCAATCAAAAATAAATCTATCTAATGGGCAACTAGATGGAGCTTTTACGCCTCAAATTGACAATTTAGAGCATGATAACCATAGATTAAAAAGATATGATGACATAGATTACCACATTTTGAACATGAATTCTCTGATATTCGGAGATTCATAACTTTTTATTCCTAAGTTATAAAAGTTATAAAATTAAAAATATAATATATTTTTCGTTTAATAACTTTTTAAGTACTATAAAACCACATATGTTCGAAACTTGGCCGCTCTTGATGGAAAATCAGGCAGGATTCGCCCAGTGTCCTTTCATGGAAAAACTTGCATTGGTTTCCGAGATTACGATTATATATTATATACAAGATTAGCTCGATTAAAGTATAAGATGAGACAGGTAAACAGATACGAGACAGTTAAAAGATGCTGTATTTTCAGAAATGATAGAACAATAAATTAATATTTTCTCTTAATTCTTCCTGCCCATAGCTGCCCTTTAGGTATCGTCGATATGATTTAAAAACAGAGTATATTGGTTCCATTTAGGTACCATTTAGGTAAAATACGCAATAAAAAATCTATTCATATTTAATAGCCACAACCAAACTTTCCACGATACCGATAATATTACAAATTACAGCAAAGCCAGATATTAAACAGAACTATTAAGATAATGGCACTAGGCCCATACGTGGGAGCCTTAGAGGAGGGTCATCTCTTAATTTCGCTCGATAAAACCGTTAGAAACATCACAAAAAATTACGACAAAAGGCACGCTTATGTATGTACGGTCGCCGACAGATCCGGTGTACCACATGACGATCTTATTACTATTGACAATAAGGATCAAAAAAAAAAAACAAAAAAAAAACAGTGGTACAACGGATCTGGATTCTTTGTCATATAATAGGATGCCTAGGCAGGTCATAAAACGTCTGTATCTAATTAAATCGCTAAATATCATCTATCCAAAACATTGAGCGTAATGTTTAATCAAGTGGCTAAATGTCGTCTAGTGATTTAATTTTTTCTTATTATTAGATTTGTGATGTTTGATTAGGGTGACTTCGAGTTCACAAAGATACTACTAAAGTAACTAGTGATAGTGAAATATTTTTAATAAAATAAATTTATGAGATGTGTGAAAGAATAAAGTATAATAAAAATATAAAAATGGATGCGCTGTTAACGCCATATTTGTTTCGGTGACTACTAACGCCGCAGTAGAAAACTTAGAAAAACTAAAATTGAATCACTTGGCTAAGACTTGGCTAGGACTAGTTATCTTCAACGAGCTGGCTTTTAATACGCCAAGTTATTAAACGATCAGCTATTCTACTTCTATGAACTAGGGGCCTAGGCATTCATTTGGATGCACGCGTTTCATGAACGGAATAGACGTTCAATCAGCTGGCTTCTTAACCAGAATGCTATGACATATTATATATTATGTGCATAATTGTACGTATTGTATTGTACTCTATGTATATAGTTTCTATTTATTTTAGACCTATTCGCCCGAAAGAGCAAAATATAATAAATAGTATTATGCAAATGGGTGCGGGCCTCACGTGGAGACTGGAGGGTCACCTCATCGTGATGGAGATTGGAGACGTTAACAAGGCAATGGGCCGGTTAGCACACTTCCGCCGGACATCGGCCACTGAGAAGCGATCGCGGCACACATTCACACATCAAGTTAAGCTGCCGGTTAGTAGTTGTACGTGCATATTCATCTAACTGAATAACGGCCCCTTTCAGTAGCATATCTACCAATAACTATTTGTTAAAAACGTCTTCATTCAATCATTTGACAGTTTTTTGCGATACAAGTTTGACGTTTCTAACAAATAGTTATTGGCAGATAGTTTATTGAAACGGGCCATAAGGGATGTGGTGGTTGGTGTTTCTTAACATATAATTAGTTAACTAAGGGTCAAATTACACAGAAACGAAACGATACGTGGCATGACGCTGCTTCTTTAGGATAGAAATGGTAATTTGAACTCCGTTACACAAGCAGATACACGTTTCATGATAATAGTCCGAATGTCAGGTTGTACCGCGCTGCACAGCGCATGTCATATAACTTTTGTGTAGTGGAAAAAGTTCAATTTTGAATAGCTATCTTAAAAATGCAGCGCCGCATAGCGCCGCGTTACGTAACGTTGTGACCTTAATCCTTGTATGTTTATGAAAGGACTAGGGTATTGACTGGCAAATTCACAATATATTTTTTGTTCCAGCACCAACAAAATATGCATTATGAAGCATTCAAATACTTTTAGCATCCTTTTCATTTATGCCTTGCCGTGCCCAAAGATCACTGACACAGAAATCACGTTTACTCTGAATTCTGCAAATTTTCGACGTCAAATCACCTTTCGTTTACAGACATTATTGCATCATTGTATTGCAAATTAATTCCCGAATCGCTGCGGTATTCGTAAATTATTCATAGCAACTTGTTACCTAGACAATAGTTGTACGAGCTAGGTAGAAAATACAGGTAGGCCCTACCCAGTGGCCAGTGCCACTCACTGCGGGCCCTAAAGGTGCGTATGCACTATGAATCGTACTTTACATTCAAACTACTAAAGTGCGGTCGCGGAGCTTGTAGAATTCCGTACACTTACTCATCGCTATTTATCCGCCATTTTATATATGCTTCACAACCGCACTTTAGTAAGCATCTGGAGATCTTGGTAATGGACAAGTACTCGAGTGAAAAAGGTCAGATCTATGAGATAACTAGGTAATTCAGAAGAAAAGCAACGCGATTCCAATAAACAAATATGATTTGTCTATTGGAATCAGGCCGTAAAACGTAGCACTGCAAGTTTAGAGATACGTAGACAATAACTTTCTCCTTTTAGAAGACGGTTAAAAATAAGTACATATATAACAGTGGCGTCGGGTTCCTATAACTCCATTCCTATCGGCTGCTCTTACCACTTGCCTTTTGAAGAACCTCATCCAAATCCCTACCTATTATACAGACTAGTTAAAGCGTCGCGTAATTTTTAGCATCGTAGTCTTACCCCCTTACTAATAAAAATATTTACACAATGGATAATCTATACAATGTTGTATCCTTGTCTGATACGTTGGAAAAGTCGCTTAACAGACAAGGACATATTTTTATTAGTAAGATGGTTAAAGTGCATATGAGTGTGCATTGCATTCAGGCACGCCGATAGATTGGGCCGATCTTAACAACCAATAGGCAATAAGTTAATAAACCGAACATAGATTGTCAGTCTTTCCATCTAAATGTAAAACGATAAGTTACGACTGCGAATATATTAATATTAAAATGTCAGGTTCATTACACATCGGGCACAACAAGTTAGTAAATAAATACTGAGCTTCCGAATAATAGGCGCGAATAGGATAAGCATAATTATACATTATTTAAATATATTATTAGTTTATCGAGATATTTATAAAGTTTAGTTTTTAACAGAAGATTTAACCCGAAAATTGTTAAAAACTGCAAATCTGCTTTAAAGCAGTGCTGGAAGACAAATTTTGCAATATTTTTTTATGTACGTTTCACGGCAATGACTAAAATAAATAAAAACATTGTAACGGTTATAATTAAGTCTATCTTTCAAATACGAAAGTATTTTGACTAACCAAATCTATTTTATTGCTTCCGCCGTTTTATAATTTAAATCTAATGTTTTCCTGTCTTGAATAAAATACATGTTTTTTAAAATAAAACTAACTGTTAACAAGTTTTGCAACATTATTTACGAAATAAGAACAATTTGTTCATCGTTAACAATTCTTATTAACAGACATACTGTCTGAGGACATCCTGATTCCCGACTCGAAAAAAAAATACGACTACACATTTTAATTTTCATACACCCACACACCAGTGGCGAACGCTGGTTCTCCTTCATAGACAAGCCCTAGCCTGTATAAGAGGTAGGGATTTGGATGAGGGTCTTCAAGTGGTAAGTGAAGCCGATAGGAATGGAGTTATAGAAACCACACGCCACTGCCACACACTCACTCACTCTCACTACACATCTGTGTGCTGTGTGCGAGTTTTCGTCGCTACTCACCGTGAAGAAGTTAACTATAATTTGTATGACATCGAAACAGCGCCCCTAGTGGCAAACAATGGTAACTAATTCAATGCCATACTAATTGTAGTAAGCTTTTTCGCAGTGAGTAGTGACAAAATCTCGAACTCCGCACACTGAAGCTAAAATACATCAAACTGTTTAAGTTATGTTGCCACTTTGCTCGAAAAACATTACCCAAATCCCTTCTTCGGTAGTCGGGTAACTAGACAGATGTCTAGTTAAAAATCTGGGAACAAATAACCCCGTGTTTGAACACGACTGCATGTAATAGGTCAACAATAGCCGCTAATAAGCAAGCCCGAAGTCGAGGCGATCAATCACGATTACCCCTCCCCCTCCACCCGCGCGCGGCTCCAACAATCCATCACGCGGGATCGCGAATTGTAATCTAATCTAATTGATATTTGGCTGCCTTAAAAACTTCAGAATAAATAAACATCATGTAACAACACACATATTTTGTTTATTGCAATATCTGCCATTTCAAGACCCTAAATTTGCCTTTGTTTTGGTAATAATCTAATCCTCGAGAAAATCTTTTGCCCGTTCTTCTATACATAGGGCTTGATTATTGTCTACTTAGTACATACCTATACGAGCAGGTGTAAAATGTAAATACAATGCGTTTGATTGGTCAAATAATAATGAGCGTGCAGAAGAACATTGCGCAAGCTGACCCATTTGGCGCAGTCGCAGCGGATAGCACGACCAATCGCTTATTCGCGAGGTGGGACTTAGGCATATTTTTGCTACGCTTCTGGTTCTAATTAGCAAGTTTGTCAAGCAGCTGTATTTACTCGCTGTGAATGTTGCATTGTTGCAACCTGGCGACGGTTTAACATTCCTATGGTAACATATCGGTGGTAGCTTTTTCTGTCGACTTTCCGAAAAAAGGCTTGTTAAGTTTCATTTGGATTTTTTTTTTTTTTACATATATTCAAATCACAAATCGCCAAGAATATTTACAAACTTTAAGTTAGAGATCACAAAAGCCTTCACATTAATTCCATAGTCTCGACGTAGTTCCACACATTGCTTCTAGTTCCCCCGGAGCGGGCACGGCGCGGCGGTTTCCGCTATCGCGTTCGAGGCTGCGTCGATCTAGACGTTCCGTGCTGGAATGTAACCAACGTTGGAGATAGGACCCACACAGATTTATGGCAAGTTGCAGTAGCCAGCCTAAATTCTTCAATAAATATTCAGCATTGTATAATTACTTCCTGCACTATACTGATTTTCGCCGCGCGGATATTATATTCAGAATTATTCATGATACATAAATTACATTCCTTGCACAATTAATATCGAATATCAATTTATGTATGTACACCAAATAAAATGAACAGCATTATGCTTGTTTATTAATTTATACGTAATTAAAATGGCATAATATTAAGTTCATGTACCAACTGATTTCAGAAAATACTTTTACTAAGCTAAAGAACTATTTATGTAACAACTGTATTTATATCATCTATAAAATAAAAAGAAAACCATTATTTTGTTTCCTATTATCTAAATTTTATTTAAGTATTAAATATGGGCCTGTTTCAGATTCTATTGATAGAGTTATAACTGACAAGTATCAGATAGCCTATTTGCATGATTCGTCTCTGTTGCTCAATATGTCGAACTTCCGAATAAATCTCAATATGTCGAAATTCCGCTATCGGATACTCATTAGAAGACTAGCTTATGCCCGCGGCTCCGCTCGCGTAAATAAAGTATCCCACGGTAATAATATACTTTTTTAGGATAAAAAAATAACATATGTTTTAATCCAGTCTAAACTACTAGCCATACCAAATTTCATCTAAATCCGTTCAGTAGTTTTTACGTGAAAGAGTAACCAACATTCATCCATGCGTCCATCCTCCCAATCTTTCACATTTATAATCATCATGGACTTATACTGCTCCCGTATACATTAACTTGACAATTATCTACCCCTTAAAACTGCAAGTCGTTGTGTACCCAATTAATTATCGCAACCAACTTGGGATATCTCCCCGTTGAATTATGGCTTTGAGGTTGCTATACATCATAACTGACGTCATTCGAGCTGGGGTGGACAGGGATGATTGGGAGCTGTTACCCCCATCTTGTGACTCCAATTCATTATGCAGTTAAATTTACAGTGTTCTATCTTAGCAAAAATTTAGAAGGAGGTCTTTCACATACTTCTTAAGATTTGGGCGCAAATTTTAAAAGCTAAATTTTTAGATGGTTCTTTATCTAAAGTGCAAATTCTCTTAGGTACTACAATAAGAACGACGAATTTAATCAGATAGTTTAAAAGATTTTATATTTGAATATTTCACTGGTTTCTTCGACCACAGATAAAAGAAAGAGGAACAGATAAACAATACATAGTTAGCTTTCGATTTGATTGCATACGTTGTGTCCACGATTGTGTTGAAATATTGTGGGCCGTTGAAGGAGAGGTAAAAACTTTCAAATTTGGATCGATTTGGATCGTTCTATTAAAGCAATTTCTCTGTACGTAAGTATATATATTTTCTACTCTTTGCTTCGACTATTACATAGTCACAAGTGCAGGGGTAATTAGTGTGCGTGGTGTGCATACTCCGCAGAAATCAGGACAGAAGGTCGTCTCCCACGGCCGGCTGGCTCGATACGGGACAACGCGAGCGCGCGGAATATCTAACGTCACCATACAGTTCTAGGTATTCTTCTATATCAATACCAATCGATGGTAAAAATATAATCGCTTATTTATAGAACGCACATTTGTGCGCACAAAAGGAAATGCCATAGGGACCGTACATTTCGCAGCAACAGAATGTAGCTTATGTCTTTGTCTACTCTATGCAATTGCCAAATGTTCAATAAAATCAGTCCAGTAATTTCCGAGCCTATTTTATCCAAAAAAACAAACATACATTCAAATTAACAAACAAACAAATCTTTCATCTTTGTAATATTAGTATAGAGTAGGTACTCTATACTCGTGTCTCGGATTCGAATCTCAAATAGACAAATATTATTGTGATTATTTTAATTCAAAATGCAAAGCTCGGTTACCTACATAGGTAACCGAGCTTTGCTCGGATTTCTAGTAGATTAAAAAATTCAAATAATCACAAAAATATTTGTCTATTTGAGTTTCGAATCCGAGACACCAATTTGCCAACAACACAAAAATTATTCATTTAATTGCCATTTGGACAGACATTACGAGTCAAAAATATTAAAAAGGACAGTTTCGCGACGAAAAAAAAAACTAAAAAAAAGCGCGGTTACGACGGATAAGACCTTTCTTGGCCCCAAAACTCCCTGCATAAACTACATTTCATAGAAATACTTGCAGCCGTTTCCGAGGTTCTGATTATAAGTATATTATTTACATATAAGAATTGCTCGTTTAAAGTATAAGATAAAAGACAGATTAAAATTGCACACATCAACGGATTTGCACACGTTAATATAATATTTTTTGATGGCGAAAATTTCTGAGTAATTCATGTTTCGTTACCTACAATTAAGCCATACCTACTGTGTAGTAATTCTCTTAAGAAGTTAGAAAAATTTCAGAGCGTCCATTTGTAAAAGAGTTTTTCTTTAAAATAGAAGACATTTACTTACCTGAAACAAAAAAAAATATATTGTTAGAAGTTAGTAATAGCATCTTTATTCCATTAATCTTAATGAGAAAAATATAAAATTATCACCCTCAGGCCTCAAATTAAATTAGTTCTATAGGACAATAAAATCGATTAAAATAATCAACTCCATAATTGGCGGCCGTTTATAGCGGTGTTACTGTAAACGAAATATATAAACCTCCATCATATCGGTCAATCAAATGTGACAACGATCCATTGAATCGGCTTTATCTCGATTAGTAGTTACAAAATGGAGAATATATGCGCCGCCGCACTAAAAACGCGGCGCTGCGGTCGCTATCGGAGCTCCGCTATTGGTCAAAGATAACGGCTGACCAATCAGGCCCCGTCATTTCATCTAGTTCCTCATTTCGCCGTCGAACGAGTGCCGCGTCCTCTATAACTCACAACCCACACGAGTTTCGAATTTTGTTTAATTATGCTAATAATACGATTACGAAACTTTATAGCGGCGGCTTTGGTTACAAAATATTTTTTAATTTCCGCCTACACTGTCTTCTAAATAAATACTAATTAATAGATAGATCTCATTATCATCAGGTGTATTTCACAATATTGATGTCGATACATTTAAGCCGCTGTTTGTTCAATTCAAAACTTTTGATATGTTCATTGTAATCTGGAAAGCTCTTTGCAATTTCATGTCTCCATCGCCATTTATGGTTTTGCTACTGCAGAATAAAGCGTTTATGGCTGCCACTCTAGACGTTTGCATTTTATGAGCCAATTGAAAACTCCCGCGTTGATGAGGAAATATTTGTACAATAAAATAAACTGCGTTACGTATAATGGACAAATAAAATTTAACTTGGCACGTCTAATTAAGACCGGACCTAGTAATTAAACTGCACGTTTCCATTAAATTTAATCACCACTGAGAAATGACGTTTGACGCCGTACTTACGTATTAACTGTATAGTACATAGTAATCTGTGGCCGTACTTCATGTAGGTAACACTTTGGATTTCCAAGTGGTTGCGATAGGGCAGTTGATTGGTTAAATTAAACAATATGGAGAACTTGGATTTTGGAATGAAGCGTTAGAGGTACCGGCTGTGTCTACACAAACGCCACATAGACATAATAAGCAAAGTTTTAAAAAAACGATGTAGAATGTTACTAGGTATGTAAAATCACTAGAAACTTAAGGCTATTACGTATACAGATACACTAGTTTTTGTTTTATTCAAAAATATTAAGTGGTTATGATTTTATCGGCCATACAGCTCGGAGTTCGCGCCGTACTGTGCACCGCGTCGCGAGTTACCGTCTGGGCGACTTTAAAGTTAAACATCTTGGAAACTAATTGACGTATCGAAATAATTCTTTATCAGTATTTCTTATTTCCTACGGAGAATGCAGAAAGAAACATTATTATCTATTATAAATCTAAAAAGTTTATTACTAATTGTAGAAACTAGCAATGCAAGATTTATCAAAATTGACCAAAAGGTAGAGTCAAAAATTTACGCATCTCCTTTCAGCATTTTTCGCTATTCCTTCTAGTTTCGGATTTCGCATACCATGCCCCCTTGAAAAATTCACCCTGTATATCCAATACTTCCAACTTCTAAGTACTTTATTCTCCAAGAGCAATAATGTAAGCGCTTCCAACAGATCCGCTAGCAAATCGGTATACCACAACGTCCAAACTTGGCATTACCATTCATGTATCGCGTATTTTCTAAATACCCATGTATGCGTCGTCTGCGTAGATAGTGGACTGTGCAAGTGTGCAATCGCTGGAGTTACGAGCGCGACGCGTCACCTCGTCAATGAATCGAGCTGCAATAAAATCGATAACCCCACCCAAATGGAAACGGAAGGCATGTTTATGTGAAGTTATTTACGGCTGCCATCTTCTGGTAGACTTTAGAGGTTACATGCGAGATACATTTTGCTGTTTTAATATATCAGGCCAGGATTTAAACTGCATTATTGTTAGATTTAATTAGCAGAATAGACCTACAGGGCTTTTGAGTTTTGGGAATCATGGTCATAATATTGTTGTTCATGTATTTACTACGTATACTATTGGCCCCTTTTTAGGTTCCTAGGTTAATATGCAAAATGTTTTGAAAAAGCTCTAACGGCAAGTACTAACATTTACTATAAAATCTACTATAAAATTTACTATAAAATCTCAATAGAGAAGGTAACATAAAATCCATAAATCGGCAGAAACATTGCAATGCACCCACAATCGGTCATCTACTTATACAGAGAAATGCAAGCATGACAAAAATCAGGAGCCAATCCGCCTACAAAGGCCCTATTGTACCAGGTGGTATGATGAAATCCCACAAGGAAGTGGAATATCTATAATCTATCAGTATGGACGAATATGGACGACGGTTCACCGCAGCACCTGAGTGACCACCGCAGTGTACAATGTACAAGTACAATTACCTTAGCCCATAACCAGCCGAGGCTGACTTACCGTTTACGGAAATCTGATCAAATCTGTACTACAGTCGCCGACACAAGCCGTTGCAGCATATCGATCATTTGATTCGAGTAAATCATATACCTATTATATTAATACCTGAAGCAAAAACTTTGAATAGGTACAGTTTTACAAGAATTGTGCTTACGGAGGAGTATGAAAATTAGCACTGTTAAAGTTCATGTGGAGAAAGGTGTGTAGAAAGCTATATTTTTTTAATTATTCACATGTGTTTGTATTAATAACAGTAGGTGTTGGTTTAACACAATTGTGAATCTTTAGCGCCCCCGAGACGATCAAACGGTTTGACTCAAACCTTACGTGCTTGATGCAACCATTTGACGTCAGTTTGATCGGTTTGTCAAACGACAGTGTGCAGTTCGGTGTGGTACGCCGCTGTAATCAAACTTGTGACGCAGGCAAAGATGCCCACGAACAAGAATCGACTTTTTTGCTTTCAATTTCTATCTCTTCGCCCGACATCTTCGTCACACACATCTTCAATTTACAAAATGACGCGATTGATCAAACCCGGCTTAGTTTTGCTCCGCTCAGGGTTTGATCAATCGCGTCGGAACACGATCAAACGGCGCGTCAAACAAAACAAAAACATGTATTTCCATCAAACGAGCTTCAAACCCGTAAATAATTGACAAACCGTTCAAACTAGTTTTGTAAACCATCAAATTGGTTTGAATCAAACCAAAATTTACGTGTTTGAGTCAAACCGTTTGATTGTCTTGGGAGCCCTTTTCATTCACATAGGCAGAAGAACCCTAATAAAGTTGAAACTTAAAATTAAAATATTAATTATAGCCGAATTTCGACCTCTAGGCGATCACTGGTATTATTCTATTGTTTACCGAAATACAAATAGGAACTCATGCTCAACTTATCTGCTATGCAACTACATAATAATTATACAAAAGTTCTGATCACCACTTCAACTCCACTTTTAAGTTAAGATGTTTTAAACGGTAATGTAGTACCCAATCAATAAAAAATTCACGATTAAACTTTCATCTCTGACACTTCCTCAACACAATGTGCATTATATTTTACTGACTTGTTTTTCGTTTATAAATGGCATTTATGTAATTTGTGAGAAAAGGAAAATTATTTACGATTCAACACACATTGTAAGCCGAAAAGCCTGTACAATATATTGCCTTACAATGTAATATGTATTAAAAAGAGTAACGCTTTTGTCGACGACTGTGATCACAATATCTGCATAGGAAATCTGTCCTTGTTTTGTAGAGATTAAGGGATAAATTAGCCTGTACCTGGGACTCGAGTACAGGGGAAGGGGCGGGGTAGGGAAGGGAGGGTGTAGTAATCTTGTAATGCTATACGGAGACCAATGAGTCGTGAACAAAGACTGGTAAACCATTAAAATGATTTTTTTCTAAGACCCAGACGTCACAGTTCATTAAACAATTTGTTAACTCCACACTGGAGATTATCACGTTTCTTGTGTACCCGTCACAATCATCACAATCAGCATGTGACCACCCCCTTACTATTTTGGAATACTTTCACATATCATTGCAAATTAGACAATGATGATATTAATAATAAATACGTACTAACTTCATGGATAAAAGATGAGGATCGTAACTCAGTCGATTCTGTATCAATACAAAACAGAGTAAACATCGATCTATCCGTTGTTTACATTGACAATGCGCGGGCGCCGCTCTGCCGCCGCGACGTAAGACGTTTGGATAATTCATAAGGTGCAGGGGACCGATTCGCGGCTTCCGGACCACCATATGTGGTGTATTGTCCACCAATACGGCTGTGTTATAATCCATGATTTACAACATTTATTAAAATTAGCGGTCCCATCCACCACGAGTTTACGAAATATAAATATAAAATATATAAAAGAATAATAATTTAATAGATCCCCACACCGATTTCGGTGACCGGTTTCATTGAAACCAGACGCAGGAGTTATTGTTATAGTGCCCAAGTGTGTGCGCAGTACGTAGGAGCACTCTCTCCTCTCTCTCTCACGACGGATAACCGAGACAAACGGCGGGAGGTCAGGCGCAGGTCCGTCTTTTTGCATGCCCATCCGACGGATTATCTTTATTGTCAGAAAATCAGGTGATCAGCCTGCATTGCCCTAACCAAACATGGAAACAATAATTTTTGTTGTTCCAACGCGGGAATTGAAACCACGCCCTCCAAGTAGAGAGTTAAGCTCTAAACCACTGGACCACTGGTCCACGGAGAACTATATAAAATCAATCAATCAAGTCCGTCTTCCTACAAATTCATACCTTTCATCTGAAAATTCACATTATGTTTCTTAATTATGAAACCAATCATTATTTTTTTCAAAGCTGTACTGTAATAAACTCGATTATCTAATCATAATTTATATAAAAGCTATCTCGCATATACAATCACAATAATCATCAGCCCTGATGGTTATTGCTGCAACAGTAACGGCATGAAATTGTCTCTGTAAGGAGTTGATATGAGAGAATGTTTTAGAGGACGTATCATTGTTGATACGTTCGTCCAACCTCCATTTACAGAAAGCTCTTATCCCGCACAGAGATTGTAAATAACCATCACAATGGCTATATTTGGTCTCATTTTATGATTACTAAGAACATGAACTTTTGAAGGCAACGCCCATAATAAGAAACGGCAACAAAATAAACTCAAATGTCCTCACTGAGGTGGCTTGCGCAATAAGCAGAATTATGACAATTTATAAAACTGAGATTATATCTATAAAATGACCCAACTTGGACATTATTTAAAAAGAAAATCTTCACATATAAGGATAAACTTAATAAACAGACGGACATTAAAACTTGCAAATATACATAAAGATATTATCTAGATTCTAGGTGGTCATTAGCCAGGCCCGTAATGTGCACGGGGTCACTCTTCTTAAGAAATTTTTGGATTTATTAGTAAAGTAGTGTTTTCCATTTACTCCAGATATTAAATTGTAGGCAGATATATTGTATTAAATAATAATAATAATAACGGCGTAAGAATGAATACGGACAACAAATATTAAGACTTTCAACTATTATTATTATTATTAACAACACCATTACAACCATTTATAACAGAAATACATTCAATCTCAACACAGCATCACAGACTCTTTGATAATGTGTTGAGATTAAAACAGAGCATGCCTACAATACACTCATAATTCATCCCTATAATATCAAGGTCGTAAATAATAATGGTTCATTTGCGTGCGTTATTTGAACTAATTATAGATATTTGACGATATATTTGATTCATGTAATTATCGGCTTCATTATAAAATATATAATGTAATGTCTGCCTTTGGTACTTGATTTCTTATCTTTTGAAGTTGTAGAATATTCAGAAATTAAAATGTAAAAACAAATATTGATTTCTTAGGTTTACGCGAATATTGTTCATTGTTTTAAACACTTACGGATTGTGTCGCGGTGCACTTTTCTTTTTCCCGACGTTTCGGCTACTTTCCAGCAGCCGTGGTCACGGGAGGACTGAGGTGTCAATTGTCCTATTTGTTGAAGTTGTTCAAACTACCCGAAGATTCTTCAATTATTATTTGTGTTCCGATCCACGCAAAACATACTAACAGTATCTTGAAGCCGCGGTGATTTCAAATTACATTTTATTTTGTTATTATTGGATCCCAACTAGATGGCAGCACCCAGCCATCTTCTCGGTTAAAATTAGGGTACTTTTTAATTTCTATAGCCTCGCGTATCATTCTTGGGCGATAACGGTGTTCCTTTGCCAGTACTTGTTGCTTATCAAATCTTATGTAATGGCGAGGTTGATCCAGTGTGTGTTCGCAAATTGCAGATTTATTGTTGCGACGGTGTTTAACATCTGCGATGTTCCTTTACGCGGGTGTTGATGGATCTTTTAATTTGCCCTATATAGGAGAGACCGCAGTCAGTCGAGCTTGTAGACTCCTGCATCTTGAAGGGGAATGTTACATTTCACTGGTGGTAAAAATTGACTTATCTTTTTGGGTGGCTTAAAATATGTTTTTATAGAAGCTTTCCTTAGAATGTAGCCAACTTTATCAGTACCTTTCATAAAAGGTAGAACTGCAGGTATTCGTTCGACAGTGGCTGGTTTCACTCGGTCACTGTGATGCAGGCGTGGGACTCGAAGCTTATTGTCACGTAGAACTTGTGTGACATGATGAAGCTCGGTTTCCAAATGCTGCTGATCACAGATTCCTCGTGCTCTTCTAAATAAGGTTTTAAAGGTAGATAGCTGTGAAGGATGGTGGTGGGACTCACCATTTAAATATCTATTAGTATGTGTAGGTTTGCGATACACAGTGTGACCTAAGGTGCCATTGGGATTCCTTATTACTAATACGTCCAAGAAAGCTAAAGAGTTATTGGTATCTAACTCCATAGTGAATTGTATTTTGGGGTTAAGACTGTTCAAATGATTTAGGAATATGGTTACCTTGTCTGATGGTAAAATTGTGAAAGTATCATCCACGTACCGCTTGTAGAACCTGGGTAGTATAGGTGAGGTCTCAAGAGCAGCCTCCTCGAAGTCTTCCATGAATATGTAAGCAACAACGGGAGAAACTGGGAAGCCCATTGCTACACCATCTACTTGCTTGTAGAAGTCATAATTCCACAACATATAGCCAGATGTAAGGCAGTGTTCTAATGATTCTGCATATTCAACAGGTAAGTTCTTTTCTCTAAGCTTTCTTGTTACAATTTCAATACATTCCTGTAATAGTAAGCAAGTGAATAAGGATTGTATATCAAAACTGACCAACTGTTCATTGTCTGTGAGACATAGGTGTTTAATCTCATCAACAAAGTGGTAAGAATCCTTTACATGAGCTCTAGTGTGTCCACGTAGTGGTGAAAGTATATTAGCCACTAGCTGAGCCAATTTATAGGTTGGTGAGTCAATTTGGCTTACAATTGGGCGAAGTGGAGCGTTAGGTTTATGTACTTTAAGACACCCCAAAATTGATGAATCATAACTAAGAACACACTCGATCATGTCAGCTTTCAAAGAAAAAAAACTAGACCAAAATCGGTTCATCCGTTTGGGAGCTACGATGCTACGGGCAGACACACAGACGGACGGACACGTCAAACTTATAACACCTCTCAGTTTTTGTCGGGGGCTATAAACAGGACGGCCAAAAGTTATGTATCAAAAACCTTTAATTCCGTTTGTATACGGGCTACAGTTTATATCTACTTATTTCTAACTCAAATCGTCAGATTTACATTTATTTTCACATAAGTTTATGGGTATTTATAAATGCTTTATCTATTTCATTTACATAATCAACTAGGATATGCGATAAGAAAACTGTACATATACTTTGGTACCGACGCGACGTGTACTGTGTAGTCGGCCAGTATGTCTTCAGTCGGGCAGAAAAACGTCCTGACAAATATGGTGGTGGCTGCGTGGTCGGCGATTATCCCACGGCCCGGGATCGGGGTCATGTGGCTTCTGAACAGCACGCCGCTGGAGACACGCATATGTATTAAGAATTCCTTGTTACAGTCACTTCTAAGCTCCGACTTCCATATCCCCATGTGAAGGTTAAAGGTCAACATCAAATGGTAAAACCAGCGAAAGGAATCTCTTGCCGATTCTATAAAAACTATGGATTTAAGGCCAGATATAGGATACGGCGTGGCTTTTCAGTCGTTATAAACAGCTCCGGCTGGCTGGCCGCTTAAATAGTCAGCAAAGATAAAAAAAGCACAGCTTCGTTGAAACATACCACCTTCAATTACCACTAACGTCTTTAGTCAACTAACAATGTTCTCTAGCTATGCATACTCTTAGTCATAACAAATACAATCTCAACACCTGCGTAACCATACCGCGCTAATAATACACGGTCGTTGCTTGTTATAATAACTTCGCACAGTCACGAATCCAAGATTTCGTGTCTGACTGCAGATCAGTCTGCGAGATAGACAAAACCACACACTGAGAAATGGTTAGAGCTTGTATCTGGCCGTCTGATCGTCTCGTATCCGGTTGTATGTGGACGTCAAAACACATACGAGCAGATACAATCTATACTGTCATCGAATAACGACATTGCGTATCGCCAAATGTCGGTAGTCGGTACTCTTTGAGCGCAAAGTTGGAGCATTGAATATCACGCACAGATAATTTTATTAGAAATAGCATCTGACATACTTAGAAGAAAAGGGGGATTATGGGAAAATAATAGTACCTGCTATGGATGACCGCACTTAGAAAGGTCAAATTACTACCTACTACCCAATGTTATGGCAAGACGATTAAATTATCGTAGTATAGGTTACGTTACGGTCGGGAATATTTAAACGCTACTTGAAGTTAGATCTCCCTCAATCACAAGCTGTTACTGTATCAGCTTGACAGAATAAGGTCCCGGTCAGACGTGTCGCGCGGTAATTGCAAGAAAACGGAGCACCTGCTTTCATTAATAGCAAATTGAGCTTTGTCGACAAGGTCACAGCGTACAAACTTACACAAGTTTTTACAATCATCTAACCACGCGGCGGGCGCGCAAGGGTCGATTTTCACCGTACATCGAGTCGCTTGGCAAATCGCCTCACCATTTTTGGTTGCAAATTTGCCCAGAAAGTAGTAACCTAGCCGAATTGTCATTTACAAGGTAAATTTTCCTCGCGCGGTGGAAATAGTGCGACAAAAATCGACCTATGTAAATCCCGCAGGTCGTTTGAGTGCGAATTCGGTCGTCAGTGTAGAGGCCGTATGATAGGGTCCAAATAGCGGATACCGCTAACTAGACGGGCAATATTATTTCTGCCCCAACACGACACACGTACACATAATTCAAATGCCAATGCATACGATGCACATCGCGGAATTCGCTAGTTGATAGATCATTAATATACGTAGCTTAATAGAACTCGCTATTAGACCAAGCTGAGGGATTTGAAACACTATACTGTTTTTACAGTAAAAACACAGATTATAGATAGAAAATAGATGAACATCTGTTCATCTATTTTCTATCCATAATCTGTGCTTTACATAGCTTTCGATTTGATTGCAATTCTACAAGCATACGGTGTGTCCACGAATGTGTGGAAAAATTGTGGGCCGTTGAAGGGGATGTCAAAATTTTCAGTTTTGGATCGTTCTATGAAAGCTGTTTCTCCGTACCTAAGTATGAATATTTTCTACTCTGTTGTTGTAAAAGCTAAAAAGCACTTTGGCAACACAGCTAGAACGCATTATTTAAGTTTTGTCCATATTATACTAGAGGTCAAACATATTTTATGTCTACTGTCTAGAAGGCAGTTACAAACACTAGTTATTAAGATCAGGTATATATATATATAGCTGTAGAAGTCGATATTTTTTGTCGATAAGAAAATATCGATACTATCTGGCACGGCTCATCCTTAGTCGTGGTAATTAATAGTTTTTGCGTACTCCGTCGATGTCGCTCCGATACTCATCATGGCATGATTACATATGTTTTTATGTGTTGTTCCTGAATACCGGCAAAACAATAACGTTAACAATGCCATAAAATGGACGATAGAAATTAAAAATTATTGTAACATTCTTATAATATTATGTACTTACTAACAACTAATGTTGGAAAACTTTCGTCGGAAAAATGTTAGTAAGTTAACTTTCAAATTATCTTGTCATAATAAAAAGCCATGTACGAGATTGTTATATTTTCGATTAAAAAAACAATTATGTAAAATATGTGACACAACAAATAGCATTAAACGAGGCGTTAAACAGCAGCCCTGATCGGACGCAGGAAACAACTGTTACTCTGCGAACACGCTTGTAAACAAATTATAGAATTTTATTAATTTTTTTATGTTTTGTTCAAAAAAGTATTAGTAAATGCAAGTCTGAATGTAAAAGTTATAAAACTATGTCTAATCTTTTTAATTAAATCTGACTGCAGTACTAAAAGTGAATGCTTCGCTTCCCCATTTCGTATCTCAAGTTCATCTATCTTATCTTTAAGATTCTCGTGTTTGTTAGAGAACCCTGCGAAACGGCTTGACCGACTTTTATGAGATTTTGCAGGTGAAATTTTGCTATTAAAAAAAGAAGAAGTACAAGAACGAGACGTCACTGTGCGTTTTTAATCTAGTGGTCAAACGCGTAAAATTAATTTTATTTTTGATACTTTATGAAAATCATACATATGATGTAGTAACGAGTTGATGTTAAGTGATAAAATATCAACAGTTTGATGTATATTTTCATCATACGGTAATTGCCTATTGACTAAATTCAACAAGACACCCTGTATAAAATAATAAGCCTAGAAAAAAAATCTAACGTATAATTATTCTTATCTCTGTGCTCTGCTCACTGATCTCTCAGCTGTATCAACTTCCGACTCAAACTTCTCCCGGCTGCCTGCCCATCATTTTCACTCAAATATCTTCAAATTTATTGTCTTGCAACTGATGGCCAATATTTTGTTCTGTACTCTAATTTCTAAAATCAAGTAATCTAGAAATCTATTTTGCTTTCTCCGTTCGATCATTTTCTTTCCATTAAACGTCACAATTTTTTACGCAAATTATTTGTATAATTATGAACTTTTAGATTTGTTTTTATTTTCTACATTATTTACTTAATTATGTTTAAACCTACATTTTTTATTTAATAGCTACCGAGTACCGGTAAATAATATTTAATCAGTTCATTGTTTTAACACTAAAATGTCCACATTTTTCAGTCAACGCTTTGAAATTATTATATTTTACTTCATATCACTTATAATTGTCTTTAATATTTATTATAATTACTGTCCCTGTACCATCTGCGCAGCGCTGCCACGGAGCAGGACTAGCAGGGTCGCCGTGCAATGTGCAGGCTTGGGGAGTCCAATGAAAGATGTTGTACTCGCGAATAACGTTTAATAACTCATTATTTAATACACTTACATAACAATATATAGGGAGGTGATACACAAACTACAATAGGTAAGTAGGTGTAGGTAGTAGAATGTAGGCGTAGCTGTTGGTTAAAACTGTAGGTGTATGTTAGTTAAAAAAGAAACAACGTCTGTTGGGTACAACTAGTGAGTATATACTATTATTTCGTGTCCTAAGTCCTTTAGAATAAACTGTCAGCATTGTCTCCTTCGTTGCTCTGAATATAGGTAATATTCGCAGCTGTACAGTACAGCATTTAAGTAGTACAACAGGTCCTAAAGACTATGTACAATTGCAACAGGTCCTTAAGATTTTATGTACAAGTCTATTTATATCTTATGTAGGTATATTTAAATTCTCTATTAAAAAGTCGTCTCAAAGTATGTTGATTGTTGACGCTTTTTGACTCAAATATCACTTTCGTGTCCAAATAAGTTCCCTGGAAAATGGTTCCGCTCAAGTCGGGTAGCGTCCAACATTCAACCCATAAACGAAAAGAACCGGTCCACATTATCGATGGCAGCCGCGATAGGGGGCCAGGCGCCGCGCCGCCGACCACCGCGCTCAGAATAATTGGACGCCGCAGGACTTCACACCATCGCTCAAACACCTCGCCTGTCTCGCTTCCGCCCGCCTGTCGAAGCATTAGATAAAACGGGAGGCACGACAAAAAGCAGACACGTATCAAAATAAATGGTATTACCACTTGACGATCCAAATCTCGATTTTAAATTGACGTAATATATGATATGGGATTGGAATTTTAAGAGTTAAGCAGGAAAATTATTTGATTGTACTATTTTTTGGTTCTATGCTGATGAACGTGTTATCTTCAAAAACGTTTAGAAGCCTATTCAGTGCCCCGATATTTTACTATGATACTGATATGTAACGTCATACTATGGATGCACATGCTGGGATGTTAATGGTAATTCTGTATAATGGATAAAACTGTAGCTACTGATAATCTCCTCGTTATCTGTTGATTGATGCACGACGGGCAGAGGAACGTGAAGCATCCAATATTAATTAATCATACACAATGCCAAATCAATTTGGAAACATGATTGTGCCGATAATCCAGTACCTTGTTGCTTCACAATCTAAAACTATGCTAGATTTAATGCAATAAGAGGAATTCAATATCCAGCCTTTGTATTAAAAAGTATACTTTTAATTCTTGGAATTATTTTGGTGGGTATAGCACAAGGACTTGGACGGCAACAGGTTGAAAATTCTTTTTCATAAATTCTTGCTCTTCTATTCCTGTACCCATTATGAGGACAAATGAGTCAT
The DNA here is from genome assembly GCA_037179445.1 of Phengaris alcon alcon. Lineage (NCBI taxonomy): Eukaryota > Metazoa > Arthropoda > Insecta > Lepidoptera > Lycaenidae > Phengaris > Phengaris alcon. The sequence goes on along the minus strand of JAYRCH010000021.1, from coordinate 11,109,099 downwards.
TGTTAAAAACCCCGACCTACATATGAAAATGTATAATTAGAGTTCAGTGAACCTGACGAGACGTCGCGGAATCTACGAGATATTTCTGTCCCGGGCGGATGCTCATAGGTTTCCTCGGCAATAAATCCACCAAAGTATAAATAGCAGGCGTTTTCATGAGGACGGCCAACTTCATGTGGACTTTTACGACCGATAAGCCCCTCCGCTGCCAACAGTTATGCTCATTGAACGAAATGAGCACATATATTTGTTAGTCCCTACAATATCTTCAGTCCATCATTTTATGTATAATGTATATATCATCAGTATAAGGACACCAAATGTTGCCAACATTCAAACCGACGGCGTTCAAACGAATTCAATGAGGGTTTTTGTCATTTTTTCTGCCGCTAGGCGGCAGACCCTACGCACACAAAGCGTCATCTGGTGGCGTAAGTGGTATCAAAAACAGTCAATAAGAATTTTAGATTCTTTTTCTGTCACCAGGCCGCGCTTGGTAGCCCGACGGTCCTTTTCGTGTCATAAAGCTGTCAGATGTCACGAATTCAAAAACCCTCAATCAGAATGTAATTCTCAATTCATTACTGTATCTCAGAAAATAAACTGTTTCTACTACTACTTCTATGCTTCTCTGCTCCTTCGGAAGAAAGTAGTAAATATTATAATTTGATAATCTATAATGCGTATGAAGTAAATGATCAATTAAATATATAATTGCACGTGGTCACTGGCTTCTAACAACGCCCACGAGCGAACTTACGCAGTTAGATTATCGTGATCAAAAGGAACATTCCATCTTTCCAACGTCACGAGAGTTATGGCTAATCAAATTTAATTATATAACAATTTAAAGAATTGTTTGTTATACCAGACATTCATTATTAAGACAGATTCAAATTTGAAATCACAGAAAAAATATAAAAGAGACAAGACACGATTTAATAATATAAAAACATTGAGGGATGACGACCTCTGTGGCTCAGTGGTTAGCGCGTCGGCGCTTAAGTTGGAGGTCGCGGTTTCGAATCCCGCCGAAGGGACAAAAAGTTTTTCCGATTTCCTGGTATTGGATGTGTATTAAATATACACATATGTATAGTATAATAAAAATCTTAAATATGTGTATTGTGTAAAACTATTAAATATATTTCCGTTGTCTGGTTCCTGTGATACAAGTTCTTCGGATACTTAGTACAGGACCAGATTGACGTGGTGTAGAAACGTCCATAGATATCATAAAGTTGAACAAACCGTTTAAAGCTGTAGAATGTGTAGGTGTAAAAAAACATAGCATCAGATTTAATTTATTTTGATAAGAAATAAATAAATAATAAGTTAAGAAGAATATTTTTGTATTTAAATTAAATAATGATGATAGTAATAATATACAAATAATATATAAACCCTACCAAGAGCGTGTCAGGACACGGCTTATAGAAGGATTCCGTACATATCAACGCGTGATAGGTTATTTTTTCAAATACTTTAAAATTGTTCGATTTAGCTGAAAATAATTTTCCCTGAAAAGCTACAAGTTTATTTATGCCCCTACTTCCTGTAGTTTGGATACGCCAGGGTATCTCCTGCCTATCGGCCTCCAACTTGTAAACCACTTTGAGGCCGATTACTCGAAAATAGTCGTGTATCAAAACGAACCTTGCCTTAATATGAAAAGGGCTAGATTACGGAATATTTTCCACTGCCACTTCATATGACTCTCCGTACATATGAATTGGGAGTGGAAAATATAGATTTTTTATTATTTTATGATGCCAAAAAGGAAATCTATACACAATCTATGACTACACCAAATTTCATCCATTTATATTCATTTACTGAAGTAAGAAGTGCGGACAGACGGACGGACAGAGCGAAACTATAAGGTTTCCTTATAGTTCTACGGAAACCAAAACACCGTTTTTATTTTGTGAAGGGTAGAGTTCCAAAACAAGAAAGAGAATAGACTTGACTATAAAAGATACTAAAGATTTCAATCAACATAATGTAATTCCAAAAAAGAAATCTAACTAATAAATCAGTGGTCATACCGCACCGCACCAAGCAACCAATTAAAAGAACTTTGTAAAGTGTCAACCTGAGATAACACAAGTCTTTGATCACGCCGACGCGCTAAAGGGCGCTCGGGTTTATTAAATGGAGTTTAAATATCATCACGACTGCGATTAAAAATGATACGCTACAGATTACTTTAATTGATAATTTAATACGTCCGATAGATTTATCATTCGAATGCATCGGGCAGATCGGAGATATCACTTTCTCAAATGTATTATAAATTAGCCTAGCCAAATGGCATTATCTTTAAGCACTGCTTACTTACAGCTTTAGTGTGGGTAATTATATTCTAACGTCTTCAGGCAATTCATTCAAGATTCAACTACAAAATCATATAGGCGAGCGGTTCGGTTGACGAAAAGCCGCTTAGAAACGGGACATGTAATTTATTTCGCTCTAAAAGAATCGTCAATAAAAATGCACATTTATGAAAATCGCGAAAAAAGAGAAAATTTTTCGTTGTCTTTTTTCTAATTAATTTTTTGCAGTGTATTCCTGGACTGTTAAAAAATACATTCGTGTAAAAAAATTAATCAGAACCAGAGAGATGAACTTTTAACAGTAATAATACGAATTACCGGATGATTGAATTCAAATTGAAATGTTGAAATCCGAATTTTAAACTATAAATGACGCCTTTACTTTAGGACAAATTAAATTTCATATTCGGATTCAGCGACCAAAAATACGTAAGGTATCATGTACTTTAGCCACTCAGCTCACCGTGGTCGGTTCACCTTGTTTTCTGGTTGGTTACTCAGAAATAAGTTCTTTGCTTTAAGTAAAAATTATTTTTAAAATCTTATTGGATGATCATGTATACGTATAAAAAATTCTTCTGACAGCGTGAAGTCCATTACAAGGCTCATTGAGAATATTCTGAGCGTTAATTAAACGACTTCGTTGCCAAAAATACTTCTGACAACGCGCAACGGCTAGTTAGTTAATTATTTTAACCCAGCCTCGTAAACAATTAAAATGCGGTCGGAAATTTTGCATCCGCAATCGAAGGTATTGCTGTTAATAGCCAGTGGTCACCTGATCGATATTTAGTCCATGTCGAGACCCGCCCAGCATGAGATCATCGAAGGCTGTCACTGGAAACATTCGGCTGAATGTGTCGCTTGTTAGTGTCAGCATTTGTCTCAATTGTGCGAGTTTGCAAACAAATCGGGGCCAATTAATACAATAAAACGCATGTACCCTGATGGTGAGTGATTATCTTGGTCTATCAAGAGCTTGTCATACTTAATTTCTCAAAAAATAATATTCGGTACGATACTTCTCCATGATTCCCCTTTATTCAGGACGAGGGTCTTCATTCAGGAAAATGCATCCAATAACAGCCTTAGAATTCTATTGCAACTGAACAAAGCACATTTGATTAGACATATTTAAGTGTAGCATATACTAATGAAGTATTATGATAAATGGCCACAGCGCTATCGTCTCGCACAATACACGTCTAACGATATGATTCGGTACGGAGAGCGGCTGTTAATGATCCCTCTTTGTGGGACGCCCCAGCAATACGCTCTATCCGTAACGAATCTACATCCATTTTTAACGTCTTTGTAAAATTGAAGCTGCCCAATGAACCTGAGGACCTAACTTATGATGATGTAGTGTTGACAAACGAGTCTGTGAAAAGAATATTAATTTCCCGAAAATACCAAATACCTTTAAGTGAGAATTTAATTATTGCAATATTTTTTGGGCACCAAGAAATTAAAATTAATTTGACTGATTTCCTTTTTGACCTTTGTCATTTAAATTAAAGCCAATAGGTGCGTGGGAACACTTTTTCGACGGCTCCATTTTTTAACAACCCGGGCCTTTAATTAGTTGTAACGTTGGACTCAATTTAAATGCTTGAATAAATCACGGCACCTAAGATCGTATCCTACACACTTAAATATTCGATTTATTAGGTTTAAGGGTAAAAACGCACACGGCGGATGTTTCTAAACTCGCTTTAACAAGCTTATATTATCACGTGAAAGCAGGCGATCGCTATATTAGCGACAAACCATAAAATGCATAGCCATATAGCGACGGAAATCAGACATTAGCTCTGATTTATAGATGTATTAATTGCATCCATTTTCTTTACGTCCGCTAACCATGTAAGTTAATGCAATAAAACCTTTCTTTGCCGACAAATTCAGGTACAATGCTGATAACCAAACTTCCTGCTTACCTGCAACAAAAACATAACATAAATTAAAACGAAATCCATAATATATTAAAAATAAAAAATCTACTTTAACTTTAATAAAATTCATAGACATGTCACAAAATGTGGGTGATAAAAAATTAATTGCCACGGCTCAAAATCTCCGTGACATGATAGGCTTAAATGGGACAAAAGTCCAAATTATCTTGGCTCGTGTTTTAATTGGATGACAAATAATAAGAAATCATTAAAGCTTAACTATTAAAATTCGTGAATGTTGAGAATTCTTAGTAAGCGATTTAGAGCTTCACGGCAAAGAAGATATAAAATGACATCAAACACAAGTTTATATTTCTGCACAACTTTACTATAATAAATCTACATTGTACAGTGCACACAATTGCTCGAAAGGTTATAAAAGGGACGCAAGGCGAAAGCATTTTAAGAAAAGGATACTAATAAATTTCTCAAGACTTGAAGATAAAAGACTAATATATTAATACTAATATAATAATTGTATTGTAACGTTCACTGCTAAATCGGATAATTATCAAGACTCTTAAGCCTCTCCAATATCTAAATGAAGAAAAACATTAACAATATCTAGCACGTGTATTATACAAATTGTACAAAAACACGCGGCATGTGAATCGCACGGCGCCCGCCGTCAATCAAACTGACAAGCGCATATCGTTTGAACCTTCACCAGCGAGCGCAGCCCACGTTAAGGATCACCAAACTAATTTAACTGTTATTGTTTACGCAGCCAGCGGATCATATTTCAAACTACATAAGAGGTTTGTAAAGTCAAAATCAGAAAGGCACAAGAGACAGAATAGTACCTACTTTTCGGTCGGACACTAGATATATGATATAATTTTGTATAATATTAGTAAACTAAAACCTTAATGTACCTCATTGTCCACAGCTACACCAGTTTTGTGGGAAACGGTTAACTGTTTGTGAAAGTTTATTGTTACAATAAATAAATAAATTTTGACACTGGTGATGTGAACTGTAGGGTAGGTGTTTGAAATGCTACAAAATATATTATTACCTCAGTAAATATTATTTTTTACCCGACTACGACGAAGTCAAAAGGAAGGGTAATGATTTTGACTGTCTATGTATGTTGTATGTATGTATGTTTGTTCCATCGTAGCGCTTAAAACTACTTATCAGATTTTAATTAATGAGGTGTCAATAGGTTCGTAATAATGGCCCGGGTAACATAGGCTACATAAGTTGTGTAGTCGGGTTATAGTTTTTAACTTTTTGATTATTTCAGATTATTTTTGATTATTTTACTTGATAAGAATGTATCAATAATCTCGAAGTAAATGCTAGCATCAACTTACATAGGAAACTGAATATGATATACTTAACAGAACTAAATTCCAAGAAATCCCTATAAATACTCTTCAAGGGTAAACCTATAAAACGAAGAAACTAAACCATTTGTAAAGGAGAGACGCAATTAACCCAACTCGTTTTAGTAACAGCTCATACCGCAAGAAATATCACACGTCATAAATAATAACGTCCGAAAAAAGCTCACAGCTTTATGAGACGATTTTTTATACGTCAACTCCTATCTCGTAGGAATAAGCGTGATATTGGGGCATGAGCTTTAACTTGTAAGGATTATCTAAAAAACTTTTTATTAGAAGTCCAGGTCGTTTAAAATAACGTTATTTTTTAATTTAAGGGACTGAGATATTTAAATGATACTTGGGAATTTATTTTCATGGTTTTTTTGACGATAAACATTTTATATTTATTTTTAAAAGGCATTTTACTACAAACGTTGTATCTTAGTTACAGAGTATAATCCTTACTAATATTATAAATGTGAAAGCGTGGATGTTTGTTACGCTTGCACGCAAAAACTACTGAACTGATTTCGATGAAATTCGGTATGGTAGTAGTTTAGACTCTGAATTAAAACATAGGCTACTTTTTATCCCGAAAAAGTAGTGTTCCCGAGGGATACTATACTTACGCGGGCGGAGCCGCGAGCAACAGCTAGTATTAGATAAATGTTTAAAACGGTATAACCAGAAAATACTACTTTTTTCCATCTTAGGAAAAGGAATTGTGCTTCAACGAAAATACAACAGAAAGTAACAGTATATTTGCAGATGAATAGTTATCTTCCAAACTGCAAGACACACACAAATTACAATGTAGATATATTTAACAGTCAGATTTAATTTTGATAGTGTGGATAAAAGTCTAAATTGAGCTTCAGACACGAATATAAGCCAGGCCGTAAAAAACGAAATAAACGCACATAAGCCTCATCTCCATAAAGTATCGACTTAAGATGACTTCAGAATTAGATTTAAAAGCATTATTAATGTTATGATCCCAGGCAGCCTTAACAAAAGAAGCAGCTGGGGTGTCAATCAAATGTATTTTTATATTTAACAATGCAATATTAATGGACAGGGAACTTTGGACGATATCGATCTCAAACGTTACCTCACATTTTAGAATACTTTTAGCAGATTCATATTTAGATGACTACGGGGAAAATGAATGTTAAGCAGTTAGACTGTCATCATCGTTAGTTGCTTATCCACGGAATAACATTAACCAATTTCAAAAGTAGATAACTGCTAAACAACACATTTCGTTGACAAATATTTAAAAAAAATGCATATGTTTTACACTATGCTTAAGAAAAATCCTATCAATGAATGATATTATTCCAAGGACATTACAAGATGTTTAAATTAAGCTAGCAACTTGCTTATTCATCAATCGACATTAATAGTTTCGTGAGTAACATTCCAAAGGACATCGGCGAGGCCTTCGAGCCAATATTAGAATTTCAATCACAGTGATTCACAGATTAAACGTGACCGCTTCCGGCACCAAAATGCAGCCAAATTTACTGAGCTATAGGTAATTCTAGTCAAATTAGGTACCTTGAAGATCCTTAGGAACTTGATAGCTGAAGCCCAACTCGTAACTATTTGTAATCATAATCCTGTTTCGGTCCGCGCGGAGTCGTATTCACACACGCGTCTATCGCGCGTAAACGAGTGAGACAGCGCGCGGACCGAAACAAACAGGATTATGATCACAAATAGTTACGAGAATTGGGTTTCTGGACAAACTATATTAAGAAATCAGTTTTGAAATCAATGCTTTGTTTTAATGACATCCATGTCTTTTAAATTAGGCAGCAAAGACACAAATTGTCATTATATACTATTAGATTAGATACTAGGAAAGTTAAAACTATAAAAGGGAACATGGAAAATTGCGTTTATATTACAACTACAAACGCGGTTCCGCTTAATGTTGATAAAAAAACTACAACGTTAACTTGTCAGTAGTCGAGCTGTGCATCATTACAATGTATATAACTTTTAACGATATTAACGTTTTTATACAATGTTAGAGGCAATAGATACTGGTAGAGAAATAGCAATTAGCCATAATTACATTTAACGAGTCTATGTTTATTTACCGCTAGAACTTAGGACCTAGGTTTTTAACTTACGATAAATTATGTAGGTACTAGGTAGTTCTAGACACTTATCTACAGACAATACTGAAGATCACTGTGCAAGAGATATATACAACAAAGCTACATTAACTAAGTTCAAAATGAATACAATATTACTATTCCATTTCATAATGAAAACCCAAAACATAACATACATCAATATATTTTATCATAATTAATACTTAGAAATATTTAGGCACAAAAAAATTGTCAATACGAAGCACACATATACAAACTTAATGCGTTCGAAATGGAGGCACGTACAACACACACAAGCATCAAGGATATGGACGTAAATTTGATTTATAGTTGTACCAAAGAACTTATTCTATCTGATTTGGACCTTAGTCCGTTACAATAAGAATCACACATAAGGCACAGTCCCGTTGTGCTGTGCATACGCAGGCGCCACGAGACGCGTTTTTTATTAACTGATTTCGTTTTTAATTTGATACCCGACCAGAATGAAGATTAGGGAACCGTTGAACTCGTGAATACAGGTAGATTTCTTATATAATATTAATGGACAATAAAAAGATACCAAAATCGTTTTAGGATTTATTGTTTAGCGTTTATCATCATCATCGACATTATTGCTACTTTTGCCAGTTTAGAATGAGCGCAAACTATGTTCGTTCGTATCAGCCTGAGCCAGCCACTTGTTAATACGCAACACTATTAAAATATCATTAGCATTGTTTCCCAACGACATTCTTGAGCTTGTGGATTCAGACTTAAATCTTCTGTTATGATAACAAGGCACAAGTGAACACTTAATATTGGACATTTAAAAACAGTTTGGTTTTAAATGTATAAATTTCTTAGGACAAAAATTGATATAGATATTAATTAGTTCTTTTTGTACTAGGGTAATGATTAAAGACGAATGAGGAATGATAGAGACATGAAATCTAGCGAATATAAAAGAGTGTCATAATTCTCAAAACATTGAATTTTTGATCCATTCAAACCCCAAAGGTCAAAATAATATCATAGATATACATTAACAAACAAAATGATTAAACCATTAGTAGAAATAAAGCCATCGGCCGGAGAAATGTAACCGAGATGAACGCGAGACCGTAATTTCGTAATTTACCAGTAGCGCCGCTATTATCTCAACGACCGACCTCCGTTAATGCTTTTTGTAATATCCAAAATGCGTCCGAGATAAAATACGGCCCACCGATCCCATAAAAGCTCCTTAATTATGTGCCAATTTAATTATACCAAACTTTTATTAAGATTTAAATTTTATGTCCTCTGATTTAGCATTTATAACACCTGTCGCGATTGCATCACAATGCCAAAAACATTATGTATTTTTAAAACTTTTGACTCATCTTTAACACTCAAAACACTGAGTTTTTTGCGCAAATATTTGTACGCAAGGAGAACAACGGGCTTAAACTATTGTGTTTTAGTCACAAAAAACTTTGCTTTGTATTCGCAGAAGCATCAAATTAAAGCATGAAAAGAAATCCGATTCTGCGAGTTAGTTGACCACTAAATCCCAATGGCAGTTAAGCACACAACGAATTGAAGGTGGGTTATTTAAATTCGTCTATTATTTTCAAACTTTTTTCAAGTTAAAATATTCTGCTAAATATGCGGAAGTTTTATTTTATTTTAGTGTCAGATGGGGAAAGTTGAACTATGGGCGTAAATGGCCTAAAACTTCCTCCTAACTTAGAAAGAAAATTAAATGAAAGCTTTATTGGCCTAAATAGATCAATAATATTATTAGGAACTATAAATAGCATCACCAAGCATTACGAATAGTAGGATTGCGTTGCGAATAACTAGCGTTCAACAATTATTTAGGTAATACCATACGATTAATACGATTACTGATTGTACCTGATTGCGCATTGAAGTAACTCTACTTACTAATGCGAAAATACTATTCTACTCACTAATGCGATTTCTCATTCATAAGAGAATGTTTACTGGCTAAGGGAAATGATGTCTCTCACAGAGTTCACAGAGTTTATCGAAAAGATAGCGCAAAAGACAAAGATAGCTACACATATTAACTCGAATTTATTCAATTTTAGATAGCTAGGGCCGTAGCGGCCCTAGTATCGCATTGAGTTAATGGCTTTATTTAATTATTTAACATTATATATAATGTTTTAAAGTCATTTAGAGTTAACATATGAAATACAAATACAGCATCAACACACACAAGCATTCTATTATGAACATACTTGTATTTTTTAATAAAATTAATAATTGGTTAGTATTAGTTTTATAAATGGAGCTAAATATGTCCTATAGATAACTAAAGGTCCTAAGAAAGGAAAAAGAAAAATAGCTGAAGCTCCACCGACGAAGACACAAATCAAGAAGAACCAGAAGTATTAGTGGTTTAAGTTGCACGTGTCTATGAATATGTGGCAACCCTGACAATGTCTTTAACCCACGGTATCTATGTTCATATAATTCGCGTTATATTTAATTAAAACTCGTTAAGATAACATATTTTAATTTGTGACCATTAGGAAAATTTTAGTGAATAGAGTTCTAATTATATTATCTTTCTAAATTTTGATGGGAAATCATTACATGTATAAAACACATACCAAATTAATGAAACTGAAAAATAACAAAATATTATCGCGGACTTGAGACGGTAAATTCAACTGAAATGAATTTTTAGTATTCGAGTAGCATGGTTGAATTTTGTAGACATCTCCAACATAAAGCGTTCTAACAATCCTGAATAAACACGTCATTCGTGTTATCTAATTTTTCATTGCAAAACATAATTCGAGCGTAGATCTAGACGCAGAAAATTACTAGCACACATTATGTTAAGTCATCCAAACAAGGTTAGGCGGCACTTGGCGCCAGCGCTGCCCTAAGCCTGCCCTATGCCCAAACTGCAATTAACTACCGATTGTAAATCAAATCAATACACAATAACACGACAACGTCATGTAATTACGTTTAACAATATTTTAATGGCTCTACTGGTTGATAAAGTGAGTTTCAATTGCATATGTACGATATGTCTCCGAGATTGTACCGAATTATTTTGCAAATGTATTAACCGACTAAATTTAGATTTTTATTGTTATCGATATAAGAGACTACAAAATGTTACGAACAGCGCAACTTCTAAATTCAGCTAATAAGAGTTTGAAAAAATGCGAATAGAACAACTTCTAAACTGAGATTTTGAGATTAAAAACATGTTTCAAGGACACAGCTTTTTAAAAATGTCGCCTCTAACAAAATTGAATCACGAGCGAACATAATCGATTGTCGACGGAGCAGCGAGAAGAATCACAAAATCAGATGAAACCACAACGCAATAAATCGGTCCCTCCCGACACAAAAACACGCCCAAAAAGAGTTAAGCGTTCGGGAGATCTCCGAATACAGATTACCGAGCGCAGGTGTTAAATAAAAATAATAAAATTCAACTGTCCGATGTAAAAAGAGGAGTGGACGCGGCCGCTCGGCGCCGAACGAGGAATAATTTCGTTTGCAACGGCCGACAAACAAAAAACGACATGTACCCATCGAGTTAACCGAGTGTCCAGCACGCCTCGGCATATGCTATTGAGAATCGATTGCAGATCTTCTCGCACCATACCCAGGCTCCCAGCCGAGCTTTAAGGAAGTATCAAGATTTAATAAGCTATAAGGATAAAGTGCAGTCGAGTTTCTTCCAGTCCTTATTAGAACGTGATTAATAGCCAATCAATCATCTCATAACTCCTGCGCTATGTAATAAGATCCACTTCTAAGTTAGGCTTCTTTTACTACATTAGGAAAGTATAATGCGCCATTAATGTCTTCACGTAGGGATCTGATAAATTGAGAGAATTACGTGAGAATTACGATATCATTTCGTTAGGTAATATAAGGTACCTTATATTTTATTGGATATGACAGCCAACCATATAGTTTGAATTTCGGACAGTGACTAATCGTGGAACATATAATTGAATAAATCTGACCAGACATTTTCTAAGCTAAAATATGAAAAATTCAATTACCCATTCCCATGTACCTATTCTATGTAATTTTGCATTCGATATCGGAATGTAATAAATAAATAAATACCATCCTTATACATCGTACTCGCAGGCTACAATTAGAGAAGGCAATCTCTCTTCGCACGTACACACAAATTGCTGGCAATCGAGGCTGAATGTCCAACAAAACATGCATGCACAAGAGACATAAATCATACCAGCCAATACGTGTTAAAATTACACCGACCAATGGTCGACCGATTGCTATTATCTGAAATCATTTTAGGGTACCGCAAAAGAACACACATTTTTTTTATTGAAAAGATATAGTACTAGTTATAGACATATACAATAATTATATAGAGGCAAGGCAAGCGTTATTCGGAAATGAAACGATTTAGATTGAATTTAGACTAGCATATCGACTACATGGTCGTGAAATTAGGAAAATATATAGTGTGTATTTTCAATATTTTCATCCAAATTAAATATAATCCAACGTTAGGCTACAACATTACGTAAGTAACGTAAAAGACACTGGCGAATCTTGCCCGATTTTCCATCAAGAGCGGCCAAGTTTGGAACATAATATGTAGTTTTATAGTACATAAAAAGTCATCAATCATCTTATCTGTGTAGTCTATGGTAATCATACTGTAAATTGTCAATTTGTGGCGTAAAAGCTCCATCTAATGGCCCAATAGATAGATTTATTTTTTATTGGAGTAAAAAGTTATTTTCTTTTTCTATAGTTCAACAGTTTAGTAATAGTTTTATAAAAAAATGTTACGTGGGGTGTGAAATAGAGCCCTGTATACTATTTATATTTATACCAAGAAAAAATAATTATTATATTTTTGGTTTCCATAACGTGAAAGCGACATATATCATTTATCTGTTAGCATATTGCGTTTCCAAACTAACTAGTTATTAATTTCATTACGTAATTGAGATCACTACTAATAGATGTCGCTTTTCCACAAACCGCCACTAAGGCATTAAGGTTATATATTATATATTATTATTATATAGTATAATATTATTATTGCTTTTTTTTGTTTCTATGTTCATAAAGTACAGCTTACAATAAATACTTTTTGTGGTCACATATTTTAATTACCAGGCAGTAAATGTATGGCAACTGGCCGATCTCCTTTTACGTAATTTACAGAAAAAAACATTCCGCCACGGCAGACAAGGTTATGAATCAAATTTAAGTTATTTATAGGATAATTCGGTCAAAATTTAAGGTTACATTGTATATTTTTGAAACGGGAATCGAATACTAATTGCGGTCCTTGAATATCTATTTTTGTTTAAAGACATCCTGTATATGTATAATAACAGTTTAAATATGCTGCCTCTCCTAAATCCTGATTTACGGAGCTTTAAAGAAAACATGGGGATTGGGAAGCACATGTGATCGTTCCGACGATCACAACACTCGATCAATGGGATATAAATAGGGGGATTATCTTCCATCTCCTGATGCCCGCATCCTCTTACTTGGGAATTCCAGAACTAATTCCACCATGATATTTATGGAATTACAGTAGACTAGCACCGAATTTATGCTCCTCATATGCTGTTGGAATAGCAGAAAATCAAGATTTTGTTCACTGATTAGGGAAGATAACTCAATAAAATATCCGAAGGTTTATACGACCACACAAGATTTTCTGTTTGTTAGAAAACTATACAGATTTCCTGTGAACTCATATTTCCCAAATATTACTTTACTTACTGTAATTCACTCATATCATCTGAAAAAATACCTCCAGAGGCGAGATTTTTAGCCTCACTACAATAATAACCTGACCATTTACGTATGCTAACTGGTTTAACGTAAAGCTGCGTGTTAGTGAAGATAATCTGAGTTAGTTGATCTGACATCAAGATGGTACGTAGAGTGTACGAGGGTACGGAGTCTTTGAAGTGTTCCAAGTAATATAAATTCCGGCGATACAAATCTGTAAACATTTTCTTTACTTAAATTGGTGGTTTGTGCTTTACTCATGTTATAAGATGATATCTGGCTCTTATTAAAACCTATTTTAGGATCTGTGACATTTTATCGTACTTCAACGCAATTTTTGTTTCCGAGACCTTTTGGGCCAGGATTTTTTTAATTCGTATGGAAATTTTTCTAGACGATTTCGTAGAATGATACTGGTGATGATGATGATTGCTTTACTATTGATATAGTGACTTATGCTTGCAGTTCTTTATACAACGCCGAAACTCCCAAATATGTATCTATAAGGAGTCGGGAGTTCTGTTCAGTACTTTTGGATCCAGGGTATACACGTTGGTACAAAATTTTACTTTTTGGTAGCATATGCTTGGGTTACTTCAGAAAGTCAAAATCGCCATAAGTGTCCATATAAATTCTGAGGAGTTCCCTCGATTCCTGATGGATCCCATCATCAGGTCACGAAGGTGGTCCATCCACCAACACATCAACCATCATCAGGACTTCGGATTATACCTTTTACATCAAAAAAAAAAGAATTTTGAAAATCGGTCAACAGACGGCGGAATTATTGTTGAACATACAAAAAAAAACATATATACAAGTATATAGCCGAACGTATAACCGCCTTCTTTTTATAGAAGTCGGTTAAAAATAACAAACCTTTTTTATTTAACCATAATAACTAAGTTCTTAAACAAATGGAAGTAAACTTAAGTAATTCAGTTTTTTCAGCGGTTTAATTTTTTGTTAAAAGCTTATTAAATAATTTTTGTAATCTCTTACACATATATCATAGTTATTCCTTTCTTTATTTACGAAAAGTTTCCTGCCTAATTATACTTGAGGAATTTCTATACGCATTTAGCTTTTGTTTTCAAAATACACAGAATTACGCGAACACAAATAATAATTTAGCGAATGTTTATACTCGAATTGTTACTCAGTGTTGCTGGGATCAAATAAAAATACTTAATAATGGTAGGATTTGAAAAATGTTTTTCGTTTGGCCTATTTATTTTTTTGCACATGCCAGTAAAATATTAAAGGTTTTTATGAGGGACGTGTTTTAAATCATTTTCATGCGACGTTAGTCACTTGGCAAGAGGAACAAGGCTAGGAAACGTTTGCTGAATGTCAGAACTAATTATTGTGTGTGGTTTAAAACGAACTGAAACATTCATTGTAGATATGTAGGTCGCTCTAATTAGCTTAACCTCTTTAACGTGTTCTAGCTAGTGGTTACGTTTGAAAATCAAAAACAGAGAAATATTGATTTTGAACTTTGTGAATCGTGACTATGATGGCAAATTGTATTATTATTACTAAGGCACTAGATCAAAAACCAACAATTCTATTTGAGCGGTAGAATCTTTTGCATTGCAGCGCTGAAGTCTGGCAACAACGGGGAGTTTAGGAGTAAAATGATACCCGGCGTTTACAGTGTATTACAACAAACGTCTCGTTTTAGAAGGGTAATGGCCCCGCAGGCACCAAACAATACGTTCCCAGTATTTTGCGTACGGGTCAACGGCACGTAAACACTACTAGTGTGTACGTTACGGCCACGTAAGCCCGTGACGTGAGCGCATATTTCAGTTTCCACATACCCGGCCTTGGGTGGAGCTCTATATTGGCATGGTAAACACTAAATAAACTTCAGGATCTTTGCTTATTGGTGACAATTAGGCCACGAGATTCCAGGTTACCTACTTTGGCAACTGGATATCTTCTCTTTCTAGGTTTAGTTGATATTTCTGGCCTGTTAGAACTTGGATCATCTAAATTCACAGATTTTTTTCTGAACACATAATCGAAGATTTCAAGCTAATGTACCTGCTTTATAAGACGCCTATTTAACTTCGTCTTCATCTTATTATATCAAATCAAAAATAATGTGGTTAAATTCTTTCATGTCCCTTCAAGCCATTCACGCCGAAAACTTTTTATAAATCCGGAGAAATCGTAGAGCCGTAACGAATCGGAATGAATTTCTTAATCCTAAAAAAGTTCCATATACGATCCGTGGCATTATAAATGACAAACCAACACATTGCTGCGTGCACGATTGGTCGCGGCTAAATCGAATGACCATAAATGTACTCTGGGAAACTTGAGCATCCTGTGTCTTGATATGGACATTTTTATCAAACGCGTTTCGTTGTTGGTGATACCGGAAAGAGTCAACCATTTATGATGAATGAAAATTATTGTAGATAATGTACAAGAAGTACTGAATTTGATAACGAATAATCGAGTCTAAATTTTTAACTTTATGGTAAAATAGATAGCGCAGAATATACACTTAACAAAGGATACATCATATTATGATCCCTCTCGTGGGCGAACCTAACGGGACCGAATATTGCCACATTTATAACGCATCGGCAAATTAATCAGACGCATCTCAATCCTCATTAGTTTTTCAGGGCGTAGGCAGACGATATATTCTCTGCCTACTCCAACGTCACAGATGTCATGTAGGTGTTGCCCGAGAATATATTTACCGATTTTATGGAAAAATACTTTTTTGAATATACCTGAAGCTTTTACTATTTTGAATAAATGTGGACTGCATGGACGATAATCAATAGCTGAATTCCTCGAAGAAGGTGAAAATGGATGGAATATAGATGGAATAGGACCGGACTATATTCTTTTAAACTCACGGCGACAACATACTAAAACGCAAAATTAGTGGCACTCGAGTCACAATGTACATGCCATTCTGCCAAGAACAGACAGCGACGGCCTTTGATTAAGGGGATCCCTGATTTTAAGTAGAGTTTCAGCATTCGGCCGTTATCCCTATGTAACATACATAGATATGCTAGGGGTGTATATAGGTATATAGGGTGTATATAGGGGTGTATATACAGTTTACAAGCGACACCAAAAAACGAACAATAGCGGAATCAAGAGGAGCGCGCCCATTGTCACGGCTACAGAGTAGACTCCGACAACAAAAACGAAAAGAACGCTTTACTTTCTTCTAGGGTTGTCACATCGCCAAAGATGTATTCTTACATATTAGCTTTAGATTCTAAAACGAGTATTAGTATACTATTTTGACTTACTCATTGACAAAAATAAATTGATAAATTGATATAGAATTTTTTTGTCAAAAGGTCAAAAGTGTCAAGTATAAAAAATAAACGGAAATTTTTTGAACTCATTAATTTTGAAAAAATGGTAGCTCTTACAGCTTTTTAAGAGCGCCTGTTAATTACTATTTACTAACTTACTATCCTACCACTGTTATAAATGAATGTATGTGAGGATAAATGGATGTTAGTGGCGGTTTCACGCAAAAATTACTAAAGGGATTTTGATAAAATTTGGTATAGTAGTAGTTTAGGATCTGGATTAAAACATAGGCTCCATTTTATCCTGAAAAAGTACAGTATTTTCAGGGGATACTGTATTTATGTAGCAAAATCAATTGTCTGCTTTTATCCACATGAAAATGTGCTGCACTCGTGTAATTACATCGTGTAATTGTTAGTATCTTGTCATTAAGTGACACACGATAGAAGAAAATCGTTTACAACGGGCAACGGCGAATTGGGGGTAAAGTAGACGAGAAATATATTAAGGGGTTAAAGTAGTCCAAAAATTGCATATGTCTACCTACATATTAGAAAATATTAAAACCTCTGAAAAAAAAGTGTAAGTAGTCAACCCTATCCGAATCTCAGCTATATCGTTAAACAAAATGACCCATCTCAATGTCGGCCGCTTCCCCGAACCGAGATCTCTACCTTCACCTTTGTGGCCATGATTCTGGTTCTTTGAGGACTTGGTTGTGACTTGAGCCACCTCTGGTGTTGCGGGTGTACATTTTTACTTACGAGCGTCGTTCTGCCTATTTGTTTACTTTGAAATGTTTGGAGAAACAAAATTATCCTACCATTTAAATTTTAAATCCTATTGCACCCACCCGCACACGTTAGTCCCAGCTAGTCCCAGATTTGAGGGAGGAGGAGATTTGAGGCTTGGGGGGAGGGGTGCTCACCGGAAAACACATTTGCTTGCCTAGCATGTAATTTGTAAATCCTGACTAATATTATAAATGTGAATATGTGAGTTTGTTTGGTTGTTTGGTTGTTACGCTTTCAAGTAAAAACTACTGAAGCCATCATCATGAGATTTGGCACACATATAAAGTAGACCACGGGGTAGGACATAGGCTACTTTTGTCGCGGGAAAATGTACGGTTCCTGTGGGATACTGCATTTACTCGTGCGAAGCCGTGGGCAAAAGCTAGTCTAGCATAAACTTGTTGTTATTTTGGATCAAGCTCTGTACACAGAATATACTTGAGTACGATTTTATTACTTCCATTTAAATATTATGTACTATCATTAATCCCGCCAATAGATATGTACTGATTAAGCTTTACTTTGACTGTAATCCAATTTATCTAATCCAAATGATCATTATACGTAAATTTGAGTAAATTACACACTTATATCAGCTACACTACTGAACACTTATATTTAGTGGATTTACTAAATATTTTAAAGAGAAGATACTTTACATAAGAAGAGTATTTATTAATGAAAACAAGGCTAAAAGTGCGTGTCTTCTTGGTTCTTATTTCTTAAGTACAGCGGGCAGCGGTAGCACTTAATTAGTGGTAGCCCAGTCGACGTCATCGTGTGACAGAAATGTATCAAACGCATGGTAGTGTGAATTATTAATCTGAGGTAGTGTGTGTAAGTTGCTACGTTATTTTTATGAAATTAAAGTATTTTTAAGTATTATTATTAAAAAATTATATAAGCTTTAACTGTACCAAGTTTCATACTCTTTTGCAATTTGCATAATTTTTGTAAAAAGGTGTACAAAGTTTTCGCTTCACGTAGTAAAATATGATTCCTAGAATAACAAAAAGTAAATAAGCTTTTTCATATCACAACATTTCTCGATTATCAAGTTAGCACCTACAAATGACATTTATTCGGGATTATCCGGGGAATTACAATATCATGGTCCTGCCACGATAACATACAAGTTTAAGCCTTTGAGGCTTTTTATGGATTATATCTGACACCTCGGATGAAACATGGCGGACGGCGCATTGTGCTGCGAGTTTAGTTATGACTTCAAATCACTGAGGTGAGAAAAACACCACTTAAATCACGACCATATAAATCGATATAATTTCGAATGTGCCTGGGGCTCGTATAGCCATAAATACTGAACCCGCGGCATCCCGTAGATATTATATACAATCGAACAAGTTGCCGCTCGACCAGACATAAGATTAAAATCGCCGCACGCACACATACTCACATGTAAATACGGACTTCAACAGTGTGTGTAGTCGATGCGGTCACTTACTTTGTATTTAAATATTTTGAGGCGTCATAGTGCAAAGGAAAATGTTTAGAAACTGGTCGGGCAGGATCTTTGCCGATATTGTATGTTCCATAGACCCGGTGTTTATTACATATTACGATATTTTATACACATTACGACCTTATTATACGATGAAAATCCTTTATAGACCCATACATTTAACATGTAAGAAAATAGAGTTGCCATAACTTTTCACATTCAGCCCGAATGGGGCGATTCTTCCCTTCATGACCTTTGACCTTCTGTATGTTTAACACCTATAGAAGATTGCCTCGCCGAAAACCGATTGGAAATTAAGCTTTCGTTGTTTCGCCGAGTGTCTCTCCTCTTACATCGCAAGCGTCGATGAACGGAAATTGCTTACCATCAATCAATTCGTCTGCTCGTTTGCCGGTTTTATGGAATTAGGAACCGAAATTTTACAGCAAAATTTTTGCTCGTTTGCCGGTTTTATTGAATTAGGAACCGAAATTTTACCGCAAAATTTTTTAGTTGCCAAGTTGATTTTTTTAGTTTGTAACTTTGGACACTGGCGATTCCTGCCCGATTTTCCATCATGAGCGGCTAAGTTTCGAACATAATATTATGTAGTTTTATAGTACTTAAAAAGTTATTAATATTTTTAGGGCTTGGGAATAAAAAGTTATGAATCTCCGAATATCAGAATTCATGTGCAAAATACGTACTTATCTGTGATAATCGTTATATCTGTATAGTCTATGGTTAACATGCTGTAAATTGTCAATTTGATGCGTAAAAGCTCCATCTAGTGGCCCAATAGATAGATTTATTTTTTATTGTAGTATAAAGTTACTTTCTATTACTATAGTTCAACAGTTTAGTAATCGTTTTTTGAAAAAAAAAATGTTTCTTGGGGCGTGAAATAGAGCCGTCTATACTATTCATATTTATACCAAGAAAAATAATTATTATGTTTTTGGTTATCGCAACGAGAAAGAGACATCTCTCATTTATCTGTTACAACATAATATATTGAGTTTCCAAACAAACTAGTTATTAATTTCATTACGTAATTGACATCACAACTAAAGGATGTCACTTTTCCGCAAACCGCAAAAAGGGCAAAAAGGGCATTTAGGTTAAATTTAATTAATAATTTTCATCCCCCGAGTTTTATTATTTATATTATTGTTTTTTTTTGTTCCTATGTTCATAAAGTACAACATACAATCAATATTTTCTGTGGCCACATATTTTAATTACCAGGCAGTAAATGTATGGCGACTTGTCGATCTCCTTTAGTGACAAACTCAGAATTTATCATTCTCAAGAATTTGAATAACTATCTAAAACCTTAGACAGCCATTCAAAATCATCAGCCATGACGGTTGTTTGATAATGTTTATAACTCATCAACATGAAAATCTTAATTTATTTCTTATCAAGAAGATTAATTCTAGCAAGTTAAAGGTGGAAAGATTTGTAATAATATGTACTTGCAACTCATTTCTAGACAATCGTCCAGCGATAATAATTAAATAGGAGTTTGATTAGTAATGTTAATATTTATCCTACTAGTATCATGCTTAAGCTGGGACTATATGATCCGTAATCAGGTAGGCCCGGGAAAAATCAGAGCATTGAAAATAGAAGTCTGCGCTAATACAACAGAACTAAAAATCGAACACACAATATGTTGAGTGAAATTTTCAATTCTACTCAAACTAAAACTTAAATTCTACTAAAACTCTATTCCATTAGCGCAGAGTTCTACTTTCAGTGCTCTGAATTTTCCCAGGCCCTCCGAATTCCAGATCATATAGTCCCAGCCATAAGCAGAAAAATGTAATCTAAATAGTTTCTGTAGCCCAATAATTATGGCCCAATTAAATTAGTCAAAACAAAATAGGGCCCAATTGGTTTTTATCATCGGTAATGAAAACTTAAAAAAAATGTATTATTTATGGGTAGATGTAGTGTACACATAAACATGAAAAATGATTTTGGCAATTTTGATTTTTATTACTTTTACGAATATGGCTTTTTGTTACACAGGGGTATCTCTAGTATCGAGTGGGTCCTCCTCTGTTACAAACACACTCTCTGAGCCTGTTTTGGACACTCTCAATTAAATGGGTGACATTTTCCTGGGGTATTTGCTCCCAGCACATTTTCAAAGCGTTAATGAGCTCCTGTTCACTATGCACTTCACTATAATTTGCTTTTAGGCTTCTTTTCATCTGGTCCCATAAATGTTCGATCGGATTGAGGTCGAGGGCTCATTGCCGGCCATGGTAAAACAGAGGTATTGGCTTCAGATAGAGCCCTCTGGGTAAGGCGAGCCGTACAAGCATTATCCTGCATTAGAATAAAATTATTGCCCACACGTTGTGCAAAGGGAACGATATGAGGTCGGACCACACGCTCGACGTAGCTGGCAGCAGTTACGGTACCCTTGTTTAAAATTACCAACTCCGTTTTACACATTAAGCTGATACCACCGCCCCACACCATAACATTGCGCCCCCCAAACCGATCAGTCTCGCGGATGCAACGGTTGGTAAAACGTTCGCCTTCTCTTCTCCACACTCGTACGCGTCTGTCATCACTATAAAACTTAACTTTTGTCTCATCTGTGAAGAGTACAGTCCTCCAATTGTCCATAGTCCAGTCCAAACGCTCATGTGCGAACCTAAGACGAGCTGCACGATGAGCCCTCGTGAGTTTAATGCGAACAACGCGCATTCTGGATCATTGTCCGTCTTCATGCAGTCTGTTGCAGATCGTTTGGTCGCTTACCAGAGTACCAGTGGCTTGCCGGAGTCGATTTTGTAGAGCACGGGCAGTGACGGTGCGCTCTCGACGGGCAGACAAACACAGGTATCGATCCTCTTGAGTAGTTGTGGATCGTGTTCTGCCTGATCCAGGTCTCCTAGCTACACTGTCAGTGTCCTGATAGCGTTCCCACACATTTCTGATTGCTCGCCGCGATACTCCAAGTCGTAATGCTACTGCTCGCTGTGACTCCCCCTCTTGCAGCAATACCACTGCTCTTGAAGCACTTTCCATGCTCATATGGTACCGAATATGTGGCATTATAATGTGCTCTAATAACTCAATTAAAAAAGCAGTGAAACAAAACGAAAAGCATTGGGTGATTTTTAACTTAATTTGTTTTGCCTGGCCACTTGAGGGTAAAAATTAAAAAAAGTGTTGTTCAAAAGATCAATAAGAACTCATAAACATGTAAGTTTAACAGTAAAACACTTGAACTTGCCCATAAATAAGTCTGAAGCAACATGCTAACACTTTTTGTGAAAAAATCGTGGTGGGCCCTATTTTGCTTTGAGTAGTTTATAAATGAAAATGAAATTTGCTAAGTCTATTATATCGAGGCAATTTCTAGGTTCAAACTATGTTTGTTTCTCCATTCATTTTAATCTTGACATAAATAAACAGAACAACATAATAATGTTTGCTTGTTCCATCGTAGCGTCTAAACTACTGCTCCAATTTTAATAAATGAGGTGTCAATAGATTAATAACCCTTGTGTAATCGGGTGATAGTTTTTTACATTTGATTATGATAGAACCAAGCAATTTTAAACTGTGTGATCTCCACACTCCAGACCAGCTATGCATGTGCATAGTGCCCTAGTGTGTAATAGATAAGTGCACTCTCTCTTCCTTTGCTCTCGTAACCCAGTGGGACGGATGAGCGACACGACTGACAAGACATCAGACACAGGACCGATTCTTTATTAGCAATCATATCAAGTATACATTTCCTAGATCTTGGTTCTCTTGCACCGAATGCAATGTTTAAAGCACAGATCAATTTCTTAATGTTTATAGCTATTCTCAAATCAAACCAGGTAAGTATTGTATTGAAATAAATTTAATACCTATAAATGAATGAAAATTTAAAAGCTGCCCCAACTTATTATTTTATTTAGATAATTTATTTCATTGTATACGGTTTTTAAGATTCAACGGCACAAATTCAATTAGCTCTCAGACATTAAGATTAGGCACAACACAACTTGTAAAATGCTTGTTGGTAACTTTATGTGGAGTGGGCCAGAGACCATAAAATAATAGCTATAATGAAAGACTAAAGTAATTAAAATAACATTTATTTACTTATAATGTTAATTCTTTCAAACAAAAAATAATGTATTCGATTTTATCTACATCTTTATACGAAGTAAAGGCAAAATAAAAACATAATACCTAGTAAATTTGGTTGATCTCATGAAGTTATGACATAAACTTGGGCATATTTCAAAAGTAAATCAACGTAAAACTATACCACTTTGGAATTATGAGTAAAAGCATGTACATTTTCACTTCACTCACCCATATTCTGTGGAAACAAACTCGAAACAGCAAATAGTCACAATTTTACACACAAACACCAAAACATATCACGGCAGCCATTTTACAACCATAGACTAGCGCACTATAGACTATAGAGGTTTGCAGTCACGGAACATTTTTTTTCTTCAGATTTTTTAAGCATGGGCAGTGGTACAGAAAACCGCAGTGGGCTAGTGTGGAGGACTAAGTACAGTGTCAGGCCGCTCAGGCGTAAATCTAATCACATGAGAGCGACCCGAGCCACTGTAAGTAGTAGGCGCCGACGACAAAAAACTTACCGTAATTATGTATAAATAGAACTTAGAAGATAAATATAGAATTGTGTATTGTTGTGTTGTATGTGTTTTTTTATTTTTTTAATGAAAATATGGACCAGGAAACGAGCAGTTGGATCGCTAATGGTAACCGATTACCGCCGCTCCTCTGGTGTTGCGCGTGCGTTCCCAAGATTTTAAGTAGGTACAGGGGGTACCTACTTAAAATCCCTAATCCCCCTTTGGCCTCCTCCAGTAAGAGCCCGTGGTCATTCGAGCCGAAGATGGCTCTCCCACGTTTCATTTTCTTTTTCATTTCATAAAAAGTTATAATAATTCCCTTTTAACTCATAAAAATACTATTATTTTTACGAAAATATATTGCCTCGTCTATATTTTCGTTTTGTGCATTTAAAAAACCTGACATCTTCACTGGACACTGCTGGAGCTGAGGCTCGAGTCAGGAGTCTCTCCTCAATCTGAGGAGGATATAATACTACACCACATTAGCCTACAGCGGGTTGGCAAACTTCTTTGTTAAAATTAAAATATATTTTTTTTTGTCGGCAACCCAAATCAACCATAGACAAAAGATATTGTTGCCAAATTAAAGAATATGTTTTCTTTTCATACTTACAGCTGTCAAAAAGGTACGGAAAAAGGGCAAGAGAAAAAGAAATCGAAAGAAATCTCATAGTTTTGTGAAATAAATTGATGTATGACCTGTGATTTTGAAAGTTTTGTGATATGTTCTTATAATCTCATTTATATTTCAGCTTAAAAATGGTACAGCGACTTACATTTAGGCGTAGGTTGTCCTACAACACCAAGTCAAATCAAAGGAGAATGTAAGTATTTTTGCAATTTTATTGTATTTAAAGTTGTTTCTATATTATATTCAAATATGAGGAGCTATGTATTTGCAATCGTGTCTTAGTACATTTTATTTATTAGTATTCTTGTACTAAATCATAACCTATAAAAACTGTCGGCTCACCCTAGTGTGTCGTTCTATAGCCTTGCAGTAATGGCCTGATGTTAATAATTTGATGAAAATTAATAGTTTCAACTTTGTTTCTATATACGTAAAAGATAAGACATTTCTATCTCTGCTCACACCCGCAAAACACTGAGAAACTTCCTTTGTACTACGATATTTATAGCTGCTACTTTATATTTAGTATTATTTTAATTTACTTAATTTTAGTATAATAAACTAGCAGTGGGTTTCTACAGTTTTATTCACAATTCTTTGAAATCCGGCTTAGATCTAGTATCATCTAGATCTAAGCTATCGATCTATCTCATCTAGTAAGGCTTTACTATGAATAAAATAAAATTTACAAATTCACGTTACTATGAATAAAATAAAATTTACAAATCTATATGTATACCTAAATGTATTTACAACATGGTGGTGGGGAATAGCATTTTGGTAAACATATCAAGTATTATTTTGAACACTACTCTTAAGCAAAATGTTTTTAAAAACACTTTTTTTTAATAACTTCCAAGTTGAATATTATGAACATACAATTGAATATTTCCTAATCGTTTTTTACAGAGTAAGGACTCCTGGTGGTCGCTTGGTATACCAATATGTAAAGAAGCCCAAGAAGATCCCGAGATGTGGTCAGTGCAAGAGCAAGCTCAGGGGTATCCAGCCCGCCAGGCCCGCTGAGCGCTCCAGAATGTGCTACCGCAAAAAGACAGTCAAGCGTGTATACGGAGGTGTCCTCTGCCACAAATGCGTTAAGCAGCGCATTGTCCGTGCCTTCCTTATTGAAGAACAGAAGATTGTCAAAGTGCTTAAAGCCCAGCAAGCCTCATCAGGTAAATCAGGAAAGAAACCCACTAAATGAGTTAGGGTTAAATAAAAATTAAAAAAACCATTACTTTGTTTCTCTTACTACTTTCTTTGTTGACATTGACACTAAAATAAAAAAAAATAGGTATGTACTGCTATTTCATAACATTGTTGATTTTTTACTTTAGTGATGTACTTTTACCTGACTACTGCAAAGCCAAAAGGAAGGGTAATGATTTTGGCGGTCTATGTATTTTAATAAATGAAGTGTCAATAGATTCATAATAATAGGCTGGGTAACAGGCTATATTATAATTTATGTAAGTAGGGTTAGTTTTTTTTATAAAAATTGTAGTTACTGTAGTAGTTTAAAATGTTCTGTAAATGCCAAGTGATTTATTCAGTGACTGATTTACTTTCTTTCTGGTGTAGAAGTGCACGACAACCAACATCTTTTTTAAATTACTACTACAAACTTAAATACTGAAGTTGCCACCTAGTCTAGAAGTGGTACCTAGCCCAAAATGTCCCTATTTTTTTTAAGCAACCATATAATATATCTACTACCCACACATACTATCTTCAACTACTCGTACAACTTGTGTGAAAGAAAAACACATTAGAGTAGGTATATACATATAGAGAGAAATAACACAAGAGTAGTGTGGGGTAGGTTGAGGATTTAATGCCTGATTTGGTTGGGTTGGGTTAGGTTATGAATACTAAAGAGGGTTGAAATGAAGTCCTAGTTTCACTATTAAACTAGGGGGTTGGTGATAGAAGGGTGAAAAATAAGCTTATATGTATGTCTAATGTCAAATCCACCACCAATAATAATATTTTGGGTTGGGCCACCTCTGTCGCTTACGGAGTGTACGGTTCCTATCGCCGGCAGGCGGCAAGTACTAACTAATAATTAATTTGTGGGCGGCAACATCTAGTAGGTACTAAGAAACGCTTCCACGTTTTAAATGTTTATCCGAACAACGCCATCTATTGACGCATATCATAGTCCTTAAATGGTAGTTTTTTTCTGTAAAATTATAAAATATTCATCTAGACACATGCTGAAATTGCGGAGCATTTAGGCGTACATAGGTACACCACCGAAGGGAAAGTGTATTATGACATTTAAAAAGAAATTAAGAATAGGATGTTAAGGTACTTAATTTAGTCCGACTTGATTTTCCATAGGAAATAAAAAATTAAACGTCAAAACATTACAATTTTAGACAACGTGATAAAATTACTCTATTGCGTTCCACACTCAGCTTATGCATCGGAGAATTACCGCACGATTAATCCTTCTTTTTAATTGAAGCTTCTAAACAATGCCGAAGAGTTTACTTGGGTATGTAAAAAAAATAAAGCCCCGTCTCTGCAGACTGAATTTCATATCCAAAAACTAAGATTGCTGCAAAGAAAGGCCATGTTTCTATAGAAAATGCAGTCTACACATACTACACACTGGAATATAGAAACAAAAATAGGACGAAAAGTTTAATAAATTTAGATTTTTATAGAAAAGAAGTAAGTTTTGACATAATTGGATTCTTTTCTATGTTCGGACCTATGAGTTTCCATGATTGAATTGTTTTGCAAATTTTTTGCGACTGGTCATAATATTTATTGCGACTGAAAAGAACTAATAAATCAAGAGACAAGAATATTTGCGATTGACGTGGCTCACAGAGGTAGCTTTCTATGAAACACAGATTATTAATTAGCTAGTAATATGAAGTCTACATAGGATAATCGCCTCCTTTTTTGGAAGTCGATTAAAATTTTTTGTCGAAGCCGGGAGTACAATCGGTGCCTGCTTCGTTTGACAGTTCTCATTTCATGGCTTATGTCAAAATGCACTACGTCACACAATTTGATTGGTGTAAAGGGCGTTTCATTCGTTCTCTGAAGGACAAAATGTCGGACTATTTATTTAGACATGCCCGTAGGCTTGCGCAATCTTTTTTGACGTTTCAACTTTTTAAATTGTGTTTTTAAAAGGTAATGTCAAAATGATGACCATGACCAACGAAAGTTAAAGTTCTTACTAGCCCCGCTGTTTAGTTCTCTATAGAATTAAACTGACTTAAGTAATACTGTTGACCCAACGGCCACTTGCTACTGGCTATTAATAGAAAAAGGGTACGAAAAAACGTTAAAACTGTAAAAAAACATTGTTTTGTTATTGTATATATTCTTACTCTTTAAATTTCATATTTTTAATAATGAAATAAGTCTATTTTGGTTAGATAATTGAATTAAAAGTGTATGCGTGACTTGCGTGTTGTTGATTCTATCACACGTCGGGAATTACGTAGTGTTGTGGAGTACCTAACTAGGGCATCGAATACCGGACATATTTTAAAAACCATTTGTTTTCGGTCTCATTTTGACTCCCAAAGCCGGGTAACCCGAGTTTTTCAGATATTTCGGTTATTTGGTTAATATATAAGAATTTTTTTAATAAAGTCTAAAATTATAGAATAGGGTAAAAATAACGAGGGGAATTTATGATCACAGCTATAATTTTTTATCTTTTAAGCAATCGGTCTTATAATAATCAAATCGATTTGTTTTAAATAATAATCAAACGTAAGATATTACTATGCTTAGATAATCCCACGCATTATTACCATAGTAGTATATTTAGTACCATAGACCACATACATATGCTGCGGCAGCTGATAGAGAAAACCGAGGAGTACAATCAACCACTAGCTTGGCGTTCGTTGACGATGGCCTAGCCTGTGCCACAGCCTCTTCAGAGATGCTAGATTGTTTAGACTACCGTTACATCAAAGTGTTGATACGACAAAGCCGTACTATGTCAGTCCGACTTCCGAGTACAGGAGCATAGCACAATGGCGATTCCATTGCACCGAACGGTGGGGTGAGACAAGGAGATGTCATCATATCGCAACTGTTTTCTGTTGCGTTGGAGGATGCCTGTAAACTCATGGACTGGCGAGGACTTGACATCAATATAAATATCGACTCACCTTCAATTTGCCGATGACATCATGAGATGAGACAAACTCGTGGAAGACCTTAACAGTATGTTTATGACCTTTGTAAGCTTTGTTCTCTACTTCTACGCTCAAAGTTACAGTCCAGTTAAGTAGGTTTTCTTAATTTAACCGTAAATAAAAAAACTTGAAAAAAACCCAAAAACTAGTTTTTAATATTCTGATAACTGGTTCTTGATATACGAGGGCTGCACTAAAAGTATCAGGAATGGAATATTTCCACTGTTCCTGTCATATTAAAATCTTTTTAATTTAAAACTCCTTGGTTTTAAAAATTGAATACCATTTATTTATTTAAAAAAAGATTCTCGGTCTTGTCACAAGGTCTTGTCAAACTTGTTTAGTCGTTGAGAAAATGGAATTGACTCGAGAAAATTCTAGAGCGATGATTTATTATGACTTTCGAAGTGGTTTAACACAAAAACAGTGTGTTGACCGGATGATTTCTGCATTTGGTGATGAAGCCCCATCCAAAACCACAATTTATCGCTGGTTTGCTGAATTTCAACATGGACGTGTCAAGCTCAGTGATGATCCCCGTCAAGGTCGTCCAAAAACTGCAGTCACCCAAGAAAACGTTGATGCTGTGCGTAAGCTGATTGAGGAAGATCGACATGTGACATACCGCGAAATTCAGGCAACTTTAGACATTGGCATGAGTCAAATACAAATAATCTTGCATGGTGTAAAAAAGTTGTTTTCCCGATGGATACCGCATTTGCTCTGTGAAGAGCAAAAAGCGGCTCGCGTTACTTGGTGCGTCAGAACTCTCGAAAGATTCCACGCAGGATCCTCAAATGCTGTATACAACATCGTATCAGGTGACGAATCCTGGATATACGCGTACGAACCCGAAACAAAAAACCAGTCACGAGTTTGGGTGTTCGAAAATGAGTTAAAGCCAACAAAAATTGTTCGTTCACGGAGTGTTGCAAAAAAAAAGGTGGCCACGTTTGTCTCCAAAACCGGCCATGTTGCGACTATTCCTCTTGAGGGACAAAGAACGGTTAATGCAGAATGGTATGCTAACATTTGTTTGCCACAGGTCGTTTCTGAACTCCGTAAAGAGAACTGCAACCGCCGCATCATCCTCCATCACGACAATGCGAGTTCTCACACCGCGCACAGAACAAAAGAGTTTTTAGAGCAGAAATCATATAATTATTAGACCATCCGCCGTACAGCCCCGACTTAAGCCCTAATGATTTCTATACTTTCCCTAAAATAAAGAATAAATTGCGTGGTCAGAGATTTTCATCACCTGAAGAAGCTGTGGACGCCTACAAAACGGCCATTTTGGAGACCCCAACTTCCGAATGGAATGGTTGCTTCAATGATTGGTTCCATCGTATGGAAAAATGTGTCAAATTTCGCGGAGAATACTTCGAAAAGCGATAAATACATTTTTAAATAGTAATGTTGTGTCACTTCCTTGATTCCCGAAATTTTCAGTGCCGCCCTCGTAGCTCCAAAACCGGATTTTTCGGTTTGTGGTAAAACTAGTTTCGATTCCCTAATTAGTATGGACCTCAGTAAATAATAAGTTTGATTATATACTATAAAAAGTGTAATTAAACGTAAAGTAATTACTGTTAAGGATAAATGTTGATGAGGAAAGAAAAGAAAGGAAGAAAGTTCCATTTAATAAATAAATAAACGATTAAATTTGATTTATTATTCAATTTTGCGTAAAAAAAGACGTAAGTCAGCCCGAACGGATACTAAAATAGGAAAACACAACGTATGTCACAAAAATTGGATAAATTAATAATTTATATAAAAAACTAATGATTTTTTGTTACTTAAATCTATTATGAAGTGTATACAAAATAGCACTGTAATAATATACGTTAAAAATTATTCAGTTTTTTTACTCTCATCAAACTGACTATCTTTGATATACGTAGTATTAGAACTTATGCGACGATATTATTACAAGTGGCCAATCTCTAATCTACATACCAAAATACAAGAATAGAAAAAAAAAAATGAATGCATTTTTTTAAAAACGGAATTGCTGCTATTGTTTGGTTTTTCTTGTAAAAAAAAATCGAGAAAAGAAATCACCATGAGCTTAAGATGCATTGTTAGCTGCCCACCAGCAAAAAGTAAGTAAATTTAATACATATTATGTATTGAACATAACCTAAAAATAGTAAGTCGACGAAAAATAGTTAGATTTTATTTGTTTAAGTATATTATGTCAAATTAGAGAAGTAAAAAACACAACAGTAACAAAGCATTGCTCGTTTACTATTTTCATACAATCCAAAAAATATGACATGAGGTGTACAGTTAAGACTGGTAGGTTGGAAGTTTAAACCTCTTTTAGGTTTTATTATTTTTATAAATTAGAATTTTACTTAAGTCATATTCTGAAAGGTATCTAAATTTTTAGTTTTTGTATATTATAATAGATGTCAGTAAATGTTTTCTACATCACGCTATCAAAGCACTGAGAGTTATGTATTTATGGCAGGAAGTAGTTTGTAAGGTTGAATTGGAATACAAATCTACTGATGATACTCTTGTTTAATTTAGTAAATGTTCATGGTCCTTCGATATCATAATGAATCGTTGTGGCCTGTCTCTATCCTGGGGTAAAGTCTGGGGCCCTGGAAGACTGGAGGTAGGCTGGCAGCCTGAAGAAGATCAGCGAGGTACTCTGCGACCGGACGAGATTCTGCGACCTGACGAGGAACAACCTGGAGGCTGGTGGTTGGAGCAGAATTTTCAGCAGTAACAGCAGCAGCAGCGTCGCCAGCAGAGGAATCCGAGGTGCTGGAGCAGGTGTTGGTCTACACTCCGAGCGGCCGAGCCGGAGCACGTCAACAGTTAGTACATAAGTCCCGAGTGAGTAATTTTGATCTTTATTCCCCAAAGTGCTAAAAAATAGTGCATAATGGCAAAAATAAATAACAAGAAAAATATAGTGCTGTGCGAACTGCGAACAAAGTTATTATATGTTTTTCCCGAAGAATAGTTAGTTACTGGACATAGTCAAAGAGCATAAATATGGTGGCAATAGTTATTCAGAAAAATGGTTAGTGCAACATTAATAAGGCTCAAATAAATTATAAAAAGTCGCCGAAGAGCGCTTAAATAAAGGATATATAGAACCCCAATTAGAAACCTTTGAAAACTACTGGAAAACATTTACTTCTAATCATAATACGATTATATTAGAAGTAGAAATCAAAGACCTAGAAAAATCTGATTACATTACCGATGATTTGTACGAGCAGGCTGAGGAGTTGTACACTGATTACGAATCGCTGTTAAAAAATGGTTTATGTAATTATGTAAATAGTGTTGAGGAATCAGTTGCAACTGCGAATGATAAGCATGCAGTAAGTTTACCTAAAATTTTTGGGGAAATATTCGGAGTGGGTTAGCTTTCGGGATTTATTTATTTCTTTAATACATAAAAAATTATTGCATTGATGATCTCCTGAAACTTCACTACCTTAAAAGCAGTGTCACTGGTGAAGCCGAAGAGCTTTTAAGACATATGCCAACTACCGCTGACAATTATAGTGTTTGTTGGAATCAGTTAGAAACTAGATATAATAATAAGAGATACTTATCAAATAATATTCTAGCTAGGTTAACCAACCAAAAGGTTATAGTCACAGAGTCAGTAGTAGCTATTAAAGGCTTACTAGACAATACAAAAGAATGCCTTCATGCACTGGGGAACATAGGCATTGATACTCGCAGTTGGGATACGATAATAATCTACCTTATATCCCTTAAATTAGATTCAGAATCCCGCAAACGTTGGGAACAAAAGGCTTGTGAGGCCAAAATAGACCTACCTAGTTTTAGTATGTTTGAAGAATTTCTTCAAAGCAGATTTAGGTCTTTGGAGTTTCTGGATACCAAAGGTCCAAGAGTAGATAGGCCGAGCTTTTCACATGTTGCAACTGCCATCCTTATTTGTAAGTTTTGCAATGATAATCATAAGATTCACACTCGTCTTACAAGTGTGAATCTTATGATTATGAAGTTTGTCAAAGAAAATGTAGGGACACGACTTGAGTTCGCACAAACTGATAATCGATGCTTCAACTGATTATATTCGGGACACTCAACGTACCAGTGCACAGTTGCAACCAAATGCTTTTATTGCAAAAGAAAGCATCACATTCTACTACATTTAAATGTATATAAACCGCCTTCACGACCTGATGAGGCTTTTAGTTCAAATAGTCAATCTCCAAGAAACAGTAACGAGTCTCCAATTCCGACCGTAGTTACTACATGTCACTATTCTGAGGTTCAAGAGCATGTACTGGCAACCGCCCTAGTAAAATCAAATAGGAATAGTTCAGTTGTATTGAGATCTCTTATAGACCAGGGGTCTCAGGCATATAGGCATATGTATCCATTATAACGGAGTCTGCGGTGCAATTGCTGGCACTAAAAATGGTACCAGGTGCTAGTTTAATATCCGGGCTAGGCGGTGATCAGATGACTTTGATCTCAAAGTCGTCTGTTATAGTTAAGATGAAATCACGCCTTGACCCTAATTTCAGTATAGTAGTAAAGGCTCATGTCCTGGGAAAAATCACAACTTTGTTGCCATCAAATAAAGTAAAGGTCCAAGTATTGCCTTCGTTGCCAGTAGATGAATTAGCAGACCCTACCTATGACGTTACTAGTAAGATCGATTTACTCTTAGGAGCTAAAATTTACAGTCAAATATTACTTGAAGGTATAATCAAAGGTCCATCTCAATCTATTGTTGCCCGACGCACAATGTTGGGCTGGATTTTATCTGGCAAAATTAGTTCACAAAAAACATCGAAAGATATAAGGTATTATGACGCTAAGTTGGAATGTTGTGATAACGAAGGGGACGAGCTCCTCAAACGTTTTAGGAGTTTGAATCAGAACCAAAAATTATGTACAAGGAAAATTTCAACTCCTGAAGAGAAGAAATGTGAATATTTCTTCTATGAAACAGTAAAGCGTGATGAAACAGGAAGCTTTATAGTAAGACTACCGTACAAAACGGATAATCCGCGTTGTTCACAGGGCAACTTATAAGAAGTCGCCAAAAAACTATTTTCTAATTTAGAGAGGCGTTTATCAAAGGATTCTGAGCTAAGAGTAAAGTATACAAATGTTCTCAATGAATACAAGGATTCAGGTCATATAGAGTACCTGGATACCTGTGATATTAATAAAGAATCAGTATACTTACCTCATCATCCCATAGTCAAGAAAGACAGAATAACAACCAAGGTACGTATGGTTGTAGATGCATCCTGTAAGGATTCAAATGGGATATCATTAAACAGTGAACTGTTGGTGGGGCCGAGGCTCCAGCCAGAACTTCATCATCTTATTATGAGGTGGCGCTGCTATCTTATTGCTCTAGTTGTGGATATTGTGAAAATGTATAGACAATTAAAAGTCGCACCAGAGGATTTAGATTCGCAAAAGTACTTTGGCGAGACAGTCCTGAGGCCGAACTACAACATCTTCGTTTCACAAAAATTACCTTTGTAACTTCATCTGCACCGTATCTAGCAGTTAAATGCCTTCAACACTTAGCAACTATTTAAGGTTCTCAGTTTCCTCGAGCAGTGTACACAGTTTTAAATGAGTATTATATGGATGATATGATGAGTGGTTGTTACACAGAAAAAGAAGGAGTACAACTTTATAAAGAAGTAACAAATTTACTTGATCGTGGTGGCTTCACGCTTCAATAGTGGGCAAGTAATAGTACAAGTTTGGTACAGAAGATACAAGTGGAACCTAAATTAGATGTAACGATAAAAAATCTCGGTTTAAGGTAGGATAAAAACGCTGACAATTTCCGGTTCACAGTCGATGTTCTTCCTCAGAGTTCTGTAACTAAAAGGAAAATTATCTCGGACATATCACGCCTCTACTGTCCTCTTGGATGGTTAGCACCAACTATTACAATGACAAAGATATTCATCCAAAAGTTATGGCTAGCTGGGATCGATTGGGACCAGAAGGTTCCTACTAAATTATTAGAAGAATGGGAAAAATTCTATAAGAACTTACCAGTACTTGCTAACCACGATGGAATCATTGGCAAACGGATGGCTAAATTCGTGTATTACACGGCTTTTGTGATGCATCCAATGCAGCATATGCTGATGTAGTATACCTCAGAATCATGGATACCACTGGAGAAATAAAGGTTAGTTTAATATCATCAAAAACAATAGTGGCTCCAGTAAAACAAGTTTAAATCCCACGTTTGGAATTGTGGTGCAGTTTTGCTGTCAAAAATCCTTATGGAAATCTCTGAGGTACTGAAAATATCTAGGACAGATTCATCGATTGTGTTGGCGTCGCTCAGTAACAACCCAATAGATGGAAAACTTTTGTGACGAACAGTCTCTGAAATTTTGACGAATTTAACGGGACTGGTCTAAATACACTATGTATATTCATTTGTATTTTTGATAGAGAAACAAAACGGTTTTCTTCTACCTTTTGTTAAACTAATGTTCTTTATACATGGTGTGATTTTTTATTTCCCATGGGTTTCTAAAATGCATAGTTTTAAAGATAATAATAGCTGTCTTAAATTATTAAGTATAATGGTGATGATATTTTGTGGTGCTCCAAATATTGATACATAATTTAGATTTAATTGTAAACATTAACCCCCTTACTAATAAAAAGATTTACAAAATGGATAACATAAACAACGTTGCTTTCTTTGTCTGTTAAGTGACTTTTGCAACGTATCAAACAAAGACAGCAACGTTGTTTAAGTTATCCGTTGTGTAAATATTTTTATTAGTAAGGGGGTATATGTTTTCATAATATAGTCCTAATATTTCTCTTAAGTATGGGAAATCAAAAGGAACACGTTACATATATTAATAATTGGTGATAATGTTATATTCATGTCTGGCAAGATTTATTCAATATTAAATATATTATTAACTCTTTATGTAAATTCCTGGTAACATGTTACAGGAATTTGACATTGGTCTCATGTTTTTAGTATGTTTATGAAATAAAGATAGTTAAAACTTGGAGTGTATATAAAATGGAAATATTTACTACAAAACTTAAAACTTTATTGATAATAATGATGTATCTATGTTTAACTTATGGTTATTTTTTAAATCTTAGCAATAAAATGGCATTTCTATATACTGATAACACAAAAAAAATTACGGATAATTTTTATTTTATCGCATATCATTTACTCAATAGTCTTAAGAATGTAAAGTTATAAACTCAGTTCAAACCCCATTTAATCTGAACGTAATCATGTTTAAATTCCACGAAATCATTGTGTGTATTGCTTTATTGCACGGAAAATAAGTGACATTTGAATAAGTAGCTTTATAAGTAATCGCTTACGTTTTAATTAAATTGGATCTAAACAGAGTATAATTAGTATAATGTGTTTAAAAATAATAACTTTCCATTTTCATATGTAAAAATAGTAATATTTTACCTTTTTGGTCAGGTTTTGTTTCGTTTTGTTTTATTGTGTCGGATTTTAATGTTTCAAAGGTTTTATTTTTGTGAGAATTGTGTATTTGCTAAGGAAACTTAACAAATAAACATGTTCTTATAATAATAATAATAATAATAATAATAAGAAAAAAATGCACTACGCGAAATATTTAAAAGTAGAATACATCAAATATTACATACACACATCAACTCACAAAATATAATTAAAGCCATAAATACTTTTGCTACACCTATACTTACATACTCGTTCGGAATCATCAAGTGGAGCAAAACCGACCTCAAAACACTGCAAACAACAATCAACACAGCCCTAACAAAACATAGCAAACATCATCCAAGGGCCTGTGTCCAAAGGCTGACCTTACCTAAAATAGAAGGAGGTAGATGACTAATAGATATCACAAACCTACACAATAAACAAATTATGCTCCTTAGAACATACTTTTACAACCGCTCACAAGATTCACCAATTCACAACGCCACATGCAGGTCAGACTCATTTAGACCACTCATGCTTGCAGATCATAATAAACAAATCACAATCATTTAAAATCAACAAAAAATAGATACATGGACACAGAATTCCCTGCACGGCCGCCATCGTATGGATTTAACCAACACGAATGTTGACAAGGTAGCGTCAAACACGTGGTTAAAGAGAGGTGAACTATTTCCAGAGACCGAAGGATTTATGATAGCAATCCGGAATCAGATCAGACACAAAAAATTATAGAAAATACATCATCCGGGATAACGGTACAGGTAGCGACTACTGCAGACACTGCCATAGACAACCCGAAACCATTCAACACATAACCGGTGCCTGCTCATCCATCACACAAACAGACTACAAACACAGACATGATCAAGTAGCAGCAATCATACACCAGATACTCGGACTCACTCATAACCTCATCACAGACAAAACTCCATACTACAAATACACACCGCAAATCGTATTGGACTCACCGGACTACAAACTATACTGGGACAGAACAATACTATCAGTAATCTATACTATATACTATAATAATATACTATAAGTTATCAATAATAATACTATCATGCAATATTTTGATTTCTATAAAGTTTAAGTTAAGAAATTAAAATAGACAATTTTCTAATCTTTGTTTAATAAACAAAATACACATAAATACATATGTTGTATGCAATATTTTGATTTCTATAAAGTTTAAGTTAATTCTGTGTAACAAATATAGTGACAAAACTACTAACTTTTTTAATTATTTAGCTGTGTTAAATATAAAAACCTAGTAGAGCCCCCTTTATCTCTATCAGAGTATCTCCAATTTTTTCTAGATGTTGGCTACTACTTATAGTAGCCTGAGCCCTTCTCTCTGACGACTGTATGAGAGACCGGCTTATTGCTTGCATAGTAAGCGGAACCTCTCGCCTGCGACGTCGACGCCGGGGCGAAAGCACCGTTGTGGGTTCGACCGGTGCAGGTGAGGCGATGGTAGGAGTCTGGCTAGGAGGTGGAGTTCCAGGTGCCTGTTGGACAATGAGGGTTTGGAGGCACGAGGATGGTGCTAATAATATGGACTCTGAGGCAGGAGAATCTTGTTGAGGCACTCAGGAAATGGAATGTTTATAACTTCCATGTCCATGGACTCCACCGCCATAGCTGGAGTGCTTTCGACAGGCTGCAAATAGCAAATATTAGAAACCAATTTTGCAAAATATGAAAATAAATATAACATTTACTATATCTTGTCTTATATATATATATAAAAATCTTGAGTCACAATGTATGTTGCCAATAAACTCCAAAACTACTGAACCGTTTTCAATCAAATTTCACATATACCCGTACTTTGGTCTAACTTACTAGATAAGATAGTTATCATCTCAATTTTTCGCTTATGTCATGAATGTAAACGAATAAAATGTATCAATTAATTGTTTCTTAAGCAAGTTGCAAATACACTCAATACATGGCGCTGTGTTCTGTTTCTTAGAATATAATTTTATTTTTAATTTAGCTAATTCGATTTTACTCAGTTGCAATTAGAGAAATAAACTATAATGGCGGTACGAAGTTCGCCAGGTCAGCTAGTTATATACTATATTTCTATTATTGTATTTGACTTTTGATAAAACATATATTATAATCAACTAAAATAATTACTTAACGGACTTTTAATTTCCATCTGTTTCCAGACAGTAAAAATTATGTATTTTTAATGTACATATCTTATAAAATAGATAATTATAATTTATCTCTCACCGGGAATGGTTCCACTCGCACACCACTCAACCCCTGTCCGTAGTCCTCCCCCAGAATCTGGAGGAACTTGTTTTCTATATCGGACAGAGGTTGCTCAGTTGATGCCCCTCCCCCAGTCCTGTGTTGGGACAATCTTAAGGCCGCTACCCTCCTCTTTAATTTGGCCTTATAATCTATCCAATACTGTAAATAAAACACAGCAGTGAGTTTATGGTCTTAGTAATATTACAGATTGAATAATTTAAACATAAAATAAAACATAATATTTTTGAGTTACTTTGGACCAGCTTTTCCAATCTTTGTGTGCGCCGTCGCCTTGAGCATTCAGTATCTCTGCAACCTCCTGCCATTTTCGTTTCGAGTACTCCTTCGCTTGTAAGGATCGGTTATAGGAAACAGCGATATCTCTATGAGAATTTAGGTGTTCCCATAGGATATCGAGCTGTTGCCCAGAAACCCGACGATTCCCAACGCTGCAAACGAAATCATAAACACTTGAACCACTTGAAATTCCATCAGCATTTTTAACTTTTGCTTTGGTGTTTTAAATATTATTCAACAGAACATTTTATGAGATCACCACACATGTTTCATCATACACTTTTCTGGATATTTACTTACTTTCTATTTGTCATTATTACGAGTAAGAATATTTAAATAGAAAATGTCGAAATAATCAGTCGCACACTAGGTACTTGAAAATTTTTTGTTTTATCGCGCCACAACAACACTTGACGTCTTCATATTCATGCCGAAAAACGGATCGCGTTGTCAGCATTGCTAGTTTTTAACAATTTCACTGTTTGATTTAATTATTATAGTAAACAATTTAACGCTGTTATATTTATTTTCAGATATAATAGAAAACCTTTCAAATTCACTATATTCTCTAGTGAAAAGTTTCTTTATTTGTTTAGACAAGTCCGTAAAGTGGAACGCAATAATTACGAATGTCACAATCATTATGAAATTCGTGCGAGAGGGACAAAGCGCGTTATAATTAGCTGCTACCTCGCTTCCATTTATAGCAAAATGTTGACAATTAATTTGATATCGTTCGTTCTTTCCCATCACTAAGCAGGAATAAAACAATATTGTTTTCATACACTATAAAAAGCTCATGGTACGAATCAAAGTAACGTTATTGTAATCTTACTATAAAGTGTTCTGGAAACATGATAGTTTTAGAAAAGGTTGTGGTAGGCCTCCTGACATAACCCTTCACAACAAACAAAATAGATCAGTTTACCTCATTGACATCGCCATACCCAATTCACACAATCTCTCTACAACACACACAAATAAAGTAACTAAATATACAGACCTCACAATAGAAATAAAAAAGCAGTGGAAAGTTAACGTAGTCAAAACAGTACCTATAATCATTTCGACCACTGGCATCGTACCCAAAACACTGCACACATCCCTCAAAACACTTATCATACACCCACTCACATACATAACCTTATAAAAAGCAGTCATTCTCAATACATGCCGCATCGTCGGATTTTTTTTATCAATCAATAATTAACACACATTTTACCTGAAGTTGTTTGGCCACAAGCCCGCAACTTCAGTAGATCTCGCAAAGGAGAAAAGATATTCTAAGAAAACCATAATAATAATAATAACCGTTTAATTGCCAGAGCGAATGTACAATTTGGTCTTAGATAATAATATACATTTCAGGATCATGTCACTTGATATATACAACCAAACCCCTACAATCGTACAATTGAATATAATTCTATAAGTTAATATCGCCTATATATCGCTACATAATCATTGATGGATTTTACTGTCGCCGCTGCAACATACATAATCATTGGTAAAATAGAAACGGAATTCAGGGAAACTAAATGCTGACTCTGCGCACGTGTAACTGAATCGCTATGGAAGAATCCGCCTCACTTAGCCTCCAACCTCGAGCAAGTTGACTAGATAAGAATTAGTATTAATTTTATATGTGATTTTTGGTAATTTTAAATAAAGTTAATTTTGAAAATTGATTTTTTTTGGAGACTCGAGCGTCGAAAATATATTTCACTCAACTAATTTAATAGTATGCAAATGTCAATAATAAAATGTATTATAATTATTAATTTTCATTTGAAAATTACATATTTTAATGTCAAAAAAAAAACAAAATACACAATTGAAAGGAAAAAAAACCAAAAGGAAGAAAATGATGTCTATGTCATTTACTTATTATTATTTTTTGTTTAGAAATAAGTATTCAGATAATATTCCTTTACGTCATAAAAACATTTGTCTAAAAGCCAGTCATTCAATTTTCTTTTAAAAGTTGTTAAGTTAAGTTTATCAAAATCTTTTGGCAATTTATTAAATAATTTAATAGCCATGAAATAGGGACTCTTTTGACACGCTATGCTGTTACACTTAGGCATAACTAATTTATTGGGATAACGTTGTGATCTATTACTCATGTCTTTGTCTTTGTTTTGCACAAAATATTTGGGGTTCTTTTTAACAAACATACACATGTCTCTATTGTACATGCATGGCAACGTAAGTAGACCCAGCTTTTTAAATAACAGTTTGCAACATTCAAGTGGTTACGTATAGCTCTTATACATTTCTTTTGTAATTTGAAAGCTGTATTGAATTCAACAGAGTTGCACCAGATTATAAGACCATATGATATGACGGAAGATACTTAACCGTGATATGCACAAAGAGCTGCAGAAATTGACACGGTCTTTGCTAAACGTCGCAGTGCATAAACGAATTTGTCCAGCTTGCTATAAATATAGTCCACATGCGCCTTCCAGTTACAGTATTGGTCAAACATTAATCCTAGAAATTTAGTTGTGTCTACTTCATCTATATCTATGTTATTATAAGTAATTTTTTAGGTATTTGTATTGCGTTATAGTATTTAAATTGCATTATTTTTGTTTTACTCAGATTAACCAGTAAATCATTTTTATCTAGCCAGAATATTATGTCATTAAGTGCATTGTTAATTTCTTGTTCATATAATAAAATATTTTGGCATTTCACTAATATCGTTGTATCATCTGTAAATAAGACACTAGGATGCTTCGTTGCTGTTGTGACGTCATTTATATATGTAAGAAATAGAAATGGACCAATCATACTCCCTTGTGGTACTTCTACTAGACATTCGAAGGTGCATAAAATCCCAACAAGCTGAAAATCAGTAAAATTGTTCAAAACATAATTATAAATACAATTTAAAAGTTCCCCATCATTCCCGTGTATGGATTTTTTTTTATTCAAAGTCAAAGATCAAAGAAATGATTCTTTTCGCGATTTTCAGCAAAACGGTAAGTTTTATCATAAACGTAGCCCAGATAAAAATTGTAGATCATAAAATTATCTATAAAAAATGTATTTATACTTTTTTTTCTACGAGCCACTGTTTCTGAGATATAACGATTAAAAAAGTTGTAAAAGTTGTTATCGTCATAATATGCACACGTTTCCACGCCACCTATGAAGTAGTATACTTAACGCGTTTTTTTTAACGTGGTTTCCCCAGTAGGCCTACTCCACGGGTCAGTTGTGATCCTGTTTAATTTGAAACTATTGCAAAATTATGGAAATTTTCAAAGATTGGAAAAGATAAAAGCGATGTAAATTAAAAAAAGTGGTGGAGTTCATGATTTTGATTCGTAATTTTCAAATTCTTCTTGTTCTTCTTCTTGTTGTTGTTCTTCTTCTTCTTCTTCTGCTTCTTCTTCATCTTCATTTTGGATGCAAGTAAATTGCGTCAATAGCGATGTGTCGCATGACACTTCGTTGGAATCAAACGAATCTTCCACTGTTTGTGATTCAACATTAGAGCACGACCGGCCTTGACAATTTATGCATCCCAGAGAACAAAACAGTCTTACTTTTTTGCAACCACACTTAGCACTTAGGCCTAATTGTAATTTAGACTTAAAAGACCTTGGTCGAACAGCAGTCATGATACGATGGCAAATATTTGTGCATATTAATTTTAAATGATCTAAATGTGATCGTTTATTTTTTTAAATCACTCGTTCCACAAGATATGTCAACGATTCTGGGATTTCATTATTTAAATCTTCAAACATGCGACTTGGTAGAGGGTAGTTAGAATTATCAAATACTGCGGTTTGAATATCTTCGCGAGTAATAGCTGCAGCTACGTCTAGGACTCTGAGTCGTTCTTCTGTTTTATTCTTTTTTTTTCGTACTTGAATTAAGATTTAAAATTGGCTTGATTCAAAATATCATGATGATTATCCACTAGCATATGAATGTTGATGCTCCCGATTTCTCAGTGATAATAAGTTTATCACCATACTTTAGTTTTAGTCGTAGCTTAATCGTTCTGTAATCTAAAGTCGTAGTTTTGTAAACGTTTTGTAATTCGTTCAAAGTGAAGTGACAGTCATCGCTATTTTCAATGTAAGTAAATGTTTCCTCCATTGTCAGATTCGTAGCTTCGTCTATAGGACGACCCATTTTAGCTCCAGTGGAAGGTTTTAAGAAAATAGCATAGCAATCTCGATGATACTTAGCTTCAGCAGCAA
Source organism: Phengaris alcon alcon (assembly GCA_037179445.1). Taxonomy (NCBI): domain Eukaryota; kingdom Metazoa; phylum Arthropoda; class Insecta; order Lepidoptera; family Lycaenidae; genus Phengaris; species Phengaris alcon. The sequence goes on along the minus strand of JAYRCH010000021.1, from coordinate 11,066,288 downwards.
CTAAATCATATTCAAATTCGACTCGAGCAAGAACAGCTTTTGCTATTGCATCGTCACGAGTCCGAGCTGCTCCCAGAATTGAATTTTAAATTGAAGTCTACTTACTTGGCTAATTCGACGGCGAAAATCTGAGGATTTTCTTCTTTCATACTCTTCATTCAATTTCTGGCCACAAAATAAGCATAGTTCTTTAAAACAAAAAGCTGATTCACTGATACGTGATCTAGTACGAGGAGGACTTACTGTGGATGTACTGACTTCTTGTTCTTCACGTTATCTTTTATTAGCTGCAGCAATAGCAGACTTTCGAGTATAATTTTTACCACAATTTTCATGTATTGTCACAGATTTCTGATTTTTGAGATATTCCTAAAATTCATCAGCACTTTCGATACTTGCATTAAATAATGTCTTCATACCACGTTCAACAGTAACAACTTCACTTTCAGTTAAAAGTTTAGCACAAATAAAACAATATTCTGACATTTTTGTTATAAAACTCAAAACAGCACAATGTAGGTTAGGATAAACACGTGTTTTCACTACAGAGTGACGCTCAAGACTAACGTTATTTCATTTATTATAGCAGGTATAAGACCTAGCCACAGTATAGGTAGCTAGCCATGCACACAATAGAACAAGAGACTAGAAGAAGAATAGAAGTTACACTGGCGTATAAATTAAGGGACTGGGTTTCAATTTACCTGATATTCTTATAGTTATAACTTATGTATATTTTATATTTTAAGTATAAGTTACAATTACCGATAGAAAAATATTTTAACATATATAACAACTATAGAGATGTATATACGTGGCGTACTCATGCATATTATGACGATAACAACTTTTACAACTATTTGAATCGTTATATCTCAGAAACGGTGGCTCGTAGAAAAAAAAGTATTGATACATTTTTTATAGATAATTTTATGATCTACAATTTTTGTCTGAGGTACTTTTATGACAAAACATACCGTTTTGCTGAAAATCGCGAAAAACTCATTTTTTTTGACCTGTGACCTCGAATAATTTTTTTTTCCATACACGGGAATGATGGGGAACTTTTAAATTGTATTTATAATTATGTTTTGAACAATTTTACTGATTTTCAGCCTGTCGGGATTTTATGCACCTTCACTCTCATTTTTTGGTCTAGATTGACCGGACTACAACAGGTTTTCATAACTAAAGAAACTTTAATCCGTTTTAACATTATTTTCTCAAAGATCTTTGCGAAAATGGTAATTAATGTTATTGGACGGTAATTATTTAATTCTGTTCTATCATCTTTTTTTAACAAAGGCTTAATAATTGAAATTTTTAATCGGCTAGGAAACACTCCCTGTTCTAACGATTGATTAATAATTTTAGCAAGTGGATAACATATTTGTACTGCACATTTCTTCATAACATTTGTTCGAATCTCATCTATCCTACAGCATTAGTGTTCTTTAATGATAATATTGTATTAAAAACTTCATGGGGATCTGTTGGGTTTAAGAAAATTGTGTTTCTATTGATGTTGTGTGAGCACATCTTATTTATGTTATTGTCCTTTTTTGGCCTCATATTTCCTAAATTTGTAAAGAAGTCATTGAATATTTGGCATATTTCGTTAGGCTTGGTATATACTTTTAAATCCTTCTTAATATATGGAATGTCATTATTTTTATTATAATCGCCTAAGTTATCATTTATAATTTTCCATCCTGCTTTGCATTTGTTTTTCTGATTCTTGATATATTTAGTGTTTTGTATTTGCTTTGATTTAAACACACATTTTTTAACAAATAATTATATTTTGCAAGACGCAGTTTTATATTGTTATTCTTTATTCTTGATATTCTATAATTTAAATGCATTTTTCTTTTTACCAAACATGATTTTTATATACCTCTAGTTAGCCATAAAGTTTTTTGTTTATTCTTATTAATGCTTGTTTTTATAAGTGGGAAAAATAATGTATAAAAAGATATTTATTCTTATATCTGAAAATGATAAAGCTGAATTGCATTCTCTAAATTTGTTTGTATTATCGGCACTATAATCTCTTCTATATTCCCAGATAATAATTATATTTTGCACCTTCCTTACTTTAAGAATTAATGTTTGAGCTGTGTTATGATCTGATAGTGCCAGATGATGAATATTTGGCATGGTCATATTTTTAATATTGCTTGCTATCAGGTCTATGCAGGATGACAACCTAGTAGGGCACGTTATATGTGAAGTGTCTAAATTCCAATCTCCACATAAAACTATTCTTATTTCTTTTCTTTTGTTACTTAATTCATGTAATAGTTTATCTAAGATAATAAAGAATTTAAATGTATCACTTTGAGGTGTTCGTTAAATACAAACAACATGTAAATTATGATCCAGTATTTCTACACCACAGCACTCGAATTCATTCGCTATTCCCATATTTTTTATTAATTTAATTTCTTTACAATTTATAGACGATTTTGTCAGTATGCATGAACCCCCTCTCTTAGTAATTCTGCAGAAAGCAGCTGATAGTTTATACCCATGTAAGTGAAATAAATTTTCTGAACCTTTCTTAATAAATGTTTCTGTCAGACATATAACATCTAAGTTATTTAGACCTTTATTTCTTAAATCTAGTAGGGACAAGTGTGATAATTCTGCTTTATTAATAGCCCCAGCAATGTTTTGATGAAAAATTGTTAAGTCAAAAAAAAGTCCTTGCTTGTTCCTTTAATACATAATTTAGACAAAATAGTGTTACTGTTGGTAATTTTTCTTTAAATAGTAGGGTATTTTACCTCTGTTATAAACTTTTTGTACCACATTAGGTATAGACTCTTCTTTAGTAATCTTTTTAAAGTAGAAAGTTATTTTATTTTTTTCCAAATTAACAGTTTTTTTATAATATTTGTTTTACCCGTTACTTCTCTATGTTATTGTTGTTATAGAATGGCAAATAAGTATTAAGATAGTCACTATAATCAATATTAAAATTAATTTGGTCTGTTATGTCTTCTATACAGGGTGCCAGAAGACCGCTTCCATTAACTTTAGGGATATGATTATACTACCTTTTTTCATTACAAAAAAGTACTTTTTTTATTATTTTTTTCAAAAACTTCATTTTTTATTATTTTTTTTACATTTTATACCTTTTAATCATAAAAACAAACTGTCTAGAAGTAGATTTTTTTTTTTAATTCTAAAATGTTATTATATTTACTTCATTACACAATGTAATTTACTTCATTACGCTCGCCGGCCAATGACCCGTCACCTGATGCATGGGCCAGCCGCCGCGCCGTGCCTTAGTACACGCATTCAGCGATGTTTAATGTATGCAGATTGCAGTGACTTACAACCGTACACACACAAAAATGACGGATGTTTGGATTTCATAATTTCAAATAATTTTGGCGGAACCTTGATGACTATCCCACGGAACCCACTTTAGGAATCCCTGCTCTACACCGCCTGCAGTGTGGTTCGTAAATCACGCATGAAATGAAATGTTACTTGACAAATAACGAACCCTGTGTACAGTGCAACTAAATTCTTAATGTCTAACGGCAATCATCGCTTTTCTATCGAAATTACAGACGGTGTTTGAAAAACGACAATAAGTAACGTGGTTGAACTGTAGGTAACAATGAAACTAAGTAGGTGTGTAAAAGGGTGCCCGAAGTAGCATTAGTAAATTATTCTTAATGATAATAAGTTACGTACGTAATTACACCGATCATAATAAGTAAAACTATGGCTAATAGCTATTTACTTACGTGAAAGAAGTATTGAGTGCTGCTAGTAGGTAGTAGGTACTAAGTCTACTCCTAGTATTAAGTTCACGGAATCCATCGACTATCAGGTGACCGCGTGTAACGCAATTACATTTCCTCCGTGAAATCAATTATTTCAGCGTTATTCGCGTCATCTATGATTTGTATACTTAATTATTTAGTAATTTAGAGGCTTCAGTGCCATCTATCGGCGCACGTCCATACTAAAACGGCGTTAGCCTTGCTTTAATATTTGGTTCGTAGATCGATTTTTCAGTCTTAAATCTTAAAAAATAATTATTTAATTTTGAATAATGATTAAAATACAGTATAATTGCTTTATTATATTACATAATATATTGATTGTTAATATAACATATTTTATTTTGATTTGTGGACTTTTCTCTTTACGCTTTAGTTTTTTAGCTGTCAAAAGTTTAAAAAAAGAAGACGGAGAAGGGTATATAACGCACTTCTTCGAATGACTTTTCCTTTTAGAATAAAATTTTCTATAGACTCAAGATGTAGTGTAGTAGTTATATATCTTAATCCCGTTTTTACGGTGAGTTTTTTTATATCTATGTTGTGAAGTTTTATTTCGTAAATCACGCTTGTAATAAAACACATTATTTTTCATGTAAATAAGCACCTTGTAAAATTAGTTGACAAAATTTGATTGGCCAAACCACGTGCTCGTTCTTTCCGTTTTGCATAGATATAATATTAGGATATTTGTATCCATGTTTTAATTATTCTTGTATATTATCTTTTATTTTGCTTACCCTTTATTTTGTGATGGTCACACAGCCCGTGATTTTAATCGTTTGGGGTTAAGATCACGCCGGCTATGGGACTCCTATCCACACGTTTTTATGGATTTTCCAGGGATCTATCTATACTCCGGATTCAAGCCACCGTTTTTTATGGACTTGTTGGCTGGTTTTCACACATCTGGATTTCTGAGTGCCGCTAGATATTCCGGTCTGAACTGACTGGTTTTGGGATCAGTCTGCACCGCCCCTTGGACGATCTACGTCGCGGTGAACAGAGAGACGCTACCGGAAGTTGGAGCCCCAACTCGCTCTCGCCACGTGCTACACTCCAGGACCCAGCTATGTGCCTACGTGGTTAAAGCCCCTCCAATAGACAGACACCAATAGGCTAAACCAGACCATTCGGCCTTCTGCCCACGATCCCTATTTTTTTAAATATATTTGTCACGGTAATACCTCTTTCATTTACTATTACCCGTAACACGCGGCAAGATGTCACGTTAAAAGTTAAAACTTAAAGTTGTTAGAAAGTGTTATTCTTGCATTTTGAACTTTGAAAATCGTTGCTAGCACCATAAATTATTACACGTATCACTTAAAACTTAACAACACAACACTACGTTTTTAAATACGACCTAATAGTGAAACTCAAATCAGACCTTTTACCTCGAGAGAAAAACCGCAACTTAATTCAAAAATCTATTTCAAAACAACATAGGTAGTTATTTTATCGACTTTCGACAAAATTCAAAGAATGCCGACGCTATGCGGCGCGCGCGGCCACAGCATGGATTTTTGGCGGTAAATATCATAAGCGTGCCGCTCGACTCTTTCAAAAACTACCTAGGCTAAGTGATGTGACCTATGAAAATTGAAACATTTACGTATACGTAGTCGATATTTAAATTAGTTCATTGTTTGATATGATTTTTTTTCTTAGTTTTTTTAAATAAATAAGTTACTGTTTTTATATCAAGCTGGGTTTTTATAATTTATGACCGGCAATCGAGCAGCAGATCTCCTGATGGTATGCGATTATCCTCTCCCACGCGCCTCTCTCTTCGCTCTTTTACGCACCTTGAGCCTCCAGTAGATTTTGTAATAAGTTCATACAAATCAATGCGTATGCAAATAAAATAGTAATTTATCGATATGAAAAACTATCGATACATTTCTGGACACATGCCTATGTTTTTTACATAAAATAATTTTCTCAGTTTGGTCAGTTGGCTGTAAGTGTAAACCCGCGTTTTCGAGTGACGTTCTGTGTTATTTTTTAATTATCTACTTCTAATCTTTGTTTTAATTTTAGTTTGTTTATTTTGACTTTGTGACGTTTGTTTTAATAACTGTTTTATTTGTAATAAGTATTAAAATTTATTAATTTATTATACACATAAATACTATGTATGTATCTATGTATATTATAGCATTATGGTTTAGTATCTATTATGTCTATGTACAGTATGTAGATGTATGTATTTTTAATTAATTTCTTATATTTCATGTTTAGTTATATTAACTATACCACTTACATTTAAGTTTTCCTTTGACACTAAGGTTGTCTGGAAGAGATCGCTTTAAGCGATAAGACCGCCTTTGCCCACGCTGTCTAACCGTTTTTATGGTTAAGTCTATTATTTTGTAATTTGTGAGCAATAAAGTGTTTTATTATTATTATTATTATTAACTGTTTTGTTTGGTTTGACTTGTTTTTCGTGTTGTTCGTGTGACTTGTGTGTGATTTTTTATCCTAAAATGCCTTCGCCATACGCGTATACCGCGTGTTACTATGGTATGATGATAATGTGCTTATGTGAAGTATTTGGGAATATCGCAGAGGCATTGAGGATTTACCGGAGGTGATATACTCATGCCCGCCATCTTTCAGACTCCCGTACCATTACACAGGCATGCGAATGTTAGAAAATAGGCCCATTGAGCCTCCAGCGGTGGGCGGCAACTGGACGTAAATCGTCGTAAGGGATCTTCGTCTTGGAGCCCGCAGTGTGGCTAAAATGCTTAGACGTCGGCACGGTAGGCCAGTTGCTACTTGCTATTCGATTTAACTGTATGTACCTCATCTCATTTTATTTTCATTTTTTTTTTTTAATCAGAACAAAAAATTTAAAGTAATTAAATGTTAACTTAACAAAAGTTAGTAAATAGGTAGGTACTTGAATGTTATTAGAACTTTAAATAAACTGATGCCTTTTCATCCGTTATTGGATGATTTATACAGTATTCTCCGAGCGAAGTAACCACTCTTGAAATACTGTAGTGCCTGGGACAGTTGGTTTTTAAATGTCGTATGGTTGCCCAATCACATACGGCATTCTCACAGCATAATCAGTCAGTCCAGAGGAATGACTGGTCAACACGTCTGGAGCCAACCATGTGCGGGTTTAGTCACGATGTTTTCCTTCACCGTTAGAGCGTCCGTATAATAAAAAGTCTTATTGGTACACGCCACAACCTGGGAATCGAACACTCTCTCGAGTGCGAATCAAACGGTCTACCCACTAGGTCACGGAGCTATCTATCTTTAAATAAGATTGTTATCAATCTATGCAATTTTCGTGGTTTATTTACTACATACGGTACAGCTGCTAGTATCAGCTGATTTTCTCTATTCGCACCTGCGCGGGCGCGGGGGACGTGTTTGCGCGGCCTACCCCTCGCGCGCCCGCCTCCGACCACCCGTGGTTATGTACTATGTACGTTGTACATTGGATATTGAAAATTTTCACTTTTACAAAAACAATCGATTAAAAGCAAATGACTATAGGTAAACCGCCGTAAGCTTGACCTTCCTGATGGTTTGCGGGGCGCGGGGCAGGTGATGCGATCGGCTTTACACGACTTTAACTAACCTTAAGATTAAAGGCACCTATGGTATCTTTTAACAATATATTTATTTTTAGTTTAAGTATCTTTTAAAGTTTATTTTATATTTATTAGAACTAATATTAATAAACTCATATTAATAAACAATGGTCTTTATTATTTTTATTTATTGATATAGTAAAGTAGGAATGAGAAAAATATAAGTACATATTATTATCATTAATCCGAACTTTTGGTCTAATTTAATTTGTATTATATATTTGGCAAAATTTAATAACATAATTTTTGCCTGTCTATTTAATTTTTTATTACGCAGAGTAGGTAGGTTATACTAATAGGACTATTATGAATATTTGGCTGTAATTTTTGTTGCAGATTTAAAATCTCCAGATTTGACCTTTCAATATTGAGGTTTTCTGTAAAAGTGTTTTCATCTTCATGGAAGTCTATACGTCTTTTTACATAGGAACTGGTTATATTGATGCGTTTTTTGTTACTTCTTTTAATACTACTAATTGGTGCAGTGTGAATTTTATTCAGTAATTTTAATTTCTTTTCCAAGTCTTGTATTTTTTTTTTAAGATTATTATTTTCTAATAGAAGTTATTCTATTTCTTTATGTACTATGTCTAATTGAAGTTGCACATCTTTAAAATTATCACGCAATTCTTGTAACTCTTCATTAATTGTGACTTATAAATTTGGCAAGCTAGTTATTTCTGGATCACAGCAGAATGAATTAAATGACATCCATTGAATTGTCTAGGTTTAAATCTCTGTAATTTACACTATGTCGTCTTCTTACTGTTACAAACTCATCATCTTGTCTGGCGTCCATTTTAAAAATATCATTAAAATTTGTGTGGTTTAAGAAAATAAGCAATAAAGAATAAACAGTTTATTGTCCAGGAATGTTGTTGCAGGAAAAACAAGAAAGTTCACAATTCATATGATTGTTGTGTTAGTTGGAAGGTTAAAAACTTAAACTTAAAATTACATGTACAGAATAAAAAATAATAAAAATAAAACATTTATAGAAGATACATTATTTTATGTCATATAAACTAAGATTATTAAAATTTTAATGTTAGAATTACTGTCAAATTCATTAAAGCAATAACATTGTATTTTGATGTCATAAAAAATAATTATTAATTATCAAAATAAGTAAATAAACTTTTTGATGTTAGTAATATCAATTTCCTTTATAGATACTTAAATCAATATAATTGGAAACTTTAAATAACTTCATAAAATAAAATAACTTAATAATAGATCATTTAATTTCAATAATGTACTGTATATTATATGTATGTACAATTTTAAGCTAAATAGAAATCTTGATTTAAATGATATTAGGTGGCTAATGGACTGGGATACTTACTTCTGATTTTTAGGCTAATTAACAGGGTAATGTAATATTTAGGTGTATTATATTCTTTGCTTTTGACATGTAATTTCAGATATTCTTACAAATAAAACAAACACATAATATTAATAAATAATTAACAGCAGTTGCAGCATAACAATAATTTTAAATAAATTAAGTATTCTTTAACTGAGGATTTGTTTTATTTTTATTTTAGAGTTTTTACTTGCACAATTAAGTATTAATAATTTGTTGCGGTTTAATCTCAAGACCAATGTCCAAAATAATAGGTAGGTACTTTTACTTAGTTCAATCTTATTTTAACATCTTTTACCTTACATACCTACTTTAATTATTACAGTACACGCTTATTACATTAGTTATGCATACCAATTAATATTTTTACACCAATTTACATTCCTAGAGCTCTTACCTCGCCTAGATATTACTTATTGGTAGTACAATAAATATGATGTGAATATTTTATACCTATTTCAATACAAACTGCACGATATAATGACTAAAAATAAACACACCAAAAGGCATTGATAACATTATCATTAGGTATTGTATTTAAGTATAGTCTATTATAAAAAACTATTCTCGCGGTTCCTATTTCTCATAGGTAGGTAGGTGTAATGACATAGAATGAAGGAAATATCAAATTTTAAATTCTTCTTTCAAAGTTCCAAACCAAACGGCAACTGTTTGGATTTTTCGTTTCGTAGTTCCAGTTATCCAGTTCGTGTTACTTGACAGTAGTTTTGTTACATACCTAATGCTATTTAATATACTAATTTAATAATAACGTGTCGAGTCGTTGTGTATATCAACAACAGCTGTTTCTTGCAGTAGGTAGGTATTTAAATTCATATGACTTTTTAAGCGTGCATTCGTTGATTAAAGTTTACCGTTTTTCTATAATTACATTGTTATAATTGTGTGATTAACAAAATCCGTTTGTAGCAATCGATAGATTTGTTTTCCTGCTTATAATTTCGGTTCTGTGTTCAGTTTTATTCAATGTCAAAATATAAAAATGGCGAATAGTAGTTGAGGAATTAAGCACAGTTTTTTTGTTACACAAGTCACTTATTTTCAAACTTTGCACTATTACAATTTATATTTCACCAAATATGTACTGAAATTATAATTTTTTTACACTTTGCTTTGTAGTACGAGCATTTATTTTAATTTTAATTCACAAATTAGGCGGAGTCGATGTGTCCACTTTGACAGTTGAATGAACTACTTTATGAAAAACACATCTTTTGTCATCACAAAGTCTTTGGAACATAAAATTCTGACATATAAATCCCGTAAATTACCATTATATTGAAATCTATACCTATATATACTAGCCGTTTCCCGCGGCTCCGTCCGCGTAAATATCTTATATCGAGTATCCCGCAGGAATACTGTAATTTTTCGGGATAAAAAGTAACCTATGTTTTAATCCAGAACCTAAACTACCACCAAACCAAATTTCATCAAAAGCCGTTCGGTAGTTTTTCCGTGAAAGAGTAACAAACATCCATCCATCCTCACAAACTTTCACATTTATAATATTAGTAAGATATGAAGGGTACAGGGAATACACATATTACAGCAGATACCTTTTACTTGTACCTAAATTTAATTAATATAAAAAAAATGATTTTCTTAACATAAAATTACTTTAAAGAAAAATCAGAGTCAGTTGAATATGATCCATTTTACATTTTTTATATTGATACTTTGATTACAGACATGCTTATCTACCTATGTATCACACGGTATCACAACAAAATTTTATTAAATTGCTTCTGGCAGAACGAAAAACGCGGGGAATCGATGAATGACAATATTACATGCAATGACAGCTGTCAAAAAAATTTAAAAAAAGATCAGAGTCCGTAGACGATGATCTTTTTTAAAACAGGAGGGGTGACTATGATCTTTTATTCGTACATCCGTACTAACTTCTTTTGAGTCCCACGTGCACACTGATTGATTTTAACATTTTAAAGTTTCCTAACCAAAAAGCTTTTCGTATTTTCTACTAGATGGCACTGTTCTTCTTCTTCTTTTGGAATAGCCTCCCCTGTAGCAAGAGTTGCTAACGCAATTTTAACTCAATATCAGAAGAAAATAGACAATGATCTTTCTTTCCCTGCACCCTTCATTTAATATATACTGCTATGTAGTGCAACTGCACCTTAACCAGGTGGCGCTAGGAGCTACATCAAACCTTCATTTTTGAACCGTCAAACAGGGTGAAGTGAATATCTATCTCGGTAGTGTACTTCTCATCTATTGTTTTAGCATATAACCTTGTGATAACTTGCTAAGTTTTAACAAATATTGTGTAATATTTAGCGTACCGTTATTTTATATTAAATTATATTATTTATTAGAATTTTAAATAAACGATCTGTCATTTTTATATTAATACAAACATGTCGAATCCTTGGAAGAAAGTTTCAGAACCAGTCGATACACTAAATTTATCCGATATAATGTCGGAAGAATACGCCAAAGGGCTGCAAGTGAAAGAGGATACAAAGTTTGCGGAACAAATATCGGGCATCATAACAGAGCACCAAGCCATTACGCAATCTGAATTAGAGGATATATCGCCTCTAGTCCTCCAACAAATCGAAGAATCCAAGATTAAAGACAGCTGCTACTCAGACGCGATCATTGCAAAAGTGCTGCAAAATCAGTTTGACAAAGAGCACGACAGCGAAATAAAGCGTGTGGAGAAGAAACGTAATGGTGACGCTAAAGTTTCTGTATCGTACGATAACTATCGTTACGTACCCGAACATCTCATTTACGATTCAGAATCTGACGAGGACGAACTAGAATTCGCACACAAGAAGGACTGGGATCGATTTGAAACCAACGAGAAAGAATTTGCGAGTCTCCCGAAAAGAGGATTCATAATGAAAGATGGGGAGATGGTCACTAAACATGATAGTGTCATGAATGGTAGGAGGAATGCTTGCAAAGTCATGGCATTTCCACCTGATGTATGCACGGGCGATGGTGCCGGGTTCGACATGAAACTGCCTAACTCTGTGTTCAATCAACTAAAAGAACATTCAAGACATAATCAAGCTAGAAAAAACAAAATGTTGGATCGTAAGGAGAGTCAAGCCACTGCTGAAATGGGTCTGGATGAAGCCACCAGACTCATACTGTTCAAACTAGTCAATAACGGTATTTTGGAGACCATCAATGGAATAATATCTACAGGCAAGGAGTCTGTAGTTATCCACGCTAATGCTGATCAATCCTATCCTGATTTGGTACTGCCCAAGGAATGTGCGATCAAAGTGTTTAAAACTACCCTCAATGAGTTTAAAGCCAGAGACAAGTACATTGAAGCTGACTATAGATTTAAGGATAGATTATCCAAGCAGAACCCAAGAAAATTTATCCATATGTGGGCAGAGAAGGAAATGCATAATATGGTAAGAATAAAGAAGGTTGGCATAAACTGCCCTGAAATGATCTGTTTAAAGAAACATGTTCTGCTTATGTCCTTCATCGGAAGAGACAACAAGTCAGCTCCAAAGCTGAGGGATGTTGTAATGAAGCCCGAGAAATGGCAGAGCGTTTACAGAGAGGTTATAGATATAATGCATAAGTTGTACAATGTAGGCCACTTGGTGCATGCTGACTTGTCAGAGTATAACATACTCTGGTGGGAAGACAAATGCTGGTTGATTGATGTCTCCCAGTCGGTGCAACCTGATCATCCCCACGGCTTGGAATTTCTATTACGTGATTGCCGTAATATGATCAGTGTAAGTAATGTGTTGTTTATATGTGTTTCTGCTGAACTAGACACTTTTAACATTGCATAATGTTGCTGACTAAAATTTTTCACAACAGAAATTTGTTTTTCATCTAAATTCTAAATGTATTTTTTTGTATTTTGATGACAAACAAATTTCTGTTGTGTAAACCCAATTATTTAGATTAAGATTAATTTGAACAGTGTATGTAAGATTTTAATTCAGTTTTGAATTGAATATATTTTTCTATTCCAGTTCTTTGAGAAGAAAAACATCCCAGACACTATATCAGCTGATGAGCTATTCAAATCTATCACTGGTTTTGAAGAAGTTGATGTCAATTTACTGGAAGGTGTGCATTCAACATTCAATGCACTATCATCACGTTTTGAGATTGCACCAGATGATAACCGCAACATCAGCTACCCATTTGAATATTGCTGGCAGAAATCCAATGAGATCCAAAAAGTTAAAACTGACGATGATGAGGATGAGTTTGAAGAAATGTGGGAACATTCCCAGTTGAACAAGGTTGACAATGCTGCACACTTTGGCAACGAAGTTACCGTCAAAGACAATGTGGTTGTTGATAAAACAGTCAACTTTGGCAATACCATAGATATAACTATACCCAACACTAACAATGATATAAGTAGGAAGGATATAAGAAAAAAATCTTAACTTTGAATCACTTTTATTAAACAGAATATTGTAAAGTAAATTTATTCTTTGTGAATATTTACAAATGTTTGATTTTAAATCAACAAAAAAGGAACAAAAGAAATATGGGTTAGCTATTGGTAAATCTTTTTATATTAAAATATAAAGATACATATTATTATTTTTTTTGATTAAATGAACCTTAAAATAAATATTACTTTTAATATCTACAACTTCAATAGTCTTTACTCTGTATCAGCGCCTCCATCAAATGTATCTGGTGTGTTGTCAAGTGTTGTTTTGCATCTACAGATATGTTGACAAGAGAATGCTTGTCTGAGATTTCACACGAGATGATTATTGACTGCAGTTTTAGTTTGAGGTCTGGATTAAACAGCAAATCTGAAAAAAAAATACTAATGCACTTTACACATTCACGCTGGTCTATTTAAAGCCCACAGGATAATTTTTCCATCGATTACATTAGTAATTTTTCTGATTTATGCCAGTAAAGTTATAGCCTACATCTATACTAAGAATAAAGAGGAAAAATTCGTTGATGAAATTCGGCACAGATATAGAGTAGACCTTGGGGAAGGCAAAGGCTTTACATTCTGAAAATGAACAGTGTACATGTGGGATATATATTTAAGCAGCCACGGTAAAACCGTGAATAAAAAATTCTTCAACCAGCATTTAAGTATTTCACTTAATGTGCAACTGTTTCTTGAGTAAATTAAACTTACTATCATTATCCTCATCATTTAATATGTCTTCATACACTTACTATCATTATCATCATCATTTAGTATGTCTTCATACAACTTCATTAAGGACTCAGGTTTACCATCTTCCTCAGGCTCCACAATCAGGCCCAGCAATACTCTAGTAACTTGCAGTCTGAAAATAAAACATAAAAATCTTCATTGAAATTGTATAAGTAGTCGTATTAAAATCGGTACTCTGGACTGGAAATTTTTAATCATAATAGTGTAAGCGTCTTTACACACGCACCTCAGCAAAGAATGACATACAAAGGGCAATACGACAGTGGATGAGTAGCTTCTTACAACGACTATAATTTATTATGTTGTAACTGTGCGAGCAGGACAGCAGTTTTGCAGGTATATACGGTAGGTATGAGAATGGGTTGTGAACTATTTTTTTTTATTTTTTTAAATCAATTTATTTGGCGAGGCTTATGGTTCACTTGGCATCTATGTCAGCCTCATAGTTTTATTCAAATTAATAAAGACATATTAAGGTATTCAAGTGCGACCCTGGCTCATTATTCAAAGTCCTGTACCAGATACCCTTGGAGGTTGAACAATCAATAAAATTTTCCTCCACATTTAGAGCTCAGACCCAGGCTAATTTTGATCCATGGAATAAACTTATCTGCAACACTTTGTATGATATTGATAAATAAGTCATAGCACTCCTGAACACTTGGTACACATTCCCAATCTAAGGCCCGCATTAATAAAGCGTTCTTAACTCTAAGACAATTCTCAAGAAAGTACTTAAGATGTTGTTTTAATTAATAGACGATACATAATATGTACAGCTGTATCGGCGTATCAAGTGAGTGCGAACGTATTAAAAATGAGACTCGTTACTCAAGTACGCTGTCATTGCTGTCAAACTGTTACTTGAGACGGGGTTTCGTGGGTACAGTCAAACCTTGACTTGAGAACGGCTTGCTTGGAAATGGGATACAGTTATTTGTGGTGTTTTTGGGTGTGTTACAATTATGTAAATTAAAATCTAAATATTTATAATTAAACAAACTCAGAATTTAAACTACATACCTACTCAACACAAAATAAAGTTATAAAAAAAGATGCTATATCTATACATAATTGATACTTATTTTTCTTTTTTTTTGGTAATCGCGGTTGCAAAGATTTTGCACCATTCTGCCAGTGTCGAGTATTTGTAGAAATATTTTCGATTTTATTTATAATTAAATATTAAATAAAATATATTTATTTATTTATTTATAATTAACGACTTACCTATTTGATTTATATTGACTTGATTTGACACTTGACAGCAGAACTTTTTTTCGCTGCCCAAAAAACAATCCTCATTATATTATGATCCTTCCCTCCTACAATTCCTCGCCCTATCAACCTTAAATCTGTTCTGTGTTTAGTAAACACTCCTTTTACTGAAACTTTATGTACATACTTACTTAGTTACTTATATTTAGTACCACATACTGGCCCTAAATTTGTCTGTTCTAGGTTTTAGATTATTCAACAGACTTCCTTGTGTACACCGTGCCCTTGTTTATTCATAAAACCCACTCATAAGGTAGAGTTTTCGTCAACATAACACATTGGCGAATAACTAAGGAGCCACTTTAAAGAATAAGAAGAAGAAGAACTTTTTTCGAATGGCAATGATCCGCATTCCGTTTTACGTAGTTGTTAAAAAATATGGATATTAATATGCTAGACAATAATAAATATTAATATCTACGTAAAAATTAATGAAAATCAAAGTTTTTTTCAATATAAAAAATACAGACTAAACTTTTTTTGGTATTTATATTATTAAAAATTACATTTTTAAAAAGAAATATTGAAGGAATGTATAATCAATAAATCCGTTCTTTGTAGAAGTGTAAACGAAACGTTATTTTATTCGTTCTTTGTCGTGTAGATGACGCTTAAAAGTTTAGTAAGTGATCTCAATAACGTTATCAACTGAGACGGTCTTGAGATCATACTATTAATTAAAGACATTCTTGAGAAGCTAATCGTTACTTGAGACCGTCTCAGCCAAAAAAAGGTCTTGAGAACGAGTTTGAGAATGGTCTATTAATACGGGCCTAAGAAGTGAACTATTTTTTATACCCCTTTTGTAGGTAAACAAAAACTTATTCATTCCAGTTCATGGTTAAGACAACAATGTCTATTGGGTATACAGCTAGTAAGTGTATAATTATTCAAAAGACCCTTACTAACTACAGGTACTATAATAAATAGTATTTATATTGTAGTATAAAATGTTATATCATAATTATGTAACTTACTCTGATAAAATTCCTTCTGGTATGAGGAAGTCACCGTCACATATGCTGTTAGCTGTCAGTAATGCTGCATCATATTTATCTGAAAAAATCATGGAAAGTGCCGCTTGTAACTCAAAAACTACTAAACATATTTTCATTGGGTATTCATCTACTGAAACGGAAGTTTTAGAGATTCTGTTTGACATATGAAAATATGTGAAACATATAGCACAACATGATTGTTAAAGGTGTCGGAAAGTCAACCTGTCTGGGAGTTTTCATTGAAAATGCTGTAATAAAACAATTTATGGTGGGATTTTTTTCTCTTTTATAGGTCTACAAAAAAGTCCTCATTGGCATATCTATGGCATGTCTATCTTTTAAGGATAGCCATTCTAATATTTTAAAAATTATCACATTTGATGTGGTATTATAGAAGCTATTTAAACAGTTACAGTATTGATCCAATAATCCAATCCAGTAATAAATACAATAATAAGCATAGACATACATATATTACAAAATTTATGTTTATCTTCCGACTATCAGTAGCCTATGCTATTTACTATAAGAAATTTTTTCTTATTATCTATATTTGCTGAGTAAATTAAAAACTCACCACAGCCAATCTGTACATTCATCAAATCTCTATAACACATTAATCTCATAGTCTTGTTACTCATATTGTTCAATGCTTGTTCATAATAAGTGATTGCTTCTAGTCTGTGATTCAAATTAGCTAAATTGTTAGCCAGCTCCAAAAGAACTGATGCTCGTAATGGTGAGTTCTTGGGATATTTGTTTAATGTTTGCATATAGCAACATATAGCCGCCTGTAAAAGTATTTTTTTTATCAATTTACATTTGTCTTTTATGTAACCTAAGCAAAATCTTGAAAACTATTCAATCTCAACTGCGGACAGATTTTAGGATTTGACAACAGCAGCTTAGTGTACTTAGTAAACTTAACTGATAATATAAAACCAAAACTTCATATTTACCTCCAAATTTTCTCTATCAGGACTGTCGAACTTTAATGCAAACAGTTGTTTTTCAGCTTTTATGAACTGTCTAGCCGCAGAAAGGTAATGTTCTGCTTCACTGAGAGTATTGCCAGCAGATGCTTCACATTTTGCAGCCCCTATGTAAATCTGCCCTGCGAACGCTGGTTGCTCCGAGTGTTCACATTCAATAGCGAGCGCGATAAACTCGTTCGTAGCTTCAGAAACATTTGGCTTACGCAGGAAACGCCTAAAAATATAAGTAATTTATTCTCCTCAATCCCAATTAATGACTGGATGAAAAATATATAAAACTGATAAGTATAGCAAAATATTAGACCTAAATAAACTTACTTTTTTAGTTTTGTATTTACGCTTTCATATTTAGCTATAAAACTTTCGTTTAAATCTGTAGCCATTGTTTATCGATGTTATTTATAAAGGATTTTGATTAATGATTTTAAAACTTAATACTACGAGGTCTACGGTAACATGGTAACATGAGTCTTGACCGTGTTGCGCATAGATGATAAGTAACACTACTGAAGGTGTTGCGATTGCGATTATTAGAGCAGTTGAGTTTACGAATAATATTATCACTCAATTTTTCTTGTAAACTAAAACTTGCATTATTTTCTTTCTATTATTTTCCATTGAAAAAATCTGATCAAGTTTTTTTTTACTTATTTATATATGGCATCGGCTTATAACCATTTGCCAGTGTCAAGTTAAAAAGGCGGGAAATAGAACTTTCGTTTCAATTTTCAACACCGTATTCATATATCGTCAAGTCTAAACTTCTAAAGTCTAGTCAAAGTCCAAATATATAGTCAGTACAGTCCATGAGTCATGTCAATCGATTCAGTAAAGTGGTAAAAGCTTTACTGAAAGTTCCTAGGGAGTTTTGGCGGATATAGCATAATATAGATAATATAATAGCACGTTTTTAGAAGTTGTACCGCTTGCCCACACTTGTGAACGTTAACGAATATTTAATGGTTAATATTCTACCAATATTACACATTAAAAGCTGAAATAACACAAATTTATGGACGCATACAAAAACCACAACGTCACCCATTGAATTCCCCGTCAAAACTCCGTCAATTATTATGATTACATGGAGAATAGAATTAAGGAGTACCATCTCCATACATGAAGTGTCCGTAAAATAGCGTTAAATAGGGGGCGCTACAGACGCAGACGGGAGTAAAGCGGCAAAATTTAAACGTATAATTAAATCTTAGCATCTTCTTCTTCGGTTTTATATATAAAAATATTTCCGACTATACGAGTAATTAGAATTTTCATGATTTACTGAATTAACTACTTTTAATCTACTAAAGTCGTCAAAATGTTTAAATAACTAAACTCAACTGACTTTACTTCATCTCTTATTGCTAACTTCATATCACACACCCTTGCCACTCTAGCGCCATTATGGCCAGTTTTGGAACTATTATTTAATTACTTTTGTCGGACACTTTTTAGCTTTTCTGCCTTAGAGAGATGGTACTCCTTACCTGTATTCTCCATGCATGATTATACAAGTCTTTCTTCTTCTTTTATTTTTTTGTGATAAAGTTATTTTTACGCTATACTTTATGCCCGAACAACTTTATATTAATTATTTAGTAAAAATTTGAGTTTTGGCGGGATACTTTTATAAACTTGTGTTAATTCGGTTCTTCATGTGCAATATTGGTAGAATATTAACCATTAAATATTCGTTAACGTGCACAAGTTGTATAACTTCAAAAAACGTGCTATTTTGAGTAAACTGCCCTCCAAAACTCCCTAGGAACTTTCAGTAAAGCTTCTACCACTTTACTGAATCGACTGACTTGACTCATTGACAGCACTGACTATTTATTTGGACTTTGATTAGACTTTAGACTTGACGATTTAGGAATATGATGTTGAAAATTGAAATGAAAATTCTATACCCGCCTTTTTAACTTGATACTGGCAAATAGTTTTTAGCCGACGCCATATTTAAATTTAAAAAATAACTGACTTTGACAATAATTGTCATAATAAATTAATTTGACGTGTCCTAAAGTATGAAATTTTCCTAAAGTGTCCTAAAGTTTTCGCGTAAAATGGTTTTATTAGTATATAACTACATTTAAAGTGGAGTATTATACGCTATATTACTAACAAACATTCTGGAAATATGGATTTCCTCAAAAGTGGTTTAAAAACTGTGTTAGGGGCACCCGAACCTGGACAACAGCCGTCGGTGGCTGAAACGGTAACATTTTAGAGTTATTTTCTTGATCAGTGACCAATTCCTGCATAATCTATTTATAAATATACTTGATGTATTCATTTTCACCAAGTAGCCGGGCTATATTTGCGACATTTGGTACTTATCGAACCTAAATTAATGAACATATTTTATGATATTTTTGCACATATTTTCATTTAGTTAATAAACAGATACATAAGTTAATAATATGTATGAAGTGCGTAAACATTATAGAACTATTTATTTAACGAAAACAAAATACGTTCTGAACCAAAAATGTAATGTTATTATTCAACATTTTTTTTTATTAAATACCAATCTTCTTTTTGTAGGTTGAGAGGTTGATTGAACGTGTCACCAACTCAACATTGCTTGAAGATCGCCGGGATGCTTGTAGAGCCTTAAAGGCTTTGTCACGAAAATATAGATTAGAAGTTGGTGCTCATGGACTTGATGCCTTGAGACAGGCAAGTATTTTCGGCTTTTATTAATTCTAATTATCCAACAAAGCCAAAAATATGAAATTGTAACTATTATTCATTTATTTCTTCAACTATAAATTGATTCAATAATGAATTAAATTATTATAAATATTTAAAAAAACATCCAAAATTTACAGATTATACCTACATAAATGTGAGCAATAAAGTGTTTATATATCTATCAATCTAACATTGAATTTAAAAATTTAATTACAGGTGCTAGAATTAGACAGAGCTGACAATGAAACTGTAAACTATGCCTTGGACACTATCAACAACATTGTGTGTCCGTCACAATTTGAAGACGAAGAGAATAAACCAAACATACCACCAAACATTGGTGAACAATTCACTGAGATGTTCATAAAAGATCCTCACAACATACAGCTAGTATTGGATCTACTGGATGAGTATGACTTTAGAGTTAGACTATCTGCTGTACAACTATTAATTTCACTCCTCACCAATAGGACAAAAGATATTCAAGAGATCATTCTTGACAAGCCAATGGGTGTCTCAAAGATGATGGACCTCTTGGGGGATACGAGAGAGGTTATACGTAATGAAGCACTTTTACTGTTAGTAAAGTTGACAAAAGGGAATGCCAATATACAAAAAATTGTTGCATTTGAAAATGCATTTGACAGGCTCTTTGAAATAGTCTCCAGTGAAGGTCACTCTGATGGTGGCATTATTGTGGAAGACTGTTTGCTTCTGATGTTGAATCTGTTAAGAAACAACAGCAGTAACATAACCTTTTTCAAAGAGGGTAGTTTTATACAGAAGATAGTGCCAATGTTTAATATCCCTGAGGAAACAGAGGAGCTCGGTTGGTCCCCACAAAAGGTATCAAACGTACATTGTATGCTCCAACTTGTACGGACTCTTGTATCACCAACACTCTCTGTACAAATTATATCTGGATGCCAAAAGATTATGAAGAATGCTGGCTTGCTACAGTCCTTGTGCAATATCTTGATGGCCAGTGGTGTGCCTGCTGATATTTTGACGGAGACGATAAACACTGTCGGTGAAGTAGTGAGGGGTGATGTGAATAATCAGGACTTTCTGGGCAATGTTATTGCGCCTTCATATCCACCGCGACCAGCGATCATTGTTCTATTAATGTCTATGGTCAATGAGAAACAGCCCTTCTCTCTAAGGTACATAAGCATTAATTTAAAACATAAAAAAGAATAGCAAATTCTTTAAAATTTGAAAGATTAGTAATAAACAATGTTATTCCAACTTCTTGCAAGCAACATAATATAATATTTGTTACAGGTGTGCAGTGTTATACTGTTTCCAATGCTATCTCTACCATAATGAAATGGCTCAGGCTAGTTTAGTGCAAACACTTCTCCCGTCGTCAACAGATGTGTCAAGTCTAACCAGTGGTCAAATTCTATGTGGTGGGCTCTTCTCATCTGATGTACTATCCAACTGGTTCTCGGCAGTTGCCCTGATGCATGCATTGATTGATAACCCAGCTCAAAAGGAGCAATTGCTAAGAGTGCTGCTCGCTACCAATGTCGGGATTACACCAGTATCACTCCTACATCAATGCACTTTGTTGCTACAACAAACTACGAAACTTCAAGCTAAGGTATATAACATATTACTTTATTTTTAATATTTTATGACTTACCTGGGATAATAATGAGCCCCCCTTACTTAATGGCTTAAAAGCATACATATCCATAACATAATTTAATTTCGAGAACTGTGGCAAATTCATCAGTAAGCTTACTAGCTTACTGATG
Source organism: Phengaris alcon alcon (assembly GCA_037179445.1). Taxonomy (NCBI): domain Eukaryota; kingdom Metazoa; phylum Arthropoda; class Insecta; order Lepidoptera; family Lycaenidae; genus Phengaris; species Phengaris alcon. Next base: position 11,044,568 of record JAYRCH010000021.1, on the reverse strand, counting down.
AATTTGATACTACCATGGAAATGGTAGTGCTTAAACATATCCAACATATATTAAACATGTTTGTGAAAAACACTAGCAGTGGTTTTAAAGTTAACATGTAATTACCCAACTAACATGTAAACCAAAATTACCTCTTTATGTTCAAAAATACCGAGATGTCATTTTGGCTGATGTTCCGAAAAAGAAACAAAGAACAGAAGATTCCTAATTCCTATAGTTAATAAAATCAGGTGTTTCTTATCAAACACAACCAATATGACATTTGTAAGAGAAAACTTTCTACATTATCTCTATGCACTAGCCGAATATTTCTTTTGATTCTGCTAAACCTTATATTTATTTATGTCATCACTAGGTGGGCCTGCTGATGCTGCTCTCAGCATGGTTGAGCCACTGCCCGGCCGCAGTGAACGTGTTCCTGTCCGCGCCGGGCGGCGTCGGATACCTCGTGCACCAGACCTGCTCCAACGAGCACGACGACACCGAGTTCCTGCTGCAGGGTGATTGAGTGAGGATAATCATCCATCCACATGACAGTCACATGTGTTACATGGATGGATGGATATCCTATGAGACTGTTCCATATAATAACTATATCTATTGACGTTTTTACACTACGTCTATCTGGTTCTGTGGTAAGTTCTCGAAGAACTTGTGTTACGGGTACCAGATAACAAAAAAATTTAATACTTTTCATACTATACTTATGTTTGAGATTTTTTATATATTACACATACATGACCCACGAACACAGTAAACTTTTTGTTCCCTGGCGGGATTCGAACCCGTGACCTCAGGCTTGAGCGCCAACGCGCTAGCCACTGAGCCACAGAGGTTGTCATATGTCTGGTTAGTGTGACAATAATATCTAATTATTATGTAGCCTAATGACTAAAATTTGTTATATTTAATGACCATAAACAATAAGATTTGTGTCCTGCTGGTTTATAATATTATGTTAGTCTACAGTTAATTATTTAGTGCTTATATTTTTACGTAGGTATGTGCGCGTTCGTGCTCGGCCTCTGTGTTCAGTTCAACGACGACAGCGTGCCGAATCAGTCCCGGGCCACGATACGTGCGCTCGCCACGCGCGGCGATGTGTGCGCTCGCCTGGCGGACCTGTCGCGCCACGAGCTGTACGCGCGTGCCGCGAAGTCGCCCGCGCCCCGAGCGTCCGCCCCCAACCAGTTACTATTAGACTACGAGTTCTGTCGACTCTGCAAGATGCTTGAGAGTGAGTTTTTTTTATACATTAAAAAGGACACTATGAACTTAGCAGATAAAGGGTCATACTCACGGTCCAGCCTGCAAATCCAGCAGCTCGTCAATAGTGACAATTGACCGTCAATAGAGTCCGCTTTAATTTGACACTATTGTACAATCCTTAGTCAGATATAAAGAAGTAACTATAAATGTAAAACCCCCTTTAAAAAAACGAGGCACTTGCTGATTTCATTGTGATTTAAAAAATAATGTTTCCAGGTGGGCTGATCCAGAGTCTAACTGCAGTGGAGAACGGCTCCGCGCCGGAGGGCGAGACGGTCGAGCTGGAGCGGTACAAGAGCCTCATCCGGCAGCAGGACGCGCGCCTGCACGAGCTTCTGCAGCAGATGGACAGTCTCGTGCACCACAACACCGCGCTGCAGGTGGGTGATGGGCAGTATACATACATTGTTCACATCATACGTTAACAAAAATATTATTAATTCTTAATTGAATGGTAAATAAGTGACATTTAAATTGGTAGCGTACCATTGTGATTTTGTTTGCGTTTAGATCAAATGATGGTTTTTAAGTTCGTGACATCTGACAGTTGTTTAACAGGTCTAGGAAACGACCTTTACGAAGCGCTGCCTGGTGGCAGAAAAAGTGTCGACTATTCTTATTGACAGTTTTCGAAATCACTTTCGTCACCAGATGGCACTTTGTGTGTCGGGCCTGCCTCCTAGCGGCAGAAATAATATCGAAAACCCTCATTGGATCTAAACAAGAGTATAGTGCATGGTGACGCAGTGTCACATAATGCGATATAACGAGATTCAGATCAATAAAGTTAGCGCGAGAGAGCACAGAAGTTTTTATGTATAATAAAAGCACATATGTTTTTCACTTTTCTACTATAAAAGTGTAAAAAGTAGTGTCTTATTATTATAAAACGTGAATTCCATCAAGTAATGTTCTAAAGTACAGCACGATTTCATTTCTTATTTTCTATTTTCAGAGTTCACTCAACGACTCGATAGCCGCCAATTCTCTACTGAAGGACGAGAACACGTTATTAAAAGCACAAATGTCGGCGAACAGCCATCACGTCCATGTACCAAACGCCCCCGCACAACCCGATGCCAGGGTGGGGGAATATGAGCAGAAAATACAGCAGCTAACCGCCGAAGTGACGCGGCTTAATGACGAACTGACAGCTCTGAGGGAGAAGGAGAATAAAAGTGCGGAGGATTTAGAAAAAGTTAAAAAAGATCAGGACGATTTGTTGGAGTTATTAGCCGATCAGGTAAGTCTTAGACTTGCTGCTTTGTACACTAACGCCCGAAATTAATAACTAATCTTAATCTCATTTTAGCTATCTGAGATCAAGATTTCAATACATTTCAACGATCCTAGGATTAACTTCACGTCAACTTACGTCAATTTTTGTTTGAAAATCTAAGATTGAATTAATTGTTTGATTGAAGATTGAATTGAAATCTTACATTGTCAATGTAAGATTTTAGATACGATATTAATTTCGGCGGTGAAAGAAACGCCTTAGACCTTAGTGTATAAATTCTAATTAATTTCGTTTAATTTGTATTTCACACATCCGTCCATGTGACACATCCATAATCTATTCACATGATACGTGCATCCATATGATACATGCATGGTACTGGTACATGGTACAATCATCAACATGGTACATCCACCCACATGATACATCCATCCACATTATCCACATGATACTTCCATCCACAATCATGTGGATGAATGAATACTAGACACCACTCTAAGGACATTAAATAGAGTTTAGGATTACAACAATTATTTGAAGTGCCAATAGATGGCATAGGAATGTTTATTTTAACGTATCAAACGAATTGAAATAAAATAATTCGTATTTCAGGATATGAAACTAAACGGGTATAGAATGCGGCTTGTGTCGCTCGGACAGACGGTTGAAGACGATACGGCGCAAGAAGAGAAGCTATAGTATGTTACTTAGGCAGGCGGAAAAATTATAATTTTCACGAAGTAGTTATCGTCAATAGAAAGCTATATATATATATATAGCTTTCTATTGACGATTTTCATACATTCCTTTACGAAGTGTCAATTAGGCTGCGATCATAAGATCTGGAAATCGGCGAAAATTCAGAGCATTGAAAATAGAACTAGTTTCGAGCTGTCATATTATTTATATGACATTGATATCACTGGTCTGCAAAAAAAAATTTTTTTTCTCCTTGTTTTCATGCATGAATTCTTCATATTTTGTGCTCTAAACACGGAATCTGACATACAAATAAGTACCACACGTAGATTTCCAATATAATATTTATTTAATTAACAAATAATATTATTAAAACATCAATTATTATAACGAAATGAATAAATATTACAGTCTAAGTTTTACATTGAAAAATCCTAAATTATAGTCACAAAATGAACAAATATCGGTCAGCTATCTCATTATATGGTGAGAAAATTTGTTATTTTGTAGTTTTTTTCCTTTTCATTGTTTCTATTGGAGTTTCTCGGCGAATTGACCAACAGAAATCAGCAAGCATTGCTGCTGACCATTTCTCACTGTAGCGTTTTTCAATCTGCATTATATCCTGATGAAACCTTTCACCATGCTCATCTGATACGGCTCCAAGATTTTCAGGAAAGAAATCTAAATGAGAGTCCAAAAAATGAATCTTGAGTGACATATTGCATCCTAAAGCTTTATAAGCAGAAAGAAGCTCCCGAATGATTTGTCGGTAGTTCTCACTTTTTGTATTCCCAAGAAAATTATGACAAACTTCCACAAAAGCCACCCAAGCTCTTTTTTCTGCTTTGCTCAACTTCGAATCAAAAGCTTCATCTTTCATTAGCTCGCGTATCTGCGGACCTACAAAAATTCCTTCCTTCAATTTTGCGTCACTGATTCGAGGAAGTTTTGTTTTTACATATTGAAAACCTGCACCATCTTTATTCATAGCTTTCACAAAGTTTTTCATGAGTCCCAACTTTATGTGAAGTGGTGGCAGAAAAATTTTCTCACTTGGCACTAAAGGTTTCTGAGACACATTTTTAAGCCCAGGAGTTGAAACTTTTTCTTAGTGGCCAAGTGGCAGTTTTTATTTTGTAATGTTTTTCTCTTGCGCGACTGTCCCACTCACAAAGAAAACAGCAAAACTTTGTGTATCCTCCTTGTAATCCAGTGAGTATAGCGACGACTTTTAAATCAGCACAAATATTCCATAAGTATTGAGAATATTCAATTTTTTCGAGTAATATCTCTAGGTTTGCATAATTTTCCTTCGTGTTTGTAGCATGCGCAACGGGCACAGATGGGTATTTATTACCATTATGGAGTAGAACGGCTTTTAAGCTTATTTTTGAAGCATCAATAAAAAGTCTCCATTCACTAGAATTTTCTGGAAAACTCAGTTCTTGAAGAAGCCCTGCAGTATCATTACAATATACCAAATCATCTTCTTTGGAAAAGTAACTCGTAAAATCTTCTTGCCTCGTACGAAAATATGAAACTCTGGTACTTTTATCCAATAGATTCCATTGTTTTAATCTTGATCCAAGTAATTGCGCCTTAGATTTTGAAAGTCCCAAGTCTCCAACAAGATCATTTAAGTCACCTTGTTTAAGTAAATGAGGTTCTTTGGATGGACTGGAAGATCCAGACAAAGTGGCAGAAAGAAAACTCGATTGAGATTGAAGACCAGAAATATTTTTATTTTCCACCTTCTCATTAATTGGTGGAATTGGAGGTAAAGTGCCTTCACCACGAGGAATTGGTCTCTTTGCAGATGGGACGTTCGGGTATACAATCTTATTTTTATTTTTTTTTCGAGAATCCTCGTGTTGATGTCATGCAGAAATAACAATCATTTTCATGATTCTGAGGCTCACTCCAAACCATTGGCATTGTAAACGGCATGGATTTGTGGCTAACTTCAAGCCAACCTCTCAATGTTCTTGAGCAGCTATTGCAACATACTTTTGGCAACCAACTCTTATCTCGCTCGTCGATAGAAAATCCAAAATATAGATTATAAGCTGTTTTAACAAGATCTGTCATGACATTTCGCTGGGTTTTTAGTACGAATTCCCCACAAATGTAGCAAAAACAATCAGTAGAATTTTTACAAGTTCGAGGCATTTTATAACCTAAAATTACATAAAATTTTATTAAAATAATTTTCAAACATATATTTTATATTTATTGTTTCTGATAAAAAAATACATAAACTACACATAAAATACTCAAAACCAATATAGGGAACATGAACTTTATGCAAAACTTACCAAAATATTTGATACAAAACGTAAACAATTAAGAGACAAGTTTTCACTCAACTGTTGTGGAGTCACAGCGAATACTGCGCATGCGCGTATGTACTACCATAAAAATCACCTTCGGCACTTCCCTTCTTTCTCTTACAACTCGCTAAAACTTATTTTGTACATACACTGTTTGTATATACACTATTTGTAACATTGACGCGCAAAAAAATTAAAAAAAAAACAAAATTTTTGAAATTTGAAAAAAAAATCATAGAAAAAAACCTAGACGTGATGGAAAAAATCGGCCAACGGGGATAAATTCAGAACATTTGAATCGTCATATTTATGTCAAAATTTTTTAAAGGAGGGTTTCATTGCAGACCAGTGTATTTAGCTCGAGACTTGTGTTCGATTTTCAGCTCTATTGTTTTAGCGCATAGTTCTATATTTCAGTGCTCTGAATTTTCCCCGGCCTACCGGATTCCGGATCTTATAGTCTCAGCCTTAGTTTACGCAGCGTGCCGCGTTTCATAGTACGAGCTGGGGTGAACGAAGCTGTCATTCTAATGAACTGTGAAAACAAACTTGTTTCGAAATATTTTGTATTCTGATGGGTGGATAGTTTCAGCACGAAATAAAACGTGGTTTCTGTTTAAATATTTGCTATTGAATCTATTTTTGTTAAGTTTATTTTATTGTTACATAGCAAAATTAGACAACTGAAAGGTTTTCTCAGATTATTTTATCTAAAATTAAACTAATAACTAACAATTGTTTCTAATAACACAATGTTGTGCTCTACAGACGTAAATTGTGGTGACTATTGTATACTATATTATGAATGCTATTTAACTACTTCTGATTGTTAATAAAAAAAAAACTTAAAATTCTCTAATTTTGGATAATAGCGGAAAAAAGATCGTTTTCCCCTAAAACGTCATTATACTTTTTCCACCTGTCGCTAGAAACCAACTATAACAGAATACTAACCAGTAATCGCCACACACCTTCAAGTAATTTGATACAACAAGCTGTTGTATCAAACAGAAATACGAAATTTTGTAAAACTCCATGCAATTCGAAAACTAATTTTAAGCCAAATTTTCCCAAATGCCGTTTTGGCAAGCATTTTAAATCAGCCTTTAAAACTACTTGACAGTGTGTGACGGCTCAAGTTGTTACCAACACTAGAAGGCGATCACAAAACATGTAATGCTTGAATGTATTTAAAAAATAAATAGTTGTTGCCAGTGCCGGTTTTAGCAATACCAGCGCCCTGGGGGTGTATGAGGGGGGGGGGGGGGGGGGGGGGTGAGGTCTTGGTCTAGGTCTCAAAATCTAAAAGTAATGTTAAAGTATAGCAGTATTACTTTAACATTACTTTTAGATATCGCGCAAATTAAAAATATCTTTTTGTGTATATAAATAGAGATCATGTTTGCTTATATGAAATTCAAAAGTAATGTTAAAGTAATACTGCTACAAGACCTCATAATACACCCCCTGGGCGGACTTTTAACGTTCGCCCCACAATCTCCCATACAATTTCATAGAGAACAGCGACATCCCAGGACCAGAGAATGGTACTAACAGTTTAAAAAAAATTGCTGACTGACAGCATATGTCATGTAGCAAGGTAGCAAGAATTTATTATAATATGTATAACTTGGTTTAGTTACTTTTATAGTTTGTTTTTATACATAATGAAGGACGATATGAAACAGAAGGCCAATTCTTATAATTATAAAAATTGTTAAATTGCAGTATGGCTGCGGTCTCGAGTAAAGATCACCTTCGCACACGCTACAAACTGTGCGCGTGCGAGTGAGACAAAATATACTGAGACTGGAACCCAGTACGGGTATTACATTTTTAATTAAAATAATTATCCTTTAGAACTTCTATTGACAAATAATATTTTTATATATATATATATATATATATATATATATATATATATATATATATATATATATATATATATATTATTATTAATATTTAGTTTATACGAGCATCTGCATAATTTGTTTTGTATATTATGTATGGGAGTGGTCCATAAGGCAGTCAAAGTAAATTACATTATATTGTAAATAATAATTTGTTTGTAACTGACCAAGTGCATAAGTATAAGAATATGTTTTATTGTTAATCTAAGTATTTATAGACGATTGAATTCCTTAAATATTCAAAGGTTTTTTTATTTATAATAGAACTTATCCGTATTTATAATATTTCAACTTAATGAGGCAAGATAAAAATTAAAACCAGGTTTTAATGTATTTTACTTTTATTGTTTGTAATAAATTACATAACTTCAATAATTTTACAGTATATTCTATACTCATATAATAAAGATTTTCTTTTGTATGTTTCTTTGTTTGCATAGAATAGGATCTAAAACTACTGCACCGATTTTGATGATATTTTTCATAACATAAGCAGTAATCATATGCCCAAAATGTCCGTAATTCATTTTGAACAATATACTTAGCCCTACTAATAAAAATGTTTATACAACATAGTATAATCTATTCAATGTTGCCGTCTTAGCTTGATACTTTACAAAAGACACTTGACAGACGAAGCATTTTGAAGCATTTTTTTACTATCAGATTTATCATTTTACAGTTGATTTCAGTCTTTATTTGTAGGAGATCTATGAGACTGTCGTCTTTTACACTTGCTTGATTGAACTAGTATACGTTAATTATATCTTATAAACAAGATAGTAATAAAATACTATGGGCCTGTTTCACAGTCTTCTAATAAGTATTGGATAGTTTAGTTTGCGTCTCGGAACACTTGTTTCGTCATGTCCAACCGGTAGTGTGATGAACTTTAAAGGTAAATTATAACGGCTTTGCTAGTTTAGGAGTTATAGATGCCTAACTTTTAAAATACGCTTTACTTGGAAAACTTAGTACAAAATAAAGAAATAATAAGTAAACATGTAAAATGTTAATATAGTGGTACAGAACACTAGGTGCGCGAGTCCTACTCGCACTTGGCCGATTTTTCGGACGTTTTGTCGCTGCTTACTTTAAAGACAAGACAAGCAAATAAGCTATCTGACACTTGTCAGTACATTGTGCAACAGGCGGAAAACATAATTTTTTACTGGAAATTGTTTCTCTTGAAACGAAAAGAAACAATAAAAAAACTCCAAACATATTTACAATGTTTACCAAACTATATATTACAATATTAATTATGCAGCTTTAAACAATTAACCATAATTGCTCTCGGTAACATACTTGTTTTAAATTGTTACATATTTGTTACAAGTGCAATGTTTCAACTAGAACAATTTTAAGGCGTAGATTGTTTTTCACTTCATAGTGAAGTCATCCAATGCATAAAATTGCGAGGTTGAGAGTGAGGTTTAAAGCAAAATTATAATTATTACCATATACATATTTACATATCTATCACATAAACAGGTTGGTTTTAAAAATAATAAACTAGCAGGATAAGTTACAAGAACGTTAGGCTAAACTTTGTGGAAGCTATGTGACAGACAGATAGACTGCCAGACCTATTAGTGCTACTAACACCACGAAGACTATTCCTAGAACAAATCGCTCCTGCAAAGCTCTCATCATCATAGTCTTCATCAGCCGTGTGGACCTGTTCAACTGCTCATCAGTTTCTCGGAGCTGAAATCAACAGATTTTTATAAAGAATTCAACCTGTTCTTATCATATTAATAAATACAATATTCATCACTTTCTTGCAGGTATTTTTTTTTTTGTACTATAAGTCACTAAAACTTATTATATATTTTTGCTTGTATATTGTATAATATATACAAATGTGGGAATAGTGGTGGTAGCCCTATTATGAGCGGGTGGTATGCTCAGTCAGGCTGAAGCCCGCTGTAGTAGTTTTCAAATTTTGTATATTTCGGCGGTATATTCCGCCACAATACAAATTACTATTCGATTTACATTGATTCATTGATATAATAACACAGGTCGGCAAATAAATTTAAAAGTCCGGGAGCAAGAACTTTGTTTCATGATGTGTGTGTGATTTTAATATGCTGAATCCAAAACTGTTTACATAATGATTCTATGACGTCTAGTATTTTAGCTTTTCTTATTTAAATTTCACGAAATTTCACATATAAAATACGTATTGATATAAAAAAGTAAAAAAATATTTGACCTATATGATATTACTTATAATCTTAGATGAATTAAAATACTAATAACATATAAAAAGGGCAGAAAGTGATTTAATCAAATAGTTATATTAGGTCTTTACCTATGAAATTGCCGTTTTGTATGAAAAAATTTAAACTAATTTTTTTCATGTATTTTTTATTTGTATTAATCGAATTAAATACCCATGCAATCAATGCATCTTTGCCAACGCAGTGGCAGTTTATTGATGCCCTTCTTAAAGAAATCAGCTGGACGGGAGGCAACAAATTCTTCAAAGGCATTTTGTACTGCCTCTCGGGTATTGAATTTTTTTCCCGCCAAGAAGTTATCCAAATTCTGGAAAAAGTAGTAGTCTGTAAGCGCAAGGTCTGGTGAGTAGGGCGGATGACGGAGAGATTGCAACCCCAGTTCTTGCAACTTGGAGACCGTCTGATGTGCGGTATGAGGTCGCGCGTTGTCGTGCAGTAGCAGCGGAGACGAGCGATTGACCAATGCTGGTTGGAGATGTGCCAGCTTCTCCATCATTGTGTTCAGTTCTTCACAGTACACATCTGCAGTAATGCTCACCCCGTTTGGTAAGAAGCTGTGATGAATCACACCGGCACTAGACCACTAAACAGTGACCATCACTTTTCTAGGGGTAAGTTTTCGTTTAGGGCATTGTTTAGGTGCTGAACCAGGATCCAACCAACTTGCTAAGCGCTTGCGGTTATCAAACAGAATCCATTTTTCATCGCAGGTAACAATGTGGTTCAAAATTCCTTCATTTGTGTGCCTGTTGAGCAGTGCAAGGCACGTCTCGACGCGTACTTCGCGCTGGCGATCATTGAGTTCGTGGGGCACCCATTTGTCAAGATTTTTTACCTTGCCAATTTGACGCAAATGGACCAATATTGTTTGTTATTATTTTGACCCTAACGTCGAAAGCTGCTGCTAATTCAGCCGTAAATTGTGTATCATCAGTATATAACGTATCCATGATGACGAAAAAGATTGAAATGCGAAATGTAACACTAATCAACATGGGCGTACCCAGGTAGGGCCAGGGGTGAGGCTGCCCCCCCCCCCCCCCCCCAGAAGATAAAATAAACGTTATTCAATATCCAATTTTCAATATACCAGACCAACCATCTCCTCGAAACAGGTATGAGCTGCCTCCCCTAGCTGAAATCCTGGGTACGCCCTTGCTAATCAATAAACAAATGACTACTTTTGGAAAAAGAATTCCATGTTTTTAAAATAAAATTAATTGGAAATTAGAATTCTTGGCCAAACAAAAATTATTTTGATTTGAAATACTGAGCACTGCAGAACAGCAATTTCATAGGTAAAGACCTATTATTTGATAAATCACTTTTCTCTATAGTTGTAGTTTTGTATTGTTGTACCGTGATGGACTTTCTAGCAGAAATCAGCTAACATTTATATGGACCACTAGGTGTTATAATATCTTTTTACCATGTTCGCAGTGCCTAGGTAACACCTCTCACTGTGGCATGCTCAACATACACGGTCCAGTGTTTACTGGAAAAAAAACCTAAATGCTAATGCAAGAATTGTAGTAAAAATGCATCAAATGTTGCCTATAGGAGCAAAACTAGACATGCTAGATAAATTATGTTTGCATATTTGGATTTAGCTTGTCGATATGTATCAATTCCACATATACATTCGTTTTGCGAGGACTTTGATGCCGACCAGTGTACTTAAAATACACTAACAGGTATTATTTTCACTGTAACAAAGTTATAGGCATCATCTGGTAAAAATATTTAACAAATTGAAATATATTATGTACATTAAGACCAGTTAAAAAAAACCGACTATTTTTTTTTTCAAAATTCGCAGTGAAATATCTTCCTAGTGATGAGAAAAGAAGACTGTGAAAACGGGAGCCCTTAATATTAATATTGAAAGGTCGCTCATCGTGAATTTCTATTTTACATTTAAATAACATGGAGAAAAAAATTTTTTAACTGGAATTTTATAACTCATTTTTGAATGAGCGTATCGGGATAAGCGATACATATTTTTAAAGGAAATTGAACGCTCTAAATAAAATGTCTCTTATGTTTTTTTCGTAAGTTTACTCCTCTAATACTATTCAAGTTTAAAATTCAACATGTAATTAATTTAACGTTTTTTTCTTAAGTTGTTATATAATAATAAAACTTATCTTCGAAAAAAATTATTTTACAATTGTATAGTTAAAAGCTTCAAGTTTAACACGATTATTTTCATTTTATAAAATTTACGATTTTCACTTCAACTATTAAAACCACGAACAATGAAATGCTAATAACAACAATTAAATACCAATAACCCAATAAGGACATCTTAATAAAAAGACGACACTTTAGGAACAGTCCTTTTTTATTTATTGAAATAAAAATCAAATTTTAAGGTATCATTTTCATAAATATTTTTATTGAAACAACTATTTTTCTATAAATTAGAGTAAAAAAATCGTTATAAAATAAAGTGATGGCTATTTTAATGTTTTTTTATTAAAATTTGGATAACGTCGACGATGCTCTTGTACAACTTGTAGAAGATATTGGAGTTACTCCTCATTTTTCGTTAAGCAATTATTGTAATCTTCTATTAATGCAATACCCCGTTCCGCTACATCATTAACTACTGTTAACCCTCTGAAAAATTCTAGGTTTTCTTTATAACTTTCATTCTCAGACCACATCCGTACATCAATATCAAGGAAATCATAGGGTAAATCAAATATTTGAAAGAGCGTCAATGATTTCGTTGAAACAAATGCACTTGTCTTTTTCCAAAAATGATTCCAAATTCTTTCCATCAGCAACATATCGCTTATCTTTGATTAGTTTATTCTCCGGATTTTGAAGCATAGCTACGCACATTTTTTTCTTTATTTCATCAGAAACGTTATTGTCGAATGATGCGAGAGGAGCTAATTCCTCGTTCAAATACCACATATGATCACCTATTTTCTTTAACGCTTTTTGTGAAACTAATTGATTAATATTTTTGTAATGAAGTAACTTTTTTAACATTTCTAAATCATTATTAGGAGCTTGGATCGCTAAAGAACACGTAAACCATACTCTAATATAAACTAAAATCACAAAAATACAGACATGACGTAAATAAATTATTAATTTCTTGTTTTGAAAGGGGAAACTGATTTCTAAAAATGAAAATTTTCAAACTGTAAATAGCTTTAGCCATCCATCGTGCATGATGCATTGCTCCTGGGCGCTTAAGATAAGTTTTATTATTATATCACAATTTAAAAAAAAAAACGTTATATTAATTACATGTTGAATTTTAAACTTGAATAACTATTAGAGGAGTTAACTTACGAAAAAAACATAAGAGACATTTTATTTAGAGCGTTCAATTTCCTTTAAAAATATGTATCGCTCATCCCGATACGCTCATTCAAAAATGAGTTATAAAATTCCAAAGTTAAAAATTTTTTTTCTCCATGTTATTTAAATGTAAAATAGAAATTCACGATGAGCGACCTTTCAATATTAATATTAAGGGCTCCCGTTTTCAGTCTAATGTACATACTCTTCCTCTAGACCTCTGTATAGTTTCTCTCTGGGAATTCAGGTCTTGTAGTACAGCAGCACCAATTTGTTCAGTCTCCAGTACAACTCTGTAGCCCTCTGTGAGGCTTTTGCCTGTCCTCTCTAACCGCTCTGTATTGTCCAGGAGTTTTTGTTGCTGCTCATTTCCAGTTGACCAGTCGTCATATTCTTCGTTATTGTCCATGTTATCTGAAAAATGTTTTTTAAACATTTACATGAGAATGTAGCATTGTGCTTTCAGGTGTCTCCAAAAAAAATTATTTTGTTCAGGATAACAGGTGTTTTGTGCACTACATGGAATTTTATCATCTGGTGGACAATGTTTTACCCATTATATAGTAATACAGGCAATATAATTAAAAATTGTAGTGTGTAGTGCTCGAAAAAACTACCATCATTATCCTGAAATTTTCATGAAGATTGACCTTCCGGCACAAAGTAATTTTTTGTAACTTCGCACTTGAAAGTAATACATAATTGATAAAACAAACTGCTCTGGTATCAGATATTTGTGATGACCTGAATATTATTATGTCTTGCAGCTATTATTATTGAAAAAAGTAATGATGTGGATATCTTACACATAGCGGAATTATTCCCAACTTTTCTGTATTCATCCTTCACTCTTTGGAGTTCGGCTCTGTAGGCTGACACTCTGGAGCCAGCCCCTGATCCTCTATACTCCAGTTCTAATTGCTCCAACTGAAATGATTAAATAACTAATAATATTGATTGATTAAATAACTAATAATAATAACTAATATATAAAAATGAATGATGATTCATTTTTGTTATGTGAGTATAATAAAATAATAATAAATTAATTTTTATTTCTCCTCTCAAATAATCTTAAAAGTTAGTTATCATGTTTACTAATAAAAATTAAATATTCAATATATTTATGTGAGAAGCTGGTGTCTGTGTTAGGCATGAATGCCTGTGGTAGTCTGTATTAATAGAATTTCCAATAAATTACCAGATCGTTTGCTTCTTCGAAATTACCCTGAATTTCCTTGTGTAACGAATCTCGGTCATCTAAAAAGTTGGAAATAATTCCAAATAAAATTGGTTGCAAATAAATAAGTAATATGATTATATTTGTTCAAATACATTTCCTTTTGTATTATAATTAGTAATAATGAAAGTTACCTTCATTTGCTGTCCTGAGTATACCAATTTTTGCTGTTATATCAGCTGTAATTATAGAATACTGTTGTTCATAAGATTGTATCAATGTAGCCATTTTTTATGCGACAACTATACCACTAAACAAACATTAACAACAGTCGCACATTTTAACAATTAACATTATTTCGATTCATAAATACGTAAAACAACTGCTTGTAGTTTATGGAGTAAGGACAAGGCTCAGTAATTCGATTTTCGCGTTTTTGAGTTTCGACCATAGCTTTCGATTGAATTATATGGTTTTGACAATGCACAAATGACGTAGGTATGTAGAAATGCGTGAAATAGAGATATATTGACAGAAGACTTTGACAATTGTTTTGGTATTGCTAGGGCAGAATTGAATTTCTTGCACTCAGAAATTAGAATTTGGATAAAACCATATATTATATAAATCTTGCATCACATACTACACATGATACTTTGCCTATATAAAAAAAGAGTAGACACGTAAATTGCAATCCCGAACAACCAACTCACTTGACACGGAAAACGAAAAAGTGACTAATGGCTGATGAATACAGGGCTGCCAGATTGTTTAATTGGATACAAAATATGTATAATTGGACGGTGCATTGTATCTATGATCATTTCGTATAATACGATACAAAAGCATACGGCTGGCGGCATGAAATGAAACGAGAGTTCGCCTCTTGCTTTTTTTTAAGTTCGCCGCTTACTCTGTATGGGATGAACAGAGAACCGCTTGTTATGTCCAGGTGCGGATTTACAAGATGGCTGGGTAGGCTGAAGCCTAGGTCGGCAAATTTAGTAAGTTTTTGTCTTATAGAAATAATAAAAACATTTGGTATACCTACATACAAAAATGAGTCTCAAAAATTACCAAACAAATTTAATACTTTCGTACTGCACAGTATCCTTATCATTCTAACGTCTGAGTACAAAAAAAAGCTAAACGGTAAATTATACCTTTGCGATCATGGATCTCAAAAATATACTAAAAGCATTTTAATATTTAAATTCAATATTATTAGTTAAGAGTGACGAGTGGTGGCCTTTTTCTTTTGGTATTCAGAAGACATACGACTCTGCAGATTTTGACAGTGTGTTACTGCAGCGCGGTTATTTGTTTCTGTCCATCGTGGTTTATCCAATTGAAACCTGCAAAACAGAGAAACTTTAGCTCGCTCGCTCCGCTCGCTCGGTGTCAACGTACAGAATATTATTATATAGTTTAATATTTAATAATCTATGCTCTATTTTGTACTGTTGATTTTTATTGATTTTAAGCACGAAATATAAAATACAAGTGGAAGGGGCATAGGTAGAATGATTATTGAAAACCGCTGTCGCCAAACTCACACAAAAACATTTTACGCACACTGAAAATTAACCAATTATAACTGTAACAATTTCTCGAAATCACAATGTAATAACGACTATTAAGAATGATACAAAAAGGACCTTATCCCCTTGACAATAATGTAGAATTTAGCAATTACACATTGTGACTGATATCGGCATTCTTTCGACATGCTTTCGGCCATCGATGACTACTTAGTTCAACATTTGACGCTCTTGAAATTTGCATTTTATGCACGCAAATTTGCACTTTACAGTCATAGATGCAAGGTTTTAAACAGTTTTAATTCAAATTCGTGTGATTGTTTCTTTCTAGAATGTTCTGCTACTCAAATAGGGATGTAATCATATGAATGTTTATGATCTCGATAAAATCGATAGATTCTGAAATCAATCAATATAAATAATATGGTTATATGTAAAAAGGGTTATAATTATTGATCGTGCGAACAAAAATAGTTTGCGACTGCACATGCGCATACTGTGAATTTGCCAGATAATTAATATAATATATTATATCTATACAGATAAACAAAATTGAAGTGTCTGTTTGTAATTTCAAATTAACAGCTTTTATTTTCACTTAATGCATTTAAAAGTATGTTAGGTACTTACAATAAAATATAAATTGTTAACATTTTTCTGTCCATCTGTCAGTCTGTGTGTTTGTTCCGGCTAATCTCTGAAACGGCTAGACCGATTTTCACGGGACTTTCACTGGCATATATATTTATTTTAGGGTTCCGTTTAAAAAATAAGGTTCCGTTTCCGTTAGTTCTATGCAAACGAAGTTGCGGGCATCAGCTAGTCAGCCAATACTTAATATAATTGTATATTAAACTTTTATTCCTTGGACATATTTGTATGATATTTCGTACGAATTTTTATCGATCAACTATCGAGTTGATAGTATGCGCACGTTCTATATTGATATAATCTTATGAAACACAACAATACAATTGTTCGACTAAAAGTTATATGTATGCGCTAGCCCTAAAACTGTATTTGTGGTTTAAGAAAAATGTATGAATACTTGTGTACTTGATAACGCATAATTTTTTTCGTGGGAACTACATGGTGATCTAAATATCCGTATCCTTTTTTTGTTATAAGGATTGCATTTTCTGCAAAATGTTCTGAACAAATGCAACTCGATTTCGTAGGCATCCAGTTGACCCTACCAGTCGCAGTAATCCACTTCTCTTTTGTATGAGGATCTTTAGGAAAACTAAAACGGAAATAATCAATACTTTAGATAACTATTTTGATTTTAGTTAAAATAACAATTACCTATATCTAAAATTAATAAATCGATAAATCGATGATATCGTAAGTCACAACCCTAATGTTCGTTCCACCTGCGCCTGTGCATAATTTCAGATTGTACTTACTACTCGACACCAGGTGGCGTGTTAAGGCTTATATAATTTTAGACTTTATTTCAATAGCAATACGTGTCATTCTTAATTTTCACTAATATTTTAAATGGATAGAGAATTTCTGAAAGATTATTTATTAATTATAAATTAAATAATGACTTACCGATGATAAGAAACACCTGATCGTAGTAAGTTCTTCGTACCACTATTGTTTTTGCACTCGAGGATGGAACATCGAGTCATTATAAGGAGATTTTTATAAAACACGCGTATGAAAATCACCGGCAGCACATGTCACAATACTTAAGCAACCACAAACCAAGTGAGTCCAGTTAAGTCTCGCTGTTCTTAACTATGACAAGCGGGCCACGCCCACATGCCCTTTCCTCTTGTGTTTTATATTCCGTGATTTTAAGTATATATATTTTCAGATATGTATAGTCTGTCAAAAAAGTGAAGAAATTAAAAAGTGGCAACATCGTAGTGTCATCCCTTTCAAATCAATCTAAGAAAAAAGGGATAACACTACGATGCTGCCACTTTTTAATTTCATCACTTTTTTGACAGACTGTAACTATTTGTTAGAAATTTAAGTCACTACAATTTAAAAAAAACTAGCTCGCTTCATAACAGAAATATAATATGCTACATTTTAAAAGCGAGGAAACAAAAGAAATGTCTTTTAAAACAAAACATGGATAAGCGTTCTATTTTGGAAAAGGTAGTTTAGTGGGCAAATGCGTAAATCCGGCACTGGTACTGTCAGAGGAAAAGAATAATAAATAAAACAGCATTACAGTTAAGGCCAGTAAGTATGTTAGTTGTAATAACTAATGAAGAAAAATTGATTTATAGTTATCCATGTATAATGCGATAAAATTTCGTATATTTATTGCAGATATTAAACCGTATAGCTGCGATTTATTTGCTGGCAGCCCTGGTTGAATGTCAACAAGTGTCAAGTGAACCTGAACAAGTGCTTTTGTGATTTTATAACAGGTGGGTTATTGTAAAGTTGATATACAATTAAAATGTTTTTACTTACAAAATTCATACAAAACTCTCGACGTGTTGTGCTCAATCATAAAATGTGTTTTTTTGTTTAGTTTTGTTGTGCAAATCATTTAAATTGTGGTACTTTCTTATTCGCGACGGAACGCCAAGTTTTGAAAAGTTTCGTTAAAGTTCGTAGGTACGTTTCGAAAATATTTTGAAATAAGCAGTTGTCTTCGAAGTACGAGGTATTTTTTGTAAATGTTGACGTGACTTAATTTTACTTAAATATTTTTTTCTGCAGAAAAATGCCTCGGACATTTGACGAAGACTCCGGAAGAAGCTCCTGTTCTGCAGCATCTATTACTTTAAGTCCCACACAAGACTTTCCCGTTAGAAATACTCTAAATGTGAAGAAAGACTTTTTCATATCAACTGAAAAATTATCACATCTTAAAGTTAGCACCCAGCCAAGGAGCCATTTAAGTGTTTTGAAATCACCAGATGAAAGAGATCCTTTTCCTAGTTGTAGAATTACAAGGCACAAAAGAAATGCAATATTTGACCTGTTTCACCCATCTAAAGTAGGAGGCTTGAGTCATGCAAAATCTACACACAACATTATTTCCAGTACACAACTGGAGCCAGCATTACAGACCAATACAGTTTCACTGTCTGAAATAAATACTGATGATGGAAAAAATAAGGAAGCAATCCTAAATAAAATATTCAGACGAGGCAAACCTGTCCAGAGAGCTGCATCAAGGCTTTATAAAGCTGAAAATCTAAAAGGAAAAGAAAACTGCACTGGTCCTGAGTTTATTGTGAGAGCTTCTCAGCCGGTCAAACACTTGGACCTAACACTATCAGGTATTTGTGAGAAGAGGATTATCACTGTAGTCCTCTTAAATGGCCAAAAAACAGAGGTGGTATGTGATCCAAACTTTATTACAGCCGGACAAATTTTTGAAGGTCTGGTGCATAGTGAGAAATATGAGCACAACTTCATGCTCGGTATAGCCATCTTAATTGGTGGTGACTTTGTGTTTTTGCCAGATGATTACAAAATTAAAAAGGTGGCTCCAGAATCCTGGTCTAAACCAAGTAACAAAAAGAAAAACCAAGATATCTCTCTAACTTTGTTTTTGAGAATTAAGTTTTTTTTGCCCAAAAATATTGCCAATAATATTCAAGGAGGGGAATGGAGATACAGAGTTTACCTGCAACTTAGGAGAGCCACAGTAGAGGGACAAATGATCTCAACTATGCAGAATCTCATTTTATTAGCTGGATATGCACTGCACATAGAATTTGGAGAGTTCTCATACAGAGAACATGGCACAGCTGATTATTTTCTATTAGAACATTATTTACCAGAATTTATGATAACTAATGAGATGGTTGATGTAAAATTAAGAATGAAAAGAGCACATGAGTCAAGGCGTGGATTGGATAAAAATAAGGCCATCTTAAATTACATTACATTGGCACAAACTTTTCGAGACTATGGTGCACATTTCTATTCAGCCATATGGGCTACAAGAGATGGATTTTGTAGAGAAATTTGGTTGTCCATTGGTCCTAGGGGTGTAACCCTATATTCAAGAAATAATCCTATTTCAGAGGAGACCACTATAACCTCGAACCGTATTGTGCTACAAAGTTTGCCTTGGCATCACATACACACATTCTATTACAACAAAAAGAGCTTATACATTATGCCTAATGCATATTCTGGATTGTCTAAGATAGGCATCAAATATAAACTCAAAATGACTGACAATAAGAGCTATTTTACCTTTTGGCTGGCTTCCCTCCATCATAGATTGTATTTAAAGTTGTATGCAAAAGATGACTTCATAAATTATTTATCAAGTGAATTGAATTACCCAATGAATAACAGTCCCAAGAAGGTAGATTGTAGTAACTATCAAGATAGTTATAATCTTGCTGTGAGAAATCCAGTTAGGGCTAGAAGGCCTGTAAGAAGAAGATTCAAAATGGATTTGTTTGGTGATAAAAAATTACAAAACAAAGAAAATCAAAATCCAGACACTGAAGAATTGCTGAAAAAAATCCTTCTACCTCAGTTGAATCCAGACTCTTCTTCCTGCACCATAAACTCCAACACTCCAATGAACTCCTCAAATGAGGGTTTGTCCTCCTCTGAGAGTAGTCTGCCTAGGAGACGTGGTGTTAAAATGGGTACAAGAGTATTTAATGGTATTAAAAGAACTATAGATGGAAGATATTTTAGTTCACCTAGAAAAAACTTTCCAATTAAATCTGAAACTGATCTGGCCACCGCTCCAAGTGATTCAGATGAGCTCAGTTGTGAACAAAGGCAGCATTACAATGTAAACAGCATGGATTTGCTTCCAGAGAGACCATACAGTCAAACTAAATTATCTACACCTTCTGCTTATGTTTTAGAATCTCCAAAAGCTTATTCAGATGCTTTCAATTATAATGAAACAATAAACGAATCTAGCATAAACACTTCCATTTTTGAGAGGTTAGATAATATGGAATGTATACAGGGCGAAAGAGTATTTGTTACAGCTTCATTAGAAAGAGATAAAATGAATGCACTTGGATTGCAAGTAGCTGAGGGTTCAGATGGAAATGTTTACATTAAATCCATTACTCCTGGTGGAGCAGCAGACCAATGCAATAAGCTTCTACCAGGAGATCAGATTATATCAGTAAACGGCCATACACTTTTAAATCTAAAGTATGGTGTAGCACTCAACATGTTGCAGTCAGCCCCAAGTAATGTGGAATTGATCGTTCTGCAAAATACAACCAAAAACTTTGCAAGCTGCAATGAGAACACAAGTGAGGCTAGTAACCAATCTAAGATGAAAAGAGCAAGCATTGCAAGTGCTTTAGATATAGAAATAACAGATGACGAGTTACTTAATGAAGAAGCACTTAAAACCATTTATGCTTTAATAAAATTGACGAAAGAAAAAGTAATAAGTCGAATGAAGGATAGGTCAAGTCTAACAAGTAGTGCCTTACAGAAATGTTATTCTGAGAATAAAGTTTATGATGATTCAGATATAATGCAGGAAAAGAGCTTGCCCCAAAAGAAAAGTCTCAAGTTTAATACTTGGCGTGGACAGGAAAACGACAGGTTAAAACGACGCCCACTAAGTTTGAGCATTCCAACAGATGTTCATTTATCAGAGAATTACTTAAATGACGATCGCAGCAACGAGCTATTTAAAAAGTCTTCCCTCAAATCATTGCATACTGAAATTAATAGCTTAGATAAATCAGATAATGATTCTGTACAAAATGTTGCTTTGCCACGAAATTTTGGGCTCAGCAGACGTTGGTTAGGACCTGTGAAGTATCCAGTGACTCCTTGCAAGAATACTAACGGGCTGGACAGTGCAATAGAAAACAATATAGTAAGGAGACACTTCGTTTACGGCATAGGGGACTCTGATGAAGAACAAATATTTTTATAGTGCAGTTAATCTAATGTTGTACTTTTAGAAAATATATATTTTACTCTATGTAACTTATATCTTTAAGAATACCATTACTATTGACGTATATTTTGTGATAAATATATTTTCTATCATAATTTTATATCTTATTAAATTTATGTAAGTACTTCAAACTGTCTTAAAATTTTAGAATATTAATAACTAAGTTTTTTTGCATAAAATCACTAACAGAAATAATAAGTCGTGGAAGCATCAATATACTGCGATTCTAACCAAGATTACAGGAATATCACACAGCATGGATGATACACGAAGACCTCATTGTAGTAAAACAATAACGTAGTTTTTTTGCAGTTTACCGTTACGCGAGTTTCTCTCCAAACCCCATTGTTTAAGAACATTACTTTTATCCGTTTCGTATACCAACACTATTATGTTAATTGTAATAATTACTTTCATTAACAATTAGGAGCTAGGAAATTATCGTTACGACGACTTTTCCTTCCGCTATTATAGATCGCAAAAACTATTACGATTGCAGTTATCGTAATAGTTTTTTATAATTACTTCACCGACTCGTGATTGTAATAAATATTGATATTTTTCGTTTGCAAAAAATCAGAGGCTGATTTGTGTAAATCTGTTGTAAGTGTTAGATGCTTTATAATTTATTTTTAGTAAAAAGTGTATCACTTCTAGGAAGATAGATGATGTTTTTCCGTTTTTTTGTATGTTCAACGATAATTCCGCCGTCTGTGGATCGATTTTCAAAAAAATTTTTTTTTAATGTATTGGGTATAATCCGAAATTGGTCTCGTTGTCACCAAAGCGGTGACCTGATGATGGCATCTCGAAATTTATATGGACATATATAGTTCAACATCCTGATAAGACAATATTTATAGCGCTCACGTTGAAGTGGGCTGGTACCGACTTCAAAATTTGCTACTTGAGTAGTTAAATGGTTAAAATTTTAGCCGAATTTAAAAGGGGAATTATTATTAATAAGGTGATAATTGTATCTAATTAAAATAACAATTTTAGAGGAAAGATTCGCTTTGCCCCTAATGTTATATTATTTAGAAGTAAGTAGAGCATGTTAAATCCATGTAAGCGAAAGTTTGAATTATAAACTGACATAGTTAAATTAAACAACAGTAAAAACAAAAATGTAAATGTTGTAATAATTAAATTGCTATTGACCAGCTACCGTAAAAGGTAAGAAAGTAACTTGTAAGGAGGTTTACAATAAAAACGAACCTTTTGCAACTAGGCAGATGGCAGGTCTTATGAAAGAAACGCATCAGTCGTCCTGCATATCTAAAACATTACCCACAATTATTTTGTTTATAACCATAACTTACACTAATGGCCTAAAATCATCAGTTTTACATTGGCGTGACGATGCGTTACTCGCCACGTCAACAAACATTCGTCCGAGGGCATTAAATGTTTAGCATAAAAAACATATAAAGTTAAGTCTCTACTAGGTACAAAATCAAGTATATTTGCCAACAAAGAAAATCAGAATGGATTGGGGAATCCGTCGCCCGTTGCATGCGTCTATCCGGTAGAAGAGCGTCCGGTGCCTCCGACTGGTCTCCCGGAGGAAAAGCAGCTGTCGTCGACAGGATGCTGCGATGGGTTTGTTACTGAAAGCGGATGCCGCTTACTGGGCCACTGCTATTATCGCTTAGGCAGGTCCGGCGGCCCAGCATCAAGCGGAGGAGGAAGCACCTTGGGGTTTTAGTGCGGTATCTCCGGGTGCGTTCCTCACCTCGCGCCCGGGAGAGTCCCACATACCCGGCCGACGTCCCCAGCGCGCCGGGGTTCCACAAAGGATTTCCAATAAAAAGGGAGAAACTCAAATGGAAGTAAGCAAGCGTATATTAGGTCACAGATTATTAAGTAGTTACTGCGTAGGTAAGTTAGGTGGTACTTGTTAGTTTCCCACTTGCGCATTGATTTCACAGATTAATATAGGTAGGTACCTTGTCATTGATTCTCACTATGATCTGATATTATGTTGCGGCAAATGTTTAAAAATATCTCACTCGCTCTGCTGAATAACCTTACCATACAGACAAAGATTTCAAAACTCAAGATAGGCTATGACGTACATTTGACTGAACAAATCTTCATACAGTAAAAAGTTACGCCATCTTGGTTTTCACCATACTTCAAATGTCAGCCATCTTGTTTTCACCATACTTCAAATGTCAATTTGGCCCCAAAAATCTCAAAAGTGGGGCCATTTAACTGGAGACATTTTTTGACTCAACATGCCTCGTCTATGGTTATCATACTTAAATACGTCATTTGTGAAATTATTATAAGCGCCCAATTACAAATCTGCACTCTGCGAAATTAGGTATTTGAAGCGTTCCCGACATTTCGCATTTTGTAGTAATTTTGCAGTTGTAAGTATTTATCGTTTTTATTGAAATATGTTAATAAATTCATGCTTTAAAATTATAAAATCTTTATTCCTCATGAATAACACAGATTGCTGAACATGATTTTAGGAATCAGAAGCAGTTTTACAAAAAAAAAACAACAATCTACACACACCGGCATATTTAGCGGAACATAAAATAAAGGTTTGATATCAGTATCATATAAGGTTGCTGGCTGGTTTATACGTAATTTAATTTAAAAAGAAATATTTTCAAATTAAGAAAACAACTGAACATCACATTTTATGCAATTGTTTTAATTTTATTCAAATACACCTTATCTGGAGCGAACTTCGAGTATTTCTTCCTTCTGAGTTTGATTTAAAATTTCATTGAAATACTGTTTTTTGTTAGTTTTTTTTAAATCGCGTATCCTTTTGGAGTTGAGGACTGAATTATGCCTGACTTAGCCCCAACGGAGATGCCAGGGCACTCGAAATGCGAAGAAATGGTCAAACCTACAGAGTGATATCCAGAGATCTTCGTCGACCAGTTTCAACGATCCATCGCAGTATCCAACGGTTCAGGGAGACCGGTACTTATGTGAGAAGAGCAGGACAAGGCAGAAAAAGACGCACTTCGAGTAGGGATGATCGTTTCATTCGGCTTCGTGTACGTAGGAACCCCCGTTTGACGCCCGTCCAAGCCCGACATGAGTTAGAAGAAGTGCGGGGTGTAACCGTATGTGAGCGTACGGTACGAAGAAGCTTCGAAGAAGCTGGTTTGGGTTCATTTGTGCCCGCCAAGGCTCCAAGGCTCGAGGTAAATCATCGTAGAAACAGGTTAACTTTTGCTCAGGAACATCGACTTTGGAACGCGGACCAATGGAGTAAGGTATTGTTTAGTGATGAGTGCAGAATTCTCTTAAATCAAATTGACGGCAGGCAAAGAATATACAGACGCAAAGGAGAACGATACATTCAGACAAATTTTGAAACTACAGTTGCATACGGTGGTGGATCAATAATGGTTTAGGCGGCCATTTGTTTGGGAGCTCGCACAGACTTGGTAGTGATTGACAGAGGAAGTCTGACTGCAGACCGCTATATCAGAAGTTTTTGAAGAAAATGTCGTACCGTTTGCCCCATATATCGGTGACGATTTTGTTTTTATGCAGGATAATGCTCGGCCGCATACCGCTCGGGTAACTCAAGCTTATCTTAATGAGAATATCACTGTTATGGAGTGGCCGGCGAGATCACCGGATATGAATCCAATAGAGCACGTTTTTTTTTCTTTTTTTTTTTTTCTAGTCCCCTATCGTGAACAGGGCTCGTTTTTTGCTTATACTTTTTTGTCTTTCTTTGTATTTTTTCGTTGCCTTACATTGGCAACATTTGGCATTTGGCATTTACATATTTTCCTCTTTTACCACTCTAATACTGTTTACTATAATTTAAAATATACTACAATTAAATATACTAACAATATAGTGCCAAGCTGATAAATACTTTTAAAAATTTACAATACAATGTTAAAAGTCACAATTTACAATAAAATATTCACAATACAATATAATGATGCAATAGCAATAACATTTACGTAAAAGAACAATAGACAATACATTAAATAGATGATAAAAGCAAAAATAAAACTATAACTATAACAATATTTAAAAGGCCTACGAACTAATATCACAGAAACATCACCTCACCACTACAATTTCTCTTATTAACTATTTTCACGATTTTTGCGCAGTATTTAAGGAAAATTTCCCTGCGCTTTCCCCCCAGGATTGAAGGCAGATTCTCACTCGTCATCGCGATGCCCAATTTCTGCTCAATATCATATCTATTGGTTGCAAAAATTGGGCACTCGAGTAGCAGGCGAGGAACCGCCTCCTCAACTCCGGGCTGATATAGGCACGATGGATCCTCCTTCAGCTTGAATCTTTCAAGTAGAAGGCGAATCCACCGTGACCAGTCAGTGCTTGTGTGGTGTGGTGTGTGATGTCTATTTTCTTGACTATTTTGTATGCAGCAGCAGCGCTTGGGAAAAAGAGCTTCGTAACTCCGGCCGTCCCTCCCACTTCGTATCTCCTGTCCCATTCCTCAACCGTATCCTCTCTTAAGATACGCTTGACGAATGAAACAGGACACAGATCGTAGTCAGGTTTCCTTTTCAATCGCAGCGGCCTCCTTAGCTATATCGTCAACCCTCTCATTCCCTCTCAACCCTGTGTGCGCCTTGATTCAAAACAGAGAGACCTCCCGCCTCTGCGATGCAGCTTTTCGGAGGGCCGCCCTTGTTTGCACTGCCAGGGGATGAGGGGAACTAAGGGTGACTGCCTGGAGTGCCGATCTGGAATCGCTAAGGATACCGACCTTCGCCATTCCACTCTTGCAGGCTATACTTACTGCTCTCTGGAGCGCTAGAAGCTCGGCCTAGTAGACGGTGCAATACGGCGGCAATGCAAGCTTGACGGCCTTCGTCTCGGCCTCACCCTTCCATACGGAGAGTGCGGCTCCGATTCGACCCTCAATCTTGCTGCCGTCCATATAGATCCTATGGACGTGGCTATTAACCACATCTACATATGAGTCCTCGTCCACCAACCCGAACCTCAGCTCTACCTGCTCTGCCGGATGTGGGTCCTCAATCGCTGGAGCCATTCGTTCCACCTCCCTGTCCCTCAACACCGGGTGTGGTACTCCCTTCTTGATCTCATAGAGCCTCGATGCTTCGAGTATCCTGAGATCAAGAGGGAGTATCCCAGCCAACAGCATCACAGAGTTCAGGGAGACGGTCCGATATGCTCTGCAGATCTTCTGGGCAAAACCCCGTTGGACGGAGTTGAGCCTTTTTTGGACCCCCATCTTTTCCACGATGGGTGCCCACGCTGCTGATGCATACAAATAGTCGGTTCTATAACCGCTGTATAAATTAGCTTTATTACTTGGGGGTTAAGCCCCCACCCTACACGAGCTGTCCGCGATAACAGCTTATAGCGGCTGATGGCCTTTTGGCAAACATTGTTGACATGGGCGTTAAAAGTCAGCCCGCTGTCGATTGTCAGGACCAGGATTTTTATTTCTTTTTTATAATTAATGTCCACACCCCCCATTTTCAGTCTGGGTTCGTCGTATTTAAGTTTGTTAGTCGACAATATGGCGCAGGTCTTGTGTGGCGCGAATTTTAATTTATTAACTTTCCCCCATTCGGTTATTTTATCAAGAGCCTCATTTGCGGCCCTCTCTATGTCCAGTGATGTTCCACCGGCAAAAACCAGGACTATGTCGTCGGCAAATGCCTGACAGAACACATTCATCTCTTCTAGCATCCATAGCAGGGGGACCAACAAGAGGTTCCACAGGATTGGTCCACCTATAGACCTCTGCACGCACCCCTTGTTGGTCTCTCTGCTCACTTCCATTCCTGCATACCTCACACTCACTCGTCTTTCACTCAGATAGTTGCCGATCACTCGCCTCAGGCTCACCGGACACCCAACGTCTGCCAGTCGAACCTTTATAGCCGGCCACCAAGCGCTATCGAAGGCACCCTGGATATAGATCCAGCGACACCACAACAGAAATCTTATTCTTCTCCCTCTTTTTTCTGATGTGGTTCACTAGCCTGTAGAGGGCGTCTTCGGTGCTCCTTTGGGACATGAAGCCATACTGTTTCGGGCTTATTTTGGGCAGCAGGTGGAACCTGAGTCGAGCGACCAGCATCTTTTCGAAGATTTTGCCGAGAACAGGCAGGAGGCCGATCGGGCGATAGGCTTTTGGTACCCTGTATGATTCCCTTCCCGGCTTTCTCAGTACTACCACTGTTGCCTGCTTCCACTGTTTAGGAAGCAGGCAAGAGCGATACACTTGTTTAGCTGGGCAAGGAACCACACCGGGTCACATTCCACAGCGTGCTGGCAGATGTCCGACGTAAGACCATCCACTCCAGGGGCCTTTTTGGGGTTGAAGGACCTTACGGCTCTCTTCAACTCCTCCATGACGAAAGGGGGGTCGTCCGGGCCCGTCGGCGGTTCGGTGTCCAAGGACTCCGCCCGCCGGCGTGTCCGCCGATGTTCCTCGCTTTCGTCACTTTCCTGGTCCACGGGGTAGAAGGTCTCAGCCAGCCACTCTGCAGAGTTTCGGGTGTTTCACCATCCCTGGTAAGGGGCAGATCCTCCTCCCTCCCGGTCGCTCTGTTCAGCACTCTGTAGATGCCCTCCCATACCCCCTCCCTATCCTGTTTCCGGCAAAACTCCTTCCAGCTCTCCACTTGTGCATCTTTCACCGCCTTTTCATACATCTCTTTCTCTTCCAGGTACAAACCAACCACGCGGGCTCTGCGATCAGGTGCTGCGTTTAGGATCCTGCGTCTCCTCGTGGAAACCCGCTTCTTCATCTGTGCGAGCTCTTCATTCCACTACAAGGTGAATTTCTGTGTGTGTTTTTTAGTTGGCATTGTGTCTCTGCATGTCTGTGTGATTGCTTGTGTGTATCTGTCTATTACTTCCTCTATTTGTTGTGTGCTGTGTATTGTGTCTATGTCCTGTACAGTCATTTGTCTGTCTGACATCAGCTGGGCCAGTTTCTCACGAAATTGACTCCAGTTTGCCTTATGTGTGTTGAATATGCGTGTAGTTCGTATTATGTTTGTGCCTGTGGATTTATGTTGTCCAAAGGATATGCCGTTGTGGTCCGAGCTCGTGAGATCCTCCTCTACTCTCCAGCTTTCCACTCGGTTCAGCAGATCGTCGGAGCACGCTGTCACATCCACGTAGCTAGCGTACCTTTTTCCACCTCTGACGGTGTCGTATGTCGGGATGTCTCCGGTATTGAGTATTTGCATACCCGTCGCCTCCAGTACAACAGACACTTCCCTTCCTCGCGGGTCTTCCACGTCACCACCCCACCACAGGCTTTTTGCGTTGACGTCGCCGTCCAAGACCATCCTATCGGTACCCAACTCACTTCCTACCCGCATAAGATGATCCAGGTAGGGCCCCACTGGCTTATCAGGCTCGAAGTATAAGGACACCACAATGATCTCCCAGGCTTTGGTTTTTAAGGTGGCCACTACTACGTTGTTATTGGTATACCGTGTGTGCAGTTCTACGTGCAGGGTATCATCAAACACTGCAACACACGCCTTTACTACAGCGCCACCTTCTCCATCGCTCTGGTAGATCCTCACTCCGTTGTAGGTCCTCATACGTCGTGCCCCACCTATGTAGGGCTCTTGCAGCAACGCTACGCATGCCTTACGCTTGGTGGCCTCGAGCAATAGCTCCCTTGTGGCGACTTGGCTCCGCTGAAGGTTGGCCTGTAAAAATCGGTACTGGAAGTCACCCCGTGCAACCTTAGCAATACAGAGTTCCGCTTCGTCCGCCGTCGAAGCAGCACGCGCCCCGCGAGCACTTAGTGAGCTCCGCACCTTAGAAAATAATTTTAAATAAGTGTAAGTGGCCAAAACAGTGATACATACAAGTGCGATATATCAAAACACGCGCGCAAGTGAGACGAGTACGTTAGTGAAAACCGGGGAAAAATCGGACGGATAGAACTCGGGAAAAACCGGAAAAACCTGGATTTATTGCGGCTTTCAACCTTTGCAAGCGTGCGGCGCGCGATTAGTCGCGACGACCCCCACTTTTTACTCTGCGAAATTACCCGCCAGTATTTAATATTATAAAATTAAAGTGTAAATACAAGATAAAGTTAATGAAGCAAAGCAAAATGTGAGTAGCGACCGACAGATATAAAATAAGTAGAAGAAAATAAGACAGTAGATTAAAAAAGTGTAATATTGTAATATTGAATGTGTGGAGTAAAATGTAAATTGTGAAATTGAAATAAATATAGGTAGAATATAGAAATGATGTAGATAAGTATGAGAAAGAAATGGAAAATATGTTAGGAATAAGGAAATTAATGTAATAGCAAAATATATAATAATGTGTACATAATAATACAAAGGAAATGTTAAAATACTAAATAGACTTAAGAAAGTAAAGGTGTAAAAGCAAAAAATGTTAAACTAGGTCTCTAAAATATTGGAATGTATTGGGTTTGAAATTGTAAAATAGAAGTAAATAAGCGGAAAAAATGTAAAACCAATAAGCGGAAAAAACAAATGTAACTAGTGAATAATTATACAAACATAAAAAATAAACAAAGAAAATAATTGTCCCGGCTTACGGTTGGGGGAAGAAGAAAAAAAAAAACAAAAAAAAACCTTAGCAATACGCCACCGTCGACCGGGCTATGGCGTCCCACCTCTTCCTTTCCGGGCATTCATCGTCAAAGGCATTGTGCTCCCCGCTACCTTTCTTCGCCTTCGTGCAATTTATGCACTTAGGCACTTCTCTTTGCTGCTACTTGTCGCATTCGGTCTTCATGTTAGGACCTGCGCAGTAGCTGCATCTGTCCTCTTTCTCGCTACAAAACTTCTTCGTATGCCCATACCCAAGGCAGCGGGAGCACTGCACCAGCGGACTTTGGTCTAGCACTCTTACCCTGCCCAATCCTATGTGGGAGCATGGCCTACATTCATACATCTTCTCCATACCTGTGGGCTCACCCTAACCACAATATGGTTCTGGAGGTTTCCTTGCTTTCCTCTCATACGCAAACTCCACCTGGCATTCTTCCCTCTTCAAGCCTTCAATGATGTTTGCGTTCTGATTTTTGAATGCAGTGACGAAGTCGTTTTTATCGTACTTCATCACATCTCTGAAGACTAGTAGAGGGCTCCTATTTTTCGCTTCTTCCACTATTAACCCTTCATTCTTATTCAGTCGCACCTTTTCCTTGTTTCTTTCTTCCTCATTCACACAGCCGACGACAACTTTTCTGTTCTTCACCTTTCTTACCCTTTCTACCTTTACCCATCCATCCTTCGCGTCTACTGTCCTTCTTATCTTTTCCAGCACTTCTTCTCCTGTCTCCTGCTCATCCCTGGAGGACACCACGACCGAATGCAGGGCCCTTGGCTCGGGGAGCTTCTCAGGGACTCCCCTTGAGGCAACGCTCGCATAACTCGCCTCCCTGGCGACGGCCATGCTCTTCTCCAGCAGTGAACTCAACCTTTCCGTCCTAACTCTACTCTCTTCCATAGCCTTACTGTTCCTTCCATACTTCTCCTCATTTCTTACATACTTTTCATCATATCCTTTATTTTCACTTTTCCCGGTTACATGAAAAGTTCAAAAATGTACCATTTTTCACAAATAGCCTTTACTCGCAAAATCTGTTCTTAATGTGATCTCATTTTAAGTAAAACAAATGAAACTTTAAATAACAAAAGAAGTGTAGTAAGTAGATTTTAAAATAAAACCATATTTTTTTAATTATGGACCTTTTTTTTGTGTTCCGCTAAATATGCCGGTGTGTTTAGTTTGAATCAGCACCATAATCGTGACATAACAACTGCAGTGGTACAGGGTATACCTATCGATGTTTTAATTGATAGCGGTACCCTTGGTGTGTCCTTAATCTCTTCAGATGTGTTAAAATATTTTTCCCATTGTTTAAAGCCAATCAAATGTACGCTGAAGGGATTTAGTGACCACGAAATATCTGCTGTAGAGGGCTACTTACCTCTTGGTTTTACATGTCCTTCTTACGCTTGAGTGGTGATAAAAATAATACAGCAACAATTCTTATATTCTCCTTTATTGGTGCACAGATACGTATTACATAGATATGGAAGGTATATGGTACAGGATAGGATACATAACAGGATAGGTAAGTCGAGATATGTCTAACACAAATACGTCTACAGTCTACACTAAGCCTTTTAGCTAACTGAAATAAACCTAAATAGGCTGTACTTGTGACATCTGTCAATATGACACTGACAATTATATTTCTTTTAACTACTTTTGACATTATCCGTAGCTCAGCTACGTAGGTCATTAGTATTTGCGTACTGTTGACATTAAGCAACATCTGCTAGCTCGTATATTACTCTCACGATTGAGTTCAGTGATATCTCAATTGAAGCGGATCTAGTAGTAGTGCCTTCGTCTTGTATTTCTACTTCGATTATAGTGGGAACCGACGTTTTCAATCGAGAGGGCGTAATCTACGTTAGAACTAGGGACAGGCAATATATTACGCACACTCCCAGACCTGTATGTACTGTAACTACGGGTGAAATGCATATTAATTTAACTAGTGACGTCCCGATAGTTTATCGTCCTAACAAACTTTCTTTGACCGAAAAACTTAAAGTTCGAGACATCATTGACGACCTCCTTTCTAAAGGCATCATAAGGGAGTCTGAATCTGAATATTCCAGACTGATTATTTTGGTTAAGAAAAAGGACGGTTCGGACCGCATCTGCGTCGACTATCGAGCTGTTATGGGGGATTTTAAAAATCACTTTTTAAAAAATATAACTTTTATTACACTGAAAAGTTAATTGAATACAAAATAAAAATTTACTGGCAAAAGGCAAATGTCGCGCGCGGATACTCAAAAACTGAGGAATTGTCTTTATGAGGACTGGAGATGAACTGACTTGGCAGGGCCGATTACAGGGATTATATATCAGTAGGAAAGGCTGACTCTAGGCACTATTATATACAGGACTAGTATATAACAGCCCCCGGGGTTGGAAATAAACTTATCCCATATGGGTTAAGTTTATGGGAGAGTAGAGCGGATTTTAGGAAGTGGAATTTCATTTATAGTTTCGAGTGGGATTTCAATATGGGATTCAGGTGGGATTTCAGAAAATTCTTCAGTCTTATTTATTTTAATATTACGTTTATTTAAAATTAATCGACATGTGCCTGGCCTTACAAATTTACGATATGTAATAATTAAAATAAAAATTATTATAAGGCAAATTGTTACAATTGTCGAATAAGAGTAATACTGCCCATATAAAACAATATGAGGTTTTTCAATTATTTTATTTAAATTCTTTATAATATCCTGATTTATTTCTATATTTTTATGTGTTTTAATTAAGTCAATATTAACATTAGTTAGGTTTAATGTTGGGACAAATGGTTTTATTTTGTTTAACATTTCTGAATTACAGCAGGTATCATTTAACAAACTAAAGTCGATAATAATTGGTTGTATTTTAATTGTTTGAGAATTTTTTGGTATTAATTTAAGGTCTCTTATAAAGGCTACACAGTTTTCCGGTAAATTAAATATGCCTGTTCCAAATAAAATGATTTCGGA
The DNA here is from genome assembly GCA_037179445.1 of Phengaris alcon alcon. Lineage (NCBI taxonomy): Eukaryota > Metazoa > Arthropoda > Insecta > Lepidoptera > Lycaenidae > Phengaris > Phengaris alcon. Next base: position 11,011,375 of record JAYRCH010000021.1, on the reverse strand, counting down.
AGTAACAGAATCTTTGCAATCTATGGATAATTTTGTTGGATTTGTATTGACATATAAAAATTTATTATTCGATAAACGGTGAAAGATGTCTAGAAAACCCACAAAAAACTTTGTTTCACATATAGAGGGCATGGCCTTTAAAGGTTTTACACTGATTTCTGTTTCGCAGACGCAGAGGGGGATGTTGAGCTAGAATAAACATCAACATCGTTACAGATATAGTTTGAATCATATAGAGACTTACAACTACTTAAACTATCCAGCTTACAATAAAAGGTCCTATCTCTACTTAATGCTATGTATTTAGTAGTTGGTACTATTGCACTATATGTATCGTTAACCACTACTACAGGGTAGGGAATATTATGATATAGATAATAGTTCCTTAAATTCACAAGCGGTATACTTAACACAAATACTATCTTATTATTACTTTAGTAAGAAGCAATTTCGCATATACTTAACAATGTATATATATTTTCTACAGATAGGGTTACAGGGAACTGATGGTAGTCAGCTAAAAATCTGTAATTTTCGACAAGTTCCGTAAACAATTGAGACGGAGTTATTATGGAAGGATACAAAACATTTGATTTACTAAACATAATTGCGTTAATAATATCTTCTAACTTAAATGATAATGTTAACATACTACTCTCTAAAGTATTTAATAGTTGATTAAAATAAGACCTTACTACTAAATTATTTGACACAGTTTTTATGTTTTGTTGAGCAAGAGTGAGAACCTGAACAACCTTACTTATATGTTGTTCGTTGACGCTCATTTTCTTTATAACATCATTTAAAGATGAAAGGGTCGAGGTAGTGACCAGAATATTTTGTTTTACTAATTGAGATAATTTGGTTTGATCGCGTTCAATAATTTGAATAGCTGTATTATAACGAAGAGCATCGTCCTCGTCCATGGTACCGAATAAGTGTTTGAATATTGTGCCAATTCCGCCAAACCACGCGGATCTTTTAGATCTAATTTCTATTAAATGAGAAATTGAATCAAAGTCGCGAATTATATCGTTTAGTCTAACAGACAATGGTTCTAGTAAGTTATGACATTCAATATCTGCATAGAGAGTACTTTGTTTACATAACGTCATTGAGCTACCTATTACACCGTTCAAGTTTTTGATATGTGGCTGTATGAAGGAAATATCTATGGGTATCACAACGTTAAGGTGTCCGTCTATGATTCTGAGTGACCCGATTGGATCAAAATATATCCCAGAAGAATTCATTGAGGTATCGATGAATGTCTCCTGTGCAGAGCTTTTGAAACTGTAAAGAACAAGTAATAATACCGTAAATATCTAAATCTTATTATTTGCTTAACATTTAATATCGCCACGACGAGCTAACTTAACTTCATCAAAATGATGAGTGACGTGTCTTCTAATTATTAATAAGGTAAGACTATTTCTACCATTTATTTTAATTACTTTGTACGGGCCCTTCCAAATAGGCGAGAGGGCTTTGCGCATACGGAGATGGTTTTTCAAGTATACATAATCACCAGTATGATAACTCATAGGCCGAGAGTGCGAGTCGTAATAATTTTTTGAAGATTCTTTAGATTTATTTATATGTTCAATAACCGATTTTCAGGCGGTGCTGTAGCATTCTAATATAATCTGAGTAAGTAGCGTTTGGAGCCGGTTCATAGAGGGAATTAGGAAGGACAGCTTTATGGCCAAAAACTAACTCATAAGGAGTATAATTTGTTGTTGAGTGTGTAGCTGTGTTATATGCCAGCATTGCCGTGTATACATACTTAGGCCAGTTGTCTTGCGTTTCAGATATATAAGATTTTAAATATTCTTTTAATGTTGAATGGCTTCTTTCTAATGCCCCTTGTTTGTTTGTGGGTGGTAGGGAGAAGACCACAGCTGCTTAATTTTAAGAAATTTACAAGTCTCCTTAAACATATCTGATGTGAAATTGGTTCCCTGATCAGTCAATATAGTTTTTGGGATACCAAATAAAGAAATAAAATGAATGAGGCAATCACCGGTCTCTTCAGCGGTAGTACTGCGAATAGGATAAGCTGTTGAATATTTGGTTAGATCATCTTGGAGGGTAAGTATGTATTTAAGTTTAGCTGTACCGGATTCGGGGAGAGGACCTACTACGAGTATATCCAAGGATAGTCTTTCAAAGGGGGAAGTGGAAGTTGAAGTTATTTGCATTGGAGCTCGGTTAATTTTCCTAAGAGCTTTGTTTGTTTGACAAGACGTACAATTCTTTACATAATTTTCAATGTCACTCCGCATATTTTTCCAATAATATAATTCACGGATCTTATTATACATTCTATTAAAACCAAGATGTCCGGCTATTGGTATATCATGGTTTTCACGAAGAATTTTCAGGACTTCAGAAGGACTGGGATAATATATTTTATTACGATAAATGTTAATCTGGATACCGGTGTTATGAAATAGATGAGCTAGCATTGTATAAATTTTTATATATGTGTTTGTCAAAAGGATTCTTAAAATCCGTAATACTTATTTTGTCGATATGTTCATCCTTGGATGTTAAATGATTTCGAAGACTGCATAAGGATTCAAACATTTCTTTATAGGAGCATGTATCAAAGTGGTGAACTTTATAAAATAAGAAGTAGTATTTTTTGTTGGTTAGATTAATGGATTGATAAGTAAATAATTCTTTCTCTGAATTTATTAATGTTTCAGAGTCTGCGTAATTTGCAAGGATTTCTTCTACATACGGGTTAGCTTCGTCGAGATCGAGTGACGTAGGTATTATTATTACTTTATGTTGACTTTTAATTATACTATCATTATGTTCAACTATATCAGTATCATATTTTACATATGACGGAGTTTTTAAGAATTTGGCGTAAGTATCAGTTGAAGGTGTATTGTTATCATTTATAATAACATTGTTTTCTGTTTCAGATTCATGGGGTGCCGGCGGAGACTCAACCAACGCGGGATGAGGTGTAACCATGTCATCATTGGAAGGTACAGGGACATTTATATTTTGCCAACTTGTCGATGGCTGCGGTTCTGGCTCTACATCATTTAAGGGTTCGGTAAGTAAAGGGTCTGCCGAATTGAATTGCAAGTCATCTAGATTTATAAGTTCATCAGAATGAAAGGAAGGAGGAGATATGAGAAGATCCATTAAGTCTTTATCTATGTTATCTGGATCGATTTCGGTAGGATTTGGATGCAATGAGTCAGCGTTTTCGGGTTGAACGGGATTTACAGGATACCTGGATAATGCGTCTGCTGCTGAATTTAATTTTCCTTTTCGATATACAATATCATACTCATATTCTAGGAGTTGGAGACGCCAACGTTGCAATTTGCTGCTTGGATCAGTATGATTAAATAACCACTTTAATGGACGGTGATCGGTTATGATGGTGAATTTTCGACCGAACAAATATGGTCTGAAAGTTTTGGAACCCCAGACTATAGCCAACAATTCTTTTTCTGTTGTACTATAATTAGTTTCACATTTATTCAGTGTCCTTGAGGAGTAGGCTATAGGATGGTCTTTGCCAACAGGACCTTGAGACAGAATAGAAGATATTGCGTAATTAGAGGCGTCACAAGTGAGATTGAAAGGTTTTGTAAAATCTGGATATATAAGAACAGGAGCAGTTAAAAGTTTGTTTTTTAATGTTTCAAAAGATAACTGATGTTCGTTGGTCCATTCAAAGGGAATGTCCTTTTTTAGAAGTGAGGTAAGGGGTTTTGAAGTTTTAGAAAAATCGGGAATAAAGCGTCTATAGTAAGAAATAAGTCCTAAAAAGGATTTAATATCTTTTGGACATTTAGGAATTGGAAATTCTTGTACAGATTTCACTTTATTAGGATCTGGTTTCAGACCATTTTCGGTGATGATGTGTCCTAAATACCCGACTTCCTTCCTCAGGAATTCACACTTGTCCGGCTGTAACCTGAGGTTGAAAGTGCGGAGTCTTTCGAAGATGGTGGTTAAATTTTGTATGTGAGTGGGTAGATCGCGGGAATAGATGACGATGTCATCAAGGTAAACAAAACAACGTTCTCCCTGGAGCCCAGTAAGGACGTTATTCATTAGTCTTTGGAAGGTTGCCGGTGCATTTTTTAAGCCGAATGGCATTCTGGTGAACTCGAAATGTCCTTGCGGGACGCTGAAGGCTGTTTTGCACGCGTCTTTGGGCGACATATTGATTTGGTGGAAACCAGACGCTAAGTCTAGGGTAGAGAAATATTTTGAGTTTCCTAGTTGGTCAAGGATTTCGACTATATTAGGAATAGGGTAGGTTTCTCCTATTGTGATGTCATTAAGGCGCCGGTAATCGATTACAATTCTCCATTTTTTCTGACCTGAGGCATCAGTTTTCTTTGGAACTATCCATATTGGTGAGGACCATGGGGAAAGTGAAGGTTGGATAATTTTCTGGTTAAGCATTTTATTGATTTGGGAATTCACTTCTTGTTTGTGCACTTCAGGAAATCTATAGGATTTAACATTAATAGGCTGGTCAGAAGAAGTTCGTATCTCATGCTGGATGGCATCGGTTGAGGTGAGTATATCATTGGGTAAGTGGAAAATATCAGAGCATTTGGAGCACGTGTCATACAGGGCGTTGCATTCTTCATGATTTAAATGTGAGACTCGGAGTAATTTTAAAACTCCATTAGTTCTATCTAAGCAAGGTTTGTTAGAATAATTAATTTGGTAGGATGTTTTATCAATTAGGTGTAGAATAAGTTGAAGATCTGAATTTAGAGTAGCTAATTTTTCAGAGGTATTGAGTACTGTCAAATTAAATCGATTATTTTCTTTTACTTTAGCTAAAAAGCGACAAATAAGTTTTCACTCAAATGTTGATCTAAGATAGCGCCTTCTCTTAATTCTGGGTTTTTTACAGTACATTCTATAGTGATTTCAGACCGAGGAGGGATTTCATAAATAGGTTTTGAGAATTTTAGTTTAATTTAATTTTTACTAAGATTTAATATTTGCCTATTATAATCTATGGAACATTGATATTTGCTGAATAAATCAGTTCCTATTATGCCATCATACGCGAGGTTGATGTTTTCTACTATGTGAAATGTAAAAGGTATTAATTCTTTGCCAAATATGAGGTTGATATCCAGGCTTCCTATAGTGGGAACAGAGTCTTCAGTATTATCAATGCCTTTGAGACTAATATTATTATTTTGCAGTTTTTGCTTAGAAAATGATTGAACTGCAGACTTTCGAAGAAGACAAATTGAAGATCCAGTATCAACAAGTAGTGAAAGTGGCTTGTTGGAAACAGAAGTTTGCAATGAGATATGAGGTAAGGATATTTTATTAGGAGCACAGTGTATTTCATATACTGAACTAATTTTTTCATTTATATTTTCATTAGGAATTGAGGATTTGTGGATTCTTGCTTGGGGCTGGTTACCCGTGTAGCCCTTGGATTTAGAAGATTGGACACTTGCTTGGGGCTGGTTACCCGTGTAGTCCTTGGATTTAGAAGATTGGACACTTGCTTGGGGCTGGTTACCCGCGTGGTCCTTGGATTTAGAAGATTGGACACTTGCTTGGGGCTGGTTACCCGTGTGGTCCTTGGATTTAGAAGATTGGACACTTGCTTGGGGCTGGTTACCCGTGTGGTCCTTGGATTTAGAAGATTGGACACTTGCTTGGGGCTGGTTACCCGTGTGGTCCTTGGATTTATAAGATTGGACACTTGCTTGGGGCTAGTTACCCGTGTGGTCCTTGGATTTAGAAGATTTAGAAATGGTGCCATTGTTGGATAAGGATATTGTTGGTTGTTGGTTGGGTCTCACGAGACACCTTCGTGAGTCCCTTATTCGTTTAAAGTATCGTTTTCGTTATAATTATTCTGAGCGTCAAAGCTTGTGGATGGTTGAGATTCATCATAATTTGTGTTGTTGTTCTCAACATAATTGATACGCGCGGGCCTAGGTTTATAGTGTTCCTGATTAGATCGTTGTTGTGATGGGAATGGTTGATTAATTCTATATCTGTTGTTATTAAACTCACGTTTTCTACATTGTTCAATGGTATGTCCCTGGGTTTTGCAGTATCGACAAAATAGGCTGTGTACATTTTGCTCATTAAATTTTGGTATCTGAGGCCTATAAAATGGGTTAGGATTTGAAGGTTTGGGGATGAAGCGATTCGATGAGGATTGACGCTGAGACGAGGATGATGGATGCGGATTACGCTTGTTGAACGGATTTATAATTGCTTCTTCAGAAAGCGCTACGTTAATGGCTTGATTGAGATTAGCCGGACTTTTACTGCGCACTAAATTAGAAACTTCAGGCTTAAGGCCCATTAAAAATGTGTGTAGGGCTAAATCTTCCATAGCGCTTATACGACCCTGCAATTCAGATTTCTTTTTATTTAATAGAGTTATTTCTGTTAGTAATTTAGACAAACAAGTCTCTACACGCAAAGCAAACTTATTAACTGGTTCATTATTTAATTGTCTACATTCTTGTAAATCTGTCAACAAATGGGCATAATGTTTTCTTTCCCCAAATTGAGTATTAAGAAAAATATTTAATTGATCCCATGATTCAAATTATTTGATGGAGCATGTGGACTCAGCTTTTCCTTCTAATTGTGAGAGAATAAATTTAAACAAAATATGTTTTTGGTCTTCTGACGCTAATTTCATTGCATTATCACAGTTTGCTATGAATGAGTTTAATTTTTCCCTTGTTCCATCAAAGGGTTTTATGAATTTGAACAAGATTCCTATATCGAGGTCTACTCTCGCGATTTGGATTTGTGTTTGTGATCTTTGTTTTGGTTGTGTTTGTGGTTTTGGTTGCGGTTGTGGTTGCGGTTGTGGTTGCGGTGAAGCCATTTTTCAGATAGTTACTAGATAATTACAAAATTAAATGTTATAAATGAATGTTTCGGTGTAATAGGCGGCCACAGTGCAGCGAATGCGATATGCTTCTTGGCTAATTCTAAGAATTATCTAAAAGCAATAACAACACTCGTGAGACTAACTTAACTAAACTTAATCGTTACACGCACTTTATTCAGGATTTCGTATTTTCACTAACACTCGCGGTCGCCAACAAAGGATGATTATAGTTATTATTTTCTAGGACTTACAGCAACTTGCAGGATACAAACAGGAACAAGAACAGGAACATCGCTGGATCACTTATCGATGATTTTAATTATGCACAATTTAACACAGGATAGCACTGAATATTATATATAATTCCACTTATTTTGGAATTTAGAATACACAAAGAAACACTGGATACGGAGACGTTTTCCAAGGATACCTTTCTCGGTATCCCACCACGCTGCCACCAATTTGTTATGGGGGATTTTAAAAATCACTTTTTAAAAAATATAACTTTTATTACACTGAAAAGTTAATTGAATACAAAATAAAAATTTACTGGCAAAAGGCAAATGTCGCGCGCGGATACTCAAAAACTGAGGAATTGTCTTTATGAGGACTGGAGATGAACTGACTTGGCAGGGCCGATTACAGGGATTATATATCAGTAGGAAAGGCTGACTCTAGGCACTATTATATACAGGACTAGTATATAACAGAGCCTTAAACAGAATAACCGTGAAGGATCGGTACCCGCTCTCACTAATTGACGACCATATTGATCGAGACTAGGCCAGGGGTCTCCAAACTTTCCAGCCTTAGGGCCATACTGATTACTCCAGTAAGTTCCGAGGGCCAAAACCATATTATCATTGTTGCCTGTGGTAAAAAGTGAAATAGTCCACTGATGAAAAAAAAAGTCCGAAAAAGTACGCAACGTTTAAAAAAGGCTGCAAATCGGACTAAAGTCCGCAAAACGGCAACACTGCATATTATTAATTTTCCTGTCATTATCTGTAATTTCTAGATTAGTCGTAGAGTACGAGCCATGAGGAGTAACGTGACACGACATCTGGTGGACACAAGCGGAAATGGGTAGTACCTTCTATGGCTAACAGATGGCGCTAATAGCACGTACAGAATAATCTCGTTGGTTCGAGAAAGTTCTGGTGTCTTCCACTCACTTCTAGATGGCAGTAATTGCAATATATAAGGAGGCTAGTGGCGCAACCACAAGTCAGCTCCTATGACACTGTTGTGAAATAATATAGTGCGTACCTCCTTAAAACGTGTTTGTGCGTGTTTAAGTTTAAGACATCCTTGTAACAGTATTTTGATTTGAATTGTTGCTTTTGTGTGTGATTTAGTAGTATGGAAAAGAAGCGAAAAATTGATAGTGAGTGCAGAAAATTCAAAGATCAGTGGAACATTCAGTATTTCGTAATTGAGTCCAGTAACAAGGCGCTATGTTTGATTTGCAATGAAAGCATAGCCGTTCTCAAGGAATATACCATTAAACGTCATTATAAAACAAAACATTTTCAAAATTACTCAAAATATACAGGAAGTTTGCGGACAGAAAAATTCGAAGCTATGAAGCGCGGATTGAAATCGCAGCAATCTTCATTTACAAAACTCAAAACTGAACAAGAGGCTGCAACTCGTGCCAGCTTTCGTGTGGCTCTTGAAATTGCAAAACGTGGAAAACCATTCACCGATGGAGAAATGATCAAAGAATGCATAATTGCAGTAGCCGAAGAAATGTGCCCTGAAAAGGTAAATTTATTAAAAACTGTCAGTATGTCAGCAAACACTGTGTCTACAAAAGGGTAGAAAACATCGCTGAAAATATATCCTCTCAACTGTTCGACAAAAATGGACATGTTGAGTGGTTTTCTTTGGCCTTGGATGAGTCAACGGATGTGTCAGATACTGCTCAGGTGTTGATTTATATTCGAGGAGTAGATAAAAGCTATGAAGTGCATGAAGAACTTCTTGATATGTATAGTATAAATGGCACAACAACTGGTACAGATATTTTTAAAGGAGTTGAAATGGTCATTAATCAAAAGAACCTTCGATGGAAAAACTTACAATAACTTGAAATATATTACAACTGATGGAGGCAAAAACATGAGTGGGAAAGATAAAGGAGTGGTCGCTCTTGTGTCAAAGGCTGTAGAAAATGACGGTGGTTCAAAACCATTAGTCTTACATTGTATCATTCATCAACAGTCTTTGTGCGGAAAATGTTTGGATATGTCTGAAGTTCTGAAACCAGTCATATCAACTGTTAATTTTATCAGATCTTTTGGGCTGAATCACCGACAATTCCGACAATTTATTGAAAAGATTGGAGAAAATGACTCACCTTATCATATTGCCGTACGTTGGCTTAGTTGTGGGAAAGTCCTTCAGCGCTTTTTTGAACTTCGAGTAGTGGTCGAAATTTTTTTGAATGAAAAGCATCGCCCTCTTACTGAATTACAAAACAACGCATGGATGTGGAAGTTAGCATTCTATGTTGATTTGACAAAACATGTGAACGAACTGAATTTGAGATTGCAAGGAGAAAACCAGCATCTTCCTGATTTATACACTAATATCAAATCATTCCGGAAGAAATTGATACTGTTTCAATCACAACTACGAAGTAAATGTTTTTCACATTTTAAAATGTGAAATATTCAGCCACACCACTGAGACTGAGTTTCCTATCGATTTTGCAATCGAAACTTTGAGTGCTTTGAAAATAAATTTTGATACTCGTTTCTCGGACTTTGATGCCATTGCGAATCAAATTAAGATTTTTCAGAATCCTTTTGATACTGACATTGAAACCCTAGCCCCGGAACTTCAAATGGAAATGATTGATCTACAGTGCAGTGATATAATTAAGAACAAATATCAAAACTCATCTTTGTTGGAATTTTATAAGGGTCTTCCACTGACACAATTTGATAATTTGCATAAATTTGCTCGTGGGCTGTTTTCTGTTTTTGGTACTACTTATTTGTGTGAGAAAGCCTTCTCCAAAATGAAGTACACAAAAAATGTTTACAGATCTAAATTAACTGATGAGCATCTTAAATCTCTTTTAATAATTGGTAGGTACAAGTAAAATTAGTCCACAACTACAAACTATTGTCAGTGGAAAATCTCAATTACATAAATCTCATTAGTATTTCATATGTCATTATGCTTGTTATAAGTTATGTTTTTATTTAAAATTTATAACATGTTAGTTTGATTCATTTCAATAATTTGGTAGTTATTATATACTGAAGTATTTTATATTATTATATATTTTTAGCATATTATACATGTCTTTACTCATTACAATTCTGTGTTTCTTTATCCAACTTATCACAAAAACAATAACAATAAGCCTACAACAATGTTATGAGTAGTTAGCCATGCCATAATAACCATAAGGGCATAATGACCATATTAATGTAGATGTCATATTAATAATTATTCAACATAAAATTAGAATACTTCAGTAAACTAAATTTTATTTGCTATAAAAATATGTTCTCTAAAAGGAGTTTTCAAGTATGCTAGCTCTCCGCGGGCCGGACAAAATCTGTCCGCGGGCCGGATGTGGCCCTCGGGCCGTAGTTTGGACCCCTGGACTAGGCGATAAAAAGAACTGGCTTCCACCAGATTCGGGTCAGCCCATCATCGATACCCAAAACTGCTTTCGTAACACCGGATGGCCAATACGAGTACTTGAAGATGCCGAACGGATTATGTAATTCCCCGATAGTATATCAGAGGTAGATTAATAAAACACTGCGTAAACATATTGACGCCGGTAATGTCCTCGTGTACATCGACGATATCCTCTTTATGAGCCACACGGTTAGCGAAGGCATACATTTATTACATGACGTGTTGCAAACTTTACCGGCTGCCGAGTTTTCGATAAATCTTCGTAAATGCGTATTTCTAACGATCGAGATCGAATACCTAGGTAGGATTATAAGCGAAGCCCAAGTCAAACTTAGCCCTGCCAAAATTAAAACCCTAGTGGACTCTCCGGTCCCTCAAAACGTTAGCAGGTCCGACAGTTTTTAGGACTCGCCGGTTATTTCAGGCGCTACATAAAAGGGTTCGCAACGTTACGCGTTGTATATCGATGCTAACAAAACGGGGCGTAGTCTTTCATTGGGCTCTGAACAAGAAACCGTCCGTCAGGAAATTATAACGCGACTTACAACGGAACCTATTTTGACTATATTTGATCCTTGCCTACCTACCGAAGTCCATACCGACGCGAGTAATATTGGTTACGGAGCGGTTCTTATGAAACTCACGATAAAAGTAGTAAGAAAGTAGTTTCCTATTTTAGAAAAGTAACCCAGGGTGCCGAGAGCACGTACCACTCCTACGAACTGGAGACTTTGGCGGTTGTGAGAGCATTGCAGAATTTTAGGCATTTCTTAATTGGTATTAAATTCAAAGTTTTAACAGACTGCAATGCCCTCAAAGCCACTGAACTGAAGAAGGACCTGCTCCCGAGAGTGGCACGCTGGTGGGACTACTTACAAGACTTTAATTTCGACATAGAATATCGGAAAGGTACCATGATGTCTCACGCGGACTATTTAAGCCGAAACCCCCCGTTAGAGATTAATAATATTACTAGACCACGTAACTGGGCTCAGATAGCATAAAAAGCAGACGATGAGACTCGGCAGCTTATTCAAAGGCTTAGTGAAGGTAGTCTCGACTCCGACAGATATATTTTGCGAAATGATGTTTTGTATTACAAATACACACCAGTTGGTGAGGAGTCGTTGCTACTTTGTTTTATACCTAAAAGTCACAGACTAAGCCTACTACGCGTCTTTCATGACGAACATAGTTTGATTTCGATAAAACTTTAGACCTTATTTTAAACATTGTCGTGTTTGCATTTCAAAGAAAAGAGTACCTAGAGCTCACCTTCAAAATATAACATTGTGGCAAAAACTGAAACACCTTTTTCGACTATTCATTTAGTTACTTTAGGACCCCTTCCCGAATCTCATGGCTATAAATTTGTTCTTTTAATGGTAGACGCTTTTTCAAAATTTGTACAGACAGGATGTAGGATACCTTTGTTAAAAATTGTAAATAATTCTATTTCACTCTTTAATGTACCTAAGCTTTTTGTAACGGACAAAGGTAGAACGTTCGAATCATCAGAATTTACTAAATTCCTTAATGAGAGGCTCCACGATCCATTATATTACACTCGAAATGCACCATGCGAACGGGCAGGTACGCTCGGACCGTGCTTAATATGCTTCGTATAGAAGTCTATCACAAATCAGCTGCATGGTCAGAAACGTTGTGGAAGTTACAGCTGAGGCTTAATATTACGAAACACAAGACTAATGCCGCAAATGTCGGCATTGAATTTTCTCATTGGAACTGATGCTACCACCCCCGTTATCCGATCCCTTGTTCGTGATGTGGCTATTGAAAACTCCACAAGTCGAGAAGCGCGCTGCGAGCTACATAGGCAGAGGGCGTCTGAGTTATTGGAGTGGAACAGGGCTGCACAGGACACCTACGTTAACCGGCACCAGCGGCTACCCAGACTTTTAATATTAATGACTTGGTATTCGTCATCAAGTTTTCACAGGCAACCGGCAAACTAGGCCCAGGAATGCGAGGGCCCTACCGGGTTGTTCGAATACTGCCGGTACGAGCTACGACTGCTGAGCGGCTCCTTTGGCAAAACTTCTGGCCTTATGGTGCCTTGGCATGGAGAGTGGTGTCCTGACACATACGCCGCATTCTTTGAACGTGGGTAATTTAATTTGCACGATTTCAACCTTAGGGTGGCAAACCATTTGTTTAGCTGACAGTACATAAAGGCAAAGCACCTCACGCAATAAAGGACCTAAATCATGACAAGTGACTGCAGGCTACCAAGTAGAAAACTAAATCCACTTTCTATGTACATAAGCGAGAGTGCTGCAAGTTTTTGCTGACGGAGTGTGGAGTGCATGTAATTTTTTACTCTTTTAAGTGCTGAAAAAGACCTTTCGCCGCTGCAGTTGGTAACACTCCTTGTCAAAAATATTCTTAATATTATCTCCACATTAAGGAACATGCATGAAATATTAAAACTTATTATTAAATGCAACAAACCCTTTGGAGTTCTAGCAGAAAAAGAATGCTCGGCCTCGGTGTCAGATTTTAAAAACTGGGCGCATTCTTCTGCAAAAGTTTCTTCCAAATCAGTGGCATATAGTTGTTTTAACTCCTTTGCTTTACTTCTAATAAATTCACTGTCGTCTAGTTCATGCAGTTTCCATAAGCAACTAAAATTTGTGATTACTGTATTATAAATAACTTACCGGTTTTTTAAGTGCACTTTAAGACAATCAATAGCTGCATAATAATTATTAACGATAAAAGATCGTCTCCCTTCTAACTCAACGTGCCCCATTTTAAGTTCATCAAAATGAAATTTTGGTTTCTTTCTTCTTCTTACATTTTTTTTGTTTGTGGTCACATCGCATCTCTTGATTGCCTCTGATATGATATCTGATATGATGTTCTAGTTGAAATATGTAGGATAGATGCATTGATGCTAGATTAATTATCTTATAGGAAATGTAAGATGTATGTAGGGGCCTTGTAAGAGATGTATGTGAGGATGAGGGTAACGAGCCAGGACCATCGCTGGAAGTTGGAGCGAACGAAGAGTTCGGCTCATCTCCACTCGTCGACCCGATGCCAGTTGTATCCTGCGGGGCCCTCCCGGACATCCAGGACGCAGATATAAGAATTTAAATGGTACTTTTTTATATAATGATACCGGAAACCGAGCAGACGAATCGCATGATATGATCCTGCTACACCAGGGGTGTTACAAATACGGTGTCGGTCTTTAAGAGCCCCACGCCCCTAAATACAAGTGAAAAGGTAGTAATCGGCAAATTGAGATAAAACTTTTGATAGTGAAAGTACATAAGTACTTGCACTTTCATCCTTTGTTTGCCGAGTTCCTTAACTAGTTTTGTAATTGCCAGCCGATGAATAATAAAATGCCTAATGTGATCACTACACTACTAAAATATTGATATGTAGGTACACGACAATATGATGTATAGAAAGGGCAAAACTTTGGTTTCGAAAAAAAAAGGTAGGTAGTTACCTACCTAACCTCAGAGCAATAATGTATTGTTAGCAGTTTGGTAGGGCTTTCTATATAGGTGGTGGGAGAGAGGCCCCACCCCCTCCCATCAGGATATAAAACAGAGCGTCAGCGTGTAAGGGCCACTTTTGCGTCCGTGCGGAAGCTCTGCTGGTTTGATTGTCGATGATTTGTAAGAATCGTTAGTTCTATGTTTTTAATTTTGCTAAAGACTGTGTTAAATGTGTTCCATAATAAATAAATGTTAAATGTTTAAAATTAAAAGTAAATAAATGTAATCGTGTAATAGATTGTTGTTTCTTTTTAGTAAAACTGCTTCTGATTCCTAAAAGTATAATATCCTTCTTCCGTATGTAACCTAACATACGAATACGAAATAATCATAGATATAATTATATTAAAAAGTATTAGTATATATTCTAAGGAAATAATAGTCATTTTATAATATTTTTACCCGACTGCACCAAAAGGAGGGTTATGTTTTTCGATATGTATATTTCTTTGGCACTCTATAGATTCGGATCGGTTTGTCGCATTTCACTTTTGAGCTTAGATAACTCTTTTGGCATAGCCTCCCCTGTAATAGGAGCTGCCAACGTCAGAGTGATGGCTTAGATAGTTATCATGGTATCATTAGATTCATCAGGTGAAAGTATTTGCGTCAAGTACGAGGGCTGCACTAAAAGTATCGGGAATTGAATATTTCCACTGTTCCTGTCATATTAAAATATTTTTAATTTAAAACTCCTTGGTTTTAAAAATCGAATACCGTTTATTTATTTAAAAAAAGATTCTCGGTCTTGTCACAAGGTCTTGTCAAACTTGTTTAGCCGTTGAGAAAATGGAATTGACTCGAGAAAATTCTAGAGCGATGATTTATTATGACTTTCGAAGTGGTTTAACACAAAAACAGTGTGTTGACCGGATGATTTCTGCATTTGGTGATGAAGCCCCATCCAAAACCACAATTTATCGCTGGTTTGCTGAATTGCAACGTGGACGTGTCAAGCTCAGTGATGATCCCCGTCAAAGTCGTCCAAAAATTGCAGTCACCCAAGAAAACGTTGATGCTGTGCGTAAGCTGATTGAGGAAGATCGACATGTGACATACCGCGAAATTCAGGCAACTTTAGACATTGGCATGAGTCAAATACAAATAATCTTGCATGAACAATTAGGTGTAAAAAAGTTATTTTCCCGATGGATACCGCATTTGCTCTGTGAAGAGCAAAAAGCGGCTCGCGTTACTTGGTGCGTCAGAACTCTCGAAAGATTCCACGCTGGATCCGCAAATGCTGTATACAACATCGTATCAGGTGACGAATCCTGGATATACGCGTACGAACCCGAAACAAAAAACCAGTCACGAGTTTGGGTGTTCGAAAATGAGTTAAAGCCAACAAAAATTGTTCGTTCACGGAGTGTTGCAAAAAAAATGGTGGCCACGTTTGTCTCCAAAACCGGCCATGTTGCGACTATTCCTCTTGAGGGACAAAGAACGGTTAATGCAGAATGGTATGCTAACATTTGCTTGCCACAGGTCGTTTCTGAACCCCGTAAAGAGAACTGCAATCATCCGCCGCATCATCCTCCATCACGACAATGCGAGTTCTCACACCGCGCACAGAACAAAAGAGTTTTTAGAGCAAGAAATCATAGAATTATTAGACCATCCGCCGTACAGCCCCGACCTAAGCCCTAATGATTTCTATACTTTCCCTAAAATAAAGAATAAATTGCGTGGTCAGATATTTTCATCACCTGAAGAAGCTGTGGACGCCTACAAAACGGCCATTTTGGAGACCCCAACTTCCGAATGGAATGGTTGCTTCAATGATTGGTTCCATCGTATGGAAAAATGTGTCAAATTTCGCGGAGAATACTTCGAAAAGCAATAAATACATTTTTAAATAGTAATGTTGTGTCACTTCCTTGATTCCCGAAATTTTCAGTGCCGCCCTCGTAGTCGTGATACTTGAGAGTGACACTGGGTACCTACATCAAAATGATGCAGTCCGGTTTTTTTCTTTTTTATACGATAAAATTTTTAAAAAAACTTGGCGAATATCTACAATAAGTAGATTATGAAATAAATTTTAGTGAGAAATAGCGTCTAGTTACACCTTACACCTGATTCAATAAACGTTTAACGATACAATTTAAACTTAAAATGCTGATTGGGTAAACCGTTTTAAACGTAACCTATTTATGTAGGTATTAAAGCTAAGCCGTGAGAAACACATTTGACTGTAATCTTGATTGTTGTGTGGTAAAATGTAACAATAAGTTATAGTAAAGTTGTACATACGTAAGTACTTACTTAGTTATGAAAATAACGTAGCTTACTAGTTACTATTGTGACTTGTGAGATAAACGAATAAAATACTTAATACTGCAATAGGCATTTTGCCTTTTTTCGTCTATTCGATGTTTGACAACATGTTATTAAACAATTTAGAACCCATTTTCGTAAATATGTTAAAAAATAACGAAGATATACAAACAATTTAAATTTACAATATGAAAGAGAGCGATATATCGGCCTGTGACGTCACGTGTTGCACCCGCCATACATTAATTTTCATTACAAAATGTATGGCAGTTGCAACTTGTGACGTAACAAATCGTTTTGCGAGAAAGAGATGGACAATATTTTTATTTGCTTTTAATTTTTAATCGCATCAATCTAAATACCTCTAATAATCAACAATTTTAAAATTTTATTGTTAAAAATGTGATATTTCACACACTAGGCAACATCACATTATGAAAAATAACTTAGGTACATATTAATATTGTGTAAGTAGTTACTTACTAATTTAAGTACAGAACAATAACTATGAATGCCTATTGGGGAATACTTACCGGATCCGAGTGTGGTCCTTTATCAAATCAAATCAAGTTTTCTTTATTTCAGACTACCATGATCCATGTGTTAGTATTACATAGGTACTTAAAACTTAAAAACTTTAGGGTTATTACTATATTAAAGTAAAACTCCAAAAAACGAATATTATGTATAAAAACCCATTTTCAATAAAACCAGAAAAGCGTATTACGAGTACCTACCGTTAAATGAGCTTTAATTAGCATTATGTTATTTAGGGCTATACAAACGTGTCTGCAATAATATTTTTAGACAATTTAAATAGGTATTTGCGCATCCCTGTTCTGCACTTTAATTCCATTGCCTGAAAATTGTTTTTGAGTTTTTGCCTATTTTTTCAATAAATAAAGATGATTAGGTATGTACTTACCCGTCTAGTTTATTCAATATTTGTTACTTAACTAGGCATATTACATCTCGGCTGTGATTTTTGCGTAAAGTGACCAATAATGGCGTTCTTGATCTCGGAAACAAAGATACATTAACAATTTTGACTTATTGAATAAGTAATTTAAATAAGAAATAAAAAGAAAGTGCAGAATAGCTATTGGCCTAGTTCGTAGCGGCTTCGCTTTTTGTAAATTTTGCTTAAATTTTTAATTAAAGAAAAATTGCAAAAAAAGATTTTCATAAAATGCGCGATGGCACTTTTTTGAGCTCCTGGATTGAACTACTGTTATAAGCAAATGAAATAATAAAATGAGAATGTTATCTCCTATATAGTCGTATAGTTCGTAGCGGCCTTAGAA
This sequence comes from Phengaris alcon alcon, assembly GCA_037179445.1. Classification (NCBI taxonomy): domain Eukaryota; kingdom Metazoa; phylum Arthropoda; class Insecta; order Lepidoptera; family Lycaenidae; genus Phengaris; species Phengaris alcon. The sequence continues at coordinate 10,993,706 of JAYRCH010000021.1, read as the reverse complement.
TTTTGAAATATCTTTGATTTAATATAGAAAAAAATCTTATTCTAAGCCAATAACAACTTCGAAAATCGCTTTAAATTCTTAGTAAGATATGGTCGTTTGTCGATATATTTTTATACAAGTAGGTATCTTACCACTTGCAAAACTTGGTGTGTCACCATTTGACTCAACTGCATCATGCAGGTGCTATTAACACGACGCTATTCAGTTACTCGTACAAGTGAGGCCACAAGTCACGGTCCGAAACCAGAGTAAAATATCTTATTACGTAGTTATTAAGTAGGTACATCATAAAAGTAGGATCTATTTTATCCAGCTCACTTGTTCATAATTAATAAATTTCTAAGGAACAATACCTCTCATACACCAAGCGCGATTTTTTGCCGTTTTGTACAGACCCCTACGTGCGCGAGTCTAAATATTGTGTATACTTATAGGGTCATAGGCATACTTACGTAGTATTTGTGACGCATTGTGTTAAGTGTGCCCATGGACGGCATTGAGAAATAGGTAAGCGTCGGTAATCGCTTACCATCAGGCGATCCGCCTACTTGTTCTCCGTCTAATATGTTTGACTAATCTATAAACAATACTATCAACAATTAGCAACAGTAGTTGCTAATAATAAGTATATTAATACGTATTTGCAACACTATCGTAAATATAGCTAGTATCGTCGAATATTTTATAACTGCAGATAACTCGGCCAGAAGATAAATTAGACACCAGTGATAACAGACTTTGGTTGGATATTTAAGGGAGTGGAAAATTATAGAAATTTGTTGTGCAACCATTATTATATTTTAATACTGTCTGTAACCAAGCAATGAAAATATAACTTTAATGTATTCTCACTTTATAATTTAATTTGCATGTTGAATTTGTAATCATTTTTGAATACTAATTTGAACTAAAGGCAAATGAACCTTTTGGACCACACATGAGAATGTAAATAACTACCATTTTTATAAAAAACTATAACCCAACAAAGTAAATTATATAGTCTATGTTACCCGAGGTATTAATAAGATATATTGATACCTCATTTATTAAAATCGGGCCAGTAGTTAAGGTGCTACGTTGGAACAAACATACATATACTGCCAAAATCATTACCCTTCCTTTTGGCTTCTTCGTAGTCAGGTAATAACAAAATTAATAATTTAAAGTAACCTCAAGATAAATCATAGCTAAGAACACTCTCTATCATGTCAGCTTTCAAACATAAAAACTAGATCAAAATCGGTTCATCTGTTTAAGAGCTACAATGCTATGGACAGACACACACACTAACACAAGACACTAAACTTGTAACAGCCCTGTTTTCTTCAGGAGTTAAAAATAAGATGATCCTTGGCATATTATACAAGTACAATTATAGACTAGTTCACCTATTCCTACTAAGTGACTGTAATGAACTTTGCTGATGTGAGATTACACCTAATTGAAATAAAAATACAGAATGTTCAACATTATTATATTTAAAAATAACACCTTTCAGTTGTGGCAATCATAAACTAAATTCTATTACATCTGCTACTCTGACATTCAGATTAGAAAACACCATTTCATCCATTCATAAAAAAAATCAACCATAACATTGCAGTACCCTTATTGGTAAATGTCCTTTACACTATAAATGCGGTTTATAAGCTAGGCGGCTTACATCATACCTCCCATTCCCCCCATCCCTCCCATGCCACCCATGCCGGCCATGGGGTTAGGCTCCTTCTCTTGTGGAATTTCACAGATGACAGCCTCAGCGGTCGTCAGCAGGGATGCTACACCGCTGGCATCTGTCAGCGCTGTTCTTACAACTTTGGTTGGGTCAATAATGCCCTTCTCAATCATATTTACATATTCATTATTTAAAGCATCATAACCAAATTCAGGTCCAAGATCCTCTACTTTAGCAACAACTACGGAGCCATCGATACCTGCATTACGTGCAATGGTCATACAAGGCATTCTTAAAGCCTTCATTATGATTTCAACACCTGTTGCTTGGTCCTCGTTCGCTGTTTTCAGATCATTCAGCATAGGGATACATCTGAGGAGTGCTGAGCCACCTCCGGGCACAATACCTTCCTCGATAGCGGCTCTGGTAGCATTTAATGCGTCAGTCACACGGTCCTTCTTCTCATTAACCTCCACTTCACTGGATCCACCAACATGCAGTACAGCGACACCTGAAGCTAATCTTGCAAGACGTTCCTGAAGCTTCTCCTTTTCATACTCAGATGTTGTCTCCTGAATCTGATCACGAATCTGCTCAGCTCTTCTGTCAATATCAGCCTTCTTTCCTTTGCCTTTGAGCATTAGAGTATCATCTTTGGTGATAACAATTTCACCCACCTGGCCTAGGTCCGAGGGCTGGACATCCTCCAGTTTGATGAGGTTGGCATCGTCACCAAATACGACACCACCAGTAGCAATAGCCATGTCACTTAAGGTAGATTTACGGTTGTCACCGAAGCCTGGAGCTTTAACAGCCGCAACCTGCAGGCCAATCTTAAGTCTGTTTACTACTAAAGTGGACAGTGCCTCACCATCAACATCCTCTGCAATAATTACAAGGGGTTTCCTCTGTTGGTTAGCCAACTCCAGTGCAGGAATAATAGTCTGTACATTGCTGATTTTCTTCTCAGAGAAAAGGACTAGAGCATCTTGGAACTCGACTTTGGCTCCTTTGGATGTGTTGATGAAATATGGTGAAATATAACCTCTGTCAAATTTCATACCTTCGATGATTTCAAGTTCGTCGTTGAGGGTTTTGCCGTCCTTCACGGTGATGACTCCGTCGCGGCCAACTTTGTTCATGGCATCTGCAATGAGTTTGCCGATGGCGGTGTCGCCGTTCGCGGAGATGGTTGCCACCTGAGCGATCTCCTCGGGACTTGTGACCGGTTTGGACATGTTCTTCAACTTATCTTTGACCGCTTCCACTGCCATCATAACCCCGCGACGGATTTCAATGGGATTTGCACCCTTTGAGATCTTTTCGAATCCCTCCTTTGCAATGGCTCTGGCGAGAACTGTGGCCGTCGTGGTTCCGTCTCCTGCCTCCTCATTGGTGTTATTGGCTACATTCTGTACAAGTTTAGCTCCGATGTTCTGGAATTTGTCTTTCAGCTCTACTCCCTTTGCAACAGTGACACCGTCTTTAGTTATTTTGGGTGAGCCCCAGGACTGCTCCAGTATAACGTTTCTGCCCTTTGGACCCATTGTGACGGCTACGGCATCGGCGAGGATATCTACGCCTTGAAGCATGAGCGCTCTTACATCAGCACCGAATCTTACATCTTTGGCGTAGAATCTTGCAAACTGGTTTGCTTTGTTCAAGGAGATTGTTTGACGAACAACACGAGGCAGGCGCAACATTTTTCTAAAATTCGATGTGACTTACTTTAGCTTAGCTCGTATTTCTGGAAGATTCTCGTCTTCTCGCAAAACGTGATCACGCTACCGCGCCGGTTCCAGGTTATGTCACAATTTTACCGAACAGATAAAAAACACAGATTTCATTTTTGTATGTGTCTATGATATTAAAAAAAAGGGTTTTCTTTACAAGTGAATAATAATTAACTGAGTACCTATTTAAAGTTCTAATCACGGTTCTAATTTCGTATTCATTTTTCTAATAATCCAATAAAAATTATTTTGTTTTTTTATTACATTACTTTTGGATTTTAAAAATGGATCATAAAAACGTATTTTAAGAAATCGAAAATCGGCAGTCAATCTATTTTTTGACAATTAAATTTTAATTCTTTCTTTCTGTACTACGAATTTAAAAGCATACGGTAGATTTTAGATTTTATAGAAAATTAGTATTTTTAACAATGATTTTATTTTTATTATCTACCATAAACAATAGGCATGTTGCGTTTTTTTTTTAACGTCTATTCGATGATAAACAACATGTTAATAAACAATCTAGAACCCATTTTCGTAGTATCATAAAAAATAACGAAGATTTAAATTTACAATTTGAAAGAGAGCGATATATCGGCCTGTGAAAGCACGAGTTGCACCCGCCATCATTTGTCATTACAAAATGTATGGTGCATGTATGGTGATAGCAACTTGTGACGTAACTAATCCTTTTGCGAAAAAGAGATGGGCTATATTTTTTATTTGCTTATAATATTTCTGTTTCTTTTAGATTTATGTATCTTTAATCTACAATTTTGAAATTTAATTCATAAAAATGTGATAATCCACACTAGGCAACATACTTATTTGATGATTCAACTGCTGCTTTTTGCTTGTTGCCTTATGGCAACAAGTAACAACAGTTGCCTTATATTAAAAAAAACATACGTCACAATGTCACTTGACATTTTTATCAACTGTCGGCTGTCATTTGCAAATGATATGCACTGTTCAGTTTTTTTTATTAATCTTTGGAATATATTAGCGTGGGCACGTTTTTCATCAAAAACTTACGGCATGCGGTGACTTCGTTATTTATTTTTAATTTTTAATAAAAGTTTTCTAATATCTGTAACTATTTGCGTTTCAATAGTTATCTTATAATTTTTATATTTACGCTAAAAATATTACATAATGGACCTAGGGTAAGATTTTAATTTGTTCGTATATCTGGGTTATTTGACATTATTAGCCTATGCATTTAACCGACAGCAATATCTTCGTATAGTGTTATTTTATGTAGTGATAAATTTTAGTTTGTTGACGTTAAAAACTAATATTTCCCAAAAATTCTGTCAATGAAATCAAATTAAAAAATAAAATCATAAATATAATTTTATTAACCCATACCTTACTTTATTATACAGAAAATATCATTAGTTATTACTTATTACTTTTTACAAGTAGATTTCAACGGTATTTATTATTAGAATAGGAATTAGAATAACTACATTTTAATTTGCGGAAAGTTTGCAGTGAGTCCATAGTGAAAATGACATCATATTTGGTCAATTAAGTAAAATAATTAGTTAGGAAAAACCTTGGCTTAAGTGTTTAGTTTATGGTCAATTTTGACCAATGACATTTATGGACTAAATACTTTTATTTATGCAGATTAGACTTTTCCTAGTAAATGCAACTAAAATCACACATGTATGTTATAGTGCCTGTTATGTGGAAGGCCAGCTAGTGGGCATTGGCAACCCACTACTGGACATCTCTGCAAATGTTGGTGAGGATCTACTCCAAAAATATGACCTACACCCTGATGGTGCTATCATGGCCGAGGACAAACACATGCCACTGTATAAGGAGCTAGTAGACAAGTAAGTGTTAACTTAGGCTTAATATCAAATTATATACTAAGCATTATATTTGAGTAGGTTATAATAAAAACGTAAATCATCTTGCTATAGAATAATAAGAAGTAAAATTATTTTTCTGAATAATAATACCTTAATTTATAAAATTCATCTTAAATTTCTGCAATTTTATTATTAAATGTATTAAATCTTAGGATTTCAGTATATACTTTTTTAACAAGTAGATAAACTTTAGGCTATAGGACTTTACAGCTGTACTTATGGATTGATAGTAATCCAATCTCAATCTAATCAGATTGTAATAAGCTAAGATAAATTAGTTTAATTACTATAGCATATATACTCAGCTATTAGTAAGAGATGAAAGAAATATTGTTCCTTATCCCACATGCTAACACTTATTAGGAGTGCCACTGTGACACTCCTATTAAGTGTTACTTGACTTGTGAGACAGAAGCTGCTTAAAGCTTTGATTTTAGTACTGCTTCCATGTACCTATTATTATTCTTCCAAGGTATTATATAGCCTATTTAGAGTGACAATACTGTATATTTCCAATATCAACCGTCACTTGTAAACATCATAAATGCATGATTGTGTTATTTATACAGGATTTCAATGCTTATTTACTTGTATATTATAGTTTTACAAGTGAATGTATAATTAATAATCCTCTCTCTACATCTGTGGATTCAGAACTTTTTCGTTGGTGATTAAACAAAAATTGTGGCTGTGACACGACCACGGCCGTATGTTATACGTGAATACGTGGCAAAATGACCCTACAATCGTGGTTCTTTTCGCTACATAACGCGTCACAACTCACTAACCTCGATTAGAGTATGGAATACTTGATGAGTTGTAATCATACACTTTAGTTATTAATTAAATATTATATTCTCAGATACAGTGCAGAGTTTATTGCGGGTGGAAGTGTACAGAACACACTGAGGGTAGCTCAATGGATTCTGAACAAGCCTAATTTATGTACATATTTTGGCTGCGTTGGGAACGATGATTACGCTAAAATTCTACGAGAGAGAGCAATGTAAGTATCATATTATTTTAATTTAAAAACTTGAGACCTTGGTATGGAGGAAAAACTTCTAGTTTATTATTTGAAGACGTTGAGACTTACTTATCACAATAGGGTCAATTGACACCGAACCGAAACGATACCACATATGGCGTTATTCAAAATTAAACGTTATTCATTACACAAGAAGATACACATTTTATTGTAAGAGTCCGAAGGTCTAGTTGCACCGTGCTGCACAGTACATGTAGTGAATAAAGTTCAATTTTGAATAGCTATCTTAATGCAGCGCTGCGTAACGTATTGTAGCAGTGTGAACTGACCCTTAGGCCTTATAATATAATCAAATTATATTGATCTGATAACCAAATGATATTGATTATGGTGCACACCATCTTAAAAAATACCGTACTGTGAAATATTCTTACTATTACTAGAAAAAACAATCAATCACTCATATTTACCTGGATTTACGTTTATCAGTCATTGTATCAGAAATTGTTATCAATTGCTGATACAACACTATCAAAAAACTCACATGTCAATCATTCTTATCAACTTTTGGTTTTTCAACTATTGATTACTAGCTGTTGCCCGTGGCTCCGCCCGCGTAAATACAGTATCCCTCGGGAACACTGTACTTTTTCGGGGTAAAAAGTAGCCTATGTTTTAATCCAGAGCCTAAACTACTACCATACCAAATTTCATTGTAATCTGTTAAATATTTTTTGCGTGAAAGAGTAACAAACATCCACCCATTCTCACAAACTTTCACATTTATAATATTAAGTAGGATTATCATTGAACCAGAACAAAGAACTTATCATTAAGTCCATAACTAAATAACATAAAAAACTGCTTCTTAGTATTGCAGAAAGTACTTGTCTAAAAATTACTTATCGAAATTTTTTTAAATAGGTAATTCATTAGCTATTTAAAATAGGACTTGATAATAAAATGCATGTACAAATTAATAGAGATTTTTGTAGCAATCAATATCTATTACTATGCATGTACAGTAAAACCATGTTGCTAATGGCCCTCGGCAATCTACGTTTTTCTTTGAAATTACAGACAATGTTACATAAAAAATGACGATTGCCGAAAGACATTGAGGTTTTCTTTTCTAGTAAAAACAAGTGATGCAATGTAACCTTATCTTAATTATTATTCACGTCTGATGTAATTAGCGATTCGCTCCAGCCTCCTGCCTCTACTGATAACATTTGAACCACTGTTATCACTCCTTAATGTACAATGTGCCATTGTGTTATTGTCTTGGCGCCTAATTCTAATGATTTTATGGTTTATAAATTATATACCTACTTATTATGTCATAATATAACTACAATATTTCCATACAAACTTTGCCGATGTCCGTAGATGAAGTACATTTGTTCCCTAATTGGTGGGTAAATATTGAAAAATTATTTCTTAGCGAATGCCTAAGTCATAACTCATAACAATCGCATGGGGCCTGCAATTTGCTCAGTCTTTTGAGCAGATAGATCAATCCATAACGATTGCCTTTAGCAAATATGGACAGAATAAGCAAAGATTAGTAAATAGTGGTGATGACTCATTTGAAATGGCATTAATTTACTACTAACATACAATATTCATGCTAGTCAGTATCATTCTTAAATTATATGCATATTATTGTTATGAAAAAAAGCAAAACTTAATAACCTACACGATAAATAAAATAAGTTAAATTATTTGACTAGATATACAAGTCATACTTATTTTTATTATGTAAAGTCACTAGCTCCTACCGTCCTACGCATTCACATTATTCGTTTACTTACTTAATTCATTATCAGTGGATCACTTGATCGCGGACACAGAAATGCATTCGTTGCGATGGAAACGTACATTTTGCAGGCATAAAATAAGCCTATACCTTTAGATATCTGTAAATAAATTCAAGCAGTCTCGCAGACGATGTTTTCATAGAAAATATAATATAAGGTTAATATAGTTACTATGTTAATGTTATCAAATACAAAGGTTCTTTGCGTTGATAAAATCTTATGGAACATATGAATAAATATTGGCAGTTGGAAATAAATGTAGGTACAATTCATGGTTTGTGCGTCAATCGACGATGGAATGAATCTTAGAATGAAAAGTACAATCACCAAAAAGAGTACATACTAAAACATGCATTTAAATTGGTGGGCGCTATTGTCTCTTTGTTTTTGTTTAGGTTAAGTTATACCTGAATTCTGAACGGAGTATAACTGAATACCAACTACATTATTTTGATTCTACATATACCTTAATAATAAAAATATTTACACAATGGATAAGCTATACAATGTTTTGTCTTTGTCTGATACGTTGGAAGAGTCGCTTGACAAACAAGGACAAAACATTAAAGGGTAAAAATACACTTTTTAGACTTAAGTAGTGCGCGCACTGGCAATAAAATTGTCACCTTCATCCACCATTTGCATTCCGATTATCGACTTTAGCGCACGCGAAATAGTGACCTTTTCCTCAAAACATGACCGTAAAGGAAGACAATCATGTTTGCGAATGGTGGGCGACAGTTTTATTGCCAGTGCGCGCATGCCCTTAACGTGTAAAAGGTGGGTGAGTCTTGGACTTATATGCTGATGCCTGATTGTACGTAGGAGATAAACCATATCTTCATAGGCATTCAATTTTAATTTTATTTATTTGCATAGTTAAGTAAGTAGTAGTAATTACTACACTGTTACGGGTAATATTAAATAAAGATGTGTTACCAACGTGACAAATTTATTCAAATTAAGAGGTCGTGGGCAGAAGGCCGTATGTATCTGGTTTAGCCTCTAGTGTCTTTAGAGATTGGTGGGGCTATGCTACAACACTGATACCCGGTTTTTTTAGGTTTTTTGTTGGTAGTTTACCTATACAATGGCTCTTTGATTGGTTATCGCGTCATCCAATCAAAAGCGCTATTAGCCTATTGAATAAATAAACTACTGACAAAAACCTCACAAAGCTGAATTATGTGTACATATTTTTGTGAGTACTAAGGTTTATTTTTTAAGATTGGAGAATGAGGATCAATCACTTAGTAGCAAATCAGTTTTTCACTAAGCACATCGTATGTGTATCATTTTACTGAGCATTTTATTTTTAAAATAATTAAAATCCGTCAAGAAATGGTGGATTTATGAAGGTTTTTCTGAACAGCTAGTTTGAAACGCGCGCTGAATTGGTTACGATGACGTCATCTGTCGCGATCCGTGCGATAACCGCTTGTACTCATACGTCACGCCAGAGCGACACGCTTCATTGTCGGGCGCGTTTTTGGAATTAATACACTAAAATTGCTGTATCTTCGTCATTTTTGGTCCGATTTAATTGAATTTGGCCCCCTGATGCAAACTGGGTGCCACCATATTATAAGTTTGATGTGTATGTCTTTCTGTGGCATCGTCGTAACTCCAAGCGGAAGAACCGAATATGATCTTGTTTTTTGTTGTTGTTTGAAAGGTGACTAATCAAGAGTGTTCTTAGCTATAATTCATCATCGTCAGCTTGCTTACTGCTTGACAATGCATGTACTTGTAATTTTTATTTTTTTACAATTTACTTTTACTAAATGTTTTATTAATTTTATTATTATTATTTATTATTTTCAGCGCAGAAGGCGTAAATGTACAATACCAGATAACTGACGCGGCGCCAACGGGAACCTGCGCTGTTCTAATCACTGGCACACACCGATCTCTGTGCGCCAACCTGGCCGCAGCTCAGCGGTTCACGCAAGACCATCTAGCCAAGGACGAGTGTAGACGGAGCATAGAGAATGCCAAGTTTTTCTACGCCTCCGTGAGTACATGTTAAAGTTTGCAATCCGGTTCGAAGGACCAAAAAAGTCTGCTCATGGCCGTAGCCAACCTGGCTACCGCGCTGCGATTCATTAAGCTGGACATGAGCCAAGTTATATCCTTCTCTGTGAGTAATTGGCACTTATCTTACTCGAAGGACCAACTTAATTTTGAAATTATTATTTACTGAAAATACAGTAGCTTCATAAAATGATTACAATGTATGAATGCAAGATAACGTTTATGTTCTTTAATTTGCATATTTGGTAATTATTTAGATAAACATTCAAGCAATGTTGAATTTGATTAACATATTGTTATGAATAGGAACTGATTTTTAAGACATGGAACGCTTTTGTACAATTTTTAGTTTACCAGTTATACTAACATAGACGACCCCTATATTTTTTGCTATAATTACCTTTCATCTTCCTAGATAGCACAGTAATCGTTTCTGTGTAGAATGTTATTACATTATACCGGGTGTTTTTGCAGTCAGTGTCCAAACTTTCAGGAGTGAATATTATACTCTTCAATATAATCAACTTTTACTATGGGATCAACTTTCCTACTTGAAAATAAAAATCAGCTGTTTCATCCAAAATGCTATCTTTGCTGTAGCCCTTTTGTAGGAAACAGCTGACTTTTTTTTCCAAGTAGGAAATTATATACGTCTTATATTCACGCCTGAAAGTTTGGACACTGACTGAAAAAACACCCGGTATATAATATATTATATATCTTTCTCTCAGCCAAGACCTCCGTGGTCTAGTGGGTAGACCGTTTGATTCGCACTCGAGAGAGTGCAGGTTCGATTCCCATGTTGTGGCGTGTACCAATGAGACTTTTTCAGATCTCAAGTACATTATACGGTCGCTCCAACGGTGAAGGAAAACATTGTGAGGAAACCCGCACTTGGTTGGCTCCAGACATATTGACCAGTCATTCCTCTGGACTAGGCTGACTGCGTTGCGTGAATGCCGTGTGTGCTTGGGCAACCATGCGATATTTAAGAACCAACTGTCCCAGGCACTACAGTATTTCAAGAGTGGTTACTTCGCTCAGAGAATACTGTATAAATCATCAAATAACGGATGAAAAGGCCTAAGTTTCTCTCCCTCAGGGTTTCTTCGTAGCTGTCTCCCCAGAGTCTATCCTGCAGCTAGCGAGCCACTCTCACGAGCGCGGGCTGACGTTCATCATGAACCTATCGGCGCCGTTCGTGTCGCAGTTCTACAAGGAACCGCTCGAGAAGATATTGCCGTACGTCGACGTGCTGTTTGGCAATGAATCGGTGTGTGTTGTCGATTCTTTTATTATTGTAAAGTAGATGTTGCACAACTTTTCAGGCGTTTTTTTTTTCTTTTCTTCTTTTCTTTCAACAAATTTGTGTGGGTTATTCGTAAATTCATAAATGGGTTATTCACACAGGACAAAACAAGTGGAAGTAATTAGGCGTGATTCGCGTGTCACGACTGTCCTACGCGTACTTATTTTCATTTATGATCCGTCAAAAAGACGAAAAATTGTTAACTTATATACTATAATATTTAATTTGACATCTATACCGCCAAACGTATTTGGACGGAATTTAGATTTCTTTTGAATCGGAAATCTTTATTCTTTATGTATTTGAAAACAATTATATCAAGTTCGAAATTTATTTTCAGGAAGCAGATGCGTTTGCAAAGGCATTCAACTTTGTAGACACAAACCTAAAAGATATTGGGTTGAAGATAGCCGCATTACCCAAAATTAACAACTCCAGGCAAAGGGTTGTGGTTATTACCCAGGGTAAAGACCCCGTCATCCTCATCCAGGGGACAAAAGTGTCCTTAATACCTGTTAAAGAGCTGTCCCGGGAGCAAATTGTGGACACCAACGGAGCAGGGGACGCCTTTTCCGGCGGTTTTCTCAGCCAAATGGTGCTAGGAAAGTCGTATGAAACATGTGTGAAATGCGGTATTTACACAGCTAGCCATATTATCCAACACTCAGGCTGTACATTCAGTGGTGAAAGTGACTTTAGTGAATAGCTTTAAGTGTAAAATTAGACAGAAAGTGATGGTTATTCTTACAAAGTAGGGTTTAAACGTTAAGCTCAGTTTTTCTCAGCTCCCTGTTTATACTTCTGTAATATCGAACAACAAGTTTTCTTTTGATTTATGGAAGAATATTTCAACCCACATTAAGTCCTTGCGTTAGTAATGACAATTACAAATACTGCAGCAACTAAGACCCATACATGCCAAAAATTTGAATACTTTTCAGCCGTAGCGAAGGCTGGTTCTCCTTCATAGGGAAGCCCTAGGCTGTATAATAGGTAGGGATTCGGATGAGGGTCTTCAAAGGGCAAGTGGTAAGTGAAGCCGATAGGAATGGAGTTATAGGAACCCCACGCCACTGCTTTGCAGTAACCCAAGCCAGAAAATATGTAATATTCACTTAAGTGTAATTTTAAGGACTCGAATATCAATTGTAAATGTATATGTAATTAGTTATGCAGCAATAAAGTAACTGTAATGTACATTAAATATATGTTTCTTAACTTTAAATTAAGAACAGAAATAGTGTGAAATAGAAGAATATTTTAGTGTTATTGAAGTAGATCTGATAGACCTCCACTGCACCTTAACAATATTATGTATTTTATGAATATTGATTAATGATTTGGTTGTAAATTGTAAGAATATCAAAGGCAATTTTAATGTATCAACATTTAATAGATGTTCAAAAATCAACACTAATAAACCTATTGCACAATGTACTGATAAGTGTTCTGACATAGCTTTTTTTGCATGTTTTGTCTCTGTTGCTTGATATAAAGTAAGCAGCGGCAAAAGTTCTGAATTAGCTATCCAACACTTATTAGAAGATTGTGAAACAGGCCCTAAAACTAAATGCTTATCAAATATTTGAGCCTAAGAATAAAATGGCACAGTTACAGTATAAACAAAGTAAGAAAATCCTAGAAATTTCTTCCTATAATAACAATCTCATCAAAACTTAATAAGTAATCTTTATAAATTTTTTAAAATGTCAGTATTTTCATAAATTCCAATTTTAGAACTATTTTAGTACTTATAATATTTTGGTTAGTATTTGTCAAAATTTGTTATAAACTAAGCCATATAAATAAGTTATAACTACTCAAATTATCCAAAATTTTGGTATACATAATATGTGATCCTATTAAGTAAACAAAAACTTAGAATACATTATTACAAATATAGCATTTTTCTATATTTTTAAAGACAATTAATTCATGGCAACATAGGCAAGAAAGAGAGCTATGGCTTAACAGATGATAAATTATTATAATTATCTGGAAACAAATGTCATACTATATATATCTCAAGATAGAATTATGGTAACACTTAACCTAATCCTGATATTATAACTGGGCATTTATTAACTTACAAACTTAGCGACTTCAACTCTCATCAAAGACAACTGCGTATCTAACAACATGTACGTCCCAGTTAGGTATTTTTTCTTCATCACCCAGTAGAGGCATACACTTGTATACCTCTATCACCATAAAGTTTTTCCAGGCTTCTAAAATTCGACTTATACTTCTCGTTACTCTCGTACAGTTCTTATCAGGGTCCAGTCTGTAGTAGATATTTGGAATGGTATGCACAATCTCTGTTTTGATGTTTTTATTTATTTTTCTGTAAATAAAAAGAAAATATGTTAAAGAGCCACTAACATAGCGAAATAATGTTTCATAGTTCAACATTTGATAGTAACATATTGTGTATATAACTATAAGTTTTGTTTTAAAAGGTTTCATTGTACTTATTACCTGTTGGTATAATAAATGTTTCTGTCGACAAATATATTTTATTTCTTAACCCATAAGCTGCTACTTAAAAAAAAATACTATGGTGTGTCAAGCACACATGACTTGCACGGAATACTATGTGTTAAAAAACTCTTTAGTGTAAGTGCAGTGTAAAAATACATATAACCTTTTTTGAAAGTCGGTCAAAAAGAGTATTGTATAAGATAGATATGTAATTACATGTAAACATACTATGGGATAAAGGTATTATAGGTATTATACTATAGGTATAAAACATTTTATGACACCTAGTTAATTAATAAAAGCAAGTTTACATCTAGTTTCTTTTGTATACAACTTAGTTATACATATAACTTCCAACATATTTACAATTTATAAAAAGTTACACTAGATTATCTTCATATAAAATTTTAATAATAGATCCTCACACCAATTTCATGAGGGTGGCTGGTTTCATTGAAACCAGACCAGCAATGCAGGAGTTATTTTAACTATAAAATATACAAGAACACTCTATTCCTTCAAGTCTCGTAACCCAGTGAGACGGATGACCGATACGACTGGGGAAGATCAGTGGCAGAACCGACTTTTTACATGTCAATCCGACGCATGGATCATATATTTTCTTGTCAAACAATCAGGTGTAGGAGCTAGCCAGCATTGCATTGTCGTAACCAGACTTAAAAACAACTGCGTTGGAACAACAATAGAAAATGGTTTACAAAATTATTTTGGATAACGGTTATCAATACGCAATAAATTTACATACATTCAAGCCTTACCCCATAGTGTTAGCTATTGTTAAAGAGGGTAGTTAATAACAAAAACAAACTTCCGTCAACAATCGCCTTGTCTTCACAATTCTATTAAATTAGATTTCATAACTTATTACAAATCTTAACGTGGTGATAACGAAGCATTATTTTATTTTATATTATGTCCTACAAAACGTAAAACATTACTGTTTTTTGTTTTGAAATTCGGCAAAGCAAACTTTGTAAATACGCGGTAATATAGCTGACAAAGCAAACTTTGTTCTACAATCTACTCTATACTCTGTGATTTTTGAAGTTGGTCACCTAGGTGTAAAAAAAATAGCAGCGTTTTACCTCACAATAAAACGCTTATTAAACTACTTACCTTATTCAAAGCTTACTATTGAGATAGGCACATCCGTTTCCCGTTTACTTTTAATGATTTTACCGCCTTGTGACGTCACATCCGGTTGAAATCAGGTTCTCCCGCCATTACCCAGGTGCTTTTGGAGCGAAGAATTTTCGCCATCTTAAATCATTGTGTCGAAAATCACCAGGCAGCAATAAAAAGTTAAGCTTTGAATAAGGTAAGTAGTTTAATAAGCGTTTTATTGTGAGGTAAAACGCTGCTATTAAACCACATGACCGTTATTCAAAGCTTACTATTGAGACGTGTTTGTTATCGCCTGGTGATGGCGGTGGTTTCCAAAAACGCCAATGTGATACTCTAAAGTTGGGTATAAAACAAATGTTTAAATATGACATTAAAATCATTTATTCTAATTGAAAAGATGTTGTATTTGCACAACAAAAATAGAAATATAATAGCATCTTAATTATGATTTAAATTAATACTAATTAACAGGTTGAAATAAATTCGTAATGCTAGATCTAGAATTAGTACTCTTATTATAGATTTCACGACGATAATAATTTTTAAAAGTATTAGCAGATTTCCAATTTCCTCGCGCTAATAATTCATCGAAATCAACGTTGTCGACCCAATTTCTGGACGCCACAGCTGATCTGATGCTACCCGGAGATGCTGATATGTCAGCCTGTCGAAAAATAGACTTTATCCAACCGGCTATTACTGCGCGAGAGGCTGGTTTCGGTTGACCTCGAAGCGTTATAAATAAGTGAGACAAATTGCCTTCATTTCGACGACATAGAAACAAAGATATGGTTTTTTTAACACAGAAAACAGGATCTAATTTTTGACAATTAGAATTCGGTGATAGTCTCCAGCCTGACTGTCTATAAGAACTGCAATCTGTTTTTGACCCGAACTTAGACCATAAAACTATACTACTATTTACAGAAAGATAATGATTGGAATCTACACATAGTAACGTGAGGTCGTGTATGCGTCTATCTGAGGTCAATAATAATAATAACGCAGTATGTCATATCAAAATCGACCGATATGTTATTCAAAAACACTAATAATTAATTTACATCCCATACTAGAGGCTTAGATATTTTAGGTTTTTTAAGTGAAATAACTTTTAATATGTGTTTGATTAGAACGTGTGAACTTAACTGGCTTGAAAAACTGGCACTACTTAATGTTGAAACCACAGATTTATGTAAAAGTATAGTGTTGTAAGAAAAATTGTACTTTAGATAAAGGTCGGCTAAAAATCTTGCCAAAGTGGATGCACTACACCCTATTTCGCTAATATTTTGATTTCTACACCATTCTTTCCAGCGATTCCATGCCACCTCATATGTTTTAAGAGTAGATGGACGCCAAGATGATTTTAATAAATTAAGCTGTTCTGCATTCCAAAATCTTACCTCCTCAGACCACCCCCACATCTCCAAACCTCCAGGCGAATTTGGTCGATTTTCGGAGGCGGCTCTCCTGTGGAGATGTCTATTAGACAACGATTGGAGGTTCCGCAACTCGAACGGAGGTGCCAGCGCCCGAGATTTCACGTCGGCTCGCCAATAAACCTTCTCCCACCTCGGGACTACCAGGAGGTAGACCCCGGATGACCGATTCAGATGAGTTAGGACCTTTGGAATTAGAAAGGATGGTGGAAAGACCCACGCTAGGGTGAAGTGCCATGAAATGCTGAAAGTATCGTGTATCATTGCCTGGTGATCGGCCAGATCCAATGTTGCATAATTCGACACTACGTGAGCTCGGGCTGACGCAAAGAGGTCCACTACTGGTGTCCCCCATTTTTGTAATACTTTTTCTACACAACTGGGCGTTAGATGCCACTCCAGCCGAGTGGCATCTAACGCCGATATTGCCGATGTCGCGAAAGATGATCGGAATGATTGTTCAGCCTGCCAGGGATGTAATGAATTCGAAAATGAATACCGTATCTGTCTACTATTTGTAAAACCTGAAAAGTCAAATCGTTCAGTGGGGATGACCGAGTGCCTCCTTCGTTCCGTAGATAAGCTACGACAGTTTTGCTGTCGCACTGTATCAGTATGGAGCTGTTGCGAAGTTCTGCAGCTTTGGCTTGGAAGACTCTTAGGATAGCCAGCATTTCCTTCCGATTGCAGTGAAGGTTCTGTTTGGACACTAGCCACGACCCCGTTAATGACTGGTTGTCGAGTTGGGCACCCCAAGCTATGTCTGAAGCATCGGTGGTCAGGAAGTGCTTCGCTGGGGGGGGATGCAAAATTGTACTGGCATGACAATTCTCTATCCACCAAAGAATTTCGTTCTTGACATTTGCAGGTAACCAATGCCGCATTTTTGGATCTTCTGTAAGAGAGTTCAGAAAATTCAAAATAAAACGGTGATTTAACCTGCCGCGAGGAACTGCAAAGCTGGCAAAATTTAGGAGTCCCACCATGCTTTGTACCTGTTTGAAGGTAACGTACCTTTTCTCCAAGATCATAGTTAGACTCTGAATGATCTTGTTGCACTTGTCTTTTGGCAGTGCTATTCTGTTTTCCCAAGGAAACCACTGAATTCCCAAGAACACTAAGCTCTTTTTAGGAATTAGTGTGGATTTCTCGAAATTGATATGCCATCCGAGATGTGTTAAGAGAGCTATCAGCATGTAAACATGCTGATAGCTCTCTCTCACACATGTGCTCAGTCCAAAAGGAAGACATGGCATTTGCAACAACTCGTTTTTGTAAATGACCCGCAGAAAGCGTCTGTGACATTTCGCAACCGGAAGATGGAAATATGCCTGTGAAATGTCTATTTTGCATAGCCAGTCGTACTCCTGTAGAAAGTCCGGTATTCGGTGCATGTTTATTAATCGAAACTTGTCTGGCTGTATGTACCGATTGAGGTTTTTCAGATTGAAAATGGGCCTCATTGTTCCATCGCTTTTTGGTACCAAAAATATTGAGGAAACGAAACTTGGAGAGATTTTTGCTCGTTCTAGGATACCTTGGGATTTCATTTTTCGTATTATACAAGTCAACTCTCTCGATTCGCTCGTATTGGCAAATCGTTTCCGCAAGGTTGGTAAGGCAAGTGGAGGTTTCTTTACAATGGGTACCCGATACCCCTGAATCATCTCTAAAACTACATTTGGTGCGCCGATCGCTTGCCACCTGGGTAGAAATTTTTGTAACTGACCGGCCTGAAAATGTCTTGAATCATTGTCTCGATCTTTTAGAATTTTCTCTACTGGCAGAGGGAGAATAATGCCGCTTACGACCACCTTGCTGGGCCCCATAGGGTCTTGGACCGGGTCTTGTGCCTCTGCCACGAAAGGAATCGTTATGTCCTTTTGTATGCTTAGGGCCATTATAGTGATGTGGCTCCTGTTGATTGGGCTCTCCCGAAGAGCCAGGATTATGTGAATGTTGTCTGAATGAATGATTGTTGTCATCATTGTTGTCCACTCCCCGAGAGTGGACAACAATGATGCCTACGATCTGCAGGCATATCATACGATCTATAGTTACCACGAGATGGAATCCTATAAGAACCTGGTCCCCCCGAGGGACGGTTCGATCGTTTACTAGTTCCAGGTTGTGAAGAGCGGGCAAAACCTGTATTATTATTAGGCCAAAATGTTTTGCGGACACCACCAGCTTTTTCTAAAGCACTAGTAAAAGAATCAGCATTAAATAAATGACTACAAGAGGGTGGAATCTTGTTCAAGGTCGATTTCATAAAAGGATCGCGAACATGAGCAAGAATGGCATCAATGCGTCGAATTTCAATACTTTCCAACCTATGACCACATGCTAATTGTAATAGGTCACTAGAAACTTTATGGAATTCACCTTTAACAAATAACTCCTCAAGCTTAGTACTTAATACTTCAGAATTAAGGCCGTTTGAATCGGCCCAAGTAATCAAATCACGCAAATTATTTTGGATAATCTCGAGTTGTTTTAATACACAGAAGGTTAATGCTGCGTATGATTTATCGGAATGAGACATATGACGGTTTAAATCATACGCCTTCACCTCTTCGTTTATTTCCAATTCGCAGTAACCTGGCATGTGGTTGTACAATTTTTGCGTATCCGCATAGCGGACTTCGTTCCAACTTGAACTATCGAATCTTTGAATTTCAAGTAAATATTTTAAGTAACTATCTGGTGTTTTAGGAATAGAAGGTTCCTTTAATTTAGTTTCAATGTTAAAAGTGAATACCGAAGAAGCATGCTCATTAAATGTGTCTTTATAAAGATCACGGCTGATTTAAGAAGTTAAAGAAATATTATCATAGCTATCATTTTCAATGTGCTTGTTATTATAAGACACATATTTTCGTAACTCACCAATTTCCTTTGTTAATTTTTCAAGCTTTCGGTCGGTATTCCGACGGTGCTTACTTTTATTGCGACGTCCGCGACGGCGGTGTGAACGCTTACGCTTCCCTGACGATGAACTCGATGACGAACTCGAACTATGATAGTTCGCTAGAGCTACTTGTTTGCCTTCGCGTCACAGTTTTTTTCTTAGCGCAATAGCGACGATCTGGTTCAAATCGTCCTAGTGACGATTTGAACCAGAATAATAATTCTGGTTCAAATCGTCACTAGGACTACTGAAATTTATATAAACTTAAACACACTTAAACAACAAATACATTTAGTGTATAAATGTATTTGATACTTATGTATCAGCTTTAAAAGTTAAAGCAAAAAAATTAGAACGAAACAAAAATTATTACGAACGGAAACTCCGTTAAAAATAAGATAATAAAAGGAAAAACTTACGCATCCATGATGAAATACTTAATAAAATACTTATTAAAAACTTTTATGCTCACTATAAAACCATGAACTTATTTGCGAATGTTCAACAAAATGGCGGACTTTGATAAATTATAACACTTTATGGACGCGTGTTCACTCGACGGGAATCGAAACGCCAATGATTTAAGATGGCGAAAATTCTTCGCTCCAAAAGCACCTGGTAATGGCGGGAGAGCCTGATTTCAACCGGATGTGACGTCACAAGGCGGTAAAATCATTAAAAGTAGACGGGAAACGGATGTGCCTATCTCAATAGTAAGCTTTGAATAACGGTCATGTGGTTTAATAGTATTCTTACAGTGCTTACAACCCATAGGCATGTCGCCAAAAAAAATATTTTTCGTCTATTCGATGTTAGACAAAATGTTAATAAACAATCTAG
This sequence comes from Phengaris alcon alcon, assembly GCA_037179445.1. Classification (NCBI taxonomy): domain Eukaryota; kingdom Metazoa; phylum Arthropoda; class Insecta; order Lepidoptera; family Lycaenidae; genus Phengaris; species Phengaris alcon. The sequence goes on along the minus strand of JAYRCH010000021.1, from coordinate 10,973,438 downwards.
AACCCATTTTCGTATCTTTAATGTATATCTTACATATACATTAAAAATAAAGAAGATAAAAACAATTTAAATTTACAATATGAAAGAGAGCGATATATCGGCCTTTGACGTTACGAGTTGCACCCGCCATATATTTGTCATTACAAAATGTATCGCGGTAGCAACTTGAGACGTAACAAATCGTTTTGCGAGAAAGAGATGGGCAATATTTTTTATTTGCTTATAATTTTTAATCACGTCAATCTAAATACATATTTCTTTAAGATTTGTGTATTTCTAATCAACAATTTTAAAATTTAATTTATAAAAATGTGATATTCCACTAGGCAACATCCCTATTCTCATACCTACCAACACCACCTACAAAATTTCATAAAAATCAGTCGAGACGTTTCGAAGGAGATCTGTAATAAATACCACACACGATAATTTTATATAAATAAGAGTTATGATTATTATTACACTCAAACCAAAAAGCAGCAAAATGCTTTAAAATAAAATAAATTATATACACTAACTGAGGCTCAGAATGTATAATAACCAAACCAAGGGCATGTCAGGACATGTCTAAAGAGGGTTCTGCAACTATAAACGCGCAATATCTTTGAATTTCTTCAAAAGTTATTGTCCGATTTCACCGGTAATAATTTTCTTAAAGAGTTTTTAACACGATCTATCAGCATCGAAACTTACAAGTTTCTATCTCCTATAACCTACCTTATGTACCATAAGTTTAGAAATGCCAGAGGGCCAACTTACAAAGTCAATGTCAAATTTTTTAAATTCAAAATTGGTTATTTTATACACTTTCTGAACGTCGGGCTACATGATGCTTACCACCAGTTCGGGAGCTAGCCCGGCGAGAAAAACCCACGTAATAAATTCTCGCGGGGCCATCGTTTATCAAAAAGATGAAAAGAAATTATAATTCATATTTTGATAGAACATACTGACAAGGTACAGTAATGATTCCAGTTTCTTTATACTTCTCTCTTAATGAAGTGACAAACCAATTACTCGAAAATGGTTGTATTCGTAAAAAAGTCATGTATAAACCTTGAATTTATTTTAAAAGACCTATACATCGATACCCCACACGATGGGATGGAATGAAAAAATATTTTTCATTCCCACTTCACATGTATGGAGAGCTACCCCTAAAATATAAAATTATTGTTATGTATTTTATGATGCCAAAACCGAGATCTATGCATGATCTATAACTATACCAAACATTCATTTATTTTAATAATTACAGAAGTTAGAAACGCGGACAGACAGAGAGACGGGCAGAGCGAAAATATAAGGATTCCTTGAGTATTACGGAACCCTAAAAATGAACTATGAATATATTATATTAAGAAAGTCGTTAGTACCGCCCTCAGAGATTCATCTTTCTAGTCGGTTGGGTTGGTTGGTCCGGCCGACACAAATTCTGAGAAATATTTTGAAAATATTTTGGCACCTCGCACCTAAAGTAAGGCCAACCAGACGAGATAAAGAATTTAACAAATTTTCAGGGGTTGAAAACATTTTTATTTGAATAAATTATTATAAAGTTCGAATTTTAATCGCTGTCGTCTGTACTAGACAAAGATGATTCGTCGGAAGAGTCCGAGTCAGCTGTGTTTATGATAAAACTATCTATTGTATTATCAGTCATGTTGTCAATATTGCTATAAAAATTGTTCTCGAATTTTATTACATGATCCACACAATTTCACCATTTATCAGCAGATACACGTTGGATCCCTTCTTGTAGCAGTTTTTTCACATCTTCAAATTTAAATAGTAATAGTATTATTGCGAGCTACGTGTCCCTTTATGTCAGCCCATACGAGTTCAATGGGATTGAGCTCGCAATGATAAGGTGGCAGTCTTAGGACCTTAAATTTTTTGACGAGCTCATCCACAGCGTATCTTTGGTAGTTCGCCTTTACGTCATTCACTTTCTTTAAAAGTTCTGCCTTTACGTCTTTTTCATCATAGCTTAGTTCTTTATTACGCAGCCATTCTTAAATACTTGCTTTTCTCCATGCTCTGGTGGGTGTTTTTTCTTGGCGTCTTGAGTGGTAAGGAGCATTGTCCAGTACCACTACAGCATTTTCACCAAGTTTTGGTAAAATATTCTCAAACCACTGCTCAAAGCGGTTCGCGTCCATTGACTCGTGGTAATCACCTGTGTTTTTTGACTCAAATACATCATAAGCCCCCTCTGTGAAACCATTTTCATTTCCCATATGCACCACAATCAGTCGTCTGCCCTTTGAAGTAGGGTTCTTTGCACCCGTACTCAGTCCCTCCATAAAAGCTTGCCGTTTTGAATTTATTGTAGTATCCACGTAAGTTTTTGAAACAGTGTGCCCTGAAAACGAAATAAGTTTTACATTACCAGTGATATGCACTGCCGAAAATTCTAATTATTTTAGTAAGTCATCTTCTTATTTTGTGGGCTGCAAGGCTTATCGATCCCAGAAACCCAACGAGAGAACAACAAATAAAGTGACTTTGTAGTATGTGTGTCCCCTGCGGGAACCGAACCCGCGACCTCCAGATTAAGAGCCCACGCTCAGCCCACTCGGCAACGGAGGCAGTAAGTAAAGTAAGGGCAAAAGCTAGTATTTATTAACATAATAATTATTTGACAAACCTGCAATCACCCATGTTTCATCCATATAGAATATGGAGCGATTCTCCGTTCGGTATTTTTTAATCTTTATTAAGTAATTCATTCGCCATAGTATAATGTCGTCTCTGTCTATTAAAGCATTGTTTCTTTGTCGTTTTATATACTTAAATTTTAAATGTTTAAGTATTTTCTGAAATGTCGATCTCTTAAAGTTAGGTAATTCTTCATCATCATTGACAGCTTGGAGTACTTTTTTTAATGTAGGTAATTCGCTTTTCAGATAAAAGCTATGAACTTTTTTTTCGTATGGCCTGTTTATCAAACTCGTCCACTTTTTCCGAGAATGTGACCCTTTTTTTGGTTGTTGATGGGCTTTCTACATTCCCAGTTGTTGCATATTCTTTTATAATGCTATATACGGAAGCGACACCGATGCCCAAAATGCTCGCTGTTTTCTCCATTATACTTGTTTTGTACGGATATTCATCAGTAGGCCAAGTTTGCTTCACGTATTTGTGCACATTAACGACCATTCCTTTTTCATTAGATGTAAAATACGTCCGCTGTAAATAAAAAAAATGTGAGGAATGGTAAATTTTAGACTATTTTCTTATTATTATATAAAAAGAATCTTTTTTGGTATGGAACCATAAAAATCAAAATTATGGTTATGGTTCAAGTGCAAATGAATTAATAAATTAACTTACCTTTTGACGCTTTTTGCGTGGTGAATTGATTTCTTTCAAAGGTTGTCTAGAGCCGCCAGGCTGTGATTCCATAATTAAAATCAACAACTAAGCACTCACAATAACAGCAAAAATCAAAAATAAAACTAACCGAAACGGAATAATAACAACAAAAAACCAAGTAAATACGGAGACGAAAAAATATGTATCACTTCGAACGCAATCCAAACAGGAATGAACTTGTTCACAATTGTTTGGCGGACCAAATGTTGACAACTGCGGCACTGGCCGCTTTCCTGTACCACGAAACACGCTACGACAGCTGTCGTCGACCAACTGACGTCATTATTGCATACGAGTGATAAGGACAGATATAATATTAACTCACTTTCATAATGCAACTCAGTAGCGGTCCGTTTATTTACGTTTTTTATCTCGTCTCGTTGGCCTTACTTTAGGCTATATTATAGACCTCCGTTTCCACGAGAGTTTTTTAGTAGTTGCGACTCGCAAGGCGCGACAGAAAAAACAGCACACAAATAGAACATATAAATACGTCAAATTTTACAAATCGACACTTGACACTTCGATTTTCAGCTCTATCGTATTAGCACAGAGTTCTATTTACAATGCTGTTTTTTCTGTCTCGTTGCAACTCGCGACCACTAAAAATACCGTTGGAACAAACATAACTAGGTATCACAAACGTTTACAAACGATTGACCGAAGTGAAAATTGTAAGGCTGGGACTATCTTGATACTATATATAGACTGGGCTGGGGATAATCCGGAGCATCGGTGAAAATTAAGAGCATTGAAAACAGAACTCTGCGCTAATACAATAGAGTTGAAAATCGAACACGTGAGAGTCGAGTCAAATGTCAATGTCATATATGGCAGCTCGACACTTCAATTTTCATCTTTATTGTATTCTCTCAGAGTTCTATTTTTAGTGCTCTGAATTTTCCCGGGCCTTCTGAATTCCGTATAGTACCGTCCTTAGAGCGCGTGCCAGAAAAGTCTGCGCGCGGCCTAAATTGGAATTAATCCCAGGCCACCATGTTGTTGTTGTGACAGGTAGAGTGAGCGTGTTCTACTTGATCAAATTTCGTAATCAACATGCAAAAAGTCGTTAAAAGTGCAGGCAGAGAGATAGTTCTAAAGGTTAAACGTTCTTGTGAAGCAGAACGGGACAATAAGGGACCAAATGTACCATTTTATAAAGTACGGCGTTGCTTTCTTGACAGGTAATTTTTGGGATGACCATTGCTTGGTATTTTGCCTTCGTGTAGAGTATTTTTGTTTTATTGGTATAATCTTGGATATTCATACATCTGTTCGCTTTAGGTATTTCTGAACGCACTGTCACTCAAATAACTCAAGAAGGTAATAAAGCTGAAGCTACGACTTCAAAAATTGTAACTCCAGGAAAAAATAGAAACCGAGAGAGTTTTTTGGAAATATACGATTTTGATAAGTGTGCTTGAAGACATATGATACACTCATTTCATGTCGTCAAAAAAGAAATTCTAACCATTCTTATGCTTTGGCTCGCATTGAAATCTGATATTGATTTCAAATGCAGCAAAACAACTTTAAGGCGTATTTTGAGAAGCATGGGGTACAAATATAAAAAGTGCCAGTCCAAACGTGAAGTTTTAATAGAATGTTATGATATTGTAGCTTGGAAAATTTAATTGAAAAAAAAAGCTCAATTTATTTAAATGATGCGTAAAAACCATTTGGAAGAAAAGCGCCCTGTTATCTACCTTGACGAAACATATATCCATGTCTCATATCACCTTCAAAAATGTTGGCAATCGAATGAAGAACCTGGTGTTTTGACATCGGATAATACCGTTGCAAGATGGATTATAGGTCATGCTGGCGGAAAAACAGGATTTGTCGAAAATGCATTCCTATTGCTTAAATCACAATCAAAATCGAGCGACGATGACATGAATGCGAAAAATTTCATGCGATGGATGACTGAAAAAATTCTTCCTAACTTGCCACTTAACTGCATCGTGGATAAGGATAATGCACCATACCATTGCACTCAAATAAATAAAGCTCCCACAATGAGCAATTTAAAAGTGGAAATCCAGCAATGGCTTTCAAATAATAGTATTCTATTTGAAGATAACTGGATAAAACCACATTTGTACGAATTAATAAAAAACACAAAGGAGATCCAGTATATGAAGTCGAATATTTATTAAATCAACGTGGACATGAGGTCGTGCGCTTACCTTCTTATCACTGTAATTTTAATCCAATCGAAAAAATATGGGCTATAGCCAAAAGACGAGTTGCAGAGAAAAATGTAAGTCAATCTACAAGTAAAATATCCTCAATAACTGAAGCAGGGCTTAGTACTATAACTTTAATCCATTCCTCCGTGGAATGGATTAATGTGTGTCAACACGTGGAAAAAATCGAAGACCAATATTTCGAATCCGATAGGCTTTTGGATATAGAATTGGACAAATTTATAATTGATCCTACAAGTGACGAAGGAAGCTTACTCTTCGGACGACGAAATTATTTAAGATCCAGAAAATAATACATTTGTAGATATTGGACCCACTTGAGGAGCACTTATGCAAAATCTAAATGTACCGCTAGATGCATAATAAGAAATTTTGAAAAATATTTAATGTTGTTTTTATTAATTTTTAAAGCACAAACACGGTCCAGCCGTTCTTGAGCTATGGTGTAATCGACTTAAGATTATAAAAAGAAGTCATTGCTAATGTCTTTGGACACCCATCTCAACGACCAAATATTAGTAGATTAAATTAGGTTCAAAGTACAACTCATCGCACGATCCGAGCGATGCATGCCGCGGCGCTGAAGATTAAAATATGTTCATATTTCATATTATTCCTACCTCTTGAATTATTATTTGGTCGTAGTTCACTTGATTTAGCTAGTTAGATTTTTTCCTTATCTCCCACTGAGTTCACTAACATTAGGGCTTTAAAATCTTTGTATGAAGCATTAGTCAGGAGCCATCTCGAATGCAATGCCATTATTTGGAGTCCGAATGAAGCCAAATACAAAGCAATGTTGGAGAAAATACAAAACAAATTAGTAAGATTTATTTTTTTTAAATTGTACAAAGTATATCCTGGATATCCGATATTATATCCAACATTGTTTTTGCTTGGAATGGTTGGATGTTATCAGCTAGAAGTAAGGCGTGAAATAACACTATCTACTTATTTATTTAAACTTCTTCGAGGGATAATTCATAATGCGAATGTATTGGGGGAAGTTAGATTATGCGTCGCGGATAAGTATATGGTGCGACGACGGCAACCGTAACTGTTAGCGGTACCGGCAGCGCGCACCAACCTCCATCAGCAGGCTCCACTGACGCGCGCGCTGCGCACGCATACAGCGGTAGCCGGGCATGTTGACGTGTTTAGCTGTTCGTTGAACGACGTCGCGATAACAGCATATTTTATTGTATGCTATGATTAATTACAACTTAGATAGCTTTAGTAGTTATATAAATGTTGTTATCTATATAAGTTTTGGAGAAATAAATAAATTTATATCTAAGATAGGAAAGCAATTTCCCATACCTGGCAACGTTAGATACGCCACCAGTCGCGCGCAGTATTATCTGGCGCGCATTCCGCGTTCGAGTTTTTTTTTGTGGTCGCGACTTGTAACAGAAAAAACTGCACTGTAAATAGAATTATGCAGATAGCATAAAATAGAGCTGAAAATCGAATTGTCAAGTGTAAAATATCAGATTCGGCAGCTGTACACGATTTTCAGCTGTGTTATATTAACGTAGAGTTACATTATATTCTATCTATTTCTCTATTTATAGTGAAGTTTTTTCTGTCCCCGACTACATAAAAACGCCTGTGGGAACGTTGCTTTGCTTTTGTATTATTTTTAAATGCCATAAAAACGATCTAATTATAGTTGTTTTATTTACCCTTTTAACCTAATAATTGGGTCTTAAAATAAAAAAATGGATAATAATTCTTACGTATAGTATTTTTAATATTTTATTTTATTTTAGGCTTGAATCTTTTGCACTTTTAGACGATGTTACATATAAAAGATACGGTAAACTTTTGAATTGCTAACTTTTTTTTTTAATTCTAAGTGACACCTCTTATTACGTAGTATAGTTACATTCTCTTTGGAATTCTCGTCGGCTAATCGGTCGTCGGTAGCCGTGAGTCCAGATTTTTTTACCGTAGGTGCGCGCTGCCGGTACCGCTAACAGCTGCGGTCGCCGTCGTCGCACCATGTACTTATCCGGGACGCATAATCTAACTTCCCCCAATACATTCGGATTATGAATTATTCCTCGAAGGAGTAAAAAAAAAATTTACCGTAGAATATTTAGTATTGAAGCAACAGTTACGGTTCGAATCAGTCATGACCATGTCATGACCCATGAGTCATGTTTCATGAAATATAAGTTTTCGATTATTAAATTATGTTTTTAGTTCTAGTAATATTTTATATATCAGCCAAAGCCGTGGCTAATTTAAATCTTTTTTGTACAGTACGGTAATGTCAATTTCATCTGAGTATTAATGCGTAAGGCTAAAATCACAAAATAATATGTAATGATTAAAACATAGGTCATTATTTCAAGGATGTAATCAAAACAAATATCATAATTAACCATAGACTATAAACCAATAAGCTAATTATGTTGTAAATTTTAATTATATGGCAATACACATTGTGACGGGAGGATATCATATTATTTTTTTTATAATAGCAAGGAAACTGATTGATAGCCATTTTGAAGAGTCTTTTGTTAGTGTTTTGTGGATGTTTTCAATAAATTTATTAGGAATATTTATTCTAGATAAACTATTAAAATCGGGAAAAAGTTTATAAAACTAAGTACCTATAACATAATCATTTACGTTCTGTCACTGTATTGTTTATCATGTAAGTGAGTGCGCATTGTGTAAAAAGGAACCGGAACAAAGTGTGCATTATTCAATTTAATTACATATGAAACTTGATAGTTGTAGTGTTAATCTAAGTGTTTTATGAACAATTTTGTTGACTTATTAAGATAATATTATTTACATCGCGTGTAAATATTCACAACGTAAATCGAGATCGCCACAAGATGGCGGCCGTCGAATGCCCGCTCCGCCAAAACTCGCTCGCGAGGCTTGATGTGTCATCCATCAGCGAGTGTTTAGCGACCATGCTCTAAACTGGCGTCTCGCATCGCGGCCGATATTACCGGTCGCTTCCGGCGAGATTCCATTCTGTAAAATGGAATTTCGCTCTGGGCGCCAAAATATGATGGGTGTTGACACCTCTTTTACTACGATTTCGTACCGTTATTTTGACGGCTGCACTAAATAATTGTCAAAAATGAGCGAACCGGACGACGTTAGCAAAGAAGTGTGGAAGCGATGGATTCTTGAGGCAATACATAAGATACGGTCGCAGAAACAGAGGCCCAGCGTGGAAAGGATATGTCATGCGATCAGGCAGCATCACAACTATCATGAGGACGTTGTTTCGGAGCGTTTGGAGCGAGCGGTACGCGAGGGTGCTGTCCTGAAGGTTTACAACAAAGGCCAGAGCTCATACAAGGATCCGGGAGGTTTGCAAAACAAAATATTGAAAATTTCTGCTGACTCTGATCTGTCGAGGGCCGTCGCAAAGGCTGTGCGGGAGCTGGGTGAAAGAGATGGCTCCAGCTTAAGGACTATTGAAAAACATTTGCGGAAAGCTTACCAAGTGAATGTAGATGTGAATGTGGACGTACGAAATATATTGAGAGCAGCGGCTAAGCGGGCTGTGACAAGAGGGTTGCTGGTTCTTCACGCGGGTAATTACAAAGCTACTGACCGTCCCTTGACTGCTACTGATAGGATAAGTAAGATAAGGAAATCACCGGAGTCACCAGAGGATGCAGTGGTAAGTTTTAGTTTGTAAGTGTAGCGATACACCATACGGCATAATATTTAAAGGAAATATTATTATTTTCCATTATACATATATTTAAGATTTTTATTATATTATACACATCCATGACCTAGAACACAGAGAAACTATTTTTGTTCCTCTGGCGGGATTCGAATCCGCGACCCCCGACTTGAGAACCAACACGCTGAACCACTGAGCCACAGAGGTCGTCAAATAATACATTTTAAATTGAAATTTTAAAATAATACAGTTTGTCAGCCTCTTTTAGGTTAGATTTTTTTTTTTTTTCAATGTTAGTTTTAGTGATAATTAAAAATAAATGAAAATATAGAATATATATCAAAGGAATTTTGCCAAACTTAACATAATTTGAAGTTAAGATTTTAATATTTAATTGTGTTTAAAAAAAAATTGTTTCATATGCCATTAGGAATATACTTTTACATTTAGGAGTATACCCCCCGAGCTTCACATTGTGTAATACACATAAACCTTGCTCTTGAATAACTATCTATTACTGAAAACTGCATTAAAATCCATTGAGTAGTTTAAAAAGGGGTTTCCCACATCCAGTAATTTCTTGGCAAACGACAATACCACACCAAACGAATGACAACTCCGAATAGCAACTAAACAACACCATCCGGAATAAAACAACAAGAACAAATAAGCAACACAAAATTTAATAAAACAACAAGAACAAATAAGCAACACAAAATTTATATTTAAAATCAAATTAAATTTAGAAAGATGTATCCCAAGCTGGCTAGTCATTGAGTAGTTTAAAAGATCTAAGCGAACAGGAAAGAAAGCAACATCTATGAACACCTTGTTCATTTTATACACCCTTAGATACAAGATAATATAAATATAATCTTTTGGACTGCATGATGATGTTTAATTGCCTATTAACTTTTTAATGTAAAAAAAATGTGTTTAAAAAAAACCCCTCAAGTGTAAAATACAAAATGTATATATATGACAAGTCACAAGTTGCTGAGATATTATTATAAATAAAAATAATCAATTACTAAATGCGTTGATCTTATCATATCATAGTCAAATCATTTTTTTTTATTGTTACTTTATACTACATCAGTACTAATACTGAAGCATAACACATTATGTAATGTTATGATGCTTGAGTTCAGAAGTTCCAAACCAGTGGGGCACTTGGAGAAGAAAGTTTATTGTGCAGTGAAGATTCCTTTGTAATACCTGTATTTATTTATTTAAAGATTCCTTGCTAATTGCAGAAGCAGATCTTAGGTGGGGTACCAGTTTGTATGGAATGTCTGGGCACTGACACAAAGAACAGACTTGGTGCTGCAGAGGCTCTCATTTGTTGCTGCCAGTGCAAGTCTTATGCTCATCCTACGTGTCTTAATTTATTGGAACACTTAACATTATCAACCTTAAAGGTGAGCTTGATAATGACTTTTCTATACTTAAATAAGCAAATAAGTTGAATGACTTTATCCATGTTTATGTGTTCATATTTTGGCAGGCACGACTTTATCCATCATAAACATGGATTTAGTCATGCCTGCCAAGGGTCAATGTGTGTGATAGAGGATAAATGCTTACAGCAAAATGCCCACATTTTTATATAACTATGACTATACTATGTTCTAATAACATTGTTGTGTGCCCAGAACAATCGCTGGTCGTGCGGTGAGTGCTGCGCGTGCGTGGAGTGCGGTGCGCGCGAGTCTTGGGCAGCGCGTTGCGGCGGCGCGTGCGGCAAGGCCGCGCACCCGCACTGTCGCAGCCCGCCGTGGCGCTGCGACGCCTGCTTCGTGGCCAAACCCCAACCTCACAGGTACATAGTGTAATATAAATTATTTATTGGGTGATAGTCTGAAATGATAAAGGCTTTGTAATTTTACATAATTGTTTGAAGTAACCAACAAATAATGTAAAACTTTGTGAGCTTTAGATGAAATTTAAATGGGTGTCAAATATTTAAAATAAATTAAATTTTCCAGGACAACGATGGGTGGAACCCCAAAGAAGCGGAAAACCAAAACCCCTGCGCGGCGGCTTGACTCCGACGACGAGCCCTCCGATGGTAATGCACCGTTGATAAGCCTTCCGTCCGAACAGAGAATGTCCAAGGAGAAGCAGAAGTTTTTTAGATTTTCGGCGTTTAACCTTGTAAAGCGGCGGAGGCGGTCCGCCGAGTGGGACGGCTGGGGCGGCGTCAGCGTCACGCGCGTGCAGCGCCTTGAGCTGCGCCTCGATACGCGACTTGACACGCGTGTCGACACGCGACTCCACTCGCGACTCGACAAACGCCTTGACTCGCGACTCGACGCCTGCCTCGATACGCGTCTCGACACGCGCCTAGACTCGCGGTTCGACGCGCGACTTGACTCGGGATTCGAAACGCGATTCGATCCGCGACGCGACTCGGCCCACGAGGAATCAGCAGACCGGTCTTCGGACGAGGAGCCGACGCCGCATATACCGACAGTGTTCGAGCGCCTCGCGAGCGACTGCGGCGACGGTGGAGCCTGGGGGTTTGCAGCCGAAGCCCAGAAGAAACCGCTAATGGAGCCGCGAACGGAACAGACCCAGGAGCGGAAACGCAGACGGCGAAGCACTTGCGGGGACAGACTACTTACCACCCTGTTCGATGGACTCTCAGAGTTCTACTCGGTTCGCAGTGCGTCTAGATCACACGCTAGATCCCGCCCCTCTAACAGTAAACATCAAACTCACCAAACCGAAGCCGAGAAAAGCGAACCACTCAAGGAGACGCGGAGCACGTTCAAACGTTATCAAGAAACGTTAAGAAAGAAAGAGACGAGGCGGGAGGACAGGGACAGCAAGCGAGAAGTACACAGCGCTTGTGCGTACAATGCACTTCACGATAGAGAATCGAAGTGGGAGGCCAGAGAGAGAGAACCTCGTCTGGAAGACAGAGAGTCCAAGTGGGAATTGTTTAGAGATACGTCACAACCTCACGAAAATATTTTCAAGCAGAGAGAGACCAAATGGGAAACCCTAAAAAGCCAAGAACCAAAAGATAATAGCCAGTGGGATATGCTAAGCAAAAAGGATTACCAATGTGACTTACCTATGGTCATAGAAACCCATCTTGAGAAAGAGAAAGCTAAATTCGAGACACAAAAGAGAGATTCCCACATGTTAAGAGGGGGCCGGGTTGAAAGAGAAGAGTCCCGACGTGAGTCCAGGGAGAGAGTAGGAAAATCCAAGGCACAAAAAAAAAAAGATTCCCAAATGATTAGAGAGGCTCTAGTGGGGAGTTTCATGCATGAAGCACCACAGAGAAAAGATTCCCATATGCTTAGAGACAGAGTGGAGACCTTTAGTGATAAGCATTCTCAGATGTTTAAAAAGCGGGAGGCCCAAGAGAGATTCAGAGATGGCATACGGGACAATTCCCAAACAAGAGAGGCCCGAGAGAGTTTCAGAGATAGACAGCGGGACATTTCCCAAATAAGAGAGGCCCGAGATAGTTTCAGAGATAGCCAGCAGGATTGCTATACATTTAGCGAGCGAGAGAGTTTCAGAGATAGCCAGTGGGACAATTCTCGAGCCCGAGAGAGTTTCGGAGACTGGCCCGGGGCTGGGGGTGGGCTGAGCGCGTCCCAACTGGTGCGCGTCGCGGCGGCCGGTCGCTCCGCCCCCGACGACAAGCCGGCGCGCGCGCTCGCGCTGGCCTCTCCACCGACACTGACGGGTAAGAAGGGGCCGGGGCGCGGTGAAAGTGTCGCGGAGCCGCTGCGCCGAGACGGAGGACACGCCTTAACCTACACCCATGATTAAAAAAATACTCGTTTTTATTTTTGAGATTAGGGTTACGACATGTTTGTTCGAAACAGAGTAATATTCATTTATTCAAAGTATAACAAACTATTCGAATTTTTCGTTTGTGTAGTGGAAATATGTAGTAATGTTATATATTTTATGGTGTGTATGGTGTAAGGTGCGTCCTGCGGCGGCGCAGCGCCAGTGGATACCGCTCCGACTGTCGGCCGCGCTCCGCCCCTCCCGTCCCCGCGGCCAAACGCGTACCGTACCGTATCCACACGTGCACTTTCGCTCGCGTCTCGCCGTTTTATCGCTTCGTAACGTAGGGTGATAGAGATAGCAGCTAATACGCGTATTAATTTCGCATGTGTGCCAATGAGTGTATGTGTACCTTAATATCTCGTAGCCTCTGGCTCGAACCAGTTAAATAAAATTGGTTAAATCTCGGAAGATTTAACATGTCATAGTATTGCAAATTTTCCGCAATATAGCGTGGTTTTCTATAATCCTGGTCACTGTCCGGTGTTCAGTATGTACACGTATTTTACTATGTCACTCGTAGTTTTGGTCGGTATATATCAGCTTGCTGTGTACCGAGTACGCGTGTCGCGTACATTGTAAGTTCGTATGTCTATCACCCATTTGTATGTTTATTTTGTGTTAAGTTTCGATCGTGCACTGGATCGCACTGAAATCCCAAGGGGAACAATATAAATAATCTTGTTGTTTTGCTTTGTTTGTATGATGTTTTGGTTGTATATATTTTGTATGATCATTGTGACATTTCAGATTGCAAGAGGTTGCCGCCCGGTGTGACGGAGGCGGATGCGGAGTTATTCGCGCAGGCGTTAGCGGCGAGCACGGGGGCGGAGCCCGAGCCAGCCGTGGGGGCTCCGGGGCTAGGCCCGCCGCCTGCGCGCTGTCCCTCCGCCATCGAGTTCGGCCAATGGGAGATTGAAACGTGGTACTCGAGTCCTTTTCCACAGGAATATGCTAGGTGTGTTTTTGGGTATTTGTCTTATTTATTCCTATAATTATGTGAACAAGGTTTGACATGGTTTCAAATTGTACATGTTTTATTTACATATTATAACTAATTTTTTTATATATGTGACGTTATGAATACTTTAATTTGTGTAGTTATAATTCTTTTGTACAATTTACAGGCTGCCTAAGCTGTTCCTGTGCGAGTTTTGCCTGAAATACGCGAAAAGTCGCGCCGTGTTGATGCGACACCTTGACAAGTGCCTGTGGCGCCATCCGCCTGCCACGGAGATCTACAGGTGCGGGGAGATCTCCGTGTTCGAAGTCGACGGGAACGCCAACAAGATCTATTGTCAGAATCTCTGTCTTCTCGCAAAATTGTTTCTCGACCACAAAACTCTATACTACGATGTCGAACCTTTCCTATTCTACGTTCTTACCAAAAATGACAGCAAAGGATGCCATCTGGTGGGATATTTCTCGAAGGAAAAGCATTGTCAGCAAAAATACAATGTGTCGTGCATAATGACTATGCCACAGTACCAACGGCAAGGGTTTGGGAGATTCCTCATCCATTTCAGTGAGTGGTGGAATTACTTTTTTATACTTCATTTCTAAAAAATACATTTTTCGATCTGTTATACTATATTATGTGCATGTACTAATAGGATTTATTAATTGCAGGTTACCTGTTGTCAAAAGAAGAAGGCCAGCCAGGAACACCAGAGAAACCACTATCTGATCTGGGACGGGTGTCTTATCATGCATATTGGAAATCTGTGATTTTAGAATTTTTGTATGATTACAGAGATAAACCATTTACGTTCGAGGATATCGCTTTTACGACGGGCATGCATATGAATGACATCGCTGTGTCGTTTCAGTTGCTGGGATTCATTAGATACATACCAAATGATGATACTGTTAATTTAGGTATTTGTGTCGACTGGAATAGAGTCGATAATCATATGAAGAAAGTAAGAAGTAAACCACGACTGGAAATCGATCCCGAGTGTCTAAGATGGACGCCATTACTGCCGCCGACGATCAATCCATTCAGATCACCAGAAGAGGGATCTGCGGATCAAGAAACTGAAAACGATGAACAAAAAACGGAGAGCGAAAATACCGAAACTGAGCCTGATACAGTTGATAAGGAAGAATCGCGCAAAAGTCTTGAAAAAGAAACTCTAGAAGTGCCTGTCGAAGTGACATCTTCGGGTAGAAGAAGAACTCGCCCATTAAAATACAGTGAAGCCACGTATCAAACCAGTGTTACGCCCAATGACAGCAAT
This sequence comes from Phengaris alcon alcon, assembly GCA_037179445.1. Classification (NCBI taxonomy): domain Eukaryota; kingdom Metazoa; phylum Arthropoda; class Insecta; order Lepidoptera; family Lycaenidae; genus Phengaris; species Phengaris alcon. The sequence continues at coordinate 10,958,124 of JAYRCH010000021.1, read as the reverse complement.
CGAAAAAGGAAACGAGATACTGCAAAAATTTCTGAAAGCATAGATGAGGATAGAAATGCCATGACTATAAGTAGAAGAAGAAGTAAAAGTGTATCCCGCCGGCCCTTGAGAGGAGTTAACTTAGATAGTGAGCAGAAATCTGTTAGGAGTAGACGACAAAGTGTAAAGGATCTCAATTATGCTTCAGACAGCCAAGAGAGTCAGGATAGTACTGATGTTAGAATAGAAACCACTCCTATAGTTAACACTGCTAAGGGCAAAACAAAGAGAAAACTAGCTTGGAGAGGGAGACAAACAAAGAAACAGAGAGGCAAGAAGCCAAGCGGAGCTGTTTCACCCCCTGCTAAAAAAGCTAAGACTAACACAGATATTAATGATGTGTATGAATATAAAGGAGAGGATTCAACAGATCAACCATCTGAAGACATGTCTGCAGATGCACCTGATAGTGAGAAAAATGTTGAGGATCAAGACGACAAAGTGAGAGATAAGGCAAAAAAAACTGATGAAAGCTCTGAAGATTCATCAGGAGAGGCGGACGATGAAATGGACGTAGAAGATGGAGAAGATAAAAAGAGTATTGAAAGTAAACCTGCAACACCAAGACCTATTGAAGAGAACAGTACAGATCATCACACAAGTGATATGGAACTAGATAGCATTAATATGGACTCTCCTAAGTCAATTGTTGATAAGGAACAAGATCTTAATGAAGCAACAAAGGCCGCAAACACAGCTAATGAGAAGAAAGAAGAAAAAACAAGTAATGTCGAAGATCAAGTCACAGAAAACAATTCAAGTAAAGATATAACTGAGCCAGCATCAGAAATAAAAAACAGTGAAATCAAATCACCTGTAAAAACTGTGATTGAGGATAAAGATACTATTGTTATATCAGAGTCTGATGACAATAACAGTCAAAGTTGTCCTCTACCCTCGCCCAAACCTAATAACGTTCAGCCTACCAATCAACCTGAAAATCAAAATCCAGTGAGCCCAACTAAGATAGTTCCTGTGGTTTCCACAGAGAATTCTCATATCGTTTTAGATGCAAAAATACAAGGAGAAATCAGTATAAGGCCTCCAGTAGATCTCATTGTACCGAGAATACATCCAATAGAAACGATTGTGGTAGAAGGCGAGTCTGATAATCCAAATTCACCTACAACAAATATTTCCCCTAAGAAAAATGATATATCTGTAATAAGTGAGTCGCTAAAGCAAAAGAAATCTCCAGAAAAACACGCGGAAACGGCAAATGAACTGAAAAAAATTGAAATACGAAAAGAAACAGTCATACAACACCAGACACACGAGGAATCAAAAGATAAGAAGTCTCCAAATAAAATCGAAACAATTGTACATTCTATGGACACAAATCGAGACTTTACGAATAATATGAAAAGGCCCGATGGACCTAAAATATATTCTTATTCCGAACAAGATACTAGAAAGCAGCAAAATCAAATTACAAGCAGAGAATGTGATATGAATTTTAGAAATGACATATCGCAGCTACGAAAAGATGATGCGATAATTAGTAAAAGCTTGGCAGAAAATATGTTACAAAACTTTCCAACGACCGTCAATTCCATGACCATTCAGCCAATCAATCCCATACAGCATTCTTATTTGAACACCAGACCTGTTATTAGCAAGGAATCGCAAGGTGTGCAAACAGAGAAAGTACTCGTGAATAAGAGCATCAGTGAATCCAGTAGAATTATTAATAGCATAATAGACGCGCCAGTCGCAACCAAAACGATGACTAAATTAGAAATACCTCATCCTATCACTTCACCCGTTATAAACGCGGTCATTCCCAAAGTTCCCAACGTAACCGATATAAATTTTTTACCAAGATGTCAAAGCGCGAACGCAGCTATGAATTTGGGCATGGAGAGGCCCGATTTGGAAACAAATTTTTCTAATAACTTACAAAATTCGCTGGGCTCTATGAGTATCGTCGCGCACGGCTCGCTGGATCACTTGAACAAAGTAGATCCTAATCACAAACCTCGCGAAAAAAGCAAATTAAGAGACGTAAGAGTCAATTCCGCTCACAGCAAAATTGAAAAAACTGACAAGAAGTCGTCAAAAAACGAGACACCTAGGGCTACACCAGAGCCGAAGATGTTTTTTCCAGAGCAAGGTGCAAACGCGCGGAAACCAGAAATATCCGTCCCAATAAACGTTATCAATACAACTACGGTCACAAGCAAAGCGGACACTAAGTCCAGCGAGGCTCCCAAAAAACAAGATTTTTTTAAGAAAGAGAAAACAAGCGCGGCAAAGTGCGAGTCCAAGAATACCTCGGTAAAGCACGACAAGGGGTGTTCCGGGCAGCTGAGTCTGAAGCCGGACCAAAATGATCTCAATAAAATGCTGCCAAAGTTTAAATACGACGCGGAGCTGCCCAAGAACGATTACACCATGAACCAAATACAGAACTTTCACACTACCCACGCCCAGTACGCTCAGTGGCCGATGGCGCAGTGGGACCCCACGCGGCTACAGGGCACCTGGGATCACAACAGATTTCTCGACATCAAGAACAACGACAAGAATTACTTAGAAAAGTATCAGGGATTCAACCTGCCGCATCTCGAACAGAAGTCGCCGCAGAAACTGCACCCGAAGTACGAACAGAAAGATTTTCACAATATAACGTATGGGGCGTTGCCGGGCGGGATTTACACGGGTGCTCCGTTACCGCACTTCAAGGAGACGAAGACTCCGACGTCGAAATCGGATTGCACGCAGAAGGCCGAGATGAAGAAACAGTCTAAGACAACTACCGCGTGTCAGACGCAGTGTGATAAGAAGGCGCAGATGATGCGGCAGGGAAAGGAGTGCGAGTACCGGCCACCGCAGCCCAGCCCGCAGCTGCACACCGCGCCCACATGCAAGACGCCTTTCAATCAGAACGGACCCTGCCCGCAGGAGAAGGTATCTTATACCTTATATAGTATATTCAATGCAAGAGATATCTTGCATTGAATATACTCGTAACCAGCATTTTTGGCATCCTAAAAAAATTATATTTTTATATTTTATGGGTCTCCCTCCATAGATGTGAAGTGGGGATGAAAAATATTTTTTCAATCTACTCCATCGTGCATTCCATCTTTGAATAGGACTTTTTAAATAAAGTCAAAATTTATACATGACTTTATTACAAAGTTTATTTTCAAACTTATAAAATTTTATTTTCAAACTTATGTCAAAATTTATACATGACTTTATTACAAAGTTACAACTATTTTCGAGTATATTCCGCCTCCAAAGTGGTATATAAGTTGGCCCCTCTGGCATTTCTAAAATATAAGAGATGGAAACTTGTAAATTTCCATACTGATAGGCCATGTTAAAAACTATAGGAAAATTATTTTGAGCGAAATCGGACAATAATTTTGTTAGGTTTTTATAGTAAAGACAACAGTAGACTAAATAAAAAAAATCTATACAAACTTAATGATGTTATTTACAAAATATTTTTTCTCATTAATATAATGTATTTTAACTATCTAGTAGCTATTGTAATTCTTATCATGTTGATTAATATGACTGCATGACTAATACTGTAATCCATTTCAGGTGGACATTGAGAAGAAATCTCGACAGCATCCCAAAAAAGATGAATCCCCAAAGGACAGTAACAAAGAGGAGATGTGTGAGTCTGTGAGTCCGGCTCTGCAGTCCATGGGGGTTTATACTCCGGACTCCACAAGCAACTCGGTCCACTCGGTGCAGTATGGGGCCTGTGAGCTTGATGTCAGTCAACTGGGTCTAGAGTCACCGACCAGCATCGGCTCGGACCTGGCCTCACCTTGCTCAATGATGCACATGCACCCTGCTCCGAGCCCACAGTATCCACACTCATCTATACACATACCATCTATCATGAGCCAACCCAATCAGCCTAAGCAGCAGAAAATTAACAATCGGAATAGGTAAGACATCTGATAATTCTAAAAAAGTTTACTTGACAAAAAAGTTGAATAGTTCTTGATTTCTAATACTTAAATTACACCTAACTCTACAGTACTAATTTCTTAATGTTCCTAGGTGATCATCGTATTTATATGACATAACAGACGATGAAAGATGACGATTTCCGAAAGACATTAAGAACATAGTTGTATTGTACTATGTATACATATCTATTTGTCAAATGACAACATGTAAAAAATAATATTTTTTTAATACATTAAAAAATACTTGATAAAAATAAAAGATTTTATGTATAGTTTTGACATCACGTAAATAATAAATTGCAAAGTTACAAAAATGTTAACATAATATTTGTAAAAATCCTACATAATCGGTTTACTTGATCAAAAACAAAAAAAAACTAAGGTAAGTTTGAACAAAAACGCACAAACTTCGGAGATATGAGATATTTTGTGCATGTTTTCCGTAGCAATTTACGGGCAAGCTTCGTCACAATCGCAGTGACTTTTGTATGAGACGGTTCACAAGACTCGCAGAAATGCTTCAAACAATTCGCACTTTCTTCAAAACTATTGAGTTTTAGTAAACTTTCTTAATTTTTCAGAGCACTATAATTCATTTATGTAATAAAAAAATACAGTCAAGTACCATACAATTTGAATATGTCACCGTACAATTATTGTAAATACTATATAACTATGGAGATTATAAAATGTCGACATTTTGTGAAATAAACATTCTGATTACAATTTTACTCATTATTTTAATATAACGAACTGAAACTCGTTAAATTGTAAAACGGAACGCAACTCGCGTGCTGATTGGTTGAACGGCATATGCCCCGCGCCGTCATATTTGTTTGATTATTCATTTGTTATCGAATGTTGTTATACATCTCCATTCCCCGCAGGAACAGTAACGCAAGTGGCGGCGAAAGCAAGTCCATGCGGAGTGCCGCGACGCCGCCCGCGCGGCAGCGAGCCACGCCCCCCGCACACCATACACATGGTAACATACACATTACACATATTATTATTAATTAATAAATAATCGTTTACTTGCCAGAGCGAATACTACGCAGTGGAATTGTGAAAGGAGATGTTTAAGGCTTAGCACAATTTTTATTTACGTATTATTTAAAAAAAAAACATACATGTTATGAAAATAACCTCTAAACGAAATCTACTCATACTCCGTTCATATCCAAGGGACAATAACGCCATACAATTTAAAAGTAGCTCATTTACAGTGCAATAAATAAAATGTAAATACAGTGAGACAATCAATTTGGTTGAATTTAATATTTTTACTAACTTTTAGATTTATTGGAAATGAAAATAGAAATGAAAACTATGTTTGGAAACATAGTTTTCATTTCTATTTTGCTATCTGAAATTTCTTTAATACTTTCATTTTCCATATTTTTTTTTATTCAAAGTAGTATGAGCATGTAGAATTTCGTACATTGACACCCCTTTACCTATTTGTATAGCACATAATAATAACTAATTGTATGCTCTAATAAATTTTGTTTAGGCGGCGCGGTGATGCAGGGCGGTGGCGTAGGCGTGGGAGGCGCGGGTTACCAGGGCGGCTACCTGTCGTTCCAGCAGCAGCAGCAGTACCACGCGGGCTGGGCGCCCTCCTGCAGCCTCGCCAAGCTGCAGCAGATGGCCGAAGCGCCGCAGCACCCGCCGCACACGCCGCCCGCGCAGGTGCCGCATAACAATTACCCTATGATGAAAATATACATCAAACTGTTGATATTTTATCACTAAAAAATATTTAAAATCTAAATAACCAACACTTCACATTAAAATATGTATGATTTTTATAAAATATCAAAAATAAAATAATTATTTTTTTACGTTTGACTACGTGATTAAAAACGCACAATCGTCAAACGTGACGTCATCTTCTTGTACTTCTCCTTTTTTTAACCATTAGCCAGTAGATTAGCCAGTATCATTACCGTCAGTAAACGTCATTAAAAAAAAATGAATGTTTCTTGTCAGTCGTCTGTCGAATTTAGTGCAAGTTTTGTGTAGAATATCAGCGTTTCTCTTCGATAATAATTGTATAGCACCATGTAAGAGCCATTTTAAAATAGTCAAGTTAACACCAAGCATTTTAGGATTTTAAATGTTTACTGAGGTTTGACAGTTGACAGTTGGTGTGGACAAGAAGGTGACGTCATGACAACACATTTTAGCGTTTTGGCGGCTTTATTAATTATTTAAACTTTAATGCTGATTTGTTCAAGGAAAGGAAAGAAATTCACAAGTAATGGTCAGGATTGCTAATATGTATTATGTTATTATGAACAATTTGACATATTTTTCAAAAACTTGGAAAATACCTTATTAGGGTCATTTTAATTGATTAATAAATCATTAATCAGTAGATTGTGAAACAGGCCCCTAGTTATAACTTTTCGAATAGTTTTTAAACGTTTAGATAATAATATATATTGTCTGTTTGTTACTCGCCGGGCAGTCAGATAAAACGATATTATTTGTAGGTAGATGTTACATCTGTTTACAGAGGCTTAAATTCTGACGTCAAGATAGATTTTCTTCTCTTTCGCACATCACTTTAAGCATCTTTCTATGCCGGGTGATGGTTTATTTCGTTTCGGTAAAAACATAGTAATTTCATAACTAAGAATGGATAAGATTTTTTCTGTCAAATATACATTTTAATTCATAGGAGTTGAAACGTACATTTGACAGAAAAAAAGTTCATACAAAAGAAATATGCCATCTTGATTTCAGAAGATTATGTTAAATAAATGCGGACGGATTAAACTGCGGAAATTAAATAACCAACCACAACTGCCTCAAACAATCCCAAGTTATAGGTGTTCACACTCTTTGCTATCATAACAATGATGTTATTGTCTAAAATCTAAATAACCGTTTGAGGATAGTTTATGAAATTTCGAGCACATGAATGTGTAGCTCGCAAGTCTGACATGAAAGTTTGACATGTTTATGTAAAATAGATTTTGAGTTATGAGGTGGTCAAAAGTGCCTACAAATGGATCGTGTAACGTAACACACGGTGCTTCTCGCCAGGTCTGTTGACTAGAATTTGGCTGGACACGCTACGGCGTGTCTAGATGTTTTCTTATAAGACCAGTATAGCAATGTGCAGGCTTGGGGAGTCCAATCAAAAATGTTGTGCTTGCGAATAACGTTTATTAACTGCCTATTTAATACACTTACATAACAATATATAGGGAGGTGATACACACACTACACCTCCCCCGTATTTTTGAAGAAAAAAAATTGATATACACATATTTTTTTTCTTAATATAACAAACTTAATATTAAAACCTCCTTAATTACATTTTTTTTCTTTTTTTTTTATTCTTACTAATACCATCTTATTCTAAGTACTACTTAATACTAAGTAATGATAACTTACTAAATGACCAGACATGCCATTCGAGTTCCATATTATTGCAAGACATTTAATTTAATTATTATTTATAGGTTATACTATGTTCTTTTGTTGTGACTTTTTGACATTGGTATTAATTTTGGATGAATTTTTGACATAATTTATTAATTTTAATTTTGACATGTTTTAATTTCATATAATTTATTTGCCATTATTTATAATATCTTAGATTCTTATGTATTAAGGACATTTTTAATTTAATTGAATCATTGATGATAGTAGTACTTTTAATTTTATATTCTGACATCCATTCTATATAATTACATAATTCTATGAAATTACAAATCAATAAGTTATTAATTTATCAATCTAATGTGTTATAATTTTATACTAATATTAATTTGTGATATACAGTAGAAAATAGAATAAGTTGGTATAAAAATTTAAATTACGTTGCACAAAATTGTAAAAATTTCATGATGCTGACAACCCTTTGCACAATGTTTACAATTTTTTTTTAAATTACCTACACCTGATGATGACTTTGTCGAAACCGGTCGTGTAATATATTAAAATTAATGTAAAATACTTATGAAAGTGGAAATAGTGCAAGAAGTCCTGTGTGTTATTACTGTGAGTAATGATAACTACAAATCTGTGCTATATTAATTTTATTTGTAAAACATGATTTTAATTACATTCGCGATGGGTCATGGTATGTTGACGATATATGACTCATAGGATTTTTTTTTTCATGGTAATACCTAATTGTTTTTAATAATTTATTTTGTACTATTATACATTTAATTTTAATATTTCCAAACAAAAAAATCGTTACCTCCTCAATATTATTATTTTATTTATTATTCTCTCATTAAAAAAAAATACAATCCCCATTTTACTATATAGTCAATCCATTTTCATATTAATTTTCTTAATCATTTCATATCACTTATATAATTACATTTATTTTACTAATTTATACTTGATTAGTGGACTGACCAGTCACTTACATTTTACATCATCAGGTACCTTATTATTATTTTTCTTTTCTTTTTAAATATTTTCATATAATGCATGCTTTTTCATAATCATGGTACAATTAATCTTTATTATTCATGTTTATTATTTACTAATACATCTATTTACATTTTATTTATAGTCGACTATTTAAATTATTTATTATAATGGTACTTTACTTTATATATTTTTATACTTCATGTGCGCACTTTATTTGGTACAATACTTTATTTATACAACATATAACGGGACCTATTTTAAGACTAACCAACACATAATATTATATCTCCACCCATTTTAATAAGTGGAGGATTGTTCCCGCCGAGCATGCTCTAAGTACCATTTATTTTATTTTTTGTACCATAATTGTTCCATATTTTAATACCAAGGGTTTGTTTTAAGGCTTCTTGACCTCCAACTATTCTCACAGAGACATCTCGTTTACACAATGATCGAATGAAGGATTCCCTTGCGTATTTTATTATTCATGCTTTTAGCATTTTATTTATTACACATACATAGCATTTTAGCTAGTATATAATTAATGCACTATGGCATTTTTCACCTTAAGCTATCCAAATTCCTAACAAAAAAACCCATTCCATTTTGATGCTTTCAATATTTAAAACATCCATTAACCGTTGGGTGATCAGGCCAACAGCTACTAGAAATTCCAAACATCGACGCATCCCTGTCTACCTAATAACAGTCCTATTTCAATTGAATACCTTCTTATGAAACTAAAACCCAAATCCTCACTTCAAAATACCATTTTCTTTGCATCCCTACATAAAGCTTAAAGTAGCTATGTTACAAACTAAATATCACATTCCTAATCCTCTTCACAATAATATTACGTCATATTTCGTATGAACGTAAATATTTTATAAGTAAATCCACGTAAGTCATAGCCAATAAATGCACATAATTTATACGACTTGTTAATAGTCATTGATATTACCAATTCAAATTAATCTTTCAAAAATTACTTTTTGTACAGCCCTAGCCTTGATTAACAAAGAGTATCTACTTACATTTCGTTGCGCGAATGCTGTGCTGGCACCGCGGATATTTGACGCTTTTCCAGCAAAGGCGACTTACCTACCTGCGTAAAACATTTCGTTAGTAATGAGTTACTATTCCAAATATATAATATTAATATTATTTATAATAAAGATACTATAAATGTTATCTATAACTGAAGCAAATTATTATTTGAACTCATATTTTCTTTAAAGATAATATCTTTCTCACACATCTAATATTTTTATTTGCATTAAATAGCTTTATGTACCGTCAACACCCATATATTAATTTTATTACGAACTTTACTTTTTTATTATGATTACATCCTTAAAATATTATAATAATCTTGACTTCAGCTGAAAATTACTTTTTAAACACTGTAACTTCAACTAGGTACCAAATATAACGAGGGGCGGCTTAAGTTGCAAGATAATAACATTATAAATTAACTTCAACTTTTTAAAGTTACTTGAAACTAATGAAATTACAAAAAGCAATTCAATAAATTTTTGATAGATCTAAAAATTTACTAAAAAAATGATATTTATTAGAATACTTGGTTCCAATAACTTTTAACGCACACATTAATTAAATAAACATCAATTATCCTATCCTTCTTGCACAATATGCTTTTGAGATTTTATTTTAACTATACTTCACAAACCAATCTGACACCTAAATTTAATATTTCTCCATTAAAATTATAAATTTATTCAAATTCAAAATATTACCGTCATTTATGTAGGTACATATTATTTATTACAATTAAAATTTTGTTTATTCCCAATAATTCATTGAAATGCTTTTCCTTTTACTACTTTTAATAATTTTGTAACATTTGTATTATTCCATATTACTAATTTTATTATAAATTAAAACATCCATTTTTTAATATGTTAAAGCACGTTACTTTTTTTTTAAATATTGCTGCTTTTTTGCTGATTATTAGTACATAGGTTCATTTTAAATTTGTAAAATAGTTCGATTAAGGTTAAATTCTAAAATTATGAAAATGTTACGTAATAAGCCTAGAAAAAGAAAACTGACGTCCAGTTATTCTTATCTCTGTGCTCTGCTCACTGATCTCCCAGCTGCATCCACTTCCGACTCTTCTTCCGAACTTCTCCCGGCTGCCTGCTCACCATTTCCACTCATCTGACTCCAACAACTCCTGACTTTCTGCTCATCATCTTCACTCAAATATCTTCAAATTTATTGTCTTCAACTGATGGCCAATATTTTGTTCTGTACTCTAATTTCTAGAATCAAGTACCTAATATAGAAATCTATTTTGCTATCTCTGTTCGACCATTTTTTTGTTCTTCTTCATTACTCCTATAATTATAATATTCTTCTTGCAACTTTTTGGTTTTAATTTCTCAGTTCACATATTTTTAGTCACCCTTTTTTATATTTTTTATCTCGATTAAGTCAGTTTTTTATTTTTTATTTTAACGTAAATAATTTCTATAATTACATATGCACTTTTAGATTTGTATTTATTTTTTATATTATTTACTTAATATATTTAAACCTACACTATTTATTTCCTAACTAACGGCCGTTAAATATAATTTTATAGTTCTTTTTTTACACTTAAATGTAAAATTTTTCAGTGTATTTAAAGTTCACACTTCACATCCCTTGTTATAGTCTATTGTTCCTGTTCCATCTGCGCAGCGCTGCCACGGGGCAGCACTGGCAGGGTCGCCATGCAATGTGCAGGCTTGGGGAGTCCAATCAAAGATGTTGTGCTCGCGAATAACGTTTATTAACTGCCTATTTAATACCCTTACATTACAATATATAGGGAGGTGATACACACACTACAGTATTTTAGATGTTAAGTATTTGGCGTATTTTCAGTACGGCCAGCAATCAGCCACGCCGCCCGCGAGCCACTACCACGCGGCGAAATACTATGCCCCCGCGCACAACCAACTCGAGTCGCCCAGGAACACGCGAAATGCTACAAGTGAGTTGCAGTTAATCTATGTGTGGCCACAAACTATTTTACCTTTTATATGTTTTTAGAAAGAAGGGAGGCTTTTGCCCAGCATTGGCACACTTCCAGCCAACATAATAATATTTTTTCTATATTATGTTTTAAAATCAAGTTTAGTTTTTAGCATAATTTTAGTTAAAATAAATTATTTGCCAAAAATAGCAATAACTAAATGTAAAGTTTCCGTAAAAACTCGTAACTAACTTCGAAGTAGTATTACTTATTAAGTGCGTACACAGGGATAAGTACATGTTTTTTTAAAATATTTAATGACTATTTTCATATATTTTTGCAGGCAACTTGAGCCCCATGCAGCACGTGCAGATGGGCCCCGGATCGCGAATGTCGCCCAACCTTATCGGCGGCAACACGCACCTGATCGGCGGCTACGGGCTGAACGGGTACCGCGTGCCGCAGCAGCAGTTCAACACGGTGCCCATGATGAACGTCAACCCGCCCATGCAGTACCCCGCCGAGCGCGCGCAGCAACCCAACGTGTACTACGGCTACATCAACCCGCCACCGCCGCTTGCCATGCAGACCCTCAACTCCACACGCCGGTAGCCCCCGCGCGCGGGGCCCCGGCCCCCCGGACCGCCGGCGACGTAGCCCCCCCGCGCATGGCCTCAGCCCCCCGGCCAGCCCGCGACTTAGCCCTCCCATGAGGCTTGAATAGCGTACCCGGCCCGCGACGGTCAGCCCGCCTTAATCGGTCCAATTACTTTTTTGTGAGTAAATTTAATGTCAAGAGTAATGTGATTTGTCTGCAATGGTTCAGATTTTTGAAAATCTAAATCTATCTAGCTACTAACAAGCTCCAACAGATATAACAATATGGACCAATAGAAATGCCTGGACGAGCCACACCTTCAATGAGATGTGCTACAAAGTATTACCAACTGAAAATGCTCACATATTCCTGAAAGCTTGTTTAAAAATAGTATTGTTGTTTAGTTAAGGCATAGTACAAATAATATGAACGCTTGGGTCGTCTGTAAATATATAGACCACATTATGTATATCACTTGAGTTGCCTTATCCCGACACAAACATAACCTCATTACTTATGTTACTCGTCTATGGCAGCTTCGCCCTGTACATGTATGAAGTATTTTAATAGGAAGCTGAATAAAGTACAAAATTACAGATAAAGTGTATGTAATGTATAGTATACACATTACGTGAGTGGATAGCGGTGTATGTCTAGTGCAATAAGTGTCGGTGTTAGTGTTGTGTTCCGGGTTCAGATCCACGACTGTGATAAACCTCGAATGGACAGCAGCTTGACATCGAGTTGGTTCACAATTCTCCAAAGAAAAGAAATTAAATTTTAAGTTTTAATAACAAAAGAAGTGCAATCATTGGTACATACATTGTATGTTTATAAATTTGCTGTAGTGTCGGAACATTGGACGTTATGTGTATATCCTGGTTTGTGTGTATATGTCTACTGTACAGTCCACATGTAATTACGATTTATATATAGGATTTTGTTTTGACCTGTTCTCGGAAGTGCCTCTATCATCCTATATGCTTAATTTCGTGTAAAATATTGTAAATGTCCGCTTCACCTAACACAACGCTGTATAAATAGGATTTGTATATTGATAACATTGCATCATCAATGTGATAGTATTAACTCTGTCTGATCGTTACTAGGAACAGGCCTAATGGTTTCATCTTTATATTTTAATTTTTACTATGTAAGTTTTAAGTTTATTATTTTTAAAGCTTTGCACTTAAGAATTATTTCCGTGTTATCCTCGTTAATTTATTGCCAAATGTTATTAACATATATTTTGGAGTAGATGTAACTATTTTTAAGTTAGTGCTGTAGTGTCGAGTTTGTTTCAGTGGTGCAACAAGTTAGTGTAGGCTTAAATTTAAGTACTTAATGTTTTGTAAAATCGGTTTCAGAAAATTTAGGCACATGAATTGATGTAAAGACATTATAGACAGAAAAAAATGTCGTAAGGAAACGTATCTTCACTGATCAGGCCATTTACCTATTGACCTCACACTATCAACTGATTTACTTCACAGCTGATTTTGTTTGATTTGATTTTTTCTACCTAAATGTCTTAACATAAGTAGTAAACTTTAAAATTTGGATACAATATGATGTGTCCAAATTTTCTGTAATTGATTATACAAAACGATAAATAGAAATATTTATTGACAAAATTCCAATTTTTACTTTTAAAAGAAAATTTAATTTGATACAAGCGTAGCTTAATATTTATTCGTCATATTATAAAAGCATCTGCACCAATCACTTTTTATACTTTACGCATGCATTAAGTATAGTTTTTACTATGAAATATATGGAAAGTGTGCATGTAATATTTTAACTAGGAGACTCTTTTTTTTTCCTGTCTATAAATTTTAGTTTCCTTGCGACCAGCCCTGGTTTTGCACGGGTGCAATGTATGATACATAATTATAAACCTTCCTCTTGAATCAAGCCATCTATTGCTAATACTGTATTAAATCTATTGAATAGTTTAAAAGATCTAAGCAAACAGACAGCAGAAGCGAATTCATTTTATATTGTGTAAAAAAATATTGGTAGTTAATATTTTTGAGAAGTGTATTATAATTTCTGGACTTATAAATGTATATTTGATATTAGCAATCTTAGTGACTTGTTGCATGACTCCGGTGACTAAAATCTTTGAACAAGTGAGTGCTGTCAGTTGTCAAGATTTGTTTGATAAATTATTATTTTAGGATCTGCTCCTGTAAGGTTACTAATGTTATTTGTTACTAATGTGTAGTATAATATATGATATTGTAAATATTGTAAGACCGTAGCTGGTGTTATTACACAAAATATAATTTTGTGAAAAAAAACTTGTTTTATTTTTCCTTAAATTTCTGTCTTGTTTTAAAATTAAGTTACATAGCGATTTTGCTGAAGCTGAGACAAAGTTTCATTTTGATATAATCTTGACTTCCGAGTCAGTTTGCACACATAGACATTTATCTATGTTTGCACTTTGAGCGCCAATAGTAGATTATATTTTGTGATTTTAGATTTTAACTTAAAGTATTGCGAGTAATATCTCGGTAAGATTGTCTTGAAAACTGTCACAATGTTAAAGTTTTCGAAAGAAATCCAGATCTTGTGCCAATTATTGTAAGTAATGGGGAGTCTTACATACCAGGCGATCATGAGTAACGAAGGGGTGAATTGAAAGTAAAATCGCTCTACTCGGCCATAGATCTATTTTGTTTATAAATATGAAAACTTTCATGCAGATTACTGTGGTAGTTTTCCAATTACAGAGCATGTGCGACTCAGTGGCGCACAATGCCGAATTAGGCTGAAGCTTAATTGGAACGTGAATTAGTTTTCAAATGCACCTAGTGTGCGTGCGTTTCAAGTGCGCTAAGTTCAGTGTTGAAAAAAAATAATCATAGCGTTAGCAATAACCTCATTAATGTGTATTTATAAAGTGGTGTAAATGTGGAATATAAAAAAAGGTCAATGCTTGTACCTTCATCCATATTTATATTAATTTTTTTAACACAGTTTGAATTAACTTTGATTATTTCCAAAAAACTACAACGAAATGAAAGCTTTAAAAATTTTTTCAACAATAAATAATATTACTAAAGATAATATATAAATAAAATTTCGATCAATGCCAACTTCAAGAAAAAACACTTGTTAATTTTCTGCCACTGAGTTGGTATCGATTGCACGCATCATGCGAAAGCAGTACTTTGGAGAGTGCTGGATTGTGCGAAGCGTTGCTGTAGTTGAAACATTCGACGTTGAGCATTATGCCGCATAATGCGCTTTCGTGCTGCAATTGGAAAACTACCCTTATGTATCTAGAAATAAAAGTAACATTTAATATTAAAATATTTATTGAGATCATTGATTTGGTGTTTTATTTTGTAAATATAGAACTACATTTAGTTTAGTAGACAGAATTCATAAAACATTAATTTCAGACAAAATATTATAAAACTTACTACTTTTATATTCTCTTAATGGCGGATAGCAAAAAAATAAAATACGTGTGGCACTCGGGGACTGCCGCGGTAAAGCTTTTGCATAGTAAGTCTACACGCATACGTCTAGTCGCACGCACACAAACACCGTGCCGAAGTCTGCCGAACTGAAACGACGTTAGACGATGCTCGGCTTTCAACGCCGCACCGCCGCGCGCTTTGCCGGTCGGAGTGGGGGGTGTTAGGTTTATTTTCGTTACGGAATTTCTTGATTCGGTCGCCGCGCTCAAAGCCCGCGATAAAAGTTATGCAATAGCTTAAAAACATACAAATAACAATAAGCAATAACATAATAATTTAAAGATAACAAACAAAACACATACCCCTTACTAATAAAAAGATTTACACAACAGATAACTCAAACAATATTGCTGTCGGTGTCTGTCAAGTGACTTAAGCTAACTAGTTTAAAAATAAGGTCTAAATCTTAAATTAGTAAGGGGGTTAGTATTTTGTTTGTTATCTATATATAATCTTTAGTGAAGGAATTGATTTGGTTAAATAATAATAAATGATGTAAACTTTCAAAATATGATGCATTGAAAATTGAGATAAATAATTTTGAAATAAATAGTAAATACCTAATACCTATGCAGGTACAGTACGACCACGATCTCAATGTCTTTCGGCAATCGTCGTTTTTCATACATCGCCTGTCCGTATTAAAAAAAAACATCAATGATTGCCGAGTGCCATTAGCAACGTGGTTTAAGGGCCACTTGCGCAGATCCGGCTAAAAGTTAACCCTGGGTAAAAATATCATGCCTTCTCTTTCATAAATACGAAGAACGAGAGAGATAACATGATATTTAACCCAGGGTTAACTTTAACCCAGATATGCGCAAGTGGGCCTTATCGAAATAGTTAAACTATTCCCCAGACTAGATAATATGACTACTATCAAGTGTCAAGTTTACTCTCTGCATAAAGAGATAACTCGTTACATGACTAGCGCGCGTTGCTTAAAAGCCGGAGCGCGTCACAAAGTGCACCCACACATCAGAAACTGTGTGGGAATATAGTGGCAAGCCCCAAAGGTAGATCTCCGACTGAGCGAGGTGGTATGCTCGGTCAGGCCGAAGCCCACTTGTATGAATTTCAGATGTTGTATATATACCGCCGATCTTAGAAAACTTCGATAGCGCGATTCAGGATTGTGGCGCTTATTGTTCCGCCACAAGTGGAAGTAATATGTATAATATTACAATAACATTTTAAATAAAACAGTGCGCTATCAATCTTGTTATTATTAATATTTAAATTACGCAACAAATGTTATATAACATTATTCAACAAACATCGAGCTATGGCCTGTGTGGGAGCAACCCGAGCGTATCTATTCCTTAGGTAGTAGGTACCTGGGAGATATACGGTGGTACGGGAAAAATAATAGATAACTATAGGTATTTAAAAAAAACTAATATAATATTAGTCTGACCGGGACTCGAACCAGAGACACCAATAATTACAGTACCGACTTAAAATTATAAAGATCGAGTAAAGATATAGCTAAAATTTTAGCCGAATTTAAAAGAGGAATTACTTAGAAAATAATAATAATTCATACTCTTTTGTGTTTGTGTCATTTCCACTGTTTAAATATTTTTATTAGTAAGGGGGATATTATATTCATAGCGCGTCAAATCAGGGTAAAACTAGTTTAGTTTTACCCTGTTATACCCAGTAGTGATACAAAAACAAAAATGTATACTCAGTTTAGACTTCATGACAGATCCAATATAAACGTGAACGGGGACAAAGTGAACACAGCACACTTAATGCTACCAATTTAAATGTCACTCAATATAGCGCTCAAGCCGGAGGTCGCGGGTTCGAATCCCGCCGAAGGAACAAAAAGATTTCTGTGTTCCTGGGTCATGGAATTAAATGTGTGCATTAAATATGTGTATTATATAATAAAAATATATGTATAGCATAAAAAGTATAACATATATTTACGTTGTCTGGTACCCGTAACACAAATTCTTCGGAAACTCACCACGGGAACAGATTTACGTGATGTGAAAGCGTCCATAGACAAAAAAAAATTACCGTGCGGCGTGCAATCAAAGACATGAAGTTAGTAGGTGAGTAACTAACTTCATAGAAAAAAATCATACTAAAAAAAACCAGCGTCGACAGCAATGAAATGTTTGCCAATCACTTTAAATCATATTTGATGACACCTAAGGGGCAACCCTGAAATACGCCGGACATAGAAGGTATATTAGCAAGAATAAAATCCAAAATCATACTTTGAGGAGATGTAGGCGTAGATGTATTTTTTGTGTGTAGGAACTGTAGGAGTATGTAGTATGTTTGCTGTTGTGGGTGGGTAGATGTAGGCATAGAATATGAGACTTTAGAGTTGTAACGGAGCTTTGTCTCCACAAGTACGGAACTTCCGCAAGAAATCGAACCTCCGTACATTGAGACTGTAGGCGTAATATGTACGAGTATACCCACGATTTCAACACTTAAAACTACACCTACACCGACCAACATATGTAGTACATAACAACCATGTTTTAATGTATTTCGGGAACCGTCATTTTTCAAACATCGTCTCGACGTCTGTCGTTTGCATAGAAAAACTGTTACTATCCTTGCCCATAACTTCTATACCCGGCGGTTTTAGTGTATATAATATATCGGCTCTTGGTGACAACAAATATGATAAGTGAAGAAATTGGCAACCATTTCATTGCTGTCGACTCTGGGTCAATTTCGGACCATCTCCAGATCGATCGTCGAATTCAATATTTTCTTAACGTTTATGGTTCAGACTAAATTGGATTTAAACAGAGTTTATACAATATAGTCATGGAAGATGGTTTATGGGTAAAGATAGAAAATGATATTTAAAAAAAATATGGCCTGCTTTGACCCCGTAAGAAAAATAAAGTATGCCGCTCTTATCCAGACTCTAAGCTAATATTGATTTTAGCCATCATGAGAAATATAAAAATAATAAGTTACAGTACACAGTAAGTACATACAGTTTCTATCGCGTTCCTATTATTTTTACAGCTACCGAGGTACGTTACTGTAGTCTGTCAATAATAAACGGTACAGAGTTACTAAACGTAACTACAACCTTAGACAAACAAGTAACAACATAAATTTAAACTATTCCCGGAGTCTGGCACGTATTAAAACATACTCATGATAACAATTATAAGTTAGAATGTAGATACCGAAGTACAATATACATATTATTTCACTTTTTTTGGCACAACCATTAATACATTAATCCAATCAATCATTGATAATCACAAGTCACAACAAATACGAGCAAGATAATAAGATTACTATAATACATAATATTATTATTCACATTTTATATTGTACTTACTAATACATTACATAGAGTTGCTCAAAATCAATTACGGATATTTTGGGCATATGATATACTGCTTATGTAAAGATGTTTAAAAATTACAGTACCAAAATTACATGGCGCTCTCCAAGGCGATGAGGTCATTAACCCCTCACAGAAACAGGTTTTTTAAAGAGGAAGCAATGACTTTGCCTAAATAACATCAAGACGATCAGCTATGTGAGGTCAATGACATTACTAGCACATGCACCGTAAAGAGCGTAATGTTATTTTATTAAATTGTTTTTATTTTTCGATTTTTTTTATTATTTTTCTGCCTAAACGTCCTAACATAAGCAATAAGTCACGTCCAAAATTGAACAATCTTATATTATGCTCTGTTCAGAAGGCCAATACTCGTAATCAAAAATGATTTTATGAGGGTTTTTAAATTCCTGACATCTGACAGCTTTTTTACACGACAAGGGACCGTCGCGTCTTGCTACCAAGCGCCGCCTGGTGACAGAAAAAGAATCGAAAATTCTTATTGACCGTTTTTACTACTTACGCCACTAGATGACGCTTTGTGTGAGTTGGTTCTGTCCCCTAACGGCAGAAAAAATATCAAAAACCCTCATTGCAGTAGGTAGGTATGGGTTCAATCTCAAGTAAAGCGGACGCATTCACGCACGCGTCAAATCGTGCGTGTGCGAGTGAGACGAAATATACCGAGACTGGGGCCATAGTGCGAATTAAACATTTTTAATTACTATAATTATTTTTCAGATCCAATATGATAATGTTATAGTAAACAAATAAGGCTTATATTAATCTTTTTGTAAACAAAAAATTAAATTCATCCATATGTATATTCTAAAATGATTTTTTTTATATCCATATGAAACTTATAAATTTCTTAGGTTTTTTCGAAATATCAACAGAAGATGCTACCACTGCACCGGTTCAACCCTAACCCCTCGAGAAGAACCGGCGAAACAAACTCGGTATTGTATTTCTTTATAGCATGTTACACAAGTGATATTTAAATTGTTAGCACTATAGTCGACATCTGCGGCTCGCGGGGAGCTAGACGCTCAACTAGAGAGTTGTGCGTGTTAGTGCTCAAGCCGGGGGTCACGGGTACGAATCCCGCCGAAGGAACAAAAAAAATTCCATGTTCTTGGGTCATGGATGTGTATAAAATATGTGTATAATAATAGGTCTTTACATATGAAATTGCCGTTCTGCAGCACTGGCCATTTCAAATCAAAATAATTTTTGTTTGGCTAAGAATTCTAATTTCAAATTAATTTTATTTCAAAAACATGGAATTCTTTTTCCAAAAGTAGTCATTTGTTTATTGATTAGTGTTACATTTTCAACGCATTTCAATATTTTTCGTCATCATGGATATGTTAAAAATTCGAGTAATTATGGAATATGAGTACCGTCGTGGCAGCAACGCGGCACAAGCGGCACGCAACATCAACGAACACTACAAACCAACGCACCACCTGTTATTGGTTTGGTCGCTTCCGTTCTGAAAATTTCGACCGGAAAAATGAACCTCGCGGTCGTCCGAAGACTTTGGTCGACAATGACGAATTAAAGGCGATTGTGGAAGCTGATGATACGATCTACGGCTGAATTAGCAGCAGCTTTCGACGTTAGCGTCAAAACAATATTGGTACATTTGCGTCAAATTAGCAAGGTAAAAAAAGCTTGACAAATGGGAGCCCCACGAACTCAATGATCGCCAGCGCGAAGTACGCGTCGAGACGTGCCTTGCACTGCTCAACAGACAAACAAATGAAGGAATTTTGAACCACATTGTTATCTGCGATGAAAAATGGATTCTGTTTGATAGCCGCAAGCGCTCAGCAAGTTGGTTGGATCCTGGTTCAGCACCTAAACAATGCCCTAAACGAAAACTTACCCCTAGAAAAGTGATGGTCACTGTTTGGTGGTCTAGCGCCGGTGTGATTCATCACAGCTTCTTACTAAACGGGGTGAGCATTACTGCAGATGTGTACTGTGAAGAACTGAAAACAATGATGGAGAAGCATGATGTGAAGCGTCCATAGATATTATTGTTAGTCTTTTTGTTTACATATAAATTAAATTGGATTTGAACAGAGTATAGTTATGTGTATATATAATCATTAAAGTGTTCACAGTTTAGTAGGCTACAAACCTAAAACTTATGGTAGTGAAAGTATTCACATGAATTAGATCAAACATATCTTAAGGTAGCCTTCCAAACTATACGACCGCAACCAGCAAACCGGCCAATTAGGTTCTCTGTCCACGCTCACTGGTCGAACGTCACGGGGATGCGAAGGGTACCTTTAGGGCTTGTTTCACAATCTACTGATATGTATCAGATTACAGACAGCTTATTTGCATATTTTGTCTCAGCCGCTCAATATAAAGTAAACAGCGACAAAACTTCGGAATAAGTTATTAGGAAATTGTCAAACAGGCCCTTAATCTATTTGGCTCCAAAGTAGAAAAACTGATTTATGCGGTGAATTTGGCTTATGAAACCAAGTAAATCCTGTGCAGGAAAATAAAAAACCTGAGTGTGTTTAAATATTTTCAATAGTCCTCTCTTGTGATTAGTTAAAATCTCAAAGACATTGACAACATTTCAAATTTAGTTGTTCTATATTCCTGGTCAGGCAATGTAATATTAACTACGTTAAAAATAAATTATCTATTAATGCAGGTACTTGTGATTATCATAAGTTTTGTGGATATACTTTCATAATCAGCTGATTGTTGCTGTGAAATTGAGGTTATATCTGCACAAACACTGGCAGCGGCACGGGCTCTGCTAGCCGGCGGTCAACGTGCACCCTGTTCCGCAGGAGGTGGAGACTGCTTTCTGTCACTTTTGTACATCCCTTAATGACTAGACCTTCCAGCGACGGACAGTGCCTGGCCAGAGATCTGAAATGGGAGAAAATTATGATAATACAATGAATTTATGGCGCCAAATACATCTTTTTCCCATTCTTTTGGATAATTTTGGACCACTGCCTTCTGTCAAAAAGGCAGTACAAAATAAATTGGGTACTTTACGAAAAAAAAACAAGATTCCAACATTGTAAGATAAGGCCATATCAGCTAAAAACTGCTTGACCATAATCAGTAATAATAATAATTTTCATTGGACCCCTTGCTAAGCATACTAAAATCTTTAGCTGATATTCTGTGATATTCATAATAATAATTATTTTATTTAATAATAAAATAATCCTACTGTGAATGGAGGATGCATGGATGTTTGCTACTCCTTCATGCAAAAACTACTGAACAGATTTTGATGAAATTTGGTATGGTGGTAGTTTGAGCTTTGGATTAACACAAACGGCTGGTCTGGTTTTGATAATTTTTTTGTGTTTTCAAGTGGATTCGAGAATGGTTTAGATTTGCAATCAGTCCCGGAAGTTGGCGCTGCTGTCAGTACAACAACAAATTTCACTCTAAGGCTGTATGAAGTTGGTTGGGACAGCTAGTAGAATAATATTGATTTTATTATTATTACCTCACTCCTCGGTCAGTTATTTCACAGCAACCTCCCAAGTTAAGAAGCTTCAAAGATTTGCTGTGCTTGGAGAGGCTGTATAAACACTTATCTGTTATTTGTTTATTGCCTTCTAAATTTAAAATTTTTATTGTTTTGAATTTCTTTATAAATATTATAACACAACTTTCAGATATAGTTAAGCAGTAGGCTAAATCAACATCTTCTAAGTAGTTCTGGTGTAGCGCCAGAGCCTCCATAGCGCCCGTCGTCAGCCACAAACATCTTGACAGCTTTAAGACGCGCAAATTGTTACAAAATAGTATGACAGGTTGTAAGCATTTTGAAGATAAATTTTTACACTGGCTTAGGTTTAAGCTGATGAGTTCCCGATTTCCTTTCAGTATTGGAATAATTTGAGAGTCCGTGAGTGTTGTGCATTTACTTAAATTCAAATGCTTAAGCTTCGTACACGAAGTCACGAACACCTAAAACGAAACAGGGCATATATTGTTGTTGTAACATATCTCAATTCTCATGATTGAACGCATGAAAAGCACACACAACTTACATTGAAGGTTTCCGGGGAGAATTCTTTATTTTGCAGTTTCAAGGATTTTAGTTTAGATAAATATATGTATACAATTTGTAAGCAGGCCTTTGAGACGCATCGGAAATTGAAGCACTCGTGAATATCAAGGAATGGAAGAATATGTGCTACTATAATATCTTCCCAGTATAAGTCAAATATATGTGTATTTCTACCTCTATTCATAATTTGATTCTATTATTTGTTTAATAATTTGCGGTAAATAAAATTTATTTACATTTTCATCAATCATCTGATCTTGTCAATGTTAGCTAAAATGTCAATGTCACAAACGTGAAACGTTTTATCTATTTATGGCATCGGCTTATAACCATTTGCCAGTGTCAAGTTAAAAAGGCGGAAAATAGAACTTTCGTTTAAATTTTCAACACCGTATTCCTAAATCGTCAAGTCTAAAGTCTAGTCAAAGTCCAAATAAATAGTCAGTGCAATTCATTAGTCATGTCAGTCGATTCAGTAAAGTGGTAGAAGTTTTACTGAAAGTTCCTAGGAAGTTTTGGAGGGAACTCACAATAGCGCGTTTTTGGAAGTTGTACCACTTGCCCTCACTTGTGCACGTTAACGAATATTTAATGGTTAATATTCTACCAATATTACACATTAAGACACAAGACAAACAAGAGTAACACAAAATTATGAAAGAAATGCAAAATCCACAACGTCACCCATTGAATTCCCCTGCAAAACTCTGCAGTATAGAATTCAGTGCCGAATTAGGCCATCTATTCGATGTAATGCGCCTAAAGGGCCAAACTGACCATCCAGCTTGCAATGGTATTGCAGTTGCATTGCAGTATAGTGGCGAGCAAATTTCCCTAGTGGCGGATTTCGGAACTATCCTATGGCTGACATTTCCGTCTGGTTGTATAGTAAAATAGCAATAAACTAATAAAATAGTAAAAAAAGTCGATTTTATTGTTATTTTGAAATAATTATTTAAAAGTGCATCATGATTTCATTGTTGGACATCTACGAAGTGGTAAAAAATACTAAAAAACTACTTCGTGAGCGTAAACAGTACACACAACAAAAAATCCTGTAAATAAACGAAAATCTGAAGAAGTTAGGTGTTTAGGCTTTATTTATTTTTATTTATTTAATTTTAATCAGGCTTACTGACTAATAACAATATAATAACAAATACAAAATATATGGTATAGCATATATGTTACTGGAGGCTTGAAATTAACGATATATCGCAAATAACAAGCCTCCAGGCTTAGCCGTACAAACTTCTGGTGGAAAGTAATCTAATTCTGTGAAATGTGAGCAAACTGTATTTTGAAGCAGGATTTTCTTATTTTAGAGCGTTTTCCCAACATTTTCGTAACTTTTCGTCAGTAGGAAAAATATGAAAACTTATAAGTAAGTAACTTACTCTTGTGCTCCTCGATGGTATAATTATTATAATAATTTAGAAATTATAATAATTATAACATTGAGGAACACAACAGTAAGTTTATTTTTTTATTATCCTTTGTACATAGTCATTTTAAAATTAAATTCATAGCACAGTTTATTTTTTAATATTGAAAAATTACAAATTATTTTCAAAATTAATTAAAATAGTACGTCTAACCATACTTTTATCTGTCATACGTTAGTTCTGCGATTTTTCGCTAGGGAATCGGATTCTTCGTCACCGTATACAAGTTCTATGTTAAATTCTCTATATCTTTGCCCAAAATAGGGTTAGCAAATAAATAAAATGTACCTACTGTTTAAATAAACGTATAATATACTAACATTTGACACAATCTCTTTTAGATTGTAAATACAACACACACACACACACACACAAACACACCTACACCAATTTACTGTCACACAGTATTTAAATAATATTAATTTATTAGTTACTTTTAATAGTAATAAGAACTAGTGTTTAAGTTTGCTATAATTTTAATCCCCTAACTTCCCCCATAGGACAGGCTTCGCCTAGTTTGGGGGACAGAAATAAATACTTAATGTTTGTAAAGCACTTACAATCAGTACTTAAGTTTCCCATATTCCTAGTAGGTACAGACGGGAATTTTCCGAAGATCCTGAAAATTGTTAGGAAGATAGCGAAATTTCGTCTCAGAATCAAATAATCCCCGCCGGATTCAATGATCCGCACTGAAGTACCTGGCTCCTGGTGGACTTCATCTAAAACAACATCATCATCTACAGTGCGGGGTCTTCCAGCGCCTGGGCCTCTCGTTCCTGGTACTCGACCCTCTCGATATGCATTAACAACGCGCAAAATAATTTCGTAGTTTGTCGGCGTACGATTAGGATACCGTTCCGCATACAATCGTGCAGCCAACCTCGCATTGTAAGTTACGTTCAAGCGAGTCGAAACTCGCCTGGTTTCACCATAAATTAGATGCATGATTGCGTACTCGCTATGAGAGTAAGAGACGTTGGGATTCGTAATCGTGCCCGTTTCACAAAATTCCCAAGAAAATCAGAGTCCGGTTGAGCGTTGAGTCGTCGTTTCAACTTTACAATAGCCCAAATTCACAAGCAAAACATAGTCCAGTAGAAAAGCCAAAAACACGTTGAAAATCACAAAACAAATGTAATTTTCTGGTCATAACTCAAAACCCACGAAACTTTCCTATGGGCATGTTAGGCTTGTTCAATGCGTCTTGGGTTCATCTACCTCCGGTGTCAGTGTGACGTGCTAATTTTGGGACAACCTGTATATTATATATTCAAATATATAAATTTATACACCAATATTATTTATTTATTTTATTTATTATTAACCAAAAAGATACAATTTACATAGATAGAATGCAGCGACAAAAAACCATGTTAGTTTATCTTGTTGCCGGTATAATAATTATTATTGTTTTAACAGTCGTAATATAATCAAAATTAAACACTTATTTATAACGTAATGTAACTTCTACAATTATAATTATAAAAAAAATAATAATAATAAGATGGATGTACTTGATGGATTGACTGCAAATTATCAATATTTGGCTTGAGTTTTGTAAGGAATAACCGCAAATCTACCCGTTCTGTGATATTCAATCTGTTCCTTTTTTTTGTTAATAAGTTTGTGACGGCATTAAAAATTTTTTCGACGAGATATGACGAGGGAAACGCTATCAGAAGCTTTTGCACGATTCCCCACAGTCCAGGATATTTTTCAGGTATTCCTGTCTGCAGACAAAATTTTTGATTTTTGATGATTTACATTTAAATGTCACTTTCAGCTCCTCATTAGTGCTAAGCTCGAGTACCTCTTGTAATATTACATTCTCCACTTCCGTTTCATCAAATGGATTTATGATCCATAGTGATATTTCCATCAACAGAATGTCTTCAAATCTGATTTTAAAATCATCATGCAGGGCAATCAAATGTTGAATGTATGTCTGAATATCTTCATCAAAGTAGAATGATACCTGCGTTAAGTTTGAAAACTGTGAAAATTCGCGTCGACCAATATTTTCCTTCATAAATTTCAAATTACCAATAAAAGCTGAAAAACACTCTTTGTTTTTATTAAATTAAATTAAAATGAGTTGTTTGCAGATAATCACTCAAGAAACTTTCAACATTAGAGCTCATTTCATCCATAGGTCTTTGTACAGTGTTGTTACTCAAAGGAATTCTTTTGAGTATGTCAAATGAAGATTTGTGCAGAACAGTTTTTAAAACCTCTTCAACAGCACGTAAAATTGACTGTTCTCCAATGGTGTGCGGTTTCCCAGATTTTGCTGTAAGTATTGCAGGTCCTTTACGTACGTTGAAAAAATTTGTATTAATTAGTTTTTTTATCTTCTTTGAACATATTATGCCCTATTAACAGGAAATGCCAGTGTCAGACGGTTCTGTTTCTTATCCGAAAAATATATATTAAACATGTTTGACAATACAACTGACGCAAAGAATATATTATTTATTTTAGGAGTGACCCTTAAGTCGTCGGCATAAAGGTCTTATTAGATGAATTAAAATCGTTGTCTTCAATGCTATATTCGGATTTCTATTAACGTCACAAATCAAATAGGTTGTGGGCATGCCCACACTTCCTATATAGGTAGATCCGCGCTTGAATGACGCTTGAGCCGAGTTAACATTTTCTAAATAAAGTAAGCCATTTTAATATTTTTACCGACGATTAATATCTATTGAATAACTTTAATACATCAGGTGCGCCCTGTGTGAGGCCAATGACCTTAACAGCGCCGTAAATGCGTAATGTAAATTCATTTAATTTATATTATTTCGAAATTTATAATTATTTTTCTGCTGTCTGGTTTAAAAACCAATGTGACGAATTTTACAATAATCAAAATTATAATTTTAAAAATAAAACGACATTAAAAATTGATTTGTAACGAATTTACTCATTTACGAGTTATGACTTCTGAGACATGACGAATTTACATTCCTATTTAAATAACGCATAAACTGGTATTTTTCAAGTAAGCACAATGAAATCTTTATATTTTGTTTATGCAGTTTTGGTAGTTTTTCTTCTGGTGTGTGGTGATGTGGCCAGTAGAAGAACGCGCATTTTATCGTTTTCGCGACCTAGTCGTGGTCGAAGAGAAGCAAATACCCCTGCCATGTGCCCTAACGGACTTATGCGCAAAGGTTCCGCATGTGTACCTATTTTAATAGGCAAAGGGATATTTTAATACAAATATGCAGGCATCATATACGAGGCATGTTGAGGCAAAAACTGTCCCCACATAAATGTTCGAGTTTCGAAACAACTTTCGGGCCATTTTGACATTTGAGTTATGGTGCAATCAAGATGTCTAACATTTGAGGTATGGTGAAAACAAGATGGCGTAACTTTTTCTTGTATGAAGATTTGATATGTGAAATGTACATCATAGCTGATAGCATAACTTTAGTTTTGAAATCTTTGACGCTGCATGCTCTGTGTACGGCAGGAGAGGGACACTAGATACACTCAATTTACAGAGCCTGTACAGGCAATATCTAGTTTTAACTTTTACAGTGGCAATGTCGGTAGTGACCATACCAGAAATCTTTTCCTAGTGAGAAGAAACGTCAGATCACTTTTTAAATGATAATGAACGATAAATGATAAAATTCAACCTTTATTTTGTAATTTTTAGGGACCCTTGTAGCACCGTGGGGAGCTAATAAATAAAGTAACTTCTGACAGTTCTAACTTTCGTCTAGAATTATTTATTGTCTATTTAACCCGGACAATCCTGGCGATGTACGTAGGTCCGTAGTTTGCCGCTACGTCCGGTACCACCAGTTGTCCATATTTGGGCTTCGCTGCACCCGAACCCAGGACTAGCGCGCTGGATAAACTGCTGAACGGCGCCGACAGGTCCCTACAACAAAATTTGGTTAAAATTTTGGCAGAAAAAATCACCATGTTGCAAAGAGACGTGAAATTTGCGCCGACTTTTTAACGGGTAGCACTTTTGAGGGTTCCGTAACAATAATAATAATACACAAGGCACACTTATAGTTTCGCTCTGTCCGTCTGTCTGTCTGTCTGTCCGCGCTTCTAACTTCTGTAATTGTGAATAGAAATAGATGAAATTTGGTATAATTATAGATTGTGTATAGATCTCGGTTTTGGCATCATTAAATAATAATTATTTTATATTTTAGGTGGCTCTCCATACATGTGAAGTGGGGATGAAAAATATTTTTTTTCATTCTACCCAATGGGGTATTTTAATAGAACTATTTAACGATACCCTACACAATGGTGTAGGGTATCGTTATAGTTAATATAAGTATAAATAGTTCTATTAAAACAAAAGGCAAGGTATCATATATGACTTTTTTGACAAAGTCAACCATTTTCGAGTAATCGGCTTCCAAAGTGGTTTACAAGTTAGGGGGGGGGGGGGGGGGGTGCTAAGTACATGTCATTTCTAAACTATAAGAGATAAAAACATGTAAGTTTCTATGCTGATAGATCATGCTAAAAACTCTTTAGAAAAAATTTGAGCGAAATCGGACAAAAACTTTTGAAGTAATTCAAAGAAAACCTATTGCGCGTTGATAGTTACGGAACCCTCCTTAGACATGTCGTGACTTGCTCTTGGTTAGGTTATTTTGTTAATGAAATTAACCAGGAAACGAGCAGACGGATCACCTGATGGCAAGCGGTTATCGCCGCCCATGGACACTCGCAACACCAGAGGAGTTATACTTGTAACTCCTCTGGTGCTGCGACTTGCGTTCCCGGTCCTGGTCCTAGTCCTTGAAATCCCCAATCCCCCCTTGGGCCTCCGGTAACCTCACTCACTCGGCGAAACACAACGCAAGCGTTATTTCACGCTGTTTTTCTTTTAGGTCGTGGTATTTATCCGGTCAAGCTGGCTCTCCCACAGTTAACTAGCACTAGGCCGCCATATTTAAAAGATAATTAAGAACACTATAAAAGTGTCGTTTATGTAAAGCTTTCAAAAATTTACAAAGTGTTTTTCCGTACTATATCTATACTAAGTAATGTTCTAAATAGGAAGTTTTTTATATTTTTGTATGTTAGCTCCCGATTCACGCAAGAAGTACAAGTCCGTGACGACATAATATGCCAACTACTATAGTTAAGGTAGTAAAACAGCTTTTGTCTTCTAAAATTTAATCAAATTACATGGAATAAAAACACGTTGATTTCGTCGTCGAACATCGATTGGTAATTTCAAGGATGAAGAACGCAAATGCGCAACACCAGATTGCACGCAAAAATGCTGAACGGATTTTGATGAAATTTAAAAAGTGTTCCCGTGAGATACTGTATTTACGCGGGCGGAGCCGCGGGCAAAAGCTAGTATTAAATAATTAAGTTTGATTCATAAGCGCGGCGATACTAAGCTACACCTCCGTGTCCTTTAAAGCCGGCGTGGCGTACGGCAGTCGATACGTAGCGAGATTTGTCGGGAAAGGTTAATTATGTTATTTTTCTGTAGATAACGAAATTTTTTATTTCTGCCACCTGCCATTATTTAATGGCCTAATCAGTCGGAAATAACAGCCTGTATAAATGTGTATTACTTGACGGTGGCGACGACGCCGTGGTCGCGGAAGGCGGCGGCGAGCGCAGCGTGCAGCGCGCCGTCGTTCTGCGCGGGGCTGAGCGCGCACGTGCTGTACACCAGCGCACCGCCCACGCGCACCAGCCGCAGCGCGCTCCTGCACATTACATTTAGAGCTTTCACATACGAACGGCACTTCATCATGCGTAGTACAACTGCAGCCGTCGAGAGTCGGCGACAGCTGCTGTTGCGCGATGGAGAAGTGTCGTTTTATAGCGCCCGTGTCGCAGCTGTCAATCGGGTCACTACTCAATATAATGTTGTCCATGCAAACAACACATTATTAAAATTTATTACAAGAAATTAAACAGCATCCAAAGTAGAAATACACAAAAAAGTATGAAATTAAACTTTTTTTCTAAATAATTCCCCTTTTAAAATCTTTCTTTCCTTACACAATGTTCATTATTTTGAAGTTGGTACCAGCCCAAACAATATCCTGATAAATCATTATTATATAGAGCTCACGTTTATTAAGTTGGCTGGTACCGACTTCAAAATTATGAAGATTGTGTAGAGAAATATTAAAATGTTAGCCGAATTTAAAAGAGGAATTATTTAGAAAATAAGATTTATTGCATACTTTTTGTATATTTTTACTTTGGAAGTCGGTTTAATTTTGGTTTAAAAATAATATTTTTCCCTTTTTAGTCAGATTTTTGTTATATTATTATTAACACATTTTTAAGACCTCTTAAAACAAACTATCGAAAAATGTATAAATGAATATGCGCCAAGCTTCCATTAGGTATTTTATATAAGATGATGATGATTACTGTAAGATACATAATGGCATATGCTTGCAGTTCTTTACAAAATGTCGAAATTTCCAAACGCGTATCTTTAAGGACTAAGGAGTTCTGTTCAGTGCTTTTGGATCCAGGGTATACCTTGGTGCAAAATCTTACTTCTTGGTAGCATATTATGCTTGGGTTACTTCAGAAAAAGTCAAAATCACTATATGTGTCCATAAAAATTTCGAGGAGTTCCCTCGATTCCTCATGAATGCCATCATCAGGTCACCACTTTGGTAACAACGGGACCATCTTCGAATTATACCCTTTACATCAAAAAAATAATTTTGAAAATCGGTCAACAGACGGCGGAGCTATCATTGAACATACAAGTATATGTAAACAGCCTTGGGGGCTAAGGCTTGGTACACTACTACACTCACATGATAAGCTGGGCCTGTATCTCCGGTATGCGCAGTCTCTCGCGCACGCGGTCTGGCCGGAAGATGTTGTTTTTGTCCTCTAAAACTGAGTGTCTGTCTGTGGTGCACGGCGCGTCCACTAGCACCTAGAACATTTTGTTACTGGATATATGTTTACGCCTATAATTCCAAATGAACTTATACGGTTTATCTGTCGTGTTTTTTTTTTTCTGTCTTTTCGGATACGTACAGTAGGTAGGTATATATAATTCGTGATAAAATTGTAAAATTAGTTTTGTGACCGTAGAATATCAGGCTCTTTCTAAACAACCACAGCATATTATTTTAGTAGACCGCATCCGCCCCCGAAAATATATATTTCATAGTCGACCGAAAGGAACTGAGTCAAGCAAGATAAATGACTTCATAATAAATATAATTTGTTTCAGTCCCTCTCTTAATCACGTACCGCGTCGAAGCCGGCATCATCTACGAGCATGCGGGCGTCCTGCCTCGTGACGAGGAGACGCTCGCGCCACGCGTTACTCTCGTAGTCCATGAGGTAGTCGCGGAATATGCGCTCCATCCTGTGAAATAATTATAATTATTGTCTTATACATTTCTTGCAGTCCCTACATGTACGGCCTGCGGTATACGACTTTCAATCTTAATCTTTGCGTAATGAGGACGAAACTGGAAATAGAAGAATATTTTACTTGATGTTATTCGCGCGTAAATAAAATAATGTATCCAGCTGTACGTATTGTTGTATTGTGTGTCGAAGCTCCATAGCTCAATTACTCCTCCTTCGTAAAGAAAAAAACTTGTCACTCGCCTGTTGCTCCGCGATATAGAGCTGTCGTTGACCACGAGCAGGTCAGGCAGCATGGTCTGCAGCGCGGCGAGGGTCTTGCCCCCGGGCGCTGCGCACACGTCCAGCACGCGTTCTCCGCCGCGCAGGCCCAGCGCCAGCACCGCCAGCACCGAACCCAGGTCCAGGGGGTAGTAGTTGAACATGCCTGAAACACGTGCATATGACTGGGGCTATATTATGGACCGGAATCCAATAGGCCGGGAAAAATTCAGAGCATTGTAAATCTGCGCTAACACAATAGAGCTGAGAATCGAACACACAAGTCATATATATATGATAGGTCGGACATACGACATTTCGATTTTCAACTCTATTGTATTATCGCAGAGTTCTATTTTCAGTGCTCTGAATTTTCCCGGGCCTGCCGGATTCCGGATCATATAGTCCCAGCCTATGCAATGTTATATCCCAGCTAATGCATAGTTTTTTTTATTGGCTTTTCGAAAAGTACATAATAAGCTGGGAAATATTGTCCTTGCAATGGCATATCTACGATCGTACGACCCGTTGACGAAATACAGTAATCACAAAAGTGAAATTGTTGAAGAACATAAAAAACATCCTATACAAAATGAATGACGTCACTGGTCACAACTGCAGTTGAAAATATATGGAGATGAATACAAAATTGATTTTACTAACTTAATTACTCGGTTTATGTTTATGATTGTTTTAAGAAATTATTACACAAATAACATTATTATTTAAACAATAATTTTCGTTTTTAGCACAACAATTTTTTGTCCTTTTAAGTCCTGTAACTTTTTAATTTAGAAACTGATTACTGTACTTTTAGGTTTTTCGGTCCATATTTATGTTTCCTTTCAAAAAATATACAATATTTGATGATTTAAAATATGCAAATTAATGCATATTCCATATTAAAGTACCTGTTTTCCCTCTCTTTGGTTCTGGGAATTTCGTGCTATCGCTGCCCATCTCGAACGCCATCACTTTCAAGTGCTCGGGAAACTGGAAGTCCACTTCAGGTTCTATGACTAATGGAAAATCTGTGCTACCTGAAAATATGATTATTATAAATAAGTTGTATTATTATTCTACTACTAATAAAAATAATCCCACAGGAACACATAATATATATGATGGATATATGTTCCTGTGGGATAGGTACTGTATTTATGTGAGCGAAGCCATGGGCAAAAGCTAGTTATTCATGACAAGAATTCATAATTCCGAAAATGTTTATAATGTGACTTGGGCGTCTTTGATATAATATCTATCGACACAATTACTTTACACTTACTGCTATTTGCATAAAATGATATATGCTGCGACTCTGGTATCCAGTCCTCCATGCCCTTTAACTTAGTGGCGGGTATGTATTGGTACAGTGACTCGGAGGACACGCCCATTTGTGGACTAATAAGTCTCGTTTCATCAAGACTAGCTTCTTGTAATGCATCATTAAGTGTGACTGATTTTGATCTGTAATTTAACACAAAAAATAACAGAAAACAAAATTATTAACATTACATATTGAAACAAAATAGCATTACATATTGAAACAAAATAAAACATTAAATTAAAAATTGTTTATATTTATTTAATTACGAATATAAATAGATGTAATGTATTTGCAATTGTGAATGCTCTAACTGTATCTTTATCCTATTTCTCTCCATAGAGCTGCTGAAAGAAATTTTGTTTCAAAAATAACTCACACATTCTTCTTTGCCCCTTCATCATTATTATCTGTTTTGAGTGATACTGTATTACTTATTTCTAATCTGTCAGGTACTTCGATACCTTGTGGGTACAAACTAGATATTTCTTCGCTTTGCAGCCTTGTGATATAGTCATCCATATTACTGTGTGTGTTTTCACTAGGTGTATCTTTTGGTGAATATTCATTGTGAAAATTGGCTTGTATTGACATTAAGTTCTTTAGACAATGTGCACCTTAAATTAAATAAAGACTATAGTGTATATTCTTTATCGTGGGATGTTTTTAAAAGGATTATTCCTTCTAGAAGTTTTCTACATAAAATGTTCCCTAAATTAAATTATTAGCATGTTAAATTTTGACACTAGAATTAAAAAGTTATACATGTAATATTTTAACATAAAGCTTTAATAGATCATCTTTTATTAACGTAGGCTAATAATTATGTAGACAAAATGCTAAAACTACATCTGTTTGACATTTACCTCTGTTGGATAGATAGTCAAGAGTTTCTTCTGTGTCCCCATAATTATTTACTAAAGCCACGTATTTCTGTCGCCGAAATAGAGCTTCACGCATAGGCTCCCATTGCTTACCAAATACATTTCCATAAAATTCATCAAAATGTTGTAAAGCTTTGTATTTCGGTGTTGTTTTCTTTTTTGCCTTAGACTGAAACAATTTGTTTAATAAGTTAATGATTAGAGTATCCGACCTTTTAGCATATTATGAAACTGCTTGAAAGAAGACTTAATAAATAATGTAAATAGAGTGAATTACCCAATGTAATTTTGATTTAAGTCTCATTTGAGTAAATAGATATGAGTTTAAGCCAAACTTTCTACAAACACTATGAAAACTATACATTATTTACAATTCTGTATATTCTTGCAATTCAATTGTGTTGATTTAATAACATTTACTTTTATGTTAATAAATTATTTAAAAATATATTTTGTAGGTTATGTTGTGACTTGTGACACTTGACAGAAGACTTGTTTTTTTTTTAATAGAAACTAATCCTTTGCACTACGAGTATAATGCCAAATATCAACTTCAAAATTGTGAATCAAGTAGGCAAATTTCACAAAAAACAATCCTTAATCCAGAAATCATTATTTCGCGTAGTACAAGAAATGGATACGGATTACGGTAGATTTATTAATATAAAAGTCCTGATCGTGAAGAAGCTGAAATATCTATGATTTTTGTACGACGAGTATAATATAATGAAATAGCATTATATGACAAATCGCTTTGCTTTTCTTCAATCGTGCTCACTGCTCATGTCTCAATTCTCATGTACTCCGCCGTCTGTGAGTTGCCCGCAAATACCAAACTGTTGGAGTATTGATTTGTTTACAATCGTGTTCTAAAAACCATTTCTTACACGTACTATGGTAGATATATTCTTCAACCTTGTCAAAACGATCGCGAGATAAAATTCTGTCTTAATTACTAGCTTACGTGCTTCCCTATCAGCTAATCGTTCTCGGTGAATTAGCGCCGACGAAGTTTTAAGAACTTTGAAAGCATAATCACCTTGAAGCGTGGCCTCTATCGATTGTTTAGGCTCCAATATCGCATTCACCTTGGTTACCTAGACAGTAGGCTTTGAGGGAGCGAGAAAAATGTGAATAAAATATGATGTCACTATGCATGATTTTATTGAAAGGAAGATTAACCATGGGAGGAGTGTTACTTGTGTGGTAAATTAAATTGAAATAACAGTCATGTGTGGGATCTTAAATGTTGAATGGAAGGTGGTATATAAGGTGGAATGGACAGAGGCAGTTTGGCAGTCCCTACTGGGGCAGTTAACTTGGACACTGTAAGGTCTCTGCATCAGACGGTTGTGTCTCTCAGGACTGCTCTAGAGGTGTCAAAGAATGAACTGAAAGAGCTAAAGGAAAAGTATGAGGAACACTCTAGGTGTATAGAGTTTTCTGACCTTATTGAGAAGTTGACGCTCGAGAATCACATTCTGAGGAGGAGGATTATTGACTCTGATACTCATGAGAAACAAAATATAGAATTGGAACTAACATACAGTCCTAGAGTAGAAAATATTGAGGATTTAAACAAAAATGAACTAATAGAAACATTAAACTCGAAAGATCAAGAAGCCAATAATAAGGAACACATTGAAGAGAAAACTTGTAGTGAATTAAATAAAGAGGCAAATAACACGCCTCATGAAACACAAGTTAATGAACCAGTAGATGAGGAAAACAGACATAAAGAACTGGGTAGTGAATCAACATCTAAAAAATTTGAAAATAAATCTAGATTTTCTACAAAGCTAGAGTTGCTTTCAAAGTTTGATGTAAAAATCAAAGTCAAAACATTAAAAGAGGGTAGTTTTATATCAAGCAGCTCAGGTGACACTTCCAATTTGATTAAGGAATCAGAAACAGATGAAAATAGTGATTTGAATATAGAACAGAATAGAGAGCACTTTGAAAAATTTGAAAACGGAGAAGCAAAGATCAATATAAAATCTGCCTCAACTGAGTTTGTAAAAATGGCAGTGCCAAATGAAAATGAAGTAAAATCAAATGTAGACAAGTTTGGTGTTCAAGTGAGGATCACGTCGGAGGACAGTGTTATGGTACAAGAGAATGTTGAGCGGGAAAGAAATAAGGATACACTGAATTTGGATGTAGACAGTTTGAGCCTGAGGTATTACCTATTTCCTTTTTTATACTTTGAACTAGCTGGTGCCCGCATCTTCATTTGCGTGGACCTATTAATGGAAACCCTATTCTTTTTTTAAACGGAACCCTATAATTAAAATACCTAGCCTAAGTTACTCATTATAACATCAGCTATCTGCCAGTAAAGGTCCAGTCAAAATCAATTCGGCCGTTTCAGAGATTAGCCAGAATAAACAGACAGATAGATGGACAGACTAAAATTTTAAAAATAGATTTTTTATTGTAAGTCCAGTATACTATTCATTACATATGTATTTAGTGACAAGCTGTTCACAGCATGTCACTAAGTACATACGAAAATACAGTATACTTTCGTATGTATTTAGTGAAAAGCTGTTAATTTAAAATTACAAACACACTTAAAATTTTTTATTGAATTTATTTATTTGTATGTATATCTGTCTTGCTGGTTAAAGTATAAACCACATGATAATCTATTACTGTTTGTTGGGTATATGGAAGATTATTCACTGCTGTATTGTTTTCACAAATCAAAGCAACTGTGAAAGTTAATAGCAGTTAGTATCTAATCATAATTATTAAAAAAACAAAGAATGAGACTGCACCAAATAGTTTTGATGTACCCAGAAACAGCCTCACAACTAAAACGAATTCAATGATAACTCTCAAGCTCAAATGCGACAAGCTGTTTAAGCTCTAGAATAGCCTCGATTTTCAACTAAAAACTTTTAGAAGACTATCATGAATGTATTGAATTGTTCAAAGTAGCCAGCTACATTGTCTGAGGAGGGATAAACATTCAAATTCACAGCTTCATTCAAAATTACACTTTCAATATTTTGTTCTTGCCTGAATGCCAATTGCCATGACAGCTTGCAAATTTTCCTACCTGTTGTTGATATTAATCTGAATTTTCCTACTTAGGCTGGGACTATATGATCCGGAATCCGGCGGTCCCGGAAAAATTCAGAGCACTGAAAATAGAACTCGGCCCTAATACAATAGAGTTGAAAATCGATGTGTCGAGTGTCAAGCTTTCATATGACATTGACTCGACACTTGTGTGTTCGATTTTCAGCTCTATTGTATTATCGCAGAGTTCTATTTTCAGTGCTCTGAATTATTTGCCGGCCTTATTTGTCTATTATTTATGCCTTTTTACAAGCTAAGAAAATGATTTATGATGCAAATGAAAAATATTTTCAAGTTTACTTCAGGACAACCCAGTAAACAGTATAATTTTGGGGAATTTCTTTAAACTGCGCAGTAGGCTCGGTAGATGTGTTACAACACTATGTTTTTTGGAATTGGCGACGACGCGCCACATCGCGCCACAGCCAACGATAACAATGTATAGGAGACGTGATTTATTTCGATTTTTTGGAAGGCCTCCTTAGAATACCTTTTTTTGCAGGTCCATGTCAGAGGGCGACAACTCAGTATTCTCTGATGGTACCACACCAAACGAAGCGAGACAGCACGACGAGAAAGAGACAGAAAATGCCAGCGGGAATGAGTCGGAGGAGGTGGACGATATAGAGCTCATCTTCACCACCGACGAGTCCAAGGATATGAGTAATTTGCAGGTACGACGTTATAGCAACCGGAAATTGCGTTCTGAAAATACGATTTACAATCTCAGACTGTAAAATATAATTTCTATTGCCCTTTCTTTAATTGTCGGGATCTCAGAGTAATTTATTCTCTAGTTAAAAGTCTGGATAGTATAATAATATCCTATGGACGCTTCCACATCGCTTCAATCTGGTCCTGTGCTATGTTCTCGAAGAACTTGTATCGCAGGTACTAGACACCGGAAATATATTTAATACTTTTATACAATACACATATTTAAGATTTTTATTATAATACATTATATATTTAATACACATCCAAGACCCAGGAACATAGATAAACTTTTTGTCCCTTCGGCGAGATTCGAATTTCGAACCCGCGACCTCCAGCTCAACTCCGACGCGCTAACCACACCCATAGAGGTATAGAGACGGAGTTTACGGTTCAGGGGTATTTTTAGTGACTGATTATCATTTATTTAAACTGTATTTTATATATCCTTTATATATTTAGTTTATACATATATTTAGTATATCCTTTTTATAGTTTTCCTGTATTATATAAGAAAAGGCTTCCCGTAAGCCATAACCCATCGGACATAGGCAACACCAGAGAAACGCATTGCAACACTGTGCCATGGAATGGTGTGTTTTTTATAGAAAGTACTGTCAAAGCAATGTTGACTATTTTATTACCAATCGAAAGTCCCATATCCCAAATTTCTGATTCGCAAATATTCCAATAATTAATTGAAAGAAACATAAAGCTTGTGAACCGCCAAAGTTATCTAAATTCCAAAGTTAATCCCACCTATTGCCAACATAGAAAACAAAATCAACGAATCTATTAGCTAGTTGTACCGCGTATAGCATTACATCAACGATCGGAAACCGTTTCAATTGGGTAGCGTGTCGATTGCCATTTGCCAATATCGGTAACTTCAAGTCGAGTGCCCTGTTGGCACTCGATATGCAAAAGGTAAAAAATCATGTAGATTTTTACCTTTTGCATATCGAGATTTATGGAGCTGTTTTATATGCTCTTTTACTTAATGGTTGTTTGTCACAGTATCGTTATGTATGTACCAGTGGCTGGTTCTCCTTCATAGCTAAGCCCTAGCGTGTATAATGGGTGGAGATTTGGATGAGGGTCTTCAAAAGGTATGTGGTAAGTGAAAACCGATAGGAATGGAGTTATAGGAACCCCACGCAACTTGTGTGCCATATGCCTAGTATCCCACGGGAATACTGGACTTTTTCGGGATAAAAAGTAGCCTGTGTAGAGCTAGAACCACTACTATACCAAATTCCGTCAAAATCCGTTCAGTAGTTTTGCGTGAATTGTGTATCGACGTTAATTATTTTCAAGGATAATCTGGTCAAAATTTAAGGTTGTTACATGTACTTTTGGGACGATAATGAATTCTGATCACGCTCCTTGAATATCTTTTGTTGGTAGATTACACCCTGTATAATCTACTTCTCACTTTGACAAAACCCAGCTTTACTTTTAGCTACCTTTTCTTCTAGCTTCTAACTTATTTTGACAGTTCTTAATCATGGGGTGTTTTTACAATAACACCACAGGAAGTAGGTTTAGTAACAGGAGTGATATCGATCGTTTAATTGCTGGGTCGCCATTGACAACGGTAGGTGTCGAACTTCCCGCTCATCTAACACCCCATTACACTAATCACTAGTTCCATAGCGTGACTGCGTCCGTGGCGTACGTACCTATTTAGGTTCTTAAATTAAAGTTCTAAGGTCGTCAAACCATTCAGATTTCAAAACAAAACCTAAAAAATTCTAATTAAAAGATTTTTCGTGGTAGTATTGGTAATCATTTGAACTTGGAATTCATTAAGATTCCATAATTCAGATAGCTTTGCGTATTCATTACACTTTTCCAACACTGTGTCAGTCTTATTGAATCAGGAACATAAAACGAACAATTTAACAAGGTTTGGAACGTCTCCAAGGATTCTGTAAACTAAGTTCGCCTTAATACAATTCCATTGGGTATTAGCTACATCTTTACGCAAGCTTTAAAAAAATCCGCGTGTTTAACATCATCACTTCTTTCACAGGAGGATCTGGTGTCCATAAGGGAAAACGACAGTTGGACCCCCAGTTCTTCAACGACTCACTCCACACCAGTTCTCATTAAATTCCATACATTAGATCCAGATTTCCAAACGGAGACTCCGAAATCGAAAACTCCGGGCTACCGAGACTTACGGATGAAGAGGGTATCTTTGCCCAACTATAAAGAGATCAGACATGTTGGCTTCAACAGTAAAAATAGTCTGGATCTACCGGGAAAAGGGATTCTTAAAAGTCACAACAAATCCGACAATACGCTGTACCGAAAGAGTCCTAACGCTAGTACAAGAAGGTTAGACAGCGCGGATAGTCTGTCTGGGGATTACAACAGGCTAAGTCTAGATCACACCAAGTCGTCTAGTTTCGAGCTAGGTTCCAGCTTAGATGTCCTGCACAGGGATGAGAGCGTGGACAGTATTTACAAGGCCCGCCTGGGGCATCGGTTCTCGGTGTTTGCTGAGACGGACATATCGAAGTGTGGTATCTCCGAAGACGATCTCGCCAGCAACTTGAATATTCGTCGGAACACCTGCCCCAACCCATTTCAGTACAGGTAATTGTTTTAATTAGTATTTTCAGGGTTCCGTAGTTCACGTCTGGGAACTCTTGTAGTTTCGTTATGTCCGTCCGTATTAGTCTTACGTTCCAAACGGTTAGTGCTGGAAATATTAAACTTTGCTTGTATATGTGTAATTACCACGCTGACAAATTGTTGAAATAAAATCACGAAAAATATTTTTTTTTGGGGTGGGATGATTTTTATTTTATTTGGTTTATTTTATTTGTTTAGTTTTCGCGTCTTCCCCATAGGTGTGGAGTAGGCTAGATAGCTAACCCTCTCTAAAAGCATTCGGCTTTTTCGACTGGCTCGAAAATTAAAAAAAAATTAATGATGGTATCCATGTGATTAACTTTATAAGAAAATTATAATGGCTTAGGCAACTTAAATTATATAGTAGGGACCAGAAGGAAATAAGAAATAAATGTGGAACTAATCCTCCCTACCTGTTCCTAGGCTGCCGTACCGCGGGCCGAGCCGCAGCTACGGCAAGCGGCGGCCGCCAGGCGTGCGGCGCGAGAGCGCGGCGCAGACCGAGCTCTCCGCGCTGCCGCCCAAGTGGACATCCGACGGCAACCTCGCCTACAAGGTACAGCCCCCATTAAGTAATGATCGAAGACAGGTTAAAAGGACTATGTATGCTCAGTGTACATAAAATACTAACTAAAACAGGCGATTTGGGCGATTCTATCACGGAAGACGTCATAAACCGTTTTGCTGAAGTTCCTTGAATGTCACTTTTAAAGTAGAAGTCGAATTAAACAATTGGAATAAAATAAAAATGCATAGTCAAATTTACATTTATTTATTTATCTACCTGTAAAGCAGGATCATTTGTGGCTGTTTGCTCTACGGCCTACATACTACACTACATATTATACCTATTGTTTCATGTAGGTGTCTTTGTGTAGTGTGTATGGCAAAACAGCTGCGGACATCTGACTTAAAAAAATCTGACTTGCCTATCTAGCCCCCTCCTAGGCCAGAAGCTGGGCACGCCCATGATCTGATAAGTGGCTAGTAACCTATTTACCTACTTATTTTTTATTTATTTTATTTTATTCGGAAAACTTACAGCATATAAAATATAACAGTAAAAAAAACATTTTAAAAAGCGAAATGCTAATCACAAGTTTTCACTAGTGTAAAACAAATTAAAGTTAACATAAAGTACATGCTAAGTATCTGGTCATGACATTACATAACTTAGACCCTCTACAAGTAAAACTAAAATCAATAATAATATAAATCAGCATAATCAATGCTTAAACCACAAGAAAGGCAATTTATAAATATAAATATCTATGGACGCTTCACACCAAGTCAATCTGGCCCCGTGCTAATTATCCGAAGAACTTTTGTTAGAGGTACCAGAAAACGGGAAGTATATTTAATACTTTTATACTATACATATATTTAAGATTTTTATTATATTATACACATATTTAATACACATCCATGACCCAGGAACACAGAAAAACGTTATGTTCCTTCGGCGGGATTCGAACTCGCGACTCCCGGCTTGAACCAACACCACCAGCACCAACGCGCTGAACCACTGAGCCACAGAGGTCGTCATTATTGAATTAATATTATAATAAAATCAAAGAACACGTCACACATACTCACAGCAAATGGTATTTTACAAGTAATTAGGACATAACATTATATGTAATATTAAATAGGGCTTATTTATTAGATTTAAAAAAGGCATCAGTCATAAGTTTTCTAATTTTCGTTGGCTTAATTAAGAATATATCGTCAAGTGGATTACTATATAGGAATATGTTATTATGTTGAAGTGTGCGCTGGATCTAAAGACAAATGAGTTTCGACGACAGTAGGTGTCTAAAGGTGGGACATAAAAGGGCATTAAATTACCAGAAGTTCTAATGGGAACGATAAGATTGAATTTAGATAATAATACAGGTACATCTATTTTATTGTTAAGAATTTTACACAATTAAGCCAGGTTGATATATTTGAATTTATTACAAGACCTTATAACAAAGCCTAAAGCTTTCGAGGCCATATTAATAGTATAGTCGATGTGCTCATCAAAAATTAATTTAGAGTCAATATTTATAAATTACGACTAAAATTTATGGCATAACACTTGGATACATTCAGGTCTAATTTATTAATTACATAGTATTTACTAAATCTATTCAAATCTTCTTGTAAGGGGCGACAGTCATCATACGAGGATTTTTTTTTCAACATTTTTGTGTCGTCAGCATACAATAAAAAATTAGAATGACGAATACAAAAGGTAATGTCGTTAAGGAAGGTAGCAAACAGCAACAGCGAGCCTTGAGAAACACCAGAAGGTTTAGAAATTAGGTATTTGAAGCGTTCCCGACATTTCGCATTTTGTAGTAATTTTGCAGTTGTATTTATCGTTTTTATTGAAATAGGTTAATAAATTCATGCTTTAAAATTATAAAATCTTTGTTCCTCATGAAGTAACAATTGTTCTGGTAATGGTCTGGCTTAATAATATTATCGTACATCATAATACTTGGCGACTTTAATGCCCACCACGCCGACTGGCTCAATTCCAGTAAAACTGATCATGCGGGGAGATCTGTCTGCAACTTTGCCCTTGCGAACGACTTGACACAACTGGTTACTACGCCTACGCGAATCCCAGATGTGGATGGTCAGAATTCTTCCTTGTTGGACCTTCTGCTGATTTCAAATCCTGACGGCTACCAAATATCCGTAATCGCACCACTTGGTTCATCGGATCATTGCCTTGTTAGGAGTTCTGTGCCACTTACGACGGTGTTACGACAGCGTGCTGTTAAATACCGTCGTGTGTGGCACTACAAGTCAGCAGACTGGGATGGGATGCGGTCGTTTTTTGCATCCTATCCTTGGGGGAACGTGCGCTTCTCGCCGGATGATCCCGACAACACTGCCAACTCTGTTGCCGATGTGGTGATGCAAGGGATGGAACTTTTCATTCCGTCCTCTGTAGTGCCAACTGGCGGCAGATTTCGTCCCTGGTTTGGTTCATCACCCAAAAAAGCTTCTCGCCGGAAGCAGGAGGCTTACCAATCCTGGGCCAATGCAGTGTCTGCTCGGGATTTAAATACCAGCACATATAAAAAGGAGTACAACCTTGCCTCAAGAAAGAGATCACTCGGGCAAAGGAACAGTACGTCAATAGAATTGGTAAGAGACT
The DNA here is from genome assembly GCA_037179445.1 of Phengaris alcon alcon. Taxonomy (NCBI): domain Eukaryota; kingdom Metazoa; phylum Arthropoda; class Insecta; order Lepidoptera; family Lycaenidae; genus Phengaris; species Phengaris alcon. Next base: position 10,914,367 of record JAYRCH010000021.1, on the reverse strand, counting down.
TGAGCGCCTCCCCTTGGGAACCCGTGCATTCTGATCTCTGGCCAAAGCTATTTAAGGAAATTTCTGCAAGCCAACCCTACCATCTCTACGCTAGGAAATGGATCGTTGGCCCAGGACGCAAAGGACAAAGCCGATCTTCTGGGCAAGCTCTTTGCGTCAAACTCGACCCTGGATGACGGGGGGCAGAAACCGCCGACCATACCGCGATGCACGAGCATCATGTCGGATATTCGGTTTCATCAGCGCTCAGTGCGAAAAGCCCTCCGTTCCCTTGATATCCAAAAGTCGAGTGGGCCTGACGGAATCCCTCCTATTGCGTTGAAAAAGTGTGCTCCAGAGTTGGCTCCGGTCTTGACGCGTCTTTTTCGGTTCTCCTACTCTTCTGGCATCGTCCCGGCTTCTTGGAAGACAGCCTTGGTGCACCCGATCCCCAAAAAAGGTGATCGCTCAAATCCTTCCAACTACAGACCAATCGCTATAACCTCTCTCTTCTCGAAGATAATGGAATCCATTATCAATAGCCAGCTTCTTCGATACTTGGACGGCCAGGGATTACTAAGCGACAAACAATACGGGTTCCGTAAGGGTCGCTCGGCTGGTGATCTCTTGGCGTACCTAACTCATCGTTGGGCTCAGGCAATTGAGTCGAAGGGAGAGGCATTGGCTGTTAGTTTGGACATTGCGAAGACCTTTGATCGGGTTTGGCATAAAGCGCTGCTATCAAAGCTTCCATCATACGGGCTGCCCGAGAAATTATGTAAGTGGGTCACTAGTTTTTTAGCAGATAGAAGCATAAAGGTCGTAGTTGACGGCAAATGCTCGGAAACTCAGTCTATTGATGCTGGTGTCCCTCAGGGCTGTGTGCTATCGCCTACCCTATTCATACTGCATATCAATGACATGTTACAGACCAACGGCATTCATTGCTATGCGGATGATAGTATAGGTGATGCTGTATATACCGGCTCCCCCAATATTTCTCGGCTAAATGTCATTGAGAGTCGAAACGAACTTGTGTCTAAAATAGAGAATTCATTGGAGAAAGTCTCTGAATGGGGTAGACGTAACTTAGTCCAATTCAACCCCGCCAAGACACAAGTCTGCGCGTTCACCACTAAAAAGTCACCAATGGTTGTATATCCTCGTTTCGAGGGCACATCTTTAACCATCTCCCCTAGCATTGAGATACATGGCGTCAGCATATCGAGCGAAGGCCAGTTCCGATATCATCTAGAGGGTAAGGCCAAGTTAGCCTCGAAGAAGCTTGGTGTTCTTAACAGAGCGAGACAGTACTTCAGTCCGGACCAACGCCTACAACTCTACAAGGCGCAGGTTCGGCCTCATATGGAATATTGTTCTCATCTCTGGGCAGGGGCGCCAAAATAACAACTGCTCCCTCTGAATCGTATCCAACGAGGGGCCGCTCGAATTGTTGACTGCCATAGTGTTTCAAACAGCTTGGACCCCTTGGAATTACGCCGAGATGTAGCTTCACTCTGCATCCTCTATCGGTTGTATCACGGGGAGTGCTCTGAGGAATTGTTCGGAATCATACCACCTGCAACTTTTCGCCATCGTCCCACGCGAAAAACATACCATCCTCATCACCTTGATGAGTGGCAGTCTTCCACCGTGCGCTTTTCGCGTAACTTTCTGTCGCGCACTGTAAAACTCTGGAACGAACTGTCACCAGCAGTATTTCCGGACCTATACGACCTGCAAACCTTCAAGAAGAGAGCGTATTCCCTCTTAAAAGGCCGGCAACGCACTTGCAGCTCTTCTGATGTTGCGAGTGTCCATGGGCGACGGTAGTTGCTTACCATCAGGTAACCCGTTTGCTCGCTTGCCCCCTTATTTAATAAAAAAAAAAAACAGGAGTAATTCACAGTTAACTTAAAGCGATTTTCGAACTTTTTTTGGCTTAGAATAAGATTTTTTTCTATATTAAATCGAAAGATATTTCAAAATTATAAGGCCGCTACAAACTATACGACTATATGGGTGATAATATTCTCATTTTATTATTTCATTTGCTTAGAACAGTAGTCCAATCCAGGAGCTCAAAAAGTGCCGTCGCGCACTTTATGAAAATATTTCTCTGCAATTTTGGGTTTAGTTAAAAAGTTAAGCAAAATTTACAAAAAGCGAGGCCGCTACAAGCGAGCCCGCTTCGAACTAGGCCAATAGCTATTCTGCACTATTCAATATGTCAAAATTGTTAATTTTCTGAGATCAAGAACGCCATAATTGACCATTTTACGCAAAAATCACAGTCGAGATGTAATGTCCCTCTTAAGTGCAGAATAAACCTGCTAATGTACAATGCTCTCAAAGAGTTTGGCAAAGTACAAAGCTTAGATATTGGCCTGTAGTTCTTGATATCGACTTTATCCCCACCCTTATGTACAGGTGAAATAAATGCTGATTTCCAAATGTTTTGTACATCCTTCATTAATTAATTTTGAATATAATATAGTTAGGGGAGTAATATAACCCAGCTAGTGGCGCACTCAACAAACAGTACAGGGGAAATATCGTCAGGCCCGGCGCCCTTATTCAAATTAACGGACTTCAGCAGTTTGAGTATATCCTCAGGATCTATCTTACGTCCCCAATGGAACTGTGATCCATAGTATGCAATTCATAATTCTAATCACTAGGTGAGGTACTATAATTGAGAAAGTTTGCTTGAAAATATGCCGCAAATAGATCACAAATTGTATCACCTTCAGTTGCTAGTTCTCCTTCGTAGCACATGGAGGAAGGAAATGTGGAAGTAGCTTTGCTACCTTTCACAAAGTTCCAAAACAGTTTGGGATCATTAATAAGAATACTCTCAGCGTTACGTACATAAGACTCATAAGCACCCGCGCTCTGATGATTTGGCTCTGCTCCTAAGCAACGAAAAAGTTAGGTAATCACTGTGGTTCCCGTTAAGTTTAAATTTACGGTGAAATTTGTGTCTTTCTCTTAAGACTTTTTTTAGCGCAGAGTCATACCAACCATAACTGTTCGGTCAAATAATTTTATGTGGTATATGTGCTTTCCGTAGGTCGTCAATAATGTGATTAAAACACTTGACAGCATCATCTAAGCATTTATTATTAAGGCATGCCAAACGACTGAATTTGAAGAAGAGCGAATTAAGTCATATTTGCCACGATTGTAAAAATATTAAATTCCAAAGTGCTTTCCTTGCTCTGTACAAGAATATTATGAAACTCTTAACGTTCCAGATCCCGGAGCTCGGTCTCTCGCTGGCCAAGAGTCAGCGGCGGGCGGCGCCGCGCTCCGCGCCCCGGGCCGACGACCCGCGCCGCGTGCTGCTCAGTGATATAGGTACATCTCAACCACGGTCCTAAGTCTTTCGGGAATCGTCGGCTGTGATTTCCATAAAAGCGATGATGACCGAGGAGCATTAAGAAATTACACTGCATATATTATAGGTAGTCGTTTTCAGCTGTTGTATATACAGGGTGACCTGAAGTTCGGTACATTCCTTTGAAAGACAGAAAGTAGACCTCATTTACAGTAATATTTTTCATGGCATCCCCTATCCGAAAGTTGATATTTACAAAGTTATTGAAATTTCAAAATTTTTTTCTTTATTTTCGACTTTTTGATTTTGACATGACGTATTTTTAAAAATGTTTGTCTTTTTAGTGATTTTTTTATGTATTTTAACTGTCAATGAGTCAAATATTATTTTTAAGGAATAAATAGGGACAAACTAAGCGAGAATTTTTCATTATGAGACATGAAACAGAATTTTCTTTTAAGAAAAATGCACATTTTTCTTAAAAACAGGTGATTTTCTTAAAAAAATGTATGATACAATGCGTACAAATACCTTAAATAACTTTCTTACCTCATAAGCTTCCAAAAAAGGTACAAATATGTACATAAAAATATGAACATGTAATAAACAAAGACAAAACAATCATCAGGTAACGTTATCTCAAGAATTACTCTACCTGAGGCGACCTTTTTTTTTCAATTGTTTCCTTTGTTCAAACTTCGGGATGTTTCGGCTACTGTCGTCGCGGCCATTTGTCAATGAGTTACCGACTGGCTCAGAGAGCAAATTTAGTAGCTAATATTAGTTTTAAGTCAACTATTGCCGTGTACGGACGTATTGTTGCTTTAAACTACACCCTTACTTCGACTTGTGATTTTTTTGTATCGCGATGGCTGCTTTTGAGTACGATGGATACGCTGACATCTTGTTTTGTTACGGACTTTGTAATGGTAATGCTGCTGCTGCACGAAGAACATACGTTGAACGTTTTCCGAATCGACGAGTGCCAAACGTTAGAGTGTTTTCAACAACATTTCGACGAATTCGGGAAAGCGGCCGTGTTGATAGAAGACGTGGCGATTCAGGCAGACCTCGTTTGTATGCTCCAGAAGAAGAAGAAGAAATTTTAACACTTTTTCAAAATGATCCTTCTATTTCTACAAGAGCGGCAGCTAGAAGACTTGGATTGAGTCAATGGAAGGTGTGGTTTACAGTACACACAGCGCGTCTACATCCATTTCACTACACACCTGTCCAAGCGTTGGAAGAGGGAGACCCGGAGAAGAATGGAATTCTGCCGTTTTATGATAAATGCAGACATGGAGGATCGCAATTTCTTCTCAAGAATATTGTGGACGGATGAATCGAAATTTGACCGTGACGGGATAAACAATTTCCACAACACACATTACTGGGCACCAAAAGGAGAAAACCCCAGGATGAAAAAAGAAAGGGCCCATCAAACCAGATTCAGTCTAAATGTCTGGATGGGTATAATTAATAATAATTTAGTTGGACCTCATTTTTTGCCTCAAAATTTAAATGGTGAAATGTACGAACATTTCCTAAGAGAGGAGATTACTGGTTTAATGGAAGATGTGCCAATAGCAACTCGTCGTAATATGATTTTCCAGCATGATGGTTGCCCGGCCCACTTCCGCCTCGGCGTACGCCAGTGGCTAGACCAAACTTACCCACATCGCTGGATAGGTCGAGGCGGGCCAATTCCTTGGCCAGCACGGTGTCCCGATTTGACCCCGTGTGATTTTTATCTTTGGGGTCATATGAAGGCTTTGGTGTATACTACACCCATAACTACTGTAGAGGAGCTCAGAAGCCGCATAAGAAATGCAGCAGAAGAAATCATAACTAGTCTTACTACCAGAATAATCAAAACAGAGGTACGGAGAAGACTACGGGCCTGTATCAGAAACAGAGGTTCACATTTTGAACAAGACCTAAAGTAGAATATTTATTATTAAATTTAATTAAACATTGATGTTTTTTAAACACAATGAACGTAATTAAATTCAAGTCTTTCCTTTTATTTTAACCTTATCGCAAATAAATCGATTTAGACATTATTTCATTTTACTTCTAATATGTTTACTACAACGTCATATTTTTATGTAGACATTTGCACCTTTTTGGAAGGCTAATGAGATAAGGAAGTTATTTAAAATATTTGTACGCATTGTGTCATAATTTTTTTTAAGAAAATCACCTGTTTTTAAGAAAAATGTGCATTTTTCTTAAAAGAAAATTCTGTTTCATGTCTCATAATGAAACATTCTCGATTAGTTTGTCCCTATTTATTCCTTAAAAATAATATTTGACTCATTGACGGTTAAAATACATAAAAAAATCACTAAAAAGACAAACATTTTTAAAAATACGTCATGTCAAAGTCAAAAAGTCGAAAATAAAGAAAAATTTTTTGAAATTTCAATAACTTTGTAAATATCAACTTTCGGATAGGGGATGCCATGAAAAATATTACTGTAAATGAGGTCTACTTTCTGTCTTTCAAAGGAATGTATCGAATTTCAGGTCACCCTGTATAGCGCCGAACTGTGAAAACTTCGATAGCGCGATTCAGGATTGTGGCGCTAATTGGTATTAATTACTCACAAGTAATTAATACTCTCATTTTGAGTACCTTGCTTATTATTTATTGACCAGTTACCATGAATGAATAGAAGAGTGCACACCACAATAGGAACTCAATTCAAAGTAAACTGGCCCTAGATCCTACTACTTCCTACTTACTATTATAAATGTGAAAGTTTGTGAGGATGGATTGATGCATGGATGTTACTCTTTCACGCAAAAACTACTGAACGGATTTCGATGAAGTTTGGTATGGTGGTAGTTGATACTCTAGATTAAAACATAGGTTACTTTTTTTCTCCGAAAAAGTACAGTGTTCCCGTGGGATAATGTATTTACGCGGGTGGAGCCGCGGTCAACAGCTAGTATTTAATACACATCCATGGCTTAGGAACACAGAAAACTTTTCGTTCCTTTAGCGGGATTCGAACCCGCGACCTCCGGCTTGAGCGCCAATCCGTTAACCACTGAGCCACAGAGCTCGTCAATAGAACACATGTCTTTAATCGTCTCAGTCCCTCTATTTAATCGACTTACACATACATTCCAGGGTTCACGTCCATGGTGCCCGAGCTGTCCCGCTCCGCGGAGCCGCTGTGGAAGATGCAGCAGGCGCACGACTCGCCGCTGCCGAGGTACGCTATAGGGTGATATGCGCCAGTTTATACTTTATACAGGGTGTTTAGATGTTGCGATCGTAATAAATTCTTAGAAAACTCTTAAAATAGGCCTAGGCCTACGCCTTTAGCCAAGTCGTCTTCGATAATAGTCGAAAAAATCTGTCGAATCGTCGTCTGTTTTGAGATGACGAGATTTATGTCCTAGCCAAAGACACTCCGTTGTTCGAATCGCTACGTCGAATTGCTGGCTGAATCGTTTATATCACGTATTCTCTTTGGTTTCGGCGATGTTTTCGACGTCAGCTATGGAGTGTCAACTGCCAAGTAGCCTTGGAATGGATGGGTGGCATACCCTGTGTAAGTACAACATCGTCACTTATATGTATGTCGCAGAACTTAAACTATTTTTGTTGTAGGTACATATCTCGTGGCTCATACCGGTCGCCGTGTCCCAGTGTTGACCGCAGCAACGACTGGATACCGCAGTCATATGGTAATACTAACACCATTCAAACTTTATTAAAATAATAAAGTCGAGTAAAGCGTAACTGTCATATTTTGCTGTAGGTACTAATTGCTAACGTGTGGATAAAATAATATATTATGAATCTCGGGAAAATACGTAGGCGCAGGGTTTTTGCTAGCATCAATTTTTACCCGACTACGGTGAAGCCAAAAGGAAGGGTAATGATTTTTGTAGTCTATGTATGTATGTGAGTTTGTTCCACCGTGTCGCCTAAACTACTGGTCCGATTTTAATAAATGAGCTGTCAATAGATTCATAACAGTAGACCGGATAACATATAGGCTATATAATTTACGTAGTTGGGTTTTATAGTTTTTATAAAAATTGTAGTTATTTTGTAGCTGAAAGTATCCTAATCGATATTGAGTATCTCAAAATAAAATCTGCTGTCCAATGGCAATGCATCTGTAATATGAAAATCACAACGGATCTCTGAACATTTCAGGTGCTCACGGCTGGCGCAGCTCTCTCCCGGACGTACGAAATGACGACACAGACGAGCTAATGCAGGAGGTAGACAACTATCTGCGCCGCTCTGTCGATAGCCTGCCCACCGCCGCGCTAGACAGACCGGGTCAGTGTCGCTGTCCCTGTCTACGGTACCGTGGGAGGGAAGGACAGAAAATGCTTTGCAATACCCATGTTCTATGTTTGTGGACAGCCACGGTTCTATTGCAAAGAGCTAAAGAGTCATGCGAATTCTGTCTTCCACCTCACACTTCAACTATGAGTATAAAATGTGGAATAAATCCAAAGTAAAGTGCTTACGTACGGGTAACTACATCGGTAATTAATAAATAATCGTGCAGGTAAATATGTGTTACAGATTCGTCATCTGCAATACGAGGGGAGCCGTACATACCGTCGGAGACGCGTCGGTTGCGGCTCGGCCACACCGTCAAAGTGATCGCGCCGCACGGACGCCTAGTTGTGGGACGCGTCAGGTGCGTATATTGTGCGTACTGTACTTACAATGTTCGTACTGTACGTACACGGTGCTTGCTGTACGTAAACTCTGCGTAAGTGCGTACCGTGCGTAATTTGCGCGTACTGCACGTACACTGTGCGTGCTGTACGCAAACTCTGCGTATGAGTATACCATTGTGTATTAAATTCTTCCTTCCAGGAGGAAGAATTTGATACACAATGGGTTAGGCTTTCGGTATTCTCTCTCAATAACACAACACAACGCTTTGTTTTACGAAATTTTTACGACGCCGTGGTATCACTCCATTTCAGCAATTTATTCAGTGCATGGATGGTAACTTAAATAAAAATATTAACTTGACTATTATTACCAGGTACGTCGGCGTGGCAGGATGTTCCGCGACGCAAAGCTCCGACGTGGTGGGTACGGAATGCTCACGCGCAGCGCACCCGTGGCTCCCGCGGAACGACGGCACGCACTCCGGACGCAAATACTTCGCGCCCGCGCCGCATCATACGGCGCTGTTCGTGCCCGCACATAAAGTCGTGCTGGCCTGGGCCGACTAAACTTAACGCATATTCGATAAATTATGCATTGACACTAATTTGCGTTACGTTACAAAGCTTTGGATATCTCTGTCTCTTTTACACGTGGTCACAGGAATGGGGTACATCCTGGACGGACTTACGGAATACTAGAACGATAGTTAAATTAAGTGACGCTCAAGTCACATGCTGTCCTTGTTATTTCGGCTAGCGGAGACAGCGACAGCCTGTGAATAGGGAGCTCTTAATTTTGATTAGCGTTTCAGTATTCGGACGTAAGCTTTTTGCTTGAAAGGTGAAAATGATTTTCTCTTTCACGCGTAGTTCTAAAGACGGCAAGCGCTATACGGTGCTCAGGCCTCGGTGTCAGTTCATGCTTGTTTCGAATTGAGAAAGTGTTGCTGTCTCTTTCACGCATATGTTGGGCAGACTAATGGTAATGTTGGACGGTATGTTGGTATAACGGTATGTTGGGCCGACTAATGTCATCAGGCCTAGAACTCCTAGTTGAGGTTATAAAGAAAAGGAATGCAATAAGCAAGTACTAATGTGAGTAGGACTTTTCGAAAGAAAAAAATGGATATGCTAGTTAGTAGCTTTTGGCATATCAATTTTATATTATATATTTGGCATATTTAAACAAGATAGAATCTTGAAAAAATAAAATCTTATGGAAAAGAATAGTTGAATAGCCAAGAAGACTGAGATGCAAGGTGGGCCTCAAAATTAAATCTGCTTTACAATATTTTACAGCAGTGGCGAAGGCTGGTTCTCCTTCATAGGGAAGCCCTAGCCTGTATATTAGGTAGGGACTTGGATGAGGACTCTCAAAAGTTAAGTGGTAAGTGAAGCCGATAGGAATGGAGTTATAGGAACCCCACGCCACTGCTTTGCAGTTAAAATTGAATTAGTTTTTTTTATGTAAGCTTTGCCGCAAACGCGTAAAAAGAGAACCCCCGTTAAACCCCAGATTAACTAATAGTTACTGCTAGGAATTGAATGCGATGTGATTTCGAAGGAACGTTAATTGAGGAAAATTAATTAAAAGTATTTAATATTAATAAAAATAAAATTGGTGGTAGTATAAAAACGTATTTAAACGAGACTTGCTTACTGCCTAATGCTGTCAGATATTTATGTATACATGGTGTTTATAATTATTTCTTTTAGGTATATATTTATAAACTATTAAGTATTTATATAAGGTCCGGTAAAATCAGTTACGGATATTTTGGGCATATGATCTACTGATTATTTATAGACGTTTAGGCAGAAAAATAATTGTCATACTCGAAGAAAAAGAACTTCCTTTATACGAGCGAGTTTGTGTTGAGCGGAGAGTCGCCCATACATGAGATGATTTTTTCACTTTGAGTATGACAGTATTTTTTTGCCTAAACGTCTTTATAATAAGCAGTAATAGGCAGTAATATACCCAAAATATTCGCAATTGATTTTACCAAACCTTATATATAAGCGTTTAATTGGTCTATTTTTTCGTTTTGCGGCTTCAAGTTGTCTCTTAGAACGTCATTGGAAAAGCTCAGTTATATGTTGTTTTATACATATTATAATATTAAATTATAATATAATATTATCTCTGATATTGTCGGTGTATCGATTTAGGTTATACAGAATGTCCCAAAGACTACCTTTGAACTTTGGGACAACCTGTATATGTTTTAGAACTATCAACTAGGTGTCCTTAAAGGGTTATGTATATGCATGTAAGTGTATATAGTTTTAGCCTTACAATATAATAGTTAGAGCGAGTTTAAATACAACTTGTATAGGTTGATAAATAAAAATCATAAATGGAATTTTCTTAATTACAAAATAGTCAGTGTTTTATTTTAATGTTAAATAATGATTGATTTTTATACATATTATTTAATAAGCTAGTACTAGGAGTTTAAAAAAATATGTACAGTAACAACCTGTATATATTTTCGATTTCAAGTGAAATATAAAATTTAAAAATTGCCTTATGATGAAAAGGAAGCCCCATTTTTTATTCTAAAATCGTTCCTATTCCACAAATGATTAAACTGCCATCTTACATTAATTTATTAAACTCGCTCAGCCTTTCAATTATATTAGAAAATATAATATTGATAAGGAAGATAACTATATGTATACATCTAAATGTTATATGCTCTATGTAAAGTAAGGACAGTCTAGTATATAAACTGAGTATTATTCGTGTGGTGCGCAAAACTCGCAGAGACGATACGTCTTGTTATTAAATGATTGTATTGACGGGGTCCTATCTTTAGTGGATATGAATAAAACATAGAAATCCGTTTATTTGCAGTAAATTTTCACCCCCCCCCTACAAATAAACATATTTACACAGCTAATTGGCTATTCAATGTTGCTGTATTTGTCAGATTGGTACGTTGGAAAAGTTACTTGACAGATAAAGACAGCAACATTGAGTATCTTATCCGTTATCGAAATATTTTTATTTGTAAGGGGGTTAGAGTGGAACGTGCGCCAGCGCTGGCGGATCGGAACAGCGAGGGCCGCCCCCACCGCGGTCCCGTCACAATATAAATAGTGTACCTACAGTAGCGGGACTCACCCGTGTCCTTGAAATTTTTCCCTACGATTGAGCGTGACCAAGCGGAGTGGCTGGTACGTCTACAAAGAATGCGTTGACAGTGCGCAAGCGTCGCGGCACAACTAACTAAAACTCGATAGTCGTTCAATGGAGCGACAAGTCTTGGCAGCGCGCGTGTGACACTCCATGCTTCTGCTATTTGAGGTTTCGTTAGCGGCCTTGTAAATGACGCGTATTTGTGCGTGCGCCGATTCGGGCGGTCTAGTGTGAAGATGGTCTACTGTAGGTACATTATTTATGTTGTGGTCCCGTGATGGTCGCTGCGCCGCCGAGCCCGTCGAACTGGTGCATCACCCCTCACCCCGCATTGGTCTGAACTCTGTCTGTGAGGTCTGTGCGCGAGGGAAGTCGCACTCGCGAGCTGCTATGTCTATCTGCTTAGATATGTATCATATATATAATTGCACTATACATCTAGTTAAAAAATAATTCTAGGCTTACTCGTAGATAAATCTAAAATTACTAAGGACCATGAGCTATGGCGATAGATCTTGACTCTATGGTGTTGGATTGCAGTAATGCAAAAATTTATCAATTTTAATGTTGTCACTTACTCGGTGGATGTAATGGAAATAGGTGTCATAGGTAGAAATTACAGAATTAAAAAAAAAAAACAGGGCCTATGTCTCCAAAACTGTTTATTGTGAGGTATAATTCTAACATACCTCTTCATAATACCATAGACTAACGACCTGTTTCACAATCTTCTAAAGTGTCGGATAGCTTATTCGGAAGTTTCGTCGCTGCTTACTTTATAGCGACAGAGGCAAAACATGCAAATAAGCTATCTGACACTTATCAGTAGATTGTGCAACAGGCCATTAAATTAGTTAATTTTTTGTTTAAAATAAAAAATGACAAACTCATTTTAACTTTTCATAGGATTTCCAAAGTAATGTGAATAAGGAAGTTGAACTTTATTTTGTTTTTAAACGCCTTAAAAGGCTTTTGCTTTATTGTTCGTAAAATACATGAACGTGTACAATTGTATGTTAATAGAAACATGTATTCCTTCAAATATGTGAAAATGTTCAGTCACTTTTTACTGCATATAAATTTTAATATTTTAGGTAGCGTCTAAAGTCTAAAGTTTTGACAATCTGTAATCAATATTTAACAATACCTTGATAAAACATCAAACGGTTTCTTTTCTAAATTATTTTTATACAAACTTTACCTTCTCAAATACCATGAAATATTTTGCTAATAATTTTGCATATATATACATACTCTAATTTTTTAACTGTGCCACCTTTTCGATGTATTTTGTACTAACCGACAGAGCCGCCTAAGTATAATTAAATTGCTTACAAAATATTTTTGAAGTTAAATATTTTAAATTTGTGGTCTCAATTTTTGTTAGATATTTGTTGATTGTTGCTTTTACAAGGCGTTTGTTGTAAAAACCTTCTGTGATTTTATTCTTATACGCACATTTTAGATTAATTCTTTACAAGTTAAGTTCCTTTACAGCAGGGTTTCTCAACCTTCTGAAGTGATATCTTCCTATGGGAGGGTAAACCGCTTCGTTATGTAACGCGGTACGGCGCCAGTCTGTCTGGCTTCCCTTTCTCTCACGCACACGGCAGCGGGAGGCAGGCTCCTCCTCTCTCACTCTAACCCACAACCCCGTATCAAGATTTTATTAATAAATAACCTTTCCTTACATTATCATATTTATATACATAAAATTTAAGTAAGAACCTAAGCTTTTCAAAAGTTAAACAATTTCAATATTGAAATTGTTTAACTTAGATTAATTTAGGTTATCACTTCTGTCGGGCGAGACGCACACGCTTTTTTTTCAAGTTTTTTTCATCCTAAAATTATTATTATTTACACTTTTTCTTTTTGATATTTTTATTGATATTTGAGTAGTTATTTCCATAGAAAATCAGTTGTGACTTGTCGAAACTTGACTGACGAGGCGTCGATTAATATATAATATAGTGGAATGCGCGCCCCACTGGTTGGGAACTCCTGCTTTAATTACAGTCTAGTCGAAAACCCCAAATATTATGGTCATATACAACTACATATTTACTTTACTAGTTATTTATAAACTGTATTTCATGTACCTATTGTAATTATAAATAATGTAGAAATAATCACTGTATAATTGTTTAGTCGAGCAAAGTGGACTTTATCGATGTTGAATTAAGAGTGCAAGTTGTCTGATTCTGATTGAGTTCTAATGTGTTCAGAATCGTGTGCCAAAATGTTGGCTTGTAGTTCAGGCTTTAGATCTTATAAAGCCTCGTTTCATATACAGTATAATCAAATTTTTTTAATCTAAAAATTGAAGCTCATTAAGCAGCTTCTTCGTTTCTTTTTTATTGAACCTTATAGTACTTATAATAAACCTTTTGAAAATATGTTTATAGAAAGCAATTTGTGAGATTATTATAGATTTCCAATTTTAGGAGATTCGTGCTTTGCTCAATTTTCAATTGCATATAAAGTAACAGTATTTTTAAATTCAGTGTGGCCTATGTTAAAATTAATGTACTGAATGTTAAAGCGCCATCTATGCGCTCTAAGGCGTACTTGCGTTATCTACGGCCATTTCGCAACTCTGTTGTTTATATCAAAGAAATCTATTTTAAATATTTAAATGTATATTAGATTGAACGTTATCTGTATGATAATAAAAAAAACAATTAAAATGCTCGTATTTTAATTGTAATATAGTTTTTTTAACGTATGTTTCACATTCTATTTTTAATCCCTGCAATAAGAGGGTAGGAAAGAAGACACAATATAGGGTAACAAGAACATTTATTAACAATTTCTATAAAAGAAAAAAATGGTATACTAAATGCACTAGGTAGTACTAAAAGAAACGTTATTTGAAGTTATATAAAACGAGAAGAAAACTAGAGATGCGAAAAAAGTACAAGACATATAAATATACATAGAAATGTAAGAGTTGAAGTTGATATACATAATAAAATACTTATATATTTAAAAAATAAAAATCATAGAATAAGAAATATTAAAATAGTAGATGTAAGAATACAAGATACTGCCCGCGACTTCGTAGGCGCAAAAAGAATAGAATAGAATGAATAGAGTGATTTATTTTCCAAGAAATTGGTGATACAAGGATGTTATTATAAAATATGGTCCCAACTTCTGCCGTACATTTTGCTGCGATATACAGAAGCATATCCAGAGTGCAAACTACTACTATATCAAATAAAATCCGTAACAAACATCCAGATCATCCATACATTCTTATAAACATTTTACATTCTTATATTATAATATTAATAAGAATATATTAAAAGAAGTAAGAACTAAGAAGAGATAGAATAATTATAAAAAGAGAAAAAAATAGAAAAGAAAAGAAATAGTAATAAGAGTAACGTTTAAGTAAGAAAAGAGAAGATATTTGAAAAGGTGAAGGAAAATATAAAAGATGAAGGAAATAATACAAAGATAGAAATTAGATGAAAATAGAGAGTCGTATGTGTTTGTCATATACACTTTTTGCACTTGTATTGTAAATTGTACTTTGAACTATCATCAAACATATAATACTGTTCACGTTGTAACTTTTTCCTCAACTTCCTCTAAAATATCGTGCTTTTAACTTTCCATAGTGTCCAACACATAATTATGACGAAGTGACGTTTATAATCTCCTTTATTTGCTACAGAATTATTTGAACTATGCACCTTGTATGATTTACCACAATAGTAAGAAAATAAAAAATAGAAATGAATTAAGCAGAAATGGAATAATAAGAAGATGGGCATAAAAGTAAGTGAAAAGAAATGAAATGAAGAAAATACAATAGGCAAATTATATGGAAAAGAAATAGTGTTTACATCCATTAGTTATGTAATTAATAGAGATGAATGAAAGTATAAAAAAGACGTTTTAGGTAAAAATTTTATGTTTTAAATTGTAACATGTACATTGAAATACATAATGTTTCGATTAGAGCAACTGAGTAGAGAGAGAGAGAGAGAGAGAGAGAAAGATAGACACAAAGATTTTAGATTAAAGGTTGAAGAATGAAAATAGCAAAAGATAGGAAAAGAGTAAAGAATTTAGGAGTGATGATTGAGTAGAGCAATGAAAAGGTGAAAGCTAAGTTATCAACTAATGCTGATGCTACGCCAAAATAAATGATGAGATTATATAGTAAATATAGAGGTTTTAAAGATTAAAGTAAGATACGTGGTGTCGACTTTAGCGTAAGTGTAAGAAATAATTGTGTATTTTTAATAATGATAGACAATATAAATGCTAACAGAATTAGGAGATAGAAATTAGAAAAAGTAATAAAGAATGTAATAAAGATTAGACAAGATCAATGCGTAAAATGGAAAGAATTGTATATCGCATTCACGAAGTAAATATAAACAAGAGTGCCACTTCACTCTAAGTGAAAAATAAAAGGATAGATTATAAAGGAAAAAGAAATAAATGTAAAGTAAGAGTTAAAGGAACTGCGAGTCTTTTATGGAGTCAAAGAAATCAGTTGGAGAAAAGAATAAATAAGATTTATAGTGATAATTGTTGCATTTGCAATTGTTGCAGTAATAGACTTGAGAAGAATAAACGAAACAGATGAAAAAAGTATAAGAATTAAAAAAGTATAGAAAGACTGAAAAGAACACAAAAGACTAAAACTCAGACTCAAAAGAAAGTTTTATAGAAATTCCAGAATATATGAAAAAAAGATAAAAAAATCATTTTAGACTATAGGATTAAAATTAATTTAAAATCGAATATGAACAAATGTTTAGTGTAAACTTATAAAATGATGAGTATTTCAACGAGGAAATAATATGAAGGTAGTATAATGAAAAGAAGGTATGAAGTCGAAAAAAAAGTGAAAAACTATCGCTGAGAGAGACGTGAGAGATATTAAAATGAAACAGTTTATGTGCTATAAATGACAGAGTGAAAAATAAAGAAAAAGAAAATATTAGATGATGTAAAGATAAAGTAAGAAGTAAATATATTAGATACGATAAAGTAAAAAATTAAGAAAGGAAGGTGATAATATTTTATACATATTATTAAAGAAATAGAGTATAAATAAATAAGACAGAAAAAGAACACGAAAAAAATTAAATAGTCTTACTATCAAATGTGAAGGTAAAATAGATAAGCGAGAACAAGAAAAAGTATGTGTTTATTTGTAAATGTATGAAAATGTGAAAGGGAGTAGAAGAAAGAAAATAAATATATATATACATAAGAAAAAATAGAGTATAAATAAAAAGAAAGAAAAAGAATTCAAAGAAAATAAAATAGATTTACTATAAAATGTGAAGGTAAAATAGATGAGAAAAAAAACGATGTGATGACATTTACAAATAAACGAGTGTATAATTGTAAATGTATGAAAATGTGAAAGGAAGTAGAAGAAAGAAAATAAATATAAATTTAGAAAAGTTAGACGGAAAAGTGTTCGAAATATTAAGATGTAGCAATATAAAAAATAAATAAAAACAATGCAAGTTGTTACATAATACAATATTTAAAAAAATTACCGAGAAAATAAGAGTAAATGCTCAGATTATACAGCTTCTGCGTTTTGTTCGCTAAGATGAGATAGAATGAAAAACACAATAATTAAATAGTAAGTAACAATATGTAGAAAGGATGAATAATTATGAAAAAAATGTCTAAAAATGATGAGCATTGTGGAAAGTAGATGGTATTACAAAAGTTACTAAGTGAAGTGAGAATAAAAGTTGTAAAAATATTATTTAAAAAAGAAATGTAGTAGGTATGAAGTATTATGATGTTTATAGAATAAGATTGTTGAGTATGATGATGATTAACAAATACAAGAGTAAAGTAAAAAAAAATGTGTGTGAAGAAAGAAAGAAGTGAAAAATTATAGATAGTAGAAAGGATATGAGAAATAGAAAATAATAAGTTTAAAGGTATAGTAGAAATGATAAGTAAAGAAAAGTACAAGTATAAGTATAAAGTAATAGATTTTTTTTAATTTATTTAAATAGAATAATAAAGGAAAAATAAATAAGTGTAAAGGAATAGTAGAAATGATGAGTGAAGAAAAGTATAAGTATAAGTTAGATGTAAAAGAAATAGAATAGTAAAGGAGAAATTTATAAGTTTAAAGATATAGTAGAAATAATAAGTAAACCAAAGTACAAGTATAAGTAAAATGTAATAGAAATAGTAAAGGAAAATTGAATAAGTTTAAAGGTATAGTAAAAATGATTAGTAAAACAAGGTACAAGTATAAGTAAAATGTAATTAAAATAGAATAGTAAAGGAAAAATTAATAAGTTTAAAAGTATAGTAAAAATGATAAGTAAAACAAGGTACAAGTATAAGTAAGATGAAATAGAATAGTTAAGAGAAATGAATAAGTAAGCAACAAAAAGGAGGAAGTTAAACTACCATGGTGCCTATCACAGGGAATGTATCACTTAACCTTACAAACGAGGAACTTTCTAAAGTGCATAGCGGAATTAACCGTTTATAACAAATGTGCGGTAATTCAGCCTAACTATATCACACTATAATACTGTCTTTGGTAACTTAAAAATTACGAATTCTATATTGGCAAGATGCCCTAATAAGATCCATTTAAAACAAATAACTAACAGATCTTTTGAGTCTTTTTAGGTATTTGATACCCTACTTATTTCCTATAGTGAGAATCGTCATGATTGTTGATGGGATAGTCTGCGTACCACCCGAATGCTCCGTTATCCCCCGTGTGGGCGCCGAAGTCCACGTATTCTCCAAAGTCGGGTGGTCTCTCGTCGTAGTGCGCCACTGGGGAGTTGCTGGCTGCTTGGTTCTGGGCTTGTACTTGGATCCGTTGTTGTACTTCAGGCGTAGGGGGAGGGGCGAGTGCGACAGCTGAAAATTAATGTGTTAGGCTCTAAAAACGTAACAGTAAAAGACGAAGACAATATAAGTAGATAGTGAATGAAAGTGAAATGAAAGAGAAGGTACACCTATTTGAGAAACACCACAACTAAGTCTGGGACTACATTATCCGGAATTTCTCTGGCCGGAAAGAACTGCGCTAAAAAAACTCTGCGCTAATACAATAGAGTTGAAAATCGAACTCACGGCAACACACGGCAGCAATTTAAAAACTCGACGCTTGTGTGTCCGATTCTCAGCTCTATTGCATTAGTGCAGAGTTCTATTTCAGCGCTCTTTTATTTCGGCTGGAGCGATTCCGTGTTATGTAGTCAGATACTAAGGTATTTTAATTGAATTTAGATTTCTTTATAATGTTCTGAATATGTCTATCTTACATATACAAATAATTAAACAAATGATGAAAATATATAATATTCTGCAACTCCGTGCCAATTTGAGAAAATTGTTCTCCGGTAAAGTCTAGTTCCATAAATTATTACCTGTCACTGCAGTACTAGTCTTAACGAGAATCTAAGTGTAACTTTATACGTATTGCACGTGGGGTTTGCATAAGCCCCTTACGTAACATCGGACAATAGAGTAAAGCGCATTGTCACGGCCTAGAAAGTGATCCTTTGTAAAGAGAAAGCTATGGTATAGAGAATAGAGATTATGATTAGGTATTACTTTCATTGACATTTAACAATGAACCGATCCGTTGCGGCGTTTAACATAATTGTGGCGAAAGTTTAAACCTGTTCTAGTTCGATTTAGGTAAAGTAAACATTTTTTTTTTGTAAATATATATATATATTCTATATAGAATTTCGTACCATAGTACTCGAGACTAATATTCAATTTTTTTATATCAGAAGTGGGATCAAAACATTAATATCCTTTTGATTTAATTTTTAAACCCTAGCGAGTCTGCATAATTCAAAGTGGTAGTTGCTTACCAAATTATCTGCTCGTATATTTCCTATAAGAAAATCAACTCACATTGTTGGTAGTTCTGTATAGGTATCGGCTGGTAGTTGTCCTCATACAGAGCTTGAGGCAGGACTGGCGGGGGCGGGGGAGGGGTGAGGGCCTGGCGAGGCACCCTGCGCGTGCGCAGCGACGTCAGGTCCAGGAAGGCGATCTGATCCGCAGGCACGGCTATGTAGGATGGCATTGCGGTCGCGGCAGCCACCAGTGTGGAGAGGATTAGGAAATTCTGTAACAAAGACGAGGAAATTGTTAAGAAAACAGAAATAGCCTGGTAAATAGTTGTGAAACTTTGTAATTATGTCTACAGTACACGTATAGCCTGGATATAAAGCTTCGTGATTATTGTGTAAATGACCTTTAGTAAATTCGGGTAGCTAATCGTCATTTTTTCACGCTAATAAATAATTTGTCCTACGAGACTACAATTAACCACGTTTTGCTAGCCAATAATAATATGTAGGACATTCATGCAACTATACTTACATGTTATACACTACAACAATTTACAATCAAAAGTTAAAAACTATAACCCGACTACGCAAATTATATAGCCTATGTTACCCGGGCCATCATTACGAAGCTACGATGGAACAAACAAACATACATACATACATAGACTGTCTAAATCATAACCCTTCCTTTTGGCTTCGCTGTAGTCGGGTAAAAGTGGATTTATTGTTAGCATTTGTCATGCTCTTCAAGCAAACAAATGTCCACAATATTTGCATCTTAATGGTTATGTTGTAATAGTAAATACTATACTATATTAATGGCTGTGTACTTTAAGTCGTATGACAATGCCAGTTGCTCAAACATTGTGGGTAGTGTTAAATAAGTTATCTAAGTGGAGCAGCATTTTATCTTTACGATGGGAGCGTGTCCGAAGTGTGGCAACTGGCGAACTATCGGTTGCGCAACCTAATTGGAGCTTAGGGTCAGTTCATACCGCGACGATACTCGACGCTGCATGTTTAAGATAGCTATTCAAAACTGAACTTTATCACTATACAAAGAGATACACGTTTCATATGAATCAGTCATACACTGCACATCCGCTGTGTAGCGCGGTGCAACAAGACATTCGAACTCTTACAGTGAAACGTGTATCTGCTTGTGTAATGAATAAAGGTCAATTTTGAACAGCTATCTTAAAAATGCAGCGCTATGTGGCGTATCGTTTCGTTTCTGTGTGAATTTACCCTTACGCGACAGACTGTGACTGATTTGTCACGGTTAGTTTATGTACTATCAGCAAAGTTTGCGATACACTATTTTAAGAAAAAAACTTTTTCTTGATTGGAAAGTACCTATTGATTATAGTGTTTGATGTGCCTATTGAATGGATAATGCTAACGGGAGGGATGAGTAATATTCTTCTAAAGGCCTATATTTAAACATTAACCCCCTTATTAATAAAAATATTTACATAATGTTTGTTCTTGTCTGATACGTTGGGAAAAACAGACAAGGACAAAACATTGTGTAGCTTATCCATTGTGTAAATATTTTTGTTAGTAAGGGGGTATAGGTGATCCTTGACTTGATGTAGAAGACTAAATTATGGTATTACCCAAAAGTCATGTGAGTTTCCAATTACATATTACAAAACCAGTGGCGTAGCGAGCCTTATGAGTGCCCCCGTATCAAAAAAATATTTACTCACTCACGTTCGGGGGCCCCTGTAGCCTGGGGGCCCCATATAATTGATACGGCTGATACAGCGGTAGCTACGCCCCTGTAACAAATCCCACGCAATAGAAATTTCATAAAAATATCGAGTGGGTGTTGTGCCCACGCACCGTTTTCATTGCCGATTTTAACGCAATATTTTTCTGAGTAGGTGTATCAAATGTTTGTGGTTAAACACAAACTTGTGATTTATATTTTGACCAAAAATGCCAAGGTGTGGGTAAGCCGGTGAGGTAGAGATTGGCTAGAGATTAATTAATTATACTACTTTTCATTATCCGACTACGGCGAAGTAAAAAAAGGGTGAGTAATGATTTTGGCAGTTTATATTGCATGTATGTATGTTTGTTCCACCGTAGCGCTTGAACTACTGATCCGATTTTAATAAATGACGTGTCAGCAGATTCGTAATAATAGCCCGGGTTGCTGCTATACATATTATAATTTACGTACTTAAGTTATAGTTTTTTTTAATAAAACGTGTAGTTATTAAAGTACGCATTTTATTTTGCAAATTACGGGAGAGTTAGCAAACAGAACCTAATCATTATTATTTAAACTCTCCAATTAACGGTATTTATAAATGTTGGTAACTACGGTATGCTACATTTGTTGGTAGGAAGTTGTAACATATCCTTAACTTACTTGGAGTTAGGTACTATATTTATTTCATTGCAGAATTCAGTCATATTTTCTGCTGTACTTATATAGTAATCGAGAAATCTTGAAGACTTCACATTATGTTAATTCAAAATCCTAATATGTATGTACTTAACCTACTACTATTATAAATGTGAAAGTTTGTGAGGATGGATGGATGGATGTTTGTTACTCTTTCACGCAAAAACTACAGAACGGATTTCAATGAAATCTGGTACGGTAGTAGTTTATGCCCTGGACTAAAACACAGGGTACTTTTTATCCCGAAGAAGTACAGTGTTCCCGTGGGCTACTGTATTTACGCGGGCGGAGCCGCGGGAAACAGTAAACTTATAACTCAAAACAAATGACGACTTTCATATGCAAGTAAGTTATAGTTGAGCTATCACAGTCTCAAACTTTCAGAGTTCTCGTCTTTATTTAAACAAGTTATGTCTACATTCATCAAACAGAAAGTCAATTTGCGTAAATTATGGGGACTATTATGGTGCTTAAAATGAAACTAAGGTTGCATAATAAAAGGCGCCGGTCACTTGTTCGGTCATGCTTAACAGACAGCGTGAAAAGTAAAAGTAACCGTGTTAAAAAAACATTTGTCAATGTTACGTGAAGTTTAAAATTTCAATCTCGAATTACTTAAATTGGGTATTTTCCTACATTTAAAATTTTTGTTTTCTTAATTTAATTAAGAAATAATTAGATATTACAACTTGATAAAAGTAAAAAGAATTAGGATTTTATGTGTAGTTATCAGTTTTGTAGTTATTATATGCATTTCGAAGTAAAGAAATAGTTGAAATATTTTTTTAAACATTAGTGTATAAAACCTACATAATTAGTTTACTTACATCAAATACAAAAAGATTTACTATGGTATCTATCAACATAAACGCGCAAAATTACGAGATATCAGAAATTTTGTGCATATGGCCATACATTTCGTAGCAACATTATATCGTGTGACGTCACCTACTAGTACGACTTTTAAATGGGGCGTTTTCACGAGACTGAAAAGTGCTTCAATCAATCCGCAATATCTTGAAATATCTTGAAAATTTTGATTTTTAGTATACTATTCTTTTTGTAAACTGTCTTATTTTTATTAAGAGCACTATTCATTTATGTAATACCGTATAAAAAGTACCGTATTCAAATAAGGATACCCGCTCGGTCGGCGATTTCCCGTTTCCGTTCGGGTTGCCGCGTGCCATTATTCCCACATTTTGTGACGTATATTTTGATGTGGCAATATTTTACATAATGTTTGAAAGTGATGGGTAGTTGGAATTTTTTAGTCAAGTCATCAAGGACGTTAGTAAAATCTTGGTGACTACTTATTTCCCTTTGAATAGCTCAATATAAAGGCCAGGTATAGGTATTAGGAAGTAAGACTGGTACAAGCAGTCCCGTCGACCTCCGCCAAGTTCCGCGGTGAAAGGTGGCCTTGGTACACAATTGAACTCAAATGTGGCCTATGCCAAATAAGGTATGGGCAATTTGACCTGATAAATTATGGTTGGAATAATGCGAGACATTGCATAAGCCTCATAATCATAATTACAAGGGTGAAGGGACTAAGTATGCGCGCTTGAATAAACAAAGATTTTATCGGAGACAAATTTTAAAATGATTGATTTGCTATATAATGGTAGGTATGTTAAAGTATATTATGTGAAATGGGTCATGATGAAAAAACTTTTTTTTTTTTTAATAAATCGAAAATCTAGCAGACAGCATGGGCGATCCGGCATCCGCCCATGGTACATTAGTAATATAATTATAATAATACATTCTTTGCCCGTGGACAGCTCAAGTAAAGTAGGTAACAAAATATGTGTTCCAGGTCTTAAAAGCCTCCAAAGTCCAAACCCCTTATTTGGGCTTTTATTGCGGTATCATCGCTCACAAGTCACAACGCGATCGTTTGTGGCCGTGTTATTTTTTCTGTTGAGCCATCCAATCGTGCTGAGACATGTTTTTTTTTGTAACATGGGAGAGCCATGCCTCGTAGTACGTGAAAAGAATGTCACAGAGTAAAAATTTATAGAATGTTGTTCAGAGACCAACGCCCAATGATTATACACTTATCGCAACAAAGGCACCATGTTATAGGGCCTTGTGCAATCTCTTTTACTTATTTAAGTATCGAAACGTGATAGAGAGTGGGCTAATAACTCGCGACTTGCATGCGCCATTGTCAGCTGTCAGCGTAATCGATTTTGACGGAATCGGAAAAACGGTTCGAGAGAGGAAATTCAACATTCGAATTTCCTCTCTCGATATTTACTCCTCCTCCTTCTCCTAATCATGCGTTCCATAGACAAAATAAACTTTTTTATTTTTTGAAAATCTTAAATATATAGGTTTGTGTATTAATTTGTTTTGCCGATATAAAGATCAAGTTTTATTGGCCAATACAAATGAAAAAAATAATGTCGATGTAAAATTTTATAAATTTCAGGAAACATAGATGGACATTCATAGGTAATATTTTTCAAGCAATTAATTAATTTATCCAAGTTAAAAATATCTTACTTCGCCAAACCACAAGTATGAAGTACGGTTAAAAAATGTATCATACTTCATACTTGGCTGTAAACATATAAGGTCAACAACATATTTTGTTTTGCAATTTGCCTTTTATTTGCTCAGATAACTGTAGCAGATTGCAGTAAAGGTTACCAGAAATAACCGTAAAAGTTTACGATACGTGTGTCCAAGGCAAACATTTGAAAGTAACTAATAGGTAAAAATAATAGAGTCTGGCGGGACTGGGTCCGTAAGTTCGTAGCGTAAACTCTTTTCCAATTCAATGTTATCTAAATGTAAGCAAAAAAAAAATGAAATTCGACCAAATTATTGTTTCATTGTATTTCTTCGAAAATCGGAACGGAGTAATATACTGACGGCCGCACTCAGAGACATCAAAGGAGTTACTTAGTAAGTTAGTAAAGATTTTGACATACAGTCCATAATATATTTACCGTCAATATCTCTATTACATAGCTTCTTATATGAGTATTAACTGACTCATTGCGGCCCTTGTGATACAATGACCAAAGAATAAGTACATTATGATATTTTATTGAAGGTCTGTCATTAGCCTGAGACGTCAAAATAAATTTTTAGAATTTAGTCAAAATAAATTTTCAGAATTTAAAAATATGACATAAAATAAAGACTAGTATAAAATAACCTAACCAAGAGCATATCAATGTCTAAGGAGGGTTCCGTAACTATAAACGCATCATGGGTTTTTATCAAATTACTTCAAAAGTTACTGTCCGATTTTGTTCAAAATAATTTTCTTAAAGAGTATTTAGTATGATCTATCAGCATGAAAAATTGCAATTCTAAGTCTCATAGTTTAGAAACGCCAGGGGCGGGGGGCCAACTTATAAACCACTTTGGAGGCCGATCACTCAAAAATCGTTGACTTTGTAAAAAAGTCATGTATGAAACCTTGCCTTTATTTTAAAAGACCTATACAACGATAACCCACACGATGGGGTAGAATAAAAAAAATTTTTTCATCCCCGCTTTACATGTGTGGAGAACCACCCCTAAAATATATTATTATTATTATTATTTTATGATTCCAAAACTGAGATCTATACACAATCTATAACTATACCAAGTTTCATGCATTTATATTCATAATTACAGAAGCTAGAAGTGCGGACAGACAGACAGACAGACAGATGGACGGACAGAGCGAAACTATAAGGGTTCTTTAAGTATTACGGAACCCTAAAAAAACTGTCATACGTTTGCTCTTTAATCTCTACGTAGTTAACCGTTAACAATAATTTTGGCAGTTACAATACTTAACTTTTTAATTATTAATAATGATAAAAAATTGCTAATTGGCAAATAATGCAAACAGCTGCCCTTGTGCACTTCACGCTCTGAAAACTCGCTTCACGCGAAGTGTTCATTAAAACTGTGCTCATTGCATTACGTAATTAGCTATTCATATTTTGTAATATATAGACCCAATACTATCTTGAATAAATTATCATATAGGCATTGGAAACAGAAATGTCAGCATCTGACTATTTAAACTAAAGGATCTATTTTTTGTCAGTTACCGTCTGCCAAACTTTAATGCGTTTTGTAGCTTTTGGTTTTTTTTTAGTGAGCATCAGAGTCTGAACAAGATAACTGATTATCCATTTCAGATACCAGCGCTCTTTATTTTACAATTTTACATTATTTAAATGCATGAAAATTGTCTCGCCATGGAGGTATTGTAGATATATTATATATATTATTTATTTCCTCCATGAGTCTCGCAAACCACATGTAGTGGGAGCTGGGGAGACGACTAAGTACAATGTAAAATTAATAAGATAATTTAATTTAAATACTCAGAAATATTGAGGTATTACTTACTTGATAAACTTTAATTAGTAAAAAAAACTTACATTATTGTGGTAACTAAGTGTGAACTTAAACGTGCAAATTTCGGAGATTTTAAGAAAATATATATTCCTGCGGCCTTATATTTCACACTCTTTACCTAATCGTGACGTCACAGTTTTGACGTCAGAATTTTGCATGGAGCGTTTTCATGAAACTTGCGAAATTTTGTAAAGAAATCGCTGTAACTATGAAAATATTGATTATTAACCCAGTATTTAATTTTGATGGCCCGGTACCGGGTCGCGACCCGGCTGTTGGGAAACACTGTACTCTAGCCTATGGAGGAAACGTGGAGGAAACTAGGTTCCTTATAAAATTAGAATATAAACTTGCCAGAAACAATAATTGCTTTCAATATTTCAAAATTCGAAAGTTATGTCATAAACCTTGCTTAATCCGCATAATTGAAATGCAAATATTAAAATGTTTGTGAAATTTTAAATTGGAAATTGATATTTCGTGAGTATTTTTTTAATAATAGGAATCATGATGTTAGATTATGGAACAAATGGCATGATAATAATTAACAGTCGGAAAACACTTATTATTATACACAAATTATTTTTGGAATCAGAAATTTCTAATAATTATTAAGTAATCAAAATTGGCCACTTACAAACTAATAAAAATGAATTTATGTAAAATACGTAAGTATATTATTATGTAATATTTAAAATTTCTAATTAACTAATTGTCCTTGAAATAAACAACAAAATGTAGTCAAAAATAACAATTCCCGCATAAAATCCTTATTCCCAAAACTCCTGGACCATTCACGCGATATCAAATAAGAAATAAAAAAAATGACGATAAATGAAAATGGCGGGTACTGACCATGGCGTCTCCAGCCAGCGCTACACTACACAAGCTCGCAAACTGAACGCGCGCCGCAGTTGCTACAATTTTTATAGCAACCTTTCGAAGTGGTCTCACTTTCTACTCGGCCCGGTCGAACATGATCCAGTTTATTAACGAACAAAGACAACCCTTATGATCTTTGGTGGTAAAGGGAGTACTCACCTATAATTTGTATTTAAGTACCTACATATTTAATGTGGGTGTCCGGTGTTATCGTTATGTAATAAGAACGATCCAATCAATCTAGTATACATTTATTCGCAAAAGTATCAGACAATTACTTGGTTGGCTTTGTTCGAAAAATATAATAATTATTATCAGTCCCTTATTCGTTTTTCGCATCTGTGCTTATTGAGATAGTCAGTAGGCACAACCACTGGCATACTTACGTAGGGTCAGTTCACACCGCGACGATACGTGTTTTTAAGATAGCTATTCAAAATTGAACTTTATTCACTACACAAAGAGATACACGTTTCATATGACATCAGTCATATTCTACACATTGTGTTGTGCAGCGCGTGCAAATTCGAACTCTTACAATGAAACGTGTATCTTCTTACGTAAGTAATAAAGTTCAATTTTGAAAAGATATCTTGAAAATGCCGCCATGTCACGTATCGTTTCGTTTCGGTTTCAATTGACCCTTACCCAAAGCGCGCACTGGCATGGCAGCCAGGCTGCGGCGCCCACTGAAAAGTATGCAAGCGACCGCCGGCCACTTGCGGCCAAGTGCGCGCACTTATGATACAATGCATACATTTCGGTGGCCGCCAGTGGCGCGCTTGGGCTTAGATGCTAGTAATTTTTAAACGACTTCCAAAAAAAGGAGGTGTTTATGCATTCGTTCGGCTATATATATATACATAGCCGAATAGGATTATACCCTATAGGGTATAATCCCAAGTTGGTCCCGTTTTCACCAAAATGGTGACCTGATGATGGGATCCATGAGGAATCGAAGGAACTCCTCGAAATTTATATGGACACATGGTGATTTCGACTTTTTCTGAAGGTATACCCTGGATCCATAAGTACTGAACAGAACTCCTGACTCCTTATAGATATATGTTTGAATATTCCGGCGTTGTTTAAAGAACTGCAAGCATATGGCATCATACCACTTACAGTAATCATCATCATCACCACTATCTTCACAAGAAACACCAACATAATATTATTATGATGACATAGTACCTACTCATCAGAATTTTATGCCCGATATCAATGCGTTCATAATAATATAGATAATAAATTTAACTAAAAAGAGAAAAAATATTATTTTTAAACAAAAAATTAGAACCGACTTCGTAAGTACGTATAAATGCACAAAAAAGTATGAAATAAAACATATTTTCTAAATAATTCCCCTTTTAAATTCGGCTAAAATTTTAACTACTTCTCTACTCAATCTTCCTAATTTTGAAGTCGGTACCAGCAAATTTGAACGTAAGTTCTATAAAATATTGTAGGATATTGTTTGGGCTGGTGTCAGATTGAGTAGAGAAATAGTTAAAATTTTAACCGAATTCAAAAGGGGAATTATTTACGAAATAAGATTTATTTCATACTTTTTTGTGCATTTTTACTTTGAAAGTCGGTTTTAATTTTTTGTTTAAAAATAATTAACTAATGTATAGTTACGACTTGTATCAGATTCAGAATATAATACACATAATATTATTATTTTAACATTATCGCTGAAATCATAACACATTTTTTCGCGTATGAAGTATCTAAATTAGAGCTTACTTTACCTCTAATTTAGTAGTTGATGCCCTAGGGCTATGTCAAAAGCTCTAGGACCTAGAATCCTATGGAGCTCTCTCGGGATCTAGTAAGTAGCTCTGGCTAGTAACTAGCTGCTAGTAGGTAGGTATGTATGCACGTGAGCACGTGTCCAATTTGAAGTATTCAAATTATGTGTACTCAGAAACCGCAAGTCGCAATACTGGCTACTATGTCGCTATTTGGGTCATTAAAAGATAACTAAAATGCCTCTTATAAAAAATGTCCTCGTCAATCGATACTCGATATCGACCGATTCGTTGAAACGGAGATTTTATGTCAATCAAATAGATCTGTGCATCACACACTCGACCTCTACGGTTCTAAACATTGCTATTGTTTTCGGGAAGTATATATCGCAATAGTAATATAACCTAGGGTACCAGCAATAATACTTAGTCCATCTGAATAAACCCAATCGACGAATGAATAAACAAAATTAAAATTTTTAAGTAACCCCCGAATTGTCAAGCTGTGAGCATCAACATTGAGATGAATTACAGCTAAGAACACTCTCGATCATGTCGGCTTTCAAACAAAAAAAACTAGATTAAAATCTGTTCATCCGTTTGGGAGCTACAATGCCACGGACAGACACTCAGACAGACAGACGTACACGTCAAATTTGAACACCCCACTTTTTGTATCGGGGGTTAAAAACACTGTTTTCTAATAAGGCATAATCGCACATAATACTGTTAAAGGATTTAATCTTATAATAATATTCATATTTTACGATTTAAC
The DNA here is from genome assembly GCA_037179445.1 of Phengaris alcon alcon. Classification (NCBI taxonomy): domain Eukaryota; kingdom Metazoa; phylum Arthropoda; class Insecta; order Lepidoptera; family Lycaenidae; genus Phengaris; species Phengaris alcon. The sequence goes on along the minus strand of JAYRCH010000021.1, from coordinate 10,885,187 downwards.
TTCTTATAAGGCATGGGAGCGGAAACATTTTTTGCGAAAGTGAGATTTGAATCTGCGAGTAGAACGATAGAGCTCATAAAAACTATAAAGTTTGTCAGATTTATTTGTTTTGTTGCACTTACCTAGAGACTTCGACGAATTGTCGGTCTGTAACACGAGCAGCTGTCCTGTGCGGCTGGGCGGCATATGGCAAGTGGATGCTGTGTAACTTTTGTAATTGAAAAGCATCAGTAATAGAAGCTCTACATTAATTTCCTTTGAAAAGCTTGTTCAACATTTTATTTACTATCAATTTCATTTTTTTTATTAATTTTACTTTTAGTGTTTACAATTTACTATCAAACTCATTTTAACCTTACTTTTAGTGGTCTCTAGTGGCAAGTTAAAAAGGCGGGAAATTGAAATTTCGTTGAAATTTTCAACACCGTATTCCAAAATCGTCAAGTCTAAAGTCTAGTCTAAGTCCGAATAAATAGTCAACGAGTCAAGTCAGTCGATTCAGTAAAGTGGTAGAAGCTTTACTGAAAGTTCCTATGGAGTTTTGAAGGGAACACAAAATAGCACGTTTTTTGAAGTTGTACCACTTGCCCACACTATTGTGCACTTTAACGAATATTTAATGGTTAATATTCTACCAATATTACACAGAAATAACACAAATTTATTAAATAAATACAATAACCAAAACGTCACCAATTAAATTCCTCGACAAAACTCCCAAAAGTTTGAACTTTATATGGGTTCAAATTATATCTAACTTTATGTTACCAGAATGCCTTTAAGTTCACGTTAAGTGTACATAAAAATTCAGATCGTGTTGAAAATTTAACCCTTTATCAGTGTTGAAATAAATAATTCGTAACTTGTTTTTTTTAATTTACCAAGTATTAATAAATTCTTAAAATTAATAAAAGCACCAGACAATTCACGACGACGTTCGCTTCCCAAATTTGACCGATCCAGAGAAAATACGTCCCGGATGCCACTGTGGAAATATTGGAAATCTCAAAGGGAGATCTCCGACCGAGCGAGGTGCTATGCTCGGTCAGGCCGAAGCCCACTTGTAAGCAATTTAGATATTGTATTCAAAGCGCCGAACTGTGCAAACTTCGATAGCGCGATTCAGGATCATGGCGCTAATGAGGGTTTTTGATATTTTTTCTGCCGTTAAGGGGCAGACCAATCAAAGGACCAAACCCAGGACTTAAACAAAGCGTCATCTGGTGGCGTAAGCGGTATCAAAAACGGTCAATAAGAATTTTCGATTCTTTTTCTGTCACTACTACCAAGCGCTGCCTTGGTAGCACGATGGTCCTTGTCGTGTCAAAAACACCACCATTGGTCCGCCACACTACTATCTATACTATCGAATTAAGTAAATACGAGTAAATTATATTAAAGTTAGTTAATTACATATTTGAATGAAATATTAGATACACTGATTCAATTCATTTCTTATCCTGTTCAATAATTTAATACATACGACTGGCGAGGTGTGAAGCCAGAAATTATTAGAATATAATAGAATATAATATTTAGAATAGATTTTAGACTATAATATAATTATTTAGAATATAATAGAATTTCATAATTTTGGCGTTTACATGCCAGTCGTACCTTACAATATCAATATCGAGACAATATCGATCTCATGTAAACTCATGCTCGTTTTTCCTTGGTCTTACCGCGTTTTCCTAAGGCGCGGTAGGTACAGTGGTTTCGGTCAAACCAAACGAATTATTTTTAATATAGGGGCGCCGATGAGATGCTTGCCTACGGCGCTCTCAACGTTTAATCCGCCTCTGCATATTTCATACTCTTCCGTTCGCACAATTAAAACTCGTAAAACTGTAGGTACTGACAGTTTTTGTTTCACGTATTAATATAATCCCTACTAACAATTTAAATGTGAAGGTGAGTTTGTTTGTTTGGTTGTGACGCTTTAACGTAAAAACTACTTCATCCATCATCATGAAATTTGGCACACATATAAAGTAGACCACGGGGAAGGACATAGGCTACTTTTTATCGCGGGAAAATGTACGGTTCTTGCGGGATTACCTTTTGCGCGTACGAAGTCGCGGGAAACATCTAGTATAATGATAAAATGATATTAAATAGCCATTACTTAGGTATTGAAATTACGGTAAAATGCAAGGCCTTGGTGTAGGCGTGTAGCGTGTCGGACAGTCGGACAGTCGGACTTCACTCCCTTTGTAGTCGAAGCAACTTTTACTTCGAGTAGGTTTTCTTTATCAAATTATTATACTATTATACTACTTATCATAATTCAAAATAATAAAACAGTTTCGCGTACTTTTATAAATTATATGTAGTTTATAAATTTGACGTGTCTGTCTGTGTGTGCGTGTGTGTGTCTGTCCGTGGAATCGTAGCTCCCAAACGGATGTACCGATTTTTATCTAGTTTTTTTTTAAAGCTGACATCGATAGTGTTCTTAGCTATAATTCATCATCAGCTCGCTCACTGATTGACAATTTGGGGGTAACTTAATTTTTTTAATTTTGTTTATACAAGGTACTTAATATACATTACGTAGAGTAGGTATTGAGTATGTATGTGATACATTTGAGTATGACGTTTAAATAAACTTAAAAGTTAACAAAGAAATAAGCTTTTAAATTATCGTCGTCTTATTTATAAGTATGGTTTCATTTTGACCCGCATTTCATAATTTTAATTTATAGATATACTCCGTTCCAATTCAATGTAAACAAATCTTATCGGCCGGCTATAATGCCACCAATTTAAATTACACTTATTCACCGCGCAACACAGAAATACAACGACACATTAATATGGTCGAATTTTATTTTTGTGTTTATATTTAGATCACATTGAATCGGAACGAAGTATGTTAATATTTAATCTATCTCTCTTCATCCAAGAAACCATTATATATAACGCGTGGTTTGTGCCATACTTAGGCCGAGAAGTCACGGAGAGATTTTCAGTCGCGCCCGCCGCGATCGTGGAACTGCGATTTTATTTCCAAACTCACGAGACTAGTTATTTGCGCGATTACAAGACGCCGCGGTTGCGATTTTCACGGGTGCGATGCCGCGGGTGATCGCGGCCCGCGCGATTCTACTAGTCTCCCTACTAGTCTACTAGACACCCGCAAACAATCGCGCACGCCGCGGGCGTAAATCGCGTCGTGAGTTTTGCTTTAATTTTTTTTACATAATATATATTTGTATTCTACAGAAGCTGCTGGGCTGCAATCGCTGCGGGCGCGACTAAAAATCGCTTCGTGAGTTTGTAGCCTTAAACCTAAGCAAAAAGTACAAGCCAAGGTTGTAGAAGACTGCTTGATCCTTGACTTCTTTCAATCACATTTTCCCATGCAGTGTCATGACGTTGGTCAATCGTTACAAAATACATTGTTTTTAGAACTTTGCGCTCTATTGTACAGTAGGTAGGTATATTGCAATATTTATAATCTATGTTTAAATCAAGCATGTTTAAAGCAAGCATGACTGGTTTTATAGCTATTAACACATCATTAACAATTAACAAATGATTTACAATTATAGTGATAAACAGTAAACTCCATTCAACGTACTTAGAAACAAAAAGGCCGGCGACGCACTACCTACAACTTACAAGCACAGAGTAGAAAATATAATATAAACACACCGGCATATTTAGCGGAACACAAAAAAAGGTCCATAATTAAAAAAATATGGTTTTATTTTAAAATATACTTACTACACTTCTTTTGTTATTTAAAGTTTCATTTGTTTTACTTAAAATGAGATCACATTAAGAATAGTTTTTGCGAGTAAAGGTTATTTGTGAAAAATGGTACATTTTTGAACTTTTCATGTAACCGGGAAGAGTGAAAATTAATATTAAAATAACAATTAATTAAATTAGAAAAATGGTGATTAATATCGCGTATTTCCTCTACGTGCTCTTATTAAAGTTTCTACCCGTCTAGGCATACTGAGAATGATGTTATCGATGGTCTCCTGGGATAGTCTCCGCCATTCCTCAACTACGGCGATTCGCAGTTACGTTGGCAGGAGCTGGAATTCTGGACTTAACTTTTCTTTTCAGCAAGTCCCAAACGTGCTCTATTGGGTTCATATCCGGTGATCTCGCCGGCCACTCCATAACAGTGATATTCATATCATTAAGATAAGCTTGAGTTACCCGAGCGGTATGCGGCCGAGCATTATCCTGCATAAAAACAAAATCGTCACCGTATATGGGGCAAACGGTACGACATTTTCTTCTAAAACTTCTCTGATATAGCGGTCTGCAGTCAGACTCCCTCTGTCAATCACTACCAAGTCTGTGCGAGCTCCCAAACCAATGCCCGCCCAAACCATTATTGATCCACCATCGTATGCAACTGTAGTTTCAAAATTTGTCGGAATGTATCGTTCTCCTTTGCGTCTGTATATTCTTTGCCTGCCGTCAATTTGATTTAAGAGAATTCTGCACTCATCACTAAACAATACCTTACTCCATTGGTCCGCGTTCCAAAGTCGATGTTCCTGAGCAAAAGTTAACCTGTTTCTACGATGATTTACCTCGAGCCTTGGAGCCTTGGCGGGCACAAATAAACCCAAATCAGCTTCTACGAACCTTCTTCGTACCGTACGCTCACTTATGGTTACACCCCGCACTGCTTCTAACTCGTGTCGGGCTTGGACGGCCGTCAAACGGGGGTTCCTACGTACACGAAGCCGAATGAAACGATCATCCCTACTCGAAGTGCGTCTTTTTCTGCCTTGTCCTGCTCTTCTCACATAAGTACCGATCTCCCTGAACCGTTGGATACTGCGATGGATGTTGAAAGGTCGACGAAGATCTCTGGATATCACTCTGTAGGTTTGACCATTTATTCGAATTTCGAGTGCCCTGGCAATCTCCGTTGGGGCTAAGTCAGGCATAATTCAGTCCTCAACTCCAAAAAGATACGCGATTAAAAAAAAACTAACAAAAACAGTATTTCAATGAAATTTTAAATAAAACTCAGAAAGAAGAAATACTCGAAGTTCGCTCCAGATAAGGTGTATTTGAATAAAATTAAAACAATTGCATAAAATGTGATGTTCAGTTTTCTTAATTTGAAAATATTTATTTTTAAATTAAATGACGTATAAACCAGCCAGCAACCTTATATGATACTGATATCAAACCTTTATTTTATGTTCCGCTAAATATGCCGGTGTGTGTACTTACGTACAGAGAAACAGTTTTCATAGAATGATCCAAATCGACCCAAATTTGAAAATTTTTGACGTCCCCTTCAACGGCTTACAATTTTTCCACACAATCGTGGACAAACCGTCGTATGCTTGTAGTAGTGCAATCAAATCGAAAGCTAACTATGTAGCTGTTTATCTTCTTTCTTTAATCTTTGCTACAAGTGCAACTTCTCTGATGTAGCAGGGTCGATTGTCGCTTTCAATTAGATCTATTTGGCTGACGACCTCTGTGGCTCAGTGGTTGAGCGAGTTGGTGCTCTGCTCAAGCCGGGGGTGCGGGTTCGAATCCTCCGAAGGAACAAAAAAAACTCTTCTGGGTTATGGATGTGTAATAAATATGTGTATAATATAAAAAGATCCTCAAATATAAAAGTGTTAAATATATATTTCCCGTTGTCTGGTACGGGATCATAAGTTCTTCGAGTACTTAGCACGAGGCCAGATGGACGTGGTGTGAACTGTAAAGCCTGATAGATATTATTTATTTATTTATTACTAGCTGTTTCCAGCGGCTCCGCCCGCGTAAATATACTATCGAGTATCCCGCGGGAACATTGTACTTTTCCGGGATAAAAAGTAGCCTATGTTTTAATCCAGAGTCTAAACTACTATCATACCAAATTTCGTGAAATTCCGTTCAGTAGTTTTCGCGTAAAAGCGTAACAAACAAACTTACATTCACATTTATAATATTAGTAGGGATTATTTGATGTACTTATGATCTATTTGTTTTTGGAACGAAGTTCCTTATGGGGCGATGCGGAGGTACCCTAGCCGGGAAAAAACGTCCGTAACGTAAGATTTTTTTGTATATTCTTTATTATTTTCTTTATACCTCGAATAGAACTTAAAATTAATATTTTTATAATAAGGAACTTCGTTCTTATGCGGTGTCCCACGACACCACACGGCTTTTATTTCTAGTGATTCTACAGCGTCTCAGAGTAGACCGTGACATATTACGTAGACTTGCCACGTACATCTGTGACGTAGTTTATCGTGTTCACGTCGGAGTTACGTGACACTTTCCTCCCTCTTTTGGAGCCTTTTGATGTAACACATCGAAAAGTCAGATTGTCTGTTAATAGTAGCATAACATGGCAATGTACGCACTTGTAATAACAACGTATGATTTGTACGTATGGTTTGTATAAGTTGTATTCTAGAGCACTGCCAAATAACCCCAGAAACTGGGCAATTATAGCCCAGTTTCTGAGGATTTTGGCGGTAGTTAATTTATTCAAATAGAAGCGCTAGTGAATAGATAAAATAACGACAGAAACCGCAGAAATCGAGCATTAAAGCAGTCATTACATGAATGAAAAGTGCAATAATAGAGGATATCAAAATGGCGTTAGTTAAAATTAAATTGTTTTATTCTCTGACTTTCCACGCTTCGCTAGGTACGTTACATAATACCTATTTTATTCGATTGTATGCAGTTATAAGCCATTTCCACTTGGTATACCGTATAATAAGAATAATATGTTTCTAATAAATTTGTTTGGCTTTTCATTGATCTTTGATCATCACCCCAGCTAAATACGTCGCGATAAACGCGAGAGATACCTAGCTAAGGAGTTGTGTCGATTGTGTGTCGGTTTTTGTCACCTTCTCGACCCCCTAAATTGTGGCTAGGAGAGCACCAATGCGTTAGTACTTAGTCATAGATGCGTATTGCGTTCAACTCTACAAAACCCCATCATATTATGAACGAAATCGAATATTATAATTACAAAAATTGAAATTCGATCATTGTCATGTTACGTAACATGTAACTCTATATTATATTAGTAATATATTTAATAAGGTTCGTTTCGCTTGAACGATTATATCGCAAAATAGTTTCGCAAGTAAATTTTACGATAGAAGCCGTCGCGTCGCCGATACCCCGACTTGTGAAAGTAAGTAAGTAATGCCATACATACCCGCATTACGCATGCAATCTAATCTAAAACTGTATTTTTTTTTACTTCGCCATACGAGAAAAGCATACAAAATAGTTTTGGATCAATATGATAGTCATCATCATCGCCCGTCACTTACATACTGCATACCAAATTAAAATGCCTCAGACCGTAGTTAGTAACTACCGTCCGTAGTTCTTATCTCAGAACCTTTTTCGTCATGTCCGTCTGTCCGCGTCCGTTTTTAGCTTACCGTCCAAACGGTTAGTGCTAGGAAGATGAAACCTTGCATGGAAATGTGTATACCACGCCGACAAAGTGCTAAAATAAAATCACGAAAAAAATTTTTTTGGGTAAGTACTTACCTATACTTATTATTTAAGTGGCGATGGTTTTTTTTTTGATGGTTTTTGTCGTATCTACCCTACCTCTCTTAAAAACATTGGGAGGTTGCTAAGACGTTTTTTTTTAAATATTTAGGTATCCGTTTGCGTGATATTGAACATTAAAAAAGAATTGAAAAGTGTGAAGAAACAGCAGACGGATTTAACGGGACAATAGGTATCGAGCTGTCGGCGATTAGTGTAATACTTTTTACGCACTTTGCATAATACTTTCGTCCGCACACCATGACAAATGTTTAGTGCAAGTTACACGCCGACTGCTGAGTGCGTTTTCACATTAAATGTGAAATATGTGTGGGACCAAATATGGGACAGAATGAGAAGGTAGGTATATGTTTTAACATGGAAAGTTACACATGGCTCTTTCGGTCCGATATCTGATATGGGATCGGAAAATGCACTTATGTCGTCGGCGTAGGTGCCTTTTCCCATTACTCGATCTGATAACAGACCGATAATACCTATATGTAGTATAGGTAGGTCCTATATGTTTCATATTGAAACATATAGGACCTGTCTTTCTCATCATTGGTCCGATAACGGATATCGGATCGATTAAGGGGAAAACCCTCTTAGACCTTTTTCAAAGCCGAAAAGTGCGTAACAAAGCTTTCGCTTTCTGGACAAGGACATTTTGAAAGTGTGCAGTTAAACCCTTAAATGTGAAAACACCGCAGCTACACTAAAATAGGCAAGTAAGTATGTGCCTCTAAAGAAATATTAATTACTTTTTGCGATATTACCTACCTAATATGTCAACATTTAAAATTTGTACACCTAGCACCATCGTGTATTGCGTGGTAGTTTGGAAAGTTAAGTTGTTATGTAAGAAGTGTAAGTAGCTTCCGACAGATGGCGTTATATCCAAAATTGTGACGTGACGTGACGCGATCTTGAAATTTCACTCTCATCGCCGATAGAGAGAAGCCGCACGCCGCACTTCGATAAACCATTTTTTATAACAAATAAAACCCATAATATCATACGCCACAAATATTAAACCCTAAGAACCGCTGGCTCTTGCAACTCGCACCATTAGAGGGTGGTTAGTTCTGATAGTTAACGACAAAAAACTTACGACAGTCCGCGGCGAGATCGCGCCATTGTTTTTAGATCGATTAGACATAATGAGAATGCTTTACACGGTCCGTAATGCTCGATACGCTTTTGGTTGAACTCAGTTTGCGAATGATAGTTGTTTTGTAACAACTAACAACTTTACAAGTTCCAATGTTTACGTTACGTTACGCCCAAATTCTCAAAAGCTTCATAAAATTCACATGTCATATGTGCTGTCTTTGTCATTCTCTCAAGTAGAGACAGAGATAGCCTGTGATTTTAAGAACCCTATTGAACGACGTGTAACGCTGAGCTTCGGTTTAAGACGTCTGTCCCATTCTAACACTGAACTTTTTTTATATTATAAATATTTATTGGTAAAAGCATAAAGTTCACATTACAATGTTAAAAAAAAAAGAATTAAAAACTGGTTAACATATCTAAATTATTATCTAAACTATAAATAAGTTATTGTCTAAATAAATAAAAAAGAGATTTAGATAAAAAACTGAATCTAGGTCGGAGGCCGCGGGTAGAGTAAGAGGCTGGCAGCATTGCCTCGCTGTATGACCAAACTGATTCGTTGGCCGAGCTAAGCTCCAGCCTTCGTCATTCGTTTTGTCGAGCAGTCTTTTGGCCAAATCTTTAAAAAGGAGCTTGGCTCTCCGGCCCCACGAACACTAAGGCCTTGGAACACTAACGAACACTAACACTTGGTTGGCTGTCAAAATTTGGACCAATCACAGAGCCGAACCGCGTCTTGAGACCGGGTCGCATCTTAAGTACTGACTATTAATACGGGCCATAGTTTCGACGCCAAAAGGCAGAAAGATGTAACCATTACCGATGGATTCATATTTCCGCCTTTTGTGGGTCTCTTCCCACCCCATGTAAAGGGACTCCAGCCCCTGACCATGGTTCCCGCCCAAGGCCCCTTCAAGGGCCCGGTGTGAGAAGACGTAGATAGAAAAGTCGTGTGTAGTTGCCGCCCCCGCCACCCTTGCCGTGGCCGTCACGTGCGATGCCACCAGCGTGTCCACGCAGGTAGCGTCCCCCATGTTTACTTATTATTTCGTTATTTATTATACGAAGTTTTCCAAGTAAGCGCATTTTACAAATTAAGTCTCTATAACTCCTAAACTTACAAAGTTACAAAAGCCGTTATAGTTTTCCTTCGAAGTTCGTCACAGTTTTGAATGATTTGAAACATGAATTTTTCCAAATTAGACTTTTCAGACGAACGGACATGACGAAACCATAAGTGTTCCGACTTCCGAGACGTGAACTATGGAACCCTAAAAAGGAAATACCCGGGTAGATGCCAGGAGATTGTGATTACGAACCGTCATAGACTAATCCTGTCGACACCAACGGAGTTTTCCATTAGCATAGAATCCAGCCTCCGGGACTATTTGAGGTAAAGAGCGTTCGGCGATGCCCATTATCTCATTATCTCCCTAAAAAATCGACAGATAAATGAGGTTTTTCTAAATATAAAAACAGCTTATTTTATCAATTTATTAAAACAAAAATACTTCCGAAACAATAACTACATGTATTATATAATATAAACATAACATTAATCTCTACAACAGACACCTCAGCGATTAGTTACCATACCGCAAGAACATATTCAGAACTCAATTCAGAATTTTCCCATGCTGCAAAACGAAATTAGTGCAGACGAGGCTTTTAGGCGTAAGAATATTCAGATTTCGACAGATCTAGTCATACGTTATCACCTATGATATGGCACTGCAACTACAATATAAAGTATATTAGGACCCTTTTACTGTCACTTGGGTTGCCAGGCTGGCCACGTCCTAGAAATATTTTCCAACCACGCGGGCAGAACGCACGCGGTCTGGTACTTCCTTGGGAACATACCCATACCACGCGAACTGTGCGGGGGGAGGGGGAGGGGTGTCCTCAAAATACTACTCCTGGGCACCGGGTGGGGGGCGTGGGTTTAGGTTTTTGTCAAGTAGTCAACATCTAGGAAAATCTCGCGCGACGGCCATTAATTAGTAAGTACGTAAAAAGGAGAAGGAAGGGTCGCGGCAAATACTACGATGATCACCGTGGGTGGAGGGCGGTGAAAAAGGGGTAAAAGGTGATCACGTAGTATGGGTACGTTCCCCTATCACCCGCGTGGGGCCGACCCCCCCACGCGCGCGACAGGAAAAGAGCCCTTAACATAGCCATATTGCAAAATATGTGAAACAATACAACATATATAGGTGGGGTGAGTTGGGGCAAGAGGGCCATACTTTTTAGGGTTCCGTACCCAAAGAGTAAAAACGGGATCCTGTTACTGAGACTTCGCTAAGTATATACTTTTTCTCTGTAACTTCGCTGTCTGTCTCCTTAATCATATGACACTGGCCATGTTTACCGATAGACAATCTGGCCCCAACTGACGATACTAACAATTTTGCAACATGTAACATATGTTTAACCACCAATCACAAGTAATATTTTCTTAAATCTGGCCTCTTTTTAAGTACAATTCATAACATTATTCTTAGAAAACTTTCTTGAATTTGTAAATTGTGTAACTGATCCCTCGTTTGAACGTCAAGGTATGTAATTTTGTTACAATTACGGCCCGAGAAGAATAAAAAGTGTAGATTTATACTGGTATACTTGAAGTTATACCAAGTATAAATCGCTCGTACCTCAAAGCAGATCATTGCCATATATTTCTTTCTATAATCGCTTATATCTAGGAAACGGTGCATCCTACTGAAAAAGAAATGAAAATTTCCTCCCCCTTAGTAACCTCGCAACCACATATTTTCTTGATGATGGGTGAAAAAGAAATTTGAAAATCCTGATTTTTTTTTTAAATTTCTATAGCTTCATACATCGATATTAGGTATAAAGTCTTATACTATAGAAGACTACAAGTAGAAAAATACAAAACTTTTTTACTGTCAGAGATATTTATAGGTAAAATAATGGTTTAATAGTATTTTTTTTAGTTTAAAAACATATTTTTAAACAATGTAATATATTATAAACAGCCAAATACATAATATTATGATTTTCAATGTAAATATTTATAATAATTATTATGTCACCACATCAAGTATTTATCTCTCTATAGTAAATTATTATTTTCAGACAAATAAAAAGTCCATTCAAAATATTTGAAACTATGTATCTTAGATCAAGAATACTGAAGATACCGCACGAACGCTTGAAATGTATCCTGACTTACGAGTGCTTACAAATTACAATGCTATTAAGCGCACCTGGGCTCGCAGTCGCACGCGGTCTATCTGACTGGCAATATGCTGACGTGCTCGGTAAAAATAATACGTTGACCATTTAAAAAAATCATGGAATAATTTGTTTTCGGTAAGTATTATTTGAAGCTTTTATATCTTTATGCGTTATTAGCTAAATATGCTATTTAAAGGAAATCTAAAAGAAATGGGCGTCCTGTTTAGGACGCAACTGTCCTTTTTCTTCCAGTGAAGTTTATCGTGTGTAAAAGTGAATACGAGATACTATGAATCATACAACAGTAAATATTGACCATTATAATGTAAGAATTAAAGTAATGTAATTAACGTTGGTTTAACATCGGTAAAAACATTATACGACCTGAGCATTGTTCACGCGAAATAAAGCTGTATTAGTGAGCCAATGAGCATGAATTGAACGGACATGTTTTCTGTAGCTTTTTGTAAGAGTGTAAGTAGTGTATGTTCGGTATTCTTAATCTAAGACTTGTATACTTTACATTAAACCAGTGTTGAGTTGGAATTTCCATTATTGGACGAATAATTTATATTTTTAAACCTATTAGCACTCGTACTCCTGTAGCACCATAATATAGTTTAAAGTACTAAAAATTGACTATTTTATTATGACTGTAACATCCATTCAAAAAAAGTAGGCATAAGATATATTATTGTTGTTGTAGTAAGATATAACCTATTGTTGGCATCCCCCCAATTATTGGCCCCTAAAGATTTAGAGATCATGATCTGTGTTGGCCAGATTTCATTAATTTATAATAATAGCTCCCCCACACCGGTTTCTGTGACGATGGCCGGTTTCATTGAAACCAGGCCAGCTAATCGGGAGTTATGTGTGCGCAGTACACAAGAGCACTCTCTATTCCTTCACTCTTGAAAACCAGTGGGACGGATAACCGACACGACTGGCGAGAGAGATTAGGACCAACTTTTAACATGCCCATCCGAACCGCTGCTTTGTTCTAACAAAACTTGGAAACAACATTTTTGTTGTTCCAACACGGGAATCGAACCCACCACCTCTGAGTCGAGAGCCAAGCTCTAAACCACTGGACCACGGAGGCTATTATTTCACCTTCCCTTCATTTATACACTAATAAGAAAAAAATTTAAGTATCTATAAAGACCTAAACAAAACGAAAACGCAGCCCGTATTTTATATGTTAAGGGGAAAGCCAAAAATTGAGGTAGGGGGTTCAACAATTGGCTGTTCGGGGCCAACAATTGGTTGTTTAACCCTAATTTCTATTAAAAGAAATATATTTTTACCAATTTGTATTTGAATCTCGATTGGACTGAGAATAAACAGTATTCATTAATTTTTAAACATTACCAATTGTTTCCTATACTAATTTGAATCTTAACAATAATGATGTTTATACATCTACACTACATTACAGAAAAATAAGAAAGGGATTGTATTTGATTTGATGACATGGAATCTTTTACGTGTTTAAGTTGGTGCAAATATAAATTTTAAGTTTAGAATGGACGGTAGTTCAATGACTTTTAGTTCAACGGATATGAAAAACAAAATGTCAGAAAATTGATGTGTTGCGTTTTTTTTTTTTTTTAAATTTCTCATTTTTCTGTAAACTACTACTACATTAAATCACAGATCCTAAGGTCTAAAATTAAGTTCAGTGAGTGTTAAAAGAATAGGTGGGTTAATTTTTGAACAAGATGTCTGTGACAAAGATTTCTTATTTGAAAGCGTTTTTGGATAAGATGGTAAAACTCCTTTACATAGTATAAAATGAAGTCGCGTCCGCTGTACTGAACAATAGAGATTTAGCGATAGTTAAAATGCGATAGCGATAACTTGTGAGCGAAATTTTTCTAAATTTTGTTTATAATTTCTTTTTTTTATTATTATTACAGCTTCTATTTATAATAAGCATCTAATTTCTTACGAAAATAATGTGTACTTTGCCACAGACGAAAAAAATGTTGTACTTTTAAGAAATATCTAGCCAGTACAATATTTCATACTTATATGATAGATATGATTATATATGAAAATTATAGATACGATAATTTAAAACAAAATGACGTAGATTGTTAGTGAGATTGTTAGAATATTATACCGATATGAGCACCAATGTAAAATAATAGTTATACAGACAGTTTCAATGAATATCCTCAAACATATTGATAATATGCAAATAAAATTAATGTGTACGTATCTTTGACGATTACAGTGTATAGAAATATTTACATATATGTTTAGATGTATCTGAACATACGTACTTGGACATAATTTAACTTAAAACTAAGTACTATCGAATAAGTTGCCGCTCGACCAGGTATAAGATTAAAATCGCTTAACAGCGACGTTAAATCGTGCGAACGGCGAACGCACACAAACTCACGAGTAAATACGTAGTTCTACCACGTCTGCAGTAGTTGCGGTCACTTCCTTTGTGTTTTAATATTTTGAGGCGTCCTAGTGTAAAGGACAGTGTAGAAACTGGTCGAGCAGGAACTTTGTCTATGTTGTACATTTTATACTTTACAAAAATTATGCATCTTCTCTTGACTTACATGTTACATAATATGTACTTGTATTTCCGTTTTTTTCGTAAAGATATCTAAGTAGAACACCAATCGCATTTATCAAAAAGATATGAGGTTCATAATTTACATTTTCATTCGGCAAAATCGTGTCGCGATTACAAATGAATTTATAAGTACAAGATTTTTTTTAAATAAAATGGACCAGGAAACGAAACGACGGATCGCCTGACAAGTGCGCAACACCAGAGGAGTTACTCTTGTTACTCCTCTGGTGTTGCGTGCTTGCGTTCCTGGTCCTTAAAATCTCCAAACCCCCTTGGAACTTCGGCAATCTCACTCACACGGCGAAACATAGCGTAAGCGTTATTTCATGCCGGTTTTCTGTGAAGCCGTGGTATTTATTCGATCGAACCGGCCCATTCATCCCGAAGCATGATTCGCCCATGTTTATTTTGAAGTAGTCTTAATATGACTTTCGTTACATGTTTTACAATAGCAAAGACAAAGATTTATTTAGATTTGCCCGCGACGTCGTGCTCGCATAAGTAAATCCCACGGGAACCGTACATTCTTACCGCAACAAAAAGTAACCTACGTGCTTCCCCTTGGTATACTCTATATCTGTGTCAAATTTCATCAAACTAGTAGTCTCCGAGCCTATTCAATGCAGGCAAAAAAATAAATTATTCCTCTTTATAATATTAGTAAAATTGAAGTACAGATAATTTCCTTCCACAACACAGCTATATGGCATTCCTATAATTTGTGGCTATTTTTAAAAATTCTACTTATGTTCATGTTGTCTCGCCAAACCCTCTAAACTATGATGCGAGTCTATCCTATTCATGTTAGCTTTTAACTCGTTGAGCGGCGTCTTCGGTGTAGACGCGAGAGCATCCATTATCTGCTCTGCCGCTATCAGATCGTTGGAGCCGTTGAGATTGAGTTGCAGCTTGCTCTTGTCGGGCAGGTTTATGTCGAAGTTAGCGACTGACTTCACCAGTTGCCCCACCGCGTTGTCCAAGCCCGATGACATCGATTTGGACACCAACGATGGGTTTACTGAAACATATATTTGTTTTTCTAGGTAGTTGTTTTTAACAGTTTTAGCTAAATTGTGGAGTCGTTACATTTGAATAACGCAAGCAAATATTATAAAGTATTTTTGTACAAAAGGAATTCGAACATCACAATTTTTTTGCGAGTGGACCAACAGATAATTATTTACGACACTGTCAATAGATGGCGCTGCAACATTAGTGATTGATTTCAAATTAATATTCAACAATGTATGGAACAGCAGGTCTGTATTTTTAAAATACTATACACTTAACAAGTATAAAATATTTGAAACAGCTTTAAAAAAAATTACAATATGTCCAAAACATATTGTATTCCCGTATGACAGGACAAAATATGATAGCACTAGATGTTGATGTGATGATGATGATGTGATGACCCGAGACTTCGGACGCCCAAAAAGAAATCCTGCGGCAATCGTACATTTTGCTGCAGTGGCCTTTGTGTTAATCCAGAGCCATATCAAAAATATCATAATATCATACCTACTACCATCTAAAATTCCATCAACATCCGTTATGTAGTTGCTACAACTACAGATAGAGAAACAAACATCCATACATACAAACCTTCGCGTTTATAATTACCATTGGTGTCTGGCGTCATCGGAGTACCGGGGCTATCTTTGAGGTCTTTGGGCAACGAGGAGGCTCGCGTCTCCAGCATGCCCAGCACTCTGCGAAACAGAAATATCAACATATTCATATACTAAATATCCCATGATCACACACATTCGGCTACTTTGTGTCGGATAAATGTGTAATTTTGTATTCAAGTAGAACACGTAGGTCGTAGAATTTCGTACATGACTAATCGCTACTTGTCTCTTTCACTCGCGCACGAATATATTGCTATTGCGTTTTTTTTTTTTTTTTTTTTTATAATAGCTAGGAGGCAAACGAGCAAGACGGGTCACCTGATGGTAAGTGATTCACCGCCGCCCACGGTCACCAGCGACGCCAGTGCGTTGCCTACCCTTCAGGTAAGAATATGCTCTTTTCTTGAATAACCCAATGTCGCAGTTGTTGGGGAAGACCGCTGATGGCAACGAATTCCAGAGATTTACTATGCGTGGCAGAAAACTGTTTTTAAAACGCATTGTAGTGGAACGCCAACCATCCAGATGGTGCGGATGATAGTTCCGGCGAGACGATCGGTTGCGGAAATCAGTGGCTTCTATTAAATTGAACAACTCCTCAGAACACTCCCCATTGTAAATTCTGTAAAGTATGCATAGGGAAGATAGATCCCTACGCAGTGCCAAAGGATCTAGCCGATCGGCAAGTTCAGGATCGTCGACAATACGAGATGCCCTACGTTGGATTCGGTCAAATGGAGATAGCTGATAACCCGGAGCCCCGGCCCAAAGGTGGCAACAATACTCCATGTGAGGCCGCACCTGCGCCTTATACAGTTTAAGGCGGTGAGCCGGCTTGAAGTACTGTTTGGCCCTGTTGAGTACTCCGAGTTTTTTGGAGGCCATTTTAGCCTTGCTCTCCAAATGACCGCCAAACTGGACAACACTCGAAATGTCGACGCCCAGAATGCCAATGTTTGGCTTGGCACAAAGGTGAGTGTTTCCGAAGAGTGGTGATGCGACAAAGGGGGCTTTTTTAGCGGTGAACGCGCAAACTTGAGTCTTAGAAGGGTTAAACTGGACTAAATTTAGTCCCCCCCAATCTTCACAAGGGATGATTCGATTTCAGACACAAGTTTGTTCCGACACTCATCGACGTGATCCCGAGAGATATTGCTGCGGCCGAAATACAGTGCATCCACGGTACTGTCATCCGCATAGCAATGAATGCCACTGGTATGCAACAAATCATTGATATGCAGAGTGAACAATGTCGGGGATAACACGCAGCCTTGGGGAACACCAGCATTTACGGTCCGGGAGTCCGAGCATGAGCCGTCTACGACGACTTTAACTCTCCGTTCCGCAAGGAAACTGCCGATCCACCTACAAAGTCTCTCAGGAAGCCCATAGGAAGGAAGCTTCGATAGTAAGGCTTTATGCCAAACCCGATCGAAGGCTTTCGCTATGTCCAAACTAACGCCTAGTGCCTCACCCCTACTCTCAATCGCCTGCGCCCAACGGTGAGTTAGTAACGCCAGAAGATCACCAGCTGATCGGCCTTTGCGGAAGCCATATTGGTGGTCGCTGATCAGCTGGTGCTCTTCCAGGTAGCCCATGAGCTGGCGGTTGATTATGGATTCCATAATTTTGGAGAGTAAGGAGGTGATGGCTATAGGCCTATAGTTGGACGGATCTGAGCGGTCGCCTTTTTTAGGGATCGGGTGTACTAGAGCCGTCATGAATGTGGGACAACGCATAGGAGGACATAAGAGTGTCTGAATAAGCGCGTTAAAACCGGTGCCAGCTCTGGAGCACACACCTTCAGCACAATAGGGCCCACTCCATCGGGCCCACTCGACTTGTTGACATCCAGGGAGAATAGTGCTTTCCGCACAGCACACTGTGTGAAGCGGACGTCCGCCATTGTGGTTTCACACCTCGGGATGGTAGGAGGAGTGTTCCCCCTGTCGTCAAGAGTCGAGTTTTCCGCAAAGATAGAGCCAAGAAGATCGGCTTTCTCCCTTGCGGAATAGGCCAGTGAATCATCCTCCCCGCGCAAAGGTGGAAGTGTCGACCGACAGAAATTACCCTGGACAGCCTTGGCGAGAGACCAGAACGCACGAGAGCCAGATGGCAGGCGTGCCAGTCTCTCGCCAATTCTCCCAACGTAACTCGATTTTGCCAATGCAATTTGCCTCTTAAAGAACCTGGAAGCAGAATTGTACTTCTTCTTGAGTGAGTCAGAGTTTACATCCTTAGCGGCCTTTGCCCTAGCCCAAGCTTGGTAGCATTCCCGCTTGCGACGATGTGCGTCACGGCAGGACCCACCAAACCAGGGCCGAGACCTGCCACCGACGGGCACCGCTGAGCTAGGAACAAACAATTCCATGCCCTGCAGCACGACGCAGGAAACCGAGTCAGCGCAGGTGCTAGGATCCTCTGACTTGAAGCAAATCTGCCCCCATGGGTAGGATGCAAAGAAAGAGCGCATCCCGTCCCAGTCTGCCGACCTGTAGTGCCAAACACGTCGTCTACCAGATGAAGTGGTGCGTTTACACAGGTACGTGATAGGAGCGCGATAGCAATATATTCGTGCGCAATTGAAAGAGAGTTTCTGCCTAAATGTCTTAACATAAGCAGTAAATAATGTGCCCGAAATTGCCGTAATAAAATTCAAAAAAGCGTCTAGTACTCGTACTGGGCGCGTCACCCCAAAAAAAGGAATTCAACATGTAGAGGGCATAGCCCCTGGCCATGTGTCCCGAAACGTTACATTTATTTATTTTTGGATACCCGTTGTGTTTCGGGTGTGTGTGTATGTGCGCGAGTTGATCACAGACTAGAAAATATATATACTTACGTCTTACATACAGAGAAACAACTTTCGTAGAACGATCCAAATCGATCCAAATTTAAAAACTTTAACGTCCCTTTCATTGGCCCACAGTGTTTCCACACAGTCGTGGACACACCGTTTGCTTGTAGTAGTGCAATCAATCAAAAAATCGAAAGCTAACTATTTGGCTGCTTACTGTTCCATTTTCTTTAATCTGTGTTGATGTTGCATGCATACTCGCGTGCGTGTATGTGTGTACCTCACCTGCTGTGCTCAAGGTCGCCGTACGAGTGCGGCGCGGGCGGCGGCGGGCGCTCGGCGCTCTCCTCCGCCCAGCCCTCCGCCACCAGGGTCGCGCCGATGTCTACCGTGCCCGCTGGAACATAACATTTATTTTTATATAATTACTAGTTTTTGCCTGCGGCTCCGCGTAAATACAGTGTCCTACGGGAACACTGTAGGTACTTTTCGGGATAAAAGGTAGCCTGTTCGCGCCAACACTAGCGCGACGTTTAGAATAAACACAAAGGACATCACTACGTGATGTATGGCCGACCAAAAGGGGCGCTGTCAGAGAGTGACGAACACTTGCATTTAGATACCCTTCCGCGCCGGATGCATTTTCAGCTCATCCCGAAACCTAGTGAACGCGAACGCGTGTGCGCATATTTATTTGTGCTCGTTAATATAATACCAAATTCGCCGGCGACCGCGATAAATCTGTTTTGAGATTGATGAGTTGTAGACGGTGCATGATCAGACGATTGGTTAGGGTCTGATGATGATGATTGATGTGCACGCGTATGTTGTGTGTAGGCCGTGTAGGTATGTGGCTTGTCTTGAGCACGCCGGCGGGGCTGTGCACGTAAATGAGGAGGAACCAAATGCGCTGACGACACCGGAGAATTTGGAGTTCCGTGACGATGAAGCGAGGTGTGGTGATTTGCACTTCCACACTCTTTGCATGAGTTTGTCGAACGACATTCATTTTCAAAATGCGGACCTAGACATTTACGACATCTGTCGTTGGCTTCTATGAAATCCCAACGACCTTGAGTGGGCTGATGATTATATTTTGGACACGCGATAAGTTTGTGTTCTGTATTCCTACAATAGGGGCAGTAGAATCGCTTGTGTTTATCTGTATTCCGGGCTGAGTACTCGCGCCGCTCTGTTCGGGGGGAGGGGGGCCAGTAGCGTTGAGGGTAATGAGGAACTGGGCTGACGTGATAGCTACTTAAAGTGTGAGCCGATGGCGAGCGCTGAGTATTACGAGGATACGCGGGACTAATTGGTCTAAAGCGTGGACTGCGCGGAGAGTTTGCGGGGGGTGTGTGTTGACGAGAGGGCCCAGTTTGTGGTGAGTAGGTAACACCGCGCGTTGCATTAGAATATTCGGTTTCGATACAGCGCGCGTGCTCCTCTAAAAAAGAAAAATCTTTCCAGGCGATCAATGCGAAATGCCCAAAGACTTTGACATCAGCGCAGAGTCTCCATCAATTAAGGTTTTGGGTATTAGATGGATTCCCCGGTCTGATGAATTTACATATCACATCTCATTACCACCAGTTACCCACATTACAAAACGTTCAATTCTTAGCACAGTAGCTTCTCTCTATGACCCAAACGGTTGGGTTACACCCGTCATATTCCGCGCAAAAATACTTCTTCAAAGGTTATGGTTAACTAAATTGGACTGGGACGATCCCACTCCAAATAATATTACAGATGATTGGCAGCGCATCTATCATGATCTTCCGCACATCTCAGATATACATTTTCCCAGACATATCGCTCCACACAAATTCAAATCAACATACTCACTTCACGGATTCGCAGATGCTTCGGAAAGCGGTTTTGCTGCAGTGATATATTTACAAGAATCAGCTCACAACGGATCTGTTAACGTTCACCTCATAATTGCTAAATCTAAAGTAGCACCGATTAAAAATAAACTCACAATCCCCAAATTAGAGTTGTCTGCTGCAACTCTATTATCTCAGCTCATGTTGCGTGTCTCCCAACAATTGTCTGCTCATCTCACAATTACACATCACATTTGTTGGTCAGATAGTACCATAGTGCTTGCATGGATAAAAACTCCGCCCCATCGTTTACAAACATTTTAATCAAATAGAGTTACAAAAATTAACTCAAATTCACTCACACTTAAGTGGCGTCATGTACCTTCCCAATTAAATCCTGCTGACTGTGCAAGCAGAGGATTATCAGCTCAAGCTCTCTCCGCTCATGATTTATGGTGGTCTCCTCCTTGGCTCAAATTGCCAGAGGATACCTGGCCCAAGATGCCTTCAGCTCATACTCGACAAGACTTGCCAGGGCTCAAACCAAAATACGTACCATGCAATTTCTCGATACCCGGTGTCGATAGTGATCTGCTCACTCGCTTCAGCTCTTTAGAAAAACTAACTGGTGTCACTGCCTACATGAGGCGATTCATTCGTAACTGTAAACTAAATTCAAACTCGCGACAACTAGGCCCTCTAACTGTAAGTGAACGTAGAGAAGCATTACTCTTCTGGATCCGCTCTGTACAGCAGAATGCATTCGCAGAAGATATTCACCGCCTGCAAACCGATAGAATCTGCACAGTACGACTACAACGTCTGTCGCCTTTTACGCAGGACGGTCTCCTCAGAGTAGGAGGTAGACTCACTCGTTCGGAACTCACATACGATGCTCAACACCCATACATTTTGCCTAGTTCTAGTCCGCTCGTAGACCTCATAATAGATCACTATCATCGCATACACTGCCACCCTGGCACGGACACGCTACATGCTATTTTACGTCAGCAATTTTGGATATTATCTGCCCGCCGCATTATAAGGCACAGAACGTTTAAATGCATAAGATGTTTCCGTTGCCGCGCTCAGCCCGAAGTACCTATCATGGCTGACCTGCCAGCTGATAGAGTCATACCTCAGCCCGTATTTAGTCACGTATCAACAGATTTCGCCGGACCGTTTCTGCTCAAATCAAGTCAATTACGTAATGCTAAGTTAATTAAGGGATATTTTTGCATATTTGTTTGCCTCACTACAAAGGCGGTTCACTTAGAACCAGTCTCATCGCTCACTGCCGAAGCGTTTATTGCAACATTACAAAGGTTCTGCTCACGTCGCGGACTTCCGGTATTGATACGTTCGGATTGTGGCACAAATTATGTAGGAGCTAGGAATCATCTACTAGAGGTACAACAATTTCTCAATGACAATAACGACGCCATTTCTCATAAACTCTCAACTCAGAATATAACTTGGTTACTCAATCCGCCTAAAGCCCCATGGATGGGAGGTATCCATGAGATTAATGTTAAATCCACAAAGCAACTTCTATACCGTGTTATCGGTGAGCAACACCTCACTTTCGAGGAATTCTTAACTCTGCTCACTAGAATCGAAGCTGTGTTAAACTCTCGGCCCATTAGTCCACTTTCGTCCGATCCCACGGACTATCAGCCCCTTACTGCTGGCCACTTTCTCATTGGCCGTCCGCTCACAGCTCTCCCCGAGCTGACTCTAGATGAAAGAGTAATATCTCCGCTCAAACGCTTTCAGCTCATTCAATCACTCTCTCAGCGCTTTTGGAACCTTTGGACCAAGTCCTACCTCCATACCCTTCAAATCCGCTCCAAATGGCTTTCCTCTTCCTCTCCACCCAAAATTGGAGAACTGGTTCTGCTCAAGGAGGACAATTTGCCTCCTCTACAATGGAAGATGGGAAGAATCTCACGTCTGCTACCTGGGAAGGATGGAGTCATCAGAGTTGTGGACTTGGACACGACTCAAGGCCAGCTGCGGAGGCCTGTCGGCAAGATTGCCCGGCTCCCACTGGATTCTGCTCAGGATGCCCCTCAGCTCGCCGCCTGTGCGAGCCCCCCAGGATGTTTGCGCCAACACTAGCGCGACGTTTAGAATAAACACAAAGGACATCACTACGTGATGTATGGCCGACCAAAAGGGGCGCTGTCAGAGAGTGACGAACACTTGCATTTAGATACCCTTCCGCGCCGGACGCATTTTCAGCTCATCCCGAAACCTAGTGAACGCGAACGCGTGTGCGCATATTTATTTGTGCTCGTTAATATAATACCAAATTCGCCGGCGAACCGCGATAAATCTATCGATAATCCGCTCAACAGCTGTGTAGTGTAGTGAGAAGAAACCTCCGCCCAGATACAGAACCACCAGCTCAACAATAAGGTCAGTCCCAGATTTCTCCAGCCCTCACATTAACCTATATACCTACTTCCCTCAGCTCAAAGTCGTATGTGTAAGTTCCTAGCTTACACATAGCCTATGTGTTAAACCAGAGCTTAAGCTACTACTGTACCAAATTTCATGATAATAAGTTAAGTACATTTTGCGTGAAAGAATAACGAAGCTCACAATCTTTCACAATTATAATAGTAGAAGGATGACGCGAATTTTCATGTATCACGTACTGCGTGCGGCTGATGGGCAAGGGACGGCATTTGAAGTCATTTTGCTGCGTATTCACGTATAACATACTGCCGTGTCTATGATACGACCACTTTTTTTAATCAAGCGCTTTGACGTCACATTACGAGATACTCACCGTCGGTGACGTCATAGAGCTTGATGCCGGGGATCTCGCGCTCGGCGTTGCCAGGCGCGGTCGCGGCCCGCCGATACGAGCACGTGCGGGATACTAGCGCCTTCCACCGCGCCACCTGGCGATAATAATATCATATACTAACTATACAACTTATTTATTTACTAACTCATTACCTTCACTCTGCTCAGGGTGCCTAGCAGGAACATTTGACAGCGGTATAAACGTAACGTTATCGAATGAAATTTGTATGTTCCTGCCATGTCAAATGTTCCTGCTAAATCCCCCTGCTTGCACAAAGACGAACAATATACGCGAGTGCGACTGGACCTGCGTGAGCTCCTCGAACCGCTCGATGGCCTGCGGGTGCCACTTGGGCCAGGACTGCGCCGGGCTCGTCTCCACGCCCACCGGCTTCACGCCCGCCAGAAAACACTCCATCGCCTGAAACGGAGCACAATGAATATTTAATAATCATCATCAATTCATCATAGACCAATTACGTCCTCACCGCTGGGGCTCGAATCTATTTATTGTGAGGAGGGTTAAAGGAAGTTTGAATTAACCAACTTTGTAAGACATTCAGGACAATCAGCAGGTTTAAAATGCTCACTTTAATGCCCGTTTTCTGAAGTTTTTAGAAAACCTTCTAACTCTAACTAAAAACTCTAGATCGAGTAAGTTAACTGGCGTAAGTTTCAAAATCCCAAAAGTGTCATCTAGTGGTCAGTAGATGAATCTTTTTCAAATTCGGGGATAAAGTTACTTTGTTTCGCTATAATTCGGCAATGTCAGTAAAACTAGTTACTGACATAAAAGGGAGGTCCGTCCTTCCACAGTCACACACACACACACACACACGCACACGCACACGCACACGCACACACACACACACACACTCACACACACACACACACACACACACACACACACACACACACACACACACACACACACACACACACACACACACACACACACACACACACACACACACACCGAAGTCGCGGGCAACGTCTAGTAGAAGATAAATAAAGAAAGCACCTGAAACCGCAGACGCAGCAGGTCGGCGCGCAGCTCGCACAGCTCGTGCGTCGCGACGTACTCACTGTCCCCGTAGTCCACGAAGAACACGTCCGCCACCTGCAATTGAATCAATAAAGCTGTCACTGCGGTCGCAACTTAAATTTACATTTTGTCTAAACTCTAAGGGTCAGTTCACCCTGCGACGATACGCGACATGCACGCTGCATTTTTAACATAGCTATTAAAAATTGAATTTTATTAACTACACAAAAAGATATAGTTTTTATATTATGACATCAGTTATACACTGCACATGCGCTGTGCAGCGCGGTGCAGCATGATTTCGAACTCTTACAATGAAGCGTGTATTAAGATACACAATCTATATATATACATATAGATTGTATAGTAAACAAAGTTTTAACAATTTTGAATAGCTATCTTAAAAATGCAGCGCCATGTCGTGTATCGTTTCGTTTCGGTGTGAATTGACCTCTAGCGTGCGCGTTTGCGTGCGTGAGTACCTGCTGCGTGGCGTCGAACTCGTTAGGTCGTATGTCGTGCACGCGCGCGCGGTACCAGCGCCCGTCGTGTCGAAATACTGCCGCTACTACTTGCCCGACGCTAACGTGTGGGAGCTGAAATTATAAATAATAAGTACTAGCTTTTGCCCACGGATTCACCCGCGTAAATACAGTATGTCATGGGAGGATTACACTTTTTCGGGATAACATGTAGCTTATGTTTCTAATCCAGAGTCTAAACTACTACCATGCCTAATTTCATCAAAAGATTTTGATGAAATTAGGCATGGTAGTAGAAAATTTGGGTGAAAGAGTCACAATTATCCATCTATCCTCACAAAGTTTCACGATTTTAAAATACTTTAATTGTGTCGTAATCGCTAAGTATATGTAGAACTTTTCGAATCATGGCTGTTAGCAGGTCAGAACAATGCGTAGTAACTAGATTTTTCGCTCAAGAAGCGTTTTTGCATAAGCAATTGATTAAAAACTTACACATAAACGATGGAGATTTTATGGACGCGTTTACGAACAGTTGTCTGACAGGTTTCCGAGTATGGAGTGACGTATCTTAAGAAATGTTTTGTACAATAAATCTAGACAGTGATAAATCTAGACCAAATAAAATAAACCTTATTACCACGCATTAAGATTTATGTATAATTTCAAAACACGTGAAAATTTTGAGGCAATTTTTATGCTTTTTTCAAATAAATTTTTAGTATTGTTGGATTATTTTTTGACCAATTTTTAAGGTGATTATATCCGCTATCTTTGGTTGTGTTTAAACAAACAAAATAAGCTATAAAAGAGCAGCAAAATGATCCTAAACGCGACCCCTTTTTATAAATTCTAAGTTAAGAGGTTATGGAAAATTGTTTTTGGCTATACTAAAAATAATAATGTTTTCTGTTTTCTAGGATTAGGTTTAATTTTGACGCAAAATAGACCGAAAAACAGCCAATTTATGTCAAATTTGTAAACGCGCTCTTAATAGACAAACTTAAGTCAAGGGAGCCATCAATTACAAAAATTATTAGCTAATACAAATACAAAATGCTCGTGAGGTCACTGCAACACTGCCGGAGATAACATTGATTGAATCGATCTAATTTATTATTTGGAGGGCAGCCAGGATTGTATCAATAGTGTTTTCGCTAAAAGCTGGATATTTATTAATCGCCGTATTGAAAACGTGTTGGTGTTATTGTTCACTATCATCATTATTAACTATATTAATACGCGATGCAAAACTCTCAGTGCACGTTTTACGATAATTGGGCAACCGGAGGAGTATGAAATTAGGCCGATAAATTATGGTAAATTCTATGGGGTAAGGTGAGGCTTAAATATTTTTGGAACGAAGAACCTAATGGGGCGATGCGGAGGGATACCCTAGCCGGGAAAGAACGTCCGTAACGTAAGATTTTTATGTATAGTCTTTATTATTTTCTTTATTCCTCGAATAGAACTTAAAATTAATATTTTAATAATAAGGAACTTCGTTCCTATTCGGTGTCCCACGACACCACACGGCTTTTTAGTTGACGTTGACGTTTGTCAATCTGTCACAACATTAACATATTTTTTTATCTAAGAAGCAAAAGAACCCTCATAAAAATTAAAACTTAAAAAATAAGTGAATTATTATGTGCTAATTTCGACCACAGGGCGGTCTCTACTGATCACAAACTGTTAATAGTCATTTTCGCCTTTATCATACCACATCATACGACACTTATAAAAATTGAGTAGTGATAAATTCCGACCATTAAAAGAGTCCCTAAAAAGCCTGGGCGGGATGGAAGGAGTTAAAGGCGAGGATCGCAAAGCAGTACCAACCTGATGAGCAGCCCTATTATCCCTGTTCCCGTAGTACTGCGTCATGTGGTCCACCAGGTCGTCCAGCTGCGCCACCTGCGCGCCCGCCAGCTGCACCCAGAACCGCGAGGGCGACGACACAGCAGACACGTACACCTCGATGGACGAGCCCGCCGACTCTGGGGAAAATACCATGAGTAATGCTGGGGTCATAGACGTATATTTGAGGTATGGTGAAATCCAGATGGCTGACATTTGAGGTATGGTGAAATCCAGATGGCTGACATTTGAGGTATGGTGAAATCCAGATGGCTGACATTTGAAGGTATGGTGAAATCCAGATGGCTGACATTTGAGGTATGGTGAAATCCAGATGGCTGACATTTGAGGTATGGTGAAAACAAGATGGCGTAACTTCTTCTTGTATGAATACTTGTTCTGTCAAATGTACGTCATAGCCTATCTTTAGTTTTGAAATCTTTGGCTATCGAAATTCGAACACACACCCGTGTCGAGTCAAATGTCAATGTCAAATATGACAGCTCGTCACTGGACTTCGATTTTCAGCTGTATTGTATTAGTGCAGAGTTCTATTTTCAGTGCTCTGAATTTTCTCGGGACCGCTGGATTCTAGATCATATTATAGTCCCAACTAGAAGTGCAACAGATTATCGAACAAACAATATAAATAATAAATAACCCTCAATGTGTAACAACAAAGGAAAAAAAACTAGGTTAAGAAAGAAGATTGGTAAGTAGTGTAATGTACAAACCGTCGAAATGGAATCCACACACATGTCAAAACTCAAATAGTGTAGAGAATACTAACAACATCAAATTTGTTTGTAAGGTGAAACAAAATCTATATATACTTAAAAACATACAGTCGAATTGTAAACCTCCTCTTTATTAGAAGTAGGTTAAAATATATCACATACAAAACACACGACCTGTTAATATTTAACATTATTTATTGGGGACTTAAATTATTTTTCCTTTTTGTCAATAAAAATAATATTCAAGATAAAAAACAAAACACACAACACATCACAACACACTTTTCTAAAATACACATGCTCAAACAAAAAAATTAAAAACTAAAATGTTCATAAACTATTCCTTCCCAAGCAGCGGACCCAAGCAATGCTTGATTTGTACCTACACAATGTCTAATTTATTATAAAAAATTTGCATTCATATTAGATACTTATAATTATGTCATTAATTTTTGACACAATTTTCAAGGATGGTCAACAAACTAAAAATACTACATAATTTATGTAAAACATTAAATATGTACTTATACCATGACGGACTCAATGCC
This sequence comes from Phengaris alcon alcon, assembly GCA_037179445.1. Classification (NCBI taxonomy): domain Eukaryota; kingdom Metazoa; phylum Arthropoda; class Insecta; order Lepidoptera; family Lycaenidae; genus Phengaris; species Phengaris alcon. The sequence goes on along the minus strand of JAYRCH010000021.1, from coordinate 10,856,998 downwards.
ATTTATACCTGCCAACCCTTGATTTTAAGGGTTAAAAACGGGTATTACTAAGACTGCTGTTTACTAAGACTCAGCTGTCCGTCTGTCTGTCTGTCACCAGGCTGTATCTCATGGACCGTGATAGCTAGACAGTTGAAATTTTCACTTTGTCAGTCAGTGCGACTGGAACTTAGCCGGTTTTATAATGTATTTCCAATTTTAGAAAGGTTTTAGAAAATTAATGTGCGGTCGCGGAGCACGTACAATTTCGTCCCTAAACTCGTTGTTACTTGTCTCTTTCACTCGCGTACGAAAATATTGCTATCACGTTCCTACCGCATACTTGTGTAACGCAATAGCAATATAATCGTGTGCGAGTGAAAGAGACAAGTATCGATGAGTCAACGTACGAAATTAGACGTGCTCCGTGACCGCACATTAGTAAAAACGCGAGTTGCGTGCGCCTGTCATCTGAATCTAAAGGTCCAGGGAATCTGTCATCGTCTTACTCACAACAGTAACAGTAGAACTCGAGTAGAACAGAAGAGAACACAGAATGACATGCTGTTAGCTTACCGCGCGGCGCATGCTGGACTAGCGAACCTGAGTCGGGACTGTCGGGCGGCGGCGGCGGGGTGCTCTGCGGCCCGCGCGGGCTTCGCTTCGACTGCTCGATCTCGCGCCGGCATTTCTCCTGCTCCACCTGGGACATAGGACAGAGATGTTAAGGATAAGACATTTCATAATATTATGTCGGTTTCAGTTATGGAAATTAAATGGATATTAAATTATATCGGACTAGCTTTTTCACACGGATTCGCCCGCGTAAATATAGTGTTGCGTATCCCACGAGAATAAATAAATAATATTAATAAATAAATTCTTTATTGACACAGAGGACTTTTACATATCTGAAGTCCCTGACCTCTGCACTAGTGTAAACTGTATTGCAGAGGCCAGTGTCCTCGCCCATGAAGATACATGTTATGCAAATAGAGATTTAAAACAATTTAAAAGAAATAAAAAAGAGAAGACAAATGACTTATCAATTACTGACTTAACTTAAGGGTAATTATATGACTAACAACATGTAGGTCTTAGAAGTTCGTTTAATTTAGAATGTAAGCAAAAACAATGATACCAAAAAACAATTACACAATGAACAAAATAGTAATTTTAGTGTTTTATGTGTGTGTGTTTGTGTGTGTGGTTTGTGCGTGTGTAGTTGTGTATGTGTGTGGTTGTGTGTGTGTGGTTGTGTGTGTGTGCTTGTGCGTGTGTGTATGTGTGTGTGTATTTCATCATAAGTATTATCTTTAAGTCATTTAATTATTACTTTTTTATAGGTGTCCTTTGTATAATGTTTATTTATTAACTTTATTATATATAGTGGTACCAATACATTATATTGTTGAGGCGCAAATGTCGTCCGTGCAAAAGGAACTGGACACCGATCAAGTCTCTTTGACGAAGGAGGTAGGTATGGTACACTTTTTTATGGTATCTCCTTAGCATTTCCAGAACGAATATTTTTCTCACCGACAGGATATTCGCTTTGGCGTATACGTCAGTCGTTGAATGTCTGAAGGGCAATTGAAAGAGGACCTTTAATATTGCTCGCTGGGCTCTTTCAACTTTGAGTAAAAGGGTTTTGCATACTCCCACCCATGCACATATGCAATATCTAATCCGACACTCGCATAATGCTTGATATGTTTGTATTAGAAGCTATTCATTTGCGACTTGTCTTAAATTCTTACAAGATGTATACCATTTTTATAATTCTAGCGACCATAGCATGAGTATGGTTACGCCAATCTAGTCGCTTGTCTATATATATTCCTAAAAATTTGATGGATTCCTTCCTCGACAAAACGGCACAAGAACACTTATAATGATCTTAAGCAATGTTACATGGATATGTGTGAGATGTTAATTTAATACTGTCATCTGAGCTGGTTCTGTGGGATTTATGAAAACATAAGTATTAAGTGTTAAGAGTGAGAAGGTTGGATTCGAGCCAATACGTAATCTTAGCCATATTAGATTCGGCTACCTGAAGCGCTTCTGTCAAGTTTTTTCGTGCACTAGCAGGACTGTATCATCGGCAAACATTTGGAGTTCCACATTGCCATGTGTAGTACATTGAACATGTCATTAATGTAAACTAGAAACAGTGTAGGTCCTAAAGTACTGCCCTGTGGAACTCCAAATGTGCAAGGAAACTTGTCACTCTCCATATCACCCACTCTCACACTCTGAAGTCGATTAGACAAGTAATTCTGAAACCAGTCCAAAACAGTGATACCAAGATTATCCAGTCTAGTCAAAAGGATGTTAGGTGAGACTGTATAAAACGCTTTCTGGAGATCCAGGAAAACACCAATACACCTTTCTCCACTATCCATAGAAGTCGCTAAAGCTTTAGTAAACTTCAAAAGAGCATCCTCAGTAGACATCCCAGCCCTGAACCCAACTGGTTAGGATTAATGTAATTGTTCTTCTCCAGGTAAGAGACAAGTCGTTTATTAACTACTTTTTCAAGAACTTTTGCTAAAGTTGTGTTGTCAGTAAAGAGATGGGTCTGTAATTGGTGGGATTATCTTTATTTCCCGACTTATAAATAGGACACACTACTGCCCTTTTAAAAATCCTAGGAAAGACACCAGTTTGGAGACTAAGGTTACATAGATAAGTCAGAGGATAAACCACAGAATTAATATTTTGTTTCAGTAAATTGGTAGAGATCTTGTCCCATCCAGGCGCACTATGCGACTGCAGGCTGAGCAGTATGGACATTATCTCTTGGGGGTCAGTGAGCAGAAAGGCCATGGAATTGGCTGGTGTTGTTGCGGATGCGGCTAGTTCATGTTCATTTTTGCCCAATTTCATCAGAATATTCTTTGCTAAGCCTTCACCAATAGTTGAGAAATAAGTGTTTACCCCATTAAGTGAGTTAATGGGATTGCCATTAATGTTAAATAATTCGTGTGATTTATTTTTTTAGAGCTAAAGTTGCACACTTCCTTAATTATTTTCCAAGTGTTCTTTATATTCTTATTATTTTTTTGCAATTGATTGTGGTAATATTGTTTATTAAGGTCTTTAATGATTTTGGTGCATGTGCTTCTGTAATTTAAATATTTATTTTTTTAAGATTCATCGAATGGCAGCATTTTGAGCCTTTTATGTAGTTTATCTCTCTTAGTGATACATTTTACAACTCCTACGGTGATCCATGGTTTGATAGGTTTGTATCGTCTCTGTGTTTGTCTAGTTTCACTATTGTCATCTATGATTCTAAATAATATATTTGTTAATATTACAGCAGCCACGTCAGCATCGTTTAATATGTAGATGTCCTCCCATGACTCATCTGTAAGTATATTCTTAAGTTTTTCGTAGTTGATTGACAAATTTTTATTTATGAGTTTCTTTTTACATGATAAGGTACTTTTGATGCTGCGAAGAATTGGAGAATGTAAGTTGTTGTTCAAAGACCACGGTTTTCCATCGGTGGCCAGTTTTAATCATAAAATGATCCAAGCAATTTTCATACCTAGTAGGGTGAGTAATATCTAATGTAAGTCCGTGCATGGCTATTAGATTAAGATAGTCCTGTACTGTCGCGGTCGTGTTATCAAGTGTATTAATATTAATGTCACCTGTCAATACAATATTAGATGTACGTACGTATATTTGATAGTACATGACCCAGAGAGTTAAGGTAATTGGACGTGTTTCTAAAACAAGATGGGCGATATGAACAAACAATTGTGAAGTCCGGGTAAATATTTAGAACTAAGCAGTTGCCTTCTGAAAATTTAGGTTCAAGTGCGGACACTCTTAGGTCCTGGCGTGCATAAGCAACCAGACCATCATTTTGATTAATACTGTTTTTGGTCTAAAACATATTATACTTTTCGATAGTAGGTGGTGCATTATCCTTATTTGTTGAACACTCCGTAAGTACTAGTAAGTCCACAGGAAAGTTTAAGGCTGATGTGAATGCCAGAAATAAATCGAGATTGCAGTGGATACTTCTAATATTTATTGTCAAAATAGGGAGCGATACCATCTCATCTTCAATATAATTTAAAATTCGGGAACATAGTTTAGTATCGCTCAAGAGAACACATTCGATAGGTTGCTCAAAATTGTTAATCTCGTTTATTATATTATTATTACAGAAATCGAATTTTATGTATTAAACTGGGACACAGTCTAGAGAAAGTACCTACCGAAGGACGTAGATACAACATATATTTACTACGAGTATAGCATTTTAGCATTACAATATTGATGAGCACACTACCTATTAAATCATCCAAATAAAACAAAGCCAATCTATAGAGATATAACTTTATAGAAACCTGAAATACTAGTTTACCAGACCATACTATAAAATCAGTTCTTAATTTTTTTACTGCGTTGTACATAATATTACTATAAATACCCAAATAAATATTTTTTAAATATTTTTTTTGTATAGTGTGAGTATGATGAATTTTTGTGAGTGTGTGTGGAAATGTGGATTTATAAAGCATGCATTTTAATTAAAAACATACAAACTAAAACTAAATAAAGTCTATAAAAAGAAAAAAAGACAGTCATGACTATTAATAGTGCTTTCAAAATATGTAAGCACTATTAATAGTCATTGTTGTGACTGTAGAATGTAGATCATACAGGGTCTGCTCTGTTTTAACCAATACATGCCTGTCACCTTCAGTTTTCCTTAAACTGAACTGGTACTGGTTTAACTTGGCAAATTCTCTTGCTTTGAAGAATAGTTTTCTAGAGTCAGCTGGTAGAAATTCTGCTACATAGATTGGGCGTCGTTCGTCAGTGGTACCAATGTTTAGCGAGCTAAAGCGCTCTTTCGGGTGTTTTTTATTGTAATTTCAAACAGCTTGCAGAAACTGCATTTTCATCTGGACATTGATAAATTCCGTAACAATCAGCCTAGTATCTCCTTTTTTCCCCGGGGGCCCGTATACATCCCGAATATTTTGTGCGGTAACAGATAAATCAACAGCTGATCCCACTTTGTTAACTATCTCAACCAGTTCCAAAGACGACTAATTTTCTCTCACAGGCGTATTGCCTGTGAGAGAAAATTAGTCGTCTTTCGTTGTCGTTGCGAATCTCAATAGAGGAAGAAGGGGATAATTTTTTTATATCTTGAATTTTAGTTTCTAAGGCGAAAATGATCTCTTTGTATTTTTGTTTTTTTTTTTATAAAGAATTGACTTGGAGTAATAGATCATCACATTTTTTGTTTATAAAATTTAGGTTTTTTTCTATTTCAATGTAAGATTTTTGTATAGCAAAATTTTGTTGTTTAACTTCCGTAATTTCAGCCATTAGTTTTGCCATAGTAGTCGATTGATCACTGCAGAATTTTGCAAAGCGTGAGTCCTGTTCGTCCTTCCACTTAACTAGCATTTGCATTATTTCCGTCTGTAATTCTTGAAAAGTATTGTTTGGGGAAAAATCTGAGCACGGGCGTTTGTACCTTGTAGAAGCATTAACGTTCGCATAGTCGAATGGACTGCTCGCAAGAGATAGCGGTATGTCTGAATCGGATCTTACTTGAGTGATCGTAGCAGCGGCTGAGAGCGTAGCACTGGATGCCGGCGTAGACGGCGGAGTTCTTTGCAAGCTCATCTTGTAGATATGTGCGAGGAAAAATAAACCATATCTCGAATGCAGCAGCCGATAAAACCCGAAAAAAACGCAAAATGCACTTTCAACTACAACAATTACCGATTATAATTGCAAATACACTCTTATTATTTTTTTATTTAAAACCAATTACACGTCTGCTCGCAAGCTCTCTGCTCTCTCTGCCTTCGCCCGTGGCACTCACGGGCGAAGGGGAAGAATACTGTACTTTTTCGGGATAAAAAGTAGCCTATGTTTTAATCCAGAGCCTAATCTACTACCATAAGTAATTTCATCGAAATACGTTACTTAGTTTTTGCGTGACAGAGTGTCAAACATCCATCCGTCTATCCCTCCCTCATAAACTTTCACATAGAAACCTGGTATGAAAGATAGACAAACATAGAAAACTTATTTGCACACACGCAAATTAAAAAACACAATAGTAATATCTATACTAGTCTATAGTAGTATTATGAAGAGGAAAATGCGTTTGTTGGTTTGCATCTAAACTACTGGACCGATTTGGATAAAATTTGGCACACACCACGGGGAAGGACATAGGCTAGCGCAGTGGCGTGCACAGGATTATGATACTGGGTATGCGGCGAAGTACTCGGTCACAAAAACCTTTTCGTTTATAGATTTTTAGCATAGCTACAGCCAAGCGACGGATCTCTAACTCGAAACCATGCCAACAGAGCAAGTCTTAGATGTACTACTATTCATGTACATCTTCTACGGCAACGCAGACAAAACAGCGATCGATCGTTGCGGCGGAAGAAATTCTAATAAGTAAAATAATAAGCATATTTTAAAATATTATAACTACTCACCAGTCAGTCAGCTTAAATTTTCACATATTCAAGGTTCCAGTTACTTGAGATTACTATACCCCGATGTAAATTACTAAATAATATGCAAGGAAAACAATATAATTTAATCGTGTGTACACAACCACACAGCCAGTTACACGTTTCATAACTTTTAACATGAAATTTTCGAGTTACATTATTTTTTTGCTGGTTTAATTGTTGTAACTCGGGTACACACCTACCTTTAGACAGAATTTAAATCTTTTCACTGAATGACAATTGTGAGAACTTGTTATTTTTAATTTTTAATAAACACACATTTTCAACACAAACCTCACAATCAAATAACATTTTAAAAAAATCAACAAACGCACTAGTAAAAGCAAGTCACTACAATTATTATAGAAACTCAGTAATAAACTGTTAAATGTACACACTTTCAAATGTTAAAATGAAAAATCTTTTACGAAAACTATAAATAAACTGGAGCGATTAAATTGTAAACAATGCTTATCGCATGAAATATGCAATATGGCCCCCGCGAAACAAAAAACGTTTCTTCTATTTAAACAAATAAAATCTTACTAAACAAAAATGCATAATGTGCATACGTGATTTATTAGATTTCCGTCTATTATTTTTACTCGGATTATAGGCAACGAATAATTTCCGACAAGCCAGTTCGGCGGTTTTCGGAAGTGATCGGATAGCCGAGATCGGAGAGCTTGCCGCGGGACTTGCCGCGCTATATAATCATGTCGATATTCATGGGTGTGTGCGTTTGCGAAGTATGAAAATTACACATACATGCGATGATATGTCCTGCAGAACGCAACGGCATGAGATGAGTTGCTATTTATAAAATATTAGGCGTTTTTAAGTTATTATATTTTTTTAAATTAATTTATTTACTATTAATTAAAGTCATCTAAAACGTACGAACGTTTTATTAAAATATCTGTGAATGACAAGTAAAGCACTGCATTTCTGCCTACAAGGAGCGCACGCCCCTGGGCTAGCGGATACTTTTATTTACACCTAGTACTTCACTAAGAACCAACTTTACTGCGAGACTAGACGTATAGTAATTGGTATAATTTAAAGCAGCTTTTGAATACATTATTGCGAATAAATGTTCAAAAGTATTACATTATTAAAGTCGAGCCACGAAACGAAATTGATTTTGTAAACAACAACTTTTGACAAAATGAGAATAACCCTAAACTCAATCAACCCAAACTAACACGTGTGTCACTCGAAATTAAAGCAACTTCACTTGGACGGATTATAATGTTCACACAATATGAAATGCGTTTTGAAATGAAATTTTAATTTTGTGATCTCATTTATGATGACAGCTAAACATTCCTCGATTTACCATCATCAGTAGTACTCACGCAGGTGTCCACCATCCCCCTGGCGCGCGCGATCTGCTCGGCAGTGCCGCGGAGCGTGACCAGCCGCAGCGCGCCCCCCTCCCCGCCGCCGCCACGCTGCCCCTCCACCCGCACGCGCGCACCGCTGCTGTGGCTGATGTTGTTTATGTTCTCGCCGCCAGTGCCTAAGTAGTAAATAAAAAAATATAAATTATTAAAAAAAACAGGCCCTCTAGTGTGCTCTAGGGCTCACACATATTACGTCACAGCGCAAGGGGGAGAGGCGGTGTCATACCAAACGTGACAGTACATGTTAAAGGGATCCTAAGAGTAGAAATTTATGTGTGACGTTATATGTGGACGGCCCCCTAGCACAATTGGCCGAGGCTGAGCGTCGATAAAATGACAAAAAACAGACAAACTTGATGTCACTGCAAGAATTGTGTCGCGTTTTAACACCTTCTCGACTATTTGGGCTATCGCGGCACATTAGACATCGCGCACACTGAGAGAGGTTTAAGTTTAATATTAATAAGGAACATAGATTTATAAAGTACCTGTTGATGCTTGAGCTGAACGTGCAAATCTACGCTGAGCGAATACCGCCCACGCCGCCCATAGCCATCGTAACACCAAGGGTAAAAATCGGGTTGTCGGCCGAAAATAACTCACAAGCGTCAAGCGATTTTAAAGATACTAGAAGTCACCCCGGTGGTCAAAATTCGCCCATAATAATCCGAATAAATTTTAAGTTTGTACTTAATATGGGTTCTTTTGCCTCTTAGACAGAAAAAAAGTAAATGTTGTGACAAATTGACAAACGTCAACGTGTAACAAAATTGTGTGTAACAAACGCACAGTAGTGTGTTAATAATCTGAGGTTTTTTTATCTTGTTTTTTTTATTCATTTTACGTATTTCTAAGCAGTATTCATATTTTAAAGAATATTATATCTATAATAATATATATCTTTCTGCATACCTTCCTCCACATAAACTTTAATTTATCGGCCAAATTTAATACTCCTCCTGTTGCAATTCGAAAAACTGTACTGAACGTTTTTGCTTCACTCATCATTAATATAATAATAATTTTAAAGGTATGTAATAGAAAAAGTTAAAAAACTAATATTAAAATCGTCGTTACCCTCAAAGTATACTGTCCATACAGTTATAATTACTTTTTAATAAGCAAAAAATTTAATCTAACATTTTTGAATTAGCAAATACTTTATAGTCTTACAAAATGAGTCTAAACTGTAAAGCAAAATACTTAAGTTTATGCCGAAACTTATCATTATTAACATAACAAATACAAGGCGAATTACGTAGCAAGTGACATCATGTATTAAATACATGTCACTGAGTCATGAATGATACAATATTAGAAATTATCTTTTGCAGATGCTGTAAGATTTGGGTTAAAAATATATAGCGCCAAAGTCAACAATTATGTTGTATAAAGGCAGAGTCAATAAGGGAACTACTTCTAAATAAACTAACTTGAAATATTTTATTTTGTACTCGCTGGTGCCCGCAACTTCGTTTGCGCGGAACTAAGATTAATGGAAACGGGACCCCATTTCTTATAAACGGAACCCTAAAATAAAAGTAGCCTTAGTTACTCCTTATAACATCGGTTATCTGCCAGTGAAAGTCCGGTCAAATGAAGTCCGTCCGTTTAAGAAATTAGCCAGAACATAGGCTATTTTATATAAGGGTTTCGTTTAAAAAATAGGGTTCCGTATCCATTAGTTCTACGCAAACGAAGTGGCGAATGATAGCAGTAAAAACTATAAGGCCGGGGCTATATTGTCCAGAACCCGTAAGGCTGGGGAAAATTCAGAGCGCTGAAAATAGAACTCTACGCTAATACAATAGTGCTGAAAATCGAACACACGAGTGTCAAGTCAATAGTCAATGTCAAATCTGACAACTCGGTACTCATGTGTTCGATTTTCAATTCTATTGTTATAGTCCACAGTTCTATTTTCAATGCTCTGAATGTTCTCGACCCTCCAGGAATTCGGACAATATAGTCCTAGCGTTATGCGCTTACAAAGATGGGTTCTAAACTGTATGCAAAAATCTACACACGTTTCGTTTAAAAAATAGGGTTCCGTATCCATTAGTTCTATGCAAACGAAGTGGCGAATGATAGCAGTAAAAACTATAAGGCCGGGGCTATATTGTCCAGAACCCGTATGGCTGGGGAAAATTCAGAGCGCTGAAAATAGAACTCTACGCTAATATAATAGAGCTGAAAATCGAACACACGAGTGTCAAGTCAATAGTCAATGTCAAATCTGACAAATCGGTAGTCATGTGTTCGATTTTCAACTCTATTGTTATAGTCCACAGTTCTATTTTCAATGCTCTGAATGTTCTCCGCCCTTCAGGATTTCGGACAATATAGTCCTAGCGTTATCTTCTTACAAAGATGGGTTCTAAACTGTATGCAAAAATCTACACACGGCTAGTGTGCAGTGGCGAAGTGACATGTTGAAAAATAAATCTGATTAGAATTCAAAATTTAAAGGAGATCGGCAAGTCGCAATACATTTACTGCCTGTTAATTAAAATACGTGGCCACAAAAAATATTTAGTGTATGGCATACACTGTACTTTATGAACATAGGAACAAAAAAAAACAATAATAATAAAACCTGCATCAAACTCGGGGGATAAAAGATAATTGATTAAATATAACCTAAACTATTGTTCAATAAATCGCCCTAGTGGCGGTCTGCGGAAAAGCGACATATTATTGGTGATGTCAATAACTTAATGAAATTAATAACTAGTTTGTTTGGAAACGCAATATGCTAACAGATAAATGATAGATTTCGCTTTCACGTTACGAAAACCAAAAACATAATAATTATTTTTCTTGGTATAAATATAAATAGTATAGAGGGATCTATTTCACACCCCAAGTAACAGTTATTTTTTCATAAAACTAGTACTAAACTGTTGAACTATAGAAAAAGAAAATAACTTTATACTCCAATAAAATCCTATTGGGCCACTAGATCGAGCTTTTACGCCTCAAATTGACAATTTACAGCATGATAACCATAGACTATACAGTATACACTATACACTATACAGATATGATTACCACAGATAAGTACGTAATATATTTTGCACATGAATTCTCTGATATTCGGAGATTCATACGTTTTTATTCCGCAATTCCTAAAAATATAATAGGTATATTTTTTTATATAATAACTATTTACATACTATAAAACTACATATGTTCGAAACTTGGCCGCTCTTGATGGAAAATTGGGCAGGATTCGTCCTTTATTTGTTCTTGGATATAGTTTGATGAAAAACCTTAAACCTTATGATTTTCCTTGGAAATCTCTTGGATTACTCACCAATAATCCTGCCCACGGCCCAGGCGGGCACAGAGAAGCTATCCTCCACAATCGCCGGCTGCTGGCTCATGAAGTCATGCACCAGGGTCTCGGCGACTTGGACTGTACTGCTCTTGCCGCGTATCACGCACACGTCGTACTCCTTGTCGCTGAATTTCTTGAAGTGTATCATGGCGCCGGATTTCTGCTCGATCTGCTTTATGTTAGAGCCGTTGCGACCTGGTAATTAGGGATGGGTTATTGGCAATAATCATTGGGTTATTGGTATTTGGAATACGATGGGTGTGCGCCCGCGACGAATCCTGTTAAATATTCTGCTATCCAGTCGTCGGCCTCTCATTATACGCGCGGGAAATTTCTTGGCTATAGACTTGTAGACTTTTATCAGGGTAAATAACAATTATACAAGCTATCATGCGGTATGCCTAAGGTTGCAAATTAACGTCATTTTACCGAAAACGCAGGTAAAATACACGTATTTTACGGTAATTTTAAAGGTTGTTCAAAACCAATTATCGATTTTCTGGGCATAATATGATCTACTGATGATGTAAAGAGGTACTGTACATATTTTATATGTCTTGTCTGTCTGTTTTTTCCGGCTAATCTTTGACCAATTTTGACCAGACTTTTAATGGCAGATAGCTGAGTATGTTTTAAGGACTAACTTAGGCTAATTTTATAATTAACTGCAAAAAGTCGAACTTTGGCGTGACGTAATATATGGACGGCCTCCAAAAGTATAAACCATTTCTCCAATTATTGTCAAGTTTCTCAGGCCAGCACAATGATAATACTGATTTTCCCATCATCATAACAACAATAGCTTCTCATGACTTCCAATTAAAAAGAAATATTACAAGTTAACAATATTTTTAACCGACTTCCGACTGTTGACCGATTTTCAAAATTCTTTTATGGATGTAAAGGGTATACTCCGAAGTTGGTCGAGTTTTCACAAAAGTAGTAACCTGATGATTGGATCCATGAGGAATCGAAGGAACTCCTCGAAATTTATATGGACACATATAGTGATTTTGACTTTTTCAGAAGTAGCTCAAGCATATGCTACCAAAAAGTAAGAAACTGCACCAAGGTATACCCTGGATCCAAAAGCACTGAACAGAACACGTCTTTAAAGATACGCGTTAGGAAATTTCGACATTGTTTAAAGAACTGCAAGCATATGCCATTATGAAACTTACAGTCATCATCATCATCATCTTATATACAATACCTAATGGAAGCTTGGAGCGTATTCAATTATACATTCTTAAAATGCATTAATAATTATTTAACAAATATCACTGAAAAAAGAAAAATTATTAATATTTAATATTTAATATAAATAGTTTAATATAAATAATTAAACCGACTTCCAAAGTAAAAATGCACAAAAAAAGTATGAGATAAAACTTATTTTCTAAATAATTCCCCTTTTAAATTTGGCTAAAATTTTAACTACGAGGGCTGCACTAAAAGTATCGGGAATGGAATATTTCCACTGTTCTTGTCATATTAAAATCTTTTTAATTTAAAACTCCTTGGTTTTAAAAATCGAATACCGTTTATTTATTTAAAAAAAGATTCTCGGTCTTGTCACAAGGTCTTGTCAAACTTGTTTAGTCGTTGAGAAAATGAAATTGACTCGAGAAAATTCTAGAGCGATGATTTATTATGACTTTCGAAGTGGTTTAACACAAAAACAGTGTGTTGACCGGATGATTTCTGCATTTGGTGATGAAGCCCCATCCAAAACCACAATTTATCGCTGGTTTGCTGAATTTCAACGTGGACGTGTCAAGCTCAGTGATGATCCCCGTCAAGGTCGTCCAAAAACTGCAGTCACCCAAGAAAACGTTGATGCTGTGCGTAAGCTGATTGAGGAAGATCGACATGTGACATACCGCGAAATTCAGGCAACTTTAGACATTGGCATGAGTCAAATACAAATAATCTTGCATGAACAATTAGGTGTAAAAAAGTTGTTTTCCCGATGGATACCGCATTTGCTCTGTGAAGAGCAAAAAGCGGCTCGCGTTACTTGGTGCGTCAGAACTCTCGAAAGATTCCACGCAGGATCCTCAAATGCTGTATACAACATCGTATCAGGTGACGAATCCTGGATATACGCGTACAAACCCGAAACAAAAAACCAGTCACGAGTTTGGGTATTCGAAAATGAGTTAAAGCCAACAAAAATTGTTCGTTCACGGAGTGTTGCAAAAAAAATGGTGGCCACGTTTGTCTCCAAAACCGGCCATGTTGCGACTATTCCTCTTGAGGGACAAAGAACGGTTAATGCAGAATGGTATGCTAACATTTGTTTGCCACAGGTCGTTTCTGAACTCCGTAAAGAGAACTGCAACCGCCGCATCATCCTCCATCATTCTCACACCGCGCACAGAACAAAAGAGTTTTAGAGCAAGAAATCATAGAATTATTAGACCATCCGCCGTACATCCCCGACCTAAGCCCTAATGATTTCTATACTTTCCCTAAAATAAAGAATAAATTTTCATCACCTGAAGAAGCTGTGGACGCCTACAAAACGGCCATTTTGGAGACCCCAACTTCCGAATGGAATGGTTGCTTCAATGATTGGTTCCATCGTATGGAAAAATGTGTCAAATTTCGCGGAGAATACTTCGAAAAGCAATAAATACATTTTTAAATAGTAATGTTGTGTCACTTCCTTGATTCCCGAAATTTTCAGTGCCGCCCTCGTATTTCTCTACTCAATCTTTAAAATTTTGAAGTCGATACCAGCCCGTACAACATCCTGATAAAACAATATTTAAAGTAGAACTCACGTTCAAGTTGGCTGGTACCGACTTCAAAATTTTTTGTTTAAAAATATTTTTTTACATAGCTACATAAAAAATATATTTTTTAAACATAATATTATAGAAATTCTCCCTCATATTAAAGGACCTATGGTTTAGTAGTGCGCATGTAAGTCATCAGTGATGACTTACATGCGCACTCTTACATGACTCATCACTCATCAGAATTGACTAGCGCGTCGGCGCATAAGCCGGAGGTCGCGGGTTCGAATCCTCAAGGAAGAAGTTTCCTGTATTCCTGGGTTTTGGTTGTGTACTAAATATAAAAGTATTTCCGTCGCCTGGTACCCGTGATACAAGTTCACCGGATACCTAGCAAAGGCCTATAGTAGGTAGGGTATACTAGGTATAGGAGGATACCTAGATTGACGCGGTGTGGAAGCGCCCATAGATATTATTATTTACAAATATTAATGATGATGATGGTCGAAATTTAAGAAGTATTTGATATTTGAGAATATGTATATTATGTAACAGCAGTTAGCAGTATTCCTTCAGTAACCCTGACATGTCACTGTTCTTTAATATATAAGCAATGACATCATTTAGATTTAGAGTATTCACTATTCACACTAGCAAAAAATCGCGCAATCGAGATGGCTACCGTTTTTAGGGTTCCGTGCCCAATAAACGTAAACCTATTAAATTAAATTCCGTTTATTTCAGGCTGCTTAGGCTCATATTATAAATACCTTATAGACTAACATACATATTACTATATTTAATAAACTAACACTAAACACGTATTGTCTGCGACGTGGGGCGTGAAGTTCCACGACCTGCTCGACCGTCGTAGACCAATGCAACCTGGACACTACTGAGACTTCGTGGTCCATCTGTCCGTCTTGTCTGTCACCAGGCTGTAGGAATCTCATGAACCTTGATAGCTAGAGAGTTGAAATATTCACAGCTGATGTATGTCCGCTACAACAACTAATACTAAAAACAGAAAATAAATATTTTAAAAAGATTTTTTTTCTATTTTGCACGGAACCCTTCGTGCGCGAGTCCTTGGTTGGTTTTTTCATCTCGATTGTATCACCTCGTAGTTTCAAACACTTACACTATTAAAGCTGGATTATTTTTTTGTAAACTGTGTCACTAACGTCTCCTTGCATTTTAATCCAAATAAATGTTTTGCCATTTGTTCACACAATAACTAAATGGATACATTGTACAATGTACTGAGTATATATTAACCTTAGAGATGACTAAGCTTCTGCTAGTAAAAATTAAATTCTCCTTTTTCTATACTTATATAATTTTAAGCTGTATCTTCTTCATTATTTATTAATATAAAACACAGTTTCGCTTGAGACATCCGCCGCCGTTGTGACAAACTGTGTTTCATAGTGATGATGATAAAGTTTAAAATTATATGATACTAATGCTGCTGGCCGCTCCGCTGCCGTTTGTGAATCGGCCCTAATAGTATAAAGAAGAAAGATTTGATTATTGTGTTTGCATTGAATAGGCACCCCTACAGGACTGATTTTGATTAAAGGCAAGGATATAGAGTAGATAAGGAAGAATTACATAGGCTACTTTTTATAGCGTCAAAATATACGGTTCCACCGCGATTTCCATTCGCTCACGACTCACGCTCACGTCGCTGGCAACATTTTCCGTATGTCATTACTTTGCAGAATTTGTTACACACTAAGGAATGGTGTAATAATACAGGTGTGTATTATTTTTCTCACTCAGTCGGTTCGATTCCAGGCATAGGAAAATGATTTATCAAAAATCGAATGATAGGTTTATTTTTCATCAAAATCTTTCAAAATCAAAAGCTCGCAACTCCTTTCAGCATTTTTCACTACTCCTTATAGTTTTGAATTTCGCCGACTTTGCTCACATGAAAAATTCACCTTGTTTATTATCAAAATAATAAAAAAAATGAAATATGTAATTACTTCCTGTTTATTTGAATAGACCAATAAACACTAGTATGTAGTCTGTACAGAGTAATTATGTAGCTAATCTGGGTATTAGAAGTTTTATCAGGAAGATTCTTCAACCCGTGGTCGTGTGACAGCTCTGTAGCTTACGTACGTGTGTAACTAGTAATCTGTGTCTAAGTAATCTGTGCTGCAGCCCTGATAGCAGTGTTGTGGAGGAATGGCCACACTTTATTTGTTCTGCTAGTTTTGCTCATGCATAAATAATAATTTTAATAGTTTTTTTGTCAGCCTGTGGCCTGTTTACTGCACCATCTATACTAATATTATAAAGAGGAAAAGTTTGCTAGTTTGCATTGAATGGGCTCCGAAACTACTGGAAACTATTTGATGAAATTTGACGACAAAATTTACGGTTCCCGTGAGATTCCCTTTTGCGCGCACGCCGTCCCCAAAGTCGCGGACAACATTTAGTATTATATAAAATTGTTCATTAACCTTTATACCCTGCTGCTGTGTTTAACGAAAACAAAACAAATGGATTAAGCATATCAACAAGCTGACCAACATATTAATAAGGGTATACATACGTAACATACCACAACCACACAACAAACACAACCACATCACATAGTCTGGTGTATATTTATATTGAAAATGAATAGTTGTAATCACACTTACCACATTTTGCAGTCATTATTGACCACATGTGTGATACTGACCACAACATTACCCCAGCTACACCGAATATTTATAACGGTAATTCACAACAAACATCATCATTTTGTCAGTGCCACAATGCAACCACAAGAAGCCGCAGCTTCACTATTCACAAATACTCACATCTTAACCAGATTTTGTGGTGTTGGTGTGGTGTGATTGTGGTATGTGTGGGGCAACCCTAAGATTGCATTCAAAATATAATACGTCCTATAGTTTTGTTATGATAGAAATACTGCCATATAATATCCGAAATACTGACATATTAGTAAACAATAGCCTTATCTTTAATTTAGTATATAGTAATAAGTAGTAATAAGCCTTGTCTTTAATTTGGTTTCTTCAGAATGTGATTGTAATTGTTACATACCTATAAGAGCCGGCACAATACTCTTGGGTACCCCAACTTCAATTACGTGGAATTTGGTTGTTTTTATATTTTTTTCCTTGTCATTCTTCTCTTCTTTGAACACATAATACACGACAAAAGCTGTAACAGTCACCAGAGAGAGTCCCAATGCGAGTGGCACTAATAATTTTGTATTCAATGCCATGGTATCTAAAAACAAAATTGTTTTCAGTCAGTTTAATTTGGAATTTGGGGACAGTTTAAGATATCTTTATCTAAAAATCAAGTAACACTATTAGTCTATTTATTGAAGAAATTTAGAAAAAATACGTTAATGCTAAAATGCTTTCCTTCGCAAATAAAACATGTAAGTTATTGCTGTGAATTTGAATGAAAGTATTTCCCCGTTGCACGGAGCAAAGTCTGTATATAAATAATTATTATTTGCAATATTAATAATAAACAGATTTCATATTTCAAGCCTATTAGCGGCTATGACATAATATTGTAAGAAAAGTTACTTCACATTCACATTCATAGTTCACGGTAACATAACACCTTTTTACAATAAATTTACACAGAAATTACTGAACTAACACCACACTCACACCAAGATTTGATATTTTATCTTACAATTATAAAGAATTAAACAACATATCCTAATAATTTTCGAAATATAAGTTTTTCTAAAAATAAAAATTCGTATTGTCGAATCGTTTGCTCGAATCACAATTTACAAATGACATTTGACTGTTGACAATTGACAACAAAGTCCAATTTGGGAGTTTTGCCGGGGAGTTCAATGGGTGACATTTTGAATTTTGTATATTTTCATAAATTTGTGTTATTTCGGTTCTTAATATTACACATATTGGTAGAATAATTAAGTATTCGATAACGTGCACAAGTGTGGGCAAGTAGTACAACAAACAAAAAATGTGCTAATTTGTGTGACACTGACATGACTCATGGACTATACTGACTATTTATTTGGACTTTGACTAGACTTTAGACTTGACGATATAGGAATACGGTGAAGAAAATTGAAACGAAAGTTCTATTTCCCGCCTTTTTAACTTGACACTGGCAAATGGTTTTAAGCCCATGTCATATGTAAATAAATAAAAAATTCAATTTGACAAACGACAATAATTTTTTTTTATTTAAATATACGGCGTCGGCTTAAAATAATTTGCCAGTGTCAAGTTAAAAAAGCGGGAAATAGAATTTACGTCTCAATTTTCAACACCGTATTCCTAAATCGTCAAGTCTAAAGTCTAGTCAAAGTCCAAATTAATAGTCAGTGCAGTCAATGAGTCAAGTCAGTCGATTCAATAAAGTGGTAGAACCTTTACTGAAAGTTCCTAGGGAGTTTTGGAGGGAACACAAAATAGCATGATTTTTGAAGTTGTACCACTTGCCCACACTTGTGCACGTCAACGAATATCTAATGGTTAATATTCTACCAATATTACACATTAAGAACCGAAATAACAAAAATTTTCCAAGATATACAAAAACAACAACGTCGCTCATTGACATTTCCGGAAAAACTTCAACAAGACTACTGTCCTTCTTCGTCTGGCACTTAATCTTGATATCAACTACTTATGGCATACCATACACCATGGTCATTCAATCGTAAATCACGATTCACGACCCACAGTTTTCAATAGTATTTTCCGCATTCGAACGCAACCGATTATTCACGAAGTACTACAGTTTCCATTTACTTCATTTAAATATTTGGAAATGTTAAAACTAATGTTAAAACACTGATTCAGACATTGTCATTGATATTCGACAATTTCCATCCTCATTCGACTGCCCTCTCCGAACACGATATAAGTTAGTTTCATCATGATCACTCATTGATGAGTGACAGCTTTGAATTATAGTGTAATAATTTGAATGGAGTTATTAACATTATTTCAATCCCAGTTAAGGTTAGGTTAGACCTAGTTAGGTTAGGTTCCACATGGAAAGATTTCTTAGGGCATCAAGTTACCTTAATCCCGCACTGTCTTTGTAGTATATTCGAGGCTTGGGAGGAGGCGCAGGATCTTTAGTGGTTATTTGCAACCTATCATCTAAGTATCCAAAGCATTTGATTGTGTGGATCGTTCTACACTAGTCAGAAAATTACACATAAGGGACTCCTCTTTTTTATTTTCCCTCAGAAGAGTTGCTTTATCTCCTGACTGTGTACACCAAAATTCCAATGAAAAAATGAGGGTCCATATACTACTGGCCATTAATTATTAAATACATTACTGGTTAAGCTGCTGCTGACCAGAAGTCAGCAGTTGGTTTAATGCTCTAAGTGCTCTAGGGTCAGCATAATGTCGAAAAGTTTCGTCCGTAGTGTCAAAGAGAATGTAATACACTACGTAATTCGTAGTGTATTTTTGGTCTTATGCTCTAAGATTGTGATTGTGTACCTATCCTACTTAGATAGTTTAAATCTGAGTGTACTCTACAATCTATTCGATGTCATCGAAATGTCATCATTCAGAATTCAGAATCACAATCTATCAAATCTACGCAAAATCTACGGTCGTATTTTTAATAGTTTGTAAAATATTTTTAGATTTTTGTTTGACGTGCGTTATATGAGATACGTTTAAGATTCGACAATTATGAGTATGATATTATGAGTATGACTTTATTTACTAAAGTTTGAAACTATGCAGTTATCTTATAAAATTAGTAAAAGTACCTAATCCAATGTAATATCATAATATGATTGTATGTGAAACTTCGTAGATAAAAGATCGGTCCATACTCCCTACTGCTAGCGATCCTTAGTTACTTAGTTAAATGTGATGAAACTCTGATGAAACAATATATATCTAATAAATAAACAAGGTACAATAATTAATAATAATAATATCTGTTTTTTCTAGGTTCATCTGCATAATATGCTGAGTGGCACTTTCTGATTTATAAAACTTCTGACAGTCACGTAGTAAAATATAAAACGCATAGTAAAAATGAGTTGGGAAATAACCCTGGGTAAGTACTTACTTATTAGCTTCTGAGCTTTTTATCCCACTTACAACTCATTTTCATGTCAAAATAAAAACGGGTAAATTGTTGTGAGGTGGCCACAAAAGATGAAAACTCTGGACAGGACTATAGTTTCGTACTTCTTTGTGGAATAAGGTCTGGGACTATATACTAAATCCGGCGGGGCCGGGAAAATTCAGAGTACTGAAAATAGAACTCTGCGCTAATGCGATAGAGTTGAAACTTGAAAATCAATGTCATGTGTCGAGTCAAATGTGAATGTCATATATGACTATATTTTTATGTGGCGCATACTTCTATTGTTGTCTACAACTGTTAACTTGTTAACTTGTCAGCGATTATTTCTACCCATAGATACCCGCAATATCGGACGATGTGTAAGAGCGTTTTCGGTCCTGAGTCCCATCCTACATGGACCTAAATCTGCAAGACACAGCGCAAACGTTATTTTACACTGGTTTTCTGTGAGGCAGAGGTCGAACCTATTTAAGATGAAACATGACATTCCCATTTCACAAACACATTTCGAACATTGACTTTAATAGAGAAAGAATATTATAATCGTACAGACGGAAAACTTGTTATGTAGGGGACATAGCAAAAGCTGTGGACACCCCATCGCAACATAGCGTGCAGCGACAGTAATAATATTATTCAAATTTATCATATTTTTACTGTCCTAAACATCACGGAAGGCTCTGGCGAAATCATATAAAATTTTGCCAGTCGTTGACAAGGCGTTTCGCCAAAATGCAGCGACCGTGCCGTGTGCGACGTTATTTGCGGCCGAATAACATGCACGAGGCATTTCATGGCGGTAATAATTAAACACACACAGCAAAATAGTACATAAGGGGAATTAATTAATAAAATAAAATTCAGTAAATTACAATAATAATTAACGAGATATACACAGATTTATGCCTACAGATTTACAGCTATTAAAATTCTGATAAATCATAAGCATAATTTGAACAAGTACGTTTTACTTTAGATTTTGAATATGCGGTAACGAAAAAGACTCCTCCACGTATCTGCTTCGGAACTGGGTTAAAGAGGGAAACGTTGCCTGCAAGTGGACCGAACCTAAGTTCTTTTATGAGACGGACCGCACCAGAAGTTACTCCGAACTTAGGACCAGCCACCTACAGCGTAAACCGAGATGCTTTTTATGATCTTACGCACAGGGTATGTATGAACGCCGAAATTAAAAAAATAAACTTTAAGATATTCCTTTTTTAAACGTTTTAATTTTTTTTTATCTTTAATTCACTGCTTAGGTAAATAGAACATTGATGAATTAAAATTTAGATGACTTAGAATTAAAATGAAATTAATTCATTTTACCTATTACATTTGTAGATTTACAGTAAGTACGGTTGTGGTGCAAAGTCTCCGAGATTTAGAACAAAACACGAATACCAGCCACCGCCACAAGAGCTGGAGCCTCCTAAACCCATCTCACAGATCTGCGCACCATTTAATTCCACTTCAAAAAGGAAAGGACTGTTTAAAGCGAGCAATACTCCTTCGTAAGAATATTTCTACTAACCGCCTTTTATACAGTAGAAAAATTAACATTGATACCTACGCACCAAATTTCGTTTTGTGTTGTGTGTGAGTACTTATATTATCCACAAACGAATATACCTACATAATATAGATTGCTTCTGATAATACTGAAAATTAGAAAAACCTTACAGCCAACGCTTGTTTTATCCATTTTTAGACCATGTGATTATAAAGCAGAATATAAAAGACGACAAATGAAGTTTATCAACAGTTTTTCTGGAAGAAAAGTACTAAGATGTGCAGTTGAGGTGATTAAAAATATTTTCGATATTTGATTCGTAGATCTCTTTATGTACATTGAAATTAATAAAATAGCGTCCTAAGTTGGATTAACTAGGGTAAGTACAATATAAGTACCTCTAGGGTAAGTATTTAAATATAAGTAGGTACTGCTCAAAGGACCACACACGTTTGGCTTTAAAAAATAATTATATTCGTTTCCGTAAAATGCAGAAAGATGGCCTGGAGGTCACTTGGTCTCAGCTTCTCAACAAGACGTGTTACAATTAATTTATATTGTTCTAGATAAAATGTGTTCCATATAACTTGGACGCTTGTAGTCTTTGTGGATGTTCTTGCTCGGCTCAAGGCGATTACTGGCAATACGACAACAGAATATTCCTTTGTAGAAAACACTATGACAGATTGTTCAAACATTGTTTGTCCAAGTTTCAGGGCATAAAGCTGATCGAATTTAAGGTATTATTTGACGTTACAGTCTGTTCAGACTTATTTTACCTCTGACTGAACCTTTATGCTGACGACATAGGGATCTCCCTCATATAAACTTTGAGATAAGTTAACTCTAAATGGACTATAGTATAAAATCAGTTAATCAGAAATAAGAAATGCATCCAAATTACTTTATTGTATGACACAAGGCTACGTTCCCACGAGCGTTTTTTAGTGGTCGCGACAGAAAATACTACACTTCATATAAATCTCTGCGCTAATACTATTTATCTGATTACAATCCATCGAGAAATCGTGTATAGCTGTCAAATCTGACATTTGACACTTCGATTTTCAGCTCTTTATGGATGATGCCTCGTGTAAAATATCACATTTTTATAAATTAAATTTTAAAATTGTTGATTAAAGATACATAAATCCAAAAGAAATAGGTATTTAGATTGACGCGATAAAAAATATAAGCAAATATAAAATATTGCCTATCTCTTTCTCGCAAAACGATTCGTTGGATTCGTTACATCTCAAGTTGCTACCGCCATACATTTTGTAATGAAAAATGACTCGTGACGTCACAGGCCGATATATCGCTCTCTTCGTATTGTAAATTTAAATTGTTTGTCTCTTCGTTATTTTTTAAGATATACAAAAATGGGTTCTAGATTGTTTATTAACATGTTGTCTAACATCGAATAGATGAAAAACAAAATTTTTAGGCAACATGCCTATTGTAGTAACTCAAGAGTTCTATTTACAGTGCAGTTTTTTGTCGCTACCAAAAAAAAACTCTCGTGGGTGAGAGTTCTAACAAGACTGCGAAAGTTTATTGAAAATTAATAACCAGGTTTCTTTTCAGTCGACTCGAGACTGTTTTTTTGCACATGCGCACAACAGTTGCAAAGCTGCTCTTAAAATTATGAAAAATAAGGAGATTAAAAAGAAACTAAGAATTGAAGCCTATCTAGATTTATATTTCCCGCAAAGAAAATTTTGCACCGAATAATCTACATTTTTGTTAGTAGTACACCTATATGGGTAGTTTTTATTTTATGGCAACATCGAACTCATTAATCATCTGACTGCAACAACAAGTGCTGTGTATTTATTTTGATAGAATAATCGATAATTTACAACAACAATCTTCAATCATGAAGCTGGATTCAAATAATAAAATGATAAATGGTGATAGTGGAACAGAGATGCCGGAGGAAGTGAGCGAGCCGCGGCAAAACGCCGAAGACATAATCGACGAGATTCTAGCAGAGTTTACGGACTCTCGGAGTCCGGACGCGAGGAATGGGAACGGGATTCCCGAGAATCTGTTCAACATTATACAGCCACCGCGTACACGTACTCCAGCTAACTCCCTGTCCGAAACCGCCACGATAGACGATATAGACCCCACGTCAGACCTCGGTACGTCGATCCGAAATAAATGTTTAGAGTTGGAGGAGATACTTCAAAGCCTAAAGTCGCGGTTAAATCACGTTGTACTCGATGAGAATATTGTTCTGAGTCCCGATGCAAATTCCATGGAAGCACAACTTGAGCATGACTTAGACACAGACTGCCAGGAAGATTTGTCTCTGCAAGAGTTTCTGGAGCTTTTACACTCCCAAAACAAAATCAGTACGAGTGGTGTGCAATGATTCGTTAATATATGTATTCTGCAGGTTTGTAATTAGTTTATTGAAGTATGTAATAAATATTGAGGTCTGTTACTGCATTTTTTATTGAAAGTACACAAAGTAAAAACACAATAATTTTTGTTAAGTAACACCCGCATTGTCAAGCAGTGAGTGAGCTGATGATGATGAATGATAGCTAAGAACAATCTCGATCATGTCAGCTTTCAAACAAAAAAAATGATCAAAATCAGTTCATACATTTGGGAGCTACAATGCTACAGACAGATAGACACAGAGATGTCAAACTTATAACACCCTCTCATTTTTGTTGGGGATTAATAACAGAATAAGATTATTCAGTACTCAATTATTAAATATTACTAGAATACTCTATATTCTGATATATATGTAATAAAAAATCCAAGTCTGATGTAATAAATCAAACAAATTGTATACAACAACTATAATATAATCTTCAAAACAATTATAAGGCTCTTTTAACTATAAATAAAATAAAATTGAATGTTAAAAAAGCAAGCTCACACTTATAAAAAAATAATCAGTTTAGAAATTTTACATGTTATCAAAGATGTCGTTAATTTCTGAACTTATATTTATATCGGTAAGCTGCGGAGCTGTATCATATTCATACATTTCACTGTCTTCGCTAGACTTTAATTTACTCAGACTATTTTCAGTTCCCAAAATCAAGTTTAGTCTCTTAGAACTAATCATGTCTACAACATTTTGTTTTTTCAGATCTGTAAGTTTATACTTCAAATTTCTCAACCAGTCATTGTAATTATCTGGGTCGTCTTTTACACAGTCGGCTCTGAAATGTGCCATAGCATTCAACGCTTTTGTGTAATCTCCGTCTATGTTATTGACAATCATGCTTTCAATTGCTTCGGACATTTGAGAAGAAATATCTTTTTGGGATGTTCCTTCAATTTTAATACTTTCATAATCTTTTATGGGGTCAAGTGTGCCCACTTTGAGGGTTTTATTGCCATTTAATGAACTGCCTAAATTAATTTTGGGCATATTATCAATGTCTTCTTTAAGACCATTGCTAGTTGTAGGATATTGATCTACATTTGTGGTCTTATTTCTTTTGACAGTTTGAATTTTGTTTAAGGTAAAGAGTTCTTTTATATTGTCTAAGGCCTCTTTTGACCTCTTTGCTATCAATGGTGGCACTTGCAGGAGTAATTGGACATCTTCCCTCGGTTTAGGCAGAGGTTTACCTGGATTCATTGCTCGGAATGTTATGCAATCTAAAATATATTGGGCGGTCGGGCTAAATGTGTTGGCAACAGGAAAGGCTTCCGTATCATCATATTCAGTTGCTTGATAAGCTTTCATCAGGTCCATTGCCTTGATCAATGCCTTAAAAGCATTGACTTGCTTCTCAGAGCATTCATACTTTTTTAAATTTGTCTGTGGGAAAGCCATGTTTTTTATGTCTTCCTTGAAACAGAGGCCGACTAATGACAAGCAGAATAAATTGTCGCTGTCTATGACAGGAATTAAAGCATACATTCTTGGGGCATTTCCATTATTGTAAACTCTTCTAACAATTCCAACCATATTCAACTCTGAGAGACACTGAGCCAGGCATGTTACAGCTTTTTGAGCTTTTTTATCATTCTTTCTCCCAAATATGTATGATATCCCCTCGCTGTTCAAAGTTTGCCAAGGTATATTGTCATAGCTAGTGAATCCATAAACTGATAGAGATTTTGATCCAGGTTGGTAAAGCATGCTTTTATCACAGTCTGCAAAAGGAATGCATTGTTGTCCGTAGTGATAACCTTGGATGACTTCTGCACTTGGCACAACAGACTGATTTTCTGTACTAATGTGTACTTTTGTCCTGGTGATAGCTTCAGAGGTACTTGCTGAATTAGACACGGAATCCTTTACAGCTTTGGACCATTTTTTAATAACAGGTTCTGTTTTAATCTTTACGTAGGCAGAAACGGGGATATTAATATTAGGTCCGATGGTCAAATCTACATTCCAAGGAGTAGGATTAATAACTTTCTTTCTATGAAATGCCAGATACCTCATAGTATATTCGAATGTAGCTGTTGCACCATTTGTGCCTTCAACAAATTGCCGAGCTAAGACAATGTCAAAATTTTTGTTGTCATTCTCAGGATATAAGTCCGGACCAATTATATCAACTTCATAGCCTTCTTCTTTAAATCCATTTAACACCTAAAACAATTATTATAATTATAATTAGTTTTGTACTTATTAGAAAATATCTATGAAAAAGCAATCAGTTTTCATATTTCTTGTATACTATTTATTTCTTATATGTCAATGTAAAATTGTAAATACCATAAGATAAATATGCGCTGATTGGTTGAACGGCATAAGCATCACACCTTCATGTGTGTTTGTTCGATCTTATAATTATAATATAACTAGGGAGCTAAAACTACTGTATTTATAATTTGATGTGTATGAATTTAAATGCTAATAATTTGGGGTTGGATTTTATAACGAATCGCCTGAATTTGAGAGTATTGGTGGTGTAGGGGGCTTAAGGGAGTTAGTCTTAATCCCCCCAAAGAAACTTTGGCTGCCAGAGTTACGTCTAAATATTTTTAAACAATTTCCAAAAATTCTTAAATATTATTGCAATTATGCAAAACGGAACGTAATCTTTTTGCTTTAGTACAGGGGGTGAGCCAAGATCTTTTCTTTATCGCTTCTTTATAGAATCTTCTTCTTCTACTTTTGGCATAGCCTTCCCTGTAATATGAGTTGCCAACGTCAGATTGATGCAGCAGATGTTCAGTGAAAAGCAGATGTTCAGTGAAAAGCTGATGGCGTACAGTGCAGGGAATGGCTCATGCAATGACTTCATGGGTACCTCATGCAGATACAAGTTATAATTACTAGTATAAAAACAGAATAATATGCAAAGCCAATGTTTCTTAGCCTTTTATTATTATTTTTTTAATAAAAAAGCCGATCAAAATGTATGGAATTGACATAAGACGAATCGAATGTCAACGTCATATTCACGAAAGCTTATATCAATTCCATACATTTTGGTTGGCGATTCCATAACGAAGCGATAACGAAAAAGTTTTGGCTCACCCCCCCCGGTTTTTCAAATGTAATTTTTAAGTTTTATGTGAAAAACGTGAAACGAAACGCAACTCGCCATCTTTGATGGATGATATTGACAGCTAATGTCAAATTTTTGCGTCATTCCTTTGCTTTCGAGTATATGTGAATGTGTTCTTCCGTATCGATTTGTGTTTTGACGTGATAACGTCTTATAATTCGATGGAGCCGGCTGCACGCACGAAAAAACATGACGTCATGCGTTACCTGTTACCCGTTATCGTTACCAAGTACCGTTACCAAGTACTTTACCTCATTATGATTATTATAATTATTGTTGTTGTTGACGTTGTCACGTTCAACTATCGTCAGTAAACCGACTTTACAGACAACTGGTATGGTTTTTTTTTCAACGATTTGGCTACGTTCTTGGTTTCTGTTTAGATTGCTTTACTGTACGACCTCGGCTTACTCACTTTTGGACACTGAAATAACACTATCGCAGCTTGCAATGGTGTCTGGAAGTAGTGGAAGTGGACACCCGGAATCAGGACCGTCTACGAGTTCGAGGCTTGGTGAAACATCGGCATTGTATGAAGATGCTTTTGAGGACGACGGGCCCTTTCTCGATCGACATCTCTACACAGAAGAGGTGCTTATGATGTGGAATTTGGCGAAAGTAATTAAAAAATCGGGCACCAATGAGCAGTGTGTATTCGCCGAAGAAAATGGATTGGTGCAAACTCAAAAATTATGCAGAACACATCGCACTCCTATGAGAATAGCCAAATCGACCAACAGGTCATTTGGTTCTTGGTGTTGCACCAAAGGCAAATCAAAATCCAAAATACCACGCAACAATGGGACATTTTTTGAGAATATAAAAATTGATTTGGTGCATGTTTTCTACCTGTTTTATGCATATTCAAAAAAATGGAGCTACAACGACATCATAAACGAAGATCCCTACAAAGAAACTTTTGAACGGTGCCTGGGCCGGGTCACCATAAGTGACTGGTATAATTATTGCCAAGAAACCATTGTGGCATATCAAATGGAGAAAAAAAAAAAAAAATATATATATATATGTTTTTTTTTTTTTGTTATTTTTGTTGCCATATTGAGGGCCATTGGGTTCTAGGTATGATTGAGGATGGATCTGAAGATCTGAGGTTGGAAGTATGTCCAGACAATATTCGCTCTGCTGAGGTTTTGGTGCCACTTATATTAAAGAATGTGGAAATTGACACCACCATCCACACTGATTTTTGGAAAGCATATGATTGCTTGTCAGAACATGGCTACATACACAAAAAAGTCAACCACTCGGATCGTGACAACCCATTCATAGCTGAAGATGGGACTCATACTCAACAAATTGAGTCCCAGTGGAGGGCCGTTAAAAGATTTTTTAAGGACAATTTTAATAACACAGAAAATTCAGATGTTATTTATGAATATTTGTGGCGGCGAAATAACATAAAATACATGAAAGATCCATTCGTGGAATTAATAAAAGCTATAAAACATGTTTATAAAGTGGAATAAACAATTTTTGTACAAATTTGTTTTTTATTTTTTCTAAGGAAATCAAGTATTTCCGGCGGGTGAAAATGGTGAGGGGGGAAAATCCGACCCCACCAATCCAACAACTCGCAACCCCTTAAAATGGGACGTATTTGAAATTTTTAGCATAATTCGTTTACATACCTGTTGAATTTCATCCTCTGACTCCAAGTGTGATGGTGCTTCAAAGTTTGTGAGTAGAATTATCTTTTTGTGTAGTATCTTAAGACCACTGATTCCATTTTTAAAATGATCTGCAGCCACAATAAGCGAGTCAAACCAGTTACCTTTTGATTTTGATGGCTGTAAAAATATATTTGATCATTAGCATTACGCATCACTTCCAACATGATTAAACATTTATTTTTGACAAGTACTTACTGTTTCTGGTAGGTCTCGTATCATCTGCCATGTTGGTTCTTGCAACGGTACAGATACATTTATGTGACGAAAACTACCTTCACATTCTGCAGCCAAAGAATTTTCAGTTTTCTTAGTACCCAATAGAACTATAGCGAGTAAGTTTTTACCTTGGCTTATTATTTTACGTTCTATAATACGACGGGTACATAAACGGGCTTTCTCAAAGAAACTTTCCTTCTCTTTTTCATCAGGACATGGGCCTACATTTTTGCCGACATCTAAAATCACTATTGTAGCTTGTTCCACTTTTGAAGCCATGGTTATTTCTTCTTTAATACACTACAGTCTAATGTTTTTTATAAAAAACATAACCGGGTTTTAAGACCGAGTGAAAGTGGATTCGATTGGGTTGGGATACTATTTACCACAAAAATCTGCTGGAATCCTTGCAAACACTAGCTTGTTACTCTTGTATAATGGCTAAAATTGCAATTTGCAATGCAATACATTTAAAAAAACAAAACTCAAATTACCTACTCATCGTTGCAAGTTTAAACATGTTTCGAGCCACAAAATAAATATTTTGTTCCCACAATTTTTGACAATGACAGGTAATTTTTTTTTATTTGACAGTATAGTATTAAACCATACCAGTGTCAAGTTAAAGAGTCGGGATACGAATATTCGTTTATGTTTTCAACACCTTTTTTCGTACAAAATCTAGTCAACGTCGAAATAAATCATCAATGCTGCTAATGAGCCAAGTCAGTCGATTCAGTAAAGTGGTTCAGACTTCGGTAAAGACGCTTTAGTGAAACTTGTGAGGGAGTTTTGGGGAGAATACAAAATAGTAAGCTTTTTGAAGTAAAGGCGCTTACTTACCTGCAAATCCAATACTACAGGCTTGAAGCGGACTTGTAGACAAAAATTAGAGACAAGAGATTAGAATAATGTTTATTTGTCCAAGAAAACATACATATTTTTGCAAACAATAAAAAATTAACAATGAAAAGTGTTTTAGAGTACAAGCCGACATAGCTCAGCATGTGCCGATTGCAAGCAATCAGCGCTGATCTTCCGCTGGGTCGACAGGTGACTTAATGCGCATCAATAAGGGAACACACACATAAAACATAATAGTATGTGGAATACAAAACATTTAATTAACAAATAACAAAAAGTTAAAACATTTTTTTTATATGGTGACTAGCTTGAATCAATTGCCAGTGTCAAGTGTTAAAGGCAAGAAAACTAATCGCGGTAAAATATGTAATAGGAGCAACATGGAATCAAGGGACAAACATTTTGGTAAGGTTACCATCAGGAAAATAATATCATGAAATATACAAATTATTACGTACAATAATACAGAAATTAAATAAAATACTCATTTACATACTTAAATCATTGATTATTATAAATTCACTTAAAACACTGAAATATTTTACAGGATTATATTATATTATACACATCATACAAGTAGGAAAAGGGAACATGAAGGGAGCGCAAAGAGGATAAAAACGAAGTATGATCACGTAAAGGACACGGAAAAATATGTGATCCAAAGTTCCCGTATCCTTTCTGCAATCACACGCATCATTATTTAAAATGCCAATTCTAGTTAAATGACTAGGCTATGACTATGAATACACATATATCCCAATTGCATTCTTATTATCGACGAAATTACAAGTTTGGAACTATTGATTTTATTAAACCAAGACTTATTTTGGTATTATAGGTTGTAATGTATACATACGATTACCCTCATGTTGTCCAGTAAACTCCCAATACTTATTCCAGTCATCGTATAAATGAATTATCGGTAAATTTAGAAGGTCGTAAGGATATATTTTAAATGGATGAGTGTCACCACTCTGCACTGCATTCTTAGCTATATCATCTGCTATTTCATTGCCTAAGATTCCTGAGTGGCTAGGAACCCTTGAAAATTCTACAGTATATCCCTTTTTATCACATTTATATAGTTTATCCCTGATATCGAAGATGATATGATTAAATGGTTTATTACGAAATTCAAATTTTTCAATACCCTGTAATGCACTCTTAAGAGTCAGTAAATATAATGACTTTGTTAATTTAAACATTAATACATATTCTAAGGCTTTGTGAATGGCTAAACATTCTACAGAGGAAACGGAACTTTGCATAGACATTTTAATTTTTTGATAAATTTTATACTGAGAGTGATAAACACCAATTCCCACATTTCCTGATATATCTTACTTAGAAGCATCAGTAAAAATGTGATGCCAATTAATATATTCCCTATCGATAAAATTGTTAATATTCATATCTTTAACTTTAACTAAACCAAGATTGTATCTCACATCTAGTTTTATCAGCAGACTTTCAAAATTATAACTATGAAAAAAGCGAAAGTAAATCAGATTGATAAATAGAAGCTGATATAGAAAGAAGTTTACGAAAGCTTACAATAAGACATGGCAAAGACTTTTTATAAAAAGGATATGACTCTAAGACGGCATTTAATTGATTCAGATTTTCTAATAATGGATGGAATTTGTACTGTTTTAAGCGAAAAACAAATCTATCACATAAATATTGTCTTCTGAGACTTAAAGGAGGATCAGTACATTCTACCTTTAGGGCATTAATTTTCGCATGGTTTTTAACCAGAATAGATTTATTTTTATAGCTTATATTCACATTCGATATAGATAACTTTTTAGTAAAAATTACAATAGTAGATACTTTTATCAACTGTTAAATCTAGCCCGTTATTAAAAAGCCATTCCTTAAGAGCAACAAGTCTTTTATTTAATGAGCTTCAAGCTATATTTACATTAGCATTAATAGCTTAAAGAAGTAAATCATCTGCATATTGCAAATTTTTTACAAATTCCATAACAACAGGTTCTAAATCGTATGTTTAAATGTCATAAAGTAATGGGCTTAGAACTGACCCTTGTCCTTGTCCTTTGATTATAGAACGGACAAAACACTCAGTTTTATTAATATAAACAGAAATAAATCGTTCTTTTATTATATTTACTATAAACCTTATAAGAATAAGGGGAATATTTTTTTCAACCCTGTTGCTTCTTTTGTTTTAGAAAAATACGAGTGGATTTATTAGTTTATGTTAGTTTTTAAAAAAAAATATTAGACATGTTATTTACATATTCCTTTTCAATTATTTTCCTTTTTTCAACAGCTTCCGAACACTTGCAATCCGACCATGGTAGGAACGGGACTTTAGTTCCTATATGTTTTTTAGTAGGGAATTGCTTATCAGCTACTTCAATTATTGCCCTAGCCAACATTTCAGAAGAAATGAATTCGTTACCAAATTTCTTGTCAGGTAATTTATCAATTTGACGCTCTATTTCCTCTCTAAATTTTTTTTTAAAACTTTATCCAATTTATATTTATGTCTTATTCTTTTAGCTCTTCTATTGCTACTTTTATAGGGAAAATATAAAAGTAAAGGATAATGATCACTACCTTAAGAAGAAGGTAGAGTCTGCCAAGATATACTTGGCACTAATGAGGGAGAACAAATTGAAAGATCAACTGAACTTTCATTTTCATTTATATGTACAACACGTGTAGGGTCACCTGTATTAATCACACATAAATTATATTTATCTATAATATCTAATAAATGCTCGCCGTCCCTGTTGGATATGTCACTTCCCCAAACATTGATGATGAGCATTAAAGTCACCTAAGATTAAACATGGAGTAGAAAGAGAACTAAATAAATTATCTATATCCAAGAACGTAGACGATCAATTTTGAGTTAATCTAACTTCTAATAGACTATAGACTAAAAAAAATTTTTTAGGCAACATGCCTTCTCAAAGCGTATAATTTTTAATATTTTAAACTATTGACTCTTTTAACACTACCTACTGACGGCCAGTAGTACCGGAGCTTTGCGGGCTGGACCATAAGTAAAATATTATGTACCATTTTTTGCAGCCACTTACCCACACTTGTCCTCGTAGACGCTAACGAATATTTATTAGTAATATTCTCCCAAAAGAATACACCTTATGAACCGAAATAATACCCTACTCGGTGACATAGCCAAAACTTGATTTCATTGGGGCTAAAGAAGAAGGAAAATTATTTAAAAAAAAATAAAATCAAAACAAATTCCGAAATCCATTCTCAGTACCTAGTAATAATACCTTCTATGCCGAAATCCATTAATTCCAACTTATTTTGTTCTGTGTATCCAACGTAATAAAAATGTTTAAATTACAAAAATGTGTTTTAATTTTAAAACAAAATCACCAAATAAGATATTAGTAGAAATGATCTCATAATTAGGTAAAACGAGAAAATAGAGTAAATATTTACGATGATGAAGTTTTCATTTCAACACCGAGCATTTTATTGCTATGTGGGCATGAGTATTTGGATATTTTTCTTAATTACTGGTGGGCATTATCACAATATTAATTAGTTTATACGATCATTTAATTTCATGTACAATAAATACATATTGTTTCTTTTGTAAAACGACTTAGTACCTGTGATAAGTTTAAAACTGTATGATCAATAAATATACATTAATACCTATATTGAGTAAATTTTCTTACTTCATTAGAGCTTATTTTATCGTTATATATAAATGAAACAATTTAGTCCTAGTTGTCTAGCGCACCTAAGACTACATCTTAACCCTTGAAACTGCTGAACCTAATTTTAAACTGATAGTTGCCTAAAACATATTTATTTGCAGTTGTTTACAAATACATGGCAGTAAAAGAAGCAACCGTAGCTCTTAAGGTGACTCAAAACAACATTATACTTAAGAGTGACATGAAGTACAGGAGACTATATTTAAGAGCCTGCAATCCGCCAGAGAATATTGTAAGGGGGTCTGAAGGTAAATAATAATAATAATCGAATTAAACTCACAAGGAAAAGTTAACAGTCAAAACCATACGCATCATCAACTCCAGTGCTGGCATCATCCCTAAAACACTCCACACTAGCCTCAAAACACTCGACATTCATCAAGTCACATGCCAAAAAGCAATAATTCTAAGTAAAATTGTAATAGGGCCTGTTGCACAATAGTCTAATAGTGGCTAATACCTTATTCGGAAGTTTTGGGGGCTAACTTTATACTGAGTGACAGACAAAATATGCGAATAAGCTATCTGACACTTAACAGTAGATTATGCAACAGGCTCTAATGATATTTTAAATTCAGCAGTCATACTTGTTCTAATGTTAGCAAGCATTTTAAGTAAAACAATGCTTGCTATCATATATTGGCTTAATTCCAAATTATCTCTACTATTTTTAAGTAGACTGAATTGTAAATTAAGTAAAATTACAGTTGAACATAAGTCTGTCACTTCTAACTAACTGATGACTTAAGAAGTGAATAGTATTTTTATGGACTGAGATTATAATTGAGATTTGAGTAAGTCCTGTGTGAGCTCAATAGACAGAATGTTTTTATGCGCTGAGATTATAAATGAGACTAGAAATGGTCCTGTGTGAACTCAAGACAGAACAAATATATTATGGTTAATATTATTGTCTTGTAGCTATGGTGGATGATGAAGCGTGGCTACTCCAGGGTGTGATAGTGATTACAAGGCATGGAGATCGAGGACCCCTGACACACTTGCGAGGCGGTGACAAACTACCCTGTGATGCAGTGCCTGTGTCACCTCTACTCAAAAGGTATGTAGAAATTGGAGACAATGACAAATAGATTGCCAATCAGTCAATCTGTCCTCATGTCATATTCCCAATGTCTCACACTATTTTTCCACCGCTGGTGGACATTGGGAAAAATTTGTTGCTAAGCTACTTTAGTTCCTGATGTCCACCAGTGGACAAATAGTGGGGGACATCAGGAATATGCCAATCTGTCCATTTATAAGTTGATAATTGCAGCCTGTGGGCCTGTGTGTGTAGGCTTTAAGCTTGTATGACAAGCTTAGAGCCTACAGCGCCCTTCTCGTGCAGTTTAATAATGCATTCTGAATGCTGTTGAGGCTTCCTCGCTATTGTAGTGCATCTGGGATGTTTGCAGAAGCACGAGTGGATTGCTTTTACGCTACCATGCACAAAAGATGTGCATCTCTGGTGTGTAGGGTGCGGGGAAGCGCCAACAGCATTCTGACTATGGTTGCGGGTCGGATTGACTGCCCTTACGTTCGTCACTGCTGCACCATATCTAACAGAATGGTGCAGAAGTGGTACATGTAATTTAAAAAAAAAATGTATTGTCACATTGTTTATTATCTTTATGTTACTAACATAGATTATAAGTTTTATTAACCATTATGAGTCTGTGTAACTTTAATAAATAAATAATTCATTCATTCATTCATAATAATAACTTAACATTGATTACTATATAGTGAACAGTCACATTTTGCATCATTTTTATTTTTCATCATTGTTTCTTGATTAATTGTGAGCGTCAAAACATGTAACATTGAAGATTTTATTACACATAACTCACATTTCTTCTCATTGTTGGAGAGGATTAATTTTAGCCGGAAGATGATCACTCTAATCATTGATGTAATTGCTCCAAATGTAACTCACATCTTTAACTTCGCGCTAACGAATGGTAAGTGTCTGTCAGTATGGAAAAGCGCACAGATAATTTCTTTACCGAAAACAAATAAGCCCAGTACACCTGCTGATTTTCGACCAATTTCAATTTTGCCATTATCATCAAAGGTTCTGGAGAGGTTGATCCATCAACAGTTAACGCCATATGTCAATAAACACAACCTTTTATCATCTTTTCAGTCTGGCTTCCGTCCTGTACATAGCACAACTACGGCTCTAGTTAAAGTTACAGATGATATACGATATGATTGCTAATTATTCTGGTTTTGTTGGATTTTACTAACGCTTTTAATACCGTGGATATATACCGAGAAAATATGACCACGTGTCAGAGTATCGTTCTATGGCTCTTCCATTATAGTCCGATCTCTCTCCGGTCCGGTCTCTTGTGGAATTCTTTGCCTGTTAATTTCAGACAAGCTAAAAGTGTCGACTCATTTAAAACATTAGTAAAAAGGTAATCAAATATAAATCACAATGACCACTTGTATAAAATAAGCACCGATATAAAATAACGTTAAATAGACTTACAACGCGCAATACCGAAACCAAGCACCTTACCGGCTGACGATCGAGCAGCAAAGAGGCCCGCGCGTGTTAGAGAAGGAGACTCTTCTCTCTCGCGCCGGGCCCCTGAAAAGGGCCTTGGGCGGGGAACCAATACCAGGGGCATAGCCCCTCTACTTGGGGTGGGAATGACGCGCCCAGTACGAGTACTGGGCGCATGAGTCTTCAGTTTTAAAGGAAGACCCCCGCGGCAGAACGCGGGGGAAACCCATGGGGGGGGCAACCACAAAGTCAAGGGAGTGACGATTGCCAGTCCAGGCACAACCGGGACCTGCGGTCGGCTCCAAACGGCGCGTGAGGGTCCCGACCCGGGGGCCGAGAAACGTGTTTGGGTCCACTCCCTCACGCACCGCGTTTACCGGACCGCGGAAACGAGCGACCTGGGGAAAAAAAGGGGGAAAGGTAGGCTTCCGGTACCCGACTTTTGATGTCGGGGGGGAAGGTGCACCAAGAAGGCGACGGGGCGGCAAAAGGGCTGCCACTCCGACAGGCCCCAGGTGATTGTCAGACGATGTAGGGGAGAGGTGTGGGGGGATACGATCCCACGATGGATGGGGCGCTGTTGCGCCGGGGCGCATCATTGCGCGTGGGTGTGGCGCATCAATGCGTCAGGGGCTCCTCCTCTTCGGGGGCGGTGGGGCGGGCTGCGTGGCTCCGCTGGGTCCTCCGGAGGGGACGGCATCTCTCGGCAGGCGGTGGCGGTCGGGCGGGCGGGCATGCCACGGCGCCAGGTCGGTCAGCTCGACCAGGCGCGAGGCATCCGCTCGCGCGAACAGCTTCGCGGAGAGTTGGGCCACAAAGGCCTCCACGCTCTCCACCCTGAGGTCCCTCGCTATGGTGGAATTGCGGACGTACCACGGTGCGTCCGCAATGCGACGCAGCACCCGGTTTTGGGCCCTCTGCAGCAACCCTTTTTGGGTGCAGAGAGCAGGTGGTGCCACGCGGGTGCCGCGTACGTAAGGCGGGACCGTACGTACGTCTTGTATAGGGCGATGCGCATCCTCAGGGGGATCTGCGGGGACGCGTAGGCCGGACGCAGCTGGGCTACCGCTGAGTTCGCCTTCGCCATCGCCGAAGAGCACTGGGCAACCATGGACAGGCGGCGGTCGATGATGACCCCGAGATACTTAGCCGTCTTACCCCATGGAATTTCGGCGTCTCCGATCTTCAGAGGAGCCGGAAAACCTGTTCTCGTAGAGACGGCGAGCGCCTGGGACTTACGTGTATTCACAGATAGTCTCCATTTGCTCAGCCAGTCCGGGAGAAGGTCCAGCGTCCTCTGAAGTTTTTTGGCTGCATGGTCCCTGTTGAGCGAGCTGGCGATGAACGCTGTGTCGTCAGCGTACAGCGCCGCGATGGTACCAGGATGCGTAGGTACATCGCTGGCGTATAGGTTGTACAGCCCTGGGGAAAGCACACTACCTTGGGGTACGCCAGCGGTGATGGGGTGCTCGGCGGAGAAGACTCCGTCCACGCGCACCTTGAAGGATCTGCCGGAGAGGAAAGAGGCCACAAGCCTTACCATCGGGGGAGGTACGTTGGCTCGAATGAGCTTGCAGAGCAGGCCCTCATGCCAGACACTATCGAACGCCTTTTCCATATCCAGGAAAACGGCGACCGAGGCTTCCTTCTTGTTTGCCGCAACGGAAAGGTGGTGGGTCACTCGTACCAGCTGGAGGGTGGTACTCAGCTGGGACCTGAAGCCAAATTGTTCCTCACGAGGAGGGAGGTGCGGAGCAAGGTGTTTGAGGAAGAGAGTTTCAAAGACCTTGGATAGGGTTGGTAGGAGGGTTATGGGCCGGTAGCCCTCGGCCGTTCGTAGGTTTTTGTGGGGTTTGGGGATGGTGATAATAAGTCCCATCTTCCAGGAGGATGGAAAGTGGCCGGTCCTAACAATGCCGTTATAAAGGCGAGTGAGGGCGGCCACCGTCCTGAAGGGAAGGTGTCGGAGTGCGGAATTGGGGATACCATCTGCACCGGGGGCCTTTCTCGGTTTGAGGCGAGTTAGGGTCCTTTGGACCGCCCTCGGTGAGAAGGAAAAGTTTGGGGGGGAGGAGGGAGAAAGTAGGAAAACCTTTACCTCCTCGGAGACCATTTGGGCGTGTTCCGTTGCGGTCGTGGGCAGCGGCGAGAATTGGCGTTCCAAGTGTTCGGCATGAATGCCTGCTCTGTCCTCCGCACGGTACCTGGGGTTGCCGTCCGGGTGGAGCAGGGGGCGAACGGGGGCAGTGGCTCCGGCAAGGGCACGGCAGAAGCGATGGAGGGAGGACCAGTCCTCTCCGGCCTCCTCTATGCGTCGGGACCACTCCGTGGCGTGTAGTTCCTCGAGCGCGGCTCTTACCTTTGCAGTGAGGCGGTTCAGTTCTGCCTTCTGCGTGGGGCAGCGCTTGCGCTGCCATCTTCGGCGCAGGCGCCGCTTCTCCGTCAGGAGGTCGGCGATGTGGCGAGGGAGTGGGGGCCGCTTTAACTGGCGGCGGGTGGGCGGCTGGGTAGCCGCGTTCATTGCAGCTGTTATCGCCTCGGTGATCTGCAGCGTCATAGACTCGACGGTCTCTGCAGAGTCAACCGGAAAATTGGGCGTGGACTCGTGCAGCTGCAATGAGAAGGCGTCCCAGTCGCGGGCTGGGAAGGGAGGGAGGGGGGGACGCTAGCCGGGACGGCGCGTATGATGGCTAGGACCGGGAGGTGGTCGGAGCCGTGGGCCACATCGAGGACCTCCTGGTGGAGGTCACCGGGGAGTTGGTGGGTAATAGCCACGTCGAGGACATCAGGAGAGAAACGGGGGTTCTCGGGGTAGTGGGTGGGGGAGTATGTGCCCACCACCGAGTATCCGACTCGTTCGGAGTCGGCGTGCAGGCGGTTGCCGTCCGAGTTGGGGGTGCGAGAGCCCCATCCGGGGTGCTTGCAGTTCAGATCTCCGGCAATCACAGTCGGCTCTTCTGTTAGGAGCCGATGGATGTCGGAGATATCTAAACGCGACCCCGGAGGTTTATAGGATGCGTAAAGGTGGGTGCGGTGCGAGCCGAGGAGTACTTCCACTCCAAGGGCGTACAGCGACGAAACTGGGGGAGGGGGGAGGAGTTGGTGCAGAATTCTCCTGCCGACCAAAACGGCGAGGCCTCTGCACACCCGCTCACCCCCCAGAAAATCCTGGCGGTAAGTGTGGTAACCGGGGGCACTGAAACGGTCCTGAGGGGACAAGAGGGTTTCGCTCAGCAAGGCGACATCCACCTCGTACTCCCGAAGGAGGTGGCGAATCAAGGTCACCTTGCCGCGGACCCCCCGGACGTTCCAGTGAACAACCTTTAGACAAATTGGGGCGTGGGAATCCATTGAGAGATTAAGTTTGCTATGAGGGAGGCCCCTTCGGGGAGGACCCTTAAGAGGGTTTGGAAAATTTCCTCCCCGGCCATGATTCTGTTAAAGACATCCAGGGCCAGGGAGAGCAAAGCTTGTATAAGCTGGGCCGTGGACCAGGGTAACTCACGGCGATGAGAGGAAGGGGGGGCCCGTGAGGGCAGAGTGGCGGTTGAAACCGCCGGGTTTGCGGGCTCAGTGCAGACCTCGGTCACCTCGGGTTTGGTGGCCGGCTGCACGGGACGTTTGGTGCGTGAGGCGCGAGGGGGGCGCGGGGTGCGCTGAGGTAGGGAGGGGGCGATTGAATGGCAACAACGACCGGCGGGGCGGTTTCGACAGGGGGAAGGGGGAGGCTCGCCCTCCCCCTTCTCGAACTGCTCGAACTCGAACTCCGAGTCCGTAGCGGCATTTGAGGTCGCGGCGGATTTGGCCCTCTTTTTGGTCCTAATCCTGGTTTTAGTCCGCTTCCGCTGCATCGGGGCAGATGGGGGGGAGCGGCGGATCGGGGGGTGGGGTCATTAGCCTCCGCCATTAGAGATGTGGCGGTAGGCGGCGGCGGGGCAACCTCTCTCTCCTGGATAGTGGGGGCGTCACTTACCCGGTTGGTGGTTCGGGTTGTGCGGGCTATGGGGCCCGCGCGGCGGTTGTTGGTTTCCCGGCGGAAGACCGGGCAATTCCGACTATTGGCGGGGTGGGCCCGCGCTTATTGGAGCCTCTGCTTTTATAGGGAGATGGTGGGGAATCGGTATTACCTGTTGCGAGTTCTGCTTTTTAGCTTATACGGCCTATCCTGATCGTGCACCGTCCTCGGCTGCACCAGCAACGTCTTCTTCTGGAGAGCTCGTACACACGGTGATATCCCGTTCACCACGCTCGCCCGTATGTGACTCGCCCACTCTTGAGGTTGCAGCAGGAACAGCGGATGCACTTGTGGATACACCGGCGTCCCCAGAGTGCTCGTCATCGCAATCTGTACAACAATTGTAATGTTAATTAATCATAAAAACGTACGGTTATGCCTAGTCTTTCATTCATCACACATACAATATGGCCGTCGTACATAAAATAAACTGACACACCATTGGCTAAAACACTTCGCTCTCACAAATATGCATATGTCATTTTGCATAGCATCCCGATCATACACATACTCTAACTTGTACAAGTTTCCTCAATAAAATAAACCAGCACTGCGGCTGCCAGGACTGCGCCTGATATGCGTTCAAAGAACACGTTCACCGGGACAGTGCCCACCAGCGCTGCGGCTGACAGGACTGCGCCTGATACGCGTTCAAAGAACACGTTCACCGGGACTGCGCCCACCAGCGCTACGGCTGCACGTCTGTTGCGGCCTGGCACTGTAGAATAATGGACTGCCAGTCCGCCCGAACCGTCAAGGCTATGTACTAAAAAAAACAATACATTAGACATATTATGCAGTTAACACTCATTTTCAAAAAATCAGGGGTGTGCGCTCCTTGTAGACAGAAATGCAGTGCTTTACTTGTCATTCACAGATATTTTAATAAAACGTTCGTACGATTTAGATGACTTTAATTAATAGTAAATAAATTAATTTAAAAAATATAATAACTTTAAAACGCCTAATATTTTATAAATAGCAACTCATGCGGTTGCTTTGTGCAGGACAAATCATCGCATGTATGTGTAATTTTCATACTTCGCAAACGCACACACCCATGAATATCGACATGATTATATAGCAGAAACTCCCGCGGCAGGCGATGGCTCTCGGCTAGCCGAACGCTTCCGAAAACCGCCGAACTGGCTTGTCGGAAATTATTCGTTGCCTATAATCCGAGTAAAAAGAATAGTCGGAAATCTAAGAAATCACGTATGCACATTATGCATTTTTGTTTAGTAAGGTTTTATTTGTTAAAATAGAAGAAACGTTTTGTGTTTCGCGGGGGCCATATTGCATATTTCATGTGATAAGCATTGTTTACAATTTAATCGCTCCAG
Organism: Phengaris alcon alcon; assembly: GCA_037179445.1. Lineage (NCBI taxonomy): Eukaryota > Metazoa > Arthropoda > Insecta > Lepidoptera > Lycaenidae > Phengaris > Phengaris alcon. Next base: position 10,815,514 of record JAYRCH010000021.1, on the reverse strand, counting down.
TTTATTTATAGTTTTCTTAAAAGATTTTTCATTTTAACATTTAAAAGTGTGTACATTTAACAGTTTATTACTCAGTTTCTATAATAATTGTAGTGATTTGCTTTTACTAGTGAGTTAGTCGATTTTTTAAAAATGTTATTTGACTGTGAGGTTTTGTAAATGTGTGTTTATTAAAAATTAAAAATAACAAGTTCTCACAATTGTCATTCAGTGAAAAGATTCAAATTATGTCTAAAGGTAGGTGTGTACCCGAGTTACAATAATTAAACCAGCAAAAAAATAATGTAACTCGAAAATTTCATGTTAAAAGTTATGAAACGTATAACTGGCTGTGTGGTTGTGTACACACGATTAAATTATATTGTTTTCCTTGCATATTATTTAGTAATTTACATCGGGATATAGTAATCTCAAGTAACCGGAACCTTGAATATGTGAAAATTGAAGCTGACTGACTGGTGAGTAGTTATAATATTTTAAAATATGCTTATTATTTTACTTATTAGAATTTCTTCCGCCGCAACGATCGATCGCTGTTTTGTCTGCGTTGCCGTAGAAGATGTACATGAATAGTAATACATCTAAGACTTGCTCTGTTGGCATGGTTTCGACTTAGAGATCCGTCGCTTGGCTGTAGCTATGCTAAAAATCTATAAACGAAAAAGTTTTTGTGACCGAGTACTTCGCCGCATACCCAGTGTCATAATCCTGTGCACGCCACTGCAAAAAATGCAGCACAACTCTCGGGACACCATTCGCCTTTCAAGGGGATCATATATTGAGCTGCGGCCTGAGTCGTCTTGCCTCTAGTTTAGCTCAGTAACTTCAGCTCGTAACGGTCACTCGGTAATACCTTAATAATGCGGTACGGACCCCTCATACCGGGATCAAGTTTTCCTGTAGATTGCGTGTACTTTATCACGAAAACTTGATCATCAACCTGGAACTTTCTTGGCGGGTGTCTCTGACGATTGACCCTCGAATCTTGAGTACCTTGATTTTTATCAAGTGACGCCTTAGCTGAGCTCCTGCTAAGCTCCCTCATGGCTTCGCGATTAGGGCTAGAGTTCTTGACGGCGACGTCGCGGATCAGTGCACGAATCACAGGAGTGGTCGGTATAAAGCAGAATATTGTGTGGTCTTTTGCTTAGTAATATTTAAAAGTAATTGTATTTTACACAAAGTATCAGACCAATTTAAATTTTTACTGTTAACCTGTATACGAAGCAAATTAAGAACAGTTCTTAAATAACGCTCGGCCTGCCCATTGGTATGATGCATTTCGGGCGTTATGTAGTGAATATCACTCCCCATATTAGATATCCAGCTCGTAAAAGCTGACTACTCAAACATACGTCCACAATCACAGATTATTAGTTTGGGCACTCCAAATAAAGAAATTGAGTTATTAAATACCCGTTTTAATTCGTTAGTGTCTTGTTTGTACATATGATAAAGTAGGCAAAATTTGGTAAAGGAATCAACCAAAACTAGTAAATTTATATCCATTGGACTTTGGTAATGGGCCTAGTACATCTATATGAATAGTCTCAAATGGAATATCGGATTTTTCCCATGATGTGATAGGTTGACGTGGGGCTCTGGGAACACGTTTCTTTGAAATGCAAACCAGGCAATGTGAAGTGTACTTTTGAACAAATTGTTTTAAGCCTGGGAACCAAAAATGTTTTAGGATTAGATCATAAGTCTTTTCCGCCCCCATGTGCTCATGCTCGTCATGGAAAACCCGTAATAAGCTGAGTCTGTCTTTTAGGGATAAAACACAATAAGCGAGATTCCTCCCCAACGGGTGAATAGCGATAATAGAGGATATCATTTTTACATACGTATCGAATGGAGTCTAAATCACAGTCTCTAAGTTTTTGTATGAGATCAAGAGTCTCTGAATCAGCTGACTGGGCTATTTGGGCCCAATTCAAGGGTCGGTCTATGTTAGTGACTTGCAACGCTGGTGGATTCCTGCTTAGGTAATCTGCATGACTCATCATTACGCCCTTACGATATTGAATTTCGAAATTAAAATTCTGCATGTAAATCCACCAACGTGCAACTCTTGGAAGTAGATCCTTTTTGCGCTCGGTGGCCTTCAAGGCGTTGCAGTCGGTTATTATCTTAAAATTTATACCAACCAGGTAGTGGCAAAATGTTGCAAAGCCTTGACGACCGCCAGCGTTCCCAATTCATATGAATGGTATTTGGGTTCGGCGCCTTGAGTAACTCTGCTGTAATAAGCTACAACCCGTTTATTACCGTTCACATGGACCTGCATGAGTACCGCACCGTAACCTGAACTACTAGCATCGGTGTGTAGTTCGGTGGGAAGGCTTGGGTCAAAAATTGCAAGTATTGGCTCGCTAGTTAAATGCTTTATAAGCTCTTGCCGAACTCGATTTTGTTCGGGTCCCCATTCAAATTTAACATCTTTCTTTGTGAGGCGCGAGATACATGCAGTTTTTGTTGCGTAGCCTTCTATGTAACGTCCGAAATATCCCGCAAGACCTAAAAATTGTCGTACTTGCTTGACGTTGGTAGGTATAGGTGAATTTGTCAAAGCCTCAACTTTAAGCGAGCTCGGCCTAACCTGACCGTGACAAATTACGCGACCTAGGTACTCTATTTTAGTAGCAAGGAAGGAGCACTCGTATATTAATAGAAAATCCTGCCTCTGTCAAAGTCATTAAAACATTTCGTAGCAAGGAAACGCCCTCATCAATAGACATGCTCAGAATTAGGACATCATTAATGTACACGAGAACGCTACCTGCTTCTATGAACTTTCGCAAAGTGTTATTAATGATGCGTTGATAAACAGTTGGAGACTTACATAAGCCATACGGCATTTTTAGGTACTCATAATGGGCTTCAGGAGTTACGAAACCGGTTTTGTGGATAGAGCTCTCATCGATCGGAATTTGATGAAATCCCGAAGCCATGTCTAATGATGAGAAGAATTTCGAGCTCCCAAGCCGATCAATGTGGTCATCAATCAAGAGTAGGGGATACTATCTATCTATACTATCCTTAACAGTAATGTGGGTTCAGTGCTCTGAAGTCGACACACATTCGGTCTGAGCCGTCCTTCTTCTTGACCAAAATGATCGGGCTTGCGTACTCGGAATCGGACTCCCTAATTATTTTTTTATCTAGCAGATTCTGACAAATCTCGCGAACCTTCAGTTTTTCTGGATATGACAAACGATACGGATGGTACGCGACAGGTGTGTCACTTGTTAAGCTGATGTGCATTTTGCCTGTCTTCACGGTTGTAGTGGCCGTGCCAGATATTAAAAAGGGAAAAAATTCTTTTATAACAGTCATCAGCCTAGCAAACTCCACACCTTCGAGAGGCGTATTTACCGTGTCGGACTCGTTAGTAGCAACAGCATTTACCTCCAGTATCCTATTAGACGTGTGAGTTAGGTATTGTTTATCTTTCGTACGAACAAACGTAACACCATCGTGATTAAGAACGTCCGTCCCTATTATTATTGGCGTATTCATATACGAATCGGGCACAATTACAAAATCTATCTCAAGTGCAATATTGTGGAGCTCAACCGTTAAAGTGATGTATTCACTGGCAACAAATACTTTATCACCTATCCCCTTCAAAGAAAAGTTAATTGGTCGGCGCGAACCGGAAAAATAATTCACAACCGCAGAAGATATCAAAGACACATTGAGTGCACCACTGTCTATTAAAATATTCACCGGAATACCCTGAATTACGCCCTTGTTTATGTCGTGGTTATTTTTTGTAGTTGAAAGCTCGTTGCATAAATTGACTGCACGCTTATTATTATTAAAGTTTTGAGATACTGATCGCGCTTTAGTAAAGCACTCAGTTTCTTTGTGTCCTCGTTTTTTGCAAAAAGAACAAACCAACTTAATATTATTGTCCGTTACGTTGCGCCATTTGGGGCACTTATCTTTAAAATGACCTACTTCGCCACAAACAAAGCACTTGTTTTCAAATCTACTTGAATTATTAAAATTGCGTTTTTTACTTGTATTAAAATTAAATATTTTATTTCTATCGGTGTTGCGATTATTGTCACGTTTGCGGTAGGTAGGCGGTTTTATGTAGGTAGCTAAAAATGAAACCAAACTTTCCGTTGTTATGTCAGCATTAGTGGCTGCAGCGCGTAGTTGGATGTCACTAATGCCGTAAATAACTACTTGGACCATAAGTTCTTCACTTAGTTCTTTCACCGTACGTAAGCGCAGTAGTGAGCGACGCGCATATTCTGCATACGACGAAAATTTTTCGGACGTTGAATTTAATACTTCATGAAGAATGTGCGCATAACTAACCTTTCGCGGACAGAGGGACTTAAATTCTTTAACGCGAGTCATTGAAGCATTATTTTTATCTATAGGAGGTATGCTACCACGAAGAGACGACGGTACATGCGAACTATTAACCGTGTTTTCCTCAATAGCAGTTAGACGAGACATAATCAATCCTAAAGTATCTGTTACAGATTTTTCTTGAGGGTTGGATCGAGATTTGCTAGATTTTCGACGCGAACGAACCGAACGAGACCTTGATCTTTCACGTGAGCGATAATTATCACCAGAATAAGAACGACCACGACGCGAAACAGACCGAGTCCTACGACGCGGATGGCGTGAACGCGATCTATCATACGAAAGGGAGCGCGATCGGCTTCGACGCGGCGGGGAACGAGTTCTGCTATCACGTGAATTCGAGCGCAGCCTACTTCGACGCGATCGTATTTGAATATTTCGAGAGGTTTCGTACTTACCCTCAACTTCAGAGTGAAGCAGCGATGTTTTATTTGTCCGTTCACGTGAAACGCGTGGCTTTTTGAAAATTAACGATTGTCTACGTTGGAAAGGCTAATTTGTGAGCGAAATCCTATCCCGCTTCTGATTTAAGGAATCAGAAGTGATAAAATATATAAAAAAAACATTTTTAAACAACTTAAAAGTAATTTATTTACCAATCAACATTTATTAATTATTTTACAATAAGACAATCGTTAATATTCAAATCAAATATAAATCACAATGACCACTTGTATAAAATTAGCACCGATATAAAATAACGTTAAATAGACTTACAACGCGCAATACCGAAACCAAGCACCTTACCGGCTGACGATCGAGCAGCAAAGAGGCCCGCGCCCTTGTGAGAAGGAGACTCTTCTCGCGCGCCGGACCCCTGAAAAGGGCCTTGGGCGGGGAACCAAAACCAGGGGCAGAGCCCCTCTACTTGACGAGGTGGGATGACGCGCCCAGTACTAATACTGGGCGCATTTAGTCAAGTTTTTAAGGGAAGTCCCCCCGCGGCAGAACGCGGGGGAAACCCTTGGTGGAGCAAAACAAAAGGGAGTGACGATTGCCAACCAGGCACGACCAGGACCGGCGGTCGGCTCCAAACGGCGCGTGGTGGTCCCGACCCGGAGGCCGAGAAACGTGTTTGGGTCCACTCCCTCACGCGCCGCGTTTGCCGGACCGTGGACACGAGCGACCTGGGGAAAGGGTGGGAGTTTTAAAACTTCCGGGCCCCGACTTTTTGTGTCGGGGGGGGGGGAAGGTACGCCATGGAGACGACGGGGTGGCAATAGGGCTGCCACTCGTCAGGCACCGGACGAGGTTGAGACGAAATACACCGGCATCTGGTTTGCCGGTGTAAGGAAAGGTACGGGGGGATACGATCCCGCGATGGGTGGTGGCGCAATTAGGTGTGGCGCATCAGTGCGTTGGATCTCCTCCTCTTCGGAGGTGGCGGGGCGGGCTGCGTGGCTCCGCTGGGTCCTCAGATGGGACGGCATCGCTGGGCAGGCGGTGGTGGTCGGGCGGGCGGGTGTGCCACGGCGCCAGGTCGGTTAGTTCGACCAGGCGCGAGGCGTCCGCACGCGCGAATAGTCTGGAGGAGAGCTGGGCCACAAATGCCTCAACGCTCTCCACCCTCAGGTCTCTCGATATGGTGTCATTCCTCACGTACCAGGGGGCACCTGCGACTCGGCGCAGCACTGTTAATTATTAACACGCAATGTTAATTATTAACCCTAGTTTCCAGGGGGTGGGGAAATGGCCGGTCCTCACAATGCCATTGAACTGGCGGGTGAGGGCGGCCACCATTCTAAAAGGAAGGTGACGGAGGGCTGCGTTTGGAATACCATCCGCGCCGGGGCCTTTTTAGGTTTAATTCGAGAAAGAGTCTTTTGGACCTCTCTCGGGGAAAAGGAGAAGGTTGGGGGGGGGGGGAAGGAGAAAAACCTTTACCTCCTCGGAATGAATCTCTGCTCTGTCCTCTGCTCGGTATCTATCTATAGGTTGCCGTCTGAGTGAAGTAGAGGGCTAACGGGGGCAGCTGTGCCGGTCAACCTGCGGCAGAAATGGTGGAGGGAGGGCCAGTCCTCACCCGCCTCCTGGATGCGCAAGGGCCAGTCTGCAGCGTTTTGGTCTTCTAATAAGGACTTTACCTTGGCAGTGAGGCGATTGAGCTGGCTCTTCATCACTGGGCAGCGGGTGCGCTGCCAACGGCGGCGCAGTTTTTTCTTCTCCGCCACTAGGTCGGCGATGTGGCGGGGTAGTGGGAGCCTTTTATGCTGCCGTCGGGTTGACGGTTGGGTAGCCGCTTCCATCGCAGCGGAAATTGTCCCGGTGATTTGCAGAGTCATCGATTCGACGGCCTCTGCAGAATCGACCGGAAAATTTGGTGTGCTCTCATGCAGCTTCGTCGAGAAAAGTTCCCAATCGCGAACCGGGTAAGGGGGGAGGGGGGAACAGTCGCGGGTGATGCGCGGATGCAGGCCAGGACTGGGAGATGGTCCGAACCATGGGCCACATCAAGGGCTTCTTGTTCAAAGGCGCCAGGTAGCCGATGGGTGACGGCCACGTCCAGGACGTCTGGCGAATGCAGGGGATTCTCGGGGTAGTGGGTTGGGGTGTAAGTGCCCACCACCGAGTACCCGGTCCGTTCAGAGTCCGCGTGCAGGCGTCGACCATCTGCGTTGGTCGTACGGGAGCCCCACCCGGGATGCTTGCAATTTAGATCTCCGGCAATCACAGTCGGCTCATCTGATATGAGCCTGTGGATGTCGGAGATATCTAAATGCGATCCCGGGGGTTCGTAGCACGCGTAAAGACGGGTGCGATGGGAGCCGAGTGCCAGCTCAACGCCCAGTGCGTACAGGAAGGTGACCGAGGGGGCTGGGAGGAGTTGGTGGAGAAGCCTTCTGCCGACCAAGACGGCGAGGCCTCGACACACACGATCTCCCCCCAGGAAATCCTGGCGGTATGCCACAAAGCCCGGAATGTGGAGCCGGTCCTGCGGGGACAGGAGGGTCTCGCTTAGCAGAGCGACGTCCACCTCGTATTCCCGAAGGAGGAGGCGCAGGGGAGCCACCTTGCCGCGGACCCCCCGGATGTTCCAGTGTATGACTTTTATAGGGGGGTTGGAAGCAATAGGGATATAAGTTGGCTAATGAGGGTGGCACCTTCGGGGAGGGCCGAGAGTAGGGACTTGAAGATGTCTTCGCCAGCCTGGATCTTTAGGAAGGTTGCCATGCCTAGGGAGAAAAGACCTTGGAGGAGCTCAGCGGTCGATTTGGGAGTTTCTTTCCTGGGTCGACGGGGGGGCAATAGGCCCGCGCTGCGCCTATTGGAGCCTCTGCTTTTATAGGGAGATGGTGGGGAATCGGTATTACCTGTTGCGAGTTCTGCTTTTTAGCTTATAATATATATATCTGTCCTTGTCTGTCCTGTCCTTGTCCTTGTCTGTCATGCGACTTTCCCCACGTATCAGATAAAGACAAAACATTGTATTGCTTATCCACTGTTTAAATATTTTTATTAGTAAGGCGGTTATTATTACATATATAATATCTGTTTGATAAGTTTATATATGTATTTGTGTATTAGTTTTAGATTCATAGCTTGTAAGAATATTGATGTAAGTTGTATTTGTTTCCTGTGTATGTAAATAATTAATTTTACACATTGCCCGTTTTGTCTGTTGTGATAAAATATAAATAGTTTCCTGCTTGTGGGTTGCTTGGGAGAAATTGCCGTTGTGTTTGTACTAGGTAGTTAAGTTTTCATAATTTTAAGTTTCTTTGTTAAACAGTATAAACGCAATAAAGAATATTCATAAATTTATTCATTCATTCATTTCTGCACAAGTAACATTTCCGATTTCTACACATTTCAGCTATGAGGAGTTTGTGCTAAATGCGAGCTCGAACGGTCGTGCCTGGTGGGTGGCTGGGCCGGGGCCGTTCCACAACTTCCCCTCGCTCCCGCGCACCGCCGCCACGCGCTGCGCCCTCGGACAGCTCACGCCGCGGGGCGTGCTGCAGATGTTGACTGTTGGTACGTGTGATATATAGCTATGTAGCTTGTCCGGTCGTGCCTGGTGGGTGGCAGGGCCGGGGCCGTTCCACAACTTCCCCTCGCTCCCGCGCAGCGCCGCCACGCGCTGCGCCCTCGGACAGCTCACGCCGCGAGGCGTGCTGCAGATGTTGACTGTTGGTACGTGTGATATATAGCTATGTAGCTTGTCCGGTAGTGCCTGGTGGGTGGCAGGGCCGGGGCCGGCCGGGGTTCCACAACTTCCGACTTCCAAAAAGGAGGCGGATATTTTTTTGTTATAGTAACTGAGGTCGAACACAACATGTCTCATAGTTTGTTAATATGTTTTTCAGGTAACATTCTACGTGAGGCGTATGGCGAGAAACTCGGCTTGGAGCATATGGACCTGACGGGAAAGCGGGATACGGGTATTTCCATTATTTTTTTTTTCACTTATCTGAAACATAAAACAAGCTGATCTTGAAATTATATAGACATAAAATCGGAATCTCGGAAATGGCTCCAAGTATTTCTATTAAAACTTAGTACCTGTGCAAGGACTTTCAAGAAAGAACAATCTATCTAGCTAGGTCTTATCCTTGGGAAACTGCGCATTTTAAAGTTATGTGTCTTTTCTTTCGTCGTGTCACAATATATCAATAATTATCTATTTGCGTATGTATAATTTTGGGCTGGTCGGAAATTCGGAATGTGGTGTGGGTTCGTATTCCTTTCCGCTCTTTTTTTTTTTAATCTACTAGAACTTTGAGCAAAGCTCTGTTGTTCTGTGTACCCAGGTACTTTTATTTTATTAAGATAACAAACAGCCAAAAAAAGTTGTTTCTTTTGCAAAATAATAAGATAATTTCTACCAATATTAAATTGGTAGAACTTCAAGTGTAACAACTGTTAATGAAACAGGAATGTGAATGAAAATAATGAAAATTTCCTTCTTAACACCCGTCTGGAACGTTGCACGGAAACAGCCATGACGTTACAAGCAGACTGTCATAACACCAGTCGCAGTTTTTGCGCTATTTTCGAAGCATGGAATAAAACAACCTTGATTTATTATAGAAATATTATGTTTTTTGAAATAATAGATACTTAAGTATATTGTAGAACAGTTTTCAAAAAAACTGTAACCCGCTTAAGTAAATTATATAGCCTATGTTACCCGGGCTATTATTACGCATCTATTGACACCGCCTTTATTAAAATCGGATCAGTAGCTTAAGCGTAATACATACAAACATAGACTACCAAAATCATTACCCTACCTTTTGGCTTCGCCGTAGTCGGGTAATTAGTCATCATGCCTATTGCACTACGGGGGCTGAATGCAAAGACTTGACTGTATTATCCTACCTTTATCCACTGCAGGCGGCGTGTCCTACAGCACGCGGTACCGTCGCACGTTCCAATCGCTGCAGGCGATGTCGTGGGGCGCGGCGCGGGCGGCGGCGGCGGCGCGCGAGGCGCACAGCACCGCCTACTGCTTCCGGCACTGCGCCTGCCACGCGCACCACGTGCTCGACAAGTGAGTAGCGCACTGTCTAACAGTTTTACTCCCCTTCCCCTTAAAAAAAAACAGAATAAAAAAAAAATAATAAAACATTATTTTTTGAGTAACCCCCGAATTGCTAAGCAGTGAGCGAGCTGATAATAATGAATCATAGCTAAGAACACTATCATATCAGCTTAAAAAAACTACATCAAAATTGTTTCATCCGTTTGGGAGCTATGATGCCACGGACAGACAGACAGACATACATACACGTCAAACTTATGACACCCCTCTTTTTGCGTCGGGGGATAAAAATAAAAACTCTAGAAATATCGTGACAGTAAAATCCAGACAGCGACCTAATTGGTCTGCTACAGACATGTTTGACTAATGTGTTGTTATTTTTTTTTTTTTAATATTTTAAAATAAAAATAATATTTAAAAATTAAAGACTATGATGCGTGAGAGAGATACTTTGTCGCGACGCACCGCGTCATCAGACGATTGTCCATATGGCTGTAATTTGCCGCGCTAAACGCGAGAAGCTGTCAATAAGTTTAATTTGCTACTTACATCTGTCGAGTATCCGCGATCGGCTTCACAGACGTAGGCTCAGTATTCAAAACTAAGCGTTAGATATTTACAGTAACTATGTGGTAAATAGTATCTTTTCTTTTTAGTTAACATATTTGGTGAAATCCAGTTACAGGATCAAAATGTTGTATACTTAATGTTTCAGGAAAATAAGTTCTCAAACAAAAAACCGATTGGAAGCTCATCCGGCTATCAAGGATCTGATAAATAGACTATCCAAAGTGTTATTTGAATCTCAGGAGTACACAGATGCGGAAATAGTTAGGGATGCACTCCTAGCTTATATGTGCCATGACATTGACCTGCCCTGTATACGAAGACCAAAGACCAGCAAACTAGGGCTGGATAAAATGAAGAGGTTCTACGAATCAATACCGAACCGGAACTTACTCGACGTAGATATAGACACACTAAATATGGAATTAGATTATATTAACAATCAATTGGACTTCAACAACGAAATTGGAAGAAAAGCCAGAGATATCATTGGCAAATACGACAATCAAAAGACACCGCTGGATTTCGACGCACAGATGGAAAGAGAAAAACTGCTTTATTACCAACAGAGGTATATAGATAACGCAGATGCTTATGACGATGTGGTTATTGTTAAAAAGAATTTGGACGCTGATTTTAATTTTCCAAACGATGCGAGAGATACAGATTTCGATGAAGACTACAAGGAACCGACTCCGGAAGTAGCGGAGGACTTTTGTATCAAGAAGGAACATATCATGTCTGTGTTCGCTTATTTAGAATGGAGTTACAAGCAGGAAGTAAAGAATTTACATAACAGACGAAGAGGATTATTAGTAGCATATGGTCTGATACATAATATAGTACAAAATATGATTCGTATGATATCAGAGAATAAACCAAAATTTGTAGTATACTCGGGTCATGACAAGACACTCCAGGCGTTGATTCTAGCGCTAGGACTCAACAGCTATCAACATTACAACATACAGTACGCGGCCAGAATAATATTCGAAGTATACAGAAAGAAAGAATTGAGAGACGAGTTCAAATTCACAAAACGAAAAGCGGTCGCACAAGATTTCTACTTCCGCGTAGTGTATAATGGTGAAGATGTTACGAATAAGTTAAGTTTTTGTAAGAATAAGCATATTGAAACTATGGAGATGCCAGTAATAGACGGATCTAAAGTGTACAAAACCTATTTATGTCCAATAGAGAATGTAGTGAGGTTTATCCATGACGATTATTTCGCTGGGTTCAACGTTAGTAACTATAAAGACGCCTGCGCCACTTACAATGTAGGTAAACATATCGTTAAATAAGATATTTTTACTTAATATGAAAACATTTGGCAGCTAAAACAAATGTACTCATGTCATTTAGTATTACTTAGAAATGTTAAAAATTGTAGTAGAGATTTTCATATTTGCCATTTTGATTACGAGCCCACTTCGTTGCGCGTTAAATATTTTTTGATGATGATGAGGATTAAAAGTATCCTAAGTTACGCCCTATGACATCAGCTATCTGCCAGTGAAAGTCCCGTGAAAATCAGCCCAGCCGTTCCAGAGATTAGCCGGAACAAACAGACAGACAGACAGAAGGACAGACGGACAGAAAAATATAAAAAATGATTTTTTATTGTTAATACCGTATTAAGAAAAAAGCTTTTAATTTAAAATTACAAATAGACGCTTCAATTTTATTTATCTGTATAGATGTATAGATGATCTGAATAATGATGAAAGAAGTATCAGATCATAACTTTGGAGTAATACTTAAGCTGGGACTATATTGCCCGCAATCCGGAAGGTCAGAGAAAATTCAGAGCATTGCAAAAAAAACTTTGGAACACAATAGAGTTGAAAATGCAACACATGAGTGTCGAGTTGTCAGATTTGACTTTTGACTAGACACCCGTGCGTTCGATTTTCAGCTTTATTGTATTAGCGCAAAGTTCTATTTTCAGTGCTCTGACTTTCCCCCGGGCTTACGGATTCCGGACAATATAGTCTCGGCCTTAATAATATATTTATTTGAATTTAAAAAATATGGTTGATATAAAAAATAATTTATTAAAACTCGCAAGCTTTAATGATATGCGTTTTAAGCTTTATCATCAATTAATATTGAAGCTATTGTTGTACTTATTATTATGTATTAATTCTTATTTAAGAGGCTTATTTAATTTTTACAAACTTTTATATTTATATTCAACATCGAACTGTTCTCAGTGGATCTCATATCTTTATTTTTAAATATTTTATATGCTGCACTATTTATTGGTTAACAATAATTATGAGGAATAACAGACATATCACAAGTCCTTAGGGGAAATGAACTTTTTTATTTATTTTAGATACCAGTATTTTAGTAATTACTTGCCACAGGACACCCCTGTACCTTAATCACAGACTAAATAGTTACTATGTGACCTTAATGTACAGAGATTGTTCTTGCATATGCACTAAACCACCATGAATCTTATGCAAAGAAATGGAGAAATAGACATGGAGAATTAGGCTACTTGACCTTGTTTTTATTTATGTCCTAAACGCTTCATAATTGTTTCATTACACAAAATAAAATTACATTATTTTGAAACCTAAAAACTCCAAAAATATATTTTTAAAATACACTTTTTCGCCATGTTAGTTGATAGATTATCTGTGCTGTGACGTCATACTAGTACTATTGTAATCTGTGCTATAGTCCGCTAATACAAAATGGCGGTGTGACGATCCGTTTGACGTTTTAACATAAATAGCTTTAAATTTTATGTCTTAAACTATTTATTTAGAGAAACACGTTCCGTTCCACTTTGTGGCGTCACACCCTTGCCGGAAGTTACTGCGAGGTGTTTTCATTAGTGGAAATTAAAAACAAAAATACATATTTTATAAATCATCTTTTATTTTGTCAATCTTAAGTTTTTAATTTATGCTATCGCTAGAATACGTTTTCCTGAGCCAAGTACCAGAGGAAATACTCCTTCAATGTATGAAATTAAATATAGGTCATGTAGCCTATTGGGTAAAGGGCAACTAATCTAGTCAGAATTAACTTACAATTCACTATAAAGTTTTAAATTATTCAAATACATACATTATGATTATAGTGCAAGATAAACATAATATGTACTATCAAACAAGTTGCCGCTCGACTAGGCATAAGATGAAAATCTATTAACAGCGCCGTTGAATCGTGCGCACGCACACATACTCACGGGTAAACACGTAGTTCAACCACGCCTGCAGTCGATGCGGTCGTTTCCTTTGTATTATTATGTGGCGTCCTAGTGCAAAGGAAAATGTTAAGAGAGTGGTCGAGCGGGAACTTTCAATATTGTATTTATGTAGGTAGTAAAATGTTCTTTGTAAAATTATTTTGAATATTGTAATATGTAAAATTACCTAGATAATATTGATCTTTTAGCTAACGTTAAATCAAAATATGCATTTGATTTGTAGGCTAAAAAGAGAAGACTGTATAGTTTTAGGTAATAAATGTTAAATGTCACACATTACTTGGAACCCAGTTACTAATGAAAATATTCACACGCCATTCGATGTTGCTGTCTTTGTCTGATATGTTAGAAAGTTACTTGACAGACATTGACATTAAATAATATCCGTTGTGTAAATATTTTTATTAGTAAGGGCGTTATTGTTTTGATCATAAATTTATGTATCAGGGGTGTTTAGCCATTAAATATATTTATATTAAAACAACGGCACGAAACTAAAATATCAAAACATAATTCCTTTTATTTTTTAATCTATAAGAAATGTAGTGCTCCTAAATATTAGAAAAAAATATGAATTATTTTTTTAATTTCGCATGTAGCAGTATTTATTATTAAATAGATCCTTATTCATTAATACAGAAAAAAAACTCAAATTGAAATCCCTATGAAATAAACCGCTACGGTTAGTTTTGTGTTCCTTTGACAATGTTTATGACAGAGTGACTTTTTTAAAAGTTTTTACAGGCTTTCTAACTATTATGAAAAAGTAATCTAAGAATAAATGCGAAGTTATAAATATATAAATAATAAAAACGATAAGTTTATAAGGTTGTCCAAAATCAACGACTGATATTTTAGGCATATGGTCTATTGCTTATGCTATTGCAAGACGTTTAGGTTGAAGAAGATTTTTTTTAAAACGTACCAAAAAACATTACATTGTTGGTGATTCTAAATCTAATGTGACGTTATTATCTTAATTTGTTTGAATATGGGCCTGTTATTACCTGAAATAAAATTATTATTTATTGTTATTATTAGGCTCTTTACGGCGCTGTTAAGGTAATTGCCCTCACATAGCTGATTGAATTTGTGTTATTCAAGCAGTCTTTGTTATGTCTCTTTAGATCACCTGTTTCTGTGAGGTTAGTGACTTCAGCGCCTTAATGAGCGTAATGTAATTTTATTTAGTACCAATTTTTTTTTATTCGACATTTTTAATTATTTTCCCGCCTAAACGTCTTTACATCAGCTGTAGATCGTATTGTGCCCAAAATATCCGTTATTTATTTGGAACAACGTCATGTAATTATATCAAGTAGGTAATATACAATGTGTTTTAAGAGAATCTAACATTTGTTCACAATTAATTATTTTTGTCAACATTTAACAACAACATAAACTAATACGTATCATTTATTCGTGTCAGCAACATATCCCTTACCGTGCAATTAATAAAACTATTGACGCAAACGGTTTTTCATTTGGCTACGTTAATTGTTCCTGTTGGAATATTATTTTAACGTTCAGAAAACTGCGACATATTATGTCACTTATTACTATACTATAAAGTTAGAGATATTATATTAAATTTTACTTCATAATACTTAGCTCCCCACGCCGATTTCGGTGACGGTTTCATTGAAATCAGACCAGTTACGCAGATATTTGAAAGTGCCCAAGTGTGTGTGCAATACATAAGTGCGTTCTCTCTTCCTTTACTCTCGTAGCCCGGGGACGTATGACCTACAAGGCAACACTGGCGACAGATCAGGCACAGGACCGACTTTTTACAAGCCCGTCCGACGCAATCATCTTTCTCGTCAGACAATCAGGCGATCAGCCTGCATTGTCCTAACGGCAACCAGATGAACACGACATTTTTTATTGTTCCAACGCATGTCGAACCCACGACCTCCAGAGTCGAGAGCCGAGCTCCAAACCTCGGAGGCTTTTACTTATAAAGTAGGTATACATCATGTTTTTTAACATTATCATCAAATCATCTTTACGTACATTTTTATTACACACACATTACGATATTTTTTAGTATTACTTGTACTATTATGTATTCTGTGGTATTACACCGAATATAAAATGATTTAAAAACGACCCAAAGGGCATTAAAAGTGTTTTAGATAACTGCCTACGCTTTATCGGCGACTGACTTCTTAAAATCCTTGCTTTTATTTAAAACAAATATCTCCATTTTACAAACGAGTATTAGACGTAGGTCCCAGAGGCGTGGGGTTCCTAAAACTCCATTCCTATCAGCTTCACTTATAAGACCCTCATTCAAACCTCTATTATTATTCAGGCTAGGGCTATAAGGAGAACCAGCCTTTACCATTGGTAGGTCCCCATTTTATTTAAAGCCTACTTACTCCCTAGTTTCCAATCCAGCTTATTACCAGCTTAAGTAATCAATAAGTGCAGCTGCATCATATTCTGACAACTGATTACGAGTTCCCCTGGCCTGAAGTTTCGTAACAAGGTTACGAATGATGGCCACCACCGTGTTGAGGTCGAGTTTGTCACGCATTTCTGATGCGTCATGGCTTACTGATAGATACGGCTTGGAACGAAAACAATGAAAAACAATGGAGAAATTGATTTGAATTTGCTTTCCAGTTGTAAAATAATGAAAGATCTTATGACTAACCTAACTCAACGTGAAAAAGGTTTTAAGGTTACGGAGTTAAAGATTGGAGACCAGGGCCGGGTCGCATGTTTAGGGGACCCTGGGCTAATACTACTTAGGGCCCACCTAATTACTCAGTTTAGGGAAAAAATGAGACTGTAAAATACTTACGATCTGTTTAATTTAATAAAGTTGTGAATTTTTTCGCATTATCGTCTATTTTTTGACTTTGCCTTGAATTTGCTGGGTGCCCCTTGAATCTACGGGGCCCTGGGCTGAAGCCAAAAAATACCATATGGTAGATCCGGCCCTGTTGGATACCCTGTTTTTGGAAAAATTGCTTTGAATTTTCTTTCAGTTATCAAACAATATAAAAATAATGACTAACCTAATTAGGTTTTAAAGATAAAAGATGATGAATTATGATTTAGACCCTGACTTTCAACGCGGTTAGGTCATCAGCCCTTGAGGTTCAAGACTGACGGTTGAAGGAGTCTTGTAGCTTGCAGATCCTATAGGCATCTAATGGTCTTGCAGTGATCATCAGAGACAAGAGCTCCTCTGGCATAGTGAGGTGTCCAAGATCCTTTATATAGGAAAACCAAGGGTTCTAAGTCCTAACTCCTAACTAAATGCCAGTTCCTTTGTGGTGAGAGTACCAACGCATCTTCTACCGACCTTTGAGGTGGAGGAATACTGGCCGACGGATGTGGTTTACCGAAGGTTTAGGGGTTAGGGTTTAGGGGGTAGGCTCCCTAATGAAGCGCGCATCACGTAAACATGTGTGTTAGTGAGTGTGAGTGTAGATTATAGTTTTAGAATAGTATATGTATATTGTATAGTAGTAGTTATACTATGAAATATTAGGTCATTACATATGAAATTGGCGTTTTGTAAAGGAGAAACATAAAGTCGATTTTTTTTAAACATAATATATTTATTTAATCAAAGTATATACCAATGCTATCTATGCACTTTTGCCATCTCATAGGTAGTTCGTTAATTCCTTTACTAAACAAACCATTCGGATAGGAATCAATAAAATCTTTGAAGGCGCTTTGGACTGCCCCATCGGAGTAGAATTTTTTCCCTTGCAAGAAGTTATCCAAATTTCGAAAAAAATGGTAATCTGTTGGAGCAAGGTCCGGGGAGTGCGGTGGATGTCTTAGACATTCCAATTGAAGCTCCTCTAATTTGGTAGCCGTCTGTTGTGCAGTGTGTGGTCTAGCGTTGTCCTGAAGCAGCAGTGGCCTAGAGCGAATGACCAACCTCGGTTGTTTAGCAGCTAGCTTTTCCATCATGATTTGCAGTTACTGGCAATAGACATCTGCCGTAATCGTCTGGCCAGATTTAAGAAAGCTGTAGTGAACGATACCGGCACTCCACCAAACGCTCACAAGTATCTTTTTTGAGTCAATTTTCGTTTGGGGCAGGCTTTGGCTGGTGCGCCAGGGTTCGGCCATTGCGATGAGGGTTTCCGATTATCGTACAGGATCCACTTTTCATCACAGACAATGATTCGATTTAAAATCCCTTCATTATTGTGCCGGTTGTGTAATGTAACGCAGCAGTCGAGGCGTGTTTGTCGGATTGCTGCACTCATGAGGTACCCACCTTTCAAGTTTTTTCACCTTTCCAATTGCTTCAAGTGGATTAAAAGAGTTTTATCACTAACACCGCAGCCTGCAGCTAACTCGGTTTGCGATGGGTCCGCTTCCACAATAGCCTTCAATTCTTCATTATCAACTTTGGTCTTCGGCCGTCCAGGGCTTGTTCTGCAGGTCGAAATTTCCAGAACGAAAACGTTGGAACCAAAAACGCACACGTTTCCTTTTGCGACACCGTCGCCATACACATCATTAACCCTTCGAGCCGTTTCTGCAGCACTGGTGCCATGGTGGAACTCGTACTCGAAAATAATACGATATTTCAAGTTTTCCATTTTGTAAACAGAGTGACGCAAAGAAAAAACCAAAAGAAGAAAAAACAAATGAATTACGGTTTTCGAAACACAAATGCATGAGTAAATAGCGGTATAAATTTGAAATTGGAATCATAGTGGCGAAGCGTGAGATCTACGGACTGGTAAGCCGCGTAAGCTCCCTGCAATCTGTTGTAATACAGAACAACAATACTTTATTTTTATTGCAGTTAGCGCCATGTATTATGTAATATTCATAAGGGAAGCCGATATTATGATATCGAGTTGTATACACGCCTCGCTACGGCTTAATACGGCGCCTGTCTGTGCAGCAGTGTATGGTTCTATACCTGCGTTTCAAAAACCTTATGTACGTACTCATTGCCCACAGACAAACTGCTACACCAGTTTTGTGGGAAACTGCTAACTGTTTCTGAAAGCTTATAGTTCTATAAAATAAATAAATAGTTATCGTCACACTCGTCTAGTCAAGGGCAATATAGGATTGTTAGTATGTATGTTGAAGTATCACCGTGGGCCGCACGCTGATAAACTTGAGATTGTAGCAAATTTTGACGTCCACGTCCCTATATAGAGTTAATTTAAGACTATGGGCCTGTTGAATAATCTTTTGTTTTTCGGTGCTCACTGAAAATCGGCCATGCGAACTTTGTTGCAGCATATGCTAAGTGGCCACCAATTTGGTAAAATTTATTGCTTTTTTTCAAGTTGAACACTTGTCTTGTTGTTCAGTGTTTTACCAAATAAATCTTTTCTTTCTTTCATTCTTCTAATAAGTGTCAGATAGCTTATTCGGAAGTTTTGTCGCTGCTTACTTTATGTCGAGCGACAGAGACAAAACATGCATAAACTATCTGACACTTGTGACTTATCAGTAGATTGTGAAACAGGCTCTAAATGATGTCTTGATATAAAACGATGCGATCTTAAAAAGTGACCCCACATAGTAAAAAATCGTAAAACTGTGGAAGGAAAGTATTTTCCCAGCAGTGGGACACTATCGGCTATTATTAAGTAATAAAACAATGTGATGAAGTAACGACGGTTAAAACAGCTTGCAGATACAAATTTTGACACACTTCGGTCTGTAGGCCGCTGAATATCTAATGTTCATTTGAATATATCAATAACGCTGGGGTGGGGTTTGTCGGCGACTACTCATAATGTTGAAACACCTAAAAGCTTTTGCGTTTGTTTGTCTAGTTTCTCCCCGCGATATCCTTCGCATTAAATCTTATTTCTCCGAACAAACTTAGCAACCTAGAAACGGGGGTACTGTTTCATCAGGGCAATATTCTTGATTCTATAAACTTTGATCTGGATCCTTACATTAATGAAATTCACGAGGACGAGCGCATTTTTAGGGCTCCCTAATAATCAAGGAACGCTTAAAGTTTCGATCTGTCCGTCCGTCGGTCTGGCTGCCCGCCCCTCTGCTTCTGTAATTATGAAGATAAATAGATAAATTTGGTATAGTTCAAGACTGTGTATACAGACAATAACTTTTGAAGCAATATATAAATGACCATACAATTGCGTTTTGTCAACACATGAATAAACATACTGACAGATAATATGGACAAAACGACAATTTTCCTTTGTCAATCTGTCACTTGTTTATATTCTTCCGTAGGAAGAAACCATTTCTTTGGTGATTATGCTGAGCGTGCTAACTACTGACATGCTGTTGCGGTTAGGTTATTTTGTTGTGTTTTCGGTCGTGTTTATTCAAATTTTTGTAAACTCACTACGCTTTTACACGATACACGCCCGCACGGCCGCGGCTCTGGCGAGAACTGAAGCGATTTGTCACACATGATCCGTTCAGTCCATCCGTTCAGTCCAGAATTAATGTTGCCAACTTAGTTATTTTACAAAGTTTTACTACTAAATTAGTTAAGTATTTTATTCCCTCCTTAGTAGGAATTAAGTTGTTAGTAGTGTTTTAGTAGGAAAGAACCAGACTGAAATCATATGCAAAATGGTCTAGGTTAGGCACAAAAGAAAACAAAAAAAAACCCGTTTAGTTAATATACGTAATATTTCCTAGTCTATTTTAATTTAACGATAAAATTTATAATATAATTCAATAAATAATAACATTTTAATATAACAAAACTGTTGCGTATGAGGGCGGGCAAATTGGTACGCGTCTAATAAAACAAGTGGTCAATTTGTCACTGTCGTTTATTTCCTTAAAACAGACTGCATATATCACGAGGTGCGCGGGCGCGGGGAAGCCGGCACGCTTCCCGCGCATATTACCAGTGTAACGACACACAGCGCGCCAATGAATTTACATATTATTGTTTTGTACATCTTAATATCTAACAAGCAGTGGTTTTTTGGGGGCTTTAGCGATTCCTAAGCTGAGTAGCTTTTTTTAATAGTTTTCAGTATTCTTTTAGTAGTTTTTAGTAGAAATCAAAGCGAGTTTAGTAGTTTCGCAAAAACAGAGCTGGCAACACTGGAACGAATAACTTCAGTCCATCCGGCCGACTGATGCGATCTCGAAATTGCACATAGACGATACGATTTAGCATCCGTTCAGGCCCAACTGAAGGAAAACCGGACCGTATATGGAGCCCCTAACACATAAAAATACTGCATAATTTTATAATGTATTAACTTTAGCCCGCGGCTCCGCCCGCGTAAGTACAGTATCCCACGGATACAGCATAACACTGTACTTTTTCGGGATAAAAAGTAGCCTAGTTAATCCAGAGTTTAAACAACTACAATACTAAGTTTTATCATAATCCGTTCAGTAGATTTTGCGTGAAAGAGTAACAAACATCCATCCATCCTCGCAAACTTTCACATTTAGTAGTAGGATAAGTAGGATTTCTAACGGCTATAATCTATTTCTAACAATGATTCTATATTTGTAAACAAGCAATGCTATATATATATATATATATATATATAATGACGCAGTACATACATTGATGCATTGTTTTGTTTTAAATATGAGATAATAAGCCACACCCACTATTAAACACTTGAGACGATGCTGCCAACTCATAGCAATTATTTTCGCTGATCGTATGTTGTTTTCAAAATAATTTTCATAATTTTCATGAAACTAGCTGTAGGTCCAGGATGCGTAGTAGTCGTAGGCAAAATATTTATAAATTTCAATGAATATCACAAAGAATTTTGACATTTCGACCCTGAAAATTGTTACCTACAGGCTCTACTTTTGTGAATGGCACAATCTGGATTTTAGTATAGAGAACTCTCCCTCTAGCCAGGAAGTTAACTTCGTCATCGTAATTAGCGATGGCATGTTGGCCAAAGGCCCTGAATGTAAACTGTAAAAACCTGCGAATATATTAATTTGCATGCGTAGTTACCAATACACTTTAGTCACTAGAGTCATGAATGTAATTAGTCAACGTAATAATTAAATAATAATAGCTCCCCACACCGATTTCGGTGACGGTGGCCGGTTTCATTGAAACCAGGCCAGCTACGCAGGAGTTATTTTACAGTGCCCAAGTATGTGCGCAGTATACAAGAGCACTCTCTCTTCCTTTACTCTTGAAACCCTGTGATGACCGACACGACTGACGAGAGATCAGGCGCAGGACCGACTTCTTACATGCCCATCCGACGCATGGCTCATATTTCTTGATAGACAATTAGGTGATCAGCCTGCATTGTCCTAACCAAACTTGGAAACAACATTTTTTATTATTCCAACGCGGGAATCGAACCCACGGCCTCCGAGTCGAGAGCTAAGTTCTAACCACTGGACCACGGAGGCGGAGCCAACGTAATAATAGTTATTCAGTTACGACTTACGTTTGAAGTGCTGGCTAACCTTTAAAGTTTAAACAGAGAATGTAAACAAATATCACGCGATCGCTCTGTCTCGTTCACACAGCTGATCGTCTCGCTCTAGTAGGTCGTGTGTAAAATTCAAAACAACATGAAAAAAAGATTATTTTTATTGAGAATAAAATTGCGTGGCAGTTTAGAAAGAGAAAGGCAAAGAGTCGCAAACATCCATCCATCCTCAAAACATTTTCACATTTTTCACACGTACGTTTGACGTTTTGGCGTGTTTTATCTACCTGCCCGTTAATTAAATCACCCCTGACAGATTAGTAATTAGTAGATGATTGTTGATTGTTGATGATTATTATGCCCCCCCCCCCCCCCCCCCAATAATCCATATTGCTTGGGGCAGGTGCTCCTATCTAAACACTCGCCCTTTCGCCTTTCGCTAATGATTTTATACCGCACCTAACTATATAATCCTTTTCTAAATATAGACACTTTAAACGAGACAATCTTGTATATATATAAACATATAATCGGTTTTTCGAAAACGGCTGCAAAGTATTACCATGAAATTTTATAGTTTTGAGGGTGAATAATCCATCTAGTTAGGTCTTATCCCTGGGCAAATGCCAACTGTTTAGCCAATTCACTGGCGTTTTTTTAAGTCCCAAGGCATATTGGCATAACTCTATTATCCACTCTATGATCCGGAATCCGGCAGGCGCGGGAAAAGTTAGAGAACTGAAAATCGAACTCTGCGCTAATAAAATAGACTTGAAAATCGAAGTGTCGAGTATCGAGCTGTCATAATTATATGACATTTGACCCGACACTTGTTTCACGGTAAACAGAGAACAGTGGGAGATCTAAGGCCGTCTGGCGAGTTATTTGCCTACTCTCGCGTTGGCGCAAGGGCTGTCAAATAAATGCAAAAATAAGTCAGGCAAAAGCGAGCCGTCACACTTCAATGCGCGTGATCACGGCACTTACGTACGCGATCGCTCACGGCACAGCCCGCACTGAGAGCGCCTTGTCATTCCTTATACGAGGTGTGTGCGTGCGTGCGGATAGGAGCCCGGCGCGCACGCACACATTCAAACCGATCGCGGCACGTTTGTATGAAGATGTTCTACTGTTCTCTGATTACCGTGCTTGTGTTTTAGATTTTCAGCTCTATTGTACTAGCGCAGAGTTCTATATTCAATGCTCTAAATATTCTCCGTCATTCCTAATTCCGGATTGAATTAGTCCCAGCTTTACCTGTTTAAAAACAAAATGCATTTGAAATGAATCAAGCTATCGTGGTAAACGTGACCGCTACTTGTTTACCGTGGAGGTGTGTCCGTAAGAATTGCGCGTTTACCAAGGTCGTGGGGAAAATTTTAAAATTTTAATGAAAAACGTAGTAAACATGTCAAGGAAGTGTTATTGGGTTCTGCGGATGTCGATTTTAACATAGGTACGTTGTTTTATTCAAAAGTAATAGATGCGTAGATATATTACTAGCTTTTGCCCGCGACTCCGCCCGCGTAAATGCAGTATCACGCGGGAGCACTGTCCTTTTTTTCGGGATAAAAAGTAGCCTATGTGTTAATCCAGAGCTGAAACTACTACTATACCAAATTTCATCAAAATCCGTTCCGTAGTTTTTGCGTGAAAGAGTAACAAACATCAATCCATCCATCCATCCTCACAAATTTCATATTTATAATAGTAGTAGGATTGAGTTTAAATTTGACAAAATATGTAAAACACTTGATAGATAGTTTTTATGTGCATAGAATGTAGGTAATACAATTAGATGTTACAATGTATATGGAGCCTTACACATTCCACCTTACGGCATGCAAGAAAATTCACAATTAAATTAATGAAAACTATTACTGGTACCAAAAAACAAAGGTTGATTTACTTATATCTAGTTAAATTATTTTAAATTGCCTATTACTATTACTTATGACAACACTTTTTAAGGTATTATTATTCACAATTACAAACAAAATTATTATAAATATAACTCATAGTCCGATTGTATCAATAATTTATATATATATATAGTATTGTAATTTGTAAAGAGAAACATATAAAAATTACAAATCGTTATTTTAACAATCATAAGGTTCCAATGATAACAGAGTCACTCCGATAACGATTTACGACGACAAAGCGATTAAATAAACGAGCGCGTCTTACGGCAGTCGCATATGATGTGTAACATTTTTGAAAACATGAAAAAAAAACACATTGCTTAGTACGATTTTCTATGATAAAAAAATACGGAAACTGTTCTACTAAGCAGTGACAGAAATCAACGACAAAGTTTAAAAAAGCGAAATACTGAAATATTTTATTCGAATCTGACGGCCCACTCTACCGCCGCGCGCTTATCCGTCAATTTATATTTGCGATTTCCTGTTATTTCTTTTCTTTTCATGGCACTGACACGTGGGATGTGTGTACTTTGCCAACGATTTCCTGTTACACACTTCCGCCCAATTTCACGAAAGCGCTTTATTACGGCGAAACTATTACTACTACAAACGTGGTCCATAGTAGGTCTAATTACGAACCCAATAATGAACTGAAAACGACGGCTAAGAGTCCAAAATTGCGACCATCTTATTTTACTTATGTCGCTGCAGTATAAAAGTCTAACTTTTAAATCTACTGGTGAAAATATAATAATATGTAGATTGTAGGTGTTAGATAGGTACAATAGAACAAGTTGCCGCTGGACCAGGCTTAAGAATAAATCGTGCGCACGCACACATATTATTCACGTCTTCAGTTGATGTTTTATATTTAAATATTTGAGGTATCTTGCAAAGAAAAATGTTTAGAAACTGGTCGAGCCTTTAGCGAAGTTGCCATCGCTAATTACGACGACGAAGTTCGAAATCAAAAATGTATGGGATTGACTTAAGCGAGAATTCCACCTTAGTAAGGTGAAATTCAGACGTCCCAAAGCAGTAACTAAAGTGAAATAGCATTTAAGAAGTTAGGATCTTAATTAGCATCGTAAATCGGAAGAAGTGTGGCTTCTGACAGACTAATTAGCTTTCTTTTTAGGATCCTAATTAGGACGTCTGAAATAAGAAGCATCGTTATGTCACTTAGCGATGATTTTGTGTAATCCCATTTTTTTTCTTACTTCGTCATCGTAATAAGCGAATGCAACTTAGCTAAAGGCTCAGGAACTTCGTCGATATTGTGCATAATATTCCAATTCTCCAAGGAATCAATAAGCAGATCCAGAATCACCCCTGTCATGTTTTTACATTTTTATTAGCATGGCAACATCGGCGATGCATCCAAATTGATCCGCAAACGTGACTGGGCTGTAAAGACTAAGGCTAGGACTATATCATCCGGAATCCGGAAAAAAATTCATAGCACTGAAAATAGAACTCTGCGTCATAATACAATAGAATTGAAAATCGAAATGTCGAGTGTGAGCTGTATTTTTGTGAGCTGTGTTTTTGTATGACATTGACATTTGACTCAACACTTGTGTGTTCGATTTTCCGCTGTATTGTATTAGCGCAGAGTTCTATTTTCAGTGCTCTGAATTTTCCACGGCCTTACGGATTCCAGACAATATAGTCCCGGCCTAAGGTTATTACACCAAAGCGGTTTGTTTTATACCGATATCTATTTATTTTAAAGAGTTACCATTGAACACTCAGTACTTGGTAGAATAAACGACGTTAGCAAGTACATAAAGGGATTAAAATTTACCTTTCTTACCCTTTTTTTTCAAATTGGAATTTGATTTAGGGTAACCTAAAACCGAGTGCGGCTTCGCGTCTCGGTGTAAACTGACGCTTAGTCCTCTGAACCACGTAATAAACTTCACAAATATGCAAAATTACATTTGGATAGATAGATAGAGGGAAACTAGAAAGCACAATTCCTGCGGAGCTTGTATATTGTTCATCCCCCAATCAGACAAAATTTCAACAGACGAATTCGTATTCTCATTTCGTTTCACGTATTATAAGGTTCTTCAAAATTAACTACGGATATTTTAGGCATACGATCTACTGCTTATATAAATACATTTAGACAGGAAAATAATTTAAAAAATCCAAAAAAAGGATACGAAATAAAATTACAGGACGCTCTTTACGGCGCTGTTAAGGTCATTGACCTCATACATCTGATTGTATTGATGATATTTTGGCAAAGACTTTGGTTCCCCTTTAAATAAGCTATTTTTTGAGGTTAATGACCTCAATGCCTATGAGCGCTATGTAATTTTTTTAGTAGACTAATATTTTTTTTCAATTTTTTTATTACTTTTCAGCCTAAACGTTTTTACGCAGTAGATTATATGCCCAAAATATCCGTATTTGATTTTGCAAAAACTTATAAAATCGTATAGGTATAATTCGCAATTAAAATGTGTATTGTATTATATTTTAACGCCGACAAGACAACTTCAGATTAGTTATTTCGAAACGTGCTGTGTACCTAATTTATTTACTAACTGGCATGATTTTGAGCTAGTTACTGGCGCGTGCATCATTGGCTTAAGTCCATATTCGCTTGTACTGGGAACTCATAAGTATCGACGCCTGACGTGTCTACATAACAATTGCAACAAACGGTTTGTTTATTTGTTGTTATTGTTTTGTTCGTACCCAGCAAACAGGTTCCCGTGACCGGTCATCGGAGTTATGCGATGACAGAATAAAGTTAAAAAAAAACCTTACCATGTCTAAGCCCTAAGGAGGGTTACGTAGCTATTCACGCGCAATAGGTTTTCTTTAAAATACTGTAAAATTTGTTTCGCTCAAAATAATTTTTCTATAGAGTTTTTAGCATATCCTATCACCATGGAAACTTTCAAGTTTCTATCTCTTATAGTCAAGAAATTGAGGCCGATTACTCGAAAATGGTTGACTTTATAAAAAAGTGATGTATGAAATAATAAACTTTATTTAAAAATACCTTTTTGACCATAGCCCACATGATGGGGAAGAATAAAAATAGTTATAAAAATAGTTTTTTATCCCTACTTTACATGTATGATGATAAAAAACTATACACAATCTATTACTATACCAAATTTCATTATTTTATATTCATAATCAAAGAAGCTAGAAGGGCGGACGGACAGACGGACGGAGTTCCTTGAGTACTACGGAACTCTAAAAATTACCTATACAAAGATAAAATAACAGTTTTCTTATGTAAGGTTGCCATCTCTTTAATTTGACAACACTCCGGATTTTGGAGCTCACAACCAGGACATACGAAAAGTATTTTTCAAGTAATAATATCCAGTTGCAAATAAAAAAAAATCATGGACTTAAAATTTTATTCGGTTTATAAATCTTTTAATATATTTTTTAATAAAACAAAACATAATCTAATTACAATTTTGCTACAGGTAAATTTAAAAGATTGTTTACAATGAAAATAAACATGTTCTTAATGTAAAAACCTGCGAGTGGCGCGAGCGAAATTTTTTATTATTATTATTATTGCTGATATAGTTTCGTAAAATCCTATCGGAGATGCTGTCCACTTTAGAAAATCCTATAAAATAGAAACAAAGGTGCTAATTATGTGTTCTCCATGTTAATTTTGTTTCCTATTGACCTATTAATGTCCATATCATTAAATACCAAAGATGTTATCAGAAACATTACAAAAAGTAATTGACAGAGAGCTACTGAGAACAATTTTACCTTATTTTTAGCATTCAACCGCCATAATATGAAAAGATATTTAAAAAAAGCTATCTGAACGGCAGTGCAATTTTTCTAAGATTTGTAGACTGTAAAAAACTACGAAATGTATATAAATAATAATCTATTTATAAACAAATGAATTACATCCAATGGTACACAATAGTTACTTGATAATATTTTCATTTACTCTGCAAATCAAAACAAAACAAAACAAAACAAAACGAAACGAAAAAAATACGCCTCACTAAATCTGCCTACAAATAGCCCAACCCTGAAGTCCGACCCGGACGCTCCCCGGACGCCCTCTAAACTAGGACAAATCCGGGGAAACCCGGACAGATGACAAGCCTACTCTTATGACACAGGGAGCCCTTGTCTCTTTTGCCTTTACATACACAAGTATTATATAGATCCAGCGCCACATACTTGTACTATTATGTATTCTGTGGCCACAGACATATAGGTAAATGGACACGCGCTTCGTACTTACTGAACCAAAGCAATGTGACTGTTAAGTGTTAATTGGTAGGTACTGTTCGAGGTCTGATAATGATGATGTTGATACTTGGTCGCAGTGGCGAAGGCTGGTTCTCCTTCATAGGGAACCCTAGCCTGTCTTCAAAAGGGGTCTTCCGGCGCTACATTTTTTAAATAGCTATTCAAAATTGAACTTGCACAAGAAGATACACGTTTCATCTTAAGAATTTGCATGTCAGGTTGCACCGCTCTGCACAGCGCATGTGCAGAGCGGTGATATGATATGACTGATATGACTGATGTCATATGAAACGTGTATCATTTTGTGTAGTGAATAAAGTTCATTATGCTATTTTAATTAAAAAAATATGCCGTGCCGCGTAGCATTGCGTAGCGTTGCGTATCGTGGCGGTCTGAACTGACCCTTACCTCTAGTGTTCCTTTAATACATTCGTATATTCAATACAATACTTTAGTTTTAGTACTGAATACGGTATTATATTATATGTCTCACGAACAAAGCCAGGCTATGTACACAAACTGCGTATTAGCGTAACTATTTATTAATCTGTGCCATTAGTTTGTAATTGGGGCATGCCTACAGAGCTGCTATTGTATTAAATATCGTAAATTTTAAACCTAATTGCCTGTGAGCACCGCGCCGCGCGCCGGGCGGGTGCTCATGACAATGTCACGCGCGGACCGCCGCCGTACGAAAATTTGTAGGGGCATGTTCAACTGTTCACAGGTCATGAAATAAATTGTCTGTATCTTTACATAGTAGAAAATGAAGTCGATTTCTTTTCTGAGAGTTTAGCCAAGTTGCCGAAGTTCGAAAATAAAAATGTATTTGACATATTTTGGATTTGACATAGGCATCCCTAAGTGACGTAAACGTAGTAATTACTTTCGAGGAGAGGAGGATATGTTTCTGTAGTTTACCAATGGAAAAGCTATACATAAGTGTTTCAGTGACAGTAAAATCATTGTGAAATAATACAGTTTGTGTTTTTGCGCCAAAGAGTAACAAACATCCATCCGTCCATCTATCCATCCTCGCAAACTTTTACATTTATAATATAATAGTAAGAGTAAGTAAGTAAGATTTTAAGTAAATTGAAAGTCTAGGTTAAATACGAGAATTGGTGATCTGGTTAATTTTGGGAAAGACACTGTCCCCAATAAACGGTAATGGTCGAGATCGATTATTAATTTAATAATACATTATCAGAACATCCATTATGACCGCAGCTCAACACACATTCCTAATTCAGCGGCGACCTTGACTCGAACATGGCGGCCGCTACTATATTAATTGTTATTTACCGACGTGTTGTTCACGAATATAATGAGCAGAGGCTCGTGCCACGGGCGACGTGTAGTTGATGTTGATGATGATGATAGTAAGATGTAATACAGGTCGGTAGATAAAAGTTGGTGCGTACAACACATAAATTATACATGTTACGTTGTGTGCTGTCTGTAAATAAGCATTACGTGACGTAGCACTACATTACGCGTCATGATGTCACTATCTCTCGCCTGATTATGAAAGAGACTTATACGAGAGAATAATTATTTGTTACTGCTACTGCACAGCTAGTTTAGAATATAAATCGAAATGGCTTTTCTTAATACTCTGACAGTTCCACAAATGACGTTTTAATCCTGCTAAGGAATGGGATAAACATTTGCAAGGGCCAAGGAATACACAAATGCAAATAATTACAATCGCACTATGCGTCATCCATACGATCACAAGTTAAATTATTAACAAATGATAATGTATAATTTGTAAGTGTATAATATAAATAACTATATAAATACTATATATTAGCATTTTCGTATTGTATTTGCTTTTTCCATGCATTTCTAATTTTCATTTTCTAATCCATTAAATAATATAAACTAAAATAACTATGAAAAACTGAAAATATTTGCACACTATTTATGTAGTAGAATATGTCGAACTCAATAAAATATGTAAACACCTACTGTACTATATTCTTGGCAAATAAATGAATTTGAATAAATGTTGAAAATATGAAAAATGTTCCGAATAAAGATTTTATTTATTTATTTGACGACCTCTGTGGCTTAGTGATTCAGCGCGTTGGTGCTCAAGCCGGGGATCGCGGGTTTGAATCCCGTCGAAGAAACAAATAGTTTTTCTATGTTCCTGGGACATGGATGTGTATTAAATTTATGTATAATATAATAAAAAAATCTTAAATATACGTATAGTATAAAAGTATTAAATATACTTCCCGTTTTCTTTAACACAAGTTCTTCGGATACTTAGCACGGGGCAGATTGACGTGGTGTGAAGCGTCCATATATATTATTATTAGTCAATTAAGGTAGAGTTAGCGTCTTTACAGCAATTTATAATGTGATGTCGGATTTTGCCCCGCGCCATGGCAAAATTACATACAAATCCAATGACTTTAAAACTAATGATGGGCTATGACGTAAATTTGACAGAAAAATCTTAATGCAAGAAAAAGTTACGCCATCTCGATTTCAGAAGATTTTGTCAATTTTATACGGACTGATTTAATATATAGCTGCTGTGGAAAGCAAATGTCAAACCTCGACTGCCCCAAATAACCACAAAAGTGGGGCAGTTCAAGCGTGGACACTTCTTGCCTCGATATGCCTCGACTAAATATGTGCGTAAGCGTAGATTTTGTTTACGTTTCTTTTAAACAATATGCAGAACTATCTAGAAAATAAACCTAAAACATCCTCCCACTTCACCTCCAAATGTGATGAGTACCTATGACAGATAGACGACGGACAGATATGCCAAATTAAACAATCAAAACACGTGGTGAGCCCTGAGCTTCGCGCTACACAGTACCACACCCACACCCACAGGGGTTCGGCGCCAGTCTGTCATGTTTTACGATGCCATTGTGTTAGCGAGTCTGCTTCTGTATTATGAAGTCAAAATACTGATTTCTATTATTATATGTGTCCCGTGACTTTTTAAAATTTTCCGCGTATTTTATTTTACCGCGATTTAATTTCATTTTTTTGCTCGTTGATAGTTATAGAAGTCTCCTTAATAATAATAATAATATAATTTATTTGCAAAATATGGTACAATAAGCTGATACAGTTTGGTTGGTTGCGTCTCACATCAAATCAATAAAACGTTCGTACGTTTTAGATGACTTTAATTAATAGTAAATAAATTAATTTAAAAAATATAACAACTTAAAAACGCCTAATACTTTATAAATAGCAACTCATCTCATGCCGTTGCGTTCTGCAGGACATATCATCGCATGTATGTGTAATTTTCATACTTCGCAAACGCACACACCCATGAATATCGACATGATTATATAGCGCTCATGATTATATAACTCCTGCGGCAGGCAATGGCTCTCGGCTATCCGAACGCTTCCGAAAACCGCCGAACTGGCTTGTCGGAAATTATTCGTTGCCTATAATCCGAGTAAAAATAATAGACGGAAATCTAATAAATCACGTATGCACATTATGCATTTTTGTTTAGTAAGGTTTTATTTGTTTACATAGAAGAAACGTTTTGTGTTTCGCGGGGGCCATATTGCTTATTTCATGTGATAAGCATTGTTTACAATTTAATCGCTCCAGTTTATTTATAGTTTTCTTAAAAGATTTTCATTTTAACATTTGAAAGTGTGTACATTTAACAGTGTATTACTGAGTTTCTATAATAATTGTAGTGATTAGCTTTTACTAGTGCGTTTGTTGTTTTTTTTAAAATGTTATTTGATTGTGAGGTTTGTGTTGAAAATGTGTGTTTATTAAAAATTAAAAATAACAAGTTCTCACAATTGTCATTCAGTGAAAAGATTCAAATTCTGTCTAAAGGTAGGTGTGTACCCGAGTTACAACAAATAAACCAGCAAAAAAATAATGTAACTCGAAAATTTCATGTTAAAAGTTATGAAACGTATAACTGGCTGTGTGGTTGTGTACACACAATTAAATTATATTGTTTTCCTTGCATATTATTTAGTAACTTTCATCGGGATATAGTAATCTCAAGTAACCGGAACCTTGAATATGTGAAAATTGAAGCTGACTCTGACTGGTGAGTAGTTATAATATTTTAAAATAATAAGCATTATTATTTTACTTATTAGAATTTCTTCCGCCGCGACGATCGATCGCTGTTTTGTCTGCGTTGCCGTAGAAGATGTACATGAATAGTAGTACATCTAAGACTTGCTCTGTGGGCATGGTTTCGACTTAGAGATCCGTCGCTTGGCTGTAGCTATGCTAAAAATCTATAAACGAAAAAGTTTTTGTGACCGAGTACTTCGCCGCATACCCAGTGTCATAATCCTGTGCACGCCACTGCTTTTTAGTTATATTATTAGTTACACGTTTTAAGATTCATATAAATACAAACAAGCCTCCGCTATTCTCAGTCTCTCGGCAAAACAAACTCAAGCGTTATTTTATGCCAGTTTTATGAGAGGCCGTGGTATTTCCTCAAATAAGCATTACCGATCTGAGGACCAACTAAACAATCACCAGTGATAATATTGATCAGATAATATATTATAAAATAATTATATTATCTATTGTAGTAGTTGACGGCAAAAATGTAGCAGTCAGCATTAATAGTACATTACGATACGCGCAACCTAAGTAGTGCATTATTGCATGGCGTGAAGTTAGCGCCCGAGCGTAGCTACTTACGTTCGAGGGATGAAATTATTAGTTTTAAAGTTGCGTTAAAATATGATGTAATCTCAGGGCTAACATGCGATCACACACAATCACACGTTGTCACACGTTGTCACACGGCATCAGACGAGCACACATTGCGTGTTAATGAACCTCTACACTACATCGCACGCAAACACACGTTATCACACGCGATCACTCATCATCACACGCGCACAATTTGGGTGTTAATGACATTCAACGCGTCATCATACGTGTTAATGATCCTCCACACGTAATGACACATCATCACATCCGCACACATGGTGTGCTTATGATCCGTCATCACACGCGATCACACGGCATCACACGCAATCACACCAATTGAATTTCGCACATCTTAAAAAGGGCTACTTAGGTCACGGAAAAGCGTGCGTAAAGTGCGGGCTTAGGTCACACTATGCTATAAATAAATATATTATAGTGATGATGATGATCACGAATATAATTTTAGCAATTGAAAAATTCCAAAGACATTGATATCGGTGCACATAATTGATGAGTAGTTAATACCTATGTCATTAAAATAATATGTTGGTGTTTCTTGTGAAGATGGTGGTGATGATTACTCTAAGTAGTATGATGGCATATGCTTGCAGTTATTTAAATAACGCCGGTATCCCCAAATATCTATCTATAAGGACTGAGGAGTTCTTTTCAGTACTTTTGGATCCAGGGTATACCATACAAAAACTTACTTTTTGGTAGCATATGCTTGGAATAAATACTTCAGAAAAAGTCGAAATCGCCATATGCGACCATATAAAATACGAAGAGTTTCCTCGATTTATCATTATTCATCAGGTCTCCACTTTGGTGACTAAGGGACAAATTTCGAATATAGCCTTTACAACAACAAAACAATTTTGCAAATAGGTTCACATACGGCAAAGTAATGACTAATGTTCAAAGTTATCCGTGTCGGTGTAAAATACTATGAGAAGTACCTTATATCATCATAATGTGATGATATATGGTGCGATGATGGTGTTGATGATGATGATTACCGTAATTGACATAGTGACATATGCTTGCAGTTCTTTAAACAACGCTGAAATCCCCAAACATGTATCTATAAGGAGTCAGGAGTTCTGTTTAGTACTTTTGGATCCAGGGTAGACCTTGGTGCAAAATCTTTAATTACTTTTGGTAGCATATGCTTAGACTACTTCAGAAAAAGTCAAAATCACCATATGTGTCCATATAAATTTCGAACAGTTCCCTCGATTCCTCATGGATCCCATCATCAGGTCACCACTTTGGTGAAAACGGGACCAGTAGGTGTCCTTTATCCTATATGTCCTATTCTGTATTGCTTTTGAAGTACAATCGTTACATGTTTGTACAGTAATCCAAGCCAAGGTCAATAATGTTCACAAATTGGCGAATACACCTTTGTATTTCGAATTTTATTCTTAGAGCATACAACAAATATCACTTACATTTTAACAGAATACAATATTGGCTTGAGTTTTTTCTCCTGCGAGCCAGCGATAAAATAAAATATATTCTCTCATTCATTAAAAACCTATAATATGATATTTATTGTCATTTTAATTAATAAAGTTAAATCGCTATATTTAAAAGGGATATTCGTTTCGCGAGAATTCAAAACTCGTTAATCAATATTAGCGAAAAACATTTTCTAAAACACGAAAAATATTTCTCATGTTTTAGCCTCCGTGTTAGTTTTTCTTGTTATTGATTGGACAATCAAACTGATGGCGTATCTATAAAATGAAATATATTTAAAATATACCTAGTGGACTTAGATACATTTTGTATAATATTTTGCGTTATGTAACTAACTTGTTCAGTTTCATAATATTTTGATAAAATTGCTGCGTAGTTTGCAAAACGGTAAAATATCACATTCTGTTTACTTTTTCCTGTGTATTTTAATATGGTTTAAGTGAGGAGAGTTGGCGTTTTATAGAATTTATAAAATTTGATATTTTTAATTAGTTATTAAAATTTTATTCATTTGTTCTGTTACGATGCGCAGAATTTGATGTTTTAAATCGACTGTAAGTCTCTTATATTCTCTACAAATACTCGCGTCAAGAATAAAAACTAAAAAAATCGACGTTCAAATTTGAACATTTTCGTCATAGGAATAGGGTCAAAAGCTGGTTTATCGAAGACTATATAAAAATGGCAAAAATATATAATAAGGTTATGTAGCCATTTTATTCTAAGTATGGAGTAAAATGAACAAACTTTGAGAGTCCGATAGTCACTAAAATCTGATCTACTATATATCGGCTTCTGTGTTCATAAAATCTACTTTAGTGCATGGTGCAACTTCCGATGTCGCTTTCCGCTTGTAATTCGCGTCGTAATCCGGCACAGCGATATCGCATAGGAAACATGTGACCGGCGGCGGGCGGCTAGATAAGTAAATTGACTATGTGACATGACATACATTACGTGTTAACGAGTATCGCCGATTAATTGCACACTAGAAGTTGCTCGCTACTTCGCGCGCACTAGATGATGCTCGCGACTTCGTGCGCGCAAAAGGGAATCTCGCAGAAACCGTACATTTTGCCGCGATAAAAAGTAGCCAATGGCCTTCCCCGTAGCTTACTACTCTACTACTCTATGTCTGTGCTAAATTGCATCAAAATCGATCGAGTAGTTTTGGAGCCTATTCAATACAAACAAACAAATGTTTCCTCCTTCTAATGTACGGCATACATCACTATGTGTCATAGTACTGCGTAGTACATACAAATATTATATAAACAAGTACATTTTACTTAAATAACCCACGGAAACCCTCTCTATTTAGGCGACAGCTACTCACTGTTTAGGCTACGTCCTAGGCTCATCCACCTAGTGCCCACTGACGTGCTGTCGCGCCTCTCGCCGCTCCCCGCTCCCCGCTATGTTCGAGGCAGCGGCCTCATATTTTTTATTTTTGTTGTTAACGATGATGATGATGATGACAATTACGATGAACCAGCCCCCACGTTTATTACACGAGGTGCTTGACATACATTTATCTGCATAATTTATGACCTCACTGCCCCACTTGATATATTAAATATTTTATATATCAATTATTTAAATAGAACGCATTTGGTCTAACCTTGAGATCATGTTATGCAGGAACTTCCTACTACTATTATTAATGTTATTGTTTGTCAGGATGTATGGATGCATGGATGGATGTGTATGTGACTCTTTCACGCAAAAAAATACTCAAGGGATTTTGATGAAATTTGTTAAATGGTAATTTATAGGCTCTGGAGTCTGGACTCTGGATTAAAACATAGGCTACACGTTATCCTGAACTGAATGTCTACAGGCGGAGCCGAGGGCAAAAGCTAGTGTTAAATAGAAATGGAATAAAGAAAATAACAATGATTTAGACGGATTTGATTATTGATTATATAAGTTGTTAATTATATTTTTCCTCTTCAAGACCCTTGAGCAAATTGTAGGATACGTGTAAAAAAATAACCTAAATACATACAAATTTTCATCTCCTCGATTTGTATGCTAATCATATGTGCTAACAGATAGCCGGCCAACGAGATGGTCTAGTGTATTTCTGCGACCTTGGAGAAGCAAAATATGAAACTGGAATGCCAAGGAAATGCGACTAATTACGTAGTGTTGTTTGTTATGTGTAAGTATATTTTTTATGAGGATTGTCTTATGTCTACTTAGTTTTGACCTGCTGCACCAGGAAAAAAACTGTATAAGCAGTGTCCCCACTCACCAACACATTTTAAACCTATCTCAGTTAATAGCCCTTGCCACGCTGATAATTGTTTAGTATGGCGACATTCACATCAGGATGGCGTTTTGTCAGGAATCTGAATTAAATTTTTTATTGTTTTATATTAGGGACCCACAGCAGATTCGCACGGGTGCAATGTATGGTACATATAAAGCTTTCTCTTGAATCACTCTATCCATTGCTGAAAACTGCATTAAAATCCGCTGCTTAGTTTAAAATATTTAATCGAACATGAAACTGACCGATTTTTAAAATACTTCATTTTAAAATGTGTAAAGATTTTCATTGTAATTCTGTTAAAGTATGTTTACAATTAGTAAAAACATGCTAAAAAAAGGAGGCTAGTTAGACACAGTATAAAATGAAGTCGCTCAGTTTCCTGTTCGCTTAGATCTTTTAAACTAAAATTTACAATTTCTGTCAAAACTCGACTCCTGAGGTGGAAATCGCCATACTAAATAATAATCAGTGTGGCAAGAGCTATTAACTGAGATAAGTTTAAAATCTATTAGTGGGTGGGGACGATTTTTTGCATGGTCCTTTAGTAAAAAAAAAATCATCGAAGTGTTATCTGTCATAAAATAATATTTTTAAATTTCAGGGGTGGCTCTCCATACATGTGAAGTGGGGGTGAAAAATATTTTTTCATTCTACCCCATCGTTCAAACATACTTTATAATTTATAAAACAATTAAAAATAAATAATTTATGATTAATAATATATAATTTATGCACCAGGAAGCAAACTAGAATTGAAAACACGTGCCTAGTGAATTTAATCTTATTTTAACAAGGATTCCTAGTTATTATTTTAGTAAAATATAAAAAAATCTACGATTTTAAAACCAGTAATATGGACAAATTAGTTTTATATTAATATGTACTCAGATAGATGATAAAATATAAAGATAATTCCAATTTTTGACACGCCAGGTTTACACTACCGAATTCTAGTTTACCTATTGTTTGTTATGTAATAGTTTGATAACGGAATTGATTAAAATATTTCAGCGCTTGATAACAGCTAAACTTTGGGCCTGGTTCACAACCTTTAAATACATGTCGAATGGCTTATTCGGAAGTTTTATCGCTGCTTACTTTATATCTAGCGACAGGGACAAAACATGCAAATATTAAATAAGCTATTTGACACTTACTAGTACATTTTGAACCAGGCCCTTAAAATAATTATACTTCCAAAATATGTGATCGCTTAGATGCATCAATTGAAATAAGAAATAGTAAAAAGGAAATGTAATATACTGTGGTTACATGTACATAATATATAGATAGATATATTAGAAGATTTGGTTAATATTACCTTTACTCTTATAATTGGGCTGGGTAAACGTTAATAAATCCAATTAATACGGTTACAATAAGGGTTCGAAATGTGTTCTTCTTATAGAGGCTAGTTAAATTGTTTTTTAGCCGCATAATATTCAAAGTCATATAAAGGCTTTTAATGGTTGTGAGCATTACATCCACCACCTCTACTCCTATGATGTGCTACAAAATTACCAAGCCGATACTAACGAATCAGCCAGTGGTTCCGTAGAGGATTATTTTATAGAAAATGAGAATGAAAAGGAAAGCAGTAAGGAAGAATGTAATTGTTTGACTACCCCTAAAAGTTTTCATTAATTAATATTTATAAATGCGAACATTACATCTCTAGTAAATCGAAAAATATATATGTCTTTTCATGCGCTGATATTAAATGTAAATTGATAAATGTAGAATACAATTCGGTATTGTATTTTGCACCATTAATCCATACTTTGTAAAATAAAGCAATTAATTTAAAAATCACGTATTTTTATTAGTCATTTTTTATGCTATCATGCCGCCGTATTTCAAATTTCAGAGGAAAAGTGGCTGTCAAATTGGGCATTGTCTGAAGGAAGGCTGTATACTACCATTTCAATATCTGCGAACAAACATATTATCTGTTATGATTATATTCTTTATTATGTACTTACATATTATAATCTGTATACAAAATTTTACCCTTAATGAAATGGAATGTTAATTAATTAATTAATTTTAAGTATTTTACCTTTCGTCTCAATTTTTCTAGCCAATCTTTTACCAACATACTAACTAGTATTATCTCCACATAAAAATAATTCCGAAAAATCTGGTTCAAACCTGATTTACTGATAATAACTATTATCTACATGAACATGTATATATAAGTATTTTTAAAATAAGTAATAAATTTAGATAGTAAATATTATTAACATACACTAATATTCATAACATAGTCTAGCTGTTACTAAGAACGTAGCCAGGGCAATTGAGTAATACAATAAAATAAAATAAAAAAAAAGTTGGTAGGCAAGGTAAAAGGTTTAAAGGTAAAAACTTAGATGGGTTGCAGAAGTGCATAAATATTTTTCTTTCAGGGTTAAGCGAGGCATCCTTTTTGTTTGTAATTGACCATTCTTACCCTATACTAACTATAGACCAGCTTTAGGCTGGGGCCTGGAAATAATCCGGAATCTGGAAGGCCGAAGACCACGCTCGTGTGTTTGGTTTTCAACTCTATTGTTTTACTCCAGAGTTCTATTTTCAGTGCTCAGAATTTCCTCCGCAGTTCCGGATTCCAGATCATATATTCCCAGGCTTATATAATCACAGTGAGGTACGTGGTTAGTACTTACGTACGTACGTGGTTAGGTCTTGACTGCGCGTTTTCATTGTCTCAGTACGATTTAGGTGCAGTGTTTCCGATCTTCTAATACGGGTAGTATAGTATAGTACTTGATAACTCTTTAGAGTTTAGTCTTTATTTAGCATTAATTTAACCATATATCTATATCTATACTTATTTAATAAATCAAAATCAAAAAATTTTTTTATTCAAAATTGGTATTTTTAAATACTCTTTTTGAACGTCGATACTACGTGATGCCTACCACCGGTTCGAGAACTAACCCAGCGAGAAGAGCCGGCAAGAAACTCGTCTGGGGCCATCTTTTACCAAAAAGATGGAAAATTATTCTTTTAAAATCAAAATTATTACAATGTTTACTTATGTCTATGTAACAAATAATAAGATAAGATAAGGTATTATTACACACCTTATTCCCAAGGTGTGCCGTCTTGAATGAAGTCATTAATTTTATAATACGCTTTGGCACACAAACGTTCTTTAACTACTTTTTTAAACTTATTAATGGGAAGGTTTTGAACCTTTTCTTGGATTATATTGTATAAGCGTATACATTGGCCTTTAAAGGATTTACTAACTTTGCTTAGTCTGAACACTGGCATATCTAACTTGTTCTTATTTCTAGTGTTTACACAATGATTATCACATTTCTTTTTGAAGTTGTTTAGATTCTTTCTTACATATAACACATTTTCCAAAATGTATTGAGATGCGACGGTCAGAACTTTAATTTCTTTAAACTTTTCCCTTAGAGATTCAAAAGTCGACATCTTATAAATAGAACGTATAGCACGTTTCTGCAGCACAAATATTGTATTAATGTCCGCAGCGTTTCCCCACAAGAGGATGCCGTCCGACATTATGCTATGAAAATAGCTAAAGTAAACTAATCGCGCGGTCTCTATGTCGGTAATTTCTCAAATTTTTTTAACAGCGTATGCTGCAGAACTCAGCTTATCTGCCAATTTAGCAATATGTGGTCCCCATTGTAACTTACTATCTAATGTTATACCTAGAAATACAGTGGTGTCTACTAATTTCATTTTCTCATTATTTAATAGTATATTGGTTTGTGCCTGCGTAACATTTGGCAAGCTGAACTTTAAACATTTTGTTTTATTAGAATTCAACAGTAAATTATTAGCATTAAACCAATGTACTATTTTTGAGAGAGCACTATTTACCTCGTCATTGTTAGATTGTCGTCGCTTCACATTAAAAATTAGTGAAGTGTCATCAGCAAAAAGTACTATCTCATGCTTATCATTAACTAGGAATAAAGAGGAAATATTTGTATGTTTGTTTGCATTGAATAGGCACTGAAATTAATATTGATGAAAGTTGGCGTAGTTATAGACGAGACTACGGGAAAGGACAAAATGGGTTTCCTTTTGCACGCCGGAAGCCGCGAGCAATATCTTGTTTAATTTTTTTCTGCCGCTACCTACCTCAATATGGGTTCCAAAAAATTGGGTAGAGTATACATAGGTCTTCGTTCGTTTTTACTTCTTAGTCGCAATTGCGCAGATCTGGGTTAAAGTTAACCCTAGGTTAATATATCATGCCTTCTCTTGCATAAAGACGAAGAACATGATATATAACATGGTTACTTAAACACAAGTAGGACTAGTATGTAAACAGAGGACAGATATATTAGGTCATTACATATGAAATTGGCGTTTTGTAAAGGAGGAACATAAAGTCGATATTTTTTTAATATAATATATTTATTTAATCAAAGTACATACCATTGCTATCTATGCACTTTTGCCATCTAATAGGTAGTTCATTGATTCCTTTACTAAAAAACCATTCGGACAGGAATCAATAAAATCTTTGAAGGAGCTTTGGACTGCCCCATCGGAGTTGAAATTTTTCCCTTGCCCGGAGTTGAAAGAATTTATCCAAATTTCGAATAAAATGGTAATCTGTTGTAGCATGGTCCGGGGAGTACGGTGGATGTCATA
Source organism: Phengaris alcon alcon (assembly GCA_037179445.1). NCBI lineage: Eukaryota > Metazoa > Arthropoda > Insecta > Lepidoptera > Lycaenidae > Phengaris > Phengaris alcon. Next base: position 10,774,167 of record JAYRCH010000021.1, on the reverse strand, counting down.
GAAATTCCAATTGAAGCTCCTCTAATTTAGTAGCCGTCTGTTGTGCAGTGTGTGGTCTAGCGTTGTCGTGAAGCAGCAGTGGCCTAGAGCGAATGCCCAACCTCGGTTGTTTAGCAGCTAGCTTTTCCATCATGATTTGCATTTGCTGGCAATAGACATCTGCCGTAATCGTCTGGCCAGATTTAAGAAAGCTGCAGTGAACGATGCCGGCACTAGTCCACCAAACGCTCACAAGTAACTTTTATGAGTCAATTTTCGCTTGGATCAGGCTTTGGCTGGTTCGCCAGGGTTCAGCCATTGCGATGAGCGTTTCCGATTATCGTACAGGATCCACTTTTCATCACAGGTAATGATTCGATTTAAAATCCCTTTATTATTGTGCCGGTTGAGTAATGTAACGCAGCAGTCGAGGCGCGTTTGTCGGATTGCTGCACTCAATTCATGAGGTACCCTTTCAAGCTTTTTTACCTTTCTAATTTGCTTCAAGTGGATTAAAACAGTTTTATCACTAACACCGCAGCCTGCAGCTCACTCGGACGTGGTTTGCGATGGATCCGCTTCCACAATAGCCTTAAATTCTTCATTATCAACTTTGGTCTCCGGCCGTCAACGGGGCTTGTTCTGCAGGTCGAAATTTCCAGAATGAAAACGTTGGAACCAAAAACGCACTTCTTGTGTTTTTTTGTGTGTTTTCTTTTGCGTTACCGCCGCCATACACATCATTAATCTTTCGAGCCGTTTCTGCAGCACTGGTGCCACGGTGGAACTCGTACTCGAAAATAATACGATATTTTAAGTTTTCCAATTTGTAAACAGACTGACGCAAAGAAAAAAACCAAAAGAGGAAAAAACAAATGAATTATGGTTTTCGAAACTCAAATGCATGTGTAAATAGCGATATAAATTTGAAATTGGAATTGCTAACCATAATCTTTATATTTATATAGTATTATAAATATTATCTTTACATCGTATAAAATTAAGTCGCTCCCACCGTCTGTTCGCGTAGATCTTTTACGGCCCGTTTCATTAACCTATCTACCATTAACTATATGTAAGAAACGTCAAATTTGTATCGCCAAAAACCGGCAAATGATTGAATGACGACGTTTTTAACCAAGAGTTATTGGTAGATTGGTTAATAAAAGCGGCCATAAAACTACTTGATGGATTTAAATGCAATTTACACCAACAGATAGAGTAATCCAAGAGGAAGATTTATACAGAGTGTTTTTTCAGTCAGTGTTCAAACTTTGAGGATTGAACATAAGCAACTTTTACTGTGGGATCACAGTAAAAGTTGCTTATGTACCCAACACACGTAAATCATATCACTTTCTTTGATATTATGATTTACGTGTGTTGGGTTACCGGTCGGCTAGTACTTACTTATTAGTATTATACAGGGTTACATGGGAAGTCGTGCTGAATATTAAAGGATTTTTAAATAGCTAAAGACGCGTAGAATTTTTTTAAATGATTTGCAGAATAAGTTCCATACTTTTTTAAAAAAAAAAAGCGCTTCAAAGTTAATAACACTTAATGTTTTTTTTTCAATTCTAACCATTGTCGGGCAGTTTTTTTAAACTGTTAGTAGTAGGTTTAGTTTTTATTGATCGCTTTTATTGATTGACTTATTTTCTAACTAAATTCATTAAAAAAATTGATTTCAGGTGCTCTAGTCCCAAAGAGATCGACATAGAAGCAATTCTCAAAAAATTGAGAATTTTGAAAAAAATAATCAAAATTCAATATCTCCATAACGGTTAAGTTTCGGATACCTAATTATATGACCAAATCAATCAGAAATGACCTGAGTAATAACGTCCTTTAATATTCAGCACGACTTTCCATGTAACCCTGTATAAGTAAATGCGAATGTAACTCTTCCCAATCCAATCAGTAATCACGGCTAAGGTACTTAATGGATTTTTATAAAATTAGGTACATGAATAGATTATACTTCGTAGAAGGACACAGGCATTTTTCATCGCGGCAAAATGTGTCGTTAACGCGAACGATACACGGATTTCTGCGCGAACGACGTTGTGTGCAAATCTAGTGTTCTACGCTAGCGATAACGTAGAGTGATGTTTATAAAATAAAAAAAAAACATTATCTACGCGTAACGTTAGACACACATAACATGTCAGGCGCGTATGTGTGTGTATGAGTTGACAAAGATTAAAAATATCTATAGATAGAGGCGAGTTAACATTAATTTTTTGTTGGTATATCGTAGTGTCGCGGTCGCCCTGTGATCGATATCGCCACTATACATAGATGATAGAAATAAATAAAATAAAAACTTGAGAGGTGTCAAGGGACACCCGGATGGAAATAAGTTCCTTTCGATTAATTAGTGAAGGAATTGTAATATTTTTTTTTTTAAGTTATATATTTTTTTTTATTATTAACAAATATAATGTAATAGAAACTTAATCAGTAGGCTCAATTTTAGTAATAATTGAGAGAGAGAGAGAGAGAGAGAGACAGACAGAGAAACACGCGCACGCCGCACGGCTTACAACTATAGCAAAAAGTGTCGTTACAACTTTCAGTATTAATTTTTTCCGTCTAGCCCCCTTTCGCAACGCGGGATAAGGAACTTCGTTCCAATTGAAGTATCTGTTTGTAATTATGAATTAACTGCTTTTCACATAATGAATATCAAAGTATATACGGTACTGACAATAAAAAAATAATTTATGAAATTTTTGTCTGTTTGTCTGTCCGTCTGTCTGTTTGTTCTTAATCGGTGGGCCGATTTTTACAGGACTTTCACTGAGATTACACTTTCAGGTGGCTGATGTTATAAGGAGTAACATAGGAGACTTTTTATTCACATCATCATCATCAATTTTTTTTTAACGCCCATCGAAGTGGGCACGTGTCAGCTAGTATGATTCATATAATTTTCAAGATTGAACTTTATAACGGTTAGGTTAGGTTAGGTTTATTTATAACGGTAGTGTGTGTTAATATTCTGAGGTAGTGTGTGTTGTTGTTATTTTTAAACATTCTGAAATAATATCAGCTTTCTACACACCTTCCTTCACATAAACTCTAACTGTGGCAAATATCATACTACTGCCTTCGCGGAACTCTCGTGAAACTTTATTCAAAGTTTTGTCTTCAACTATTAATATAATAATAATGATACCAATGTGCAAAAATAATTTTATACCAAGTTTAATGGCAGCTGACAGTAAATTGTTAACTTGTACTTTAAATCAAATCAAATCCATTTATTGCAAGAATTTTGTACAATGTAGGTACAATGGTCTTACAAAATTACTTATTGTTGTAACATTCTGCCATCACAATGGCGTGCAATTTGCAACATTGCTACAAAATAAAAACTAAAATTTAAACTCCAACTCAAAGAATTATGAATTATTTTATTTTTTTACAAAATATAAATTTTAATAGAGTATCAACGATATTAATGTCAGAGAATTTATTATTAGTAGTCATTTTTATAATAATTTGTGTTATTAAATTGGTATTTATTGTTGTAATGTCATGTCGGATATTTGAATATTAAATTAAATCAATTACATTATAATAAATTATGTAAATGTCATATATTCATTTAATGTGTAAAAGCCATTTTGTTATTTCTCATTTAAAATTATTTTCATTTAAAGTTTTAAAATGGTCGGATAACTTATTAAAAATGGTAATGGCGTTGATGTACACATTTTTCTTATAGACGCATTGCGGCTTCGGTCGAGAATATTCGATCTGAGGCAACGAATCTATTGGACCTGTTTTCAAATTGTACAAAAGCCATTGAATACTAAGATAAGATAAACGACAATTTGTAGTTATTGAGTACAAGTCCTTAAATTAATGTAAATAACTTTAATGGTTTCAAATATCTAACCTCATTTTGGCCAAACCGGTTAAGTGTCGAGCATTTGTAATAATCACAGCTTATAATGAGCAACATAATATATTATCTGAATTCCGAATTGTATGGGTTCTTATCTAGATACATCTAGCTACATCTAGATGCAAATATATAAAATTGAAATGTCTGTTTGTAATTTTAAATTAACAGCTTTTCACTAAATGCATTAAAATTGTTGTCTTTATGTTTGTTTGTTCCGACTCATCTCTGAGACGGCCGGACCGATACTGACCGGATTTTCACTGGTAGATAGCTGATGTTATAAGGAGTAACATAGGCTACTTTATCTTAAGGTTCCGTCAAGAAAAATAATCCGTTTTCATTCACGCAAACAAAGTTGCGGGCACCAGCTAGTTATAAATTGAATCGTATTACAATTTATTATTTGAAATACATATTTTGAGTAGGTAGACAGTAAAACAATCTAAAATCTAAACCATAACAGCCGCAAAACGTAATTTGCCATTATTCTAGAACATAATGTTTTAAAGAAAATAGGGGAGACTACATACTATTTAGTTTAATTTATAAATATTATAAAGGTTAACCTACATGTAAAACAATAGTTAAATTTACATATTCATAAATATCGAGGTATTGCTAAAGAACGGTCGCGGAGCACGTAGAAATTTGTACATTGACTCATCGCCACTTGTCTCTTTAACTCGCGCATGAATATCTTGCTATCGCGTTCCTATAGCGTACCAGTGTAAGGGCGATGCGACCGTACTTTAGCAATAACCTCCATAATATGTCTGAATACGTAAAAATAAACTACATACTTTACAAGTACGCTTACCTTTATACTATAGCGTGACGGATAGTTCTTGATATTTGAATCAGTACGCGAGGAGAGGGACACTTGATGCTTATGGGAGATTAGGTACACTCAATTTACAGAGTCCGTATGGGCAATATTTGTGAAGCTGGAAATTTCCTTCATATATTTTTTTTATATGAAGGAAATTAGGGTTACCAAACGGGGGATCAAGTGTATCCAATTTCCTCTATCAATCGTATCATTTTTAAAGTCTGAGAGACACAATTTTATATAATTGCTATAAACTCTGAGAGACAAAGTGTATAAACGTATCAATGGTCGATAAACAATCTATGCTTGTTTTGATGTGGCGCGCGTGTGTGTGACGTGTTTACACGGTGTAGCGCGTATTTATTTTAGGCACCGGCGTTCCTCGGCTCAGTCGAGCTCAAGTTTACAGTGCAAGTGCTTGTGAGTTTACAAATTAAAAAAAAAACAAGATGTCAGCATCACCAATCGCAAGACAGGCTACATCCAGCCAGGCTATTCCATCCAGGAGGGTGCTGATCACAGACCCAGCACACATGCCCGATGTGTACTCTAGCACTCCCGGTGGCACCATCTACTCTACCACGCCTGGAGGTAACAATAATATTATTACCTTAATTTCGATAGGGTTCTAGAAACTTATACATAGAGAAAATTAGATTTTTTTTTCATTATTTTTTTCGTACCATTTTGTTTTTTTTTTCTAAATATAGTACTCTATACAAAAATATAATCTGTAATATTATCACCGTAAAGATAATTGCGATAACACGTGATAACATTTTGAGGTTATATTGCCAAAACAAACCTGTCAATACGACGTAATCACCCCCAGCAACAGACCTGTCTTGCAGGGCAACATACTGTCATAATGCATTAACAATTGCGTTGCAGTTCGTTCACCCAGCTGTAACTGGTGTTAACAGGCTCGAATGCAGAGATTACACTATAGTTTTGATACGAAGTATATTTAGACCGGCCGGCGAGTCAAGGCCTTGATCGTCGAATCTAATGCGTAGTAAAAACACGTGTTCGATTTCAAGGTCAAATGAGAGCCAGGCCCACAAAATAAAAATGGCGGTTGTTGTTTTGGCTATTTTTACTAATACCGGTAAAACTATTTTGGATATTTCAGTGTTTTATATTAGTTGTAAGTATAGCAAATGTTTATTTTTGTCCACCACGGCGGCAAAAAATTATAACGGATGTTGACCTAATTTTATTATAAGTATGATTTTATATAATTATACCATGAAAACATTAGGTATCTAATAATATTTACTAGCATGCAAGGAAAAACTTTTATTTAGCACGTGGTTTTCTCACCACTTTTGTCGTTTTGCGGTAGACTCGAAGTTGTTATAAATTCAATGACTCTATCATTGTATTTGAAACATGTTTTAACTTTTAATGTGTTTTTTTTTATATTTACTTCTATATTTTTTTATATTTACTATTATATAATTTTTTATATTACTTATATATTATGTATAAAAGGCAAAGCTGATTGACTGATGTATCTGTGAAAGTTTGTATGAAATTTTTTATTCCTAGGACATATTTGCATAAAATTTCGTATGAATTGAGTACCGAAATATTATTAGATACGCACATATTTCAGCGTTTTCTAATATTCAACCACTAAGAGAGTAAAATAGGGGATGAAAGTTATCGTTTAAAATCCAATCGATCGAGAACGATATCGATAAAGATATCGTTTAAAATTTCCAATTCCGTGGAGCCGTGAAGAAGGAGAAGCCGTGGGAAAATGCTAGTTGTAAACAGATAGTGTATTCTCATTCTCACATTCTCTTTAATTTATTATGTACTAGTGTTGTGACTAAATAAATAAAAAAAATGTTTTTACTTTATAAAAATTAAGTTTTAAATTTTAGTAATGTACTTATACAATTTTTTTTTATATGGCATTCGGCTTAAAACCATTTGCCAGTGTCAAGTTAAAATGGCGGGAAATAGAATTTTCGTTAAAGTTAAATTAAATAAATATTAATTTATTAATATACTGTACTGACTATTTATTTGGACTTTGACTCGTTTTAACACCGTATTTTTAAATCGTCTAGTCAAAGTCCAAATAAATAGTCAGTACAGTCCATTGATTGTACTGACTTTGACTAATTAGTCAAGTACTCAAGTCAGTCGATTCAGTAAAGTGGTAGAATCTTTACTGAAAGTTCCTAGGGAGTTTTTGGGGGAGCACGCACAAAATAGCACGCTTTTTGAAGATGTACCACTTGCCCACACGAATATCTAATGGTTAATATTATATTAATATTACACATTAGGAACCGAATTAACACAAATTTTGCATGAAATACAAAAACAACCATGTCGCACATTGACATTTCCGGCAAAACTCCCTACTATTTTATCATTATTAACAATAAATTTGTATTTTTTTTCAGGTACCCGTATTGTCTACGAGAGATCGTTCATGATGTCTCTGAGCAAATCACCCATTTCTCAGACACCACCCAAGTGCTCTCTACCAGCAGCCATGTTGAAGACCCCAGGGTCTGTGCCAGAGAGGAGGATGTCGGCCCAGAAACCCAGGTCTAACTCCATCTCCTTCGACGAATCGCAGGAGACCTTCAACATGGACCTTTAAGTGCAAAGAAAAAAAAGAAAGGACTGTCAGTGATAGAATTTTAAATTTAGAATGCTTAAGATATTTTTGCATTTAGAATAAAGAGTTAAGAAGGCGCAAATCATTATGAAGGATAGCAAAATTTCTAGTCAGAAATTTCTAGTTGAAATTCGCGCTGTTACAATGCTAAAGAACTGAGTATTGATATTTTATTACCTAGTTTATAAAACATGTCTTTGCCACAACGCAAAAACCTTTGGTATACAATTATTATTTATCAGGTGGTCATACTTAATACTGCCATTTGACTAAGCCATTAAATTTTAATGATATTTAATTTCTGTTTAACTCAATGGTGGTTGTAAATATTAATGAGTAAGTTTATGTTGTAAACAGAGTGTGACTCACTTTTGTGCAAATTTATATAAATTGGGGATGATTGTTGTGATTTTCTTCTGACAATAAATTTGCTATAGCAAGCATCTCAAAATGTTGAGTGATATTACGCTTAGATGTAAGTTTTTATTTAGATTTATTTAGATAGAGTTAAGAAAAAATATTGTTAATAGGTTTGCATTTATATCCGTCTTACTTAAAACATAATTAATCAGTGCCTTAAAAACTAAATAGCATTTACATTTAAATAGTAGATATCTCTAATGTAAGTGAATGTGCTATTAGCCACTGACTTTTTCAGTAATTTACATTATCTCTTATTGCAAGAGTTTAACTCTTCATTATTTCTGAATGTTTATAATTTTTCTATTTTAATGAAATATTTTCAAGATAAACTGTAAATCCTGTTGAAAAGCTACAAGTTAAAAAATTGTTAAACTTTAGTTATTTTCTTACAACTAATGCGGATATAATATTAGTCAACCATTAACAAATAAATATTATTATACAAAATATTATTATATTTTATTTTAACAATTAATATTTATTTTATTATTTATAGTAAGCACCATATTCTGCATAACTACAATCTGTCATTTTCGTTTAAAAAAGACACACATGACCCAGGAACTCAGAAAACTTTTTGTTCCTTTCGTTTGAACCCGCGACCTCCGGCTAACCACTGAACGCCAACGCGCTAACCACTGAGCCACAGAGGTCGTCAAACTAAATAAGTATTCATTCTGAAAAAATATATACTTTCTTAATTTTATGAAACTTACAGTTATGGTTAATCAAATTTTACTAATATGTAATCTAAAATAACAAAACGTATGGAACAAAGCACTTGCCACAAGGCGTGTCCCGCCCGTTTGTAATATTGCTAGAACAATCTATTTATTTATAAGTATGGGATTGTGCAAATGGGTCTCAATTCCCATGATCGAGGTCGTTGAACTTTTGCGTGATGAACATTCCATAATATTATTATCCGTTAAATTTTGAACCTTAATACGAAGTTATAAGGTGCATTTCCGTGAAGCTCCCCTTTATCCCTTTATCCGTCCTAATCGCCATAGTTTATATTTCGCTAAGGGGCTGATATCAAATGTTATAGGGTAAAAGACGAAATATGACAGTAAACAATAAAAACAGGCCAAGTACGAGTCGGACTCGCGCATGAAGGGTTCCGTAGTCCGTACCTATAAAACTATTTGTTTGATTTGTTTGATATACTTATATTAGTATATCAAACAAAAGACTGAAAAAATAAATTTGTATGGGAGCCCTCCCTAAATATTACTCCGTTTTTAGTATTTGTTGTTATAGCGGCAACCGAAATATATCATCTGCGAAAATTTCAACTGTCTATCTATCACGGTTCATGAGATACAGCCTGGTGAAAGACAGACGGACCGACGGACGGACAGACAGCGAGTCTCAGTAATAGGATCCCGTATATACCCTTTGGACAAAAAAGGAACAAGATACCTATCATTATTTCATCACAAGTAAAAATGTACGGGTCAGCTAGTTATGTATAAAGGCACAACAAGGAAGAATCTAATGCTCATAAAAGCATATAATTCTATTCCATGTCATAAAACGCTACCGTACTTATTTTTCAAAATTATGAAGATTGAGTAGAGAAATAGTAAAAATTTCAGCCAAATTTAAATGGGGAATTACTTAGAAAATAAGTTCTATTTCATACCTTTTTGTGCATTTTTACTTTGGAAGTCGGTTAAATTTAAAAAAAAATATATATTTTTTTTCTTTGATACTCATTTATGACATATCATAAGCAGTCCTGACATGTATTTATTGTAATTATATAATGAACCTTTTTTTATATTTATATATGGCATCGGCTTATAACCATTGCCAGTGTTTGTTAAAGTTGTTAAAGGCGGGAAATAGAACTTTACTTTCAATTTTCAACACCGTATTCCTAAATCGTCAAGTCTAAAGTCCAAATAAATAGTCAGTGCAGTCCATGAGTCATGTCAGTCGATTCAATAAAGTGGTAGAAGCTTTACTGAAAGTTCCTAGGGAGTTTTGGAGGGAAACTCAAATTAGCACGTTTTTAGAAGTTGTACCATTTTCCCACACTTGTGCACGTTAACGAATATTTAATGGTTAATATTCTACCAATATTACACATTAAGAACCGAAATAACACAAATTTATGAAAGCAATGAATTTATGATTATTGATTTATGAATGAATTTAGAAATTATGAAATCCACAACGTCACCCATTGAATTCCCCGCAAAACACCATTTATTGAACCTTATTGAATTGACATTTGAGATTGAAAATTATTTTATTTAACATTTAATACTGGTTTAATCAATGTTATCTATTTGATTACTATTACGACATTTTATGTACTGGCAACTATTTTTGAGATTTTTATTATTCTTCTAAATGTGTGTGATGTAAGTATGATTTTCTGTGTTTTTCTGTGCTTGTTTTTTTTTGTTTTTGTTGCTTATCCTCTTAAAAGTTTTGACATGTAATTATTATTGTAAAGTCGAATGAAATAATTATAATATTTATATATTAACGTTATTAATTTAAATAAATCTTGCATGCTATCTATAAAGCTAAAAGTGCCAGAGCCTATAAATTTTGGACCAATTATCGTACTTACCACTTTTAGAGCAAATAAATAAATTGAATTGAATTGAATTATGATCTATGATATTCTTCCAATAATTTTCTTAAACCTAAGATCGTTAACTTTGTCGCCAGTACTCGTATTGTTCGATAGACGTCGGAGTGAGCTGTTGAGACGAGGATGACTCATCCCTTTGTTTAGGGCTAGGAGGCTTGACATAGTGTAGCCAGGACATCGTATAGTACTGTAATAAGTGCGAGTTTTGTCACTGGTCGCCGTGAAGAAGTTTAAATACCATTTGTATGGCATCGAATTAGTTACCATTGTTCGCCACTCCCTAGTGGCGTTATTTCGATGTCATACTAATTGTAGTTAACCTCTTCACGGCGAGCAGTTACAAAACTCGTACTTATTAGACAGGTAATAAACGTGACTTCTCTTTAGCGTCTACAATAACTCGGGCTCTACACAATCACAGGGGCGACACTCTCTACAAATGACAGCTCGAGCACTAGCAAAGGTCAGCCATCAGCCATGTTGGCGTAAGCCTACGGTTGACACCGAAATAATTTCACACGTCGCGTCAGACAAATCTATCAAAACAAAATGTGACCTTCGTTCCTGGCTTTATCTAGCCGCGCACATATAGCCGCAACCTGTTATTCGTGTAAATCGTTGAATGACGGTTCTTTACGTTTGTAATATATATTCCTTGACACAGTGCCGTAGCCCAGTGTTCCGCAAAGTGTGTACCGCGGCACACTGGGAAAATATGGTTATTTTAAAAACTTATTTTTAGTTAGTGAGGATTAGAAAAATACTTAAATAAACTAATTTTTAATTTGTGTGAACCTCCAAAAACTGATTTTTAATTTGTGGTGTGCCTACCTACAAAAAAATCTGTTTTTCTAGATATGTAGGTACCTTGAACCCAAAAAGTTTGCAGAACACTGCCGTAGCCCGTAAAGTTTGGTTGACAAATGTGGAAGGTTTTTTTGCGGCACCATATTATTATGGACATTGTTTTCTAATATAACACTGGTTCTAAAAATTAAAATTTCTGCCAATTTCTGAATACAAGCTTCATTATCATGTAAATCACCATTCGATGTAGATTTCGTATGCGACGTCTTAAGATATGACACGTCGATGTCTTTCAGGATGTAACACGGCGGGCACCCTTTCAGCCGCATGTGCAGACGAGAGGACAGTCGATAGTATGAGCTCTTCAGCCTCTTTACCTCTTCATGTAAAAAAAGAACAAAGTACTTGAAACTGAGCCTTTAGCCAAGTTGCTATCGCTAATTACGACATCGGAGTTCGAAAACAAAAATGTATGGGTTTTGACATATTAAACATCGCTAAGTTACTTAGCGATGCTTAACTCAGAAACGGCTCAATATCGGTCGCACAAATGATTTGTCTTCATCCTCCCGATATATACAGGATGCTTTTTCAGTCAGTGTCCAAACTTTCAGGAGTGAATATACTCTTGAATATGAGCAACAAAAGAAGGAAAGTTGATCCCATAGTATATTCACTACTGAAAGTTTGGACACTGGCTGGGAAAACACCTTGTATAATATACTAGCTGTCCCAACACACGTACTGTCTTAACTAATATATAATAACCACACCTACACCGACCAACCTACTGGGGCCGGCCAGTAGGTTGGTCGGTTTTTTGAAATAAACCAAATAGGTAAACTGAATGGCGACCACAAAAAATAAATATTTGACAGTCAAATGACAAATTAAACCGTGAACACTTAGTATGGCAAAATTCACTCGTCGTTTTTAGTATTTCCCCCGTAATATTTCCAATATTTCTCACCGTTTAAACCTTACTTGAACTACCACAATTATTTCAATACCAAATCGGTTCAGCCGTTTTCGAGTTTTAGCGAGACACAGGCATTACAATACATTTTTATATATAAAAATATTTCACGTTTCATAGCTTCTGCCAAAAATCATGTATGCTCGAATCCTACATTATGTTATGTTTATTTGCAACAATATCAGACAGCAACACGTATAAGTACCTACATCGGATAACAAGTGACATTTCGGCGCGGGCTTCTAAGCGCATTAAGCTAATTTCAGACTACGCTATTGTGCTATATAGTAAAGCAAAGAAGGACCTAATGCTATACTATATAGCATGGCGTTCACATTACGCGATATTATCGCAAGCATTTGTAGTATACAGCAAGCTCAGTATGGTTGTGTCGCTCGTTTCGCTTGTGGGACGGCCGGGGGTGAGGGAGGAGGAAGAGGGCGGCGCGCGATATAGCACAGCATGAACTCAGCGTATCGCTCTATTTTATAGCGTATAGTAAGCCAATAATATATAGTACAGTACAGTGTGAACGTGTCCATAACAACGTATGGTACGCGATATTGTTGTGCTATGAGCTATATACTGCTATATATAGCTATGCTATATATAGCTTTACACTTTATCCTTGTTCACGTGAGCTAATTTACGTTTGGTTTATTATCATTAATTATATTGTCCAAACACGTTTGTACCTACATCGTTTTTATTTGCAAATAAACGGATAATGTAGCGGTTATTCCCATTTTGGGTTTCCTAACCGGATACTTATTAATTACAGTTTATATGGAGCAAGGTGTGCAGAAAGCTAATATTTTTTAAAATAATGCTTAGAAATACATAAATTAATAAAAATAACAACAACACACACTACCTCCGATTGTTAGCACACACCACCGTGCGTTTCAAATAAATCGAATCCCGGTCAGAGGAATATTCTTGTGATTCTTCACAAGAATATTCCTCTGACCGGGGTTCGAACCCGAGAAACTAATTTGCCAACAAGTCCAATAACGCTACGGGGTGGGTAGCGTTACAATTGTTGCCCACACAATTTGATATTTAGAAGTCGAAATAACTCATATCTTATAATACGCGACGAAAAAAAAACAATATGTAACTTAAAAATGCGCAGTTTCCAGGGATAACACTCAGCTAGATCGATTGTCATCCTTCAAACTACTTGCATACTAAATTTCATGGAAATTACAATTGCAGCCGTTTCCAAGATTCTAATTATATAGATACAAGATTGGTTCGTTTAAAGTAAAGTTCTCATTTAAAGTATCAGATAAAGTACAACTTTGTATACACGTCAAGCACGATCCTTGCTCGTTTCAACATGTACGGAACATTCTCTTGGTTGTATAATGATGTTATTAAGCCCTGAACCCGAGGGGAGGCCGCAGAGGGCAGCAGTGGGAGGGGGAATGTTTAGCGTGTCTCGTGTTACTCCAGTTTTTCATAATTGCGATTTTTAAAAATTACATTTAACTCGTTAGTGAAGTTGGAGCATAAAAGTTATATGGAATTGCATTAGTATGATACACTGAATAACACAGAATTTTAGAAATGTACGTTGTGCGATAAAATCCTATATATACTATAATCCTACTAATAAATTAAATGTGAAAGTTTGTGAGGGTGGATGGATGGATGTTTGTTACTCTTTCACGCAAAAACTACTTATCCGATTTCGATGAAATTTGGTATGGTAGTAGTTTAAGCTCTGAATTAAAACATAGGGTACTTTTTATCCCGAAAAAGTACAGTATTCCCGTGGGATAGTCGATACTATATTTACGCAGGTGGAGCCGCGGCTAAAAGCTAGTAATATATAACTCCTACTGGACTAGTTGCTAAACATTTTCCTTTGCACTAGGACGCCTCAAAATATAGGCCACATAGGGAATGACCGCATCGACTGCAGACGTGTACGTACGTATTTACACGTGAGTATGTGTGCGCGCGTACATGCCTGGTCGAGCGGCAACTTAGTACCTATGTAACGTTACATGTGTATACATACATATTTTACTAGTGGATGTGTACAGACAGATTTATATTTATAATGTTATCACGGAAAATATGAAAATTTCAAGATAAACAAAAAATAAAACTGTGATTCATCTGCAGCTTCATCAATCATTTTAACAAAGTCAATTAAAATGACTCCGCGAACTTCCTACGGCTATGATCGTTAAGTTTTCATAATATTTTAATTGAATTTCCTTTGGAAAAATACCAATCTCCGTGAAGTATTATCATATCAGATGATTCCACGACGGCTTTTCTAATGATGAAAGCCTCTTTATTCTCTATAAGGGCACTGGTTCTCTTTTTTCGCGGATTTGTTGCATTACAACCAACAGCATCTCTGCTTTCGTGATAAAAGGAAAACCGTGTAATATATTATGTGAAAAGATCTGGAACTACCTACCACTTTTTTTTACAAACGTACATTTATTTTTAATCAATTATTATTTTTAAAGATACAAAATGTGCAAACAAAAACATGGTGCTAAGATTTATGTTACAGGTCGTTGTGTAGACAATTAGCGGCCGGCCGCGGGTGAAGCCCGGCAGCTAAATAAAAAACATTTTTATTAAAATTGTATTCAGGTCAGCCGCTGCAGATGTAGGTTGCACCGTGACGTCACGATAGCCCGGACCCGCAGATCCGATTAGGGAGCGTTACATAACGCTGGGCCGAGCTGGTCCCGCCTGGACCGTCGTGTGCTTCGGCCGCCTGTAATGGCTCGTGCCGGAGTTAATTGGAATCGGCAATTCCCCTCGTGTTTACCGGGCGGCGGCGGCGGCGGCGGCGGCGTCAGCTGGTGCGCGCGCCGCGGTCGATAGCGCGCACCGCGCACGCGCGCGCGTATCGAGCCGCACACACGGGCCGCCGCCGCCGTCGCCCGCACACGCTATGCATGCCGGCACCTAGCGGACCGCGCGCGGGCCTCATGGGCACCGTGCTGAGCTTCAGCCCGCGCGAGCGGCGCGCCCCGGTGGCGCCGCCGCCGGATCGCGCCGCGCTAGCCTTCTCGTACGAGCGCCTCAACAATGCCAAGAATCGCGAAAACCGCGACGCGCCGCGCGACGAGCGCCGCGCCACGCTCGACGACGCCGCCAAGATCATCTCCGAGAAGACCGCCCTCGAGAAGAACCTTAAGAAGCACTCGCTGTTCATCAACGCGCTGTCGTGGAAGCGGTTCTCTACCGCGAACAACAACAAGAAGAAGTTGGAATGCAAGAGTCGGAGCGTGTCGACGTTTCGCGCGCCGTTGGCGGACAACGCCGCGGCGGATCGCAACCGCAACGTGCCGGCGTTCGCGCGGCTGCCAGCGCCGGTGCCGGAGGCGACGCGGGCGAACGCGCTCAACAACAACGTGTGTTGTGCGGACAAGGCGGTGCCGCGCAAGACGGTAATCCAGGCGTCGACGTCGGAGCTGCTGAAGTGCCTGGGGCTGTTCCTGCACGCGCGCTGCCCGCGGCTGCGGGACTTCCAGGCCGGCGACGCCGTCATGTGGCTGCGCACCGTCGACCGCAGCCTCCTGCTGCAGGGCTGGCAGGTAAACAGATAGCTCACACACTGCAGTAGCATCGTTGCGTAATTATTTAATGTTTTGTTTTGAACTAGAAGCCTAGCAGGAACATTTGACAGCGGCGTAAATGTAACGTTATCGAATGATATTTGTATGGGTGCTGTCATGATTTTGACAGATTTTCATACAGTTCTCATTCAATAACGTTACGATTACGCTGCCGTCAAATGTTCCTGCTAGGCCCACTGAATGCTATTTTATGGCATGACATGGCAATAGGCAAATAAACTGTAAAAATTCAACATTATGAAAACTTCAAGTCTCTGTGCCTGCTCTACCATAGATTGAATTTAGATAACTTTAAGAGTCACAGTTTAAGAGACGAAAAAGGTCTTATTCTTTCTGTTTGATCTCAAATCATTTCGGTTTCCATGAGAAAATATCAGCGACTAAAAATCAATATTCTGTGAAGTGGCGATGCTCTAAAGAAATGATTTATTTTAATTACGTTATAAGGATACTAATAAATTTACATTAATGTTAAATAAGTCACTTTGTGTCTGCACATAACAATATATAAAGCATTTCACATAAAAAGATTGGTGCTACGCTATCGTCTACGTGTTACGGTCTACGATACGCATTTATAACGTAGTAAATAAAATATATTTTATGTAGTTTAAAATCGACACGAATTGAATAATTAAATAATATACTCTATCATACAAACAACAATCAAATAGATACAGGATTCATTTCAGTATTTTTGGGGCGTAAAAACAACAAATAACAAAATGGACATGCGCAGTGCGACGCTCACGAGCAAAAACCATTCAAGAGTGTTCTCACCTTCTTGTTTAGCGAATTAGAGCCTTCGGCCAAGTTGCCATCGCTAATTACAACGACGAAGTTCGAAAGTCCCATACATTTTTGTTTTAAGTAAATAAATAGCAAATAAATCTTTATTCTACCACTTTTGACATTACACTACCATATAATATAACAATGGTATAATTAATTTTAACATAAAAAACTTTGTTTGTTTTTTTTTCGAACCTCGTCGTCGTAATTTGCGATGGCAACTTGGCTAAAGGCTCAATGACCACGCGAACTTACTGATATATTCGATTATAATTCGTATTTTATTTTTTAAGTTTCAACTTTTTTAGAGTTATTTGCCTCTTAGTTAGGTATGCAATAAAAAAATGTAAATCTTGTCAATGGATGAAAAAAGATTGACAATTGTGACAAATCTACTGTTATGATACAAACGCATGGTAGTGTGGGTGAGGTAGTGTGTTTTACTATTTTCTAATTAATTTTATATATTTCTAAGCATTATTAAAAAAGTATTAGCTTTCTGCACACTTTGTGCCACATAAACTTTAACTGTGCCAAATTTCATACTCCTCCTTTCGCACAATTCTCATCAAACTGTAAGTTTTTGCTCATATGATCAACATATTTACATGACCAACACATGTTTTCTTAATACAATGGAAACTTGGACTTGCTAAAATTTGATTTCATGTCGCGCGACCGGTGAGCGTGGCCAGAGAACCTGATTGGCTGGTTTGCTGGCCGCGGTCGCATAGATCGGAAGGCTACCTTTAAATGTGGAAAAAGTGCAAGAAGTTCAGTGTATTATTATTTGACGACCTCTGTGGCTCAGTGGTTGAGCGTGTTGGTGCTCATGCCGGGGGTCGCGGGTTCGAATCCCGCCGAAGGAACAAAAAGTTTTCCGTGTTCCTGGGTTATGGATGTGTATAATATAATAAAAATCTTAAATATATGTGTAGTATAAAAAGTGTTAAATATATTTCCGTTGTCTGGTACTCGTAACACAAGTTCATCGAGAACTTACCACGGGACCAGATTGACGTGGTGTGAAGCGTCCATAGATATTATTATTATATTATTATTATTATTTATTACTGTGAGATTGTCACTATTGACGGCCAATTGACACCATTGACTGGCTGCTTGCCGGCTGGACCGTGAGGATGGCCCTTTATTTGCCAACCTGCCAAAAAAAACCAGCGAGCCTTACAGTAGTCGCATATGATGTGTAACTTTTTATGAAAATATTAAAAATAAACCCAATGCTTAGTTCGATTTTCTAATATGATAAAAAATACGGAAACTTTCCATTAAGCAGTGACAGGGAATTTTGCCCGGGAATTCAATGGGTGACGTTCGTGGTTTTCGTATTTCTTTCAAAAATTTGTGTTATTTCGGTTCTTAATGTGTAATATTGGTAGAATATTTACCGTTAAATATTCGTTAACGTGCACAAGTCTGGGCAAGGGGTACAACTTCAAAAAACGTGTTATTTTGTGTTCCCTCTAAAACTCCTTAGGAACTTTACTGAATCGACTGACTTGACTCATTGACTGCACTGACTATTTATTTGGACTTTGACTAGACTTTAAACTTGACGATTTAGGAATACGGTGTTGAAAATTGAAACAAAAATTCTATTTCCCGCCTTTTTAACTTGACACTGGCAAATGGTTCTAAGACGACGCCATATATTTAAAAAATAAATAAAAATGCAGTGACAGAAATCAATATCATTATTTAAAAGCTAAATACTGAAATATTTTATTCCAATCTAACAGCCAACTCTACAACAGCACGCTCATTTGTAAATTAAAATAGCGCGCGCTTCCGCGGCTTCCTGTTACACACTTCCGTCCCATTTCACGGAATCACTCCCACAAATTGCAGAAAAGTGAGAGGAAAGATGTTACACATCAAAAAAAAGTTCATCATGGTCATTAACTCAAATTGGACTCAAAATGGAGGCAAAGCAATTCCCTATTCCTTTCCCTAAATTCCAATTCCTTACAGCTGAATAATGACTGACTCGTGTAAGTCTATTCTAGCTAGTAATTCTGACAATTTCCTGTCTCGAGATCACTACGTAGCCTTTTACTCCCGAGACATGAGTAGTAGGTTTTCACCGGGTCTGGCTCAAAGGCAGACCCGGTGATCCCGGTTTGCTCCAGATTTTCGGCGTTCGATGGGCATCACCAGCTAAAAAAAAAAAAAAAAGTTTGGTGTCAAATTGGGGGTTTTTGCCCATGCCCGATCGATTGCGCTTATCCGCTTTTCAATATCTCTAACGGTTACAAAGATAGACTTTTGCAATCACTAGGTTCATTAAGCTCTATTCATTTACTAATTACGTCATGCAGCGGTAAACAATGGACGGTGATAAGCTTAGGGCCATTAGTGGTTCAGTGAAACAATAATGGTATTGTAAGTGAGTCATTTTATTGGCAAAATAACACAATTTCAAATCGTTGTTTTGTCAGGAATCGAGCAGATGGATCGTCTAATGTTAAGCGATTTCCGTCGCTCATGGAAACTCGCAACACCCTACTCTGGTGTTGTAACCTGCGTTCCCAGTCATAAAAATCCCCAACCCCTCTTGGACCTACGGTAAATCCGCACTCACACAGCGATACACAACGCAAGCGTTATTTCATAGCGGTTTTCTGTGTGGCCGTGGTATTTACCCGATCGAGCCGGCCCATTCTTGCTGAAGCGTAATCCATGACCAGGAACACAGAAAAACTTTATGTTCCTTCAGCGGGGTTCGAACCCGCGACCCCCGGCTTGGGCACCAACACATTCAATCAACTGAGCCACAGAGGTCGTCATTACACTTTTGTTTACACACCTGTACCCTAAAGTGTATCTACCTAGGTAACACTGAAAATGTTTAGAAAATGAAAAACGGCTTAATGTTGAAAGTTGTCAATACTTTTATTGTTTTTCGAAGTAATCTCCGTTCCTCTCTACACATCGTCGCATTCGATGGAACCACTGAAAAAAGCGGTGGACCCATTATTCCTTAGGGGTCTCTTCTATGGTATTTTCGTACTCTTTCACCGCATCTTCAGGGCTCGTAAAGCAAATATCTCTGGCTGTATGGTGGATGACTCATTATCTCGACACCTGCCATAGTCAAATATTCAACAGTCCGTTTTGTGGACTGCGCTGAAGCATTGTCGTGGTGAGGGAGGATCCTGCTTCGAGGACACTGCTGTCGAATTCTTTCCAAGACAACAGGTAAACAGCGATTAACATACCAGTCTGCAGTAACTGTAAATAGTGGCACGAGATGAGGCTTCATTAAGAAATGCTAATCGCAGTCTATCATAGCTTTGTTGTTGAGTAAGCCCACAACGAAAGTCATAATAAATCATTGACCGAAAATTTTTTCGCGATAGGTTCATTTTCACGTATAACAAGAGTTTTAGATTTGCCGCCAATTCATAAAAACAAATGACAAATGAATGCAATATACTAAATACATTAGGTTACCAAAGAGTTCTAAAAAGGAAATTCAAAAAAAAAAAATTCATTAGCAATGTTTCTAACTGGCCAGTTCTAAACATTTTCAGTGTCACCCACGTATTAGGAAGCACTACACTGGTTTTTAAAAAGTGGATCTATAAGGAATAAAGGTGAACTTTTTTTCAAAGTGTATCTACGAGGAATAATTCTTTAGCAGAACCTCATAAAATCTCCAGTTTTAGAAGAAAATTAAATAGAAAATTTATATATTTTAAAGCAAACCTCATGTATATTTGACGACCTCTGTAGCTCAGTGGCCAATAGTTGCAAAGTGGAGGCGGTGCGAGTTTTCTACGTTCTTAGGTCGTGGATATGTATTCAATACTAGTATTAATTGCCCGAGACTTCGCCCGTGTGAAATTAGGTTTTAAACTTTCATCACCTATTTTACTCACCTAGGGACTGAATTTTAGAAAACGCTGAAATACGTAACTAATTTTTTTTTTTCGTTCTCAATTCATATGAAGTATCATGTAAATATGTCCAAGGAATAAGAAGATTTATACAGGGATAAAAATCTTACCCCCTTGAGTGTTTAATTTAGAAAAATCCATCCTTAGTGGTTGCATACGCTATACCAGAAATACGTGTGCAAAATTTCAAATTTCTGGTCTTAAAGGTTTGGCCTGTGCATTGATACATCAGTCAATGAACTTTTCTTTATTAAACTTTTCGATGTGCAGGTCCTTACTGGCCCTACAGATACAAATGTATTATTATCGATAGGATGTTGTTGCCGAAATAATTTCCAGCGATAGTTAGGTATGGAATTGGTGTCCCCATTAATCTAATGATAATAGTCGTGATGAAATACAATTAACATTCTCTAAGTTTTGTTGTTATAAATAGTATTCTCCACTAACCACGGTATATTAATTTTGTACTCTCAAGATTTCAACAGTTTATTCACGGTCACCGAGCGAAGCCGGTGATGTACTAATATTAATACTAAAGTACTAAATAATTTAGATAGAAATAAATGTTAAAGGATATCGTCGTGGGAGTAGAAATCGAAAGGGACCAAGAGATTCCGAATCAGAGAGCTGCATATTTTCTCATACTGAACAACTGTATATTTGAATATAAGCCTTTGAACAATATTGTAAATAAGACATCATGAATAGCGATACAGTTATCGTTGACCTTCAAGGATTTAAGGATATCAAAAATAAATTTATCGTAAAAGAATTTTCAATTGCAACCAAAGACTACACAGAGACGTTTGTAATTAAACCACCATATCCTTATAATAATCTTACAAGTGAAGAAAAGAAGCAAGTTCGATGGTTAGAAAAAAATCGTGGACTACGTTGGAGTGAAGGATTCATTGACTATCGTGAATTTCAAAGGACGATTATTCCCTACTTAAGCGGTAAAAAAATTCTAACAAAAGGAATGGAAAAGATTAAGTGGATTCATGAGCTATGTCAAGACTGTAATAATACATTTGTATCTGTAGGGCCAGTAAGGACCTGCACATCGAAAAGTTTAATAAAGAAAAGTTCATTGACTGATGTATCAATGCACAGGCCAAACCTTTAAGACCAGAAATTTGAAATTTTGCACACGTATTTCTGGTATAGCGTATGCAACCACTAAGGATGGATTTTTCTAAATTAAACACTCAAGGGGGTAAGATTTTTATCCCTGTATAAATCTTCTTATTCCTTGGACATATTTACATGATACTTCATATGAATTGAGAACGAAAAAAAAAAATTAGTTACGTATTTCAGCGTTTTCTAAAATTCAGTCCCTAGGTGAGTAAAATAGGTGATGAAAGTTTAAAACCTAATTTCACACGGGCGAAGTCTCGGGCAATTAATACTAGTATTGAATACATATCCACGACCTAAGAACGTAGAAAACTCGCACCGCCTCCACTTTGCAACTATTGGCCACTGAGCTACAGAGGTCGTCAAATATACATGAGGTTTGCTTTAAAATATATAAATTTTCTATTTAATTTTCTTCTAAAACTGGAGATTTTATGAGGTTCTGCTAAAGAATTATTCCTCGTAGATACACTTTGAAAAAAAGTTCACCTTTATTCCTTATAGATCCACTTTTTAAAAACCAGTGTAGTGCTTCCTAATACGTGGGTGACACTGAAAATGTTTAGAACTGGCCAGTTAGAAACATTGCTAATGAATTTTTTTTTTTTGAATTTCCTTTTTAGAACTCTTTGGTAACCTAATGTATTTAGTATATTGCATTCATTTGTCATTTGTTTTTATGAATTGGCGGCAAATCTAAAACTCTTGTTATACGTGAAAATGAACCTATCGCGAAAAAATTTTCGGTCAATGATTTATTATGACTTTCGTTGTGGGCTTACTCAACAACAAAGCTATGATAGACTGCGATTAGCATTTCTTAATGAAGCCTCATCTCGTGCCACTATTTACAGTTACTGCAGACTGGTATGTTAATCGCTGTTTACCTGTTGTCTTGGAAAGAATTCGACAGCAGTGTCCTCGAAGCAGGATCCTCCCTCACCACGACAATGCTTCAGCGCAGTCCACAAAACGGACTGTTGAATATTTGACTATGGCAGGTGTCGAGATAATGAGTCATCCACCATACAGCCAGAGATATTTGCTTTACGAGCCCTGAAGATGCGGTGAAAGAGTACGAAAATACCATAGAAGAGACCCCTAAGGAATAATGGGTCCACCGCTTTTTTCAGTGGTTCCATCGAATGCGACGATGTGTAGAGAGGAACGGAGATTACTTCGAAAAACAATAAAAGTATTGACAACTTTCAACATTAAGCCGTTTTTCATTTTCTAAACATTTTCAGTGTTACCTAGGTAGATACACTTTAGGGTACAGGTGTGTAAACAAAAGTGTAATGACGACCTCTGTGGCTCAGTTGATTGAATGTGTTGGTGCCCAAGCCGGGGGTCGCGGGTTCGAACCCCGCTGAAGGAACATAAAGTTTTTCTGTGTTCCTGGTCATGGATTACGCTTCAGCAAGAATGGGCCGGCTCGATCGGGTAAATACCACGGCCACACAGAAAACCGCTATGAAATAACGCTTGCGTTGTGTATCGCTGTGTGAGTGCGGATTTACCGTAGGTCCAAGAGGGGTTGGGGATTTTTATGACTGGGAACGCAGGTTACAACACCAGAGTAGGGTGTTGCGAGTTTCCATGAGCGACGGAAATCGCTTAACATTAGACGATCCATCTGCTCGATTCCTGACAAAACAACGATTTGAAATTGTGTTATTTTGCCAATAAAATGACTCACTTACAATACCATTATTGTTTCACTGAACCACTAATGGCCCTAAGCTTATCACCGTCCATTGTTTACCGCTGCATGACGTAATTAGTAAATGAATAGAGCTTAATGAACCTAGTGATTGCAAAAGTCTATCTTTGTAACCGTTAGAGATATTGAAAAGCGGATAAGCGCAATCGATCGGGCATGGGCAAAAACCCCCAATTTGACACCAAACTTTTTTTTTTTTTTTTTAGCTGGTGATGCCCATCGAACGCCGAAAATCTGGAGCAAACCGGGATCACCGGGTCTGCCTTTGAGCCAGACCCGGTGAAAACCTACTACTGACATGACAACCCTACTACTACATGTGAAAGAATAACAAACTTCCATCATACATCATACATGCATCCTCACAAACTTTCACATTTATAATAGAAGTAGAAATGTAACCATTGTTTAAAAAAAGGCTAGGAAGTCAAACAGAGCGGCTGTTGTGAAGAGGGGAGGAACGGTATACCGAATTAACTTACCGATCAATTTAGGGTCAGCTCACACCGAGAAAAAGACGGAACTTTTAAGATAGTAATTAAGTAAACGGTGCAACTAGACATTTGAACTCTTACAATGAAACGTGCATCTTCTTATGTAATGAATAATTTTGAATAGCTGTCTTAAAAATGCAGTGCTATGCCGCCTATCGTTTCGTTTCGGTGTGAATTGACCCATAATGCTTAAGCCATTATTTTCTATTTGTTATAGTTGACATACACCATACTGCGTATCGTCCAATCAGCATGACGTTACTGATCCAATCAGTAGCGTTATGCTGAATATGTATTGTGAATAGAATATGACATAAACAGTAAAAACTGTCATGCCAATCCACGCTCATTATACACGTTCAGTTCTAACTGATCAAATTGGTAGCGTGATGCCGATTGGACGATAAAAAGTACGGTGTATCGCTGCACTTAGTATTAATAGCGTATAATTATATAATATGTATTCATATTTAGCTCACGATTATTATATTAGTTTATTTGCTCTGGAGATATTCCAATCGTCTATCAAATATTTAGTATTATGTCGCCATGATATTTATTAATAGACGTCAACTGACACCGACACGAAACGATACGCCACATAGTGCTAATAAGATTGCTATTCAAAACTGAACTTTATTGAGTACAAATAAAGATTATGATTATTATGATTATGACTACACAAGAAGATACACGTTTCATTGTAAGAGCGCGAATGTCGAGTTGCGCGGCACGGCGTAACAATTTTTTTTATTTTAATATTAGGTTTTTTTTATACATTCTATGTTTTATTATTATATTACTTATAATAAAAATATAATTGTAAACATGTCGTAGCTCTATTTAGATCTATTTACTAAGAATATATGATAAAGAACTTATTTAGACAGACTTATTCTTTCAACAAAAGGTTCGGTTACAGTTACTAAATATTGATATTTATTCACCACTCAGAAAGATCAATTTTTCATATTCAGACATCAGTCATGCACAAAAATATTAATCCTTATTAATATTATAAACGTGAAAGGGAGTTTGTTTGTTCGATTATTTCTCTTTCGCGTAAAAACTACTGAACCGATCATCGTGAAATTTGGCTCAGATATAAAGTCGACCACGGAGATGGACATAGGCTACTTTATTGCGGGGTCTCTGTTTGCGCGCACGAAGACGCGGGCAACATCCAGTAATAAAATAAAAATTCCTATTTAAGTAAATAAATTTTCTGCGAAGCGCTACGTCCCGTAGCATTGACTACGACCGTTGACGCGTAGATGCTCTACGGAACTGGCCTACGATGTGTAGCTATATTTTGTGTAACTATTTTTTTTTTGTGACACAAAACTTATTTTCGTTTATGTACCACATGTTTATTGAGTAAATAAAATCCTACTAGTAATATAAATGTGAAAATTTGTGAGAATGGATGGACTGATGGATGGATGTTTGTTGCCCTTCAACGAAAAAACTACGGAACGCATTTTGATGAAACTTGGTATGGTAGTAGTTAACGATCTGTATTAACTCATACTACTACGATACTACATACGATATACATATAGTCAAAATATTTTATAACATAACTAGTTTTAGATTTAACAAAAAGCAACCCACAAAGTTTTTAGGGTTTTCTAGAACCACAAAACCACAGGTGCTCTGTAAGTCTAAACTTAAGACAGGTAGCCAGACGTTTCATGCTTAGATATTACTAGCTTTTGCCCGCGGCTCCGCCCGCGTAAATACAATATTCCAAGGAAACACTTTATCCAGAGTTTTAACTACTACCATACCGAATTTCATTAAAATACGTTCAGTAGTATTTGCGTGAAAGAGTAACAAACATCCATCCACCCTCGCAAACTTTCACATTTATAATAGTAGTCTATTATAATTTATTATAATATATTATAATATCCTCACAAACTTTCGCATTTATAGTAGTAGTAGGATATATCTCAACACAATAGTGCCTGTACTGTAGGTATTTGTTTGTTATAAAACCTTAACCTCCTTCGAGTCCCGGATCTGACCCACTTTGAGGAATCGACCTCCTGTCGGTTTACTTACTGACGCCCGTCAACAGATGTAACCAAGTAATTTTATTTACCTTCAGAATAGGTAATGAGTTCAGGTGAGTTACATGAGGGGTCAATGATGAGCTGTCTGGAGCCCATTACCACTTTAACTTGCTAATGCGCTGGGCTATGTCGGTAACTTTGGTTGCTGCTGCGGATATCCACATTTCTGATTTAGCTAATTTGAAAGTTAGCTTAAGCTAGCTTTAAGCTTTCAGTTTAGCTAATTTGAAATCAATAAATGTTAATGACTAATGACATTCTGCTACGCTGTTAATAGAAGTTTTACTGAAACAGTTGTGAGCAACAATATCGTATTTACCCAGTTAAATAAGGATTTCACCGAGGGATAAGGATTTCACCGAGGAATCTCGTTAGAAGATTCCTCGGTGAAATCACGGAATAAGCTGGATTTTTGTACAAACCTTTATTTTAGCATCACGAATGTTGATTCTATTGTAATATCCGGAAGGCTTTTTTGCGCAATTAAAAGTCATGCCGATAAAAGCCTTCCCATTTTGATTCTAGCGATTTTCGTTCAGGCAGAAAAATATTAACAGTCGAAAAAAATATATCTAGTACCCAATGAAACGAATCTTCGCCGCTGTGGCCATTGACCTCAAACTATCAGCTGATTCACCTCTCGGCTGATTTCAAACATATTTTTTTTACTAATAACTTATGTTTTTCATTAATCAGCTAGTAGCGTGAGGTCAATGGCCTCAGCGGCGAAGATTCGTTTCATTACTAGATATTTTTTTTTTCAAAATAAATTCTTCTATCTACTACTACTCTTTATTAGACTACTACTCTTACTCTCTATTAGACTACAACTACTACTCTTTATTTATTTCTGCCTGAACGAATATATATATATAAATATATCTAGTACCCAATGAAACGAATCTTCGCCGCTGTGGCCATTGACCTCAAACAACTATCAGCTGATTCACCTCCCGGCTGATTTCAAACATATTTTTATATATATTATATAATTTATATATAATTATATAATATATATTATATTTTATATAATTTATATATATATAATAAAATCTACTTACTACACTTCTTTTGTTATTTAAAGTTTCAATTTAAAGTTTTCATAACATAAAGTGAAAATGAATATTAAAATAACAATTAATTAAATTAGAAAAATGGTGATTAATATCGCGTATTTCCTCCACGTGCTCTTATTAAAGTTTCTACCCGTCTAGGCATACTGAGAATGATGTTATCGATGGTCTCCTGGGATAGTCTCCGCCATTCCTCAACTACGGCGATTCGCAGTTCACCCACGTTGGCAGGAGCTAGAATTCTGGACTTAACTTTTCTTTTCAGCAAGTCCCAAACGGGTTCATATCCGGTGATCTCGCCGGCCACTCCATAACAGTGATATTCATATCATTAAGATAAGCTTGAGTTACCCGAGCGGTATGCGGCCGAGCATTATCCTGCATAAAAACAAAATCGTCACCGATATATGGGACAAACGGTACGACATTTTCTTCTAAAACTTCTCTGATATAGCGGTCTGCAGTCAGACTCCCTCTGTCAATCACTACCAAGTCTGTGCGAGCTCCCAAACAAATGCCCGCCTAAACCATTATTGATCCACCACCGTATGCAACTGTAGTTTCAAAATTTGTCTGAATGTATCGTTCTCCTTAGCGTCTGTATATTCTTTGCCTGCCGTCAATTTGATTTAAGAGAATTCTGCACTCATCACTAAACAATACCTTACTCCATTGGTCCGCGTTCCAAAGTCGATGTTCCTGAGCAAAAGTTAACCTGTTTCTACGATGATTTACCTCGAGCCTTGGAGCCTTGGCGGGCACAAATGAACCCAAACCAGCTTCTTCGAACCTTCTTCGTACCGTACGCTCACTTACGGTTACACCCGCACTGCTTCTAACTCATGTCGGGCTTGGACGGCCGTCAAACGGGGGTTCCTACGTACACGAAGCCGAATGAAACGATCATCCCTACTCGAAGTGCGTCTTTTTCTGCCTTGTCCTGCTCTTCTCACATAAGTACCGGTCTCCCTGAACCGTTGGATACTGCGATGGATCGTTGAAACTGGTCGACGAAAATCTCTGGATATCACTCTGTAGGTTTGACCATTTATTCGCATTTCGAGTGCCCTGGCAATCTCCGTTGGGGCTAAGTCAGGCATAATTCAGTCCTCAACTCAAAAAAGATACGCGATTAAAAAAAACTAACAAAAAATAGTATTTCAATGAAATTTTAAATCAAACTCAGAAGGAAGAAATACTCGAAGTTCGCTCCAGATAAGGTGTATTTGAATAAAATTAAAACAATTGCATAAAATGTGATGTTCAGTTGTTTTCTTAATTTGAAAATATTTCTTTTTAAATTAAATGACGTATAAACCAGCCAGCAACCTTATATGATACTGATATCAAACCTTTATTTTATGTTCCGCTAAATATGCCGGTGTGTATATACGAGGGCTGATTGATAAGTTTCCGAAACGACAAAGAAAAACATCATTCAAAAATCTATTTAAAGAAATAATATTTCTCAACGTAGTTTCCTTCTACCTCGATGCATTTAGTCCAGCGCTTCTCCAATGCCGTTACACCAGTTTGATAAAATGTTTTCTCCAACCCCTCAAAATACTCGTCCACGGCAACAATGACTTCTTCATTTGATGAAAATCTTTGGCCACCTAACCATTTCTTCAGGTTTGGGAATAAGTGGATGTCGCACGGGGCCAGATCCGGGGAATAGGGTGGATGCGGTAGCAATTCGAACCGCAATTCATGGAGTTTGGCGACTGCAACCATTGACGTGTGTGCAGGTGCGTTGACATGGTGTAACAAAATTTTTTTCTTGGCCAAATGTGGTCGTTTCTTCTGGATTTCTTCACTTAATTTTTGCAGCAAGATTGCGTAGTACTCTCCATTTTTTGATTTTCCTTTTTGCAGATAATCCACTAAAATAATCCCTCGAGCATCCCAAAAAACAGTCGCCATCACTTTGCCGGCCGACAAAACCGTTTTTGCTTTCTTCGGCGCAAGTTTTCCGCTCTCAGTCCACTGCTTAGATTGTTCTTTTGTCTCGGGAGTATAATGATGTATCCAGGTTTCATCGACTGTTACATAACGCCGCAAAAATTCATTAGGATCTCGGATAAACAGCGCCAAACACTCCGATGAATCGTCCACTTGACGTTGCTTTTGGTCTACAGTGAGCAAACGCGGCACCCATCGCGCGCAAAGCTTTTTCATTCTCAAATGTTGGTGCAAAATATTAAAAACGCGTTCAGATGAAATGCTCACCATCTCTGCTATCTCTCGCAACTTTAAGCTCCGATCATTCAATACAATTTTGTGAATTTTTTTGATCATGTCCGGATTCGTGACTTCATTTGGACGGCCAGACCTGTGGGCGTCTTCACAGCTCTGTCTTCCACGTTTAAAATCAGTTACCCAGGTGTGAATTGTACTCAATGCAGGAGCAGAATTACCTAAAACACTGTCTAGCTTGGTTTTAATCTGGGTTGCTGTTTTCTCTTTTAAAACGTAAAACTTTATCACTACACGAATTTCGTTTCTTTTCATTGTTAAGAAAATTTACGACAGAGAAAGTTCTACGTCCTCTCAAACAAATTCCATCGATTCGATTAAATTCAAATTTAGCGTTCTATTTTCAAAAAGATGCCAGAATATAATGTAATATTCCTTTTTTGCGTATCATTTTTTGAAGTTCGTCGTTTCGGCCAGTTATCAATCAGCCCAGGTATATATATCACACAATATACCTAGTGTAACTTCTTGCGTAAGGAATAAAGTTCAATTTTGAGTAGAGCTATCTTAGGATTCAGCGTACAGTTTCGTTTCGGTATGAATTGACAAGGAATTGATCCAAGACGGTCGCTTTTCGGTAAATTTTTTCCGTGCGGCTTTAGTCACGTTGCATGAGGAGCGACTAGCCTTTAGTTATTAGTCAACTTCGATAAAAGTTCATCAAGACCAATTTGGTTCAAGCTAAATTTCCCATGTCCTGAATAATATGTTATCGAGACATTGTCGGCGCCGTCATTAGAGAAATACAATGACACGAATTATTCATGTGTTAGTGACACGAAACAGTCAGTCGTCAACTTTAGCTGACTCCATTACCCTGTACCATAAACCGTTGTAACCAGAAGCCCAATTCTCGTAGCCGGTGTCGCATTCGCACACGCATCTATCGCGCTTGAGCGAGAGAGAGCGAGACAACGCGCGGTCCGAAACAGGATTAAGATCATAAATTGTTACGAGAATTGGACTTTAGTGGGTTTAGCAGGAACAATTGACAACTACATATTCGTAACGTTATCGAAAGGGAATTGTCTGAAAATTATACGGCTACCATACAATTGATATTCAGATAAAATGTAGCCTGTTTGTTAATCCAGGGCTTAAACTATTACCATACCAAATTTCATCAATATCCGTTCAGTAGTTTTTGCATGAAAGAGTACCTAACAAACATCCATCCATCTATCCATCCACCCTCACAAACTTTTACAGTTGTTATAGCATCAGCATAGAAGATGAGCAGACAAATCGCCTGATGGGACGCAATTACTGCCGCCTAGTGTCACAAATGCGTTGCCACCTCCTCGATTGGCCTGCCATAAACCTCGTTTGGCCCACGATACTCACTCCGTAAAATCCAATGCAAGCGTTAATTCCCGTTGGTTTTCTGTAAGGCTCTGTTATCTCTCCGGTTGAGACGATCTATTAGTGCCGAAGTATAGCTCTGCCACGGTTAAATTTCCCTTTCCTTTGTTTTCCTAAATACACATTTTATAAATCGGTAGAAATAACATTTTGCGCAAAAACTCTCATCTGATCAGAAAACTGCGTCGACGTCCGATACTCTGTACAATACATCGGTTCGTAGATACGAATACATCGGTTCGTATCTACGAACCAATGTATTGTACAGAGTATCGGACGTCGACTATCAATTGTATGGTAGCCGTATAATTTTCAGACAATTCTCTTTCGATAACGTTACGAATATGTAGTTGTCAATTGTTCCTGCTAAACCCACTAAAGTCCAATTCTCGTAACAATTTATGATTATTTGGAGTTTTCATCGGTAGTCTGGAGCTCCCGATATGTCGCTCACTCCGTGCGCATAGAAAGTGTCCAAAGTGCATTCGCAAGGCATCTCGTATTTTATTCTTCTGGAATTTCCCATCGTGCTACATATGATTCACGCCTATAACATTTTAAAATGATGTCACTGAGTAATCGTCGATTAATTATTAATTAACATAGTATTCCTAAAGAAGATACTGTCTGGAGCCATAGACTGTGATAACTTGCTGCAACACATAAAAATAAATGTCCCACTCCCACACTATTATCCCCGTCATCCTCTAACCAAAATATTCCACATTCCCAAATGTAAAACAGACCTCCTAAAATATTCTCCTCTATCAAAGCTCTGCATCGACAATAACCACACTTGCCCATCTATAAAATATGATATTGATATTTTTAAGGATAAACATAGTACAAGTTTAAAAAATTAAATTACTGTCAAAATTCTTTCCGTTAATAGAAATCAATAATTAAATATATTGTACCGCTAAGTTTCTTTATTGTCGTACTTAATGTGATGTAATTATTTATTAATATATTAAATACTTACTATCGTTTATGAATGTTGCATACGTTTATAAGTGGCATACACACAAGTGCATGCGTTACATAAAATGTTTGTTAAATATAAAATAATGTATTTGTGTGAGTTTTGCTGTTGGCGAGTCTAATAAAAAATAAATTAATAAATAAATAAATGTGTATTTTGTACCGACTAAGGACGTTAGGGTTTGTGCCCAACACGGAACTTTATCGTCCGGCAGCCAATTTCTTTACTTATAAATCCCTTATTACTAGATACTTAGCGCATTGTAAGTAATAAATTGGCTGCCGGACGATGAAATTCCGTGTAGGTTGTGCACCAAAACCCTATCGTCACATTTAGCTGTTACATTTTGTAACATTCTTTGTAAATTCTTGGACGTTGCCCCAGCCATGCTTCGAACGTAGATCATGCTAGGAATTTTATATATTACCTAGTACCTACTGTCTTTATAGGCGAATATCAAGTGGCGAAGAATGCTAGCTATTTTACATACATATCATTTTATGTTAGTGATATTTTCAAGATTCGAATAGATAAGTTAGGAGTACGTGCGAAATGTTTAATCAAACCAATAAAACCTTTTGTAGTATGTGTAAATGTCGGTAAATGTAGTAGGCAAACTGACTCCCTAATATATTACACGCCACGTAGATTACGTTGTACGCTAACAAAAACGTGGATAAAAGATATTAAAGATATTATATAGTTTGTGATATCGAGCGAAAGGGCCAAAACATGCGAATAAGCTATCCGACACGTATAAGTAGATTATGAAACAGGCCCTAAAAGCAAGTATAAAATATTCTGCCCATTATGCTGCAAAATCTAGGAATATATTTCATCTCGGTTCATTTTAATAAATTATATTTAGGTAAACTACATTTTTTATTTATAAAATAAAACTATCACTCGACTAGTGACTACGTAAATTATATAGCCTATGTTACCCGGGACATTATAACGAATTCATTCATGAAGATGTGATCAGTAGTTTAGGCGCTTTGGTGGAACAAACATACATACATAGTCTACCAAAATCATTCCATCCTTTTGGCTTCGCCGTAGTCGGGTAAAGCAACATAAAAAGTAATGTATTGTTTTTCATTAGCGGAATGAAATTTAAAGTATCTTATTCAGAAATATGAGTTAATAGGTATGCGGTAACAGACACCATCCAGCTATAAAAAAAATAACATAAACAGAGCTACATAACTTGAAAGATTTTCAGAATTTCTCGTTAAAATTGATGCAACCCAAAAACAGGGATTTACAACGTCTAATAGGGTATTTACACGTGTATTAAAAACCAGCCAAGTGCGAGTCAGTCACGAAGGGGCCGTACCGTTATCTATTAAATCGAGCAAAAAAATCACGTTTGTTGTATGGGAGCAGCCCCCTTCAATATTTATTTTATTGTGTTATTTAGTATTTGTTGTTATGGCGGCAACGGAAATACATAATCTGTGAAAATTTCGCGGTCCAACTATCACGATTCATGAGATACAGCCTGGTGACAGACGGACAGACAGCGGAGTCTTAGTTATAGGTCCCGTATTATCCTTAGGGTGTGGAACCCTAAAAACACCACGATAGTGTGTCTCTAATGGGATAATATGAATCTCATACGTCACGTCCCATATTACATCGGCGTTCGAATTTAAAAAGCAAACCTGTTTTTCACCACTTTGTTTGTGTAAACTTTAAGACCAGTGTAAGGGCAATATTTTCGCGTTCATTCAACACGGTTGGCGCGGGGGTGGGGCGGGGTGTAAGACAGGGGCGGGGACAATCGATAGCTGTTGCCTGTGGCGTCTCATGAATTGAGAATTTGTTGAGGGTGTCGAGTAAGGGGATAAGTAATAAGTTGGGATGTTTTAAAGGCTTAATTAAGGGTCTGCCACATCATGTCGATATGCAGGGTTGAAAAACTTGTTTCGGTGCGGTCTTTCGTGCTATAATCGCTTAGGAAAACTTAAGAGCCTAGTTTTTTGAAGCGAATCACTATTCAATATTATGAAAGAACTGGAACAACTAGCTGACCCGGCAAATGTTGTTTTGCCATTACATATTATTTTTATCGTTTAGGGTTTGAAAAAATAGATAACGACCGATTCTCAGACCTACCGAATATGCAAAAAAAATTCATAACAATCGGTCAAGCCGTTTCGGAGCTGTGTGTCCCCGAACACTATGACACGAGAATTTTATATATTATAATGTTAACATCAATCGCCCTTAAATTTTATACACGCGTACAAAATAATAATATACCTACTTATGTTTTATTTAAACACGAGTAACAATTACTCGTATAGGTAGGGGAAACTGGAGACACTTGATCCCCCCTTTTGTTTTATAACCCAAATTTCCTACATATAGGTCCTATTTCAAAAATTTTGGCACTGATACATGTGGAATTTATTTATTTAATAACTTTTGGTTGTTGTACATCCAACAGAACATATTATATCAGTGAAAAAAAAAACTGATTTACCAACTAAAACTAAAGACAGACATTTGTACCTAGTGTATGGGAGACTTGGTTTCCTATACAATTACTAGGCAACTAAGGAAAGTTTTAAAAACGATGATATCATATAACCTTCATTTATTTCTTATTAGACTACTTAAATCTTACATTACTTTTACTATATTCGCATGAAGTGTTTTGGCATTCATTTTACCACAACATTTTTACCGCCCTTTTTATGGTTTTATTTTATTCAATAAGGTACAGTTACATACATTAGAGTATACGTATATTATTTTAAGGTAACATGAATGTCTTAAGCAATAAACATTTAAGCACATCCTACAATAACTATACACAATATTATATCGTTAACATTTAGTAAACTACAATAGTTTTATACTTAGTTAATCATAATAAAAAGTACTCCTATCACATAAAAATAAATACACTTCATAATATTCTTAAGATAATAATTAAATATTAAAAATAGCTAAAATTAAATTTAAAAGTTACAACATAAAATATACGAAATTCAATGACAATTCAAGGATTGTTAATTAGTCCATGAACATTTATCAAATGGAAATGTAATATTGTCTAAGGAAGTAAGAAGTTTGGAACTTTTTCTTGTGTACCTTCTCTTGTTTGTTATACTTAGGACTATGGCAATATTCAATTATAATTGATCAATAATTAAAAATATTTTAAGGGTTTATCCAGAGGGGCAGTTTCCCCGAAGTGTACCATGTGTACCATCTGGGAGTAGTTTTATGCTATAAACAAATTAATCATAAAAGCCGATTAAGATTAACAGTTTTATTAATAGAAATGAAAGACCAATGGATAGGGATTCCTTTTATATTCAGACATCTTAAATATAGTTTATAAATAAGTATTAAATCAAAATAAAAACTTACAAAATGAAAGTGAGCTGGTATCGTTAGTTTACCTACTACTTATCCTCCTATAAGGTTCAGATGTCTCTCTCCTCTCGGAATGCTAATCTTCTAGTATAAAATTATTTAAACAATATCCAAGACTAATAATAGTGATTTAAGTACATACGGTGTGTAGGTACGCTGTTAAATACTTGTTTAGATTTACTTTCAATATTCACACCAACATAATATTGGACCAGCCGGTAGAATTACATTTTATGGACCCTTCGCTACCGCGGACAATATATAGAGCTCTTCACTCTTATAGTTTACTACATGTTGCCCGCGACTTCAAGCGCGGTAAAGGAAATTTCTCGGGAACCACACATTTTGCTGCGTGGAAAAGTAGCTTAAGTTCTTTTTCGTAGCCTAATATATAGCTATGCCAAATTTCATCAAAATCGGTCCAGTAATTTTAGAGCCTGTTCAATGCAAACAAACAAACACAACTATCCTCTTTATAATAGTTGTATGGATTTCATATAGGTCATTTGACCTAAATGTTTGTAACAAAATAAATTAAGCTTTGTAAAATCAATTACAAAAAATTTGGGCACACGATTTACTGCTTTTGTTGTTTGTAAACACCTAAACAAGGTGGCAAAAAAATTAAAGTCGAAAAAATCTATCTACTAATAAAACGAATCTTCGCTGCTGAGGCCATTGACCTCAAACTATCAGCACATTCAGCTCACAGCTGATTTCAAACCTCTTTTTTTTACTAAAAACTTACGTATCTTTTTTCGACTTAAAGATTTTTTTTCTACCTAAACGTCTTGTACTGTCTTATATACGTTATAGATAACTGTATGCAGAATTGGAAAAACCTCATTGTTTTTTAATGATGCTATAACTTGTAACTAGGTAATAATTTTATAAACCGTACGGGATAAAAAGTTGTCATTGTTTAAATCTAGGTTGTAAAATAATTCTGTACCTACTTTTCATTCCAATCAGTTCGACAGTTTATATTAGCCTAAAAAAAAAAAAAAAAAATCACTTTCTCTTATGTGGCAATATTGTACAATAATAATAGGCTACTTGACCTTGTTTTTATTTATGTCCGAAATGCTTCATAATTGTTTCATTACACACAAAAAATTTAACATTATTTTTAAACCTAAAAACCTACAAAAAAAAAAACTTTAAAAACCGCCGACAACACTATTCGCCATGTTGGTTGATAGTTTATCTGTGCTGTGACGTCATACTAGTACTATTTGCAATCTGTGCTATAGTCCGTAGTAGTAAAATGGCGGTCTTACGTTCCGTTTGACGTTTTGACATAAATAACTTTTTTGATGAACTATTTAATTAAAAAACTTAAGATGGATATTATATTTACAGAAACAGTGGTAATCTTCATCAGTAGTATTTATATCAGTAGAAATTAAAAAACAAAAATACATATTTTTAAATCAACTTTATTTATCCATCTTAAGTTTTTAATTTATGATATCGCTAAGCCAAGTACTAAAGGAAATGATCCTTCAATGTATGTAAATTAATATGAGTCAAGTTAGTTAGCCTATTCACACGTCACAGTGCAATAATTAATTCAGGTAGTAAAT
The DNA here is from genome assembly GCA_037179445.1 of Phengaris alcon alcon. NCBI lineage: Eukaryota > Metazoa > Arthropoda > Insecta > Lepidoptera > Lycaenidae > Phengaris > Phengaris alcon. The sequence goes on along the minus strand of JAYRCH010000021.1, from coordinate 10,737,557 downwards.
CTAAAGATAATAATCATATAAAGATAAAGTACGATGTACAGGTAGTTTACCCTTTAATAAAGGTTTTAATGACTCAAACGGCGAAGTGTGACGTCCAATACACACAAAAATGTATGCCTATATAAAGTATTAAGTATTCTGACGGCTAAAGATTCATGGACGAAGAAAATGAACATCGATCGGCCAAAAATAGCTCGGTAATTCGTGGCTAAAATACCTCCCTATTGGTCACCAGTCATGACTATGACGTTGAAAGAACATCAATAATATATTTAATTACTGATTACATGCTAGAGAAATTAATTGATTGGGAAGGAGTTCTAGTTTTAATTACTATTAACTTCTCTACCAAGTTTTATAAGCACTAAAACTTTAAGGCGAATTATAAAAAAGACCTCTATTTTATAGGATGCAGAGTAATAAAATAAATAAATAAATAAATATAACCTATAAATAATATTAAAAAAGAAGAATTAAAAACTAGTTATGATAACAAAATCAATTGTACCATAAAAGTAGGTAAGTACTAAAAAAATAACAACTACTCCAAAACTTAAAATGCTACAAAAAAAAGAAATCTCCCAGGTCGTCCCCACCAGGCAGAGTACCTAGAAGGCTCAAAGAGTTTCCTCGCTGGATTGCGATACCAGGTAGGCGCCGGCTCTGGGGTCTCGGGTGGCCTCAATGAGTTTTTTGGAGATTTCTCCGAAAAGTTTGTGCGCACCCAGACCCCATGTACCTAAGGTTTCAACCCCAAACGGTTCAAATATGAGATCCCCACTAAGGTTCTCATATTTGCGCCGCTTGAGGTTTTCCGCCTGATTGGCGGCCGCACCTGCAGAACTCGAGGTGCCCTGGACATGGGACGGAGCAAGTATATCGACGCAAGGAGCGTCCCATACAAGAGCCCGTCCCACTCTCCAAGGGACCAGGGTCATACCGTCTGGTCTCTTGCCATCGTCGCGCGCCAAACCAGAGGGTTCCAGCACAGCTGGCACTCCGGCGGTGACAAGAGCCCGACGGATGAGATCGTTCAGGGAGTGATATAGGGAGATGCAGCCGGCGCTTCGTTGACAGGACAGCCCGTGGTGTCCGAGGCTGTCTACATTTGCACCACAAACACAGCGATGGGGGACGACGTGGGGGGTGCCAAGACGCAGGGAAGTGGCTAACCGGAAAGCTGTTCGATCCAGCAATGTGCCCGTATTGGGTGACGGTAATGCTTGTAGCCAAAGGCCCGACTCCCACTTCTCCGCAGCTAACAGGCGAGCCTGCTCCACAGGACTGGAGGACGTATTAAGAAGATTATTCCGTACCAGTCTGCAGAGTGGCTCGTCCCAGAGCCTTTGGGAAAAAGTATTGTCAGGCAATTCGCTACAAGCACTAGTTACGCTCCAGGCGTCCTTGGCCTCGTCCAGAAAGGTAACTGTATTGGAGTAGGATGGGTGATGTAGTATTTTGGAGATAAGACTATGGTTCGCGTGGACTGAGGACAAGAAGGCCGGAAGCGATATGTCAGAGGGCTTTCGAACACCCAGGCCACCGAACCTAACTGGAAGCGTTGCCTGAGTCCATGCGCGGTCATCGAAATTTGTATTCAAAATAGTGGAGAGCGTTTGTCTTATGGTATCATCCAACTGTTTGAGAAGTTGAGGGAACTTCCACAGTTGATAACACCGTAAGACATATGTCAATTTAGGTACGAAAATGCAAAAACGGATTAGGGTAAAGGCCATGTGACAGTTAATTTGGAGGAGGCGGTCTAAAGTTTCATTAAAATTTTGTAATTTGTTATCTAAGAAGTCCGGGAGAGATTCGTCTAAAATAGGTGAGCCCAAAAGGAAGAGCGAATCCTTGTCAATGACAGACAGTTGTGGAGCTATTTTTTTAAAGCTGGATATAATCGCGTTTCTATCCCCACAACTGTCTGGCACAAAAAGTTCGCACTTACCTAGGTTCAGCTGCAGACCTATTTTTTGGAACTCGCGGATCAGAGTGCGGAAGTCTGATAGTACAGTGGGTGCATCGCTTCCAAGGGTCCCATCATCCAAATACCAAACATTAAATTTTGAATTTAGAAGCTCGATGACCGGGTGTATAGCAAGGCTGAAGATTGCTGGACCTAGAGGGTCGCCCTGTTGGCAGCCCACTTCGGATGAGATGAGGTTGTAAATGAGTTTGGTGGGGTCGTTGTAACACTGGAGCATAAATGGTAAAATGGCAGGTGCTTTAGATTTAATTTGGGCCAACAAGGCGCCTCGGTCAACTGAGTTGAAAGCGTTTTTGACATCGACCTTCAGAAACACATCATCGCCTTGATTGTGGATAGCTGTCCTGAAATAGTGAACGGCGGCCTCACAACCTCCTTTGCAGGCAAAACCGAGCTGTTTTGGCTGGAAGTATGACGCGAGGGAAGTTACCGATTTGCAAGCTATTTTGGCTGTAAGGCGCCGGTATGTGGAGCCGACAGCAATCGGACGAATGCCACCATATCTCTTCCTCAAGGCGCAGAGGTTAGCTCCATATAGAATGTCTACGATATCTGATGCGATCCCTCCACGTAGCATCAGGTTGCACAGATTCGTAAGTTCATGCAGGAACTTCTCGCCGGCCTCCCCGCAGCAACCGCTGGTGAGGTCCTTCAGATGCTGAGGGGTGAGACCGTCGAGGCCGCCAGCAGAACCCGGAAGAAAGGACATGATGGCTCCGCGTACTTTGTCTGTCGACGTTTGTAGTGATGGTAATGCGTCATTGGAAACTGCGAAAGGATTTGATTGTGATGGATGTTTGTTTTGCAGGGCGATGAGGGTTTCTGGGCAGTCGGGGGCGACCGTGTCATTGGAAAACAGTAGCCGCGCTGCACCCTTAATGTCTCCCTCACTTATTTTATTTTCCACAGTTTTCACGATGTTATGTTTGACCGTGGAATGTGAAGAAAAATTTGGGTTGAGGTTAATGTCCGAAACACAATTCTTTTTGATTCTTGAAGTGAGGGAGGCATTGTTGAGCGAATCTCTAGTGATATGCAGAAAACGGTAGGGAAAGGTGAGTAGATTTTCCCAGGCTTGCCTCGAGTTCTCCAGCACTGTGTGGCGTATCGTCTCGGAAAGCTTCTGGGCTACAGTCACTCTGGCACCCCTAGGGATCCGTCTTAGAACTGGTATAAAACATTTAAATTTGGATATTTCTTGCCAGAAATTTGTTTGATAAATTGGGTTCGGAAGCGAATTGGTTATTGGGGGAATGAGTGTTAGAAGCTGTTTGTGGCATTTGCCTACGTGGATGTTCAAACCCCGCTGGCTTTTAAAATATCGGGAACAGTGGGAGCATTGCAACAGATTTCCAAAGGACACGGTCGAAATATTAGAGGTCCCTGCATCCTGGCTGCTTGTCATAGGTTAATAAAGATAAACTATAAACGATAACTTATATAATAGAATAAACTATAGACAAAAATTAAAAAATTGCTTAACTAATATAAAAAAACCTTGAACCTCTTGGGGTGCAAACTGCTAAAAAAAAATATCCTCCTTCTAATGGTGCTTGTTTGGTCATTCACCTTGATAGCTCCGATCGCAAGTTCCAGTCCAACAAGGTGTAACTAGGAACCGTTGTTGGTTACTGAGCTAGGGCTGTCCTAGTCCATTCACTACTCCAACCGCGTACATCGATGTTATGGTGTCAAATAAATAAATAAAAATACCTATAAATTATTTATTAGGGGAGACTAGGGGCATTTGGTCTCACCTTTTGTTTTTTAACCCTTATTTCCTACATGTAGGTCTTATTTAAACAATTTTGGCACCAGAATATGTGGAATTTATCTGCTGGAATCTGCGACTGCCAACAGAATATCAGTGAAAAAAATGGGACAGTTGAGGGATTATGATACAAATACTATGCAACTTAAAAAAGTTTTTAAAAAACGTTGGATTAACCTTTATTTCTTGTATAAATAGATAATAGACTAAAAGTTTGAAATGATATCATTATACAGGTTGACCTGAAATTCGATACATTCCTTTGAAAGACAGAAAGTAGACCTCATTTACAGTAATATTTTTCATGGCATCCCCTATCCGAAAGTTGATATTTACAAAGTTATTGAAATTTCAAAAAATTTTTCTTTATTTTCGACTTTTTGACTTTGACATGACGTATTTTTAAAAATGTTTGTCTTTTTAGTGATTTTGTTATGTATTTTAACCGTCAATGAGTCAAATATTATTTTTAAGGAATAAATAGGGACAAACTAAGCGAGAATTTTTCATAATGAGACATGAAACAGAATTTTCTTCGCCTGGGTCGCCAAGGTCGCCTCAGGTAGAGTAATTCTTGAGATAACGTTACCTGATGATTGTTTTGTCTTTGTTTATTACATGTTCCTATTTTTATGTACATATTTGTACCTTTTTTGGAAGCTTATGAGGTAAGAAAGTTATTTAAGGTATTTGTACGCATTGTATCATACATTTTTTTAAGAAAATCACCTGTTAAAATACCGTATGTGAATATACAGAATGACCTGAAATTCGATACATTCCTGAAAGTAGACCTCATTTACAGTAATATTTTTCATGGCATCCCCTATCCGAAAGTTGATATTTACAAAGTTATAAAAATTTCAAAAAAATTTTCTTTATTTTCGACTTTTTGACTTCGACATGACGTATTTTTAAAAATGTTTGTCTTTTTAGTGATTTTTTTATGTATTTTAACAGTCAATGAGTCAAATATTATTTTTAAGGAATAAATAGGGACAAACTAAGCGAGAATTTTTCATTATGAGACATGAAACAGAATTTTCTTTTAAGAAAAATGCACATTTTTCTTAAAAACAGGTGATTTTCTTAAACAAATGTATAATACAATGCGTACAAATATTCTAAATAACTTCCTTATCTTATTAGCTTTCCAAAAAGGTGCAAATGTCTACATAAAAATATGTCGTTGTAGTAAACATATTAGAAGTAAAATGAAATAATGTCTTAATCGATTTATTTGCGATAAGGTTAAAATAAAAGGAAAAACTTGAATTTAATTACGTTTATTGTGTTTAAAAAACATCAATGTTTAATTAAATTTAATAATAAATATTCTACTTTAGGTCTTGTTCAAAATGTGAACCTCTGTTTCTGATACAGGCCCGTAGTCTTCTCCGTACCTCTGTTTTGATTATTCTGGTAGTAAGACTAGTTTTGATTTCTTCTGCTGCATTTCTTATGCGGCTTCTGAGCTCCTCTACAGTAGTTATGGGTGTAGTATACACCAAAGCCTACATATGACCCCAAAGATAAAAATCACACGGGGTCAAATCGGGACACCGTGCTGGCCAAGGAATTGGCCCGCCTCGACCTATCCAGCGATGTGGGTAAGTTTGGTCTAGCCACTGGCGTACGCCGAGGCGGAAGTGGGCCGGGCAACCATCATGCTGGAAAATCATATTACGACGAGTTGCTATTGGCACATCTTCCATTGAACCAGTAATCTCCTCTATTAGGAAATATTCGTACATTTCACCATTTAAATTTTGAGGCAACTAAATTATTATTAATTATACCTATCCAGACATTTAGACTGAATCTGGTTTGATGTGCCCTTTCTTTTTTCATCCTGGGGTTTTCTCCTTTTGGTGCCCAGTAATGTGTGTTGTGGAAATTGTTTATCCCGTCACGGTCAAATTTCGATTCATCCGTCCACAATATTCTTGAGAAGAAATTGCGATCCTCCATGTCTGCATTTATCATAAAACGGCAGAATTCCATTCTTCTAACCGGGTCTCCCTCTTCCAACGCTTGGACAGGTGTGTAGTGAAATGGATGTAGACGCGCTGTGTGTACTGTAAACCACACCTTCCATTGACTCAATCCAAGTCTTCTAGCTGCCGCTCTTGCAGAAATAGAAGGATCATTTTGAAAAAGTGTTAAAATTTCTTCTTCTTCTTCTGGAGCATACAAACGAGGTCTGCCTGAATCGCCACGTCTTCTATCAACACGGCCGCTTTCCTGAATTCGTCGAAATGTTGTTGAAAACACTCTAACGTTTGGCACTCGTCGACTCGGAAAACGTTCAACGTATGTTCTTCGTGCAGCAGCAGCATTACCATTACAAAGTCCGTAACAAAACAAGATGTCAGCGTATCCATCGTACTCAAAAGCAGCCATCGCGATACAAAAAAATCACAAGTAGAAGTAAGGGTGTAGTTTAAAGCAACAATACGTCCGTACACGGCAATAGTTGATTTAAAACTAATATTAGCTACTAAATTTGCTCTCTAAGCCAGTCGGTAACTCATTGACAAAGGGCCGCGACGACAGTAGCCGAAATATCCCGAAGTTTGAACAAAGGAAACAATTGAAAAAAAAGGTCGCCTCAGGTAGAGTAATTCTTGAGATAACGTAACCTGATGATTGTTTTGTCTTTGTTTATTACATGTTCCTATTTTTATGTACATATTTGTACCTTTTTTGGAAGCTTATGAGGTAAGAAAGTTATTTAAGGTATTTGTACGCATTGTATCATACATTTTTTTAAGAAAATCACCTGTTTTTAAGAAAAATGTGCATTTTTCTTAAAAGAAAATTCTGTTTCATGTCTCATAATGAAAAATTCTCGCTTAGTTTGTCCCTATTTATTCCTTAAAAATAATATTTGACTCATTGACGGATCAAATACATAAAAAAATCACTAAAAAGACAAACATTTTTAAAAATACGTCATGTCAAAGTCAAAAAGTCGAAAATAAAGAAAAAAAATTTGAAATTTCAATAACTTTGTAAATATCAACTTTCGGATAGGGGATGCCATGAAAAATATTACTGTAAATGAGGTCTACTTTCTGTCTTTCAAAGGAATGTATCGAATTTCAGGTCACCCTGTATATATATATATATATATAACAAAATAACTGTACCCTCTAGGTCCAGCAATCTTCAGCCTTGCTATACACCCGGTCATCGAGCTTCTAAATTCAAAATTTAATGTTTGGTATTTGGATGATGGGACCCTTGGAAGCGATGCACCCACTGTACTATCCGACTTCCACATTCTGATCCGCGAGTTCCAAAAAATAGGTCTGCAGCTGAACCTAGGTAAGTGTGAACTTTTTGTGCAGACAGTTGTGGGGATAGAAACGCGATTATATCCAGCCTTAAAGAAATATTTCCACAACTGTCTGTCATTGACAAGGATTCGCTCTTCCTTTTGGGCTCACCTATTTTAGACTAATCTCTCCCGGACTTAATAGATAACAAATTACAAAATTTTAATGAAACTTTAGACCGCCTCCTCCAAATTAACTGTCACATGGCCTTTACCCTAATCCGTTTTTGTATTTTCGTACCTAAATTGACATATGTCTTACGGTGTTGTCAACTGTGGAATTTCCCTCAACTTCTCAAACAGTTTGATGATACCATAAGACAAACGCTCTCCACTATTTTGAACACAAATTTCGATGACCGCGCATAGACTCAGGCAACGCTTCCAGTTAGGTTCGGTGGCCTGGGTGTTCGAAAGCCCTCTGACATATCCCTTCCGGCCTTCTTGTCCTCAGTCCACGCGAACCATAGTCTTATCTCCAAAATACTACATCACCTATCCTATTCCAATATAGTTCCCTTTCTGGACGAGGCCAAGGACGCCTGGATCGCAACTAGTGCTTGTAGCGAATTGCCTGACAATACTTTTTCCCAAGGGCTCTGGGACGAGCCACTCTGCAGACTGGTACGGAATAATCTTCTTAATACGTCCTCCAGCCCTGTGGAGCAGGCTCGCCTATTAGCTGCGGAGAAGTGGGAGTCGGACCTTTGGCTACAAGCATTACCGTCACCCAATACAGGCACATTGCTGGATCGAACAGCTTTCCGGTTAGCCACTTCCCTGCGTCTTGGCACCCCCCACATCGTCCCCCATCGCTGTGTTTGTGGTACAAACGTGGACAGCCTCGGACACCACGGGCTGTCCTGTCAACGAAGCGCCGGCCGCATCTCCCGACATCACTGCCTGAACGATCTCATCCGTCGGGCTCTTGTCACCGCCGGAGTGCCAGCTGTGCTGGAACGCACAACGAACGAACGCGTTTTTAATTCCTGCTGTCACCGCGTCATATTCTTTTTGGCCAAGCTGTACGTACAGAGAAACAGCTAGGTTTCTTAGCACGATCCAAATCGATTCAAATTTGAAAATGTTAACGTCCCCTTCAACGGCCCACAATTTTTCCATACAGCGTGGACACACCGTATGCTTGTAGTAGTGCAATCATATCGAAAGCTAACTATGCAGCTGTTTATCTGTTCCTGTTTCTTTAATATGTGCCGGTACCGGATGGCGACGCGGCAAATTGGAAACACTGGACTCGACTAACACCAAAATTGGGCAATTACCTATCCAAGTTAACGACTAACAAAGTAGATTTGTTGCGATTTTGCGTGCACTTGTTAGGTTTCTGCGTCACGGCGTCCGTGAATTACAAGTGAAACATTGTAATTACAATTTTAACTTATTTATCATAACGTCTACATTCATTCAATAAGCTCGCGTTACCCTATTTTAATGAAAATCAATACAATTGCGACGACAGTCTACCGACTGCCCTTATAATTTCTAATGAATTTGACCTTAAACATTGAGCTTTTGGAGTTCTGCCAAATATGGAATCGAGTATTGACCGTTTTCAAAACTTCGAGAATTCTTTGTTTTGTTGTTTCTTCGAATGTCTGCTACGTCTTGAGCAATATAGATTTTTCTTTTTTGTTTTAAATTTATATCATAGCAATAGTAATTTATAAATTTATTTATAATTTCCATTTTCAGTATCCTACTACTATAGTGCTTTAAATTAATGTGAAAGTTTGTGAGGATGGATGAAGGAATGGATGGAATGATAGGTGGATAGATGTTTGTTACTCTTTCATGCAAAAACTACTGAACGGATTTTTATGAAATTAAATACTGAATGGTATGGTAGTACTTAGTTTAAACCCTGGATTAACAATATATAGGCACAGTTTATGTTTACGCGTAACAAACAATAAAAAATGTAATACTGACGATAATGAATCATAGCTAAGAACATTCTCGATCACGTCAGATAACAAACAAATAACAATACATATAAAAGTATATTACTAACATTAAAGAATGTTTTTTAAATATTTGTCTGTCCGTCTGTCTTTCTATTTGTTTCGGCTAATCTCTGAAACGGCTGGGCCGATTTTCACGGGACTTTCACCGGCTGTAGCAGTCGCCGGTGTAAGTTGCTCCTCACAGCAGCAGCTGCTGTAAGATGCGACATCTTACATTTACATCTCACGCAAACGAGTTGCGAGCAGCAGCTAGTCTAAAATAAATATGTATTTTACTAATGCTTTTCAAATCTAAACAATTTTTTTCTCGGATTTGAGGAACTAATAACAAGAATTGTTCTGGAACAATATTTTCAAGTAGCTTGAATGCTTTTAAAAATAGAAAATATAGCTAATATTTTTTATACGTTTTCAATGTTGAAGGAAGTAGTAACTGCAGATTCAGAGCGCAGTCCTGCTGCCAAAACGCAATGCGGCGAACCATTGAGAGATTACTGAGTCAATAGTAGGTATTCAAGATGCTTGTCTTCTGTACTAAATAGAAACATAGATAAAATAGAGTCAGAAGACAAGCGCGTGTATGTATGAGTGTTTTCTGGGGTGAATTTGACATTAGATATCTATTCAATAGCACTTTTAATCGGTTACCGCGTTTGGCGTTAGCCAATAAAAAATGGGATTGAATAGAGTTAATTAATGTCAAATTCCCCCTTAAAAACCAGGCATCAGCACAAGAGTAGAAAATATATTTATACTTACGTACAGAGAAATAGCTTTCTTGGAATGATCCAAATTTAAAAATTTTGACGTCCCCTTCAGCGGCCTATAATTTTTCCACACAGTCGTGGACACGCCGTATGCTTGTAGTAGTGCAATCGAATCGAAAGCTAATTATGTAGCTGTTTATGCATTTGTTGTTTTTGCTTGTTTATTTTATTATAACAGTCTGCCGCAGTGTTTTTTCGACATTTCGAAACATTATTAACGTGTTGGCAATTCGCAAGCGTCAGTGTGCGTTGTTCGAGCGCAGAATGTAAACCACTTGTCTTCTGTCTCTATTTAGTCTGTAAAATGACTTTGTGCTTGGCTGCCTAGGGAGTAGGGACTTTAATGTCCTGAGGCGCACGGTAATTGCCTATACCCAAGAGAATGCAAACATATTTCAACCGAGATCGTATCGCCCCTCGCGGAAATAGCTTTGCCTGGGGTAATTTTATAGGGCATACCAAGTCAAATCAAATCAAATCATTTATTATTTTCAGAAAGTACTGTTACAATAGGTATTACAATAATTATACGTGGGTCAAGTCTTTCTACCTAACAAGTTAGGCATGTAAAATGTATATTATAGTTGTTGGTAACTGAATTAATAATAATTATAATTAAAATGTAATTTAATTTCAATTGAAATAAATTGATAACATACCGTTTGGATGAAAATATATTCAATTACAAAAAATAAGATGTATAGTATAATTTAAATAGATAATTTTAGAAAGAATTATAAAAGTTATTAAATTCAATTGAAACAGTTAAGTAAGTCAATTTAAATCAACGGTCAATATTATTACAAATCAATGTCTTAAGTTTATTTTAATTATTTATTTTATTTATCACTAAATAATTTAATCTATCATTTAAATTTTAAATAGTCGAATATATTATAATAACATTTTCTTTATCAGAAATCTTTCTAAGATTTTCTTAAATAATTTTAAATTCATTGCTTATAATTCTTTTGGTAATTTATTATAAATTGAAGGAGTCATATGAAAAAGACTTTTATGCATTAGCGTTGTATTGGTCATTTTTATACATTACATAAGCGATATATGTCACTTTGTTGCCTGTTGCTCGTTACTGAGGCTAACTCAAATGTATTTGGATTTAGTTTGACAAAAGTTGCAACTTCGTAGAGATACAGGCAGTTAGGATTCTATATTTTATAAAAATAGTTTACAGGTATCGGTTGTTGATAGCCCAAATATAGCTCTTAATCACTGTTTCTGTGTCTTAAAGACTATTTCAATGTCTGTCGAGTTTCTCCAAAAAACCACGCCATACCTTAGTATTGAAACCACTAGACTATTATATGCAGTTACTGTTGTATGTACAGTTCATGATAGGATAAACTGATTTGTTTATTTTCTTGCATAGTTTTTCAATATGAAGTTTCTATGTTAGCTTTCTGTCTATAGTGAGTCCAAGAATTTTGGTAGTTTGCACTTCATAAATTGGCTCAGATTGGTAATTAATTTTAAGCTTTGGTGCATTTAAACGTTGACTAAAATGCATGAGCTTAGTTTTTTCTATATTAGCTTTTATATTGTTTGTATCTAACCATTTGATTATGTCGCTCAGTGTACTGTATATATCTTGCTCATATGTTTTAATGTCTTTACATTTAATTAAACTGTTATCAACGAAGAGTATTATTGGGTTGCAAGTCGCCTTTCTAAGATCATTAATATAAATGATAAATAGGAGTGGACCTAAAACACTTCCCTGCAGTACACCGTATAGTTATTTTTGTACACCAGAGATGTATATGTCTTTTATTTCTTTCGTTAATTCTAACTATTTTAGTATATTGAGTGCGATTTATATTGTAGGTTTTTATGAGTTTTAGAATGTTACCTCTTATACCATACGCCTCAAGCTTGTACAACGGAATATCATAGTCCACATGATCAAACGTCTTCGTCATGTCCATAAATACGACGCAGATTGATGTCCGTTGATCAAAACTTGACATAAACAAAACTTAATTATTCCTATTTTTAACCCATCTGGAAATATATTTCCAGATGGGTTAAAAATAGGAAATAAATAAATTAAATACCAGTTTCTATAGTCAGATTCAAAATGTGGCTAAGTAGTGACTTGATATAATCAACTACATATTTAATAACTTTAGTCGAGATATTGTCATAGCCAACACTGTTAGTATTTTTTAATCCTTTTATAATTTGTTTGATGTCATCTGGTATACATGGCTTCATAAATATAGAATTAGGTTTTGATGTCACATATTATTTGTAAAAAGATTCATGATTTGTAGTTATTCGTGTTACTTTATTTTTGTAGTAGTTATTAAAACCATTACAAATGTCAATTGGATTTGTTATATAAATATGCCGATAGTGTGCTCTTGATCTTGAATATATTGTAATTTTTTTGTTAACACCTTTTTAACTTTGTTATCATCTGAATTGAGCTGCAAATCATACTAAGGTATATACATATATAGCACCGCACTAGGCGTAACTACACGGCAGCGGAATTACGCATCGCGACACGGCCAAATATTCTTTGTATGTAATTGTATGAGATATAACGCTCTACACAGCAGCGGAACTACGCGACGCGGCACTCCATTGCGGTATTACTTATAGTAAGACGCGTCGCTCCGCTGCCGCCTAGTGCAGTCTTGTCGTTTGAATGATTTGATACTGAATTAAAGACGATGGAGTCGTGTTTCAGCTGTTTTTTTTGCAAATAATTATGATTGTTAAAGTGCTTATTTTGTTTCAAAACCTTCCTTAAATTAGGTCAATAACTTCCAGATAATATCATGTATAAGGTCATACAAAACCGTGCAAAAACAACTGAAACACGACGCCATCGACCTAGGTTCTGATCTTGGGAAGGGTTTAAGCAAAAAGAGTAATAGTAATATTTTAAATTCCAGGACGTGGCGTTCATAAACCCAGCCAATGTTGTGTTCGTGTACATGCTGGTACGGGAGCTGGTGGACGGCGACATCGCGCGGCCGCAGCAGCTGCAGGCGGTCGTGCTTACCGCGCTCTACCTCTCCTACTCCTACATGGGCAACGAGATCTCCTACCCCCTCAAGCCTTTCCTCGTCGAAGACAGCAAGGACAAGTTCTGGGATCGGTGCCTGCTGATCGTTGATCGGTTGTCCTTCAACATGCTGAGGATCAACTCCGAGCCTGGCTTCTTCACGGAGGTCTTCACGGAGCTGAAGGCGTGCGGGGAGGGGGCGCTCAACCCTCCGCCCCCCGCGCCGGCACCCCCCGCGCTGCCCCCCGCCTGACGCACGGAGGTGGCCGTGCTGCGCCTCGCGCTGGCCGACCGCCCCAGCCGCGTCTGATGCCGGCTCACGACCCTTGGTCAATCGCTCGTATGGACGACCGACCAGCCCCTGGGTACTCAAACGATAGCGAAGTTCGAAAAGAATAAAATGTCCATGACATATTCCGTATCTAAATCACGAGATTAATTCCATACATTATGTGATCCTGCTTTTGGCGCGTTGATAGTGAAATTTCAAGGTCGCGTCACGACACGAGCGCTACTATTATAGAACTATATAAGGTTTGGTAAAATCAATTACGGATAGATATATAAAAGCAGAAAATTATTATTATAATATATAAATTTTCATTGGGTTCTCTAAGGCGCTGAGTCATTAACCTCACAGAAACAGCTGAATTTAAACCGAAAGCAAAGTCCTTGCTTAAATAATTTCAATTCAATCAGCTGTGTGAGATCAAAGACCTCTGTAGCGCCGCAACAAGCGTAAAGTAATGTTTATTAGTAGGTAAGTACCTAATTTATTTTTTGATTTTTTAAAAATTCTTTGTCTGCCTAAACGTCTTAACATAAGCCAGTAGACCATATGCCTAAAATATCCGTAATTGATTTTTCAAACCTTATATATTAATATAAATTTCAAACCTCGTTATCGTATCGATACCTACTTGTCTAAGCCTCCAGTCGGAACGGTCCGGTCTGGCGGATTTGCCAGTGAGGGCGCAAACGATTACTTTAACTAAACGTCTATTCAATTACTGTTAGTGCCTATAGGAAATTTGTTTGCACGATTCGATATTGACCAAGGCCTGTACGATCTTAAACCAATTTTCGAAAATGCCAATAATTCTATCGTTAACACTAAAGTGTGAAGTGATATTTTGAGATTGCCGTTTGCGCGATCGAGCAATTCCGGCCGAGTTGTGACAACGGAGCGATTTGGGACGATATGTTTGGCCATTTCCACACTGGACTTTTAAAAAATTACGTGAATCTTTAGCGATATCTCATCTCAATGCAGTGAAACCAACGACTTTGTGATGTAAAAATACTCGTTTTTCGCTTTTTCTTAAACGCTTTTGCGTCTCCGTTATTAGAGTTTTTTTGTACTAATGTATTGTTTCAAACGTAGTGAAATTGAAATCAGGAAAGTTGAGATTTTGTTAGACAATTTTATTATCAGAAAGAAGTGTCTTATTATCTCATGTAAGGGTAAGGCCAAACTGCATAGCCGTATCGTGCGGCAAGATTCTGCGGCAAAATCGCAGCTACAAATCACAACGTCCTTACAAAGTCTAGAACATACCTAATTTCATACGGATAAGGCTGGGAGTATATGATCCTGAATCCGTTAGGGCGCGAAAATTCAAAGTAAATAAAATATAGCTCTGCGCTAATACAATAGAGCTGAAATTCGAACATACAAGTGTCGAGTCAAACGTCAATGTCATATATATATATATATATATATATATATATATATATATATATATATATATATATATATATATATATATATATATATATATATATATATATATATATATATATATATGGCGCAGAGTTCTATTCTCAGTGCTGTGAATTTACTCTGAAACCCGCCGGATTCCGGATCATATTATAGTCCTAGCTTAATTTAAGTGTGGTTCGGATTTACAGACGTTGATGATTTAAGGAATAAAATAAATAAATAACTTACATAATTAATTCCAATTTCACAATAATATTCTTTCAAGTTTAAAGCTTAAACACATTTTAACAATCTCCTCATATCTAAGGCCTTTTACGGATTAAGCGGTTGCCTTGATTTCAGTAAAATAATTCTGAATGTAACAAAAATTTTTTTTCAGAATGTCAATCGGAGATAAAAATAAACAAAATAATATAACATGGCCGTCCGCTAAGTGTGTTGAGGTCCTACACCCTATTAGATTGAAACTCTTAATTCTACACTTCGGATAGATCGTATTTGTAAGGCTGGGTCTATTTGACCGGATCGGATAAATTAGAATTCTGCGCTAATACAATAGAGCTGAAAATCGAACACTAAAGTGTCCATGTTAAATGTGATAACTCGACACTCATGTGTTCGATTAATAATTTTAATGTATTAGTCCAGAGTCCTATTTTTGATGCTCGGATTTTTCCGGCCTTCCGGATTCGGGACAATATAGTACTAGCCTTAAAGTGTAATACTATTGTAGGTAATTGTCTGGTAATATTTATTTCGTGCTGCCGACTAGGTGGAGTTTTTTTTGTCCAATAGCAACGGTTAGATAGTAAGATTCGTCAGTAGAACGGTATTGCCATATAGTTAGATGTTTCTAGTGAACGAGAGGGGCGGGGGGATGCAATATAGTGATAGCGCCAACTTAAGCTGGGACTATATGATCTGGAATCCGAAACGCCGGAGAAAATTCAGAGCATTGAAAATAGAACTCTGCGCTAATACAATAGAGCTGAAAATCGAACACGGAAATGTAGAGCCAAATGTCAATGTCATATATGACAGCTCGACACTCGACACCTTGATCTTCAACTCTATTGTACTAGCGCAGAGTTCTATTTTTAATGCTCCGAATTTTCTCCGGCCTTCCGGATTCCGGACCATATAGTCCCAGCCTTGCTCCGGTTAATCCTTCTGAAAAGTGTACGTAATATGCTACCGGCTCAAACGGAGTGACTCTAAGGGAAAAAATATATATTATAAAGTAAAGTTAGGGAAAATTTTGCGAAATAATAAGCGTTTTGTACAGTTATAACGATTAAAATAATTAATATAAGTCTTAAACTAGTCTAGACAAATGGCTGGCGAGTATTTAATACTGTTGTGGCACTCGGTAGGATTAGTCGAGATTGTTGTTTTAGGTTTACATACTATTAGATACTCAGATGGCTTGTCCACTATTGTTTTTGAGTTACAACTCTAAGCAAAAACTACAATGATGACCGCTTTAGCATAAAATTATTTTCGTAAACCACAATAATTATTGTTAATAATTAAGTATCAATGTTCAGTAGACTAGTGTTATTTCAAGACATTGCGAATTGACGCAGCAAGCAATCGCAACTTTTATTAAACGCTAGTGTGCGGAAAACATTTTTGTCTATAGGACACCGAGTGTCATAGTTGGGTTTTAAAATAAAAAGAAAAGAAAAAAGAAGAGGTTTTGTGGTGTGATTGTCATTTGTCAAGTAGTCAGTAACAATGGAATCTCTGAACATTCACTTAATGTTTGAATGACTGTGATGTTAAGTAGATATGTTTGAATGTTATGTTTTGTTGTGTTTGTTTTGATGTGTGTTACCAAGATCTAGTCAGATAATGCTGTGTGTAATATGACTTCGTGAAATATGATTAAAAAATGTCTGTAATCTACTTATTAACATTTTGTTATAAAAATTAAAATGATCCTTAAAACAAATCCTATCACTTAATACCTTGACACACTTGCCGTGGCGGCGGCGCCGCAGGTGCTGCGGTGTTTCCGGCGTTGCGACACAAAATCCATACAAATCTTACTGCAGCGGCGCCGCAGAACTGCGGCACGTGTGTAAAGACGTGTATGATGATTTTATGACGTATTTTCTTGTTTATAAAAAAATAGCAAAGACCATGGCATACATTGTACAAGTATTATTTATTTTCCTTACTTTAAGATTGTTTGTTGGTAAGTGTTTATGGGCGACGGTCTCTTTCCAACAGGTGACACGTTTGCTCGTTTACTTTAAGATTATTGCAGTTACATTCCAATATTCCGTCACATAACAGTTTGCAATAGGTAATTATTTCGTTTTAAGTAGTGCGGGTTATAATAAGGTCCTCTTGGGATGTTCCATTTATAGTGTTTACATAGCGGCTTAGTTTCCTATTTTATACATTTTTCAATTTTCAGAATGTACCGTGAAAAACGATCACTAGCACACGCATATCTACCAATGTCAATAGTAAACACCAAATTGCTAGGCTACGGCACCTTGTGTTAGTTTACATATTTTTATTGAAAATTAAACGTGTTGATATGTGTTTGCGCTCGTGTCTGTCTGTCTATACTTTCCTTCTTTATTCATAACATAGAAAAATCACTAAAAGCTCGCACTATTCAGATTTAAAACGTAATTGGTGTGCAAGTGTGAGTGTTTAGGTCTAGCACACATGAGGCGGTTTGGCTCGTTTGTTAAGCGTGTAAAAATCGCCTAACATGTGCTACGTGTCTGTAACATTAATATATCCAACTCACGTTTGTTAAACTACTGTAAATATATCTTATTAAAACGTTTCGTATAATATTACTCGCGTGTTTTATTTTTCATATTTTCGACCCAATACCATACATGAAATCTTGGTCTGTATAATCTCTCCTCTCTCACACGGGCTTTTTTTTATCAACTTAGTTATAGCGTTACAATGATTTGATATTTTTCCTGCCGCTAGGAGGCAGACCCAACGCATACAAAGCGTCATCTGGTGGCGTAAGTGGTATCAAAATAGGTCAATAGGAATTTTCGATTCTTTTTTTGTCACCAGGCGGCGCTTGGTAGCCCGACGGTCCTTGTCGTGTCAAAAAGCTGTCAGATGTCACGAATTTAAAAACCCCATTGAACAGAGCTAAACTATACATCCATTGATTTAATAGACTCGCTACATCATAGAATATTAAAGCTGAAAATTGGACACCCGCCGTGTGCGCTTTAAAACGCGACGCTCGTGTGATCAGATAAATGGAAATGCATTAATTGTTTTATAAAAATACGCACGCGAACGCGATTAAACAGCAGCGCTGGTGCGAACGAGGGACAATTTCCGGTGAAAAAACGATTTTTATTTACCTACTTACCTATTACTAACGTTCACGCTTCCACGTTCACACGAGCGACGTTTGCCTTTAAATATCTGATAAGAAAATTAATAAGGATGTCAACCACACAAATCAGTTTTTTCGTCATTATTAAGTTTTTGGGGTATTTCTATTTGAGATAAAAAATGTCCCAGCAACATTTTGATGAAAGTAAACAACCAAAAATGTATAGGCTACCTACCTACCTGGGTAAAATTATTTTTTAAATATTATTTTGGCGAGTGTTTTCTTGTATTTTTAACAAGAGTTAAAGGAGAACATCTGGTGATTTGTCGGGAATTCAAATCAATGTGTGACGATGTTGGTTTTGTATTTCTTTCATAAATTTGTTATTTCGGTTCTTAATGTGTAATATTGGTAGAATATTAACTAATACATATTCGTTAACGTGCACAAGTCTGGGCAATTGGTACAACTTCTAAAAACGTGCTATTTCGTGTTTCCCGCCAAAACTCCCTAGAAACTTTCAGTAAAGTTTCTACCACTTTACTGAATCGACTGACATTACTCATGGGCTGTACTGACTATATATTTGGACTTTAACTAGACTTTAGACTTGACGATATAGGAATACGGTGTTGAAAATTGAAACGTTAGTTCTATTTCCCGCAATTTTAACTTGACACTGGCAAATGGTTATAAGCCGATGCCATATATAAAAAAAAAAAAATTAGACAGTTGTCATTTGTCAGAACTTTGCCGGCGCCTGGCTATAATTTTAAAAATTAATTCCATTGTTTTTGTTACCTGAATTAATTTACTTGGCCCAAAAATCAAATATTTTAAATTATAATGCTAAAATATCCCACTATTATTTAATAAATCGTTTTTTCAAGGGAAAAGTTTCAAAATATAACTAAAAACACTTTTTATTATTCCTGGTTTGTGTTTACAAAATATTCTTACTTTAATCCGTTATTGAAGGATAAAATCGTCGGAATGGGTGATTTTCCTGATCCCGATGAAGAATATGAGCTTATGTATTCCACAGAATATGAAATGCTTCGTGAAATAGACGACCAAAACGCAGGTAATACCAACTTTATTCCTCGAACTACCAATAAGACGTTTTCATTCAATATTCATTATTTCTTTGCTTTTGGTTTGGTATTCAAATGTCACATGCTTAAAACATAGTATAATTTAGATGCTTTCAATGTCCGAGGACGAAAGATTAAAGCTAAACTTGAGAAAATATTGGCGCTTACTTTTCCTTTGTATAACCCAATTGTGAAAATATTGCATTTAATTTTCAGATCAAAATCCTGTTAGAAAGAAAGCTTTGCCAGCTAAAAGGAGTTTAGACTTTTCCAGTCCTGTGTCTGTTAAGAAATCTGATATTATCAATTTAACAAGTAAAATTCAATTTAATGACAATAATGAGGAAATAAGCCTAACTCCTAGCCTTCAGGCTATGGAGGATGTTTCCAATAATGCAACAAACAAAAGAACAGCAGAGGACTTATTTGGTGACATAGATGATATAGACTTCAATACAGTAGAGCAGCCAAGCAAGAAACAGAAGACAGATGAAGAAAAAGACTTGGAGCTGATAGAGAGAATTATAGCAAACAGACAGATGAGACAAATGCTCGTGGAACCGTCCAGTAAACTTGCGAATAACAAACAAAATTATAGTGCTAAAGAAAACTTATCTTTAGATATACCAAGGTAATTTCTCATTGCCTTTGATACAAAGGGATACATTATTTTTAACCCCAACGAAAACAGAGGGGTCTTTTGTTTTTAGTTAGTAGCAGTAGAATCTATGTGTTTGTCCGTGGCATTGTAATTTTTGTTTGAAAGCTGACATGATCGAGAGTGTTCTTAGCTATAATTCAACATCATCGGCTCGCTCACTGCTTGACAATTCAGGGGTTACTTAAATTTAATGGTTAATTTAATTTGTTCATGGTATATAAGTTACATAATTTTTTAGATTGTATTTTTTAAGTCCCAAGATTCTGAAAAACAATTGCAGATACTTGAAAACAGTTTGCAAAGCAGCAGACAGAGCTACCTAAAAAAAAACAATGGTTTTTAAATGTTTCTTAGTAACATTTTTAGGATTTATAGAGATTCTTAGTTTTTTGTTCTATTATTCAATAGTTATGTATGTTATAATTTTCAGTTGGGCCTTCTATCCTGTGACTAAGTCCAGCGGAGAGCGTATGTACATAAAATTCCTGTCTGAAGATCATTTTGAAGAAACCATCGATGCAGTTACAGAAAGATTGACACTGCATGACACCTATGCTAGTGCTTGGGAAGAAGCAAGAAAGATTGTAAGACCTTTACATCTTAGATATTAGAATAAGTAAAGAATAAAAAGCTTGTTAATTAATATGCATGTCTTGTGTCTACTAGTTGTTTGTACAACACAAATCGTACATTAAGCATATTTAGGTTTAAGGCATCAGCGGGTACTGACACTCACATAATTAATTAGTTATTAAATAAAATTAAGCATTCAGATCTGTTTAGGCTATGGCGCATGCTCGCACACCGGGTCAGTTCATCACACCAAGTGATTAATAAGTCAGTTTATTTTTATTATTCGTAACTCTAGTTTCATTTCGTCTCTATAAAGTAAAAGTGTGTAGAGTCAATCGAGGACGCTAGTTGTGCATACAAACTAGTGTTTTATAAATATTTGTAGATTTTTTTCTTATGAGTCTGCAGACTCATGATTTTGTATGGTGAATTTATCACCTTTAATTATTAAATTACAGCTAGAAACAAAAGAACAAGAGGAGTCCGTGCAGGCGACTCGACAAGAGCTGCTTGACAACAGTGTGTCTGTGAACGCAGAGCTGTGGGTGGAGAAGTACCGTCCGCAGTCATATGTGGATTTACTGTCCGAGGAGCCAGTGAATAGGGCGTTGTTGCACTGGCTGCATCTGTGGGATAAGGTAAAGTGCGGACTTATCGCTACTTGTCTCTTTCGAGGTGATATATAGCTATATATCTTCTATCGGATTTTCACAGGTATGCAATAAGGAGCGTGATAGCAAAATACTATAGTGCTCCGCGACCGCACTTTAGTCGTAAAGTATTTTTCTGTATGTAACTGAATTTTCAATATGTTGATTATCATCATCAGTTATCTATTAGTTTATTTGTTAGTAATAAATATTTTAAGTTCCTATGTCGCTGTGTTTTTCTCTATATGTGGCATGCAATGCAAATTAAATACATAAAACAAAATATTTTATACATAGACAGAATATGAAGTCTTTATTTCAGATTTAACCTTCATTTACAAATATACAGTAAAACCAATTTGCTAATGGTTTTCATAATCTTCGTTTTTCTATAGAAATTGACAGACATACAGACAGATTAAAAATGACAACCGTTGAAAATCATTAGAAAGGTGGTCGCACAGTACCCTTTTCCAATTTTCTGATAAGATAGATAAATTGTGTACTTGCAGATTGTATTCAAGAAAGAGGTGAAAACCCGTGAACCGCATCAACGGAATAAGTTCGTGAAACGCACCGGGCAATTCCAAATGAGCAACACGTGGAAGGGCAAGAAGGAGGCCGAGCCGGAGATAGACGAAGATGGCCGCCCGCACCACAAGGTGGCGCTGATCTGCGGCCCGCCGGGCGTCGGCAAAACCACGCTAGCGCATCTGCTGGCCAGACTAGCAGGTTTACTTTTTCTGTGTTGGGGCTTTTAAAGCTTAATTCATGTCTAAACTTGCGGTTTATAATGGTGCATGTGTGACGTGTTTGTGCGTACGTGCATGCGCTTATGCGTGCGTGTGCCGCAAATATATGGCGGTGGATGTAGGGTTTCGAGATCTTTTATTTTAATTTTTTTGTACGAAATAATGTCATACTTAATACAAATTACAGTGCTAGCAAACCCGAGATTGGTTTGTATTAACACAGCTTCATGGAATTTTGTGGTATACATAGTATTGTATTTGTAGGAGCTGCTTACTCAACTACACCTTTTGGTGATATTGATAGATGATTGATAAGTAAAAGTCCTTGATACATTACTGATATTTATTGACATTAATGCTAATTGCTAAAATGATTATAAGTGCGCGGTTTAATTGCTTAATACGGACTGGGCCCGACAGCGTGCACTTTGCCGCACAATGCAAAGAAATTATGTCAAATCAGCAATGCATGTGCTGGCACGTATAGTATTGCTACAATCTTAACAAGGCTTATAATACTTGAATGGCATATAACGTATCTACTATCTACCCTCTAATAATGCCTTCTTTCACATTATGAATCATATTTTTTTATATTATTAAGTAAGGACACATTTTTCATTGAACATGACTATTGAATAAGCACCCACCAGTTCCAATATACTGAATTTTCAATCATGTTTGGATCAGCGTCCAGTGATACTGCGCGCGTACACTATGCGGCCGTACGGCGAATGCGATGCATATTGCATCGACCAAGCGTACTGCATGAGTATAGGTAATGTTTTTGTTCGCACCTGTAAGTTGTAACAGGTGTGGTGATCGCGTATACAGGGCGATAATGTTATAATATACATATTAAACAATTTTCTTTATATGTAAAGACATTTGGGAGTTGCTTGAAAATATGTATAAGTATATTCGTACGTATGTATGTATATTGTATAATATGTACTGTCACACACGGCAAAAAACCATAGACGATATTTTATGTTTTTTACAATTTCATACGTACGTCAAAGAGCAGTGCGGCGGGAAGGGTTTCGGCGTGTCGTCACGTCGCTAACAATGATAATGTTCAACATTTCAGGCTACAGACCGGTCGAGTTGAACGCGTCTGACGAGCGCAGCACGGACGCGTTCCAGACCGCGCTGCAGAGCGCCACGCAGATGCGCTCAGTCATCGACGCCGAGAAACGACCCAACTGCCTTATACTTGGTATGTTAAGTGTTTAATTGTTATTTAAATGCATTATGCAGTGGTCACCATAAATAGTAACTTTAAATGTACTATCAAGCAATCTAATTCATAAGCAGGCGGAGTGTTCTCGTAATTTATTTATATTATGATCATGACATGCAGTCACAATGCAATTGCTAATGACATGTCAGTTTAGTATTATTATTTATTACAATGCGAATAAATTGTCCCAACAGCCAACCTGCTTATGAATTAGATTCCCCGATAGTACATAAGTCTAGTAGTTAAGTAACTTACAGATTACATTGCACACTAGACTAAATCTTTGCCATATGTGTTTTTGCATGTCCTGTCACCTAATTTTACCTGACTTGATGTTTGTTAGTATAGAAATGGATTAGAAGTTAAACTTTATTAATCTATAATAGTAGTAGGATTCCTGTAGAATGTTGGTTTTAGCGAGTTAGATAAATTTTATTTCTAGGCAAATAATATTTAGAATATAAGTAAATAAAATAAAATTTTGTATTGGAATATTTCAGACGAAATCGACGGTGCTCCAGCACAGACAGTGGAGTTGTTAGTCAAGTGGTGTACCGCAAGCTCTAAGAAAGAGGAGGGTAATAAGAAGAAAAACAAAACCCAACCGCTACGGAGACCTGTCATAGCGATATGCAACGACCTGTATGCGACTTCGCTACGGACGTTGAGGTACAATATTTTAAAGATATAGTATATAATGGTGCATCTGTGACGTTTTTGTGTGTACGTGCATGCGTGCGTGCGTGTGTGCGTGCGTGTGCCGCACATGAATGAAATATTCCGTAGCAACTATATTTCTCTGCAATAAAAAGTAGCCTATGTATTCAAAATATTTTTGTA
The DNA here is from genome assembly GCA_037179445.1 of Phengaris alcon alcon. Lineage (NCBI taxonomy): Eukaryota > Metazoa > Arthropoda > Insecta > Lepidoptera > Lycaenidae > Phengaris > Phengaris alcon. The sequence continues at coordinate 10,713,797 of JAYRCH010000021.1, read as the reverse complement.
CAACTTTAAAATCCTTTTGGCTATTTTTGCGTGAAAGTGTAATACTTTCCCTTAGTGAGGCACAGCTAAAACCCTCACAGTTTCCGCACAGGACAATACCGTTCACACTGAGCTGCGTTTAACTGGTGTTGCATTTATGAGGTCCGTGAGGTTGTTGCATGGTTTTCGCGCGGTGACCGCTTATACAAACCCTTATAATTCGAAATAAGTTGCCAAACTATTCCGCCAGATGCGCCACCGCAGTAAATAAATTTGACATTTGATTTGTAACTTTTTGTCTGCATCAAAAAAATAGGAAATAATATGCATCAGTTATTAAAATAAAATCAAAGTTTAAAACAAAACACTCTGGATTTTGGAATTTTACCGCGCTATAAAATATTGTTTCGTCCCCCAATTTATGAAACCTCCGCCGTTTCGCCACCTCAAACATTAGAACCGCCCGTTCGTCTCCTGTTGTAGTACATTAATGCTATATAGACATGCTCGCACATTTTTTATGAAATGAACGAGCAAACGATCAGCCGGATCGCCTGATAGTGTTCAAGTACTGTTCGTTGAGTTTTTACCCGACTGCGTCAGAACCGGGCTTTAATGTACCTACCGATAATTTAACCGCTAAGGGTCAGGTCACACCGTGACTAGATGCGAAGTGGCGCTGCATTTTTAAGATTGAACTATATAAACTATTCAAAATTGAACTATATTCACTACACAGGAAGATATACGCAATATTTCTTATGTCAAGTCAATAAAAGTCAATGTCAATCAAATAGTTTTTTTTTTTACTAGGATTGCCGAAGGACATTAGCAACATACTTTCAATGTATAATAACTATAAAGATTATGAATCTAGTAAGTTATTACTATGATTTTCGAAGGACATTAGCAAAATTGTTTCAGTGTAGGTATAATAACTATGACGAATATAAAATCTACTTAGTTTTAATATACTTTTATATTAGGTCATTACATGAAATGAATAAATAAAATTATGAAATTAGCGTTTTGTAAAGGAGGAACATAAAGTCGATTTTTTTAAACATAATATATTTATTCAATCAAAGTGAAATCATTTCATTTTATTTATTATTTAATTTAACCATTGCTATCTATCAGCTTTTGCCATCTCATAGGTAGTTCATTGATTCCTTTACTTAAAAATCCATTCGGACAGGAATCAATAAAATCTTTGAAGGCGCTTTGGACTGCCCCATTGGAGTTGAATACTTATAACTTCTTGCTAGGAATTTTTTTTCCCTTGCAAGAAGTTATCCAAATTTCTAAAAAAATGGTAATCTGTTGGAGCAAGGTCCGGACCTCAATTGGAATGTCTAAGACATCCACCATACTCCCCGGGGAGTACAGTGGATGTCTTAGACATTCCAATTGAAGCTCCTCTAATTTGGTAGCCGTCTGTTGTGCAGTGTGTGGTCTAGCGTTGTCCTGAAGCAGCAGTGATCTAGAGCGAATGACCAACCTCGGTTGTTTAGCAGCTAGCTTTTCCATCATGGTTTGCAGTTGCTGGCAATAGATATCTGCCGTAATCGTCTGGCCAGATTTAAGAAAGCTGTAGTGAACGACACCGGCACTAGTCCACCAAACGCTCACAAACAAGTAACTTTTTTTGAGTAAATTTTCGCTTGCGGTAGGCTTTGGCTGATTCGCCAGGGTTCAGCCATTGCGATGAGCGTTTCCGATTATCGTACAGGATCCACTTTTCATCACAGGTAATGATTCGATTTAAAATCCCTTCATTATTGTGCCGGTTGAGTAATGTAACGCAGCAGTCGATGCGCGTTTGTCGGTTTGCTGCACTCAATTCATGAGGTGGTGGGTACCTCATGAATTGAGTGCAGCAAACTTTCAAGCTTTTTCACCTTCCCAATTTGCTAAAAGTGGATTAAAACAGTTTTATCACTAACACCGCAGCCTGCAGCTAACTCGGACGTGGTTTGAGATGGATCCGCTTCCACAATAGCCTTAAATTCTTCATTATCAACTTTGGTCTCCGGCCGTCCACGGGGCTTGTTCTACAGGTCGAAATTTCCAGAACGAAAACGTTGGAACCAAAAACGCACTGTGTTTTCTTTTGCGACACCGTCGCCATATACAAGTAGCGGCACGTAAGTTTAGCGCCGAGCGAAATGTAGAGGGGATAGCTGCGCATGGGTACAGTCGCGCACGCAATACAATTATAACTTTAATAAAATAATTTTAAGAACATATTTTAATGTACTCTTTGTACACTACCGAGTGATTATGTTTATGGGGAGTAGAAAAGAATATATAATCGAATTTGACAATTTTTATGTAATATAATAATTAATAAAACAAGTTTTCTGAACAAGACAACAAAATTTATACACATTTGTTTATGCCGCCCATCTTTAGTCTGAATCAGATAATGGTGTCACGCCTTCCATTAAATCATCGTGTGTCACAATGGTCACTGTTTAAAGTCACAAACAAATTTAATAATAAAAACCAACAATAACAATCGAACTCAAACTTAACAAAAAACAATAACAATGAACGGCAATAACAATAGATTTTAGAACGCGACTGTACAGTCAGAAGACCACGGAGCGTCGTATCACGCCGGGGGACGGAGTACGACTGGCTAGCCAATCGGCGCTACGCACGAGCACCCTTCGTCCCTCTAGCCCCCCTGAGAGACCTAATTTTTGACTTCTGCGCAATAACGGTCAGCGCTAGAGTTTCGTGCCGCTACCTGTACATCATTAATCCTTCGAGCCGTTTCTGCAGCACTGGTGCCACGGTGGAACTCGTACTCGAAAATAATACGATATTTCAAGTTTTCCATTTTGTAAACAGAGTGACGCAAAAAAAAAAAACCAAAAGAGGAAAAACCAAATGAATTACAGTTTTCGAAACACAAATGTATGAGTAAATAGCGGTATAAATTTGAAATTGGAATTCATAACCAAAGAAGATATATTTGAAATCAAAGTGGCCAGTACGACAAAACGCCAATTTCATATGTAAGGACCTAATACCAGGTAGCGACCAATGGGTAGCTATTTAGGTGACGAAACACCGGTTTTTGCTCCAGGTTCCATAAACTGGGTGACAAATGGGCGGGAACACTAAAATATTGCTAACTTTAAATTTAGGTGGCGCCATCTACGATTAGCTTTGCGTAAGATTCCTAATACTCGTACGATTTGTTTGTGTTTACAGACCGGTGTCATTAATCATCCGCGCGGGATGTGTGGGGACGGCGCGGCTGAGCGCGCGGCTGGCGGCGCTGGCGGCGGCGGAGCGCGTGCGGGCGGCGGCGAGCGCGCTCCCCGCGCTGGCGGCTCGCGCGGCAGGTGACGTGCGCGCCGCTATACACGCGCTCAGCTTCCTGAGGGCGCGGGGCGGGGGACAGGTAGACTTGAGACAGACAAACTATTCAAGTTACAAATTATTGTGTATATATGTGGTAGGCATCATGTAAGTGTTATTTAATAACCTATATGGAAAAAAATGAGTTTGAGTTTAAAAAGGAACCTGTTAATATACTACGTCAACGTACCTTAATATTACGTAAACTATCAATAAATAACGTCGATAAAAAAAAAAACGGATATTTTGGGCATATTTAGGCCTACTGCTTAATGTCAAGACGTTTAGGCTGAAAAATAATTAAAAAATTTGAAAACAAAATTATACTAAATAAAATAATATAAATACTTAACTACCTATATCCTATATCGTAAAGTTATTGATATTTATCTGAAATTCACAGATAACCGTAGAAGATGTGGAAAAAGCGGCAATCGGCGCGAAAGACCATACACGAAGTATGATGGAGGCTCTGCAGGCCATATTCACCATCAGCGACGAGCCGGGAGCCATACTGCGGATGATACAGGCGGCGGGAGAGTACGATAGGTATTTAATAAACCTAAGTACCAAGGCCTTACAGAAAACCGGCGTGAAACAACGTTTTCGTCAACGTTAGCTGCGACATTCTAGCTCCGAAGCTCCGCTTCTCACATGAAAATTACTACAAATCTATGGTGTAGTTTTGAAGATCAGAACATACATAAGAAGAAGTAGAAGATTTAAATTGTAGTAATATAAATATATGTAATATTAAATTACAGGCTTGCAGACGGCATATTCGAGAATTATCTAACCGCTCGAGTCGACGCGCATCTCCACATAGCGTGCGAGACCAGCAGCTGGCTCCAGCTGTACGACACAGTGCACAGCTGGACGATGCGCACGCAGAACTACTCGCTGTACGGCGCGCTGCCGTACTTCTTGTCCCGCTGTCACCAGCTGCTGGCGACCAGGCAACCGCAGAAGATCAAGTTCCCGGCGCAGGCGCACGAGGTGAGTATGACTGAGTGAAATGGCAGGTCGCCATGACAGTTAATATAGGGCAATTTCGATATTCCATATATTATACCAAACGTTCCACGATAGCTTATTAGTTTTTCTTTCACATACTTCTTTGTTTGTTTTCTTATAAAAAGCTAATACCTTTCGTCTTTGGTAGATGTCCCGAAAGAAGGCGGAGCTGGATGGCATCACGTGGTCGGTGTGGCGTGGAAGTTGCCCGCAGGTGGCGTGCGCGCGCCGCACCCTGCGCACTGACGTGTTGCCGCTGCTGCCATACCTGCTCGCGCCGCAGCTGCGCTCCGCCAACGTGCAGGTGAGGACTGAGAGAAAGAGAGGAAGATATCACTTGTCTCATCTGGAGAGCATTTCCTGTCTGGAAAAAAATGCTGCCTGCTACATTTGAGCGCTATACAGCCTGCATCCAAAACAATAATACATATTCAAGGAGCGTGTTTAGTATTCGATTCTCGTTCTAAAAATATAGATATGTAATATGTCACATTATTATATTTTGACGAGATATAAAATAACTAACTTAGATTCATACACGGGCGACTAACGAGCGCCGTGGCGGGTGACCTCCATACCCGGGCGGCATATGTCAGTGCGATGTACATACTTAATGGGAGCAGTCAGAAATGTTAATCGCGTTATTTCTCTTTAAATTACGAATATTTTTATTAATGTATACTGTCATTACTTACGTAATATTCTCGCTAATTCCTTAACAATTCGGAGTCACTTAAACTTTCAAATTTTGTTTACTATGTTTTAAATTACACATAGATCTAATTTATTTATTTTCTCTAATGTGGTACATTTTCACGGTTGACCTTAGTTCTTATTAAATAATGAAATATTCTATGTTATTAGTTGTGCAGCGACGCAGAGAAGCGTCTAGTACGCACGGCGGCAGGCGCGATGTGCGAGTATGGGCTGCGGTACACGCAGCAGCGGACGCATGACGGTGGCTACGTGCACGCGCTGGAGCCCGACATAAACCGCGTCGCGTTCTTCGGTGAGTGACGTCACGTCATCATCATCATCATGTGTTGCTACTGCTTGTGTGTAACATGATTTAAAAAATCTTCGGGTTCCGGTGCATAGGTTAATCTGGTTCCTTGGAAAGTCATATGAGGCTAGGTCACAGCTAACTCACAGATTTAGGCATAAAAATATCTATCCCTACTAATATTATAAATGTGAATGTAAGTTTGTCTGTTACGCTTTCACGCGAAAACTACTGAACGGATTTTGATGAAATTTGGTATGGTAGTAGTTTAGACTATGTATTAAGACATAGGCTACTTTTTATCCTGGAAAAGTACAGTGATCCCGCGGGATACTCTATAGTATATTTACGCGGGCGGAGCCGCGGGGAACAGCTAGTATTATATAAAAGGAGATGCCCTGACTGGCTGACATAATAATTATAGACGCTTCCACAGCCGTAACCGCTAATGGTAGAAACATGAAATTTGGACAGTAGTTAAATTTGTAATATACTAAAAATGTATTTTGAAAAATTTCACCCTTTAAAAGGTGAAGTAGGGGTTGAAAGTTTGTATGGAAAATCTGCACCGAATTCAATGAAAATTGAGATTCATTCTTAAATACATTTTATTAGAATTTACCCTCTGAGGGTGTATATATAAGGGTTGAAAGATTGTATGGAAAGTATTTAAAATCTGCCCCGATTTCCATGAAATTTAATATCTGAGCTAATACTAAAAATTAATCCTACAGAGTGAAATGAGGGTTTGTATGGTGAAATATCAACAACTGGAGATATAGCTTTGAATTCAGGCACATATATAGTTATTATGACGTAGATATCCGTTATTTAAAAGTATATTTCGAAGTTTATCCCCCACGGGGACGCAACGGGGGTAGACGCGGACGAAGTCACCGCGCAATAGCTAATCTTATATATAAAAGTGAATCGCAAAATCGGACGGACCAATTCGGCTAATATTGGTCTTAAAATAATTGTGGAAGTTCGGGGATGATTTAAACGGTGAGAAAAAAAAATGCGAGAAAAGACTAAAGATGACGATTGAACATATTGAAGACAGAACAACGTGTGTCGTGACAGCTAGTGTAGAATATAACCAGAGAATAAGTGTGAATGAACTAAAATAATGTATGCTACAGGTAACCCTGACCGCGCCAAGCCGCCGCCTGCGATCAGACAGGCCATAGCGCGGGAGCAGCAGCTGGAGGAGATACGGAGGGCAGAGGAAATGGTAGTAACTGTTGTCTGCTGACTTTATTGTCCTCAATTAAAAAGAAATACATATAGGTTTTTTTTAAATGAAATAAACCAGGAAACGAGCAGACGGATCGCCTGATGGTAAGCGATTACCGCCGCCCATGGACACTCGCATCGCCAGAGGAGTTACACTTGTAATTCCTCTGGTGTTGCGACTTGCGTTCCTGGACCTTAAAATCTCCAATCTCTACCTTGGGCCTCCGGTAATCTCACTCACTCGGCGAAATACAACGCAAGCGTTATTTCATGCCGGATTTCTCCTCACCTCACGGTCGTGGTATTTATCCGGTCGAGCCGACCCATTTCTGCCGAAGCGTGGCTCTCCCACAGTTAATTTCTTATTGTATTAATCCTCATTGTAAACTAACTTAAACGAAAATAATAAATAAATTAATTATCTCAAGGGCAAAAAAATAATAATACAGAAAGATCAAGTCTGAGTTATGGAAAAGATAGAATTAAAGATTTAATTACGCTAAGGAAAGACTGAGACGCATCGCTTGCGGTGGACGGGAAAGCGAAGAAAAAATACCATTTGTATTGTGTTTTTGCTCTTACGCTACCAATAGTCATCATCAGAAGCCATACAGGGGCTTATATGTCGATGACTGAACAATCGATTTTATAACTATATTATAACACACTGAGAAAAGAGTTAAGGAGGCAACACGTAACGGCATACCTGACAGGTTTGCATGTACAGGTAAACCTGTATATTGCTCAACTGTGCAGGTTTCCACACCACTAAGCTCATGCTTATATGTTAGTGTAACTGTGTACTCAATAACGTCCTTGTATAATAAACACAAAAACGAACGCTCAGGTTGAGTCACTTGTGACTGCACATTACTAACCTAACACATATTATATTTCTGCTGTCTTAAGTCTAACTAAAAGGCTACTTCACCATACTTCATCGTTACGTGTATGGCTAGCTTTATTTAAACTTCAATGTTTATTCCTGCAGATTTAGATTAATTTTAATGTTATCAGATGACCAAGCACAGTAACAAGCCGGCACCTAAACCCAACTCAAGTTCTCAGCTCAAGAGTAAGCCGGAAGACAAGGGAGAAGCGCGTGTGCCCAACCACCTGCAGCGGCTCAACCCCAAAGCGCTGGAGAGGACCACGCCTCAGGTATGTACCGCTGATCATGGCAAACGAGCTGACGGATCACATGATGTATAAACCACAGGAGGAGACAGAAACGCGCGTGCCCCTCAAGCCCAAAGCGCTGGAGAGACCACGCCACAGGTATGTACCACCACAGAACAAGTAACAGTACTATAGAAGAGTTTAGGAGAGTTTAGAGAATATAGAATATATACAAACATTTAAAGGTTCAACCTTTGGAACAAATTAAAAAAACAATTTCGTCACTTCGTCGTTAACTTGAATAACAAATCTGTCAAAGTTGTCAAGTGAAATAGTTACTAGTATCGAATGACGCGTATGTTACTTCGGGTTGTTTGATTTTAGCGTTGCTTTCATTTTGACTGATGACCATTGTTTACATAATATCGCCAAGTCAATCGTCAGTTCGCACCGCAACGAGACGTTACCGATACCGATTCAATATTTTAAACTTTATTCACTACACAAGAAGATACACGTTTAATTGCAAGAGTTCGAGTGTCAAACTAGACCGCTCCGAATAGCCGCTCTTGCAATAAAACGTGTATGTTTATCTGTACTGAATAATGTTCAATTTTGAATAAGTATTTTAAAAATGCAAAGCCGCGTCGATTATCGTCTCGTTTCGGTGTGAGCTGACGTTTATGCTCGTGAATAGCGGCGATTCGCCCGTTCTGGACGTGGTTTTAGATGGTTGGTGTTGTTAGTGTATGACCCCTATACTAAAAACCAGGCGAAAGATACACGGCACAAAATTAAGACCGCGAGCTTTGTTACAAACGAAATTATGGGGCACAAAAAAGCCGCGAAATGCTTCGAGAAAATATTAGGGACGAAACGTATGGCGGCCTAAATGCGGCCTAAAGGCGGCCTCGACTTGCGCGTACCGTTCGGCGGCGAATTCGCTATTAGGGCGTTTACACGCGTGTGGGGGCGGCGTTTCGTCGCCGACACTGATGCACAAAATCCATACAAATGCTAGTGCAGCTGTGTGTATGTAAAAGCTTAGGCTTTATGAATTCCGGATCATATAGTCCAACTATATGATCCGGAATTCGTAAGACCGGGGTTAATTCAGAGAACTGAAAATAGAATCTACGCTAATACAATAGACCACACAAATAACAAATAACACAAAAACACACAAAAATCGAAGACACAAGTGTCGGGTCAAATGTCAATGTCATATATGTCAGCTCAACACTTGACACATCCATTTACAACTCTATTGTATTAGCGCAGAGTTTTATTTTCAGTGCTCTGAATTTTCCCGGGACCACCGGATTCCGGATCATATTATTGTCCTAGCCGTACTGGCCAAGGCCTTAAATCCATTTAGGCCACTACAAAGAATTAGTATACATAGGCGTGAAAAACGTAATGTTCGTAATGTTAACATTTCTGTAGCAGATGCATAAATGTGACTTTGCATTCTGATGTAGTGTAAACACAAATTTCCAAATGAAAGAAATCGTATGAACGACTCGTATCGTCGACAACATCTAGAACACGAGACGCGCTTTAAAAGCAATCCCATACGTAAATGGCCGTAAATAAATAGCGGTGCGGCTAGGGATGCCGATTCACAGTTTTTTTCTATATTATATTAATAATATTATGCTAATATTATTAATATAATATATACTATATTATATGTGAAGTATATACTATATTATATACTATATTATATGTGAAGCAAAAACTATGTACTCCGTTTTTACGAAAATTATACGAACGGAGGAGTATGTTTGGCACAGTTGAAGTTTATTTGGAGGAGGAGTTTTTTATAAAAAACTTTTTTTTTAAGTATCTCCTGAATTGTCAAGCAATGAGCGAACTGATGTTGATGAATTATGGCGAAGAACACTCTCGATCATGTCGGCTTTCCATTTAGGGCACAACTGCAAATTTGGACACAATATCTAAAACTAGTGCTGATAAAACAAATCTCCGCCACTGAGGCCATTGACCTCTCACTATCAGCCGATTTCAAACTCCTTTTTTTACTAAATCTCGTGTTTAAAAATTTACGTCAGGTTTACATATAACTTCATCGTGTCACCGTTAAAAGTCTATTATTAGGTATAACCTTAAGTTATAGACTTACTTGATGTATCAACGCACAGGCCAAAATCTTAAGGCTGGAAATTTGAAATTTTGCACACGTATTCCTCATATGACGTATGCATACACTAAGCAAGGATTTTTCAAAAGCCGCGGGCGATTAATGCTTGTAGACTTATAAGACTGTTTAGTTATATTCAATAAGTAACACTACCAATTCCAATGTCACTTATGTACCGTGCAATCGTACTAATAATAATAATACTTATTACAAAGTGGAAAGTTTTCACCGATTTTGATAAAATTTGGCACACATACAGATTAGAACACGGGGAAGGACATAGGCTACGACATCCATCAAAGAGATACAATGACCAAATTAGGTCGAATTTTACGATTTCGATTCGAAGGTCGATTCTGCTAATTAAATCTTACAATAATACAGTTTCAATGCAGTCCCGATATGTTAAAACAGCAAAATGGGATTCTCGTAAACGTCAAATCAACGTTTAACGCGTTTTGGTTGGTCCAAACTCCAAAAATCAGTTTATGATATCGAGGCGATTCATTTATATTTATTGAGAGTAAATTGAAAGTAGAATACGAGAATCGGGGTTCTGATCAAATGGGATCTCGACAGACTAACAAGAGTATATTATAGACTTGGGTCTTAACTTAATCTGTCACCCCTAGCCACCTAATGCAGCTAACAGTTTTCTGGAGCAGGTCGTTAGGCGGTGAATGCGCGCGTTGATTGCCTCCACGTGATGGAATATATTAGCGCGCTCGCTTACACTGTTACGCTGATGTGTTTTGGTGGCTATAGTGGGCCCACACTGACTGCGCGCTGCCGAGCTACCGAGCCCACACTAGCGGCTAACGCGTTTAAGTGAGTCATACATGTGCAAATGTCAAAATTGAACAATGGCGCTTAAACCGTGTTCTTATTATCCAATAGGGGTGTTGACTACATGTATAATAAGTAGAGTTTAGTGTAAAGTGATAAGTGATAAGTATGGCCCACGCCAAAATATATTCTTTATTAAAAAAAAAATGCTTTAAAAATACATGTATCACTTAATTATCAAAAAAAGAAAAGCTAAATATCATATAGTGCTGCAAGAAAAGGTTCTTGCAGCACTATATGATATTTAGCGCCCAGTGATCGATAACTCTTGTAATGTTATTGTCTGTACTCCTTATTGTGGGTGTAGATATTGGATGTAGGTGTAGATGTGTATGTGTGTAGTTATAGGCAGTAGGTGTAGTTGTTGGTTCGTAGTTGTTTATTTATTTCACTCCATAGTTAAGACAGAACAACGTCTGTTGGGTACAGATAGTAAATTAAATACAAATATATTATCATATTATGTAATAAAGAATTACTCGTAAAACATCAGACTATGAATATAAGAACCTGAAACATTCTCCGGCAAACGTATCTACTATCCGGTTAATTTAACCCGTGTTTGCCCACCGAGTATTGTGGGCGGCGCCGAGGAGAGATCATAGATTAAGTTGTAGAAGCGACGGACTTTAGGTGTATTCATAATTAATAATTAGGTATTTAGTTGTTTGTATAATGCTATCGTTTAGTTGTACGGCTCAATCGTTGTATGAATCTTATTGCCATCGTTTGGTAGAAGGTACGGAACGACTAAACCATTATCTGAATCTTACTGTGGTATTTAAGTTTGTCTTTGTCTGACATAAAATTTTTGCAATGAATCGTTCATCTACATGTGAAAATAAATAATAATATGACTAAAAGAAGTAAAGTACATTTTGCTCGACAGAAATGGACAGTGCAGAGAACTAATCTGCATTTTTACGTTGCATTACCTCGATCGAATCCCTAATATGTATTTTGTAGATCACCACGAAGGAGGTCTCAATGGGTACAATAAGTATTTGGATGCTACCTACGTTGCAATAAATATTTGGTTGCTACCTACGTTCTAAAAACGATGGAAATAGGTATAAAACCTAGGTAGTGGGTACAATTTGCTCTATGACTAGCCGCGAGTAATCACAGGTTCACAGCTCCATCTGTGAATACTCTACAAGCTGTCACAAAAGAAATGATTAGCTCGCCTACTCACGGCATTCAAATGGTTAATGGTTTCTGCACGGATAGGCATAATACTATCAGCAGTGCCTCCTTTATACATGCTGCTTCTTCTTTGACTTGAAAAAGGATTTCATTTCGAAAGTTATGAATGAATCGAGGTTGGAAATTGTATGTAGATTTAAAGGCACGAAAAGACGACCACCATCTCAATGTCTTTCGAGAATCGTTGTTTTTTCATACATTATAAATGTATGAAAAAACAACGATTATATATAAAATTTCATACATTATTTCATACATATTCTGTCATTTCCATATAAAAACAAAGATTGCCGAGGGCCATTAGCAATATGGTCTCATAATGTATGTGTATAAAAATGAATCTGTTTATTTTTACCTTTAGAATTTATTTTATTTCAGTTCACTAAAACAGGAATAGCAAAAAAAAATACAATATTTTTGATTTTCTATTCTCAGACCAAACAAAAAATCATTACCCTTCCTTTTAGCTTCGCCGTATTCGGGCTCAGACCAAATAAAAAAATGAAGATAGAGTTCTGCGAAGCACACAGCGAGTCCGGTCTAAAATACGCCTCGCCGTGTAAATTTCTAAGGATGCTCCGGGGTCGGGGCGAAACGCGCGCCGAGTTTTGCAACCTGCATGGCGGTGTGGGGCCTTGTACGATCTTGCTGACATTGTTGCTTATGTGGTGGTGGCGTTTGCACGATTGTTTGTAAGTGCACGCATAAGCAGTGTGGGAGGAGGAGCTTTACGCATGCTTACGCGTGCACTCACACATTTGCTCGCAGGTTGTGGGTATTTTTTTGCGGGTTATCGCTAAATATAATATTAATTAAATTGTATGCTCTTTCTTCACCTTTTGTTCGGTCAGAGTTAATATTTAAAAAATATTTCCTTCCTTGTCTCCACTTTTAAGTGTTTTGAAACAAAATCTGCCAATCTAAAAACTACCCTTGACCATTTTTGCGATTACAATAATTACAATCATAAATAATTCGCTTCAAAAAACATTAGGAATCAAGAAGGGCTGTCATAGCTGAAGCTCCTAGCCGAAGTTGGGATAATTTGTCAATTTCGCCGCGTCCGTGCCGTCGGCCGAACAATAACTAATCACAATAAAAGGGTTGTCACTATATTAAAAACTCACTAAGTTCCGACAGAGGGTCGGCTTAGGCGCGACGCACATTAGGCTGGGACTATATGCTCCGGAATCTGGAACGCCGGAGAAAATTTTGAGCACTGAAAATAGACTCTGCGTAAATACAATAGACGTGAAAAACGAGCACACGAGTGTCGAATCAAATGTCAATGTCATATATGACAGCTCCAAACTTCTATTTTCAACTCTATTATACAAGGACAGAGTTCAATTTTCAATGCTCAGAATTTTCTACGGCCTTACGGAATCCAGCGCATATAGACGCAACCTTATAAGCAACTAGCGGGAATAGTATTATGTTAGCTAATTATTGAATAATTAATATATCAATAAAAAATATTTAATTCGAATTATTTCAATGCCACAATACTATAAATATTTTACAGTAGATTTGTGATTGTTTTTGCTAAATTACAATATACACACACCGGCATATTTAGCGGAACATAAAATAAAGGTTTGATATCAGTATCATATAAGGTTGCTGGCTGGTTTATACGTCATTTAATTTAAAAATAAATATTTTCAAATTAAGAAAACAACTGAACATCACATTTTATGCAATTGTTTTAATTTTATTCAAATACACCTTATCTGGAGCGAACTTCGAGTATTTCTTCCTTCTGAGTTTGATTTAAAATTTCATTGAAATACTATTTTTTGTTAGTTTTTTTTAATCGCGTATCTTTTTTGAGTTGAGGACTGAATTATGCCTGACTTAGCCCCAACGGAGATTGCCAGTGCACTCGAAATGCGAAGAAATGGTCAAACCTACAGAGTGATATCCAGAGATCTTCGTCGACCAGTTTCAACGATCCATCGCAGTATCCAACGGTTCAGGGAGACCGGTACTTATGTGAGAAGAGCAGGACAAGGCAGAAAAAGACGCACTTCGAGTAGGGATGATCGTTTCATTCGGCTTCGTGTACGTAGGAACCCACGTTTGACGGCCGTCCAAGCCCGACATGAGTTAGAAGCAGTGCGGGGTGTAACCGTAAGTGAGCGTACGGTACGAAGAAGGTTCGAAGAAGCTGGTTTGAGTTCATTTGTGCCCGCCAAGGCTCCAAGGCTCGAGGTAAATCATCGTAGAAACAGGTTAACTTTTGCTCAGGAACATCGACTTTGGAACGCGGACCAATGGAGTAAGGTATTGTTTAGTGATGAGTGCAGAATTCTCTTAAATCAAATTGACGGCAGGCAAAGAATATACAGACGCAAAGGAGAACGATACATTCAGACAAATTTTGAAACTACAGTTGCATACGGTGGTGGATCAATAATGGTTTGGGCGGGCATTTGTTTGGGAGCTCGCCCAGACTTGGTAGTGATTGACAGCGGGAGTCTGACTCCAGACCGCTATATCAGAGAAGTTTTAGAAGAAAATGTCGTACCGTTTGCCCCATATATCGGTGACGATTTTGTTTTTATGCAGGATAATGCTCGGCCGCATACCGCTCGGGTAACTCAAGCTTATCTTAATGATATGAATATCACTGTTATGGAGTGGCCGGCGAGATCACCGGATATGAACCCAATAGAGCACGTTTGGGACTTGCTGAAAAGAAAAGTTAAGTCCAGAATTCTAGCTCCTGCCAACGTGGGTGAACTGCGCATCGCCGTAGTTGAGGAATGGCGGAGACTATCCCAGGAGACCATCGATAACATCATTCTCAGTATGCGTAGACGGGTAGAAACTTTAATAAGAGCACGTGGAGGAAATATGCGATATTAATCACCATTTTTCTAATTTAATTAATTGTTATTTTAATATTAATTTTCACTTTTCCCGGTTACATGAAAAGTTCAAAAATGTACCATTTTTCACAAAGAGCAAAATCTGTTCTTAATGTGATCTCATTTTAAGTAAAACAAATGAAACTTTAAATAACAAAAGAAGTGTAGTAAGTAGATTTTAAAATAAAACCATATTTTTTTAATTATGGACCTTTTTTTGTGTTCCGCTAAATATGCCGGTGTGTTTAATTGCTTTCATACTTTCATCGTTTGTCTACTGTCGTTTATTAGACCGGGACTATTTTGCCCGGAATCCGTAAGGCCGGGCTAAATTCAGAGCACTGACAATAGAACTCTGCGCTAATATAATAGAGCTTAAAATCTAATACACAAGTGTCGATTAAAATGTCAATGTCATATATCACGACAGATCGACACGTGACACTACTTACTCAATTGTATTAAGGTAGATCTCTATTTTCTGTGCTCTGAATTTTCTCCGGTCTTACGGATTCCGGATCACAGCCTTAGTCTTCATGCTTGACATTTATTAGAGTTAGATTTATTGCTGAAAATCTGAGTGTAACTTTTCCTTCGCTACTTTTTAAAAACTATGACAATCATGAAGTAACAAGTATGACGTATTATTATTGTTTCAAAAGAAAATGGTAAAAATAATGTTATTCTTAAAGGTACTACAATTAGAAAGCTGTTATTTTATAACAATTTGAATAAAAATAATAAGAATAAAAATGAAAATTATTTTTATTACCAGCCTAGTGTGCGTTTCAACAGGGTTTTTCCCAAGTTTTTCCCTGCTAATGGTCGGCCGTCAGAAAAGGCGAGGTACCCGCCCGCCTGTACCCTCCACACCCGCTACACCCGCTATAAACAATTCATCCGCGATTAATGCCCAACCCGCTGTGGTAAATCACAAAAATCATGGTAATTGATTTACATAAAACAGTAGAACTCACAGGAAAACATAGGTATTGCTCGGACATATACCTGGTGGAAATTTTGGCCACCGTTCCATGCGACAAAACTGCCAGCCTCTTCATCTTGATGAGTGGCAGGTCCTCCACCGTGCGCTTTACCCGGAGTCTTCTGCCGCCCGCGCACAACTCTGGAATGAGCTGTCGCCAGCAGAATTTCCGGACCAACGACCTTCAAACTTTCAAGAGAAGAGCGTAATACTCTTTGAAAGGCCGTCATCGCATTTGCGAGGAGTCGGAGAGGTGTCCATGGGCGACGGTAATCGCTTTCCATCAGATAGTGCGTTTGCTCGTTTGTCCCCTGTTTTTCCATGCCAGATAATGCAGGTGCGAGAAAACTCTCGATTCTGGCTTTCTTATAGTTTAGACATAATCACAAATACACATAAGAACAAGGGGTAAAAGTCGATTTGAAACCTCTTTTTTACTCATAACTTATGTTTTAAAATCAGCTGTGTGGTGAATGAGCTTTTAGTGTAAAGTCAATGGCTTCTGCGCCGAAGATTCGTTTCAGTACTAGATTTTTTTCTGCCTAAACGTCTTTACATAAGTAGTAAATCAATAAATTTTCTGTAATAGATTATAATATTATAATATTATGTATGAAAACGTTATAATATTATGTACTAAAATTCAAACATTCTTTATAGCTACTATTACATAACATCCTATCCTATAGTATATAAACCTAATATTTTTAACGCCCAATATAGGAAACAATCTCCATAAAGAACGTATCATAAATATATTACGTTCAATCCGGGGCTAAGTGAGGGTAGATTTATACGGTGGGCGGCTCGCCGTAATGGCCGCGCGATCACTTATAGCCTCTTATCCTACCTACTGCGCCCATTGGTGCTGGCGTTACACTAACTAAAAATATCTTTATAGATGGAGATTTTTGTAGTAAAAACTGCTTTAGGTGCGTTGGGCATTTTCTGAGATGATAAAAACCATAAATTCAATGTTTTTTCCAATGTTTTTCAATGTTTAAATAATGATAAAAACCATCAATTAAATGTTTTAAAACTTAAATGGTTTTCGTAACAGTGTCGCGAGTTCAACGGTTTTTAATGATTCACTGCATTCTTAACGCTATAAAAAGGATTAAATAAAATTTATGCATAGCAAGATGCAATAAGTTTTCAAGGAAACATCTATCAATCTATAAAAATTTGCTTATGAAATCCAACTCTAAAAAGAGCTTGAAATAATGTAAGATCATATTATTATAGATAGGAACAGTTTTCGATTTTTATATATTCACCGATATTAGGGAATATCTATAAGAGAAATAGACAAACAAACATTTGACGACTTCTGTGGCTCAGTGGTTAGAGCGTCGGCGCTCAAGCCGGAGGTAGCGAGTTTTCTATCTTACTGGGCCATGGATGTGTATTTATTATTAATATGTTAAATAGTTATATAATTAAAATCTTAAATATGCATAGGTAATAATATAAAAGTATTAAATATACTTCCCGTTGTCTGGTCCCCGTAACAGAAGTTCTTCGAGTACTTAGCACAAGGCCAAATTGACGTGGTGTGAAGCAAAAAAAAAATGATTCCAAAAACAATTATTTTAATGGATAGCTTTTAAATATAGTCTAACTAGCCTGTGCCCGGCTCCCCCCGCGTAAAATATGAAGTATCCCACGAGAACACTATTTTTTTGTCAAAAAGCAGCCTATGTGTCCAATCCATATCCATATATCCACATCCATATATGTGTCCAATCATATGTGTAATCCAGAGCTAAAACTGATACCGTATCAAATTTCATCAAAAACCGTTCAGTAGTTTTTGCGTAAAAGAGTAACAAACATCCATCCATCCATACATTCATTAGTAGGATCTATCCCGTATTTATATTAATTAGTTCATGTTTTCAAAAGCGAAAAATCGCTTAGATAAAATATTTTTGTCCTTATTGTCCTTATTCAGATAACTGTGCTTAATTTTGACATTGATAGCCCCCTTCAACTTCATCGCCTATTGTTATCTCTGCTAATAACCGAATTTTATTACTTCTCTCTCGCACAATGACTAAGTCAATAGGCAATGACTAGCAACAATCGCAATATTAGTTAAGATTACCCGGAATTAAGTGGCAACCCTAGCTTTAGGGAGGAAAACAATAGGGATGTCAACTTGTGTCGAATATTACATTTTTACAAATAAAAACCAAAAGTTGAATACTTAAATGTAGAAATAGAACCATTTAGGTTCATGCGATTTTAAATTATAAAAAAAAATCCTATCACTTTCCCGCAATACATTTTGATTTTATCACAGTGTCAGATTTCACTGTCCCTCTTAGGGAAATTTTAAAGTTAATTATTATTATATCTATAATCTAACACTTGATTTTCTCTGTTCAGATCCCATTTCATCCAAACGTAAACAAAGATACTTAATTCGAAGAAATTAATGCGCGATTGTATTTCTTTATTACACTGTAAAAAAATTATATTTAAATTAGTAGCATTATAAGGGCGCTTTTGATTCTCAGTTTATGTTTAGATTACATTGGATCTAAAAAAAGAATAGAAGTTTTTTTTTTAATTAAAATAGCCTATTTGGAAACCCTAGAAAATTTAAGCACAAAAAGGCAATTTGAAGTGGCAACCCTGGCGTGAGGGAGGAAAACAATTTGTTAAGTCTGTCGTACAATAAAATAGTTGTATTGTGCGCTGAGTGCCGTCGCCGCCCCCCGTGATTGTTCCGCACTGTACTAGCGCGAGCACTCGCTAAATGGACGCGACTGTACTTAAGAGCTACGGACTGTACCGCCTATATGTATGGTCGAAGTTTAAGAATGCTATAATAATAATATCTATGGATGCTTTACACCACGTTAATCTGGTCCCGTGGTATGTTCTCGAAGAAACTTGTGTTACGGGTATACTTTTAAAATAAGTCATGTCACATAATATTCTGTTGAAATAGCTGCTTTCATCTTCGACTTTATTGCTCCTTTACTGTATATTCTTCTTCCAAGATACGAAGTTCGAATAGTGAACAGACAATTTGTTATCTTCCTTTCCTAGAATTCAATAGTAGTGAACCATATTACTTTAGATTCTTGGTTTCTATAAGAAGTTAGAACATAATATTACTGTAAGAATTTGGACACATCTACACATCATCCAAATTCTAAACTCTAGAAATATGACCTTAACTGTACTCATGCCCAAGTTTGCGAATGTACCACGTAACGTACAGCCCTCCGTGGTCCAGAGGTTAAGAGCTTGGCTCTTGACTCCGGAGGTCGTGGGTTCGATCCCCGCGTTGGAACAACGAAATGTTTTCAAGTCTGGTTAAGACAATGCAGGCTGATCACCTGATCGTCTGACAATTGACATGATCCATGCGTCGGATGGGCATGTAGAAAGTCGGATCTGCGCTTGATCTCTCGCCAGCCGTGCCGCTCAGCCGTCCCACTGGGTTACGAGAATAAAGGAAGGGAGAGAGCTCTTGTATACTGCTCGCACACTTGGCCACTATAAAATAACTCCTGCGTAGCTGGTGTGGTTTCAGTGAAACCGGCCACCTGCACCGTCGCCGCAATCGGTGAGGGTAGCTATTATTGCACCGCCTAAGAGCTATGGACACTGTATCACTGGTCTGGGGTACTGACTCCAGTCTAATGGCGTTGTTTTATATCGCACATAGTATAAGATGTTACTCTGTTGTAAAAGATTTGTGTCTGTGTTGCCATGATTGTTGTAGAATCATGTTAGAGGGGAAATTGCCGAGCTCATATTATACCCACTGCCCACTTCTCATTTGCGTTTGTTCGAAGTTTTTTTTTTCTTTACGCCTAGTAAATTTTAACAGGCCTCCCCCAAAGTCTTTTATTCTCGCTCCTGTGTCACCGTTGCCACAAGCCCGGCTGATAAGCATCCAGCTCGTCACGCCACCTTTTGCGTAGCCGCCCATGGCGGGCATCTATTTTCGGGTACCCAATCTGATGATATCTTTACCCAGCAGTCAGGGTGCTTGCGGCTAATATGACCCGCCCAGTCCTATTGCGTGGCAGCCTTACTTTACTTCCTACTCTCGTTTTCGAGCGCAGCATGATGTTCCTTAGTAGCTTTACTCCTAAAATGCTGCGCTCTATCGCTCTTTGGCAATCCCCGAGTTGGGATTTTTGGGAATCGGTCAATGATCGATCACCGTAGGTTAGGATTGGCAGAATAGACATGAAAAATAATAATTTATGTAAAATGTAATATAATTCTACTAGGAATAACTACTCGATCACACAACATACGACAAAACCATAACAAAATGTAGTCTGACAAATCTATCGCGACCAAAACCGTGACATATCATTATGTAGAGACCAAGTAACCATTGATCAAGTTTCAAAAGTCATCCACAAAATTAATAATTCACACATCCTAGGATTACTAAAATCCCTATGAATAATATTCCCGCCCTAACCGAATAACCCTCGGGAGGGCGGCGTCTTCCGATTGGCGCGCTCCCCGGAAGGATATGACCTATAGTTTTTCTTCTTAAGAACTTCCTTGGCATTGTCGAGTGATTTATACGGGGGGTTAGATTGATGGCTCTGCGTCCGGCAATCACATCTGTCGGGCGGGGGCAATTTGCCCGCATATTCGTTTACCCCGGTTAGGCCGTGTGCGGACTATGCGAGGGAATGTTTGTTCGCAAGTTGCTG
Organism: Phengaris alcon alcon; assembly: GCA_037179445.1. Lineage (NCBI taxonomy): Eukaryota > Metazoa > Arthropoda > Insecta > Lepidoptera > Lycaenidae > Phengaris > Phengaris alcon. Next base: position 10,693,297 of record JAYRCH010000021.1, on the reverse strand, counting down.
CCGTGGATGCGCGGACATTATCATACTAATAAAAATATGAATACAACTGATTCAATGTTGCTGTCTTTGTCTCATACGTTGGAAAAGTCACACAAATTTTTATTAGTGAGTTTCTGTGTCATTTCCACAGTTTCAACAGCGCTATCACGTATTTTGACGTATTATGTAAGAGGCTGGCAGTTCAGACCATGGGCGAATGTGACGTCGTAATTATAACGACAGTTCGATCAGCAATCTAAACCGCACATATCCCTCCGCGGTTTTCAAGCACAGTCTGATCCGCGGTCCGAACTGTACGTGTGATGGGCTATGTTAGCTACATTAGGAATGGGTGTGGGCCAATGTCCGTTAAGGGTCAGTCACACCGAGATGCGAACTGCGGCAAAGAAGCGACTTTGATATATAGTTTAGACCGAAACGAGGCGCTGCATTTTAAGAGCAGCGTAGCGTGGTGCAGCTTGAAATTCTTGCAATGAAATGTGTATCTTCTTTTGTTGTAAATAAAGTTCAATTATGAATAGCTATCTTAAAAATGCAGCTACATAGACGTATTATATATTATAGACGAGTTATGTCGAAGCAAAAACTGTCCCCACTTAAATGTCTCCACTTTTGGGGTTATTTGGGACCATTTGACATTGGAGGTATGGTGAAATCAAGGTGGCGTAACTTTTTCTTGTGAAGATTTGTTTTTTCAAATGTACCTACGTCATAGTCTATCCTTAGTTTTGAAATCATTGCGCGGCTGTCAGAGTTGTCGCTTCTTTGGCGCATAGTGTGTGCGTGCCCTAAGGGGGTGGTGTGGAGTTTTCGCCGTTGTTACGTGGTACGCGTTTACGTTGCGGACGGTTTTTACGCCGTTTGCTCCGCAAAATGGAATTAAATGTGTGATGGGTTTGGTCTTTTAACGGAGGTTTTATTACGTTGATGGAATTTATATTTTTTTTTTTTGCATTGCATGCATTTGAGATGTTATTTTGCCTTATAAAATACAAAGTATACCCAATATAATACAAGATTAAACTCCTACAGTTTTTTATAGATTACATTAATCTGAAATATATCGTAAGAGTTCTATAAATTATCCATTTATCTTTAATACACTTCCGACTTTTCGTAGAATTCATTAATAGATAATATCATCAATCACGAATACGTTAAACTTTTTAAAGCGTTAAAGAAAAGAAAAATTCAAAATCGAATGCAAATTACATAAAGCATAGACAAAATTTTCTTTTGCCGCCGGATCATTTGTACATGGTGAAATTTGAATTTAGAACGTGGTCCCCGGGGCGAGACCGTGCGGGGGGAGCGGATAGGAGGAGTGAGGAGAGGGGGGATGTGGCAAATTGTGAATTAGAGCCGCGGGCGCACCGCCGCTTGTTAGCTAGTTTTTACACTGGCAACCCCTTTGTGGGGAATTACATCAATGCGAGAGATATTTAGCCGGTTGCCGCCTGCTGGTTGAGATTCGCATTATTTCTTTATTGCCCGCATTATGCGGTGCATTGTACAATTTGGTGTATAATGTTTTAGATAGACCGGTGCATATTCTGTTTTGACTTTTGTAGTTTATTGGTTTTAGCTTTTGTCCGCGGCTTCGCTCTTGAATGCGAAAGATATATGTTTGAATGTTGAAATATATACCTGTCTTTCTTATTCGGGTCTTATTCAATAGGACGGTGAATCAAATGTTACTTTGTAAAAAAGGTTCTTATATCAGTAATTTAAAAACGTAATAGGAAACACAATAGTGGTCGTTATCGACGTGAGTGGCTCTAAGGGTCAGTTCACACCGATACGAGACCATACGCGACACGGCGCTGCATTTTTTAAGATAGCGATTCAAATTTGAATTTAATTCACTACACAAGAAGATACGCTGCAACATTTAATTGCAAGAGTTCGAATGTCAAACTAGACCGCTCTGCATAGGGCGGCGCCGCTCTTGCGATGAAACATGAATCTCTTTGTGTACCTGCTGAATAGAGTTAAATTTTGAATCACTGTTTAAAAATGAAGCGCCGCGTCACGTATCGTCTCGTTACGGTGTGAGCTGACCCCAAGGGCGTATAGTGCCCTCTAAGGTATGCACAAAGGGAAATCGCCTTACACCTAATGTGAGGTCGGTTTTAATGTTTTGTATACCCTTTTTTATTTTATGTTGTTTTATAAATGTAAAAGTTTTATTAGTTACTGATAGAGCATTATGTTTATGTAAGGTCTCGAGTATAAACTATAATTATTTATTTTGAAAAACTATAACACCACTGAACTGACGACCTCTGTGGCGTTGGCGCTCAAACCGGAGGTCGCGGGTTCGAATCCCGCCAAAGAAGCAAAAAATCTGTGTTCCAGGCTCATGGATGTGTATTAAATATGTGTATAATATACCTTTGTTACGCCTGAAATTGGCGTTTTTTCGTACTAGCCACATTGATCTCAATTATATCTTCTTTGCTTAGGAATTCCAATTTCAAATTTATACCACTATTTACTCGTGCATTTGTGTTTCGAAAACCGCAATTCAATTTCAATTTTTCCTCTTATGGTTTTTTCTTTGCGTCACTCTGTTTACAAAATGGAAAACTTGAAATATCGTATTGTTTTCGAGTACGAGTTCCACCGTGGCACCAGTGCTTCAGAAACGGCTCGAAGGATTAATGATGTGTATGGCGGCGGTGTCGCAAAAGAAAACACAGTGCGTTTTTGGTTCCAACGTTTTCGTTCTGGAAATTTCGACCGAACAAACCCCGTGGACGGCCGGAGACCAAAGTTGATAATGAAGAATTGAAGGCTATTGTGGAAGCGGATCCATCGCAAACCACGTCCGAGTTAGCTGCAGGCTGCGGTGTTACTGATAAAACTGTTTTAATCCACTTGAAGCAAATTGGGAAGGTGAAAAAGCTTGAATGGTGGGTAACTCATGAATTGAGTGCAGCAAACCGACAAACGCGCGTCGACACAACTCAACCGGCACAATAATGAAGGGATTTTAAATCTAACCATTACCTGTGATGAAAATTGGATCCTGTACGATAATCTGAAACGCTCATCGCAATGGCTGAACCCTGGCGAACCAGCCAAAGCCTGCCCCAAGCAAAAATTTACTCAAAAAAAGTTACTTGTGAGCGTTTGGTGGACTAGTGCCGGTGTCGTTCACTACAGCTTTCTTAAATCTGGCCAGAAGATAACGGCAGATGTCAATTGTATTGCCAGCAGCTGAAAATCATAATGGAAAAGCTAGCTGCTAAACAACCGAGGTTGGTCATTCGCTCTACTTCAGGACACTCCTATACTACTGCTTCAGGACAACGCTAGACCACACACTGCACAACAGACGGCTACCAAATTAGAGGAGCTTCAATTGGAATGTCTAAGACATCCACCGTACTCCCCGGACCTTGCTCCAACAGATTACCATTTTATTCGAAATTTGGATAACTTCTTGCAAGGGAAAAAAATTCAACTCCGATGGGGCAGTCCAAAGCGCCTTCAAATATTTTATTGATTCCTGTCCGAATGGTTTTTTTAGTAAAGGAATCAATGCACTACCTATGAGATGGCAAAAGTACATAGATAGCAATGGTATGTACTTTGATTAAATAAATATATTATATTATTAAAAATAAAATCGACCTTATGTTCCTCCTTTACAAAACGCCAATTTCATATGTAATGACCTAATATAATAATAACCTTAAGTATATGTATAGTATAAAAGTACTAATTATACTTACTTCCCGTTGTCTGGTCCCCGTGGTGTGAAGCGTCCATAGATATTATTATTATTATTACTACGTAATAGGCTACTTGACCTTGTTTTTATTTATGTCCTAAACGCTTCATAATTGTTTCATTACATACAAAAAAATAATATATAATTATTTTGAAACCTAAAAACCTCAAAAAAAAAATTAAAAAAATACACTTTTTAAAACCGCCGACAATACTATTCGCTATGTTGGTTGATAGATTATCTGTGCTGTGACGTCATACTAGTACTGTGTGTAGTCTGTGCTATTATAGTCCGTAGTAGTAAAATGGCGGTGTGACGTTCCGTTTGACGTTTTGACATAAATGACTTTTTAAGATGTCATGAACTATTTATTTAGAGAAACACGTTCCGTTTCACTACTACGTATGTGTTTAGTGTGTTTGTGCGTCACATCCTTGCCGGAAGTTACTTCGAGGTGTTTTCATAAGTAGAAATTAAAAATAAAAATACATATTTTTAAATCAACTTTATTTATCAATCTTAAGTTTTTAATTTATGATATCGCTAGAATACGTTTTCCTGAGCCTAAGTACTAAAGGAAAGGAATTAAATATGAGTCAAGTTCAAGTCAAGTTCAATCATCCGATCCATTTGAATGTTTTTTGTAAATAAAAATATTAGATTTGACCAAATAAATGTCTCATTATTATTTATTATTGCACTCTAAATAAGTGACATTAAAATTATTATAGTATTAAAGTATAATTTTGTCTTTTTGTTTATAAAAATATTAAATAAAGACGAGGCATGTTGAAGCAAAAAGTGTTTCCAGTTAAATGACTCCACTTTTTAGATTTTTATTATAGACGATGCATGTTGAGGCAAAAAGTGTATCCAGTTAACTTTTAAGATTTTTGGGGCCATTTTGACATTTGAAGTATGGTGATAACAAGATGGCTGACATTTGAAGTATGGTGAAAACCAAGATGGCGTAACTTTTTCTTGTATGAAGATTTGTTCTGTCAAATGTACGTCATAGCCTATCTTGAGTTTTGAAATCATTGATCAGAACAGAGTAAAAAAAATTGCTAAATAAAATTACATTGCGCTCTCTAAGGCGATGAGGTCATTAACCTCACATAAACAGGTGGAAGCAAATACTTTGCTTAAATAACATCAATTGTATTGATTGATGCAGCTGTGTGAGGTCAATCACCTTAACAGCGCCGTAGAGAGCGTAATGTAATTTCATTTAGTACATATTTTTTAAACTTTTAATTATTTTCCAACCTTTCGTCCAACGTCTTTACATAAGCAGTAGATCATAATATGCCCAAAAACCTAATAAAGGCAGTGACTTGAAGAACTTAGTACTCTAGAGTCTAGAGTTTAGTAGGTACTAATGTAAACACGTGAGAGCTGATGATAATAATTCCTCCTTTTATCACCATATCTATTAAACATCATACGCCCTAACTAACCCACTCATAGAGACAAAGCAGGCCAAACATTCTCTTAACAACCGCATAAAGGAAACTAACCCTCAAACGGTTAACCCGCGCATTATGAGCGTTGCCCGGGGTCAAAGAGACCATGGTCTTTCAGGGTTGTTTGCTAATCTGATAGGGCGCCGCAATATGCCGCATGTTTGGATAGCGAGCTGATTAACAGAGTGCAACTGTTGCCGAGCTGTCAAACTTTTTTTAAATTATCTATGAGCTTGTTTTTTTTTAATTAAAGCAGATTTTGAGTGCATAATAAAAGTCGATGGTTTCACACGACGTAATGTTTCCTATCACACAATCCAGCCTGCAAATGAAGCATCCGGTCAAAAGTGTGAAATTGAACTGGAGTAGGTAATAGGCAAAAGTAATAATGATTGCCATGACACTATTCACAGGCTGCTGGATTTGCTTTGATAGCCATTTTGACGTGTCCAATGTCGATATTGAATTCTGCGCTTGAACACGTCAAAGTAATTCTGTCCCACATAGAGTCGAGATATTTTTCCACTTAGGTAAATGCGGTATCAACCACATAAAATTCCAGATGACACAAGCCCTTCACAAAACAACTTTGTAACCCCATCTATTTTCCATTTCATAAGCAATACAAATGTAAATATGCTCCTAAGACAACAACTGTGTAAAACCAATAAAAAATCTTTATTACGTTGAAGCGAGCCGTGAACAAATGGTTACGCTCGTTTAGTATCGGTTTCCGAACGCAGACGACACGGCGCCAAAATCAAAAAAGGAACGCCCCGGGCGCCACACATGGAGCGCTATATTTTTAAATTATACGCGTGTTTAAATTTCGAACGCTCTGCACATTTGAATTTGGTACAATTCGGTAATTATACGCGTGTTTAAATCTCGCTCCGTACATTCGGAATCGGTAATCGGACTAGGCTTAGTGACAAGATTAGTTAGAATAAACGAGGGGCGAGTAATCCTCGTAATGCGCCCGAAGAAAATTGTCACATTTGTCGGGCCAAATTGTACCTAATTATCATTTAACATCTCCCTCCCTCTTAATATAATAAAGTATTTCGCATTGGATTCCGTGAAAATGTTTGTTTTTCTATTTCGTTTCAATGGACTTCTGTGGCGCAGTGGTTTCAAAGCTAGCTAGAATGCCGCCGAGGGAACAAAAGGTTCTCAATGTGTATTTAAAACAATAAAAACATAGACGTATTTATTATAGACGAGACATGTCGAGGCGAAAAGTGTCGCCAGTTAAATGGCGACACTTGAGATTTTTGGGGACATTTTGACATTTGAAGTATAGTGAAAACAAGATGGCTGACATTTGAAGTATGGTGAAAAACAAGATGGCGTAACTTTTTCATGTATGAAGATTTTCTGTCAAATGTACGTCTTAGCCTATCTTGAGTTTTGAAATTTTTTATTAAAAAATAAATATGTCTAAATTAAAATCTTGAATATGGTATGGGATAAAAGTATTCAATAAATCCTCTTCCCGTTGTCTGGTTCCCATGACACAAGTTCTTCGGATACTTACCACGGCGCCAAATTGACGTGGTGTGAAGCGTCGTTAGATATTTTAAAAATTATAAAAAAAGTAACGTAGGTTGTAGAGATTCATATTTGTATGATAAGAAATTATTTCCATATTTAACCACAACGGGTGGCCGTTCGGGCGTTTTTTTAATTTATTTAATACTAGATGTTGTCCGTGAGAACCGTTCGTGCGCGCAAAAAGAAATCCCGCGGTAACCGTATATTTAGCCGCGATAAAAAGTAGCCTATGTCCTTCCCCGTGGTCTAATCTATATGCCAAATTTCATAAAAATCGGTCCAGTAGGCTATACAATGCAAACAAACAAACAATTATTTCCTCTTTATAATATCAGTATAGAGATAAACGATACGAGGGCTGCACTAAAAGTATCGGGAATGGAATATTTCCACTGTTCCTGTCATATTAAAATCTTTTTAATTTAAAACTCCTTGGTTTTAAAAATCGAATACCGTTTATTTATTTAAAAACAGATTCTCGGTCTTGTCACAAGGTCTTGTCAAACTTGTTTAGTCGTTGAGAAAATGGAATTGACTCGAGAAAATTCTAGAGCGATGATTTATTATGACTTTCGAAGTGGTTTAACACAAAAACAGTATGTTGACCGGATGATTTCTGCATTTGGTGATGAAGCCCCATCCAAAACCACAATTTATCGCTGGTTTGCTGAATTTCAACTTGTGTGGACGTGTCAAGCTCAGTGATGATCCCCGTCAAGGTCGTACAAAAACTGCAGTCACCCAAGAAAACGTTGATGCTGTGCGTAAGCTGATTGAGGAAGATCGACATGTGACATACCGCGAAATTCAGGCAACTTTAGACATTGGCATGAGTCAAATACAAATGATCTTGCATGAACAATTAGGTGTAAAAAGGTTGTTTTCCCGATGAATACCGCATTTGCTCTGTGAAGAGCAAAAAGCGGCTCGCGTTACTTGGTACGTCAGAACTCTCGAAAGATTCCACGCAGGATCCTCAAATGCTGTATACAACATCGTATCAGGTAACGAATCCTGGATATACGCGTACGAACCCGAAACAAAAAACCAGTCACGAGTTTGGGTGTTCGAAAATGAGTTAAAGCCAACAAAAATTGTTCGTTCACGGAGTGTTGCAAAAAAAATGGTGGCCATGTTTGTCTCCAAAACCGGCATGGCCGGTTTTGGAGACAAACGACTATTCCTCTTGAGGGACAAAGAACGGTTAATGCAGAATGGTATGCTAACATTTGTTTGCCACAGGTCGTTTCTGAACTCCGTAAAGAGAACTGCAACCGCATCATCCTCCATCACGACAATGCGAGTTCTCACACCGCGCACAGAACAAAAGAGTTTTTAGAGCAAGAAATCATAGAATTATTAGACCATCCGCCGTACAGCCCCGACCTAAGCCCTAATGATTTCTATACTTTCCCTAAAATAAAGAATAAATTGCGTGGTCAGAGATTTTCATCACCTGAAGAAGTTGTGGACGCCTACAAACCGACCATTTTGGAGGCCCCAACTTCCGAATGGAATGGTTGCTTCAATGATTGGTTCCATCGTATGGAAAAATGTGTCAAATTTCGCGGAGAATACTTCGAAAAGCAATAAATACATTTTTAAATAGTAATGTTGTGTCACTTCCTTGATTCCCGAAATTTTCAGTGCCGCCCTCGTACAACAGAATAAAATAGCAAAAGTCAGTTATATGTCCGTACGGTACGGACATGAAAGCTTCATGAAACTTCCCTCTCAACTTCTAGACACAAATTATCGAATTTTTGTATAAAACCGATTAAAAGATGTAATTTGACGTGCATTTGATGGATTGCGGGAACCATCGACCAATATCTATTAACTGAGATCGCGTGTAATTTCACTGAGAGCGCCGCCGCCGCCGAGCGTTCTTGCCGATGTCTTGTTTTATTAACCGAATACTTAGATCAAATAAAAAAGTGAAGACAGAGCTTTGCCAAAAATTGAGGCCGTTTTTATTATTAAACGGTTTTATTTAGCTTGGCCAGTTTATTTATTTATTTCTTTGGGTCAAATTTAGTAATTGGAATTTTACCCCCTTCCTGACACCAGATCGATCTGATATTTGGTACCCACTCTTAATCTTGATGACAATACAATAATAAAAAAAATTTATGACTGTAAATCCAAAAAGGCCGCTGATACAAAATGGCGGATTACATATTACTTCACAACAACCTCTATATGGGTATCAAATGAAAGGACTTTATTGGTAGAATAGAGCTCACTATAAAAAAATAAAATTCATGATGGCCGCCGCCACAAAATGGCGGGTTACATATTTTTCACAACTACCTCAATATAGGTGTCTAATGAAAGGGATTGATTAGTAGAACAGAGCTCATTCTGAAATAAATTATAATCTCTAGCAACAAAACTAAAAACTTGAAAATAAATTAAATAAAAAAATATTTTTATGTTAAACGGTTTTATTACAAAAAAAATAATGTAGGTAAAAGCTAAAAAGTAATTCGGTAAGTCCTAGCTACCAGATCGCACCAATCTTCTCATCAATCTGGGGTATTGATCAGACAAATAATAAAATCGTTGGGCGCGTGAAACTATCATAATATATTAACTCTAGATACGCAACGCAGATCATATACATATATATTCATCATATATATATATATATATATATATATATATATATATACAGTGTACCGCACGGCTTACAACTGTAGCAAAAAGTGTCGTTACAACTTTTGGTCTTAATATTTTCCGTCTAGCCCCCTTTCGCAACGCGCGATAAGGAACTTCGTTCCAAAACCGGGCAAGTGCGATTCAGACTCGCGCACGTAGGGTTTACCATTATGCCAATATTTTACATGTTTACTTCTAGTTTCATTGTTTTTGTACGAAGTGTTCCAAGTAAGCGCATTTTACAAGTTATGTCTCTATAACTCCAGAACTAACAAAGTTATATAAGCCGTTATGTTGTGCACAAACGCCCGAATGCCACCTACAATTATTTTATATTTATTACAAATAATAATTATAAAATAATTCAAGAAATGTAAAAATGTTCTGAGGCAGTAGGCCACGGGGAACATGAAGGCGTCACAGACGGCGAAGATACTATAATATTTTCTCTTAAGATGCCTGGATATCTTTCATATTACAGAACGTAATATATAGTATCTTACCCGTCTGTGATAGATCATATTTTATCTTAACATAAAATACTATAGTATCTTCGCCGTCTGTGATGTGAAATTATTACCAGAATGTGAAATATGCCCTAAAAGTAGCAGAAGAATCAAAAATATTTATTACAAAATCATGAAACAGCTAATATGCAACTAGAATGAAAAATTGAAAGAAAGAAACCTCGTGAAAGAATCCAACCCGCGGATACATTAACATAGATATTGTCCGTCGTGTCGTCAATTTACGTGCAAACTATTTCTCATAGAAAGTTTTCAAATAACCCCGCGCTCGTAAACACAATACAGGGTAAGCGTTGTGTATGGGCACACTGGGGCCCCGTGCCCCAGCCTCGGGCCCCGGCGAGCACCCGGGCGGGGCCTCGCAACGATGAGAAATGACCGGCGGAAAATTGGCTGGATTGGAAGCGGATTTCAGACAATCGATACTCCTTATGGGTTCGGTGTTGTTATTTGTTGTTATTAACTTAGTGGAGTTTTTTTTTTTTTGGAGAATTTTCGTTAATATTTTGAATTTCACGAGACTTTGCTTACTTTAAACAATTAAGGTACTAAATAAAGTAAAACTTACTTACTTAAAATTAACTTACTTAAAATTGATTTAGATCGGACACATAATTGTCTCCGGTCGGAAAGATTCCGGTAAGATAGTCCCAGCCAAAAGCGAGGATTTAATTTAACACTCGTTGAATAATAAAAGCCTCTTGATTTAAATACAATACCGAGGATTTCAAAAATCTAAATTATTATTAACTAGAAGACTAGCTGTTGCCCGCGACTCCGCCCGCGTAAATAAAGTTTCCCACGGGAACATTGTAATTTTACGGAATATAAAGTAGCCTATATCTGTACTAAATTTAATCAAAATCAGCCCAGTGGTTTCGGAGCCTATTCAATGCAATAAAAACACACAAATCTTACCTCGTTGTAATATTAGCATAGATTACGGTAGGTACAGCAGATTTACTCTCTCAAAAAATTAAAAAAGGTAATCTACCATTTCCTTGTAATTCCTATTTGAATGTATACAATTATACATACACATCGACCAAGTTTCTCGCTTGAACCATCCTTTATTTTCCAACAAACCAACTAATAACCTTATACAGGGAGACCAATTATCCTGCCTTGTATAAAATTGTATATACAGGGTGTTACAAACCATTACTCGACGTTGTTTGTACAAAATTGTGCCGTCCGCCCCGTCTCATTTGTGCGACAGATTGCCTCTGATTGTATTTGAGGCGGGACGAGAGTCGAGACTGGACCGATGCATTATCTGTTCCCATTTGAAAATTTAATAATGTACAGCTTGGCAAAAAAGAGTATGACGCGGTGACAGCGGGAACTAAAAACATTTTCGACTGTATCATCTTTTATCCTTATTACATTCGGATTTACATATTTAATTTAAATAAATAATATTATAATCTATTTATTTATTTATTTATATTTAGTATACAGACAGGTTACAGTCATTACATGGTAATACAAACATAATCCTAATTCTAGGCTAGACAGCAACCCAAAAACAGTATACATAACATAATTATTTTAAAGTTGTTACTAAAATTAAACTAATAACAAGAAAAGTGATACCTAATACCCACTACTAAACATTGAGTATACACTGAGTGACTTATATTTAGCTTAACTTATTATATTACTAAATTTGGTTATAATAAAAGCAAAATAAATAGTATGTAGATTAAGAAAAAAGAAAAAGATCTGTAAAATCATTATTGTCTGAGTTATCAACATTCTATATCAGAGTTGGAAACAAGTGATGGCAAATACTTGGCTTTCATAATATTGTTGATCGTTTTTTTATAATGTGAAAATTGACGACAAATGTCTACGCTTCAACTACCCACTACTAAGTGATTATAAGTACGACACATTCTAACTAGCGGATTGTAATAGGACGTATTGTTTTTGAATGCCTGTGTAGTGAACATTTTCGGTTAACGCGTTCTATATATATATAATGTAATGTAATGTAATCAATATATATAATGTAATGTCATTTCAAACTATCAAAGATAGAAGATAATACAATCGAAAATATTTTTACTTCTGCTGTCACCGCGTCATACTCTTTTTTGCCAAGCTGTACAGCATATTACTTTCACACTAGAATTAATAGAGTAGCTTGTGTATTTAATTTCTATCATAAGAAATTAAGCGGTTTTAGGGTTCCGTACTCAAAGGGTAAAAACGTTACCCTATTGCTGAGACTTCGCTGTCTGTCTGTCAGTCCGTATGTCTGTCGCCAGGCTATATCTCCTTAACTGTGATAGCTAGACAATTGAAATTTTCACTGATGATGTATTTCCAATGCCGCTGTAACAACAAATACTAAAAACAGAATAAAATAAATATTAAAGAGCTCTCATACAAGAAACGTGATTTGTTTTGCCAATTTGTACGGAACCGATCGTGCGCGAGTCCGACTCGACTAAGCCGGGTTTTTATTCTAGTTTGATTTTAAAAATCTCAACATTAATATAAAATTAAGTCGCTTCCGCTGTCTGCTCGATTATATATTTTAAACTACTCAACGGATTTTAACGCAGATATCAGCAATTGAATGCTTAATTTATTAAAATCGGATCAGCAGTTTAGGTACTACAGTGGATCAAACATATATATTATATAGACAAGATTACCATTCCTTTTGGCATTGCCGTAGTTGGGTAACAAATAAGAAATCTTGTAATAATATAATATTATTCTAATAAGCCCTGTAATAAGAGATAATTTACTCTGATGACAGTAATAAATATGAATCCTCCGCCTTCATAATAGTATTTATGAGGGCGGAGCCGCGGGCAACAGCTAGTATATCGACGCAAAAAGTGCCCGCACTTACACTGCCCTACTTTTGGGGTTGTTTGGGGCAGTCGAGGTTTGTTATTTGTCATCTCGACATTTTGACGTTAGCTTTCCGCAGTTTAATCACTCTGTATTTATTTGACAATATCTTCTCAAATCAAGATGGCGTAACTTTTTCTCGTATGAAGTTTTTTTTATATCAAATGTACGTCGCTCATAGCCCATCCTCAGTTTTAAATCTATCGGTTATTTAAGGAACCTGGGGGCCTAGCAGGAACATTTGACAGCGGCGTAAACGTAACGTTATCGAAATAAATTTGTCATGATTCTGACAGATTTTCATACAATTCTCGTTCGACAACGTTACGTTTTCGCCGCTGTCAAATGTTCCTGCTAGGCCCACTGTATTGTAAAAGAGATAATTTTTACTGTCAAATGATGTTGGTTGCTAAGGCAACGAGTTACTGTACGAGTAAGAATATACTCTGTTCATATCCAATTTAATATAAACATAAACAAAGAGACAATAGCGCACTATAATGCTACCAATTTAAATTTCACCTACCTATATGCCACCACTCACCTATATGTGGCGCTTATATAGCGTGTATACACATCCATAACTGTTTTACAGCTTGTATCAATAAATATATCTACCTAGAATTTCCATAAATACTGAAACAAATAAAAAAAAAATCTATTGCAAATAACATTTATTACTTTTACAGTGTGTTAGTTTAATACATAAATATAAAACAATTTAAAATATAAAAAGCTTATTCGAAGTGGTCTCCATTGGCTGCAATACAGACCTTTGAACGTTGAGGCCAGTTATCAATAGAAGCACGCACTCTTTCCATGGGAAAATTCTTCACTGCCAATCGTACGGATTGTTTTAGGGACTCCAAATTATCATGGCGCTTAGAGCAAGCTGTACTCTCTAAAACTGACCATAAATCATAATCCAGCGGATTAAGATCGGGACTAGACGACGGCCAGTCTTCAGCTCTGATGAAGTCCGAAACGTTCGTTTCCAACCAAGACTGCGTAGACCGAGCTTTAGGACCAGGCGCCGAGTCTTGCTGGAAGGACCATTCTTGGTTTGACTATTGTTGTTAAGGGGCTTCACTACCTTCTCAAGAATGGTATCTTGGTACACTTGTGCCGATATTTTGATACCTTTTTCACAAAAGTATGGCTCAGTCCAAACTATCACTGAAGTCGGGTAGTGCCCACGTTGCACTCTGTCGACTAATTGAAAACGTTCTTAGAGCTTTGAGCATAAATACGGTAATTTTGTTTGTTAAAATTTTTCTCAATTGTAAAAAATTTCTCATCCGTAAACAAAATTTTTCTTATACAGAAAAAAATTTCTGTGATAGAAAAATTTTGTTTGAGAGAAAAGTGAAACCTCCCTTTCCGTTTCCGCTTCAGTAGTTGTTTCGATTTTACCACCCTATTCTTTTTTAAATTATAAGTTTAGAAATGACCAGTACGTCTTTTATAGGCTGCAAGTCCTAAGTCATCTTTTAAAATACGCGACATGGTTCTAGGTGCTATCTTCATCTCCCGAGATAAAATCTTTTGCTTTTGGACAGCAAATTCTTCGAATTCTTTCCCTTACTGCTTTGACCACCTTTTTCGTACGAACACTACGTGGACGGCCAGACCTTTTTCTGTCACAAACAGAGGAGGTCTCATTTAACCTATTAATAGCCCGGTACACAAACATTTTACTAATACCAAGTGTATGGAGAGTTTTAAAAATTGCATTTGGCTCCATACCTACTTTGTGTAATGCAATCACAGCGATTCGGTTCTCTTTATCACCCCACTCCATTTTAATATCGCAAAATATTGTACAATGTATTGGCGCCAAATTGAGAAAACACAATGAACAATCATATAAAAATGACAGATTCAAAATTCAAATGTAATGTTTTGTTTATTTTTAATTTTTACAGTATTTATAGCCAGACTAAGTATATGTGGTGTGTTTATACAGCTTGTAACAGCATCGATATGTGTTATACAAGCCACATTAGTATCTATAAAGGTTGTATCAATAAATGTATAGCTTACACAGTGTGTATCGATATCAATAAGCGGAATGTGGCCGTATACAGGGTGTATCGGAGATAACTTTTATGAGGGCGGAATTGTGTTTATGTCGGCGTGTGTCGCGATTTACCGCCCGCCCTCGCGCCGTGTAATCGGAAATATTGCGGTACAACGAAATTAGCCCGTGTTACCGGGGATAAGCGGTAGCGTATTGATATTTCTAGTTTTTCCTTACGTGTTACAGTGTATCTAAAAAAGGTCACATTCAATTTCGTAGAAATTCTTATTTTAAAACAGTATATACGTAATGATCTATCCGAAAAGTCAACTGAATTAACATCGTAACAACAAGAGTAAAGGACGTGTGCACAAAACTGTTACTGCCATTTGTTTTGTAATGTATAAACTCGACAAAATACGGTGGCCATTACAACAATGTAAGTTTCGAAATACCTAGAATATCAATATAAATCGGCCGCGATAGAGCCTACATTTCTATTGTACAAATTTCTCTTTTAACAACACTTTAGGGGCACTGGTTTTTTCATAAAGATCTATTTTTGTTAGTCCTATAAAGTATCAAGCTCTTGCTAATTTTATGCGGCATATATATTATATGGCATACAGAATAAAAAACTGGCTAAGTGCGAGTCGGATTAGCGCACGAAGGGCTAAGTGAAAAACTAAAATTCACGTTTGTTGTATGGGAGCCACTTAAATATTAATTTTTATTCTGTTTTTAGTATTTGTTGTTAAAACGACAAAATAACCTTCTGTGAAAATTTCTACTCCTGGTGACAGACGAACGGACGGACGGACAGAGCCGACAGACAAACAGGTCTCAGTAATAGGGTCCCGTCTTACGATTTGTGTACGGAACCCTAAAAAGGTGAAATTTTAAACATATATTATGACCTTATGTCTCATTTGAAGACTAAACGATTAAAAAAATACAAACTCGCCGTCTCTCGTCCCTTATACCGCGCACGACCAGGCTTCGGTTCGTATCAATGTTATTGTGGAAATGATCGCTAACAAACAAGTTATTGGCTCTGTATTGCGATGTTTACCGCGTTATGTTTGTTTCATACTCATTGCCATGAATAGTTCTGTGGGAAATATAATGTTTATTTATTTGAGTATCGAGATCTTGCCAAAAGTTTTAAGTATAATATTTTTTTGGTTCGCATTCCACCAAAGTAACAATTATTATTATGGCCATATAGGGAAAGATGGCCAGTGTCATATAAAAACTATTTATTTATAAATCTATTTTTTTTTTCTCTAAACGTACGATAAAGTAGTCATTCCGGGAAGAAACTGCATGTCGACTTTTTACTGTAACAAACTATGACTATTATAGATGTGAAAGTTTGTGAAGATGGATGGATGGATGTTTGTATCTACTGAACGCATTTCGATGAAATTCGGTCTCTGGATTAAAACAATGGCCACTTTTTATCCCGATTATATGCGGGCGGAGCCGCGGGCAACTGTAGACGAGGCATACCGGATACTTTTTATCCCGAATAAGTACAGTGTTCTCGTGGGATACAGTATTTAAGCGTGGCGGAGCCGCGGGCAAAAGCTAGTGTGCACATAAAATTGCAAAAATGAAACAAAACACTAAAATAGTATATTGAAAAAAAAAAAGTGCAAAATGGCGGTGTAAGTCCTACATTGGCATACATTGGATTCCGGACTACATTGTCCGGAATCTGGCAGGCCGGGGAAAATTCTGAGCATTGAAAATAAAACAGTGCCGTTTGGAAAACCGATCAAACCGATGTCGAACGGTTGCATCAAACACGGTTTTAGTCAAACCGTCTGATCGTCTCGGGGGGCCCTTTAGTCTTGAAAAACAGTTTTAGAATATGTGCTACGAAATGCTACGTATTTTCTCCGACATGCTACGGTATGTAGCACTTCGTAGCACCGGCCGTAGAGAAGAGCTACGCTAGCTTACCTATAAAGCGCCCTGAAAACGATCTAATTATTTAACAAATACGTGTTTGTCAAACAGTTTCGATAGTATGCGGCATTATTTGAACCGATTTGTCAAAGAACAAGGAAAACGTCAAGTTTGTCAAACAAAGGACATTGGTAATTTTATATGGAACAATTTTATATGGCAACTAAAGACAAAATTAGACTAGATTTAAGCATAATCACACCTGGATTACAACTAGGACACAAATTGCAAATCTGCAGGGGGTGGGATAAATACTATGATATTTTAACACATTTCAAAAAATATTCATATGATATATGATAACAGTTAATTAATTATCTCCACTTCTCCATAGATGTGGATTAAAATAATAATGGAATGAAAATTGTACAATCTCGTAGTGTTTTGTTATGTGGTTGACACTTTTTTGAACAGCGGGTGGTAAACGCTCAATGTCTTTTGCTCGTTTGTAGAACGCTTTATACTAGTCATAAACCATACTGCCTATCGTCCATTAGGCATGACGCTGCAGGCTTGGTCCAATCCGAAGACCTGGGTGTCCAAAAAGGCCCCTTTAGGTGTTTCATATTATGATGAATATATTTTTTCAACTCATATTTTGTGCGCCATTTTACGCATTTGTAGTGAAAACTGTCAAAATGGATGTTTTCTAATATGATAAGCTCAGATGAATCATGTAGCCATTTTACAATTTCACGATAGATCCATACAAATATGAAAAAAGGAAAGAAACATAATATGAAACGGCTAAAGTGGCCTTTTTTATACCCCCTGAGGACTTGGGATCAATGCAATTTTTCAATCAACAAGTGTAACGCCCCTGGTGTTGCGAGTATCCATGGGCGGCTGTATTTGGTAACCATCAGGCGATCTCTGCTCGTTTCCGAACCAGCTATTTCATCAAAAAAATGAATATAAATTTAAATATATCTCTTTCTTATCTATTTACCCTTCGAATCCAGTTAAACTTCGTTAATAATATTGGCAAATAAATAATTTAAGCTTAACTAGCGACCCGCCCTAGCTTCGCACGGGTGCAATGTATCATACATTGCACCCGTGCGTGCCTTCCTCTTGAATCGCTCTATCTATTGCTGAGAACTGCATTAAAATCCGTTGAGTGGTTAAAATATCTAAGCGAACAGACAGCGGGAGCGACTTAATTTTATACTATGTAAAGATCGATTACCACGTCCATCTGCTGGGTTACAGGCTTAGCATGCGCACCCTAGAAACACCGAAGAATCGACAAAATGACAGATTAAAGAAACAGTAATACCATTCGGACCAAATAGTTCTTATTGTAAGGCAGCAAGGTCGATCCATCGTCGTTATGAGAGACAACAATTCTTTTCTTCCCGAGCATGAGCTCACAAAATGGGCTCTTTTGACAGTTAAAGTAGAAACGTTTTCATATTTCAATGTCAAATACTCCACATCATGGCGGTCCAAGACAAATAGTTCTTCTTCTTCTTCTTTTTATTTTTGGCTCCGTAGTGATTCGCCAATGTCAGAGTGTGTGACGGAAACTGTACTAATTGAGGAGGTCTTATGAAAAAACAAGGGTACGGTAAGCTGAATAGCGAGTTCTGTTGAAAAAACTTAAAACAAACACTAAACATTTAGGGGTTGGTAACTAATTTACTTGAAAATTTGATCATTTTTGGCAGAAGATTTGGCAGCCATTTTAAAAATATGTCTATTTAGAAATGTTGACGACCTTGTTACCATGGATTAAGAACTATTTTGCTACGAACTGTTTTGCATAGAATATTTCTTTTTAAAATTATTTCTTCGGATCGCTGGGCCCGTGATTAGTTCTCGAAGAACTTGTGTTACGGGCACCAGACAACGGAAATATATTTAATACATTTTATACTATATTTAAGATTCTTATTATAAATAAAAAAAACACGTCATATTTAATATACATCCATGACCCAGGAACAGACAAAAGTTTTTGTTCCCTGGCGGGATTCGAACCCGCGACCTCCGGTTTGAGCGCCAACGTGCTAACCTCTGAGCCACAGAGGTCGTCAATCATGTTTTCGATCGAGAGATTATAATCACTATCACCATTCTGCTACAATACAAAATGATAGATCATAATTGGAGTCATGATGATTAACTAAAACAATCACAATATGAAACCGCTTTACCCGTCGACCCGCAAGTGCGCGCGTCAGCCACTCAACTGTAACTTAACCACAATCATTATAATGACGTCTCACCTACACCTGTATGGGTGTTGAAGATAGGGGTATCTTCAACACCCATACAATTTTCAACCCTATACCCTATAGACATTAGATACGAAATCCACTAGTCATTTATAATTAGGTGCTCGTCATTATATGCTTGAATGATTTTAAACCTTAAAAATATAGATTTATGTATCAAAATGGGACGGATATGTCTAATTGGATGGTGTGTGTTGACGCCGCGGGCGCAGAAAACAGCTCGGTACAAAATGTTTTAATTGTCGTCGCTATAAGTGATATGATGATGCGC
Organism: Phengaris alcon alcon; assembly: GCA_037179445.1. Lineage (NCBI taxonomy): Eukaryota > Metazoa > Arthropoda > Insecta > Lepidoptera > Lycaenidae > Phengaris > Phengaris alcon. The sequence goes on along the minus strand of JAYRCH010000021.1, from coordinate 10,673,974 downwards.
GACGGTCGTGTAATTGTTACGTTCGCATCTCTTATAACACCAACACGTAACAAGTCGAATAATGGTCGTATTGTTGATGTGTGCTGAAGTACAAATTTAAAGTTTAAAATTTATGTCTGCGTCAGTAATATTCATAATTGTGAAGCAAAACTTTTCTGTACAGTTTTACGAGAATTGTCCGAACGGAGGAGTATGATATTTGGCACAGTTAAAGTTTCTGTGGAGGAAGGTGTGCAGAAAGCTAATATTTTTTAAATGAATGCTTAGAAATACATAAAATTAATAAAAATAAAACAGTACACACTCCCTCAGATTTTTAACACACACTAGCGTGCGTTTGATATATATCGATACACGTTGACGTTTCTCATTCTGTCACAACTTTTACATTTTTTTTTAAATTTTTATCTAAAAGAATTCATCATCATATAACGCTACAATGTTCTACGCATATGGTACAATGTTTATTAATCTGAGGACAAGATTTCATCACACGTTGAGTTTTCTCAGTATGTCTTTCACATTCAATAGACTACATTTACATTTTTTATTTGTTGTTCACTACCTTCTTTACTAATTTGGTTTTATTTGTTACAGGTCCAGAAAGACTTCTTTGGACGAGTGGTGAACATTTCCCAGTCACAGAAACAAAGTATATATACTTTTATTAAGTTATCAGCTTTTGCCCGCGGCTCCGCCCGCCTAAATACAGTATCCGACGGGAGCAATGTACTTTTTCAGGATGAAAAGTAGCCTGTAATGTGTTAATCCAGAGCTTAGGCTACCATACCAAATTTCATTGAAATCCGTTTAGAATTTTCGAGTGAAAGAGTAACAAACATTCATCCATTCATGAAGCAAACAGAAAACTGTGTAGTAACGTAATCAGTCTCATTTTAAAACTATTGTATAACTTGACGTCTCCGTGATCCAGTGGCTTACAGCTTGGCTCTCGACTCCGGAGGTCGTGGGTTCGACCCCCGCGTTAGTACCGGACCCGTTCGGAGCGCGGAGGGATTTGTGGATTTTGGAATGTGGATCGAACTGTCATGCTAATTACGACTAATAATGTACCATGGTTTGTACTGCCGGCACACATAATTAGATTGTGGGCGTGGATAAACCTGTGGGGAATGCCTTCGCATTGACATGCGAGATCGGACGGTCAAACCCGCGCATTTACATGCTCGTTTCGGCGCGAGGGTTAAAACGGCGCGTGCAGTTTCCCGCGGTCCGAAATGTCGCATGTGGTGTGCGCTATTGTAAATAATAGGGATCATGACTACATCTAAAATATTGAGTTTCATTAATATACTCCGAAATATTGAGGCATTACTACTTGGTAGGTAAAAATATAATAATTTATGTGTAGTTTAGTATTTAGATACATCTAAAAAGTACAAAAATGTTTACGAAAAAAAATTCGCTATATTAGTAAACAAAACCTACATCAGTTTACTTATATCCTATACAAAAACATTAGTTATGGTAAGTATGAAGTTAAACGCACAAATGTTGAAGATATTTACAAATATGTTGCTGCGGCCTTATACTTAATATACATTAACCTAGGCGTGACGTCACAGCTAGGTACGACTTTAGTATGGAGCGTTTTCACGAGACTTGCCAAATTTTGTATACAAATCGCTGTACCTTTGTAAATATTGACTTTTGATGTACTGTTTCTTCTGAGAAGTTACTCATATATAAGAGTACTATTCATTTATGCAATATAAAAATATATAAATAGGCTAGAAGTTCTTTATTGCGCGGTAAATAAGTGTTTTGTACCGCGCAAAAGAAATACAATAACACATTAATTTGGCTGCGTTTATTCTTTTGTAATCGTTTAGATATTGAATCTACCCGAAAAGAGTATATGTTCTAAATGTAGGATAAGAATGTAGGATAATTGTTTTAGTTTTAATAAAACAGTATCTTCTCAAAGCTAACCATTCATTGAACCAATATGGAGATTACTCAAGACCACGACATCCAGTTGTCAAAGACTACCGCATCACACGGTGGGTACAGAGTACAGACTGGGTACAGATAGCGCAGACTAACTTAATATCTAACAGTATAATAAAACAATCTGTGATGATGATGATTAAAGCACAATACCCCTCGTCCCGCGCCGCGCGCGACATACAAACGTATTATTTTCAATTATCTCGGCGCAAGGGTTGTTAATATTCATCGCCGTCGGCGGCCGCACCGCACCTGCGACTCCCACCGTACACCATTCCGTTATTAATCGTGTATCATTTGTATTGGATTATGTTGCTCGGCAAGCTAGGCAAGGTAAGCTAGAGTTGCTGGCTATGAAGTTTTAATGTTTATATTATTTACCCGACATTTGCCTCAGCTCGCGCGTAACTGTTTGTTTGATTTACCTTGCAAAACAATCGAATGGAATTAAGATGGGCATTAAAAGATGGGCGGAAAGAATTAGTATGGCGTTGTTTAACCCAAGATCCTACTACTATTATAAATGTGAAAGTTTGTGAGGATGGATGGATGGATGTTTGTGAATCTTCACGCAAAACCTACTAAACGAATTTCTAGACAAGTCAATCTTACAAATTACATAGGTACCTGTGACTTGTCAGAAAACCAATCACACAATATTTCTTCTTTCTCAAAATTCTACTACTGTTATACCTAAACGTGAAAGTTTCAGAGGATGGTTGGATGACTGTTACTCTTTCACGCAAGTACTACTGAACGGAATTTGATGAAATTTTGTGTGGTAGTAGTTTTATCTCTGGATCAACACATAGGCTTTTAGACTTTTTATCCCGAAAGAATACAGTATACGCGTGGGATGCTGTATTTATGCGGTGGAGCCGCGGGCAAAAGCTAGTCTAATTGAAATATCATGTCATAACATGAGATTTAGTAATGTTTTTTTAACAAAAAACATTATTTTGTCGGCTCATGGCTTGCAAAAACCTTATTTCCGCGCTACAAAAGGGATAAGTACCGTCTATTGTATTTAATAAGAAGACGAAGTTCGGAATCGTACGGAATGTAAATTCGTAACGAGCAAAGTTAAATTGGAATTATGTCGTTGATTAAACTTCACTTTTTCCCGCAATCTGGTTTCGCTTATTCAGAAAAATTACAAGACTCGAAGCTATAATAGTTCTATATATATTATATATATATTATAATGGATATCATACAATTCCCTTAGTAAGAAGTACCAATTTTTTCTAAATAGATGATTATAAGGAACATAATTATATTAATTATTAATTAGTAGAAACTGGAGAGAGATTTGCTTTATTTCATACTAGCTTTTGCCCGCGACTCCGCCCGCGTGAAACAAGGTTTTTTGGCCCCTCCCAACTGTCACTCTACGTTAAATCGGTTTCTTCCTTAACTTACTTTCTCTCTTTAAATTTTTCAGTGCAAAAAGCCTTTTGTGTTTCATTTAAATCGGGACAGCCCTTTGGGCGTGAAGGATAGTCAAAAATAAGCACAATAGTACATAATCCCACGGGAACACTGTATCTTTGTGAGATAAAATGAAGCTTAAGTATATGTTCAAAGCTTAAATAACTACCATACCAACATTCATTCAAATCGGTTCAACCCTTTAGCCATGAATGACAGTCAAAAATACACACACACAAACATCATCCCTCGGGAACAGTGTATCTGTTTGGAATATGTCCAAACCATAAACCACTACCATATCAATTTTCAGTCAAATCGGTTCAACCCTTTAGCAGTGAAATACAGTCAAATATGCACACAATAATACATTATCCCTCATTAACACTGTATCTTTGTGGGATAAACGTAGCCTAAGTATATGTTCAAAGCTTAAATAACTACCATACCAATTTTGTTTTAAATTGGTTCAGCTCTTTGGGCGTGAAGGATAGTCAAAATTACACACAATAATACATTATCTTACGGGGACACTGTACTTTTTCGGGATAAAAATTATCCTATGTCCTTTCCCAATACACAAAGTATGTCTATACCAAATTTCATCAAAATCAGTTCAGCGGTTAAAGCGTGAAGAGGTAACAGACAGACAGACAGACACACATTCGCATTTATAATATTAGTATAGATCGCACGATTTTATGCGTGCGTGCGATAGCATGATCTGATACTGAAACGAGATTGTAGTTGTAATATTTTTAGTTACGAAAATCGGACCTCGGAATACATACATATCAAATTCATTTATTTTACTATTTCATACGTTTTCTACTTTATATAAATAGTTTAGTATCTGTGAGATCGAGCTATGTTCGGAGTCCTACTAGTAGTCGGTTTATTTTACAGATGACGATGATTGACGATTAACACTATTATTTGACGATCTCTGTGGCTCAGTGGTTCAGCGCGTTGGTGCTCAAGCCGGGGGTTCGGGCCCGAATCGCGCCGAAGGAACAAAATAGTTTTTCTGTGTTCCTGGGTCATGGATGTGTATTAAATATATATAATAAAAATCTTAGATTATGTGGGTATAGATTTAAAGTATTAAATATACTTCCCGTTTTCTGGTACCCGTAACACAAGTTCTTCGTATACTTAGCACGGGGCTAGATTGACGTGGTGTTAAGCGTCCATAGATATTATTATTAAAAAATATATCACAAAAATATTAGTCTGACCGGGACTCGAACCCGAGACACCAATTTGTCAACAACGCAAAAAGTACAACGCATACGTAGCTGAGCCCCGCGCGCTTTGATAATAATTGAAGAACGAAATAACTCATATCCTATTACGCGACGAAAGATGTAAAAAACTCAAAAATTCTCGGTTTCCCTGGGGTATGACGACCTAGCTAGATCCATTTTTCACCCCCAAAACCCTCTGCATGCTAATTTTCAAGGAAATTGGTCAATCCGTTTCCGAGATTCTGATTATATATATACAAGAATTGCTCGTTTAAATTATAAGATTAGATTTCTATTCCCGAGAATATTACCGAAAATAGAATGAAAAGTGTCTATTCTCTACATCCTAGAAGCAATCAAGGAAACGTAATCTAGGAGCGTTCAGTATGTCTAACGCCTATTATCCCCTGAAGTCGCTGGGGTAAGGGTCAATTCATACTAGCGCAGACTCGAAGCGCAACGAAGCGAAATTCTGAAAACGTCAAGTTCACTCAAAGAAAGTTCACTCTCATGTCCACAGCGTGAGCGTCAGCTGACACAGAAATGAGACGCGACGCAGCGCTGCATTTTTAAGATAGCGATTCAAAATTGAACTTCATTCACTCCACAAGAAGGTACACGTTTCATTGCAAGAGCGGCGCCGCGCTGCGCAGCCCGGTGCAGCTCAAAATTCGAACTTGAATCGCTATCTTAAAAATGCATCGTCGCGTCTCGTCTCGGTGTGAATTGACGCTTAACGCACACGTTCCTTCTAAAATAAAAATAAAGCGTTGGTCGTGCATAGACGTGCGTGTTCTATCTCAGAAGAAACAATATGTGCATTACGTTGTGGAAATAAAGTTGAATTTGCTGTTTCACAATATTCTAAAAAGTGTCGGATAGCTTATTCGGAAGTTTTGTCGCTGCTTACTTTATACTGAGCGACAGAGACAAAACATGGTAATAAGCTATCTGACACTTATCAGTAGATTGTGAAACAGGCCCCCTTATTTCAGAATTTTGCCTCGCTGTGCTTCGTCTCTGCGCTAGTATGATTGACCCTAAATGAATTGTCGGGAGGGGTAAAAGTGGGAGGAGGTAAACGTGAACCGCGCTAGCCGAGTTCTTGTTTGATTTAACCCGAATAATAACCCATTGTTTAACTTGGGTTTCGCGATTATATTAGATATTGATTTAAATTAATTGCGAAATTGTTGTTAGCTTTTGTTGATTAGTGATATCGTTATATTATGTGTATTAAAATAAGTACTTATTAGTTATTATTGGTGCTATATACTATTAAGATTAACAATCTTGCCACCATGGCAACGGCCATCGGTAGATCGGCGGTCAGGTAGCGGGCAGTTTGTAAATATCTAGCAAATAAATATTACATGTTTTAATTGCGTTATTCATTCACAATATCTGGCGACGATGTTGACAGCAGAATTGAGGAAATGGAAAAGAACCCGCGCCTCTTTACTCGCCCAACTAATAGGATTGGAAAATTACGTCATCATCATCATCACCATTAACAGCCATAGGACGTCCACTGCTGGACATAGGCCTCCCCCAAAGATTTCCACAACGAACGGTCCTGGGCCACCCGCAACCAACGGCGGCCCGCGACCTTCATAAGGTCATCGGTCCACCTAGAGGGAGGCCGTCCAACGCTGCGCTTTCCAGTTCGTGGTCTCCACTCTAGAACCTTTACTCCCCAGCGGTTATCAGTTCTACGAGCAATGTGGCCTGCCCATTGCTACTTCAACTTGCTGATTCTGCGAGCTATGTCGGTTACTCCAGTTCGCCTGCGAATCTCCTCGTTGCGGATTCTGTCACGCAGAGAAACCCCGAGCATAGCTCTCTCCATCGCTCTTTGGGTGACTTTGAGCTTATTTAAGAGGCCAACAGTGAGGGACCACGTTTCACATCCATAAGACATCACTGGCACCACGCACTGTTCAAAGACCTTTGTCTTTAGGCACTGAGGTATTTCGGACTCGAAGACGCTGCGTAGTTTCCCGAACGCTGCCCATCCGAGTTGGATTCGTCGTTGGACCTCACTATCGAAGTTGGACTTGCCTAATCGGACAAAAATTACGTCAACGCTCACGAAATTCTATCATACGCGGAAACCCAAACGATACTTCAATGCCTTCAAGAAAACCTACAGTCATTTCGAGAGCTACAAGAATAAATTGAATCTGAAATACCAGATGAAGAATTTGAAAACGAAACGGAAACCAGGCACGAAATTGAAGAGAAATTCTTACTACTAAAACAAAATTGTTAATTATGCCAGACCAAAATAAACAAACTTTGGCCTCGACACAAATATCAAGATCATCACTAAGCGCTAACACTCAAGCAGAATCCAGACTGAAAATTAACTTTCAAACTTTACAAGAAAACGAAACTTTTAAAAATTTTACACACCGCTTATCTGTATATTTCCTGTTGAACAACATTACAGACGCAAAATTCAAAGTATACTCATTACTTTCGGCATTACCGCCCATACTTCATGAGAAACTACGACCTCTGCTCTCCAGAAGAACCGATCAACATGAATTTTAAAGAATTAACAGACCTACTAGACGAGTATCTAGACCCAAAACCGAGCACATGGGCGCGCTAGATCATCGATTTATATCCCGACAACAGCAAGAAAATGAAACCACCGCCATATACGCTGCAGAACTGAAGAAATTGTCCCTAAATTGCGAATTCAAATGCCAAAACTGTAAGAAATCTACATTGGAAGGTTTTCTATCACTTCAGTTTATTCGAGGTTTGAGAGATGTGGCATGAGAACTAAAATATTACAAGAAAGAGACACTCCACCCTTTGCAAAGCTGATACAAATCGCCTCATCAATGGAAATGGGAAAACACGAGAAAAGTAACATGTCACAGGACTTACATAGACCATTCAATACAAACACCATAGGATCGGCTAGCAAGCAATCTAGATATAGACAAGGAATTAAAAATTCAAACAAAAATTTTTAATAATAAAAAAAAACAAATTCAGAACCTACCTGGGCTGATTGATAACTAGCCGAAACGACGAACTTAAAAAAAATGATACGCAAAAAAGGAATATTACATTATATTCTGGCATCTTTTTGAAAATAGAACGCCAAATTTGAATTTAATCGAACTGATGGAATTCGTTTGAGAGGACGTAGAACTTTCTCTGTCGTAAATTTTCTTAACAATGGAAAGAAACAAATTCGTGCGGTGGTCAAGTTTTACGTTTTAAAAGAGAAAACAGCAACCCAGATTAAAACCAAGCTATACAGTGTTTTAGGTAATTCTGCTCCTGCAGTGAGTACAATTCACACCTGGGTAAATAATCATTTAAACGTGGAAGACAGAGCTGCGAAGACGCCCACAGGTCTGGCCGTCCAAATGAAGTCACGAATCCGGACATGATCAAAAAAATTCACAAAATTGTATTGAATGATCGGCGCTTAAAGTTGCGAGAGATAGCAGAGATGGTGAGCATTTCATCTGAACGCGTTTTTAATATTTTGTACCAACATTTGGGAATCAAAAAGCTATGCGCGCGATTGGTGCCGCGTTTGCTCACTGTAGACCAAAAGCAACGTCGAGTGGACGATTCATCGGAGTGTTTGGCGCTGTTTAACCGAGATCCTAATGAGTTTTTGCGGCGTTATGTAACAGTCGATGAAACCTGGATACATCATTATACTCCCGAGACAAAAGAACAATCTAAGCAGTGGACTGAGAGCGAAAAACCTGCGCCGAAGAAAGCAAAAACGGTTTTGTCGGCCGGCAAAGTGATGGCGACTGTTTTTTGGGATGCTCGAGCGATTATTTTAGTGGATTATCTGCAAAAAGCAAAAACAATAAATGGAGAGTACTACGCAAGCTTGCTGCAAAAATTAAGTGAAGAAATCCAGAAGAAACGACCACATTTGGTCAAGAAAAAAATTTTGTTCCACCATGACAACGCACCTGCACACACGTCAATGGTTGCAGTTGCCAAACTCCATGAATTGCGGTTCGAATTGCTACCGCATCCACCCTATTCCCCGGATCTGGCCCCGTGCGACTTCCACTTATTCCCAAACCTGAAGAAATGGTTAGGTGGCCAGAGATTTTCATCAAATGAAGAAGTCATTGTTGCCGTGGACGAGTATTTTGAGGGGTTGGAGAAAACATTTTATCAAACTGGTGTAACGGCATTGGAGAAGCGCTGGACTAAATGCATCGTGGTAGAAAGAAACTACGTTGAGAAATAAATTTATTTTAAATAGATTTTTGAAGATTTCTTTGTCGTTTCGGAAACTTATCAATCAGCCCTCGTACACAGGGGAAGTTTTGAAGTCTGCGGGAGTGACTTATGTAAAATGCTCATATAAAAATCAAAACTTTAACGGAAAACTATAGATTATTAATCAAGACGTATATCCAATATTTGGTAGAAGTTGGATGAAAGAAGTCACAATTAAACTAGCAGACATACGAGGTAATACACACTTCTATTCCGAAACTAGAAAAACTACTAGAAGAATACTCAGATACTGTATTTAAATCTGATTTAGGAGAAATACCCAACTACAAAGCCCATTTGAACCTAAAAAAGACGCGCGACCTATGATCATCACACCGCGACGCATCCCTTATGCCTTAAAGGAGAAGGTTGATAAGGAAATAGATCGACTTAGTAAAGAAGGGGTAATTATAAAAATTGATCATTCAGATTGGGGCACACCGATCGTCCCCATCGTGAAATCAAACGGAAATATACATCTATGTGCCGACTACAAGGTAACCCTAAATAGGTAAGGTAATAAAAAATGAACAATACCCTATCCCTATAATCAACGACATATTTGCCGAAATGAACAGAGGTAAATACTTCTGCACCTTAGACATTACCCAAGCTTACCTCAACATGGTAATGGACGATGAAAGCGCGGCCCTGCAAACCTTTTTTTGTAAACGTAATTTATCCGAAACGGTAAATCAAATCTATGAAGACCAAGACTAGATTTTTGAAATATTTCCAACCAAAAATACAACAAGTTCCTGGTGTATCAACAAGCTTAAAGAACTATTCTCAACATTTAACATCCCATACACACTCGTATCTGACAATGGACGTCAATTTGCCTCAGAACAATTTACGAGCTTTCTAAATAGATGTCGAGTGGTTCATAAGACTCCGGCTCCCTACCATCCAGCAACCAACAGTCAAGCAGAACGCTACGTATAGACTATAAAGAAGGCATTACGCGCAATGGAGGCGGAGGAAGGAGACATATTTAATAAATTAACAATAGTGAAGACTCGACTGAGACGTTCCCCCAAAGCCGATGGACAAAGCCCGTACCAATTGATGTTTGGTCGCTACGTAAGAACATCGCTTCACGCGATGCTTCGCAAACCGCCGTCGTCTACGACAAGGACTAACTCCGGCATACCTGCTGTTAAGGCGTTCGCGCCGGGCGACCGGGTCCAGGCTAGTATCCTACGCAAACCAGAAATGGGAATTCGGGACTATTGTACGTCGCCTGGGCCGGCTACACTATGAGGTCCGAACTGATGCTGGTACAGTCTGGCGCCGGCACCTGGATCAGCTTTTGCCTGCGCCAGGCGTTCAATTACTGGAATAGCGGCGGAGAGCTGCTATATACTATTATCTGTGACACCGATGGCCGTTGCCATGGTGGCAAGATTGTTATGTCAGTATGTAAATATCTAGCAAATAAATATTACATGTTTTAATTGCGTTATTACTACACAATAATTGGTTACCTGGGTAAGCTTTGCTCGGAGCTCTAGTAGGTAAAAAAAGTATCACAAAAATATTTTACCGGGGTTCGAACCCACCACATTCCGAATTTACAAACAACGCAAAAATTAACGAACTGCCAATCGGACTGACATTATTGGTGTCGAAATTATTGATATATTGTTGCACGACGAAAACATATATAACTTAAAAATGCGCAGTTTCCCAGAGATAAAACCTAGCTGGACCTATTTTTCTCCTCCAAAACTCCCTGCATACTAAATTTTATGTAAATACTTGCCGGCGTTGCCGAGATTATGATTATATATATACAAGATTGTCTCGTTTAAAGTATAAGATAACTTGATTAATGATGTAGTGATTTTCGTGTAAATACACGAAAATTATTGCTGCTTTTGCCAGCCATCTTTGTTTACAATAACTGAAAAAAGGTGCAAACCGAACTGTGCAGTTTAATCGGTAGTGTGTAGGACAAATCGTTACGATAATTCGCAACGATTCACACGACGCACACGATCAATAAAACCGCACAGTCACACCGTTAAATCGTCACTAAAAAACGTTAGGTGTGTAGAGGACATTCTTAATTGCAGTGATGATGATGATGATGTTGATGATGATGATGAGAGTCAACAGGGTTGTACAGACGAGGTTTTGTGCTCGCGCGCCGTGTAATTAATACACGGGTGGGGTATGAGTATGCAAGATTACATAATGCGATAGCGCTGAAGATGTAGGGCTGTCGCCGGGGAGTTTAGGGAGTTTAGTTTTAAATCAACAAAATTCTTATATTTTCCGAAAAGCAACATAAATATGGACCGAAAAATAAAAAAAAAAACAGTAATCAGTCGCTAAATTAAAAAGTTACAGGACTAAAAAGGACTAAGCAAATGTCGATTTTTGTTTGCTATGATTAAAAAACGAAAATTACTGTTCAAATCTTTATGTTAGTCGTGTCATTTTTTGTTATGAAAATAATATACATAAACGCAGTATTTAAGTTAATAAAATCAATTTTGTATATATCTTCAATCTTCATACATTTTCAACTGCTGTGACGTCATTCGTGCATCAGTTTTTGTGTATTTCATCAACGGTTGATCGGAGATATCGCAAGGACAATATTTCCTGGCTTATTAATAATACATGTATTTTTATTAACAAATACCATAGTAAGGCGTTTATTAACCTTGAATGCAAAGGTAATATTTTCTGTTAGTTTTACTTTGAAATACGCATAAAAATGTAACCACTGTAAAATTGTAGTAGATAATATGTATTACAAATCTGCTGTCATTATTTTGAAAATGAACACGACGCACAGTGGTCCCGATTAAATAAAACATGGACATTGATGCTAGAGGCACGAGAATTTGTTGATGGTTAACACTAGGATAACTAATAACCTATTACTCATAACCAAAAACTCTTTAGCTTTCTTGGACGTATTAGTAATAAGGAATCCCAATGGCACCTTAGGTCACACTGTGTATCGCAAACCTACACATACTAATAGATATTTAAATGGTGAGTCCCACCACCATCCTTCACAGTTATCTACCGTTGGCAAAACTTTGTTTAGAAGAGCACGAGGAATCTGTCATCAGCAGCATTTGGAAACCGAGCTTCATCATGTCACACAAGTTCTACGTGACAATAAGCTTCGAGTCCCACGCCTGCATCACAGTGACCGAGTGAAACCAGCCACTGTCGAACGAATATCTGCAGTTCTACCTTTTATGAAAGGAGTCACTGATAAAGTTGGCTATATTCTAAGGAAAGCTTCTATAAAACATATTTCAAGCCACCCAAAAAGATAAGTCAGTTTTTACCACCAGTGAAATGCAACATTCCCCTTCAAGATGCAGGAGTCTACAAGCTCGACTGTGACTGCGGTCTCTCCTACATAGGGCAAACTAAAAGATCCATCAACACCCGCGTAAAAGAACACATCGCAGATGTTAAACACCGTCGCAACAATAAATCTGCAATTTGCGAACACACACTGGATCAACCTCGCCATTACATAAGATTTGATAAGCCACAAGTACTGGCAAAGGAACACCGTTATCGCCCAAGAATGATACGCGAGGCTATAGAAATTAAAAAGTACCCTAATTTTAACCGAGAAGATGGCTGGGTGCTGCCATCTGGTTGGGATCCAATATTTAACAAAATAAAATGTAATTTAAAATCACCGCGGCTTCAAGATACTGTTAGTATGTTTTGCGTGGATCGGAACACAAATAATAATTGAGGAATCTTCGGGTAGTTTGAACAACTTCATCAAATAGGACAATTGATACCTCAGTCCTCCCGTGACCACGGCTGCTGGAAAGTAGCCGAAACGTCGGGAAAAATAAAAGTGCACCGCGACACAATCCGTAAGTGTTTCAAACAATGAACAATATTCGCGTAAACCTAAGAAATCAATAGATAACTAATAAGACAAAAAAATATTATTATCCTATCCCGACTATTTCTTGGTAGAAAAAAAATACTTTTTTTTGTATGGAAGAAATGACATTTCTGTTAATTTCTCTAAATACTTAAAATATGTCAATATGGTGATCACACATGATAGACAACAAGTGATTCTGAGTATTTCATGCGACAATACATGTTACTCAACTCTGCGTACTTTTGAGTTATTACGGGTTAAAAAAAAAATCTCTAACTTCTAACTTTCTAGCTTGAACCATGAGAAGAACTATGAAAATAATAATAAAATAATGTTATACAAATGTTGTAGTACACAGTTCTTTAAAATACAGCGTAAATATAAGCCAGCGCATTGATATTTAACAATGAATTACTTTCAGAGGAAACAGAGATTTCTCAAGACAACGGTTTATTGTTAAAATGATTATTAAACTTTTCACAAGATTTGACGAAAGACGTGATGATGATTAGAAATTCTTGCATATTCCTATAATAGCTTCTTTATTCGTCACTATCAGTAGGGTAAAGCTGTTTTCTCAGCCTTAATGTACTATCAGGGAATCTTATTCATAAGCAGGTAGAGTTTTCTCATAATTTATTATAATGACGACATGAGGTCACAATACATCATATTAATAACACAATACGAACAAATTTAAAAACTTCAACCTGCTTAGTGCTTATGAATTAGATTCCCTGTTAGTACAAAGGAAGTGACCGCATCGACTGCAGACGTGGTTGAAGTCTGTATTTAAATGTGAGTGCGCACGATTTATCGGCAATGCCACGCGATTTTGATCGTATGCCAGGGCCCCAATTCTCGTACCTCGAAACTCAGTTCGTTTGTCAGTCTGTCCCGCTCGCGCAATTTTAAACCTATGCAAATGAGTCTGCGCGTTAATCGAACTGAGATTCGAGGTACAAGAATTGGGGCACTTGTCGAGCGGCAACTTGTTCGATTGTACAACATGAAAATTCTCTTGTATCAGTAGACATAGAGCTTTTGATATCTTAATGAACACTTCTATCTTGAAAAAAAAACTCGTTAATGCCAACCCTATCGTCGGTGGGCGGCACAATAGCAGCAATTAACTCGTGCAAACATCCCCCGCGCTGATACTCATAATGTTCCGCGGCCCGCCCGGCGCCCGCCCCGCCGCGACTATATTGTATTTGTCTTAATTGTGCACCTGTCTCGCTCTAATGTGCGCTGTCTTGTTCTGTCATGATTATCAGTCTGGTGGATAACTGCAGAAAGTTAAGGGCGCGTTTACAAATTTATTTGATCACTGTTTGGATTTATTGCACAAACATTTCTAAAGAATCGTCTGTCCGTACTAGGCCGTTGTCAAACAACACATTGTGTAAACGCGCCCTTACCTCATTACTATGTCTAGTGTTTTGACCAATTCTTTTATCTTATTATATACCGTTATCTTTCTTATATTATGCTGTATTGTTCTGACAGTCAGCTCTCTTCTAGATCATTTCTGAAAGTTAAATTAATTTAAAAAATAAAAATCCGACTGCGTAGAAACTGAAATGAAAGAAAAAACAAGAAATTACCCGACTACGGCGAAGCCAAAAGGAAGGGTACATAAATGTAATATGTATTTATGTATGTATGTTCCATCGCCGAAACTACTGATCCGAGTTTGATGAATGAGGTGTCAATAGTTTCGTAATAATAGCCCCCGGTAACATAGGCTATATATTTTTGTAAAATATTATAGTTATATATTTATAAAAGAATAAAAAGTTAATATAATATCAACATTATGCAAAACTAGTTATGTAGTTTCGAATATCATACAATTTTTTTTTTAAACAAATATCTACTTGCCACATTCAGAAGATTACATGTTGATAAATGTATATTATGATAGAACCCAGTAACTTGATACGCTGCGAAATGTAACGAGAAAAATGTAATAACGCTCCGAGCCCCAAAAATATTAACCCTTTCGGACAAGTAGAAGGAAAGCCGCATTTTAACCCCCACAAAAAGATTATAAATTAACTTTTAACCAACTCCATCATTTTTAAACCCTATTAAAATTAAAAGTAATTTTTGGATTACTGTAAATGTTGATGGAATAAAAAATATTTTTTTGTATTAGCTGACGTATAGAGTGGCTTTCTTAAAAGTCAAATCACACAGACTCGATACGTGACACGGCGCTGCATTTTTAAGTCAGATATTCAAAATATTATTATTTTATTCATCACACAAGAAGATACACATTTTTATTGTAAGAGTTGGAATGTCAATGTGCAGTGTACGACTGATGTCATATGAAACGATTTCATACAAAAAATATTTTTTGTGTGAAATCGTCAGAGATAAAAGAAAGAGAAAAAAGAAGAAGAACAGATAAACAGCTACATAGTTAGCTTTCGATTTAATTGCACTACAAGCATTCGATGTGTGGAAAAATTGTGGGCCGTTGAAGGGGGACGCCAAAATTTTCAAATTTGGATCGTTCTGTGAAAGCTGTTTCTCTGTATGTAATAAATATATATTTTCTACTCTGTGTTATCTTATCGTCGCGGTGTGAACTGACCCTTAGTATCACGGGCACACTAGCTATACACATATTTCACAACTAGACACGGGAGGCAAAATCCGAAACTTATAGAATGCGAAGAATGTTACACTACCCATACACTATATCGTCGTCCAATCGGTATGAAGCTGCCGATTGGGTCAGTTAGAACTCACCGTGTATGGGCGTGGATTGGTATGGTTGTTTTACGTTTGTGGTGTATATGGATTATACTTTCAGGTTTAACCAACCATGTCTAGTTGAAAAAATGTTCCTGTGCTTTCGTGACGCCATTCTTTCGTTAGCTAGTAATCCTACTAATATTATAAATGTGAAAGTTTGTGAGCATGGATGGATGGATGTTGGTTACTCTTTCACGCAAAAACCACTGAACGGATTTTGAGAAATTTGGCATAGTAGTAGCTTGAGCTCTGGATTAAAACATAGGCTACTTTTTATCCCGAAAAATTATAGCGTTCCCGTGGGATAATGTATTTAAAACGTGCAACATCTAGTTTGATAATAAAATTTAGACTAGTGTCTATGAAGTTAGGCACTAGGTATACATGAATCTTAAAAATTCATCCTTCATAAGGTCATCTAACTTTTTTAACGACTTAAGTAAGCCTGGACCTCTATAATCTATCCCCCTTACTAATAAAACTATTTACACAACGGATAACTTAAACAACGTTGCTGTCTTTCTCTGATACGTTCGAAATGTCATTTGATAGAAAAAGATAGCAACGTTTTTTAAGTTATCCGTTGTGTAAATATTTTTATTAGTAAGGGGGTTTATATTTAATTGTTCAGTTAACGCCACAAAAAAGTTAATTAATAGATAATGGTTTGAGGCTGTTTGTTAAATGTTCGTTCATCATATTGACAATCTGTTGTGTATACTACCGCACGTATTGTCTCTTCATAAAAGCATTTACTATTGCTAAAACGTGCTAATATTATTAAGAATTTATATAATACTCGCTGTCCCGACATATGTTGTTATGTCTTTTTCTTGCAATTTTTTCCAATATTTCTCGCCGTTTAAACTTTGCCTGAACTTTACAATGCACTGCACAATTATTTCAAGACCGAAAGTAGTCAAATTGGTCCAGCCGTTTTCGAGTTTTAGCAAGTTTCGGGTTTGGAATTGCAATCCATTTTTATATATATAAGATGTTAATAACCATCACTGTATGTTTTCCTAGTAAAAAAAATGAAATCTAAGATGATCGTTTGTTACAGATGCGAGCGACGACGTCGTATCCTCCAGCCGCGTGTTCTTCCAGTACAGAGAGGGGTTCAACAACGCCGTACGAAGGAACGTGAGACTGCGCGATCTTTTATGATGTTTTCTAAAAAACTGAGATCGTGAAATTTCTTTCGAAAACCAGAAAAAGGACACCTTATCAATCTTTGATGAAAAGTGCTAAATTCTTTACTAATTATGAGGTAATTTTAAACCACGTCGACGTAACCTGTAACCCTGTATATAAGGTTATTCAAAATCAATTACAGATATTTGGGTCATTTGATCTACTGCTTATGCCAAGACGCTTAGCCAGAAAAAAAAACGAAAAAAATATCTATACTAATATTATAAAGAGGAAAAGTTTGTTTCTTTGTTTGCATTGAATAGGCTCCGAAACTACTGGACCGATTTTGATGAAATGGATAGAGTATATAAAGTATAGTATAGTAGTAAGTAAAGTATATAATTTAGACCACGGGAAAGGACATAGGCTACTTTTTATCGCAATTAAATGTACGATTCCCGCGTGACATGCTTTAGCGCGCACGAAGTCGCGGGCATCATCTAGTACTAAATAAAATTACAGTACGCTCTTTACGGCTCTGCTAAGGTCATTGACCTCACACATCTGATTGTATTGATGATATTTAGGCAAAGTCTTTGCTTCCACTTTAAATCAGCTGTTCCTGCGAGGTTAATGGCCTCAACTCCTGAGAGAGCTCAATGTAATTTTGTTCAGTATGATTAATTCCCTATTTTCTTTTTACATTTTTTTATTAAAATGATATTTGTGCCTACACGTTTTTGTACATAAGCGGATGATGATATGACCAACATATCCGTAATTTATATTGAACAACCTTATTTTCAAGTAGTTAATAAGTAACTTCAATATTTTTGTGCCTTGATACTGATCAATAGTTAGAGCAATAAAATTATTTTTATACATTTGTATTTTTTTATTTTATATTTATTTATTTCTTAAGGTACACCAACAGTACACACATAACTTAAATAACATAATATTAAGACTCATAATTTTGACTCATAATTACAGGCGTACACATCATAACAAGTAGAGTCACAGACAGTAGTATTTAAAACGTGTTCACCAAAAAATTATATATATATATATATATATATATATATATATATATATATATATATATATATATATATATATATATACGAACTAACAATAATACTTTAATATATATTTTATACTAACTTGATGTAACATTAATTATTATTATTTAGTAACATGTGAAAGTACCTATAGAAAATATTATAAAGGAGTGGAGGATATGTATCAAACTGTTTTTAAACTTATGTATGTTGTAAATAAATATATCTATATAATTATTATTACATTTTAAAAGTTCGTTGTATTGTCGAGCCATTATTGTTAATACATTTTTATACATTTGTATTAAAATATAAATGTATAAAAAGAAATTGAGCACCCCGTAACTTTCAGAAATATTAACAGTAGAAACTCTTCAAAATAACTTTATCGTTGTAAAATATAATGAAAAATATTGAATGAAATATGTAAAATCGACAGTTGAGCGTAACTTTTCCGATATGTAAATTTTGTAACGTGTATTTTTTATTGAGCAGAAAAAATAATCGTGAAATAAAAACTGCGATATAGCTTGATATGAAAACTATAATTTAAGGGTACGTCTTTACTCTGTGTGTCTTGGCGAAACCCAAAAAAAAACAACAAGAGAACAATTATTGAAAGAACCTCAAGATTTGCACGGTATATTCAAATTAAAATAAAATTTATTAAGCTGCTTGCCCACAACTTCATTGCGTGGAACTATTAATCGAAACGAAACCTTACCTTTTTGAACAGATCCCTAAGATAAAAGTAGCCGAAGTTACTTCTTGTAATATTAGCTATCTGCCAGTGAAAGTCCGGTCAAAATTGGTCCGGCAGTTTTAGTATCATCTCAAACGCACGATAGTGTGTGTTAATAATCTGAGGTAATGTGTTGTAGTTGTTTTTATTAATTTTATGTATTTCGAAACATTCAAAAAAGTTATATAAGCTTTCTGCACACCTTCCTCCACATAAACTTTAACTATGCCAAATATTATACTCCTCCGTTCGCACAATTCTCGTAAAACAGTAGTGAAAGTTTTTGCTTCGCGTATTAATGTATATGGATGCTACACCTGCGCTAAAGCAATAGGACTTGACAACTATATTTTACAACTTATCTCAACAACTCCGCCAACAACTTTGCCGTTTATCAACAACTTTGTCCATGGATATCAACAACTTTATCCATAAATACATCGGATTTGAAGTGAAAATTAAAGAAACTTCCATAAATTGTCCGCATTTAATACGTCTTACCAACTTCGTGTATAAAGAGGGTAATTTATCATGAGATAGATGAGAAATGGGCTTAGAAGAATGGGACGAGAACGGGGAACTATTCTGGTAATAAATAATGTTGTTACATAAATGTTATATATTTAATAATTTTCTTATTGTTTTGAGGGCATATTTTTGCGAGGAATACCCTCCAGGATAAGAATAAATAAAGCAAACTATTTTTCCATTGCAGCATAGTTGTCTAGAATACGAATGCATATTTAATAATTTTCAATAAAATACTATTATAGTATTTTGTCTTTCTCTTGAAAAAAAAAATCGTCGTAATGTTGCACTTCTATTAATCGGATTTTTTGACGCCGCAGCTATTTTTAAATTTTCTTGGGTTATAATATAATAATAGCTAGGGGTCAAATCCTGACTACAGGTTATGTGGTAAAAATATCAAAGCCAACTTTATTCAGGGCAGTCAACGCATGGCGGCGAAAGATCCAGCGTCTTTTTTTGAATTGATTATCTTTTCTTGTCTAAACGATATTGCCTGGTATTCTCCGATTACAAAACACTTTTGGCATTATAATTCATGCGCAAAATTTGATGTTGATTTGATTTATGTCGCTTGGTCGACTATAGTTTAGGAGCTAGTTGTCCGATGACAATGAATGTTGTGGTAAAAAAGCTGGTATTTATTCTAATTATGTCAGAGATCATTGAACATAACTGATTTAGATTCCCAATGAGGCTAATTACTCCCCTCTATCCCACTCATTCCTGGAGAAAGAAAACGTCTCCACGTATATCATTTTGTAGTTTTTATCAATCCATACAGGAATGTTGTTAGTTCTTTATGTTTCGATTTCGCCAAGCTCTGAACTGGACATCAGTTGAAAAATTTACCCGTGTGATATCTATCTTGTGAGTATGTGATTCACGTACATTTGGATATGTTTTCATGTAAAACATAATATATCTACCTGTCTTTAACATTAACAATGCGATATCCGATATCGAATTGGATATTGAAAAAACGCACCTATGCCAAAGAGCGTTTCCGGTCTGTTATCGGATATCGGTATCGCTGTATGTGAAAACGCTTATAATTATGCACAAATATTATTCTCACCTACCCTCCTAAACAAAGGATCGTACGTCCGCGCCTCGCAGTCAGTTGCAAACCGCGGCCGCATACGCACGTACTCGTACATTCCGCATTCGCAATGCGCGTGCAAAATCGCGTAATGGTGTAAGTAAATAAATCTGATACAACATAGAAGAAAGAAAGGATTTAAAGAAACCACATCAAGTCTCAAATCTCCGAAGGTCGATTGCATGTGATTTCTTAAAGCTGTCTTACCTGATTTGTGCACCAACTGCCATTATTATGTATATGCTTAACTACAGTCACAATTTTCATACAATTGTCAAATGTCTAATAGACTTATGGAATCAATTTGATAATTAATTTTGAGGAAAATTTAGTGTTGAAGCTACCAGTCGTCTTTCTGGAATAGTATAGGAAACTCAGATCAGAATAAGGTACATAACTAACACTCAACAACGAAAACAATAAATTTCAGAAGCAGACTTTTTATGCTAAACATTAAATTTCCTCCATTAAAATCGTGCGTGTGCGAGAACGACAGCATCGTGCGTGTGCGAGTGTACACGCACGATGTGTCAAAGTAGCACACGCACGGCTGTCACGGTGGCACACGCACGTAGCTGTCCCACTCGCACACGCACGACGTTGACACACTAGCACACCATGTGCGTAAGTGAGACGACATGTGCTGACAATTGGAACTTAAATGCAAGTTGAAAAGAAATAATGACGTGAATTGTCTAGTCGAGCGGCAAATTTTTCGTACGTTCTTTCCCCAATTTTCATAAGAACGTATACGTTTGAAAATTGTAGCATTAGGCATATTTTGAACAGAACTATAATTCTCATGTGACTCTTTATTATATTACTGGCTGTCCCGACACACGTTCAACCTACACCTACATCTACACCAAACCTACTACATACGCGACTTTGAGCTGAGGTAGGTAGGTAGGTACGTAGGTTAACGTGGTTACGCTGAGCTAGTGGTTCTGGATCTGGGGGGAGGTTTCTTCTCACTACACTACACAGCTGTTGAGCGGAGATTATCGACAGATTTATTACGATTCGCCGGCAAATTTGGATTAGTATTGACGGGCACAAATATATATGCACACACGCGTTCGCGTCGGGATGAGCTGAAAAACGCCCTGCGCGCGAGATGTTCTATTGGCAAGTGCTAGCGTCACTTTCTCACAGCGCCTTCCAGTCTGTCGGCCATACTCGCACGTGATTGGCCGATTTGAATCCCCTTTATATTAATTCTATACGTCACGCGGTCTGGCGTGAACACCCGCAATATTTCTAATTTTTATAACCGCTTAAACCTAACCTTAACTACCTCAATTATTTCAAGACCAAAATTAGACAAATCGGTCCAGCCGTTCTCGAGTTTTAGCAAGACATTGGAATTACAATCCATTTTTATATATAAAAGAAGAAGTTAGGATTAGGTTAGGATGTTTGTTATTAAAAGTTACACTATATTATGTAGTTAGGGCTGATTGATTCTAACGGTAGCCATACACCATTCTATCGCTATATCGGCATGACGCTACCGATTGGATCAGTTAGAACTGACCGTATAGGTATGGGCGTGAAATGGCATGACAGTGATACGTGTGTGGTATATATGGACATATTGTATAATACATATTGGATCAATTCTGCACCGTCGTGCCGATTGGAGATAGGCAGTATGGTGTGTGGGTCTGTAACAGGCTTTTTTAAACGATGTAAACCATCGTCGAGACTTATCTACGCCGCGTAGCACGTAGCTACGCGTTCACTACGCCACGTAGCACGCTGCTACGCGATCACAACGCCACGTAGCATGCTGCTACGCGACCACAACGCCACGTAGCACGCTGATACGCGATCTCAACGCCACGTAGCACGCTGCTACGCGATCACAACGTTACGTTTCACGCTGCTACGCGATCACAACGCCACGTAGCACGCTGCTACGCGAGTGCACTAATCTTCTGCTAATAGTTTTACCAACAGTACTACAGTAACCCTAGTGAAATAAATGTTTACTCTTTGAAGCAATAACCACAAAATTTTTGTCAAATTTTGGTTTTGCATCAATCGCTAATTGTGTCTGATATATTATATACTTATGTAATCAGTTGAAGTATCATTTGTAGTCAACATTTTTCTCTGTCCCTATCTTTATTTAATTGACACCGTAGGCGGTTTGCCAATCCGTCGAAGCTAACTAATGATGATGATCAGCTTATAATATATCCTGTGACTAGTTTTAGACCACCATGGGGAACCAAAACTCTCTAGGACCATAGGTACCTAAGAGCCAGGCCTCTGTTTAAAAATACGCGGTTACGGGCAACAATATATTTTTTCATAGAATTTCGTAGCAAACAATCAATGTGGTCAGTGATGGTAGGCGTCAAGCGGATTACCGGTGCCCATGGATGGCATGCCAACACCATAGAAGTTACAAGTGCCGTGATTGTGTTTAAAATCGGCTTTAAATAAAAAAGCCGCGTAATAAATAGTTGTCTCGTTTTGTCTTACAGGTAAGAAGGGGATAAACAAACACATAGATGTACATAACGTTTTATTGTTAATGTTGAAACAGCTAGTCACGTGCTCTACCCATTATATAACAACTAATTATGTATGTAATATGTTGTGTCTACTACATTATAATACATTTTCATAGAAAAAAAAAACGTCCAATACACCGGTAAGAATATTCGACCCCTTGGGTTTGCACAATAAAAAAACTACAGGATAAAAATATTTAATAAACTTCACTATGCAGTAGAGTCTGACAAACGGAAGTTGATCCTGAGGAATGGCGGCAAACCTAAAACATCTAATGTTGCCAACATTCCAATTCCTATGAAAACATTGATAATAAATTAATTAGTACTAACATGATAAATAAAATGTAAAATAAATGTTTTTTTACTCTATCAAGCTAAAACTCAGATTTTTTGTCAAATGTTGGTTTAAATAGTTAGTAGAATCAGGCGTTGATTTGTGGAAACCCATAGAATACAGTTTAATTATTATTATATCTAGATATATCCCGCGAAAAAATACCCCCAACCTGCAAGCAAATGTGTGAGTGTACGCATAAGCAGTGTGGGAGGAGGGAGGTGTTATACGCATGCTTACGCGTGCACTCACACAATTGCTTGCAGGTTGGGGGTATTTTTCGCGGGATATTGCTAGATATAATAATAATTAAAATTTTGGTTTGTCAAATTGACTATCGTATGGAGTTGCCAAGTTAGAAGTCTTCAAATAACTCCGATCCAACATTCGTTCGCAAGCCTCTACTGTTATTCAAAACTTTACATTAATGTTGAACTTTAAAAAGTATACAACATAAAATCCTACCATAGGGTTAGGTCATACGCATCATTTAATTAAAACTATAGAAAATATATAATATATAACATTGTTTTATTATATTATCAACTAGTTCCTCCGTTAGGGTCGATTCAGTTCGTTAGAGTCGAAGTATCGTGCGAATTTGGGCAAAAATCGCTGGTCTTATCAATACCAACTCTTCTATTTTATCTCGGAAGGAATATGTGCGTTATGTGGTGGACATAAGAGACAATTTGCTACGATTTGCTGAATTTCGCTTCGCTGCGCTTCGATTCTGCGCTAGTATGAGTTGACAGTCACATCGGGACGCGACACGCCGCGACTATGTTGTAATGATATTATGAATATAATGCAGCGCTGCGTATTTTCGTAGAGGTGTACAAGTAACTATATATAGCGCACAGGATGCATTCGTTACTTTAACAATACCCGACTATCGTATCGTTACGTTACTCGTTACTTTTGATACCTAACAAATTTTAAAATGACTAATTAACGTCCTCTAATACGAGTAACGAAATAAATTTGTACGAAACGTTACGTACCGAATACAGAGGTTGCTACAGACAACTATAATTTCGATTTTGTACCGCTCGCGCTATTGAAATGTACGCGCCTCGTCGCGTCTCGGTGTAAACTAACCCTTGGCGTCAGTTCACATGAACACGCGACGCGGCGCGGCATTTTTAAGATAGTGATTCAAAATTTATCTTTATTTACTACACAAGATACTCGTTTCATTGCACGAGTTCGAATTTTTGATCGTCACCAAGCTGCGCAGCGCGTCGCCGCTCTTGCAATGAAACGGTGTTCATTGTAAGTCGCGTGTTGTCGCGTCTCGGTGTGAACTGACCCTAAGTCGTGTATTGTAACGTAGTAGACATTGGTACAACAGCCGGCGCCACCAATTCCCGGCCCCGTGCAACTGCAGTAGTTCAGTAGAGTAGCTATGTACATATGGCGCCGGTAGCTTATATGCTACTATATACAACTTAGGACACATGTTTTTAAGTATTTAGACGTTTTATGCAAAAGATATATATTGATTTTGTTATAGTACGGTAAATTACCCTATTGCTGGCATTTGTTGTACGGACTCAGAGAACTTAAAGCTCAAAATGCCACAAGGCATTGAGCCCGCCTCTGCACCATGTCGTGAGCATAAAGTATAACAAATTATATTTCACACAGTTTCCCCATGTAGAGGGGCTTTTGCCCCTGCCGATGGTTCTCCGGTGTGAGAAGACGAAGATGAATAAACAATATAAGAAATATATTTGTCCGTAAGTTATAAGCTAATAGATATGAGTTACCTAACGGAAGATGGTTTGACTGCACTAATTAAAAGTTGTATTGTAAATTTGTAATACAATTATCTGGGATACGCAACATACTTATTGGCAAAGAAAAAGGCAATGTCCAACAATAGCGTAATTTAAAACTTATTTACATCTACGATATTGATGCTATATAATATTTTATCAATAGTTTACAATAATACAACAAAAATACTTACAGGTTGGTCGAATACTGATTCGGTAAAGTATGTACATATTATAAAACAATAATACAACTATATTATGCTTATCGCCTGTTGCACAATCTACTGATACGCGTCAGATAGCTTATTTCTGTCGCTGTACAGAGACACTGTCGCTCGATATAAAGCAGAGAAGCTTCCGAACAAGCTATCCGACACTTGAGAAGATGGTGGCACAGGCCCATAAACTGTGTTACATAAACGTCTTTTTAATTTGATGAAACTGAAGATTTGCTTTTTTTCTTTTACTTACCATCTGACAAGTTTAAATTTTTGTCTAAAGACAAAAATCCGTAAATAATATAAAGTTATATTTTAACGAAAAATTACATTATTACCAATTTTGAGTTCAATAGTTAATATTTATACGATAAGTAATATAATTTTAAAATCTACTTACACAATTATTTCCTATATACATTTTTAAGTTAAAACATATTGTATCTTAACTAATTATTAATAATTACTATGGCACTGAATACACATTGGCACTAAACACTGATACTATGGCACATATTCACTGGATTAAAAAAACAAATCACAGCCTTATAAGAATTAATAAAAACAAAACTACACAAATAAAGAGGAAATATTTGTACGTTTGTTGGAATTGAATAGGCTCTGAAACTACTGGACCGATTTTGATGAAATTTGGCACAGACATAGAGTAGACCACCGTGAAGGACATAGGCTGCTTATCGCGGTAAAATGTAAGGATCCCCTGGGATTCCTTATAAGTAAACAATTTTTATTTTTATTTAGATCGTTTTTTTTGTATTTACGGCCAAATAATAACTTCACACGCTTGTCGTTTCGGCTGGCCGAGACAGCGACAGCAGACAGATAGGAGGGCTCTTAGTTTTGATTAGCCTTTCAGTATTCGGCCGTAAGTCACATGCGTCCTTAACATTCCGTCAAGCAGTGATAATTTTATTGGGCCCCCAAATTTAAGAATCGTTTTATAATTTGGCTATTTAAAGATGTTTTGTTTAACTTTTGATTAGCTTCTTATTACAGTTATTACTCATTTTAATGAAAATTTAATCATACATTTTTACAGTCTTGGGAAACTTTGACAGTTCCCTTCTTTGCTTTAACAAAAATATGACCACGCTAGCATATTATTAAACAGGCTGTAAACCTCAGATACATATGTAATATTTAAGCGGTCTAGTTTTTCTTAAAAAATCTCGTACAATACTCAGTTGTCTTCTCATCGACTGGACTATTCAGAGGCGTAGCTACTCCACATGTTTGGAGGCATCACTGGCGGACTGCGTGCTGTCGTGCAACAGAGGCAAATGCAGCGGCAGCGGCGGGAGGGGCAGAGGCAGCAGCGCCCGCGACTGGAAGCTGGCGATACTGTGGAGTAGGGCCGCGGAGTGCTCGTGAGCCTTACGACGCAGCTCGGCCACGCTGGATGACCGAGCCTCCTCCTTCGGGCAGCAGGGACAGGGAGCGCCCCAGCCTAGAAGATATAACGTGATTATAGGAATGCTTGGTGAACTCACAGAAGGTATATTGCAAATTAGTAAAGGTAATATAAAATGCAATATGAGAGCTAAGTTACTTAGTTGTTTTTTTATTTATTTTAACTGTCATTATTTCAAACATACATAGTACATTTTTTGGGCCACATAAAAAGGTATCAAAGTCGCACTTTAGTTATATTATTAAACATTATATTGTTAGTTGAATATTATTTTAAACAAAAAAAACATAACATTCTGTCGTTACGGTAGTATGGTTAATTACACAGGTCGGTAACGTTACCGACCTGTGTAATTAACTATACTCTGTTCAGAACCAATTTAAACTAAACATTAACAAAAAGAATAAATACGACCAAAATAACGAGCATTGTATTACTTAATATAATATTCGGTGATTTCGGTAACGCAGGAGCAATTTTGTAGTGCCCAATTGTGTGCGCAGTACTCCTTTACTCTCATAATCTAGTAGGACGGATATAACCGACACGAATGGCGAGAGATCAAGCGCAGGTCCGACTTTTTACATGCCCATGGATCGATCATCTTCCTTGTCAGACAATCAGGTGATCAGCTTATTGTCCTAACCAAACTTGGAAACAAAATTTTTTATTGCTCCAATGCGGGAATGGAGCCCACGACCTCCGAATCGAGAGCCAAGCTCTAAACCATTGGACCACGGAGGCTGTTAAACTTAACTATATAGGTATCATAGAGACATATAGATTGGTAGCACTATAGCGCCCTATTGTTTCTTTGTTCATGTTTAGATCAAATTGAAATTGGTTTACCCTGCTCACCTTTCAGCGGGAAGAAGGGCTGCGAGAGCTGGTTGAGGTGGTGCGACAGGTGTGACAGGTGCGGGGGCAGGAACAGCGGGGGCGGGGGCGGCGCGTCTGCTCCCGAGCCGGGGGTCCCCGCAGGCGACGAGCGGAATGTGCCACTGCTGAAACAAGTCGGTGGTTTAAAAACTTGATAGTGTGTGGTCAGTCTAAGGGCCATGGATCTATAATATGGTCAATAGCTTAGGAGGTTGTCTCGATTTTGTTGAATAAACTCTGATCGTGTATTCAATGGTAAACTGATGCCATGTAATCCTGTAATAATAGCTAATAATAGCTCCCAACGCCGATTTCGGTAACGGTTTCATTGAAACCAGGACAGTTACGCGGGAGTTATTTTTGTAGTGCCCAAGTGTGTGCGCAGTACACGAGAGCACTCTCTCCTCCTTTACTCTCGGAACCTAGGGGGACGGAAAACCGACACGACTGGTGAGAGATCAGGCGCAGGTCCGACTTTTTACATGCCCATCCGACCCACGGATCATCTTTCTTGTCAGACAATCAGGTGATCAGCCTGCATTGTCCTAACCAAACATGGAAACAACATTTTTTCAATTCAAACATTTTCAACGTTCAACGCGGGAATCGAACCCACGACATCCGAGTCGAGAGCCGAGCTCTAATCCACTAGACTACGGAGGCAGTTATGTAATCCTGTACGATGCAAATCGTACATCAAGCATTTTTAGGTTTTAGACAACAGCGGTTTGTGACACACGCATAATCAATTATTAAATATAATTCAGTACGTTCAGAACTATCAAGGCGATCACGCGTGCTCGCACACCGAGTCATTTGATCATTCCAAGAGATCAATAAATCTGTTTAGTTTGATTATCCGTAACTCCAATTTCATTTCGAACTATCAAGTAAAAGTTTGTGGAGTCAATCAAGGACGCTACAAATCCATTCGGTCAAAATAGACACTGAAAACAGGTCCTCGAGTCAGTTACTCTGGCTATTTCAGTTCTAACTGATTACACTAAACAATACTTATAATATGTCATATCGTTAATTGGTATAGGTTACCTACATTTGGAATGCACAACAAGCGTTATCGCATTTCAACTTGGATGTGTTCACATTTAACAGCCAGTAAATTTCAATAACGTGAAGTGTACGGGCTTCATCTGATTGAAATTTACTTTGTTCGCTTGTGTCATGAAAGTACCTAAACTAGATTCAAGTCAAGATGGCGATTCATAATTTAACTTTATTCGCTACACAAGAAGATACACGTTTCATTGCAAGAGCGGTGCTGCGCTGCGCGGTTCAGCTCGCAATTCGCAATGAAACGTGTATCAAATCAATCAGAAGGTCGATTCTGAATTACACCCAATCCTGCAATAATATAGGTACGATCCAGCCCTGATATGTTAAAACTGCAAAATGATATTCTCATAAACGTCAAACGAATATCAAACCCGTTTTGATTGGCCCAAACTCCAAAATCCATTTATGATATTAAAACGATTCATTTATAATTCAATAAAAGTAAAAATTTCATTTTACGTAAGTTCATTACGGAAATTTGGGTTCAGGAGCGAGCTGATGATGATGAATTATAGCTAAGAACACTCGATCAGATTTCAAATAAAAAAAACTAGATCAAAATCGGTTCCTCCGTTTGAGAGCACATAGACAAACGGACAGACAGACAAGTCAAACTTAAAACACCCCTCTTTTTGCATCGGGGGTTGAGAAGAGCGCCGCGTCGCGTCCCGGTGTCAACTTACATGAAATCTCGCATAGCTGCACGCGCCAATTGACATTTGACCGGCATCTCGATCGAAATGTACCAGGCGCTCAGACTGAAGAAAGCGTTGTAAATATTAATGCTTCGGGAGCTCCGGCGAAATTGAATGTATTACAAATTGTATGAGCGCGGAGTGTCGCGGAGTGTCGTAGTGCAGGGAGACAATGAAGTGAGGTGTCGCTAGCACATTCCCTCAGTGCATACTTAATGCTGCGCGACCCGGCTACGAGCGACAGACGCCGGCGATCGAAAAACATCTGGAGTCTAGGCCATAGTACAATATGAATGAAGAGAAAATTAAAAGAAAACTTAAAAATCTCGTAAATATTTTGGAAAATGGGACCCCCATAGCAGAATATATTGGTAACTAGCTTTTGCCCGCAGCTTCGCCCGCGTGGAATAGTGTTCTTGGAGAAAAAACTTCTTCAGCAAATAACTATCCTCACTGTAATATACTTCTGTATACAATATTGAAAATGTTTTTAGGGTTTCGTACCCAATGGGTAAAACCGAGACCCTATCACCTCGACGCGACGTGCGAACCCGTTTGATATATATTTTTCACACTTGAATATAAATTTTACGATATCTTATAAATATAAGATATTAAATTAAACTGTACGGTTTAAAGGGCGCCTATAATGTGTATAAAATGCTTAAAGTGAGTAACGTATTTAATTTGATAAGGATCATATTGTATCCGTCTAAATAGCTTCTGAAAATACCATACATAATAATAGTATGAACTGGGCACGGACAGCTAGTTTTATTAAGTAAACCGCTATGTCCCTGCATTTTACATCTGTAATATCTTCGTAAATATTCATTTAAAATATACAATGTTTAGAATTTAAGGTAGTTAATGTTGTATTGCTTTAAATCGCTTCGTAAATAAGCCATTATTTCTCGTAAAAAGCAAAGGATAAAAAATTGGTTATTGAGGGTTATCCCTAAGATAGACATATACCATCGCGGACTTTTTTATAGACCTTTTTAAGGTGTACAATACTGTAGTACGTGATTTTGATCTATCTCGTAGGGTTCAGCCAGCGTTTGCAATGTAAGCGCAAAAAATGTGTTTATTCAAGAAATTAGAAACCTCTAAAATTATCAGTGTTTCTCTACTATATTATTATGCATGTTAAATATACATGTAAACCTTCCTCTTGAATCACACTATCTATTAAAAAAGCCCGCATCCGTTGCGTAGTTTTGAAAATCTAAGCATACATAGGGACAGACAGATAAAGCGACTTTGTTTTATACTATGTACTGATGATGGAAACTACAACCCCTTAAAGGTAAAACATCGAATTAACCTATAACCCTGTATATAATTTATCCACTCTGTGGCGCAGGTGCATGTAAATATTACCTATCATATTTTTTCTTCCCCCGAAGAGGTTGGGAACCCTCTGATTTACTGTTATCTCGAAATAACGATTCGATAAGGATTCGGTATCTCCTCGCAACCAATCAACGCTTGGTGCGGTTTACGTTCATTGGTTTCCGTGCGCGAAAATATCGAATCCGAGCCGAATTATCTTTCCGATCTGATTGTAAATTGCAGAGCGACTCGGAGCGAACCTGTTCTCTTGTAGGTAAATGATAGGTAATATTTTAATATCACTGCGCTGCAGTCATATATTTAGGTATTATGAATATGTTATTATATATAAATACTACATTTGCAGGTAAGTTCTGATAAAAAGTATTAAGCAATAGTTTTCCCTTTCGAAAAAATAAAAATCATGCTCCGGTCTGTTACAAGCTGCTTGCTTAAAGGCGGGCAATGCTATCATTTTGGTTATTTGTGTCTGAGAAGTCATTATTAGCAGGTAGCAAATCGTTCAGTATTGTTTAGGGTTCCGTACCCAAAGGGTAAAAAGGGGACCTTATTACTGAGACTTCGCTATCTCTCAGTCCGTCTATCCGTCACCAGGCTGTATCTCGTGAACCGTGATAGCTAGACAGTTGTGATTTTCACAGATGATGTATTTTTGTTGCCGCTATGACTACAAATACTAAAAATAGAATATTTTTTTTATTTTTAAATATATTCCCATGCATGATGCAGCAAATGAGATTTTTTGTTTGTACCTTAGTGTGCGAGCCCGACTGGCACTTGGAATTTTTTTGAGTACCTAACATTATTTATCAACAAATCACACTATTTACCTATCGCTGGAGCCTGTAACTCGCGGTCGTCCGGCTCTCGTTCAATGGAATCACAGGTTTTGCTTTCATTACCGGCGGTAATAATTGATGGCATCGGACACCGCACGCCCGAAGTGCTCTCACAAAAACTGCACATGCAAACATCGTGACTCCGCAATTTTGTAGAGTATTTTACACATAGATTTGTCAGTCTTGAAAGATTATTGATATTATGATATTGTATATACTTTTTCGGGATAAAAAGATTGTCCAGAGCTTAAGCTACTAGCATACCAAATTTCATCTAAATCCGTTTGGTAGTTTTTGCGTGAAACATCCATCCATCCTCACAAACTTTCATGTTTATAATAGAAGAAGTTTTTTTTTTAATGCGAAAGTTTAACACTTGGCTAGGAATAACATAATGCCTAATTTTCACTCTTATTTTATAAAAAATAGCCCATTTTTGAACTTGGACTTTTGTGACAGAAAATATCAACTTGGGTCTACATTGTCCGGAATCCGGTAGGCCAAAAAAATTCAGAACATTGAAAATGGAACTCTGCGCTAATACAATAGAGCTGAAAATTTAAAATCAAGTCAAATGTCAATGTCATATGTGACAGCTCGACATTTCGATTTTCAACATTGTATTAGCGCAGTGTTCTATTTTCAGTGCTATTCAAGATTCGGGATCATATATAGTCCCAGGCCTAAAAGACTTCCGCGTATTTTTTTTTTATATATGGCATACGTTTATCTTATACATGATCTAAATTACATAAGAGATCAAAATAACTACTGTAAGTAAAAACTACAATCGTACTAGTATCTAATCGAGACCCAAGTGGGTTGGGAATTTTGAGGACCAGGAAAACAAGCAGAGGAGTTACAAGTATAACTACCGCTATTTATATATTTGATTTACCTCTCCTGTCCTGCGGGGTTGGATGGAACAGATCGCTTGTAGCGATAAGGCCGCCCTTGCTTACATTTAGGTTATAATTTTAAGTAATTTTAGTAATTTGATTGTACGTACTTTCATGTGAGCAATAAAGTGTTTATCTGTCTATCTATCTACCCTGGTGTTACGGGGGTCCATGAGTGGCGGTAATCGCTTACCATAAGGCGATCCGCAACTCCTGTGAGCCAGGATCGATAGCGGCAACCAACCATAAAAATGATCTCGGGGGTGCCCGAGAGACGTATGCTACATCTGTCTGGAGACCCGCAACGAAATTAATCAGAAGAATGGTTGAAGGAGTAGAAGGAATTCCAAGTTCCTTCCCCGAGCAAATCGGGAGACAGTACAAAGTTGCAATGACCAAAAAGTCATAGAACTAAAGGAGAAGCACCACGGGAATAAAGATTATTTTCATACTAAGTGAAGGATAGGTTGTCTTTTATTCGGAGCTTATTGTATGGTATTGTTTCCAATAATAATTGTGACAAAATCGCTTGAAAGCACGGAAATTCCCAGCGCTGTCCACGAGATCACCGTATTATGCGATTCCAGATTTACAAAGATGTTTATTAGCATTACAGTTCTTTCATCTCGCCAGAGATCTCGCTTCCATAGAATGTGATGAGCGGCCACCGCTCGTTTCCTGATCCATTTCATAAAAAACCGGCCAAGTGCGAGTTGGACTCGCCCACGAAGGGTTAATCTATAAAAACGGCAAAAAATTTACTGTTATTGTATGTTAACTTAAATATTTATTTTATTCTGGTTATTAGATAGTATTTGTTGTTATAGTGGAAACAGAAATACATCATCAGTGAAAATTTCAACTTTCTAACTATCACGGCCCATAAGATACAGCCTGGTGACAGACGGACGGACAGCGGAGTCTTAGCAATAGAGTCCCGTTTCACCCTTTGGGTACAGAACCCTAAAATAATCTTAGGAGAACATAATATTATATTTATTATCAACTAGATCGGTGATTTAACTGCTTCCTGTGCAAACAACGGAAATTTGTCAACAACATAATCAAGTATTCCCTTTTGCAACAGAACAACATCAATGCCAACAAAATCGGTAGCTAAGTAAAGGTTTTACTCCAAACTCTATTACTGGAGGGGTCAATTCTCAAGTTTGGTCGCACCTAACGAAGCGCGGCCATATTAATTGGCCGAGGGGGGTTGGGGGGATACCCCATTCTCTCCGCCCCCTCTCCCCTCTCCAGCTAATATGAATATTCAACTAGCGCGATTGTACGCAAGTTGTCTCCAACAAAGGGAATTGACGTCTTTCGTAATTCTGATTAGAGCGAGACAAATTATTGCTTGATACATATTTTAAACATTAATTTGCTTAGTTTGAATTGTGTTTAGCACTGAACAATGTGCTTTGTGATTCTGTAGTTTGTCGGATCTTTGGTTTGTCTAAAGTTTGGCACTGTTATTAGGGTAGCCATACACCATACTGCCAATCGTCCAATCGGCATAACGCTACCGTTGGGATCAGTTAGATGTGTATGGGCGGATATTGGCACGATTACGTTTGTGGTGTTTATGGACAAACTCCAGATTGTATCAAGCCTGCAGCGTCATTCCGAATGGACAATAGGCGGTATGGTGTATGGCTACTGTAAGTAACTATTATATACTTAAAACATATACATATGACATTTTTTGAGACCTATAAAAGAGAAATAATGCCAACATGAATTGGTTTGTTATTTCTCGATTTCGATTCGATCGGCTTGATTTTTTCCGACACCTTCAACAATAATATATTTCAGCCAATTTCTACAAAACCATAAAAAAATTATCCACCTAAACCTTCCCGAGGAACCACCCTGGCGATAAATGAAAACTGCATGAAAATCCGTTCAGTAGTTTTTAAGATTATCGCGAACATACAGACAGACAAACATGGCGGGGGACTTTCGTATCGTAGCAGCTTTCAAAGTAGTGAACTTTCAAAGTGTATTATGTGGTAATTCATAATTGGTATTATCCTACCAGGTTAGGGTTGTATACTAGTGGCTAGTAATACTCCCGGATGGCGATGTTGGGGATATACCGTATAATCAGTTAATTGCATGAATAATTAAGCGGTGTCATTACGACCGCGCACGTGTAGTGTTACCCCTATGTACTGCCTGCGTTACCTTCTCGTTACCCCCGTTACTACTGTGTTACCCACATTACTGTAGTGTATTATTTCACCGTTACCGTATTTTACTCCCGTTGACTGCCTGACTTACTGTTATGTCCGAGCCTGTGTTACCGTATTACTCAAATTACTACAAATACGCGTTACTGGTCTGTACGAGCACAAATTAAAGAAAGAGGAACAGATAAAATTGTGTGGAAAAGTTGTAGGTCGTTTGCATTGTTTTACGAAATCTGTTTCTCTTCACGTAAGTAATAAGTATATATATTTCCTACTCTGTGGCACGAGCCAGCGTTACCGTATTACTCGAGTTACGGTTGTGTTACCACATACCGACCCTCCATTACCACTGTGTTACTCGCGTAACAGCTATGCTACCGCGCCTGCGTTACCCTATTACTCGAGTTACCGTTGTGTTACCACATACCGACCCTCCATTACCACTGTGTTACTCGCGTAACGGTTATGTTACCGCGCCTGCGTTACCGTATAATGAAGTGAGGATAAAGTGCTCGTTAATCGCATTTGTCTAGTACATTTGAATGTATAATTACATAGCTCTAGAGACACTTGTCAAACGCTAACTGACACCAACGTGGTAGGCATGTTACAAGTGTTTATTATATTGAGTTACTTATAATATATAAAAGTTCAAATGGTCAAGATAGTTTTGACAAGTGATACTTATAAAATGTTTAGAATTGTTTGAGTTGCTTTGTAAGGTTGTTATAATCAACTATGTATATTTATGATCTACTGCTCAAGTATTAAACGTTTAGGCAGACTAATAATTGAAAATTTCGAGAAAATAAATACTAAATAAAATTACATAGCTCTCTAAGGCGCTGAGGTCAATAGCCTCACAGAAACAGGTTTTTGAAAGAGGAAGCAAAGACTTTGCCTAAATAACATCAACACAAACAGCTGTGTGATGTCAATGACCTTAACAGCGCCGTAAAGAGGGTAATGTTATACTTACCATATTTTTTTCGAATTTTTAATTATTTTTTCAGCCTAAACGTCTTGACATAAGCAGTAGATCATATTCCAAAAATATCCGTAATTGAATTTGAATAACCTTATATTATATGTCTCATACATATTTATTTAAGTTGTCCGCAGAACGCATGTAACTGACGCTAAAGTCATATATTTTTAACCGTCGATGCTATAATCAGATCAGCGTATTTATGAAAATGCCGTGTAAAGAGGTGCTCGATGGTAAAAATACATAATGACCCGCGGGACCGCGGGCTCCGCGGGTATAATGAAGAACATTTTTATCCTCATTACAGGATTATTTAAAGAGAATATTATAAAAATGATGATGAACAGGAAGTATATTTTACATAATGTGAGGAAGGTGTTGGCGACATAAATAACTACAGAAACTTTGTAAATGGACAAATGGTAAACAGCTAAAAGTCGTAAGTATATAGGAATTATGAATCTTTTACTTTAAATTATATTATATATACAATCTTGTATATATAATATAATCGTAATCTCGAAAATGGCTACAAGTATTACCATGCAATTTAGTATGCAGGGGGATTTGGGGGCGAAAAATCGATCTAGCTCTAGGTCTTATCCCTGAGAAAATACGCATTTTTAAGCTACATATGTTTTTCTTTCGTCGTGCAACAAAATAATCAAAAATTTCGACTCTATTATGTCATAATAACATCGCACAACTTTTTTATACACTGTGTCCATCATCACCTGATGATGAGTTAATCGAAACCGGTATCTAGTGTTTATATATAAATTGTAGTAAAAACCTAAATAAAGTGGAAAAGTGTATAAAAACCTAAATTTATTCTCATCGTGCCTAAAGCAATTCGGTATTTCAAAAAAGAATAGAAAATACATATTATTAGTACACCTAGCGCCATTTTTGTACTAAGCCGTAGAAAGAGAAAATATTATTTATGAAGTACAAAAATCATGGCCTTGCATTCAAAATCGTATCGTGTGTCACGACCTTGAAATTTCGCTCTCAACGCCGATAAAGTAGTT
Organism: Phengaris alcon alcon; assembly: GCA_037179445.1. Lineage (NCBI taxonomy): Eukaryota > Metazoa > Arthropoda > Insecta > Lepidoptera > Lycaenidae > Phengaris > Phengaris alcon. The sequence goes on along the minus strand of JAYRCH010000021.1, from coordinate 10,637,573 downwards.
TCCCTTAAAAAATTTGGTTTTTCCCTTTAAGACGTCGCACACACGTGAAATTCACATATAATATTTCATGGCCAATACTGATAAAAAGAAAGTTAGTCCGATTAAAAAATTGTAACCTAATTTAGACACAAGACATTTATGACGCCAGGCTTATATACTTAAGCAGTTTTCTTTTTTTTGAAATAGTGAAAAACTTCATACTCAATTTCACTCAGCTGTTTTTATACATATTTCGAAAGAACATATCTATGTGCTATAGCTTTCATATGACACAAAATTTAGCTGCGTGTACTTGCGCTTTGCTAAACAAAATAGAGCAAAACGCAACAATGTTTATGAATTTTAAAATATCAATAACAAATTTTCAGGCAGTTCCCAGCATAAGATTTCAATTAGTCGAAGAGAACTGTTGAGCTTTTACTTAACGGGTGAATCTTATAACTACGAGGCTCGATTTCAACGCTTAATTACACAAGTTCTGTAAATAACACACTGTGGAGACAAATTACCAAATTTTATCAAAAAAGAGTTCTAAAGGTGAAGTATATTAGACAAACTACAGCAATAATATATAGGTGTTAAAACACTTAACGTAATATTGGCCAATATTTGAGTAAATTTCACCGGTGTGCGTCGCAAACTCGTAACCTAAGCGCGACATCTTACATAAAGTTTCCTTCGTCAGGTAATCAGTTTAGTTTTAAACACTAACAACATGTAATATAGATTATAGGTAATCTTTATTTATCATTATATTATACAGAGATTACGTATAATTCTTACTAATATTAAAAATGTGAAAATTAGTTAGTTTGTTTTGTTGTTTCTTTTTCACGTCAAAACTACTGAACCGACCATCGTGAAGTACGGCACAGATATAAAGTAGACCACGGAGAAGGACGTAGGCTAATTTAACATCGGAAAAATGTACGTTTACCGCGGAGCTCTTATTTCGCGTTTTTTGAACATCTAGTATTATATATTAGGTTAAAGTGAACGAGCACTCAGCTCGCTGAATTACTGTCAATTACTGCGACTGAATTATTAATTTTCATTTGTACGACACAACTATTTTCATCAGTTATTCATCCCGTCAACCTGTTCACGGAGCGTTTGGAGGCAACTGCAACATCACAATTATACTTAGCCACAGCGCAAACGGACCACCTACACGTTCCAACCACGTCTATACGCTGTTCTGATCAAATTTAATATTTTTGTAAACAAAAAGACAATTAGGTTACACTACGCTACCAATTTTTAAACATAACCCGACTACGTAAATTATATAGAATTTGTTACCCGGGTTATTATTACGAATCTATTGATACCTCATACATCAAACACGGATCAGCAGTTTGGGCGCCACGGTGCAACAAATATACACAATTTTAATATAATTAATTGTAAACAAAAATATAAAATTCGACCAAATTAACATTGTTTAATAAAAATTTAACGTGTCACTGTATTTCTTTATTGCGCGGCAAATACTTGTAAGTGACACTAAAATTGGTAGCGTATTGACGTGGTTGGAACGTGTAGGTGGTATATATATATATATATATATATATATATATATATATATATATATATATATATATATATATATATATATATATATATATATATATATATATATATATATATATATATATATATATATATATATATATATATATAACACAGTCCAATTTAACGTTAAAAATAATCGCCGATTAACGATTAACACGAAGGGATTATTGCCGCATTTCAAAGTGTATAGGGTACATAATATTTTCATTGAAAATTGTATAGCGGTAGCGCGCGACAGCTACAATTAGTCGCCCGTTTGCGCGATACATTACATTGTTAAGTGTGAGCAATAAGCAAATCCCTCTTAGGTAATTGCAAAATTATTTAATTAGAATACTGAACACTGTGTACAGTAAATATGTAGTAATGTAAACGGTTCGTCGCACAAATGGATAGATTATGTAAAGACACTTCATTCATTTTAATGATAAATGAGCTATGTTTTAGTCTGGTACTATCAGGGAATCTAATTAATAAGCAGGTAGATCGCTCTTATAATTTGCACGTATTATAATGACGACCTACCGTCACAATGCAAATGTCAATTACGTACCAAAGTTTAGTATGATTTCAATATAAAACGTACAAATTAGAAGAATGCTTAGCCTGCTGTTGGATTAGATTAGATAGTACAATATCGGCAGTGTTCCTGCTCGGCCAGTGTCTATAAAAAAAGTTTCCTCACCTCGAAGTATTTAAGCACAAAGGAAATGACCTCGTCGACTGCAGAGTGAAAGCGGAGAGTGCCTGGTCGAGCGAAAACTCGTTCGATTGTACGAGTACATAGACGAAAATGTAGTAAACCACATCAATAATAGTTATTGTTAGTTTTAATGTTGTATTTTTGTTCATCTGCAATCTGTTTCAAAACATTATTAGTCAAATAAATGATTTCGTTTAATATTAATAATCTGTGTTAAAATAATTTACATAGACATTATTTATACACTAAACCAAATTTTAAATACATTATTGTTTATTCTATATGAAAATTCAACAATTCATCTTTACACAACCTAATTTTAAGGTATTAGTTACTCGCTGTGAAGACTTGACATTTTACGTAATTTACGTGAACGAAATAAGGCGCGCTGGGACGTAGATTAACTAATTAAAACATGTTTAATACACAATTATGACATTTTGAACACCTGAACCTGAACGAGATAGCGTCAGCAAAAAACTAAATAAAAGTGATTTTAGACTACCGGCCGAATACTGAAACGATAGTTAATTCAGTGACGCTCAAGTCACATGCTGTCCTTGTCATTTCGGCTAGCAGAGACAGCGACAACCTGTTAATAGGAGGGCTCTTAATTTGGATTGGCGTTTCAGTATTCAGCCTTAAGAGCTGCAGACGCTTTCAAACGAACATTAGAAAAGCGCGCGTCGTAAAGCGCCTAACGTAACAGAACCTATCGTAATTAACTTTTTTTTACTTTTATTGAATTATAAATAAATCGTCTTGACGGGTCAAAACGGGTTTGACTTTAAGCAGAATACCACTTTGCAGTTTTAACATATCTGTACTGGATCGTAACTGTATTAGTGCAGGATTTAATAGCAGAATCGACCTTCAGCTCGAACGTCCTTTTTTAGGTTTTAAAATCTGCTTAATTAGATTTCTTGCAATTTTACGTTGACCATGAAACTTTCTAGGTAAAGCCGTGGAAATGGATAACATTTTCACGACTTACGTATACACGAATTGGCACAGAAACTTGTTAATGCAATCGAGTGTAATTTCAATTCGCTGCGGACCGTACCGGCACATTTACGTAGCGTCTTCAAGCAAATTTAATTTTAAATGAAAGGTAGGAGTGGGAGTAATTGGCAATTTTCTTTTGCGTTATTTTTTCAGCTTTTAAGGAGAAAAATTCGTTAATGCATATTTAATAGTCGTAATCTTCCCTCCCTCAGAAATTAGACGGCGCCATGTTTTAACTTTTTTATTAATGGCAGCTACGGCACTAATATTTAATATATTTTTTTATTTCAATTTCGTTTAATGTATTAATTTAAGTTATTAATTGTTATTATATTATTTACAAAGGCGTTTGAAATTCGTTTTCGTATCTTAGGTAGGTACTTTGTAAATTAATATGATGAAATAATTAATAAGTACTTATTATTTATTTCATCATCAGAAATCTATCATCATCATCATCATATTATATAAATACGTGAAGAAAAAACTTTCGAGTACAGTTTTACGAGAACTGTGGTAACGGATGAGTATGAAATTTGGCGCAGTTAAAGTTTATGTGTGAGAAAGGTGTGCAGAAGGTAAATAATGCTTAGAAATACATAAAACATCAAAAATAAAGTTACACACACTACCTCACTCACACTACCATGCGTTTGTATTTACACGGTGCCAACACCAAAAATCCTATTTAAAAATAATTTTCGTTCGGTTGTCCGTTTGTTCCGGCAAAACTCTGAAACGGCTGTACCGATTTTGACCTCAAACTTTTACTGGCAGACTTCTGATATAACTTAGGCTACTTTGATCTTAGGTTTCCGTTCAAATTAGTTCCGCGCAAACGAAGTTTCGGGCACCAAAACGACGTCTAGTCATAGCTTTAACACTAAGTCTGTTGATAGCGCATTAGAACTTTTAACCCCGCCGGCGGCGTTACCCCGCGAACTATCCCGGCGGTCCGCGGGACCCGGGGCGGCGGTCCCCCGGGACCGCACAATCATCTTTGAGCCGCGCCGCGCTCATGTATAATGCGTGCATATAAATTTCAATTTTAAACCGGCGCTCGAGTTACAGCCATTTGCAGAATTACGCTGGCCGAGGGGCCGAGGGTACAGTACACGACACGATCACGACACGACCACGACACGACCGCGAAACGACTGCACACAAACGTTACGATTGAAAATTTCATCGTTCAGAAATGTAAGTTTTAATTGTTATTTGTTCGTTTGACCAATTATTTAAAAAAAAAGATACATAACAACCACGTTCTTAATGCCTTTCGAAAATCTTCGTGTTCCATACATTATGAGCTGTAATTTTCATAGAAAAAACGATGAAAGTTGAGGGACATCAAGAAATTATTTGTAGGTACTGTAAGGAAGAGAAATTATTCTGTAAAAATTTGGTATCTGGTATTTACTATTTAAGTAGTAATTATGTTATTTAAGACTAGATGATACCCGTGACTCGCACGTAATTAGAAATCCCCAGGGAGCCGTACATTTAGTCGCGTTAAAAAGTAGCCCATATGTTAATCCAGAGAGCAGAGATGATGAATTATAGCTAAGAACACTCGATCATGTCAGCTTTCAAATATAAAACTAGATAAAAATCGGTTCATCGGTTTGGGAGCTACGACAGACACCTCAAACGTATAACACTCTTATCGTCGGGGGTTAAAACTTGCAGAATATCGTATCGTATTCGTAACACAACCAACGGGCTTAGCAAAAGGTATTACAGCATATACGGTAATAACCTAATGCATTTGGGACAATTTTGAAATAGACAAAATATATTATTTTAAACCGTACATTTCCTTGCGACATTTTGTTTATTATGTTGGATATCTTTTGAATTCATAAAGCGGTAGTGGTTCTGACTTTGTAAAGTTGTGTTATTTACTATCAGGGAACCTAATTCATGAGCAGATAGAGTGTTCACATAATTTATTTGTATTGTAATGACGACATTCAGTCACAATATTGTCAATGACATGTCAGTTTGATATAAAGTTGGAATGGCACAAGGCGTAACTACGCGGCAGCGGGCCTACGCTACGCGACACGGCCAAAAATTCCTTGTATGAAATCGTATGAGATTTAACGCGGCAGCGGAACTACGCGACGCGGCACTGCGGTAATACCAGTCGCACGCGTAGGCACGCGTCGTTCCGCTGCCGCCTAGTGCGGTCTTACCTTTGTAATAATAACATAATACGAACAAATTGTGATAATAGTCAACCTGCTTATAGATAAGATTCCCTGATAGTACCTAAGTAAAATTACAGATTTTAAAAGCTTTTTGATTGAAATTAAAAACAAACTTTGTAACTTGTAAAAAACCTTCACCAGTTTAAATCTTTATATTTTGTCGGCACATAGGTATACTATAACTTAGTCACTATTGGTATCATGCGACATGCAACATAGGTCTATTAACATATTCAGCGATGAGCTTAGTTCCACAGCATGTACTCCCGTTAACGGTTTGCTCCAGCGGGCAAGAAATATTCTATCCAAAACAGTTTCTTGCAAAATAGTTCTTAATCCATGGTAACAAGGTCGTCAATAGAAGTCAACATTTCTAAATAGCCATATTTTAAAATGGCTGCCGGGAAATCTTCTGTCAAAAATGATAAAATTTTCAAGTAAATGACTAAACGTAAAGAAACCATTTGTCTTGGACCGCCATGATGTGGAGTAGTAGACATTATTGTAAAACTATTGACATTGAAATAAGAAAACGTTTCTACTTTAGCTGTCAAAAGAGGCTGTTTTGTGAGCTCATGCTCGGGAAGAAAAGAAATGTTGCTTCTCATAACGACGATGCATCGACCTTGCTGCCTTACAATAAGACCTATTTTGCTCCGGAAACGTCGATTTTCGGTATTTTTTAGGATGCGCATGCTAAGCCTGGGTTAGGCAAAGGAAGGTACAGGTATTTTTCTTAACCCTGGACCCGCACCTCCATTTAGTGAGACCCTAATATGCCATTTATAAAATAAAAAGTAAAAATTTCTCGTATTTATGTATTTTTTGGTACTTAAAACTATATTTGATACACAAACTCTGAACCTGTGCTCATCAGGAGTTATTTAAAACCCCAATATTGTCTAATGCCCCGGCTCCCGGCGGACCAGCTGGCGGTAAGCCGCTAAGTATGGGGTGATATCGATTTTTTATTGAAACTTACATTACACGTGCGCGAGATTTTTTATTTTGATGTGAATTATGTATAAACGCTATTCTTCTAAGTTCTACGTTTGATGGCGTAGAGAATTTCGTCATATCTATTGGAGGAGAAATAGTCGAACCTTTGACGGCTGATCTATTGTTCATATTAACTAATCATGATCGGTTTTAAGGGTTCCGTACCCAAAGGGTCACTACGACACCCTAAGACTCCGCTGCCCGCCCGTCTGTCTGTCACCAGGCTATATCTCATGAGCCGTGATAGCTAGACAGTTGAAATTTTCACACATGATGTATTTCTGTTGCACCTATAACAGCAAATACTAAAACCTAACCAAAAGCATGTCAGGACATGTCTAAGGAGGGTTCGGTAACCTTTGAATAATTTAAAAGTTATTGTCCGATTTCGCTCAAAATAAATTTCCCTAAAGAGTTTTTAGCATGATCTATCATCAGCATGGGAACATACAACAAGTTTGCACACAATTACTCGAAATGGTCGACTTTGTAAAAAGTCATGTATGAAACCTTGCCTTTATTTTAAAATACCTTTTCAACCATACCCCACGCGATGGGGTAGAATGAAAAAAAATTTTTCATCCCCACTTCACGTGTATGGAGAGCCACCCCTAAAATATAAAATTATTATTATTTTATTATGCCAAAACTGAGATCTATGCACGATCTATAACTATACCAAATTTCATCCATTTGTATTCATAATTACAGAAGCTAGAAGCGCGGACAGACACACGGACGGACAGAGCGAAACTATAAGTGCCTTGAGCCTTGAGTGTTACGGAACCCTAAAAACAGAAAAAGAAAATTTAATGGGGCTCCCATAAAACAAACGTGATTTTTTGCTGTTTTGCTGCTCCGTGCGCGAGTCCGACTCGCAGTTGGCCGGTTTTTTAATAAATTTTCTATAGAATGATCTTAAAGTAGTCAATGTTTAAGAATTTAACAGTGTTTAGTTAACATAAAAAATCTATTGCTCCACTCCTGACGCCTAATAAATGAATTTTAAATCACAAAAAATTGCTAAGTAAAGAAAAATTAAAACTCCAGTGATGTGCGGGCGAAATATGAATATAAATCGTTCGATACCACACTCAATCGAAACGCATTTGTTCGAATTACGCATATAAATTGTTAGCGTTCCCGTCATAAATTTCAATAAACATACGTCGAGTTATCGAATTAATGAGAATTATTTCATAAATAAACTCCAATTAAGAGTTTTATTGCGTACAAAAAGCATAAATTAATGCAACGAATTAAGACGCGTGTAAAAACCGGGACGTAATTTGTGAATTGGTGTAGGGTTGGGAGTTGGGACGCAGTGTGCGATGAACTAATCGTTTTTTTGCCATTGCCCATTCAAATTGTTGTTATATTGAAATGGATAGTGCATTTGTGTTGGTTTCATTCGAAATTTCTATTGTGCATGGAATAAAAAGTGTTTGAACTGCCGATAAATACGTTTTAGTTAATAAATACGAAATAATTATTTTTACTAGTTTCACAAGTTTCGCCATCGAGACCGTTGCTCTTATAAAATCAATAAAAAAAAAGTGAAATGTTTTATCTGAATCACTTCTGATAAATTAATAAATTAATTTCAATTGTAAATAATTTCTAACGATCAGCTTGTAATATTAATAGAGATCATTGAGTTACTAAAATTAAGTAAGTACACACACAAAGCACAGAAGAAAAATTTGGAAATGAACACTGTTGTTATCACAAGTTAATGAAATGTTTTAAACCTTTTTACGACTGTACAATTTTCTAAGTGGGTATTGGGAGAGTTTTATTTTCGTACACTATAAACAACTAAATAGTAATTTCAGATTAAACGAGACGCTCGAGATTCAGAAACAATGCTCTTTCTCTACATTTCCTGATTCCTGTTACGACAAAATATTGATATCGCTCGTGTACATCACTAAAACGTCACACGTGCGTTTTAATGATCGTTTAATTGCGGTAATTAGAGCGCGCTGGAAAGGGTTCAAACAATTATATACAATTACACTGTTTGACGCTCACTCATTCACACCCACATCCATACACTCATACACAACATACAAAGTGTTTTATACAATTATATCGTTTGACGCGTACTCATACATTCATACAAACTCTTTGTTAGCGTATGTGGGTGATTAACATAATTATATCATCAAATGACATTTAAATTGTATAATTCATACATTACACCGGCTGTACCTTTGCCAGCTAATGTGTGACTAGCTTTTTCCCGCGGTTCCGCCTGCGTAAATACAGTATCCCACGGTGAAACTGTACTTTTTCGAGATAATCAGGAGCTTAAACTTCTACATTACTAAATTTCATCAAAATCCGTTTAGTAGTTTTTGCTTGAAAGAGTAACATTAATCCATCCACCCATCCACCCTCACAAACTTTCATATTTATAATAGTAGTAGAATTCATTTACGGTTATCGATGGAATTTCGCTGCATGGTGATATTACGAAGAAACGTTAATTGTAAAGTAAAAAATACCAAAAGTTACCCCCGAAATGTTAACCAGTGACACTCGCAACATAAGAGGAGTTACACTTATAACTCCTTTTTTGTGTTCCTGGGCCTTTAGTCAAGATGCATTCGATAATTTCGACGGCGAAATTCGAAAACAAAATGTATGGGATTTAATATAATAAAAGGCGTCACAAGCGACATGTCACTTAGCGATGACTTAAGTCGAATCCCATACATTTTTGATTTCGAACTTCGCCGTCGAAATTATCGAATGTATCTTGACTAAGGACCTTAAAATCTCCATCTTCCCTTGGGAGTCGGGCCTCCGGTAACTTCACTCTCTCGGCGAATGCATTATTTCTTTACGAGCGTTATTTTACGCCGGTTCATTGTGAGGCCGTGGTATTTGTCCGGTAGAGCCGGCCCACTCGTGCCGAAGCATGGCTCTCCCGCGATAAAACGTTATTAAATAACCTGTAATAAACACTCCTCAAATGTCCAATACTAGCAGTATGCTGTAGGTACACACCTAAGGTGTAAGATATAAACGGTTAACTCCGCTGCATTATTCACAGTACAGTATAGCCTCCCCGCCCCCGACACGCCCATCGAAGCCTTTTTACAAGATTTGGTATGGCCGTCGCGATAGGTATGACTTGCTTCATTCAGAACCTGAACGTGAGCAAAAAGCCGAATTTTGTTAGCAATTACAAGGGTGACTAATGATTGGCTATGTATATTTAAATTTCATTACCTTTATAAAGCTAACACCTGGGTAACCGAGCTTTGCTCGGAGTTCTGATAAATTTAAAAAAATATCCCAAAAACATTTGTCTGACCGGGATTGGAACCCACCACATTCCGAATTTTCAACAATTGTATAGATACGCATACCAAACTGCCAATCGGATTGACATAATTGAGTTGAAATTATTTATCATTACAACACTATTTTTCACTTAAAACGCTAATAACACCAATCATAGTTAATCGGCGTTTTTATAATTAAGGAAATACAATATGATTATATAATGTATACCTATTTAATGACAATCACTGCTTTTTAGGGTTCCGTAGAACTACAAGGAACCCAAAGGGTCAATTCACACCGAAACGGCAGCGGAGCGGGCAGCAGCAAAACTGTCATATACATTTAAACTTTCTCTTCATGTCTATAAATACAGTTTCGCTTGAGACAACCACCGCCGCTCACGGCCTAGGCGCTGCCGTTTCGGTGTGACTTGACCCTTATGGTTTCGCTCTGTCCGTCCGTCCTCCCTTGCTATCTTCGGTAGGTAAAGAAGAATATAACATTGTAGATTGCGTATAGATTTTACTTTTGGCAGCAACTTTAGATATATAGCCGACTAGCTGTTTCCCGCGGCTTCGCCCGCGTAAATATACTATCGGGTATCCCGCGGGAACACTGTACTTTTTCTGGGATAAAAAGTAGCCTATGCTTCAATCCAAAGCCTAAACTACTGCATTTGTTCGAATTACGCATATAAATTGTTAGCGTTCCCGTCATAAATTTCAATAAACATACGTCGAGTTATCGAATTAATGAGAATTATTTCATAAATAAACTCCAATTAAGAGTTTTATTGCGTACAAAAAGCATAAATTAATGCAACGAATTAAGACGCGTGTAAAAACCGGGACGTAATTTGTGAATTGGTGTAGGGTTGGGAGTTGGGACGCAGTGTGCGATGAACTAATCGTTTTTTTGCCATTGCCCATTCAAATTGTTGTTATATTGAAATGGATAGTGCATTTGTGTTGGTTTCATTCGAAATTTCTATTGTGCATGGAATAAAAAGTGTTTGAACTGCCGATAAATACGTTTTAGTTAATAAATACGAAATAATTATTTTTACTAGTTTCACAAGTTTCGCCATCGAGACCGTTGCTCTTATAAAATCAATAAAAAAAAAGTGAAATGTTTTATCTGAATCACTTCTGATAAATTAATAAATTAATTTCAATTGTAAATAATTTCTAACGATCAGCTTGTAATATTAATAGAGATCATTGAGTTACTAAAATTAAGTAAGTACACACACAAAGCACAGAAGAAAAATTTGGAAATGAACACTGTTGTTATCACAAGTTAATGAAATGTTTTAAACCTTTTTACGACTGTACAATTTTCTAAGTGGGTATTGGGAGAGTTTTATTTTCGTACACTATAAACAACTAAATAGTAATTTCAGATTAAACGAGACGCTCGAGATTCAGAAACAATGCTCTTTCTCTACATTTCCTGATTCCTGTTACGACAAAATATTGATATCGCTCGTGTACATCACTAAAACGTCACACGTGCGTTTTAATGATCGTTTAATTGCGGTAATTAGAGCGCGCTGGAAAGGGTTCAAACAATTATATACAATTACACTGTTTGACGCTCACTCATTCACACCCACATCCATACACTCATACACAACATACAAAGTGTTTTATACAATTATATCGTTTGACGCGTACTCATACATTCATACAAACTCTTTGTTAGCGTATGTGGGTGATTAACATAATTATATCATCAAATGACATTTAAATTGTATAATTCATACATTACACCGGCTGTACCTTTGCCAGCTAATGTGTGACTAGCTTTTTCCCGCGGTTCCGCCTGCGTAAATACAGTATCCCACGGTGAAACTGTACTTTTTCGAGATAATCAGGAGCTTAAACTTCTACATTACTAAATTTCATCAAAATCCGTTTAGTAGTTTTTGCTTGAAAGAGTAACATTAATCCATCCACCCATCCACCCTCACAAACTTTCATATTTATAATAGTAGTAGAATTCATTTACGGTTATCGATGGAATTTCGCTGCATGGTGATATTACGAAGAAACGTTAATTGTAAAGTAAAAAATACCAAAAGTTACCCCCGAAATGTTAACCAGTGACACTCGCAACATAAGAGGAGTTACACTTATAACTCCTTTTTTGTGTTCCTGGGCCTTTAGTCAAGATGCATTCGATAATTTCGACGGCGAAATTCGAAAACAAAATGTATGGGATTTAATATAATAAAAGGCGTCACAAGCGACATGTCACTTAGCGATGACTTAAGTCGAATCCCATACATTTTTGATTTCGAACTTCGCCGTCGAAATTATCGAATGTATCTTGACTAAGGACCTTAAAATCTCCATCTTCCCTTGGGAGTCGGGCCTCCGGTAACTTCACTCTCTCGGCGAATGCATTATTTCTTTACGAGCGTTATTTTACGCCGGTTCATTGTGAGGCCGTGGTATTTGTCCGGTAGAGCCGGCCCACTCGTGCCGAAGCATGGCTCTCCCGCGATAAAACGTTATTAAATAACCTGTAATAAACACTCCTCAAATGTCCAATACTAGCAGTATGCTGTAGGTACACACCTAAGGTGTAAGATATAAACGGTTAACTCCGCTGCATTATTCACAGTACAGTATAGCCTCCCCGCCCCCGACACGCCCATCGAAGCCTTTTTACAAGATTTGGTATGGCCGTCGCGATAGGTATGACTTGCTTCATTCAGAACCTGAACGTGAGCAAAAAGCCGAATTTTGTTAGCAATTACAAGGGTGACTAATGATTGGCTATGTATATTTAAATTTCATTACCTTTATAAAGCTAACACCTGGGTAACCGAGCTTTGCTCGGAGTTCTGATAAATTTAAAAAAATATCCCAAAAACATTTGTCTGACCGGGATTGGAACCCACCACATTCCGAATTTTCAACAATTGTATAGATACGCATACCAAACTGCCAATCGGATTGACATAATTGAGTTGAAATTATTTATCATTACAACACTATTTTTCACTTAAAACGCTAATAACACCAATCATAGTTAATCGGCGTTTTTATAATTAAGGAAATACAATATGATTATATAATGTATACCTATTTAATGACAATCACTGCTTTTTAGGGTTCCGTAGAACTACAAGGAACCCAAAGGGTCAATTCACACCGAAACGGCAGCGGAGCGGGCAGCAGCAAAACTGTCATATACATTTAAACTTTCTCTTCATGTCTATAAATACAGTTTCGCTTGAGACAACCACCGCCGCTCACGGCCTAGGCGCTGCCGTTTCGGTGTGACTTGACCCTTATGGTTTCGCTCTGTCCGTCCGTCCTCCCTTGCTATCTTCGGTAGGTAAAGAAGAATATAACATTGTAGATTGCGTATAGATTTTACTTTTGGCAGCAACTTTAGATATATAGCCGACTAGCTGTTTCCCGCGGCTTCGCCCGCGTAAATATACTATCGGGTATCCCGCGGGAACACTGTACTTTTTCTGGGATAAAAAGTAGCCTATGCTTCAATCCAAAGCCTAAACTACTACCATACCAAATTTGATCAAAATCCTTTCAGAAGGTTTTGCGTGAAAGAGTAACAAACATCCATCCATCCATACATCCATCCATCCATCCATCCTCACAAACTTTCACTAGTTTAGTACTAGGACAAGTGCTTCGAATACTTCTCCGTATACTATTATCGGGAAAGGGGATGATACTCATACCAATTTTCGATAAAAGCTACACAATTTGGCACAAAGCAAAAATCACATACACCGATTTGCGAGATTCGATTTGTGAATCACTGCCTACTAGATATATCAAAGTGTCGCAGTACAGTGGGCGACATGTACGACACCAGCATAACCTGGCCTAGGTCTCGTATACGTGCGTTATAACACGGGGGTACAGCTGACACTGGATTGTGCACAGTTGTCGCCCGCCGTACTTCAAGTAGGTAGGCGACGTGTGAACCGCCAGTATAACTTGAACCCGGACTTGTATATGGGTTTATACTACGAGGGTTCTGGTTACACTGGTAGCGTGTACGTATTCGAGTCACGAACGTCACTCTAACGATATTTCTGCGATTGCTAACGATCGCGCCGCGGGAAATCTTGTACCTGATTGTAAGTGATCAGCAATGGACAGTTTGAGATGTTTTTAGTAGATTTTCAGTTATATAGGTACTTCGGTTTGTGTTTACTCTAGGTTCTAGTTACTACAATATACTTTATTCAGTTCAACATAGCCATGTTTCTCCATAAAACCAACTCGTAAGGCTAAAGGCAGAGTCTTCGCCAATACACTCTGACATTGGCGACAAACTAAGGAGCCATTTTAAAAAGGAAGAAGCAGATACATCGGGGACAAGACTTATTACTCAATCACCTCCACACGTTACCTACAGTTCGGACTGCGCTCTGACTGCCTTTCAAACCGCAGATTGATCAGTGCGATTTGGACTGCGGATAAAAGTATAGTGCTTATAAGAATTAAAAACGCGCCAATGGTTTGGACTGCGGACGGATCTGACATATTTTTGATATATTATGTGTGTTCCATACTGTGTGTGTTAAAGTGATTTCAAGAGTTTAGACCGCAACATGGACTGGCGCGTGGAACGTTATAAATATTAAAAGTTTTGCAGTCAGTAAGTCGACGCTCCGGAAAATGTGCTCGCATCGACATGTCAGATCGGACTGTCGGCCCCGCGCACCTACATGCTCGTTTCGGAGCTAGGGTTGTAAATGTGAAAGTTTGTGAGGATGGATCGATGTTTGTTACTTTTTCCCACAAATACTACTTAACGGATTTTGATGAAGTTTGGTATTGTAGTAGTTTAAGCTCTGAATGTCGATTAGATTACATTAAATAATACAAGTTACAATCTAATTCCCGATATGTTAAAACTGCAAAATGGTATTCTCATAAACGACAAACCCGTTTTGATTGGTCCAAACTCCAAAAATCAGTCTATGATATCAAGACGATTCATTTATAATTCAATAAAAGGAAAATTCATAAAGGATTATATAATAAAGGATTAACACATAGGCTACTTTTTGTCACAAAAATGTACAGCGGAGCCGCGGGCATAAGCTAGTCTAACATATCCAGCTACCCCCGTCTCAGAACACAATCATCATATATTATACCTCATAATACTTACGAGAAGGTATTCAATTATGTCCTCCGAAGAGGGATCTTTACATTTCTCATTTGGATTTTTCTCTTAAACAAAAATAAAGGTAATTACCTACCTAGGGGTAGATTTTGTAATTTACGTTTTAACATAATGTTATGGTAACTTATGCGCCATGTTTGGAACTGTTTGCCGTGTTCCCGCAACTTGTGTATACTAATGAGTTTTTTAACGAATGCAATGAATTAACATTTAATTTTTCGATGATTTCTTCGTAGATTGCCATGGTTTGTTTTTGTAATGGATAAAGTGTTTCGTGTGTCATTTTGTGTTCGCATCAATATATAGTTGACTAGATATTTCCCGCGACTTCGTACGCGCAAAAAGATATCCCGGCGCAACCGTACACTTTTATACAGTTAAAAGTATCCTATGTGTTAATCCAGAGTCTAAGCTACAACCATACCAAATTTCATCAAAATGCGTTCGGTAGTTATTGCGTGAAAGAGAAACAAACATCCATCCATCCATGCTCACAAACATTCACATTTATATTAGTAGTACGACTAGGTACGAGTATGAAGCTACTCGCCATAATTTATGTAATTATTGGTCCATCTGTAGGTCGATTCTGCTAATTAAATCTTACAGTAATACAGTGTCGATGCAGTATCGGTATGTTACGAGTATAACAGGTAAATGGTATTCTCAAAAACGTCAAACGCGTTTTGAACTTTTGGTCGGTCCAAACTCCAAAATCAGTTTATGATATCAAGGCGATTCATTTGTAATTCATTGAAAGTAAATTGAAAGTCTAAGTTTGACGAGAATTGGGTTTCCGCTGACATGGATTTAACAAACTAGGTTACCTATTTGGCAGTATTTTCAACCCCCGACACAAAAAAGGAGCGTCATAACTGTGACCGTGTCCGCCTGTCTGTGTGTCTGTCCGTGGCGTCGTAGCTCCTTAACGAAAGGTCCGATTAAGATGCGTTTCTTTTTGTTTGTAAGATGGCGTGATATACTCTAACTTAAGTTTCGTTCATTAACACCGTTGTCATGCTGCCGGATTATAACATTTTCTATAGTTATAACATTCTATAGCTCATCCATAGCCATTCCATTTATATTCCTATTAAAATTGTATTCTCTTAGAAATGAAGAGAAAACTCTTAGCTGAGTAGAAACACTTTCAATAATCGTAAACCGATCCAAGAATCGTTTCGATTCATATTCGATTCTCATAATACACTCAATCGCAAAACTCGTAACTTCGTTGGAAGAACAAAGAACCACAATTGGGTACGTTCCTGGTTCCTGTACCTGGAACTTTTAAAAATGGCGGCTCTTTGAGGGCGAACTCAATCGGCGGGGGACGCGTAAATATAATTTGCGTTCCTTTGAACACATCCTTATTTGCTTAGTTTAAAGGCAAAAGGAATTATAGATTCGATGTCCATTTTAGTTTTTTGATATTGATATTGAACTTTATTTATTGATGCAGCTTGTTAATTCAATTAATGCATACATATTATTATATATTTTATCGTTGTGATTGTTCCATATAGTAATTATGACATACAACACCCCTACTTATAACAATATTTACACAACCGATTGGCGATTCACTGTTGCTGTATTTGTCTGATACGTCGCAATTTGCAATGTACGCGTTGGAATGGTCACTTGACAGACAAAGACAACAACATTGAATCGCTAATCCATTGTGTAAATTATTTTATTAGTATAATATAACTTTTCAGTTTCAATAATAACGTCCATAGATAGATCTATATATATATATCTATAAAATAGACGAGGATATATATTTATCTATTATAGACGAGGCATGGCGAGGCAAAAACTGTCCACACTTAAACTGTCCTACTTTTTGGGTTGTTTTTTAAATTAATTTCGTAGTTATAACTAGATATATTTAAAACTAGCTATTTAGTAGAAAATTTGACCTTATTGTTTTACTCCTTTGGCTAATCATTGTATTCTCATATAGCCACAGAATACAAAGTAAAAAAGTAAATCGTGGGGAACAAGTTAGGAGATTATTAAAAAACTTGATAACATCCATTGAAATGAAATGTTTAAACCCGCATGGGGGTCAACCTGACCTCAACCCTTTGTCATGCCGGCGGCACTAACACGAGGGCCCTTGATTTTGGATAGTATTACAATATAACTGTTAAAAAGTAACTATAATAACTGTGAATTAATTTTTCAATCCGATAGTAGCTACTAATAAAGACGGAGCGGGGACTCATTCGGGATCGCCAAACACACTAATGATCTCGGTCCTGAGCTAATAGCCAAGTTGGAATCTCTAATTACGTCGACGAAGAATCCCATATATTTTTATTTTCGAACTCGTCGACGTAATTAGAGATCGTAACTTGGGTAAAGGCTCTGAGTTCACCAACATCGAGACCAACGTTATTGGCAATATGGCTCCTGTGTATGTGACAAAATTCAAAAATTATAATAAATAGGTATCTGTGTAAACTAATCGTCGAACATGATTCCAGAGTTTTCATTGTTGGCTAACGGTCCGTTTCAATAACTTATATATCTATAACTATTTGTTGAAAACGTCGTCATTAAATCATTTGACGGTTTATTGCGATACAAATCTACGTTTCTAAAATAGTTATTGGTAGATAGGATATTGAAAAGGGCAATAAAGCAACAATAAAAAAAACCTAAAAAATCATTGATTCATTGACATTTGGCAAGTATTGTGTAAAGGTGAGTGCACACTGGCGGGCGGCACGCGAGCGCCACGTGCGGGACGCGGGCGCGCCGCGGGGGGCCGCCATTATATACCCATTGACTCGCTCGCCACCATCGTTACTATTGAAACGTTGCTTAATTTGGCTATTAGTGATATTTAAGCTCAATCGGTTTAAAACGGATTAATTTAATTGTTGCTTCAAAGTTTAAATGAACGTATTAATACATAAATATTTTGTCATTGAGACGAGTGCATTTAAAATTAAGAATTCAAATTGATGTCGATTGACCTGACAATAAATAATCTAAATATATGAGTGTAAAGCCCAACACAAATAGACCCTCTATTTGTGTTGGGCTTTGTTCATAATGCCTAATTAAAACTTTGTAATATACCTTTGCAAATCACTTATCACTATTATAATAAACACTAAGAAAGAAGGTAGTTGATAGATTAATCAAAATCGGTTAGTATATTTTTATTTAAATAGTCCACTACTAGTGTCTTACGGCCCGTTTCAATAACCTATCTATCTATAACTATCTGTTACAAACGTCGCCAAGCAATGATTTGACGGATTTTTGCGATACAAATTTGACGTTTCTAACAAATAGTTATTGTTAGACAGGTTATTGAAACGGGCCATTAGAGTGCAAACAGGCATTAAAATGTCTCCGTATTCTTATAAGATTAATTCGTCTAATCATCTCGAATTCTTATAAGAAAGCTGCCCGTAAATAAGAAGTATTTTCTCTTAAGAAAATCACTTAATTCCTCAACGATGAGATGCACAAAGCACACGCCACCCATTACATAAATTGGCAAGTGTACGGAAATTCTACGAAGCAATTACGGTACATTTGGCACGAATGCGCCTGGCGCGTGTCACTCTGTTTTGTTTATCCACTAGTTTCGACTTAATTTAGCGTTAAGTGAGGGCGGCACCCCGGAGCGTAATGACTAGCTTTCCGCTTTTTCAAGCGCCGCGGGTCGCTGCGATTTACGGTAGTGTGAAGGGACCAGGATCGGCTACGCTGACTATGATATTGATTATGTTCAGTCAATTTACTTCGTAAACATTTATGGCGTTTTTAGTGTTATGGCGTTCGGTGGCCGCTGTTTATGATGCTTTGATTTGATATGGTCATTTAATAAAACATAAAGGCGGGATTTTTAACTCCATCTTAATAGATAACGATTAATATCATCAATGGGTTAATATTGTGAAACTTTGTGTCATTTATAAGGTTCAGTTATGTACAGAAATCCCTTTAATCGGGTAAATTATTTGACCAATATCATAAGAGATATTATATCTTAGGTATAACAAGTTATAAGTATATTACTCGTTTAACGACAGAGAATGATACAAATGCGAGTTAACTTTAGCGTATAATAATAGTGTAATTTCTACGGACGCTTCCACACCACGTCAATCTGGTATCGTGGTAAGCTCTCTCGACTTGTGGTTACGGGTACCAAACAACGGAAATATATTAAATACTTTTTTAAGACTTTTACTATGTTATACACATATTTAATACACGTCCATGCCCCAGGAACACAGAAAACTTTAGGCGGGATTCGAACCCAGGCCTCCGGCTTGAGCATCGACGCGCTCAACCACTGAGCCACACAGGTCGTCAAAACTTATATAACTGCATTTGTCTCAGTCCTTCTCTTTATATAAACGAAAATATTTTTTTTTCCTTTATTTTTTCATAAATTTTATCCAAAGCTGTCTCCATTTTGTACGATATGGAATGTCGGCTGCATGATCTAACTGCGACTCAATTGATACTCTATTAAGTTCAATTAAACAATAATTACTGCGCTAATGAAACGCGGGATCGTTGGCAGCCTAATACACTTTTGTATAACTCGTTTAAATTATATCCATGGACGCTTTCACACCACGCGCGTCAATCTGGTCCCGTGTTATGTTCTCGAAGAACTTGTGTTACCAGACAAACGACAAACGGAGCTATTCACAAGGCGATTCTCATATTGATATAAATAAGAAATTTATTGGTTGCCGAGCGGTAAAGTCTATCGAATCCGAGTCGAACGGAAATTGTGAATAGTCCCGCTAAAAAAATTATGTCAAAATAATAAATAAGCAGACAATAAAATATTGCTGCCATGAAATGTTGACTTCTTTCGACGACCTTGCTACCTTAGATTAAGAACTTTTTTTGCTACAAACTATATTTCTGTATTCTTACCTAGAAAGAACTCATTTGATATTTATACGCGGTGGTCATGCTACGACTAATGTGCATTTTTCTCCATTTAATTCCTTTTCAATTCCCAATCTTTTACCCGACTGCGGCGCAACTAAAAGTAGGGGTAATGATTTTGGCAGTATATATTACATTATGTATGTAAGTATGTACATAATATATTAATTATCGACGACCTCTGTGGCTCAGTGATTAAGCGCGTTGGTGCTCAAGCCGGGGATCGCGGATTCGAATCCCGCCGAAGGAACAAAAAGTTTTTCTGTGTTCCTGTGCCATGGATGTGTTTATTAAAATAAAAAATCTTAAATATATGTATAGTATAAAAGTATTAAATATACTTCACGTTTTCTGGTACCTGTAACACAAGTTCTTCGGATACTTAGCACGTAGCCAGATTGACGTGGTGTGAAAGCGCCCATAGATATAAAGATATAAGATTATATAGAGCTTCGTGGACTGGTGGGTAGACCGTTTGACTCACTCGAGAGAGTGCAGGTTTCGATTCCCAGGTTGTGGCGTGTACCAATGAGACTTTTTCAGAACTCAAGTACACTATACGGACGCTCTAACGGTGATGGAAAACGTCGTGAGGAAACCAGCACACGGTTGGCCCCAGACGTATTGACCAGTCATTCCTCTGGACTAGGCTGACTGTGTTGTGAGAATGCCGTATGTGCTTGGGCAACCATACGACATTTAAAAACCAACTTTCCTAGGCACTACAGTATTTCAAGAGCGGTTACTTCCCTCGGAGAATACTGTATAAATCATCCAATAACGGATGAAAAGGTCCAAGTTTTTTATGTATGTATGTTTGTTCCACCGTAGCGCCTAAACTGGCCTAAACTACTGGTCCAATTTTAAACTTGAAGTGTCAATATATAAAGTAAAAATAGCGTAGGCTATTTAATTTACTTAGTCGGATTATATATTTTTATTTAAAAAAAAACGAGCGAGCCTTAAAGAAATTGCATATGACGTACAACATTTTATGAAAATATAAAAAAAAACATGAAAGAAATATAATGGTTAGTACGATTTTCTAATACGATAAAAAAATACCTATGGAAACTTTTCCATTAAGCAGTGACAGAAGTCAACGTCAAAATTTAAAAAAGCTAAATACTGAAATATTTTATTCGAATCTGACGGCCAACTAGACGCGCTCATTCGTCAAATAAAATAGCGTTTTCGCGGGTTAGCGCTTCCGCGACTTCCTGTTAAACACTTCCGTCACTCCCACAAATTGCAAGAAAGCGAGAGGAAGGATCTTACACATCAAAAATTATAGTTATTTTTACGTAGCATAAAATATCAGCGTACACAATTACTGTTTGTCTGTCCGTACGCGTGCGGAGTCGCGTCCGACATTTAATTAACGACATTAGCGCTAAATTGACATGAGTAGTGTAACGTCCACGACTCGTTTGTGTATGACTTCCATTATGCGAATTATTTCGCGTTCATCATCATCAGCGTTCAGCATTTTTTTTTTGGGCAGCATTTTTTCAATTTAGGCACTGGCACATAGACTGTGTAATATCTAAATCGTACTAATAAGAAATGTTAGATTATATTTCACGTTAAATCGATTTCATAGTTTTTAGGGTTCCGTAGTACTCAAGGAACTAGTTATTGTAGTATTAGTGTGTACAGCCTCCGTGGTCTAGTGGTCAGAGCTAGCCTCTCGACTCGGGAGGTCGTGGCTTCGATCCCCGCATTGGAACAACAAAAAATGTTGTTTCCAAGTTTGGTAAGGACAATGCAGGCTGATCACCTGATTGTCTGACAAGAGAGATGATCCATGCGTCCAAATGCGTCGGATGGGCATGTAAAAAGTCGGACCTGCGCCTGATCTCTCGCCAGTCGTGTCGGTTATCCGTCCCACTGGGTTACGAGAGTAAAGGAAGAGAGAGTGCTCTTGTGTACTGCGCACACACTTGGGTACTATAAAAATTACTCCTGCGTAACTGGCCCGGTATCAATGAAACCGGCCACCGTCACCGAAATCGGTGTGGGGGAGTTATTATAGTGTGTACAAGTTATTATGGTGTGTACAATGATCGTATGCAATCCCGCTAATTTGTGCCGTGGTCCTATGGCACTACAATATGGTATACATTTTATCAGTAGGAATATAGGGCTAGTCTCGCGGGCCTGGGATCTCAGTCCACAGGTTTGATGCAGGACAAATGAGCTGATCCTATTGAATATGAAATATACTATTACATGTCTAAGGGTGCTTCTCCTTTAGTTCTCTAGTAGGGGTGGGAATCTGGAATTCTTCCTACTCCTCCAACCTTCTTCTGATTAATTTCGTTGCGGCTCCCGACACAGATTTAGCATGTCCGTCGGGCATCCCCGAGATCATAACAAAGGGTTTTTGTGGTTGGTTGCCGCCGTCGATCCTGGCTCAATGGAGTTGCAGTGGTGAGAATGTGCGTTGGGTCAATGTCCGTTTAAAAACATATGTGAAATAAGGGTCACGCGACGCGGTGCGTTTTTTAATAACTATACAAAATCGAAATTGAGCGTGGCGTCGCGCTACGCAGCGCTACATAATATACATGTTATTACATCATCTGAAAGCGTCGTCGCGTCGCGTCGCGTCTAGGTGTCGACTGACTCTACGGGATGAGTGTATAGAATTACGGTGTAGGTAGATTAGCGCGTCGACAAACGCCGCTAACGAGTTTAGCCCCCCGCGGGCATGCGCGCTTCGCCATGAGGTTTGTGCCTAGTACCTAATACCTATCTATACCTAAAATATTTTATTATATCTTTCTCTACCTATTCGTTATTGTCCAAAATTGCAGCCATCTTTTTGCCCGACTGCCAAGAAGGGTATTGTGTTATATAGGTACTGTGTTTAATAAATATATTTTTATACTCATTTATTTTATTATATTGTTTCGTATGGATTATAATATAATATTAACATCTGTACATGCTTTCACACCAAGTCAATTGTTGGTCCCGTGGTAAGATATCGAAGAACTTGTTTAGGTACCTGACAACGGAAATATATTTAATGCTTTTATACTATACACATAATATGTAAGATTTTTATTATATTACTTATACACATAATATCGCGTTTACACAGGTACGCGATAGCAATATATTCGTGCGCGAGTGAAAGAGACAAGTAGCGATGAGTCAATGTACAAAATTATACGTGCTCCGTGACCGCACTTTAGTAAATAAGGGCATAAGGGGCTTGGTTATGTGAGTGTCACTCCATCGAATGCACAAATACACACAAAGGTCCAACTAAATTTGGAAATGAGTCCTAGGCATTTATAAAGATAACTAGTTTTTGACCGCGGCTCGGCCCGCGCAAATACAGTATCCCACGGGAACACAATTTTTCGGGATAAAACGTAGCCTATGTTTTAATCCAGAGCCTAAACTATTACCATATAAAATTTCATCAAAATCCGTTCAGTAGTTTTTGCGTGAAAGAGTAACAAACATACATCCATCCTGCCATGCATCCTCACAAACTTTCACATTTATAATAGTAGTGGGATAAACCTACACTAGATTTTAAAATCGTTACGGTATGGAAGGTCTTAACCCAAGTCAAGTCTATGGCACTAGATTTTAGAACCGACGTCTAGTCACCGCTTGTCTCGCCGCTCACGTCACCCTAGCAGCCTAGCGGGAGCGCGGGAGCCGACAGGGGACGGGTGCAAGCGGCGCGGGGGGCCCGGGGGGGAGGTAAATCTATTTGTCATATTAATGTGGCCAATTACACCGGCATGCGGGCAGTAGGGTTGACGCATGGCAGTTTTTGTTTTACGGGACTGTTAATTTATTTGTTTTGTCGATAAAATGCTTTGTTTTGAGTACTTTAATTACTTTATTTTTTAGTTTTTATTTTACCCAAATCTAAATAATAAAGTAAAGTCAATATGTTATACATCTAAGAATATCTAACTAGCGGGTACCCCACAGTAATAAAATATGTCTTTATACGTCTATTGTTGTCAAAATAATGCAAACCTTTTTAATGTTTTTAGAGAAAGCCTGTTTTATTCCTATAATTATTGTTTAATTACTACTACAAAAACCTACGTATGTAACTTTACCTATGTTTGTAGTTCTTATCGGAATTTATCGCGCGGTGCCAAGCCCTCACTAGGGTTGTCACTCCCGCGGTGTGCGCGTCTAATTGTCGATCATTACACGGTTTTTTGAATATCTAGTGTTCTGTGACACACGTCACACGTGGTAACCCTTTCCACTGTACAGTCACGAGCATAGTGTTCAAGTCAATTGTTGTGTTGTAATTTGCGAGAGTTCTAATGGTAATGTAGTGTGTGTGAATAAGGGTATTTGTATTGTCTCGAGCATTGACGTCACAGATAACAATTGATGTGACAGTAGACGTCAGTAAGTCATCATGTAGCCGTTGTAGTGGCGGCCAGTGTTGACAAGTCAATATTAAGGTAACACGTACGATTAGCTAAATCGTACAGGTAATAAATAATATTTCGTCGTGTTGGCAAGCATAGAAGCTCAGACCGGTAAAATATTATAGGAAATCTTTGCTTCAGAATGGTACCAGTTAATGTATTCATCATCATCACCTTTGATCAGCCTATGGGTGCCTAAACACTGACCACGGTGTCATAACCCGGCGTAATCCGGCTTAACCCGCGCTCTTCCGCTCCGCCGCCATCTTGTTTACATGGTTTATTGGCGCCTTTTGACCATACAGTAAAATGTAAGGATCTATAGTATTAAATCTTTGGCATCAAATATGCAATACCTATGGCATACATTACCGGTATGGATGCCTAAACACCTCTGACCACCGTCCACGGTGTTATAACCCGGCGTAATCCGGCTTAACGCGCGCGCGTCCGCTCCGCCGCCATCTTGTTTGCGAGGTTTATTGGCGCCTTTTCGGCAGACCATAGACTCTTTAATCTATAGTCTGTGAAAATAACAAATGCTAGAGGTTCACATTATTTTTTCAAATTGTACAAAGAGGCTGATTTTAAGAAACTTAATATTAATAATAATATAAGGATTGTGTACCTAATACATACCTACTTGCTATAGGACATAAAAATAATCTGTTTTTGTTTTAAACTATAATACAATTCCGACGGGACGAAGTTAATAATTGAAAATCTACAATCAACTTTGTAAAACCATTTTTCTTAACTATTTTTATCACTGTTAAACAAGATAGAACCAAAGATGTCTTCATTATGCGTTTTAGTTAAATTAAGAGGAGCTTAGTAACAAACTGTATAATATCAGTTAACTGAAAACAACTTAACTCAATACGACCGGTTAAGTTGTTTAAGTTCACTTAACCTTCACTCAAGTTATCGATAAGTCCTCCCCCAATTAAACTGCGACCGAACTTTGACAGCTGGTTCCCGAGCTCAAGTTACAGATAACTCGGTTTGTGATTGAACTAAAAAAGCAGTTTTGTACTAGCTGGTGCCCGCAACTTCGTTTGCATAGAACTAACGGCAACGGAACCCTATTTTTTAACCTTAAGATAAAGTAGCCCATGTTACACCTTATAACATCAGCTATCTGCCTGTGAAAGTCCCGTGAAAAACGAGCCAGCCGTTTCAGAGAACACAACAGACACACAGACGGACAAACAAAAATTTTAACAATGGAATTGTTATTGTAAGTACCGTATATAATTTAATTTGCATTAAGTGAAAAGTTGTTAATTTTAAATTACAAACATACACTTCAATTTTACTTATATGTATAGATTAGAGTTAAATGCATTTAAGTATGTAAAGTTTTTGGATTGACTTGTACAAGAAATTCGCAAAAA
The DNA here is from genome assembly GCA_037179445.1 of Phengaris alcon alcon. Lineage (NCBI taxonomy): Eukaryota > Metazoa > Arthropoda > Insecta > Lepidoptera > Lycaenidae > Phengaris > Phengaris alcon. The sequence continues at coordinate 10,611,838 of JAYRCH010000021.1, read as the reverse complement.
TATAACCCGATTTTGCCTTATGGCCGCTTTGTGAGGTGAATTTGTCGGCAATTTATTTATTATTTAGCGCCATTGTTTCGATTGCATTGTTTCTAAACAAAAAAGGACAATGTATAAAACCAATTTTAACTTAACTGACCAATGTGGATTGTGTTCCTTTTATCGATTCCATAACTCGGTCAAAGCTATTGATAGATAGCGCTGATACAGTGCGGAATTAAAAAAGTGCACAGAAAAATATTGATTTTAAACGGTTTTATTTAGCTTGGCCAGTTTTTTTATTTATTTGTTTGGGTCAAATTTAGTCATTGGAATTTTACCCCCTTCCTGACACCAGATCGATCTGATATTTGGTACCCACTCTTAATCTTGATGACAATACAATAATAAAAAAAATTTATGACTGTGAATCCAATATGGCCGCCGATACAAAATGGCGGATTACATATTACTTCACAACAACCTCTATATGGGTATCAAATGATAGGGCTTTATTGGTAGAATAGAGCTCACTATAAAAAAATAAAATTCAAGATGGCCGCCGCCACAAAATGGCGGATTACATATTTTCCACAACTACCTCAATATAGGTGTCTAATAAAAGGGCTTGATTAGTAGAATAGAGCTCATTCTGAAACAACAAAACTAAAAAATTTAAAATTAATTAAATAAAAAAATATTTTTATGTTAAACGGTTTTATTACAATATAAATAATGTAGGTAATGTACTAAAAGTTAAAAAATAATTCGGTAAGTCCTAGCTACCAGATCGCACCAATCTTCTTATCAATCTGGGGTATTGATCAGACAAATAATAAAATCGTTGGGCGCGTGAAACTATCATATTATATTAACTCTAGATACGCAACGCCTAACGATTTTATTATTTGTCTGATCAATACCCCAGATTGATGGGAAGATTGGTGCGATGTGGTAGCTAGGACTTACTGAATTATTGTTTAGCTTTTAGTACATTACCTACATTATTTTTATTGTAATAAAACCGTTTGACATAAAAATATTTTTTTATTTAATTTATTCTTAGTTAGAATAGTTTAAAGCTCAATTTCACCTTCAAAATAAGAAATAGTTTTCATGAAACTAGCTACATTGCCGAATTAAGGAAAAACAAAAAATAAATATCTAGTGATCAGTGAATGACACTTTTGGGATTCGGAAACTCAGCGCCAGTTAGTACAGAGTTTCTGTAAAATCTTCAGAAAATATAAAAGTCTATTTTCATATTTTGCGCGCTCTTATTATGTTGCGCGTGGCGACCATCGCAAACTTACTGAATACGTTGGCTGTAAAAGCAATTTGAACTTAAGAAAAACCAGGCAAAAACAACCATTCAATAAATAAGTTAGTTGTAGTGACCATCTATAATATCACATCATTCCAATTTAAATCGACAAACAAAATGGAGGTCTCAATTAATTTTATTCAATTTAAAAATCAATTCGGCCATATCAACCAATCGCCCCATCATCTAATTGTTAATCATCATCAATTTGTCACCGAGACGAGATCTGGGTCGAAACTCATTGGCGTCCCACTCGAATTGAGATGTTAGTAACTGGGAAAATCAAATGACGCCAATGAGATGCAATAAAAGAAAATGGCGCAAATAAAATGCAATTAAAATTGCTTTGATGTGTAACTGTATTTTATATTCTGGTAGCTACACCTGTGTCGTACTCGTTTGGGGTCAGTTCACACCGCGACGCTACGCGGCAGTGCATTTTTAAGATAGCTATTCCAAATTGAACTTTATTAACTACACAAAAAGATACACGTTTCATATGACACCGGACATGCACTTCACGCGCGCTGTGCAGCGCGGTGCAATCTGGCATTCGAACTCTTCCAATGAAACGTGTATCTTCTTGTCTAATGAGTAAAGTTCAATTTGATCTAGCAATCTTATAAAATGCAGCGCCATGTCGCGTATTGTTTCGTTTCGGTGTGAATTGATCCTTAGGTAGCTAAATAATAAATACACTATAATATTAAATTATGAACACAAAACTGCGTGTGGTCTTTTAGGGGAACAAGCGTGTTTTTACTGACTTCAGAACCATCATCTGCACTTTAAACTTTATGGGCCCACCAGCCAAAAAAACATTAACAAAACGAAGTATAATAAACGTTTATCATCATAGAAACATAAAAGCAAAAAATTCATAACGGTACGAGCTCGTTCATTTGAGCGTCGGGCGCGCAATATAATTACAGCTGATTAGGCTCAGTGTAGCCTTAATTAATTAATTGTTGGACATCCCGCCCAGCGCTGGGATACAACACAAACTGCACAAGCAAATCTAGCCTCTACTTCTACGGGATAGGAGCGGAAGTAGCGCACCGTGATTGTTAATCTGCGCACGCCGTACCCATGATGAAATGTACTGAATTGTGTATGACTCACTTTGGCCAAAGATTGTTTGTGTATCATAGGATTATTCGATTAAGGAGTTCTCGTTATAAACATAATATTATATTTCGTTGCTACAATATACAAGCGAATTCGGCAAAATTAGCTTAACTTCTATAATATAAGGTTTGGTAAAATCAATTATGGATATTTTGGGCATAATATTATGATCTACTGCTTATAAAAGACGTTTAGCCAGAAAAATAATTTTAAAATAAAAAAAAAAACTTTATAAAATTACATTACATTCTTTACGGCGCTACGGAGGTCATTGACTTCACACAGATTGAATATATATTATTTAGGTAAAGTCTTTGCTTTCGCTTTAAAGTCAGCTGTTTCTGTGAGGTTAATCAGCGCCATATAGAGCGCAAATTATATTTTTACGAAATTTGAAATTTACTTTTCTGCCTTAACGTATTTACATAAGCAGTAGATCATATGCTCAAAATAACCGTAATTGATTTTACTTATATAGTTTAGTGAAAATGTGATAAAACGACATTGAAGGGACCAGGGACGCCTTTGGGCGTAATAGTTAGTCGTTATTAAAATGTTAATATTGTAATTTGTGGTACAAAATCCTCACAATTTCGACGCAATATCCGTTTGATCGTTATAACTGAACCTTAATTCTCGTTTTTAAAATAGACTTTCTATAAACTGATTTTATGAAGTTTCCACCAATCAGAACGCGTTTCACGTTGGTTTAACGTTTACGAGAATACCGATTGGCAGTTTTAGCGTATCGGGACTTGATTGTAATTGTATTATTGCAGGTTTTATTTAGCAGAATTGAGCCTCTGATCTCGTTATAAATATTGACTCATAATTCGAAAAATAAACGCCTAACGTTATGTAAGAACCTACCAGCCTACCTAATGCTTATACTCTTGGGGCCAATTCACACCGCGACGATACGTGAAGCAAGGCGGCGCTGCAGTTTTAAGATAAATTTATTTAAAATATTAAGTTCAATTTTGAACTGACCTTCAGATTTAATAATATTTTCAATAAAGCTCAAAAAAGCAAGGCAATTTTGAGAATCGGCATAACCAACCTGTTTTATAGACAACATTAATTGATGTTTCATATAAGTATCTTTCACAATATATAGAAGAGAAGCTTATGCAATTTTAGCTATTACGCAGTTAAATATCGTGAGTTGGGATAAGGATTTCATCCGGTAGAGAATATAGCTATAAAAAGCACCTTTTTGGCTCTTGCGTACTTAAGTATAAATAGAGATGGGATAAGGATTTCATCCGGTAGAAAATATAGCCATAAAAAGCAAATTTTTGGCTCTTACGTAGTTAAGTATAAATAGAGATGGGATAAGGATTTTATCCGGTAGAAGATAGCTTTTCCGCTTACGGAGCATTGTCGGCATCCGCTCGGAGGACCATTACGGAGTTATCGCTTGAATCAACATCATATCGAATTTGCTGAACACCCTGAGCCAACACGCTTGGCTTTGTAGTTTGTACTGAATAATCTTTATGTACTTTATATTTTCTAATTTTCTTATGTATAAAAATGGATTGCAATTCCAATGTCTCGTCTCAAAACTCGTGAACGGCCGGACTGATTTGGTTAATTTTCGTCTTCAAATAATTGTGAAATTTCAGAGCAGGTTTAAACGGTGAGAAATATTGGAAAACCTGCGGGGAAAATATTAAAAAACCATTGAATTTCTCCATACCAACTGTTCACTGTGTTCAATTTGTCATTTCACTGTCAAATATTTATAGGTGTAGATTGTAGCTGTATGTAGGTGTAGGTTGTAGCTGTATGTAGGTGTAGGACAACCTACACATATATTATTTAAAGTGTACCCGAAAACTACAGACAAACAGGTAAAGAGTTTTTAATAATATCTACTCCGTAAGTACCTAACTAATAGATATTTTGACAATTTGACAAAAAAATTTACAAAACATATAAATAACTAATGCACACGCCTTTATAGGCAACACGATTTCGCAATACAATTTTTAAATCTTATACAACAAAATATATAATAAAAGAATCTCTACAAAAGATACAAAATACCATTTATCCCCTTACTAATAAAAAGATTTACACAATCGATATCTTAAACAACGTTGCTGTCTTTGTCTGTCAAGTGACTCTTCCAACGCATCAGACAAAGACAGCAACATTGTTTAAGTTATCCGTTGTGTAAATCTTTTTATTAGTAAAGGCGCTAAAATATTGAATGTTACTTCAAAATATGGATTTAATTTACATATTTATAAATTAATTTAAATTATTTGAATTTCACGCAATTGAATTTTATACTTTTAAAATAAATAATGTATAATTACTGACTAGCGCTGGAGCCATTTAAGCCAAAGTAGGTTAGGAGTTTATTTTAAATGCACTAAAACTATCGTAGAAAATGTCGATACTTCTATTTCTTACGCATATAGCTCCCCACACCGATTTCAGTGACGGTGGCCGGCTTCAGGAGTAATTTTTTGTGCCCAAGTGTGTGCGCAGTACACAAGAGCATTTTCTTTCTCCTTTACTCTCGTAACCCAGTGGGACGGACAACCGACACGACTGGCGAGAGATCAGGCGCAGGTCCGACTTTTTTCATGCCCATCCGACGCATGGATCATATTTATTATCAGACAATCAGGTGATCAGCCTGCATTGTCCTAACCAAACTTGGAACTAACAATTTTTTTGTTCTAATACGGGAATCGAACCCGAAAGTCGAGAGCCAAGCTCTAACCACTAGACCACGGAAGCTGCTTCTTACACGTATATAATCATACAAGTCGCAGATACGCTGGGGTGGAGCATGTTTCCCCACATGAGTTCACCAAGGTGGTCCACGCAAGAGCTGCCTTATGGGGTGACGTGGTCTGTTGTAAGGGGCAGACAAGGAGAAGAATTCCAAAAGATCACAGCAAGACGCATTACCGATAATGATTTTGAGGAGTAAGCTAAGATCGTGGATTTTTCTCCGGGTGCTGAGTGGTAGAATTTTGTAAAAACTCAGGCGCTGCTCGTATGGGAAATGCCTCTGTCTGAAAAAACTGTTATAAATAAACACCTTTGTGTGTGTGAAAATATAAATAAATGTTTATTCAGTATATAAAACATATTTTCACCTGTGTATGTGTAGTTTATTTATTTAATATTAGTTTTTTTAGCCCTCGGGTTTGTCAACGATGTGAGCTATGTCAATTATTGGCATTGTTTTTAGACTCTATTACATATTATGATTATTATACCACCCATTAGGACTTAACTAGTGATATTTCTAGATCAATGTACAGCTATCTAGAACACGAATAGTGCTAAGACAGTATTTATTTTCACGTATTTAGAAGCGTAGCATTTTTCCCGCGTCTTTAGCTATCGCACTTAAGTATGTAACTCTCTCCAACTCGTCCAAGCCACCAATGACATCTCGAACTTTGTAGAACACTCTAGAAGTACTTACTGGTCGAACGGCGAGAATAGGTGGTGCGGCGGGCGGTGCTCGGGCGGCGCGTCGCGCGACCCCGCGCTGCCCACTGACGGCGCCGGTGAAGGGCAGCTCGGGTCCGATCTGGAGACATGACGGTGTTATGCGTATATAGCAGGTAGGGTACGTTATAATAAGGTAGGGTAGGAAACTCGCATCGAGAAGAAGCCCAAGAAGTCAATATAACGTTTTGTTAAATCAATTACAGAAAATTTGGGCACATGATTTACACCTTATGTTAAGACGTTTAGGTAGCAAATAATTAAAATTAAAAAATATATTCAGTATATACATGTATATTTATGAAACAATGTTGCGCCGCTGAGGTCATTGAGCTCAGACTGTCTGTTGATTCACATCACAGCTGATTTTAAAACGTGAGTTTTACTATATAAAAAAAAGACGTTTTAAAATGAGCTGTGAGGTTAATCAGCTGAGTGTGAGCTCTATGACTTCAGCGGCGTAGACTCTGCTCATCACTATCTAGTGATGAGCAGATGAGCAGACGTATCTACGTCTATATTTAATATGAGTTTAAAAAAAAAACTGCCTTTACGTCTATACATACCTAAGCAGTTAATCCTGTGCCCAAATTTTCTGTAATTGATTTTACAAAATAGTTAAGAGAACTGGGCTTCTGTTTGCTAGCTTAGCTTAAGCTTATCCAATATGTTACCTCTCCAGGCGCGGCGAGCGGTTTGGCGAGCGGTGCGGCGAGCGGCGCGGCGAGCCGGGCGTGACGGGCGGCGAGGCGCGGGGGGAGGCGCCGGGCGACATCGGTGACGCCTCGCCCGAGCCCCGCGACATGCCGCACTCCGATGAGCCCTGGTAGAAGATAGAAGTGGTTTAGTCAAAGTAGACAAAGATCCATTAAACAAAAAGGCAGAAATATTCAACATTTAATATTCACAAAGATCATCACGCATCCATAGTTCACAAGTGAGATAAGATAATAAAGAACATAATTGAAATTCTGATTTTTTTACACTTTCACTAATTATTATATAATCTCGTAATTAAATAATGATCTACGATATCTATACAATTTATACAGATAAATGTCTGTTTGTAATTTCAAATTAACAGCTTTTTGCTTAATGCATATGAATGTATATACGGTATTAAAAACAAACAAACAATTTTTGAAATGTTTGTCTGTCCGTCTGTCTGTCTGTCCTTCTGTCTGTCTATCTGTTTGTTCCGGCTAATCTCTGGAACGGCTGGACCGATTTTCACGGGACTTTCACTGGCAGACTGCTGATGTTATAAGGCGTAACTCCGGATACTTTTTATCCTCATCATCACCATCATCATCATGATCAAAAAATGTTAAACGCGCAACGAAGTGGTCACGGGTCAGCTAGTCACTAATAAAACCTCTATTTACCGTACACCCGGTTTGATAAAACCAATAAACTGCCATTTCAATCAAATTACATCAGATCAGATCAGTACATCAGTGGCGGCTAATCATATCCTACTACTATATTAAATGTGAAAGTTTGTGAGGATGGATGTGTGGATGTTTGTTACTCTAACATTAAAGACTATTGAACAGATTTTTATGAATTTTTATATGGCTGTAGTTTAGCCTCTGGATTAAAACAAAGGGTACTTTTTATTCCGATAAAGTACAGTGTTCCCGTGGAACACTTTATTTACGCCAGCAGAGCCGACGGCAAAAGCTAGTGACCTATACGAGGAAGCGGGAGTGGCAATAAGTATATCTAAGGGTCAGTTCACACCGCGACGAGACTCAAACGCAGCACTGCATTTTTAAGATAGCTATTCAAAATTGAACTTTGTTCACTACACAAAAATATACAGGTTTCATTACAAGAGCAGCGCCTTCGACATTGACTTCGATTTACTTGACATTCTGACTCTTGCAATGAGACGTGTATCTTCTAGTATAGTAAATAAAGATCAATTTCGAATAGTTGTCTTAAAAATGAGGCGCCAGCGTCTCGTTCCAGTGTGTACTGAACTTCTTATAAATAAAATATATAAATAAATAAATTCTTCATTGACACAAAGGAGTTTTACATATCTGAAGTCCCCTAGTGCAGGGGACTAGTGTAAACTGTATTGCAGAGGCCAGTGTCCTCGCCCATGAAGATACATGTTATGCCAATATAGATTTATAACAATTTAAAAGAAATATAAAAGAGAAGAAAATTGACTCATCTATTATTAACATTTGAGAGTTTATGACTACCAACATGTAGGTCTTAGAAGTTCGCTTAATTTAGAATGTAGGTAAAAACAATGATACTAAACAACAATTACACAATGAACAAAATATAAAAAGTAATTTGAGTGTGTGATGCGTGTGTATGTGTGTGTGTGTGTGTGTGTGTGTGTGTGTGTGTGTGTGTGTGTGTGTGTGTGTGTGTGTGTGTGTGTGTGTGTGTGTGTGTGTATGGGTATGTGTAAACCTTGGATCGGTAAGTAGGTAGATCGGCTAGAAGTACCTTATCATCAGACGGGTCCCTCTTAGCCATGATCTCCGCACCCTCCCGTTTCCTCTGCTCCTCTTTTAACCTTTCCGCCTTCCGCCATTTTGCTCTTCTGTTTTGAAACCATACCTACAAGGACAAAATATTCATGATTAAATAAAGTTTTGAAATCACTGGCATACCAAATATTTCCCCAAAATTTTAACATTGGCCCAATTTAAGGTGCTTAGGTGCTAGGCACTACACAATTTTAGAAATTTTTCAAACTACAGTAAGGATTCGATTTATCTCATGTGCCTTATGTAAAATGTAGGTAAAGTGTTGCTTATCATTTTCCTCAATATAGTTAATCATTTCATCGTAACTAAGGGTCAGGTCACACCGAGACGTGGCTCTGCAATTTTAAGACGGCGATTCAAAATTGAATTTCATTCACCACTCAAAATAATACCGTTTCATTGCAAAAACGGCACCGCGCTACGCAGCTCGGGGCAGCTCGAAATTCTAACTCTTGCAATGAGGGTTTTTAAGTTCTTGACATTTGACAGCTGTTTGACACGAGAGACCCGACCTAAATACGACGCGCCGCCTGCTGATGGAAAAATAATCAAAAGAATCGAAAATTCTTATTGACAGTTTTCGATGCCACTTCCGCCACCAAATGACGTCTTGTGTGAGTCGGGTGTCTCTTAGCGGCTAAAAAAATATCAAAAACCCTCATTAAACCTGTATCTTCTTGTGTAGTGAATAAAGTTCAACTTTAAAACGCTATTTTAAAACAGCAGCGTCATGTCGCTTCGCGTCGCGTCGTGAACTGACGCTTAAGAACAAAAGAAGAATCAATATTTGAAACCCCCAAACGCTCATACAATAAGTAGTCTGTAATAAAAGATTGTAATATTTATCAAGGCGCCCCGCCGCGCTGTCAACACTACTACCCGTTAATAATACATCAGAACCCTATTTCATTGGCATTATAACTCAAAGATTAACTACACAAGGGTGAAGATAAACCTACCTACTGGAACCCTGCCTCCACAGTTCTAACAGGCTACGACGGGTCAAAATACACTGGTCATTGAAGCCAGTATTATAGAGCTTGTTTTGTTCGTAATTAACAGGCGAGGAGAGATCAGCATACGTTAGCTGGTTAGTCGGCGGCCAGAGAGCCACATTTGCAGTACAATTTTCGCAATTTACTTTTAATAAGCCGTAGTGGGGGAGTGCTATGAAATCTTGATAGTGTTAATGCAGAGGGGCTATTAGGATGGTCTATCATTATTTTATGAAGTTGATTATCATAATAGAATATTTTAGGTTTTAACAAGTTTGACATACTGTGTCACAACTTCCCAGAATTTGTTCCTTATTAGTTACATTTTAAAATGGTGCAAAAATACAGCGTGGTTTATTTTTTCAAAATAAGATGTTTTTTTATTGGTTTATTTATAAAAATATTTATGAAAACAGTTTTTATTAAAATGGGAGTCTATGAGACTGCTAGTCTTCTAATCTTACTATTCCTCGTGATTCCGAAACTATGAGGAATAAAAGTCAAATACTTAAATCAGTGTCCGAACACATCAGAATATCACATCGTAGAAATAACAAAATGTCACCTCTATGTTACTTATTCTTTGCGAATTCTCCAGTCCCTTGACATTAAGCTAATTTGGTTAAAATAATCTCGCCATAATCCGCTGGCCTCTATACTCTATGGTTTTTTTGCCGCCATGTTTCATCAGGACCCCTCGGATCATAATCTTTATGGTTATAACATAATCATATAATTTAATACTGACTGATCTGTTATTTGAGGTAGATTTTAAAAGGAAAGATGAAAGTTTTTAATGCGCCCGGTTCTATTGGGAGTTATGGGAAATTTAATTGATAATTGTAGAGTTGGCAACACTGGGGAAAATAATGTGTGTTGCCAGTAGCTAGGTTACTAATTAATGTTCACAATTTAAAAAGAAACCTCATAATTGTCTATGAATTGTCGGTAATATTTGTAGCTTTTGTGTTACATCAAGTCCAAACCACATCAAACCCAAAAGAAATTTTCAAAAGACTATTATGATATTAATTTGTATTTTTTTATGCTGCATCCTAGGAAATTACTTTAAGACTAAACATGCCAGTCAGGTAAAAAATATGTTTCGGCTACCAACACCAAAAACCATAAACTAAAGACATTTTATGGTGCTTGAACACATGTTAACAAACAAACACTTACATCATAACTACCTCATCCCCTACGGTGGGGTGCTATTTTGATTGCACACGTATTTAGGGGAGACCCGAACAGCGGGGGCGCTAATTATAAGGTGACATGTTATTGTTTACCGCGGCGTTAAGCGATTCGCGGGCGGTCCCTTATTATACGCCCTGCGGTTTACAATGTAACTAAAACTCCCTTTTCACCTACTAGTAAAACAATAAATTTTGCATATTGTCATTAGTACTGGGAGACCGAGCTTCGGTGTTTTAGTAAAACGATAAAATATGTAAAAATAAATAAAAAAATATATGAAAGAAAAATAAATAATAAGAATCACAAAAATATTTATCTCACCGGGATTCGAACCCACCACATTTAGAATTACCGAGCAATGCAAAAATTATACCGAGCTGCCAATCAGACTGACGTAAGAGAGTCGAAATTATTGATATATTGTTGCACGACGAAATAAAAACACAAATTGCTTAAAAATGCCAGTTTCTAATGGATCAGACCTAGCAAGATCAATTTTTTCCGACAAAACTCCCTGCATATTAAATTTCATGGTAATACTTGTGCCCGTTGTCGAGATACCGATTATATATATACAAGATCGTCTTGTTTAAAGTATAATATTGTTACATGGGGCAGTCCGCAGTATCATAGAAAAAGTATGTTTCTATTGACCTAGAAAGAAATATAAAGTCTTCTTATAATTTTATTTTGTTTGTTTTTTGCATTTTTAAATAATAAATAATAGGTTTTTCCGGATAAAAAGTAGCCTATATTTTAATCCAGAGCCTAAACTGCTACCATACCAAATTTCATCGAAATAAGTTTAGTATTTTTTGCGTGAAAAAGTAACAAACATCCATCCTGACAAACTTTCATATTTATAATATTAGGTCACTGGCCACTTTGATCTCAAATATATCTGCTTTGGTTAGGAATTCCAATTTAAAATTTATACCGCTATTTACTCATGCATTTGTGTTTTGAAAACCGTAATTAATTTGTTTTTTCCTCTTTTGGTTATTTCTTTGCGTCACTCTGTTTACAAAATGGAAAACTTGAAATATCGTATTATTTTCGAGTACGAGGAACCGTGGCACCAGTGCTGCAGAAACGGCTCGAAGGATTAATGATGTGTATGGCGGCGGTGTCGCTAAAGAAAACACAGTGCGTTTTTGGTTCCAACGTTTTCGTTCTGGAAATTTCGACCTGCAGAACAAGCCCCGTGAACGGCTGGAGACCAAAGTTGATAATGAAGAATTGAAGGCTATTGTGGAGCGGACCATCGCAAACCAGCGTCCGAGTTATCTGCAGGCTGCGGTGTTAGTGATAAAACTGTTTTAATCCACTTGAAAAATATTGGGAACGTGAAAAAGCTTGAAAGGTGGGTACCTCATGAATTGAGTGCAGCAAACTGACAAACGCGCGTTGACTGCTGCGTTACATTACTCAACCGGCACAATAATGAAGGGATTTTAAATCGAATCAATATTTTGAATCGGATTTTAAATTGGAATATCTAAGACATCCACCGTACACCCCGGACCATGCTCCAACAGATTATCATTTTTTTTTAAATTTGGATAACTTCTTGCAAGGGAAAAAATTCAACTCCGATGGGGTAGTCCAAAGCGCCTTCAAATATTTTATTGATTACTATCCGAATGGTATTTTTAGTAAAGGAATCAATGACCTACCTATGAGATGGCAAAAGTGCATAGATAGCAATGGTATATACTTTGATTAAATAAATATATTATGTTTAAAAAAAATCGACTTTATGTTCCGCCTTTACAAAATGCCAATTTCATATGTAATGACCTAATAGTATATAGTAGGATTATCTTTTTGTTTTCAAACACATAATATTAATACTATAAAACAAATAATATGTCACATCAATATAATCCCGTGTTAACTAAAACCGCAGATTAAAGAAAGAGGAACAGATAAACAGCTACATAGTTAGCTTCCGCTTTGATTGCACTACAAGCATTCTATGTGTGGAAAAATTGTGGGCCGTCGAAGGGGACATAAAAAAAATTTCGGATCGTTCTATATCTTAAAGCTTATTTCTCTGTACGTAAGTATATATAATATATTTTCTACTCTATGGTAAAACTTAGCACGTGATTAGATCAATCAAGCCATGTTTCTATTTACTTATTCTAAAAAACTGTTTCGTATAATATATTAAATATTATGTAATTCCAAGATATTAATAAGAAAGGGCCAATAAAATCCATATTTGGGATACTTAATATGTTAAACAAGATTTAAACTCAATATACGAGTAAAAAGTAAAATGCTTTTAACATTGATTGCCGTCAGCATCTCACACGCTCGTCTCGGCGTAAAAACCCCATCGTGTCACTTAGCGCCAAGTTTCCCTAACACATTTTCAGCAACTTCTAACATGTCTTAAAACACACGTTGACGCAATTACGGACTTCCCCTTAAAAGTTTTAAAACTTCAAATTCCCCCAGTTTAAAGTCTAAACTGGAGTTTAGAGATTAATTATGATGAGAGCTTATACGGCACATGCTTCATAATGCACGTGAGATTTTAACGTCGAATGTGTTATTAATAAGTTTGATTGATACATGCACGATTCGTTACGAATTTTGTTTGCTTTGACATCGAGTTTTTTTTTTTATAATAATAATAATATCTGTGGACGCTTCACACCACATCAATCTGGTCCCGTGGTAAGTTCTCGAAGAACTTGTGTTACGAGTACCAGACAACGGAAATATATTTAAGATTTTTATTATATTATACACACATTTAATACACATCCATGACCCAGGAGCTTGAGCACCAACACGCTAAGCCACTGAGCCACAGAGGTCGTCAAAATTATCCGCTCAGGTCCACTTGCGCAGATCTGATCTGGGTTAAAGTTAACCCTAAAGGGTTACAATATCATGCCATCTCTTTCATAAATATGTAGAACGAGAGAGATGACATGATATTTAACCCAGAGTTACCTTTAACACGGATATGTATATTAGGGTAGAAATTATCAAAAACGTATCAATATTTATAGATTGAAACTTATACTTAATTTTTATGTATATCTAGAGGTCGTCGAACTTAGACCATTATTCATAATTATTTTTTTAATTTTTAAGCTTCAACTTTCTTAGGGTTCGTTTGCCTCGTAGATACGCAATAAAAATATGTCGTTTTTGTCTATGGAATGTGAAAGAAAGATTGACAATCGTGTCACAGCAACATCTACTGTTGTTCTTGTTGTTGTTGTGAGTAGGTATAACTTTATTTTTATTAAAATAATGTATATCTAAGCATTATTTAAAAATATTAACTTTCTGCACACCTTCTTCCACATAAACTTTAACTATGCCAAATTTCATACCTACGTTCGTAACAATTCTCGTAAAACTGTACTTGAAGTTTTTCTTTATGTGGATTTATATTTACAACATAATATAAGGTAAACATATGAAATTGGCGTTTTGTAAAGGAGGAACATAAAGTTAATTTTTTTAAACAGAATATATTTATTTAATCAAAGTATATATCATTGTTATCTATGCACTTTTGCCATCTCATAGGTAGTTCATTGATTCCTTTACTAAAAAACCATTCGGACAGGAATCAATAAAATCTTTGAAGGCGCTTTGGACTGCCCCATCGGAGTTGAAATTTTTCCCTTGCAAGAAGGTATCCAAATTTCGAAAAAAGTGGTAATCTGTTGGAGCAAGGTCCGGGGAGTACGGTGGATGTCTTAAACATTCCAATTGAAGCTCCTCTAATTTGGTAGCCGTCTGTTGTGCAGTGGTAGTCTAGCGTTGTCCTGAAGCAGCAGTGGCCTAGAGCGAATGATCAACCTCGGTTGTTTAGCAGCTAGCTTTTCCATCATGATTTGCAGTTGCTGGCAATAGATATCTGCCGTAATCGTCTGGCCAGATTTAAGAAAGCTGTAGTGAACGACACCGGCACTAGTCCACCAAACGCTCACAAACAAAAACTTTTTTTGAGTTAATTTTCGCTTGGGGTAGGCTTTGGCTGGTTTCGCCAGGGTTCAGCCATTGCGATGAGCGTTTCCGATTATCGTACAGGATCCACTTTTCATCACAAGTTGATTCGCAGACATCACACAATGATTCAATTTAAAATCCCTTCATTATTGTGCCGGTTGAGTAATGTAACGCAGCAGTCGATGCGCGTTTGTCGATTTGCTGCACTCAATTCCTGAGGTACCCACCAGTCAAGCTTTTTCATATTCCCAATTTGCTTCACGTGGATTAAAACAGTTTTATCACTAACACCGCAGCCTGCAACTAATTCGGACGTGGTTTGCGATGGAACTTTGGTCTCCGGCCGTCCACGGGGCTTTTTCTGCAGGTCGAAATTTCCAGAACGAAAACGTTGGAACCAAAAACGCACTGTTTTTCTTTTGCGACACCGCCGCCATACATATCATTAATGCTTCGAGCCGTTTCTGCAGCACTGGTGCCACGGTGGAACTCGTACTTGGAAATAATACTATATTAATTCAAGTTTTCCATTTTGTAAACTGAGTGACGCAACGAAAAAACCAAGAATAAAAAACAAATGAAATACGGTTTTTGAAACACAAATTCATGAGTAAATAGCGGTATAAATTTTAAAATTTGTATTCCTAACCAAAGAAGATATATTTGAGATCAAAGTGGCTAAGTACGACAAAACGCCAATTTCATATGTAAGGACCTAATATATTGTATTCAATGTAATTTAGTAAGGATTAATTCAAACTTAAGCCAGACTTAGTTTAATACTACGTCTAGACAAATCCTGTAATATATTCAAGATTACAAACAGTGAAATTACTAATATCAGAATAACACGCCATGACGTGGCGTGATTATCTATAAATCCCTATCCCCCCCTCCTTCTCTTCAATCCGCATTCGCCCAGGGGATAGAGATCTTAGATCTTAGTTCTATCGACTTAAGAAATTAACGTTGATGTTAGATTGTTCGATGAGGCTGTTTTTCGTCAAATTTGATGAATATTATAATGCAAAAATCAATTACGGATATTGTGGGTATAATATTATCTACTGCTAATGCACAGATGCATTAGCAGTAGATAATATTATACCCACAATACTCTGCCTAAACGTCTTAGAAGACGTTTAGGCAGAAAAATAATAAAAAATTTGGAAAAAATTATAACACAAAATTACATTTCGCACGTTACGCTGTGTCTTTACGGTGCTAGGTCTTTGACCTCACAGCTGATTTTATTGCCTTTATTAAGGCAAAGTCCTTGCTTTCGCGTTCAGATCAGCTATTTTCTGTGAGGTTATCTTAGCGCCTTAGAGAGCGCAATGTAAATTTTTTTTTAATAATTTTTTTTAATTATCTTTCTGCTGAAACGTTTTTACCTAAGCAGTAGATCATATGCTCAAAATATCCGTAATTGATTTTAGATGACGTTATAAACGAGTGGACAGGCAATTAAAGATAATTTGGGAATTGTGAGGTAGATAGAGTCATTTCTAAGACTATAGAGTTAGACAGATGCATTTTAAGATAGAGAATAAAAATTGCAACTAAATCACAACGTCAATAAATGTTCAAAGTAGTTTAATATAAAAATAATATCTTACAGAAACAACTGAATTTAGACTTATTAAAATACTTCTTTTACGTAACGTTCATTTATTACAATAGGATTACAATTAACCCCGAAAAGTATTACTTAATCCAAACCTCATCAATCCGAAGTATACAGTGATGAAACAGAATAAATACCGCATCCGAGTCACGTTTCGCAGCTCAAACACGCGGTAATTAGATTCTGTGTAGAGAGTGGTGTAATTCCCGTAAAATGGAACGTACTCGTACTGCTAACGCGGTCCCGCTAATTGTGTTTCATAACTTGCTGTACACGCTATTGACTCTCTATAGACAGATTAATGTTTATGGACAGAATTACATCTATGGTCAGATATATGCTAAAACGAGAGCTGCACGCACACTCAATAGAGTGTCAAGTGTCTATACAAAGATAAAAATATTTCTATAGGAGTTTTGATAGTGATGTAATTCCGGTAAAATGGAACGTACTGTCTACTGCTAACGCGGCTTGCTAATTTTGTTTTATGGAGGGTAGAGGAAAGGAGAACTATCTCCATACATGAAAAAGTGTCCGTAAAAAGCGTTAAATAGAGGTGGCGCTACGGTCGCAAGGGGGTAAAGCGGCAAAATTTAAACGGAGAAATAAATCTTAGCATTTTCCTCGGTAATATTTATAAAAATATGTTACGACTACGCAAGTAATTAGAATATTCATGATTTTCTGATGAGCTACTAAAGTACTAAATCCGGTAAAAAAATTAAATTACTAAACTCAACTAACTTCACTCCTTCTCTTATTGCTAACTTCATATCAAACCCTCTTCCGACTCTAGCGCCATTATGGCCAGTTTTGGAACTATTATTTAACTACTTTTGTCGGGCACTTTTTAGCTTTTCTACCTTTTAAAGATAGTCCTCCTTACCACTACCCACTATATTTTGTTTTATAACTCCTACGCCGAGATGATGTTCACTGTTGACGCTACTGACTCTCTATATACAGATTAACGTCTATAGATAGATAAACATTCTGAGTAGTTTCCGGTTGTGAGTAGTTCCGTTTCCGAGTGTCTTTATCCTTCTCACATTGTAAAAAAATTATTGGACGCTGATGATAATTCAAAATAAAATCTAAATTACGACAAAAATATTTTGTACTAAATGTTGACCGCTACTTCGTGCGTGTAAAAGAAAATCTCGCGGGAACCGTACATTTTGCCGCAGTAAAAGTAGCCTTTGTTCTTTCAAGTGGCCTACTTCTATATCTGTGCTAAATTTCATCAAAATCGGTCTTGATGTTTTGGAGCATATTCAATGCAAACAGATAAATATTTCATTTTTTCTTTACTACTCGTAGCTGTCCCGACACACGAAGTCCTGCCGCACCTATAAATATAGTTTTAATACCCCCGCAATTTTTCCAAAACCTGTCACCGTTTAACCCTTTACCGAACTGATACGATTATTCTATGACTAAAATTAGCCAAATCCAGCCGTTGTCGAGTTTAGGCGAGACATTCAAATTGCAATCCATTTTTATTATATATATGAAGATGATAATATAAATAGTAAACATCATATAAAAATAATTGCGACAAATTCAAAGAGGCTCCTTCAATTACTGAGTGGATGTGAAAAAACAAAGTGACATATTTCATTTTCACCCCCGATTTAATTTGCGAGGGTATGATTGATAAAGAGAGCGGCAGCGAGCGTGTTAAGTGCCTGGAAACACACGGGCGGATACTCGCCGCGGAGCCGCCGCGTTTATTGTGCAAATAAAATTATATCATTATCATATATCATTCACTTTTAGTTGTAGTTGTTTTTTGTATTTTTCATATAAATCGGCCAAGTGCGAGTCGGGCTCGCGCACGGCGGGTTCCTCGTACCAAACGGCAAAAAAAACACATTAGTTGTATTGGCAGCCCCTTTAAATATTTATTTTATTCTGTTTTTAGTATTTGTGGTTATAGCGGCAACAGACCTATACTAGACCGGCAAAATAATAGACTAAATGCCTTATAGTAAGCGATTACTATTGACATCCTTCAATTAAAAATCAAACTTCTCTCAATCGAAACTAACCGTCAGTTTCGCATTTTGAGGCCATCTCTATGATCTATGAGGCCATGATGTCACTCTGAAGATCGATTCTGGTAATTAAATCCTGCAATAATACAGTTACGATTCACTCCAAAACGGTATGCTCATACGTCATTCCAACGTGAAACTCGATTTGATTGGTTCAAAGTCCAAAAATCAGTTAATGATATCAAAACGATTTATTTATAATTCAACAAAAGTAAAATGAAAGTGTAAGTTTATTACGAATATTAAGGTTCTGGTATATCCAACCCAATGCCGAGCATGGCGATGTTACAATGGAATCACGAATAAATCAAATAAAAAAAAACACATTCGTGAATCGTGTTCGCTGGTAGCTGCGTTTACAAGACCCAAATTTCTTTTCGTACGTTTCTTTGTTCTACCATTTCGATATGTCGCGTCTCACGCGGACAGGGTTGCAGCTCAGGGCCTGAGGGACCCAGGGACTACAATTATATGATATTCTATACTATAATTGGTGTAATAAAATTATCATTGCAAGTGTATCAGTAGCATGATAGTCGTAACATAATTACAAACTTACTGCATTATTTGCAAATGTTCTGGCGATTGTCAGATAATGTAATGAAACTTTATTAAAGTCTCTGTTTGTAGTTTCAGTGAAAAGCTGTTAAAGCTTCTCACTAAATGCATATAAAAGTATATATTATACCGTACTTACAATAAAAAACCAGTTCTTTTTTTAATTTTTGGCTATCTGTCTTTGTTCTGGCTAATCTTTGAATTGGCTTGACCGATTTTCACAGGACTTTGACTGGCAGATAGCTGATGCTATAAGGCCATTTTTATCTAAGGGTTCCGTAAACCCGTGAAATAGGGTCCAGATTCCGTTAGTTCTTTGCAAACGAAGTTGCGGGCACTAGCTAGTATAGAAGTAGACCAGCCGACAACCAGACGGATCAAATGCAACACCAGATATACAAGTGTGTTGCCGATCCTTTAATCATCGTAAACGAGCGAGCAATTCTTGTATATAAATATTTAATCATAATCTCGGAAACGGCTTCAAAAAAATGAAAGTTAGTATGCAGGTAGTTTTGAGGATGAAAAATCGATCTAGCTAGGTCTTATCCGAGAGAAAGTGCGATTTTTTGAGTTTTCATATATTTTTTGATAATATATGAGTTGTTTCGCTCTTAGGTACTTTAGTTATAAAGTATGATGCCAAATAATTATGTCCAAAACTTTTTTGGAGCGCCCTTATCTTAAAACAATAACCGTTTTGTCATCAAAAACAAACTTGTATTACATCTGAAGGGTGTTTAGCCCTTGTGTGGAGTGCCCTGGTACCTTTGTACGGCGTTTGTCCCTTATTGAGATGGAGTGCCATTGTAATATTAATTGCGTTCACATCTACAACAATCATTAGAAGCTATTATGATTGTATTTATAATTGAAAAGTGTTTAAAATAGCTTATGTTCAAACGAAATTTACCGTTAAATTGAGTATTGTATCTAAGTATTCGCTCTTATACCGAATACAGAAACGATAATCAAAAGAATCAGACGGTACTTTGCGGAAATCCATAGCGTACAATTTAATGAATATTATATCTAGCAATATCCCGCGAAAAAATATCCACAACCTGCAAGCAAATGTGTGAATGCACGCGTAAGCATGCGTAAAGCACCTCCTCCCACACTGCTTATGCGTGCACTCCCACATTTGCTTGCAGGTTGGGGATATTATACCGAGATATATCGCTAGATATTAATTAAATTGTACTGAAACGATAGTTAAATTAAGTCACGCTCAAGTCACATGCTGTCCTTGTCATTTCGGCTAGCAGAGACGGCGACAGCCTGTGAATAGGAGGGCTCTTAATTTTGATTAGCATTTGATTAGTATTCGGCCGTTAGTCCTGCAGCTACAGTTTATTCACGTTAAGGCAGCAGTCAATCGTCAGTACAAATATCAAAATGACTTACTTTAATTGGATTATGTAAACACGGCTTATTAGTCATTGGTCAATTTTGATATATTAACGGGAACAGACATTAGTTAAATCTCGACCAATACCAGTCTAATTATATTCTACCCATATGTTGCACCCATACCCATGTATTATATTAAAAATTATAATTATGTATTATGTTAAGTAAAAAAAAATTAACAGGTTCCGTGGTCCAGTAGTTTAGAGCTTGGCTCTCGACTCGGAGGTCGTGGGTTCGATTCCCGCATTGGAACAACAAAAAAAAAGTTGTTTCCAAGTTTGGTTAGGACAATGCAGGCTGATTACCTGATTGTCTGACAAGAGAGATGAACCATGCGTCGGATGGGCATGTAAAAAGTCGGACCTGCGCCTGCACCTCTCGCCTGTCGTGTCGGTTATCTGACCCACTGGGTTATGAGATTAAAAGGAAGAGAGAGAGCTCTTGTGTACAGCACGCACATTTGGGCACTATAAAACAACTCCTGTGTAGCTGGCCTGGTTTCGGTCCGTGTGGGGAGCTATTAATATTATATTAAAAGGTAGAGTACCTTCGTACTACTGGACTACGCGTACAATTTTCTCACACATGTTTATAAGCACTGAATAGAACTGATGGATCTAGCTAATTTTATCCAATTAATTTCTCGAATTTGAGCGATGCTGGTGAAAACGTAATTTTAGAGTCTATTCAGAACCATCTTCTCCGTGGCGTCTTTTGAGTTATTCCTTTCATTTTGGTTTCACATTTAAACAACTGCTGGCGTTTTGTGCACATCAAAATAATCCCAGAATAACCGAGACATAATAAAATATACGTTATAAATTGGATAAAGACATTTGATTCGACCACGAAATTATGTTGGACAAATTCTCCTGTCAGTGTGTGAGTTTGATAGCATTACGGCATTTACGTGTGGCCACGAATTCATACGGACGCGGGAGCGCTTAATTCTAACACGAGCCACATAACAATCTACAAAGCACTCTCAGGAAATGCAATTCATAAGCGGGTAGAGTGTTCTCATAATTGATTACATTATAATGTTGAGTTGATCACAATACGTCATTTAAAATACAATTATCAATGACATGTCAGTTTGATATCTTAATATTATTATAAAAATATCGGTTGTCTGTAAAGTCGGTTTACTGACGATAGTTGAACGTGATAACGTCATAAAAAAATACTGATGGATCGCTCACTCAAGTAGGAGAGAGACAGATTCCGCGCTCTCGCTTGCACTTCAAGCCTTAAATGGAACGCCTCAGAGCGAGGTAACGTCGCATGAGCCATGTTTTTTCGTGCGTACAGCCGGCTCCATCGAATTATAAGACGTTATCACGTCAAAAAATATATAAAATATATTTACTAAGCACAACATCAGGCACATAACACAGCCAAAAGGATAAGAAACAAACAACACGGTGATTTGAACACCTACTCATTTTTTATAATATAACACCGGTCAACCGGTCAAACTATACAGTTCCATTTTTATTCGCAGCTATTTCAGCCGCAGTTGTAGCTGCTTTAGTGGGCACACGTACACGGGTACACCTCGGTAATCCAATATGTCCGACGCCTCTTATGTTTGGGGGATTCTCACACGAGGCAAATTGAAAGGCTCGATTGTGTTACTGTAGGGCTGCGGGTTGATCTTACATGTGGCGAGACACTTGCGAGAAGTGTTTAAGTAAACAGTAAAATAGTGGTAACAGTGCAATTAAGTGTGACATTCATACACGTTATCAAAAAAAAAAGTGATATTTCGGCTGTGACAAATCATGGTTCTCCTACGGTATAGACTGCTGTATTAATCAGGGGTTTTTTTATGACGACAGTAAACCGTGCCGTGGGAGAACCATGCTTTGGTACGATCCGGAGGGTTACGTCAAAGTCGTAAAATGTCTAGATGCCCCAGAATATGTATGTAGTAAAATGTCAATGTCTTAAGGACCACACTGACCGTCCAGCCTGCGAATCCAGCACCGGTACTAGTCGCCGTTATCAGTGTCAATCGTTTATAGTTTTCGCCTCCAAGTCCGCTTCAAGGCCGCGGCATTTGATTTGCAGGCTGGACGGTCCGTATGGCACTTTAGAATAACCAGATAGTTGTTGCATAATATAGCAGTATTATGAAGTAGAACTATCAATGTCATATTGACAGATGTCACAAGCACAACCTATCTAGTTAGTTTATTTCAGTTAGCCGAAAGGCTTATATATAGTGTAGACGTATGTGTTAAGCATCTCTCATATGTACCAATAAAGGAGAATATAACAATTGTTGCTTATTATTATTATCACCACGCAAAGG
Source organism: Phengaris alcon alcon (assembly GCA_037179445.1). NCBI lineage: Eukaryota > Metazoa > Arthropoda > Insecta > Lepidoptera > Lycaenidae > Phengaris > Phengaris alcon. The sequence goes on along the minus strand of JAYRCH010000021.1, from coordinate 10,589,257 downwards.
TAAGAAGGATCTGTAAGAACCAAGACGTCGTAGCCCACAACAATAGTAACATGTCAAAGTCTTAGAATTAATGCAGTATGTTATGGAAACATTATACTAGTCTGTTGAAAAGAAAATTTTTAGAAGCATCCAGCACCTAGCCGAATTAGGAGTAGACAGTGAAGACTAGAACGTTCTACGATTAGGACAGTTCCAGACTTAGCCCCGATTTGTATTGTATGTATTCTTTAAACGCGCTTATCGCGAACTCGAATTTGAACTCTCTCTGTCATTCAATTTTAGAACGGTAGAAACAGATCTTAAAACGAAGCCCAGCGTTTCAATAGGTTGGTAAAATTAGATCTTAGAAGATTCGAGATATAGTCCTTTCACGATCTAGACCAAAATCGGAAACTGAACATTTTATGACTTTGACATAACCCTCCGGATTGCTTTGGTAATGTTGGGCTCATTCGCGGCCTTTCCGAAAAACGGCGTAAAATGGGTACGTTTACTTTGTGCGTGGACGAGTAAATGACGCCTAAAATCCAAAGACGTAGATGCTTAAAGCTGAGGAGCTTTTTAAGATTTAATTTTAAACTAGAGGTAGTTTATGTGTATATTTTAAGTTACAACATATCCTTTTTAGCATAGACAATTACTAAAATAACACTATGGACAAGAAAGCTATAGCGGCATGTCACGTATTAGTGTGTTTATCGCCGGATGGCGGATAGTTTATAATAACCAGCTCGGCCAGCCGAAACTCAGTTTAGCTCGTATTGATCCCACAGCTCTGAGAGCAGTTTCAGAATTCAAGCACATTACTATCTTACACTACGTCATTAATTTCAAATATTTGTTTCATAAACACGGCTTTTTATTCCATGCTCCTCGCGTTTACCAATCATTGTAAACAGTCATAAGATTGGAAGTAACCGATCGACAGTAAAAAAAAAAGTCTTGAAATAATGCATATCCTTACTAGTATTATAAATGTGAAAGCGTTGATGTTTGTTACGCTTTCACGCAAAAACTACTGAACGGATTTCGATGAAATTCGGTATGGTAGTAGTTTAGACTCTGGATTTAAACATAGGCTACTTTTTATCCCGAAAAAGTAGTGTTCCCGAGGGATACTATACTTACGCGGGCGGAGCCGCGAGCAACAGCTAGTAATTTATAAGTTTGAATTTTATAAGAGTTCTTTTGCCTCTTACATAAGAAAATGTAAATGTAAACGTGTAACAACATTGTATCTGTCAAACGCATGGTAGTGTGTGTTATTGTTATTTTTATTAATTGTAGCATTATTTAAAATAGCACAGTGCCTACCTTCCTCCACATAAGCTTTAACTGTGCAAATGTCACACTCCTCCGTTCGCACAATTTATTTTAATGTATTATATAACTATGTAAGTCTACATTAATTTTTACTTTTAAAACATTTAATTGAAGTGTCTAATTTTTCACAAATATGATTCATATAAAATAAAATATTAAGTGGACTTTACAAGTGATAGCTTCGTCATTCATCAAATGAATGAAGGAATTTACAAATGAACGTACACGAAACGTGGTAAAAACAATAAGCTTCTTGCCCGTCGGGTAAAAATTCAATCCTATTTTATTACATACAAGTGAACTAACAACAACAACTACAACCAAAATACAACCACTACGATTCCTCACCTCTAACGTAAACCATAAATATTCCTCAAATAGTTATTAAGTAAACAGCTTAGCTACTTCACTTTGGCTAACTCGCTAATGCGACACCCCTTAATCCCAGAAGTACGCGTGGGGTAAGAGGGAAGACGCCCCTTGCGGTGGAAGGGGGTAATACCATTTCGAGATGAGCGACTTAAACGCGTTACGGACAACCAGTTTCCTTTGGCCTCCACCTACCCCGGCTTGATGGGACTAAACACGAAGACATGCGACCGAACTTCGGCCGCAGATTAAAGAGGAACAGATAAACACTAGGTACACAGTTAGCTATCGATTTGATTGCACTACTGCAAGCATACGGTGTGTCCACGTTTGTGTGGAAAAATTGTGGGCCGTTGAAGGGGACTTCAAAATTTTCAAATTTGGATCGTTCGATGAAAGCTGTTTCTCTGTATAATTATAATAAAATTAATTTGTAATATGTGCTTCGGCGGCTGATTTTACATTCTTCATTTATCTGGACAGTATAAGTGAGGAAATTACCTTTATTATTAATAGACCTTTCGTCTCGTCGAAAACGTGGCTTAATTTCGGCATATCGTGTTGTTACGTCTTGAGATAATATACTCTGACATATCATCTCAGACAATAAAATTACACTCTCTTCCATGTATTTACTTAAGTAGTAAAGATATAATGATTTTGGCTTTCACTTCACCTAATAGTTTTGGTTTAGTGAGTTGTTGAAATAGATTTGCAGGCTATGACAAAGGTAGGTCGCATATTGTCGGCGTAATGTTTACACATTTGGTGGTTTGTTTATTTAATAATCAAAAGTTAAAAACTATTACCCGACTACGGAAATTATATCGACTATGTCACTCGGGCCACAATTACGAATCTATTGACATGTCATTCATCAAAATCGGATCAGCAGTTTAGGCGCTACGATGGAATAAACTTGTATACCAAAATTATTACCCTTTCTTCTGGCTTCGCCGTAGTCGGGTAAGTAGCATAAGTAAATCTAAATGTTTTCGTAATATTTTCGAAGTAGTTTATGCACTAGTCGGTCAGCTTAGGCTGGGACTATATGGCTCCGAATCCGGAAGGCCGGAGAAAATTCAGAGTACAGAAAAATATACAGTTGAAAATCGAACCCACAAGTGTCGAGTCAAATGGTTATGTCAGTTCGACACTCGACACTTTGATTTTTAGCTCTATTGTACTAGAGCAGAGTTTGAACATTGAACTCTGCTTGCTTTGAATTTTTACAGACCCGCCGGATTCCGGAGCATATAGTCCCAGCCTTATCCCATAGCTCAGAGGTCACGTTAAACTAGCTCCGTGGTATTGGCGTGTTTGACAATGGCAGTTACTTAATGGGAGTGGTCGACGTATTGCACGTCAATTTAAACTGTCCGCTATTTCGGTGCCCACCTTCGGCTATTGAATTGGATATTTTTAGTTAGAATAGCCCAACGATATTTTCTGCACCTTAATATAAAAAAAAGTACTCAGTAGGTGGCGCGTTTTTAGTGTGATAATCAACCTTATGTACAGTGCGATTACTTTCTTAATATCCCTCGCAATCTTCGGTTATCCATGAAAATAGTCTAATGCATTAAGAAGGATTTTTACGTAATAAAAACAAGAATCCATAAAAATCCTAATCTTATTACTGTTATAAATGTGACAGTTGGTGAGGATAGATGGATGTTCTTTCACGCATAAACTACTGAACGGATTTTGATGGAATTTGGTATGGCCGTAGTTTAAGGTCTGGAATAACACATAGGCTTCTTTTTATTCAGGAATAGTACAGTGTTCGCGTGAGATACTGTATTTACGCGGGCGGAGTCACGGGTAAAAGGTAGTAGCTAAACAAGTCGAAGAAATTCCCTACATAAAATAATTAACATTTTAAATACAAATAAATATTGCCTAATGACATGTTATGTAAACACATTCAACACTGATTTATTCATATTTTCATGTACCCTTTACGATCAAGACGAGATACCCCACTGATTTCTGAGTCATATTTAGTGGCCATAAAGTACGCCACGTAAGCCGCGACACAGGGGCTCTAAATTGCAGACAAGTGCGTGCTTCGCCGCGGAATTGGGCAATTTTTATTCGGGCGTAAATAAAATATGCGTGCAATTTGCCTAAAACGTCGGCAAAAAAGATTGTACGTTAACTTTATGTAGGCAATATAAAGTAAGGTGCACGCGTCGATTTGTCGTATTATGTTGTATAATATGTTATTGTCCATGATCTTGCCGGTAAGCAAAGAGATCATTTACTCTATATAATACTTCTATGACCATTCAATGACTATAAGTCATAGAAGATACATAACAACACAAAAAAACTGGCCAAGTGCGACTCGCGCACGAAGAGTTACGTATAAAACAGCAAAAAAAAACATATTAAGTCTCAGTAATAGGGTCCCGTTTTTACTCTTTAGGTACAGAACCCTAAAAGCGAGATAGGTAGGATCAACGCTAATATGAATGAATGACTATTGAAGTTGACACATACGGATAAGTGTAGCCATTTACCATATCTAACATCCGATTGGATCAGTTAGAACTTAGAACTGACCGTGTATGGGCGTGGATGTTCGATTCCCAGGTTGTGGCGTGTACCAATGAGACGTTATCAGATCTCAAGTACATTATACGGATGCTCTAACGGTGATGGAAAATATCGTGAGGAAACCCGCCCATGGTTGGCCCCAGACGTATTGACCAGTCATTCATCTGGACTAGGAAGACTGTGTTGTGAGAATGCCGTATGTGCTTGGGCAACCATACGACATTTAAAAACCAACTTTCCTAGGCACTACAGTATTTAAAGAGTGGTTACTTCGCTCGGAGAATACTTTATATATAAATCATCCAATAACGGATGGAAAGGCCTAAGTTAAGTTTTTTTTTATAGTACACCGGTTTACTGGTACTAATAACAGCCTCCGTGGTCTAGTGGTTAGAGCTTGGCCCTCGACTCGGAGGTTGGGGGTCCGATTCCCGCATTGGAACAACAAAAAATGTTATTTCCAAGTTTGGTTAGGATAATGCAGGCTGATCACCTGATTGTCTGACAAGAAAGACGATCCATGCATCGGATGGGCATGTAAAAAGTCGGACCTACGTCTGATCTCTCGCCAGTCGTGTCGGTTATATGTCCCACTGGGTTACGAGAGTAAAAGAGGAGAGAGTGATCTTGTGTACTGCGCACACGCTTGGGCACTAAAATATCACCCCTGCGTACCGGCTACCGGCCACCGTCACCGAAATCGGTGTGGGGAGCTATTAGTCACAGATATATCTCTCTTTCCCCCAAGGGAAGTGACATTCCAAGATCAATCAGTTCTCACGTCGTCGTCAACATTCAGAAACAAAAGAGCCAGTGTCGGCAATCTCGCCTCACACAATAACTCTATAGTCTATGCTCACTTGAATAAGATTGAAGATAAAGAATCCATTTATTTTTAATGAAATAAGTGGCCCAATAAATAGGAATTATCAGATTAAATAAATCTTTGAATAGAATGTGAACGTGTAAAGCACTTGTGGTACAACAAGGTGAAGTTGAAGCACCGTCGCCGAAATCGGTGTGGGGGGAGTGGGGGAGTTATTTTTTTATTACTACTGCTACTTACCTGCACCCTGGCTTCTGTGAGGTTGATTTTGAGCGCTAGGTCTTCCCGTGTGAATACATCCGGGTAGTGTGTCTGGGCAAACGCCGTCTCAAGCTCTTCTAGCTGCAAACAAAACAACATCATCAGAAGCTTGGCTCTGCTATGTAAATCCTGCAATAATACAGTTCCGATTCATATGTCTCGATATGTTAAAACTGCAGAATGGCATTCTCGTTAACGTCGAACTAAACCAAACCAAAAATCAGTTTATGATATGAAGACGATTCGTTTATCATACTAATACTATGAATGTGAAAATTCATAAGGACGAATATGTGATAGTGATGGATGGATGTTTGTAACTCTTTCGCGCAAAAACTACTGAACGGATTTTGATGAAATTTAATATGGTAGTAGTTTGAACTCTGGATACTGAGTCAAGATGCATTCGATAATTTTGACGGCGAAGTTCGAAATAAAATATGTATAGGATTTGACACAAGTCATCGCTAAGTGACATGTCGCTAGCGATGCCTTATGTCAAATTCCATGCATTTTGTTTTCGAACTTCGCCGTCGAAAGTATCGAATGCATATTGACTAAAGGCCCTGGATACTGGATGGACATAGGCCACTTTTTATCCCGAAAAAATACAGTGTTCCCGTGGGATGCTGTTTTTACGCGGGCGGAGCCGCGGGAATAAGCTGATAATATTATATAATTAGGGGTTCAGGATGCGTTTACGTGTTACCTGCTGCAGTGTGAAGGTGGTGCGGTTGCGGCGCTGCTTGCGACGCACGAAGGTGTCGTCGTGGATCGCCGGGTGGTACGAGTACGACGTGTCTGCGAACAGGACTTGTGACGTCATCATCATCATCTTACCAGGGTCGTGCGCTCCATATAGGCAGAAATGCAGTGCTTTACTTTTCATTCACAGATATTTTAATAAAACGTTCGTACGTTTTAGACGACTTTAATTAATAGTAAATAAATTAATTTAAAAAATATAATAACTTAAAAACGCCTAATATTTTATAAATAGCAACTCATCTCATGCCGTTGCGTTCTGCAGGACAAATCATCGCATGTATGTGTAATTTTCATACTTCGCAAACGCACACACCCATGAATATCGACATGATTATATAGCGGTAAGTTCCGCGGCAGGCAATGGCTCTCGGCTATCCGATCGCTTCCGAAAACCGCCGAACTTTCTTGTCGTAAATTGTCGTAATTTCTTGTCGAGTAAAAATAATAGACGGAGATCTAATAAATCAAGTATGCACATTATGCATTTTTGTTTAGTAAGGTTTTATTTGTTTAAATAGAAGAAACGTTTTGTGTTTCGCGGGGGCCATATTGCATATTTCATGTGATAAGCATTGTTTACAATTTAATCGCTCCAGTTTATTTATAGTTTTCTTAAAAGATTTTTCATTTTAACATTTGAAAGTGTGTACATTTAACAGTTTATTACTGAGTTTCTATAATAATTGTAGTGATTTGCTTTTACTAGTGCGTTTGTTGATTTTTTTAAATGTTATTTGATTGTGAGGTTTGTGTCCAAAATGTGTGTTTATTAAAAATTAAAAATAACAAGTTCTCACAATAATTGTCATTCAGTGAAATGATTCAAATTCTGTCTAAAGGTAGGTGTGTACCCGAGTTACAACAATTAAATCAGCAAAAAAATAATGTAACTCGAAAATTTCATGTTAAAACTTATGAAACGTATAACTGGCTGTGTGGTTGTGTACACACGATTAAATTATATTGTTTTCCTTGCATATTATTTAGTAATTTTCATCGGGATATAGTAATCTCAAGTAACCGGAACCTTGAATATGTAAAAATTGAAGCTGACTGACTGGTCAGTAGTTATAATATTTTAAAATATGCTTATTATTTTACTTATTAGAATTTCTTCCGCCGCGACGATCGATCGGTGTTTTGTCTGCGTTGCCGTAGAAGATGTACATGAATAGTAGTACATCTAAGACTTGCTCTGTTGGCATGGTTTCGACTTAGAGATCCGTCGCTTGGCTGTAGCTATGCTAAAAATCTATAAACGAAAAAGTTTTTGTGACCGAGTACTTCGCCGCATACCCAGTGTCATAATCCTGTGCACACCACTGCATCTTACTAATAGTATAGAGGGGAAAGGTTTGTTTGTATGTTCGTTTGTTTGTTTTCATTGAATAGGATCAAAAACTGCTGGACAGATTTTGATAAAATTGGCACAGACATTATAGAGTAGAGCACGGAGAAGGACATAGGCTACTTTTTCGGTTACGGTTCCCGTGGGATTACCTTTTGCGCTCACGAAGTCGCGGGCAATATCTTGTTATCAATATAAGGCTGGGACTTCAATATGTACCGAAATCCAACGGGCCCGGGAAATTTCAGAGCACTGGAAATAGAACTCTGCGCTTAAACAATATAGTTAAAAATCTAAGCATCGAGTGTCGAGCTGTCATAAGTGACATTGACATTTAACTTACCATTTGTGTGTTCGATTTTCATCTCTATTGTATTAGCACAGAGTTATATTTTCAATGCTCTGAATTTTCCCCGGCCTTCCGGATTCCGAATCACATAGTACCAGATTTATAGTTACAATCTGCGGGAAAAAAATGTTTCTGTGAAATTAGTTTCTGTACAATCCCATCTGTCATTTGGAGAGAAATTCATACAAATTGAAATTAATATAAATTAAATACAACATACACAAACATTAAAGGAAATAAAGTGTCCATACTTAAAATGCCCCACTTTTGGGGTTGTTTCAGGCAGTTGAGATTTAACATTTGTCATCTTGACATTTGCTTTCCGCAGAATATTAATTAGCCCTCATTTATTTGGCAAAATCTTATAAAATCAGGATGGCGTAACTTTTTCTTGTATAAAGATTTTTTCTGTGAAATGTACGCAATAGGCCATAGCCTACTCTTCATGTATTTTATAGTCCTTTACTTCCTCCAAGCTATCCTTAGTTTTGAAATCATTGCAAACATGAAACATATCTTCAAATTACTTTTCTGAAACACTTACGACGTACGATTTCATCCTAAACACCCGAAATCACATTCGAATAAACGCAAACGCTATTACACTATAAATAAAGATAAAAGCGAAGATTAAGGATAGCATAAGTCCATAAAATAACAATAATATAGGAAACGCGGGCCATTACACCCGAGTGCCAAACGCAGACGATATCCGTAGTCTATGGGAATGGACGACCATAGACTATAGAGTAGGGTGCCATAGAGCAGGGAGCAGAGAGTAGGGTGCATATAAATACGCGTTTGCCACTCGAACAGCTTCATTCAATGTGTATGATTGAGTGAGTGAAAGCCATGCGGTATGAGTACATTATAGTCGGAAATGATACATTAAAATGGCATCATAATTTATACACTTTTAATGGAGTTGTTTTTTTTAACCTAATCGTTTTATTTTTCACATGAAGTATAAAATGTTCGCTTTATCATTGTAGAATGTAGACGAATCTCGAAGATTTAACAAATGGTAGAGTTCATAGCGTACCCGCTTAACGGTTAACCTTAACTACCGTTAAGTAGTATAATTTTGATCTTAAACCATTGGTTCTTAGCTGAACGTCGATTCTGCAGTACCGATATGTTAAAACTGTAAAACTGTATTCTCATAAACGTTATTTACTTATTAATAAAATAACTTAAGAACCAAAAATAGGTAACATATTTCATCGAAAAAAATCATCAGCGATATTTGTATTAAAATCTACCCACAAACTATAGTTTTTTTTACTAAAAAACAACTATACAAAACGAGTGTCACCCTTACTGTAGAATCAATGACACCCATTAGCCGGATTCCCTCAGCCCTCAGCCTCCCCGGCCCTTTCGATAATGTACACGGAGGATTACACTTGTCTTCGCCTAATGACTTTATATCAATTTGGCCCTCTCTTATTTATTGCGCGGTGGCATGATCTTTGAGTTTCTATTCAATAGACAGATTTTATATCAAGTCTTAATTGTCTCCTTTAAATAGAATTTTGTATTTTAATGCAGCTAAGTTTCTTTTGAAGAAGATATACAATTAATCAATTGATTAAAAACTTTCTTAATTAACTAAATCAATAACACCTCACACATAAATGACGAATCATCTCGAATTTACACAATGTATTATTATACCTAATTTCAGAATATCGTCTAATAAATTTTCTTATTTTTATTATTTTATGACATACGAGACAGAGTAAGCTATTGCCTTCTTTTATAGATGAAATTTTATGAGAGATTATATACACCCTGAACATCAGAGGAGTGATATGTGCGTTGGACATTATTTTATTAGGTACAATTCTTATTTTGTATTAATCCAAGGATTAACTCTAACGCTCACTTGAGACGCTCACGCTTCACTCAGTCTATTGACAGTATATTGCATTACAAAATATAATATGCACACACTTGAAATATTTGAAACAAAACGTCACATAGACGAAACTGTCTTAAAACTGTAGTCCCCTAATTAATAAAAATATTTACACCACACATACGCTAACCCGTGTTGCTCTCTGTCTGATGCGTTGGAAAAGCTACATGACAGACAAATACTAAATGGATTAGTGTATCCGTGGTGTAAATATTTTTATTAATACGAGGGTAAGTGTTGAAGTCATAAGACAGGCTTGTCTATGTGAGACACTGTGTTAGACACTGTTTGATACGTTGGAAAAGCCTCTTGACAGACAAAGCAGCAACACGGGTTAGCGTATCTGTGGTGTAAATATTTTTATTAATTAGGGGACTACAGTTTTAAGACAGTTTCGTCTATGTGACATTTTGTTTCAAATATTTCAAGTGTGTGCATATTATATTTTGTAATGCAATATACTGTCAATAGACTGAGTGAAGCGTGAGCGTCTCAAGAGAGCGTAGGAGTTAATCCATGGACTAAACAAAATAATAATTGTACCTAATAAAATAATGTCCAACGCACATGTCACTCCTCTGATGTTCAGGGTGTCTATAATCTCTCATAAAATTTCATCTATAAAAGAAGTCAATAGCTTACTCTGTCTCGTATGTCATAAAAATAATAAAAATAAGAAAATTTATTAGACGATATTCTGAAATTAGGTATTATACATTGTGTAAATTCGAGATGATTCGTCATTTATGTGTGAGGTGTTATTGATTTAGTTAATTAAGAAAGTTTTTAACCAATTAATTAATTGTATATCTTCATCAAAAGAAACTTAGCTGCATTAAAATACAAAATCCTATTTTAAGGAGACAATTAAGACTTGATATAAAATCTGTCTATTGAATAGAAACTCAAAGATCATGCCACCGCGTAATAAATAAGAGAGGGCCAAATTGATATAAAGTCATTAGGGTAAGTGTCGAAGTTGTAAGACAGGCTTGTATGTGTGAGACGAAACTGTCTTATGACTGTCTTATCCCAAATGAGCGCTCGCCTATAAAGGATCGCATATAAAAGGAAGGAAAAACTAATCATGGATCTTATTAACTATAAAGTTTGTTAGATCCATGATTAAACCAATGTAACTAGAGCCTAAAACATCCCACCACGCAATCCCCCTGTGGCATTGCATTTTTAAAGCTTAAATAATATACAAATCGCAGATAATATGCTAAATTGGAAAGCTGTTTGAAAATATGGCAGCTTTTACCGAGAGCTCAAACGCTGGCGCTGGCGGGCGCACGATTTTTCGGTAGTTAGTATTATTATTTAAATATATTGAGGAAGTTTTAATTGGGTTTTTGGTGGTTATTTTGCTGAATGAAGCATTTTAATCCTTAGACATATTTGCATGAAATGTCGTTTGAATTGAGTACGGAAAAATAATGAATACGTATAACAGCGTTTTCTAATATTCAACCCTTAAGATGGTAAAATAGGGGATGAAAGTTATAATTATTAAAGATAACGTTTTAAAACTAATTTCATGGGGGCGAATGCGCGGGAAAATGCTAGTACTATCATATACAAAATTATTACAAAGCTGTTAATTTGAAATTACAAACAAATACATCAATTTTATTTATTTGTATAGATATGGTTTCCACCTTCTTCAATGGTCACTACCTAATGGGAATAAGGTTTGAGCGTTTATGTGTGTGTATATTTTTGACTTAGATACACTCAAGGCAAAGAATATATTATATTACTAAGGTACAGAACCATCATTCGATAGACTTACACGATTGACAGCTCGCAGCTAAGTGTGTGTGGCTGGACGTATGTGAGGGTCCGTGCGGCGAGCGGGGAGTGAGTTTTTACCAGCCAAGACTTTCGTTCACGGGGCTGGCCGCTGGTAGTTTCATGCTTTGACATAATTGACAGAATAATTTCATACTATTTATAATAGTCTGACGCGACGTTTAAAATCATTTCGGCGTCAATCCTTGGCTTACATCAACATGGCTGACAATCGCCGGTGTTCGAGCTGTCATTTGTAATGAGTGCCGTGCTCACGGTTTACAGCTGTAACGGTAAACCTGCCACAATAGTACGGTCGAGAAAAATTAATGTTTAGCAGTTCGATCGTCCTCATAATTTGTTCGTATTATATTTTATTGACGTGAGAATTGATGTATTAAAACAGACCACTTCGACAAAGACTATTATTTAAACAGAATACTGAGGCCATACACTAAAGGATTTTATTTAAACTAAAATCATACACGAGTGCGAACAGAGCAAAGAGAAAGAAAATTACATATACTATGTTATGTCATTGACATCTGATATTTCAGAGACGTAGATTACAGAGAAGGCGTAATTTACTTTTAACAAGGATCATCATCAGTATCTTATATAATCAGAAACAGCTAAACATAACAATACCTATTATTACATCAGACATACACTATAAATCTACCCTTTAATAATGAACTTTACCATTTAAAAACAATCAGATTAATGAGATTACAAATATTTACACTAATTGAATATAAATAATTGAGCGTTCATCATCTAGATAGAAAAATCCCCCGCTGCGGAAATTAAAAAGTGCTCAACTTCCGGCGGAAGGCCGACCGCGGCTTAAGTGCAGCAAAAAGTTCCGCAAGGGGGTAAAGAGGGGAGGTGCAAATTGCACGATTTAATGTTTTAATATTGATCAAAAATATTATACATAATTAATGGGCGAAGTGGTAAGTTTTATGTTTTAATTTTCTCACAGCCTGTACAATATATAAACAATAAACAGAGTTAAAAGATAGTTTTATCTGCTTTGTACAGGATGTCTTTAAAACAAAAATAGAATTTCAAGGACCGTAATCAGTATTCGATTCTCGTTCCAAAATTATAATACATTATAATACCTAATCTTAAATTTTGGCCAAATTATCCTATCCGGTTTCACTGAAACGCTACGACAGCTACGCAGGAGCTATTTTATAGTGCCCAAGTGTGTGCGCTACATAAGAGCACTTTCTATTCCTTTACTCTTGAAACCTAGTGGGACGGATGACCGACACGATTCAGGACCGACCGACCGACCGAGATCAGGCGCAGGACCGACTTCTTACATGCCCATCCGACGCATGGATCATGTCTCTTGTCAGACAATCAAGTGATCAGCCTACATTGTCCTAACCAAACTTGAAAATAACATTTTTTGTTGTTTTAACGCGGAAATCGAACCCACGACCTCCGAGTCGAATGCCAAACTCTAAACCTCTGGACCACGGAGGCTGGCACGTCAATATTATATTAGTAGTAAGAGTAGAAAATAGTATCCTCTATGGCGGACGCACAATAATGTTCTGCCGGACACCGTAATTACTGAGATTGATTATACACCGACGGACAGACCTCACCTGCAGGGCTGTCACACATATGTGGGACGGCACGAATAGGCAAGCTAGACGCTAGCAAGCAAAGAATAATGAAAGACCTTACAGGAAGACAGCTTGAAATAATAATTTCTCATATTATGACCCTCTGTGGTTCAGTACAAAGCACGTCGGTGCTCAAGCCGCAGGTCGCGGCTTTGAATCCCTCCAAAGGGACAAATTATCCTACGTTCCTGGCTCATGGATGTGTATTAAATCTTACTTTCTTACTACTACTACTACTACTATTATAAATGTGACAGTTAGTGAGGATGGATGGATGGATGTTAGATACTCTTTCACGCAAAAACTACTGAACGGATTTCGATGACATTTGGTATGGTAGTGGTATTGGCTCTGGATTAAAACGTCTCGTCGTCGTCTACTTTTTATCCCGAAAAATCACAGAATTCCCGTGGGATACTGTATTTACGCGGGCGAAGCCGCGGGCAATAGTTAATATGTGTAATATGTATTAATGAAAATCTGAAATAGATTTTTTCCTCAAAATTTATAGGGACATTTTAGTGATTTCGACTTTTATTGAATTAACTCAAGCATATGATACAAAGCGATGACGAGGGGTTCCTATAACTCCATTCCTATCGGCTTCACCAACCACCTACCTTTCGAAAGACCCTCATCCAAATTCCTGCATATTATACAGGCTAGGGCTAAAGTTAAAGTAAGTAAAACTTAAAGTTTTCCCTATAAAGGAGAACCAGCCTTCGCCACTGCTACAAAGTAAAATTTTGTGCCAAGGTATATCTTAATAATTTTGAATCCGGTACCAATCAGACTTGAACGTAAGTTCAATAAAATATTGTTTCATCAGGATGTTATTTGGGCTGGTACCGACTTCAAAATTATAAAGATTGAGTAAAGAAATAGTTAGTTTTAGCCGAATTTAAAAGGGAAATAATTTAGAAAATAAGATTAATTTAATACTTTTTTGTGCATTGAATTTATTCGGATTCTAATTGGAAGTCGGTTTTATAATAATTCATTATATGGTCGCGGTAACTTTAAAATGCAATTAAGATGTAGCCTGTAGGTACTGTTGTTTTTTTACTGATACGTCTAATAAAATATCAATAAATGTTTTTCAGGTTTGAATTGTGCTAGATTAGTTAATTATACTTCTGTTATTACGAGGAAATTAAAACATTGACGATTGAAACCATTTTCATTGTTTTATTATGACTTAAACAGGTCAGGTCTCTCACTTATAAAAAAACAAAATGACGAATATCTCAGAAACAGTCCAATATCGGCCGTACAAAGGGAGAGTTCCAATGACTTATCATCACCCCCCGGATATATGTTTCACACGGATTGGCTATGTTCTACTAATCAGCCTGTATAATATTATACAAAAGCTTAGCTTGTTAGAGAAACACGGCTGGAAATACAAAATAATATGTAGTTAAAAAGTTGAAAGATTCGAACCGAGATCGATATTACTACTATCACAGATTAAAGAAAGAGGAACAGATAAACAGCTACATAGTTCGCTTTCGATTTGATTGCACTACTACAGGCATACGGTATGTCCACGATTGTGTGGTAAATTGTGGGCCTTTGAAGGGGACGTCAAGATTTTCAAATTTGGATCGATTTGGATCGATCTATGAATGGATGTTTGTGACTCTTTCACACAAAACTACTGAACGGATTTTAATTAAATTTGGTATGTAAAATTTAATTGAGAGCCCAAAACTGTAGTAGTTTTGGGCTCTCAATTAAAACATAGGCCACATTTTATCCCGAAAAAGTACGTTGATAAAAAGCTAGTAACTATAAATAAGTATACAACATAATTATTATATTCTCTAAACTTGAGTTAGAATCTAATATCTAGTTCAAAATACATTTCACATGCATCCCACGTAAAAGCATTTGTACATAGGTAGTTTAAACAAAAAGTAAAATATTTGATAACTCGATTCCAGAGCCTATTCTTTTTTCGTTTTCCATTTCCACTTTGCGGCTAATCCTGAAATAGGTTAGAAAATCCATTGGTATGTCGAAAAAGTTCTAATTGAAAGCGTAGGTACCTACATTTTAGAACTGCCTATAGATCAAATTATAATAATATAATATATTGTAGGTTTTGAAAATGTAACATTGTAAACAATTATTTGCCACAAAACAAGGATTCTAGGAGGAAGGAAGGATCGGTTAAGCGTGAAAATAATTTTATAGCCAATTTTTGCAGTTAAATATTACAATAATAATATGTGCCTTATTTGCCTTTAGGCCTTAGAGAACGATATGATGAAATATTGTATAATTACGTATTGATTGCCAATTTAATTTGAAAATCTATTGTTGGCGGAAGCCAAGGTCGTATCTATGACGACCTCTGTGGCTCAGTGGTTAGCGCGTCGGCGCTTAAGGCGGTGGTCGCGGGTTCGAATCCCGCCGAAAGGACAAATAGTTTTTCTGTGTTCCTGGGTCTTGGATGTGTATTCAATATATTATGTAAAGTATAATAAAAATCTCAGATATGTGTATTAAATAAAAGTATTAAATATAATTCCGTAGTCTGGTACTTGTGATACAAGTTCCTTGGATAATTAGTACAGGACCAGATTGACGTGGTGTGGATGCGTCCATAGATATTATTATTATATATTTACAGGTACATGTTTTTGTTAGGGCCCGCTTTTCATCACGGTAACTAGTAATAAGTGTGAGGTAGCCCTAACACCGGAGCCGGGAGCTAGCGCACTCCCAAATTGAATTTATAACGGCGAGCTGATAGGTATTGTGACCCCAACGTCATCATCATCATCATCGGTTGGGTGTTGAGAGAGAAATGTTCCTGAAACCTACACTAGTAAAACAAACTCCCTATTAACTTGCTTTTGAGAGTGACTTTTTAAACAAATACAAAAGTTACAGGATTACCCATAGACGTATACCTATATTATAGACGAGGTAAGTCGAGGCAACTGTCCCCACTCAAATGGCCCCACTTTTGGGGTCATTTTGACATTTGAGGTATGGTAAAATCAAGATGGCGTAACTTTTTTTGTATGAAGATTTGTTCTGTCAAATGTAGGTACGTCACAACGCATCCTTAGTTTTGAAATCATTGGGATTACCAGATGGTTGTACTTGTGTTTTATTAATACGTGGAGCAAAAAATTTCAACACAGTTTTACGAGAGTTGTGCGAACCGAGGAGTATGATCTTTGGCACAGTTTATGTGGAGAAAGCTAATTTTTTTTTAATATAATGCTACAAATAATTCATAAAAATAACAAAAACGCACACTACCTCAGATTAATAACCCACACTACCGCAACCTTGCGTTCGATACATTTTTTTTCTATATAGAGGCAAAAGAATTCTTATAAAGTTAAAGCCTAATTATATGAATTATTATGGGCGAATTTCGACACAGGGCGACTATACTCTATCTTATATTAGCATCTGTGTCTGGTAGTTCCTAGACTCTAGGAGCAAAAAACTGTCTGCGACAAAATGTTCCCCTGTGGCCTATCCTTGTGTTGAAAAAAATATTTAGGTAGAAAACTCGAAAGAGTAAAAAGTAAGTACACTAAAGTAACCTATAATCTACTAGATGTTGCCCGCGACTTCGCACGCGTAAAAAGAAATAGCATTTTGCTGCGATTAGCGATAAAAAGTAGCCTATGTGTTAATGTAGAGTCTTAACTAATACGGTACTACTATACCGAATTTCATTAAAATCCAATCAGTACCTAGGTAATGCGTGAAAGAGCAAAAAAAATTCTTACATACTTTACCGTTTATAATATGAGTAAGGAGTAGTAAGGATTTGCGTGAAGAATCATGCGTACATATGTCAAAATGGCTTACTTTAATTGTTTAATGTGTCAACTTTGTAGTATCCCCCGAATTGTCAAGCAGTTGCGAGCTGATGATGATGTATTATAGCTCAGAACACTCTCGATCGTGTCAGCATTCAAACAAAAAACTAGATCCAAATCGGGGTTAAAGAAAGCAACTAAATGCACCCGTGAAAAAATCCCAAGTATAACGAGATCCTGTAAGGGAATTAAGAGTTGGAAATCAGTTTCTTCCGCGGCGGGGGGCGAGGGGGGCGGGGCGCGGGGTGGGGGTAGGGGCGGAGCTCCCTGGGGATTGGTCGTGGCGCCATCTATTATTCATAAAATAGTTTTTGAGTCGCGCCGCGCCGCTCTAACCGCGTTAGTGTAACTCGATAAGTATCATGTCACTTCGACATCAAACGGTAACCGAATTATGTAGAATCTACATAATTTTTTTATGTTAAATGTAATTGGCGGGGTACTTTTGAAAGAGGATTGTTAATTGAGTAATAATTTACTTGATTTTAGAGAGGCTGTAATTATTATTATCAACAAAGATTTTACAACTAGGGATGGGCTATATAAGAAACATACATATAAGAAATATATACCCTCATCTGTTATTTACTAGTGATAAGAAATAAATGATAGATAATATTCACATTGACATATTGCAGATAGGTTGGCTAGTTAAATTGCGCCCTAAGGCCCGATTCACACCGAAATGGCAGCGGAGCGGCGAGCACCATAACTGTCATATACTTCATTTTAAACTTTATCTTCATTACTTTGAAACACATTTTCGATTGAGACAACCTGTCAGCTGTCAAAAGTAACTATAAAATCAGCTCTATAGTAATTTATTGTTTTAAAAATATATAAAAAAAATGTTTAAGTAAACAAATCAGTGTTAATTCCATCCATAAATAAAAATTTTACTGACAAGTGTTTGTGAGACTTTTTATAAGTGACATACAAAATAAAATAAAAGCTAATATGTGCTAAAGAATCTTGTAACATAAACATTAAAACTAAATAAAAGATTTTATTTTAAACGAAAAAGTGAAGATGCTCGTAGCGCTGAGATTTCTAGTGAATAAGCTCATAGCGCTGAGATTTCTAGTGAAGATGCTCGTAGCGCTGAGATTTCTAGTGAAGATGTTCGAAGCGCTGAGATTACTAGTGAAAATCCTCGTAGCGCTGAGATTTCTAGTGAAT
Source organism: Phengaris alcon alcon (assembly GCA_037179445.1). Lineage (NCBI taxonomy): Eukaryota > Metazoa > Arthropoda > Insecta > Lepidoptera > Lycaenidae > Phengaris > Phengaris alcon. Next base: position 10,571,057 of record JAYRCH010000021.1, on the reverse strand, counting down.
ATGCTCGTAGCGCTGTGATTTTTAGTGAAGATGCTCGTAGCGCTGAGATTTCTAGTGAAGAAGCTCGTAGCGCTGAGATTTCTAGTAAATAATGCTCGTAGCGCTGTGATTTCTAGTAAATATTCTCGTAGCGCTGTGATTTTTAGTGAAGATGCTCGAAGCCTACGATCTGTTAAGAAAAAGCTCAATACAATAAAAAGAGTGTAAAATATAGTGACTTTATTTTACACTCTTATGTTTCAAGCTTATTTCATAATAAATAATGTTCGCTATTAAGAAACTACGTTTGACGGTATCCACTGAAACTACACTAAATGCTTACCACGGGTATGTGGCCTCATCGCTATCATACGGTCTTATAATATGGGGCAATTCCGTGGACTTTATCAAAGCTGTCCGTGTTCAAAAGAAATGTTAAAGAGCAGTTTATGGTGCTTGGTCGTTGGATAGTTGTAAACGACTGTTTAATAAATCTCACACTTTACCGTTGATTTGTATGTACATCAGAGACATCTGTACTTTTGTTAAACAAAATCCTTAATATTTCGCACTAGACTCTCATGTAACTATATTTACCTCAAAAATTTAAACTATATTTACGTCAATGTAGATTCGACATATTCTAACGCAATGTTTACGTTAGTTCTATCAGAGTCTATAATAAACTGCCCAATAGATTTAAGGAATTACCTACCATTTCTTTTAAAAGAGAGATATCTAAATGGTTATTAAAACACTGTTTCTATTGTTTACATGAACACGTGTCTCATATAGAGCCGACGTTATAAAATGTTTGTCGTAAGAAATATGGATATAATAGTTTTAATGTTTTTATTATTTTTTAATGTAGTTTAATGTTTTTGCAAGTTCTAAATCTTAATATTTTTAATGTTATTCTATCATATTTTTTTACTATTCCGTATATATATATATACAAGAATGTTTTTAAATTATTAAGAACTCTGTAACACTACATTCTTGCAATACACATATTATTATTATTATGACCCTTGTGAGCCATTTACACGAGTCGATTTTCGCCGTGCGACGGAAATCGTGCGGCTTTAGGCTCCCGTGTGAAACCCCCATTAGGGCGCAATTTAACTAGGCAACCTGTTTGCAATGTGTCAATGTGAATATTATCTATCATTTATCTTATCGCTAGTAAATAACAGATGAGGGTATATATTTCTTATAACGGATCTTAGACCAATGAGACAGAAAAAATCTTCATACACATAGATGTATTATATAGTCATCAAATGTTCATACAAGAAAAAGTTATGCCATCTTGATTTCACCACACCTCAAATGTCAGTCATCTTGATTTCACCACACCTCAAATGTCAGTCATCTCGATTTCACCATATCTCAAATGTCAAAATGACCCCAAACAACCCCAAAAGTCCAGGGGCCACAGAGGTCCAAGGGGTCATTTAAGTGGGTTTTTGCCTCGATATGTTTCGTCTATAATATATACGTCCATGATTATCAACGTTTGTTTTTAGTCTAGTCTCTGCTTTATCACGGCTACAGCTTTTTGGAAAGTTTTGTCGCAGCTTACTTTATATTGAGCGACAGAGACAAAACATGCCAATAAGCTATCTGACACTTATCAGTAGATTGTCCATCAGGCCCTTCCCTTAACTGTGGGAACTTCTTAGGCTGGAACTATACTGTCCGGAATCCGGTAGGCCTATCCGGAATATTTATTCTCAATGGTCTGAATTTTCCCGGGCCCGCTGAATTCCGGATAATATAATCCCAGCCTTAAATTTCTTAGTTAGTAGTTAGTATTTAATGTTATTAGTGAAAGTAGCATGTCTGCAAATTTGGAAAGCATTGATTGTAATTATAAGGGAAAAGACTTGTCATCATAAACTGACTTTGTGACGTTTGGACTAATCAGGAGGCGTTAGACGCTACTTTAACGTTTACGAGAATACCGGTTTGACAGTTTTAGCGAGTCGGGACTTGATTGTAATTGTATTATTGCCGGTTTTATATAGCAGATATATAAAGAAGAAAAATTCCGCCGCCCGCAATCACGCGGCACCGCACCTTACGTACCCGAACTGCGCCTGCGGTGTGAGGTACCTGCGACGTCGTTGTACGTATCCCGCCTGCACTGCTCCATGGAGGTCGAAGACGTCGTGGACTACATCCGCAAGAAGACGTCCATGGCCTTGAGGGTCGAGCGTCTGGAGTCTCACCACAAGGTTAACTTCAGTTCCTTTGTGGTGAGAGTGCTAACGTATCTTTTGTCGACCTTCAAAGTGGAGGAGTTCCGGCCGACGGGTGTGATCTACCGGAGGTTCCGGGGAAACTCCGGAACGAAGCGCGCATCACGTCGCAGACAACACGTGATTAAGTGTAGTTTTTAGGTATATAATAATAATTATATGTATGTTGTCTGTAAGGTATTTATAATATGGACCTATGCCGCCCGAACTAAACGTTATTTATCTATTTACAGAGAAAAGAACCACCAGTGAACAGGTACCTAATCGATAAAGTAATCGGATCTCGTATCGCAACAAGACCAGTCGTTAGCTAACGCAGTTACTGCGGCACGCAAACTCTGTTAGCGGAGTTTGCCGTTAGGGATAATTGGGTGCTGCTTTACCCTGGTCAATGACATCTGCCGTGCTGCTTTACCGACACACTTCTGAACTTTTGGCACGAAGTTCCTTATGGCGCGTTGCGAATGGCGGCTAGACGCAAAAAATAGGCACGACACTTTTTGCCACACGAAATCACAATGTAATAACGACTATTAAGAATGATACAAAAACGACCTTATCACCTTGACAATAATGTAGAATTTAGCAATTACACATTGTGACTGTTATCGGCATTCCTTCGACCTGCTTTCGGCCATCTTTGACTACTTAGTTCAACTATTTGTTTTGTATAATATAATATATTATATCTATACAGATAAACAAAATTGAAGTGTCTGTTTGTAATTTCAAATTAAAAGCCTTTATTTTCACTTAATGCATTTAAAAGTGTGATCGGTACTTACAACAAAATATAAATTGTTAACATTTTTCTGTCCGTCTGTCAGTCTGTGTGTTTGTTCCGGCTAATCTCTGAAACGGCTAGACCGATTTTCACGGGACTTTCACTGGCATATATAGCTGATATAACTTCGTTCCATCCGGGTGTCCCTTGACACCTCTCAAGTTTTTCTTTTTTTTTTGAGGCAATACTATTTTCCAAGTGTAGTGTGTGTAGCACCTCCCTATATATTTTACTGTAAGTGCAATAATTAAGAGAGTTAATAATCGTTATTCGCGAGCACAACATCTTTCATTGGACTCCCCAAGCCTGCACATTGCACGGCGACCCTGCCAGTGCTGCCTCGCGGCAGCGCTGCGCAGATGGTACAGGCACAACAATAATAAAGATAAGACTTTAAAATGTGAAGTGTGTACTTTATGTGATGATTAAAAAATGTGGACATTATAGTGTAAAAAAAAAGAACTCAAAAGATATTATTTATAGGCCGGTAGCTATTCAATAAATAAACTGTATGTTTAAATATATTATTAAGTGAATAATGTAAAAAATTAATACAAATCTAAAAGTGCATAATTATAAAAATAATTTACATAAAAAAAACTGTATGACTTTTAATGGAAATAAAAAATATAAATAAAAGTGGCTAAAAATATGTGAACTGAGAAATTAAAACCAAAAAGTTGCAAGAAGAATATTATAATCATAGATTTCTAGATTACTTGATTCTAGAAATTAATGTAGAGAACAAAATATTGGCTATCAGTTGAAGACATTAAATTTGAAGATATTTGTGTGAAGATGAGCGGGCAGCCGGGATTTGTTGGAGTCAGATGAGTGGAGATGTTGAGCAGGCAGCCGGGAGTTGTTGGAGTCAGATGAGTGGAGATGTTGAGCAGGCAGCCGGGAGTTGTTGGAGTCAGATGAGTGGAGATGTTGAGCAGGCAGCCGGGAGTTGTTGGAGTCAGATGAGTGGAGATGTTGAGCAGGCAGCCGGGAGTTGTTGGAGTCAGATGAGTGGAGATGTTGAGCAGGCAGCCGGGAGTTGTTGGAGTCAGATGAGAGGAAATGGTGAGCAGGCAGCCGGGAGTTGTTGGAGTCAGATGAGAGGAAATGGTGAGCAGGCAGCCGGGAGTTGTTGGAGTCAGATGAGTGGAGATGTTGAGAAGGCAGCCGGGAGTTGTTGGAGTCAGATGAGTGGAGATGTTGAGCAGGCAGCCGGGAGTTGTTGGAGTCAGATGAGTGGAGATGTTGAGCAGGCAGCCGGGAGTTGTTGGAGTCAGATGAGTGGAGATGTTGAGCAGGCAGCCGGGAGTTGTTGGAGTCAGATGAGTGAAGATGTTGAGCAGGCAGCCGGGAGTTGTTGGAGTCAGATGAGTGGAGATGTTGAGCAGGCAGCCGGGAGTTGTTGGAGTCAGATGAGAGGAAATGGTGAGCAGGCAGCCGGGAGAAGTTCGAGTCGGAAGTGGATGCAGCCGGGAGAACAGTGAGCAGAGTGTAGAGATAAGAATAATTGGAGGTCAGATTTTATTTTCTAGGCTTATTACGCAACTTTTTCATAAGTTTAGAATTTTAAATTAATCGAACCATTTTACAAATTAAAAATGAACCTATGTAGGTACATAGGTTAAGTAGGTACTTATAATACAGCATGGTTATTATTTGCAAAAAATAACGTGTTTTAACAAATAAAAACGGATGTTTTAATTTATAATAAAATGTAGTAATATGAAATAGGGAACAAAATTAACAAAAGTAGTAAAAGGAAAAGCATTTTAATGAACTACTGGGAATAAACTTTATTTAAACTGTTATACGTACGTACTTCTATGACTTTAATATTTTGATTTAGGATCCTACTTATATTATAAATGTGAATGTAAGTTTGTTTGTTACGCTTTCACGCGAAAAATACTGAACGGATTTTGATGAAATTTGGTATGGTAGTAGTTTAGACTCTGGATTAAAACGTAGGCTACTTTTTATCCCAGAAAAGTACAGTGTTCCCGCGGGATACTCGATAGTATATTTACGCGGGCGGAGCCGCGGGAAACAGCTAGTAATTTTATAATTTTAATGGAGAGTTATTAAATTTTAGTGTCAGATTGGTTTGTAAAGTAAAGTTAAAATAAAATCTCAAAAGCATGCATAATATGAAAATATTTTAAAAAAAAGATAATAATGGGTACCTGATGATGTAAAGTGACTGGCCAGTCCACTAATCAAGTGCATTAGTAAAAATAAATGTAAAGATATTATGTAATATGACAATGGATTGACTTAATAGTGAAAATATGTAGATTGTATTTTTTTAACTGACAGAATATAATAAATACAATAATAATATTGAATAGGTAAGGATTTTTTTGGAAATGTGAACATGTTTTACAAATAATAAAAATAAATGGCACAGATTTGTATTTATTATTGTTTAGTTAGAATAAGATGGCATTAGTAAGATATAAATAATAATAATGATAATAAAAAGTAATAAAAGTGGTTTTAATGTTAAGTTATATTAAGTAAAAAAAGTATCCAATTTTTTTTTCTCACAAATACAGGGGAGGTGTAGTGTGTAGCACCTATATACTGTACTGTAAGTGCAAGTAAAAGAGAGTTAATAAACGTTATTCGCGCGCACAACATCTTTCATTGGACTCCCCAAGCCTGCACATTGCACAAATATACCTTATAATATTGGTTCTGATGGACTAAAACTGTTTTAGCACACCTGTTCAATTCATAAAGGTTAGCTCACACCGAAACTGCATTTTTAAGATAGCGATTCAAAATTGAAGTTAATTCGTTATACAAGTTCGAATGTCAGGTTGCACCGCGCTGCACAGCGCATGTGCAGTGTATGACTGATGTCATACGTATGAAACGTGTATCTTTTTGTGTAGTGAATAAAGTTCAATTTTGAATAGCTATCTTAAAAATGCAGCGCCGCGTCAAGACCCTATTATAACCAGGGCACACACATATTTGAGACATCTGTGGGCCTATCAGGAACACAGAACAGCGGCGTAAACGAAACGTTATCGAATGAGAATTGATTAAAAATCTGTCATAATTTTGACAGCGCCCAGGCAAATTTCATTCGATAAAGTTACGATTACGCGGCTGTCAAATGTTTCTGCTAGGCCCCTTGAATAATTATTACACCATGCTAGAACCTGATATCGCTTCTACTGATCGACGTACGTACTTATACGTAATATATTATTATGTATATGCCAGGCTGTTTCCTAAAAATGAAGGGCAAAATGGTGGAAGCTAAGAAAGTATCTTAATCCAAAGGCATACTCACAGGGATGCGAGGACGTGAAGGGGTACTCCAGCGTCGGCAGACGGTGCTGGTGGGGTGGCAGGCTGGGCGGGCAGTGGTAGCAGAACAGCCCGCGCCCACCGCCGCCACCGCTCGCCAGCTAGAAACAAACACAAGGGAAATTGAACCATATGGTAGGTGGTTATGGTGCATATTATACAATTTTGAGCAGCAGTAGCAGAATATCCGTGTCCACCGCTGCCACCCATCGTCAGCAGCAAGGGAAATTCAACCGTATGTTAGGTAGTTAAGATGTATATTTGTAAGCCCTTGTGTTAAACAGTCGGTCTGGTGTTAAAAGAGAGATATGCAGATTAGGATAAGCGTAATGAACCGTAAGTTTAGTGATTAAGATGTATTTTTATAGTGCTTACATATTTTATTCAGGACAAATAAATGTGTATAAAGAGCGAGAAAGAATATAATTTAACCTTAAATAAAATTAGTAATGATACTTCAAAATTAAGCTTAGCTGCTAAGATTAGTATTCATATTATAACTAATCTGAATCTAAGCGGCTAAGATTGATATTATTTTATTGCATAATTGTAGTGTAGGAGTCAATGATTAAATTCCGACAATAATAACTGACCTTTTAAATTAATATTCTTCTGTCGCGGTCGTAAAGATAATACATATAAAGCTCATAAAACTCAAAACTTCATTACAAAACCAAAACATCGAATCAACTCTGGATCAAAATTCGCAAATCAATATCTGTGATTACAGATAACATTAAATTATTCCACGGACAGACAATGGCGCCGCTAATGACAGTTCGCGACTCCACTCGCCCTGCATCTTAACTCATAGAGCCGATCATTAAGCCGGTATAACCTGTCGCAAAATGGCGGACTAATTCTAGTGAGGATATAATAGCGACATTAATATGCATCGAGGATTGAATTGGCAAAAATATCGCATGGATCTTTGACGATAACTGAGCATTTGACGTACCGCAAAATACTATGAGCACAGCAAGACGGGAATCGGCTTTAAGGACGAGACTACATTGTCCGGAATCCGTAGGCCCGGGGAAATTTCAGAGCACTGAAAATAGAACTGTGCGCTAATACAATACAGCTGAAAATCGAACACCCGAATAAATTTATGTATTTTATCTTGTTAAGTATCAGTGGAAACATTTTAATGGCTCCATATTAACTATGCTGTCTTTTCTAATGTAACTTAGTTATGAGCTGTTGGTTTCCCGAATGTAATAAATAAATAAATGGCATTAGACTCACATTTAGACTCTGGATTAACACATAGGCTACTCATTATTCCAAAATACAGGGTTCCCGTGGGATACTGTATTTACGCGTTCAGAGCCGCGGGCAATAGCCTAGTTATAATATAAATCGCAATTGCATCGACATTCGACTTTTCAAAGCACGACAGTCTACAGCGTTTCCTATAGTACTTTTATGACGACAAATAAATTTAATTTAATTTAAACGAAGTTATTGGTCCACTAATAATGAGATCTACAAAAAGTCACGCGCGGAGCCTCAAAGTTAAGGTAATTAAACTTGAGTTAAGTTAAATATTAATGAATCAATCGAATTTACTTCTAAATCTAACAATTTTGTCTTCGAATACTGAGTACTGACGATGCAGAGTTGTTTACGTTGTCACTTGTCATAAAATTATCACGTTTCTAAGATAGGTAGTGATATAAACTCACTGACCTTATGGTAGGCCAATATAGGAATGGATAACTCCAACAGAAATAACCAGCAAGAAATCCATATTGTGGTAGTAATTTTTTTTTTCTTTAGCGTAAATTGACATTTTGTTTTAATTTCGAACAAAAAAATATTTATTTATTTATTTCATCCCATAGATCGTATACTCAAATAACGACAGCCATGCCTCGGCACTAATGATACCACGGCCTATCAGAAAACTAGCGTAAACTAAAGGTTACTTCTTGCGATTTCACCGATTTGAGAGCGGAGTTTCCAGGGGAGTTTTCAAAGGTCGTCAACGCACATGTAAAATCTGTTGTAGGTTATGGTGTGCATCAGACCGGATGCCGATACGTCAGCTCGTTTGCGGACATTACCATAAACACTCACACGAGATTTCATAAGGACATCTGATAACGTTACATAAACACTGCAAGTGTATTAGCGAGAGGAAAATAGCAATGAAATTCAATTGCGTGCATTATAGTCGGCAAGCCAACACGTGCGGCGACGCGCGGGCGCAGTGACGTCGCAGGACAGACGTAATGTGGCAGGGTAACTGACTATTATACTGCGGTTGTTACGGTAGTAAATAATAGTCATATTATACATATGACTATTATTTGACTTGCCAATCATCTGATTTGTACGAAACAATATTGTGCTTCACTGTTCACATATCTACCAATCGTTTATACTTTTTTTTTCAGAACTATATATAATAGTGAAGTAATTTCTGTGCAAGAAAAGATTTTGTTATGCACACAGATTTTATAACACTTATTCTTATGATATAAGATTTATGTCTTATAATGACAATCGTAATTTCGAATTTATTATAAAAAATAAAATTCGCAATATTTTTTTGCTAGACAAATCCCTACAAGGACATAATAGTAAGATTGGCTCGTCCTGTCTACGCGCGTGGGGCCCGATGCGCTAATCCTATTTATATTATCGTGTCATTACCACATCAGGACACCCACCGGCCGCATCCGTGCCCCGTGCCCCGGGCCCCGCGTGCTCGGCTGCACCGACCTTGGCTCTTTGCATTTGATCCTGCACTATAATCTGTCTATTGGGGAATTTGGTTACCTATGTCTTTAATTGGACTACTAATGTGAAACATATTACTTTTAATCGATTAAGTTAACGGAAGGTCAGTCGCCAGAACCATGGAGACTAGATTAATTATGGAGTAACATCTCCATACATGAAAAAGGCACCGTAAAAAAAGCGATGAATAGGGGGGCGCTACTGTCGCAAGGGGGTAAAGCGACAAAATTCAAAGGGAGAATTAAATCTTAGCATCTTCTTGGGTTATATTTAAAAATATTTGCGACTACGCGAGTGTAATTAGAATTTTCATGATTTTATGAATAAACTACTAAAGTCTACTAAAATCGTCAATAATTTTTAATAACTAATCTCAACTCACTTCACTCCTAACTTCACTCCATCATCACTTTTGTCTGACACGTTTTAGCTTTTCTGTCTTGGACAAATGATGCTCCTTCACTCTAGTCTCCATTGCCAGAACTGAGTGACGCGTGGCCACGACGAAGTGCGAGGAAATTGAATGTTAAGGAAGTCGACTTACTTCTGAAAGTGGATATTTAACTTAGTATTTCTCGACAGTTTGTGACTAACGATGACACCACGTGTTTACGTGATACGAACGATTTATAACAACGTCTAAACAGCTAATCTATCGTCTATCTATTTCGATATTATTAGGTTTAAAATGCTATAACAGTTTTTTATAAATAAACTAAGTCTAAATATTTTCTATCAATGCGGCGCGACAAAACTTCACCTTGGCACAAGTGCTTTACACGTTCACATTCTATTCAAAGATTTATTTAATCTGATAATTCCTATTTATTGGGCCACTTATTTCATTAAAAATAAATGGATTATTTATCTTCAATCTTATTCAAGTGAGCATAGACTATAGAGTTATTGTGTGAGGCGAGATTGCCGACACTGGCTCTTTTGTTTCTGAATGGTGGCGACGACGTGAGAACTGATTGATCTTGGAATGTCACTTCCCTTAGAGGAAAGAGAGAGCGATATATCTGTCACTAATAGCTCCCCACACCGATTTCGGTGACGGTGGACGGTTTTATTGAAACCAGGCAGTTATTTTATAGTGCCCAAGTGTGTGCACAGTAAACAAGAATACTCTCTCTTCCTATACTCTCGTAACCCAGTGGGACGGATAACCGACACGACTGGCGAGAGATCAGGCGCAGGTCCGAATTTTTACACGCCCATCCGACGCATGGATCATCTTTGTTGTCAGAGATCAGCCTGCATTGTCCTAACCAAACTTGGAAACAACACTTTTTGTTGTTCCAATGCAGGAATCGAACCCACGACCACAGAGTCGAGAGCCAAGCTCTAAACCACTGGACCACGGAGGCTGTTCTGTCATTATTGAGGTAGTGTTATCTGAACTCACTAAATTATTTTTGTCTAAAAGGTAATAACTTCAGTCTGATGTTAAAACAGATGTCTGCTTTTTCGGAAAATGAGGGGAAAATGAGGTTTTTATTTATTTTATTATGAATGGGTAATTAATCTGCGGTTGCGGGTAACGGTAAATGTGTTAAAACCCATCTATAACACATTTACCGTTACCCGCTGCTCATGGGCATGTAACATGCAAAACCAGAGACTTATAAGTGCGTTCTTGACCTTCAAGATCATAATAATTATTATTGTTTTTCGGAAATTATGAAACACTAGGTTTTTCCCGCGGCTTATTATAGTATCCCATGGGAATAATGTACTTTTTCGGGATAAAGAGTAGCCTATGTTTTAATCCAGAGCCTATATATACTACTACCATACCAAATTTCATCAAAATCCGTTCAGTAAGTAGTTATATTTCGTCTGCTTTGTATACTATAATTTTGGAACATACTTACAATTTACTTTGATTCTTATTTCGTTCATCACAAAATGATCGCAAACAGTAAAATCGCTCAACTCAATGAAACGCCGATAAAAGTTACCGTTAAATAAATAATTACCGAGTTAATATTGTAATTAATGAGAACACAAACAGTAATTACGCGATTTGGGCGGGAATTAACTCAATTCTGCTGAGATGTACCGCCATGTTTGCCCGCCATGATGGAATCGTGTTTGAACGTCGAATTGGGGTTTTTTTTTTTAATTTCATTGGCTAATTAGTGTGTAATCGAATTTTATATGTTTACGTAATTTAAATGTTTTTGGTTGAATTTAAATTGGATATATGCACACAAAATTAATTATTACCACATCTGTTCTAAATTTGTAGATTTTATTTGTATGAATTTGATCACGAATATAACAATCATAAGTCTTGGCTTGCTTGTAGTACTCGTACACACGGTTACTGTAATATTGACTGTCGACGCATAAAAGCATAGACGTAAATAAAATCTTAAAAACGAGGTATGTCGAGGGAAAAACTCTCCCCACATAAATGGACCCACTTTTGTAGTTGTTTGGGGCCGTTTTGACATTTGAGGTACAGTGAAATCAAGATGGTGTAACTTTTAATTGTATGAAGATTCGTTGTTCTGTCAAATGTACGTCATAACCCATCCTTAATTTTGAAATCATTGTATAAAAAACTTAAGGAACTCTTCCATCCTCGTAATGAATTTTGGATAATCCATTTTTAACGAACGCCTACGTCATAGTAACTAACTACATGTCAAAGGTTCTTACATTTGCTCTAGCAATCTGATAAGTGATTTGAGCTGTGTTTTTAACTGTGTTAAATATAAGTACCGAGCTTTTCATTTTCATACCGAATTTCCAAACAATGCAAAAATTAACCAAACTTCCAATCGGACTGACATTATAGAGTCGAAATAATTGATATATTGTTGCACGACGAAAGAAAAAACATATATAACTTAAAAATGCGCAGTTTCCGAGGGATAAAACCTAGCTAGACTGATTTTTCCCCCTAAAACTCTAAATTTCATGTTAATAATTGCAGCCGTTGCCGAGATTACATTATATAATATATTATACAAGATTGTAACGTTTAAACTATAAAATTAAGATATTAACTATAAGAATCATGCACAAATGTCAAAATTGACCAATGACGCTTATTGAACTGTGTTCACACTAACCAATTAAAGTAAGTCATTTGGTCATATGTACGCATGATTCACTGCCTTCTTAACGCGAATAGACAATAGTCATTAGTGCCTTCAGACTAGTGACGATTGGCAACTTCTCCACTCTGTTTTTGTCAGGGGACGCTGATGATGATGATGCTTACGACTATATCATCTCCGGAGGTGGCGGGTTCGATCCCGGCTAATACATTTGTATAACACATCTCTGTCTAGCCCGCTTGTCGTGATTGACACTAATTGGGCTCAAGTGTACATTATACATATACTTTGTACTCATCTGTACTTTAAATAGGATTGTTTAACAATGTTTAAATAGTATGGTATTGTTTTGTTTATGAAAAGTCTTGCTTAATACTAAGGCTGGTACTATATGATCCGGAATCCGGCGGGCCCGGGAAAATTCAGAGCACGAAAATAGAACTCTGCGCTAATACAATAGAGCTGAAAATAATTGACATTTGACACTGTATTTTCCGCAGCCTTCGGGATTCCGGATAATATGGTCCTAGCCTAACTGTTTTAGCCTAAAATAAAAATGGCTGTAGGTTACATAATGCAGCTCATGTATTATTGAAGTTCTGTCAAAGTCTAACGATTATGTTTCTTATAATGGGAAACATATATATATCTTCAACAATATTTTAATCTTAGTATATAGCTTCGTTTTTAGGGTGTCCTTCTGTCTGTCACCAGCCTATACCGTACATTTTGCCGCGATAAAAAGTGTGTGTCCTTTCCCGTTTTATCTACTCTATGTCCATGCTTTTCATCAAAATCGGTCCAGTACTTTCGGAACCTATTCAATGAATACAAACAATCAAATCTGCCTATTTATTTAAGTATAAGTATAGAGAATTGAAATATTTAAAAACACTAGTGATGTGCGTGTCGCGTTGTCGATGAATCGTTAATAGTTAATTTAAAGTCAATTGGGATCCATTACAGTTTATAAAAGTTCGATATTAAATGAACGCGATTGATTACATTGATTGTTTTGTTCGAGAGATGAATTGAATGAAATCGTTTGCGGGCCATTTGTATAGTTTAAATGTAAATTATGATTTATTTTTGTATGATTTTGAATTGAGTGATCAAATTTTAACTAGAATCAAAGCAGTTTTTTAAATAAAATTGTAGAAGTAGATTACACTAACTGGCCTGCAAAACTGAGTACCTACCACACATTTTAATTTTTTTTCTAAAGTAGGTATATAGAAGTTATAGAGAAAAAAAACTTTTTTAGCATATTTGGTTGCTGACTATAAAGTATGTACATACTATATAGTATATATACATATTATTGATGCCGCCGTGGTCCAGTGGTTTAGAGTTTGGCTCTCATCTCTGCAGGTCGTGAGTTCGATCCCCGCAATGCAATGGAACAACAAACAATTTTGCTGTAACTGATCACCTGATTGTCCGACAAGAAAGATGATCAATGCGTCGGATGGGCACGTCGTCGTGCCGGTCATGCTCTTGTGTATTGCGCACAGACTTGGGCACTATAACATAACTCCTGCGTAGTCGTGTTTCAATGAAACCGGCCACCGCCAACGAATTCAGTGTGGGAGCAATTATTTATTATATAATAAAGTAGACAAAATTAAAAAATTTTTAAAGTATGTTTTGTGTACTTAAAAAGTATGATAGGTAGTTTAACAGACCAGTACAATATTATAAATTTTTATCTGCAAATTATCCTCTTGTTTATATTTGTAGGGAATAAGTAATTTTATTTTCAACTAGCTGGTGCCCGACACTTCGTTTGCGTAAAACTAACGAAACCCCACTGTTTTAAATGGAATCCTAAGATAAAAGTAGCCTATATTACTCTTTGTAACATCAGCTATCTGCCAGTGAAAGTACCGTGAAAATCGGTTCATTTCGGAGATTAGCCGGAACAAACAGACAGAAGGACAACAAAAATTAAAAAAATGGATTGTCTATTTTATTTTATATACTTTCATATATATTACGTGAATAGCTGTTGGTTTAAAATTACAAAAAGACACTTCAATTTTATTTATTTGTATAGATAAAAACTAATGTTTCCGGACTCAAATGTTCTTACATATTTTCCCCGTTTCGGTAATTTCTCTTATATTCATTATCGATTTATTTTAATTTTGAGAATTTCTACTTGAATACGGATACGTTCAACCTATTTCAATATAATTATAATTAAAAAAACTTCTCAGATTACCTCAATGCAACCGTGCAATTCTGCAAAAGTTTCATTGTTTGATAGACACTGTCCTAAATTGCTTGTTTAATTAGAAAATAATACAATAGTCCCTTATTTATATATAGAATAACCTACCTAACCAGAATTAGGGTTTTCCCTGAGATAATTTATCGATAGACCACATCACTAGTATGTATAATAGATATGGATGTCACAATTTTAATCGGGCAATCGAATTTTCGGATACAGGCCGTCGCAGGGCGTCAGGGTGCCAAGGGCGAGGGCGTCGGGGCGCGGGTTTCAGCAAATTTGATAACCGACTACTTTGACAGTTATTGGACAAGCATAAAAGCGTTTCGACTTATTCTAGCCGAATTAAAGTACGCGAGTGAGTTTACACTGGATTAAAGTATTTTTGTAAGAGTTAAATATAAGTTCGATATTACATTACCTTATTTGATTAGTAGACTAGATGTGCCCGCGACTTCGTGCGCGCAAAAGGCAATCCCGCGGCAACCTTTAATTTTTCCGCGGTAAAAAATAGCCTATGTCCTTCCCCGGGGTCTACTCTATATCTGTACCGAATTTCATCAAAATCGCTCCAGTAGTTTCGGAGCCTATTCGATGCAAACAAACAAACCTTTCCTCTTTGTTATATAGAAGACTAGTATAGATAAAATAAATTGAAAAGTTTCTAATATGTTTCAAGCACTACCAAATCGTTCCTATAGTATATAAGATTGAAATGAATCATGCATAGCCATTAACCAATTAAAGAAAGCCACTTTGATATGGTATGTACGCATGACTCACTTCGTTCTTAACGCGAATAGACTATAGTTATTATTAAAGAACACTACTAAAAGACCATAACAATAAACTTTTGAAATTTCTACAATAACGTTTTATTAGCACCGTAGCGGCTGCGAAGCGGAGTGCTACGCGCGTTACACGGCGTAGACAGAAAAGCATATTTTAAATCTATTTTTCCGCTGTTTTTTAAATAGACTCTGCTAGACGTCCACTAAACGGACGAATGAAATAAAACTAGTGGACCGTTCTAGTCCGCTAAGTTGAAAAATGAAATTTTATACTTTAAACAAACGAGCAAATTTATAAACTTTTTGGTGTATAAATATTTATTTGTCCGCTTAGTGGACGACTAGACACTTCGTTTTTACTCACTCACGGTCCAGCCAGCAAATCCAGCACCGGTACTAACGACCGTCATTAGTTTCAAATAAAAAAAATAAAAAATTTGTATCTAACTATATATCTAATGCCTTAAATAAATAATAAAAAAAATCTAACTATATATATATATATATATAGTTAGATTATAATATATTATTATTATTATAATATATATATATATATATATATATATATATATATATATATATATATATATATATATATATATATATATATATATATATATATATATATATATATATATAGATACTAATTTTTTATTTTTTTTTACAAGTTCATATCAAGGCCGCGTATTGGATTTTACGGCTGGACGGTGAGTATGGTGTTTTATTATACAAACGCATGGAAGTGTGAGTTATTTATCTGAGGTAGTGTGTGTAACTTTCCTTTGATTATTTTAATTATGTATTTCTAAGCGTTATTTAAAAATATCAGCCTTCTGCGAACCTTCCTCCACATAAACTGAAAAATAAGACAAGTTTACAAAAGGAATAGTATACCAAAAATCAAAATTTTCAAAGATATTGCGGATTGTTTGAAGAATATTTGTGAGCCTTGTGAAAACGCCCCATATAAAAGTCGTACTAGTAGGTGACGTCACACGCTAGTAAGTTTCTACGAAATGTATGGCCATATGCACAACATTTCTGATATCTCGTAATTTTGTGCGTTTATGTTGATACATACCATAGTAAATGTTTTTGTATTTGATGTAAGTAAACTAATTATGTAAGTTTTAAACACTAATGTTTTAAAAAATATTTCAGCTTTTTTCTAACTTCGAAATGCATATAATTGCGAAAACGTCAACTGAACGTCAGAGCAACAACAATATATCTCGAATTCTTAAATTATTTCTTAATATTTATTGCGTTATACTTGTATAAAACAATACCAATTACGTTTGGAACACCACAGAAAATTCTACAAGTAATTTTCAAGATTTGCCAACGCCTGGACCCCGACTTATTTTACCGACCGGATTACTATGGAGCAGTGAATGGCTTAGAACGGCCGAAGTTGAGTAAACGGTGTTTCCTACTTACACCCCAAATACACACTGGATGTTTTGTTGGACACCATAACATCGATGTACGCGGTTGGAGTAGTGAATGGACTAGGACGGCCCTAGCTCAGTAACAAACGGTTCCTAGTTACACCTTGTTGGACACCATAACTTGCAATCGGAGCTATCAAGGTGAATGACCAAACAAGCACCATTAGAAGGAGGATAATATATTATTTTAGCAGTTTGCACCCCAAGAGGTTCAAGGTTTTTTATATTAGTTAGCAATTTTTTAATTTTTGTCTATAGTTTATTCTATTATATAAGTTATTGTTTATAGTTTATCTTTATCAACCTATGACAAGCAGCCAGGATGCAGGGACCTCCACTAATATTTCGACCGTGTCCTTTGGAAATCTGCTGCAACGCTCCCACTGTTCCCGATATTTTAAAAGTCAGCGGGGTTTGAACATCCACGTAGGTAAATGCCACAAACAGCTTCCAACACTCATTCCCCCAATAACCAATTCACTTCCGAACCCAATCTATCAAACATATTGCTGGTAAGAAATATCCAAATTTAAACGTTTTATATCAGTTCTAAGACGGATCCCTAGGGGTACCAGAGTGACTGTAGCCCAGAAGCTTGCCGAGACCATACGCCACACAGTGCTGGAGAACTCGAGGCAAACCTGGGAAAATATACACACCTTTCCCTACCGTTTTCTGCATATCACTAGAGATCCGCTTAACAATGCCTCCCTCACTTCAATAATCAAAAAGAATTGTGTTTCGGACATTAACCTCAACCCAAATTTTTCTTCACATTCCTCGGTCAAACATAACATCGTGAAAACTGTGGAAAATAAAATAAGTGAGGGAGACATTAAGGGTGCAGCACGGCTCCTGTTTTCCAATGACGCGGTCGCCCCCGACTGCCCAGAAACCCTCATCGCCCTGCAAAACAAACATCCATCACAATCCAATCCTTTCACAGTTTCCAATAACGCATTACCACCACTACAAACATCCACAGACAAAGTACGCGGAGCCATCATGTCCTTTCTTCCGGGTACAGCTGGCAGCCTCGACGGTCTCACCCCTCAGCATCTGAAGGACCTCACCAGCGGTTGCTGCGGGGAGGCCGGCGAGAAGCTCCTGCATGAACTTACGAATCTGTGCAACCTGATGCTACGTGGAGGGGTCGCTTCAGATATCGTAGACATTCTGTATGGAGCTAACCTCTGCGCCTTGAGGAAGAGAGATGGTGGCATTCGTCCGATTGCTGTTGGCTCCACATACCGGCGCCTTACAGCCAAACTAGCTTGCAAATCGGTCACTTCCCTCGCGTCATACTTCCAGCCAAAACAGCTCGGTTTTGCCTGCAAAGGGGGTTGTGAGGCCGCCGTTCACTCTTTCAGGACAGCTATCCACAATCAAGGCGATGATGTGTTTCTGAAGGTCGATGTCAAAAACGCTTTCAACTCAGTTGACCAAGGCGCCATGTTGGCCCAAATTAAATCTAAAGCACCTGCCATTTTACCATTTATGCTCCAGTGTTACAACGACCCCACCAAACTCATTTACAAAGACCACCTCATCTCATCCGAAGTGGGCTGCCAACAGGGCGACCCTCTAGGTCCAGCAATCTTCAGCCTTGCTATACACCCGGTCATCGAGCTTCTAAATTCAAAATTTAATGTTTGGTACTTGGATGATGGGACCCTTGGAAGCGATGCACCCACTGTACTATCAGACTTCCGCACTCTGATCCACGAGTTCCAAAACGATCTTCCACTAGGTCTGCAGCTGAACCTAGATAAGTGCGAACTTTTTGTGCCAGACAGTTGTGGGGATAGAAACGCGATTATATCCAGCTTTAAAGAAATAGCTCCACAACTGTCTGTCATTGACAAGGATTCGCTCTTCCTTTTGGGCTCACCTATTTTAGACGAATCTTTCCCGGACTTCATAGATAACAAATTACAAAATTTTAATTAAACTTTAGACCGCCTCCTCCAAATTAACTGTCACATGGCCTTTACCCTAATCCGTTTTTGCATTTTCGTACCTAAATTGACATATGTCTTACGGTGTTGTCAACTGTGGAAGTTCCCTCAACTTCTCAAACAGTTGGATGATACCATAAGACAAACGCTCTCCACTATTTTGAATACAAATTTCGATGACCGCGCATGGACTCAGGCAATGCTTCCAGTTAGGTTCGGTGGCCTGGGTGTTCGAAAGCCCTCTGACATATCGCTTCCGGCCTTCTTGTCCTCAGTCCACGCGAACCATAGTCTTATCTCCAAAATACTACATCACCCATCCTTCTCCAATAGTTTCCTTTCTGGACGAGGCCAAGGACGCCTGGAGCGCAACTAGTGCTTGTAGCGAATTGCCTGACAATACTTTTTCCCAATGGCTCTGGGACGAGCCACTCTGCAGACTGGTACGGAATAATCTTCTAAATACGTCCTCCAGTTCTGTGGAGCAGGCTCGCCTCTTAGCTGCGGAGAAGTGGGAGTCGGGCCTTTGGCTACAAGCATTACCGTCACCGAATACGGGCACATTGCTGGATCGAACAGCTTTCCGGTTAGCCACTTCCCTGCGTCTTGGCACCCCCCACGTCGTCCCCCATCGCTGTTTGTGGTGCAAACGTGGACAGCCTCGGACACCACGGGCTGTCCTGTCAACAAAGCGCCGGCCGCATCTCCCGACATCACTGCCTGAACGATCTCATCCGTCGGGCTCTTGTCACCGCCGGAGTGCCAGCTGTGCTGGAACCCTCTGGTTTGGCGCGCGACGATGGCAAGAGACCAGACGGTATAACCCTGGTCCCTTGGAGAGTGGGACGGGCTCTTGTATGGGACGCTACTTGCGTCGATACACTTGCTCCGTCCCATGTCCAGGGCACCTCGAGTTCTGCAGGTGCGGCCGCCAATCAGGCGGAAAACCTCAAGCGGCGCAAATATGAGAACCTTAGTGGGGATCACATATTTGAACCGTTTGGGGTCGAAACCTTAGGAACATGGGGTCTGGGTGCGCACAAACTTTTCAGAGAAATCTCCAAAAAACTCATTGAGGCCACCCGAGACCCCAGAGCCGGCACCTACCTGGCCCAGAGAATAAGTATCGCAATCCAGCGAGGAAACTCTTTAAGCCTTCTAGGTACTCTGCCTGGTGGGGACGACCTGGGAGATTTCTTTGTTTTGTAGCATTTTAAGTTTTGGAGTAGTTATAATTTTTTTAGTACTTACCTACTTTTATAGTTTGTAAATATTTTAAATATATTTTAGTTAATATTATTAGTATATTTTATTACCATTTTAATGAATAATATTTCCGTAGTTATCGTTTTATTGGATTATCTGAAGTATTTATAAATAATAATTTATTACTAAATATACTATCATTTTCAAATTTCTTAAGACTATTACGAAACTACACATGAAATCTCAATTTTTCTACCACAATAGCACTAGATGGTCATACTAAATTACAAGTACTTAAACTGCTTACCTCGTCCCAA
Source organism: Phengaris alcon alcon (assembly GCA_037179445.1). Classification (NCBI taxonomy): domain Eukaryota; kingdom Metazoa; phylum Arthropoda; class Insecta; order Lepidoptera; family Lycaenidae; genus Phengaris; species Phengaris alcon. The sequence continues at coordinate 10,550,925 of JAYRCH010000021.1, read as the reverse complement.
TATAGCCACTTCAGTTTTCTCCTGTTGCTTCGGACGAAATCGACGAGACAATCAAGTCAATTATTTCTAAAGCTACAGGATGTGATGACATTAGTCGTCGTATGATTACTTCCATCCAAGTCCAACTTTTGCCTGCTATCACCCATATTATTAATTTTTCCCTCAAATCATCTGAATTCCCAACCTTGTGGCGCAAAGCTTTTGTGCTTCCGCTTCCGAAAATCACCAACCCCAGTCATCCTACACATGTCCGCCCTATATGCATCCTTCCCTATCATAGGCAGTTGTCCAGATTTGTCTACCAAAACGATTTACTTTCTCCACTTCAATCCGGTTTCAGACCTGGAGGGGTATTATGAGGTCTTGTAGCAGTATTACTTTAACATTACTTTTGAATTTCATATATTTTTAAAGAATAGATTTAATGAATTTTTAAAAAGATATTTTTAATTTGCGCGAAATCTAAAAGTAATGTTAAAGTAATACTGCTACAAGACCTCATAATACCCCTCCTGGACATAGTACAACCTCAGGACTGTTAAAAGTGACAGGTGATATTAGAACAGGCTTCGAGAACTCTAAGATTACAGTCCTAGTGTTGGTAGATTTCTCGAACGCATTTAATCATGTCAATAATGACATCCTACTGGCAGCACTCTCATGTCTTTCTATCTCGTCTGAAGCACTAAATTGGATTTCTTCCTCTCTAAGGGGGCGTCAGCAGTCTGTACGTACAGATAAGTCGTCCTCCAATTGGCAATATCTTGACTCTGGCGTCCACCAAGGTGGTATTCTCTCTCCCCTTCTCTTTTCAATTTTCATAAATCTTGTTACTAGAATACTTCGCAGTGTGTATCATCTGTATGCTGATGACCTACAACTCAATGGCCAGGCAGAACTTGAATACCTATCAGCTGCCATCCAAATTGTAAATCGAGATCTTAATGCCATTAAAGATTGGTGTAATAACTTTGGACTAACCGTGAATCCCGCTAAGTATCAGGCCTTTTATTGGGTAGTCCTAGATACTTAAGCAAAGTGGACCTTGGAACCCTTCCACCCGTTATCTATAACGGCTCTGATTTTTCTTTTTAGTCCAAGCGTCAAGGATCTTGGTTTACACATCCATTCGACACTTACTTGACAGACTCCTATTACAAATGTTTCTTGTAAGGCCACTGGCATTTTGCGGTCCCTCTATCGTATTAAAAATTTCCTTCCTCTCCCGATCAAAAAAAATCTCGTCCAGTCATTTATTTTTCCCATCATAGACTATGGTGATGTGTGCTATTTCGATCTCAATGCCGACAAACTTAATAAACTTGATCGCCTTCTCAATTCTTGTTTAAGATTTATTTTCAATCTGCGAAAATTTGATCATGTTTCCGCCTATCGCTGTAAGCTACACTGGTTACCAATACGACAGCGCTGCTCTGTACGGGCTTTGTGTATGCTGTACTGTCTGTTACATCATCCAAATACTCTCAAATCTTCATCATTCCAGTATCTTTGCAGCAGTCACGACAAGATCCTCCGATCCTCTAACAACGCACTCCTTTTTTGCCCTTACCATAGATCCGGTATCGTACATTCGTCTTTCAACATATAGCCTATTCTTCTCTGGAATGCTCTTCCTCTAGAAATCAGGATGTCCAAAACCAGAGACACGTTTAAGCGCAGAGTCCGTGAGTTTTATGCGACACAATTGGCAGAATCCTAGTATATTATATTATTATTATTTATATATTATATAGTATGGTATTTATATTTTTAATATTATATGGCATATTATTTATATTTGTTAGTTATATACATATATTTTGTGTATTTATATTATACTACTTTATGTATGTGTTTTAAGCTATGTCTTATTATTTTATTTAGAGCTGATTATTGACTTGTTTTTTTTTCCTCTATTAGCACCTGCACAATTTTGCTTGTGTACGCCTAAAGGTTGACTGGTAGAGAATGCCATATGGCATTCGCCTATGTACCTGCTTTTGTGCATTAAGTGTAAATAAATAAAATTATTTCTTATTATTTCTTAATTTATTTACAAAAACTAAATTTTTACATGTAGGAAAATACCCAATTACAGCTTAATTTATCATTATTAATTATATAATATTATGATAAAGTTTTTTTTTACGATTATATTTTTAACAGCCTCCGTGGTCTAGTGGTTAGAGCTTGGCTCACGACTCGGAGGTCGTGGGTTCAATTCCCGCATTAGAACAACAAAAAATGTTGTTTCCAAGTTTGGTTAGGACAATGCAGGCTGATCACCTGATTGTCTGACAAGAAAGATGATCCATGCGTCGGAAGGGCATGTTAAAATTCGGACCTGCGTCTGATCTCTCGCCAGTCGTGTCGGTTATCCATCCCACTGGGTCGAGAGTAAAGGAAGAGAGAGTGCTCTTGTGTACTTCGCACACATTTGGGCACTATACAATATTACTCCTGCGTAGCTGGCCTGGCTTCAATGAAACCGGCCGCCGTCACCGAAATCGGTGCGGGGAGAGTTAGTTAAAGTTTTTTTATTTATTTGAATCACTTTATTTCAAAATAAGCTCACTGTTCACAAAAACAGGCGTTCTAGCCTGCAAAATGTTTCTAAAAAGTTTAAAACGACCCAAACCATTACAATATCAATGGCCGTTAAGACAATTGATACAACATAATGCAATCTCAATGGCGCGGCCGTCCGCGGGCGCCAGCACAATCGCGGCCGTCCGCGGGCGCCAGCACAATCGCGGCCGTCCGCGGGCGCCAGCACAATCGCGGCCGTCCGCGGGCGCCAGCACAATCGCGGCCGTCCGCGGGCGCCAGCACAATCGCGGCCGTCCGCGGGCGCCAGCACAATCGCGGCCGTCCGCGGGCGCCAGCACAATCGCGGCCGTCCGCGGGCGCCAGCACAATCGCGGCCGTCCGCGGGCGCCAGCACAATCGCGGCCGTCCGCGGGCGCCAGCACAATCGCGGCCGTCCGCGGGCGCCAGCACAATCGCATATTAATTACCTCTTTAAACAACATCGTCATCAGCTTATTGTTTCAATATTTAATTTGCATAAACATTATAGTACTTTGCCCGCGGCTCCGCCCGCGTAAATACAGTATCCCACGGGAACACTGTACTTTTTCGGGATAAAAAGTAGCATATGTGTTAATTTGCTACCTCAAATAATTGCCAACAACAAGCAACATTGCGGAAAACATCTATAATTTCATACTATCTGTACCCGACACACGTTGTTCCCGAGCTGGAATAACCCACATACACCTACGGTTTCTACACAAACAACCATTAGGGTTCAATTACGTCTTAGATTCGCAATAAAAATATGTAAATGTTGTCTATGGCAACTGAAAGAAAGATTGACAAACGTGTGATTGACAAAAAAACCAACACCTACACTGTTATTCTACAAACCCATCGTAGTGTGAGTAAGGTGGTGTGTAACTTTATTTTTATTAGCTTAATTTACTTCTAAGCATTATTTTTAAAAAAATTACCTGCCTGCACACATTTCTCTACTTAAAGATTAACTTTTCCAAATTCCACACTCCTCCATTCGAAAAATACTAGTTAAAATGTACTCAAAGTTTTTGCTACATTTATAATATTTATAAATGATAGTTACACAAGTGCAAACGCCAGTTTTTATTAGCTTTATATGTTTCTAAGCATTATTTAAAAAGATATTAATTTCTTGTTGCATAACTTTATCTACGTAAACTTTAACTATGCTGAATTTCATACTCCTCTCCTAGCACGATTCTCTTAATAGTGTATTTAAAGATTTTACTTCACGTATTAATTTATGATATAGTTACATAAGTGCAAGCGCCAGCAATTGTCCGGCGCCGTCTGTATCGGCCTTACACTTATTGTAACTGATTAAGGCGTGACGTGCGTCCTCATCATCATCAGCTCAGTAACCAATATATCCATCATCAGTCACCATCAGCTCAGTAGCAATAGGCTAGACAACTGATTTTTTATTGTACATAAATGAATAGTACTCTTAAATATGAGGAAATTCTCGGACGAAACAGTATATTAAAAATCCACATTTTCAAAGGTACAGACAGTGATTTGTTTACAAAATTTCGCAAGTCTCATTAAAACGCTCCATGCAAAAGTCGCATTAACTGTGACGTCATTATTATGTAAAAGTATATGAAATTTATGGCCGCAGGAACATATTTGCAAATTACTCCGAAGTTTGTGCGTTTAAATCATATATGATGTAAGTAACCTAATGATGTAACCTTAATTGTAAAATTAGCAAACATTTTGTAATTTTACAATTAAACTAGACCTAAAAATTCATATTTCTTTACGTTTATCGAGTAGCGAAACTTTCATATACCTACCTCAACATTTCTGAATACATATATATTTAACAAAATATTTTACATGTAGTCGTCTTCCCTTTCATCGTCTACTGCTAGAAGCGTCTCCTGTGTGGATAATAAGGGTGTTCCTCGTAAGTTTTTTAAGTTGGCCAGCAGGCCGTCGAATCCGTGAATATAGTTTACTAAAGTGGAGTCATTTTAATAGGTAACATAGTTACACACAATTCATCGAAATTCAACAACGTAGCCTTGTAACGGCGGGCATAAAATAATATATTTTTTCGTTTTGTTAGAACTGCACAATTGCTTAACTTTTTTCAATTACGATTTCAATTTATTGTAATAATGACCGATACGAGTAATTTTACGATTTGCTTCCACTAATAAACCATTCTAAACATAATAAACAATTTCTGATCTAAAGAACTGAACGTCGTTACAATGATGCGTCAGTTAACCCTTTTTCTTTTTAAACACTAGGGATGTTACTCTAAAATCGAAAGCTGATAAGTAGTATCGAATGCAATGATTAGTTGTGAAGAAATATCACCATAAATTAATAACAACGTTGTGATTATAATAAAACATAATTATATTTATTATTCTTTTAACTAACTATAAAAATACAAGAACAAAATAATTTTACAAGATTTTGAACGAGATGTGAGAATAGACAATATTATTGAAAATGAATTAATAATATCTCTAAGTGCTGACAGCAGTGATGAAGATGACAATACTAATAACAGTTCTGATAGTTCAACTGAATAAATGCATTTTTTTTGTTAAATTATGTACTAAAATACATAATAAAATAAGACATTTTGTTCCTTAAATTTACGAAAGAAAATATAATAATGGGACAGGGATTCGCCTGATGATTTTTTAAATTCACATATGTTTCAAGTCCGTAACGATTCATTCACTTTAATCGATGTTTTTAAAGCAGGTCACCTCATTATGAAGATAAAACTGACAGACGTCAAATGTTACCTATTAAAATGACTCCAATGTACGCTACAAATAATTTTATGTGTCTTCCGTTTTTCCCGTCATAAATAGCAAAACACAATATTTCGGACAACCTTCCAAATCGGATCGGACTCGGAATTGACACAACGCTTCAAAAATGTCACACTTAACCAAGCGTTCAATGTGTCACCGTAAAATTGTAAATACCGTAAGATTGTAACGAAAAATAATGCGTTAAATTGTAAGCAGTATGTTCCGGTTCACAATCTTCCGCCAGTTTACAATCTCGCTAGTTATATTACAATCTTATGGTATTTATAATTTGACGGTGACAAATAAATACAATTTGGCTTCACTACTCTTAGTTGTGTTTTGTCGCCGTAAACTATATTATAACTAAAATTACTTCCTCGTTAATATTGAACACCAATGCACATTTTTCCTGTTAAAATAACTGATATTTTTTATGAAGAAGAAGAAGAGAAGTTAATTAACTTCTTCTTATTTTATAACTAGATGGTGTCCACCGCTTCGCTTACGTGGAACTGACGGAAACGAAACCCTATTTTTTTAAACGGAACCCTAAGATAAAAGTAGCCTGTGTTACTTACTTACTTACTCCTTATAACATCAGCTATCTACCAGTGAAAGACCCGTGACAATCGGTCCAGCCGTTTCAGAGATTAGCCGGAAGCCGAAACAGACAGACAGACAGACAAATGGACAGACAATTTTTTTTAAATTGATATTTTATTGTAAGCACCGTATATACTTTCATATGCATTTAGTTAAAAGCTGTTAATTTAACATTACAAACATTCACTTCAATTTTATTTATATTGATAGATACTCTTTTTCCTGTATGTTTGCGGTTTATTAATTTCATTACTAGAGAATATAATTATTTTCTATGTAATTATTACAAAATTTAATAAAATAGTAGGTACTAAAAAGTAGCATGTGTGTTAATCCAGAGCCCAAACTAATATCAATTTCATCAAAATTCGTTCATTAGTTTTTGCGTGAAATAGTCACAAACATCCGCCCATCCATTTATAATAGTAGTAGGATTACTCTTCGGTGGTGCGGCGCGAAGCCTACATTCAATATTGTGAAACAGACGCGACTGAGTACTAAATACCATCAAAGCTTTGTTAGATACTGAAATTTCTGTATTCATTCCGTTTTCTTCATAAAGGATACTAAGTTTCAATTATTTCTTGTAAAGAAAAAGAAATTATTGCCTAAGTAGTATAGGCTACGTCATTACGGTAAAATATCGTTACATTTTTCACGAACGTCAGGCAAGTTAAACCGTTATAAAATTGGAAAAGGTTTAATTTTCTTTAAATTTTTATAATCTACAAATGCCGGTAGATATAATAATGCAGATTAATTTAATTTAAGCAATTTTAATAACACGACGACGGTAACGAACTCTACGTTTAAAACTTTGACAGAAACTCAATAAAACCTTTTTAGTCCTATCTTTTTAATGAGTTTATTACGTTTTGGTAATTAAAATAATGAACAGATTTAATATTCACTACGGAAACATTACGAACTCTACATTCGGAATTAAAAAAAAAAACCCAATGAAACCCTTTTGAACCCCGTCTAATGTAATAAATTTACCTTGTTCGCGTCTGAAAATATTTTGTTGCGTGGTGGGCGGGAACTTTTCCCGCCTAACTCCGCGTGAGTGGAGCGCAGTCACCGCGCGGACATGACGCGGACGTGCGCACTACGTGGCGAGCCGCGACCAACTGACTGCGGAGTGCGGCGAAACCGCCCTCGGCAAACAAAACCCCACCCGCCGTACAGAACATTTTAGCACGCGCCAGCCCCCCCTCCCGCGCCCTGATTTAATCGCGAACGCGGGCACTGATTCACTTAGCGGAACGCAACTACCGCTCCCGTCTCGCTCACTCCTACGCGGGCGATAATCTCGTTGCTTCGCGCTCTCTGTCGCACACGCGCTAGACAATCCCGCGCAAAAGCGGGACGGCGCTAGTGTCGCGGACACTTCTTTTCTCAACTCGATTTGCATGCGGGGGTCGCTCGACAAACTTTATGTCCTCGTTTCGTAAATTATTTATACGTTTGGAAATACTTTTAACGGCGCTCGGGCCACCGAGTCCGAAGACTGCGCGAGTCGGAATTAATAGCGAGCAGATTACACCGTAGAACGCGGCGCCCGTAATCCAATTTGCGTTGTTCTCTGATCAATTCTGAAACGGAATTTGCATGTTACTCGATTCGCATTTTCATAATTAATGTATTCGATTCAATCATCGGGTTTGTTCCGAAGTTCCATTAGATTGTAAATTCATAAGCGAGCTTCTGCTAACTGTGTACAATATAATATTCTGTTCTATCTTAGCTAACTCCATAATTCATTTCTAAGATGCACCGTGCTTAGACAATTATCTTGGAGATTGGTTTCTTGGTTCCTTGACGACTGAGTTGTGACTTGGGTTAACATATTCTGATCGGATTTATTATTTCGTAATGTGGTACCTAATGCTTTAGTGAACCTTTATAACTGCATATTATTATACTCCACCTGCATAAATAACTGTTAACTGCATAATCTCCTATGTTCTAACACTTCTAACATACATGCTCTTATGTCAAGATTGCATCACTCCTATTCAGAAGAAAAAAGTTAGAACCATGCAATAAAAAATATTATAATGTGATAATAATGTAATAGCTCCCACAGCGAATTCGGTGCCGGTGGCTAGTTTCGTTGAAACCAGTCCGGCTAGAGTTATTTAATAGTGCCCAAGTGTGTGCGCAATACACAATACGACACACTCTCTCTCTCTTCCTTTACTCTCGTAACCCAGTGGGACGAATAACCGACACGACTGGCGAGAGATCAGGCGCAGTTCCGACGTTTTTCATGCCCATCCGACGCATGGACATCTCTCTTATCAGACAATCAGGTGATCAGCCTGCACTGTCGTAACCAGACTTAAAAACAAAAAATGTTGGTTGTTCCAACGCAGAGATCGAATCCACAACCTCAAATAACAGATACCTAGCGTAATAGAACTTAGAACAAGTAATAGTTTTAGGGAGACTAGACAAATTAACGATTTATAAGAGAAATGTGGCTCATCTCTTACGCCCGAAATTAATAACGTATTTAAAATCTTAGATTGACTTCAATTTTTCTCATTTTCTCACTTTCTCAGATTCTCAAACAAAAATTGACATAAATTGACGTGAAGTTCATCCTAGGATCGTTGAAATGTATTGAAATCATGATCTCAGATAACTAAAATGAGATTAAATTCATTGTATATTATATTAATTTCGGGCGTTAGCCTGATTGGACAAGTCTAGATATCATTTACCTCAAACAGTAATCGCATTGGAATCACATTAGAAATAGATTCCTACTAATGAAACATTTAGTAAAAAAAAAAAACATTTAGTAGACAGAGCCTGTTTATTAATCTACCGATACTGCGTCAGATAGCTTGTTTGCGTGTTTTGTCTCTGTCGCTCGATATAAAGTAAGCAGAAAAACTTCCGAATAAGCTATCCACTTTTTAGAAGATTGTGAAACAATTGTTACTAACTTGTTACTTGTTAGCCTTTGCAATGTGTCAAATTCTACTGACTGCAGCTTACAGCAGTATTTCAAGAAAACTAGTTAAATCTGCTAATTAAAACCATTTTGGCAAAGTGACATAAACTTACGTGGAAAAGCATAAATGTTTCTTCGTCTAATCTCCTCAGATTACACGATAAAACACACATCAATGAAAAAGTAAGATAATGCGAGAAGATTCGACGGCACTTTAGGTCACCGTGTGGTCGAAATTCGCCCATAAATGCCCATAATAATTCATAAAATTTAAGTAACTTTGTGAAATTTTAAAAATTTTCATAAAACTAATAAACTTTTAAATAACTATTTTGCCTCTTAAATAGAAAAAAAGGTAAATGTTGTGACAGTTTGATAAACGTCAACTTGTAACAAAATTAATTATATCTATCAAAATATAATAATAATATTATGTAAATAGTTTTAGGTAGTGTGTGTTGTTGTTACTTTTATTAATTTTATTGTATTTCTTAGCATTATTTAAATAAATATTAGCTGTCTGCACACCTTCCTCCACATCCACTTTAACTGTGCCAAATATCATACTCCTCCATACGCACAATTCTCGTAAAACTGTACTGAAAGTTTTGCTGCGCGTAACATGTAATAATAATGGTAAGAGTAATGTGAGCAATAGAAGATTTTGTAATAAAGGTAGGTAAATAGTTTAATTATCAAATTATTCTATCAAAGTACTGGAAGTAAAGGCGAACGCGATTACATTGAGATTAGGTTACGATTGACAGCAAAGTTGATTCTACAATGTCGGATGGCATCTTGCAAACTGTATTAGAGGTTACAGTTCACTTCACGCAAAACTACAGAACGGATTTTGACGAGATTTGGTATGGTAGTAGTTTAAACTCTAACACATAAGCTATTTTTTATCCCGAAAAAGTACAACGTTCCCGTGGGATACTTTACGCGGGCGGAGCCGCGGAATAATGCTAGTTGATAATAGCTAGCATTTACATTACATACCTACTTATAACCCACTCAAGAATAAGTTAGTTACTTCACAGATTTACTCATCTGTATGCACACCCTCTATTTAAAAATCCATTCAAACCTGCACCACGTTTGCGGAGGGGGTTGGGTAGATAAACAAATCTTTGGCAAGGTTTAAGTGACAACAAAACGAGAGCTTAACCGGGGCCGTCTTCGAGGGGAGGGGGGAGGGGGAATGGGGAGGGGCCATTCTATCTCGCTCTAGCGAGTCGCGAGTCATCCGTTTTAGGGACAATTCATACTAGATACTCTCTTACAATCCAATTTAATGTAAACCTGACGAAAAATATATTCGACCAAATTAATAGGCCATTGTATTTTTAACCGACTACGGCGAAGCCAAAAGGAAGGGTAATTTGGCGGTCTATGTATGTATGTATGTTTGTCCATCGTAGTGCTTAAATTACTGGTCTGATTTTTATAAATGAGGTTTCAATTCGTAATAATAGCTCGGGTAACATAGGCTATATAATTTACGTAGTCGGATTTATAGTTTTTATAAAAATTATAGTTATTGTATTGCTCGGTTAATAAGTGGAATTTAATTTGGTAGCATTATAGGCAATTATTGTGTGACGTGTTTACGTTTAGAATAAATTCGATAAACGGAATATAATATAGAGTAATCTGAAATTTAATATAGCAAATTCGCGTTTCTTCTATTTATCTCAGAAGGTGTTGTGTGCCGTGCCGTGTGCGTTGTGTTGTTGACGTAAGAATGAATTCGCAATACATTCGGAATTTCGCCTCGCTACAATTTGCGTAAGTATAAATTGACCCTTATTCCTTGTTTGTCCGTTTCCCATTTTCTGCATAATTTATTTCGAGCGATCCGCCGCTTAAAAAATTGGCGTGTTTAGGCGAAATTTGCGGAGCGATTATTAAAATAATATGCTAAATGATTTCATCTGAGATTATTCAAGACTTTAATGGCGCGTCTCATTCACGAGCGTTATGTATTCGTTTAATGTGCAAAATATTTTAATAGGAATATAATGGATTTGTTTTGAAAGATGTGTTTTTCTTAGCGGGGCTATTCACATACAATGCCTTCAGCTGTGTTCAGAAGGATCGATTCTGCTAATTTAATCCTGCAATATTACAGTTACGATCCGGTATGTTAAAACTACAAAATGATCACAGACGTCAAACCCGTTTTGATTAGTCCAAACTCTAAATATCAGTTCATGATATCAGGACGATTCATTTATAATTCAATAAAAAATTAACTAAAGTGTGAGTTAATTACAAGAATTGGGGGGGTCCTGGCCTTAAACTTTAGAATAAGTAAGTGATGAGGTTCTTATGCCTTAACCTTCTCACTAGTTTCTATTACTTTCGATTAGTTAGAATTGTAAACCTAACTACACTGGCCTACAAAACAAAGTGCTATAGTTATAATTTTTTTTTTCAATTTAGATATTTAAAGTTAGCAAAACTCTTATTTTTTTTAATGACGTTTCCGTTTCCGAAAATTAGCCCAAATAATTACCTAAACTTGTAAATTGGAAATAAGTATTTGTATTTCGCTTACATTTAATTTTTTGTATAAACATTTTGCGGGTTGCGGGTATAAACTTAACCAATTATCCAAATAAATAACAGAAATTATCCAAAGCTAACGGATAATCCGAAACAATATATTATGTATCCGTATCCATATCTAGATCCGAAATGTCATATCCTTAACGTCTCTCGTTGATACGTGGGCAATAGCGTATTTTACCTATCCGACATAATATTTTTTAATATTCCTGCAATTAATGCTCCTCCTGTCCTTCCGCGCGAAAAATTAAGGATTTTTCGTATTTACACGAAACAACTTTAACAAACCTTTAAAATTAATTACCCCCTTGCTAAATCATATTGTAATTAAGACGGTTTAAATTTTAACTGAGCGTATCAGATGATTGCCAAGACACAGTAATCGGGGATTAGCCAGATTTGGTTAACATTTAACTAGAGAGTTACGTATTAAGTAACGACGTAAGCTATATCTTAATGTCTAATTACATTTTGAATCTCCAAAAAGGCTTAGGTCGGGACTAAATTGTCCGGAATCCGTAGGGCCGTGGAAATTACAGAGCACTGAAAATAGAACACTGTACTATTAAAGTCGGACACATAGGTGATATTGACATTTCCGCCTAAACTCCCACTCGACACTTCAATTTTCAACTTTATTGTATTTTCTTATCCTACTATACGTATAAGTCCCTATTAGATACTAACAAATGTATATTTTATTTCAGGTCTCAAATACCTACCCTACCATACTTGACACTGGCAAATGTTTCAAAAAGCGATGGCTTGCCAGTAAATAAAAGATTAAGAAGAACTTTATTGTATTAGGGCAGAGTTATATTTTCTGTGCTTTTTCCGGGCCCGTCGGATTCCGGATCACATTATAGTCCCAGCCTTAGTGGCTGGCAAGGTTCGATTACTTATAATTATTAAATACCTACCCCAACAGAACAATCAAACCTGCAAACAATGAACGAATCCTACATTGATATAAGCAGTGCAATACAAGTGCATGGCCATAAAAACCTGATTATAATGGGAGACTTTAATAGCCAAACAGGGGAAAGGCGTCCAGGAGAAGAAAAATTATGGGATCAAACACATACAGTGACAAAACTAGAAATAGAAATGGAGAACTTATCATGAACCTTACACTAGAAAACAACCTAACCATCTTAAATACTAAGTTCATAAAAAACAAGAAAAACATGTGGACCTGGATCTCGCCGGATAGCAAAACAAAAAACCAAATTGACTTTATAATGCCTAACAAATATAACTACTTCACAAACTTTTCCGTAATTAACAAATTAAACGTTATTTATATTAAACAGGACTAATAACAAATAAACTAAAAAAGCCTAGGTCAAAACGAAAACTAGGTTAAAGTTAAGCTCGGAAAATACCAATTAGAAAAAATGTCAAGCCCTTTAAAGTACTAATTTAATAACTTGCAATGGAACACAATGGATTTGGTTACTCAAGAAAAATACAACTGGATAGAAAATATCATGAAAACTACAATTGAACTTACTGCAAATACCAAAACGGAACACAAAACGTGGCTTACTACAAATACTATAAAACTACTGGAAGAAAGAAATCACTTGATCAGTGCTAGGGATATAAAATACAGAAACAAAGCAGTTAACGAAGATTAGTAAAGAAATCAAGGAAAATATGGGAAAAGACAGAAAACAAAACAGAATGGAAAGTGTAGAAATGTAAATAAGTAAAACAGGTGGAGTCAGAAAAGCATACAAAGAGTTGAAGAATTCTATGGACTGGAAAAAGTTAAAGTTAAAAATGACAAAGAAAGATTTAAGCAATACAGAGCAGATATCCTGGGAATAGCCACATCCTATTACAATAAACTGTACGAAAGTAACTCAACAGAAGGGGAAATATATATGACACCTCAAATATTCCTAGCATTCTTCAAGCTGAAGTTGAGGCAGCTATAGTTAGTCAAAAGGTCGATAAAACACCGGAACCAGACGGTATACACAACGTACTTCTAAAACACCACTTAACACCTGTCCTCACAGATTTGTTTAACACCATCATAGACACTGAAATAATACCTAAGCAATAGACGGAATCTACCATTATCCTTTTGTATAAAAAAGAAGATAAGCACGAAATCTGAAACTGTCGACCTATGAGTCTAATATCCAATATTTACATCTTCTCTTAAATCATTTTAAAACGCATTGAAAGAAAACTGGACGAACATCAACCCATGGAGCAGGCTGGATTTCGCAAAGATTATTCAATGATTGACTACATTCAGGTAGTTCACCAAGTTTAGGAGAAGTACAAGGAATAATATATTACTTACTATACTGTTTTTGTCGGCTATAGCAAAGCATTCGACTCTCATCTACACAAAACACACGGAAAGCATTGGTGGGACAATGGATTTAACATAAATACATTAGATTAATAAAGACCTTATACAGTCACAGTACGGCTAAAATCCAGCTAGAAAAGAAAGGTAGTACATTTAAAATAGAGAAAGGCTAACGCCTATCACCAAAACTATTTTCAGCAGTTCTAGAATCAATTTTTAGACAAATAGATTGGAAAAATTCGGGATAAATGTAGACAGTGAATCATTGACGCATCTGAGATTTGCTGATGACATTGTACTATTCGCTAAAACATCTGAAGAGATGACAATCAAAAGATAAAAGACCTTGCAACTGAGAGTGGAAAAGTGGAACTTTAGAACTAAATCGTGATAAAACTAGACTGATGACAAACGTATCTAAAGATACGGTATATTTAGGAAACACTGAAATTAACTGCACCGATGAATACGTCTATCTAGGACAGGTTATACCTCAAAAAAAACCTATGCGCCAAGAAGCAAATAGAAGAATTGCGAATAGCTGGAGGAGATATTGGAGTTTAAGAGAGGCAATGAAAGACAAAAAACTTTATATTAATATAAAAACAAAACTTTTAATACCTGCATCCACCCGTCCTTATCTATGGGTGTCAATCATGGACCCACGAAATGACAAGCAAACTAGCAACTTGCAAATAGGCTATGGAGAGGAATATGCTTAATGTCAAAAGAACAAATAATCTAAAAAACTGTGTCATCAGGAGCAAAACAAAAACCGTAGATATTATACAAAAAAATATAAGACTCGTGGGCAGGGCAAGGTGGGCAGGTCACATGAGTAGTAGAGATAAATGGATCAAGAAAGGGACAAGATGGTATCCCAGGGACGGTAAAAGAAAATGACGATATAATAAAGGGGCAGGAGTAATGTGGCAGAGGACAGAATAGAATGGAAACGGTTGGAGGAGGAGTTTGCCGATTGGCAAACAGATCTTCAATTAATAAAGAAGGTAGAATAATTAATATTATTTTACTAGAACTGCTAACTGCTAGAATAATTAATATTATTTTACTAGAACTGCTAACTGCTAGAATAATTAATATTATTTTACTAGAACTGCTAACTGCTAGAATAATTAATATTATTTTATTTTAATATTAAATTGATTTTAGAATATTGTTATTAGAATAAGTTGATCTGAATAAAGGCTATTATTATTATTATGATATTTTTTTTTTGGCTCTGGGACGAGCCACTCTGCAGACTGGTACGGAATAATCTTCTTAATACGTCCTCCTGTCCTGTGGAGCAGACTCGCCTATTAGCTGCGGAGAAGTGGGAGTCGGGCCTTTGGCTACAAGCATTACCGTCATCCAATACGGGCACATTGCTGGATCGAACAGCCGGCCGCATCTCCCGACATCGATCGTGCCGCAATCTGCCGCAAACCCGCCGCATCCTGAACGATCTCATCCATCGGGCTCTTGTCACCGCCGGAGTGTCAGCTGTGCTGGAACCCTCTGATTTGGCGCGCGACGATGGCAAGAGACCAGGCGGTATGACCCTGGTCCCTTGGAGAGTGGGACAGGCTCTTGTATGGGACGCTACTTGCGTCCATACACTTGCTCCGTCCCATGTCCAGGGCACCTCGAGTTCTGCAGGTGCGGCCGCCAATCAGGCGGAAAACCTCAAGCGGCGCAAATATGAGACCTTAGTGAGGATCTCATATTTGAACCGTTTGGGGTTTAAAATCTAGGTACATGGGATCTTGGTGCGCACAAATTTTTTCAGATAAATCTCCAAAAAACTCATTGAGGCCACCCGAGACCCCAGAGCCGGCACCTACCTGGCCCAGAGAATAAGTATCGCAATCCAGCGAGGAAACTCTTTGAGCCTTCTAGGTACTCTGCCTGGTGGGGACGACCTGGGAGATTTCTTTGTTTTGTAGCATTTTAAGTTTTGGAGTAGTTATTATTTTTTTTTAATACTTACCTACTTTTATAGTTTGTAAATATTTTAAATAGATTTTAGTTAATTTTAGCTTTTAACAATATATTAAATAAATATATTTAAAAAAAACATGTTTCCTAAATTAACTAACATATATTTTTTTAAATATATAATGATGTATAGTTTAATAGAAGTAAAATATATAACATACCACCAGTTTCTCGAGAACATACCACCGGACCAGATTGACATGGTGTGAGAGCGTCCGTATATATTATTATTTCTTTAATATTTACACCACGGATACGCTAATCCATGTTGCTGTCTTCGTCTGTAAACTGGCTTTTACAACGTATCAGACAAATACAGCAACATGGATTGCGTATCCGTCCCTCGAAAGAGGGATCAAGTGTCCCAGTTTCCCCTATAGGAGAGGAGTATATTGACTTGAAATTCATAAAGAAGTAAAAACCTTACCTTACCTACCCTACCTTTGTACAAAATATTTTATTTTTAAGTTATGTTTGTAATCTATTTATTGTGTGTACATAAATTGTAAAATAAAATAAATTAATAAAATAAATTCCAACCAAACAACAATTAAACACAATCAGATTATATATTTAATAGATACACCAACAAGGAACAAATATTGTTAAAATCTAAAATTGTACATTCATTTTATATCTAAAATATGTTGCCTTATTTATAGGTGTAATACAACTTGCATAACAGCCTCCGTGGCCAGCCTCTCGACTCGGAGGCCGTGGGTTCGATTCCCGCGTTGGAACAACAAAAAATGTTGTTTCCAAGTTTGGTTAGAACAATGCAGGCTGATTCACCTGATTGTCTGACAAGAAAGATGATCCATGCGTCGGATGGGCATGTAAAAAGTCGGACCTGCGCCTGATCTCTCGCCAGTCGTGTCGGTTATCCGTCCCACTGGGTTATGAGAGTAAAGGAAGAGTGAGTGCGTGTATTGCGCACACACTTGGACACCATAAAATTACTCCTGCGTAACTGGCCTGGTTTCAATGAAGCCGGCCACCGTCACCGAAATCGGTGTGGGGAAGTTATTTTTATTTTATTACAATTTGCATCTTTTATTGGTACTTACCAGTTACCAGTGACGTGGGGTTCCATTAACTCCATTCCTATCGGTTACCACTTGCCTTTTGAAGACCCTTACCCAAATCCCTACCTATTATACAGGCTAGGGCTTACCTATGAAGGAGAACCAGCCTTCGCCACTGATACATAATTTCTGAGAGATTAAATATGTTATGAATTTATATAACTTACAAATTAAACAAAAAATTAATTATTATTAGTGAGAAACAAACCAAAAAAATACATCATAAAAGTAGAATTATAATGGCTGAAACTAAGGAAAGTTCGACAATTACAATAATAAACTCTTACAATAGCCAACCAGTAATCAGTAGACAATGACTGAACAAACCGTTGGACTAACCCCTACCCGTTGATTTATTGCCCAATGCTTTTAACCCTTGTATTGCGGTCGCGCCTCATTACCCCAAAAGATTTGCTGTTGTTCTGTTAGCGAATAGATTCAATAATGATCTATGTTGCTGACTTAATACATCCAATAATTGTCTATTTATTACATTATATAAAAAACAAAATTTTAAAAAATAAGTGGCCCCCGAATTGATAAGCAGTTGGCGAGCTGATGATAATCAATTATAACTAGAACCCTCTTGAACACGTCAGCTTTCAAACAAAAAAAAGACAGCTACTGCATCTGTGTACGAGCATAGACTAATCATTAGCCTTCCGACTTCTCATGTGACAAGTCTGTGTATGTGTGTGCTTGTGTGTGGCGGGGGAAGGCGAGTGGCGAATAAAAAATGTTCTAGGAACTCGGATGTAAGCTACTAGCCGCCTCGCCCGTGACAGTAACTAAATAGTATGATGGACACACAATGCGAGTAGCTGTACTGCAGTCACTTGCCAGCTCGTACGCCAGCTCGCACTGCTTAATTAACCTAAGATTAACGGGCGAAAACGCAAATGATACTTAAATCAAAAGGCTTTTGTGTCACAGGACATAAAATTATCTAGCAATATCCTGCGAAAAAAAATTATATTATTCCATTTTATTTTATGCATGCTTAAGCGTGCACTCACACATTTTTTTTTTTATTTATTATTGACATAAAACACACAATTGATAGTTGTATGTTCCAAAAGCCACTGACTTGTCCGGAGGGTAAATTAGCAACAAGAATTACATTCATTTAATAGAACATAAAAAACTTTATAACAAAAATTTAATACATAAACATATGACAACTTTTAAACTTAGTACCATAAATATGTCTCAATCCCATTAATTTAGTATTTTATCTAAATACAGAGCTTTTAACTAATTTTTAATATTTTGTTTGTTTATTTTGTCTACTAATGAAGTATCTAATTTGTTAAACTACATAAAAAATTACAATTGTACGAGGTACAATTAATTCGCTTGCAGGTTGTGGGTTTTTTTTTCAGGATATTGATATCAAATTAATTAAATTGTAGGAATTGGAGCAAAGACGTCACACACTGGTACCCCACAGATGGCAAAAGGAACATAGGAAGGCAATACACTAGCTGGGAATACGAGCTAACGTCTGTAACGAGTTTCAATTGATAAAAGTCAATGAAAATCATTACAGGAGGCCTATGTCATGCAACTCACTGAGCTTAGAGACACCCTGTTATAACCATAAAATCACAATAAAGAGAAGCTCAGGATAATAAGGCTATATAGATAGATAGAATCCTTTTTCAGATCTGCGAAAGCACAAAACATCGCTAGATTCTTCTCGCAGATGTTTTGGAAAGAAAATACTTGGTCTTTTCCCATTCTGAATTACTCCTTTTACATCCCACAATCTTCTAATCATCTGTCTTTTATACGACCCCCTCAATAACTATCACATGCAACTTCCCGATAATGCTAAGGAGACTGATACCTCGGTTGTTCTTGCAGTCTTGCGGCGACATTTACACAAAGGCCCAATGATAGCTCTGCTCCAGAAATCTGGATAAATATTTAACCACTTTGTCAACAGGAATTTTAAAAGCAAGGATAAATATAAGACCCTCGCCTAGTCCGCAGCATAATATGGGACTGAAATCCTATCATATACACGTCATATACACCTATCATAGCACGAAGCCATACTAGACTTTATACGAATTTATATCGCATTAAAGATTTATTTTGTTACCTTGTCTCGTACTTTCAAGTTTTTTTATTCGTTTCCAGCTTTTCATCTTTTTCAAACATGGTGTCACAATGTTCCTTCCAACATCATAATCTCATCGTTCATAATCACTCTTGTTGCCCATTTATTTGAGTGAGCATTTAAGTGAGCTCCGTGGCCTAGTGGGTAGACCGTTTGATTCGCACTTGGGAGAGTGTAGGTTCGATTACCAGGTTGTGGCGTGTTGGCATGAGACTTTTTTAGATCTCAAATACATTTTTATCAGTTAAATTGATTATTATAGATTAAGAAAGTAAATTTCATTTATTCTTAGATATTATATTGTATTTTGTCCTTGATGATGTTCTGGATTTTATGTTCTCACTTTTATTGTAACTTCGTTGTCTTATTGGCACTGCAGGGTGTAGGCGTTTATAATTGGTTATTTTATTTATACAATATAGATTAGATATTATTATTACTATTATTTTATTAACATAATAAAATATTATATTATATAACATGGATACTTTAGATAGTGATGATCATACTGTTGCAGACGATTTCTTCTCATTTTCGTCTAGTGACAGCGAGGACAGTTACCTTAGTGCATCATTCGTTCCTCTTAATGAAAATCTTGTTTCAATCTTTGCAAATTTCAAGAAAAACTTTGACGTAGTACATATTAATGCCCAGAGCATTCCAGCACACTTCTCTGATTTACTGACTTCCTTTGGTGGAGCTCGTCATGTTGATGCAATCCTTGTATCTGAGTCGTGGTTCAAGCCATGTCTTCTGTCTTCAAGCTACCGCTTGCCTGGGCTTAAGTTAATCCGTAATGATCGCGTTGGTAGGGGTGGTGGTGGCGTCGCGATGTATCTTAGATCTGATTTAACGTACACATTTGTTAGCTCGTCTGTACAACCTCCGCCTCCTAACTCACCCGAATATTTATTTGTTAAGGTACAATTATCATTTAATAACAAAGTTCTCCTTGGCGTCTGTTACTGTCCCTCATCACAAATGGATTACTTTTCAGTCCTTGAACATACTCTCGAATTGTATACACCTAATTACCCACACGCTATCATTATGGGTGACTTTAATACCGGCATTGTTACAAACGATCTTAGATCTAGAAAACTTAGTGCTGTTTTAGATGGTTGCAATTTGCACATGCTTCCACTTAATGCTACTCATACTTTTTCCGGTTTCTCGCCGTCTCTTTTAGACCTTGTTGTCAAGCATGGACAGTGCTCAGCAGATTCATTTTCTTATCACAATCTCATTTATACTTCCTCCCCTAAGGTAAGAAAGAAGGTTGTGATGCAGCGGAATTTCGCAGCCTTGAATATTGATAATTCAAAATTAGATGCAAATAATATCTACTGGTCATTGGTTACTACTGCTGACCATGTTGATACTAAGTTAAGTATTTTCAATTCTTTTATAACTCAACTCTTTGACACTTATGCTCCAATGAGACCAGTTAAAATCAAACAGCTGCCAGCTCCTTGGCTTACAGATGATTTAAAATTATTAATTAAACAAAAACATTCCGCAAAAACCAAATATAAACAATCTAATTGCGAAGTCCACCGAGAGAAATATATAAGAATTAGGAATCGCTGCAATAAAATGTGTAGGGATGCCCAGCATCGTAAATCGATTCACTCTTCTGTGGAAAATGGCGATCCATGTGAAGTCTGGAAGTTTTTAGGACACTTGGAGTAGGCCAAAGCTCGGATGATAATTCTTGTTAAATAAATAAAGATTTGTTAAATAAACATTTTACTTCCGTTTCTAACTCATTTGATTATTATATCAAATCTGAAACGCTTAAATCACCTTTCTAGGTCACCAATCCCTGATTCCTCGCCTTTCGTTCTTAGCCAAGTAACTGGGGATGATGTCAAAAGACATGTCATGTCCATGTCCTCGAATGCCGTAGGTGATGATGGAATAAGTCACAAGATGATTATTCCGATTCTTGACATCATTACGCCTGTACTTGTTCATATCTATAATCATTGTATTGATACCTGTGTTTTCCCAAGTGCGTGGAAGGATGCCAACGTAATTCCATTATCAAAGACATAGCGGCCTAGGCTGGTGTCTGACTTCCGCCCTATCTCAGTTTTACCTTTTCTCTCTAAAGTTTTAGAACGGCTGATCAGTCACCAGCTTACCAACTACGTAATAGACAATAACCTTCTTAGCTCCTTTCAATCTCTTTGCGATTTTTATAAACTCCATTACCAAATCTACTATTTCATTGTTTCATTTATATGCTGATGACTTCCAAGTCTATTCTCAATCCTCCTTGATTAATCTACGTAATGCTATCGACTCCCTTAACAGAGACTTGGAAATTATCTGTAGACTGTAATTGGAGCAAGCGTCACGGTCTCTTTATTAACCCAGCTAAAACACATTTGATTGCTATTGGAAGCCCTGGGCTGTTGTCGAGGATTGACTGGAACAGCTTGCCCCCCGTTCTTTTAAATAATGTAAACATTTATTTTAGTAAATGTGTAAAAAATTTGGGTGTTTATTTTGACGACACATTATCATGGTCTCAGCATATTAAAGAAATTAGTAAAAAGATTTTTGCAACTTGGTTCTTCGTTTGTCGTCTTCGTTACCTTCTTCCAATTCCAAATAAGATTAAATCGCTGAATCCTTGTTCCTGTCAATTCTGCAGATGCATGTTTTACCAATCTCACCGAAGAACAACCAAATAAACTCGAACGACTGCAGAATCTCTCGATAAGGTTTATCTTCGGTGTAAAAAAATTTGACCATGTGTCAGATTTTCGATCAAGACTGAAGTGGTTGCCTATACGTTTTCGCCGGGACGCTCGTATTATCTCTCTTGTTTTCTCTATTATACATGACCCTTGTTTACCCTCATATTTAAAAGATATTTTTATAATTCGACAAGCTACAGTTAAAGAATTACGATCTGCATCCAATTTTCAACTCGAATTACCCATGCATAAAACTAAATATTGTGCCTCCTCGTTTGCTGTTACTGGGGTCAAACTGTGGAATTCGTTACCAAATGGGTTTAAAACTATGGTTAAGATGCATTATTTGACTATATATATATATATATATATATATATATATATATATATATATATATATATATATATATATATTCTTTTTCTTGTTTATTATTTTCTGTCATAAGACTATAAAGTTTAATTAAAATTATTTGTGCATCCGTGTAATATATATATATTATTTATGTATGTACTTATGCAATAATAGTAATTTATAAGAATGTATATGTATACATACGTTTAAACAAATATATTATTTTTTTGTATTTTATTGTGTTCTTTTTATCTGCTCATGCACGCCAAAATCTTTTCTATTATTTCCTCTACCCGAGGTTGCCTGGAAGAGATTGCTACCTAAAGTGGAGTCATTTTAATAGGTAACATTTGACAATTCATTAAAATTCAACAACGTAACCTTGTAACGGCGGGCATAAAATAATATATTTTTTCTTTTTGTTACAACTGCAAAATTGCTTAACTTTTTTCAATAAATTTTATTACGATTACATATATAAAGTAATAATGAGATATACGAGTAATTTTACGATTTGCTTTCAATAATAAACCATTCTAAACATAATAAACAATTTCTGATCTAAAGAACTGAACGTCGTTACAATGATGCGTCAGTTAACCCTTTTTCTTTTTAAACACTAGGGATGTTACTCTAAAAATCTAAAGCTGATAAGTAGGCTCGAATGCAATGATTACTTGTGAAGATATATCACCATAAATTAATAACCACGTTGTGATTATAATAAAACATAATTAAATTTATTATTCTTTTAACTAACTATAAAAATACAAAAAAATAAAAAAGTTAAATTACGTACTTGTCTTATTTTGTTCCTTAAATTTACGAAAGAAAAAATAATAGTGGGACAGGGATTCGCCTGATGATTTTTAAAATTCCCATATGTTTTAAGTCCGTATCGATTCATTCACTTTAATCGATGTTTTTAAGCAGGTTACCTCACTATGAAGATAAAACTGACAGACGTCAAATGTTACCTATTAAAATGACTCCACTGTAGTAATAAGGCCGCCATTGTGTTACCTGTGTATATTGTTATTTTTTATCTCTTTTCTTTTATATTTTTTATGTTATGTGCACAATAAAGAATATTTCATTCATTCATTCATTATACGGACGCTCTAACGGTGAAGGAAAACATCGTGAGGAAATCCGCACATAGTTGGCCCCAGACGTGACCAGTCTTTCCTCTGGACTAGGCTGACTGTGTAGTGAGATTGCCGTATGTGCTTGGGCAACCATACGACATTTTAAAAAACCAGGGACTAAGTATTTCAAGAGTGGTTACTTCGCTCGGAGAATACTGTATAAATCATCCAATAGCGGATGAAAAAGGCCCAAGTGCCCATTTAGATGACCCATCACCTTTTCTCTTTCCAAAACATTTTCCCATTTCAAATTTAAAATTTAAAATCTTCAGACATTGATTGCTTTAGTCTTTCGCTCTATTGACTTTTTTCAAAACTATACTGTATTTAAACTACAAAAATGTGTACTCTTTTTCTTTATTAAGTTTCAGAAACTTACACTATTATATTTGTTCATCAGACATCATGCTTATCAATTCTTTCTTCTTTCCACTGTTTCTTTACTTTCGCATCATTAAAATTACAAAGTATTGCAATACAATTGTTTACTTAGCATCTCTAAACTCCCCCTAAAACTCCTAACAATCCGACAATATGTATACGCCAACGAGAAATAGTTAGGTGTGCCAACTCTACTTTATTAGGCTAATCCATAGAAGTCTTGGCTCATAGTATAATCTATTACATACTCTATTATCCTTTCCACCATATATCTAGGACTAAAAGGAGCAGTAAAGGAGTAGGCCCTCCTACTAGAGACTCCAGACCAATGCACAGTAAACGAATTGTTCTCTACTCATTTCACATTCTTTCCGTTTAGTTTCACTCACACATAATCTGATCTTCTTTCTTATACCACCTTACTACAAAATTCCTCTATTTTATTTTCCGTTTCTCACTGAACCTTCTCGCCCTCACTTTACGCGGAAGGCGGAAACCCGCGTCGTGGTTGTTAATGGATAAAAATTTTTGAACATTCATTTAGCTCCCAGGACTAGCTAAAAAAAATTAGTAATAATACTATTTTTTTTAAGTTCAGTCAGTCAGCTGCGATAGTATTACTAATATCGTCATAATGAAACCATACGTATATTATTAGGATAATATGACGGCATATACCTGCATGTGATTTTCTAGTTCTTAACTTTTTTTAACGGTTTACATCACATATCTCACATCTCTGCATTTTGTGCACATACCGATCTTTCCCTAACGGTCAAAACACTGGTGGAATTTCTTAACTTCGTTTCCAGTGCGATTATCACAAAAAGAGTGTTATGGGCACATGGAGAATCAAACGAGGATCATTTTTGGTGAGAAAAACAAAAATCAAAAAAATGCACCTAGGAATTTGCAAGGCGCAGCGACGACAAATGAAAATTGTACCGTTAAAAATTATTAAGTAAGGCCAGTTTTACGCGAATATGCTATGATAGTGTGTATTGTGTTATCAAGAATAGGACGGTGTCGATCTATTATGTCTTTTGTGCCTAAATGGCCTTAAGCGTCTTAAGCGTCTTACTCACGGTCCAGCCTGCAAATCCAACACCGGTATTAATGGCTGTCATTAGTGTCAATCATTTTTTAGTTTTGCCTACAAGTCCACTTTAAGGCCACGTAGTGGATTTGCAGGCTGGACCGTGAGTAAAGCACCTTTCATATGCCATTTAGCATAGGATTACAGTGTGGTGGCTAGAGGCTGTTTCCCACTAAAAAAACGACTAACAACTAAATGCCCACTAAAGAGGGTAAAAAACTACAATAAAACCGGAATCGGAATAGACACTCGACACTTCGATTTTCAACTCTATTGTATTAGCGCAGAGTACTGTTTTCAGTGCTTTGAATTTTTCCGGGCCTGCCGGATTCCGGATCATATAGTCCCAGCCGAAAACTACTACATTGACAATACTGCGATCAAGTGTCCCCGGATTTTCTTTAATAATTTGTTCTAGCTATTGACCGAAAGCTATCTTGATTGGGCGCTGATTCTGAACATACCGTGTAACGCCATCTGTTGGTAGATAGCTTCATCAATCAAATAATTTTTATTCAATTTCAAATTAATAAAAAGATACACAGTTACGCACAATAAAATTAATAAAAAAATAGTACATACCTATTATAGAGGAATAATTATTAATAGGTCGCCATAGTTTATTATTTCTCGATATTTTGTAAATAATTTTCAGTTTTATTGATTTATATAAACTAAAAGCGCTGTATATCAGAAGCAATGTTAATAATTACGAAATGAATAATTTTTAGGACAGAAATGCAACTAAAGATGGCGCTTTCCCATTTATAAAATCTAGTAATTAATTATTTCTCATATTAAAATAGTATAGTATAAAGCAATCCATTTTACGCCCACAGTAACAGATTATTATGTTTTTCATAAAATTAGTTTAAAATTGCAGAATTATAGCATACAAAATAACGTTACATGCTGGAATTAAAAATAAATCTATTTAGTCGGTCACTCGATGGAACTTTTACGTCTTGAAACAAAAATTAATTATTTACATATAATTAATTGAATGATATTTTTTATATTTTTTCTGCCGCTAGAGCCTGCAAACCCAATTCACACAAAGCGTCATCTGGTGGCGTAAGTGGTATCAAAAACGGTCAATAATAATTTCCATTCTTTTTCTGTCACTAAGCGGCGTTTGGTAGCCCGACGCTCCTTGGTCGCCCGACAATCCTTGTCGTGTCAAAAAGCTGCCAGATATCACGAATTGAAAAACGCCTTCAGTAGTAGTACTTATCATCTATGGAAAAAACGCTCTTTTGCGATGAGTTCATTTGATTCTCATCGCAAAAGTTATAAATATATAACTTTTTTTATTTATTGATGGCGTTACGTCGTCAAGTTAAAAAGGCGGAAATAAAATTCTCGTATAAGTTTTCAATACCGTATTTCTAAATCGTCAAGTCTAAAGTATAGACAAATTCCAAATAAATAGTCAGTGCAGTCAATGATTCAAGTTAGTCGATTCAGTAAACTGGTAAAGCTTTCCTGAAAGTTCCTTGAGAGTTTTGGAGTGTAACACAAAATAGTACGTTTTTTGAAGTTGTACCACTTGCCCACACTTGTGCTCGTTAAAGAATATTTAATGGTTAATATTCTACCAATATTATCCATTAAGAACCGAAATAACACAAATTTATGGAGGAAATACAAAACAACAACGTCACACTTTGAATTCTCCCGCAAAACGCCCTGAAAGGTAGGCCTAAATCGACACTGTAAACTGTGTTGCACTATGAAAAAATGTTTTGTGAGTATTTTTTTACGCAGATATTTTGAGAGAGACGTGATTGATGGTGATTTGGTGGAGATGAAGGTATCGAAAACATAAGTAGGTATGCGCGAATTTATTAAAATTAGTACTAATAAAACCTACCTAAGGTTTATTTGGAAAGTAATTTGTATCACTAAAGTACAGTAGGTAGGTAGGTACTAGAAAAAAAAGTTGTAATTAAATATTGAGATTAAATAATTTTCTAAAAGGAAAACAGAAAATTTTATTTGTGTGTAAAATGTATTGAAAAACGGGTGGTTGACTATGGTACGTATATGGGTTATTTCTAAAGGGATGTTGCTTAGTGTGGAATATCACATTTGTATAAATTAAATTTTAAATTAATTGTTGACTAAAGATACATAAATCTAATAGAAATAGGTATTTAGATTGACGCTTTTAAAAATTATTAGCAAATAAAAAATATGGGCCATCTCTTTCTCGCAAAACAATTTTTTACGTCACAAATTGCTACCGCCATACATTTTGTAATGACAAATGTACGGCGATTGGCGGGTGCAACTCGTGACGTCACAGGCGTCACATTCGTTATTTTTTAAGATATGCGAAAATTGGTTCTACATTGTTTATTAACATGTTGTCTAACATCGAATAGACGAAAGAAATTTTTTTGGGCAACACGCATATTGTTGAGTATCATTCATTATAGAATTACATTTGAATCCGGTGCTTAAACTAGTGACTACTATACCAAGTTCCATCAAAATCCGTTCAGGAGTTTATGGCCGTACTAATCTGAATTTTAAGATCAGACGTGTGTGAAGTAGTTTCTGAATGTTGTCTATTTATTAAGATTCTTAAATTCAGGAAGGAATTCAGCACGTCTGTGGCCCGTTATTTTTCTAAATGTATAAATCTTGCAACCATTTTTTTTAATTTATCGATGGCAACGTCAGTATGTGTCAAATGAGCGTCAGCAAATTGTCATCAATAGTGGACCCTGACATCTATTGGTATTTTTCAAAAGCAGCTATGATGATAAAACAGTATTGATGAAAAGACAATTGAGAATTCATTTTCTTTTGCAAATTGTATAATAATGGTCAAAAGGTGACAAGGTATAAATTATAACAACAAAAATATTTTATATCAATTTTTAAAATTATATTTTTCAGTAAAACTTTACATATTTTGGAAATGTTCATATTTCCCGCTTAAAATTTGCAACGATCGATTCATTGTGAACCCCGCAACAGGAAGTGAGTGAGGAAGGTGCTACGCAGGCGCAAATTGACCTTTCGGTTGAAGAACCCGTCGGTCACATGTGAGTGTCGATAAATATCTTAGTTTTAACGTGAATACTATTTAATTACTCTAATTTATTATTTTTGTAAGTATTTTGTACAGTGAACGCTATGTTGTGAAATATACTCATTACAACGGTGTGATTTCTGTGTTATAATCGAAGATAGAATAACTCGCGAAACCGGCACGTTTGTCAAATCCTTTTTCTTTATTCCAATTTTTAATGAGCTACAATCAAAACTAAATGGTAAAGAGAAATGTGACACATTGATCAGCGAGTATTTTTAATTTGTGTTTTAATATTTTACGTAGTAAATCATTACTTTTCGGTGTAATGTCATGTGTAACAAGCAAAGATGGTCTCAAAAGGCACATGTTCATGAATTCCACGTTGAGTGTGCTCAAACGTTTGTCATAATACCAAATCCGATGTCAAAAATTTGTAAATATTCAAACATTTATAAATTCACAAAAATCAAGGTACATTCTTTGTCGTTTATCATGGCTTAGGTTTCCCACTCGCAGCGCTAGGTGGGGTTAGGTCATATATATTTTTGATACCTAGGTATTTCTTAATAAGAATAATTGATTTATGTCCATAGCTTTGGAGAAGTCCTCAGCCCAACGGTTTCCTTATTTGGTGCGTTTTTACATCTGTTTCAACGTGACATGCCTGTGTCGCGCATATTTTCGATGTTGATCTTGTATTTGTGTGATTGTCACATTCTTGTGCATAACATTTAGTGATAGTGTCACATATGGCTGGGTGTGTTGGCACAAATATTTGAAATGTGATGTGAAAATATATCTAAATGTTGCTTGCATCACAAAAAAAGAATTTTTTATTTTTCTTTACTATATGTAATAGTAATTCTTTATCATGTTAGTGTCGTGGTGCTATGTTCTAAGTTTTTATTTTACTTTTACAATAGTTTTTGTTAACAAAATGACCAAAGATCAAGTTAGTAAGATACACCTTACTCCTGTTTTTCAAGTCGTATTTAAACTAAAAACCAGTGTTGTGTAGATAGTTGTATCTGCATCTTATTTCTTATTTTCCTCTGTAAATTCAGACTTTCTTCTCGTAGGTCATAAATAAGTCGGTCTACTATAGAATCTTTTGTTTTGCTTGTAGCTGCTACTGCTTTGAGAGCTTATCAATGTATGTATTGTGTCACAGTGTTAAATAATTCAGACACATTTTGTCACAAAATTGTAAAGTTCGGGAATTATAATGATAACCTATCCCTTTAAAATTTATTATATTTGGCAGTTTTCCAAAAGAACCATTCTCTCTGTGACGGTGTCTTGTTTCATGTTGTTTTAATTTTCATAGATATTTAATCAATTCAGTAAAGTCGATAACAGCTGTTAAAAAAAATTCCTACCTTGAGTCATGCCCAGAGAGATGTGATCATTGTGGAATGCCATACACTTATATTTCTCTATTCCAAATTACATATAATATAAATTATATAAGCAGCATTAATTATAATAGAAAAGTAAACAATATGTGACAGTATATGAGCTAAAATATTGTCTGATGGACAGTTATTAGTGTAATCCTCAACACCAGCATGTTAAGCATAACCAATATAGAAATAGTTTCTTTCTACAGAAGAATAGGCAAAATGACAGTTTGACAAAGGAAAGCTGTCATTTTGTTTAATATTATCTATCAGTATGTATATTATCATGTAGACAAAACGTATTTCTATAGTGGTTATGCTAAGAGTGCAGAAAAGTTCAAATGCATTGACAACCCTCTCAACCTGAAAACATTATTGATCTGCCATGGGCCATGAACAAACAGTTTGAATATTCTATTACCAACTTTACTATGTGTTAACATGTCCTTGACATTACATACAATATTCTACAATCTACATAAAAATATATTATCCATCTATTATGGAGTTTTAATTATAAAACTTGAAGATTTACATATGTGAGAAACAAGTAGCATAAGTGCCATTTAACCAAATCCAACTAAAGTTAATTGTTGATTAAAAATCATGTTACGTCTCTTGTTCCTTGTGTTAATGAAAGAGCCTTGCAAGATTTAGACACACAATTAACACAGGCATTGGTGATATTGGGACTGAAAATTATGTTGTTTATATGTAATTTATATGGATTCTCTTGAACATGACTTGCAAATTGAAATAACCTAACTTACAAAGTGAAGGTTGTGTGAGTAGTACCTGTCTTGTAGAAAATTTTAAATTTTTTTTTAATAATAAATATCACCCTATTATTAACTTGTAACATATTTTGGTATGCAAACTGGCAACCTACAGTAAGCTAGTATTTATACAAAACTAGAAACATTTCTTGACTAGATGTGGCCCGCGACTTCGAACACGCTAAGAAATCCCGCGATAATCTTACTTTTTGCTGTGATAAAAAGTAGCCTATGTGTTAATCCAGAGTCTAAACTACTACCATACCAAATTTCATCAAAATATGTTCAGTGGCTATTGTGTGAAAGTGTGACAAACCTCCATACATACAAACGTTTGCCTTTATATTATTAGTAAAAGTAGATCAGTTGCTAACACTTCAGAATTGACTTACTTGATGTCCAACTTGCCTCAGTGATGAGGACATTTATCAATAATGATGTTATGACATGTGTCTGAGATTTAAAAAAAAATGGAATTGTACATTGGTAGGTACCTAGAATTATTATAATAAACTAGGGATTCCTAAAGTGGGTTCCACGGAACCTAGATGTTCCGTAGAACAGTCATCAGGGTTCCACCAAAATTATTATAATTAGCATTCGATGACATGATATACCCAAAAAATAGTTCTTGTTAAAATTTCAGTGATAATTTGTTACCATTTGATAGTTAATAATAATAATGAAAGCCTTTATTCACTGACCACATATTTCTACATAATATTGCTTCTAAAATAAATAAAGTATTTTACTTAAATACTAAAACTTCATAAATAAATAATTTAATCCCATGAGACCATTTTATTAGTCAGGTTATCCCTTGACATAAGCCTGTTTCGAGTTATTTCTTCGTCTTTGATAGGTGGGGTTCCATAAAATAAAAGGAATTTGGTTTGTTCCATTATTATTAAATTTAGGTACCTCTGTAACAAATCATTTATATTATAAAGATAAATAAGATATTGATAATTCTACAATCTACATAAATAACTTATCCTGCCATATTTTAATGATATTGAATGAATGGATTTATTATTGATACACTATAACATAAGCATTACCAAGTTCAGATCATAATACATATTAGTGTTATATTTAGCACAAATAGAGCCATGCTTTTGCACTAGTGCACTGGTGGAAAATAAGATATTGCATCATGTTTTGCTGTGTAGTAAGCGGTGGCGAAAGATGGTTCTCCTTCATAGGGAAGCCTTAGCCTGTATAATAGGTAGGGATTTGGATGAGGGTCTTCAAAAGGTAAGTGAAGCCGATAGGAATGGAGTTATAGGAACCCCACACTACTGGTTGTGAGGGGTACCTTTTGGCCCAAGGGAAGCATAGCAAATTAAAGATTCTAAAATGCACTTGTCTCCTCTGCTGTTGTGGGTCTAACTCTATAGCCTATATTAATATGTCTATAGGCAGTGCTAATTGCTTACCATTAGGTGATCCATCTTATTTCATAAAATTGAGCATCAAAACAATTTTTATTGGTCCTCATGGTCATGTTACATAAGTGTCAAGTGCAATGGCAAAGTTGAATAAACCTATCTACCATATTTGAAAAATTAAGGTGTAAAGGACCTCATTTTATTGACATTGGATATTCTAATATGACTTCAGTATTATATTGATGAGCCATCCTGATATATGTATGATTCATCATTATGATCTGTGCAGTTGGTGTATTATTGTTTGTGACTACCTGCATATACCTGATATATTTGTCAAGTAGGTTCAAATTTTGTAGTGATGTGAAATAATTTATTTATATAATTCTACCCATCCTAACCTACCTACTATTTATACCTATTGTGGGAGCTGGTTGAAAGTGCACAGCAATCACACTGCTATCAGAAAGATATTGGACAACACACTTTTCTCTATATTTAAATTACTTCTAAAGCTATAGAGAACATTGCGAGCCCATAGAGTCGCGAGTGCAGTCTCAATATTGTCCTCGTGCTGCGGGTACTCGAAAATTAAATCCCAGTTCCGGCTATGCGTCTCATTTTATTCAATGTATCATGAGATCACCGTTTTCGGAACACAAAATGCCTTAAAACCAAATACGTCTGAGAGCCATGGTTCCGCACGAATGGGTCGGCTCGATCGGATAAATCCACGGCTTCACAGAATACCGGCGTGAAATAACGCTTGCGTTGTGTTCCGCCGTGTGAGTGAGGTCACTGGAAACCCAAGGGGGTTGGGGATTTCAAGGACCAAGGACACAAGTGCGCAACACCAGAGAAGTTACCTTGTAAATCCTCTGGGGTTGTGACTGTCCATTGGTGGCGATAAAAAAAATTAGTGTTTACTTGAGTTACGAAAAACTTACAATATATTTTTTGTTGTAGAGAGAACTTTTACTTCATATTATATTACTAAAGTGACACTTTAAAAAATTGTAATGCTCTTATTTCAGATCACTCCACACCATAGTTTAAAAAACATCTAACACAATGGGTGACATCGAGGACACGCACTTCGAGACCGGAGATTCCGGTGCCTCCGCCACCTTCCCCATGCAATGCTCGGCCCTCCGTAAAAACGGTTTTGTCATGTTAAAGGGACGTCCCTGCAAAATCGTCGAGATGTCCACCTCCAAGACTGGCAAGCACGGCCACGCTAAAGTTCATTTGGTCGGAATTGATATATTTAATGGAAAGAAGTAAGTGTATTTTCATTATTTTAGCGGCATGTTGTGGCACCTAATTTTTTTTCTATTTAAAAGTTATTTTTACACAAATAAAATCAATAGTTTTAAAATTGCGAGCCCATAGAGTCGCGAGTGCAGTTTCAATATTGTCCTCGTGCTGCGGGTACTCGAAAATTATATCCCAGTTCCGGCTATGCGTCTCATTTTATCTAATGTATTATGAGATCACCGTTTTCGGCATACATGCTTTTTTTTACCAATGTTTGTCCCGTTTTATAGTCGTATTTTAAATTGGCTTACTATGATTGCGAACACTGCTAAGGCCGCTGCCTCGCGGCGCGGCGGCAGGCAGTGACAGCAGCGGCAGGCGAGCGCCATAGACACCGCTGGTCAGAAATGCGCTCCAGTGTGCTGTGTTCGAGTTTTTGTCACTGCTCACCGTGAAGAAGTTAACTACAATTAGTATGACATCGAAATAACGCCACTAGGGAGTGGCGAACAATGGTAACTAATTCGATGCCATACAAATTGTAATTAACTTCTGCACGGCGAGTAGTGACAAAAACTAGCACACTGTCAAGAGGTGACGAGGTAGCGCGTCGCCGCTGCTCACCTCGAAATTAGAGAGAGTGGCCTTATGCGCCATTGTATATATTTTTTTAAAATTCATTGTCTTTTTAACGCGATTAGACTATAGTGTTGTTATTAGAACTTTAACATTACTGCATAACAAGTTTTTTTTGTATCTTATAAGCCATTTTTGACGACCGCCACATTCTGTAAGTCAACCTTTACAATTTATGCATTAAGATTTTTTGCAGCATTTTTTAATGCTATCTCTCTCTCCTTTGGATAGACATAAAAGTGACCGTTTGCGCATCGATGCTGCATAATCACTGTTGTTACAAAAAATCGCAATGGGTACTTAATTTTTTTTAAGGTAAATAAATTTTTCTTTCTCCAGATACGAAGATATTTGCCCCTCCACCCACAATATGGACGTGCCGCACGTGAAGCGCGAGGACTATCAGCTTACGGACATATCTGACGACGGCTACCTCACCCTCATGGCTGACAATGGAGACCTGCGTGAGGACCTCAAGATCCCGGATGGTGATCTTGGCACACAGCTCCGCGCTGACTTCGACAGTGGCAAAGAACTTCTGGTGAGGGTTTATTTAATGTAAAATATTTAGTTATTTAATTATTACTTGATAAATGTAAAATATATAAAATTTTATGTGTAGTTTATAAGGTGCATTTCGAAGTTCAAAAAAGTTGGAATATTTTTTTACATAGTTATTAGTGTAAAGAGCCTACTTAATTAGTATAATTACATCAAAATCATTCATTATAGTAATTATAAACTTAAACGCAATAATTTCGAAGACATTAGCAAATGTGTTCTTGCGACCTATATATTTCATAAAACTAGGAACGCGTGACGTCATTTGTTCGGTGACTTCTGTCTGAAGTGTTTTGACTTACGAAAGTCTGTATCACAAATCACTGTACTTTTAAAAATATTGATTTTAATCATACTGTAAACTGTTTCTCACTCATATTTAAGAGTACTATTGATTTATGCAATAAAAAAAATCAATCACCAAGCCTATATACAACTAAATATTCAACGAATATTTGAAGCATCTACCGGTAGCCCTTATTAATATAGAGCAAGAACCGGCAAAAAAATCACGTTTGTTGTATTGATATTAATCTTGTTTTTAGTATTTGTATACATTGTCCGTGAAAATTGTAACTGTCTAGCTATCATGGTACAGTGAGACACACTCACGATAGCAGTCTCAGTCTAGTTCAGTGTACAGAACCCTGAAAACTGTTGTAGCATGGTCTAAAAAAGCTAATTCTACTACTATTATAAATGTGAACGTTTGTGAGGATGGATGGATGGATGTTTGTTACTCTATCAAGCAGGTGGGGTACACATTTGGTAGGGTAGTATTTTGAGCTCTGGATGTGGATGTTCCCATGGGATTCGAGTATAAGAGTCTCTGATGCACTTTATAGTGTGTTGGTGCTAAATGCACTCGTAAATCAAACTCTGCTGTCAACCTGAGCTTGTACTTATTACTTGCTATATGGATTCTGTGCTTTGAAAACATTTGCCACATTTTTATTTAATATATTACCATAGTTGTGAAAACCAAACATTCTTATACTAAAATTGTTGGTGTGTCAAAGTTCTAACGAGATTTTTTTCTCAATTTCAGTGCACCGTGCTAAAGTCCTGTGGCGAGGAGTGTGTCATCGCAGTTAAGGCAAATACAGCCCTGGACAAATAAACCAACTCGGGATTTATAGGGATATAACAAGCATATAATTTTTTTTACAATCAACAACTCTTACATAATGTAAAAGAATATTTTGTATAATTTAAAGTAAGATATTAAACGTTTGGCGTGGATACAAACTCGCGTCCGTTTCTCACAAGCTTAACGTCAGCCGGGCTTGCAGCACTCTGGTTATGATCAGGAAGGGGCTTGGTGGTTGTGACATGTGACCTAAAATATTGACAGTCCGGAGCGGTCTGCCTTTGACAGTCTTTAACCGAAGTGCTGATTAATTTATTTATTCCCATTCCTAACATTATAATGTGAGAAACGGACTCCGCGTCAAATTGGCCAAAACTTCAAGTTTGTTTTGTTCTGTTTGTTCTCTTTTCGCTTACCGATTTCGTTGCGGCGGCCACGTGGATATTGTTTACGGTTTAATTATCCCACGAAAAGATAGACGCAAACATGAAGTTAACTAAATTATTGCGCACTAAACTGACAAGAAAAAAAAAAACAAAAAAATAGAAATAAAGAAAAAATTCTTGAATGTGGTGTGTGATTGAATTAGTCCTAATGAGTGCAGGTAACATCAAGCCCGGCCGCGTCCGTCTGTTCAAATAAATAGCCCCTCACCGGTCTCTATACGAATCAGAATTGCGACGTACAGACCGACAAATGTTTAGGAAAAATATTTATAATTATACATATTTTACAATATATGTTCGGTGAGAATACTAATTTAAATGCAATAGTAGGCTCAATCTTAAATTCCTGTTGTATTTGTATAGAGAACAGTGGTCGAGGCAAACGGCCGCAGGTGGACGCAAGATTTTTTGTCAAAATGACGTCACGAACATTTATATATCCGAGATATCCATTTGTGGCCTCCTATACTACAGCCAAGACTGAATTTGCATTTTTTTAGTTGAGTAGTTTAGATTTTATATAGCGATTTGCCCATTTTGGCTCCCCTGTTTATTTGAATAGACGCCCAAGACCGGCATGGAAGGTCCACTGTTCTGCGTGTGTCATTTGTTAGAACAATTGCAACATCCAATTGTCTAGAGCGGTGATATACGAATATATTGTAAGAATGTAAAGGTAAGGCCCTATAGAAGAGATATTTTTTTATGCATTCAAAATTCATACTTCGTGAACATAGAATGTTTAGGCTGTCCTAAAAGTTTGTTCCCTGATATGTACATTCTGTCTTTGCATAATCGTTATTGTTGGTTATTTTTAGCAGCTTGTAATCGAGTTTCTTAATTATAATGGAGAAATTAAAAATTTGTGAAACATCTATAGGTGTAATAAATAATTTAGTGACTAAATAATTTTTCCTTTTAGGTTTTTTAGTCGCATTCCTAGACTTGACTGGCATTGTTTTGTTCTAGAAATTGCTAAGTTAAGATTAGCAGGTTGCATCTAATTTTATATTAAACATCATTGTTTCGATGTTAACAAGGGAATTGGTACTTATAAAATTTCAGCAACCAATTCGTATATGCTTAAGAGTATACTGTCTCTCTAAATTAAATTAATTAAGTTTTTATATGGGGCGAGGATTGGTATGACGATTTGATATATTACTATGGGAAGTGTACATAGGTATGTTTTGAAATGTATTATATAACTCATGGATACATAGTTGTGCAATTTTCTATGTGTGTTTTTTGTCAATGTGCGAACATACCGAATTTACATGGCGAACAGTTAACTATATAAATGTGAATGCAGTAATAATATTTTAACAATCTGTCGAATTAAATCTGTACAAAACGATAATCACGGCTTTATGATTCCCTTTTTTAGTTTTTTTTTAATGAATTGATGACAATTTTACAAGTAGCATCTAAATGATCACGAATAATGAATTCAGATATTAAATGCACTCAGCATAATAATATATTGTTGCATTATTTATTTAACAGACAAGAAAAAAAGAAAGGTAAAAGTATTTGCCGCTGTTGCAGCTGGTCGTGGAAAAGCAATTGGTTAAGTATTGAACGCATCATGATAAAAAAGTATGTAGCCTATCGCAGATTCATGGTCTGTAATAATAAGAGTAAGCTAAGTAATCTTGAAAAAACCAGACAGGAGCTAGTCGGACTCGCCCACTGAGGGTTCCGTACAAAGTAGGAACATCATAAATAGATGTTTAAAAATGAAGCGCACTTGCGAATCGACGTGGCCTTGCTTTATGAAAAAAAATTCTAAAATGCTCAACTTTATGGGCGAGTTTATATAACCGTACGAATCACAATGCGGCCACCTCAAATTGACCTTTATTGACGGCCACAACGTACAGATTATTTACAATCACCGAACCGCGCGGCCGCCGCACCTAGTGCAAAGGAGAGTTAAGAAACTGGTATGTGGCCTAGCCAATAAATCTCAATTCGCAGCGTTCGTTCGGCACATTCAACTGGGCGTTAAAGGTAATCAGCGAGATAATATGATGGTAAATTTCGATTAGAAAAATGATGTAAAGTATTTGAATCAGGCAGTCCACCACAAAAACCCACTGGATTGATGAATTAATCTCATTTGTGTTTTATATGGTTGCTTTCTGAAATATGCAGGTCTCACGATTGAAAGTCTTACAATAGTAACTAAATTTAAGAATTGAACATAAATAAAATTAGGTAGCATGTGTTTTATGTATTTATTTAAGAGAGGCCAATTGAATCTATGGTATAAATAAACAATAAAATGTAATTACAATTGAATTAATATAATTAGTTGAAATATAGCAACATTAAAAAGTTGGCGTGTTGCCAATCGTTAAAACTTTAACGTACAGATTTCTTATTTCTAGTTTACTATTTATAATTATAAGGGCATGTTTCATAAGTGCCAGATGCATGTTTTGTCTCTGTCGCTCGATATAGAGTAAGCAAAAACAAAACTTCCGAATAAGCTATCCGACACTAATAAGATTGTGAATCTGTCCCTAAGTTACAAAAACAACAAAATGCAATTAGTATTATAATATTTTGGGCTAAATTCAGTATGCACAAAATTATTTCACCGCGCCATTTAAGAAAAATACAAAGGAGTATACATACAAAACAAAGTGTATCAATAACATTAATTAGAATAATTAGCATACTTACAGACTAAGAGCAAACGTGAGCTCAGAAGATAATATCTAATCACGTACTATACCTAATATGTGTAGACAGCAAAATCATAATAAATAAATGCAAAAGGCAGCCATACTTTGATTGGATAGGGTGTACTTTATCCATAATAATTGTCAGACATACATTTTTTCAAACATCAATTGTATTTATCTATATATATATTACTATTGTAATATTATAAATTAGTACTGTATTACACTATTCATAGCACTAATTACTTTTATAGTAATCTTAAATGACGCGGATTCGCGGCCATCTGTAAAGTACGTCACTGTGATTTTCAAAAGAAATGATAAATGGCCAAGTAATCTTAAATATAAAAAAACGAGCCAGGTGCGAGCCGGACATACGCCCGAAGGGTTCCGTGCCAAACAGCTAAAAATCACGTTTGTTGTTGTTTTAGCGACAACAGATGGACATAATCTGTGAAA
Source organism: Phengaris alcon alcon (assembly GCA_037179445.1). Taxonomy (NCBI): domain Eukaryota; kingdom Metazoa; phylum Arthropoda; class Insecta; order Lepidoptera; family Lycaenidae; genus Phengaris; species Phengaris alcon. The sequence goes on along the minus strand of JAYRCH010000021.1, from coordinate 10,512,437 downwards.
ATTTCAACTGTCTATCACGATACAGCCTGGTGACAGGCAGACGGACGAAAAGTGGAGTTCTAGTAATAAGGTCACGTTTTTACTCTTTGGGTACAGAACCCTTGCATGCAAAAAATTAATTTATAAAGAGATACATACCTAACTAATTAAAAATAAGTGACTAATGCCCGGTTCGTGGGTGTTTTAATGTTAGTCTAATTTAATGTTAGTTTATCTATTCCAAAGCGCTTTTGATTCGCTAACGCTTTTGAATAGATAACCTGACAAATTCACCACAGAAACCGGGCATTAATGAAGTATAGACAAGGAAAATTAAAAAGTGTCAAATCTTCGAGATTTCACGTCAAGCTCCGGCTTTTTGTGAGTGTTGCTGCAATAAATGATAAGGGTTCCGTTTTTTCCTTTTGAGGAAGTGTCTTTTTGCAGTCTTTCCCTTCATGTTTTAGACTTGAGATTTTGTGAAATGAATGACGTAATCCAAGATGGCCGCTAAAGTAAATACAAAACAATTATATTACACTTAAACAACCTAGATTATATACTGGACTACAATATAAGCACCGTGTTGGATGCACTGGTTTATACATTCTCCTAAACGCTAACTTTTGATTTTATCATCCAAATATATACTTTTCCATTGTCTATTTTTTAATAATCTTCTTGAACTTTCTATGTCGTTGTTACATTAACCCAAAAGTCTCCAACTCATCTGAAAAACACATTTATATATTTAGCGATCAAGATCTAATTTTTATAGAGCAATCTAAAAATGTGTGTATCATTACTGATGGAAAAATATTGTAACATTATGGCCAACTTGCGCAGATCTAGGTTAAAGTTAACCCTGGGTTAAATATTATGTTATCTTTCTTGTTTTTCGTATTTATGAAAGAGAAGGCATTAGATTTTAACCCAGATCCGCGCAAGTGGGCCTAAGCTAGCCATACACAGTATGTTTAGGTATACACCTGTCAAGCTTGAGCCAACCTATGGAAGTATGGAAAGTTGCACAGTTTTGCAACATACACGCTCCGGTTTACCTGCTTAGAACCTGTCAGTTATACCGTTACGTGTATGGCTAGCATTGACTTTTGACGTTTAATTAGATAAAAACTACGCAAACACTGGCTTTCTGTCAAATGGCAATATCATTTTGGTCAAGCCAAGCCCTTATGCTGAAGCGTGGGCCAAGACTCAAGAGTGCTGCAATATAAAAATGTAACGAAAATGAAAATAATTTTTTTAATATCCAAATGAAGACAAAACAACGATTCCTATTTTTAAATAAAAAGACTGGAAATTAATTTGTGGCTCACTGGCTGTTGCTGCCTGGCAGCTGGCCGGCCCATGACATTTTTAGGATAAGGAATAAAGAATTACCGGGCTCAGGTGCGTCTCACTCGGCGCGCGTGAACTGGCGCCGCTGGTTGAGCACCTCGGCCAGGTCGTGCTGCAGCGCCGCCTTCGCCCTTGCGACTGCTGCGGGCACGCACGACCGCAGCCCGTTCACTATGTCCTTCGTTTTACCTGCAAATTAAAACACACTTGGGGTCAGCTCACGCCGTGAAGCGACGCGGGCGCGCATTTTTTAAGATGCCGCTTCTAAATTGAACTTTATACACTACACAAAAAGATACACACGTTTCAGCGCTATGTTCCAACTCTTGCAATGAAACGTGTATCGTTTGTGTAGTGAATATAAAGTTCAACTTTGAATCGGTATCTTAAAATGTGAGTAAAAAAGTATCCCACGGGAACACGGGGAATTTTCGGCATAAAAAGTAGCCTATGTTTTAATCCAGATCCTAAACTACTACCATACCAATTTTCATCAAAATCCGTTCAGTAGTTTTTGCGTGAAAGAGTAACAGACATCCATCCATTCTCACAAACTTTCACATTTATAAATAATAGTAGTAGGATGATAAGGGGGTAGCCAATAATTGGGTAGGGGGCCCACAATTGGGGTAGGGGGCCAACAATTGGCTGTTCGGTCCCAACAATTGGTTCTTTTACCCTACTTACTTACCAAAATAAATATCATTCAATGTGTTTCTGATTTTGTTCTCCATGTCCTCCACCATGCGGCCGATGTTGGCGATGTGCGGTGTCACGTCACTCACTGCTGAATCTTGTTCCGCCTGGAAACATTTAAGTATATCTTGACTTATATCCTGTTGAAGATTTTGAATGAAAAATTTGAATTTCTACTTTTTATTCTGGGGCCGAAAGGCTCACGAGTGGAGACCACTAGCTGGACGTCGACTTTCAAGAATATTGAGAGGTTCCTAAGACGATTTTTTTATTTAGGTAAGTATCCGTTTGCGAGATAACTTAAAAGAACATTTAAAAAAGTTAGAGATAGTTAAAAAATGGCATCATATCAGAAACATGTAAGATATTAAAAATAAATTCATAAATAGGTGACTACAGAACCATATTCTATGTGTGGACTGACATGCGCTTTGCTGTGGGAAAAATAGTTTTGCGTATAAAGATATTCCTTCCAGCGGCTAGCAGACATAATTAATGTCAAAAAATAATATGTATGAGTAATTAAGTGTATTAATACACTTAAATACCGTGAATAAGAAACAAGACATTTATATTTTATTACTTTAATATTCACATTTAATTGCTAAAAACTGTAAAGTATTAAAAACACCAGAAAGACTAAAATATAATAATATCTATGAAGGCTTTCACACCACGTCAATCTTGTCTTGTGGTAAGTTCTCGAAGAACTTATGTTAGGGGGACCAGACAACAGGAAATAAATTTAATACTTTTATAGTATCATATATTGTGTATTTTAGATTTTTACTATGTTATACTTATATTTATTACACATCCATGACCCAGGAACACAGAAAACTTTTTGTTCCTTCGGCGGGACTCGAACCCCCGACTTCCGGCTTAGCCGTCGACGCGCTAACCACTGAGCCACAGAGGTCGTCAAAATAAGAAGATTCAAATATCACTATGTTTACCTGTCGGGTAAGACTGCCACCCAGATTCATGGTGCCACTGCCTTCCTTATTGGTCTGCAGCCACAGCATGGCCGTGGACGTGAGTTTGTAATGAGCATTACGTCCTGAACTCTTCTCAACAACTTCTACAACGTGGATTGAGTCCCAGCAACCTTTTATCTTCTGAGATCCATCGCCAGCCTTCTTGATTAATATTACACCTGAAATTTGATATTCAAAATCTTGATTGAGCTTCTGACAAGGTATTCATTACTTACTAGATTTTGCCTGCGGCTCGCGTAAATAAAGTGTCCCACAGAAACACTTACTTTTTCGAACAAAAAGTAGCCTATTTTTTAATCCAGAGTCTAAGCTACACCCATACCAAATTTCATCAAAATCTTTTCTGTAGTTTTTGCACGAAAGAGTTAAAAACATCCATCTATCTATCTATCCATCCATCCATACATCTATCCTCACAAACTTTCACATTTATAATAGTAGTACTAGTAATATTAGTAAATGTGAAAGTGTGTGAGGATAGAGACTTTCCTCTAATTATTCATGTATGCTTAGCCCTATGCTTGGATCTTTTAAACTATGAATTGAATAATATGAACTTCATTGTGGTTTTGTTTATTACATGAATACTATACTAGTGCAGTTGGGGCCATGGCCATTCTACTTTGATGAAAACCTCTGTGGCTTAAGGGTTGGAAGTATCGGTGCTCAAGCCTGATTGCAGGTTCAAATCCCGCCGAAAGAACAAAATGTTTTATGTTCCTGGGCCATAAATGTGTATTAAATATGTGTATAATATAATAAAAATCTTAAATATATGTATAGAGTTTCAATCAAACCTGCACAAAATAATGAAAATGAACATAGCTGTGTACAAGGTTTGTGAATGAATAAATTATTGATAATTACTAAGATAGCAAAAAACACATAAGGAAAAATGCCAGCTTATTCATATCTGTTACCAACTAAGTCAATTATTTAATTGTTGTCCTATAGAGTAGGCAATTTTTATATTAAAGGGAATAATTTATAAACTTAAACCAAGTTTAGTTAAGTAATAGTTATTTTCGAATATACCTGGAAGTGAAATTTGAGTATGAAGCCATACCTGCAAAGCCATGATCCATGTCCCACAGATACACAGAACTAACACCGCCCTCGAAATACATTTCCCTGTACTGATCGAACGCATGATTGGCTTCTATCTCTAACTTCCGCAGTCTTTCCGAGGGCATAGACCCGTCCTCCAGCGGCGGGTCGTAGGTATTGGACCATGGGGACCTGTACGAGTCTCCGTCTCTGTTGTAGTCACACAGCAGATAATCTTTGCCGTTGCTCCGGTCCTGCGCTATCTTCAACGGTTGGTCCACTGACGACAACAAGTCCTCACACAAACTAGGAACTAGGTCGATTAAATCGGTTAAATTCTTCTCGATTTGTTGGGGAGGCAGCCTTCGCATTAAGTCCAATGCACAATCCATTTGTTGCTCCGTCTGTAACGGTTATCATATTTACAACGCTACACAAAAATGTTGTGCTATTAGTCATCAAAGGAAACAAGTATTTGATAAGGAGCAATGAAAAGGATTGAAGCAAACATAAACACCTCACCATGATTGGAATATAAGTTTAATATGAAACGACGATTAAACTATATTAAAAAAGAAATGATCTCAATTAAAAAAATATATTTTTAACACGAAATAGCAATACAGTAGACAGTCCTTGCTGTTCAATGACACAATTTTGACGTTTCGTTCAAAAACTTCAAAAGGAATGCGCTGTCTTATTTTTTAATTTCAAATCGCACGATGCAAACGATCGGAAAGATAGGTATCGGTGTTTAGTTGCTTACTAACGTGTGTACGGATGGTACCACGATGGTACGGTTGTCGCTGTAAATTTATGTGCGGTACCTACAGTTGTATACCACAATGTAGGTACTTATAGATTTTATTACGATACCGTTTACAAATTGTATCGCGATTAAACTATAAATCAATTAATCACTAAATTTTTTTCTTTATTTCAAGGCTCTTCATCATATGATTATGTCAGCCAAATTCACTAATTGTGATTAACTCAAAATAAGCAGTGATTAATGCATGAGTTGCATGACGGCAATGATGGTGATTAGTGCGTTTATAAACCAAGCATGATAAATAATTTTATTTTAAATGAGATTTTAATGAATACGGTACATAATGATAGTATAAATAAAAAGATATTTAAAATCTTTAATTAAATTTTATATTTTTGAACACATAAGAATGACGTCATGTTATACAAGCCTGTGAACTCTAATTAATTAGTGGTCTCTTTCACGCGCTTATCAAAATCCGGTAGAAGAAAGGGTAGACAAATTCAATGGTGACAATTTCACGTCACTGCATGTCACTTGTCAGTGACAGTTTAACAAACTAATGTTGTTGTGTCAAACTTTTTGTTGATTTTGCTTTTTATCTAAATTCAGGTAATAAAAGCTAAAAATTTTGGTATTTAATGTTTTAAACAAACTTACATCTAAAACCTTATTTAGTGCAATATTTAATTCAATAATACTCACAAGTATTTTGGTGCTTTGTATTAATCTGTATGAATCATATTATGGGAATGTTCACCACATTATAACGTCTATTATTTAAGCTAAAACGGGAAGTGAACCACCTAGCCTAGCTAATACAGCTATAAGTTAAGACTATTCATTCATTTACTCACCGAGTTTCCTAAATCTTAATAGGTTGTGGTAAAAACATAATCAAGATTGTAAGCCGCAAACAAAACTATTACACGCCCTGAAATTTTGTCTTAACTGAATACTAATGTAAAAAAAGTGATCTGCAGACTATTATTCAAAAAAGTTGGTCACGGAAACGTAATTTGTCACCCCAAAGTCATCACTTATTGATAACTTATGCATTCTAATACATACTTTCAGCATGCTTAGGTGTTTTTTATTGTTTGTTTTTGAAAAGAGTAACTTTTTTACATAATACAATAGGAAATAACCTTAAAAGTAACAATTCAGTTAGCTTATTTTTTTCACAATATTCAATTTATTTATAAACCAGAGTAATGTACCAAATAAATTTTCCAGGTCAGAGTGAGGTTGTAGTATCTGTCATGATGCCGACTCAACTGGTGGGCCAGGACAACCACGCGAACGATGTACGGGTGAAGACAGTGTACAGCAGCGATGTAATGATCACATACATCAATCACAACATCACCCTGGAAGAGTTCACGCAGGAGATGATAGCGATATGCCGCTTCATGCCTGACCAGGTAGATAAGACATCTTAAAAATGACCTGATTTTATCGTTTAAATATGATTAAAGTTCTACCAAAATCTGCCCACTTGTTAGTTATCGTGAAATATTAAAGTAGTTTTTTTTAAGTAAAAGAATATCATATACATTGTGTACTAGGAGGGGTCTAAAAAGGCCACATTAGTTGTTTCATATTATTTTTCCATACAAAGATCGTGAAATTGTAAAATGGCTACATGATTGATCTGATTTTATCATATTAGAAAACATAAATTTTGACAGTTTTCAATAAAAATGCCTAAAATGTACATATCTGTATTTTTCCCACCAGAGCACCAGAGTAGATCAGCACAATATATGAATCATAATATGTAACACCTGAAGTGGCATTTTTAGACCCCCAGGTGTTTGTTATTAAGATTGATGTAAATAAAAACTCACAATATTAAATCTTGAGTCCAGTGTTTAAAATGTTTGAAGCTTACAAAAAACAGATGGCGCTAGGGTTGTGTTTTATAAACTTTGAATTACTTTTCTCACTCAGGCAGATAGACAACACACCCTACATTTACACTTTTAAAAAACTATAAACTGTAGTCTATTAAGAAAATACTATCAAAAGAAAGTTTGTAAAAAAAATGTTTTTTATTCTTTTAACTAAAATATTTAAAAAGGAAAAACATCTGTTTCTAGGTTTTCACGATGAAGTGGGTGGACGAGGAAGGTGACCCGTGCACCATATCCACACAGCTGGAGCTGGACGAGGCGCTGCGTCTCTACGAACTGAACCGGGACTCGGAGCTCACTGTTCATGGTAAGTCAAGTTATGGTTTTGATACATTATAGAAAAAGCTGAAACTAATTCAATAGCTGCTGAAGCAACTTCATTTGTTATTTATAGAGATTATTTTTATTTTAGCCCTTATCCGAATTTGCTCGAAGTTGTTATAATGTCTCGCGATTCAGCATGCCTCCCGGCATAGGCCTCCTACATCTGTCTCCTGTCTTCAGCTACTCTTGTTCAGTAGGGCCAAGAGTTAGATGTATGTCGTCGCTCTATCTCAATTAGAGATTATTATTATTATAGCTTGTTGTTCCCAACTGAGTTTGTTTTTGGCTCAGATCGGTGTGCCCTTTGGCATAGGCCTCCTCCAATTATTTCCATTGTGAGCGGTCTATGGCCACTCGGGTGCAGCAAGGTGATACTTAATATTAAAAATATGAAACAAAATACTACAATGAAAAGTAAAAGTAGGTAACGGTAGAGTTGTAAATCATTTACAGTAATTGTTATGCTGATTGCAGTGACAATATAAATCTATTAAAATACATCATAATACTATTATAAGTGTGACAGTTTGTGAGAATTGATGGATGGATGGATGCACGCAAAAACTTCTAAACGGGTTGTGATGAAATTTGGTATGTTATTAGTTTAGGCTCTGGATTAAAACATAGGCTTACTTACTATTTATACCGACAAAGTATTAATTGAGAGAGATTAATTCCCATGAGATATGTATGCGGGCGGAGTTGCGGGGAAAAGCTAGTTGAGTATAGTTCTAACATTTTATATTTTATGTATGTAAGTGTTATATTTTATGGTTTTATTAAATAGCACACTGTTTTAACGTGAAACATCTTTCAAGTATACTTTGTTGTAATTTAATGCAATGTAAATGTAAACAAAGCTCAATATGGGCGGCTATAATGCTTTCAATGAGGGTGTTTGATATTTTTTCTGCCACTAGGGGGCACCACAAACCCAACGCACACAAAGCGTAATCTGGTGGCGTAAGTGGTATTAAGAACGGTCAATAAGAATTTTCGATTCTTTTTCTGTCACCAGGCGGCGCTTGGTGGCACGACGGTCCGTGACGTGTCAAAAAGCTGTCAGATGTCACGAATTTAAAAACACTCATTGAAATATCACTCACTCACCGCACAATAAAGGAGTACAATGACAGATTATTTTGGTTCAATTTTTTTTTAAATAACATTAACATTACATTAAATCGTAATGGAGTATTGTTGCTTTGAGTAGTGTTTTATATTGGCCTCATACTGACAATTAGATCATATAAGTGTTGTATAGCTCAAATAATGTATTTTATGGCAAATAACTGTATTAGATTTTAGTGTGGAAACATATTATGGATGTCTTATCGTTTTAGTAAGATTGATCTTAACTCTATACTTTATCCAGAGTCCAGGCTCCCTGACAAAAATTACATAAGAAATATTAATATATTTCTTCACTTAGACATAATTGTCTAAGCGAGAATATGAAAGCAAGAAACTTACAAAAAAAAATAAAAAATAATATGTAAATAAAACAAATACTAAATTATACCGTCGATATAATATTTACAATTATAATTACAAATAAACAAGAATGGAATGTCAAAAGTGCAAAACAATCTTACCAAAGAAAGGTACTTACGCATTTTATATGTCAAGGGCCTTGTGAAGGAATTTTTCACAAGGTCTGTATTAAAGGCTTAGGAAAGAATAGAACTCATTGTAATAAGTAGTAGGTAATCCAGTAGGCGAGGAAGCAAATATCGAGCAACAAGATAACTCAAAAATTCTACGAGACATTCAAAGGAAAGTTGGTGCATTACCCGAATTCAAAAGACAACTTGACCAGATAACTTTAAGCCTTAGCTTACTCTCAGACAAGTACGACACCTTAATAACAGAATATAGTCATTAAAAATGAAAAATAAATAAACTGGAAAAAGCAATGGTGAATATCAATAATAAATGTAAATACCTGGAAAAAAAGAACATAGCACTCGAACAAAAACTATACGAAATTGAACAACCATCCAGAAAACACAATATCGAAATTGCTGGTGTAGACCTAACTGAAGAAAATGTGAAAGAAACTAAAATAGAACATAGATTGGATTAAACGTTTGAGACCATCAAAAGAAGGTAAAAGACGCTGATCTTTTACCTTCTTTTGAATATCCTATCATAGCGAGCTTCAAATCTACAGGCAGTGAATCGCGGGATAAATGGCTCGCTGAACAACGTAAAAAAAACATGTACAAACACCTTATTACTTTATTACCTTATTGTACATCCCTCACCACCTAAAGACATTAATCTAATAATAACTCTAATTTTATTTTCCTTTATTTGTTATTACAATATTTCATTTTGTATAATTATAATTTATGTTGTATCTTGTTAATTTTGTTTTTATACTCTGCCTATAATATTAAGTTTTGTAACATTGATCCTACAGACAAATTGAACAACAGTTTTGTAGGTCTTTATATTTTTTGTTCATTGGTATGAAGTAATAAATAATAAATCGATAATCACGTTTCTCGGCGTGTCTGGATAGCCTTTTTAATCCAAATGTCATGATAATATATAATAATATCTATGCTTTCTTGCTTGATTCTTTCACACCACGTCAGTTTGGTCCCGTGGTAAGTTCACAAAGAACTTGTGTTATGGGTACCAGACAATGGAAATATATTTAATACTTTTTACATTATAGTACTTACATTTAAGATACAAATATTTAATACACACCCATGACCCAGGAACCCATAAAACTTTTTGTTCCCTCTCGGGATTCGAACCCGCCACCACCGGCTTGAGCGCCAACGCGCTGACCACTGAGCCACAGAGGTCTTCGTCGTCGACGATGAGTCACAAATACATTAAGCTATATTTTCTTTTCAACTTTTAACCATTCAAGGTAATAAGAGCATTCAGTTAGACATCGGTACTGTTAGAAGCGGCAAAAAAGTAATCCGTGATGGTCCTAAGCGGAAAGATTTTGTAAACTAGAAAATAATGGATTATACAGTTCCCCACTTATCTACTAATAAAAATATTTACACAATGGATATATATGGAGCTATACAATGTTTTTTCCTTGTCTGATACATTGAAAAAGTAGCTTGACAGACAAGGACAAAACATTGTATAGCTTATCAATTGTGTAAATATTTTTATTAGTAATGGGGGGGGGGGGGGTATAATATAATTAATAAAACGATGTTACTTGCCAAATTTCATAGTTCTAGAGTACCGAAAAGTACGCTATGAATTTCGATTCCTTTGAGAGTGTCGATTGTCGAAATATGTGTTTTGGTGACAAAAAACGGACATTTTTCTTCAAGGACTTCAAGGGAACCTTATTATATGTAGACCTAAGTATACAGTTTTAATTTCAACTCGATACCTTCACGGGTTGCCGAAATAAAGGGCCTCGACAGACAGACAGACGGACGGACGGACAAACGGGCGACAAAGTGTCTTATAAGGGTTCCGTTTTTCCTTTTGAGGGACGGAACCCTAAAAAGAATAGACGTCTCGCAAGGGAAACATTTAATAGAAAAAAAAAAACATTTTAATCAGTTTTCCTTCGGAATGTGAAAGTGTATTTATCGTACAATTCCCCGGCGACGAGAAATTAAAATTTTGATAGCGCAGCTTTGCTCGAGCGGAGCTGAGTAATATAATAGATGAATAATTTATCCGCTGTTTACGCCGGCTCCACATTTATCAACCTCGAAGGACCATTAAAAGCGACGTCCAATATCGGGCAATGCCGCGTTGCGTCACTACTTATTGCTATTGAAGCAGCAGCCATTTTCAGTGTTTACCCGGGACACTGAAATTTGCTATAAAATCCTTATCTACCCGCACTCCGAATCCGGTTAGCCATTACCATATTCAGATTGGCTCTCGGAGTATCCCTTTTTTGGAATACCCTGTCACGTCCGACAGGGATTACGTTCGATTAATAACTATTTCTATTTCGATTGCTTTACTTTTGGCGAGTTTTCGTTTCGTTGGATTCACTTTTAATTCTCGTTGTAATCGATTGCGGGATATTGGTTCGGTAAACGTATTGCGAACCGAGCAATAATATCTGCGAGGGCCGAGGAAGTTGGAATGTTGAACAAATAGAGGCCTGAACTTGTATGCTAACCGGGGATAAGTTGCTCTTATAAAGTACAAACATTGCGGAATGCTTGGCGCCCAATGTGGGGCCGGGTCGTCGCTGTAATTAGGGACATTTTAATTAACCTTTGCAGCGCTCAGCGCCGATTTCAAATCCTTTTTGTCTTAATTGAATACGCGAACCGTATGGGGCTTTGTTTGATATTCGTTAATGTTATTGTGGATTAGCTCAGTATTTGCTGTTTAAAGTGATTGCCTTTATATTAATGCTCCAAATTAGACTGTAACAATATTATTTTATGGCTGCGAAATTTATTATAAAATGCTACTCTAAAGTAATCTTACGTTTCATCCATAAACATTAAAATTTAATCTTTATCGCGCAGCATTCAAATTAGTTTTACTGTGTAACATTCAGATATTGTCTGCATTTCATCTTTATATTTTTGAAAACCTGTACGCTTCATCTTTTATTTTTGTTTGGGGTATGTTTACTCTCAAAAGTTATGCCCTGGATACACGAGGCTAGTTTTTCAAGATAGGATAACAAGCTAGCAAGCTAGTAGATACTTCTGGCTTTGTGTAGATGAAACTAGCTTCATTTAAGCTAAGCTATTAAGCTTTTTTAATAGGATATAAGAGTTCTATTTTTTTAGCCCCGTGTATCCCGACCATGAAAGGATTTTTTTCCAATTATCATAAATTAAAAATACATTAGTTAGGTAAACGGATTTCTTATGCTTTTCATACTAATATAATGGAGAGAAAATATTAATAAGTAAATAAACATACCGGCATATTTAGCGGAACACAAATAAAAGGTCCATAATTAAAAAAATATGGTTTTATTTTAAAATCTACTTACTACACTTCTTTTGTTATTTCAAGTTTCATTTGTTTTACTTAAAATGAGATCACATTAAGAACATATTTTGCGAGTAAAGGCTATTTGTGAAAAAATGGTACATTTTTGAACTTTTCATGTAACCGGGAAAAGTGAAAATTAATATTGAAATAACAATTAATTAAATTAGAAAAATGGTGATTAATATCGCGTATTTCCTCCACGTGCTCTTATTAAAGTTTCTACCCGTCTAGGCATACTGAGAATGATGTTATCGATGGTCTCCTGGGATAGTCTCCGCCATTCCTCAACTACGGCGATTCGCAGTTCACCCACGTTGGCAGGAGCTGGAATTCTGGACTTAACTTTTCTTTTCAGCAAGTCCCAAACGTGCTCTATTGGGTTCATATCCGGTGATCGGTCTGCAGTCAGACTCCCTCTGTCAATCACTACCAAGTCTGTGCGAGCTCCCAAACAAATGCCCGCCCAAACCATTATTGATCCACCACCGTATGCAACTGTAGTTTCAAAATTTGTCTGAATGTATCGTTCTCCTTTGCGTCTGTATATTCTTTGCCTGCCGTCAATTTGATTTAAGAGAATTCTGCACTCATCACTAAACAATACCTTACTCCATTGGTCCGCGTTCCAAAGTCCTGAGCAAAAGTTAACCTGTTTCTACGATGATTTACCTCGAGCCTTGGAGCCTTGGCGGGCACAAATGAACCCAAACCAGCTTCTTCGAACCTTCTTCGTACCGTACGCTCACTTACGGTTACACCCCGCACTGCTTTTAACTCATGTCGGGCTTGGACGGCCGTCAAACGGGGGTTCCTACGTACACGAAGCCGAATGAAACGATCATCCCTACTCGAAGTGCGTCTTTTTCTGCCTTGTCCTGCTCTTCTGACATAAGTACCGGTCTCCCTGAACCGTTGGATACTGTGATGGATCGTTGAAACTGGTCGACGAAGATCTCTGGATATCACTCTGTAGGTTTGACCATTTCTTCGCATTTCGAATGCCCTGGCAATCTCCGTATGGGCTAAGTCAGGCATAATTCAGTCCTCAACTCCAAAAAGATACGCGATTAAAAAAAAAACTAACAAAAAACAGTATTTCAATGAAATTTTAAATCAAACTCAGAAGGAAGAAATACTCGAAGTTCGCTCCAGATAAGATGTATTTGAATAAAATTAAAACAATTGCATAAAATGTGATGTTCAGTTGTTTGTTTGAAAATATTTCTTTTTAAATTAAATGACGTATAAACCAGCCAGCAACCTTATATGATACTGATATCAAACCTTTATTTTGTGTTCGGCTAAATATGCCGGTGTGTGTATTAATAAAATATTGTTTGTTTGTTTGCTTGCACTGAATAGGTTCTGAAATCGCTCTGGAGCGATTTTGATGAAAAAAAACTGCATTTCCTATTATGCATAGTTTATCTGTAGATAGACTCTTTCATATATATATTCAATATGGTTAGAGGCTCTAACCATAACCATAAAAGCTCTAACTTAGAGATAGGTCTGAAGTAAACTAACTACTCGTTCGAATATAAAATATTCGTTTTTCGGTGAGCGTGGTGGAGTCGCAAAAGTCACGTTTGGCAAATAAAGTTAGGCCAAAAGAATAACAGCGGCGCTGGCTGTTTAAAATAAAATATAATAACGTCCCATAGCTAATCTGCGAACAACAGAGCCTGATACGAATTCATGATATGGCATTATGGTTGCCGCTGGCTAGTTAAATTTTATTACACTTTCTTTCCTATTTTATTGTATGTTCTGTAATATTATCATGCCTTTGCCGCAATTTCTATAGCCACTATGTGTTACTTAGGTTATTCTTATCCTATTACTATTATAAATGTGAAAGTTCGTGAGGCTGGATGGATGGATTAATTTTTGTTACTCTTTTACGCAGAAACCACGAAACGAATTTCGATGAAATTTGATATGGTAGTAGTTTACGCTCTGGATTTAACACATATACGACTTTTTATCCCGTAAAAGTACAATATTCCTGTGGGATACTGTAATTACACGAGCGGGGCCGCGGGAAAATTCTAGTCTTCTGATAAGTTTCAGATAGCTTATTTGCATGTTTATCTCTGTAGCTCGATATAAAGTTAACAGTGACAAAACTTCCGAACGTAATTCAGAATAAATGAGGCTATTTAGTATCTATAATATAATACAATATTTCTTCAAATCTCAATAATTTTTGATATTTGGGAGGCAATGTGAAGTGCCACCCCTACCCTACTAGTTGGGGCGAACAATGTCATTCATTTGATATGAGAATATTATTAACTTGTCAGTGTGAGCAGCTCGGGGCGCCTCAAGCACAGTATAAGAACAGTAGAACATCTTCATACAAACGTGCCGTGATCGATTTGAATGTGTGCGCGCCGGGCGCCTATCTGCATACACACACCTTGTATAAGGAATGATAAGGCGCTCTCAGTGCGGGCTGTGTCGTGAGCGATCGCATACGTACCGTGATCACGCGCATTGATGATGGCTCGCGTTAGCCTGCATTATTATAGCATTTATTTGACAGTCCTTGCGCCAACGCGAGAGTAGGCAAATAACGCGCCAGACGGCCTTAGATGTCCTACTGTTCTCTGTTTACCGAGCCTCAAGTGTTGGTGTGCTCAGATTAATAACAATAGCATAGATACCCGGTTATTAGTAACAGAAGAAACATATATCATTCCTTATGCCACATGGTAATAGATACTTATTATGAGTGCCACAAAGTCGTAGTTCCAACGTCGTAAAAAAGAATAATAAAAGATCACTAAGTCGGGACAAACTTCGAAAAAGCGAAAAGCCATTGATTTGCTTTTTCTTATAGTCTTGAGTTTTGCCAGTGATGTTTTGTGAGATAGATAACTGTTTACGGCTTCGATTTTAGTGCTCCTTCCATGTATATTCTTCTTCCAAGTAAGATTCAGAGAAGGCAAGAGAAGAATGTACGAGCTGTAACTGCTCATGCGCCGTTTTATTGCAGAATTGTATGAGTGGTTAGGGAGATGTCTTCTAAATCATCTCGAAATAATGGAAAATACGGTTGTTTATATATTATGTCGTATACATGACTACATAGTGCATAAAGATTAGGACTTTTTTCGCACAGTTTCTCGGGGATATAGGGATATGACCTAGCTAGATCTATTTTTCTCCCCCAAATCTCCCTGCATACTAAAATACATGGTAATACTTACAGCCGTTTTAGAGAAACCGTATATATATACAAGATTATCTCGTTTAAAATATATGAATATTTATAATATACTAATGACAGGTTCATTCACTATCTTATGATTATACTGTGCAACTGAATATGCATTGCAGCTTAAAGAAACCCTACATTAGTGCACGCCTCCGTGGTCCAGTGGTTTCGAGCTAGGCTCTCGACTTCGGACTAGGTTCCCGCGTTGGAACAACAAGTTTGATTAGGACAATGCAGGTTGGTCACCTGATTGTCTGACAAGAAAGATGATCCATGCGTCGGATGGGCATGTAAAAGTGTCTCCTGCTCCTGATCTCTCGCCAATCGTGTCGGTTATCGTCCCACTGGGTTATGCGAGTAAAGGAAGAGAGTGAGTGCTCTTGTGTACAGCACACACACTTGGCCAATATAAAATAACTCCTACTAATACTCGTAGCTATAACGTAGAACGTTCGTACGTTCGTTGAAATCAGTACGCACCTAAACCAGCCACCGCCACCGTCCACCGCAGTCGGTGTAAGAGTTATATATAAATTAGTACAACGTATCTTTTTGACGACTCCTCGTAATTTCGTTAAAGATAATGTTTGTAGCAACTGAAGTATGCATAACTTATAGACCTATTTACAATCGGCAAAAGATGCGATCACTATTTCAATATTATATCTACGAGAAAATGCTTATCTACCTTTTCTAAAAAGCGGAGAGTGAATTCTCAAATCCGTTTGTAAATTCTGCACACATTAACCCTCTAACGAAAAAAGCTCTGAACATAATTAACAATTTTCCGACAGAAGCACAGCAAACACAACAAAAGTGTTAACGACCCAAAGGCTAAGCCGATAATGGGGTTACTGCATCATTCTGCAGTTTTCTACAGTTTTCTGCAGTCCAATTACCTCTGTCCTTTGAGCTGGGCTGGACGGCAGGGGTCCTCTAATTGGATCAATTAGCTCGCAGATAATTTCATATCTAGGCCAGTGGAAAAATATCGGTGTTGGAGTGAGACTTTTGGCTTGTTTATTATAATGAAGTGTTAAACACTCTCAAAAAGAAGTTTATTCTGCATTTGACGTCTGAAAAAATATTGTTCTTTAAAGACTCTCAAAATAGTATTAAAAATACCAAATTCTTTAAAGAATAGTCTTTTTGTTGACAATATACTTGAGCAGAGCTGAGCGACATGTTGTCAGATCAGTTGACTTTCACTAATATTATAAACGCGAAAGTTTGTATGTATGGATATTTGTTACCGTTTCACGCAATAACTACTGAACGAATTTTGATGAATTTTGGTATCTTAAGTAGTTTAGGCTCTGGATTTGACCTAGACTACTTTTTATCGCGGCAAGATGTTCCCGCGCGATTTCTTTTTGTGTGTACAAACCCAGGATTAACAGTAACCCAGATCTGCGCAAATGGGCATTAGTGTTTTTTATTTTGCTTGATTTTTCACCAGCATTGTATTATATTGTTATACCAGCTTCACTTCCCTTCTCCTTTCAGTGATGATAAGGAACGCCTATTTAAATAATTAAATGCAATCAAAACGAATGTTCGAATAAATTTCACGAGAGGCAGTGATTTTTCCTTTGTCCTCGGCAATCTCATCATCCCAATTTGCTAATAGCCCTTTCTCTGCTGGCACAGAAACGTCACGCCTTTGAAGACGTCATTCGGTCTGTGACACAAAAGAGATTGTTATTTTTCATCTCCCGAGGTTTCCGCGATTATCTTGATATATGAAAAGTTTTTCGAGATAACGAACTGTATTTGGAACTCTTGAAAATTTCGGGGAGTTCTCTCAAATGCTCGGTCCAGATTTGGAATGGCGGTTTTTTCATATGACAGGAGTTGATTTCAGCCTTTTATTTTTACATTCCTAGTTATTTTTATTTATTTCGGAATTGGATTTATTAAGTTTTTCACAAATTTAACCCATATTTGTTTTAAGACTGCAAGCCAAAACTGGTGTAAAAGCTATGAAAATAATTATTATGTGACATGAATGTACTTTATTTTGCATCTCATAACATAATTTCTGGTGTAGTATTTATTTGACCTGCAACCTTTTTTCTGGCTTTTTTTATTGGTCCATCCCGACTCCAGGACGTGCCGCGAGGCGAGTATGTAGACAGCGTCTTGCCTTCTGGTTCTTGCTTTCACGCAAGTACCTACTTCTAGCTTGGCTCGAAGTTCTAGTAGTGCGGGAAAATATAACATATGGATGGCGGTAGGTATGAAAAAAAAGAATCACAAAAAATTTGTCTGACCGGGTTCGAACCCCAGACACCAATTTGCCAACAACACAAAAAGTCCAACGCATACCTAGCTGAAAAAATAAATAAAAAATCCAAAATGCGCGGTTTCCCAGTGATAAGACTTAGCTAAAAATCATTTTTCGCCACCGAAACCCTCTGCATACTGTAATTCTTGGAAATAGATATAGCTGTTTCCGAGTTTCTCTTTATACATTATATAATCTAAACAAGAATTGCTCGTTTAAAGTATAAGATTAACGCGAGAAAGACGTCTTCTTGTTGTGAGCCTGGATGAAAGAACCATAAATGATAAAATAAATAAACTCAAATTAGCATTATAAATAATAAATAGTAGCTTTTTCCCGCGGCTCCGCCCGCGTAAATTATAATATCCCACGGGAATACTGTAACTTTTCGGGATAAAAAGTAGCCTATGTTTTAATCCAGAGCCTAAGCTACTACACATTTTATCGAAATCCGTTCAGTACTTTTTGCGTGAAAGAGTAACAAACATCCATTCATCTATCCTCACAACTTTCACATTTATAATTATAGTAGTAGGATATACCGGTAATGGCGTAATGCGGAGTGCTCCATTGAATTGTTCGAACTTATACCCGCTGGAACTTTTGCCACCGTTCTATCCTCATCATCTTGATTAGTGGCAGTCCTCCGCACTATGCGCTTTTCCCGGAGTTTCCTGCCGCGCACAATAAAACTCTGAAATGAACTATCGCCAGCGGAATTTCAAATCATCAAGCAAATAGCCTTCTCCTTTCTCCGCCTGCATACCCTTGCGACTCCACGGGTGTTGCGGGTGTCCATGGGCGACAGTAATCGCTGTCCATCATGTTATCCGTCCGCTTGTTTGCTCCCTATTTCATAAAAAATAGTATAACAGACAAGACCGTTGAACACATAAAAAAGTTGGACCATAAAGCACAGAGCAGTAAAGTCGCAGGGCGTTACTCCCGTGACGTCAGCCAATTGCGCTAATAAAAATCGCTATCCGGTCTGTACCCGATATGATTGCGCCCCAATTGAGTTCTAGACAATGGGTAAGGTGCAGTGTAGCACGTCGGTCTATATCTATACTAATATTAAGAAGAGGGAAGATGTGTTTGTTTGTTTGTTTGCATTGAATAGGCTCCGAAACTACTGGACCGATTTTGCCGAAATTTTGCACAGATATAGAGTAGATCACGGGGAAGGACATACGCTACTTTTTATTGCAGCAAAATGTACGGTTCCGGCAAGATTTCTTTTTGCGCGTACGAAGTCGCGGGAAACAATTAGTTACTATTAAAGATGAAGAAATGTTTTTAAAATAAAAGGAATTCAAAAGATATTTAGACCGGCTTTGGGAATACTGAAAATTAATTCTAAAAAGTAGCTTAATTCTTATTTATCGTCAATATATTAATTAATTGTAATGAAAACTTCTTAGCCCTTTTTATAAAATTATGCATAGGAGGAGTACGAAATTTGGCACGGTTAAAGTTCATGTGGAGGAACGTGTGGAGAAACATTAATATATTTTTTAAATAATGCTTTTAAAATATATAAAATTAAAAAAACATTACATCAACTCACATCACACTACCATGTATCAATATATTTATATAGACAGGATTTTTCAAAATGTAACCCCCAAGGGGGTAAAATAGGTGATAAAAGTTTGTATGAAACTTTTTATTCCTTGGGCATATTTGCATGATATTTCGTATAAATTGAGCACGGAAAAAATAATGACTTATGTATTTCAGAGTTTTATAAAATTCAGCCCCTACGTGAGTTAAATATGGGATGAAAGTTTAAAACCTATTTCACTCAGGCCCGCGGGCTAATAATGCTAGTAGATTAATAACTCACACAAGCGTATGATTCAATCACATTTTGTCAAACGTTGACGTTTGTCAATCTATCTTTCGTATTAAATAGACAACATTTACATTTTTTTATTTCGTATCTAAGAGGCAAAAGAATAGGGACTAATAAAGACATAGTAATAATTATTATTATAAGTTTATTGTAATACTATTGTAATATTTTATCATATGGTTAGTTCATGTAATAAAAGATTTACAAAGTTCTAGATCACATTATTTTTACAGCTAACGAACATGCTTCTAATATCAATGACCTTGTTTATGTTGTCTTTTCATAAACAAGGTCATTGATATACATGTTTATGTTGTTGTCGTAAAACAAATTCTCGCTGGAGATTATTGAAAGAAGGACACAATTGTTTAAACCTCAGAGTAATTTTAACTATACCCGGGAGAAGAAACGTATATCGTTCCTTATCCCACACATATTATGAGTGCCATAAAGTCGTACCTAATACAAACGTCGTGAAAATGGACTCAAAAGTATCTCCAACGCCAAGACAAAAAATTGGAAAAAAAAAGGAAAAAACATGGATTTGAAACATGAACTCTTTCACTCTTATGGGATTTTGCTATTGATGTTTTGTGACAGATACATAGCTGCTTACGGCTTCGATTAAGTACTGCTTCCATATTTTATTCTTCTTCCTAGGTTTAAACCATCGATAGCAGAACTATAAACAATCCGAGATCTATGTGCATAAGGATGTGAATATCTGCTTCTATACCTAGACCACATGATACAAAGTAATTGATAGAGATAAAATTATATTTTCTGCTCACTTAACGTATTGACAAATCTTCGAGATTTCAGATTTGAAGAAGGCTATTCGTGCCACACTTATCTTTGATCAGAAGGTCGATTCCGCTAATTAATTTCGGCGATAATAATACAGTCCCGATATGCTAAAACTGCAAAATGGTATTCTCATAAACGTCAAACCAACGTCAAACCGGTTTTGATCAGTCCAAACTCCAAAAATCGGTTTATGATATCAAGTCGATTCATTTATAATTCAATAGAAGTAAAATGATAGTGTAAGCTATAACGAGAATTGGGGTGCAGTACAGGCGCAGGGGCGACACTCGACAAACGGCAGCTCGAGCACCGGCGAATGTCAGCCATGTTGACGTCAGCCTAGGGTTGACACCGAAATGTTTTTAAACGTCGCGTCAGACAAATATATCATAGATATTGTGGGAATAAGTGGATGCCCCAAAGGTAGATCTCCAACCGAGCGAGGTGCTATGCTCGGTCAGGCCGAAGCCCACTTGTATGAATTTCAGATGTCGTATATATAGTGCCGATCTTAGAAAACTTCGATAGCGCGATTCGGGATTGTGGCGCTACTTGGTCCGCCACAATATTATGAAATTATATTGTCAATTATGTCAAAGCACAAAACGATCGGAGGCCCCGTGAGCCATAGTCTAGGCTGGAAAAAGTCCTCCCCGCCCGCCTCCGCATTCGCCCAGCCACGCGCACACAGCAGCGAGATGTCATTCGTGTAAATCGGTGTAATGACGATTCTTTACGTTGGTAATATATATTCTTTGGTACAGGTCAATCCAGCTGTTTGGCGTCATTGCGTAACTATCGATGAATCTTACTAAGATTCGATTAGAGTGGTATTTTGTTGAATCAGTAAAGGTAACTTAATCTATAAGTTAGTTAATTTAGCGTTTACCCTCTCCTTTAAAAAATATATATTTAAGCTTCTGATTAACTAATCAATCCAGTCTTAGTGTTTTTGGACAGAATATAGAATGTATTGTTTGTTTAACAATTTTTTTTGTCGTCCCCGTCATTGTCGAGCAGTAAGCGAGCTGATGATGATGAATTAAAGCTAAGAACGCTATAAATTACATCTTTAATTTTTTTTAATCAAAATCGGATCATCCATTTGGGAGCCCCGCACACACACACACACACACACACTTGAATCCCGCCGAGGTAGCAAGAAGTTTTCAATGTTACAGGGTCATGGGTGTGTAATGTTTAGAATAGAATAAAAACCTTAAATATATGCAAAGTATAAAATTATTAAATATACTTCCCGTTGTCTGGTCCCCGTAACACAAGTTCTTCGGATACTTACCACGAGGCCAGACTGACGTGGTGTTAAGCGTCCATTGTTATTACATTATTATTAATCCACGAATGTAATAGACCGCAAAAGCGGTTCCGCCTTTATTTTGGGTCATCATACTTGTTTTGTTTCGTATCACTGAACGAGCGTATAGAACGGAACGCGCAGTCCGCAGTGGCGCGGCGGGGATCGCTGCGCGCGCGCGTGTCATGCCGCCAACATGGAGATAAAAGTGCCGGTGACTACGGGCGAGGTGTGTGTGGCTTAATAAAGGCCAATTAAGTGTTGTGTTTTGGCCTTTTGGCCTATTTTATGTTTTGGCCAACTTTGGCCTATTTAGTTTTGTGTTATTAGGTCATTATTGGCCAAATTGTGTTGTGATGGGATGAAGTACGACGTGAGCGAAATGGTCTTGTGTTCGGTGTTTCCTAACAATTATTATGTATTTGTTTGTTTACAATTCATGAGATACAACGAAGATTGGAAATTGATCCAAGAGAAACTAGACCGTGTTCAAACATTATCTTTAGCTACTTTATAATTTCAAAGACACGATTAAAATCTTATTTACGTTATTTATATTTATATGGTACTATCCGGCAGTGGCGAAAGCTGGTTCTCCTCCATAGGGAAGCCCTAGCCTGTATGGATAGGGATTTGGATGAGGGTCTTCAAAAGGTAAGTGGTAAGTGAAGCCGATAGGTATGGAGTTATAGGAACCCCACGCCGCTGCTATCCTGGAATCTAATTCGTAAACAGGTAGAGTGTTCTCATAATTTATTAATTCAAGTATTAGGTTATAATAGCTAGTGGCAGTACCATATCAGTTGGATATTATAACAATACGAACAAATAGATACAATATACAAATAGATAGCAAATAGATACTTAGTTCAAAATGCAAATGAACGTGAGGATTTGTGGCAGCGAGTGTAATGTTGAGCGGTGATTTTGTGGCATTCAGGCATTCAGTTGGCCCACTTACATTTCGGAGTTGTTGTCTTGGAAGTGACAGTCCCAATTCAAGCAACAGATTGACTGTTGTACACCGTTTGTTTGCATAGCTAATTTCTTTGGACTTTCGAAGAACGAGAGAGACACAACATGACATTTAACCCAGGGTTAACTTTAACCCAGATCTGCGCAAGTGGGCCTCACTAGGCAATTTCTTGGCCCACTTACGTCTGTCTTAACACTGTCGCATGTTTTTCACTTGCGTGTGCCTGTGTGCGCTTGTGTAAAGCCTTTGTTCATTCACTATGATAAGAAAACGGCATATGGAACTAATAACTTCTAATTAGATACGACTTATAAGCAGTTGCATTATTTTCTTTTGCATTTACAATCACTTTATTGGTCATTGCTAATAGGAGATAATATTTTTAATCTAGGTTTGTATTAAACATCGTTCACAATATAATGTTTTTTTTATTAATGTAATAGAGTACAGTCTCATAATGTACATTTTCCTTATAGTATACCAATCCAATCCAATAGAAACTCTTATAATACCGTAAAAATCTTCAAACACTGCTGTTTACTATATATAACGGTTATATTATAGGAATAATATTAATCTTAATATAACAAGAGATTTGGTCTCGATAGGTTTGATAACAACCTATATAGTAACACGTAGGTTTGTTCTATTTGCCTTAAAAGTACGTCAAACTATCAAAAAAGTTGATTGACTAAACAGTAGGTATATTAAATCAATATTTTCAAAGGTACAGCGATTTGTTTACAGTATCTCGCGAATACGCGCCATGCAAAAGTCGAAAAGAAAGAAATACATAGGTACGAATCGCAGGTACATAATTGCTAATATCTCCGAAATGTGTGACGTTTAAGTTCATACTTACTATAATAAATGTTTGTTATAATATGATGTGAATTTATTAATGATGTAGAAGGCTTTTTTTACTAATATAACAAAAAAAAATGAAACTTTGTAATTTTTTGATGCGTATCATTACAAAACTATGCATATTCTTTTTTACATTTATCAAGTAATAATACATGAATAATTTTGAATGTGTAAATGGAACTAAATATTTTACACTTGGTCAATACCACCATTATGTCAGAAGTTAGTCGCAGTTGGTATGGCAACGCAGAGCAACAGCCTCTGTAGCCTTGATCTCATGACTCACATGCAGATCTAACTTGTTTACATGTTACGATTTTTTATGATGAAGGCAAAGGCTTCTCGCGCCATCAGCTTTTGGCCTTGTTTTTTTTTCAATTATGATCCGTAAATGTCATAAATTTTCATTATATTGAGCCAATAATAACACCTCGGCCTGCCTATGTATTAAAAAAATCTGTTCCAACTTAAAATTGATCTGGTTGAGTTTCTAAATATTCTTGCGCTTTTATTTTTGTTCGGATTGGCCGAAAGGGGATACCTTCCTATGTTTTGCAAGTACCTATGTTTGCCTCAAAATTAAAGAGTATGCGAGAATTGCGTACAAAATGACCATTTACTGTGCGTGCGCACGTGAAATAACTTCAACTATCGGAACAGGCATATAATAGACACCAAACCTCGTAGCGTGCACCTTTCAAGGTCACCTCTTGCTTTCAAAGCTTTAATGAGCTGACCCTGAGTGGACACTAGTGTCTAGTATAGACTCATTGTACTCTGTAACCGCAACCTTACTTTTATACTTAGTAGGTATGTTATGGTCAACGATGGTCAAAGGCTTACGCTGGACTGTAGGTTAAAGGCTGTTCTTTAGATTATATCTTTTTCTAGTATCATTTTTGTTAATTCTATGTAATGTACCTTTCATACCAAGTGGCTAGGTTACTTACTATTCATACATTTATAATAACCTAACCAAGAGTATCGCAGGACATATCTAAGGAGGGTTCCGTAATCATTAACGCGCTAGTTAAATAGTTTTTCAAGTAACTTCGAAAGCTATTGTCAGATTTCGCACAGAATAAATTTCCTAAAGAAACGCAGACAATTCCTGCTAAATACTATCAGGAACTGTCTGCATGTTACCTCTTAGAGTTTAGAAATGCCCCGGGACCAACTTGTGAATCACTTGGGATGTCGATTACTATAATGAGAAAATCGCGGACAACAATAGGTAAAATTGAGAACCTCCGTTTTTTGAAGCCAGTTGAAAATGGTTTACATTTAAAAAAAGTAATGTATGAAACTTCACCTTTTTTTAAAAGACTATTCGAGGATACCACGATGGGATACAGTGGAAAAAATTTCATCCCCACTTCACATGTTGGAGAGTCACCCCTAAAATACAAAATTATAATTATTTTGTGTTGGGAAAAATTAAGTTTTGTTTGATTACATATAATAACAATATTATATAATATACAGGACAGACGGACGGACAGAGGGAAACTATAAGGGTTCCTTGTTGTTATACGGAACCCTAATATCAATGTGTTTTACATTAGAATTGTGCTGCGTCTTGCGTCACAGAAGTGGTTAGCCATGATATAATTTCGCAAAGGTTTCCAAACCAAAAATTTAAATATTATCTTAGTATTTCCTGTATGTATGAACCTCCATTTTAGTTTTGTTTACCGTCCTAGAGGCAAGGCTATACTTTACGCAACGGATGCGGATTTCTGTTTTCATCAAACGATAGAACGATTCAAGAGAAAGGTTCATATTATGGTACATTCTCCAAACATATTTTGGATAACTATATTAAAAAGAACCACCAAACCAAATCACGAAATCTTAAATAGTATAATAAGTATGTTACCCGGGGTATTTTGACGAACCTATTGACACCTCATTTATTAAAATCGGATCAGTAGTTTAGGCGCTACAGTGGAAAAAACATACTTACATACACAGGCTTCCCAAATCAATATCCTTCTTTTGGCTTCGCCGTAGTCGGGTAAAACAGAATTTAATGCGTTAGGATCTGCGGGTAAAAAGCTAATAGAAATCTTAAATAAGACGTTCTTAAACTATTCGGTGATAATGAAGTCACTGCCATAAATATAAACTAGAATAAAGTGGCTGCCTCAATAAAGATTTCATTTTAATGGCAGCGATTCGGTTTGTTTACGAGATGCTGTGTGTTCTCACATAACTAGTTTTTGTACCGGGCCGCGAATATCACCTAAACTGCAGACTGGCTGACGACTCTTTACGACTGGAACTTTAAATGTACTTGATATTGCAAGCGGATTTGCTAGAGTTCGGTAAACCTTGTTACTCGGTAAAAATTGCTTGTTTTCCCTAAAGGGTGAATTTTGATATGTCTTCTCTAAACAGATGACTACGTTAGAAATTTACGTATCAAAATTGTTGTACAATTCGTAAAGTCGTTTAAGATATGTGTTGATAAATTTGTCGAATACCTTTAAAATACAGATTCCTTTACAATTGTTGTCATTCTGATCGATTTAATTGATATTATATCTAGCAATATCCCGCGAAAACATACCCACAACCTGCAAGCAAATGTATGAGTGCACGCGTAAGGATGCGTAAAGCACCTCCCTCCTCCCACACTGCTTAAGCGTACACTCAGAGACAAGTTCGTGCAAACGCCGCCACCACACAAGCAACAATGTCAGCAAGATCGTGCAAGGCCCCACACCACCGTGCAGGTTGCAAAACTCGACGCGCGTTTCGCCCCGAATCCGGAGCATCCCCAGGAAGTGGACCTGCAAACACTAAGGAACTTTGTTCTGCTAGATATAATATTAATTAAATTGTATGCTATGGTTTTCCTCAAAGTAACGACTGATTCTATTAACTATTCTGATCGATGTTTATTGAGAGAATAGCTTTTTCCCGCGGCGCCAATACAGTATCCCACGGGAACACTGTACTTTTTCGGGATGAAAAGTAATCTATGTATTAAATCAGACCTCAAATTACTAGCATACCAAATTTTATCAAAATCCGTTCAGTACTTTTTGCGTGAAAGAGTAAGAAACACCCATCTATCCATCCTCACAAACTTTCACATTTATAATAGTAGTAGGATATAATATACTGTTACTGATATTGATGATGACCCGAAAGAATATTAAAAAAGATTCTCTAAAATAAATGCGGCGATTTAAATCGATGGGAATGAATTGAGCTCAACAAAGGGATCTCTGGCGCTGTGACGAGACGTTTTCCGAAGCTTTTCCAAACAATTGACTTCGGGTTACGTTTTATTTTGGGACCTTTTGTGACTTGTGGCCTTAGAAATTAATGCAGTGCATAATATCAGAGACAAACCTTAATTAAATAGACTTTAAGTGCATCAAAGCACTAGTCAGATTTGATCCTAATTTCAAACAGAATGTTCGATATTTGTGTTTATTTGGCCATCGTTTTAATATAATTATAATATCTATAAACGCTTTCACGCAGCGTCAATCTGGTCCCGTGCTAATTTCTCAAAGAACTCGTGCTACGGGAACTTACTACTAGTCAACGGAAATATATTAAATACTTTATAATATACATACATTTAAGATTTTTTTATGTTATTATACACATTTTTAATACACATCGTGACCACAGAAAACTTAGTTTGTTCCTCTGGCGGGATCCGGACCCGCGACCTCCTTTTTCGAGCACCGTCGCGCTCAACCACTCACAACAACGCAAAGCCACAAAGTGAAAAATTTACATTCCTGCCTTTTAAATGTCAATTTATCGACTCTTCCGAAGACAGCAGTCCGAGCCCATTTCTTCGGTGGTCTGCGGCTGCTGGTAGCTCTCATATCTTCCTTGACCTTTGATTTCTTGATTCTAAATTGTGGGCGGCATTATTTCACATGAAATATCGGAATCTAAACGAATTCGTACGAGACAAAGCGAAAGCAACAAAAGGAGGTATCCACCACAGAGAATTAATCAAATATTTTTCTTTATTCCCGCATCTTTATTTATATCTCGATATTGCGCCATTTTACCCCTCAACTGCGAACGATTTGAGTCACGAAGGATGTAGGGAAATGGGAAAATATAATTCACAGGTATTGAAGGTTCATCAATTTGAAGAAATTAAACTTCGTCTGTTTGCCTGACTTGCCAAAGTATGGTTATAAAGCTGGCGGAAAATAATTCTCTTTAATGTAATAACATGTCGTGAGGTTCTTTGTATTAGATTTATAAGAATAATTTTTCATTTAATCATTGTTAAGCTGATTATATGTAACGAATGCGTAATAGTGATGTAAATCAAATGTACTTTATGAAATTTCCATTCAACAATGATTAGATTATTTGGCACGCTCGGTTCGCTCGCTTACTTTTTTCACATCAAATTTTCACAGGCCGCTTTCATAATACTTATGCCTATCAATCAAATGCGTAATCAGCTTTTATTTTTACTCAAGGTCGTCGGTCTTCATGGTAAAGTAAACCTCGTTCTATGGAGATTGTTTTTTAAGTGGAACGTTAACGGCGTTGAGAGTGTAATTTCAAGGTCGCGGCTCCACATGATTTTAGACATAACGACAGCAATGTAACGCCATCTGTCGGAAGCTACTTATACTTCTTACATAACAACTTAAGTTTTTGAAGAACAGCTCGATACACAGATAGCGCTAGTATTTTTTGGTTTTAAACGATGAATTAAATTTCACTTTTGCCACGCGTATTCTATACGTCATGTTTTTTTTTTAATTTATAAGTCTAACTTAATGCTAACAATCTTAACTTAATCAAAAGTAAGAGGTGCTACTTTTACATAACAAAGACCGCATTCTTTACAGCTATAAATTAAGATTTATAGCTCTTTTTGTGTCAACAGCGTGACTATTAAACAGATCATGTAGGCAGTAAGCAAACGGACATACAAAAATTCGCGATCTATTTTGCCTCACTAATTTTAGATGAATTTTCATTATTAGGTACTTAAAAATAGTTTTGTAAAACTTTGCAAGTGCTCTCAGGCTTATACCTATTAAGTTAAACGGTAATGTCTATTCGCCATTAGCTACGGCAAAAAATATCTTAATTTCGGCGGAGATTGCTCGCAAAACGGATGCGAGCTCATTTGTCAGGATAGAGTCAAGACTTAGCGCCTGTCCACATGTCCACATATCGACGTCGTCAACGTAAAACGGCGCGGTGTCGCAGCGTCGTGGCACGGTGCGTTGCCGCGACGTGATTTTTCATTGTACGGCAACGTTACCTCAGCAGGTCTAAAATGGCCAATGTAAGTGAATCGTACTATGAAACTTCATCTAATGAAATTGAATAAATGGTGTTTTGTAGTACGATTCACTTTATGTGACCATTTTACACCTGCAGAACGGCGTAAATTGTACCGGAATTTTTTACGTGGCACGGCGATTCGGCGTCGTGCATTTTATGACGATTTGTTCGTTATGTCATCGCACCGTCCCGCGAGTCGCGACACCGCACCGTTTTACGTTGACGACGTACCGTGGACACGTGGACAGGCCGTTAAGCTTGTGGCTGCTTTTAAACGCTATGTAGTTCAAAGAAGATTTATTTGAAAGACGATAGTTTAACCTAGTCGTTATTATTGAAATGAAATGAAATGTTTTTTTGTTATTTCCAAATGAAACTTAACAAGCTTTTTCGGAAAGTCAACAGAAAAAGCTACCCCCGCCGGTTCAACCCTAACCCGCCAAGTAGAACTGGCGTATGAAACTCGAACGGGGCCATCTTTTAGCAAAAAGATGGAAAATTGTTCTTTTGAAAGAAATGTATATTTTACATTGTAAACTTAAATATATGTTAAATATAAAAAATAAAAACATTTACAAAAAGTACAAACATTTACAAGTAGATAGAGACAGCCTGACAGGGGAGCATCTTGTTCCCAAGGTGTGCAATCGTTAACAAAATCATTTACTTTATTAAATGCTTTTGAATGCATTAGCTTTAGCACACAAACGTTCTTTGACTACATTTTTAAATTTATTAATAGAAATGTTTTGAACGTTTTCTGGGATCCTATTGTATAGGCGTATACGTTGGCCCTTAAAACTTACTTACTTTGCTAAGTCTTATCACTGGTACATCTAGCTTATGCTAATTTCTCGTGTTTATACAATGATTATCACTTTTCTTCTTGAAATAACTTAAGTTTTTTCTAACGTATAATAAATTATCCAAAATATACTGAGAAGCCACGGTCAGTAAACCTATTTCTTTAAACTATCATTCGGAGGTAAAATAATTTTGAACGGACTTTCGACAAGTCAGTGATGAGCATTTCGGTGACGCGAACCCATAAGATTTTCCCCTGCCAAAAAGTGTCCAACGCGGCCATAGAAGTTTTCACTTCAAAAAAAGTCTAGGTTTTAAAATAAACGCTTAAACACTACCATAAACACATGCCTATAGAAAGCAAACCGTACACTTTCACCAGGTCTAGATCGATTTCAGCTCTCACTCCCGCGCTAATGAATGTAATTAGGTGTGACAGGGACAGTGGTACAATACGCTTGATTTACTCTGAACTCTACCGTTAACATTTAGGTACGTGTATTCGATATAAAATTTGCTCGATTTTTTCCACGATTCACTTTTAATTTGATTTAAAAGTAGATGTAAAGTGTAGAGTAAAACTCACATTTAATTCGTCTACTATAAAACAAGCGGTAGCATAATTAGGTACTTAGCACACTTATATCAATAATAGTAATGCGAAAATCGTCTTTCACTAAAACCGCAGAATGGTTAATACACACATATAGGTTTCTAGCATTAATTAACACATTGGGCACTTTTCATTCTAGAAAAAATTACGGTTCCCGCGCGATAGACTAATTTCCTTTAGCGCGAGCCTATAGGTTAGCGCTAAAGGAAATCAGTCTATATATATTTATATACAGGATGTCCCGTAAATCGACGTCAAGCCGTAAACCCGTGATAGGCCAAGTTACAATAGTTATCAGAAAAATTTAAAAAAAAAACCAAGTAATGTGTCTCAAAAAATACAAAGCTTTTAAAATAAATCGAAAAATCGCCATCTTGTGGTGGTTTTTTAGTTCACAGCACTACCAATTTCTACTTTTTTTGTATGTAATCCTGAATAATGCTTTAGTAAACTGGTGCCTAAAATTTAAATCAAACGACTCCGACTTGAAAGGAAATGAGACTTTTTGCCCAAAACAATGATTCTAATTTAATAGTTTGCTCGACTGTAACTGACTGTACTGGAAAAAAATGTACTACGCTTGTTTGGCAGGTAATTTTAAAAGTTGGCGCAGTTAATAAGGATTACAAAATGGTATGACACTTGCTAGATTTTTTCTTAAATTTTGGACAATATTGATTTTTGTAAAGGAAGTCAGTTTTCTACAATTTTTTCTTACTTACTTAAAAGGATTCAAGTGTACCCAGGACTTTCTTCTAAGTGATATTCTGATTTGGATGAGACGGAGAGAAACATTCAACGAGTGTAGGAGAGACAAAATCCAAGAAGTAAAAAATATCACGGGTCACGGGGGCCATAGTGTCTCATTACGTTTAACTTTAGGAAAGGTGTTTTTTAGGAAGCTTTTAATTGAAACAAATTTTTGGAGTCTAAAATATTTTATTACATTATAACAAATGTTCAAACTGCCTTCCACCAGCATAAATGCAAGCTCGACATCTTTTTAAAAATTACCGCTTTATCAGACGGGCAAATCTGCCGTTATTAACTAATTCAGCTGCTTGCGTTAATTATCGTCGTAGTTCAATTACATTTTCAATTTGGCTTTGTATACACTTTTTCTTTCACAGCTCCCCAGTAAAAAATATCAAGCTGATTTAAATCAGGTGAACGGGCTGGCCACGAAATGGTACCAGACCGCCCTATCCACCTTTATGGATATTCATTATCTAAATAATCTCGCACTGAACGGGCATAGTGCGCCGGGCAGCCATCTTGCTGGAACCACATGTTTCTGTAAATGAGCAGAGGTACGTCTTCCAATAAATTTGGTAAATGATTTCTTAAAAAGTCCAAATAAATGTCGCCATTCAAGGTCTCTGGCAGTTCAAAAGGTCCGATGATTCTCCCGTTTAGAATCCCGGTCCACATGTTTATTTTGAATCGATACTGGGATCTATCCTCTCTCATCAAATGTGGATTATCTACATGCCACTCGTGTAAGTTGTGTAGATTCATGTACCCATCTTTTTTAAAAGTGGACTCATCGGACCATAAAATTCTGTCTATGAATCGTGGATCTTCCCGGTGTCTTTGTAGCATCGTTTCACAAAACGTAACTCTTGGGAGATAGTCCCGGGGTAGTAAAGTTTGTACTCGCGTGACGTGGTATGGGTAGAGCTCATGACTTTTCATGATTCGATGGGCTACACTTTTGGGAACTCCTGTGCTTTCTTCGATTTGTCGTACTGAAGTACTTGGATCTTCTGCGACTGCTTGTAGTACGATGTCATCGTAAGGTAAGCGACTTCTTCCTTCACTGTGTACTTGGCTTGGGAATCGTCCCTCTGAGAGTGAACGGTGCACATTCACAAAAACTCGATGATCGGGATGACGATCTTTGGCGGTAAAGCCTAGCTGCAGCACTAGCATTGCATCGGCATTCACCATAAATGAGATGCATGTTGGCATATTCCTGTGCGGTGTACACCGACATGGTGGTACTACACAATCACACGATCAACGATAGTCCAGGAGAAAGTAAAGGTCGTTGAAAGAGAAACTAAACAGTCCAAATCCAAATCACAAGCAATCGAGTCCAATAAACAAAGCAAAAAGTGGTATGTACGAAATCAAGACGAACGAATACGGTGTGCGCAGTAAACGAAGTAGAGTAACGTACTGATCTATTGTATTTTGTGTGCTGTACGTCGGGAACATGGACAATAGCGACATTGTCTCGCTCACACTAGTAGCATTGTGTCTACCCGTCTCGCGTACTTGTGGCGTCAATATCTGTCTCTCTTACACTCATTGAATGTTTCTCTCCGTCTCATCCAAATCAGAATATCACTTAGAAAAAAGTCCTGGGTACACTTGAATCATTTTAAGTAAGTAAGAAAAAATTGTCGAAAACTGACTTCCTTTACAAAAATCAATATTGTCCAAAATATAGAAACAATCTAGCAAGTGTTATACCATTTTGGAATCCTTATTAACTGCGCCAACTTTTAAAATTACCTGCCAAACAAGCGTAGTACATTTTTTTTCCAGTACAGTCAGTTAAAGTCGAGCAAACTATTAAATTAGAATCATTGTTTTGGGCAAAAAGTCTCATTTCCTTTCAAGTCGGAGTCGTTTGATTTAAATCTTAGGCACCAGTTTACTAAAGCATTATTCAGGATTACATACAAAAAAAAATTACAAAAAAAGTAGAAATTTGTAGTGCCGGGAACTAAAAAACCACCACAAGATGTCGATTTTTCGATATTTTTTAAAAGCTTTGTATTTTTGAGACACATTACTGGGATTTTTTATTTTTATTTTCTGATAACTAATTGTAACTTGGCCTATTAGGCGTTTACGGCTTGACGTCGATTTATGGGACAACCTGTATACCGGGAGTTTTTTCAGTCAGTATCCAAACTTTCAGGAGTGAATATACTCTTGAATATAAGCAACTTTTACCATGGGATCAACTTTCCTACTTAAAAAGAAAAAACAGCTGTTTCATACAAAAGGGTTACGGCATAGATAGCATTTTGTAGGAAACAGCTGATTTTTTTTCCAGTAGGAAATTTGATCCCATACTAAAAGTTGCTTATGTGTTGCATGAGTATATTCACTCCTGAAAGTTCGGACACTGACTGGAAAAACACCCGTATAATCAGTAGTTTTTAGGTCAATGACATCTCAACTGATCAGAACGTATAGAAAGCAGTGTAATTTTATTTCGTATAAAGTTTTTTTTCGCATAAGATAATATATTTTTGTGCCTAATCGTCTTTACATAAGCATGAAATCGTGTGTCTTAAGTTTCTGTGATTGATTTTACAGAACGTTATACGAGGGCGGCACTGAAAATTTCGGGAATCAAGGAAGTGACACAACATTACTATTTAAAAATGTATTTATTGCTTTTCGAAGTATTCTCCGTGAAATTTGACACATTTTTCCATACGATGGAACCAATCATTGAAGCAACCATTCCATTCGGAAGTTGGGGTCTCCAAAATGGCCGTTTTGTAGGCGTCCACAGCTTCTTCAGGTGATGAAAATCTCTGAATACGCAATTTATTCTTTATTTTAGGGAAAGTATAGAAATCATTAGGGCTTAGGTCGGGGCTGTACGGCGGATGGTCTAATAATTCTATGATTTCTTGCTCTAAAAACGCTTTTGTTCTGTGCGCGGTGTGAGAACTCGCATTGTCGTGATGGAGGATGATGCGGCGGTTACAGTTCTCTTTACGGAGTTCAGAAACGACCTGTGGCAAACAAATGTTAGCATACCATTCTGCATTAAGCGTTCTTTGTCCCTCAAGAGGAATAGTCGCAACATGGCCGGTTTTGGACACAAATGTGGCCACCATTTTTTTTGCAACACTCCGTGAACGAACATTTTTTGTTGGCTTTAACTCATTTTCGAACACCCAAACTCGTGACTGGTTTTTTTTTTCGGGTTCGTACTGTTATATCCCGCATCTGTACCCTATCATGCTCACCCTAGCTTTCCGACATTGCTGATCCCGCATTTCTCCTATCGTCCTACGCTTCAGTCCAGACCCCTTCAGGGTATTCCATCTCCGACTCTTGACCAGGACAGTTGTCTCAATTCTAATTTCTTTGTTTTATTGAAGTACTATTTCAGTTAATTGTAATAAATCTTTTTTTAAAAAGGGAAAATAGTAATCCCGTATAACAAATTGGTGGCAGCTCAAGGGGATTTTTAAAAAATAATCCCGGGTACGCCTCGCGAACTGTAAATAAATCGAATTCCAATATTCTAAATCCTAAACAAATCGAAAGTGTAACGAGTCCGCGGTTCCCGAGTTCCTGTTCGGTACATCAATTTCGCCGGGTCCAGCGCGCCGAGTTCCACGAAGTCCAGCAGCCGACGCCGTCCGCACGCCGCACGGATGTTTATACAAGCCCTTATCGCCGCATTCCTGTGAGTCGTTCATTTATTCTACTTTGGTCATTGCAATTTCTTTTGTGTTTTTGTATCTTTATTATTTGTAGTGTTTTGTATAAAGTTAAAATGTCGGAATCTAGAGCGCCTAGTCCTAAATTTGAAGTAAATATTAATGAACCCGAGGACGAAACAGTCCCATCCTCTCAACCTGGGCCTCTCACCAGGTCCAAAAAGAAAACGCAGACCATTACTTCGCCAAAAGTGGAGTTAGATCTCTCTACCTTACTTAAATTCATCAAACCCTACGATGGCGCTAGGGAATCGTTGAATTCTTTTCTTGTTAATTGCAGTAACGCCCACGATTTAGCTTCCGAACAACAAAAAGATATAGTTTTTAAATATATCCTATGTCAATTACAGGGTAGAGCCCAAACGACCTGCTCAATAAAAGAATTTGTAAACTGGTCACAATTAAAAGATTTTCTTAAAATACAATTTAGTGAACGGAAACACTACGCACATTTGCTAACAGACTTGCAAGAATGCAAACAGCAAATAAACGAATCTGTTAGTCAATATACCCTAAGAGTCGAAACATGTTTATCACAATTACTAACAGAAGTTTCAATTGCACACGGTAGCAAAAGTAGAGAAATGATAGGTCGCACTGCAGCAATGGAAGAGCTAGCTCTCCATCACTTTCAAATGGGACTTGTACCTCGTATATCAAACGTAGTGAGGTGCAAGTCACCTAAAACATTAAACGAAGCAATAAATATAGCCATTTCCGAAGAGAAAATTCAGCAATTTTTATACAAACAAAATCCCCAACCTAAATCGCTTTCTTCCAGGCCTAGTTTTAACGCCAACCGCCGATTTCAAAATCAAAATCCTAATAATTATAATAATCGCTTCCCAAATCCCAAAATGCGTTACAATAATAATAATAGCAACCGTGTTCCAAATCAGAGTGGCGCTAACTCACCCCCGGTTTGCCGTTATTGTAAGAATGTTGGTCACACGATTGATGAGTGTAGGAAACGGGAGTACAATAATAATAGGAATCAAAATTTTAATAGACCAAATTACCAACGAGTTAATTTTACATCTTTTAACGACGAAAATCCTCGTGAACAAATTAATGCCGAAGAAGGTTATGATACCGTCGACGACGTCCCAAAAAACTAACTAAAGTCCCGTCCCGGTGTCGTGCGGGACAAGTTCAATCTAAAACCGACACCTTACCAAATCAACGCACAAGTGGTGCAATTACTAAATCTACGCAACCCCGCTACATGGGCAAGTTGAAAAAATCCACTATATCGAGTTCAAAATCCACTGTATCGAGTTCAAAACCCACTGTATCGAGTTCAAAATCCACTGTATCGAGTTCAAAACCCACTGTATCGAGTTCAAAATTCACTGTATCGAGTTCAAAATCCACTGTATCGAGTTCAAAATCCACTGTATCGAGTTCAAAATCCACTGTATCGAGTTCAAAACCCACTGTATCGAGTTCAAAATCCACTGTATCGAGTTCAAAATCCACTGTATCGAGTTCAAAACCCACTGTATCGAGTTCAAAATCCACTGTATCGAGTTCAAAATCCACTGTATCGAGTTCAAAATCCACTGTGTCAAATCCTAATTCCACTGTATCTATTAATCCTAAATCCTCTGAATCCAAATCGAATATTTTTGAGATAATTAATGATCCTACAAAAACACTCCTACCATATGTCCTGGTTGACTCCCCTGTTTCAGAATTCCCACTTACCTTATTAGTAGACTCTGGATCCTCTGTAAGCCTAATAAAAAAATCATGCCTATCCAATTTCCCTAAACTCACTAAAGAATTTATTAACTTAAAAGGAATAGATTCCTCAGTCGATTCCATACAAACTCTGGGACATTTTAATCTTAAAATCAAGTTAGCTAAATCCGGTATTACTCACCAATTCCATGTTATTGAAAATATACACTTACCATACGATGGCATAATAGGGTCGGACATGCTAAATTCTAATAACTGCAAAATCGATTATAATAAAAATTTATTGTTATTCACAAAAATGTCTCTTCCACTATATTTCCGAGATCCAGCCTACATTATTCCTGCTAGAAGTGAAACCGTCGTTGAATGTTCCGTCGTAAACCCTGAAATCAAAGAAGGATTAATTTTAGACCAGCACATTTCAAATAATTTATTAGTAGCAAACTGCTTAGTAAGAGTCAAATCAAATAATCGCATTAATATAACAATAGTTAATACTTCCGAAGAATCAGCTACAATTAACTCAAATTTAAAATTAAAATTGACACCATTTGATACAAGATACTTTGAAAAAAATCCCACTGTTTCTGTAAATAAAATTGATAGAACACAACCTACGGATAATTTAAGACGGACAACCCGAGTTCTTAATCAACTTAGAGTATCACACTTAAATAACGAAGAAAAATCTGCTCTTTTTAACCTCTGTGCTAATTTCTCGGACATTTTTCACTTACCTGACGAAAACTTGACACATACTAATGCCCTGAAACACGAAATCAAAACGACTTCTGACATACCAATACATACTAAGTCTTACCGATTCCCTGAAGTCCACAAAGCTGAAGTTCGTAAACAAATTGAAAAAATGCTAGAACAGAATATCATTGAACCCTCCGATTCACCATGGTCTTCGCCCATATGGGTGGTTCCAAAAAAATTAGATGCATCTAACGAACAAAAATGGAGAGTTGTTATTGACTACCGTAAATTAAATGATGTAACAATAGGAGATACTTACCCGCTTCCTCAAATTGCAGAAATCCTAGATCAACTTGGTAATAGTAAATATTTTTCCACAATGGACTTAGCTTCCGGATTCCACCAAATCCCTTTAAATGAATCAGATAAACCAAAGACCGCTTTCAACGTTCCAGAGGGACACTACCAATTCCTTAGAATGCCTTTCGGGCTGAAAAACGCGCCTGCTACTTTCCAAAGGCTTATGAACACTATTCTATCAGGACTTCAGGGTATTCGCTGCTATGTATTTCTTGATGACATTGTTTCCTATTCATATGACCTTGACTCACACATCGAGAATTTGACTGCTATATTCCAAAGACTACGTAAATTCAATCTGAAACTCCAACCAGACAAATGTGAATTTCTAAGACGAGAAGTAGGCTACCTAGGACATATAATAACTGAAAAGGGAGTAAAACCAAATCCTGACAAGGTCAAAGCTGTTACAAAATTTCCTGTTCCCAAGTGTCCAAAAGACAAAATCCTTCCTAGGCTTAGTCTCATATTATCGCCGATTCATCCCTGAATTCTCTACTATTTCCAAACCACTTACAAACTTACTAAAAAAGAATGTCCCTTTTAATTGGGAGAATCAACAACAATTATCCTTTGAGACACTGAAATCCAAACTTACTACTGCTCCTCTTCTAGCCTATCCTAATTTCACACAACCTTTTATACTAACCTGTGATGCGTCAAATTATGCAATAGGTGCTGTCTTGTCCCAAGGACAGATTGGTAAGGACCAACCAATAGCCTTTGCGTCTCGAACCTTGAATAAAAGTGAGTGTAATTACAGTACCACAGAAAAAGAATTGCTCGCCATTCTTTTTGGCTGCAAAACATTTAGACCCTATCTTTTTGGACGTAAATTTCAGATAGTGACTGATCATAGACCATTAAAATAGTTATTCAATCATAAAGATCCTAGCAGTAAACTGCAAAGATGGAGATTAAAATTAGAAGAATTTGAATATGAAATTGTTTATAGAAAAGGTAAATTAAATTCAGCAGCTGACGCACTCTCAAGGTACCCTGTTAATCCAATTTATCCTGAAAACAAAGAACTTACCAATCCTAGCAATGACCCTCAACTATTGTCCACTCCGCCAAATCCAACATCTCCTGCTGATGTACCTGATGTATCTATGTCTCCTATCGATTTTAATGTTGATTTTCCAGAATTTCAACATGACATACTTGATTACTTACCCATGACTGATGAACTGGTAACAGACACTGAAAATCCTATTCCCTACACTGACTCTAATAATGCAAATCCTAACTTAGACACTGATCCTAATAATAAAAATGTAAATACTCACCCTGAGCCAGGAACTTCAGCACAACCGGAATCTTCTATACCTGTTGATATTCCTATTCCTGATAACATTGATGAAAACGTATCTACTTACCCCGAACCAGGATCTTCAATACCACTGGAATCTCCTACGTCTAACTTACCCGTCGTCGATGAAAATTATTCTAAATTCTTAAAATCACCTACTAGATCTTACAATACCATAATCAATGAACACAATGAAACTCTTCTAAAGTCATCGCAAAAATTATTAATTGTACCTACTTCAATAGACTTAGAAATTCGATTAATTAATAAATTAGACATCCAATCGAGTCGGTACCATATGTACAAGATTTATTAAGTAATTGTTCAAATCCTATTGTCGAAGAATTTCTGAAAATGGAAAGAGAATTGTATACTTTTAACCCTTTAGTTATTGAAGATAAAATTTACCTCTTTATATTTTAAAGTGAATCATTTCGATGAATGTACTTACCCTGACTTATTCAAAGCTGTGAAGTATACACGTGATCAGATAATTATGTCATACCCGTATCACATCAAGTCGCTGTAACTGACTTTAAAAGTCCCTTTGATAAGTTCTCTTTTGTTAAAATATATAATATGTTAGGATATCTTTTCGATTCCACAAATATTCAATTACACATATATCATAATAGCATTATGTATCCGTCGTTAACCGAAATAAAAAAGATATTAAAAGATAATCACGATCTACCAATTGCCGGTCATTTAGGATCAAACAGAATGTATGACAGAATAAAAGAAAAGTATTATTGGAAACATATGCGAGCTGACGTCGAACATTACGTTAAATCATGCACCCTTTGTCAAGAAAAAAAGCTTTCAGACAAATAAATAGAGCACCGATGCAAATTACTACAACTTCTACCGCACCGTTTCAACGCATATCTCTTGACATTGTGGGACCCTTACCGGAAGTAGGTACCGCAAAAATAAAATTTATTATGACTCTACAGGACGATCTTACGAAATATTCAGTCGCGTATCCCATAAGAACAATAACAGCTGAAGAGACCAGCGAATGTTTACTTCATTTTATTTCACTATTCGGAATTCCAAAAACGATACTTACCGATCAAGGCACAAATTTTACTGCTGATTTATTCAAAAAGACTTGCAACTTTCTGAAAATAAAACAAATTTGGTCAACTCCTTACCATCCTCAAACTCAAGGAGCACTTGAGCGTAGTCACTCTACACTCAAGGAGTATCTCAAATCCTTCGTAAATGAAAATCAAGATAATTGGTCCCGATATGTATACACAGCTATGCTATCTTATAATACGGCTGTTCATACCACTACAAAATTCACACCTTACGAACTCGTATTTGGCCATAAGCCATATCTTCCAGATTCAGTTTATAATTCAAACATCAATGACGCCACGTATCCAGAATATGTCAAAATGTTACAACATCGATTAAAACATGCTCGGGAGAAAGCGATTGAGAACATCATTAAGTCAAAACAAAATTCAAAAACTTATTATGATAACAAAGCAAGACCCGTGTCTTATAAGGTTGGAGATTTGGTTTATTTAAAAAATCATTTACGCTTAAGAAAGGCCTTATCCCCTCAATGGAAAGGTCCGTACAAAATTGTTAAAGTTCATGGCTATAATACTGTTTCTCTGCTCATTAACCGTAGACATGTTAAACATCATGTTGATCAAATCAAACCAGCATCGGTTCAATCTTTATAGTAAAGAATAAAATAAAATTTAAAGTAAAATAATTTTAAGTAAATTTCTTTCTATTTCAGCATTTCAGCCTCAGTGGCTCAAGACTCTATTCAACAAATAAATTCAAGTCCGGGAATTTACTTTGATCCAATAGGACAGTTAAAAATATGTTCAGATTATTTAGATGTTGTCACTCCAGTAGACATATCGCATTTTCAATCGCATATAACCAATATAAATTCAATTTTTTCAATTCAATTACGATTCTTATGCAACAAAGTAGAAATAGAATTTGACGATACCCTAGAATGTCATAATGTATTACAACCACTTACCATTAGAAATGACGAGTTGGTAGAAGATTATAATTCCATATCACATTTAATTGATCACAGATTCCGTAGATCTGCATGGTTTGGTGGTGTAGGTTCTACTTTTAAAACCATTTTTGGTACTCTTGATGAAAATGACGCCATCAAATACGATGAAGCTATACGAAATGTACAATCAAATCAAAAAGAGTTGGCTTCATTAATCAAAGATAATATTCTCATAACAACTACTATTTTAACAAATATTAACGTTACTTTAAGAAAAATAAAAGTTAATGAAGACAACCTTAATGAAGCTATCGACAACCTCTCTAACAAAATAAATAATATATCTACGATGTCTAAAAGCCTAATAATGAAAACTAATATGATTACTATATTAAATAGTCTAGAAGCAAGTATTATAACTTTATCATTTCAAATAGAGGATATTGTTAATGCAATTATGTTTAGTAGCCAGAATATACTACATCCAGCTATATTACCGCCTAGTCATTTATACCAGAGCTTGTCGATAACTTTCGTCACTTACCTGTTGATGCGAAATTACCTGTAAACCTAGAAATAAATGAAATGTTTACTCTCATTAATGTCTCTAGTGTATTTAGTTATAGTGTTAGCGATAAAGTTGTGTTTATCCTTAGAATTCCTCTTGTATCCTTAAAAGAATATAATCTATATCATAATATTGCTCTTCCGACACCACATGATGTATCTAAACCTAGTTATTATACTTATGTTGTACCTAGTAGTAAATATATTGCAATGACCAATGACAAAAGTGCATATTGTAACTTAGACTCGCTACGGGAATGCAAAGCGATGAATGCCCGAACCTATATCTGCGACGTGGCCACGATCTTCTCCACCAGCGAGTATCCGAGTTGTGAAAGTGAATTACTAGTGAATACTATAAAAGCTCTACCAGTGCAGTGCAAAACCGGAAGTGTTAACGGCCAAATCGATATTTGGAAATCTATCTCGAACAATAAATGGATATTTGTACAATCCATTTACACTAAAGTGTTAATTGAATGTTATAACAAAACAAATGTTGATCTAAATGTAATAGGTACAGGAATTGTTTATGTACCCAATAATTGTATTGGTTATTCTAAACATACAAAATTAATACCTAAATATCAAGCTGTGAAATTTAGAGTAAATAAGATATTTTCTAATGTCAATATAATAAATGATTCATGTTGTAATTTTAAGATAAATGATGGAGAGAATAGTGAGTTTCATACTATAGATTTACAAAATTTCGATCTAGACACGATTAGTAACGGAAATATATTAAAGTTCAAATCATTAACAAAAGAAACTGACAAAATCATTAATCAACACAGTTTCATTAAATATGAAGCACATTATTCTTCCACTCTTGTAGTTATTTCTTTGATTATTTTTGGATTTTGTGTTTTTAAATGTTTAGTTTTAATAAAAGGGTACAACTGTCGTCATCCTTACATCCTTCCACGATCTTCCCAACCTCCTTCCGTCAATACATCTCCAACA
Source organism: Phengaris alcon alcon (assembly GCA_037179445.1). Classification (NCBI taxonomy): domain Eukaryota; kingdom Metazoa; phylum Arthropoda; class Insecta; order Lepidoptera; family Lycaenidae; genus Phengaris; species Phengaris alcon. The sequence goes on along the minus strand of JAYRCH010000021.1, from coordinate 10,470,239 downwards.
CAGGAAACCCAAGATGAATCTTCTTCTTCTTCTGGCTCCTCTCCTCCTTCCATTCCTCTTCAAGGCCTATCTAAAGACAAAGCTAAACCTAAACCTATTCCTACTCCCAGCCTTAGAATCCATGTTTAAATTCCTTTATTTCGATTTCCATAAACTTCGACCCCGAAGTTTAGTCTACCCCGGGGAGGTGTTATATCCCGCATCTGTACCCTATCATGCTCACCCTAGCTTTCCGACATTGCTGATCCCGCATTTCTCCTATCGTCCTACGCTTCAGTCCAGACCCCTTCAGGGTATTCCATCTCCGACTCTTGACCAGGACAGTTGTCTCAATTCTAATTTCTTTGTTTTATTGAAGTACTATTTCAGTTAATTGTAATAAATCTTTTTTTAAAAAGGGAAAATAGTAATCCCGTATAACAGTACGCGTATGTCCAGGATTCGTCACCTGATACGATGTTGTATACAGCATTTGAGGATCCTGCGTGGAATCTTTCGAGAGTTCTGACGCACCAAGTAACGCGAGCCGCGTTTTGCTCTTCACAGAGCAAATGCGGTATCCATCGGGAAAACAACTTTTTTACACCTAATTGTTCATGCAAGATTATTTGTATTTGACTCATGCCAATGTCTAAAGTTGCCTGAATTTCGCGGTATGTCACATGTCGATCTTCCTCAATCAGCTTACGCACAGCATCAACGTTTTCTTGGGTGACTGCAGTTTTTGGACGACCTTGACGGGGATCATCACTGAGCTTGACACGTCCACGTTGAAATTCAGCAAACCAGCGATAAATTGTGGTTTGGGATGGGGCTTCATCACCAAATGCAGAAATCATCCGGTCAACACACTGTTTTTGTGTTAAACCACTTCAAAAGTCATAATAAATCATCGCTCTAGAATTTTCTCGAGTCAATTCCATTTTCTCAACGACTAAACAAGTTTGACAAGACCCTGTGAAAAGACCGAGAATCTTTTTTTAAATAAATAAACGGTATTCGATTTTTAAAACCAAGGAGTTTTAAATTTAAAAAAAATTAATATGACAGGAACAGTGGAAATATTCTATTCCCGATACTTTTAGTGCAGCCCTCGTATGCACCCACTTATTTTTTTTAATTAATTTATTATAGCCAACCGATGATGCTGTACTGCGTCCACACTGTCGTAAATTTCGTAAGGTCATACTTATTAAAGCTGGAGCGGAGCTGCTCTAAACACTTCAAATATCCACTCGTTACACTAATAGAGCGTGTTATGCTCATTTACGACTAATGTGACATAATTTTCAATCATAAGCCTAAAGACATAGGACTCAAAATGTAACTAACAAGCTGTCTTAAAGCCAATAACACTATTGCTTCTATTTTGTAACGTCTTTTCTCGACGAATATGTTATGCGAATTTAAAACTAGATTTTAATGTGCCATTTTTTTATTTTTATCAAATGTCAAATTACATAAAAGGTTACACACCTCTGCCTGTTTTTAATGATCTTCACATTTAAAGCATGTTTAGGAGTTTTGCCGGGGAATTCAATGGGTGACTTGTTGTTTTTGTATTTCTTCATAAATTTGTGTTATTTCGGTTCTTCAATGTGTAATATTGGTAGAATATTAACCATTAAATATTCGTTAACGTGCACAAGTGTGGGCAAGTGGTACGTACAACTTCTAAAAACTTGCTATTTTGCGTTCCCTCCAAATCTCCTTAGGAACTTTCAGTAAAGCTTCTACCACTTTACTGAATCGACTGACTTGACTCATTGACTGCACTGAGATATTTGGACTTAATTGAAGTGTATTTAACAGACCAATTCAAATGCATTCGGTGAAGTCATGAATTTGTTTGGGCTATAATAGAGATGATGTCAACTTTCTTTGTAAGTTGGCGCCAAGTTATTAATTATATAACTAAAATATAGTATATTAAGTTATATAACCAAATGTAACCATTTGTGATCATAATATAATGTTTCGGTCAGCGCGGTGTAGCATTCTCGCGAGAGACGGCCGAATACTGGAACGATGATTAAATTAAGTGTCACGCTCAAGTCACATGCTGTCCTTGTCGTTTCGGCAGGCAGAGACAGCGACAGCCTGTGAAAGAGGGCTCCTAATTTTGATTAGCGTTTCACGACCAGATTGACGTGGTATGAAAGCGTCCATAGATGTTATCATCATTAGATATTATATTATGTTGAAAGTTACTGAATCCCGTCTTATCGCTTTATAATATATATGACTAATTAGTAGTATTTGACTCCTTAGTCAAGCTTGTACACGAAATTACACATCGGCTGTGTGTAATGTGACGTCATTATTTTATATTTTACGCCATGCGACGTCGCGTAGCGGTTTTGTGTACAAGGCCCAAGCGGACGTCGCGATGCGTTGTAATTAGTATCAGTCAAAGACCATAAACATCCCGGTAAGGGGCCCCATACACGGTCCGGTTTTCCTTCAGTTCGGCCTGAATGCATGCAAAATCGTATCGTCTGTGTGAAATTTCGAGATCGCATCAGTCGGCCGGATGGACTGAAGCTCCAGTGTTGCTGTTGTTTTTGCGAAACTACTAAACTCGCGTCGGTTTCTACTAAAAAGTACTAAAAGAGTACCGATAACTATAAAAAAACTACTAAACTTAGAAATCCCTAAAAACAACAAAAAACCATTGCACTTTCAGTTTTAATATATTGAAAATATGATAATTTTACCGTAAAATAAAAAAAATATAGTAGGAAATATTACGTAATATAGAAATTTTATTATTTATTCTGTTTTTAGTGTTTGTTGTTATAACGGCAATAGAAATACCTACATCATTTGTGAAAATTTCAACTGTCGAGCTATCACGGTATAAGTTGCAGCCTGGTGACAGACGGACGGACAGCAGTCTCAGTAATAGGGTCCCGTTTTTACCCTTTGGGTACGGAACCGTAAAAATTGTAACGTGGTCTAAAGAATATTTATTAGAGTTCATTGAAGTATTTGAAACTTTAGAGCCACTGTGGTTAATGAAATTTGTTATAGAATGATGAATCTTAAAATGATTTCTTAGATAACAATTATTACTGGAAAAATGTATGGCACAATAATTCGGTTTCGTCGATAGCGTGACTACAGTTACAGCAAAATACTATTAATAAATAAAATAATTACCTAACCAAGAGCATGTCACGAAATTTCTAAGGTTAAGGTAAGGTTCCGTAACTATCAACGCGCAATAGGTTTTCTTTGAATTACTTCGAAAGTTATCGTCATAAAGTTATTATAGAAGCTAGGAGAGCGGACAGACAGACGGACGGACAGAGCAAAACTATAAGGGTTTCTTAAGTATTACGGAACCCTAAAAACACGACCGAAGCTCGCGGCAAACCGAGTGCGATTTTCCGTGTATGTGCTCGAATCCGTTCAGGCCGAACTGACGTCAGTTCTAACTGAAACGATCGGTCTCTCGTCTGTGGCAGCCTTAATAGTGGTCTGTGGTTACTGTAGTTTTGGTGGTCGGAGGTTTAGTGGTTGGATTGTGAGTTGGTGCTTATGACGGATTTCACTTAAACATGGAAAGCCGTGTACCGCGTATTAATTATTATATCAGGCCGTGTCATTAATATTATTGAATTCAGAATTTTAATATTGGTTACATTTATTAATTACTAGTAATTATAGACGAAGTCCGACTTCGTCTGCTCAAAAATAAATCCCACGAGAACCCAACGTTTTGCTGAGATAAAATGTATGTGTCCATACCTCATCAAAATTCGTTCAGTGGTTATTGAGTGAAAAAGTAACAAATATCCTGGATACATCCGTACATACAAACTTTCGCGTTTATAATATTAGTACAAATTACAGATAGTAAGGATATAAAATAAATATGTAAGTAAATATGATAATATAGCCTTTATTTAGGTCCTACACAGTTTTACATACCGAATCAATAATAAAAATTCCCACGATTTTATTGTGGTCATAAAAACGGCACTGTAAATAGAACTATTCAGGTTACTTTATCATTAATGTAAAAAAGTTAATTCTGTCCTGTAAAGGTTAGGTTAGGACTCATGTACCATTTACCGTTAAATGTATTTTAATCATTTTAGTGTTTACTTACTCCAAGCCCCCAATTTAGCACAATTGCGAAGACACGACGCAAGATATGTTATGTCTTCGTCATTAGGGGTGTCGACTACATGTAAAATATTTAGATTAATGTACATATATTCAGAAATATTGACGTATTAGTATCGGATAAACGTAAAAAAATATAAAATGTTACATGTAGTTTTGTAATGAGATACCTACGTCTTAAAATTACAAAAAAAGTTTCAAAAAATACCTACAACATTTACAGTGTATAAATGAATGTTTTTTGTACAACAGTGTACAAAAAAACATTCATTTATAGTAAGTATGAATTTCAACGCAAAAATTCCAGCGATAATATTAGCGATTATGTCCCTGCGACTCTTACATTTCATACACTTTAAGGTGACGTCATAGGTTCGCTGATTTTTTCAGCAAACAAATCACTGCACCATTGAAAATATTAATTTTTAATACACTTGCACTGTTTCTTCTGAGAAGTTACTCATATTTAAAAATACTATTCATTTATGCAATAAAAAAAATAAGTCAAGAAGGCATATATTTTGCCAAGGTAGGAAGAAATAAAATACGTTTGAAGCTCATTTCAGACTACGCTATGTAACTATTGCGCTATAGTATATATAGCAAAGAAGGATCTAATGCTATACTATATACCATGGCGTTCACATTACGCGATATTATCGCAAGCATTTATAGTATATAGCAAGCTCAGTATGGTTGTGTCGCTCGTTTCGTTTGCGGCACGGCCGGGGGTGAGGGAGGAGGGGGGCGGCGCACGATATAGTACAGCATGAACTCAGCGTACGCTGAGCTATTTGTGCTATGAGCTATATTATACTATATATATTATAGCGTAGTCTGAAAGCCGCTTAATTGAATGTGGTCGTAATTAAGTTAAGAAACATATTTCTGAATTTTCGTCGTACGGATTTCGCGATCTACTTTCAATCATATTAAGATCATTTCACAACGAGCATTCAGATGTATGTATTCCAATCAATTCGATGAGAAAAAAAATATTCAAACGATCTTCCGTATTTCGTTAAGACTTGAGATCAATGTCGTAAACTTTGGTCTTTTTACCCAACTACGGCGAAGCCAAAAGTAAGGGTAATGATTTTGACAGTATATGTGTATGTATGAATGTTTATTTGTTACACCGTAGCGCTTAAACTACTCATCCGATTTTAATGACTGAGGTGTCAATAGATTCGTAATAATAGCTCGGGTTCGTAATAATAGGCCGTTTGATGAGAGTTGGCGCCTACAAGATATATACATGTTACGTTGTGTGCTGTCTATGAATATAAGCATTACGAGACTTGGATGGTCATGATTATTTATATCCAGCACACAAAGTAACATGTATACATGTTGTAGGCTCGAATTCTTATCTAATGGCCTATAACATTAGGTTATATAAATTACAGTTACAGTTCTTTTTTGGAATGTGAAATAAAGATTGACAATTGTGTCTAACCAACGCCTGTTATTATACAAACGTATGATAGTGTGTGGTTTTAATCTGTTGTAGTAGGTGTAAGTTAAATTTTTATTAATATTGAGTACTTAAAATGCATCATAAGCATTATTTAAAAAAAAAAAAACAGCTACCTGCACATCTTCCTCCACATAAAGTTCTCGCTTTACGTGTATATATGATGATGATTCAGCCAAGTGTAACCGGTCTTTAGGCTTGCTCTGACCTAGAGAAGTCCTTGTTTGTAAACAAAACGCGAAATTACCATGATGATTATTATTGGAAAACATTAGAGTGCGTAATTAGTTACGGCAAGAGAAGGCCGCGTGGAAACTCGCGAAGGTGTGCGATCATCTATATCGGTACATATAATAGTAACTGGTCGCTGTCTGTACATGGGAGATATAAGAAAAACTATTACAGGGCTTTATGAACGACATAGAACTTAAAATAATGATTTTTTGAATTTTTGTCTGTATGTCTGTAGGTACGCGCTAATCTCAGAATCTACTGAACGATTTTGATGAAATTTGGTATGGTAGTAGTTTAGACTCTGGATTAGCACATATGCTACTTTTTATTGCGAAAAAATGTACGTTTCCCGCGATATAGGTTTTTGCGAGTACGAAGTCAACGGCTTAACCGATTTGAATGCGGTTTTCACTAATGCATTTTGGTTTGCTCCACTTAAAATTTTGATGTTTGTTTGATTTCAATCGGTTCATAAATATAAAAGTTATGTTAGTCTAAAGAATATCTATTTTATAAAATTCTCATATCATAGTGTTCGGGGACACACTCTTCCGAAACGGCTTGACCGTTTCTTATAATTTTTTTGCATATTCGGTAAATCTTAGAATCGATTGTTATCTATTTTTTCAACCCCTAAATGATGAATAAGGGTGACCAACCCCTAAAAAATTTTAATTTTTCGATTTATTTTTTATTTTTATATGATGTGGCATTAAATACAATGACAAAACAACAATTGCCGGTTCAGCCAGTTTACATAATATACCTACTACGTTCACGTTCAATATAATCTAACGTAAACAAAAATATTACATTCGACGTCGTTGTGCTTCTTTATTGCACGCAGCACGGTAAATAAAGCGTACCATTATACATTGGGAGGCCGATCGTATCATGCCGAATTGATACAGATCAGCCTGAACGGATTCGTGTACATACACGGAAATATTGCTTCAGTTCGTTTTGGTATGCTGCGAGCTACGGTCGTGTTTATTGGTTCTAGTTTGTTGTAATCTGCTAGTTGTGAAGTCGCGGATTATAGACAAACATGAATTAGGTCCATATATATATATATATATATATATATATATATATTTATTTATTTATTTATTATGTTATGCTGTCTTAGTTGTATCGTTACTTTTTTAACTAATTAATCATAACAACCATTTCATTTCGTTTCATCATATAATTTTATTAGACAAAACGGCTATAAAATTCAAAATAATTTAATTAAAAAAAAATAGATTACGACACTTATTATACAGCTTATATATACAGCTTGTAAAATTGAAGTGATTTGTCATACACGGGCCGTTCAGCCATCCGTTCAGGCGGGTCTGAACGAATAGCTTCGTTTCATCCGGCCGACTGATGCGATCTTGCCCGAAGGCGAAATTGAACACAGATAATACGACAATCCAATCAGTACGAACTGAAGGAAGACCGGGCAGTATATGGGGACCTTTAATAACATTGGTATCATTATAGTGTACGGAGGTCTTTTTGTTTATATAAAGATTTAATTTCGTTTATTTTACTGCAAAAGCGATAAAATACTTCCATAGCAGATACCGCAATTGGTTATGATCTATAACCAATTATTGTTCCCTTAGCTTAACTCATTTTATGGTTTAAGATATGTGTTGACGGTTTTAGATATAATTATTTAGGCAAAGCCTTTACGCCCATTACTTTTTTGATAAAGGAAATAATGAATATAAAATATATGTATATTAAAAACCTTAAAACGTGAAAGAGCCATGCTTCGGCCCGAATGGGCCGGCTCGACCAGATAAATACCACGGCCTCACAGAAATAACGCTTTCGTTGTGTGTCGCCAAATGAGTTGGGGATTTAAGGACCAGGAACGCAAGTGTGCAACACCAGAGGAGTTACAAGTGTAACTGCTCTAGTGTGTCCATGTACGGCGGTAATCGCTGCCACGCCTGATGGAGGCGATCTGTCATGTGTCTGATTCTGTTTTCGTGGTACAATTCATTAAAAAAATGTTGATGATGTTACAAGCATCCAGCTAATAAACGTTAAGTGGAAATAGTTGGGATGTCCAACATAGTATTGATATTTAATCTCAGCTGCCCTAGCTGCTAACTTTTCGAGCTATCGGGCGGTTTTTGTTAGCGCTGAAATACCGCCGCTTGAAAGGATTCCCCAACGAACTCGCTTTGCTATTATATCTTTATTCCTGTTCGCTTTCGTGTCGAGTCGATGTAGCAAATTGTAAAGCCAATGAGGTTTGAATTAAAATATGATTTTACATTTCAAAATTATGTTATTTCAGCGTAACGGCAGATACTATTAAACAAAAAACAAAGTTATAAATAATGTTATACATACACTAATTAGCACAATGTAACTATAACCTAACCAAGAGCATGTCAGGACATCTCTAAGAAACCCTTCTTAGACATGTCCTGACGTGCTCTTGGTTAGGTTACTCCGTAACTATCAAGGCGTAAGAGGTTTTTATCAAATCACTTCAAAAGTTACTGTCCGATTTAGTTCAAAATAAATATCCTTAAGAGTAAAACACTCTACATTCTACATGATCTATCAGCTTGAAAAATTGCAAGTTTCTAAGTCTTATAGTTTAGAAATGCCAGGTCGATTATTCGAAAATATTTTACATTATAAATAACCTAATCAAGACATGTGAGGACATGTCTAAGATGGGTTCCGTAACTATTAACGCGTAGTAGGTTTTCTTTGAATTACTTCAAAAGTTATTGTCCGATTTAGCTAAAAATATATTTTTAAAGAGTTATTAGCCTGATCTATCCCATGCCATGCCATCCATACCATGGAAACTTACAAGTTTCTATCTCCTATAGTTTAGAAATGCTAGGGGGGGGGGGGGGGGGCAACTTATAAACCACTTTGAAGGCCGATTACTCGAAAATAGTTGACTTTGTAAAAAGTCATGTATAACACCTTGCCTTTATTTTAAAATACCTATTCAACGATAGGAAAAAAGGGGAAAACCAGTTCTATTTGCAAGCACTGTTTTTCTGTTTTTGCTGAAATAAAGTTTATTTTATTTATTACCGAGACGAGACGAGAGAAATACAACATAAGAACGCACTCATGACATACCCGCAACACCAAAGGAGTTAGGCTGGGGTTATATTGGACGGACGGTCGGACAGAGCGAAACTATAAGGGTTCCTTGTTAGTTGCTACAAAACTCGCCTAAAAAATCTAATAGGTCGCCCTGTGGTCGAAATTTGTCCATAACAATTCCTATGTAATTTTTAGAGGTTCTCTTAACTATTTTTGATGTAGTCCCGTTTCGGTCCACGCGCTGTTTCATTCTCGTAAGCGTCAATATGTGAGCGAGCGAGCGGGACAACCTGAAAATCGAAACTTCATCTAACCAATAATATTTACGAGAATTGCCCCAGATTCAGACTTAGTGCTCTCTGAGTAAATCACAGGGTGTTACCAACTCGGCCAAGGTGTTACCAACTCGGTCAAGATGTAAGGCGAATTTCCGTTTCAAAATCAACCCGGCTCGGTGGCGCGGTTAGTAATTTTATCGCCGCGTATGTATGTACCTGGTGGCAGAGATTCTGATAGACGATTTTCCGAATCCGTATTAACTACGAATAGAATAGAATAGAATGATTTATTTTCCAAGAAATTGGTAATACAAGGATGTTGTCATCGGACGTCGATTCCTTTATTCATCGGACGTCGGTTCCTTTATTGTAGTAGGAGACTATAACCTACCGACGTTGGGCTGGCGTAAAAGAACTATTCATATGGAACCTATTATAGCAAATCACAACATCCTTGTTAAACTGCGTGCTAGTTAATACATTTAAAAATGAGCTAGACCGAATATTAGACCTCTTTCTCACTAACATTTCTGAAACTGGGTCTTCGTTCACACTTGTTCCTTTGGTACCAGTAGTACCACATCACCCACCTTTCTACGTACTAGTTCCAGTAAATAACAGGCTCAAAACTATGAGAATTCTTCCTAAGACACAGTATAGTTATATAAAAGCTGATTACACTCTTATAAAAATAGAACATACAAAACTGCAGAAAATGCAGTTTTATCATTATATGAAAACCTATATTCAATTATTAAGTGAAACGTACCTACTAAAATAACCAAGTATTCTTCCTTCCCTATATGGTTCATATCTGCACTAATACATATTTTTAAAAATAAATCGATTAGCTGGGTTAAGTGGAAAACGTACAAAAATGTGTCTGACTACAAAGTATTTTCTATGTACAGGGAAAGGTTTAAGCGTCTGTCACGTAAATATTATAAACAATATCTTAAAATGTTGAAGATGGTATTCATAGTAATATAAATAATTTCTGGACTTACATTAATAATTTAAAACATAACGGGGATATACCAAATGCTATGACCTATAAAACTACGACCACCTGCGACCCCAACCAAGTATGCAACTTGTTTTCTGATTTTTTCCTATCAGTTTTTGAACCCAATGATGTTACAGAAGAGATTGATATTACTCGGACCATTGAAAATAACTGTAGTTCTGATCTTATAATAAGTAATATTACATTAACACAGGAAGAAACACTCAAAGGATTGCGTGCTCTGGATCATGCCAAGGGTGCAGGTGTAGGTGGCATTCCTCCACTTTTTTTTCAAAGAGACTGCTTCTGCAATATGTATGCCACTATATATCATGTTTAATATTTGCTTACAGGAAGGCATCTTTGCCTCCGTTTGGAAATCTGCCAGAATTGTACCCGTCCACAAGGGGGGTAATAGGAGTGATATCGAAAACTATAGGCCTATTTCAATTTTACCGACTCTGTCAAAGCTTTTCGAAAGGCTAGTTCATAATAATATTTATCCCTCAATACATAAAATAATTATTGAAGAACAACATGGCTTTGTATCTCAACGTTCTACTACTACAAATTTACTAGTATATGTATCAGATTTATTTGAAGCACTAGACAATAGATACTGACTTTCGAAAAGCCTTTCACAGAGTAGATCATAAAAACTGCTTGAAAAACTTGCTTATAATGGTATTAGAGGGAACCTGTGGCGCTGGTTAAGTCATAACGAACGTACTCAAAAAGTTATGCTTAATGGATATGAATCTGACTATGTATCTATCAGTTCTGGGGTGCCCCAGGGGTCCATTTTAGGACCATTATTGTTTATCCTTTTTATAAATGACGTACATAACTGTTTTAAGTTTTGTAAATTTTTACTGCATGCGGATGACCTCAAAACATATCACATTATACAAAAAACTGAAGACCATACTAGATTCCAAGATAACCTCGATAGATTTTCCGTTTATTGTTATAAAAACAAACTTTCACTTAGCTTAAATAAATGCAAATCGATAACTTTTACAAAAAAAACGCAATGTCAGTACATTCTGTTATACGTTATGTTATCAAGTACTAGAAAATGTTGATTCCATTTGGGACCTTGGAGTGAGTCTAGATACAAAGTTACATCTAAATTTACATATAGATAATATAATAAGTAAAGCATACCAGATGTATGGATTCGTTATGAGATCGTGTAAGAGTTTTATGCGTTCCTCAACATACCTTCATATCTACAAATCACTCATACGTTCTCAACTTGAATACGCTGTGGCCATCTGGAACCCGTATTATAAAAAGTATAGTGACGCAATTGTAATGGTCCAGAAGAAATTTCTGCGTTCCACACATTACAGATGTTGTCATTCACGAGAGTCTTACAATACCTTGTTAGATAGGCACAGTCATCTCTCACTAACATCTAGACGAATCCAACTGTAAATGATGTTACTATATGATCTGTGTCATAATAGATATGATTGCATCTCTTTAAATAATAAAATATGCTATATTCTATATATATATATATATATATATATATATATATATATATATATATATATAATACCCGTTAAAACACATTGTCGTAGACCTCATAAAATTTTTGTTACTGCTGTTTGTCGAACCAATGTTGGTAAGCGCTCACCATTTTATAGACTTGCTGATACATACTACAAAATCTCCGTTGATATATGAAAAGATGAACGTAGTAAAATATAAAAAAGAAATTCTAAAAGTATTACAGGACGACTAGTTTGCTATTGTTTTAGCTGAAGTTGAAAAGCTCATCTGTATTGAAATAGTTTTATACATTTATGCTTAGCATACCAATCTACTCACCCACCGACCTACACAATTCCTTCCTACCAACAAACCTAAATATTATCTTTACATAACCTACCTAGCTTCCCACAGTTACCTACTTTAATATATGATGTAATAATAATTATACATATAGTCCACATCTGTTCCTACAACTGAATGTACTATAAAAACTAGCTAAGTTAGTAATCTGTAGTTAACGATATTGGTACCGTAGTATTAAGTATTAAATGCTTAAAATATTTGGTAAAATGTACTATGGTTACTTTTTGTTAACTCTAATAAATAAAATAAATGTTGAAGGCGTGGAAATATTACAATGATAAAGATCATGCGAATTCAAAACTTTCAAAAATAATTACAACAATATTATCATATCACCCAAAAAATTCTTAAGTCAATTGGTAGGCTAAGTGATTGGAGAATGGAAAAATTGAATCAATTGATAATAATTGAACAAAGGCTTGAAGTGCACGCGCATACACGCACAACCAAATGCTTATAATATGACAGATTGACAAAGAAAATCTGTAATTTTGCCCACACAATCTGTCAGTATGTGTATTCTTGTGTAGACAAAAAACATTTCTACGGTGGTTGTGCTGCGCGTGCCGTTCAAGTATTTCGGATTACCTATTTGATATGTCGCCTTCACAAAGCCTTCATCAATTTATCATTATAATTTAATAGCTTCGTAGCGACCGAAGTTTTTTTATTGCAGGGCCTATTATTAGTTATTATAAGATCGTTCTCTAGAAGATTAACTAAAATGTTATACACCATTTTAAAACTAAGATCTTTTTTTTTTTTTCGGAATCTTTTATTTTTCACTTTCATTTCTTTTCATAATGGGTGTGGTGATTTTATCATTAGATTTGCATAAAATATAGCAGTGATTGAAAAGCTGTTTTGAATATTTGCATTATCCAAAGGAATAAGGACGGCCAGTTTTTAATTAGCCAGATGTTGTTGTCAAAAATTTTGTTTTGCTCCTTCGAGTTCAGAATATTACGTCACGGGTTACGATTCGTCTAATTTCGGTCCTTGCTATTACGGGTTAAAGTTTAAAATTCTTTGTCGGCCCCGAGCAATCTCCACGCCTGAATAATGCCCAGTTTCCCATAAAGAATGCATTAGCATACATTGTATCGTAACAGGCGGTTAGTTTCATGAAATATGACGCGAAGTTCACTTTTACGACACGAGACCACGTCGCCCGGCGCTCCCACGGCGAGTTGTCGAAGTGAATATGGAATGCAGTGATTGGAATTAGTAACGAACGATACTTTCAAGCTCGTCAAGATGATCGTCATGTCCAACATGTTCCGCGGAGCCAATCCGCTCCAGAATGACTTCCAGAAAAGTCTGAAGGACAGAAATAACAAGCAGAACTCGTTGCGGATAAGAAAAATACCGGACAGTGCTAAATATGACAGTGACGTCACAATCGGTGACAAAAGACTGTCGAACAGTCTCGACAACGTTATAAAGGACAAAGTGATACGCAGTGCCAAAGGTCTATTAGAAACAAATTTAGATGATTTATTTAATGACATAGATACAAACCCGGAACCAAAGAATCTAGGTGCGAGTGAACCCACTCTAAGGATTAAGGATTATAATAGGAGTAGAAGTAAGTGTGGATCTCTCATGTCAGAGGATGACAGTGAATGCGATACGACAACCGATAGCGATTGCATAGACGACGTGGCAAGGGAGCAGAGGAAATGTATGGGGGCAAGAAGATTTGGACACATACTACGGAGGGTCCTGTCTCGAAATGGTAAGTTTGTTTTTTACGTTAGAACGGCGTAGCTACGCTAAATTTGACGTATGTAATTTACGTTCTAGTCTACGATTACATTATTTACAACTGGCAATAGAAAATCCCCATTTATCTATTTTTGCCAGATTGCTTTAGTCAGGTTGCCATCGCTATTACGACGACGAAGTTCGAAAACAAAAAAATATGGGATTTGACATCGCTAAGAGACAGCGATGCTTATGTCACTTAGCGATGCATACTGTGCGGCTGTAGCCGAATATATAACCACCTCCTTTTTTTGGAAGTCGGTTAAAGACTAAATACATGTACTTAGGTACTTCTGTGTAGATTATGTAATAAATTAATCTTTCAAAATCAATTATCAGTATCTATCTCCTAAACTTTTGATTACATAAAGCATAATGTTATTGCATAAATTAACCATATTATTAAAATATATTTTTAGTTTCTACTATTTACCATCCACAACAAGTGAAAAACAAATCACACCCATTTCTACGCGAAAAAAGATGGGAGACGGTGAATTGAGATGGCGCCGGTCATTTATTTGTTTCCAATTGTTACAAATTGCTCCCCCTTACGCCCCTCAACACCCCCCTCTGTGCTCTGATTGTGATCGCGAGGTTCTGTCTTTTGTTCGCCGATATTATCTCCATTGTCTGGTACATCGGTGTGTAGAGACGCTAAATCGTGGAGACATTTTAGGTGTTGAATTATGTTTACTCAGAATTATCAAGTGCTTAGAGGGATAACATAAAAATGGGTACCTATACCTGATTGGATACTTTCGTTACTTAGTGAAATTGGGTATTTGCCTACATGTAAAATTTTAGTTTTTTTTAATCATTAAGAAATAATTAGGTATTACAACTTATAAAAGTAAAAAAGAATTAAGATTGTTAATGTAGTTTTGAAATTAGATGCATTTTAAAGTCACAAAAAGTTGGACATTTAGAAGAAGAAGATTGAAGACAGAAGTTAGATATTTTTTAACAACATTCGTGTAAAAAACAATACATTTGGTTTACTTACATCAAATACAAAAAGATGCGGTAATTGTGAACATAAAGTATGAGATATCAGAAATTTCATTCATATGGATGCCCATACGAGCAGGTGACGTCACACGCCTGTAAATTGCTACGAAATGTACCTATTACGCGCAACAGCAACTTACAGGCGCGTGACGTCTTCTGCTTGAACCACTTTTGTATGGGTCGTTTTCACAGAACTCACAAAAGTGCTTCAAACAATCCGCAGTTTCATTGAAATATTGATTTTTATGTATACTATTCCTCTCGTAAACTGTCTTATTACCCGACTACGGCTAAGCCAGTAATTAAGCCAGTAAGTAAAAAGGGTAATGATTTTGGCAGTCTATGTATGTATGTTTGTTCCCTCGTAGCGTCTAAACTACTGGTCCGATTAAATTAATAAGGTGTCGATAGATTCGTAATGATACAGCGGGTAGGCTATATATATATATACCGATACAGAATGAAGTCGTACAATTCGTACTAACAGAGTTGTCCAATTTTCGAATGTTACGTAATAAATATATAATTTATATATTATGTATATTGTTGTACTTTAATAAAAAATATTTTATTCTATAAATATAATTTATTATAGACAATACATAATTAAAAATTTAAATAACCCCTGAATTCTCAAGCTGTGAACGAGCTGATGATGATGAATGATAGCTAAGAACACTCTCGATCATGTCAGCTTTCAAACAAAAAAACTAGATTAGAACCGGTCAATCGGTTTTAATGAGCGTTTTTAAATTTGTGACATCTGACAGCTTTTCTGAATCGCAGTATCGTTGTGTTTGATGTGAGGATATAATATTCGACTACATAATATACGGTGGTGAATAAGTGAAATGAAAAGGTGTTGCCTGTCGAATGATCTCTATTGCATTTCTTATCATCATTTTATAATTTTTATTATTGTAGTTCTTTAATTCTAGAAAAAAAAATTCTCTCCGCGCTCGTGATGAATATATTTTTATTCTAATTAATAATATAAATAATTTGAAGTGTTTTCATTACTTATTATTATTATTCCAAAAATATTGGTTCGATTGGGAAACGAAAAAACGAAATAAAAAATAAAATAAAAACTATAATCCGACTACGAAAAAAAAGGGTATAAAAAGGCCGAAACAAGAAAAAAAAGCCGTGGTCGCACATACTTTATATCGGCGGTTCGGCACAGTCGATGTCAAATCTCAGCCGTCTGTATCTAATACCTTTCTTGGGGTATAATTCTAGAATCTTCTCTAGGCCTTAGGGTCAGCTCGCTCCTAGACACGACGCATCTCAGTGTGAATTGACGCTTAGATGCCATTAGTGGGTGCGACCACGGCTCTAGCTTGACCATTTTTGTACCTATGCATTTCTGGATATATTTTATTGTTTCAGCCTTTTTAGACCCCTTTTTTTACGTAGTCGGTTAAAGTTTTTTAACAAATTTTTCAGAGCACTATTCATTTATGTAATAAAAAAAATTACAGGCCCTAAATACCCTATCGTGTCGTGACTATTGCACAATTGTGCAAACTTCTACAGTTAGCATCTGATGGCGTGAACATTATAAATATCGATAATAGTCATGTTATGTTCACTCCACAAATGTCAAAATTGACTAATGACGAACTAGCTGTGTTCGCATTAACCAATTAAAGTAAGCCATTTTGAAATATGTACGCATAGTTCACTGGCTTCTTAACGCGAATAGACCATAGAACGATATATTATGTGTCGATGACACAGCAAATATTGTACAATTGTTTTTAGGTGTAAAAGCGATAAAAAATATACAGTTATGTTATACGACAAAATCACCCAGTACAGTTTTAACAATGCACCGATGAGGTAAATAGCACAACTACGGTTATTTCAATTTTCTCCAGCGGTGAATGTGTTTTAATTTTCTGTCGAATTATGAATTAACTGTAAAATAAACGTTAATCGCTAGAATGCGTTAGTAATGAAGAGCGATTTAATTTACCTAAAACACCGATAACAATGGAAGTGATGGGACAAGAAAAATTATAGTGAAATTATTATATAACTTGCTGTGCTCTAAAGATCAACATTATTTTATCGAAGGTAACGGAATTTAGCTGACATGGTAAGCGATAACCGCTTCGTCGACACCCGCAGAAGCCGGTCTTTTAACAATGCAAGCGTTATTTCACGCCGGTTTTCTGCGAAGCCGTGGCATATCTCCCAGTCAAGATGGCCCATGCAATTCGGACGTTATGAGCATGGTTCTGCTACGGTATTTAAAACTTGGCAGAATATTCAGTATTTTCTCTAACGGTGCTTTTAGGTATATCCTGCATTTAGGAGCAAAGCGGCACGAATAAAATTTTCATCAACTTTTTCTATCGGCCCTTTATTTTTTAATTAGAGCCAAAACAAAAATTAACACGTATAAAACAGGTTAATTTAATTTCGCGTAAGAAAACCGACCTGTGCGTAGAATATTAACATTACAAAAGCATGGCGGTGAGCGCCTTTACACACGCGCCGCGGCTCCGGCGGCGCCGTTGTTTGTATGGATTTCGCCGCTCGCGCTGCGGCAAAAATAACATACAAATCCTAGAGCAACGGTACCAAAGAATACATATATTACTAACGTAAAGAACCATCATTCAACAATTTACGCGAATGTTAGCTCGCGGCTGTGTGCTTGGAGAGTGCGGGGGTCGCGGGACGTGCGGTTTTCAAGCCATACTCTACTAAGTATAACTACTAAGGACTAAGCATTCACAAGTTCGTTTCGTGTTTTGACGTAATTGACTATATAATTTCATAATATTTACGATAGATCAGTCTGACACGTCGTTTAAAATTATTTCTGCGTCAATATGGCTGACATTGGCTGGTGCTCGAGCTGTCATAAGCGAGTGTCGCCCCTGTGGCGGTACCGCGGCAGCTGCGGCGCGTGTATAAGCAAGCGGACTAAAGCGAAAAAGTTAAAACTTTCCTCAGTGTTTCAATTATGACAAACGATTTGAAAAATATATTCGTGTAAATATGTAAATTATTAAACGGAGGTCACATTTTCACTTTGTGTTTGTTTACTGTAAATTTTTAGCCTTTTTTAATATAGAAATTTCGAACTTTTTATATGCTTAAAATATCTGAATCGTATAAGTACCTATACATAGACGACCTCTGTGGCTTCAGCTCGTTGGTGCTCAAGCCGGGGGTCGCGGGTTCGAATCCCGCCGAAGGAATAAAATATCTGTATATATATAAAATATATATAATTTCTGTTCCTGGGTCATGGATGTGTATTAAATATGTGTATAATATAGTAAAAGTCTTAAAGTATAATATCTATGGATGCTTCACACTACGTCAGTCTGGCCCCGTGCAATATATAAAATATATAAATACATAAAAGTATTAAATATACTTCAAGTTGTCTGGTACCTTTATACTATATATATAGTACAGTATAAAAGTATTAAATATACTTCCCGTTGTCTGGTACCTGTAACACAAGTTCTTCCGATACTCAGCACGGGGCCAGACTGACGTGATGTGAAGAAAAAAAGAAAAAAAACGAAGGTTCATGATAGAATTGGATGAGATCGGAAGCCGCCGATGCCGCCTAGTAATAAAGCCTCAAGTTTTATAGGTCCTAGGTACTGAAAAAACTGTCGGTTCGGTCGTGTCCTAAGAAAACAGTATTCTTATGAGGCCATTTAAAACTATTGCAAGGGGCACTAAAATAACTGTTTTTACCTACCTTAAACCTTTACTGACCGTAACCAATATTAACCCTTACGGTTGTATGTATATATATACTATACGGTTGTCTGTATGTACTTAATAACATGTAAACCGTATAAATGTCGCATGTATCTACACGGCATTCGTGCTAAGTTGGCAGTGAGTCATCAGTGCAAATGTCAAAATAAACCCCGTGTTTTGATGAACCAATTGAAGTAAGCCAATATTGATATTTGCACAGATGGCTCACTGCATTCTCAACGTGAACTATATTATAGTGTATAAAATATCACAGTACACTATCTACAATCTTATTTAAGTTTCGGGTTGTTAAAAGTATTGAATTTGGCTACCTTTACCTGTCGTTTGCTGACTAAAGATAATCTTTTCGGCACCATGTAAAACGCCTCTGTATTTTCTAGTCTATACATTACGATATCTACAACGGTATCCACTATCCAAGCTTCGGGCACGTCAATAACGATATCGTTCTTCAGAGCGGAACGGCAATCAATGGTTATCTACCGGCGCGGCGCCACGAATGGAGCTGGTGATGTAGTCAGAGGTTGTAATGTTTTTGGTCTTACTGTCCCTGAGGTTATCCGAAGTAGCAATAAGGATCTGCAGAGCCTTAGCGCAAACATTTGGAACCTATTAATTTTGGCAATCATTCTTTTGAAATTCAGCCCGGAAGGCTTAACATTTTTTTTGGATTCCGAGTTATTCGAAGTCTGCTTAGACACCGTTGACTCTGTGTCGAACAGAGCCTACGAAGCGAATTCTTACAGAACTCTGTCTTCTGACTACATAGACGCAGGATTGAATTTCAAACTACCACGAATTAAAAAATAACTTAAAAAAAATTACGCGCTAAAGTAAATCTCGCAGGAACCGTACATTATGTCGCCATAAAAACTTTCCCCGTGGTCTAATCTATATATGTGCCAAATTTAATTAAAATCACTTCAGTAGTTTCGAAGCCTATTCGATGTAAACAAACATACAATCAAATCTTTTTTAATATTAGTATAGTTTAATATTATTAATATTAGTATAGTTTACATTACAAATTACAAATTATTATAAAATTAAACTAGATTATTATGAACAACATAGAAGATACTTGGCAATTATTAGTTTCGCTATTAATTTAGATAATATTATAAAACTTCAGAGGTGTCAAGGGACACCCGGATGGAACGAAGTTCCTTTCGATTAATTAGTGAAGAAATTGTAATAAAATTTTATTTTTTTAAGTTATAATAATATTTTTTTTATTATTAACAAATATGTAATATAAACTTAATCAGTAGGCTCAATTTTAGTAAGAATTGAGAGAGAGAGAGAAACACAGACAGAGAAACACGCGCACGCCGCACGGCTCACAACTATAGCAAAAAGTGTTACAACTTTTAGTCTTAATTTTTTCCGTCTAGCCCCCTTTCGCAACGCGCGATAAGGAACTTCGTTTAAATAATTATATAATTTAGATAAAATCTAATCGCGAACAATGTTCTCTTGTCGAGTGCCTCTTGAGTGCCCACCCCGCAAAATTCCGTTTGTCGCCAAGCACGCCAGTTTTATACAGCGCCCCCAGGCGGCAGCAAATGCGCACCAGTTCACGACCAGAAGTCATATGCGACGACTTCTTCTCGGTGTTGCCAACAGAGCAATATATAAATAAGTAGAAAGTGCCACGCTGTGATAACGGGTCACCGTGCCAGTTGCCACGCCTGCCGTGACGCGCGACGCCGCGCCTGCGACGCGGTCCATCGGTGTCGCATCCGCTACCTGCCCCACGATCGGCCTGTTCCGTAATCTCCTGATTAGACTACCATAGATTAAATCAGCATTTTACTCCACTTTTATAGAACCACACTACCACATCCTACTACTATTTTAAATGCGATAGTTTGTGAGCGTGATCGATGTATGGATGGATGGATGTTTTTTACTCTTTCACGCAAAAATTACTGTACAGGCCAGGATACATTTGTAACTTTTAGGAGGATAAGGTAACCTGGGGGCGATTCTCGTAAACATTATCGGTTGAATCCCGTTTGAATCTACAGGCGAACCCACTCGCGCTGACGAAATGAGTCAGCGCGTGGACTGAAACGGGATTACATCAAAAATAGTTAAGAGAATTGGGCTTCTGAATAAACGATAGTTATCTACTTGCTGGAACGGAGAGGCCCAATAAAATTAGACACCATTTAGAAGGAAATCAGTACAAAATAGGCCAGCTACCATAGTATCCATTACTAAATTAAGGTACATAAATTAGCAAGTAATTATCCTATCTTTTCTCTATTTATGCTAAAGATAAATAGATTTATCTTTTCTCTAATTCATTTGTTCTATTTATGTACTGGATTAAACAATAAATTGTGCCTAATTTTACACCAGTAATATGAAATACTGGAATTATCTTGGGGGATACAATTAAGTCTGGGCGGCCTTGATAAACCGAATCTTCTGCGGTGTGCAGTTATCGCCAGATGCGGTGTACCACTTATCGACCTTATTAATTGGCAATAAGGTTCAAAAGTGATAAACCGAATCTCCTGCGGTGCCTACAGAGGCTGACATATCCCCAATATTGAACTTGTTAATTTAATTATTGAAAGTTTCAATTCGTATTTTAATTGAAATTCCAAGTGATTGAAAGGGAATTAGGGATTTTTTGAACCCCAGGCGAAATTCGGATGTTGATTTATTAAATACTTTGACAGTTTCTAGTTATTAAAAGATTCGTGTTGAGAGAATGGTTTTATGATTGTTTCGTTTATATTTTTGGTATCGAATACCAGTTGTTATGTTAGAAGTTGCACGTAGTATCAAATGTCTATAACCGTTTAATCAATTTATAACCGGTTAAAGTTAACCTTGGAGTAAATAAAATATCATGCCTTATCTTTCATAAACACGAAGAACGAAAGAGATAACATGACATTAACCCAGGGTTAACTTTAACCCCGAGGCCTAAGTGGTTTGCCGCTGCTGTTATCGCCTAGGCGGGTCCGGCGGTCCAGCACCAAGAGGAGCAGGAGGCACCTTGGGATTTTAGTGCGGTATCCCCGGGTGCGTTGATAACGAACTCGGGAGAGCCCCATTCATACCCCGGCCGATGTCCCCAATCCACAAAGGATTTCCCCATGTAAAAAAAGGCCTAAGTGATTTGTTTACTAAATTATGATGATTGATAAATTGTTTCTTTATTACTGTAACGATATTCATTTCACGCAATCAGTTGCGAATTTGAATTCTTGATTTCTCGTATGGCATAGATAACCAGGTCATTTAGCCAAGATGCCATCGCTAATTACGACAACGAAGTTAGAAATCAAAAATTTATGTTATTGACGTGTCTCGCGCTGTCACTAAGCGAACGTTATGTCAATCCGTTGTTGACGATCTTCGGAATTACAAACTTAACGAGGGCATTTACGCCAAACACTCTTGTTTCATAGTTCAGAAGTCCTTAGTAGAGAATCGAATAGTCAACAATTTCAAGTCAATCTGGCACAATAAGCCATTGAAAAACCCATTCCAAAGACAATGACCTGTTGAATAACCCAGTCCACGGCAAGATTGTGCAATAGCAATATCTGGAGTGGTCTGACTATCTGGACCAGCTGTTATAGCTATTATAGTCATTGTTTACGGATGCTGAGGTAAAAGAACCCATAGGCCCAGTAGCATGCTGTTGCGATTTGTAGTAAAATTGTTATAATAATAATAATATAATATCTATGAACGCTTCACACCACGTCAATCTGGCCCCGTGCAAAGTATCCGAAGAACTTGTGTCACAGGTACCAAAAAACGGAAAGTATATTTAATATATTTATACTATACACATATCTAAGATTTTTATTATATTATACACATCCATGACCCAGGAACACAGAAAAACTTGTTGTTCCTTCGGCGGGATTCGAACCCGCGACCCCCGGCTTGAGCACCAACGCGCTGAACCACTGAGCCATAGAGGTCGTTATTAATAGATAGTTGTTTTTATTACCCAAAAGATTCTAAGATCTGAGCATTCGGATCTGGTTTGTATGTGCCGTACCGTTTAAACTCTACACCACTGATCCGATATTAATGAATGATGTATCAATAGATTCGTAATTATAGCCCGGGTAACATAGGCTATAGCTTATGTTACCCGGGCTATAATTACATTTATCATTTATTTATTTATTTTTTGTAATATTTTTTTTCAATTTGCCATAAATATTATAAGTTTATTTTTGTCAGTAAAGATATTATTATTATTATTATTATTTACGTAGTCAGGTTATAGTTTTTATAAAAAAATTAGTTATTGACATTCTCTTGTGTCGTCGTGTCTCGGGAGAGCTAGTATTATTATAATATACATATAAATTAATTTTTCTACACTAAAATATCATTGGGTATTTTATTGTTTAGCATGGTAACATTCTTGTACGTCTTCGTAAATATTTCCCAATTGATATAACCCAAAGCTTGCAGCATTAAACGAATTTGGGAAGCTAAAAGTTACAGACATTTGAAATCGATTTTATACAAATGAAACCATTTAAAACACTGACGTATAGACACAGACTCTTAAATATTTAAATGTAACCAATCCAAGATACGTCTGAATTCACGGCAGGAATAGAACAGGTCCAGAATACATCCGCAAATCTAGTATTCTTCTAACTTTAGTTTTAAACTTACACTCATTCGTTAGAGCGACCCAGTTACCCATCGTAATCTGTTTAGAAAACTTCTAAACAGATTACGATGGGCACATAGATCATTTGTATCCTGGATTTTTTATGTTTAAAAAAAAATTAAATAGTAGGTAAACGAGCAAATGGATCGCCTGATGGAAAGCGATTACCGTCGCCCATGGACACACCAGAGGAGTAACAATTGCGTTACCGGCCTTTGAATGTGTACCTATTAAAATATTTCTATAGTTTTTTGTGCTAACAAGAACGGACAAATACTTAGGCTAATGTTATATTTACGGTCTATGCTATTGCGTATATCATGGCGTCACACAATATATAGCTAATACAAAATATCCGCCGCAATAGAGGCACCGTAGATGCGGGGTCGTTCAGTTATTATGGCATATGCTATTGCGTATCTTATGCCGTCACACAATATATAGCTAATACAAAATATCCGCCGCAATAGAGGCACCGTAGATGCGGGGTCGTTCAGTTATTATGGCCTATGCTATTGCGTATCTTATGCCGTCACACAATATATAGCTAATACAAAATATCCGCCGCAATAGAGGCACCGTAGATGCGGGGTCGTTCAGTTATTATGGCCTATGCTATTGCGTATCTTATGCCGTCACACAATATATAGCTAATACAAAATATCCGCCGCAATAGAGGCACCGTAGATGCGGGGTCGTTCAGTTATTATGGCCTATGCTATTGCATATCTTATGCCGTCACACAATATATAGCTAATACAAAATATCCGCCGCAATAGAGGCACCGTAGATGCGGGGTCGTTCAGTTATTATGGCCTATGCTATTGCGTATCTTATGCCGTCACACAATATATAGCTAATACAAAATATCCGCCGCAATAGAGGCACCGTAGATGCGGGGTCGTTCAGTTATTATGGCCTATGCTATTGCGTATCTTATGCCGTCACACAATATATAGCTAATACAAAATATCCGCCGCAATAGAGGCACCGTAGATGCGGGGTCGTTCAGTTATTATGGCCTATGCTATTGCGTATCTTATGCCGTCACACAATATATAGCTAATACAAAATATCCGCCGCAATAGAGGCTCCGTAGATGCGGGGTCGTGCAACTATTGTGGACTATGCTATTGCGTATATTATGACGTCACACAATATACTACTACTACTACTATATCACTCGGCGAAACACAACGCAAGTGCTATTTCACGCCGGTTTTCTGTGAGGCCTTTGTATTTATCCGGTCGAGCCGGCCCACTCGTGCGGAATGTCTCTTGCACGTTTAAATTGTCGCGGTCGCATAGATCGTACATTCAGCAGAAATTTCCTCCTCGACGACCACGTCAACTGCACTGCAGTCGATAGCTATCAGGTTAATTTCTGTAACATAATTTACATAATCGTGTAGCTTTCGCTATTGTTTTTTAAAACGATTGTTCAAATTGTTCGACTGAGAGTGCGCTGTGTTATTTCACGGCTGGTTAACCAGCTCCTCTGGAAAATTGTGAGTTTTAATGCCATTACAAGATGTTGTTAGCGTGTTCGTTGGTGAAAATCCATCTTTTCCACGGGAACGGAAAAATAGCGACGCTTCACCCGGCACCACGCGGGTTGCGTCACTGTCCTCACTTATGTAGTGTAACTAATTATTTAATTCCAATAGCGTAATTAAAATAATAGGTATAATATCTGTAGTATATTGAGACTAAATACTAGCTTTTTCCCGCGGCTCCGCCCGCGCAAATATAGTATCAGGTATCCCATGGGAACACTGTACTTTTTCGTGATAAAAAGTATCCCATGTTTTAATCCAGAGCTTAACTACTACCGTACCAAATTTCTTCGAAATACTTTCCGGAGTTTTTGCGTGTAGGAGTAACAAACATACATTCATCCATCCTCACAAACTTTCACATTTATAATAGTTGTAGGATATAAACACGCGCACTTGTGAGGCGTGGTGCGGTGATGGAGTGGTGGTAACTGGTATACACTAGGGGAGCTCAAGCCGAGCGAGTGGGTCCGTTACACAGCAGTCGAGCAGTGTTTCTGTTTCCCACTCCAATCTTACAATATGATGCTTCAACACCGATAAAGTCCACGATTTTGATATCATTTGTGTTTTTTTTAATTGCCTCCTACTATCGAAGGAATTTTAAAGACTTACGTCATAAACAAATTTTTTTTTTTTAAGTAACCCCCGAATTGTCATGCAGTGAGCGAGCTAATGATGATAAATTGTAGCTAAGAACACTCCTGATTATGTCAGCTATCAAATAAAAAAACTAAATCAAAATCGGTACACCCGCTTGGGACCTACGATGCCACGGACAGACACACAGATATACACGTCGAACTTATAACATGCCTCAGTTTTCGTCAGGGGTTAAAAATACTATACTAATTGAATATTTTCAAAGACGAATGACGTAAGTGACGGTAAGGCCTTGATGATTATGGTGATTAATCGCGTAACCATATATTCTATAGTTGTACCATATAGGTACATATTTTGTATGATATGGTATTACCATTCGTAACTATTTCCTCTTGCATACTATTTAGTATGTTGCACAATACCGGCGCGAGTACACGGTTTTTGTTCATTAAAATATAATAAACATCCGTAATGTGTTCGATAGTAACCTTTTGTCTTCCGTTCGACATTATCATCTATGTTAGGCCGCTGCCTTGAACACAGCGGCGAGCGGCGCGGCGGCGGTGCGTCAGCGCACAGTGTACGGAAGACGCGATAATTTCAGAGGAATAGATTGTTTTTCGTTTTCGGGCTGCAAAAATAGCGAACTTTGGTACCACTTAGCACCAAAACTAAATCCAAGCGGCAACTGGGAATTCTATTTTTGCCTTCTTCATCTCGATGCCCATCCATAATTGAGCAGAACAGAAAATTTCCGATTTTGTCGGTCTTTCCCACACTGTGCAGCGGCGTACGGCGGTGCGCGCAGGCGAGTCACTGTTTCACACACCGTGCTACTGGTGAATATGGCGGCCGTCAGCGCGCGTCGCCGTTTGCCGCTGCCGCCCTGCCGCTGGCCGCTGTGTTCGAGGCTGAGGCCTTATATTCTATTTGCGTAAGTTTGCAGTGAGGTGTCAATTTAAATGTCAAAATTGAACAATAATGCTTCCGTCCTGATTAAATGGCTTACTTTAATTGGTGAATATGAATACTGCCTAAGCCTAATTGGTCAATTTTCACATGCAATAGACCAGATTTACATTTTTATGTCTTTTCTAAGAACCTTATAAAGTTTCCAACTTAAAATTTCAACAATTTATGGTCGAACTTCGGCCACTAGGCGAACACCAGATAATGTAATTATTTCAACTTTTCTATGCTTTTTGTACCTTTTAATTAATATAATTAAAGTTACTACTTTTAATTAATTAAATTAATGTTATATCACAATTAATATATATTTTTTTTGTTGCAGGTAAGTTGAGGCCTCTCTGTCCGGGCGAGATTTCGTTAATCAAGCGGGGCCCGGCGGCGTGCCCCAGGGGTCCGCACCGGGCCCACACTGTGAATTAATTCATCCTACCTCTGGGCTTACGTATTGATTGTCGGATTTGCTACGAAAATTATTTGAAGGTAAGGTGCTTATTTTTCGGGGATTGGGAGATTTATTTATTACGTTTCTTGCAGTTTACAAGATTTTTTAAAATTTAATATAGCTAAAGTACACAATCGACCACCTACATGTCGATCGTTATAAAACATCGTTATAAAAGGTCGTTATAACACGATTTTGGTAATAGGTAATGGATCACGAGGATCTAACGAAGATCCTGTCTGTCTGTCCAGTTTAACCTATTCGTTTCTAGCGAAAGCAAATAAAAATTGCAATGATACGTCAAAGGAAGCATTATAATATTAATTGCAAAGCATTATTAATATACTAGCGACCCGCCCCGGCTTCGCACGGGTGCAATAAATATAATTATACATATATGCAGTATTATACTCTTGCAGTCATCTTCACTTGCTCCCAATCGCAATCAGAAGAAAAATCGGCGACATTACTTACCGTACTAATATCGCCAACAGTTCAATTGGTACACTCCTTGCAAAATTGAACCTTGAAGTCGCGAGTAATACACATGCTCGACACTTCAACACCCTTCACGTCCCGCTTTCACGCACCAGATTTCGAGCAGATTTCTCCTTCTTACCTAAGTCGTGTGCGTCCTACAAAAAAATAATGTTGTTATTGATATCTTTTGCACCAGCGCTAAAAATATTCGTTTTTAAACGATTTTTTAAATTCATTCCAAGATACCACTGATAGTATCGACTAGCCGTTTACTGTTTGCATAAATTTTATATTATTTAATTATAAGTGAGCTTATTTTTCCTCTTTATGGAACTGTTTAATTTGTTACTCTACTTAAGTGTTCTTCCTTTGAATAAAAATAAACCTTCCTCTTGAATCGCTCTATCTATAATTGCTGAAACCGCATTGAAATCCGTCGAGTAGTTTAAAAGATCTAAGCGAACAGATGGCGGAAGTGACTTAATTTTTAACCTCCGACGAAAACAGAGGGCTGTTATAAGTTAGACGAGTCTGTCTGTGTGTCTCTGTGTCCGTGGCATCGCAGCTCCCGACGGATGAAGCGATTTGGATCTAGTTTTTGTGAGTGTTCCTAGCTATAATTCATCATCATCAGCTCGCTCACTGCTTGACAATATTTTGAACTTTGTTGATACACTGTGTAAAGATACCGGCCACTCCAAAAACTCGCATTTACTAGACAGGAATTAGTTTGTATTCGTAAAGTTTTGGAATTTGGGCAACACCGCGGGCGAACCGCGCCAACAGTGTTGTCCTACAAAAAACGGAAATCCTGCACCAGTTCACAATTGCTGACGGTGGCTGTAAACAATTTGTGGACTGTAATGAGCGAAACGGTCGGCGATTTGGTATTTATGCTTATTTACACTTACAAAAATTTTCATGTAGACTAATGTTATAATAAAGAGGAAAGGTTTTTTTGGATTTTTGTTTGCATTGAATGGGCTCCGAAACTACTAGACCGATTTTGATGAAATTTGGCTGGGAAGGATATAACAGGGGGAAACTGAAGTAAAAAGTAAATTCAGACAGACGGGCGGACGGACGAACAGACAGACAGGCGACAGCGAAGGAGACGTCGCTACTGAGAAGTAGTAGGGTCCCGTTTTTATCCTTTAAGTATGGAACCCTAAAAAGGAGCATATATAATTACCGAAAAATTACTTTATATTATTAAAATACGTGAAGCATAATCATTCTGTAGAGTTTTACAACAATTGTGCAATCAGTCCTCTGAGTAGGAGATTTAGCCGGTAAATTAAAGTTTATGTGGAGGAAGGGGTAATATTTTATTAATAGCTCCCCACACTGATTTCAGTGACGGTGGCCGGTTTAATTGAAACCAGGCCAGCTACGCAGGAGTTATTTTATAGTGCCCAAGTGTGAGCGCAGTACACAAGAGCACTCTCTCTTCCTTTACTCTCGTAACCCAGTGGGACGAATAACCGACACGACTGGTGAGATATCAGGCGCAGGTCCGACTTTTTACATGCCCATCCGACGCATGGATCATCTTTCTTGTCAGACAAACAGGTGATCAGCCTGCATTGTCCTAACCAAACTTGGAAACAAGATTTTTTGTTATTCCAATGCGGGAATCGAACCCACGACCTCCGAGTCGAGAGCCAAGCTCTAAACCACTAGACCACGGAGGCTGTTAAATAATGCTTAGAAATCCAAAAAATCATAAAAATAACAACAACAACACACACACTGCCGTGCGTTTGACAGATACGTACATTTTTGTTTGCATTTTCTTTTTTTTTTCTATCTAAGCGGCAACAAACGGCCCTTGTAAAGTTGAAACTTAAAAATTATATGAATTTTTAAGGGCGATTTTCGACCACAGAGTGACTTCTAGTTTATATTAGTATTAAATTAACCTCTGTGGCTTAGTAGCTAGCACGTTAGCGCTCCAGCCGGAGGTTGCGGGCTCGAACTCCGCCAGGGAACAAAGTTTTCTGTGTTTCTGGGTCATGGATGTGTATTAAATATGTGTTTTTATATAATAAAATCTCAAATATTAGTATAGTATAAAAAGTGTTAAATATATTTCCGTTTTCTGGTACCCCGTATCACAAGTTCGAGAACTTACCCCGGGACCAGATTGACGTGGTGTAAAAGCGTCCATAGATATTATTACTAATATTTTATGCATCTAATTTGCTCAATACGAAGTAAGCTAGAGTAAGCTAGCTAAACATAGGGCTTGGAGTTGGCGCGGTTACATTATTTGCTGAATGTAGGTCGTCCGCAATGCATCAGAAACGTTCGACTCTTACTTTTATTTCATTTTCTCGTGTACGAGTTTCTAAATAAAAGTCTAGATGCTCCATATGCTGCCATCATCAGTGCTATTCGCCACCATGGAGGCGTACCTCCTTCGACAAATGCATGGCATTTACTGCTAAATAGCTTTCGCCCGCGGCTCCGGCCGCGTAAATACATTCTCTCACGGGAACACTACTTTTTCGGGATGTAAAGTAAAGCTATGTGTTAATCCAGAGCCTAAACTACTTCCATACCAAATTTTATCGAAATCCGTTCAGTAGTTTTTGCGTGAAAGAGTCACAAACCATCCATCCTCACAAACTTTCACATTTATAATGGAAGTAGGATGTCGAATAGCATCATCAGGATTTACAATTGAATGGGACTTTTTGTGTTATTGGCAAATTAGTGGCAAAATAATTGGGC
The DNA here is from genome assembly GCA_037179445.1 of Phengaris alcon alcon. Lineage (NCBI taxonomy): Eukaryota > Metazoa > Arthropoda > Insecta > Lepidoptera > Lycaenidae > Phengaris > Phengaris alcon. The sequence continues at coordinate 10,440,162 of JAYRCH010000021.1, read as the reverse complement.
TCTAATCCCGGTCAGACAAATATTTTTGTGATTATTTTTATTTCCTTTCCTTTTATAATTATTATCGATTCTATTTTCAATTCTTTTATAGGTAGTTCTACTAAAACTCCGAGCAATAAATTCGTTGTGTAATGTTGGGGCATATAATCTACTTATGTAAAACGATTAGGCACAAAAATAATTATGAAATTGAAGACAAAATACTGAATTAAATTACATAGCGCTCTCTCGGGCGTTGATGACATTAACCTTACAGTAACAGCTGATTTAAAGGTGAAACAAAGACTTTGCCTAAATAATATCAATACAATCAGATGTGTGAGGTCAATGACCTTAACGGCGCCGTAAAGAGCGTACTGTAATTTTATTTGCTATATTTTTTTCGAAATTTTTAATTATTATTTTGCCTGAACGTCTTGACATAAGCAGTAGATCATATGCCCTAAATATGCGTAATTGCTTTTGAACTTTATTCTCATACTTATCTTATATTAATAGGCCTTTGTTCATTTAAAACTGTGACCACCGAACACTCTTCCTTTTGTCTCCAAACGCATAATACGTTTAATTTGTAATTAGCATAATTCGTATACATAAATAAATTCGTTTATTAATTTTAAATAAAACTACTCATTGAAGAGTCCTCTACATCACAATATCAAGATTATTTCCCCAAATAAGTAGTAAAATTACCGAACAGTTAGTTAAAATTCTACGTATAGTAGGCAGTAACCCAACGAGGTGAGGTGGCTCCTTTGTAACTGCACTCTTTCTAATCCAAACCACAAACAATTGTGGAATTGTGCAAATGTAAATGATTTATACCGTGAAAGAGTAGCCCAGGAATCTGAATAACCGTATCAGACAGGCCATCACTGACGGCTATATTTCAGACACTTCGTTACCGGGGATGGCGCGTAAATTTAGAAAACTGGACCGTATATTCACGAAAACGAAGCCCCGGTGTTACATTTTCAACTACTGTAAATCGAGTGTTGTTCATTCGGTGTTTTCATTTTCGCGACCAATCCCGTTTTTCTGAAACGTTCGAAAGTTTCAAACTTCGGGAAGTTCAAATATTCGGACTGCAATTACCGAACTGGATTTCGCTACCCTTACTTTGTACTTTTTACAGCTTCTGTCTCCATTTACATTTTACATTCATCTAGTTGATGATAAATGCCGAGAAATAAAAATGAAAATTTTTGGTCTCGTGTACGTTACGCAAGTAGGATATTAGTGATATTTTATTCAGAACATTAAGGCGAATTTGCTTAATGTATTTGGAGCTCCTGAAACTACGTGAACTTAGCCAAATGCTATGTAATAATATAGAACTTTAGGAACATGTGACGTCATAGGTTCCGCGACTTTTGGCTGAGTGTATTCACGAGAAATTCTGTAAACAAATCGCTGTCTGTACTTTTGAAAATATTGTTTTTTTTTTTAATATACTGTCTCTTCTGAGAATAGTCACTCATATTATGAGTACTATACATTTATGCAAAAAAAGAAACAGTCAACTACCGAGGACTATACCGAGGCCTTTGCTTGTTCCACTTTTATTTACTGGCACATAAGAAAATGAAAAATATGCAACACATTTTGAAGTACATATTTATAATTCGATAATTCTGGTTGCACTCGGTAATGCCCCATTGACCCGCTTCACACAATATTTTCCTCAAATAAAAATACATAAGGCCGCTGACTCGAACACAGCGGGGAGAGGCGGGCCGTGGTAGCGGCGAGCGGTGGCCGGCGCAGATGGGCGCTAAGGCCGCTGCCTCGAATTCCGCGGTGAGCGGTTGGGCCGACGGTAGGCAGTGACAGCAGTGGCGACGCGCGCACTGCGCAGGCGGGCGCCATAGACACCGCTTTTTAGAAATGCACTCCTAGTAAGCGGTGACTATGGCGCCCGCCTGCGCGCGTCGCTTATACGTGGGACTGCACTAGGCGTAACTACGCGACGCGACACGGCCAAATATTCTTTGTATGTTATTGTATGAGATATAACGCACTCCATTGCGGTATTACTAGTCCCTACTATTACGTCGCGTCGCGTCGCTCCGCTGCCGCCTAGTGCGGTGCATTAATAGTCACCGCTTGACACACTGCACTTATCCTGTCAAGCGTGACTCTTGCGCGCCGCCGCGCCGCGCAGCCGTCGTGCCGCGCCGCTCGCAGCGCCGCTCGCCGCCGTATTCGAGGCAGCAGCCTGAAAGTATATTTGCCGCAAAAATGTTTACGGTCGGTCAGCCTTTCGAAAGTACTTGCTCTTTTATATTTTCTTTAATATATACGTATTAAGTATACTGGAGGAAATAATACAAGTATACTTGGGGAAAATGTTCTTTGAATTTATATTTTTTGCTTTGAAAGTGGGTGTTTATTCCGAAATTATGTGAAAACATTGTTTGGTATACATGAAACATAACATCGAATTTTACCGTTTGTTACATTATTAAAAGTATATACTTAAGGGTCTGTTTCACAATCTTTTATTAAATGTCGTAATTCGGTAGTTTTGTCGCTGCGTAACTTATCTCGAGCGACAGAGACAAAACATGCAAATAATCCGACACTTATAGTAGACCGTGAAACAGGCCCTTAACAATGTACAAAAACTACTTATACATTGTAGACGATTGAACAGATTTCAGCTACATCTCCTCGACACTACTTCATGGGTTCTCTATTTTTCAATGTCATGTCTACCTTGAATGAAGCCTCAAACTTATTGGCCAACTATCACCGGTACCACAATATAAATAATCTACAGTAGCGGAACTCAGCCGTGTCCTTGAAATTTTTATCTACGATTGAACGTGGCCGAGCAGAGCGAAATGCTGTACAAAGAAGGCGTTGACAGTGCGCAAGCGTCGCGGCACAACTATAACACGTTAGTCGTTCAATGCAGCGACAAGTTTTGGCGGCGCAGGCGTCACACTACATACTTCTGCTATTTGAGGTATCGTTAGCGGCCGTGTAAATGACGCGTAAGCGTGCGTGCGCCGATTCGGGCAGTCTAGTATGAAGATGGTCTACTGTACATTATTTATATTGTGCCAGTACCTTCTAATACCGGTATTAAGCCTACCTGCTTCTAGTTATCTTCTTCTGTATTACCTTGCCTGCTTGTTCCCAGTTATTTCCAACTTAATACTGTAGTACAGTTACTGATTTATGTACCGAATTCCATGAAACTATCAGGTAAAATACAGCTGCGCTGTTAGTTGTTACAGCTGTTTCCAAGAAATCTAATGGTATGTTTGAAAGTTGAGTATAAAACATGAAAACTTGTGACTACTACTACTAAACGAGGCTAATTTCAAGAAAAGCATGGCGTGGCTGAGTATAACATAACTCTTGATAATCATCTTATACTTTAAAGTTTAAACGAGCTAATCTTGTATATATAATCTGAATCTCGGGTTTACAGACAAACAGACAGTTGGACGGACAGAATGAAACTACATATTTTATAAGTATGCTGCTGACAGTTTTTACCTCAAGATGCATCGTCCTGTGAAGGTGAGGTTCTGGTGACGTTTTAGGTCTCAACCCTTATGGGTTTTTTGTTGTACTACGCAACCCTAAAAATCATTAATCAATAACATTCCTACCATGTAGCAGAGTCCATTTATCATTCGATTTTCCTACCGTCCGCGTCATCCGCCGGGTGCTGATTGGCTGCGTTATCCCATATCCGCGGCACGTTATCCAAATTACAATCGAACAGGCGAGGGTCCCCCCTCCCGGGGGTAAGTGGGTCTCGGGGGGAGGTAATGTGCACGAGAGCGGTGGGTGTAATGTGCTTCGAAGATTTACTTCTTTATTGATGTGAAAATTGTGGTGAAGCGCGGTGGTGTGTGCAGTCGCGAAGTTTAATTTTGTGTATAACAGTTGGATATAATGTTTCTGTAAATGGTCGCAGAATAAGGGGCCTCCGTGGTCCAGTTAGAGCTTGGCTCTCGACTCGGAGATCGTGGGTTCGATTCCTGCGTTGAAACAAAAAAAAAATTGTTTCTAAGTTTGGTTAGGACCATGCAGGCTGATCACCCGATTGTCTGACAAGAAAGATGATCCATGCGTCGGATGGGCATGTAAATAGTCGGTCCTGCGCCAAGTCTTGTCGGTTATCTGTCCCACTGGGTTACGGATATTTTCACTATTGCCGCGTACGCGAAAGAAGTTTCGTGAACACGCATACATCTACGCAGTGGCGTGCACAGGATTATGATACTGGGTATGCGGCGAAGTACTCGGTCACAAAAACTTTTTCGTTTATAGATTTTTAGCATAGCTACAGCCAAGCGACGGATCGCTAAGTCGAAACCATGCCAACAGAGCAAGTCTTAGATGTACTACTATTCATGTACATCTTCTACGGCAACGCAGACAAAACAGCGATCGATCGTCGCATATTTTAAAATATTATAACTACTCACCAGTCAGTCAGCTTCAATTTTCACATATTCAAGGTTCCGGTTACTTGAGATTACTATATCCCGATGTAAATTACTAAATAATATGCAAGGAAAACAATATAATTTAATCGTGTGTACACAACCACACAGCCAGTTATACGTTTCATAACTTTTAACATGAAATTTTCGAGTTACATTATTTTTTGCTGGTTTAATTGTTGTAACTCGGATACACACCTACCTTTAGACAGAATTTGAATATTTTCACTGAATGACAATTGTGAGAACTTGTTATTTTTAATTTTTAATAAACACACATTTTCTACACAAACCTCACAATCAAATAACATTTAAAAAAAATCAACAAACGCACTAGTAAAAGCAAATCACTACAATTATTATAGAAACTCAGTAATAAACTGTTAAATGTACACACTTTCAAATGTTAAAATGAAAAATCTTTTAAGAAAACTATAAATAAACTGGAGCGATTAAATTGTAAACAATGCTTATCACATGAAATATGCAATATGGCCCACGCGAAACACAAAACGTTTCTTCTATTTAAACAAATAAAACCTTACTAAACAAAAATGCATAATGTGCATACGTAATTTATTAGATTTTCGTCTATTATTTTTACTCGGATTATAGGCAATAATTTCCGACAAGCCAGTTCGGCGGTTTTCGGAAGCGATCGGATAGCCGAGAGCCATCGCCTGCCGCGGGAGTTTCTGCTATATAATCATGTCGATATTCATGGGTGTGTGCGTTTGCGAAGTATGAAAAATACACTTATGCGATGATATGTCCTGCAGAACGCAACGGCATGAGATGAGTTGCTATTTATAAAATATTAGGCGTTTTTAGTTATTATATTTTTTAAATTAATTTATTTACTATTAATTAAAGTCATCTAAAACGTACGAACGTTTTATTAAAATATCTGTGAATGACAAGTAAAGCACTGCATTTCTGCCTACAAGGAGCGCACGCCCCTGCATTTACGATATGCTTGTAGTAGTGCAATCAAATGGAAAGGTTACTATGTAACTGTTTATCTGTTTTTAATTTGTTAACTTAACTACTAGGTTTATGTACCTACATGATTGTTAAAAGAAAAAATAACAAATAACAGAATAAGAATTATGTATATAGATAGTAATTTTTGCATTTTTCGGCCACATTTATGTTTCCATTCGGGAAACGTACGACTTTTACTGATTTAAAACAAACGTATTCCCATCTACACTTATATTATAAAGAGGAAATATTTGTTTTTTTGTATTGAATAGGCTCCGAAACTACAGGACAGATTTTAATGAAATTTGGCACATATACGAGATATAGATTAGACTATGGGGACGGACATAGGCTACTTTTTATCGCGGAAAAATGTACGGTAGCCGCGAGATTTCCTTTAGCGTGCACGAAGTCGCGGGCAACATCTAGTTGTTGATATTTTTACTTACAGTAAAAGGATTTGCTTCTGTTTTTCTTCCTCCGTAATTTGTAGGAACTCGAAAGCTAAACAAGGCATTCACCGCCTACCGGTACGAAATACTTGAAGTAGACGGCGGAAAGTTATACTACATATATTATTAAATTGAAGTGCGGTTTAATGACTCCCCGTGGTGCGCTGTTTGACTTGGTACTTTATTTTTTCTTTTAGTTTTGTACTCGTCAAGTCGTGTTGGTTAAATCCATTCCTCTGGGTTATGAGAGTAAAGGAAGAGAGAGTGCTCTTGTGTACTGCGAACACTCTTGGGCACTGTAAAAATAACTCCTGCGTAGTTGGGCTATTTTCCACATAACCAGCCACCGCCACCGAAATCGGTGTGGAAGCTATTATGCTATAAGAAACCGAGACCACTAAGAGACCACTATAGAAAAGATGACATCTTGAGAAACAAATCTGTCCAGTAAGATTAAGATTAGCATGCTATTCGCTGGTTAAAAAAAATGTTTATCGAATAACCGCCAAGAAACATCACAAGGCGGACTAGATGCCGACACTTTAAAACTAAGAAAGTTCAGGAAACGACAACAAATAAGTTATAAGACCCGGACATGGACCACTCCGGTCTGTGGAGGAAAAAAAGAAAAAGGTAAAAAAAAACACACTTGTGTAGTGTGCGTACGTAGTTGTAAGCTTGTGCCTCAATCAAAGGACTCAATAATCATCTAAAACTAACAGGAATATAAATTAAAAATAGTTTACGGTATTATAGTATTTTTTAGTTTTATTATAAGTAGTCTCCTTTTGGTCTACTTTGAAGTGATTTTCCGTAACTGCTACTATTGCTATTACTATACTATTGCTATCGTAACCTACGTGGGGAGAGCGCTTTGATCCCATAAAGTGCTCCGCCTTTGTCCGCGGCGTATATTGATGGGCAAACTCAGATAGCGGGCACTCTCAAATTGTGGTTTGTACACCGGCATCTTGGAGGGGCCAGAGCAAAGATCGCGCGTGTTCGAGGCAGCGGCTTTAAAGTCACGTGTAGTTTATGTAGGCGAATCGTGAGATTTACAAGTATATATACTGCAATCCACGCGGGTAGTTAAGCGGGCGAATGCGTTTGGTTCAATAAAATGCACATTGTCCGGCGAGTATTGTCGCTGACCCAGTGAAATAGCGGCTAGACTCGGATAGCACGCACTCATTTGTAATAAGACAGCAGACTCCTGGTGGTCCAAAAAGGCAACTTTAGGTGTTTCATATTATGTTTCATATATTTTTTTCAACTTATATTATGTGCGCCATTTTACGCATTTCTATTGAAAACTGTCAAAATTGATGTTTTCTAATCTGTCTTCTATCTGATGAATATATGTAATAATATATATGTATAATATAAATATAAAATGCCACTATATATATATATATATATATATATATATATATATATATATATATATATATATATATAGTGGCATTTTTAGACCCCCTGTAGGGACTAGGAGTCCTTGCAGGAACATTTGTCTACGGCGTTAACGTAACGTTATCGAATGAAATTTGTATGGGCGCTATCATGATTATGACATATTTTCATACAATTCTCATTCGATAACATTTACGCCGCTGACAAATGTTCCAGCTAGGCTCACTGAGCAAAGATTGCGAGTGGAAACGTGTGTAGGCAATGTAGGCAAAACAAATTTAGTAACCCATGCGAATAGAGTAAAGCAAACTAGTTCAATAAAACTCATCTCCGCCTTTGTCCGGGAATATTGGCGCTGACCCAGTGCGGTAATTAGCGGCCAGACCCAGCCAGACTCAGATAGCGCAGTGATTTATACACCAGACTCCGGTTGGAGCCAAAGAAATGTGTTACCTGCATAGTGTATAATCAGGAAGGGAGATAGGTAATAATAGTGTTGAAAAATTAACGATGTAGTTTAAATAAAATATTGTTTTATGTCATCAAAAATAATATAGTTCGTCTTCACCCCAAAGCTTTAAAAGCAGATCACAAGCACTTTTCCTTACTTTAATATATTATGTTTGACAACCGTGTAATATATAAATATGCATAAAAACTGCATAATATCAGAATTGTGAAATAGAAAATCCTATCTTTAAAATGTGAAAATTTAACCCCGATTTCACCAATTTCTTTAAACGTGCTTATCGCTAAACTCGCGTTTGATCTCCCTCTCTCTCTCATTTAATGTTAGAACAGGACAGACATCTTAAACGGAAGCTCAGCGTTAAAAGTAGTTTCAATACCTCGGTGAAATTGGATCTTAATATTATATGGATTGTAACTTAGGAAGATATTAAAGTTTTCAACCGCCACATGATAAGTGTGAAACTATCGTTTAGGAGCATCTGGCTTCATTTTGTTCTGGGCATAAATCGTGGGCATATCGCGGTGCGTCCGCACCCGACCGCGGCCCGACATTTCAGGGCGTCGGACAAAGAAGGCCCGACCTATTTGGATGGCTACCAGACTCTGGGGGCTATAACGTGATGGCAACTGATCGCTAAGTAACCAATCTAACTACCCTCTGGTTATAATTACAAGTATCACAGGCTTCATTTTGTTCTGGGCATAAATCGTGGGCTTACTGCGATGCGTCCGCACCCGAACGCGACCGGACGCGTCACGGTCGGACAAAAAAGACCCGAACTATTTGGACAGCTACCAGACTCTGGCAGCTGGGTAAATCTCCAAGAATTTATTTTGTGATGGATAATGCCGGTAGGGTTTTTGTGCACTACACAGTTTTCTTTCTGGCAGTCAATTTTTTATTAACAGTGCCCTATTTATTTAGTAGTAAGTTCTTCGCTTTACTCGCGCGTCCAACTCGCACTAACCCGTTTTTAAACTATCATCGAGAGAAACGTTCAAAAGTGCGATACAAATTAAAATATTTTTACGGATTTTATTGCCGTTTATTTTCATTTTAGTAACCCGACGTTTCATGAAGACGGGGTCTCTAACTTAATCCTTGGTTTAAATATTACATTTGTATATTGTGTTTGTAATAACTGCTATTGATGATGTTGGATGTTACATCCATTACCCGTCGGCTCCCACATATCTGGAATCCTATCAAAAATTTTATAGGTGTAGAATTATTAATGAAAAAAACCTACAGTAGAAGTAGGAAGGTATTATTATTGTTGGTATAGGTCAGCTATACTCTAAGTGTGTTCCGCGGAACCCTAGGGTTCCGCGATACCCCTGTAGGGATTCCGCAAGAATTTAGAAAAAAAAATCAAAACACCTCTCTCTGGTCGAACGTTTTAACTCCGCCCGCCGCGCTGCCGCCGCGCGTATTCTTGTGAGCGCGCAGTCCCTTTAATAAAAGCCGCCTCTGAATTAGACACTATAGTTGTGAACAAGCGACTTTCGGCTCTAACTTCAAAACATAAAGTCGAGATTGTTTACAACACATTTTTTGTATTTCTATTTTTATTTCCGCTTTTGGTTTATCAAAGGCGCCGACTCGAGTATTTTTGAGAATGTTCGAGATCGAGTCTATGACTAAGTATAAAAGCGGCGATCGCGCGTCGCGCCTCGTCAGTCAGTTGACGATTAGCGTTCGGAGCGATAAGTTCCTACAGGTAGCCCTACTAGAACTAGGTAGTAGAGCCCGTAGCCACGAAAACAAAATATCGCAATAGACTGGACGCCGAACCCGATATGAGACTGCAACTGTCTTCTATCAAACCTGACATCAACCAATTAATGAAAAATAAAAAACAGTTTCATACCTCCCATTAGTTAGATTTTTTCTTTTTTAATATCTTGAAACAATGTACTTGCCAGGTGGCATGTTAAAGTAAGTGGCCTCGCGGGCTACGTTTCTGGCGATAGCGAATAATTTCTCTTCGATATTTTTGTGGACTGTATTTCATAAGGTATCTGGCGTCGCCAGGTTAATATGCAGTAATAATTAGATGAGAATGGAGAGGTATAGGAAGGAATGATAACGCTTACCGAACCAGCTTCTGTGAATGGCGTCTGCAGCTGGAGTTCTCGTCTTCCTTCTGTTCACAACACTTTAGTCTTTCCAGTATTCTTATCGCGTTCTATAGGAATATATCTCACTTTCGTGGGCGGTAATTATTAGCGGAAAAGTCTAAACTAACACCCGCGGTCGGCCATCGTACGCTCTCGACGCGACTCGTTGTAATGTCCTCTTCGCGTATTTCTTCGGTTAGCGACGGAGCGGGGAAGGGGGTGGAGGGTGGAATACTGCTTTATCGATATTATGAGATGACATTCATAGTGGCGTTCGACGCTTCTAGATGGCGCTACCATTTCGTAATAATCAGTAACTGTTACATTGTACTTTTATTATGTTTATTAATAAAGAATACACTTTTAAAAACTATTGTTTTATTGTAGGGTTCCGTCAAGTATTTTGCTTTCCAAAAGGGTTCCGTCACCAAAAAAGTTTGAGAACCGCTGGTGTAGGTAACAATATATATTTTTTTTTTCGAAAGGGTCTATGCTAAGGGTCGTACCGACCGCTGTAGCTAAGTCGGACTATAACTAGCCTGGTGGCTAGTTGATTAGGTAAGAGACGATGGGAGGATTTGACCCTCCCTAACATCACCCGGGTGATGTTCAGACCGGATATTGGGGACAGCTACTAAGGGAACAATATATTGCCTAAGGTCCGTTATCTGACTTACGCCTCGGTGCAACACTAGCGCGATGTAGGACCGTGGCAGCGCCATCTTGTGTGAACATAAAACAAGTTCTTATTCATTTTGGGTTTTTCAATGGATACAAAGGAAATTATACTTATTTATTATATATACTGCATTCTGATCCAATGAGGCTGTTTAAGTTCGTGATATCTGACAGTTGTTTGACACGACTAGGACCCGACTTTTACGAAGCGCTGCCTGGAGGCAGAAAAAGTGTCGAAAATTCTTATTGACAGTTTTCGAAATCACTTCCGCCACCAGATGGCACCTTGTGTGAGATACGGGTCTGCTTCCTAGCGGCAGAAAAAGATCAAAAACCCTCATTCAATTTAAATTTAGAACAATATAGCCCCGTTATAATGTTAGTTGCTAGCTATTTAAATGTCACTTTAAATAGAGAACAGTCATGGCGGCCATTGCGTCATGGATAGCGAAAAATTCGCGTTTGGATTTCGAACGGTGTTCTGTTAATTCGAAAGTTAATAAATTAATGGTGATTTGTTTAACTGTGTTTTTAATCCTCTAACACTACCGACATTGACAGAAGAAATATTCATACAAGAAAGAGTTACGCCATCTTGATTTCAAAAGATTTTGTCATGTTCATTGTTATTATTTAAGCTGACTGATATTAAACTGTGGAGAGGAAATGTCAAGATAACAAATGTCAAACCTCAACGGCCCCAAACAAACCCAAAAGTCGGGCAGTTTAAGTGTGGACACTTTTTGCCTCAAGATGCCTCGTCAGTCGTCTATAATGTATGGGTCTATGATTGTAAGCTATGGCATATTATAATTATTGAATGATAAGTGTCGCGTAATATTAATGTACTCTGTATGAATGTACCTACTAGATTGCACGCCCATAATGGCTAATGGGTCTTATATTAGCTGTATACAGCTTTGCAAAAAAGTTCTAATGGCGTTGACAGATGGAAATAAAAACTTTCAACTGTATCATCCTTACAGCCATGAAATATTGGCAATGACTTATACTACATATTAATTATATTAAAATATACATTCTATTATAATATAATTCTAATCTAATAGGCATGAAAGTTGATATATTAAAAAGTTTTTAGTTCCATCTGTCACCGCCATCAGGACTTTTTTGCCAAGCTGTACCACGCATATTATAATAACATACGCATATTGCGTGTCGTTGAGAACTGACCCTTACGAGACAATGTTAAATCTCTCGTAGCGAACTATCGCATATATACTATTCGCTATTTACACGTAATAACTCCAACATATGAACAAAACCTCTTCGTTATGGATGTAAATTTGCGTATATCACCTTCGTGTACGGTTTAAATTAGGTTTCAGTGCCGGCGCTATTTACTGCCCAGTGCCCAGCACGGAGATAGAGGTTATAAACTTGTTTTGGGATAATTTCAACTGGAAAGTTAGCTGGACACTGGGCAGGTTATTTATGGTAAGATAAATACTATTAAAAATATTTTTAGGAGAAATTTATGAAAGCAGATTTTGAGAATCTACAACAGCTGTTTTTATTCTAGGATTTGTTGTCTTAATCGAGGCTTTTAAAAAATGTAAGTTTGGCGAGTTTATTTTAGAAAACTAGATGTTGCCCGCGATTCCGTGCGCGCTAAATGAATTCTCGCGGAAACCGTGCATTTTGCCGCGATAAAATGTCCTGCCTTTTTCCTTTCCCGTGGTCCACTCTATATCTGTGCCGAATTTCATCAAAATCAGTCCAGTAGTTTCGGAGCCTATTCGATACAAACAAACTAACCTTTCCTCTTTGTAATATTAGTGGAGCTGTTGTATGTAACAGCCTCGGTGGTTTAGGGCTTGGCTCTTATTTGGAGATCGTGATTTCGATTCCCGCATTGGAACAACAAAAAATGTTGTTTTCAAGTTTGGTTAGGACAATGCAGGCTGATCACCTTATTGTCTGACAAGAAAGGTGGTCCATGCGTCGAATGGGCATGTAAAAAGTCGGACCTGCGCCTGATCTCTCGCCAGTCGTGTCGGTTATCCGTCCCACTGGGATGCGAGAGTAACTCTTGTAACTCTTGTGTACTGCGCACACACTTGGGGACTATAAAATTAATCCTGCATATCTGGCCTGGTTTCAATGAAATCGGCCACCGTCACCGAAATCGGTGTGGGAGCTATTATTATTTATTATTATTAGTGTAGTTGTACCAGTCTATGTAGAGTTACAATCAAATCATAGTAATAATAATTACTTCAGTAAGAAATCACAACATTAAAGTGTTACTACAAAGCACTTAAGTTATTTTTTAATGATTTTTATTAAATGAACCAGGAAACGAGCAGACGGATGGATCGCCTGATAGTAAGCGATTACCGCCGCCCATGGACACTCGCAAAACCAGAGGAGTTACACTTGTAACTCCTCTGGTGCTCATTAACCTGCGTGTGTGTGGGGAGGCCATTAACCTCACAGAAATAGCTGAATTTAAAGCCATATCAAAGTCTTTGCCTAAATAATATAAATCAGCTGTGCGAGGTCAATGACCTCTGTAGGGCCGTAAAGAACGCAATGTAATTTTATTTAGTACCAACATTTTTGGTACTATGTTTTTTTCAAAATTTTTAAATATTTTTTCTGCCTAAACATCTTAATATAAGCAATAAATCATATTATGCACAAAATATCCGTAATTGGTTTTACCAAACCTTATATATTCTTGCATTTACCGACCCATATTTGTAAATCCTAAGATTTACGGGTTGAACCTGAGAATTTCCAATGTTTGGGCTTTTACAATAACATGTACATTATACTATTAGGGAATCTAATCTATAAGCAGCTAGAGTGTCCTTATAATTTATTTGTATTATAATGACGACGAGAAGTCAAGGATTCGAACCAGCGATCTCCGGCTTGAGCGCCGACGCGCTAACCACTGAGCCACAGGGGCCGTCCCGTCAAATGTTTCACATCAACCGAGTTTTTCACGAAAAGCTTATCTTTATCGTGTAAAAACTGGAGTATCGTATATAGTTATGTAATGTAAAGAACACTCAGTGTATTACGCTAGTGGGTCGCCTTTATGAAGAGACATCGATCATAGTTAAATTCTCCTTTTGATCTTTATAGGACGCGACAGACATTCAATTAATTATCGATACATGCGTGCTGGTATAAAAGAGCTTTATATATTTTGTGCTATTGGCTGTATCTTATATATTGTATATTAAAGGTATGCGATTACCGCCTGCCTGCGACTTCGTGCGTGCAAAAGGAAATCTTACAATAACCATACATCTTGCCGCAAAAGAGTTGCCTGTGTTCTTCCCCGTGGTCGAATCTACATCTGTGCCAAATTTCATCAAAATCGGTCCAGTAGTTTCGGGAGCCTATACATTGCAAACAAAGAAATGTTTCCTCTTTATAATACTTACATGAAACATACGGGCACTTAAGAGAGTTGGGAATTTGATTTTTTAAGCGCAATGAAATGAAATAATGCTAATTTTGTATGAAAATTGAAACATGAATCGTGATCGTGCATGTTATTTTTCATCAGCAATTGACTTAATTAAATTTTTTACATTTACTTACGGCAAAATCATGTTGCTAATGGGACTCGGCAATTTCCGTTTTTCTATATAGCATGGTTATGTTGCCTATGGAAAATTATGTATAAAAACCGCCCAAGTGTGAGTCGGACTCGCTCACGAAGGGTTCCGAACTAAACGGCAAAAAATTCACGTTTTTTTTTTTTCATGGAAATAAATAAAATAAAAAATCAATATATATTATATATTATTATTCATATTTCCTTAAATATTTCTTGTACTCTGTTTTTAGTATTAGTTTTTATAGTGATAGCAGAAATACCTACAGTCCTACACCAGCTGTGAAAATTTCAACTCTGTAGCTATCACGGTTAAGGAAATACAGCCTGGTGACAGACAGCCAATACAACAAAGTGTCCCGTTTTTGCCCTTTTGGGTACGGAAACCTAAAAACGACGATTGCCGAAAGACTTCGATATCGTGGTCGTACTGTACACACTAGTTTCTATATTATCCACACAGTATTCTCTCCTTGCCAGCTAACGTCGCGTCGCTACGCAAATGTTATTCCCGAAGCGTAGCGTTCGCTTCTGGCTACGTACGGCTTCTGTGTGCCCCTGAAGATCCGTTTTCCTAAGTAAATATTATGTAGTGTGTTTTGCATTACCTGCTATGTGCAGAAATTCAATCTAAACTAATATTATAAAGAGGTAAAATTTGTTTCTTTGTTTGCATTGAATAGACTAAGAGACTACTGGACCAATTTTGATGAAATTTGGCACAGAGATAAAGTAGACCACGAGGAAGGACATATGCTCCTTTTTATCGTGGCAAAATATAAGGCTCCTGCGGGATTTTCATTTGCGCATACGAGTTGCGGGCAACATTTAATTCATTATAATTTTAAAATAAAACGAATCAAAATAATTGGATTGGACGCCGCCTACGGATAACATTATGATCAATAATTAATCAGCCTAGTTAACTACTGTTGACCTGGGTAACCGAGGTTAGCTCGGAGTTCTGAGAAATTAAAAAAATAAAAATAAATACAAATTGTTTATATGACCGGGATTCCAACCCACCACATTCCGAATTTTCGAACAGAGCAAAAAATATACATACGCATACCATACTGCCAATCGGACTGACATAATAGACAAAAAATATTGATATATTGTTGCACGACGAAAGAAAATCATATTATATAGTTAGATCTAGCTAGCTAGATAGATTTTTCGCTCCCAAAACCCCTGCATACTAAATTTCATGGTAATACTTGAAGCCGTTTTCGAGAAACCGATTATATAAATACAAGTCACCGCTAGTAACCAATAATTAACTGGTGCTAGTTGTAATATAATCTGGGTAAGCGATGCATTGCAAAACATTACCAAGGCCGATTATACACGATAATTGTCGTATTCCCCCGGAAGCCGCCTACCCGCTGCTGCTCGTGGATCCAGCCAATTAGTGGCTGACATTGAGGTCTGGTCAGTGTTTACTGTCTATATGGTTATGGGAGCCTAGTACATGAGTGATCGCTACTTGCAACGTGAAGGACATAATATGTCCGCTTAAAATGTCTCCGTGGCCCAGTGGTTTAGAGCTTGGATCTCGATTTGGAGGTCGTGGGTTGGAACAACAAAAAATGTTGCTTCCACGTTTGGTTAGGATGCAGGCCGATCACCTGATTGTCTGACAAGAAAGATGATCCATGCGTCGGATGGGCATGTAAAAAGTCGACTGCGTCTGATCTCTTGCCTGTCGTGTCGGTCACACCGTCCCACTGGGATACGAGAGTTAAGGAAGAGAGAGTGCTCTTGTGTACTGCGCACACACTTGGGGACTATATAAAATAACTCCTGCGTTGCTGACTTGGTTTTTGACAGCTGTTATCATGATTTATAATTTAAATAACGTTTTTTTGCTGTCGTTGTTGCCAATTATTAACACCCCATCGCCGCTGCAGGACCAAGATGTAGGACCACCAAGGCCCAAACGACCGCGCTGGATACTTAAAAATATCCACGTATAAAATATGTTCCCATAAACCCTATAAAACTGTATTCTATTGATATTCATTTATATCCTAATGAAGGAAACTTTTTTTCGCATGACGAAAAAGTAATATTCAATAATCTTTTGTCTGAATATAAAGATATATTTAAAAAGACTACAAAACCAACTACATATTATGCTGAACATATATTGATACTGGTAAGTCATTCGCCTATTAGTATAAGGCGATACAGATTATCATCAACTCTAAAAAAACAACTTAGAGAAAAAATTGATGAAATGATTAGTGATAATATTATTGAAGAATGCGATTCCCCATGGGCAGCACCTGTTATTCTTATACCCAAAGGTGAAAGTGATGTCCGAGCTGTGTCGATTATAGATGATTAAATGAAATCACTAAACCATATAGATATCCAATACCACGTATCGATGACTTATTGCACCAAGCAAAGGCTATGCCGTACATGTCTCCATAGATTACAATCTAGTTACTGGCATATACTGGCGTTCACCCGGATGACCAAGACAAGACTACATTTGTTCCACCATTCGGAACTTTCCGTTTTAAACGTATGCCATTCGGATTACGTAATGCACCAGCTACTTTATCTGTTATCATGATAACAGCTGTCAGGAACCAGGTCAGCAACGCAGGAGTTAACTTAATTTATAATTTAAATAACGTTTTTTTCGGGCTGCTGTTAACTTAATTTTACATATGTTCTTAAAAATACTTCACTTTATCACTTGTTTTCGGCGATGTGATGCGCGCTTAGTTCCGGTGTCTCCCCCAAAACCTTCGATAGACTACACCCGTCGGCCAGAATTCCTCCACCTCGAAGGTCGACAGAAGATTCATCGGTACTCTCACCACATAGGATGTTGATCTTGTGGCGAGACTCCAGACGCTCGAGCCTCAAAGCGAGGAACGTCAACCTCCATAGATCAGTGCGGGCGTGAAATTTTACTTTACACAATATGATTTAATGCTTAAGTAAAGAGCTCAGGCAAAAAAATAATTTAAAGTCTCGAAAAAATAAATTTATACAAAAAATAAAATTACATTGCACTATTTAGAACACTACTTTAAAATATCTAATTAATAATATCAATAATATATCATATATTTTAATAATTTCAATTCAATCAATTGAAATTAGCTGTGTGAAATAAATGTCCTTTTCAGCGCCGTAAGATTCATTTGTGCGTTTTTTTTCTAATTTAATTTTTTTGCATAAGCTTCTTTACATAGCCAGTAAATCATTTCCACTAAGTTTCTTTCATTGGTTGTTTTAAAATGTTATGTAATAATAGTCATACAATAACTGTGATTCAAATCATATAGGCGTAAGGAAATTCACAGTTCGCCGCTGCTGGATATTGCGGGATCGGCGCGGGCGGTAATTTATCGCATACGGCAATTCGTACTTGATGCGGCAAGGGCAGTGTCATTTACACGAAATCACACTTTAATACAATGTTATGTAAAATCAACTATAGAAAGTCTGAGCACATGACTTACTGCTTATGTAAAGACGTTTAGGCAGAAAAAAACTTTTGAAATACGAAATAAATATATAAATATTTATTTCGTATTTCAAAAGTTTTTTTTGAAATCGAGATTTTTTTTGATCTATTTATCGAGTAATGAAACAAATATTCACCACTGCGGCTATTGACTTCACACTATCAGTTGATTCACCTCACAGCTGATTTCCAACCCCATTTTTTACTAAAAACTTATTTTATATACTCTGTTCAGAACCAATTTAATGTAAACATCAACAAAGAGAGTAATAGCAAGCTATAATCACAGATGCGACACTCTACAAATGTCAGCTCGAGCACCAGCGAATGTCGGACATGTTGACGTAGGCCTAAGGTTGACACCGAAATAATTAAAAACGACGCGTCAGACAAATTTATCATAAATATTATGAAATTATATTGTCAATTATGTCAAAGCACGAAACTAGCTTGTGAATGCTTAGCTCCGGCTTGAAAAAACCCACGTCCCGCGACACCCGCACTCTCCAAGCACACCTAGCCGCGAGCTGTCATTCGTGTAACGGCCGGTTTCAATAACCTATCTACCAAGAACTATTAGTTAAAAACGTCGTAATTGAATAATTTGACGGTTTTTTGCGATACAAATTTGACGTTTCTAACAAATAGTTATTGGTATATATATAGGTTATTGAAACGGGCAGTAAATCGTTGAATGACGGTTCTTTACGTTATTAATTTATATATTCTTTGCTTTATAGCATATTAGTGACATTATTGACACTAATAAGGGTAAAGGTCACTTATTAACGGTGCAATAAATAAAACAGTGGCACATTAATTTGGTAGCAACATAGTTTTGTTTGAACATAGTATAGATAGAACGACTTTCTTCTTCTATTATAAATTTTAAAGTTTTGTGAAGATGGATGGATGGATGTATGGATGTTTGTAACTCTTTCACGCAAGAACTACTGAACGGATTTTGATAAGATTTGGTATGGTAGTAGTTTAAGCTACTTTTTATCCCGAAATAGTACAGTTTTCCCGTGGAATTCTTTATTTACGCGGGTGGAGCCGCAGGAAAAAGCTAGTAGGTTGTATTATTGTATTATTTGGCTTAACGCATTAGCTTGGCGGTGGACTAAAATCTAGAATCCTAACTGTACGTTTATTCGTCTTTTACGAGTGGGCAAAAGTTACCAAGTGATATAGTTTCGTTATTAGTTGGCGCCCGCGGGAATTGCGGCAGTTGGCATCTGCTGCAGTAATGCCATCTCGACGCCATGCGAGCCTGGTAGTTTTGGAAATTCATCTTGCGGGTAAATGTAGGGTTTTATTGATTTTATTGACTTACGTATCTACATATCTGGTTAAATATTGCATACTAGATGGTTCCCGCGACATCGTGCGCGTAAAAGAAAAGTTCAACTGCAACTGTACATTTTGCCGCGATAAAAAGTTGCCTACGTCCTTCTCTGACGTTTACTCTAAAACAGTGGGGCGTATTAAGTTTGACATGTATGTCTGTGTGCTGTCCGTGGCATCGTAGCTCCCAAACGGATGAACTGCTTTTTGTTTGATATCTGACTTGGTCGAGAGCTTTAATTCATCATCATCAGCTTGCTCACTGCTTGACAATTCGGGTTTACTTTTTTGTTAATTTATAAAAAGTGGCGGGCAATTGGGTACGTACCTAATAAAACAAGTGGTATTTTTTTTCACTTATTGTTTATTAGATAAAGTGCGGTCGCGGAGCACGTCGAATTTCGTACATTGACTCATCGCTACTTCTCTCTTTCACTCGCGCACGAATATATTGCTTTTGCGTATTGTTTTCACAGGTACGCGATAGCAATATGTTCGTGCGCGAGTAAAAGAGACAAGTAGCATTGTGTCAATGTACAAAATTCTACGTGCCCCGCGACCACACTATAGTAATTTATGTAGCATCTCGAGGTGCGCGGAGGTACGCTGGCCGCGATTATTACAAATATCGATGCATCAAATATTCATTTGCATACGTTTAATATCAAACAAAAAGTCAGTTAAATGTATTTGTATTATTTCTTAAGATCTGTAAAATGTTACAATTCTTAATAAAGATTTCACGTTGTCTTCGGTAAAACTATTTTACTAAAAGTAAGCGCTGCTTAAGTCGTCATTTAATCTCCACTACAGCCAAGGTAATGTAGTCGTCAGATGGACGGTAACGACTCGGTCCCGTTATTAACTTGTCACTTAACAGGAACTATTTTAGATCACAAACGTACTGTTTTGTTTGACCCTAGGGTTGCCAGAGCGGATTTTTCTCGAATTTTTGAGATTTTTTGGGGTCTAATTGTCATTTTCTAGAGTTATCTTGTGATAAATTATTTAGAAACGTCCCTCATATGTGTTAAATAACATGCTTTTCTAACCCCCTCACAAAAAGTCTGTGTTGCGTGTGTCTCTCCGTGGTGTGGTAGCTCCCAAATGGATAAATCGATTCTGATCTAGTTTTTGGTTTTTAGCTATAAATCATCATCATCAGCTCACTCACTGCTCTACAATTCAGAAGTTAGATCAAATGTTTAATTTAGTTTTTAACTACTAAATATAATATTATACAAGCTCCATATCTATAGACTCATGCTTTGACACAATGTCACAATTTAGTTTTGAACTGAAACACTCACGAGTTTTCTTCGTTAACGTTTGTTTTCAACGGTTTATTTAAGTGGTAACCCTATCGGCTATCTGTAACATCGTTGTTACGTTTTACCGGGAGGAGGTTTTTTATTCGTTGTCCATTTCGTTCTGACCGTGTACTCGTAGACAGCGTTAATCACAACATTGATGGGATTTACTACAAATATAATATGTGCAATTTACTAATTTAAATTGCTTCTGCTCCTTAAAAAATAGGTAAAACAAAGTAAAAAATAAAAATATTAAGCCCCAAAATGTCAAGCGCTGAGCGAGCTGATGATAATGAATTATAGTTTAGAACACTATCCGTGTTGTCAGCTTCCAAACAAAGAAAAATCAATATCGATTCATCCGTTTGGACGCTACGTAAATCTTAACGTTTAAGTACTGTCTGGGTCAAATATTATTTTTTGTATAGTATCTACTAACAAAGTTTTTAAACATAATTTCCTTTCATAGAGCTAAGTATCAAAACTGAGAGAAAGTTATGTATATACTATTGTTATTTGCTTGCCAAATAGTCGCCCTAGTGAGCTTCGCTAAATTATGCTCGCGTAAAAAATGCCTTGCCATGATGTATCGGCCATTATTTTTGTTACGAGAATAGTGTTGCCAAACGGCTTTCAGACACTCTGTCGACATTTGAACGAGGCGTTCATAAAAATGGTCGCTGATTTCTGCATGTCATAGTAAAGAGCAGTGATTCTTATGCCCGCTAAAGCCCACAACGATAAACTGCACAGTTAGGTAACAGTAGACGTATACAGTACTACATCTTCATACTAGACCGCCCGAATCGACGCACTCATACATACTATTATACATCGTCTGTGACCGAAATTTCCATTTCATCGTGTTTGTGCCAAAATAAATTGTTTATTTATCATAAAGTTAAAAAAAAAACGCTTGTATTGATGCTTTTTTGTTTCTTTGAGGTTCATTGTCTTATCCACTTACGGATTGTGTCGCGATGCACTTTTATTTTCCCTAACATTTCGGTAGCTGTAAGTACCGCAATAAAGTTTAAGGACAATGAATAATATTCTTTGAGGTTAATTAATCTATATAAATATAAATGAATTACCGAAATGTTTGTACGCGCATAACTTCCAAACGACTGCACCAAATTGGATAAATCTTTCTTTTATAAAAAAATAATAATAAAAAAGATAGCGAATTGAAGGCAAAAAAAAAATCCGGCACGAAGTTCGTCGGGTCAGCTAGTAAATAATAATTCATTTCAAAACTA
This sequence comes from Phengaris alcon alcon, assembly GCA_037179445.1. Taxonomy (NCBI): domain Eukaryota; kingdom Metazoa; phylum Arthropoda; class Insecta; order Lepidoptera; family Lycaenidae; genus Phengaris; species Phengaris alcon. The sequence goes on along the minus strand of JAYRCH010000021.1, from coordinate 10,418,567 downwards.
TACCGCCATAGTACACTAATAATAATAGCTATTAGGACTCTTTCACACCACGTCAATCTGGTCCCGTGGTAAGTTCTCGAAAAACTTGTGTTACGGGTACCAGACAGACGAAAATATATTTAATACTTTTATACTTTACATTTATTTCAGATTTTTATTATATCATGTACAATATACATTTTTAATACACATCCATGACCCAGGAGCACAGGAAACTTTTTGTTCCTTCGGCGGGATTCGAACTCGCGACCTCCGACTCGAGCGCCGCCGCGCTACCCACTGAGTCGCAGAGGTCGTTTACTTATCTAATATATAAAATTCTCGCGTCATAATTTTCGGGGACACACTCCTCCGAAACGGCTTGACCGATTCTTATGATTTTTTTGCATATTCGGTAGGTCTGAAAATCGGTCGTAATCTATTTTTTCAACCCCCCCAAATGATATAACCCACCCCTTAATATATTTTTTATTTTATATGACGTAGCATTAAAAAAATACATACAATGACAAAACAACGTTTGCCGGGTCCAGCTAGTATTTGTTATATTCTCTGTATGATTTTCTTGCAAATGTAAAATGTATGAGCATGATAATTAACTCATGCAGCTGTTGCCAGTGCCTCATATCCGCTTCTTCCGTGATAACGACGGCCCAGGTGCTTAATTACGGATGATTATATTGTACAAGTATTTTCGTCATATTATACTAGACGTATCCAGCGACTTCGTACGTGCTAAAGAAAATTTCGCGGGAACCGTACATTTTCCCCCAAAAAAAGTATGGCCATGTCCTTCCCCGTGGTACTCGTATGTCATGTACTAAATGTCATCAAAATCGGTCCAGTAGTTTCGGAGCCTATTCAATGCAAACAAACAAATGTTTTCTCTTTATTATATTAATGTAGATCAACCGTTAGCAAGAGCGATTAGTCGTACTTATATCCCAGCGGGTGATGAGTTCTCATCACTCTGCATTGGTATTTAGTATTCCACGAGCGCGTTTGATGTAGCTGTACTAGGGCCAGGTGATCAAACCTGCACTGCGACCCGGTGAAGGGCGCGTTTTTTAAGTCTCCCAAAGGGTAAAGAACGGGACCCTATTACTGAGACTTTGCTGTCGGTCTGTCACCAGCCTGTATCTCCTTTACCGTGATAGCTAGACATTTGAAAATTTCACAGATGGTGTATTTCTGTTACCGCTTTAACAGCAAATAATGAAAACTGAATAAAATAAATGTTTAAGAAGCCAAAAGCTAGTATATTATAAATGTGAAAGTTAGTGAGGATGGATGGATGTATGGATGTATGGATGGTTGGATGTATGTTACTGTTTCACTCAAAACTACTGAACGAAATTCGATGAAATTTGGTATGGCACTACCATACTAAAGGCTCTGGATCTGGATTAAAACATAGGGTACTTTTTATCCCGAAAAAGTACAATATTCCCGTGGGATACCCGATACTATATATACGCGGGCGTAGGCGCGGAAAAAAGCTATTTAGTTGAAGTTATCGTTAAATAAAGATTAATAAAAAAGGTAATTTCGCATGTTCACATTCCTTTCACTCGTGTACTAACACGTGTATATCTCGTGCCAATGTCTTTTGTTATACTATTATTTGATGTACTATGAGGGAATCCAATTCATAAGCAGACTCATAATTTTTACGTATTATAATGAATATATGCAGTCACTATACAACTGTCAATGACATAACATTTTGATATCATAATTTTATTAATAATAGTATTATGATAATTTGTTATAATACGAACAAATTTATTATGAGAGCGGTCAACCTGCTTATGAATTAGATTCCCTGATGGTACAATATCGGCAAAGTTCCTGCTCAACCAGTTTCCAAACATTTTCCTTTGCTCTGACACGTCTTGAAATATTTTAACACAAACGTTCAGGCCGCATCGACTGCAGACATAATTGAAGCCCGTATTTACGCGCGATTGTGTGTGCGTGTGCGGCGCTGTTAAGCCATTATACCTGGTCGAGCGGTAACTTGTTCGATATCACCTACCTAAAGTTTCAAATATTTGGAGACTCGAAACACTCAATGCCGTTAGTATAGCACGAACGGCATTGAGTGTTTCGAGTCTCATATAGAGCGATAATCTATTGCGAGCTGTATTTGGAAAAGAATTGCTTACATATATATATTAAGCTAGAATAGCTGTAGCTGCACCAACGTCTTAAATCCAAAATAGTCGAAATTTCTCGCTTGTATTATATTATAGGTACACTAGCGACCCGGCCAGTGTGAAATATATTATGCATGTAAAGCTTCCTCTTGAATCGCTCTATCTATTGCTGAAAACTGCATTAAAATCCGTTGAGTAGTTTAAAAGATCTAAGCGAACAGACAGCGGAGGCGGCTTCATTTATTACAATGTAAAGATGTATAGAGGTCACAGTGGCGTAGGGTGATAAAGTTTATAATAGACGAGTGCGGGTTGGCCCACATTAAATCGATTATTTATCGAGATTTTGTTTAACGACACAACATTAATGTTTTGTATCGCATCGTTAGGCCTTTTGTCGCGGCCATTGTAAAGAATGGCTCCATTTCCTGAACTAAAAACTCACCATTCAAGCCATTCTTGCAGGTAAGTGGCGCGCTAATTGTGCCGGAGACAGCCCTAATGACAGTGATGGTAATGTATCTCTGAACGGTTTCAAGCATTTTATTTGTTGTATTTTTATTTTATTTTTTTTAGATTGGCTTTAAACCCTTGAGCTATGTCAATCTAATTGTAACATGCACTAGAGTAGCTATATATATATATTCTATTCAGATCTCAATTTTTTAAATCAGCGTTTTGGTGAAAGGTTAAAGCTTTAATGCCTGAAAGGCATAAAACGAAAACGCATCTATGGAGTCTGGACATTAACATACTGGCATCAACATAACAGTGTTCATCTTGACTATGCATTAAGTATTATCTGTGGATAGTTTTAAATTTAAATCTTTGAAATTATATTTTTTGCGTGCGTGTGTATCAAGAAAAGAATAAATCCCGCTTCCATAATATTAATTGAAATAGGAATAAAGTGATATATATTTTTAATGTTTCACATTTCGTGTGATACAATATGTTACTGAATGGAATACAAGTTGGCGTCTGCGAGTCATGAGTGCAATAGTTTAAGTGAATGTGATTTATCCGCGAGTATTTTTACTGCTTATCTCTCTCGGTGGACAACGCTGTAATAGGGCTGCCGACGAACAGTTAGAAACAATACTGTATTAAAAATTTCACAAAGTTCGTTAAAGTGGTGATCGATCAGCGAATGTCAGCCATATTGACGGAAGCTAAGGTTGACACCGAAATACTTGCAAATGTCGCGCTAGACAAATCTTTCTTGAACATATTATAATATCAAAGCACGTAACGACCAGCGGCCAGCCCCGTTAACATTAGTCATGGCTTGAATTTGAAAAAACCTACGTCCGCTATCATCCGTGTAAGTCTATCGAAAGACAATTCTTTATGTTAGTAATATAAGTATATATTATTTGGTGCCGTCCCTAGGCTACAGTCCGAGGGCTAAATCCTATATAGCTCGAGAGCATCCTTGAACAATGGATAATATTATTCTTTGTTGGTATTTTCGCCGGGAACCTCTTTTAATACTATGTAGTATTTATAAGATTACCCCTTAAACCTGAAAAAGTAACATCATGGTAGTTGTATATTTTATTGACTATTTCCAAGCCTGTGTTTTCTTAAAAATCTTATTTGGAAAACTCAATGGCGCAGTTGTTAAAGCAGGAGCTAAATTAATTGTTGAACGTGGTCAGGGGCTCGTGACCCTCAAAATTTCGAATATGATTGTTGTTTCTATTTATTTAGAATAATTCAAAATACTAAATCTGAAATATAATGTCGGTATAATAAACATTTACTTAATAATTATACGGCAGAGCGAAAGGCCGCTGCCTCGAATTTCGCGATGAGCGGCGCGGCCTCTTTCTGATAAGCGGTGACTATGGCGCTCACCAGCGCGCGTCGCCGCTGCTGTCACTGACCGTACTGACCGACCGACATTGTATCTGCACTAGTTTGAATATTTGATTTTGTACAAAACGTTTGAATTAACAATTGCACACAGTACAGTTTATACTTAAGGATAAGAAGTCATTTTACTTGCCTTAGTAATTGTTGTGCTATGTTAGTAAGATTAGCTAAAATGTAGAACTAATTCATATATCTTACTAGCTTTTGCCCGCGGTTTATATATATTAGTAATTTATATTTACTAATATTTTAAACGTGAAAGTTTGTGTGTATAGATGTGTTGCAATGTGCAGGCTTGGGGAGTCCAATGAAAGATGTTGTGCGCGCTAATAACGTTTCTTAACTCTCTCTTAATTGCACTTACAGTACAGTATATAGGCCTCCCTATAGTGCTACACACACTACAGTGTGCATATTTGTTACTCCTTCACGCAATAACTACTGAACGGATTGCGGCGAAATTTGGTATGGTGGTAGTATTTCCGTTAGTAGTTTCAACTTTTACGCGCATATGTGGCGCGCAGAAAGATTTTGAGGTTCTTGAGCTGAATCTGAAGTCGTCCCTTAAGTTAGTTAACACCGAAACGCGACGCAGCGCGCACTTTTTAATAGCGATACCTAATCGAAATTGCGCGACGTCCTGCAATTTATGCATATTGTTACATAATCTTTAAACATATTTACTTGACATGTTTACTAAGATTTTATTTTTAGGTGACTTTTAGTGACTTTTTTTCCACCTGTGTTTCCACCACCAAGTGAATTGAAATTGAATTTATGAGTTAAAAATAATTATTATTTACTGTGAGTCAGGTGTGCATTTTTAAAATAGTGTTTTTTGTTCCAACCTACGATGCTATTTAAAAGTCACATTGTATGTCTCCACTTAAATATGTTTTCTTTACAATATTTCTATAAGCGTCTAATGCGTTTCGATATGAGAATTGTTATTGCGTAAGTTCAAAGTCAACACATTCATGATGATGATGATGATGATGATTACTAAAAACCTCGTCTCCAATAAAATCACTAATTCAATACAGCACCAAGTCAAATATTTTCCAATCAAAAGTCTGTCGTAACATTCGTAGCACGACCGTAGACGCGCGTAGCATTCGTAGCACGTCTACGCTTAAAACGACCGAGCGCTACGACGCTACGAGTAGAGTGGCTGTATTTATTTACGTATCGAGAATTTTGAATATCTCAATCGATTTAAGAGGTTTTCAATATTATAGTGGGCTCACACTGAGACAAAATGCCAATTGTCGCTATAGTAGGTGGCGAATATGACGGTTTAAAACAAGTTAAATCTGCGACGAATGATCATAATATTCATTTGTTTTAACACTTATTACAGAACTATCTTCATTTGTTTTAATTGTTATTACAGAATTATCGTTAGGTATAAGTAATGTATTGCTACACCAACATTGAATATCCAACATTAATTTAAATAGGGAACTAGACTGCCGCGACTTTGTGCGCGCAAATGAAATCTCACCGGAACCGTACATTCTGCCGCGATATAAAGAACCCTATGTCTTTCTCCGTGGTCTACTCTATAAATGTGCCAAATTACATCAAAATCGGTCCAGTAGTTTCAGACTATTCAGTGCAAACAAACAATAACAGTAATGACTAGCTGGTGCCCGCAACGAAACCCTAAGATAAAAGTAGCCTAAGTTACTCCTTATAATAACAGCTATCTGCCAGTGAAAGTCACGTGAAAATCGGTCCTGCCGATTCAGAGATTAGCCGGAAGAAAAAGACAGACGGACGGACAAAATTTTGCAGGTACCGCATATACTTTCGTATGCATTTAGTGAATAGCTGTTAATTTATCATCACAAACACAGTCACTTCAATTTCATTTATTTGTATAGATGACGCTTTCTGTTTGTCTGACCCCAATATTAAAAGCAAATTCTCAATAATTACACACTCGCGTCGGAGATGGGCGCCTATTAAACATTAAACCGGTGAGCTTATGGTGGATCTGTTTGCGATTTTCAATTAATTTCTCATCCGAGAATACGAGCGTCGGTCTCCGTTATACAAAAGTTATAATTCTAATTTAGTTTTATAATCAGTTATTTTTGACTCAAATATCTAATCTTTGTGAAATCTATTACAGAAATGATTTACTGCCAAAGTAAAGAAGTTAAGGCTGGAAAAAAATTTAAATTCGAGATAAAAAACCTAGTATGTTTGAGTGTACTGCACTGAAAAGGTCATTGACCTCTCACAGCTGATTCCAATTTATTGAATTTGTTAATATTAACACTTTTTTCAAATCATTCCTAAACTAAGGTTAGATTAGAGTTTTAGATGGGTATACCGGCATCAGCGCCGGGAGTCCCGCACGCGCCGGGCCACCCAACTGGGCAGGCGTAATGTCCTCTTCCCTGCGAGAAAAAATGGTTTAGTTAGCTAAGCCTATCTAAACCTAAACCTAACTAACCTAGCTAAACCTAACCTAGTTTGGATATTGAATACAAATATGATTGACAACTGATCTGTATATACCTGGCATTTCGTATATTCCACATATTTTTATATATTCGCCCCATCTACATCTTATATATAAATTTCACGAGTGTCGCAGTGAGTTTGTAAGAGAACTCCTCCCAAACGGCTTGACCGATTTTTATGACATTTTGCAGGTGTATTCGGCAGGTATGAGATTAGGTTGTGAGCCATTTTTCATACCTCTAAGTGATAAGGGTTATTTTTAAAATAATTTTATGATTTGACATTAAAAATAAATACGTTCTCACACCACCCCACATTGTTTAATAGCGAAATTAGTTCTGTAATAATCTTCAACCCTCAGTGGTCGGTTACTCTTATAATGTGTTCTAGCTGACACCGATAGACGTGTGGATTTGACGGTGTAGGTTTAGGTAGTAGATACACCTACACCAGGAATAAATCATTACTTCACCTACTACCTACTGGAAGTATATTATAGTGTAGTTATTATTTATTCCTGTTTATAGTTTACGGACAGGACAACGTTTGTTGGTATCAGCTAGTATTGTATAATATTTCCCCTCTACATTTCTGTACTAGCTTTTGACCGCGGCTTCGCCCGCATAAATACAGTATCCCACGTCCACACTGTACTTTTTCGGGATAAAGAGTAGCTTATGTGTTAATCCAGAGCCTAATCTAAACATTACCAAAATTCATCAAAATCCGATTGGTAATTTTTTCGTCAAAGAGTCCATCCATCCATCTTCACAAACTTTCACATTTATAATAAGTAGTAGGATATTTTGCCAACACTCCAATAGCAGTCTCATTATTACCTGTGCCGAATGTGCCTCGCGTCCCCCGCATCGAACACGCGGCGACGTGTGCAACACGCTAATTTCCCCGCTCTCCTGTTGAGAGGTGACGGGGTGGGTATTGTGGTCCGTGGCCAGCGATGTTGTAGGTGTTGTAACACCTTCTCTTCTCGGTATTGTGGTGAGGAGTGACTAGTGACCGGTAATGTGAACAAAAACCAAAACATTTCATGGTTTCATGTTGAATACGTGCTACATCTTAGGGCCAGACGCAACGCGGCGCTACATTTTTAAGATATCTATTCAAAATTGAACTTTGTTCACTACACAAAAAATACACATTTCATATGACATCAGTCATACACTGCACATGCACTGTGCAGCACGGTGTAACTTGACATTTGAACTCCTACAATGAAACGTGTATCTAATTGTGTAGTGCATAAAGTTAAATTTGGAATAGCTATCTTTAAAATGTTTCGGTGTGAATTAATTAGGCGACGTTTGTATTTACTGAAAAAAGATGTGTCAGTCTACATTTAACGAAGATTAAAACGAGTGGCATTAGCAACGTTTAAACTTAGGCTATATTGACTCCTATCTCAAATGTCATTTCTACTATCATAACGGAAGCTCAACTAAGCGCCAGTGTATCACATCTCCGCGGTTCCGTACAACCGACGCGCTGTCCCGCGACCAAATCCAATAGGAAACGTCATAATCACATGATAGGTGCGGCGCATTGCGCCCACCTGTCGCCGCGCGTGCGTCACGTGACGTCACCGAGCGCGCCCGAGCGTCGCCGAGCGACCCCGAGCGCGCCCGAGCCGCCCCGACACCCGGACTAGATTGATCCGCCGACTAACAACTAAACCGATCCTAATTATTGTCATAATATAATATTTATATACATAAAAATGTGCGTTTGTCTGTTAAGCGTGAGGGAATATGATAATGGAGGTATAAGGTTATGGGCTAAGACGTGTCATTTAGTTGTTAAGCCAAGATAAATATTACATCAATCGGGGGTGGTGCCGCGCAGTGCGCATGCGGGACGGCCGGCGGCCCAGTCCAGCCCGCGCGCTCGGCCACACCACGCGCGCAGTGACACGACACGCACGTGATACCCCCCGTGATAGCCCCGTGATACCCCCCACACGTGAGTTTGAGAAAGAATCGAATTTTTATTTGGGTGGTGAATTTAATTCGTGTGTTAAATTCAATAGTGTAAGGCGCGGTCTAACCTCAGCAACGGTGACCTTCTCGCACTTGCTAAATGAACAATGTTATGACACCTTAGCGCCAAATCTCGCGGTTAATTTATTACTGTAGCTCGAGTTATTCCGTAGCATGAGGTTATATTATGCCCGCGGTTATAATAACTCCTGCCCGCGGCTCCGCCCAAGTAAATACAGTATCCCACGGGAACACTGTACTTTTTCGGCATAAAATGTAGCCTATGTTTTAATCCAGAGCCTAAACTATTAACGTGCCAAATTTCATTATAATCCGTTCAGTAGTTTTTGCGTGAAAGAGTCATAAACATCCTCACAAACTTTCACATTTTTATAAGGTGTAAGATAATTCGGTTGGCATAAAGTCGTGTAAATTCTAGTAGGTTTGAAGTGAACATTTGTTTGTCTGTCTTCGCCTAATGATTCACATAGTAGAAATAGAAAGTAACGAACATATTGCATAAATGAGTAGTGCTCTTAAATATTATGAGTAAGTTCTCAGAAGAAGCTGTTTACTAAAAGTCAATATTTTCATGGGTACAGCGATTTGTTTACAAAATTTCGCAAGTGTCGTGAAAACGCTCCATACTTAACAGTGACGTCACTATTAGGCAAATGTATGAAATATAAGGCCGCATATTTGTAAAAATATCTACGAAAGTCTGTTTGAGTTCATACTTAACATAATTAATGTTTTTATATATGATGAAAGTACACTAATGATGTAGGTTTTGTTTACTAATTTAGCAAACATTTTTGAAAATTTTTGTATTTTTAGATGTATTTAATTACTAAAGTACACATAAAATATTACATGTAGTCGTCTCCCGTATTACAGAATAAGAGAAAGCACGTTAATAGGATGTTTTGGTTCAGTTGAATACTTTTAACCGCCGACGCAAAAGGAGTGTTATAAGTTTGGCGTGTCTGCCTATCTCTGTGTGTGGCATCGTAGATCCTACACGAAAGGTCCGATTTAGATGCGGGTTTTTTAGTTTGTTGCTTAAAATGACGTGATCGCGATGGTTCTTAGCTATAAATGATCATCATCAGCTCACTTCTTGACAATTAGGGAGTAACTTAATAAATAAAGTAACTTAAAATAAAAGGCTTAGAAGTTAGTAATCTAACTGTTGTGTTGTACTGTAATTACTCAAAGTAACGAAATTATAAAGCTAATGGGCTCACGAGACTCGTAGACGGTGTAGCAGACTACGGCGTAGCAGTCTACGGTGTTTGATACCGGTCGCTCGCGGCTTGGATCTACCAACTCCCTGCTACTTTTCTCAGGTCGTCTGTCCACCTGGTGGGAGGCCGTCCTACGCTTCTACGTCCAGTTCGCGGTCTCAACTCGAAAACCTTTCGGCCCCAGCGGGCATCGGTTCTACGGGCTATATGTCTAATGTAATGTTTGGTGTTTTCTTCTTCACTGTAGTATTTTTTTTTTTCAATTTTTTATATTTATTCCAGACAATTAGATAACGACTGTACCTCTGTATCCAGCTGAAGCTGGTTGAGTTTTAGAGTACGTTGTAGTAGATTTATTTGAATCGAAGCCGGACGTCGCGGGTTCGAATCGCGCCAGGGGACAATAAAATTTTCTGTGTCCCTGGGTAATGGATGTGTATTGTATATGTGTATTATATAATAAAAATCTTAAATATGAGTATAGTATAAAATGTTTCAAATAAATTTCCGTTGTCCGGTACCCGTAACACAGGCTGAACCACTGAGCCATAGAGGTCGCAAAGAACTTTAACCGCAGCATATTATAGCAACATAGCTCGGCGTGCGTTCTTTGATGGCCTATGAGGAAGTTTTTGACGAAAACAAATTTTTTTAAAAGTGTATAGATGTTAAAAAAATAACACTATTATTGCTTTTATCCCCCACATTGTACGCTTTTCGCGGAGTTTTCTGCCGCGCATAATATAAGTCTGGAATATACTGTCACCAGCGGTATTTCCGGACCATTACGACCTGAAGGTCAACCTTCAAAAGAAGAGCTTCGTACTTCTTTCTAAAAGGCCGGCAATTGTGACTCCTCTGGTGTTGCGGATGTCCATCGCCCATGGACACCCGTCCATGGGTGATGATAATAGCTTTCCATTACGTGATCCGTCTGCTTGTTTTTCGTAATAAAAACTTGATGTCACTTGCAGACCAGTTAAAAACTTACCCGAACGTCCCCTTATGAATGAATGAATGAAAAACTCTTTATTGCACCAAAAACAAATAGGACATACAGAACATAGAAAAACTAAACTTAAATAAGCACAAAAGGCGGTCTTATCGCTACAAGCGATTTCTGCCAGACAACCTTTATAATCATGACATGTTTACATGTAATATACTGGTAGGTGGCTTTATAGACACGTAAAGAGAAAATTATTTTAATACATATTGTAATTTAAGATTTCATAATACTTTTATATGACATATACTATTTAGGTACACTACTTTATAATATTCGTTAATACATACACAAATACTTACATATCGTACTATAGAATAAATAAATAAATACTATTATTAAAAGTAGAAATAATGCATACAAATTATGAACTTATAGTAAAGATCACCATGTTAATTGTGACAAAAAATATACCTTAACTCCATTTTTAAATACGTGCAAAGATTGAGCGCGTCTTAATGAAATTGGTAATCTGTTCCACAGACTGACTGCACGAGCTGTGAATGAAGAGTCAAAAAATTTTGTATTTCTCGTAGGGGGTTTTAATGATATATTAGAATTTCGAAAAGATTTTACACTATCGTCCAAAAATTTAAATCTTTCTTTTAAGTAAGGTGGCGACTTGGGGTCATACAGTATACCATACAGGTGGTACAGTATATGAGCATTCCGCCGAAGTCTGATTGGCAGCCACTTGAGTTTGGTACGAAATTCGGATATGTGATCATATTTTCGTAAACCGAAAATAAATCTAATACAAAGGTTTTGGAGACGCTCAAGTTTATTAAGCTGCTCTTCTGAAATATTTGTGAAACATGTGTCAGCGTAATCTAATATAGGAAGGATAAGCGATTCAGCAAGCAGAATTTTGGTCGGAATCGGCAGAAAATGCTGCAAGCGCCTCAGAGTACTCCACGCACCAAAAACTCTCCTACCGATTTCACCAATGTGCTTAGTCCAAGACAGTGTTGAGTCAAGATGAATTCCAAGATTTTTAACGGATTGTGAGAATGGGATAATGTTTCCTTCGACCATTACTGGGCAAAGATCCTGTAATCGAACCCTTGTCAACCTTGGACTGCCGATGATAATCGCTTGGGTTTTCATAGGATTTATGACTAATCCATGAGATTTACTCCAAGCACATATACTTTTCAGATCTTCATTAGCTCGTGCAATAGCCGACGGTAAGTCATTAAGTGATGCGTGGAGATAAATCTGCAAGTCATCAGCATACATGTGAGAGCAGGAGAAGATGTTTTTGGCGATGGTATTAATGAAAATGCTAAACAGTAAAGGCGATAGGACACCGCCTTGAGGGACACCAGCCGTGACTGTTGACCACTCAGATACGACTTCTTCCACCGCAACACGTTGAAGACGATTACATAAATAACCACGGAACCATGCAATCACGGTAGGTGAAAAATTTAGAGAGTTCATGAGTTGCAAGAGAATATCATGGTCAACTGTGTTAAAAGCATTTGTAAAGTCCAAAAGTGTTAAAATCGTTAATTTCCCATTGTCCATGGCACTGCGTATATCGTCAGTCACCTTTATTAATGCAGTAGTTGTACTGTGGCCGGGACGGAAACCAGACTGAAAGGGGTTGAAGTAATTTAACCTATTTAAAAAGTTAACAGTCTGCTGATGGATGAGGCGCTCTAATACCTTAGATAAAAATGGTAGGATAGAAATTGGTCGATAATCCTTACAAAATTGTGGTTTAGGCTTTTTGGGTAAAGGGATAATTTTAGCTCTTTTCCAGAATTCTGGAAAAGTACCTGTGGACAAAGAAAAATTAAGGATATCTGTTAAGACGGGACATATAATATCAATTATTGGAACAATCATGTTACGACTAAGTTCATCACTACCAACCGCATTAGATGAAATTGACATTACACTTTTCTTAACCTCACTGATACTGACTGGACGAAAACAAAAAGGAGAGTGTCTTTCAGGAGGATGAAAAGAGAGATGTTGTAGCGTATTAGTTTTGTCAGTCGTACTCAATGACGTTGATGGCGATGAGAAAAATTTATTAAGATCATCAAGCTTAATATTATTGGTTGGGACCTGCCCACCACGATTACCTATACCCAGAGACTTTAAAAATTTCCATGTTTTAGCTGTCCCACCGCTTTCTACAGATGAATGAATGTAACGCCTCTGTGCATCTCTGCACATAGTGTTGCAGCGATTACGAATTTTTATGTACTTTTCATGACTTTCGTTAGTTTTTTGTCGTCTGTAAGTTGCCTTAGCACGATGTTTCTTAATTATAAGAGCTTTAATTTCATCTGTCAACCATGGTGCAGGTAAATGTTTTATTCTGACAGGCTTGAGAGGTGCATGGTCGTCATATAGTTTGGTAATGATAGATGTGAAAGTTTCAATTTTAGCATCAATGTTATTAGCATCTGTTACCGGAGACCAATCCAAAATGCATGCATCAGCGCACAACTTTTCCAACTCGATTCCGACAAAGCTACGAACCATACGCGTCTTATGCTTCGGTTTAGGCGTTTTAATCTTAAATTTGAGTATGGAAAGTATTGATTTTAAATCATATTCTTCATCGAACTGTTCCTTTCACAGTACAGAATCTTTAGTACCCCTTAATGAATCTTTGGCTATAGAGTTTCAAGATATGTCCAAAAATTTTAATGTGGTCCATATTAATGCACAGAGCATTCCAGCCCATTTCTCCGATATGTTGGCGCTATTCGAGCCGAAACTAAATATCCATGCTATACTCATATCCGAGTCATGGCTTAAACCGTGTCTCCTTTCCCAATGTTATGCACTGCCCGGTTACCAGCTGATCCGTAATGACAGAACTGGTCGAACTGGCGGTGGTGTCGCAATTTACCTACGCTCGGATATTCCCTTCTCTCACATTAGCTCATCCACTCAGCCTCCTCCAGTAAATGCTCCAGAACATCTATTTATTGATATTACACTGTTTCACACAAAAGTTTTGGTAGGGGTGCTGTACTGTCCTTCTTCTCATATAAATTATTTTACAGCCTTTGAAAGTTTGTTGGAAGAACTCTCGCCAGCATATAAACATATGATTATTATGGGAGATTTAAACACGTGCCTACTTAAAAAGGATTATAGGTCCAATAAATTAGTATCTATTGTCAATTCGTGTAACATGCAATTATTGCCTCTAAATGCAACTCATTGTGCTCCCAACTGTACACCTTCTCTTTTAGATATTATGATTGTCGCATCCTCTACATCTATTGCAAAACATGGGCAATACAATGCTGACATGTTCTCGTACCATGACCAAATTTTTGCATCATGTCCCCTTAGTCAGTGACAGAAGTTAATTATGACCATCGATTGAAAATTACTTTGAAATTCTTTTAACGTCCGTCCATAAACAAGGACTAAAAGTCATTAGAGACGATTATAAAATACATTTCCCCGTTGGAATATTAATAAGAGCGTTTCGACCAGTCAACAATTACTTGTACAATGTTTATTTATTTTGTTTGGTACATATTATGTTGGTTCATCTTTCCGCTAATCTATACTTATATGAAGAGGAAAGATTTGTTTTGTTTGTTTGCTTTGCTTAGGCTCCGAAACTACTGGACTGATTTTGATGAAATTTGACACATATCTAGATTAGACCACGGGAAAGGACATAATACTTACTACAGGCTACTTTTAATCGCGCGCAAATACACTGTTCCCGCGAGATTTTCTTTCGCACGTACGAAGTCGCGGTAAAATTCAAGTATTTATTATAATAGGCAAAAAAATCCGTTGAGATACTAAGGTTTTTGTTAAATGAACAGTTTGTAAAATTAAAGCTTGTTAGAACGTATCATAAAGAGTTAGAAAGCTTGGGTCTCCATGAAATCTGATTAATGATAATTACTGGTTCGTGTTTCATTAAAAAATATATTTTTAAGTAATTTTTTTTTTAAATAGTGGAGGGCAAGTCGTGAAACGAATGACAACAAAATGTTGTTGAAACTAATATACGTCTAAAATTGATTTAGGGAGCGAGCAAGCGGTATGCAGTGCCCAGAGCAATTTTTAGATGTGTTGTTTTTAGGATTCCATACCTCAAAAGGAAAATACGAAACCCTTTTAGGATCACTTTATTGTCCGTCCGTCCTTTCATCTGTCTGTTTGTCTGTCTGTCTGTCAATACCCTTTGTTTCGGGAACGCGTGGAGGTATCGAGTTGAAATTAAAACGGTATACACGATTCTAGCCCTTGGAGCTCTGAAAAATTCAGACTTCTAAGTAAACGTACGTTTATGTCTCAGAAAACGAATATTTCGACACTGTCAAGAATCAAAATTCACAGAGAACATCCCGTTGATCTAGAATTATGAAATTTGGCAAATAACATCGTTAATAACTGCACATTTGTAATTAAATCATAAAAATGCTGGTCTAAAGTCTAATAAGGGTCGAAATTTCAAATTGAAGCTACTAGGTCATATGAGGTACCTATCATATAAAAGGCTTGATGTGCGCATTCCATGACACAATCTAATATTTTTAGTTATCTACACATTCCTTTAAATATAACAAAACATAAAATAATTTAACATTTTAAAAATGATCAAAATGAATAATATATAGTTTGCGTTTTGATAAACGTTTATAATTTGTTCAATTTAAAAGCAGATCAATATGGCGAGACGTATAACTTAAGGAGCACTCGAAACCGTCACGCGATCAACAACCGCCTCCACGTAAATTGATTACGTGTCGATTAGTCGTAACAGAGCTGTCCTAAATGTTAACGATTACAAATAGTTGGACCGCGACAAAGAAATTAAACCTTAAATATAATCAGTACGTATGGGGGATTTACATGGGTCGATTTTCGCCGCACGTTTTCCGCCGCAAGGCGAAAATCAACCGTGTAAAGGAAAAACAACCCATGTAAATCCCGCATTATTATAAGCCCCGTAGGCTTAAAGAGTAAAGACATGTGATACTAGACTATTTGCTTTCATTTAACAATTTTCAATCTTAAATAGATTAATTTCTGCTTAAATAACAGTTAAATACACAATTAAAAAAAAACTTTATTACTCCCGTAGAAAATAGATGTATATAGTTTTAGGTGATAAGAGACAGCAATTTATATCCATTAAAATTTTATATAACATATTGTACCATCTTATATATATATATATATTCGTAATATCGGCAACGCGAAGTATGCAGGGAGTTTTGGGGAAGAATAATCGGTCTAGTTAGGTTTTATCCCTGAGAAACTGCGCATTTTTAAGTTATATATATTTTTTCTTTCGTGGTGTAACAATATATCAATAATTTCGACTCTCATAATGTCAGTCCAATTGGCAGTTTGATTAGTTTTTGCGTTTTTGGAAATTCGGAATACCACATTGCCAATTTCCGTTTCGGTTCCGGTTCGAACCCCGGTAAAATATTTTTGTGATTCTTCTTTTTTTTATTTACTAGAGCTCCGAGCAAAGCTCGGTTACCCAGGTACTGTAACATAATATGTTGAGAACTAGAGACTTGATGATGAAAAAGTCACGACTGTTCGCCCTGCACAGCCAACCTTAACACGTGCTATCGATTGTGACCGCGACTGGAATGTATTTGTGTGCCTATTTTAATTGTAAATTTGTGTATGTCTAGACATTTGCCTTCTAAAATAATGTGAATGTCAGTTTTAGGTCATTAAAGTTGAAATAGAATTGATTCCTGCGTTTACCATTTATTGTATGGTAATAACAATAAGTTAATCTTATATTTTTGGTTCAAGCCAAAACTGAACTCAAGTGGGTCAACTCAACTCATAGTCATAACGCATTAAATACTAGAATTTATAAGGGAACTTACCCATACTACGCAAGCATACTTTGTTCCCTATCACAGCGGTTGCTGGAATGCAAGTCAGAATATATTAAATTTAATATCAATCTCGCATATTGATTTTTTTAAATATTTTGCGTATTTCATTTGAGATTTATTTAAAACTAGATGTTTCTCGCGACTTCTCGCGCGAAATAGTAAATCGTCGGAAACCGTAAATTTATCCGCGATAAAAAGTAGTAGTATGTCCTTCCTCGTGCTCTACTCTATATCTCTGTCAAATTTCATTAAAATCGGTCCAGTAGTTTCGAAGCCTATTCAATGCAAACAAACAAAGAAACAAACTTTTCCTCTTTATAATATTATAGTACAGATAGATATAGACTAGTTACCTATATTACGATTTTGTTACATTATATACTCAAGTTTTGGTTACAACACAGCTGTGACTCTCCAGGTATTGCAGATGCTGTTGCCTAAACAACTTATATTTGAGCTCGTTTGTCAAGTTAACAATAACGTCTAAAACACTTAAAACTTTTAGTATTGGTGGTACATTTGACAGCAGTTGCGTGTTTGGTGAAATTAAGGTATCGGCCTATGTGTCCACGTCACGGCGTTGGGAACGTACAACGGTACGGTACGGTGGTTCAGTAAAAATGCACGTCATGGCACCGCGCCGTGCCTTTCTATTTTCCGACTCGTACTGCGCTGTTCTGCGGCGACGTTGGCGTACCGTGGCCGCGTCGTGTTACGACGCGGCAACGCACAGAAGGTCGAGCCTGCTAATTAAATCCTGCAATAATACAGTTACGATCCAGTCCCGATATTATGTTAAAACTGCAAAATGGTGTTCTCGTAAACGTCAAACGCGTATTTTATTGGTCCCAACTCCTAAAATCAGTTTATGATATCATATAGACGATTCATTTATAATTCAACAAAAGTAAAATTAAAGTGTAAGTTATAACGAGAATTGGGGGGATCTGTGCCACTGCAGTGCGCCGTGCCGCGACACCGCGCCGTTTCACGGTGAATACGTCGTGACGTGGGCATGTGGGCATGTGGGCGGCGGCCCTATGGGCGGCTATGGCGGCTATATTTTTGGTTCAATCAATTATTACAGAGCATTTAATGATTGCGGTTTTACAATTATTTTCAAGGTATTATAAGCTATGACTTATTCAATGAATAGGCAATCCCCCTTACTAATAAAAAGATTTACACAACGCATAACTTAAACAACGTTGCTGTATTTGTCTGATGCGTTGGAAAAGTCACTTAACAGACAAAGACAGCAACGTTATTTAAGTTATCCGTTGTGTATATCTTTTTATTAGTACGGTTATAGTATTACTATACTAATGAATATAAAGTGATAGAAGATAATAAATATAATATTAGAAAGAGTAAAATACCAAAGACCATTTAAACCTAAAATAATAAACTAAATGTCAACAGGAATAATAAACAAAAAGTTAAGGGATGCATTGTTAAATTAAATTAATAAGTTATTTTGTATTGTTTCCTAAATTGTACATTTCTTTGGGATTAATAATTTAGTTTTGTTTTATATAATTTTATCTTTTGTTATAAAGACTTCATTACTCGTAATACATATTATGTTACAAATATTATATTTGATGAGCTCATCTCGCCATCAAACGCCGCCGTGTTTGGCGAGATACAACTTGTAATTGTATTGTTTCTTATATGAATAAACAAATAAAAATTAACTTATTCATTGATTTTGGTAGTATATAACATTTAGTATCTTCTTACACTAAATAATTTATTCGTAATTATAGCAATACAAATAAATTTATATGAAACTAGATGTTTCCCGAGACTTCGGTGTGATTGTAAGTTGTATGAAGGTTTATATCTTCCAAGCTTCCTTCGATGGTCCTATGGTTTTTCATTTCTCTAATCGTTTTTCTTCGTAAAGTAGGTACCTATCTTCGTAGAGTATACTCATCAATTTATTTGTATTATAATGACGATATGCAGTCACAATATGGTCAATGACATGCCAGTTTGATATTATATTAATAACTAGCATTCGCCCGCGGCTTCGCCCGCGTGAAATAAATTTTTTAAACCATTATAATAAATTAAAACTTTCATCCCTTATTTTACCCTCTTATGGGGTTGAATATTAGAAAACGCTGAAATACGTAACTCATTATTTTTCCGTACTCAGTTCTAACGAAATTTTAAGCAAATAAGTCCAAGGAATAAAAAGTTTCATACAATTTTTATCCCCTATTTTACCCCCTTGGGGGTTGAATTTTGAAAAGTCCTTCCTTAGTACTAGTTACTTTAGTTTTATGAGAAATATGTGTGCAAAATTAAAAAAAAATATCCTTAAGGGTTTGGCCTGTGCGTTGATACATCAGTCAATCAGCTTTACCTTTTTTTATTTATATATGGCATCGGCTTATAACCATTTGCCAGTGTTAAGTTAAAAAGGCGGAAAATAGAACTTTCGTTTCAATTTTCAACACCGTATTCCTAAATCGTCAAGTCTAAAGTCTAGTCAAAGTCCAAATATATAGTCAGTACAGTCCATGAGTCATGTCAGTCGATTCAGTAAAGTGGTAGAAGCTTTACTGAAAGTTCCTAGGGAGTTATGGCGGGAAACACAAAATAGCACGTTTTGAGAAGTTGTACCACTTGCCCACACTTGTGCACGTTAACGAATATTTAATGGTTATAGTTAATATTCTACCAATATTACAGATTAAGAACCGAAATGACACAAATTTATGAAGAAATACGAATTCCACAACGTCACCCATTGAACTCCCCGGCGAAACTCCCAGCTTTACCTTTTATATATGTATATATAGACATGACACGAACACATTATTACAACAATCAACCTGCTTATGAATTTGCTTACCTGATAGTACCTACTTTAGTTTTAATAAAATAGAATCCCATCTACTAAACTGAGCGTTTACTATGTATATGGTGGTTTTATTATTTATCCGCCATTCCGTTTCGCCGTCTTCCCGCTTTTAATATTTACTGCATCTGCATACCGCGGCGCCACCTCGCGGAAATTCAGTTTGTAATTTTGTCTATTGAATTATGTATAGTGAGATTGAAGACGACGTCTTTTGGCCAGAATCTGTGTTTAGCGCGTCGGTGCTCAAGTCGGAGGTCGCGGGTTCGAATCCCGCCGAGGGAACAAAAAGTTTTCAATGTTCGTGGGCCGTGGATGTGTATTAACCATGTTTATAATATAATAAAAATTTGTATATATTAAATATATGTATAATACAAAAGTGTTAAATATACTTCCCGTTGTCTCGTTCCCGTAACACAAGTTCTTCGGATACCTACCACGAGGCCAGATTGACGCGATGTGAAGCGTCCATAGATATATAATATATGTATATTTATTTTTAACAAATTTTGAAAGCAAGGTACAATACAAACTCGGTGTCACAAAAACCTGGAAGGTTTGTCCGTACACCGGAGTATTGTAACTTCTCTATTAATGACGCATTGTGTCGCGTACATATCTATAAAATGTGACATATTTATGATAGTGATCGACTTTACCTTCACTCCCTAGGCCTAGCACAATTGACGAAGAACGACGCGACGCGATTTGTTTGACGTTTAGGCTGGGACTATATGATCCGGAATCCGGCGGGCCCGGGAAAATTCAGAGAGCTGAAAATAGAACTCTGCGCTAATACATTAGGGTTGAAAATCAAGGTGTCATAATACCTAGTCTTGCCATAAATACTGACACAAAGAAAAAAAATTCTATTGCAAATAACATTTATTACTTTTACAGTGTGTTAGTTTAATACATAAATATAAAACAATTTAAAATATAAAAAGCTTATTCGAAGTGGTCTCCATTGGCTGCAATACAGTACTTTAAACGTTGAGGCCAGTTATCAATAGAAACACGCACTCTTTCCATGGGAAAATTCTTCACTGCCAATCGTACGGAATGTTTTAGGGACTCCAAATTATCATGGCGTTTAGAGCAAGCCGTACTCTCTAAAACTGACCATAGACCAAGATCGAGACTAGACGACGGCCAGTCTTCAGCTCTGATGAAGTCCGAAACGTTCGTTTCCAACCAAGACTGCGTAGACCGAGCTTTATGACCCGGCGCCCAGTCTTGCTGGATGGACATTCTTGGTTATTGAACATAGTGTTGTTAAGGGGCTTCACTACCTTCTCAAGAATGGTATCTTGATACACTTGTGCCGATGTTTTGATACCCTTTTTCACAATAGTATGGCTCAGTCACTCCTTAATAGCTAATACCCCACCAAACCATCACTGAAGTCGGATAGTGCCCACGTTGCACTCTGTCGACTAATTGGGAAGCTTCCTTAGAGCTTTAAGCATAAATACGATCATTTTGTTCGTTAAAATGTTGCTCAATTGTAAAAAAATCTCATCCGTAAACAAAAATTTTCTGTGACCTTATGCGCACCGCTTCAGTAGTTGTTTCGATTCTACCACCCTATTCTTTTTTAAATAATCAGTTAAGAAATGACCAGTACGTCTCTTATAAGCTACAAGTCCTAAGTCATCTTTTAAAATACGCGACATAGTTCTAGGTGCTATCTTCATCTTCCGAGATAAAATATTTTGCTTTCGGACAGGATTTCTTCGAATTCTTTCCCTAACTGCTTTGACCACCGTTTTCGTACAAACACTACGTGGACGGCCAGATCTCTTTCTGTCACAAACAGAGGAGGTCTCATTGTACCTATTAATAGTACACACAGTACCTATTAACGGTACACAAACATTTTACTAATACCAAGCGAGAGTTTTAAAAATTTCTTTTGGCTCCATACCTACTTCGTGTAATGCAATCATAGCGATATTCGGTTCTCTTTATCACCCCACTACATTTTAATATCGCAAAATATTGTACAGTGTATTGGCGCCAAAATGAGAAAATACAATGAACAATCATATAAAAACGACAGATTTCAAATTCAAATGTAATATTTTGTTTATTTTTAATTATAACAGTGCTTATGGCCAGACTAAGTATATGACATTTGACTCGACACTTGTGTGCAGTGTGTTCGATTTCCAGCTCCATTGTATTAGCGGGGAGTTTTATTTTCATATACTTAGTCCTGGCCTTCGTTGAATGTCAAGTTGTGCTAGGGAGGTTGAAACAGTTTAGAAGAGAAATAATATATTTCATATTTAATTAATCGAACCTCCCAATAGATTAAAAGGTAGTTGAGGTAAATATAATTCACAAAGTCCACGGTCCCGCGAGTCCCCGGGGAGCAAAGTTGGAGCAAACCGCACTTCCCTCACTCCCCCCTAATTAGGTACGATTTACACCGGAATAAATATAGAGGAGACCGGACAAACAGACCGCGACTAAAATAATACGATTTGTGTTCGAATTATGGGCAAGTTTGTTTGAGCGCTGGTGGTCGATTCGCATTGATTAGATAACACGAGCACAGAGTAGAAAAAAAAATCTATGGACGTTTCACACCACGACAATCTGGCCCCGCGCTAAGTACTTGTGTTTCAAGGGAAGGGAAGTGAAGTATATTTAATGCTTTTATACTATACATATATTTAAGATTTTTATTGTAATATACACATATTTAATATACATCCATGACCCAGGAACACAGAAATTCTTTTTGTTCCTTCGGCGGAATTCGAACCCGCGACCCTCGGCTTGAGCACCAACGCACTGAACCACTGAGCCACAGAGGTCGTCAAGTATATATATATATATATATATGCCAGACGGCGGCCAGTTTTAGACCAGGCCAGATACGCAATTTTATAGTGCCCAAGAGTGTGCGCAGCACACAAGAGCACTCTGTCCTCTTCTTCACTCTCGAAACCTAGTGAGACGGTTAACCGACACGACTGACGAGAGATCAGGTGCAGGTCCGACTTTTTACATGCCCATCCGTCTTTTTTACTTTAATTGGTTAAAAAGAGTTATTTACTTTTAATATTAACTAATGTGGATTATACACAGAGACATACCTTTTATATGGCAAATCACACGCGAGTCAAAGGAACAAAGGATTTTTGTATGGAAAATGGCTAGCCCCAACCGACAATATTGGCTTTTGTCACAAGCCCGTCTTTGAGTGAGAGCAAACCAAGTGTGTCCGTCCCATTCCCCATGAAACAGAGTTGAAAATAAAGCTACGGCATATAATTGTATTACTTGCTGGCAGCTTTCACTGGGAAACCTCGCCAGGGGCCCGATTCTTATGCAATAGAGAAAAGTTCACATTCGAAAAAAAAAATAGAAGTTCGAATTATTTTAGAACGTAACAAAGTTTGCGAATTCTGAGAACTTTTCGTTTCGAATATAAACTTTTCCCTATTGGATGAGAATCGGGCCCCAGAAAGCTCAGTGATCGAATAAGGCTGATGCACGCGAGCTTACCCTGTCACTCTCGTCGCGGTAAGCAAATTGTAGGCTTCGAGCTTTTGAGGAATAATAATATCTAGAGGTCGCCCTTTGGTCGAAATTCGCCTATATAATAATAATTTAAATATATAGTTTTAAGTGTGAACTTTATAAAAGTTCTTTTGCCTCTTAGATAGAAAAGAAAAATATAAATGTTGTGACAGATTGACAAACGGCACCGTGTAACACAATTGTATCTCAATGTATCTATCAAACGCACGGTAGTGTGTGTTGAATATTCTGAGGGTGTGTGTGTTTAATAGTCTGAGGTAGTGTGTGTTGTTGTTATTTTATAAATTTTTTTTTTATTTAATTTTATGTTTCTGAGCATTACTATTTATTTGCCTAAAATAAAACGCTCGTGTCATATATATACTATATAGATTAATAAAACAAACTTCCCGACAATTTGCAAATGCCGATAACATACAACATTGATGTATCAACATATTATTTTAAATTAAGGACCTATTTGTCCTGCTGGCCCTACACATGGTAAATAAGGGCAAAGGTCAACACTGGCCTTTGTGGGGAAAATGGAATTCTACCGGACACGTATGTGGGAAGGGAAGGGCTAACGTCCATCATTACTTAATGTTTATCATAGCCTAAATAGCTTTTTAATAGTTCCTTAAATACCCGGGTAGACGTTTGAATTACCAATTATAAAAACTATAACCCGACTACGTAAATTATATAGCCTTTGTTACCCGGGCCATTATTGGGAATCTTTTGACAACTCAATTAAAATCGGATCAGTAGTTTAGGCCCTAGTGTGGAACCAACATATTATGTACATACACACATAGACTTCCCAAATCATTCCCTTCCTTTTGGCTTCGCCGTAGTCGGGTAAGAAGCATGTAGGTGCCATCGTTTAGCCGTTTTTTTAAGCTTTATATATGTTACTATTAAAAATATTGTTTAAAAATATTTATTCTTAAAACTAGACTAGACTAGCCCACGACTAGGTGCGTGCAAAAGGAAGTCTCTCGGCATCCGTACATTTAGCCGCAGCAAAAAGTAGCCTGTGTCCTTTCCCCTGGTCTACTCTATATCAGTGGCAAATTTCATCAAAATAGGTCCAGTAGTTTCGGAGGCTATTCAATGAAAACAAGCAACATTACATCCAGTGGTATATTTTAATAACATGTGGAACGCTCGATGTGTAGAAAGGTACATATTGGCCGTGGCTTACTACAGTTTTCGGTTCAGTTGAAAACCGGTGTCATATTGTATGCTTGTGTCGTGATTACGACATACGTGGCCCAAGCCGAAATGGCCCTTTTTTTGGTCACATGAAGGCACATTTTGTGGTTTCACCATTATTGTTGTTTTTAGTTTGTTTATGTCGCGTTTTGTTATTATTATTTTATTTTTATGTTTTTTTTCTTGCTACTTGTGTCTTTTCGTTAGTGGGTAGACCGTTTGATTCGCACTCGAGAGAGTGCAGGTTCGATTTCCAGGTTGTGGCGTGTACCAATGAGACTTTTTCAAATCTCAAGTACATTATACGGACGCTCTAACGGTGAAGGAAAACATCGTGGGGGGTTTCCTCACACACATGGTTGGCTCCAGACGTATTGACCGGTTATTCCTCTGGACTAGGCTGTGTTGTGTGAATGCCGTATGTGCTTGGGCAACCATATGACATTTAAAAACGAACTGTCTCGGGCACTACAGTATTTCAAGAGTGGTTACTGCGCTCGGAGAATATTGTATAAATCATCCAATAACAGATGAAAAGGCCTAAGTTTTTTTTGTGTCTTTTTGTGTATTGAAAATAAATGTTATTTCTTTCTTTCTTTCAATCATACAAACAAACAAATGTTTCCTCTTTATTATAATATTAGTATAGATTCATAAAGTATAGACAGTTAACGCTTCACACCCAAAGTAATTAGATCAAGACACACAGGTAAATATTATTCTTGACAAAAGCTTCACAGCCGAATCATTTTGAAATTCCAAAATCAATCAACTACAGAAAGTTGGCATCTTCTGTATATTTTATCTGCGATATTTCATTTTCGTAGGAAGAGCGTGCATTTTTGTTTTTGCGTCCGCTTACATATTTCCTATGGAATAGTGTTATTTATTATCCGTACGGCACCCGTACAATAATCCCAGCTTTTACCTTGTCTTCGGAAAAATTTTGCCGTGTAAAGGTCTGCACACATTGCGATAGTCGAGCCATTGGAATTTGAACTGAATTTCTAAAGGAATAGGGTGTAATTTGCGTTTTTCGGTTGAAAAATACCATGCGTAGTAGCTTACGTATTCGAAAATAGAAACCGTTGAATTGGAATAGAGAGGTATTTTTGAATAACAGCTATGCTTTGAAGACCAATTGTATCTTACTTATCTTGATACTTATTAATAACCTAACCCCCCTGCCAATAATAATTATTAAATTCATTTATTACTACACCCCTTGTCTTTCTCATGTCTATGTAATTTATCGGCCCGATATCTGATCGTATCGTATCGCATAATGGGGAAAAGCTCTTAAGGACGTTTTCTTCACATATCACGAGGAAACCGTCAAAAACTACCAACAATTTCCAGAAAACGCCTAGAAAAACACGTACACAATATTGTTGTTGCCAACGTTGTAAAGTTATCTATAGGGTAACATACATAAGACATTAATGACATGAAAACAATGACGAAACCGACACTAATAGCGTTTATGGCATCTAAAACTGCCCCGAAACAGGACAGCCGAATGTGTAGGTACGGAAATGGCCGAATATCAATGTCTGAATCAGTGCTGTTACATTGTCAAAAAATAAAAGAAGATGGAAATATAGTGCTTCGTAAATCATCGGTTTCGTTCGAGTACGTCCGTAGCTATTCGACTGCCCTGCCCCAGGGCAGTTTTAGGTGCCGTAAACGCTATATGAGCGTGAAACCGCATGCACTTACACAGCTTATGTTCCAGTCTAAAAGCTGTTTAAATTGCATTAAAGAAAAGACTACATACTGCTAGCGTACTTAAAAGCCTCTTTGTTACGCTAATAACCTTTTTAGGGTTCCGTCGTACTCGAGGAAACCTTATAGTTTCGCTCTGTCCGTCCGTCTGTCTGTCTGTGTTTCCGCCCTTATAACTTCTGTGATTATGAATATAAATGTATTAAATTTGATATAGTTATAGATAGTGTACAAATCTCGGTTTTGGCATCATATAATAATAATAATTTTATATTTTAGGGGTGGCTCTCGATTCAATATGTGAAGTGAGAATAAAAAAAGAATATCAATAACAAAAATTTTTATAAAAATTATAAGCCGACTAAATGTTGCCCGCCTATGTTACCCGGGCTAGTATTACGAATCTATTGCCACCTGATTTATTAAAATCGGACCAGTAGCTTAGGCACTACGGTGGAACAAACATACGACTGCCAAAATTATTACCCTTCCTTTTGGCTTCGCCGTACTCGGGTAAAAAGAACTATCATATAAGATAACTACTATAGGTATACTAACTATGCAGTGATATATATATATACAACTATATTATTGTTTACGGCATATTGTTCTCATATCAGCTTTCCGCTTGATCGAATACAGTGTTTCGAACTGACTTCTGACTGCATGTACATTGTGCCACATGTAATTGTGTGTGTTATGTTATGTAATTGAAATTGATTATTTGACTCACTGGCTTTTCATATACGTACTGTGGTAGCTGATTTCAATGTCAAATGGAAGTCAACCAAATGGACTTGCCGGGTGTTCACTGCTCACCTACATCACAGGGGCGACACTCTACAAATCGAGCACCGGCGAATGTCAGCCATATTGACACCGAAATAATTTTAAACCTCGCGTCAAACAAATCTATCATAAATATTATGGAATTATATTGTCAATTTTAAAACGATACGGCCAGCGGCCAGCCCCGTGAATGAGAGTTCTGGCTTGAAAAAAACTCACGTCCCGCTCGCCGCGCGCACCCCTCGCACATGTGTCCTATGTAGCTATGTAGCTGCGAGCTGTCATTCGTGTAAGTCTATTGAATGACGGTTCTTTACGTTAGTAATATATTATTTGCCTACGTTAACCACATGGTCGTACGTCGTCGTATGTGTACAATAATTGCCTATAATTGACTTTATTGTGACCCTATGCGTGGTCACAATAAAGTCAATTCGGTATACGAGTTGACTTACTAAGTGTTTTTATACTGTGGCCACATATTCGCATTACGAATTAACTTACCTACCGGCTTACACTGGGACACAGTGTGAATACTGTGGCCCTGTGGCGATGCAATACGCGATATTGTACACGTATTAATTTATTGTCGGCACTAAATCAACTTAATACAAACGGTTTGACAGCCGCACATGTGACCCAGGGGTTATCTCTGGCTTTATCATCATCATCAACACCACTGCATTCATTTTTTAGGGTTCCGTGCCCAAAGGGTAAAAATGGGACCGTATTACTCAGACTTCGCTGTATGTCCGTCTGTTACCGGGCTGTATCTCGTTAACCGTGATAGTTAGACAGTTGAAATTTTCACAGAAGGTGTATTTCTGTTGCCGCTATAACAACAAATACTAAAAACAGAATAAAATAAATATTTAAGGTGGGCTCTCATACAACAAACAAATACCCTTCGTGCGCGAGTACGATTTGCTATTGGCCGGTATAATTCAAACGTCGTTTTTAGTAATTTCCCCGCAATTTTTTCCAATATTTCTCACCGTTTAAACCTTCCATGAACTTGAACAATTATTTTAAGACCAAAATTAGACAAATCGATCCAGCCGCTCTCGATTTTTAGAGGTGAAGTAGATTACTTGGTTAGGCAAAGTGTGTTGGTTGCCGAATGTCATAGTTTGGAGTTAAGGAACTTTTAAAATATTGAATTTTATGAAAGTAAATAACATACTTCCTAAGACCTTTCAATGCAAATAACTCCCGAATAACATTTTCCTGAAAATACACTCTGCGGTAATAAAATAACTCACCGCTACCGCCAGTTATCGGATTGGTACGCGGTATCGGGGCAAAGTAGGCTACTATGGGGCATAGCGGGGTGTAGGGCAAAGTAGGGCAAAGCAGGGCACTTGGCAAAGTAGGGCGTTGTGGGGCAAAGACGACGGCATTCTAATCTCCTCAGACATGCAACACACATCATGACAAGTTTTCGTTTAGGGTGTGATAATAAAATAAATTGATTGATTGCTCGCATTGTCTTCATACTTACTATGGAAGTAAATTGTGTTAAATACTTTTTAGCTAATACATACACCATTGTGCCAAACTTCTCATATAATGAATTTTCTGTACTTAATAAAATAAATAAATAAGTAACATTTTTTTTTATAAAAACTAGAATCCGACTACGTAAATTATATAGCCTATGGTACCCGAGCTATTATTACGAATCTATTGACACCTAATTTATTAAAATCGGATCAGTATTTTAGGCGCTACGGTGGAACAAACATATATACATACAAAGACTGCCAAAACCGTCACCGTTCCGTTTGGCTTCGCCATAGTCGGGTAAAATGCCATTTATTTCATATTTCAATATACATTTCTAATGTTGGTAGTAAATTAAAATAAGAATCTTAAATCTATGTTATCGTATAGGTAGTGCTTCTGTGTCGTACTTCGCGGGAGTCGGGACTCATGAACAGAATGAACACTCGCGTGAGATAAAATAACTTTATATTAAGAAAAACGAAACACAGTTAAACGAACACTACTAATAGTTTTAAACTTAAATAACATGAGAAATAACATTTGTTAATAAGTAAAAAGATACGAGCGTGCGCGGAGACTTGAGCATTTTTTCCTTCCTCCCTTCTAAATTTAAAAACTCCGCGGCTAAAAGAAAATTCCTGCTTCCACTTTTAAAATTCAACAACGTAGTCTTTTTATTTATCTGGCATAACAACGTTACGCCGGTGCCGTGTTAACCTATAATCGGCGACAATGTTAGTATTACATAATCTATGTTTTAATTTTAAGAAATATGAATTGGGTAAAGACCTCTTCCAGGCTATTCCATGTCTCTCTCTCCCTGCCCAGTTACATTCAGTCTTTTCCCGCCTTCTTTATAATATCATCCGCCCACCGTCCTATTGGTCGACCAACATTACTTTTTTAGGTGGTAGGCATCATGTAGACCGACGTTCAGAAAGTGTATAAAAAAAGCAATTTCGAATATATATATTTTTTTTTTACTTCGACTTCAGACTTTTTAATCCTTTCTATTTCTATACCTATAGAAGGTACTATAGCAACAACCAGCTTTTACCCGCAACTTCGTATAGATACACGATAGTACCGAAACTTGTGATATGTCCAACAGGAACCGTACATTACTTTACTACAAGTCGATACTAAATTTCCTGATTTATGCGACTTGTACAGACACAATAAATCTGTCTGTGCCAGCTTTTGCCGCAACTGTTGTGAAGTTGCGGACTCGGGCTCAGGAGTTTGGAGCTTTGTGACTGCGGAAACTGTTTATATGACCAGGAGAATCACATAGCAGCCACCGCAAATTGAGCTTTATTGACTAGGCCAGTGTTCCGCAAACTTTTTGGGTTCGAGGTACATCTAGGAAAACGAAAGTTTTTGGTGGTACACCACAAATAAAAAATTTGTTTAAGTATTTCTCCCTTACTCTTACATGCTTACTAAAAATAAGTTTTTAGCATAACCGTATTTTCGCCAGGCACACCAACTAATAACCACGGTACACAATGGACTGGGCCACAACGTACATAACTCCAATATCCCTATTGATGACACTACATCTAAAATATTTAGTTTCATTAATATACTCAGAAATATTGACGCATTACCACTTGGTAAATGTGAAAAAATATAATATTTTATGTGTAGTTTAGTAATTAGATACATCTAAAAAGTTTTTTTTTTCGCTAAATCAGTAAACAAAACCTACATCTAAATATAATATAATACTAATACTTACATCATATACAAAAACATTCATTCAGGTATGTATAAACTTAAACGCACAAATGTCGAAGATGTTTACAAAAATGTTGCTGCGGCCTTATACTTCATATATTTTAACGTAGGCGTGACGTCACAGCTAGGTACGACTTTAGTATGGAGCGTTTTCACGAGACTTGCGAAATTTTGTATACAAATCGTTGTACCTTTGAAAATATTGACTTTTGGTATACTGTTTCTTCTGAGATGTTACTCATATTTAAAAGTACTAATCATGTATGTACCTAATAAATTTTTTTTGTCATCTAACCTGTTCTCGTATTTAACATCTAATTTACTTTCAATGAATTATAAATGAATCGTCGTGATACCATAAGCTGATTTTTTGGAGTTTGACCAATCAAAACGCTTTCGACGTTGGTTTGACGTTCATGAGAATTCAATTTTCCTGTTTTAACATATCAATACTGCATCGATACTGTATTTTTGTTAGATTTAATTAGCAGAATCGACGTACAGATTTTTTACAATCACTCAACCGCGCGTTTAGACTGGGTGATTATTAGGTTGTACTTTGTGGCCTAGTCAATAAAACTCGGTTTGCAGCGACCGCACGGTAACTGCGCGCCACGTCTAACTGGGAGCTACGTGCTGGCCATAAATAATGTATGTGTTGTATTGTTTTGGAGCTTCGAAGTTTAACTGCACTCAGCTGTGTATCCACCGATAAGTTTTGCTTGGAATAGTTCGATATTATGTGCATACATACATACGTTTATCTATACTAATATTACAAAGACAAAAGTTTTGTTTGTTTGTTTGCATTGAATAGGCTCCAAAAGTACTGGACCGATTTTGATCAAATTTGGCACAGATATAGAGCGGACCACAGGGAAGAACATAGGCTACTAGTATATCTTACTACTTTTATTTTTCCGTTTGTGCTCACATAAACTTTAACTGTGTCAAAAATCATACTCCTCCGTTCGCACAATTCTCGTGTAACTGTACTTAAGCTGTCCCTTCACGTATTAATAAATATGATAACATTAAATGTATTATATCTATCCCATTTTTTTCATTCACAATATAGACCAGTGCAGTGGCAAAACATTTTTATTTATTTATTTATTTCCAAGAAAATTGTTGCCCTTGGTCTTACAATAATTTTTTGTTAGATCAAAATTTCTGCCTCATGGGCGTGGAAATATTGTTATTTTTAAATATAGTGCATGCTAAATTATAAATTAATATTACATTGTTGAAAATAAATTACAAAATTAATCAATAAAAAAGTCGGTTGGTAAAATAATAACATAATTAAACGAGAAACAAAAAATCTAAATAGAATATTCAGTCAAAACAATATCTTTAGTCAGAGAAATGTAGTGCATCACATTACTTAATTCTATAAGCACACAATATCTAAAATAATAATTAGATAAATGTGTAAATGTCAATAACAAAATTTAACAATAAAGTAAAATAACAAACAGAAGTACAATTACAAATTCAAATAAGTCCAGAACTATTATTTTTCCAATACAAAACAATAATAATATAAATTCATCATGTCAATAACAAAACTAAACAATAAAAAAAGTCGGTTAGGAAAATAATTACATCAATAAAAGATAAACTAAATGCCGAAACAATTTATTTAGTCAAAACAACAATATCTTTAGGCAGAGTAATTTAGTCCATTACATTACTTAATTATATATACACACACAATATCTAAAATAATAATTTTATAAATTCATAATGTCACTTAAACAATTAAACAATAACATTAATTAACAACTTGGTTAAAATAAAAGTGCCAAAAAAAAAATATCAATATGTTTATTATTTACAAACCAGATGTCCAAATACATTATTTAGTTAAAAAAATATCTTTACTGGAATAATATTGTTAATTTTTTATTATTCTCGATTTATTATTATTAATTCTTATTTAAAAGGAATCTAACTTATAAATTTGTAATCGCTTAATCTAAAAATTTAATAAATGTCAAAATGTAAAAAATAATAGTGCTAACAGACACTCGAACTCGGTCCGCGGACCATATCCGCGTACCGAATCCGGTGTCGTCGTCAAACCGTGCCGTTTGTCGGTCCGGCAAACCGAATTGAAAACTCGACACTCGTGTGTTCGATTTTCAGCTCTATTGTATTAGCTCAGGGTTCTATTTACAGTGCTGTTTTTCGATGTCGTCGATGATTCCAGCTAATTATAATTGTAATCGGGATAAGCTATATTATAATATATAATAATGTAATTATAATAAATAAGAGATAATAAGCTAAAAACTCTAAAAATTTTATGTGTTTATACATATTATAAAGTACGCGTAACGCAAATGACATAAAACGTCACGTAATCTGATTTCACTCCCTATAAATTTTCATACCCCTGGCTATATACACATATAAAATTTGATTCTTAAGGAAACTTTGACTCTTAAAAATCCTGCCATTTAGTAAACCCCCGTAGATTTATTCCCTAATTTTGGGGGGGAAATCCCTAAGTTGGCAAAACTGAGATCGTTGTTCGACCCAAACGCCCGACTGCTCTACACACGTACGGGTTTGGTACTGAGCGAACCAAATCTGATGCGGAATAATTATGTTCGCCGGACTACTCTACACATGGCCGGATTTGGTACGGAGCGGACCAAATCAGTGCGTGTGTTAGCACTTTAATAATACTAATACGAATTTTATTTTAAATTATTTTAAACTTATTTGCAACTTTTATGTCGTTTAAATATTCTTAAACCGTATAGTAACATTTTTGTAATAGCCACTCAGACAGTGCTTTCTTAAATTTATTATATGTATTGTTGTCATTTTTAATTTTATCATTATTCCTTCGTCTAGCCGTAACTTATTTACCAGTAGTCTTGGCAGAAGAGGCTTGCTTTTTTCAGTCTTTATTCATGAATCATGATACTCGTATATATTAATAAATATAAGTCGATTGCTGAAGTACGGAACGCCCGCACGACCGAATGTAGGTTGGCTGCGTGTAAGCTGATACGGATTCACCACCCAAATATATTGTACTAAGGTCAGATGGGGTAAGTGGAACACTCTTTTCCCCATCTTACCCCATTCGACAGTAATATGAATGTTATTTACTTTAGTGACATACAAGAAATTCGGCGCATTGCAAAAGGCTGAAAGAGATTCGGTTCCGTCGCGTATGTAAAGTGCAAGGTTAAAAAAGAAGTGCGTGGAAACTTCTAGACGCGTCTTCCCATATATGGCTAGTGGTCAGTGAGCTAGTCATGGCGTGGGGCTATTGGTCCGCGTCGTCCGTGCTGCCCGATCGCGGGCGCAGCCCCCGCCGCGCAGGCGCGCCCGCCAACCCGCCCACCGCGCGCGACGTGCTGGAACCCCAAGACGAGAGCGTCATCGCCTCCAACAGCCGGGACCACTCTGCGTCCCCGTCATCCAACGGGGCAGACAACCGCCACGCGGTCCCCGCTAGCGCCCTCTTCGGCGACCACTACGAATTGTCCCGCCGCCCGTCCCTAGACCTCGGGTCCGTGCGCAGCGCTCTCGCGTCCTGCTCGGGGGGCACTCTCAGTGCGGGATCTACGTTAACTCGAGGGGGCACCGTGGCGGACTACCTGCCGCCGTGCCCGCACCACCACCGCGTGTACGTGGACCACCATAAGCACTACGAGCAGCCCATACAGCCGGTGCACGTGGGAGTGCCCCACCACTCGCACTCGCAGCCCCACTCCCATCCCCACTCGCGCGCCTCCAGCAGACACCATACTGACGATGAGGATGACCTGGAGCCCGCGTACGCTACAGGTATGTTGATTGTGGTAGTAATTTATAGTGTAGATTGTAAGAGCTGGTCCGCGTAATTTTTTTAGAGCTACTTTAAACGTAATTTAAATTTAATTACGTTTTATTACAATTTAATTATTAATTATTTAAAATTAATTTAAAAACGTAGACGACCTCTGTGGCTCAGGGGTTCAGCCCGTCGGTGCTCAAGCCGGGGGTCGCGGGTTGGAATCCCGCTGAAGGATCAAAAAGTTTTTATGCGTTCCTGGGTCATGGATGTGTATTAAATATGTGTATAATATAATAAAAATCCTCAATATATGTATAGTATAAAAGTATTTAATTTGTGAGAGAACTGCAGGTATATCTTGAGTAGTAAATAGTACATATACGAGTATGATTGTTTATATTAATTTTGAGATTTATCATATCTACGAGTATACTACATATTGTAGCCCTCTTATCAAAATACTACGCCTCAGGGTGATGAGATCAAGATCGTAAATACTCTAGGACTTATCAACTCACGGCCGGTTTCAATAACCGTACGTCATTCAATCATTTGCCGGTTTTTTTGCGATACAAATTTGACGTTTCTAACAAATAGCTACTGGTAGATAGCGGGTTATTGAAACGGGCCGCTAGTAGTCTATAATATACAACGTTAGTGTGCAACATCCCTTGGCTAGAATACCCAGAAAGGCAATATACAAAATGCTGTGTCAACGTCGATATTAAGAGGCGGGGTCGGGGTTCTATGCTATATTTACTGTGCACCCGCGTCGGCGTTCCATACGGGGTCTGCTCACACCGAGACGCGACGCTGCGTTTTTAAGATAGCGAATCAATATTGAACTTTATTTACCACTCACCAAGATACACGTTTCATTGCAAGAGCGGCGACGCGCTGTTCAGTGCATCCCGAAAGTAGAACTCTTGCAATTAAACGTGTATCTTCTTGTGAAGTGAATAAAGTTCAACTTTGAATCGCTATTTTAAAAATGTTTCACCGCATCGTGTGATGCGTCCCGGTGTGAACTAACTTAGTCAGCAAGCGTGCTGATGCAATATACAGACCGAATTCTTGGTAATCATATTGTAAGCACGTTTTCTAACTGTTGACTTACATTTAGGAGATTTTTAAATAATAAAGTTGTGAAGAATTTGTATATTTTTGAGAGTACAAAACGACTTCATTGTAAGTGAAATATCTTCATATTTTTTAATTGTACCAATCTACTAAAAGGTTTTGGCTGAAAAAAAAAATCGATGAAATTTTTAAACCCTTAATTCATAACATTTCGCGCGCTATTTAAAATTTAATTGGACTACGCCGCCTAGGGCTCAAGGTATATAAAGGTTTTCAGATAGATCAAGCCTTTTGTAAATAAGTTGAATTTAAAGAAATTGGAAACTTTAGATTTTTGTCCTTCGTGAATTTATAAGTTAATTGATAAATTCATTTTGATTACAAGTCTCAAATAATTCTGGCAATAGTATAATTATTTGTGAACTACACCTTTATAACTATTTTGCCCTGAACATACCTCAGGCTGATGATGATCACCTGTACCACTCTCATCACGCGGTAATCGTGTTAGGGAATTCGGTCGTTAGCGTAGCATGGCGCATTAGGTGTCAAATGAGTGTGCACGGCCGCGCACCGCCGCGCACCGCACCGCCGCGCCGCGCGCGCGATAATTGACACGCCCGAATTGATCGGCATACTGTTAAACGTTGTGAAACCATGTTGTAGCAACAGAGTTTGCGGTCTACTGTATCATAGGAAT
Source organism: Phengaris alcon alcon (assembly GCA_037179445.1). Lineage (NCBI taxonomy): Eukaryota > Metazoa > Arthropoda > Insecta > Lepidoptera > Lycaenidae > Phengaris > Phengaris alcon. The sequence goes on along the minus strand of JAYRCH010000021.1, from coordinate 10,382,969 downwards.
ATTTGCTTGCATAAATAAAAACTAAGAAAGTGTAGCATGGAGCGGATTGGACTGCACCCGATTTGTTCCAGCTCTGAAAGATCCAAAAAGATGACTAATTAAGTTCCTAACTGACTGAAATAGAAAAGATTCTCCAGAGACGTCTGGGTCATTAAATTACTAGATTTTTTCCGCGGTTCCGCTCCCGTAAATAAAAAATAAAATAATAATATACTTTATTCACTACTACTATTTTACATGCTAAGATTATATTAATAACTACATAATATTGTTTAAAAATTAAAAAAGATTTTTTTTTTTCTAAAGTAGTAGTCGTCTCTACGGCGTAGACCTCTCCTAAATCCTTCCATAAATCTCGATCCCACGCCATTCGCATCCATCTCAGGTTAAAAATATCTCTGCATCTTATATATAGTCTTCCTTTTTTCCTTTTCTTATCTCTCGGTACCCGTTCCGTTAAACGTTTGGTCCATTCTTTGTTGCTCATCCTGCATACGTGTCCTTCCCAGTGCCACTTAAGTAATCTTACTCTTTTTCTTGCATCTATTACTTTCGTTGCTCTCCTAATAATTATGCTATTTACCTTATCTGACAATTTGAGGCGAAGCATACTTCTTTTCATTTTTCGTTGGCAGATGGCAATACTTTCTTCATCTTCTTTTCTCAGGGATCGCGTCTGGCAGCCGTATATTAGGCAAGGCAATATCACTACTTCAAAAACTTTTTTCTTTATTGTTATATCTATATTTTAGTTCTTCATAATTTCTTTTAGTGACCAGAACTTTTTCCAAGCTAGGGTTATCCTTCTTTTTTATTTCTTTTTCTGTGTTGTTTTCGAACGATACAAGTGTCCTAAGTATATATTATATTCTTTAACATACTCTATCTTATCGTTTTATATTATTATTTCGAGAGGTTCTCCATAACTTAAAATTTTTGTTTTTAATTTAGTCATTGACAATCTCTTCTTTCGACTTTCTACTGCCAATTCAGTCACCGTGCTCTCCAATTCGGTAGCGTAGCGGTATCCCACGGGAATACTGTTTGGGATAAAAATATCCAGAGCCTAAACTACTACCATACCAAATTTCATCGAAATCCGTTCAGTTGTTTTTGCGTGAAAGAGTAACAAACGTCCATCCATATATCCTCACAAACTTTCACATTTATAATAAGTAGGATGATTTTGTACAAATCGTTTGTTGTACATTCTCCTACACGGTATTTGTACGTGATGGCGTCATATTACTTCGCCACACGTAATTTTTTGTCGCTACGGTTATAGACGCTTCACATTCAAACATGGTTCGTATTTATTAAAATATCTTTTAATAAGTAAAACTCACGTAAAAAAGAAAACCACATTCTCGATTCTTGGCACATGAGCGACGCATACTTATGACAACAAAAACATCCAAAACATCTGCCTCGGAGACGTTAATATATTCTGATATTAAAATAGTGCCTGAATAAAGAGAACGGTGAAAATATGGATGGTTAGATGGATGGATGTTTGTGACTCTTTCGCGCAAAAACTACTGAACGGATTTTAATGAAATTTGGTATGGTAGTAGTTTAGGCTCGGAATTAAAACACAGGCTACTTTTTATCCGAAAAAGTACAGTATTCCCGTGGGATACTGTACTTACGTGGGCGGAGCCGAGGACAAAAGCTAGAAGACTATAATAGTGTTATTGAAATGTTTTCTATAAAGTAGTCAGTTGTAGTTTCTCACAACACACACTTTGCATAAAAATTAACAACATAAATATGGGCATCGAACCTTGTCCTCGTCGATATTCAAGTCACTTAGCTAACAGATATTATATATTATAAGAGCCAACTTCGTAACTAATAATAGCCTATTTCCAATATAATAACGATCTATTAAACTTCGTCGGCAACGTATCCAGTTTAATTTAACTATCGAACGCAACTCCCGAAATAAACGGACTCCTATGTGTAGGGCGCTCTTACCTTGCTGCTAATGATTTCATCATAATTACCGCGACTTTCATGCCCTTATTGCCCCGTTTCTCAAGATTTTACAGAAACTCTAGATAAACTATGTCCCCCTGATTAGTAAAAATATTTGTTGAGTTGAAGTTGAGAAGTTGCTATCTTTGTCTATGAATGTGGGTTCAAGTCCCGGTCAGATTAATGTTTTTGTGTTTTTTTTTTATTTTTTTTTTATTTATCAGAACTACAAGCAAAGCATGTTTACCGAGATACTGATTTCCTAATGTTAGTGCCTCAGATTGAATTTAAAAATATTAACTACACAAATATTCGTGTTTGTAGTAAAACATCTAGTAATAATTAGAACATTATAGGGCTGAAAACGAAGTCGCGAGTGAGCCAAGTGCCACATTTTAATTAGTTCGGTTGTAGGGATTTAGAAGTTTGGCCCTCTATTTCGTTACTGTGTCGGTTTATGCCATATTTAACCCACTCCAACTAATTAAATCCGTGGGGAGATTTATTTTTAGCATTCGAGAGTCGCCCCGGCAAAATTATTGTTTGTGAATTGAACCTCTTCATTAATATATCCTACTGCTATTATTAATGTGAAAGTTTGTGAGGATAGATGGATGGACGGATGTTACTCTTTCACGCAAAAAGTACTGAACGGATTTCGATGAAATTTGGTATGGTAAGAGTTTAAGCTCTGCATTAAAACATAGATAATTATGTTATGTATGTTAGTAGTCTATGTTTATGTTATGTGTTCCCGTGGGATGTTTACTCGAGCGGAGCCGTAGGAAAAGGCTAGTATTCTATATAGATACAATAAAAAGGATGGATTTGTTTATTTGTTTGTTTGCATAGATTTGGCTCCGAATCTTCTGGACTGATTTTGATGAAAGGCACAGGTATAGAATAGACCACGGTGGAGTACAATTAGGCTACTTTTTATTGCGGCAAAGCGTCCGGTTTCCGCGATATTTCTTTAGGCGCGCACGAAGTTGCCGACAACAGTTGTATTATAATGTAATTGTGTTCCTGTTAGTAAAGTATTTTAAGTCGTCTTGGTTATAAGAGAAATCTGCGTGCAATATTCTTAAAAATGTTTTATTTAAGATTTCCGTCAGACTTAGGTACCAACTTCAGTAGGTACTTGGTATTATTATGATCGCGCCGATTTGTAACAAGAAAGGAACATAGACATACACGTAGCTTGTGACCTAGTTAACCGCGAAAAGGGCGGAGGTCGGTTCTGCTAATTAAATCCTGCAATAATACAGTTACGATATGTTAAAACTGCAAGATGGTACTCACACAAACGTCAAACCAACCCGTTTCGATTGGTCCAAACTCCAAAAATCAGGTTATCAAGAGGATTCGATTACAATTCAATAAAAGTAAAATAATGAAAGTGTATGCTAACTTCGAGAATAAGGGTTCTGGAACCTTTCAAGCCACCACCAGCTTAAAAGACTTCTGGTTTTGCAAGTGTAATATACCTAATCAGCCGATTAGTTATTAGTTTTTCCATTAAAAAACTACGGCTCATATTGAGAAAGAAACAGTTCGTTTAAAATATAAATGTAATTAAATGAAACTATAAATACACAGATTATAGTTAAATATAAAATGAATGGAGCGGGCGAAGTAGGTCGCCGCTGTTATGTGTTTGTCCCAGGTGAATGGGAGTAATTACATTCGGTCGCTGCCACGTTCATTCAATCGGTCATATCGTACGTCAACACTTATTGTATTGAATGAGACCGATTGCCTGATCCCGGCCGATGTCCATGTGTGGGGGCAGTATGTAAGTATCTCGATAGGAGAGACCAATGTTCAATTTTTTTTATATATAAATAATGTTGCATTAAAAATACATACAAGCCTAAATTTTCACGCTGCTACTAAAAATTATCTTATAGAAATAATATATTACAAAAGAACATTTGCCGAGTTCAATTAATATATTATTATTTGATGTTAGGTCATTTAACTGTTACTTTGTTACATTATAGTGTTGTGTATGCATGAAGTGCCCACATACGCGTTTATGTGGGCACTTCATGCATACATGCATGATGCATGCATGATGTATGTACACAGGATATTAAACGTTCTGTAAACTTGGGCGCTTTTAATTGATTCGAAAGCGTTTCTCATTATAGCCGATAGCGATCGTATTGCGTAAAATGTTGTGATTCCGTGGGTGTATGATGGATGTTCTCATTTCAAAAGCTAATATGACATGAGTTTACACCTCAAAAGCTAAATGTCATGACATGTTTCTCATTGATTGGTTTTGAATGCGGATAAACATGAATTTTGTGTTGGTAAAATGAAAATCTGTAACGAGGATAGAGTGCGGTTGCTGTGGGATAGATATTTCGTGCTAAGGGAAGCCGCTACATAAAAAGAATGTATATGAATGTAATGTTTTCACAACTGACAAGAACATACATCGGCTACCCATACGTATATGTACTAACAAAGGTTCTTTCACTACAAAGACATCTGCTTTTGTTCACAAACGCGCAATGGATACAGTTAATAAAATGTTTAGACGTCAACTGCATTAAAGAAAGACTATTTTCAACTGCGAACCACACAGTGAGGCCGTTCGGTGACGGTCTAAAGTGCGCCTCGCCATAATTAAAGTGTCACGCACACACATGCAATGAAACTACGCCTTACCTCGTGAGGCAAGCTATCGCGGGTGTGTGGTTTTTAATGTATGTATCGCGTAGATATACGTGCACTATATGAATAAAACCCGGCCAAGTGCGAGTCGGACTCGCACACGAACCTAAAACTCACGTTTGTTGTAAGGGGGTTTCCCTTAAATATTTATTTCATTCTGTTTTTTAGTATTAATTGTTATAACGGCAACAGAAACACATCATTAGACAGATACAGACGGACGGACAGCGGAGTCTTAGTAATAGGGTACCGTTTTACCCTTTGGGTACAGAACCCTAATAAACCGGTTTCAGTCTTTGTTTGGCAATGTTCGGTCTTCACTTTTTCATTTGGCACTATATTCAAGACACACTCTAAATTCGCGTTTCAATACGGCTCTTTCGACACTAATTTGTTTCGCGTCTGACCCGAATATCCTTCTTCGACATGTTTTCCGTGTTCACCCCAACTGCGGACCCCTCACAAGATGAATCACCTGACGTTTGATTTGACGGAGGTCGTGAGGGGATAAGGCTGAGTATGAACTGTGCAACTTTTGTCGCATGGCAAGTTTGCTGGCAAGTGCGTGGCCTTTTAACTCCCATAAGGCTGGGACTATATTGTCCGGAATCCGGTAGGCCGGGGAAAATACAGAGCATTGAAAATAGAACTCTGCGCTATAATACAATAGATCTGAAAATCGAACACACTAGCGACGAGTCAAATGTCAATGTCATATATGACAGCTCGCAGTGTTCTATTTTCAGTGCTCGGAAATTTCCCGAGCCCACCGGATTCCGATACATATTATAGTTCCAGCCATACCCATTCGCCAAAGCGGCCGCTACCACACTCAGCGAAACACGCATTATTTTACGCCGGGTTTCTATAACGCCGTGGCATAATTTATGTTTCTTATAAATGTTTTGTTTTATTTTTCAATAACGTTAGAAATAACAATTTGTTTTTGTAACTTTTTGTTTGTTACTTGATACTTATTGGTGCGTGTTGTGTTTATCTATAAAATATTGTAACACTCAATTTTTATAAGGATTGGTAAAATCAATTACCTAGGGATATTTTGGGTATATGATCCGTAATTGATTTCACCGGACCTTATATACTTAGTAATAGTGTTAGCAATTGTTGACAAACCTTATCATTAAATAAATAAATTCAATCTGATCGAGACATTCGTGCCGATGCGATGCTCTTCCATGCTATGATTTGCTCACTGTATCAGCATATCGTCAAGCACCTTTGTTTGCTAGCGCTGTATGTTCTCAACGTCGTGCGACATTGGCATTTGGCAACATTGTCGATTATGTTGCGCGACATAAGTCGCCTTGAGTACATGCGATGCCTAAATAGCGGTATACCAATATATTTAGCCGAGCCAATTTTTCACACACAGACTCGAATATTGTTTTCTACGGCCCAACTTTATACCCCTTTATTCCCCTTTATTCCCAATGACTTGACAGAACCAATTTAGATTTAGATTATATATACGTTTTTGATTGATCTATTTGTGGATTCTGTATTTTATGAAACTGGGGTCACACTAAAGGAAAACGTTCTTGATTACTTCTATGGTAAATAACGATAATAATGCGATCCAAAACCTACGAAAATTAAACTTAAATCCTAACGAAATTTAGATAAAGCTATAAGTTCTTTCGTTTACTCACAAGGTACATTATCATATACTCATGTTAGACTACTTGAAATACAAAATATTGGATTTTAAAGAAAAGAACAATCACGAATTAACACTTTTATTGAATCTCTTAAATAATCTACCCAACACGAAATACCAATTCTTATCTTATCAGGTGATTTATAAGTACAATAAAATCATTACCTTAGATCCAGCTCCCTTGAGAGCCGGAACAAAAGTGATCCACCGAGTGTGTCAACCGAGTCAGTCGACTTTCCCTACAGTGTTGCCCGAGACAATTTCAAAATTTACACATAATTAACTGTCAATTTAAAAAAAAATACACAAAAATAATATTTTTAATTATAAAATCGATTAAAACTCAATAAAATATTATTTTTCATTTAAAAACCTAACACTATGGTCAGATTCGATTTAATCTAACGTAGACAGTCAGACAACAGTACACATTAATGATACCAATTTCATATCTTGTTCACGCAACATAGTATACTAACGACCAAACTCGGGGCTAATTAGAAAATAAAGCTCCACTAATATTATGCAGTGGAGTTGCACGCGGTAAGTGGGTTAAACTGCAAATGGCGAAGGTCGCTTGCACTTCCGACAGAGCTATTTATACTGTGACATTGGGCTGTGCAGCTCTCTGTTATCATGATGCCCTAGTACACTCAGCAGTAAACGTATACATAAATTTGCCAAAATATGTTTACAAAATAATACGTACCAATATTATGTCTTATTTTTGTGTACTTATTATGTTTTTTTTTAAATAACAAACATGATAATTAATTTCATTATTTTTCATTTCAGGTAAGATCAACGTGGTTAATATATTCATGAATCACACATGACGTAATGTATTTATTTCATTATTTTTACAGCATGTATCTTAGGAGACTATTTTAATGTCACTTACTGTCCGGTTAAAATTTTTGAATGTGTGTTGAATGGAAATCACTAATTTTAAATGTAAGCTTTCTGTATTTTCCGTGGAAAATATTTCTATTTTCACACCCTTGAAATAATTATTTTGACACGTCATTTAGTATCCATTATATTAAATTTTAAAGTAGCCCAGGCGGTAACTTGCGAGTAAGCGGTGCGTAGTACCTGCGGCGGGAACTCCGGGATGTATGGCCGCGGTGTAGCGTGACGTCACGTTACTGTTAGAGGAATTCGAAAAACTTTCGGAACTTCTAACGCCTGTAAAATCATAACTACATAATATTTCTTAATGAAACAAAAATTAGTGTATCAGCAGGGCTATTACATAACATCGTTGGAATTCATGTAAATGCTTGTATAAATTCTCCCAGGCCAATTGATGTCGGGGTATTACGCAACTATGTACTGTACTTACCTATAAAACTATGTTGGTCATGAAGACTGAACTATTGTTGTATTGAAATTTGCGTTTTGTTGTGTGTATTAGCACCATGCACCACCATTAATTAATTTAAATATAATCTATTTAAATTTTATGCTATTAATTAATTATAAAAACGAATAAGGACTTAAAAAGAGCATTTCAAATAAATTGTGTACTTTAAAACACCGCCGATGTTTTAATTTCATATTTAAAACAATTTATTTAATTTTCGATAAAGGCCATCATGTGTAACATCGAAATGCAATATTGTGCTTTACTTCAAAATTATAAACCATGCCAAACAGTCACATAACCTAAAATATGTTAAACGTTTTCGCATAAAATAAGTTTAATCAATTTAGATTTTTATAGAAAATAAGTAAGTTTTGATATTATTGGATTCTTTTCGATGTTCGGACCTATGAGATTCCATAATTGAATTGTTTTGTAAACTCACAGGCCAAATATTTATTACGACTGAAAAGAACGAATAAATAAAGAGACAAGAATATTTGTGATCGAAGTGGCTCACAGAGTGACCTTAATCTGTGATTCATAGTCTAAGAATAGACCTTTCTATGAATCACAGATTATTAATTACCTAGTAATATGAAGTCTACATAGGATAACCGCCTCCTTTTTGGAAGTCGGTTAAATATCTCGAAGTCAGGAGCACAATAGGTCCCTACTTCGTTTGGCAGTTCTCATTTCATGGCTTATGTCAAAATGCACTAATAAAAAAATGCACTATGTAGTTATACGTACTAACATACGGCGTTTCATTCGTTCTCTGAAGGACAAAATGGCGGACTATTTTTTTATTTATTTATATATGGTATCGGCTTATAACCATTTGCCAGTGTCAAGTTAAAAAGGCGGGAAATAGAACTTTCGTTTTAATTTTCAACACCGTATACCTATATCGTCAAGTCTAAAGTCACAACCCACACTTGTGGACGTTAATGAATATTTAATAGTTAATATTCTACCAATATTACACATTAAGAACCGAGATAACACAAATTTATGAAGTATACAAATTCCACAACGTCACCCATTAAACTTCCCGGCAAAACTCCGGCGGACTATTTAGTTAGACATGCCCGTAGGCTTGCGTAATATTTTTTGACATTTTAACTTTTTTAATTGTGTTTTTAAAAAGTTGTAATGTCAAAATGATGACCATGACCGACGAAAGTTAAAGTTCTTAGTAGCCCCGCTGTATAGATAATAGCTTTACTGTAAAAAATTCAAGTGATTTTACATACCACTTTAATTCTCTATTCAGACACTGAATAATGAAATATTTTTCTCGGCTTTTCAACACCGCGACGGTTGTACCTCGCGAAATATTTGAGAATGCCGACCCCGTCCATCTGCGGAATACAGAGAATGCAGTCTTGAGATATTTCCTACCTAGACGTAGTGGCGGTATTATATACATAGCAATTTTAAAGATAGCCTATTTAAAAATTAACCATAATAACAAAATTTTAATACTTACACTAACCAGGGCCATTAGTTGTGGCCTGTGGGTAACTTTAGGGCGAGCGCTCACTTCGGACACGAGTCACGACAGTCTTAATAGTCTTAAGACAGTTTTATCTGACATGGAAATTGGACAAGCCTGTCTTACGGCTGAAACACCCACAGTTTCAAGTCCCTCCTAGACAGATTCGTCTATGAGACGTTGTGTTTCAAGTGTATTCTTCATATATTTTGTAATGCAATAGTAAATAGACTGTCTTTAGTCTCAAGTGAGCACTCATTCTTACCATACTAACCCTAGTTTAGTGACACAACCTGGCAAGTAAAAAGAAAGTAAAAATAAATATGAAGTTTTAAAGTTTAAAAACCTATACTGTAGTAAATTTTGATTAGAATCATTTTTTTACCGATTTATTAACAGGTAAAGCTTATAAATATACATTGAAAAGCAAACCCAGTAAGGAAAATAATCTGCAGATACGATCGTTTTTAGGGTTCCGTAGTACAAGGAAACCCTAAAAGTTTTGCTGTATTCCACAAGGAAGCGTATTGGGACCTCTATTATTTCTGATATACATTAATGATCTTCTAGTTGTTACGGACCAAGAATGTATTCTATTTGCAGATGATGCAACGCGAGTAGTTAAATGTAAAAACAAAAATAATTTAGAGACTACTGCAATAACGGAATTTAATAAAATACTTAAATGGTTGAATAACAATAACTTGGACATTAATATTAGTAAAACTAAATATATAAAATTTCAAACCATAAATAAATATTAAGAGAAAATGGACATAACATGTAATTTTAATGACAATAATAATATAATAGAAGAAGTTACCACGACCAAATTTTTAGGAATAACTAATCACAAATACCTTAATTGGAAAGCCCACGTTAACATAATTATAACCAAATTAGATAGATTTGTTTATGCTCTAAATGGGTTAAGACAAATTGCATCCAGACAAGCCAATCCAATTTACGATATAGAATTATACTGTGGGATAATTCAAGCGAGACTATTAGAGCATTTAACGTACATAAAAAATGTGTAAGATCGGTATGTGGTGCACCACATACCGATCTTACACATTTTTTCTGTAGCCTGCAAGGTATTTAGATAGTTCCAAGCCGCTGTTGAAAAATTTAAATGTGCTACCACCGCCTTGCTTATACATTTCCGAAACGGCAATTTTTGTTTACAAGCATGCATATATGTTTCATAAAAATAAGGATTATAATTATACAGGTAGAAAAGGAGACCAATTATATATTCCTGAACAAAAGCTTACAATGTTTTCAAAAAATGCATACTGTATGGCTATTCGCATATAAGTATAATAAAATGCCAAATATCCTAAAAAGTTCGACATTTAATCAATTTAAAAAAAGATTATTTAAGTTATTAATAAACAAAATGTACACTGGCGGACACATAAACTGCATCATAGTGCAAGATAACTTTCAATGAAATATAATTAAAGAAAGTTCAAACTATTTTAATTTATTTCAATGATAATGATAAGACTGGTTCTTAATCTGATAAAAAAATCATTTCATGTGTGTATAGGTCAAATTTTCTCACTAAAAGAATCAAATTACTCCTTTTGCAGCTTTTTGGAATAAAAATGTTAATAGAACAAAAACGGCTTTATTATGAAAATTAGACAATACTAAGAAAAGAAAAAGTTTTTTTTGTTTTTAATAAGGTGTATTACCTCCTCTTGCCCTAATAACTGATACAAGTCGGTTTCGCATCAACCTGATCAGTGTTTTTAAAAGATCTTGCGGAGAATTGTTCCATTCTTGTGACAATGCAACTCTAGCTCCGCAACCGTTGTTGGGACCGGATTTCTTGTATATACAGCTCTTTTTAGGTTGTTTCACACGTGTTCTATCGGATTGAGGTCCGGGCTATGTGCTGGCCAACCCATGGAACGAATCTCAACCTAAGTAAAGTATTGCTCAACTTGTCTAGCTGCGTGCGGACGAGCATTATCCTGAATCAGAATGAAGTTTTCGCCTATAAATCCGCTAAAAGGTACCACATGAGGGTCCAATATCTTCGTTATATAGCTATGTAATGTTAAACCACGGTTACCACGACCATGTGTGTCTGCGTCAATAAACACAAGTTCAGTTCGAGCATCCATCGATATGCCGTCTCAAACCATACAAGACCCGCCTCCAAATGGAACCCTCTCCTCAATGCAATTTTGAGCATATCGCTCTCCTCGTCTACGGTAGACTAGTCTGCGACAATCAGCACCGTACAAACAAGTCCTACACTCATCAGTGCATAATACGGAAGCCCATTACTCTTCAGTACAATTTAAGTGTTCACGAGCAAGTCTTAGTCGAGCTTGCCTGTGAGCTGCAGACAATTTTAGTCTATTTTCGGGTCTGAAAGGTGTGATATCACGCTCTTTTAGCCTTCTTCTTATGGTACGTGCACTAACTGCTACGTCACATACCTGGTGGAGCTCATGTTTAATGCTTATAGACGTTAAAAGACGAGACGTTGTCACCCGAGTTCTGCCGGTTCCACGTCTTCTTTTGAATGAACCTGTCTCCATAAACCTTCTGTAAACTCGGGAAACCGTAGACTGGTTTTCATTTAAATCTGCAGCAATTGTTCGTTGGTTGTGCCTTGCTGCACTAGAGCAACAATTTGTGCGGCTTTTTCGGACGATACGTCCATATTCGTGAGAGAAAAACGTGTTTAAAATGAAAACAGACTAGCAATTAAACAATTAGTAACGATAATTCAACATTTAACAAAACAAAAAAAATAACCATCAATCACAACATTAACGTAACAACGAGTTAATCTTTAGTAAATTGACAAGATTTGTTCTATAGAATATTTTCTTCCTTTTGTGACAGTACCATATTTAAATTTGATTTTGTTTTTGTGTTTATAAACCAGTCTTTATTTTCCAATACCAATAAATGTAAAAAGTTCGCATATTTCGTAATAAAATTTGATTGAATGTGTTCTTGCACTATGATGCAGTTTATGTGTCCGCCAGTGTATTATACTGTTGATGAATTTATTAATTATAAAAACTTAATATGACATTAAAAATAATATTGACATATCAAACTTTTGACGGATACTGAGTACATTTGATTTAATAATTTTTATTTTACTATTTTTAATTTAATCAATTAATCGTTCTTAACATGTGATCATTATAATTTAATCTTAACTTTACAATAATTTGAACTTCATTTGTCCTTAATCTGATGTTAATCATTATTATTAGCTATATTAAATTTTTTATTTAACAAAACATTTGCACGTCGAGGTAAATCCGACAAGATATGAGCGTCATTTAACATCTTATTGTACCATAATATAATATTTTTATTCTTATTCGCTCTATCCGTACCTCTGTCTGTCCTTCTAACTTCTCTAATTACGAATATAAATGGATGAAAGTTGGGAAACTTAGTTACAGATTGCGTATAGATCTTATTTTTGGCATCGAAAATAATAATCATTTTATATTTTAGGGGTGACTCTCCATACCTAATTGTAAAATGGGGATGATTTTTTTTCATTCTACTCCATCCTGTGGAGTGTCGTTGATTACGTCTTTTTAACATAGTAAACTTTAATTAAAAAACCTATTGCGCGTTGATAGTTACGGAATCCTCCTTATAGACACGCCCTGGCATGCTCTTGGTTAGATTATTGTATTTTATAATAAAAAAATTATAAACCAGCAAAAAAATTTTCCTCAATTCTTTTGTACGCTTTATTAGAAATTTTCGGTTAATCTTTAATTAAATATTTATATAGCCGGGCCTTTATCTAGCCCGGTTCAAAATATTAATATTCCGCCAAAGAATTTAATACAAACCCCTTCTCTGACGGAGGTAGAATTTTATCGAGCTGAACTGCGAAATTAGCTTGTCGAGACTTGGACATCGCTATGTACCGATGGAAGAAACCTGGGGGTTTAAATAAAGTACATTATCGAGGCGATAACAAAGAATATATTTTATTACTAACGTAGCGGTAACGAAGTTAGAAAACAATAAAATGAATGGCATTTCGTCACTAAATCTCATGGTTTCTCCGATTCTTCGTTTTGATTTTGTACTGAAGTTGTTTTCAAAAACTTTGATTTTAAATTCATTTTGTGTTATATGTACTAATTCAGGATTTCTCAAACTTTTGGATCCATGAACCCCTGTAAAAGTAGTTTCTTGGTGACAACAAACCCCACATAAACCCCAGAAAATAATAAATGTGACTGTTGAAGAAAATAAGGTTCTTACTTTCCTATTCGTTTCTTGACACAATTTGAGGACTAATTTTTGACAATTTTAACCTTAATTCTGACTCAACACCAAATCGAACCCCACTCTCACATAAATACGTAAATTTTGTCGCGAACCTTCTCAAAGTCGGGTAACTTCTTCCACTTTGAGAAACCCTTTACTAATCAAATAATCAGTAAAAATAATGAACATAACATTATTTTTTATTAGTAAGTCTTAATTTCGAAAGTTTGTTGCTAACTGTACAAGCAATTGAAATAGGGAAGTCAATAGTCATGAACTTTTGGTGCAGCCCTACAACGTTAATTAGACTTTGCCAACCTTACGCGGGGGTGAACCCTTACGCAAAAATTTATTTAACTTGGAATTTTAACTTCAACTTGCACGAAAGATTTATTTAATTTATTTAAATCTTGTAACCCGCTTATAAAAACTTTTTTTCGACCCCAAATTTATCATAACATCACCGAGTCACCAAAACTGGCTTAATTAAAAACTTTTATATTTGGTCAGAACTAACCGGCATGAATTTTCAGGCTGTCCCGCTAGGGCGCGCACTATTTGATGCGTATGCAATGAGTCAGTGCTTTAACCGAACCGAGATTATATCGAAAATAGTTAAGAGGGCTTCAGTACTTCGACCACTGGACCACAGTGTAAAAAGCAATAATTTTGTCTATTCGACGTTCGATTACAAAACAAACAATTATTACATTGGAGATCGGACAAACGGAATCGCCATATTGTGACTTATCACTTTGATTGTTTGCCGCGTGTTTACCCCACGTTATTGCCTTTGTGGGTAAATGCCACGGTTATTGGCACTTGTCAAGTAGGTGAAAAGTAAAAAATGGGGTGTCAATATTAGAAATGTGGAGCGCTAGTAATCCAAATATTGGCACCTTATACACACACCGGCATATTTAGCGGAACATAAAATAAAGGTTTGATATCAGTATCATATAAGGTTGCTGGCTGGTTTATACGTCATTTAATTAAAAAAATATATTTTCAAATTAAGAAAACAACTGAACATCACATTTTATGCAATTGTTTTAATTTTATTCAAATACACCTTATCTGGAGCGAACTTCGAGTATTTCTTCCTTCTGAGTTTGATTTAAAATTTCATTGAAATACTGTTTTTTGTTAGTTTTTTTTTAATCGCGTATCTTTTTGGAGTTGAGGACTGAATTATGCCTGACTTAGCCCCAACGGAGATTGCCAGGGCACACGAAATGCGAAGAAATGGTCCAACCTACAGAGTGATATCCTGAGATCTTCGTCGACCAGTTTCAACGATCCATCGCAGTATCCAACGGTTCAGGGAGACCGGTACTTATGTGAGAAGAGCAGGACAAGGCAGAAAAAGACGCACTTTGAGTAGGGATGATCGTTTCATTCGGCTTCGTGTACGTAGGAACCCCCGTTTGACGGCCGTCCAAGCCCGACATGAGTTAGAGGCAGTGCGGGGTGTAACCGTAAGTGAGCGTACGGTAAGAAGAAGGTTCGAAGAAGCTGGTTTGGGTTCATTTGTGCCCGCCAAGGCTCCAAGGCTCGAGGTAAATCTTCGTAGAAACAGGTTAACTTTTGCTCAGGAACATCGACTTTGGAACGCGGACCAATGGAGTAAGGTATTGTTTAGTGATGAGTGCAGAATTCTCTTAAATTAAATTGACGGCAGGCAAAGAATATACAGACGCAAAGGAGAACGATACATTAGACAAATTTTGAAACTACAGTTGCATATGGTGGTGGATCAATAATGGTTTGAGCGGGCATTTGTTTGGGAGCTCGCACAGACTTGGTAGTGATTGACAGAGGGAGTCTGACTGCAGACCGCTATATCAGAAAAGTTTTAGAAGAAAATGTCGTACCGTTTGCCCCATATATCGGTGACGATTTTGTTTTTATGCAGGATAATGCTCGGCCGTATACCGCTAACTCAAGGGTAACTCAAGCTTATCTTAATGATATGAATATCACTGTTATGGAGTGACCGGCGAGATCACCGGATATGAACCCAATAGAGCACGTTTGGGACTTGCTGAAAAGAAAAGTTAAGTCCAGAATTCCAGCTCCTGCCAACGTGGGTGAACTGCGAATCGCCGTAGTTGAGGAATGGCGGAGACTATCCCAGGAGACCATCGATAACATCATTCTCAGTATGCCAAGACGGGTAGAAACTTTAATAAGAGCACGTGGAGGAAAAACGCGATATTAATCACCATTTTTCTAATTTAATTAGTTGTTATTTTAATATTAATTTTCACTTTTCCCGGTTACATGAAAAGTTAAAAAATGTACCATTTTTCACAAATAGCCTTTACTCGCAAAATCTGTTCTTAATGTGATCTCATTTTAAGTAAAACAAATGAAACTTTAAATAACAAAAGAAGTGTAGTAAGTAGATTTTAAAATATTTATTTTTAATTATGGACCTTGTTTTTGTGTTCCGCTAAATATGTCGATGTGTTTACATGTTACATCAGGTAAGTACTGGATAAGCGTGTGTTTATTTTAGGCGTATGAAATTATATTTAATACTTTAATCGATTTCTCGAAAACGGCTGCAATTATTATCATGAAATTTAGTATGCAGGAAGTTTTTGGGGAGGAAAATCGATCTAGCTAGGTCTTATCCCGGTGAAACTGCGTATTTTTAAGCTTTAAATGTTTTTTTTTATCGTGCAATAATAAATCAATAATTTCGACTCTATTATGTCAGTCCGATTAGAAGTTTCGTATGCGTATTTTTGCTTTGTTCGAAAATTTGGAATGTGGTCGTTCGAATTCCGGTCAGATAAATATTTTTGTGTTTTTTTTTTATTTTTTAAATTTATCAGAACTTCGAGCAAAGCTCGGTTACTCAGGTACTGTAATATAATGATCTGATGATATGATGATGATGAGATGCGGCCTGCCCTTCGTCCGGCGTCTTCAAGGATGACAAATAAGAAGGGAAAGAAGGTGGCAAGGGGAAGAAGAAGGAATGGCATTTCTCGTCCTAAAGAGAACGTGCCGCCTAGAAATGACATTCTTTCTCTTGCTGCGACATCCGTCAATGAAGGGCGAACAGAGGTGGTCCACCGCCGCAGCAAAAAGAGGCCTAGTAAGGGCAAGAAGTCGTCTGGGCCTAAAAAACCCAAAATAGTCATCCTAAGCTCCTCCGCCGTATCGCTTAAGATACAGCCGGAGGCAGCTCTTAAGGGCATGACATATAAAGCGGCCTCAGAAAAAGCCTCAAAAAAACTGCTTCCACTACGGGCAGTATTGGTGTTGGGTGGACTCGCGTTCAGCTCAAACACATTGCCGAGCTGCGTCGGCATTGTTACGGGTGCCTAGGGTTGGGACATGTGGCAGAGATGTGCCCTTCCACTAAGGTTAGGTTCCATTTATGCTTCCGCTGCCGTCAGCCAGGGCATAAATCCTCCACCTGTTTTGCCAAGGTATTTACGCCCGTCCCGGAAAAAGGTACCTTAATATTATATAAAACATAAGGTGACAATATTGTTTACCAACACGCGGAGTAAGTACCATGATATTTAGAGTTTCTGATAAGGGAATCAATTATAGGTACTGAGATCAATGTTTCCCACAATGTCACTACTGACATTGTGGGCAACAATCATCATCAGTATCATCTTTCTTGTCAGACAATCAGGTGATCAGCCTGCATTGTCCTAACCAAACTTAGAAACAAGATTGTTTTGTTGTTCCAATGCGTGAATCGAACCCACGACCTCCGAGTCGAGAGCCAAGCTCTAACCACTAGACCACGGAGGCTGTTCTTACTATAACAAAATAAATAGTATCTAACATTTGCATCTAAGGGTTTCTTCTGGAATTCAATGCACTCGGCGGTTGACCTTTCCTCCCATGTCCCATTCCGTCCCACGTCGAGGCCGTCTCGTCCTATTCGTCACTAACGATGGCCATTCACCGCACGGACAGCGCCTGCTCTCGGCCCAATGACATTTACATAAGATTTATGCATCCGATACATCGAGGTTACATCTAAGGATATCGCATTCGTATACAAAATGGTTAGGTAGGTATATTGTAGAGGCCGATCAGAAATAGCAAAAGGGTGACTTTTTTTAAGATGCACCCAGACTACAGCAGTATTTCCCAGATGTGATTTAAGGGTGGGTGATTTGTAAGTTCAGCTACTTTTTAATTTAAAATTCACTGAAATTAAAATCCTCCTACTACACAACATCCATTTATTAGTTTATATTTATATCGTATTTTATGGTATAAATATAAACTAACAATATATTATATTTATTATTTTTAATGCGTTCACAAAGCTATTTATATCTTAAGATATTTAGTAATAGGTAACAAACACTGAAAAATATTCGTGTTTTCAAGTATCGCAAGTGAGGTCCCCACCTCCGAAGACACGTATTAAAAATAGGGTAGGTATTTTTATGTACCTGATCTAGTAAAAATAAAATTGAAATTAGAAGGTTCAGTTATAATTCACGTTTGGCGCGAACAAATATTGTACGATTTATTACAAAAATATCCTACTATATTTAATTAAAAATTACTAAATAATCCTAAAAAAATTAGGGGCGCTACAAAATAACAGATTTTCAAAATGGGCGTTAGACCGAATAAGTTTGGCAATCTCTGCTCGACAGAATTCACCATGAACATATCACACTGCGCAGCTTGGACAATGTACGAGTAATGTATCTTGTCGATACAATTTGTAATATTTTGTTAAAAAAACGAACACTTGTTAAATATTTGCTTGTAATTTAAAAAAGTAATGTTCGTATTGATTTTGTATTTTAAACGATGCTCGAAATGAGCGATAAGCTGTAAGCGGTCTAACATGTTCACATTTGAAGCCGCATTCGCTGTATACAAAATTTCCCTATTTATAGATACCTTAAATGTACGTCAACGTAAGATTGAATGTAGCACGAAGGATATATAGCGAACTGCCCTCACAGTTACCATCGACGCATAACTGGGTCACCCGGGTTCGGACACGGTCGTGGCTATGTGAGATTGTCACGTCAATTGACAAGATGAGAATTGTGGAACATGCCAGAGACCAGAGTTGGAAAAATGATTTTCTATTCGTAATATTCAAACAATGCAATTACGTTGTACTATTTAACGAAAACTATAATAGCTTCCCCACACCGATGTCGTTGATGTTAGCCGTTTTTATTGAATCCAGGCCATCTACGCAGAAGTTATTTTATAGTGCCCAAGGGTGAGCGCAGTACACAAGAGCACTCTCTCTTTCTTTACTCTCGAAATCTAGTGGGACGAATAACCGACGCGACTGGCAGGAGGCCGACTTTTTACATGCCCATCCGACGGATGGATCATCTTTCTTGTCAGACAATCAGGTGATCAGCCTGCATTGTCTTAACCGAACTTGGAAACAATTTTTTTTTGTTCTTCCAACGCGGAAATCGAACCCACGACCTCAGAGGCCAGCCAACCTCTAAACCACTGCACGACGGAGGCTGTTAACGGAAACTAGAAGTACGACGTCCTTACATAGTATGTCAATGCACAAATATTCGATGTAGCACGAAGGATACATAGTTAATTCGGGCGGCCCTCACAATTACAGTCGACGCATTACTGGGTCACCCGGGTTAACACGGGCTCCGTGAGATTGACACGTCTTAATTGACGACATGACAAATTTGAGATATGTCAGAGTTGCAAAAGCTCCAAGAATTTTTATACGGTTAAAACAAGTTTTGAGTATTTTTATCACATTTGAAGCGGTGGAAAGTATTTTTACTGTAAGTAAATAGTTGGAAAGGAAATTTTGACAACATTTAGAAATGTTTGTAGTATGTAAACGGCCTGTCCACGTGTCCACGTCATGGGTCGTCTACGTGAAACGGCGTGGTGTCGTAATTTTTCGCGGCACGGGAACATCGCCGCCGAACGGCGCAAAATGTACCGGAATTTTACATGTCACGGCGATTTTACGGCGTGACGTGCCGTGACGTGCATTTTTACGGCGACGTGTCAACGCGCCGTACCGCGACACCGTACCGCTTTACCACAATATAAGGCTGGGACTATATGATCCGGAATCCGGAAGGCCGTAGGAAATTCTGAGCATTGAAAATAGATCTCTTCGCTAATACAATAGCGTTGAGAATCGAAGTGTCAAGTGTTGAGCTATCATTTATATGGCATTGGCATTTGACTCGACACCCATGTGTTTGATTTTGAACTCTATTGTATTAGCCCAGAGTTCTAACTTTACTGGTCTGAATTTTCACCGGCGGCTTTCCGGATTCCGGAACATATGGTCCTAGCCTAAATAATGTAGTTTTACGTTGATGACGTCGTGCCGTGAACAGGCCGTAAGGGCTTGTGCACAAAACTGTGATTGAGCTGTCTCATCGCAAGGATGTCGTCGCACAGCTATACAATTATCACGTTTAATATTTAATATTCACTTAATTAATATTCACGTTTTTGTAGTCTATATTTGTATGTTTGTACCACCATAGCGTCTAAACTACTGATCCGATTTTAATAAATGAGGTGCCAATAGGTTCGTAATAATAGCGCAGGTAACATAGGCTATTTCATTTACGTAGCCGGGTTAAAGTTTTTATAAAAAATTACAGTTATTTGTTAGTAAACCAAGGTATTTGCAAAAAGTCTGCTAATATTAGTCAACCAGAATCTGACGAATTAAATGGAAGATTTTTTAACATTATTCCGTAGAGGTTTAATGTAACAGCATATGTATAGGAAAAATATTCGACAACGTTCCATTTTCTTTAAGAAAACATTTTTCGAATTTCAACAGGGAAACAAGTGAATTGAATGTGTGAGCTTAAGATGTGCAATAATATTTTCGCTGGAAATAGAGGTTTGGTTGGTCGGAGTCGACTGGGGACCGTTGAGTCGACTCACTGGGGGCGTGGGGATTATTGAGTCAACTCATTGGGGGAGAATGGGGGCGTTTGAGTCAACTCGCTGGGAAGACTGGGGGTATTTGAGTCAGTATTTGCATGTGCAAGTTATCCCGGGAAGGGTTGAGTAGGAAGGCCGCAGAATATTGTGTGCGACGCCGTGGGGTTCGCTGAGGATTTGCAAACTATCCGTCGGTTTATTTGTCAAAAGAATATTATAAGATTGCTTTAGTTTATTAAATGTTTTAAACATATCCCCCCTTATTAATAAAAATATTTACACCACGGATAATGCTAACCCATGTTGCTGTCTTTATCTGCCAAGTGGCTTTTCCAACGTATCAGACAAAGACAGAAACTATCTAACTACTAAGACCAATCCATATTAGCGTATCCGTGGAGCAATTTTTTTATTAATAAGTGGGATCATGTTAGGGGTGTACGAAGTAAACTGTTCAACTAGCGCGGTAAAGCAACAAGAAAATATTCGCACAGAGTTTTTTCTATTATAACACTGAAAGGGGTGAATGAAGGGGTGACTTTATGTGGATAACATAATAGAATTGCGAACCTCCTTTAATGAATAATATTCGAGCATTTAATCCATCGCAGTGTTTAGTGATTATGATAGTACAATATCGCCAAAGTTCTTGCTCGACCAGTTTCTCATTTTCCTTTGCACTAGGACGCCTCGAGGTATTTTAACACAAATGAAGTGACCACATCGACTGCAGATGTGGTTGAAGTCCATATTTACACGTGAGTATGTGTACGTGCGCACGATTCATCGGAGCTGTTGTGCTATTTTGATCTTATGCCTGGTCGAGCGGCAACTTGTTCGATAGTACATATTTGGTTAGTGGTCTATGATGATTATGAATATTCTAATATGTAAGGGCCTGTTTTACAATCGCCTAGTAAGTGTCGAATAGCTTATCCGGAAGTTTTGTCCCTGCTTACTTTATACTGAGCGACAGTGACAAAACATGTCAATAAGCTATCTGACATATATCAGTAGATCGTGAAACAGGCCCTAAATCTTATACTTTAAACGAAATGTTGACGGCTGCAACTAATACCATGAAATTTAGTATGCAGGTAGATTTGGGGGAGAAGAATCGACCTAGCTGAATGTTATTTTTGGGAAACTGCGCTATTTTTATGTTATAAATGTTTTTTTTTTCTTTCAGCGTGCAACAATATATCAATAATTTCGATTCTTATATGTCAGTCCGATTGGCAGTTTGGTTGATTTTTGCGTTGTTCGGAAATTCGGAATGTGGTGCGAGCCCCGGTAAAATATTTTTGTGATTCTTTTTATAATTTTTTAAATCTACTGAAGCTCTGAGCAAAGCTCCGTTACCCAGGTACTGTAATTTTAAATGGGTGATATAATTTCTGATACAAATGAGAACAGTCTATACATGTGTGTAGATTGTGTTGATAAACAGCGGCGCTTGGGGACGCTCGTCCCGGCGCATTAGTGAGACGAGATATGTCCGCAGATAGCGGGATCGGCGACCATAAATATCGGCTGATCCAGGATACACACATGGGTAAATTGTATGAAATATTTATCAAAATTATCGCAATTCCTACTATCGTAAATGTATAAGTTTGTGAGGATGGAATTGATGGAATTGATGTGCAAATCCTACAACTGGATAAATAGATGTTTATTACTCTTTCACGCAAAAACTACTGAACGGTTTTTGATGAAATTTGGTATAGTAGTAGTATAAGCTCTGTATTAACACGTAGGCAACCTTTATCCCTAAAAAGTACAGTGTTCCCGTGGGATACTGTATTTACGCGGACGGAACCGCGGGCAAAAGCTATTGAAAACTTTTTTATTGAGTTTTGTCAGGAACTCTAACATAATATTATGTTTTTTTTTTGTTTAATTTCCAAAAATCTTTTATACAATTGTTGAACTTAACCTATTACAAGTGCGCCACAAACCGCAACAGTGTATCTGGGCACTACAGTTCGCACAAACACAGCAATGTAATTATGTATTTGAAAATTAGACGCGTAACATATTACATTTAGCACGAGCAGTACATTTATTATACTTATAGACATTGATTTTTATAAATTACCTATCAGGTATCATGTAATAAATACAATACAATACATAAAATCTAGTGAGGATCTTAAAATTTTGTAGCCTAACAAAATTACGTAATGCTAAAAATAAGTCACTGAAACTAAACATTTTAAAATAACTATTTTAAATTTAATTCCTAATGTAGTCGCATTCTGTCCAGCGATATACAAACGGGGGGTCACCGCGCCTCCACCTGCGCCGCAGGAATTATCCGCCCATTACCCGGAGTCCGGTGTCTGTACGGGGCATCGTAGCTCCCAAACGGATTAACCGATTTTGGTGTAGTATATTTTTCGTTTGAAAGCTGACATGATCGTCATCATCATCAGCTCGCTTACTGCTTGACAATTCGGGGGTCACTTAATTTTTAAAATTTTATATGTTACTAGATGTTTCCCGCGCAAAAGGAAAATCTCGCGGGAACCGTACATTTTCCGTCGATGAAAGTAGCCTACGTCCATCCCCGTGGACTATTCTGTATCTGTGCAAAATTTTATCTAAATCGGTCCAGTAGTCGGAGCCTATTCAAGGCAAACAAACAAATCAAATCTCTATTCTTTATAATATTAGTATAGGTGTGTAACAACTTCATGGATATCGGTAATTCTTGTCTGTTTATTGTGTCCTATTACTGCTGCCTGGAAACGGGTCACCCGTATACCCGTTGCTCTTACGGCTTAGGTACGGCCTCAGTTAATTAGTTTAAATTTGTACACAACTTGGAAACCACTTTGCAGGCCGATAACTAGAAAACTATTCTCTTTATTAAAAACTAGTTAAAAACTAGTTTAACCACTAGTTAAAAATACCCTTCGACGATACCCTACACGATGAGGTACAATGAGGACAGAGTGAAACTATAAGGGTTCCTTGTATCATGACAGAAAACAAGTCCACGTAAAACTAAACTTAGACAGGTAAAATATAAGACCGAGAATAACCCAGTAATCCGTTTCAGTAGTCCAGAAGCATATTTTTTTAATGATTCATACGATCCTTTAGAATCATAAATCATTTATGATTTCGTTGAAAAACGAGTCACGGCAGATGGCAGCGACTATTTATGGCGCGAATGTGTAGACAGCTCGCGCTTGGAAACGCCCGGCTTTTCAAAAATGGAATAAAAGCATACGGCTTGACTTTTTTATTCATACTCTAATGTGGCCGCAGACATCCAGCTAGACGGCTTTTACAGCGATAAGGTTTAATGCGATTATATCTTTTTAAATAAGCTGAGTGCATTTTTGTGAATGCTCTGAATGTGCGGTGATATTAGAGTTTTGCTGTTGAGGGTAATTTTAAAAAATATTTCACTTTCTCAAACTTTTGTAAACTCTATTCACAATTTTGCAGGTATAATTTTGTTGGACATTTCCCTGCGTGTAACGAAATTTTTATACTCGATTTCGTTAAAGTTTATTCAAGTGGCTGTTGGAAACCTTTTGAAAAATGTGGGTTTAATAATAATCATAGCGTATGATCATTGTTGTAACCACTAAGGTATATATTTTGGTTTAACTATTTCCTGCTCTCATAGAACATTAATTAAGTAGCTTTTGGAAGACACGCGACATTTAAAATTTAAAAAAAATTCTGTGTAATTTGTTATAATAATATATCAATATTTACAACGCAAACTGTATCTAATATAACTTAACATAAGTTTCGACTGAAATTTTAAGCTCAGTACAAAATATCTCCTAGTGAAATTCATTTAAATTAAAAAAATATATAATTTGAGCTAGGAAATTCTGAGTCAAGTACGCACGGGTCGTCGGTAGTCGGTACCCAAAAATGTAGGTCAAAAGTTTGAACGATTATTACTAGGGCGGCGCGGGCGGTGAGACGACAGATGTCAGCCCACGACTGGCTAATGTGAATATTAAACAAAATGGTGGGCAGACGCTTCTGTAATGGCTAAAGTAAAACGCCGTTCATTGCAATATTTTGAAAGTACCAAAAGGTCTTAGCGTCAGCTCACACGTAGACCCGTAGAGGAAGTAGTAGTAAGATTCAAAATTGAACTTTATTCACTACACAAAATAGTTAACTGCGAGCTGCACAGAGCTGCGTAGCGCGGCGCCTCTATTACAACGAAACGTGTATGTATCTTCTTGAGTAATGAATAAACTTCAATTTTAATTGCTATCTTAAAAATGCAGCGTGGCGTTAGGTTGTGTCTAGGTGTGAGCTGACCCTTGATATTGGTCCTCTGGTCTCTGCCTCCTCTGGCAATAAGCACGAAAGAGGCGAAATGGTTTTAATAAGCTAGCTAAATATTTTACATTATTTCGAGCTTTACATTTTCAACTTTTAATTCTGTGTAAAATAAAGGTTAAATAAGGTTCCTACATCTCATTTTTATGCGACAAATTTTTGTTTTCCATCTCGGCTGAATACAAACCTATCCGGCGAATAATAGCGAAGTTTGAATTACAGATAAAAGCAAGCTGAATAAAAACCTTTTAAAAATCATAATTAAGATAAGACTTGTTTGTGACTGTCAAAAGAGAATGAACTTTACGTTTTGGACGCCAAGTCACTACTACACCACACACTTTTCAGTAAGTAGGTAAACACAGGCTAACTAGGAACGTACGCGTTGCCCCACTAGTTGAGCCGTGCTACACTTTTTTTTTTATTTTAAGTTTTATAGCTAGACATCACACGCGTCAAATACATCGTGTACTGGAAGCCAGTGATCCAGACCACAGTGATCTCGATGCCAGATCATGTTTCGTTAACAGGCGCGCGAGCGACCGTCATCATTCTCATGCTTATACGAGAGTCGCAACGCCCATACACATTACAACGTCGATACAATATATTATAGGGTATTCATTTACATGCTAAAACGATCGTAAGTTCATCTTAATTGTATTAATATGAATAAATGTAGTCGTTTTTTGTTTAAGATGTAGGCGTCGAATACATTGTGTATTGGAAGCCAACAAAATGTTTGGCGTATTCGTGAACTTTTCAATTATTCATAAACAAACATAAGTACCTAAAATGTTTATTTTTTTTCTTACCTATGTGTTCTTTGTATCAGTAAATGTCGAAGTAATGTATTTTTATGGTAAAGAATATCATATTTCATGTCGTTTATGTGAGAAAATCCACTGTGTTTACGTTTATGTGGAATGTATGTGCGTTTATGTGGAATAATCCACTTGCAGCTGATACGTGATAATTTCGTGTGAGGGAAGTTAAACAAAATATTACCATTTACATTCTACTGCTCCTACCAAAATGACAATTAAAATAATAATAAAAACAGAATAAAATAAATATTTAAGTGGGACTCCCATACAACACGCCTGTTTTTGGTATGGTACCATACGTGCGCGAGTCCGACTCGCACTTGGCCGGTTTTTATTATAACTTGAAATTTAGCCAAAAGGTCAACAACAGATGTCGTATTGGCTGTTCTCAATGGCATTATCACAAGTTGTGCCTATAGTTTTGTTTATGAAATGGACCAGGAACCGAGCACACTGATCGCCTGATGGCGGCAAATAATTTCCTGATCCTTAAAATCCTCAACCTCCCTTGGGCCACCGGTAACCTCACTCGGCGTAACGTAACGCAAGCGTTATTTCACGCCTGTTTTCTGTTAGGCCGTTGTCATTTAAAAGGTCGAGCCGCCTAATGCCGTGCCGAAGCATGACTTTTCTTTACCGTGCAAATCCTAGGTCGATCTCCGACATTTTGTCGGCTGGAATGTCGCCAGATATCCCGGAATGCGGGACAATGGCGGATGTATATTATGCGATAAATCAAATTATTAATTGCCTAACTGTATGTGTCTGGACTCTGGATACGTTAGGTCTTAGTATAATATTGTCTTCTGTATTATGTGGTCTCTGACTACTGTTTCGTGCCTTCCTGTTTCATTAACCTCCCACGCTAAAAGAGGGGTGTAGTCAGTTTAACGCGTCTGTCTGTTTGTGTGTCTGTCCGTGGCATCGTAGCTGTCAAACGAATGAACCGATTTGCAGTCAAGTTTATTTTGTTTGAAAGCTGACATAATCGAGAGTGTTCTTAGCTATAATTAGTCATCATCAGCTCGTTCACTGCTCGACAATTCGGGGGTTACTTAATTATTTTAATTCTCTTTATGTTATTACCAATCGCAATACCTGCAGTAGAGCTTCTGTTTGTTGTTTGTTTGCATTGAATAGACTCCGAAGCTCACGGACCGATTTTGATGAAATTTGTCATTGATACCACCTTACTAATAAAAATATTTACACAATGGACAAGCTATACAATGTTCTGTCCTTGTTTGATACATTGGAAAAGTTGCTTGACAGACAAGGATAAAACATTGAGTAGCTTATTCATTGTGCAAATATTTTTTATTAGTACGGGGGATAGGAAAGGACATATGCCACTTTTTATTGCGGCAAAATGTACGGTTATCGCTGGGTTTCCGCGCGCAGGAAGTCGCGGGCAGCGTCTGGTTTTTAAATAAATTGTATATGTTACTACTATAGTGATCTCGATGCCAAATCAAGGCGCGCGAGCGATCGTCATAATATACTGCTTATACGAGAGTCGTAACGTAACGCCCATACACATTATCATACAACATCAATACAATATATTATAGGGTATTCATTTACATGCTAAAACGATCGTAAGTTCATCTTATTTGTATTAATATGAATAAATATAGCTGTTTTGTGTTTAAGATGTATACATAAATAATAATAATAATAATAATAGCGCAGGAGTTATTTTTTTATAGTGGCCAAGAGTGTGCGCAGTACACAGGAGCACTATATCTTCCATTACTCTCGTAACCCAGTGGGATGACCGACACGACTGTCGAGAGATCAGGCGCATGACCGATTTTTACATGCCCATCCGACGCATGGGTCATCTTTTTTGTCAGACAACCAGGTGATCAGCCTGCATTGTTCTAACCAAGTCGAACCCACGACCTCCGGGTCGAAAGACAAGCTCTAAACTACTGGACCTGTTTTACAACGCTACATAAGTCACAAGCGACCACTTATACTCGTACACTAGACAGAACGCATTACGTATTCATATTATTACGTAAAGATATCTCTACTAATATTATAAATGTGAATATAAATTTGTTTGTTACGCTTTCACACGAAAACTATGGAACGGATTTTGATGAATCTTGGTATGGTAGTAGTTTAGACTCTGGATTAAAACATAGGCTACTTTTTATCCCGGAAAAGTACAGTGTTCCCGCTGAATACTCGATAGTATATTTACGCGGGTGGAGCCGCGGGAAACAGCTAGTAAACATATAAACGTATGGGTATGAGATAAAAAGTAGCGTGTTAATCCTTAAGCTACTACCATACCAAGATTCATCAAAATCCGTTCAGTAGTTTTTGCGTGAAAAAGTAACAAACATATTCCATCCATCCATCCTTACAAACTTTCACAATTGGAACAGTGGTAGGATTTTCCAAACGATTAGATACTCTATTCAGATCAAATTTAATCCAAACATAAACAAGAATATTAAACTCAACGAAAATAATGTGACATTGTATTTCTTTATTCATGCCAAATTAGTATTTAAATTCATAGCATTAAAAAAAACTCTACTGTCTTACGTTTGGATTAAATTTGATCTGAACAGATACCTAAATAACATATTATTAAAAAGTACCTGGGGAACCGAGCTTTGCTCGGAGTTCTGGTAAATAAAAAAAAACAAAAAGAATTACAAAAGTATTTATCTGACCGGAACTTGAAACTCATACCGAATTCTCGAACAAAACAAAAATTATAAATACCAACTGCCAACCAAACAACAAATGTGTTTTTTATCCCCGTTTGGTACAGTGGAGTCGGACGTGCGCGAGTGTGACTCGCACTTGGAAGGTTTTAGCCTACAGTATTTTACAGTAATTACGCAGTCCATCTTCATTTGGATACAAAAAAGGATATATTAATGAGAAAGTGGCGCCGGCAACAGTTTTAAATGCGACTTTGAATATTCTCCCCGTAATATAACAGTGAGAGTGTTCAGGCTTAAAGAATTAACACTCAGTCCGAAGTATGCACAAGTTAGTTGAAGTTTAATCTGATAAGTTGGAGTGGACGCGGGCTCTTGTACTATAAATGGAACTTAAATCTCCGAGCGCTTGATATTTTTTATTCAGCCGTTTGAATATAGACCAGGAGCAGGATTTTTTCAGTTTAACAGGCAAACTGAATAAGCATTTTTTCTAGTTTTTTTTTATATATGATGTTTAACAATGTTTACACGCTTCAATGACCGCTCTTTAATTACTGATTAAAAGTGTCTATCTTGTTATGTAAACGAAATGTAGGTAGAAGATTTTTTTTATATTAAAAACCTAGATATATTTTTACGTCAAATTCGTATTATAAACTAGCTTTTGCCCGCGGCTTTGCTCGCGTAAATAAATTATCCCACGGGACTTTTTTCGGTTTAAAAAAGAAGCCTTTGTTTTAATCCAGAGCCTAAACTACCACCATACCAAATTTCATCTCAAATCCGTTCAGTAGTTTTTGCGTGAAAGAGTAACAAACATCTGGATGGATGTTTGTTACATCCAATTCCATCCATAGATCCATCCTCACAAACTTTCACATTTATAATAGTAGTAGGATTTCGTGTATGGACCAAGTTTTAAAATAATTTAAATTCATTCTTCGCAGCTCTCCTTTTCCGACCCCGTTTTTCCCTCTTCTGTCCCCCTTTTTTCGCTCATCTGACCCCCTGTCCCCCTTTTATTTTCAGCTCGGCGCTCTTTGTTGTAACTTTACCAGTTAGAGGAATGAATTATACTGAGTTGAATTTACTTTTCATCGCGGGGAGAAGTAGCGGTGTTTTGTTGCGCGCTCGGTGTACGTTGCGAAGAATGTTATTTTGTTCTTTAGTAAGCGTATAATATGTGCATTAAGTATTTTTTTACGCATTAACTTCTTATTTTGATCTATCAGCAAAATTGAACAGACAGACAGAAACACAGGCAGAGTATTCTACATATGAAATTGGCGTTTTGTCGTACTGGCCACTTTGATCTCAAATATAATATCTTTTTTGGTTAGGAATTCAAATTTCAAATTTATACTGCTATTTACTCATGCATTTGTGTTTCGAAAACCGTGGCACCAGTGCTGCAGAAAGGGCTCGAAGGATTAATGATGTGTATGGCGGCGGTATCGCAAAAGGCAGTGCGTTTTTGGTACCAACGTTTTCGTTCTGGAAATTTCGACCTGCAGAACAAGCCCCGTGGACCGCCGGAGACCAAAGTTGATAATGAAGAATTGAAGGCTATTGTGGAAGCGGATCCTTCGCAAACTACGTCCGAATTACCTGCAGGCTGCGGTGTTAGTGATAAAACTGTCATAATCCACTTAAAGCAAATTGAGAAGGTGCAAAAGCTTGAAAGGTTCCTGAAGCAGCAGCACCTCATGAATTGAGTGCAGAAAACCGACAAACGCGCGTCGACTGCTGCGTTACATTACTCAACCGGCACAATAATGAAGGGATTATATATCGAATCATTACCTGTGATGAAAAGTGGATCCTGTACGATAATCGGAAACGCTGATCGCAATAGTTGAACCTTGGTAAACCATCCAAAGCCTGCCCCAAGCGAAAATTGACTAAAAAAAGTTACTTGTGAGCGTTTGGTGGACTAGTGCCAGTGTCGTTCACTACAGCTTTCTTAAATCTGGCCAGACGATTAGGCAGATGTTTATTGCCAGCAACTGTAAATCATGATGGAAAAGCTAGCTGCTAAACAACCGAGGTTGGTCATTCGCTCTAGGCCACTGCTGCTTCAGGACAACGCTAGACCACACACTGCACAACAGACAGCTACCAAATTAGAGGAACTTCAATTGGAATGTCTAAGATATGCACCGTACTCCCCGGACCTTGCCCCAACAGATTACCATTTTTTTTTTCGAAATTTGGATAACTTCTTGCAAGGGAAAAAATTCAACTCCGATGGGGCAGTCCAAAGCGCCTTCGAAGACTTTATTAATACCTGTCCGAATGGCTTTTAGTAAAAGAATCAATGAACTACCTATAAGATGGCAAAAGTGCATAAGATAACAATGATATGTACTTTGATTAAATAAATATATTATGTTAAAAAAAAATCTACTTTATGTTCCTCCTTTACAAAACACCAATTTCATATGTATATTTATTCGCACTTTAAAAGTACCTCATGTATTTTGGCGAAAAGTTTTCTATGTTCCTGGGTCCTGGATTTGTATTAAATATGTGTATGGTTATGGTATAAAATTATAAAATATCTTTCCATTGTCTGATACCCATAACACAAGCTCTACGGGAACTTCCCACGAAAGACCAGAACCTCAATTCTCCTATTTAAAGTAGACTTTCATTTTACTTTGATTGTATTGTAAGTAAAGCGACTTATTATCATAAACTGACTTTGTGACGTTGGACCAATCAGAACGCGTTGGACGCTGCTTTAACGTTTACGAGAATACCGGTTTGACAGTTTTAGTATGGGGACTAAATTGTAGTTGTTTATTATTGCAGGTTTTATTTAGCAGAATTGACCCTCTGATTGACTTGGTGTGGAAACGTCCATAGATATTATTATTACACTATCCTCAAAATAAATAGACAGTTTCTTAGAATCAACTTTATGTTCGTAATCCTGCATTTAAACTTTAGTTTAACTTATTACTACTAGTATTTTATGTAAACTTTATTACTAAACACACCGGCATATTTAGCGGAACACAAAAAAAATGTCCATAATTAAAAAATATGGTTTTATTTTAAAATCTACTTACTACACTTCTTTTGTTATTTAAAGTTTCATTTGTTTTACTTAAAATGAGATCACATTAAGAACAGATTTTGCGCGTAAAGGCTATTTGTGAAAAATTGTACATTTTTTAACTTTTCATGTAACCGGGAAAAGTGAAAATTAATATTAAAATAACAATTAATTAAATTAGTAAAATGGTGATTAATATCGCGTATTTCCTCCACGTGCTCTTATTAAAGTTTCTACCCGTCTAGGCATACTGAGAATGATCTTATCGATGGTCTCCTGGGATAGTCTCCGCCATTCCTCAACTACGGCGATTCGCAGTTCACCCACGTTAGCAGGAGCTGGAATTCTGGACTTAACTTTTCTTTTCAGCAAGTCCCAAACGTGCTCTATTGGGTTCATATCTGGTGATCTCACCGGCCACTCCATAACAGTGATATTCATATCATTAAGATAAGCTTGTGTTACCCGAGCGGTATGCGGCCGAGCATTATCCTGCATAAAAACAAAATCGTCACCGATATATGGGGCAAACGGTACGACATTTTCTTCTAAAACTTCTCTGATATAGGGGTCTGCAGTCAGACTCCCTCTGTCAATCACTACCAAGTCTGTGCGAGCTCGCAAACAAATGCCCGCCCAAACCATTATTGATCCACCACCGTATGCAACTGTAGTTTCAAAATTTGTCTGAATGTATCGTTCTCCTTTGCGTATGTATATTCTTTGCCTGCCGTCAATTTGATTTCAGAGAATTCTGCACTCATCACTAAACAATACGTTACTCCATTGGTCCACGTTCCAAAGTCGATGTTCCTGAGCAAAAGTTAACCTGTTTCTACGATGATTTACCTCGAGCCTTGGAGCCTTGGCGGGCACAAATGAACCCAAACCAGCTTCTTCGAACCTTCTTCGTACCGTACGCTCACTTACGGTTACACCCTGCACTGCTTCTAACTCATGTCGGGCTTGGACGGCCGTCAAACGGACCCCCTACGTACACGAAGCCAAATGAAACGATCATCCCTACTCGAAGTGCGTCTTTTTCTGCCTGCTCTTCTCACATAAGTACCGGTCTTCCTGAACCGTTGGATACTGCGATGGATCGTTGAAACTGGTCGACGAAGATCTCTGGATATCACTCTGTAGGTTTGACGATTTCATCGCATTTCGAGTGCCCTGGCAATCTCCGTTGGGGCTAAGTCAGGCATAATTCAGTCCTCAACTCCAAAAAGATACGCGATTAAAAAAAACTAACAAGAAACAGTATTTCAATGAAATTTTAAATCAAACTCAGAAGGAAGAAATACTCGAAGTTCGCTTCAGATAAGGTGTATTTGAATAAAATTAAAACAATTGCATAAAATGTGATGTTCAGTTGTTTTCTTAATTTGAAAATATTTATTTTTAAATTAAATGACGTATAAACCAGCCAGCAACCTTATATGATACTGATATCAAACCTTTATTTTATGTTCCGCTAAATATGCCGGTGTGTGTAGTTTTAACTAAAAACTCTAAGTGATGTTCGTGCCAATACAACGCAAATTTCACAACGGCAACAAAATCGTAAATACGATTCATTTTTATAGCTTTGAATAAATATGTATACGGGGATAGTCATAAAAGTTACACAAACTCGCCCGGCGTTGCCCGCTTTACGAGCTCGTCAAAGCATATTTTATACAACGACAGCATTCAAAATATTACTCAAAATGCTCACGAAATTTATAGAAGGAGTTTATTACATCTCTGCTGATATGTGTTTGTGTGTTGTGTTGTTGCTTCTTTGTAAATAGTATACCTATATATAGTGCTTGGTTTTAAAAGGAATATTTTTTTTTGTCAATTGTACGTCATAAAAAATCGAAAAAATCTTCTTACGAGAAAAAGTTAGGCCATCTTGATTTCAGAAGATTTTGACAATTATTATCGGACTGATACTGTGAAAAGCATGTGTCAAAATGTCATGATGATGAATTTTATGTCAACCCCTAAAGTCTGGGCACCTATTGTCTCGACGTGCCTCGTCTTTATTCTATAGGTCTATTATCAGCCTCCGTGTTCCAGTGGTTTAGAGCTTGGCTCTCGACTCAGAGGTCGTGGTTTCGATTCCCGCATTGGAACAACAAAATATTTTATTTCCAAGTTTCGTTAGGACAATGTAGGCTGATCACCTGATTGTCTGACAAGAAAGATGATCCATGCGTCGGATGGGCATGTAAAAAGTCGGACCTGTCCCTGATCTCTCGCCAGTTCTGTCAGTAAAGGAAGAAAGAGTGCTCTTGTGTACTGCGAACACACTTGGGCACTATAAAAAAACTCCTGCGCAGCTAGGCCTGGTTTCAATGAAACCGGCCACCGGCACCAAAATCGGTGTGGGGAGCTAATATATAGGTCTATGGTTGAACCTAAGATTAATACTCTCACAGAACTTAAAGCTTACCTGTAAGATATATATCAATGTGCAGCGTATCAGAAAATATAACTTGTTATAAATCGTAAACTCATTTATACGTTCCATTTATTAAAGTCGGAACCAGGTTAAAATGGCGATCGATGAATTTGTTTTATCAATAGAGTGTGTAAACACGCGAAATGTAAATCACATTCGCGCGATAATGAAACTCGCTCGCCGGAAAATTATTTGAGGCTTTTGTGAAATGTGCACAACAACAATAATTGAGTCGAGTTTTAAATTAAACTGTTGTAAGTGTGTTGTTGCTGCGTCGTGCGCACGCTCGATTTACCTTGATTATGGACCGTGTATTGATAGCAATTGATATTTAAATTGATGTTAAAATTCATATTTGAACTGAAGATATTCTATTATACGAGTATTACTCGTAAACATACCACGTGGTTATTACTAGAAATAGCTTCTACTTTTGACTATTAATATAAGTCTATACACTTATTTTTGACATATTATCTACTGCTTATAATAAATAAATAAATAAATATTTATTTTGCACAAAAATAAAATACAGTACATACGGTAAACTTAACATAAAATTAAAACGCCTATGTTATAACTTTTAAGCAGAAATATAATAAAAAATTGGAAAAATAATCAACATTATTCTGAATAAATTACATTACGCTCTCTCAGGCGTTGAGGTCATTAACCTCACATGGTTGATTTAAAAGGGAAGCAAATAACTTTACCTAAATCAATACAATCAGATTTGTGAGGTCAATGTCCTTAACGCCGTAAAGAGCGTACTGTAATTTTATTTAGTCTATTTTTTTCAGCCTAAACGTCTTAACATAAGCAGTAGATCATCTGCCCCAAAGATCCGTAATCGATTTGAACAAATTTATAATATGTGGATGCCAAGAGGTCTACAGATTTGCACAATGCATCCCTCGTGCATCAGCTCGTGGTCTCTGGCTGCCCTTTTTGGGAAATTGACGTTGCTTTAAGTCTTATTTTCAAATTATCTTACATCTGTGTTTTATTTTTCTTATATTTTAAATTGCTTTGTATCTTTACAGGTAAGTTAGAGTACATTATTTGAAGCCTACTAGCTGTATAAACAGAAGATAAGTAAATTTTATTATGTTATCGACTTTAAGTTATATATTATGTTATCGATACTTAGCACTACTACGCAACATCCATATCTGCTACGTTCGATAGAAACACTGTGGACTTCGATGCGTGCCACGCATTCGTCTGCTACGAATTTTTATGTTGCCACTACTAACATATAGGCGTCGTTGAAATCGATGATTGTATACAAAACAACAAGTCGCAATTGCTACATTTTATGATTGCAGTAATCAATGGCGATTTCTGAATTCTGTGAATTCCATTTCTGCACAACATACTCTAGACTCCAGTTAATATATTACTGGAAACTGAGGGCAATCATTTCTCATTGAATAGAAATTGAAATACAGCAGAAACCACCACGTGCAAAGTAAACCCACAAACAAAACAAATTAATAACAGTTAAAGTAAGGATGAAAAACAACAAAAAAAACCGTCCGTTTTATTGCCCGCTAACGGGCGAATGGTGATAAATATAAATTATTGCCGTTAATGAGAAACGCGAGGGTCGGCGACAATTAACGGCGTCTGTCGACTTATTGACTTTGTTGTTGCGTTATTGCTGACGTATCCTAATCTATATATTTACTATCTATACTAATATTTTAAAGAGGAAAGATTTGTTTGTTTGCTTCCGTTGAATAGGCTCCGAAACTAGTAGACCTATTTTGATTAAATTTGGCACTGCTATAGAGTAGTAGAGTAGACGTAGAGACTACGGGGAAGGACATAGGCTACATCCAAATAAAACCGTATATTTTATTTTAAATACAATAAAGTAGGAGATAACCGTTAATACTCCGGAGTCCGATGGCCCCTACGTGTAGTTAAATTATACAAATAGAATTTCACCCCATCCAATACGTGAGGATATTTGATGTAAATATGTTACAATAGATATTGTGTATTTGTTTTCGCTATTTTTCTACGATTTTGAATGACAATATTTATATTTATACGGGCGTTTGTATTTACAGTTCGTACTTATTAACTATTGAACATTTACGAAATGAAAATTAAAATACCAGTTTAATTACAGCTGTGTAGATGATTAGATATTTTTATGTATAGTGTATAACATTAGTTCAGTTTGTGCAAACATTTTTGTTCTAAGTAGGTATTTGGACCGTTGTAGTCATAGTCATTCCGCAAAAAAAAGAATTCAAAATAATTGTCATTGAAGAGCCCAAACGTTTATTTTCGAGGACAACAATTAATTCGCAGAAAAATTGCTGGATTATACTGGCATTGTTCCTAGACAATGGTCGTTTGAATTTTGAAATGTACAGCCGTATACAAAACGTGCTGTACCACTTTTGAACCTTATTTGCACAACGATTAGGTTCAAAAGTGCTACTCTGTAGTAGCCAGTGGGCTGTATAGTTAAACGGCCAGCAGGACACTGTAATTGTAGGCCGAGAGCCCGCGCATAATGAAGAGGGAAAAACTAACGAGGGATGGACAAAGGCACGGAAGACGGGCTACTGGCTCTGATTTGCGCCGAGGTGCGTACTGGTGGTGACACGAGAAGGAGGTGGTGACACGAGAAGCCTGTATTAATATAAGTACTTGGGTAACCGAGATTTACCGAGCTCTAGTATATAAAAAAAAAACAAAAAATATTTTACCGGGTTTCGAACCCACCACATTCCGAATTTCCGAATAACGCAAAAATACACATACCAGACTGTCAATCGGACATGTTAGAGTCGAAATTATTTGTATAAAAATCATAATATAACAATGCGCAGTTTTCCAAGGATCGATTTTTCTCCCCCAAAACTCCCTACATACTAAATTTCATGGAAATACTTGCAGCCGTTTTGAAGATTACTATTATATATATACAAGATTAGCTCGTATAAATATAAGATTATTAGGTGAATTCAATGCAGTGTAACATACCAATTTCATGCCATATAGGTGCCATCCGTCGCTTTCTGCCTCTATCTAAAAATTGCAACTGATTTTCATATATAAAAGGGATTGCCCTAAAATTTTACTACCAGGCGAGCGCAATAATACAGAACCACGAATAAGGGATAGTCAAAACTCGGCTAAGCGGATGAAACGGATTTTCGAAAATACTTCGATAACGCGAGCGAAACTACGGACATAATATTAGGTATTATGTAAGGACATATGAAATTGGCGTTTTGTCGTACCGGCCACTTTGATCTCAAATATATCTTCTTTGGTTAGGAATTCCAATTTCAAATTTATACCGCTATTTACTCATGCATTTGTGTTTCGAAAACCGTAATTCATAGTTTTTTCCTCTTTTGGTTTTTTCTTTGCGTCACTCTGTTTACAAAATGGAAAACTTGAAATATCGTACTTAAACGTATCGTTAATTTTCGAGTACGAGTTCTACCGTGGCACCAGTGCTGCAAAACGGCTCGCATGATTAATTATGTGTATGGCGGCGGAGTCACAAAAGAAAACACAGTGCGTTTTTGTACGTTTTCGTTCTGGAAATTTCGACCTGCAGAACGAGCCGCGTAGACGGCCGGAGACCAAAGTTGATAATGAAGAATTGAAGGCTATTGTGGAAGTTGTTATCCATCGGAAACCACGTCTGAGTTAGCTGCAGGCTGCGGTTTTAGTGATAAAACTGTTTTAATCCACTTGAAGCAAATTGGGAAGGTGAAAAAGCTTGAAAGGTGGGTGACAACCTCATGAATTGAGTGCAGCAAACCGACAAACGCGCGTCGACTGCTGCGTTACATTACTCAACCGCCACAATAATGAAGGGATTTTAAATCGAATCATTACCTGTGATGAACAGTGGATCCTATACGATAATCGGAAACGCTCATCGCAATGGCTGAACCCTGGCGAACCGGCCAAAGCCTGCCCCAAGCGAAAATTGACTCAAAAAAGTTACTTGTGAGTGTTAGGTGGACTAGTGCCGGTGTCGTTCACTACAACTTTCTTAAATCTGTCTTTTGCCAGCAACTGCAAATCATGATGGAAAAGCTAGCTGCTAAACAACCGAGGTTGGTTATTCGCTCTAGGCCACTGCTGCTTAAGGACGACGTTGGACCACACACTGCACAACAGACGGCTAACAAATTAGAGGAGCTTCAATTGGAATGTCTAAGACATCCACCGTACTCCCCGGACCTTGTTCCAACAGATTACCTTTTTTTTTCGAAATTTGGATAACTTCTTGCAAGGGAAAAAATTCAACTCCGATGGGGCAGTCCAAAGCGCCTTCAAAGATTTTATTGATTCCTATCCGAATGGTTTTTTTAGTAAAGGAATCAATGAACTACCTATAAGATGGCAAAAGTGCATAGATAGCAATGGTATATGCTTTGATGAAATAAATATATTATATTAAAAAAAAAAAACGACTTTATGTTCCTCCTTTACAAATCGCCAGTTTCATATCTAATGACCTAATATATGTTACGTTCGTTAAAAATATGCGTACCGCGTCCCTATAATATATGTAAAATCTACAAGAAATAACAATTTATCTAAACAACTAGCTTTGCTCGCGGTTCCACTCGCGTTAATAC
The DNA here is from genome assembly GCA_037179445.1 of Phengaris alcon alcon. Taxonomy (NCBI): domain Eukaryota; kingdom Metazoa; phylum Arthropoda; class Insecta; order Lepidoptera; family Lycaenidae; genus Phengaris; species Phengaris alcon. Next base: position 10,344,579 of record JAYRCH010000021.1, on the reverse strand, counting down.
AGTATCCCACTGGAACACTAAACTTTCGGGATTAAAAGTAGCCTATGTGTTTATTCAGAGCACGAACTATTAAAATACATACCAAATTTCATCAAAATATGTTCCGTAGTTTTTGCGTGAAAGAGTAACAAACATCCATCCATCCATTCTCACAAACTTTAACATTTATAATAGGAGTAGGATGGTTATTTTGTCAAAATGAACACAATTCTAAATTCAATCAACCCGAAGATAGTGATTATAATTTCACTTGGTCTGATTATACTATATCAAACATGAATTGCCCACCGTCGGGCGGTGCGTTTTACCATAATTGGGAATTTTTTTTATTTGATTATTTAATTTGACAAAATTGTTATTCAAGTTAATGACGAAGTGACAAAACTGTTTTTCAATTTGGTCCAAAAGTTCAAAATTTTTATTTCGTTCAGTCATTGTTTACAATTTTTATTTCGTCTCGTGAATTTGACTATATATTTCGTCTCGTGAATTTGACTGTACATCATGTCGCGTCCTGTAGTAAGGACGCACCTTAATAACAACGAGATGTCAAAGGACGTATTACCTGAGTATTTTAATGGAGTTTGCCCTCAAAGGGTGGGGAGATAAGAGTCGTAATGGCTGAATAGTTTGCCGTCGCCCGAGATAGCGTCGTGAATGGGCCGGTCGCAGGAAACACCCGACAGCCATTCACGTTATATTTGCCGTTTTTGTAACGTTGTTGAGTTGTACGCTTGTTTAGCCCATTTGGATCCGCTGTCCCTGTACAGGGACAAATACCCACATTTTTTGTTGTGTTACAGATATTTTTTAATTGCATCCATATTTCATATGCTGAGTAGTGTATCGTGTTTATCTTATTTTAAATATTGGTGAAATTGTAATAAAAAGTGTTCATATTGAAGTATAAAACAACTGAAGTCAAAACGCAAATTATCGTCACAAGGTAAGGTATTTTATTTTATGTTTCTATGCGAAATTGTATGTTTGTTTTAGAAATATTACTGTTTTATACTGTCAATTAGAGTAATAAGTGATAAAAAGTGTTTATATTTTAGTGTTGTGTATGACAAGTCATATTTTGTTTTAGTGTCCCTATAGACATTGTTAGGTTTATTGTTGGTTATTGTTTTTTTAATAAAGTTCTAAGTATTTTGTATCTTCTTTTCAGAATCTTTATCGAATTTATAATGGCTAAAAGGACATTTAATGTCATTTCTGACTACGGAGGGCTTGCAGAAGCACTAGAAAACATATTGAATGAAGAAGATGACCTAGACACGAGCTATGAATTGGTAGCCGTTCCTCCAGACCCCAAGCGTTCTAACGGATGAAGAGGTGTTTGACGAAGATGACATTCAACAAAATATATTGCCGCGAGATATACCTGGTAGAGTAGAAGTTTTCGCTACTCAGGATAATGAGGATTGGGATAGCAGTGATGATGAGCCCCTGCAAAAACGTTCTAGGAAGTCTCCAGAGACTGAACCAAAGTGGCGCAAATATGAATGTTCTTACGGCGACATTGCTTCCACCAGTGATGATCTTCAAAAGCGTAGAGAAAATGTAGAAAATGAACTAAAATATTTAGGCCCAGTAGAGATATTTGAGAAGTTTTTTGATGAAGATGACTTCTTCATCAAAAAATTTCTGAAATCAACATAAAAAAAAAGCAGATGATTTTAGTGAACACAAAACTTTATGCTGCACAAAACAACAGACATGACTTTCATGTGACCGTTGATGATCTCAAAAATTTTTTTTGGAATACTCATACTAACCGGGTATCATACATTAGCCAGAGAACGTTTATACTGGTCCCTGGACGAAGATTGTAATGTGCCACTTGTTACCAAAACCATGTCAAAAATTTCTTTATTTCGAAATATTTATAATAAATAAAAATAAATTTTTGCACTTCTGTGATAACGAAAATGCTGCCGGATCCACTGATAGGATGTTCAAAATACGACCACTTGCTTGCTGGCCTTCTCATTAATAAATATTTACAATGGGGTGTATTTCACGAGCAATTGTCTATTGATGAATCTATGACCAAATACTTTGGACGACATCCTGCAAAACAATTTATAAAAGGAAAGCCAGTGCGATTTGGCTACAAGAACTGGATGATAGCTAGTGCTGATGGTTATTGTTATGCTTTTGATATCTACTGTGGCAAATCATCAACGGTAACAACAAACGAACCATTGGGGTCAAAAGTTGTGAAAATTTTGCTGGCAAAAAGTCAATGCTTTCCAAACGAGCATATTATTTTTTCGACAACTTTTTTACCAGCCATGGTTTGCTAAAAGAACTACGTGAGTCTGGATATCGAGCGACGGGCACTGTTCGGGAGAATCGAACTAAAAAAATGTCCCCTGATATCGGTCAAAGATATGAAAAAAAAAAACAAGAGCTCATTATGACTATCGTTTTGATTCCACTAATCAAATTTTGTTCGTCCGTTGGCTTGATAACAGCGTATATACTATGGGCACCAATTTCGACACGGTTCATCCTTTGGGAAAAGTTAAAAGATGGGATACTGCACAAAAGAAAAAAGTAGATATGGACATCCCACATGTCTTTCAAAATTATAATAAAGGTATGGGTGGGGTACATCAGGCGGATCAATCTATCGCAGTATATAGATCGGCTATTAGGGGCAAAAAATGGTGGTGGGTGCTATTCACCTACATGCTTGACTTGTCTATTGCTAATGCCTGGCGTCTGCATTCTTTGACACATGAAGAAAAATTGGATCAGCTGCAATTCCGTCGAACAATTACACGATTTTACGGTGACGGTGAGTTTGTTGTTTTATTGTAAATCGCGAGTGATGAAATTGATTGACCTCGATTTGCTGTTTCTGCACACCTTTCTCCACATCAATTTTAACATACTCCCCCGTTCGTAAAATTCTCGTATAACTTGTAATCAAAACTTTTGATTCACGTATTAATATAATAATATGCATGAAAAATCGCGGGGCATTGTTAATTACAATTAACTTAAGCAATAGAAGCCCGGCCTTATTATATAGCTCCATAATAAAGCACTCCTAAATTATTTTAAATTCAAAGCTACGCCGTAGCACTACGCGGCTGTAATGAGCTACGCCGTAGCGTATTTAGAGTGTACTTATTATTTCTTTAGTTTAATAATAATAATTAAATAGCTTGCAACTTTTTTTTATGTTTAAATTCATCATCATCATCATCACGCCTTTATGGTTAAACAGGCCCCGACAGCTTCTCTATTAAAGTGTGATAGCTCTATAAAATAAGTCTTATGATCTCTTGTTTTTATGTATCCACCAAAGGTTTGTGAATAAATTTGAAAGCATCATATTTCTTTGATTCAATTTAAAAAAAGAAACTTTCGCGTTTCTATTAACTTGAAGTTCCTTGTAATAATACTCCTCCGTTCGTACAGTTCCAAAAAAATAAAACTGCACTCAAAGGTTTTTGCTTCACGTATTAATAATATATATGATATTTACGTTAACAGTACATTTGTATCGTGTGAAATAGTGTGAATATATCAGCAGGGCGGGACAGCTGATGGCTGCACAAAGGCCGTATGTATATAAACATACAGTGTACGTATATACAGACAGCCTGACCTCCGAGATCTACGGTCGAGTCGACATTAACGTCCTCACGTTCACACGAACACGCCACAGACCAAAATTATTATATGAAATATATTCTGTGAGATGCATTTGAAAAGTGTTATGTGCGAAATTTGAAGTTATATTTTCTGTTTATTTAAATGGAAATGTCAAAAATATTATTTTATATAAGTTGAGAATATTGAGACATACTAAAATGAACTTTGAATTGAAATTGCACTGTTCGCTTGTCGGTCTCGAGATGCTGTATTATATTGGCTATTCAATAAAACTTATTAGCTATCGAATGTTGCTGTATTTGTCTGATACATTGGAAAAGTTACTTGACACGTATTCTTATAAAAAAGGGCGAAACTATTTGCGTAGTATTTACTGAAGCCTCTCTAAGAAGTCTTAAAATGTTTTACTTTACTAATTCAATAAAGAGAAAAGATTTCTTCGTTTGTTTTGTTTTTTTTTTTTTTTTTTAGTTGAATTAGCTCTGAAACTACTGGAACAGAGTTGACCACGAGGAAGGACATCGGCTACTTTTTACTGCGGGAAAATGTACCACTTCTCGCGGGATTTGTTTTTACGCGCACTAAGTCGCGGACTACATCTTACGTCTACTACGTCGGACTACGTCTTAGACATCTGCGTTTTATGTAAGAACACTTTCAAGTTCTTACATAAAGTCAGTCTTGAAAGTTGTCTATGTCGAAAAAGTCGATATATATAGCCATAGAAAATCACTCGTACAAAAATACATAAAAAATCTAATCAGACCATTGCATTGTCCTAATTGGGTATTCTAGTAGAACATTTCAGCAATACATTTAATTATTGAACAGTACGAGTGTAGAGACAACTTCGAAACAACAAACTGCGAACTGCGCCACTCGCGAAACTTGGTCCTTCGAGCCCGACGCGTATTGGATTTATGGGAATTGTAGTAGTTTTTGTAACTGTAATTGTGGAAATGGAAGTTCAAGTTAACACAAAGGTTTTTTCTTTTTAAATTGAATTTAAAAAAAAAATGTTTTTAAAATTTATTCAATAATCTTTAGTGGAATCATAAAAAACGAGAGATCATAAGACTTATTTTATAGAACTATTACTATACATTAATAGAGAAGGTGTCGGGCCTGTTAAATTTTAGAGTCGTGATGATGATGATGATGATGATGAATTTCAACATAAAATGTTGCAAGCTATTTAATTATTATTATACAACTAATGAATTATTAAGTACACTTCAAATAAAGCTACGGCGTAGCGTTACGTTCGCGTATAGCTACGGCGTAGGCAGCTACGGCCGCGTAGTTTTGAATAGAAAATAATTTAGGAGTGTTTTATGGAGCCATATAATAAGGCCGAGCTTCTATTGCTTAAGTTAATTATAATTAACAATGCCCCGCGATTTTATGCATATTATTATATTAATACGTGAAGCAATAACTTTCAGTATCGTTTTACGAGAATTTTACGAAATTTATGCGGAGGAAGGTGTGCAGTAAAATTAATAAAGATAACAACAACACACTACCTCAGTATATTAACACACACTACCGTGCGTTTGATAGATACATTGAGATACACATATTTTGTTACACGGTGACAATCTGTCACAACAAAACTGTTTAAAAAAATATATATCTAAGAGGCAAAAGAACCCTTATAAAGCAGACATAAAAATAATATGAATAATTATTATGGGCCAATTTTGACTACAGCCCCCCTCCCCCCCCTAAATAAAAATCATGTTATCTGTATTCTAATTGAGTTTATCTCCATTTTAAAGTTTATATATTATGACTAGTTGTTATGTTTTAATCCAGAGTCTACACTACTGCCATACCAAATTTCATCAAAATCCGTTCAGTAGTTTTCGCGTGAAAGCGTAACGTAACGTAACCACTAGACCACGGAGGCTGTTAAGTGACATTTAAATACAGACAAGTGTTTTCAAGTTTTAAATTTTCTTACGTAGTTCAACCACAACAACAAAACAAACACGATTGGTATTCATTTATACTCAACTCGCAGTGGTTTGTTTGTTCCGCGAAGTTGGGCAATTACAGACGAACACACCTAAAGAAGTTGCATGTGCTGGAGTTCTCTATTGAATTTACCTCGGTACTCGTGTAGCTTAAATAAATAACGAGGAGTACAGCTATTGCTTGAGGTAAGGTGGATGTTATAGGGTCTGTTCACACCGAAACGTGACGCGCACTATTTGATAGCGATTCGAGATTGAAATTACGCGTGATGCACACTGAATATTATGCATATTATTGCATCGTCGCCTCGGTGTTTACGGGCCCTTAGTCTACATCAAAAAGTAAGGTAATCTCAGCCACGTTCTTGTAGATTCCTGGAGGACAATTCTCGTAAATATTATCGGTTTAATCCCGTTTGGATCTTTAGGCTATCTTGCTCGCGCACGCATGTATTGACGCGTACGGGAATGAGTCAGTGCGGGGACCGAAACGGGATTACATCAAAAATTGTTACGAGAGTTGGGCGTCTGATCCGATATGCATTTGTGGAAATAATAAAGTAAAACATTTTGTTGTCCGTTAGATCAAAAACGTATGTGCGGGGCATAACATTCATATCAGCTGTTTCCAGCAACTTCGTTCAGTAATAGACAACGCTGAAAGCACTTGTGACTTATCTGGTGTTTTGGGAGACGGGTAATCGCTTTCCATCAGTAAATTTGCTCGTTGGCCGCCTATAAAATGAATAATCGTGTATTAATTACGCTGAAATAAAAATAACCTAATATTATTCCTTCTTATAATGTTCAGCTGACTTAACTTAGCCATTACTCCAAAATTGAGATCACCTATATGGATATTAACAGAGGATTAGCTCTGACGCGCTTGTCGCTGATTAACTCGAGGTGATGTACGTTAATCGTTGATTAACAAGCTAATCGGCCGTTAATCGCTGACTAACAAGCTAATCGCACGATTTGCTCGTAGTCGTGTTACAAAATTAATACGAGGGCGACACTGAAAATTTCGGGAATCAAGGAAGTGACACAACATTACTATTTAAAAATGTATTTATTGCTTTTCGAAGTATTCTCCGCGAAATTTGACACATTTTTCCATACGATGGAACCAATCATTGAAGCAACCATTCCATTCGGAAGTTGGGGTCTCCAAAATGGCCGTTTTGTAGGCGTCCACAGTTTCTTCCGGTGATGAAAATCTCTGACCACGCAATTTATTATTTATTTTAGTTTTTTGTTTCGGGTTCGTACGCGTATATCCAGGATTCGTCATTTGAGGATCCTGCGTGGAATCTTTCGAGAGTTCTGACGCACCAAGTAACGCGAGCCGCTTTTTGCTCTTCACAGAGCAAATGCGGTATCCATCGGGAAAACAACTTTTTTACACCTAATTGTTCATGCAAGATTATTTGTATTTGACTCATGTCAATGTCTAAAGTTGTCTGAATTTCGCGGTATGTCACATGTCGATCTTCCTCAATCAGCTTACGCACAGCATCAACGTTTTCTTGGGTGACTGCAGTTTTTGGAGGACCTTGACGGGGATCATCACTGAGCTTGACACGTCCACGTTGAAATTCAGCAAACCAGCGATAAATTGTGGTTTTAGATGGGGCTTCATCACCAAATGCAGAAATCATCCGGTCAACACACTGTTTTTGTGTTAAACCACTTCGAAAGTCATAATAAATCATCGCTCTAGAATTTTTTCGAGTCAATTCCATTTTCTCAACGACTAAACAAGTTTGACAAGACCTTGTGACAAGACCGAGAATCTTTTTTTAAATAAATAAACGGTATTCGATTTTTAAAACCAAGGAGTTTTAAATTAAAAAGATTTTAATATGACAGGAACAGTGGAAATATTCCATTCCCGATACTTTTAGTGCATCCTCGTAAGTAAGATATTATGAGTAAGTTCGAATAATAATGTCAGATACGCGTAACGCAGTTGCGCTTGGAATTTGCGTTGTTTACCAATTATAATGGCACAGTATACCAAAGATTCAAACCCAAGACGTGTTTTTATTCTTTTTATTTCTTTTTCTTTTATACTTTTTGAAGTGAAACAAATATTTTCTATTTTAGAAATGATTGTACTTCAGGCACGATGAGAGTATTTTGGAATTTTAAATAATGAATGATGTTTGTCTTTTGCCACGTGTACTCTGTACATGTCATTTCTTTATTTTTTAAATGAATATATGTATGTACACAAATCAAAAAATTTACAAAGCTTAGTTGAAAAAACGAATAAATCTATTTATAAGATTTCTCATTTTTACCCGTAACAGAACGGTGAAGGTGTATAAGTTTGGATTTTAGAGACTTTGATGCGGTTTTCAGTGTTGGGTGGAGTAGACCGTGCATGTATTCTTAGATAATTACTTGTGCTCTCTAAAAAGTTTGAATTAAAAAGCAAAAATTAAAAATATTAATTCTTAATCGAAAAATAATTTAATTAATATAATTTAATAAATATATAATTTTATTGTTTTTAGTATATGTTATAGCGACAAAAGAATACCCCTCTCTGTGAAAATTTCAACTGTCTAGCTATCACCGGTCACGAGATACGAAATAGGCGGACAGCGAAATCTCAGTAATAGGGACCCGTATGGGTACGAAACCTAAAAATAGCACAAAACTTGTTCACAATTTTGACGCTGATATGCAATAAAATGACAACCCTCTAGATCGCCATTTTGAGAAAGTCGTGTTTAATTAAATTTATTATAAAGATAATTTTAACTATGTGTCAAAAGATTTTATCAGTTTTTCAATACTAATATGATTTAATTCCCTTAACATAATTTTGAAAATTATAGTTAAGAAAGCCTGAGGAAGCGATTAGTATCAACATCTTGATTTTAATGGTAATTTTGTGGGTTGCATTGATTGTTGTTGATGATTGTGGGTTGATTGCTTATCAGCGTCCATTTGTGGTACTAACGGCCGCACTCAGAGACATATAATACTTAGTTTTAGAAGCTAGAAGACTTTGACAAAAAGTCCATATAGTTTCTGTCAACATTTCTACTAAGTGACTCCATAAGTAGAGTGCGGCCGTAACAAGAATTATTATATTAGTAACGATAGTAAAAGCTAATGCTGTGTTGAGACTAGCGTAGTTCTGTGTAATATGAATATCCATAATGTGCACAAATTCACTCTATAATATATTTACACGATGAAATAATAAAGTTTACTTTATTATTTCATCGTTCATTTACAATATATGACGTCACAAGTTCTGATAAATATATATATATATATATATATATATATCCACTTCCCTCAATATACGATATTTCCCGATAGTAAGTAGTAATAGTAATAAACTTGATATTGGTCGTATTTTCTTATTTCTTACTAGAAGTTGCCCGCGATTTCGTGCGCGTATAAGTTAATCTCGCGGAAACCGTACATTTTTCCGCGATAAAAAGTTGCCAGTCTCCTTCCCTGTGGTCTACTCTAAATCTCTGCCAAATTTAATCAAAATCCGACAAGTAGATTCGGAGCCTGTTCTATGCAAACAAACAAACATACAAACAAACTTTTCCTCTTTATAATATTATATGGTATAAACTAATTATATTCTTACTATATTGCATATATTATAACCGAAAATGTTTTCAATCAAGGTAATATTCTCGTAACTGATTTGCGTTAATTTTGAAGACTGTTGTATTTAGAGGCCGGTATCATAGACACACAAAGAGAACAAAATATATATTATACTTATTACTTACGTACAGAGAAACAGCTTTCATAGAACGAACCAAATCGATCCAAATTTCAAAATTTAGACGTCTCCTTCAACGGCCCACAGTTTTTCCACACAATCGTGAACACACCGTATGCTTGTAGTAGTGCAATCAAACCGAAAGCTAACTATGTAACTGTTTATCTGTTTCTCTTTCTTTAATCTGTGGCATATATGTTTGTAAGCGACAATTTTCACTGATAATAAAGTTAGAACACTGCCTGTTCGTCCCTTAAATGTATATTTATCTTAATTAAAATTATTTTGTCTGAGTCCCTATTAAGATATATTAGTACCTTTTTTAAATACAAACAGCATTAATTTATATCTATCTATATATATAAAAGGCAAAGGTGATTGACTTATGTATTAACGCACAGGCCAAACCCTTAAGGCTAAAAATTTAAAAAATTTACACACGTATTTCTCATATGACGTAGACATCCACTAAGGAAGGATTATTCAAAATTCAACCCCCAAGGGGGTAATTTATAATAAAATCAGGCGTTACTTTGCGAAAATCCACAGCATACAATTATTAAATCTAGCAATAACTCCAGAAAAATTACTTAGAACCTGCAAGGAAATGTGTGATTGCACGCTTAAGCATGCGTAAGCACCTCCCACACTTCATATGCGTACACTCTAAACAAGATCGTGCAAACACTACCACCACACAAGCAACAATGTCAGCAAGATCGTGCAGAGCCCCACACCACCATGCAGGTTGCAAAACTCGACGCGCGTTTCGCCCCGAACCCAGAGCATCCTCAGGACGTGGCCTTGCGAACGAAATTTGTTAGGCGACAAATCAAATTTGCTTTCAGGTTGTGGATATATTTTTGCGGATATTGCTAGATATAATATTAATTATATTGTAGTATTATAATGATTGTAGCACCACACTATTACGTTGCTAAATTATTCAGTGAATTTGTGTCGGCACGTGTAAGGCACATTACCTACGTATCTTCGTATATCGTATGGACACGATATTGCTACATGAATACAGATTACAACTTACCTTTACCTTATGTGTATAAATATTTATAACCAATCACACTATAACCTACTCAATGTTATTCGTATTGCTATCTGTATAATAATAAACGTTTATACTAATATACGTTTACGCTTATATGCGTTTATTTATTTAACATATCTAGACTACATAATAAGAAATAAGATCTTTGAACGTTAGACACCTTATGTTATTTAAAAACTCACTTTCAACAAATTGTGTTATATAATTCGCCTATATAAATACAGGGATTGTGATAAATTAGGTCTACATATTGTGATTATTTGCAATATGTACTTTATTTGTCTAAATTTTTATAGTTTATTTGTCTGTAAACATATTTTACATAAGACGTAATAAAGAAAACATTTATTTATTTATCTTTTTAAAAAGGTTATTCAAGGAAACATAAAAGATAATAATCTGCATATTATCCTCGTAAATCTTGAAGATTCGCGTGGGGGTGAAATTAAAAACCTTTATCCCCGTCACAGGAGTTTCATTGTGGATAGAAAATGTTGATTATGCCTTAGGTGTTCACAAGTTTTTAATGGGTTAACCGACCTGGGAATATTTGGGAAATAGCCCTTAAACAAATCTTGTAGGTATTGTCACAAGCAATAATCCTACAACTATTATAAATGTGAAAGTATGGATGGATGGATAGATGGATATTTGTTACTCTTTCACAAAAACTTTTGATGCAATTTGTTATGGTAGTAGTTTAAGCTCTGGATTGACACATAGGCAACTTTTATCTCTATTAAGTATCGTGTTCCCGTGGGTTAGTGTATTTACGCGAGCGCAGCCGCGGCCAAAAGCTAGTATAGATATATACGTGTTTAAACAAAAAAAATATTAATAATGAGAAACAAACGAAAAATGTACATTGAAAAAATATACGAGAATTTTAATGGTTGAACCTAAGGAAAGTTGGTAGACAATTAGTAATTTAAAGATTGGTCCTACAATAGAAACTCCATATATATATTTGAAATCAATAGTAGGGTTTGCTGGATTCGTCAATTATATATTATGGACCCTTGTCAATCGCCAGCAGGCCGAGGGGACCGCCTCTTCCCTGTACGCCAATAAAAAATAACAGACTCTTCACTTTTTGTTATAGTTTTGTGACTATTTTTTTGATCTTATCGCGCCTGTGATAGATAGGAATAGGCGCAGAAACGACTAGAAAGAGACAGAGTGTGTCACTTATGAGGATGAAGGTAATTGAAGATATTGAGATTAGCTTTGATGGTGCCATTTAGTACTCGTTTAGTTGTTGTGACTGCCTATTGTCTATGAATATATCAAAATGGTCGAATGCTCCGACGCTACTTCAGTTAAGAGGTACTCAAGCGCTCACGTGCTGTCCTTGTCTTTCGGCCAAGCAGAGACAGTGACAGCCTACAATTAAGTGGCCCCTGATTTTAAGTTACACTTGGGAATTCGGTCGTACTTGGCTACAGTATATCTCCATCCAATTTTTTTTCCATTCGAATCCGAAAATTTCATAGCTTATCTGATTTTTTTCCATTTTACTATTAGCTCCCACGCCGATTTCGGTGGTGGCTGATGTCGCTGAAACCAGTCCGGCTACGTAGGAGTTATTTTATAGTGCCAAAGTGTATGCGGAGTACACAAGAGCACTCTCTCTTCCTTTACGTTAACCGACCCGACCGGAGAGAGATCAGGCGCAAGACTAAATTTTTACATGCCCATCCTTCGCATCGATCATCTCTCTTGTCAGATAATCAGGTGATGAGCCAGACTTGAAAAAACATTTTTTGTTGTTCCGAACGCGAGAATCGTACCCTCGACCTCCTGAGCCAATCTCTAAACCACGTAGGCGTCTCTTCCACTTTCCTACATAATTAGCTTTTGCCATCTAAGTATTAAGTAAAGAATGTAACAAAAGGCCGTCAAGTGCGTCTCGACGGCTGTTTAATGATAATAATGATCGGTGTTTAAGAGACTAAGAGCGGCTTACACGGAGCACCACTTAATACAAGGAGCTTCGAGCTGCCGTTCGACTACTTACTTTTATTGAATATTCAAAGGTATGGCATGACAGAACATTAAATTTACTAAGGTTTTGTACTTTAAAACATAGAAGACATAAAATATATTTTCGACGTCCATCCGCGTAAATACAGTATCCCCCGGGAACGCAGTTGGGGCCAACAGTTATTATCCTACTTCTATTATAAATGTGAAAGTTAGTGAGGATGTATGGATGTTTGTTACTCTTTCACATAAAAACTACTAAACATATTTTGATGAAAGTTATACTAGTATAGGCTCTGGATTAAAACTACAGAACGGATTTCGATGAAATTTGGTATGGTAGTAGTTTAGGCTCTGGATTAAAACATAGGCTACTTTTAATCCTGAAAAAGTACAGTGTTCCCGTGGGATACTGTATTTACGCGGGCGGAGCCATGGGCTAAAGCTAGTATTAAATGAGCAGTGAAATAGCCTCCGATTATCAAGTAATATAGACGGTTTATATCATGCACCCCACACCATGAATTTGTCAAAATCAGGCCAATGAGTGGTCTGCGATGCAGTGTTTATAGTTGCCGCACCGCAGCCGCGCATACATTGCTGGCTGACTGGATATCGATAGTGTTGCCAACTTGGGGGATTTCTTTTAGGGGAAAAAGTCTGTACAACGAGTATTTAAGGGTTTTTATTGATCTGCTCATAATTTAATTACTGACAATAATATAAAATTGAAGTACTATGTCGACAAGCAGTTATCAACCTAAAGTAAATAAACTATTTGGAAGAGATAATTCTTTAATAAATAATGTGTAAATTACAGAACTGTAAATTTTATTATTTGGTTATGATTATTATTAATAATGTAGCATTTATTATCCTACTTCTATTATATATTTTTTTTTGCGGTTTTTTTTTTATGGTTAAGACTTATTCTTAACCATAAAAAAAATAAACCGCAAAAATTTTCAAGTAATTTTTGCGGTTTAGTAATTTTTAAGGGTTTTGGACTTTAAGAGAGACTTTTTGTTTTTGTGTTGGTAACACTGAATCACGCGGGAACTGTCAATGCAGCCGTGAACCGGACATTCACTATAAACTCGGTTCGGCTAGTTGCGCTGTAAGAGGATTTCCGCGGTCGCTGCGGTCACGCTCCATTGACGCTGCAGTGTGACGTTTTAAATCGGTTTGCTGCTATTAAATACAGTCAAATATACCGTACAGTGAGGCCACGATCTCAATGTCTTTCGGCAATCGTCTTTTTTCATTCATATATCATTTCCATAGAGGAATGAAGATTGCCGAGGGCCATTAGCATCGTGGCTACTTAATAGCAACAAATCTTTGCTGAATTTGGCATGGAAATGTAAACGACACACGTCGTTTAAAGTTATGTAAACAAACTACTAAACCATTTGTGTGGAAGAATTCTTACCTCTTATTGGGCAAATATTGTGACTTCTAGGTGCAGTTCATGACATATATGGTGCGCATCTATTTCATCGCTCGTGAGTGTCAGTTTACACTGCGTCGGTACGCGGCACTACGCGGCGCTGCATTTTTAAGATAGCTATTCAAAATTGAACTTTATTCACTACACAAAAAGAAACATTTCATTAGACATCAGTCATACCCTGCACATGCGCTGTGCAGCGAGCTGCCACTTTGCATTCGAACTCTTACAATGTATCTTCTTGTGAAATTGATAAAGTTCAATTTTGTATAGATAGCTATCTTAAAAATGAAGCGGTTTCAGTGTGAACTGACCCTCACTGTGCTGCCAACTGTATACTAAACAACTACATTTGTAAAGTAACATATTACAGGTATGCTCCTTTCAACCCAGACACCAAAATAAAGCTCTACTCCGCCCCTTTTGGCCCGAATCTATATATACAAATAAATAAAATTGCAGTGTCTGTTTGTAATTTAAAATTAAGAGCTTTTCAATCAATGGATATGAAATTATATACGGTACTTACAGTAAAAAAGCAATTTTAAACATTTTTGACTGTCCGTCTGTCTGTCTGTCGGTCTGTCTGTCTGTCTGTTTGCTCCGGCTGATCTTTGAAACGGCTGGGCCGATTTTCACTTAATCGAATTTTTTTCATTTAATCGAAATCCGTTCAGTAGTTTTTGCGTGAAAGAGTAACAAACATCCATCCATCCTCACAAACTTTCACATTTATAATATTAATAGGATATCATTAGTTCCGCCATTTCTGTTGGAAATTAAATTTGGAACGTTTAAAACAAACGTCGGCGCGAGTTTATGGGATTGGCTTTTAAACGGTTAAGTACGAGTTAAGGGTTGATTAAACTAATAACGAATTCGTAGCCGTCTGAGCTCAACTGAAATATTTAAACGCCGTTTAATGTCAATACTCGGTGTCGTTTATGGTAGCAGCTGTTTCAGCAGTTTTGAGTGTAATGTTACACTAGCTGACGCAAACGTTGTTCAGACTTTTTTTGCAGACAAAATTATAAAGATAAATTTTGTTTGCTCAATATTTAAAAAGTGTTAACCTTGCTCGGTGAATATTGTATAATCTAATCGTGGACGAAAAGGCCTAATTTCATAGTTATACTGTGTGAGTCAGAGATGTTAAGGATTTTTCGGATCAGAATACGGACACGGATATAGCTGAATTAAATTATATCGGTTTTTTGGTACGGTTACGGATATTAAATGGTTTCGGATTCGCCGTTACTTTCGGTTACGGATAGTTTTTTTTATTTCCGTCTTGGAGCTCCATAATATCCCTGGTGTGAATATTGTAAGATAATATGAAACATTAACTTGCATGACGTCGAGTATTATAGATATTTTGTTGCCAACACTACAAATTGTACAAACAAAAACATTACTCTAATACATAGATAAAGCGGACTGTTAAGGGTCGATTACACCCGTCCAATTTTTATTCTCATATATGCTATACGTGTTGTAGAAAGTTTTTCAATCTGTTCGTAACATACACGTGTAACATTTCGTTCGAGGCCATCAAAGAGTTAACTAACTACGACACGTGATGCCATAAAGCAGCTATAATAATGCCAGCCAGCTACGCAGGAGTCATAGTGACCAAGGAGCACTCTCTCTCTCTTTCTTTACTCTCGTAACCCAGTGGGACGGATGACCGACACGTCTGAAACGATGTTACTTTTTTTTCAGTTTTTTTTTTCGTCATTATTTATTTAAAAATCAGAGTGACCAGAGCTTGCCACTATTTTCTCTAGTTCACATAAATAATTGCGGACTACATCACGTCTTAGTGTCATCGATGGTGAAATCATATACCTAAATTGCCACCAGCTCCGTAGCTAGTGTGCTGTGTAGTGCGAGAGCAGGCGTCGTTTCACTGTCGCGTCGTCTAGTACATTAGCACCCTAACTCGGAACACTTTACGAGCTAACTGCGTGCAAACAGCCATTTACTGTGTGGAAAGCAATAAAAATACCGATAATATCGCTCCGCGTGTATCCCGGGAAATGAGAGGAATTCCCGGGGCAGGGGCAAACGTGGTCCGCTGCAGGAGCGGATTTACTGTCAAGAGAACCCTGGGAAACGTTTATGCCACATATCCTTTTATCTCATCTACAGTTCTCGTAGCCACCTGATGGCCAGCCTGTTTATATTGTACAATACATTGTTTATTTTATAATAATTATAATAAATACAGTAAATTATTTAAAAATAAACATGCAGCAAACACTGGTAACTTGTAGCTGCCCTTGCGCATTTGGAATTTCAAATTATAAGATTCTTTAAAATCAGTTACGGATATTTTGGGCATATGATGTACTGCTTATGTCAAGACGTTTAGGCAGAAAAATAATTAAACATTTAGAAGAAGAATTTATACTAAATAAAAATACATTACGCTCTGTACGGTGCTGTTAAGGTCATTGCCCTCACACAGCTGATTGTATTGAAATTACTCAGGCAAAGTTTTTGCTCCCTATTAAAGTCACTTGTTTCTATAAGGGCAATGACTTCAGCGCCTTAGAAAGCTTAATGTAATTTTAATTAGTATTTTTTGCGACATTTTTAATAATTTTTCTACCTAAAAGTCATATTAAGCACTAGATCATAATTATGTCCAAAATATCCGTAGTTCATTTTAAACAACCTTGTATAATAATAGTACGCTACAGAAGTCCGACTTTATAGCCAGATAAATGCTGGATAAACCTAAAATAATGTAGGCATTAGCGGGGAAGTCCTAATTGTACGGCAGTCGCACGGACTAAACTAATTACGGCCAGTTCGCGTATTGATTTCTAATTTGGACTAATGTGAGGTGTGCTCGACTTTTTGACTGTTGGTAAACATGCACGTGCGAGGGGTAGAGAGGGGTAAAGGCGGTATGTGTAATTTAAAGAAAACAAAACCCAAATTAGTTGGGGAGCTGGTGGCAGTAATTTTTTAAAGATTTCATCGTCTGGAACAAGGGTGAGGAGGTTAGCATGGAGTCACAAGTCTGTATAATTTTAAGAACTTATTCTAAATAAACCCGAATTAGTGAGGGCAGCTGGTGGCAGTCATTTTTTATGATTTCATCGTCTGGCAGAGGTTGATAATATTAAAAAATGGATAATTATCGTAGTTACATATTATGTAAGTGATGTCTTTCTATGCCCCTGTACTAGCTGTCACGCAAGTGGCATAAGACACAATGCACACAAGTCCCAAGTTTACAAAGGTGAAGGGCATCATTGATTTAGAGTTACATCTGTATGCATTCTAATAATATTGTAAATGTGAAAATTTGAGAGGATGGATGGATGGATGGATGGATTGTCACTCTTTCACGCAAAAATTACTGAGCGGATTTTGTCGAAATTTGGTATGGTAGTAGTTTAGACTCCGGATTAAAACATAGGCTACTTTTTACCGCAGCAAAATGTACGGGCAAAATATACGGTCCCCTGAACTCACTGAACCACAGAGGCCGTCAATAATATGGCCCTTACTAATCGTAAGCATGTATTGTGTATCCATCCAAGTGTTTTATTTATGTGGTGCCCGCAACTTCGTTTACATAGAACAATCGGAAACGGAACCATGTTTTTCTAAACGGAACCCAAAGATAAAGTAGCCTATGTTACACCTTATAACATCAGCTATCTGCCAGTGAAATTCCCGTTCCAGAGACAGACAGACAGACAGACAGACAAAAAGTAAAAAAAATGTTATATTTGCTAGTGACAA
Organism: Phengaris alcon alcon; assembly: GCA_037179445.1. Classification (NCBI taxonomy): domain Eukaryota; kingdom Metazoa; phylum Arthropoda; class Insecta; order Lepidoptera; family Lycaenidae; genus Phengaris; species Phengaris alcon. The sequence continues at coordinate 10,326,937 of JAYRCH010000021.1, read as the reverse complement.
ATTTCACACTTTCATATGCACTAAGTGGAAAGCTGTTCATTTAAAATTATAAACTGTACCATACGACCCCTGTGGCACGTTGGTGATCAAGCCGGGGGTCGCGGGTTCGAATCCCGCCGATGGAACTAAAATGTTTTTTCTGCGTTCCTGGGTCATAAATGTGTATTAAATATGTGTACAATGTAGTAACAATCTTAAATATATGTAATTATGTATAGTATAAAAGTATTAAATATACTTCCCGTTGTCTGGTCCCCGTAACACAAGTTCTTCCGGGAGCACGGGGCCAGATTGACGTGGTGTGATATTATTATTATTAGTTTGCCAATAAAATAGCATTAAACATCTGTTAAGACAAATTCTCTGCAATCACATTCACAACTCCGGTAAGGAGCTTGATTCCTTTCGAAAAAGAATTTAGCAGTAGGTTTTCATGGAAAACCTCTTTTTGTACACAATTCAAAGACACGAAGCGATCCAACCTTTTTGTATTTTTCTCTTTGCTAAGTTGAGGTATTTTTTTGCAAATGAGTATGAACATTTTCTTGTCAATGTATGTAATAATAATAAAATTATCGTTTATCTACCTACTCTGTTCAGACTTCAGTGTGCTGACTGCTGGGTGAAGTTTTGTCTCTACTCGCCGTGAAGAAGTTAACTACAATTAGTATGGCATCGAATTAGTTACCATTGTTTGCCACTAGGGGCGTTGCTTCGATGCCATACAAATTGTAGTTAACTTCTTCACGACAACTCGCACTCCGCACACCGATCGAAAAAATAAACATTAAATTCGACAGGAACTCTTTATGATTTCTCTCTTTTAAATGAGGAACTTTACTCATTGTATGTATGTTTATACATACAATGCGTAAACATGATGCATATTTTTTAGATAGAGTTGAAAGTAAAAAAAAACCATACTCGTGGCAAAAATTAAATTTCATTCAACGTTAAAAATTCAAATCTCATCGTGCCTAAAGGACATCACTTTACAATTAGTATAAGGAGCTTCCTACATATGGCGTTATATCCATAATCGTGTCGTGACGTGGCCCAACCTTAAAATTTCACCCTCGACGCCGCTAAAAAAGTTTAACTTTGTGCTGTAGATATATTTTCCTTTAATTAAAGGGTTCGCCAGTTCGGTTTTGAAATAATAAAGCACTCGGAATGGAGAAATAATTAATGTCTGAGCGGCGGCGGCGGCGGCGCGGCGGCGGCGGCGCGGCGCTGTCCGATCACTGAGTGACGCGGACGGCGCCAATTAGTGTATGGGCCTTTCTTTATGTTCCGTAGCGAAGGATAATGTTTGATTGACTTTTCAAAATTGAAATGGTTTTCAATAAAAGCAGAAATGTATTTATTTAGTTCAGGAGAAAAAGGGCTACACAAAATTTCCTACTTTTAGATCAGTCTTGACCAGTTAGATTTGTACAGGACCGTCCAAGCACAAATGTCGCGCCCATAGATTTGCTTAGCGCGAGATAACTTTGTCAAGAGCGCGACATATCTCGCGTCACTTCTACGCACAATTCAGTTTCTCGTAAACGGCTGCAAGTATTACCATGAAATTTAGTTTTGGGGGAGAAACATCGATCTAGCTAGGTCTTATCGCTAGAAAACTACGCATTTTTAAGCTAAATAAATATATGTTTTTTGTTTCGTCGTGCAACAATATACTTTCTAATATACTACTAATAATTTCGACTCTATTATGTTAGTACGATTGGCAGTTTGGTATGCGTATGTATAATTTTGGCTTTGTTCGATAATTCGGAATGTGGTGGGTTCGAATCCCGGTCAGATAATTATTTGTTTGTGATATATATATATTAATTTAATTTATTATATAGAGCAAAGCTCGGTTACCCAGGTACCAACTTATAAGGCGTAGTAGTTTTATACTACAGTTTCTATAGAGCTTAGCAAAAAATATAATAAAAGAAAGAATAGGAGAAATAAAAGAGAAAGGCAAACTCCAGGAGCAAAAAGACTAATAGGTTCGCCTAAATATTTTCGCCGCGCATCGCTCTCACGTGTTCGTTTTCGGCCGGCAAACTTCAGTAATTACACACAAAGATGCTAAAAAATATATAAAAGTTCAAACAGAACGTTCGTGCTAGTTCAAAGTAAAATCCACTTTAAGACAAAGTTTTGTCGAAAACTTTACAGTTGGCTTTGAGAACATATTGTGTGTGTGTGTGTATGTGTAATGTGTATTATACAGGAGTCTGACTAAGGCGGGACTCACACGGGTCGATTTTCGATGAGTCGCTCGACAAATCGCCTTGCCATTTTTGTTGATTTAATTATTTCCATTTGACAGTGTCAGTAATACATAACTTTTTAGCTACTAGGACCAATGCAAGAAGCTCTGGCGGTGGTGTGAAAGTGTGACGTTTTTGTAGTAGAATTATAACCATTGAATATTCGTTATCGTGCACAAGTGCGGGCAAGTGGTACAACTGCAAAAAGCGTGCTATTTTGTGTTCTCTCCAAAACTCCCTAAGAAGTTTCAGTAAAGCGTCTGTATAGACGCTTTACTGAAACTTCACACTGACACTTTGATGAATCGACTGACTTGACTCATTGTCTGCACTTGTGGTTCACTAGGACTTTGATTAACTTGAACTGGACAATTATAATAAACGGTGTCGAAAACTGCAACGAAAATTCTATTTTCCCGCCTTTTTAACTTGACACCGCCATTAATTAATAATAAAAAAAACAATACATAAACTACAAAATGTTGTAACATTTAACTTGACTAGAACGCCGTGTATTTTTTCGCCCCAATTCCAAAAAACTCATCAATGGAACACACGCGAGCTCTAATGTACTAAACGGGTACAATATTCATTTAATCCGCTGAGAGCTGCATCATCAAATGAAAAAAAAAGTATTAAAATGGAGAGGCATAACACTGTAGGTACAGTCGGTGAGACAATCGTATTTGAATAAGTTATTGGAACGCTAGATAGTAAATGCGTTTTATTTGTAGAGGTACACTCACGAGCATTAACACCGACTGTGATGTATCTTTTATGAAATTGTTTTGACTGTGTCATGGATTCGGCCGTATCTTGGTCGTGAATACGTAATATTTATTTAGTAGCAGAAACATCTGCGGTGCGTTTCCTTCTACCGCCATGTGCGTCACAGTTCTCACTTATCGTGATGAATTTCGGCAGTCGTTCAACTATATTGGTGTTTGTCTTGAAACTGTATACCTACGTGGCGATAAATATTCACTTTCATAGAATATAGGTGCCCTAGTTGTGACACATATAAGGCTCGGACTAAATCATCCGGAATCCGGTGGGCTCGGAAAAATTCAGAGCACTGAAAATAAAATTCTGCGTTATTCTACAATAGAGTTGAGAATCGAAGTGTCGAGTGTCGAGCTGTCATTTATGACATTGACATTTGACTCGACACGTGTGTTCTATTTTCAGTGCTCTGAATATTCTCCCAATTCTCTTGATTCCGGATCATATGGTCCCAGCCTAACCGGCCAAAATAATTTCATCTCTTGAATCACGTAACTATCGCGAGAGCCTCCGATAAAAAAGCGGACGACTCGCGTAATGGCTCGTAAAGTGTGGGCCTGAAGGGGTATGTTCTCCCTTCTGGGAGAGGGGGTATTGGGGGGTGTACACTAGCATAAAACGTTCACATTCGACGTTTTACTACGGGCGCATTTACGATCGAGATCATGTCTGCGCGGCCCACGCTTATTGGAGGGAATAAATATTTTGACTGTAGTGGTTTTATATGCAAAGGTGCGGAAGGTCGATTCTGCTAATATAAATCCTGCAATAATACAGTCATAATCCAGTCCCTATAAGTTAATACTGGCAAAATGTTATTCTTATAAACGGCAAACCCGCTTTGATCGGTCCAAACTGCAAAAATCAATTTATGATATCAAGTCGATTCATTTATAATTCAATAGAAGTAAAATGAAAGTGTAAGTTAATTACGAGAATTGGGCTACAGACTTACAACATACCTACAACGCATAAAGTGGAACTTATTTTTGGCCCGTTAAAACCATTAAAAAAATTAATATGTTAGTAGGTTCAGGCTCTGTATTAAAACAGGCTACTTTTTATCCTGAAAAAGTACAGTATTCTCGTGGGATACTATATTTACGCGGGCGGAGTCACGGGAATAGCTAGTATCTAATAACTGCGTGAGTGTGGACGACAGCGATCAACGATGATGATCATGATTGAAAATGCACAACTTAGAAAACATGAAACATTGAAATTTCTCGCATACGTATACATTGCGTCTTAAGTCTGAAGTATCGCGCCGCACCGCCCCGACAGTCTGCATTGCACCGCGCAGATTACATTTGCATGCCGAGCCCCACATACATCACAGACTTACCGCTGTGAACACGTATGGTAATAAGATTTGTTTGTTTGTTACTTGCGTTATTTTAAATGACATAATATCTGGGATGTACATTGAGGTACTAATCTACTACTACTAATTGAGGCACTCGTGTGGCAACATTTGAGACGTTACGTAGAATTGTATCTCCCGATTTAAAAATTGTTTTTTATTATATTACATTACTATTTTACGCTATTAGTGTTCGTAAAACTAATATTTAGTGTGTAAATATGGACGAAAATAAATAGTTTACAAGCGAGTAGACTTTATTGTGAATTTCAACAAGTTTTAAAGTGACAGCTGACTGCACCAACGAACTTTACAATATCAAAGTGGAATTTGAATTTTGTTCCTGATATTCTGCGAAAAACCCGGGGAGTATAGTGTTTTATTCACATACCACTTCATCTTCTGCTCATATTACACAATATATACCTAATACTACACAATACTTACCCTGAGTCACTCAAAACATTTACACTTTGGCTTTGTTAGTTCTCTCTTAGCTTAACGTAGTAGAAGCTGAAAAGGTGATGAACATACACCAGCCGACTCATAAACACTTATAATATACGTTAGTTATTATCGTTATTTTACTGTTATTGCTATAAATATTACATATTTGTCTATGTAAATACATTCAGTAACCTATACAAATTACTAATCAAATAGGTCTTGATTTACTCTCTTGGCTTGACTGTTGTTAAAACAAGTAGAGGTTAAAAAACAATACTAACCCACTCCAAACACTTACATAGTATAACAGTATAGAAATACACTAGTTTTGTTGTTGTAGTTTTATTGTAATTATTTATAAAATTTAGCCCTGTCATACTCAAATTTGTTAAATTACACAAGTATTCTTTATTTTCTGAATAAAGTACAGTATACACAGATTTCAGTCACTACTTTAATCTGTCTATTCTGTCTTTCCCCTTTTAATATTTTTTCTTCTCTTTTAAGTTCTTCTTTTAATTTTTTCATTTTGCTGCATTAATTTCTACCTTTTCCTGTGTACTTACTGTACAACTGAAGCAACATTTGGGGTTGACAAGTGTTATTTGAGCAGGAGGTGAACACTTGCTTTACAATATCACCCCATTAAATAATTACTGTGCTCAGTTTCAGATATCAGGAATAAATACATCTGCAAAATGATGACACGTTCAAACTTAGCTCGCCGGTCAGAAGAGCAGCTCCGGGTCGCTCTTCAGGAGTTGAAGGACTCAAAGGATCAATGCCAGCAGCTACTCATTGAACGTGAAGAAAGTGAAAAGGAAATGCTTTTAATTTTGAAAAAAAATGTGGATTTAAAATCAGAACTTAACAAGTTAAATCAACAATATGAAAACATCTGTGACCATAACTTAGAACTGCAAAGTGTTGTGGACGGCTTTGACAATTGTAGATTAGAATATGAACAATGTTTGCAGGACACACATAATATTAAAAAGATGCTGCAAGATGCTCAGGAGTATATCAAGTCCCTTGAACATCAGTTACAATGCAAAAAGTTGGAAGAAACTCAATGTTTATACGATGAACTCTTAGGTAACGGAAATAACTTTACAAAGAATAACATTACTACCATAGATCTCACTGGGGATGATACAATAAATAACTATCATACTATGTGTACCAAAAATAAATTTAAAAAGTATATTAAAGTTAAAAAATGTATTAGGAAAACCGAGTTACTAGTGCAAAAAAACAAAAAAAATGTAAGGCAGCTTATACGGTTGACAAAAAATAAAAACATTATTAAAAATCAATTATTAAGCTGCTGTAAAGAGCTAGAAAATACTAGGCTTAGCTATGAGGCGGATGTAAGTAGCCTTCAATCTGAAATTTCACAGTTACACTGCTCATTGACACTTATTCAACAAAAGTATGAATTAGCGCAGAAAGAAATTTCTGCACATATATCAGCTATGGATGACCTGATTGAAATTGGACAGTATAATGAGGACCGTGTAAATTCTTTTTATAACAATTGTAATTGCCACAAAAATATCAATAATTCTCAGTACGATATTAATAAGTCAGTTATCTGTTCAGAGTCGAAGGCTTGTACTGAATCCTCAAAATATTATAATAAGACACAGACACATACCCCAGAGTCTGGTTTCATTAGCATTTACTGTGATGAAATAGGCCATGGACTTGGTGTGTATCTAAATAAATTGTGTTTGGGACAACAAGTAACTAGCACTTGTTTGCCGGGGGCATCATTTGAACAAATCATTAGCCGGGCAATCAATTCTACTTGTTGCCCCAATACAACTTTAGTTATACTAGTCGGGAGAAGAGGAAAGATAAACAAAAAACAGATGTTAGATTATATAGACACATTAAGTAACAAAGAAAATATTAAAAAAATCTTATTGTTTACCTTTCCTTACATCAAATTATCAAATAATAAACTGCCGCACGAGACTAAAGAAAATTATATTAGGTTTAAATTGAACAGCCTACTGTGTAGTGCTACTAATCAAAATTGTTTAGTTTTAAATAAAACTTTACCACAAATCGATGTGGTTGACTTTAATAATATTTTTATCTCTAGGTTAAATAATCTAACATATGATAAGTATTACTTATCTAAATTTTTTACACGACATTTAGCTAAATGGCTATATAATTTTTTAGTTTTAAGACAAGCCAAAAAATTGGCTAAGCCGACCACTGCTTTTATTGAGCAGTGTTCTTATACTGACAATTTTATTAGTAAAAACTTGGAATATGTTCCAAATAATTTAAATTAGATTATAGGACAACAGAGGCTCACTCTAGCAATTTCTTAGCTGGAAATATTTATACTGATGCCTCCTACGAAGGGCCTAGTAAGAACTCTGGGAAAAACTGTAATTTTAATATAAACTTGGTGCATCAAAATTTACAAGGCATAATAGGGAAAGAATTAGAACTTGAGTTATTTTTAAATGAATTTAAAATTGACATTATATGCGTAACAGAACATTGGTTAAAAAATCATGAATTAATATTTAACTATTGTGATCACCAAGTAGGGAGCTCTTTCTGTCGAGAAAATGTCATTAGGGGTGGCTCCTTAATTTTGATTAATAATAAATTGAAATGTAAAGAACGTAAAGATATTGTAAAACTGTCTAGTGAACGAATTATTGAGTTGGCTTGTATTGAGTTGAGCCACCTTATTATTGTATGTGTATACAGGCCTCCATCAAGCTTATACGATTCTTTTGAACAAATAATGGATCAAGTGCTGACGAAAGTATGTGTCTCTAATAAGAAGATTATTGTATGTGGTGATTTTAATATTAATTTATTAGACTCTAACTCCACCACTGTTAGATTCACATCTTTGTTCAAATCGTATAATCTAATTAATTTATTTTATGAACCAACAAGAATATGTGAAACAACAGCTACTTGTATAGATAATATTTTCACAAATGTCACTCCTTTTAGGAAAGACATAATTAATGTACTTAACTCTGATCACTGTGGACAGCTAGCATCATTTGATCTTAAATGTGATAATAATCCGATAGAAAATATTGAGTTTATTCCTGTAAACACAAAACGTATTGAGAAATTTAGAAGTAAATTACTTTCAAGTTTTCAATGTTTGAATGAGTCAATTAATCCAAATGAAACTTTTAATAATTTATTTAAAGTAGTAAAAAACCAATTTGACTCTGTATTTACTTCTAAATCGGTCAGATTTAGTAATAAAAGAAATAATTTTAGTAACTGGGCAACTGCAGGTATTATTGTTAGTAGACAAAGATTGTATGACTTGTATAACGAGAAGTCAATGAACAGGAGTGAAGCTTTTAAACTATATGTCAAGAAATACTCGAAGATTTTCAAGAAGGTATGTCAAGCGGCGAAGGTTCTTCACATCAAAGAAAAAATTAAGAACTCTAAAAACAAAGTGAAAACCATCTGGAAAATAATTGCAGATGAGACTGGAAGAGTCGCCAGTCGCAACTCTAAATTTGAAATTTATATTAATGATAAAAAAGTTAGTTCTGACATTGAAGTTGCGACAGTATTTGAGAAGTTTTTTGCAGACATTCCGATCTCAACTACAAAAAACTTAAATTCATCACCTACAGTTGCCGAAAAATTACTTAGAGATAATGTGAAGGAATGTGATGTAAATTTTATTTTCAAAGAAATAGACCCTAGAGACATTATCAAGGCATTTAAATTACTTAATATTAAAAGTACAACTGATCTCTGGGGTATGTCCACAAAAGTTATAAAACCAGTAATTGACATCATTGCCCCTCACCTAGCATTAGTTTTTAATAATTGTATTAAAAGTGGCGTGTTCCCTGACTTGATGAAGCACAGCAAGGTGATGCCTCTCTTTAAAGCTGGGAATAAATCAGACCCAGCTAACTATAGACCAATATCCATATTACCGACTTTAAGTAAAATTTTTGAGAAAATTATTCTAAATCAATTACTTTTTCACTTCAACTCGAATAAATTGTTACATAGTAATCAGTTTGGTTTTACTAAAGGTCGGTCCACAACAGATGCAGGCATCAGTCTTCTGTGCAGTATATTTGAAGCTTGGGAGAGGTCACAGGATGCACTTGGTATATTCTGTGATTTATCCAAAGCATTTGACTGTGTGGAGCATGATACGCTGTTCAGGAAATTATACCATTATGGTGTAAGGGGCACGGCACTAAAGCTTCTAAGCTCTTATCTAATAAATAGAACACAGACTGTAGAAGTTAATTCCAAAAGGTCTAATGGTACTAAAATTAAACTAGGAGTACCACAGGGGTCTATTTTGGGCCCTTTTCTATTTCTCATCTATATAAATGATCTACCTTATCTAGTTAATGATAAGCATGAGATAGTACTTTTTGCTGATGACACTTCACTAATTTTTAATGTGAAGCGACGACAATCTAACAATGACGAGGTAAATAGTGCTCTCTCAAAAATAGTACATTGGTTTAATGCTAATAATTTACTGTTGAATTCTAATAAAACAAAATGTTTAAAGTTCAGCTTGCCAAATGTTACGCAGGCACAAGCCAATATACTATTAAATAATGAGAAAATGAAATTAGTAGACACCACTGTATTTCTAGGTATAACATTAGATAGTAAGTTACAGTGGGGACCACATATTGCTAAATTGGCAGATAAGCTGAGTTCTGCAGCATACGCTGTTAAAAAAATTAGAGAAATTACCGACATAGAGACCGCGCGATTAGTTTACTTTAGCTATTTTCATAGCATAATGTCGTACGGCATCCTCTTGTGGGGAAACGCTGCGGACATTAATACAATATTTGTGCTGCAGAAACGTGCTATACGTTCTATTTATAAGATGTCGACTTTTGAATCTCTAAGGGAAAAGTTTAAAGAAATAAAAGTTCTGACCGTCGCATCTCAATACATTTTGGAAAATGTGTTATATGTAAGAAAGAATCTAAACAACTTCAAAAAGAAATGTGATAATCATTGTGTAAACACTAGAAATAAGAACAAGTTAGATATGCCAGTGTTCAGACTAAGCAAAGTTAGTAAATCCTTTAAAGGCCAATGTATACGCTTATACAATATAATCCCAGAAAAGGTTCAAAACTTTCCCATTAATAAGTTTAAAAAAGTAGTTAAAGAGCGTTTGTGTGCCAAAGCGTATTATAAAATTAATGACTTTATTCAAGACGGCACACCTTGGGAATAAGGTGGCTCCTTATCTTATCTTATTATTTGTTACATAGACATAAGTAAACATTGTAATAATTTTGATTTTAAAAGAATAATTTTCCATCTTTTTGGTAAAAGATGGCCCCAGACGAGTTTCTTGCCGGCTCTTCTCGCTGGGTTAGTTCTCGAACCGGTGGTAGGCATCACGTAGTATCGACGTTCAAAAAGAGTATTTAAAAATACCAATTTTGAATAAAAAATTTTTGATTTGATTTGATTTTTGATTTGAATCTAAATACTGTAGAAAAGGCTGGAGAAAACTATAAAACTTTGGAATGCATAGTCGCCAGCGGTATTTCCGGACCACTGCAAACCTTCGAGGAAAAAGCGTGCCCCTATTTAAAAGGCCGGCAACGCACTTGCGACTCCTCTGATGTTGCGGAAATCTATAGGCGACGGTAATCGCTTTCTGTCAGGTGATCCGTCCTCTCATTTGCCCCCTATTTCATAACACGTGGTAGAAGTGAAACTTCATTCATCAATTAAAATCCAAAAATAATCTCATCGTGCCTAAAGCACGTCTCTTCGAGAAGAAAAGGAAATTTAAAATTTGTACACGTAGCGCCATCTGTGTATGGAGGCAGTACTTTAGAAAGTTAAGTTGTTACGTAAGAAGTATAATCTTCCGTCAGATGACGTTATATCGAAAATCGTGTCGTGACGCGTGTCGTGACTTGACCTGACTTTGAAATTTCACTCTCAACTTCAACACTCGACAACTCAACGACTTTTCAAAAGCGGGTAAGAAATATTTATCTTTTTCAGTTAGGTATTGTTATTGAAAAAACGTCCCAACATTATTTTCGCATATTTTGCTCGCAAGTTGCAAGAAACATACTCAAATAAGAATTTGCCTCTTGTTGTTTGTTAACTGTAGTTTTAACTATTTTTTTATATATTTTAAAGGGCACTCGATACAGGCTACTCTATAAACAAGTTAAATCATAAAATTCGATTAAGTTTAACAATTTTTTTATCAAAAGACACATTATACACATATTAAAATTAAATATAGTTTGAAATTAACTTTTAAATTATATTATAAATTTACAAAATAAAAGATGATTGCAACAAAAATCATTTATCGGCCACGATTTAATAAGTGGCAGACGTGACGGTACTTACTACTCACATTAGAAAGTTACCTAATTACCTTCAGAAAGTTGTAACTTAGGTACACAGGCTCTGTAAATTGAGTGTACCATGCCATACCATACCATGAGGATCAGGTGTCCCTCTACTCCTGTACCTATGTTTCCTCTGTTGCTACTTGTTATGCATTGCGCGTATATTTCTAAAGATAAAATATATTCCAGAGCGTCCCACGTGGCATATCACCCGGCGTAATGGACCTCCGTGACATATTATGTCATATCGTTACCTCTGATGTGGAGGGGGGCAGGTAAGTATCACGAGGTGCCCGCGAGAGAAAATATTGCGGGGAGTCAGAAATGACGTCACGAAAAAATTTCACGTGCGAATCTGTAGGTACCTATTACAAGCACATAATATTATAACTTCTATACGCTAGAACTAGTAGATATTATATACGGTATCGATCAGGCGACACGTTTGCTCATCACCTGCCTACCTATAAAATCTAGAACAAACAGATACCTCATATTTTTTAATCTCCGACAAAAACAGACGGGTGTTTGATGTGTCTGTCTGTGTGTGCGTTGTCTGTGATATGTCCGTGGCATTGTAGCTACAAACGAATGAACCGATTTTTTTTGTTTGAAAGCTGAAGTGATTGAGAGATTTCTTAGCTATAATTCATTATCATCAGCTCGCTCACTTCTTGACAATTAGGAGGTTATTTAAAAAAAATGTTTATATACTCACCAATACCATGAACACGGATATGTATATTATACTTACGTACAGAGAAACAACTTTCATAGAACGATCCAAATCGATCCAAATTTAAATACTTTGACGACCCCTTCAACGGCCCACAATTTTGCCACACAATCGTGGTCACACCGTATGCTTGTAGTATCAAATCGAAAGCACACTATGTAGGTTATTATCTGTTCCTCTTTCGTTAATCTGTGCCATGAATGGCTTGATTCTTGCCTAATAAGTTATCTTTTATTTTACAGGTAAGTCGATGCTCCACAGTCTTACCAAAGGTGTAAGTAAACTGTAGCCATAAAAGATTTAATAATACCTATAAATATTTTTTTAAATCACTTGCGTTTAGGAAAATCGTAAATAATATATTATCAAGTGTAAGTGTTTGATAATAATAATAATAATAATAATAGCTCCCCACACCGATTTCGGTGACGGTGGCCGGTTTCATTGAAACCAGGCCAGCTACGCAGGAGTTGTTTTATAGTGCCCAAGTGTGCGCGCTGTACACAAGAGCACTCTCTCCTCCTTTACTCTCGTAACCCAGTGGGACGGATGACCGACACGACTGGCGAGAGATCAGGTGCAGGTCCGACTTTTTATACGCCCATCCGACGCATGGATCATCTCTCTTGTCAGACAATCAGGTGATCGGCCTTCAATGTCCTAACCAAACTAGGAAACAACATTTAACACAGTAAGTGTTTAAAGTAAGTACAATAAAACTAACTTGTCGTGAGTCTGTGTGAGTTTTTTTTTACTTACAGAAGTTCTTTCACGAGATTTTTCTTAAAACTATCCGAAAACGTGTCCGGATTTTAATTAAAAACTCCTTCACGCGGCAATTAAAATGTCTACCTCCAGCTCGAGTTGGTTTACTTTCAATTCGCAAGACTTGATGCTTTCAGATTTATTGGTTCGGATTACTTAAGTTTATCGTCGTCGGTTATTCTGTAATGGGTTATTTCATCATTATCAGTCATCACCTGTTACTAGCTTATGTATGACTGTGTGACGCGCAATATATTATTTACACTTCGTAAATAATATATTGCGCGTAGATACGGAACCCTCCTTAGAAGTGTCCCGACATGCTCTTGGTTAGGCTGGGACTATATGATCCGGAATCAGGTTGGCCGTGGAAAATTTAGAGCATTGAAAATACATGAGAGCTGAAAATCAAACATGTCAAGTATCGAGTCAAAGGTCAATGTCAGATATGACAGTTCGATACTCGACACTTCGATGTCTATTGTATTAGCACATTCTATTTTCAGTTCTACTTTCAGTGCTCTGATTTTTCCCAGGCCCGCCGGATTCCGGTCATTTAGTCCCAGCCTTAGGTTAGGTATGGTTATCAGTTATCACTGATGACTGACATCCTACTACCTCATCTCACTGATCAGTCGCTGAGAATATTTCTAAACTAACTCTCGCCCGCGGCTCCTGCTTAATAATTCACCTTGATTGATGACTTTCTCCGTCTGGCTTATGAAGCTGGATAGATGTGATGGATCAATAAAATATATTACTTCATAGTTCATACTAAAGGATGGATATATTGAGGAATATGATACACGTGTATTAAAATAGAGTAGACGAAAGATTTTTTTATTTTAATAAAATCTGGCGTTACTTTGCGAAATTACATACAATTTAAGAGTTTGCACATAAGCAGTGTGGGAGATGCGTGCGCTCACACAATATTTGCTTGCGGGTTGTGGGTATTTTGCTATATACAATATTAAATAAATTCTATGATTTTTTTAATGCATAAATGAATAGTAATCAATATGAGTAAGTTGAAAGTTCTCAGAAGAAATATTTTCGTACGTACAAACGCTCCATACAAAAGTCGTAGGTCCTAACCTAACTTAACTGTGACGTCACTATAAGGTAAAAGTGTATGAAATATAAAAATACAAAGAAGTAAACTAATGATGTAAGTTTCTTTACTAATTTAGCAAAACAAATTAATACTTTTTTGTATTTTTCAGATGTATTTTCTTACTAAACTACACATAAAATATATTTTTTTACGTTTATTAATACCTCAATACTTCTGAGTATGCAAATTAAACTAAATATTTTACATGTAGTGTCTCCCCAAGGTGGACGTTGTTTGCTGCGATTCAAGCTATTTTTTACCCGATTACGGTGAAGCTAAAAGGAAGAGTAATGATTTTGGCAGTCTATGTATGTATGTATGTTTGTTCCACCGTAGCGCCTTACCTACTGGTCCGATTTTAATAAATTTCAGTAGATTCGTAATAATAGCCCGGGTAACATTTTTTATATCATTTACGTAGTCGGGTTATAGTTTTTTTATTTTTTGTAAAAATTGTAGTTCGGTACTTATTGGAGAGTTTAGATAATATATTGTGTTGTTTTCTAGTCTACATCGTAAGAGGCTGGCTCGTATGCAAAGATACTACGGTCTACGGCCCCTTAAGAATGGGAAAAGGGGCTTATAAGACGTCCATGGGCAACACTCTCTGGTATTCAAGATGTCAATGGACGGCGGTAATCGCTTTCTCGCTAAGCGATCACACGCCATAAAAAATAAAGTCTGATAAGAGCAATGCCGATATGGTTAACATCATAGACCTATACATACATTATACACGAGACATGTCGGGCAAAAAGTGTCCACACTTAAACTGCCCTACTTTTGGGGCTGTTTTGGGCAGTCGAGGTTTGAAATTTGTCATTGCTTTCTCTGAATGACAAAATCTTCTGAAATCAAGATGGCGTGCCTAACCTAACTTTTTCTTATATGAAGATTTTTTTTGTCAAATGTACCTACGTCATAGCCCAACCTTAGTTTTGAAATCATTGGATAACTTGCAATATCGAAAAAGTCCCTGCTCGACCAGTTTCTAAACATTTTTCTGTACTAGGACGCCTCAAAATATTTTAACACAAGGAAGTTATCGCATCGACTGCAGACGAGGTTGAACTATGTATTTTTTTTGTTACACGTGAGAATGTGTACGTGCGCACGATTTAACGGTGCCGTCAAGCAATTTTCATCTTATGTCTGGTCGAACGGCAACTTGTTACGTAACCTTACTCACAACCTGAGTCCTGACCATAATATATCCATATCATGCTAATATCGAATATATTAATATGAAATTACGTGGTTTCCGCATATAAATCGGTGTGTGTGAGTGGTGCGAGATTGATTCGGCGTAGGAGGCTGGACCCTGTATAAATAAAATTTTCATGGTCAGTCAATGATTTCAAAGCTAAGGATGGGCTATGCTATGATGTACATTTAACAGAAAAAATCTTCATACAAGAAAAGGTCACGCAATCTTGATTTCAGAAGATTTTATCAATTAAGGCGGCCTGGTTAAATAGCGGAAAACAAATGTCAAAATGTCAAGGTAACAAATGTCAAACCTCGACTGCCTCTTACAACCCAAAAGTTATTGTAAGTTGAATAGTGACCCAGTCGTTCGTGCATCCGAATTTACTTATAAAGTGTAGATTAAAAGAGGCGGCTGAGACAAATAACTAATACATATGATGTATCTACTAATCATGTTATACTTATCATAGCTGATTTCGTTGTTCTGCTATCTAAATGGTGAAATGTTGGTTTAATAATAATTAATTCTTTTCAAACAAAAATATACACCGACTTCCGAAGCGAAAGCAATATCGAACCTCGCTTATAACTCCAAACTTGGATACCTACTACCTATTGGCTCCCACTACGCCCATATATTGCGCATTATATTTTCCTAACACTATACTATGGTATCCAATTTTAAACCAATCAACCCAGAAAATTGTCTAGGGCGTTGTTATCTTCGAAGTTCAAAGGTCAACAAATATTGCCCACCCGGCTACGAATTCAATTATATCGGAGCGGTTTGGTTCGCTCCACCGGAATGGATTACACGAAGATACCAATACGATACCATTAAAAAGGTGGCATTTATTTTACATTACAATAACTGTCAAACGATACAGCATTTTTTTTTTTTAAGTCTACAATAGCGGTTCCCAAACTTATTCTGTGTGACGCCCACATTGAAAATCGGTTGTTTTGTAGCGCCCCCCATATTTTTTCACCTAAAAACCTCAATATTATTATATTGATAATATCACATTAGTCTCGCCTGGAGTTTAATTATACCTATATTCTAAACGAGACTTTTCTTACCAGAGAGAGAGAGAGAGAGAGCAATAATAATGCCTGATGAATTATAACTGAACCTTCTAATTTCAATTTTATTTTTAGTAGATCAGGTACATAAAAATCCCGAGTTCGGCAAGTGCTCAGCATGGCCGCAACAATAGATACATTTTTAATACGTGTCTTCCAAGGTGGGGACCTTCACCTGCGACACTTTAAAACACGAATACTTTTTAGATTTTAATTTCAGTGCATTTTAAGGTATAAAGTAGGTTCACTTACAAATAACCCATCGCCTTAAATCGCATCAGCGCCCCTCAATTTTTTCTGGGCCCTTGTCGTCCCAGCGCCCACAATGGGGCGTTATCGCCCACTTCGGGAGAGACTGGTCACTGTACACAATAATTCAATCAAACAGGAATTTCGTTTTGATCGTTGCGGCTTTACAATTAATACACAAACCGACAGGATAGCTTTAAAATGTATTAATTAAATATATAATTTGTACCTACTGAAAATTAATTGCATTATATTAATATTATTATACATTATGTTACATTATTAACGCCATTTTATATTTATCGTTTCGTTAATGACCGCAAACCGATGGACTTTAACAATTTTTTTTGTTATTCAAATATAGGCAGTTCACAACACAAATAGGCTAGCTAGTCTAAATATACTATGCATTATGTAATTATAGAATAATAAAAAACTGAGTACACGTGGCAAAAGTGAAGCAATTCACTTCATCATTCAATCATTATTTTAAATCCAAAAATACTCTCCACGTGCCTAAAGAAAAGAAAAGAAAAACATTCTACACCTATAGTCTGTGTATTGAGCCGTACTTTAGAAAGTTATGTTGTTATGTAAGAATGATAAGTTGCTTCCGACAGATGGCATTATATGAAAAATCGTTGCTTTATGTCCAAAATTGAAAAAAAAATTTTTCACATCAGCTATTTATATAAATATGTACAAATGGACTAGTCAAATTATTTGTTGATTACAGATAGTAGGTATTTGAGCCTCGCTCCCTTTTAAAAGTCTCGGTAACTCCAGGGGAGTTAGGCTAGTTAGTAGTGGCTCATGAATGCACAATTCGCCAAACTTCAAAACAATAAATAAATTCCCTCATGTAAAATAAAGTCATTTTTTAGAAAAAACTTTATTTATTTAGTCACGCTATAGGTATCTCGTAATCTTAATAATAGGTAATAAATTAATTTTACGCACTTTCAGGGAATACAATTCATAACCAGGCTTACTGTTGTCACAATTTGTATTATGATATCTAACGGACATGCCTGATGACATTGTCAATATTATTATATCAATATAATAATATTGACATATAAATTGTATTGTCAGTTGTAATTGCATGCCGTCATTATAATACGAATAAAATATGAGAACACTCTACCTGCATATGAATAAGATTCCCTGATTGTACACGCACACTAAATTAGTAACGTTTTGACTTCTTTATGTTGTCTTTCAGTTTCATTTCAGTTTCAGTTTCAGTCAGACTCCAATATAACTACTTCATCGTATTTATTTCCTTCAATTTTGCGAAATTTCGTACCAAACAAATAATATCTGCAATATAGAAACGCAATAAAGTTTCACAATTAGAGCGGGGAGCTCGAAAAGCGAAAATATTACAAGTACAATTTTACAGCGAGCGAAGTGGACAGACCACGACGCGTCGGCTTGAGTGTGAAATTGTTATTTTATACACGAACGTGACTGCCCGCACGATTCATAAAATTTAAATACTCCAGTTATTAAGCTTGTACTTCATATTGAAATGCGTGAAATATAGAATATGTGCTTTGAAAAGGTGTATATATACACATATATAGAACTCAATTGTGCACACGGCGCTATGTTTGTATGTTTGTACAGCTTTTATTTGTTGGGCGCGTCACTGCCATACAAATAAAAGCTGTATAATTACAAGCGCACGCAAACATAGCGCCGCGCGCACAATGTACAATATCGACAAAAGTCTCTATTCGACCAGTTTCATGTTAGGCGATTTTCACCTTGTGCCTGGTCCAGCGGTAAATTGTTCGATAGTACGTCATATTCAACAATTTAAATATGTAATTTTACAAAAGTTAAAGTATACATATTTTAAAATATTTCGTCTAATTTCTTAGTTGGATTAGTTACTTACATTAATTATTTAGCGAAGTAAACAAAGGTCGAGCTAGAGTTGTCACAGTGGGGACTGGGGAGACGAGGGAGACCTAACTTCATGAATCAAACCCCGGACGTCCGCGAGTTGGCATAACTCCTGGATACATTAACGGTATATGCGAATTGCGATCTACTTTATAGTTATGGCGTTGCAAGCGTATGTATTTTATTGTAATCGTGCGAGTACATACATATAAGGCGGCGGGAAACGCCGCTAAAGGATTAAGGTAAACGATCATCTTCTAATACATAAAATTCTCGTGTCATAGTGTTCCTCCTTTCGGAAGGAGGAACACTATGACATTCCGTCCTTGACCGATTCTCATTTTTTTTTTTTTGCATATTCGGTAGGTTTGATAATCGGTCGTAATTTATTTTTTCAACCCCTAAATGACCCCTTAGGGTAACACATCCCTAAATAGGTGTATTTTTCGACAATTTTGACACCAAAAAAACCACATGAAAAATGACCCACCCCTAAATATATTTTTTTATTTTTTCGACATTTTTTTTAAATTATATGATGTGGCATTAAAAATACAATGGCAAAACAACGTTTTCCGGGGTCAGCTAGTAATATATATAGATATTAGTGGCTTGGGGTTCCTATAATTCCTATCGGCTTCACTTACCACTTCCCTTTTGAAGACCCTCATCCAAATCCCTACCTATTATACAGGCTAGGGTTGGCTGTTTCTCCTTCAGGGTTCCCCCTGCCGAACCAGCCTTCGTCACTATCTACTACGTCACTAGGTCGCTGTATTTATTCGATCTGTTTAGAATAACCAACCAAAAACATCGACAAATGTCTTTGGACGAAACCAACGACATATTTTGTCGTTAGTATGATTGCAGCATGAAACTGATATTTTGCACTGTGCAAAATATCAGTTTTATGCTCCGATCTAGGTCTCTGCTAGGATACCTATGGTCTCTAACGCCCGAAATAAATAATCAATCTTAATCTCATTTTAGCTATCTGAGATCAAGAATTGAATACATTTCAACGATCCTAGGATTAACTTCACGTCAATTTACGTCAATTTTTGTTCGAGAATCTAATATTGAAGTCAATACTAAGAATTTCGGGCGTTAGACATTTCAATTTTCAATCTGCAATATTATAATAAGTTTTTTTTGTCTTCTTTTGTTCTTGAACTGTATCGTAATTTATATCCGCGTCAGCTGTCATTGCGCTGTCATTTGAAACCAAGATGGCGCCGACACAATTAGGCGCGAAACAAACTCAGTCACAACATAACGCCTCACCTTGACTGCGACAGGGTGTGACGTCAGGTTTATTTATGTTGATGGGATACATAATAGTCCCAAGAATAACTAAGGTTATAATAGAAAAAGATGTCATTGAATAATAAATTATATGAATTCATAAGAGCAAATGTTAGTACCCATTTAGTACAACAGTAGAGGTTCGTTTTTGTCTCATGTGTCAAAAACGTGGCTAGTTACACGATTTTGTATAACAATATCAACTTCACCGTTTCTAAACATCAACTTTGTATGTTTTCTATATATTTGTGCTTATCCAATTGCATATTTACTTATTGGTATGTTCAATACAGAATTTTGAAAAACATAACACATAAAATAATCATAATTCACCGCACTAGAAACAGTTTTCATTTATTACTAAGACGTCCACCAGGAAAGTCCACATTTTATTCTACCAAAAGTATTTGCTGAAACAACGAACAGTCTAGGAAAAGCGGTCGCCTACTCGAAAGAAGCACAAAATCTTAATCATGCTAATTCACATGAAACGGGAAATTCTATATTACTTTAATGGAGCTAAAAAAATAAAAAATCGAACGTCTTCGGCCGCGCCGCGCCTTCGCCGGCCGACTATGATGCCGGCTGAGTTTAAAGTCAGTATAAAGGTGTTTGGACGACGAAATATAAAGCGTTTACTTCGAGAGTGGGTTTGAGACAAATGAAATCTACATACGATAAGTACCTACTGATCATGTTGAGATTAAATTTTTTCAGTTACCGTAATAAAGCTTGATTAAAATTAATAGCTTTTTGTTTCATATTCATATACACGGGAGACCGAGGTTTGCTCGGAGTTTTAGTAGAGCGATAAATAGTAATAATAATATCTATGGACGCTTCACACCACGTCAATCTGGTCCCGTGGTAAGTTCTCGAAGAACTTGTGTTACGGGTACCAGACAACGGAAATATATTTAAAACTTTTTTTTTATACTATTCATATATGTTTTTAGATTTTTATTATATTATACACATATTTCATACACATCCATGACCCCGCGGCGGGATTCGAACCCGCAAACCCCGGCTTGAGCACCAACACGCTCAACCACGGAGCCACAGAGGTCGTCAAATAATTAAAAACAAAATAATTAAAAATAAAAATTTATGACCGGGATTCGATCCCGAGACACCAATTTGCAAATAACGCAAAGAAAAACAACGCAAACCAAGCCGCCAACCGGATTTGACATAATATATAGAAATCGAAATCACTCGACTTAATTACGCGACGAAAGAAGAAACATATATAATTTGCAGTTGCAGTTTCCCAGAGATAGGACTTGGGTAGATCGATTTTTCTCCCCCAAAACTCCCCGCATACTATATTTCAAGGAAATACTTGCAGCCGTTTTCGAGATTTCGATTATATGTACCTATACTAGATTTGCTCGTTTATAATACTTATTATTCATATCAATTTTTTTGGCAAATAGTACATAATATGGTCTTATAGTTTGTATTTTTAATTTTATTCCTAACACTTTTCGCTATAACTAGGAAGGTGTAATAGTTGTTAGTCATGGTCTTAAATACGTTTAAAATTTAATTTTTAAAAAGCGGGTCTTACTTATAAAAAGATTTACACAAAGGATAACTTAAACTACGTAACGTATGACGAAAAGTCACTTGACTGACAAAGACAGAAACGTTGTTTAAGGTATCCATTGTGTAAATATTTTTATTAGTAAGGGGGATAGTCTAATACACTAAATGACTACATTACATTAAATTAAACAATTTAAATAGTAAAACTTACATTCGATACATTTATAATAATTAAGTACAACAGCTAGAAATTACAATTTTAATTATTAGTAGGTATTTCAGTAATCAGTATTTCTTACAAACTAACCATTGCAACAAGTTTGAAGCTCAATGTCGCATTCTTCTCTAATTCGATATTGTGTACCAATTTCACGAATATTTCTTAGCACAATCGTTTGTCAAATGACAATTACAGCTTTAATTGTGTGATGCTAACTGCGTGTTCGGACATTACTTACCGACAAACGCCGCCTAATTATTCGAGCGGCCATTTTATTGCAGCGGCATGGGGGCCATTTTGTTTTTATTCAAATTTCGAATTGTTGTCCGTAAATACTAATTCGTTCCGTTTGTCCCTAATTATGTGTGGAATTGGGTAATTCTTGTAACGATTAACGTTATTGGTTTGTTTAAATGTCCCGGTAGCGGTAGCTATAGAGATGAATTTTGTGTACTACCAGCTGTTGCCCGCGGCCCCGTCCGCGTAAATACTTCCCAGGGGAACAATGTACTCTTTCGGGAAAAAAGGTACCTACCCTATGTTTTAATCCAGAGCTTAAAGTACTACCATACCAAATTTCATCGAAATCCGTTCAGTAGTTTTTGCGTGAAAGTGTGACAAACATCCATCCATCCATCCATCCATCCATCACAAACTTTCACATTTATAATAGTAATGGTATCTGCCGATTATATCAGACTGAATCGCAATAAAATTACAATTTATTTCTACACGCATAGGTATATAAGGATGTGATAAAATTAGTTGATTTTCCTTTTAAATTTTTGATCAACATAGACGTGAAGTGTTCCTACAAAAATTAAATTAGTAAAAACGTGTAGAATTAATTAGGCACATTGCGGACCGACTAGACTTAGCGTCAGTTCACACCGTGACGCGACGCGACGCGCCGCGGCATTTTAAAGATAGCGATTCAAAATTGAACTTTATGTACTACATGAGAAGATACGCGCGAATAATAGTTTATTTCCTCTGTGATGCACGTTTCATTGCAAGGGTTCGAATTTCGAGCAATGAAACGTGCATCTTCTTGTGTAGTGAATAAAGTGTTTCCTTTTCTTTGAATCACACATAAAATTCAGCGCCGCGTCGCGTCTCGATTGCAGCTGACCCTGAGTGTGTATAATAGTTTCGTCTCGAGTACATTAAAAAGGCCACGGAAACGCACCCCGTAATTAAGTTCACGAGCCATTCACGTCGGAAATACGGGGTCCACATTTGTTTACGTTCCTTTATTTCTTACGGTGAATATATTAGCTTCACCATATTTTTCATATTGAATACTAAAACCCGCCAAGTGTAAGTTGGACTCGCGCACGAAGGGTTCCGTTCCGTTATCTTTACCAGTCTAGTCTAGTACCAGTATTAACGTGGAGCGCAAAAAAACAGCGAAAAATCATGTCTTACGTATGGAATTATTGATTTTTTTTATTGAATATTGACTATATATGAATATTCATTTTATGCTGTTGTTAGTACATGTTGTTGTTGTTGTTATAGCGGCAACAGAAATACATCTTCTGTGACAATTTCAACTGTCTAGCTATCACGGTTCACGAGATACAAGCTTACAGCCTGGTGACCAAAAGTAATAGGGTGCCGTTTTTACCCTTTGGGTGTGTAACCTGGGCGTAAAAATGTAACTAGATCAAATAATTACCTAACCAAGAGCATATCGAGGCATGTCTAAGGAGGGTTCCGTAACTATCAACACGCAAGTTTCTATCTCCTGTAGTTTAGAAATGTCATGGGGGGATAAACTTATAAACCATTTTGGAGGCTGATTTAGTAAAAAAATCATGTATGTGAAACCTTGCCTTTATTTTAAATAAACAAAATAGAATGAAAAAAAAATATCATCCCCACATCACATGTATTGAGCCACCCCTAAAATAAAAATTATTACTATTTTATGATGCCAAAACTGATATCTATACACAATATACAGGTTGTTTTTCCAGTCAGTGTCCAAACTTTCAGGACTGAATATACTCTTGAATATAAGCTACTTTTACAATGGGATCAACTTTCCTTCAAGATTATATTCACTCCTGAAAGTTTGGATACTGACTGGAAAAACGCCCGGTATAAGTTTACCAAATTTCATCCATTTATATTCATAATTACAAAAGCTAGAAGTGTGGTCAGACAGACGGACGGACAGAATGAAACTTATGTAGGGTTCCTTGAGTATTACGGAACTCTTAAAGCTTATGGTATTTTTTACTTAATTAACATCTGTTACCTTGGCATGGCGGCATGTACAACCAGCCGCACTCAATATTCCACATTAATCTCTGAAGCGCAAGGAATGTTTCCAATAAAGTGTCGGGTAAGTTCGGTCGGTCGGTTCATGAGCGTGCCATTATTTCGGACTTTTTAATCGGCGCGATGACGCAACGACACGAAAACAACGATGCCCTATCAGTGATTAGGGTTGTTAGTAAATAGAAAATAAATATATCGAGTTAAGTATATTTTCAGGAAAAACACGTGTCTAAAACTTGGGCCATGACATCCATTATTATACTTCTTTCCTACCTTTATCCATTACGAGTAGGTGAAAAAATAAAAATAAATACTTATTGGTTGTACTTGAATACTGTAACTTTTAACGTATGCGAAAACGAAACATAAATAGTTTGTTAACATTTAGACGCCAGAATCACTCTTATTCACTTATTGTGGACACGTCAATATTATGTTAAGGCTCGAATTTGGAAATAAGTGTATTTATTCGTAAGTGCCATCCCTACGTCGCGTTGTTTATGTACGACTCTATGAGCCACCGACCGACCGGCCCGCCCCGCGCGCTGTAAATGCTGCTCTATATTGTTGTAATGAACAGAGCTCTCTATACATAGACTACTGTTCAGTGTTCATAAACACTTCTTTATCGCTCAAACATTTTAAAAGAACAATAATTGTTTATTCAAAAACTATTCAAGCTCTACATCTAAAGTACATCGTTTACGCCCGTCGTAAACGATTTGCTTTCGACGAAATCAATTTATTCCATTTTGATCGTAACGATCCATCGCAAGTCAATGGGCCCCCTTTTTTATTTTTTTTAATACTGTCGAAGGCAGGTCAAAATCTAGCCCTGACGTCACTCGTCACGTCAGGACTCGCGTTATAGTACCTGCCCCAGGCCTATGCTGCTCATAAACTGAACGAAGTGGTTGGGGTTCGTGCTACGAATTTCCTCTGTGGTGGAGTATTCGTGCTGTCCAATGTACCTGTTTCTGTTCTGTTGAAATGCTGTCGAGGAGAAGGTGAAGGGGTGTCTCGTCCTTCTCCCCGCAGAATCTGCAAGCCGTTGTGTCACCAACTCCTATTGTGTTGAGGTGTTTGTGGAGCTTGTAGTGCCCAGTTAGGGTTCTGGTGAAAGCTCTTAGTTGATTCCTACTCATTGAAAGCGCCAATTCCGCACGCCTTTTGTTAAAGGCTGGGATTAATGCTTTGGAATGCACAAGGCCCGGGATTGCAGCCCGTTGCTTTATGCTTAGGTTGCGGCCCCATTCCTTAAGTTCTCTCTTGGTAGTGTTGGGAGATATTCCGCAGACTGGTTCTGGTCCGTAAATGAGACTTTCGGCCCCTAGCCTAGCCAGATCATCTGCGGTTTCATTGCCGGGGATATTGCTGTGGATGGGTCCCTTTAGTGGTCAACGATGAGTTTGTAAAGTTAAACTAGACCTTGAATTCCAAGTCACTGGAGAGTGCAGTTATTAGTAACTTAGTAGCTCTAACTGTAACATTAGTTGCAGTAAAAGTTATTTCTAGTAATCGGCTCAGGTTATCCATCACAGTGGCAAGGGTGATCGCTCAAACACGAGGGAGTGTGGCATGGACACTAACGTCTGCGGACTACAAAGATTTGATCTAGGTGTAGCTGTATGTGTACGACTAAGATTTCTATGAAGAATCGTATGTATACATTTACACGTGAAGCAAAACACTTTGGATTCAGTTTTACGAGAGTTGAGCCAACGGAGGAGTATGAAATTTGACACAGTTATAGTTTATGTGGTGGAAGGTGTGAAGAAAGATTTTTTAAATAAGGCTTAGAAAAGATATAAAATTAATGAAAATAAAGTTTCGGACAATTCCTCAACGCAAAGGACCAACGCTTACCATCTGTCTGCTCGTTTCCTGGTCCATTTAATTTAAAAAAAATGAGTCCTATCTATCCTAAAGTATCCACATTAGATTGACCTTACTTAATACTTACTACTTGTCTCCCCAACTAACCCATAAAGTCCCAATTCTCGCGAAAGTTTCCGCGATGGCCGCCTGTATCTCACGCTGGATGGGGGGGGGGGGGGGGGGGGAGGATGGTTTAGATCACGGTTCGCGGCATATGTGGGACCGCGGGAGTCATCCATTAGAGCATTCCCCGTCCCCTCCGTCCCCGCGTGCCTCACCCCCGCCGTCATCTGGAACACACGGTAGATACGCTCTAGGAGAATGGTAGAGATAGTAGTCATAGTGTTTAAAGTGTACCTATTATTTACCTACATTTATAAACTATGCAAGTAGGTACATAGGAAGAAATACACATCACGAAAATCCTGTTTTTAGGGTTTCATACCCAAAGAGTAAAACGGGACCCTATTACTAAGACTACGCTGTCCGTCCGTCTGTCACCAGGCTTCATAATTTCAACTGTCCAATTACGGTTCATTATTACATTGTGCTTAACACTTGCATGCTAAGTGACTTTTCCAACGTATTAGACAAAGACAAGGAACATTGAATAGCTAATCAGTTTAGTAAATATTTTATTAATAAGTAAATACTTATTAAAACAAAAAAAAGTTTTTTTTGTTTTAATACGTATTATAATACGTATAAAAACCTTTCTTTTAATAACTTTTAGTGGGATTAGTAACTACAACATGAAACATCTTTCTTATAATTTAAACGAGCTAATCTTGTATATATATAATCGTAATCACTGAAACGGTTGCGAGTTTTTTCATGAAATTTAGTATACAGGAAGTTTTGGGGGAGTAAAGTCGATCTTGCTAAGTCTTATCTCTGGGAAACTGCGCTTTTTTAAGTTATATATATATATATATATATATATATATATATATATATATATATATATATATATATATATATATATATATATATATATATATATATATATATATATATTGTCGTGCAACAATATACCAATAATGTTGACTCTAATGTGTCACTCCGATTGGCAGTTTGGTGTGAGTATGTGTAATTTTTGCGTTGTTCGGAAATTCGAAATGTGGTGTGTTCGAACCCCGGTAAAATATTTTGTTTTTGATTCTTTTGATATTTTTTAAATCTATTAAAGCTCGCAAAGCTCGGTTACTCAGGTACTTTTAGTTATGTAAGAACTTGTATAGTTTATGGAAACTTGGTAAAGTTTTGTACCTCGGTCCTGCGGTTTTCAACAACAATATGACCTACCTGCGTCTCGTGTCAAGTGTCCTTTGTTACATGTTGTTAGTGTCTTTATTATTAGTAGACGTCGCCCTGTGGTCGCCCTGTGGTCGCCCTGTGGTCGCCCTGTGGTCGCCCTGTGGTCGAAGTTCGCCCATAATAATTCGTATAACTTGTAAGTTTGAACTTTAAAAGAGCTCTCTTACCTCTTAGATCGAGAGAATATGTATATGTTGTCACATATTGACAGCACGTCCACACTCAACGTGTAACAATATTGTATCCATCAATCGCACGGTAGTGTGTGTTAATAATCTGAGGCAGTGTGCGTTGTTGTTCATTTTATTATTTTTATTTATTTTTTTAAGCATTAATCTAAAAATAATATTATCTTTCTGCACACCACCTCTCCTCCACGTGAACTTTAATTTGCCGCCCAAATTTCATACTCCTCCAGTTGTGCACACGGCACAACTATCGTGAAACTGTAGGTACTGCAAGTTTCTGCTTTACTTATTAATAAAATAATTATTACTAAAACGTTACTTACAATGGAAAACAAAAAAAATTGGACATTAATTTTTTAAGTAATTTTAAAAACCTATTGCACGGTGATAGCTATTTGGCTACGGAGCCCTCCTTAGGGTCAGTTCACACCGAAACGAAACGATAGGCGGCATAGCGCTGCATTTTTAAGATAGCTTTTCAAATTGAACATTATTCATTACACAAGAAGATAAACTAAACTAACTAACTATAAGATAAACGTTTCATTGTAAGAGTTCGAATGTCTTGTTGCACCGCGCTGCATAGCGCATGTGCAGTGTATGACTAATGTCATAATATTACGTCTCTTTTTGTGTAGTGAATAAAGCTCAATTTTGAATAAGTAGGTATCATAAAAAAACAGTGCCGCGTAGCGTCAAGTATCGTCGCTGTGTGAACTGACGCTTAGACATATCCTGACATACTCTTGGTGAGCTTATTTCTTTATGTCCCGGACTTAGTGATATCTGCCCTATTTGTCCCACTCGTGTGTCCCGGACGCGGCCGCGGCGGTGTTACCAGTTAATCCGGCCTACTTATCCCGTTACAATTTGTTAGAAAAGTCAAATTTGTATCGCAAAATACCGGCAAATGATTGAATGACGACGTTTTTAACAAATAGTTATTGGTAGATAGGTTATTGAGACCGGCCGTTACACTACTGTCTTACATTAGGTTCCTGGTTTTCCTTTATATACGGAAATAGTTAAAGTATCTCCTCGTATCTTGATACTTTTCATTTAAGTTTATCCCGCTGATCGTTACTACGCTTAGGCGAAAAATCTATTTTTTGTAAACCGTACATTTGCCCATACAAAAGGCAGCCCGTGCAAATAAGCCGCTAGTTGGGACAACAGAAGGTCGATTCTGCTGATTAAATCCTGCAATAATACAGCTACGATCCAGTCCCGATATGTTAAAACTGCAAAATGGTATTCTCATAAACGTCGAACCCGTTTTGGTTGGTCCAAACACCAAAAGTCAGTTTATGATGTCACGACGATTAATTTGTAATTCAATAAAAGTAAAATTAAAGTGCAAGTTAAGTACGACAATTGGAGTTCAGACTATATGATATATCATATACTACGGTTCAGGCTATAATAACTATCTGGGGTATGTAATAATAATAATATCTATTGACGCTTTCCACACCACGTCAATCTGTTCATGTACTAAGTATCCCAAGAACTTGTAACACAGGTACCAGACAACACGGAAAAACTTTTTGTCCCTCCGGCGGGATTCTAACCCACGGCCTCCGGCTTAAGCGCCGACGCGCTAACCACTGAGCCACAAAAGTCGTCTATAATAGAACATTTATAGATATATCTTTATCGATTCTTACAAACTATCACATTTCTAATATAAGTAGGATTGTAAACACCTAAGTGTTTAAACGACATAAATAAGAATTTTGGCGCATTTTCAGCGAGTTGCGAATACATAACCTACATACGGTGCCTCTTAGCTAGGGCTGACACAAACGGGTCCAAAATTACGAGAATAGATATTTAGAAATGACGATGAAACAAATTACCTTATAAATGGAAAAAAGAAAATGTACTGCCAAGTTTTGTGCAAACCACAAAATTGGCTTTGGCTGCACCAGATCTAGAGACGTTAAGTAAACAAATGTGATATATTTATCATTAACATTAGCGATCTCTAACATCTATCCTATTTCCTAGTTAGTTTACTAGTAGTTTTTTTACACGAGGGAATTATAACAGAAGTAAGTTTGTAGTCCATCAAGCAGTTCTACGACTCATTAAATTGATTGGTTTACTGTTTATAAAATGCTATTTGTGACAACCCTAATTCCCATACAGTGTTAAAGTGCACTCTTGTACACGGAAGTATTCAGAAAGTGCAGATTCTCTGTGGGCCGGCGCGGCGTGGCGCCCGAACCGGGGCCTTTTACGTGGGACCCATTACACGCGCCGCTGACTTGTGTACACCGGACAGATTTGTGTAATGTAGGGATAAAACGACCCTACCTCACCGAGTTGTATCTGCTGACTGGGCGGATTTGTATAATGTAGCGATTGAACAACCTTACGCTACGTTCCCACGAGCGTTTGTTTTTGCGGTTACGACAGAAAAAACTGCACTGTAAATAGAACTCTGCGTAAATAGGCCTCTTGCGTGGGACCAATCATTACATTCGCCGCTGTATTGTGTGCACCGAATAGATTTGGGTAATGTACCTAGGGATAAAAAGAAACCTACCCCCCGAGTTGTATATACAGACTGGATATGTAATGTAGGGTTTATGAAGTGAAAAGTTCTTTAGCGTGTTGGTAGTTATTTGAGATGGGATAAATGGGTTACCAACACCGGTATGAAGGCGGGACGGGTCGCGCGCCGCATGCATGCGTGTGCGCTATTGTTTTCACTTCTGTCTGCACTCCCGCTGTGCCACTGTTTTTTATTTTCGATCCTACTAGCTTTGTGTGATTGATGGCATTACGCGAACCTACAGATTAAAGAAAGAGGAACAGATAAACAGATACATAGTTAGCTAGTGATTTTATTGCACATCTCCAAGCATACGGTGTGTCCACGATTGTGTGAAAAAATTTGGATCGATTTTGATGGTTCTATGAAAGCCGTTTTTCTGTACGTAAGTATTTATAAGGTCTCTAAAAATCAATTACGAATATTTCAGGCACATGATCCTCTGCTTATGTAAAGACGCTTAGGCAGAAAAATAATTGTCTTCTCAAACTAAAAAAAATTGTTATTAATAGAAAGGCTCCATTACTTTTAAACGAAGCCATTACAATTTATAACACATTGTATCGACACTTATCTACACTACTGTTTATACTACATACCACGCGTGGGCACAGTGTGGGCGTCTTATGGTCAGTTCACACCGCGACGATACGTGACTATTATATACTGATAGCTATTCAAAGTTCAACTTTATTCACTACACACATTTCGTATAGCATCAGTCATACACTGCAACATGCGCTGTGCAGCGCGGTGCAACTTGACATTCGAAGAACTTACAATTAAACGTGTATCTTCTTGTGTAATTAATAAAGTTCAATTTCAAATAGCTATCTTAATAATGCAGCGGGGCGTCGCGTATTGTTTCGTTTCGGCCTTTGACCCGACCCTAAGACATCAATAGGGATGGCATAAAGCCACATCATTAGGGATGAAATTAATCGAGATTTAATACAACGTGTATGTATGACAATGTTGCAATCGCTTAACATACAACTTATGATTTCAATTTGCCCATCCCCCCCTCTCCTACACGCGTCGTTCGAATATGCTAATATCGCGCGCTACCAGCATGGCACAGGGTTGGCACTCACTAGTTTTCTTATAATTTAATGACTTGTATTTATAGTGACCAAAGCTACGTAGTGTACTAGCTGTCCCCACACATGTTGTTTTGTCTTAATACATAAAGTCTATTCAAAAAAAAGAATCACAAAATCATCACAAAAATATTTATCTGACCGGGAAAGTATAAGATAACTGTACATACTGTACATACAACCTACATTACAATTTATTACATACATTACAAGAGGTGTAGAACCTATCGACCTACTGGGGCCGGCCGATTTTTTTCAAATGAACCTAACCTACAAACTGTACGCATCTATAAATATTTGACACTCAAGTGTCAAATTGAACGCAATGAACAGTATGGGAAAATTCAATAGTCATTTTTAGTAATTTCCCCGCAATTTTTCCAATATATCCCACCCGTTAAACCTTTCCTAAACTTCCACAGTTATATCAAGACCAAAATTAGCTTAATCAGTCCAGGCGTTCTCGAGTTTTAGCAAGACGTTGGAATTGCAATCAATTTTTATATATAAGAAGTAGATGTATTTGGCTGAAAACTTTCAGTTATTACGGAAGATAACGTTTTTGTGACAACCCTTAACGACGCTTTCATTAGCCAATTTCCGCATAAAATATACATAAAATTGAGAGAGCTCGGTACTAGGCGATATTGATTGGCTTCAAATTCGTGTTATCCATAGATTAATAAACTGGCGAAGTGACTCGGCATTTATTTTTGGCACCGGCAACTTGTTTACGTTAAATATGTGCCGTGTGGTGGGAGGAAACAAAATATTGGCAAGTGTTGGAGAAATAAAAGTCTTGGCTTGACTTTTGAGTCATGTATTTTAGCATAGGCAGATGCATAAAATAATGTTATAAGTTATTTTTGGCTTTGTATGTTGAAGATATTAATTTTATTTCACAGTTCATTTGCCCGCGTCATAATTATCCTATTGCTATTGAAATGTTACAGTCCGTGAGGACGAATGGATGGATGTTTGACGAAATCCTCATGTCCAGGGCCGTTTTATCTCACCTGAGCCCAGCCCTCGGCCCTCGTGTTTATCTTTTTCTTTATTTCGGCCGCCATTTTCTGTCCTAAATCCACGGGAACAAAAGATCGCGCGAGAAATATAAAGCGACGGAGACATTTGAATCGCCGTTGTTGTGTGAGTGAGATTTGGCCGCGAAAACACGACATTGTTGTACCTACTGTAGGTACAAGCAGTGATAGAGGTACTTGCTGTTTTCCAGAGTAATGTAAATAACACTTTGAGTCATTAATAAAAACCGGCCAAGTGCGAGTTGGACTCGTGCGCGACGTGTTCCGTACAAAACGGCAAACAACGTTTGTTGCATGGGAGCCACGCTTAAATATTTTATTCTATTTGTAGTATTTGTTTTTATATTGGCAACAGAAATACATCATCTGTGAAAATTTCAACTGCTATTACAGATCATGAGATACAGCCTACTGACAGACAGATAGACAGATGGACATACGGACGGACAGCGGAGTCTTAGTAATAGGGTCCCGTTTGCATTCTTTGGGTACGGAACCCTTAAAATGATCTGTGTTTCTGTATAGCATAGAAGACCACGAACAGTTCTTATTCAAAAATATTCAATTCATTTGCGGTTGCAACACTATTAAACGCATCTCAATCTACGAGTAATTTCGATAAAACAGAAGAATATTTTGTTAGAAGTTCTAGAAATCAGTAGACCTTTTTTCTTTTAGTGCTTAAGTTTATTAAGTCTCTATGGAGAAAGTCAACGTTGTACCTATTATATTCTTTACTAGATGTTGCTGCGACTTCATACGCGCAAAAGGTAACCGTGCCGTAACCGTACATTTTGCCGCCATTATAAGTGGCCTATGTCATTCCCCGTGGTCTAGTCTATATCTGTGCCAAATTTCATTAAAATCGGTCCAGCACTTTTTGGAGCCTATTCAATACGAACAATCAAATATAGAAACAAGTCTTTCCTCTTTATATTATTATTATTATTATAGATTTCGTTTAACCCCGTTGTGAATATTTTTATCAGTAGGGGAGTAAGTGTTTATACGAGCTATAACATAAATTGCATCAGTTTTTCAAAGTTTACCCGGAGCTTGTATATTATTTACGTCGTTATATAGGTCACTGGCCACTGCGAACATCTGCTTGTTCCGGTCCAAACTGTTTAAACCGACGCGTTTTTAAACTTGGAAAACACTGTTACTTTTTATTTACTTTGGATTTAAAAGATTCAGTTACTTTAATATTGGAAATTCTTACAACCAATTTGTGTATTCCACTTAAGTGCTTGTCTAAAACTTACTTAAAGTGGCCAATCCCTTTTAGAGTTAATTTGGAGACTTTTACGATACAAAAAAATACATCCATCGACTTAAGTTACGTTTTACGTTATGTAAGAATTAAAGTACCAAGCTTCAGCTATACATGGATTATTAATTATTGTCTATATTTCTACTTAATTATGTCCTAATGTCTATGTGCGCTTGCCTAAATGGAACTTAACGAAACTTTACCTGTTTTCTCTGCAATAAAGAGGTTGTGGTCACATGGATTATATCGCTTCCGTGTGACAGTGGCGCATTCCGTTTCTGTTTAGGGCGAACGACAATAGTGAAAAAAATTAGAACTCTGTATACTATTCCGTATACAACTCAGTATTTAAAATTCATCTCTAAGGGCTGAATACTGAAACGCAAATCAATATTAAGAGCCCTTCTATTCGCAGGCTGTCGCTATCTCTGCTAGCCGAAATGACAAGGACAGCATGTGACTTGAGTGTCACTTGATTTAACTATCGTTCCAGTATTCGGCCCAAAGGGTCGCAAATTTGGAGAACAATTCGGAGATTCAATCCTGCAATAATACAGTTACGACCTAGTACCGATATGTTAAAACTGCAAAGTTATATTCTCATAAACGTCAAACCAACGTCAAACCCGTTTTGATTGGTCCAAACTCCTAAATCAGTTTATGATATCAAGATAATTCATTACAATTCAAAAAAAAGAAAGTGAAAGTTAATTACGAGAATTTTAGTTCAGATCGTGGCCTTAGTTGTATCGATTCACCAGACATGAAGGGGTGAGACACAAGGGAGTGGAGGGCAGGGGGGGATCTCCAGTAGTCAGTCTCACCCATAATGATTATCCGATTTGAATTCTTAATGTACCAGGCCATTGACGTACTTTGCATATGTACAGAAGTCGCAATCGTATTCAAAATGAATGTACCGAAGGTCGGGAATCAAAAGATCTGCAACGTTCTTGTAATTCTTCTGAAGATCGATTCTGTTAATTAAATCCTGCATACAGTTACGATCCAGTCCCGATATGTCAAAACTGCAAAATGGTATACTCACAAACGTCAAACCCCTTTTGTTTGGTCCAAACTCGTAAAATCAGTTTATGATATCAAGACGATTCATTTATAATTCTATAAAAGTTTAATGAAAGCGTAAGCTAATTACGAGAATTGGGGTTCTGGTATACCATCAGACGATTCTTTTGCTCTTTTCGGTCTTATTTCGAAAAAAATATTTAAAATGTAAATGTAAAAATCGAACTATAACAGCTGTTTGGTACATAGCTGTCGATCAGAAATTGTTTGAAGCTCCATAACGATTTCATACTTGTAAGGGATGCGACGTCATCAAATGCTTTTTTTACGTCAATGCCCTCGCGTAATGTGTGTTCGCGGGGAACGAGCGTATGGTAGCTTTTAATCAACTGATGTTCAAATGTACGAGGTCTGATTGATAAGTTTCCGAAACGACAAAGAAAAACTTCAAAAATCTATTTAAAATAAATTTATTTCTCAACGTAGTTTCCTTCTACCTCGATGCATTTAGTCTAGCGCTTCTCCAATGCCGTTAGACCAGTTTGATAAAATGTTTTCTCCAACCCCTCAAAATACTCGTCCACGGCAACAATGACTTCTTCATTTGATGAAAATCTCTGGCCACCTAACCATTTCTTCAGGTTTGGGAATAAGTGGAAGTCGCACGGGGCCAGATCCCGGGAATAGAGTGGATGCGGTAGCAATTCGAACCGCAATTCATGGAGTTTGGCGACTGCAACCATTGACGTGTGTGCAGGTGCGTTGTCATGGTGGAACAAAATATTTTTCTTGGCCAAATGTGGTCGTTTCTTCTGCATTTCTTCACTTAATTTTTGCAGCAAGCTTGCGTAGTACTCTCCATTTATTGTTTTTCCTTTTTGCAGATAATCCACTAAAATAATCCCTCGAGCATCCCAAAAAACAGTCGCCATCACTTTGCCGGCCGACAAAACCGTTTTTGTTTTCTTCGGCGCAGGTTTTCCGCTCTCAGTCCACTGCTTAGATTGTTCTTTTGTCTCGGGAGTATAATGATGTATCCAGGTTTCATCGACTGTTACATAACGCCGCAAAAACTCATTAGGATCTCGGTTAAACAGCGCCAAACACTCCGATGAATCGTCCACTCGACGTTGCTTTTGGTCTACAGTGAGCAAACGCGGCACCCATCACGCGCAAAGCTTTTTCATTCCCAAATGTTGATGCAAAATATTAAAAACGCGTTTAGATGAAATGCTCACCATCTCTGCTATCTCTCGCAACTTTAAGCGCCGATCATTCAATACAATGTTGTGAATTTTTTTGATCATGTCCAGATTCGTGACTTCATTTGGACGGCCATACCTGTGGGCGTCTTCGCAGCTCTGTCTTCCACGTTTAAAATCAGTTACCCAGGTGTGAATTGTACTCAACGCAGGAGTAGAATTACCTAAAACACTGTCTAGCTTGGTTTTAATCTGGGTTGCTGTTTTCTCTTTTAAAACGTAAAACTTTATCACCGCACGAATTTCGTTTTGTTTCCATTGTTAAGAAAATTTACGACAGAGAAAGTTCTACGTCCTCTCAAACAAATTCCATCAGTTCCATTAAATTCAAATTTGGCGTTCTATTTTCAAAAATATGCCAGAATATAATGTAATATTCCTTTTTTGCGTATCATTTTTTTAAGTTCGTCGTTTCGGCAAGTTATCAATCAGCCCAGGTATATCGGTAACTACTTCAAAGAATTTATTAACGAATTGATATAAGTTGATTGGATGATTATAATAATGTAGTCTGTAAGAGCTTCGTGGCCTAGTGGGTAGATGGTTTGATTTGCACTCGAGAGAGTGCAGGTTCGATTGCCAGGTTGCGGCGTGTACCAATGTGACTTATTCAGATCTCAAGTACATTATAGGCACACTCTAACGGTGAAGGAAAATATCGTGAGGAAGCCCGCATATGGTTGGCCCCGGACGTATTGACCAGTCATTCCTCTGGACTAGGCTGACTGTGTTGTGAGAATGTCGTATGTGCTTGGGCAACCATATGACATTTAAAACCGCCTGTCCCAGGCACTACAGTATTTCAAGAGTGGTTACTACGCTCGGAGAGTACTGTATAAATCATCCAATAACGGATGAAAAGGCCTAAGTTACTTAGAATTACTGTGCTACAGGCTACATAATTATGTTGCCTGTAGCACAGACTAATAAATAGTTACTACGTAACAGATACATCACTTCCATACAAAAACTAAAATACCTACGCTATAATTGCCTACAATATCTGAATAATAATATCTGCTTTTCGCAGCGAAAAAAAAAGTACCATAAGTACGCGCACTAAGAGTCGAGATTATGTTGCCGGTCGTGCGACTCACGAGTCATGCGTGACTGCTCATGAATGCGCCAGGGTTGTACCTATAAGGATTATCGTCATTTATTTGACAATCAAATATGTTATAAAATAATTTATATTTTTTTTACCTTCATTGAATTCTCGATTATTAAATTTTATAGTTGAAAATATCCTAAATCGCGTAAATAATTTAAATAGGTATATAATAATGAGGAAAATAGCAAAGCGGAATAAAATCAATAAATTTTTAAATAAGTGGTTATTGCAATTTAAAAATTTGCAATACTTATTTAACCCTTAATTAGGCGCGCCTAAAAAGTTGCAAAAGTGGTCGCGTGGGGTGTTTAGCATCCCAATCAATAAATTGAAAGAAAAAAACAAAATACGTGCAAAATCAGACTTTTATGGATAGGAATATATGAATTACTTACTAATCAACTTTTATACTTATTTTTAGAACAATCAAATAAAATTTTTAAACTTAAAAATAACTTTATATAAGTACTAGTTTTCTTCATAACAATTTTGGCAGACTACAATCATATGATCGTTGCACACATGCTTATGGCATTTATAACAACCAGTCTTTGTTTTTCTATCCTTCGTTCTTGGACAAATATGACACCTTTTGTATAACTGTGATCTTCCAGCTTCAGAAAAAGATTCTTGCTCCTCAATTTGATGACGCCTTTTTAGTCGTTTTTGCACCAGTCGTGG
Organism: Phengaris alcon alcon; assembly: GCA_037179445.1. Taxonomy (NCBI): domain Eukaryota; kingdom Metazoa; phylum Arthropoda; class Insecta; order Lepidoptera; family Lycaenidae; genus Phengaris; species Phengaris alcon. The sequence goes on along the minus strand of JAYRCH010000021.1, from coordinate 10,289,799 downwards.
TAATGTGGGTATGCCTGCTCTTGAAATTTGATGAGGATTAACTAAATCGACAGCCAATCGCTTCAAAAATACTCTTCGGAGTATATTCGAGTCAATTTTAGATTTGTAAATTACATATGAATTGATACCTGTGATATTGAAAAGATGAAAAAATATCACCATTGGCCATCTTTTGGTTCGTCTTCCTACATTATAATTGGCGCACATTTGATCATTCGTATCAACTCCTCCTTTTGTTTTATTATAATAATGAATTATTTCAGGCTTTCTTTTGTCACTCTCAATATTATCATCATGATGCAATGTCGATAAAAGTAGAACTGCTTTTCTTGGTTTCGTTACATATGAGCACAAAGTTATATCATTTTGGAAACCAAACAAGCTAGAATTCACTGTCCGTTTTTTTTCCGGAAGAAAACACTTTGGTATTTCAGGCTTATTTTTTCTCATTGTGCCCACCATAGTAAGATTATGTTCGTGCAAAAGCGATTTGGCCAATGGGACACTAGTAAACCAATTGTCCATGGTCACATTTCTTCCAGACCCAGAAATAGGTTCTATCAGTCTTGTCACTAAGCTTTTGGTATCAGAGGGTAATTTGAAAGGCCCATCAGGTTGTACTCCGACATAAACTTCAAATTTTTGTAAATAGTAAGTGGCCGAGTCCACGAGAGCAAAATGTTTTATCCCATATTTGGTGGGTTTGCTGGGCATATATACGAGACCACAAAATCTACCTCGAAAACCAGGTAATTGCTCATCAATTGTTACATTCTCGGACATACTATAACATTTCTGAAAATTATCATTCATGAGATTGCAGAAATCCCTTATAGCTGCCAGTTTATCCAATGACTGTCTCTCCTCTCTTGTTGTTCGGCTGTCAAATCGCAAACACCTGAGAATAAAAAGGAATCTTTTGGAACTCATAGTATTCGGGAAAAATTCGATCCCTGTATCATCTGTAGCCCATAAATCTTGATAATTCAAATGTGATGAACGAAGAACTCCTGACATATAAAGTAGTCCAAAAAATGCGAGTAACTCTTCATAAGATATAACTTTACAGTCACGTTCTCTCTGGTAGTTATTTTGAATAGACATTATATATTCGTTCGAATGAGTCAGGATAAGATCTATAGCTTCTCTAGAAAATATACTCAAAAAAGCCTCACTCAAAGTGTTTATTTCTCTAGCTGGCCCCTTAGGTCCAGCAGCTTCTGTTACAATATTTGCTCGAGCAGTTCTTACACTGGAGCGCGGATGATTTTTGAACCATTTTGTTTCTTTATTTTTTCCGAGATAAAATGATCTGTCACGCGAACTAGCAAAATTCTGTAAAGGGGTATCATCTTCACTACTCCATTCATCATCTAGTTCATTTTCGCTTTGCTCCGATTCACTGTTATGGTCGCTCACTATAACATCAAAATCTTGTTCAGTTTCAGATTCACTATCGAAAGGCTCTTCTACTTCCAACAACTCTTCTATCCCCCCGGAATTAAAAAAACGTGACATTTTACCTAAAACAAAAATACTAAAATATAACCTCAAAATCAAAATAAAACTAAATATTTTTTGTTCACTACTACTACCGTAAACTAAACATAACCTCAAAAATAAAGTTCTTAAAACATTGAACTTTGAGAAACGTCACATTTCTCAAAATTCAATGTTTTAAAAACTGTAATACAAAATTATAACCTTGTAAATGTTATAAAATAACATTTACAATTTTTAAAATTCATTTAATTGTCAAAATATAATGATTAAAAATAAAAATAAAAATTAACTTACCGGCAATTTGGACTACGCTTACGGTCACCTGGGGTGTCGAGCACCCCAAACGGGCTCTCCAACCTCAACCGTCTACCACCGAGCGCCGCTCGCAACTGAATCCTACACGTTACGCTTATTTACGAAGCTACTTAAAAAACCAGCGCGGTAAATTCTAATTTCAAAATGTTATGAGTATGCAAACCTGCTTTGGGGTGTGTGACACCCCACGCGACCAATTAAGGGTTAAGAACGCTCTTTCTAATTTTTTCTGGCTGGAGGCTATTTCTTACAAAATAATGAAAGGCCTACTAAAGAGGTCAAAAGCTACTAAATTTAGTTGTTAAACTACTACATTGCAGCCATCCACTGCAAAGTCAAAGTCAAAGTCAAAAATTTTTATTCAAAATAGGTATTTATATACACTTTCTGAACGTCAATCTACATGATACCTACCACCGGTTCGGGAACTAGCCCGGCGAGAACAACCGGCGTAAGAAACTCGCGCGGGGCCATCTTTTATCAAAAAGATGGATTTTTTTTTTTTTAATATAAAAAAGGCATATATAATTTTATGACTAAAACTACATAACAAGAGTACAATAATATATGTAATTTTGAAGTAGCCTTGCAGAGGGTCACCTCATTCCCAAGGTGTGCTATCATTCATAAAATCATTAACTTATACACAGCACAATAATTACATATCGACGCGTAGGCGCGGGAACGTGCGATGCGAGTGCGGCGTGCGACAGCCGTTTGTCGATTGTATCTAAGGAGATACGCCGAGCGGTAGGCAAATAACACGTGTCCTTGAGCGAGTGATGAACGCCTGCCTGTAGGTACCTACAGCCGCATAAGTCTCGTACTTGAAAAGGTTTAGATTACATGGCATCTTAAGTTGATTAAATTAAAACAAACTATTTTTCGCGGAGGTTCAATTGCAGATGAAATATATTCTAAAAATGACAATTCATTTCCATATACAGACTGTTTAAATATTATCATCTAAGGGTCTGCGCACACCGAAACGAGAATCTACGCCATGAACTTTAGTACAGTTCAGTACACATGAAGATACACGTTTCATTGCAAGAGCGATTTTGAGCGAAAAGGTATGTCATTCGAGATCTTGCAATTAAAATTTTGAATTGCTGTCTGAAAACCACGCCGAGACGCGACGCGATGATGCTTGAAGATGTTGTAAGAATATGCAGCGCTACAAAGCGTGATGCCGCGCGCTATTTTGAATTATTGTAATGGAATATGTATGTTTTTTTGTGATAAGTAAACTTATAGTTTGTATCGCTATCATAAAAAAAAGTTGCGCCTGTTGTTTGTTGTTGAAAAGTTGTTGACCTGACTCTTAATGGTCACATTGTATACAGTAAATACACCGTACAAAGCTACATATGTACGCAATTTCTCTGTACTGCTCCAAAGCTTTCGAGTTCCAAGGAAAATCCTATATCTGCAAGGCTTCTGTCTGTGGGTCTTCTAGCGTAAATGACTAATTGGAGATTTCGGTGCCTATATCTGCAGTACACTTTGTAGGCAAAGTGTACTTCTGTAGTCTGCTGTCTTTGCGTATACCCGTGCAGACCTTGGAACACTTAGATAGGGAAGTAGGCCGATGATAGTCTGCTAGATATTGCGTTCATTCTAGTTATCGCGTTTGCCGTGCCGTGCGTGTAATTTGTGCAGTGATTTATCTAGCCTCTACATCGCAGGTTCGACCGTGATTGTTATGGATCTAGATTTTATGTCGCAGTAAATTGTCGATTCATTGTAATTCAGCTTATCTCCAAATATTATAAAAATGTCGGTTTATGTCTGTCGGTCTGTATGTTCGCGATAATCTCAAAAAGTACTGGATTTTCATTTTCATTGGACGGATTTTCATGTAGTTTTCATCTATCGACAGATTAGTTCCTCAGGAAGGTTTAGGTGTACAATTTGACATGGTTTTGTAGAAATTAGTTGAAATATGACGATAAATGTTGAAGTGTATCGGAAAAAATCAAGCCGTCTGGGAGCTTTCATCGAAAACGTGTGTAAATGACATATTTTCATTTATTTTTAAAATAATGAAGAAATACAATAACTAGTAATCTACTATGATTAATGATACTCCAACGAAATACCTAAATTATTAACACAATACTATGATTAATATTCGGAAAAAGAGTCGTTTGATCATTTCGAAGTAAATGACAAGAACTGATAAAGTATTGATAAAGTAAATTATGTCACATAAGGGATTTACACAGGTGACTAAGGGTCAATTCACACCGAAACGACATGTTACGCGACATAGCGCTGCATTTTTAAGATAGCTATTCCAAATTGAACTTTATTCATTACATAAGAAGATACGCGTTTCATTGTAAGAGCTCAAATGTCAAGTTTTACCGTGCTATACAGCGCATGTGCAGTGTATAACTAATATCATATGAAACGTTTATCTTTTTGTGTAGTGAATAAGGTTCAATTTTGAATAGCTATCTTAAAAATGTAGCGCCGCGTATCGTCGCGGTGTGAACTGACCCTAATAAGTGAAGCCGCACGGCTTTTGCCGCACGACGAAAGTCGACCGTGTAAATGGCAATGTTAACGGTCGAATTCCCATTAATGCCCGCTACACACACCACAACGATAAAACTATACAGTTCGTACAGTCACAGTAGACGTATACAGTACTACATTTGCATTCTAAACCGCCTGAATCGGCGCACGCACACATACTAAATACATCTTCTGTGATCAAACTGTGCAGTTTTATCGTTGTGGTCTGTAGTTTTTTTTTTATATATTTATTCGTGAGGTTTTTGAACATGTGGATTTGTTTTGATTTCATTTTACAAACCTTTTAATTCGTGTTTTCTGCAAATATTGCGTTATTTTGTCGCAAAATAATTGTCCTCGGTTGAAAAAACATATTAAAATGTCCCAGGTATATTGCGTTCGCCATTCGCCGGCGATAATGCCGACGCCAATCAGATAATGCGAGTCGTTTTTTATTTGATTAACTACGTCCATTTCAGTTATTACTTAAATAACCAGTTGCTGCACGCAGCTCCATCCCCGTCACAGGGGCGACACTCTCCACAAGGGACAGCTCGAGCACCAGCGAAAATCAGCCATGTTATCGTAAGCCGAAGGTTGACACCGAAATAATTTCAAATTATATTTTCAATTACGTCAGAGCACGAAACCAGACCAGCGGCCAACCCCTTGAACGACGAAAGTCCCGGCTTGAAAAATTTTGCGCGCGGTCCTTGCACACATCTAGCCACGCACACACAGCTGCGAGCTGTCATTCGTATAAGTCTATTGAACGACGATTCTTCACGTTGGTAATAAATGTTTTTTGTCTCCGTTGAGATAATAGTATTTACATATATACATAAATTTTCCTCTAGAAGCATCCTGTCCACTGATGAAAACCGCATAACAATTCGTTACATTATTTAAGATTACTAAATGTTTTTATGTAAAAGGAAGCGTTATAAATACTTGGCCATGACCCTACCCCTTTATCTTAACTTTAGGTACTTGGCAATATAGTAAGTAAGAGTAATCTAGGTTAGCTTAAAAATTTAGTGGACCTCATTTTTCATTTAGTTCCTAAAGATAAAAACTGACCTTGTAAATCTTAACCTTTCTGACCTTCTGAAATCTTGACCTTAAAAATACGTTATACGACCTTAATATAATAAAACGTTTCATCCTACCGGGATTCGAACCCGATACACCAATTTGCAAACAATGCAAAAATTATGCATACCAACACTACCATTCGAACTGACAGTAGGATTTCGCCTGACGTTAAGATTTCGCAGTAATAAAACCTAGCTAGCTCGATTTTTCTCCCTCAAACCCCCTGCATAAGGGCATAATAAATTTTATTCAAATACCTACTTGAAGCCGTTTCCGAGATTCTGATTTTATACATATACAAGAATTGCTCGTTTAAAGTATTTCTAAGTTTAACACGTACAGAGTAATGAGATGCCAGAGGTAATTAAGTGCCACGAAATGGTGCAACGACAACGCGAGAAAGAGGATTGTCTCCTCGAGCTGCTCAAGCTGCTCTGCGATCAAAGGAGGAGGCACGGTGAGTGATACAAGTGTACAAAGTGTGAGGGTGAAGTGTTCAAGTGTACAATATCGGCGCAAAGTTCCTGCTCGACCAGCTACGAAATATTTTACTTGTCGCCTTAAACATTAAAATGTCGCATTAAAAATTTAAACACAAAGGAAGCGAAACAACTGCAGACGGAGTCGAAGTCCGTATTAAAACGTGAGTGTGTGAGCGTGCGCACGATTCATCGGCGCTGTTTAGCGATTTCGATCTTATGCCTGGTCGAGCGGCAACTTGTTCGATAGTACAAATTTGAAATTGCTTGTGAAGTTTTGCGATGTTTTTTGCGTGTAGGTTGTACTTGTTCTTTTTTTTTGGTTTTTACGTTTTTTTTGCGTGTAATAAATGTTTTTTTAATTTGGTACGGTTTAAAGGGCAAAATAGGTCACAAAAGGCTACGTTTTATTGTAATACGTAATGATAGTCAATGATTTCATGTTGTCCGTTTTATACACATATTAAAATAAGTCTATTGTATTCGAAATTTTCGTGTTCATTTATTTAATGTTATTACGAAAGCTATTTTCCATTGTGACACTTTATTGAAGCGCTGCTGTGTAAACCTGCGATAATTACAATATTGGACACTCCAATTAAGTAATTGGGCAACGCTGTCAGGGCAACAGGCCGACTTGCTCTTATGTGGGAGAGCCATGCCTCGGCACGAATGGGTCGACCCGATAAATACTACGGCCTCACAGAAAACAGGCGTGTTGGTCTTGTGTTGTATTTCGCCAAGTGAGTGAGGTTACCGGAGGCCCAAGGATCGGGAACGCATCTGTAATCCCTGTGGTGCTGCGGGAGTCCATTAGCGGCAGTAATAGCTTACCATGAGGCGACCCGACTGCTCGTTTCATATTTGAAACAAAAAGAAATAATTCATATTTCCCGCGAAAATTCAATATTATCATTTCACCTAATTGTGGCCTTATCAATACACCTGATAACGTGCGGCAGTTTGAAATTGGAACGCGCTGCTATTGTATCTATTGACCAAACATGTCTATATCATTTGAATAAGGAACGTTTACTTTTTTATTTGGTGTGTTATTCTGGCTAGGTTTTATTAACCAAACAGCCGCTATTTAAGATGTAGGTAGTGATTTTTTTTCTTAATCGACAATAGTATTGTGTTATGTGCCAGTGTTAGTGGCTGATGATGAAGGGTTTTTGGACCGAATTTCTGAATGCTGCTGCCACCCACCCGCTGCAGGGTATGCCTGGTGATGTGTCCTCCTTATTCGGATCAATAGACCTGGATCGTATCGATGATTGTAAGAATTGTTTACATCTTATTTATAAACGTTTGTAATAATAGCAACGTGGTTGTTGTTGTTGTTTAGTTTATAAAGTCAAATTAGTACATTTTTAAATCATAATGTATTGCCAAACAAACTTAGTTATTTTTTTTAATGAAATAAACCAGGAAACGAGCAGACGGACCGCCTGATGGTAAGCGATTACCGCCGCCCATGGACACTCGCGACACCAGAAGAGGTACACTTGTAACTCCTCAACTGTTGCGACTTGCGTTCCCAGTCCTTAAAATCCCCAACCCCCCTTGGGCCTCCGGTAACCTCACTCATTCGTCGACACACAATGCAAGCTATATTTCACACCGGTTTTCTGTGAGGCCGTGGTATTTACCCGGTCGAGCCGGCCCATTTATGCTGAAGCGTGGCTCCCACTTCTTAAAAAATTAAAAACTAAACGTAACTTCTGTGAGCTTTATGTCTTACTATTAAAAAAGCTTTTTTTATATGAATATATACAAGTAATAATAATAAGTAGGTATACTGTATTTATTTAATAAATAAAATCGTCCATAAAGACAACTGTAACTAAAAACACTGAAGACCTTTGACTTTTTTAATAATAAAAAACAAAAACAAAATTTAAAAAATTAAGTAACCACCTAATTGTTAAGCAGTGAGTGAGCTAATGCTGATGAATTATAGCTAAGAACACACTTGATCATGTCAGCTTTCAAACAAAAAAGTGTAGATCATAATCGATCCATCCGTTTGGGAGCTACCATGCTACGGACAAACACTCAGACAGACAAACAGTCGTCCTTTTGCGTCAGGGGTTAAAAAAGGGAAATTACAAAGAAAGAAAAAAAGGGTGGGGAAATAGAAGCAGTTTTGTCGAATTACCGTCACCAACGCCCTCTGTAATAACTCCCACTAACACTAACAATAACTTCCGGAAAACCGGAAGAGCGGCGTGACTCGTGAGACGGGAATGTTACGTGGGACGAAATTACATACAATTTTATGTTCGTATTCGTTTATGTACGACAGTGAAATATGAAAATACATATTTTTTTTTTGTATGTTTAAGATGAGAAAACGTCAGTAAATAATTTAAAGGGCAATTATTAAAATGTGCAAACTGGGATTTTTCTGTTTGTAGTTTTCTCATCGATATTAGTGGGCCATTAGTTATATTTTAGATGACATTCGACGACCTCTGTGGCTCAGTGGTTGAGCACGTAACTACTCAAGCCGGAGGTCGCGGGTTTGAATCTCGCCAAAAGACCAAAAATGTTTCTATGTTCCCGAGTCACGAATGATGTTAAATATGTGTATAAAATAATAAAAATCATCTTAAATATGTGTATAGTATAAAATTATTAAATATCAGGGACCAGATTGACGTGGTGTGGAAGCGTCCATAGATATTATTATTATTATACAAATCGGAAACAACCTTCATAAAATTATTATGATTGCACTGAAATTCACCGTCCGCGGAATGAAGTCTGTAATTAATTTGAGAATAAATAAAAGCGACTGTCGACTCTGACGATTAATTGCTCTGACTCCCTCTCTGACTCTGTGCCGAGTGTTTGATTTGAACTTCGGTAGGAACGGGAGCTGGCGTTGTTTTTAGTTATATTTATTGCCGTTGTTGAAATTACAATTTGTCGTATCATAATGGCAATTATGAGTCAATTTGTTATTTTAAAGTCAAAGAACAGTTGGATAAAACATGAATTTTTTCTTTTTTTTTTTTGTAAATCACATGATTTTTACGGTTCTTTTGAATACACACGAATTCGTTTGCTTTGTTTCGCGACTTCTTTTGAAAGGACTATGAAAAAAATATTGGGTTACCCCACTCCTGCCACCGGCGTATTTATGCAACATTGGTGTATTAGGAGGGAAATAGCCCTAACAAGTGTTCGGACTAGCGTTGCATTTGCCGGTGATAAGGTATCACACAGCTATCTGATAAAACAACAGTTCGGACGAATAAGGTTACCGCCCCACCGCCTCATAACATCATCATCAGCGTTGCTCTTCTACAATGAATTCACTTCTACTATTTTGATAATATAATTATAGTCTGTTCGCATTAAGAATGCAGTGAACCATGCGTACATATATCTAAATGGCTTACATGGTTGGTTAATGTGAATACTTACGCGCCATTTGTCAATTTTGACATCTGTTCGCATGATTGATATTGATTGATTGATGACATGATAGTTTGTAGTTTAATCTGTAGGGAACAAGTGTTGTATTTTATTTAGTAATTAGTGTCGTGTCACACATTTACCTATCGACATCGACAATATTTTATTAATAACTATCTGATCCGACACACGTTGTTCTGTGTTAACTATGGAACTGAAATTAATAAAACAACTAACCTGCGACGTGCCTGGAATTTTTTCCAATATGTTTCCATTGAGAGACTGTTTGAACTTCCACAATTATTTTACGATCGAAATGAGTTAAATCGGTTCGTAGATTCTCGGGTTTTAGCGAAACAAAAGAACTGCAATCCGATTTAATATATTATAAGATATTCGGTTTTTGTCTTTCAAACAGGAGTGTAACATCTATCAGCCGCTTTAAAGAAAATGTGCCTAAAATTCATTTATCTTTAGTCCGTTTTTCGTGTAATTGTATATTATTATAGATCATAATAGCTTTCGCCCGCGTCAACACAGTACTCCACTACTCCACTACTGTACACACTGTACTCTTTCGGAAAAAAATGCACCCTGTGTCTTAATCCAGATCCTAAACTGCTGCCATATCGAATTTCGGAACAAAAAACCGTTTAGGAGTTTTTGCGTGAAAGAGTAACAAACATCCATCCATCCATCCATCCAAACTTGCACATTTATAATAGCAGTAGGATAAGATGTACCATGTACACCTTATTCATCATAGTTCGTTATATTGATTATCTCAATTTCATTGTATCGCAAGCGATAGTTGACAGCTGATACGAGAGTTTATCCAGTTCTGCTTATCAATACTGATAGTGATGCCCTTCTAGTGAGATTGAGCACACGATAGTCAACAAAATGTTATATGTCAACATATACCAGTATATATGCCGTGACACATCACTGGACTAAGAGCAATCACTTCGTTTGTTGGTCCTTCGAGCCGGAGTTTGTTATTTGTTTATCGTTTGTTGCACACCGAAACAACATTACAATATTTATAAATAATATATAAATACTACTCATGGATTATGTCTATGTATATATGACTGTCATGGTAATCTAACCATACTCAATATGCATACATACATACATACATTCAAATAAATAAAATTGAAGTGTCTGTTTGTAATTTTAAATAAACAGCTTTTAACTGAATGCATATGAAAGCATATATTATACGGTACTTGCAATGAAATATATTTTTTTTTGCTTTTTGTCTGTATCTCTGTTTGTTCCGGCTAAACTCTGAAACGACTGAATCGTTTTTGACCGAACTTTTACGGGCAGATAGCTGATGCTATAAGGAGTAACTTATACTACTTTTATCTCAAGGTTCCGTTTAAAAAAATAGGGTTCCGTTTCCATTAATAGTTCCACGAAAACGAAGTCGCGGGCGCCAGCTTGTTTTATCAATAACAGTGTAATCACTATTTTACTAACATGGGATATTTTTGTCTCGATTAAATATTTTATTTTGTTTAATCCCTTTTCCTACATATGTATCTTACCAGTGTAGGTACAGGCATTTCTAAAAATAAACAGTCTTATTAGATAAGATGAACGTGTAGATTCCGAGTTGTATGTTGACAAACCTTATTAATAACTTACACTTGGTAGAGATGTAAGGGCTTATCTCCCTATCTTATCGACGAAGGAATATCGACAAGGTAAAAACTCACGCGCAATTTCACATCGATGCGATTGGACCAACACTACCGTATCTTATCTGTACCGAGTCGAAAGAATGTAGTATCGAGCTAAACGTTCTCTGTTATCGTACCTTAATGTTTGAAATAATTTTATTCCGGACTAATAAAAAAATTGCGCGCGCGTAATGCGGTTGAAGTAAATTTTAGACGTAATTCTTGGAAGCTTAGTGCTTTGTGCTTAAGATTTGAATCGTAACTAGGGTTGTGATTATTATCGTTAAGAATAATCCTTTAGAATGAATAGTTTTGTAAACTAGTGTCGTGCCTGTCGATATGCGATTAACGTTTCAGAGTTTGTGAGGAGTAAAATTAGTGTGGCATCGAGATGAGATTGACGGTGCTCTCGAAAGTAGAGTGCGTGCGTGAGTGCGTGTGGCTGACGATAAACTGTGGTCTCGACGTGTGCGCGAGAGTGGCGGCTGCCCACCAGCTGCTGTCACAACCCTATCCTTCGCTGGAGGTGGTGGTAGCAGCGCCAACTTACGCGCGAACATGTGGGTAGTTTCGATAATAGTGATGTGCGGTTTATCGATAAAATGAAAATATTAAATATCACTGTTGGTACATTCATAATCCTTAATATGTCTGATGACTAAATCATTAAATCCGTAGAGCTTCAAGTTAGTAATCCAACTTGAATGGTATTATAAAATCATCCAAATAAGAGGTTATATGTATATTATTAATAAACTTTATTAAAATCTGTCTGCAGGAAAAAACTGTCGGCATTCTCCTAATACATGTTATAAAAATTTAAATAATATCCCCCACCTTATGTTATTTGTAATGTGTATGATAAATAACGAATGTAAAATTTTTAGTTTAATGCAAGTTGATTTCCAAAGATTTTATGACCGAGTCATAAAATGAGTAGAGCTTTAAATTAAGTTAGTTTAATTTGATTTAATGATATGCATACAACATGATGATAACATTATTACCGAACTCAAATACCTATACCATTTGGTAATAAAAACTACTCCCAGCATCGTTTAACTTTGACGCGATATCGCGATCGTGACAAATGTTGTTCTATTTGAAACTATTTAAATGGCGACGCTTTTTCATTGTGATGCGATGTCATTATCATTTGTGTTTTAATAATATATTTAACTAGCAGCTGGTGCCCGCCACCACAGAGTAGAAAATATTATAAATACTTACGTCTTACGTACTTTACGTAGGGAAACAGCTTTCACAGAACCATCCAAATTGATTCAAATTTGAAAATTCAACGGCCTACAATTTTTCCACACAGTTTTTTTGCAATCGAATCGAAAGCTAACTATGTAGCTGTTTATCTGTTCGTATTTCCATAATCTGTGCCACCACTTCGTTTGTGTGAAAATTATAGAAACGGCACCCTATTTTTTTAGACGGAACCTTAAGATAATAGTAGCGTAAGTTACTCCTTATAACATCAGCTATCTGCAAGTGAAAGTTCGGTTTAAATCGGTCCGGATTTTTCAGAGATTAGCCCGAAGAAACAGACAGACAGACGGGCAGATTTACTACTTTTATCTTAGGGTTCCGTTTAAAAAAATAGGTTTCCTTTTCCATGAATAGTTCCACGCAAACGAAGTTTCGGGCACCAGCTAGCAGGTAGTCATAAATACATATGTACATACTATATCACTTGTTTTCAATACATACATACATACGTATACATAATGAAAGTGTTTCGTGGCGTATACATTTCTTTGATAATTTCACGTGAATACATGTTAGCGCTCATGACAATTCGTAACTTCATAACAAGTCTGTCGCGTCGAGCGAGTCACAATTCAATTCATTTTAATTTCGCAATTGAGCCCGCTGGCGACTCGCTATAATGACTCTCAGTAAAAATATCGTTCCTCTCTTCATTCAAGTTTAATGTTTTACCATAACTTTGTCGTTGTTACAATGAATTCGTAACATTTATATACTTTAAAGGGCATGTGACGCCGAAGATACTATACAGAATGCTCGGTTAACAAAAATAGATATTTAAGTACCGTAATCAGTGTTCGATTCTCGTTCCAAAAATATATATTACTTGTGACCTTAAATTTTGACCAGATTGTTCTATAAAATACTTGAATTCTAGTCATCACGCGCACCCGGGTGTGCTACTCGTCAAGCGCGTGACCTTGAAGCCGACGGCGTTGTACGGCAGTGTGATGGTGGCCATGCGAGGTGCGAGTTGTCAGGAAATATTAATCATGTTATTTTTCTAAATCACAATCAGTTTTAGTTAATTTCCAGTCCATTACTTATGTAATACTGTGACCTAATGTTAGGTTAAATATTTCATTCGGCTTACCAAGCAGCCTGTATATTTTCATGTTACGTACTGTAATAATGTGAAATACATCCAGGCATCTCAAGATAATACATTATAGTATCATTGCCGTCTGTAACGCCCTTTATTGCTTGTAAGAGAACTGCGTACGACAGCGTTTGTCGCTGTCTGCTTTAAGAAAATATCTATTCCATAATTTAAATAAATATGAAATAAGTTATTTTGAGTTAATATGAAATAAGAGCCAAAGTTAGGTCAGTTTTGACCCTTTCACTATTTATTTAAACCATTCTAATTTCCTTTAAGAAAATATCTGTGCCATAATTTAAATGAATATGAAATAAGTTATTTTGAGTTAATATGAAATAAGAGCCAAAGTTAGGTCAGTTTTGACCCTTTCACTATTTATTTAAACCATTCCTCACTCAGACAGGGGCGCTAACATTTTACAACATACCGCCATATATTGTAGTCGATAAAATGAGAAGTCCACTTGTGCCTTTGTCACTTGGGTTATTGTGACACGGAAATCATGTTAGTACAAACATCACTACCCAAACCTAGTTTAGTATCAGTGGCATGTAAACTAAGTGCCAATTTCACCAACGATTAAATTTAATCGTTGATATCATGCTATCTCTCACGTTCTTCGCATTAATGGAAAAGAAGGCATGATATCTAGACGAACGATTCACACTGACAGGCGTGGGTGAAATTGTAAAGCTTACAAGTATGTTCTTAATTTGAACTTTAGGCGCTTTGGAACATAGATTAAAGAAAGAGGAGCAGATCAACAGCTGCATAGTTGGCTTTCGATTTTATTGCACTACTGCAAGCATATGCTGTGTGGAAAAATTGTGGGCCGTTGAGGGGACGTCGAAATGTTTAAATTTGGATCGTTCTATGAAAGCTTTATATTATATTTTCTACTCTGTGCTTTACAAAGTGCATAAAAGCTTTAAATAGACCTAATATCTTGAAAGAACTTACTCAACTCTTACTTGTATAAAGTAGGGAATTTAAAAAATCACAAACGTCCACAGAAACCTGCTTACACTAAAAACAAAAAACGTCAGTTGGGTTTTGGCGCAAAAAGTCTGTACAGACTACAGAGAGCGAGCGCTTTCACAAGGTCACTGGGTAAATAAACTAGGTTTTTGGCGTTAAACATCCGTTCAGTACGGAAAGCTGCATTCACGAAGTCACCGCGTTTGGCAGACTGCCACACGGAGCCAACACGTTTATTGCCCGAAGACCTTGTGACGACGGACCAGGGATATATTACCGGCCAATGAAGTATTGATCCTTAGTAATGAGGATTGAGATGAAGGTGGGCTTAACAAAATTTCATACAATAAGGTTTGATAAAATCAATTACGGATATTTTGGGCAAATGATCTACTGCTTACCTAAAGACAGGCAGATTGTTTTTTAATATAATTACATTACTTTCTTTACGGCGCTACGGAGCTCATTAACCTCACACAGCTGATTGAATTGATTTTATTTTAGATAAAGACCTTACTTTCACTTTAAAGTCAGCTGGTTCTGTAAGGTTAATGACATCAGTGCCTTAGAGAGCGCATTGCAATTTTATTTAGTTTATTATATTTTATTTTCTGCCTAAATGTCTTTATATAAGCAGTATATCATATGCCTAAAATATCTGTAATTGATTTTACCAAACCTTATTTTATGAAATTTTGCTAAGCCCACATCCATCTCAATCCTCATTACCAAGTACCAATACTTCATTGGCCGGTAATATATCCCGGGTCCGTCGTCACAAGGTCTTCGGGCTATATATCTATGGATGGACTGACGGACGGACGGACGAATCTGGTCCCGTGATACGTTCACGAACAACTTGTGTTACAACATACAGCTGGTGATTTTATTATTTTTTTAAAAATTATTGAATTTTCGGGCCATACGTGGTAACGGGTTAAAGTAAGAAATGTTGTTTTAGTAAACTTGCTAACCGCATACGTTGATGCTATTAGCTCTACGAGGTCTAAATTAATATTAAAAGTAATTTGTGAGAGTAAACTGATTTTTTTTTTCGATTAAAAAAAAACATGTAAAATACCATCCACTGAATCTATTTACGAAAGTACATAAATATTATTCTGTAGGTATGTTTGTTTGATTTTAGTTCATGTTTAAATTACATCTAAACTAAGGCCATAAGTAGGCATATATAAACGCTGATATTAATGATGTCCCATATAAGTAGCAACTCCCCCCTCTGTGCCAGAATTCCCCCTCCCCCTAACCACCGTTGGATTTACTTTTAACAAGTTTTATTTGTAAGTTCCATTACGCGATAGTATCGCCTCTAATTTATTTACCCAGCCCGCCAGTTGGACTGTAATTTTACCAACAAATCGTCCAAATTATGTTACAATAATGTGAAAAATCGACTGTAACTTGTTTGTGTTCCACAAATGGATTGTTCAATAAACAAATGAAAACACAAGTTCGAATATAACAAACTTTGAAGACATTAAGGAAGCTGATAGGACTAAATGTCACAGGGGCGACACTCTCTACAAATGACAGCTCGAGCACCGGCGAATGTCATCCATGTTGACGTAAGCCTAGGGTTCACGCCGAAATAATATTAAACGTCGCGTCAGACATCATAAATATTATGAAATTATATTGTCAATGATGTCAAAGCACGAAAAGACCAGCGCCCAGCCCCGTGAACGAAAGTCCTGGCTGGAAAAAACTCACGCCCCGCCCGCCTCCGCATTCGCCTTGCCACGCAAACACAGCCGCGAGCTGTCATTCGTGTAAATCGGTGGACGACGATTCTTTACGTTAGTAATATTAGGTCATTACATATGAAATTGGCGTTTTGTAAAGAAAGAACAACGTCGATTTTTTTAAACATAATATATTTATTTTATCAAAGTATATTTATTGCTATCTATGCACTTTTGCCATCTCATAGGTAGTTCATTGATTCCTTTACTAAAAAAACCATTCGGACAGGAATCAATAAAATCTTTGAAGGCGCTTGGACTGCCCCATCGGAGTTGAATTTTTTCCCTTGCAAGAAGTTATCCAAATTTCGAATAAAACGGTAATCTGTTGGAGCAAGGTCCGGGGAGTACGGTGGATGTCTTAGACATTCCAATTGAAGCTCCTCTAATTTGGTAGCCGTATGTTGTGCAGTGTGTGGTCTAGCGTTGTCCTGAAGCAGCAGTGGCCTAGAGCGAATGACCAACCTCGGTTGTTTGCCAGCTTTTCCATCATGATTTGCAGTTGCTGGCAATAGACATCTGCCGTAATCGTCTGGCCAGATTTAAGAAAGCTGTAGTGAAAGACACCGGCACTAGTCCACCTAACGCTCACAAGTAACTTTTTTTGAGTCAAGTTTCGCTTGGGCCAGGCTTTGGCTGGTTCGCCAGGGTTCAGCCATTGCGATGAGCGTTTCCGATTATCGTACAGGATCCACTTTTCATCACAGGTAATGATTCGATTTAAAATCCCATCATTATTGTGCCGGTTGAGTAATGTAACGCAGCAGTCGACGCGCGTTTCGACGGTTTGCTGCACTAAATTCATGAGGTACCCACCTTTTAAGCTTTTTCACCTTCCCAATTTGCTTCAAGTGGATTAAAACAGTTTTATCGCTAAACCGCTTCTACAATAGCCTTCAATTCTTCATTATCAACTTTGGTCTCCAGCCGTCCACGGGTTCTGCAGGTCGAAATTTCCAGAACAAAAACGTTGGAACCAAAATCGCACTGTGTTTTCTCTTGCGACACCGCCGCCATACACTTCATTAATCCTTCGAGCCGTTTCTGCAGCACTGGTGTTACGGTGGAACTCGTACTCGAAAATAATACGATATTTCAAGTTTTCCATTTTGTAAACAGAGTGACGCAAAGAAAAAACCAAAAGAGGAAAAAACAAATTAATTACGGTTTTCGAAACACGAATGCATGAGTATAAATTTGAAATTGGAATTCCTCACCAAAGAAAGATATATTTGTGATCAAAGTGCTCAGTACGACAAAACGCCAATTTCATATGTAAGGACCTAATATATATTTTTTGGTAATGTGGAATTAAGTTATACAAAAGTCATTCACGTAGAACTTAGAAGTCTACGAAACGTCTGTAGCGCGGAACGTCTGAAGCTACGCCTTAGCTGGGCTCGTAGATACGCGAGTGCTACGAAACATTTAGTTTCCATTTTGCAATTTAATTATTCCTGTTTCCAACCTTAAATAATATGCTAGGCATTTTACTAAAACCGTCTTAGCGTGTCGTGATATCGTGGTAATAAACAAACTCAAACCTATTTCTATATAATACATCTTAAAACTAACGAAGATACAGGCAGCTTAATCTCGCAATACAAAAGAGTACTGCATACGATCGGTTTGACGTCATTGCGACAGTCCGCCGTAAATTTTTCAGAGGCCGAATCGTTTTGCAAAAAAGACATTGACAATAAATATTTTGTTTGCTTATCATTTTTAATCGCATGAACCGAAATAACTTCTCTTTTAGATATACGTTCGTCTATTCATCAACTATAAAACTAAGTTATTAAAATGTGATATGTGGTATTCAATACCTAGAATTGATAGATATTCATTTACATATGAATAATAATAATATCTATGGATGATTAATAAGTGTATTATCATTTAAATTTGGCATTATTATGTCCACACTGGGTATATATTATTAATGGTTTACAATTCTGTCCGCTGGATGATGTTATATTAATTTAGTTTTTATTGTAAAAATTTACAAGTACAATTGTTTTACGCCCAAAGAAGTGGGCACGGGACAGCTAGTGTTCTATACATAACTACTAAGATGTTTGTTACTCTTTCACGCAAAAACTACACACCGGATTTCGATGAAATTTGGTATGGTGGTAGTTTTAGCTCTGGATTATTAACACATAGGCTACTTTTTATCCCAAAAAGGTACAGTGTCCGCTTGGGATACTGTATGTAAGCGAGCGGAGCCGCGGGCAAAAGCTAGTAAATAGTAGAGCGATAGAAGTGTTTCCGACTTCCGAGTCAGATGCTGTCATAACTGAGGGATCGGAGGTGTCAGGTGAGTGCCGAAACAGCTGCCCGACCTGAGGCCGAGTATACACACTGAGCTTTTAGATGCTCGAGAAAAATAGACGAAGCAGTTTTGTAATTGTATAGCAAAAAAAAACAGTGGCTAAGACAAATGATTGTTAGCTGAAAATTTTTCTAGAATCGTCCATTCGGCATAACGCTACCGATTGTATCAGTTCCATATTGACATAAACAGTATGATCTGTCGTACCAATCCACGTCCATACACGGTCAATTCTAACTGATCCAAGGCAGTATATAGTTACACTTATTTCAATAACTGTGGCGATTTTGTCTTTACTTATTACTTTTGACAGTACGGTATAGAGCGCATTAATATTAAATTCCAATTAATAAATTCTTTACTGAAAAGCTCTAGATAAAACTTGTCCTTCTCTCTCCGCCCAGTGTCTCCCACAGAACAGTCAAGTTATCTCGACGGAACAATTGAGGCGACAAAACATTCAACAAATTAATGGTCCTCGTCGAATAATTTTTCGTCGAGCCGGCGCCGCGCCGCGTTCGTCGAAATGGAAAATTATATTGATCTATTTCGGGAGGACGGTTTTAATACCACGCTCTATGATCGCTACCAAGTTTACATAGCTTAGGGCCTGTTTCACAATGTTTTAATAAGTGTCGGATAGCTTATTCGAAAGTTTTATCAATTGTCTTACTTTATATTGAGCGACAAAGCCAAAACATGCAAATAAGTTATCTGACTATATTATCAGTAGATTGTGCAAGGGCCTTAGAATGATCGTTTTAAAGTATATATTACTATCTTTTGCGAGATCTTTTCATTTATATTATAGCAAGTGAATTATTTGTTGCCTTAAAGAGCGGCACAGACGGCGAAAATACAATAATATTTTATCTTAAGATGCCTACATATAAAATGTACTGTAATATAAAAATATTGAGTATCTTATATCGTATATACTTAGCCGTCTGTGATAGTTTATACAAACTGTAAAGTGAGCGACGTTTTATCCTTAACATAAAATATTATAGCATCGTCTTCTTCTTGATTTGAATAGAATTTGTTGCATCTTGCCAAATTTACGGTTCCCGTGGAATTATTGTTGTACACAACGTAACTAGCAGCAGCAGCACGGTATGCTAATACGAATTCATTATAACAACACTAACGTTTTCTCTGAGGCTCTGAGTGCTCCTAATGGAAAACTGTAATTAATAATGCCCACTAGGGATGGGACGTTTTTCCGACATTCGGGTACTCGGTACTTAGTCTAATAATTTTTAGTTACGTTGCTCATTTAATGTGGCCGGGTGTTTTACAACTCACCACTACATTATAGTTGTGTTATTTTGTAACTCTTCTAAGTGTTATGATTCTCTTCTTTATATTATGTTGTTAACAATAAATAATAATTGAGAAGAGTTTTTTTTTTATATTAACACAAACTATTTCTAAGCATACTATTAATGCAAACAAAAAATATCCAAAACTTCGGATAAACTTTAACCTCATTACTAATAAAATAATTAACACAATGGATAGGCTATACAATGTTTTGTCCTTGTCGTTGGAATTTGTAATTGTATAGCTTACTGTTGCGTATGAGGGCGGGCAAATTGGTACGCGTCTAATAAAACAAGTGGTCAATTTCTCACTGTCGTTTATTTCCTTAAAACAGACTGCATATATATCACGAGGTGCGCGGGCGCGGGGAAGCCGGCACGCTTCCCGCGAATATTACCAGTGACGTAACGACACACAGCGCGCCAAATATGAATTTACATATTATTGTTTTGTACATCTTAATATCTAACACTTACCCATTGTATAAATATTTTTATTAGTAAGGGGGTAAATGTAAAATGTACATTATTTATTTTAATAAAAGTTTATTATAACTACAATTTTGTTTATTTTTATAAAAGTTCATTAAAAGTATGAGAGTCGAGTTCGAGAGCTAGTGTCTAGCGAGTAGCTGTCGAAATAAATTGAATAGCCTCCATTGCGCGAATTATATAAGACCAGCTTTGCCTTAAGTACCTATTCGCTACCTGTACGGCTCTTCAAACTAACGAGTCGCATATAGGTACACATCGTTAGATCTCTGAATATAATATTGTGTCAATCTTAGAATAGAGAAACCAACTTAGATACTGTCAGCAAAAAAAAACATAGTATACAAAGTGAATATAAAATTTATAATTATCAAAAATAATAATTGCCGAAGTAATTATTATTTTTAATTTCAATATTCTTTACTATGTTTCTCTAAAATTAACTATATTTTTATATATTTTTTACCCGACTACGTCGAAGACAAAAGGAAGGGTAATGATCTGATATTGATTAATAATACAAAGACATTGAATAGCTTATGCGTTGTGTAAATATTTTTATTGGTAAGGGGGTTAGTCTACACTATGATGACAATTATGATTTTATTGAACTATCTGCTTCTTGATTAAAATTTAAATTTCTGTATGTCCCGTCATTTTGTGTGCCGAATATTTGAAACACAGCATATTCGGTACCGACACTGTAGTAACATCACTATAATACATATTTGTAACGACTTAAATTAGGAGTTCTCGCGCAGCTCCGAATCCGAAAGCAAATTAAAACATATTTTCCTCTACTCTCTATTGTTTGTTTGAACCTTCACCATGATGGCAATTATAATAATTCATTTCCTCGTGTTTTCTTTTGAAGAAAAAAAAAGAAGCAGCATTTAAACTATATCTTAGCCATGAAGGATAATATCCTACTACTATTATAAATCTGAAAGTTTGTGAGGATGGATGGATGGACGCACAAACTAATGAAACGGATTTTTATATAATTTAGGTATGGTAGTAGTTTAAGCTCTGGATTAAAACATAGGTTACTTTTTATCCCGAAAAAGTACAGTGTTCCCGTGGGATACTAGTTACAGCTAGTTATTATTATTATTAACAAAGGAAAATTGGAACAAATGATACCTTAGACCTACACAATGATAAGTGTACCTTGTTGCTTTCAAGTTTTTGGATCTTGACATTTTTGTATTTGAAACAACATTTTTATACACAATCTTGGCTGCTACTCCACCGTACATTTTCTACAGAGTTTCCATTCGACTCGAAGTCTCCAATTTGTACGGAACCAGTAATTGGCCAGACACAATGCACAATGGCCACTCGATGTAACCTCAAGCTACGTGTGCTCTTGCCGCCCCCCCCAGACATTTGACCCGCTGTTCTATATGTCCCCCTGACCTGTGTCCCCTGACCAGTGTCCGCTTAACTTTGGACCCCTGTCGTACGCCCCCTTGAAACTGAGTGGGTCAGTTCCATTGTAATGTGGCCCCTTTTCCTATTATAACAGTGTACATTCCTATTATAATTTTCCTATTATAACATATGTCTCCCCGCAGTCATTGTATACGAGCCTGTTACGATTGCATAGCTAGCGAAAGCAAAATATATAACGTCATATAAAATAAATTACAGAAACTTTGGTCACATGACTTCCTGCTTATGCAAAGTCGTTGAGGAAGAAAAATAATTTTTAAATGCAGAAAAACAATTAGATAAAACAAAATAACATTGCACCCTTTACGCAGTATCGTAAGTAGTGGACGTGACGGTCATTGACCTCACAGCTGATTAAAAAAATATATCATATCATTCAATTGATATCAGCTGCTCGAGGTCAATACCCTTTTCAGCGCCGCAGACTTATTCGTACTAGGTTTTTTTTTTTGCATTTCCATTTTTTTTTTCTGTTTAAATTTCTTTGACATAGACAGTAAATCATTATCTCAAAGTTTCTGTAATTAATTTGCAAAACTTTACAGCGTGTACAGTGTCTCTGCAATGTGTAATATTATTAATAATAATTAAAATAAAACATAAATAACATTTGTTCTTGATTATTGATTATATACTTTTGTATATAAAAACAATTTAAAAAAATCTAACAGTGTATTTCTCTGTTGTTCCAGTATTCCCAAATGTGCCCGCAGCGCCTGGGATGCCCTGCGCCGGGGAGGATCGTAAGTACTATTTTTCTATCTACATAATATATTTTATCCATCCCATATTTTTATATGTTATCTATGTACATAAAGTTGTAAGATCTAAGAGGCAGCTCGTGGATCTTGGTCAATAATAATTTCTAGATTTAAAATATCCATCAAAGGCATCCATCGAATCAATTGAACGTTATAGGGCAGTCTTAGAGAGCCATTCATGCCGTTCGCACCGTGTTATAAACTAGCTCCCACACCGATTTAGCTACGCAGGAGTTATTTGTAGTTTACAAGGATGTGCACAGTACATAAGAGCACTCTTCCGTTACTCACATAACCCAGTGGGACGGTTAACCGACACGACTGGCGAGAGACCAGGCGCAGGACCGACTTTTTTACATGCCCATCCGACGCATGGATCATCTTTCTTGTCAGACAATCAGGTGATCAGCCTACATTGTCCTAACCAGACTTGATAACAACATTTTTGCTGTTCCAACGCGGGAATCGAACCACGACCTCTGGAATCGAGAGCCAAGCTCTAAACCACTGGACCACGGAGGCATTCATGTGTCAACCACACAAGCAGAAAACACTGTGATATGATTGTCAAACGTTGACGAGCCACAATAGAAAAAAACTATTGGACACAATTCTCAAATTCACAAACGCACGCAGACATTACGTTTGCATTTAGTGTGTGCAATTGTTTCGCTTGACAATTGCCATATTATACGTACATTTTCCCGTAGGTGTGTCCGCACCATAACCCGGCCCAACCTTGGCCTTACAGCGCAGTGGGCGACTTAATAATGCAAGCTGTCTATTTATACGTCACGAGTTACGACGCCCGGCGCCACTGTGCAGCGATCGTACATTATTTAACGGGAAAGTAACTTTATTGGGGCTTATGTAGCCTTACATGTTACATTATCGTTCATCGAACTAATGTGACACACCAGTTGTAAATAAACTGGTCTACAAAAGAAAGCACTACGTTAAATTCGTAAAATTGTTTTTTTTCTTCTTCGAAAGTAAAGAGTTTAAATAAATCTATATAAATAAAAAAATATTTACCGAAATGTATTTATGGAAGTTATGCTTCCAAACGACTGCACCAATTTGATAAATCTTTATTTTGTGTGTTCGTTATTGTCAGGAGAAGGTTTGTATTAAAAAAAAATTTAGAAAAATATTATAGCAAACATTTAAAAATCTCCGAAAAGTGAGTGTGCGAATGAGACAGAACACTGTGAGACGTCTAAAAATATGGCGGTACGAAGTTCGCCGGGTCAGCTAGTTTTACAGCTAATTTTATGAGCTTTCTAGTATTTTCAGAAACATGGTAAAATTTGTCATTATATAATGTTTTTTATTTAAACTGTTAAACTTTTACTATACAAACTTCAACCCTTATTTTGCACCCTTATAGATTAAATTCTAATAAACTCTGAAACACGTGTAAAATTAAAACACGTGCTATGGCACGTGTTTTAATTTTACACATTTTACATACCCTACTGAATAGTCAACCCGAAAACATCAGACCAGACAGAACATCAGAGGAACCAAGTATGTGTAAGTTTAAAGCTCTACTAAAAATATTTATTAGAGACACTTTAATGTTCTATTGTGTAATAAGGATCTTGCTTGAAATTATTTTGTATTATGTAACCTAATGAGACTGAAGCCTGCAGTCAAACTGCGCAAGCAGTTTCGCGGGGCTGGTTTAAAAAGCAACGTAATTTACTTGTGTTATCTAATTAATAAAAATAATAATAAAAATGTATTTAAGAGCATGAATCTCAATTTTCGTCGAAATCGGAGCATATAATTTAATGGAAATTGATAAAGTTTTTAAATATTTTTCATACAAAATTTCAACTCCTATTTTACACTCTCAGGGGATGATTTATAAAAAGGGTAAACAAATGTTCAATCATTTGTATTTAATAGTCTAGATCACAGTTTCTCAACCATTTATATGTCGCGACCCACGAAAAAGCCAAAAAGTTAAGTAAAAAGTCTTGCGACCCCGTCACTTTAAAATTATAATAATATGTACGCGCGCTATTTTTATCATCTATACGTTACATTAGCCTTCACTGGTTCGAACGTTTGAACGATTTTTTCGACGTTCAATACAAAAGATTCGTTCGAAAAACAAATCTTTTCTATGTAGTTTGTATTTATTATTTTTCAACAGACTGCGACCCCCTTTAAAAACAAACTCGACCCGCCCAACGGTCGCGACCTCCCGCTTGTGAAACGATGGTCTGGATATACAATTTCACAGAAATCGGTGAAGATGTCCAACTTCTATAGTTTTTCAATAAAAATAAAATTTTATAAGGCTACTTACTACGCTTACTGGATATCGACTTTTATAGGTACACTATAGGTAGGTAGGTTATAGTTGACACGGGTCATAACCACTCTTACTACATATCGACTTATATTTATTAGTTCTTTTTTTTTCGGCCAGAAGGTCGATTCTGCTAATTAAATCCTGCAATAATACAGTTATAATCCAGTCTCGATATGATAAAACTGCAAAATGGTATTCTCATAAACGTCAAACCACTCTCAAACCCGCTTTGATTGGTCCAAACTCCAAAAATCTGTTTCATCATTTATAAATCAATAAAAGTTAAATGATAGTGTAAGTTAATTACGAGAATCGAGAATGGGTTCAGGTTTAATAATTCACAAAATGTTGATTTGTAACGTTTCTAGGATTAATTTGCCGCCCTGTGGGTACTGAAACGTACGAAAGCCCGAGTAGGCAAGGTTAGTTCATGTCAGCGAACAGGCTTTACATCGCAATTGACCCCAATACATTATTTAAGCTAGATTAACATGAACCGTTCCCTGAGTAACGTTAAATGTTAACTTACGGTAATCTCATATTGGTTTAATGATAAAAAACACTTGCAAAAAAAACATAAAAGACGTTGCTAATTTTTCTAATTCTAGGCATCTTAACCAACTTCATTCCTATAAACATATGAGTATGCATATTGTTCGTATATATTCATACTAGCTTTTGCCCGCGGCTTCGGCCGCGTAAATATACCTAGTATCCTACGGGTACTTTTTCGATTAAGATATAACTTAGCCTATCCAGAGCCAAAACAACTACCATGCCAGTCACATCAAATTCCGTTCAGTACTTTTAGAGTGAAAGAGTAACAAATAATCATCCATCCATCCACATTCACATTTATAATATGTAGTAGTAGGATTGTTCGTATATGCATATTTCGGCGTTTCGAATTTGGCTAGAATAGTGCCGTGTATGTGTACCTATCTATATTGTAAAGTATAACAGTACTAGTAAATAAAAGGATTTAGTAAATTTTTACTGCGTATCGACGTATTCTTTATGTTCGCATTGGCACAGATTTACAACGTAGCCCTCGGTATCGGATATTTGATATTCAGTTCGGTGTGCGTCTGGTACGAAGTAGGCTCTTCCGGGCATTGCCTAGGTATTGCTAGGGTTAGCATAAAATATAAAAATCGGTTATGTATACTATATTATTATGAAGAGGAAAGATATTTTGTTTGTTTGGGTTTTTTTTTTGCATTGAATAGGCTCCGAAACTACTGGACCAATATTGGGCTACTTTTTACTGCGGCAAAATGTACGAATCCGGCGGAAGCCGCGAAATGCACATAGCACTGAAATTTAGACATGTTTCACATGTTTAGCTAACGTACCGACGAAAAACCGGGCATCAGTCGTCTATGATGTTGTGAATGTGCGCTACACACGGTTCAGTCACAGTAGACGTAGGTATACAGTACTACATCCTCATACTAGACCGCCCGAATCGGCGCACGCACACACAATAAATATGTCTACTGTGATCGAGCTGTGCAGTTTTATCGTTGTGGTCTGTAGCGGGAAATTTCACCAACGCGTCGCCTATGCTAAGATATTAAATATTTTCCGAATTCATTTCCAAGGGGGCTTTCCTGAGGGCTTAGTTATCTCGAGACGAGGAAATCGCGGCTTATCCTAAGCCTCTTTAACTTTACCCGCGCGTGTTGAGTAACGTTTCGGCCCGCGCATCGATCCCTGCGGCACTCCGCCTGTGGTAATGTATTGCCGCACGACAAAAATGTTACGCTATTTATGTCTCGGATACTTTGATTTACAACCGTACTAAATATTGTTCGTGGCTACGAACATGTTGATAATTAAATTATAGGTTTTTTGGCTATTTATGATCTTTCAGACTAAGCCATATCTTCTAATAAAAATATTTACACAAAACTGTTGACTGAAAATGTCTTTAGGCCGAACACTGAAACGCCAATCAAAATTAAGAGCCCTCCCATTCGCAGGCTGTCGCTGTCTCTGCGAGCCGAAACGACAAAGACAGCAAGAAAACTAATCAGTTCTGTAAATATTTTTATTAGTAGGGGGTAAATATGGTATACCTAAGACCAATAAACGAGCAAACGGATCGCCTACAAGCGATTACTGTCTGGAATGCACACCCGAAACACCAGAGAAGTTTTTGGGTCAGTTCACACCGCGACGATACCCGACGCCACGCGGCCCTGAATTTTTAGAATAGCCATTCAAAATTAAACATTATTCACTACATCGAAAGATACACGTTTCATATGACATCAGTCATGCGCTGTGCAGCGCGGTGCAACCTGATATTCGAACTCTCACAACGAGACGTGTGTATCTTCTTGTGTAATGAATAAAGTTCAGTTTTGAATAGCTATTTTAAAAATGCAGCGCAATGTCGCGTATCGTTTCTGTGCGTATTGACGCTTAATATAAAACAAAACGTAATTTACACAATATACTTTACTCCTCCTTTCTTCATTATTTTTCTTTCATTTGTAGGTATGCTTGTTGTTTTATCATCAAAAATAAATATAATATTGTTATTCCTTCTCTCGTTTTAAGGCAATGGTTAATGAAGCTATAACGAGGACGGTAGGAACCTTTAGCTACTATTAATCTCGTGGCCAGAACTAATTATACAATATTCAAAATACTTCCTATGATGTTTTGCCTCCGAACTCAATAATGGACTTTCTTCCCTAATTAATAATACTTATATACCATACGTATGTTTCATATTTTAACGCATAAGCTACTTTTCATCGTGTAAAAATGTACGGTTGCCGTGGGAGTTCTTTTTTGTGCGCTTCTAGTATGAAATATGTGTATATTTAAGAATACATTTTGATCACAAGGGACTAGTAATCTCAACAAGATATAGAAAAGGTAGAAAGGTTTTAAAGTATAAAAGTTTATGGCCGTCTGACGCGAAGTTAAGATGGTAAAACCCGAGGGAAATCCTGATTGTTATCGAAGCAAAATATTGTCAAGTAGATGTTGCCCGCAACTTAAATAAATAAATAAATAATAAAAAATCTGATTATTTAATGTAAAGGAACGAACTACAGAAAAAAAAGACAATAACTTATGCTATGAATCTCTAGTGAGATTTTATACATAAGGAGTTGCAGACATGGTGAGAGTTGTGTATAGGGGTATGTATATGAATGTGAGTAGGTGTATGTATGTGTGTGTGAGAGTATGTGTGTGTGTTACTCTCTGAACTGTCACAACTGTAACAGTTCAGTTCAGGAAGGGACACACTGTCGTTGTTAAACTGTTACATCTGTAGGTTGGTACTGCTAATTATATGTAACAAAAATACAGCTTCCAATTTTTACAAAACCAAACAGTTTATGGTATCAAAACGATTCATTTGTAATTCATTGAAAGTAAATTGAAAGTCTAAATTAAATATGGGAATTGAGGTTCTGAATGAAATCGTGAATGAAATGCAGTCGTGAAAGAGCCGCAACGTCAGGGTCCTAACTTTAATTACGTTAGGCAGACATGCAGACAATATGTATTGATTCAAACTCAATGTTGCAGAGACAACCGCGCTCACTGCAAGTGCGGAGATGATGAAGTTTCATTTACAAATCATGCTGCAGAACAATGCAAAACCATAGTGCAGAATGTAAATCCGTACTGCAGAAATCTGCAAGAACCGTACTGCATAGCGCTGAAAACCGTACACCAAATAAAAATTTGTGAATCAGACTCGTCATGACTAAATCAATTCTCCTAATCTCAAATATTACAATTCCGATTATTGTTAGTTAGTCGAAATTCATTTTAAATAGATTAGATATAGCTGATAGTGGCTATCAGTGGTCAGTATGCCGCGCCTGGCACATGTCGTGCGGACTGCAGAGATATTTCACAGGTGTGTGAAGTGAGAGATACAAACTGAGTGAATGAGATGGAGATATTTTACAGGTGTGTACATTGAGAGAGAGAAAGAGTGATAGAGAGATAGTGTAATTGAGAAAATAAAGTTGAATTTTTCTATGTAAGAGAGGAAGAGAGTGAGTGAAACGCATATACGGTATGAATGAAAAGATAATAACAGTTGATAATGTGTGTTCTATTCAAATGGTTATGGTAAACATACAATATATTTGTGTGAAAAACTCACATCTACATGATATATCGACCTATATTGACGACCTTTGTGGCTCAGTGGTTGAGCGCGTTGATGCTCAAGCCGGGGGTCGCGGGTTCGAATCCCGCCGAAGGGACAAAATAGTTTTTCTGTGATCCGGGGTCATGGATGTTTATTATACATGTGTAACATAATAAAAATCTTACATATATGTATAGACTAGTATAAAAGTATCGAATATACTTCCCGTTGTCTGGTCCCCGTAAAACAGGTTCTTTGGGCACTTACCACGGGTCCAGATTGAAGTGGTGTGAAGCGTCCGTAGGTATTATAGATTATATCGCTATTGGTGTTTACTTTTCACTATGCTCCTCATATGAGAGAGAGAAATATATTTCTGTATTAACCTGCCTTTAAATTAACTTACTGCTCGGGTCAGCTGGTCACATTTAGCAGGGCCGACTGCAATAATGGGTCGCTAACGAGGCGATCGGGGGCCAAATTCATGCCAAGGCCAATGCGATACAAGAAAAATAGTTCCATTAAAGCTATTATAATACCTGTGTCGTCCGTTTATTATATTAGTGAGAAGTTTTAAACATTAGACAGTAGCAAATGTACATGGCCAAAACACGTCCTCCCCTACCCCTTAATATATATTATATAATAGGTATCTAACAACCCCTTCATTAAAATATTAAGTACGCAACGGATACGATAATCCATGTCGCTGTCTTTGTCTGTCAAGTGGCTTTTCCAACGTATCAGACAAAGACAGCAACATTGAATTGCGTATCCGTTGCGTATATATTTTTTTAATAAGGGGGCTACAGTATACTTAGTATGTATATATATATATATATATATATATATATATATATATATATATATATATATATATATATATATATATATATATATATTCTTTGTCTACATTTACTAGAAATATACATAGTTTCAACTGGTTATTAATATTTTAAACGTGGCTTAAATTGAGAGTACCTTAAATATATAGAAGCATAAAGTGTAAAGGACCAGGAAGCCTACATGCATATTACATAGCCCATAGGAACCCTAGAAATCTTTAAGGGTCAGCTCACACCGAGAAAAACACAAAAAATTTGCAATAGCGGCGCCGCGGTGCGCAGCGCTGTGCAGCTCATAATTCGAACTCTTGCAATGAAACGTGTATCTTTTATGTAGTCAATAAAGTTCAATTTTGAATAGCTATCTTAAAAGGTGCGCGCCGCGTCCCGTCTCTGTGTGAATTGACCCTAAGCGTCAGTTCACACCGATACTCGACGCGGCGCTGAAGTTTTAAGATGACTATTCAAAATTAAACTTTATTCACTACACAAAAAGATACATACGTTTCATATTACACCACTCATACACTGCACATGCACTGTGCAGCGCGGTGCAACTTGACATTAGAACTGTTACAATGCAACGTCTATCTTCTTGTGTAATAAATAAAGTTCAATTTTGAATAGTTATCTTAAAACTGCAGCGCCGCGTCGAGTATCGGTGTGAACTAACGCTTAGGGTCAATTCACACAGAGACGGTACGCGGCGCGCACCTTTTAAGATAGGGATTCAAAATTGAACCATATTTATTACACAAGAAGATAGACGTTGCATTGTAACAGTTCTAATGTCAAGTTGCACCGCGCTGCACAGTGCATGTGCAGTGTATGACTGATGTAATATGAAACGTATGTATCTTTTTGTGTAGTGAATAAAGTTTAATTTTGAATAGTTATTTTTAAAATGCAGCACTACGTCTCGTATCGTCCCGTTTTGGTGTGAACTGTCAGTTGACCCTTAGTAAATATACTGGAACACGGTCATTATATTTATTACAATTTTTATGTATGTCTATCCGCAGGGAGTATCTACCGGCGCGGCGCGCGGCGATGGCGCAAGCTCTACCGCGTCAACGGACACATCTTCCAGGCCAAGAGGTTCAATAGGGTAAGTGCATACTTTAATGAGTACAGTACATACCTTAACTGACAGGTTGACAAATTTCTTAACTGAACTAGTTCACTCTGCTTCATTAGCTACTATCCCAGTTTAAATCACAGAGTTTTTTAAAATATCGTCACCATTTCAGCACAAATATATTTTGCTTCGACAGAAAATTCCTAACTCCTATGCGCTAGAGGGATGTCAAGCAGACATCCAATCCCTGTATGGGTGTGAGTGGTGTGCTTTTTTCTAAAAATATTATAGTTTTCAGTCTTCACATAATATAACCTGATCCAAGTAGGTGTGATAGTATAACTCTAAATGAAATTTCAAAGAGAAACTCCAAAAAATGTAACATAAAACCTCTTTCCAGCGCGCGTTCTGCGCGTTCTGTCAGGACCGCATCTGGGGGCTGGGGCGGCAGGGGTTCAAGTGCATACAGTGCAAGCTGCTGGTGCACAAGAAATGCCACAAGCTGGTGCAGCGCCCCTGCTCCAGCGAGCACGTGGACCCCATCGAGGTCAAGGACGAGGCCAACGGCGAGAGCACGCTCGGCAGAGCCGCCTCTGTCAGGTAAGGGGAACTTTGGGGCCCTAAAAATACAATGGGCATCATTTGTTATGGTAGCTGCTGCGAGTTGGCCTTTGACCCTACATTATTCTATGTACAGTCGCCGTCATACTCGGTGTACCATATTAGGATCATATCTCGCGCTATCGAAGTAATTTACGTCGCTATACGCTATACAACCTCTGAAATGCTTACAAGGGGCTTCGGCCTGACCGAGCACGACACCCGCTCGATCAGAGATCTGCCTTTGGGGTTTATTCTACAATTCCTACACTATGGCTTGTCGCGGGGTATGTCTCTGTACTTCTATTGGGTGTAAATGAGAAATCAGAGACCCGTGTAAAATTTATATTCAATAATAAAAAAATATATATGTCGACCTTATTAATCAAACGGGCGTAAGTCGGCACTTATTCACGACAGGTCTTATAATTTCGCCCAGGGTAGGTACTCTCCTGGCTACCGGCGATAAGTGGAGAGCGAGGTCAGCCCGAAGGTGTGGCAGCGTCGTTTGAACTATTTGGGTTCGACCTTCCAAAGCGGCGGTGCCCAAAATGGCGGTGACCGAATCGGTCCGAAACCCCAACTTGGAACCCTGGAACGAACCATCAAAACCAATTACGGACGGACCGGTTTATTTTGTGACCATCCACTTTTACCGCAGCATAAATTAAAGTGCCTACGAGTAGCAGTGTAGCCGGTGATGATCAGAATCAGATACGGAGATGACAATTAAGCATAACGAAAATAAATTTCTATTTAATTTTGATTTAAAAAAAACATGAGGATGGAATGTCATTCTGATACAATGAAAACGATTGTACAAAATTGTATTAAACATTGTACATGAGATGATTGCAAATATCTAATGAAACACAAGCGACACCAATCTATAATCAATATCTACATTTTATAAAATTGTGGCGGACCAATTAACGTCACAATCCTGAATCGCGTTATCGAAATTTTCTAAGATCAACACTATATATACGACATCTGAATTGCATACAAGTGGGCTTCGGCCTGACCGAGCATACCATCTCGCTCGGTCGGAGATCTCCCTTTGGGGCTTGCCAACATATTCCCACAAAACAATACACAAGCCTTTGCAGTAAAAAAAATGCACCACTTACCCAATCTGGGGTAATAATACACTCGCGATATTAACTAGATGTCTAAAAGAATTTAAGAAGAACGCTTGAATACGATACTTAAACAAGTTATATGAATTATGATGTAGATACACGGGGTTACGTTCGAGACGCATATTGACCGGTAATTAATGTAACGCGCGTCCACTCTTAAATGTTCCTCGGGAGTGCGAGCGATGTGTACTCGTATGTCACTCAAGTCAAAAACACGTTTTACAAAAGAATCGCTAGGCGAGCGCTACGATGCCGCTTCAGTTAAGACTTATGCTATATTATTTATATTGTATTTTATACGTAGACTAATCATTTTTAATGAAATTTTAATTATTTTTTAGTTAAATTGTTTATGAATAATAATGTAAATAGGTTATTTAGGTAGGTAGTATTTTATAATAACAGTAAAAAAATGTAACCATAACGTTACAGGCTTTAAGGCCAAAAAGTGATACTCGAGAACGGTCTGCGATCTACTTCGGCGGCCTTCACTTTTCCACGCCTTAAGAATGTTACAACCTGGAGACTAACTAATGTATATATTACCTCTGATATATTTATCAGAGGTTGTCCTTAAAAATTTCAATTTAATTCCAATGACATCATGTTCGTCATGTACCCTAATGAGTAATGAGGGATGATGGGAGGGATGAGGGATGTCGCAGAAGTATGTCCCACATACTTCTGCGACATCAGATGTCGACGTCGAATAAATAGTAAAGTTTTAATTGTCTTGACGGATTTTATTTTGCGTGCCTGTTTCATAAAACGAAATATCGGTTTTACATAAAAAGTTATCGTTTATTCCGCGGAATTGCATTCGGAATAACCCTTAAAATTTCATCAGTCGAGAGCCACAAAAAATTGTGTTTCGTATATTCTGTCAATAAAATTTAATCACTTTTTACTCCCCAATAGTAAAAATATTTGCAAAACAAAAACTAAACAATCCACTTGCGATCCGGACGAGTTTTCGATTAAAATATTTCCGCGGAATATAGGAACGTGTGTTCATATGCAAAAACAGGAGTGAGGTGAAAAATGGGAACATATTTTAGATGTGTGCTTGTGTTGACGATCCAGTTGAACTTACCGCAATCAATAGTCGTAGGAAGATTGCTGTTTGATAAATAAACATTTGAGATTACACTATAATAATTATGTATTTTAATTATAAAGGAGGTCATTAAGGCACCATAAACATTTTAAAGGAGTTGAGGCCTTGGGTATTCCCACTGAATCGCCGAATCGTGTTATTTCACACCAGTTATCTGTGAGGCCTTGGCACTACTCCTGTCAACTAACTACAAACCTTATTCTTCTCAGATCCCGCGCGGAGGAGCCGCCGCTACCGGAGACGCCGCCGGCGCCCGCGCCGCCCGCGCACGAGCTGGAGCCGGGCAGCCAGCGCCAGTACTCACTGGACGACTTCGAGCTCATCCGTGTCATAGGCCGAGGCTCCTACGCCAAGGTCAGTAGCTATAGTATATTATATTAATAGTTCCCATAGTTAATAGTAATGTGGTTTCTGGCTTGACTGTTTTTTTTTTAGGTTTCATCTGTTGGCTATTTACTCCACCTACCTGTCTTACACCATTTTTCGCGGGGCTATCTTCTCTAAAAATTGAACTGAACTATCCAGTGTGTCTTACTTTTCAGTTTTAATACCTGACATCCTAGATTGCATTTAATGCAAGCCTGGCATACGAGTTCACCTGATGCATATTAATAGGTCACGCGTATTGGCTAATTTATACTTTGGGAAATTTGTCACTTTTGGTTAGATAATTTGGCTTGCAATTCTACACAATAACTTCTTCATTCAGTTTAATTTCCTGGTTTCGTCCAGGAAATTAAACTACAGCTACTAAAGTTTTCAACAACAGAATCTGTGCAATTAAACTAAAACACAGAAACTTTAGCCTCGGGCAACGTGCCTAATGGTGCGAAACTACCGACTAATAGAACATAGAACTACTTAAACTGCTCTGTGCATGCCCGGGGTCCGTGTCTATACTGTGTAGAACTATGCCGAGCATGTGGGGTGTCATAAAGGTCAATTTAAAGAGGATTTAAGTTTTCTTTAATTAAAATAAAGGACAAAGTAAAATGCAAAAATGTTAAAGGGATTTTGAAGCGATAAATGAAGGCAAAAAAGCGATTATAAACTTATGATGAGACGGCATTGGGCCTCACTAAAATAGCCAATAATAAATAGACTATGATCTTAAACAGCCTTATAATCGATGACTTTATTCACACACCTTCCAGGTGCTGATGGTAGAGCTCAAACGCACGCGGCGCGTCTACGCCATGAAGGTGATCAAGAAGGCCCTCGTCACTGACGACGAAGACATAGACTGGGTGCAGACGGAGAAGCACGTGTTCGAGACCGCCTCCAACCATCCCTTCCTGGTGGGCCTGCACTCCTGCTTCCAGACGCCGAGTCGGCTGTTCTTCGTGATCGAGTTTGTGCGTGGGGGTGATCTCATGTAAGTAAACTTTAGAAAATAGGCCCTTAGAGTTTTAAATTGTTTGGTGCATTTGTGGAGGCTTGCGGTTTAGGGAAAATAGTGAAGGTAATCTATTGAAATTAAGAAGACATAAGATATTTCTTTGCATGTTAAATAAAGACCTCGATGATGGCCATATCTGATTTCATATTATATTGGTACTTCTTTTAAGGACTGTTAAGTCGCTCTGTCTGTCAAAAAGTCAGTCCCTTCCCAGAGAAGCAAGAGGCTCTAGTATAGTTCCGATATCTCTTTTTCTCTTAAGTTAGGCCCCTGGTGCAAGAGCTGACGTTCGATTCTGCTAATTAAATCCTGCATATATCATACAGTTACAATCTAGTCCCGCAAAATAATAAAATTATAACTATTAAAATTGCATTATAACTATTAATATAAAAAAAATATTAAAATTGCAAAATGGTATTCTGATAGACGTCAAACAACATCAAATCCGCTTTCGTTGGTACAAACTCCAAAAATCAGTTTATGATAATAACACGATTCATTTATAATTCGATAAAAGTAAAATAAAAGTGTAAGTTAATTACGAGAAACGGGGTTCGGACGTGACTCCAGTAAAGTCCCGCTCTCTAGAGGACCGTCGAGGATTGTCGATGGAGGACTGACATCAAATTAAAGAGTTTCTCATCACGTTAGCCCTCTATCGGAGGAGTACGCGGTTCTCGCGTAGCTCATAACTCTTCGCATCTCGCTTACTCAGTCACTTCCCTGCCGCATACGCACGGCTCTAGTCGTGTAGCTCCGCTTTCCCTGTCCGTTTCTCACGTCAGTCCCCTGGCGCAGCTATACCTATCTCTCTCTGACGTCGTTCCCCCGACAGGTTCCACATGCAGCGTCAGCGGCGGCTGCCGGAGGAGCACGCGCGGTTCTACGCGGCAGAGATCTCGCTGGCGCTGCACTTCCTGCACGAGCGCGGCGTGATCTACCGCGACCTCAAGCTGGACAACGTGCTGCTGGACCACGAGGGACACATCAAGCTGACGGACTATGGCATGTGCAAGGTACAAATGGAGCTTAATCTAACTGCCGTCACATTGAGAAAGAATGTGAGAGTATCTTATGTAGTATGTACTTCGAATCCTGCTAAGAAATAATTGGAAACTTTTCTCTGTTTCTGACTTATGCATAAACTGTTGGTATACAATATATCTCGTTTGTTTCCGTGGTCTGCTAACTAACACGAATTCTTAACTTTTGATATTTGCGATGAGGGTGGCGTCTTGTCCACGTCTTTGCCTGTGGTAAATTGGATTTTATACTATATATTTGTAATTTATAGCATAAACAATGTGGCTTTCTATTGGTAAAATCATTTTCAAAATCGGTTTTCCATTTTGTAGATCCAGAGATGACCCCTTAAAACCTCACAAACTTACAAACGTTACCTCCTTATAACATTAGTATAGAAACATGCACATTGCACAGCCTAAGAGCTTGGCTCCCGATCTTCTTCTTCTTCTGAAGACTTTGCGCCTGATCTCTCGCCAGTCGTGTCGGTTATCCGTCCCACTAGGTTTCGAGAGTAAAGGAGGAGAGAGTGCTCTTGTGTACTGCGCACACACTTGGGCACTATAAAAATAACTCCTGCGTTGCTCGCCTGGTTTCAATGAAATCGGCCACCATCACCAAAATCGGTGTGGGGAGCTATTGTTACGGGTGAAGTTAAAAATAAAAGAGGTATTTCCCGTGACAATATATATTAAGAAAAATAAGGGGCGTGGGCAGAAGGCCGAAGGATCTGGTTTAGCCTCTTGGCGTCTGTGGGTATCGAAGGGGCTTTAAACCACGTGGGAACTTAGCTGAGTCCAGGAGCACGTGGTGAGGGCGAACTGGGGCTGCAACTTCTGGTAGCGTCTCTCTGTCACCGCTACGTCTACTATGCTACGTCCGATCGTCCAAGGGGGCGGTGCAGCCTGATTCCAAATCCAGTAGTCCAGTCTGGAATATCTAGCGGCCTCAGAAATCCGGTTGTGGGAAAATAGCCAATAGTCCTTGTATAAGGGTGCCTTTAACCCGGCATATAGATCCCTGGAAAATTCATGATAAACGTGTGGGTAGGAGTCCCGTCACACAGCGTGATCTTAACCCCAAACGATCAAAATCACGGGCTGTGTGACCATCACAAAATAAAAGATGATATACAAGAAAAGAATAATTAAAGCATGGATACAAACATCCTAATATTTTAACAATGCTAGATCGGAAAGATGAAACTACAAATTGAACACGTGGCCAATCAAATTTTTCTTTTAACAACTAATTTTACCAAGGTGATATTTTACATGAAAGATAATGTGTTTTAATTACAAGCATGATTCACCAAATATTCACAACACAGATATACAAAACTACTCACCGTGAAAACGGGATTAAAATATATAATTATTATAACGACTACATCTTGAGTCTATAGAAAATTTTATTCGAAAAGGAAACGTCATTCGACGAAGTGCCATATATACCCTTCTCCTTCCTCTTTTTAAACTTTTGACAACTATGAAACTAAAGCGTAAAGAGAAAAAGTACACAAATCAAAATAAAGTATATAATATTAATAATCAATATATTATGTAATATAGTAATACAAATCTACTGTATTTTCATTATTAATCAAAATTAAATTATTATTTTTTAAGATTAAAGACGGAAGTAAAATCGATCTATGAATCAAATAAAGCAAGGCTAACGCCGTTTTAGTAAGGACGTGCGCTGATAGATGGCGCTTTATACCTCTGAAAATGACTAAATAATTTAAGTATAAAAATCATAGATGACGCAAGTAACGCCGAAATAATTGATTTTACGGAAGGAAATGTAACTATGTTACACTATTATTATTATAGAAGTATAAATTGTGAAATATTATATCATATTTAACCCCTTGTACTTACGTATTTCAGGAGGGCGTGCGGCCAGGCGACACGACCTCCACGTTCTGCGGCACGCCCAACTACATAGCCCCGGAGATTCTCCGCGGTGAGGAGTACGGGTTCTCCGTGGACTGGTGGGCGCTGGGCGTGCTCACGTATGAGATGTTGGCCGGCCGCAGCCCGTTCGACCTCGCGCACGCCGCCGATAGCCCCGACCAAAACACCGAGGACTATCTGTTCCAGGTGAGTGTGTGGCGACGACAGATCATGTTACGTGGTCCCCGCTGATAGCCCAGAAGATAGATACCAAGGACAAGAAGCCGGCGGCGACGCGACTAAAAGTCGCCGTCGCGTCTTGTCAGATTATTTATATGCAAATACCGACGTCCGACAGTATGGAATGCCATAGGGCATTAAGACCGCCTGTGTACTTTTTTTGTTGTGCATTAAGTATAAATAATTAATACTCCCACATATTTCATGCTATCTATAAAGAACTCCCTTTTTGACCCCCGGCGAAAACAGACTGGTGTTAAAAGTTTGTCGTGTCTATCTGTCTGTGTCATTGTAGCTCCCAAATGGATGAATCGCTAGTGATGGAGAGTGTTATATGTTTATCATCATCAACATTCTATACCCTTTCGCAACTTGCTTTCAGGTGATCCTGGAAAAAACCATTCGTATCCCCCGCTCGCTGTCCGTGAAAGCGGCGTCTGTACTAAAGGGCTTCCTCAACAAGAACCCGGCGGAGCGGCTGGGCTGCTGCGACAACGGGTTTCTGGACATCGTCAACCATCCGTTCTTCAAGAGTATCGAGTGGGAGATGGTAAGTTTTTTTTTAATGAGCATTCTGACAACCCGCAGGGCTAGTGTTGTCGACTACACCCTGAGGAACAATTCACACCGAACCGATTCGCGGCATTCAAAATTAAACTTCATTACACAAGAAGATAAACATTTCATTTTTTTTGTCTTCAAACTGTCATTCATCATCATCAGTTCGCTTACTGCTTGACAATGCGGGGGTTACTTACATTTTTTAATTTTGTTTTGAATATTATTATATATGTAAAAATCTGTGTTTATTTGAAATTTTTCACCATTGTGTTTCCAGCTGGAGCAGAAGCAGGTGGTGCCGCCGTTCAAGCCGCGGTTGGAGGGAGAGAGGGACCTCGCCAACTTCCCCCCGGAGTTCACCGAGGAGCCCGTGCACCTCACGCCCGACCTCGAGTCAGTATCGCTACAGCTCACTACGAGTCACTACAAGTCACTACAAGTCACTACAGCTTACTACTATACACTACAGCTCACTACTATACACTACAGCTCTCTACTATACACTACAGCTCTCTACTATACACTACAGCTCTCTACTATACACTACTATACACTACAACTCATTTTATCTTGCAAACTTTCCCTCGGATTTCACCGAGGAGCCCGTGCAGCTCACGCCTGACATTGAGTCAGTATAGCTACAGCTCACAACAGCTCACTACAGACACACCACTCACACGAGACCACACAGCTCACTACTATACACTACAACTCATTTTACCTTGCAAACTTTCCCTCTGATTTCACCGAGGAGCCCGTGCAGCTCACGCCAGACATTGAATCAGTATAGCTACAGCTCACTACATGTCACTACAGACCACTACAGCTCACTACATACCACTACAGATCACTACATACCACTACAGCTCACTACAAATCACTGCAGCTCACTACAGACCACTACAGATCACTACAGAGCACTACAGATCACTAGAGACCACTACAGATCACTACAGATACTCATCGTTCAGAACCAATATAATAGATACGTAAACAAAGAGACAATTGCGTACTAAAACGCACTATAGTGCGCTATAGTCTACTTGTTTTTTATTTACTACTTGTTTTTTATTTACGTTTCGATTAAATTGGATCTGAACTACAATTTATATGGCATCGAAACAACGCCCCTAGTGGCAAATAATGGTAACTACCACCACCACTCATTGCCTAGATAATTGCTTGCGCCACTAAAGGTGCGCTTACATGGGCAACAAAAATTGACCAATCGTGAAATTATGGTCAATTGCGACGTGACAAAATATCAAGCAATTTACGGCAACTACCAGCAATTTCAGAAAATATTTATGCAACTACAACATTGAGCGATAAGGAGCAACTCCAAGAAACTAGACAATACTTTCATACACGAGCAATCGCAATCAGTTGAAAAAAATTAACAATATGGAATATATGGGACAACTAGAAGCAATATTGCCGTAACAATTGCCGATATATATTTTTTTAATTGCTCCACTAATTGCTCCAGATTGATCTATCCGTATAGCCGAGCAATTATTGCCTTTACTAGTTATTCTACTGTCTGCGTTTTATACGCATCGCCTCACAAACTTCGTGTACACTTCCAGCACGGTGATAGCGGACATCGACCAGTCGGAATTCGAGGGTTTCGAGTACGTGAACCCGCTGCTGATGTCGCTGGAGGACTGCGTGTGACCACACGCCTGCCTGCTGCACCCCCACCACCCCGCGCAGGTAACACTACGTCAAGTGGGGACTGTGACGCATAGCGCGTACCAGAATTGACAGCGCTGCAATTTTGAGTTCATTCTGCTGCTGAAGAATATTTCCCTATACAATCATGATGATATATTTGTAAAAATAATATCTATGGACGCTTTCACACCACTTCAATCTGGCCCCGTGGTAAGTTCCCGGAGAACTTGTGTTACGGGTACCAGACAAAGGAAATATATTTAGTGCTTTAACACCATACATATTATATTTAAGATTTTTATTATTTTATACACATATATTTTAATACACACCCATGACCCAAGAACACGGAAAACTTTTTGTTCCTTCGGCGGGATTCGAACGGACGACCTTCGGCGTGTGCGCCAGCGTGCTAACCGCTGAGCTACAGAGGTCGTCAAACAACTTTTACAAAATTTATCAATAGATGATTTTTTGTGTTCGTCTTGATGTGACAATTCTGTTAGTTGGTATTTTCTGTCCGCAGGCATACGGGTACGGCGCCGAGTCCTCGTCTTCCGACTACGACTCCGTGTGCTCCGAGCTGCCACCGCGCAAGCCCACGCTGCTGCAGCACATGTTCTGTCTGCCGCTCAACTGACCGCCGCGCGCCACGACCCAGTGCCGCGAGTGACATGAGTTTCACGAGTGACATGAGTGTCGCGAGTGACATGAGTGTCGCGAGTGACATGAGTTTATACTCTGTTCAAATCCAATATAATCTAAACATGAGTAAAAAGATAAAATTCGACCAAAATAATGTGTCGTTGTATTTCCTTATTGCACGGTAAATAAGTGATATTTAAAGGGTAGTATTAAAGGTTTCATATTGTTCTCCTTGTTTATGTGTAGATGAAATTGGATCTGGAGCAGTAGTAGATTTTAGTGATAACTACCTGAGTGTCGGAGATGACACGGTCGTAACGCTCATGTCAGAGTCGATACTCATGTCACATCTAATCCTCATGTCAGCGCTGATTGTCGAATTGATATACTTGTTGATAATTATACTCATGACAGATTTGACACTCGTGTTGGATTTGATATTCATGTCAGACCCGATACTCATGTCACACATGACACTATCGTAACACACGCACTCCAAATCACACGCTACACACGCGATCCGCGCTAACGTATCTTATCATGCATATACATACATAAATATTATGTACAGACACTCGCTAAAGAAGGCAAATGTATAGAAAGGGGGAGACTCCTGTGATTATAGACATATGCGATCTATCCGATGTAAGCAATAATGTAATCGATTAGAGTATTGTAAAGAGCGGAAATTATAGTAAATATAAACGTATATATAAATAGAAACGTTTGCGTATACCATTGTACTAGGAGGGTACAGAAATGAAATATTTTCTGTCCTATATTGTAAATTATTGCCCTCTTATTTTTAATCTCAGTATAATTAAAGCTTCAACATGATGTGTCATCTAACTTTATAAACAATAAATAACTTAAAGTAACCCCCGAATCATCAAGCTGATGATGATGCATTTATAGTTAAGAACACTCTCGATTATGTTATATTTAAAAAAAGACTACATTAAGTCAAACTTATAACACCCCTCAGTTTTCGTCGGGGGCTAAAAAATGGCTAAAAAGAGAGAGTGAAAAAAATAAATGTATCTAACTGAGATAAAAAACAAGAGGATGGATACTCTATAGGGAGTGAATATTCAGTATTATGCACAATTAT
Organism: Phengaris alcon alcon; assembly: GCA_037179445.1. Classification (NCBI taxonomy): domain Eukaryota; kingdom Metazoa; phylum Arthropoda; class Insecta; order Lepidoptera; family Lycaenidae; genus Phengaris; species Phengaris alcon. Next base: position 10,247,484 of record JAYRCH010000021.1, on the reverse strand, counting down.
AATGTTGATTTTGATCTGTTATAACTGTTTGAACTCTAAAACTCCTTGTGGACTGTCGAGTATTACGTTATTCTTACATCACCTTCTAAAGACATATTTATAACTCCTTAATCTCTTCCTCTAATGACTTGTTATAATTTTTCTGGAGAGATGTTTGGTGCTCAGATAACCCAAATTCCTGACATCTTGGGGCAGTTTCCATTGTGTACAGATTCCATTGTGGAAATCGATTCTAAAACGAATATAATTCGATACTAGGTCGTAGTTACGTAATTGAAGAAAATTATTACAAATGTAAATAATATAAGGTATCTCGTGTATTATAAAAAATATGTTTTTTTTTTTCATCGGTAGAATGGAAATTTCTAAAAGTGTATATGGCTTTATACTTTAGTTTGAACTGTACCTATTGACGAAAAGTATTAAATACAAGTATTATGAAGTGCGCCGCGGAGCACATAGAGTTTTGTACATTGACTCATTGCTACTTGTCTCTTTCACTCGTGCACGAATATACGCTATCACATTTACACAGGTATACCATAGAAGCGCGATAGCAATATATTCGTGCGCGAGTGAAAGAGAAGTAGCGATTAGTCAATGTACGAAATTCCACGTGCTCCGGGACCGCACTTTAGTGACAATTAAAAGTAAATTAAAAACATTAATTTTAAAATTATTGTTATTTTGTTACATTCACTTTTTGTATTCATTTTGCGAGTGTAAAACAGAATATTGGGCCTGTAAGGTACATGTAAAACTAAATACGTTGTTAGATTAAGGAAATTATCAAAAAAAAAACATCGCGGTACTTGTGTTTGTGCCAATATGTCGTGACTACAGACCGTTCAGACTTATTTTACCTTGAAGTTTCTTTGAGAGTTATCCTTAGGCTGGGACTATATGATCCGGAATCCGAAGTTCTATTTTCAATGCCTTCAATTTTCCCCGGCCGTCCGGATTCCGGATCATATAGTCCCAGCCTTATGTCGTCGGCATAAAGGTCCTGTCGGAGGTAAAATAACTCTGAACGGTCTGTATACACGACCCAATAGTAATTATTGTATATTGAAGACAGGAAACTGCTCAAAATTAAGGCACGTAAGGAATTTACTGTAGTAACGGCCCCGCGGGGTGTAGAACCCTAGATACCTAGATGTAGGCTAGATGCAGGGGACGCAAATTATAAAGCTTTTAGCCCCTTTAGGAAATAAATTTATTTTTTGTTTCTGGCCGCGAATTGTGAAAGGTAATGGCTGCGTTTATATGTAAAATAAAAAATTGAAAGCGTTTATATATACTAGTCAAAACAAAATAAGGGCCACCACGTTTTTTAAGTGCCTTCAAGAATTTATGCGATTACAGGATAAATTAATGAATAAATTAGATACATTAATTAATTTTAAATTATTTAATCTTAAAATAATGAAAAAAAAATATTTAAAAAAAAATTTTAAAACATCTAATACCGAAAAATCAAATATTGAGGGAAAATTATAGAGAAAGAAATAACTGAATAACTAAAAAAATAAAAAGGTGTTCATTTATTTTATTTTTTTTAATATCTGGTATGGCCTCCTCGTTTTCTAATGCACTCTTCCAGTCTGGTAGGTACACTCTCCACAAGGTGAACAATTGTTTCTTGCGGAATTTCTTCCCAGCTTCTTTTCAGCGCGTCGATCAGCTGTCTCTCATTGTGGACGGGTTGATCTGTGCTTCTGACCTTTCGTTTTAAGATGTCCCACATGTGCTCGATGGGATTCAGGTCCGGACTGTTCGCAGGCCAGGGCAAGACCTGTATACCAGCGGACTCTAGGGCTTCCCTGGTGACTCTAGCTGTGTGTGCGCGAGCATTGTCGTGCATCAGGTGGAATCCTGCGCCAACTCTGTGTGCATATGGGACCACGTGGGGTCCTATGACCTCCTCGATGTATCGCTGAGCCGTTATCGTACCTCCACTGAGAATGACTAGCTCGGTTCTGCCAGACATAGAGATTCCTCCCCACACCATAACGTTAGGACCCCCAAATCTATCACTTTCATGTATGCAGGCATCGGAAAATCGCTCTCCTTCACGTCTCCAGACTCTAATGCGACGATCATCACTATAAAATTTCACTTTGTACTCGTCAGTGAACAATACTCTGCTCCAATCACTCATATTCCATACGAGATGCTGCCTGGCAAACGATAATCGGTTTGCCCGATGAGTACTCGTTAAGGGAATTCGTACTAATCGTCTTCTGGAGAACTGCTGGTCCTCGTGTAACCGATTTCTAATCGTTTGGTCACTGACGCTGGTTCCCGTCGCCTGCCGCAGACGGTTTTGTATAGAGCGGGCTGTGGTGGCGCGCTCTTTACGGGCCATCAAGCGCACGTAGCGGTCCTCCTGTGCGGTGGTTGCTCGTACTCTACCAGATCCCCGTCTTCTGGTTAGTGCCCCAGTCTCTTGAAATCGATTCCAAGCATTTTGAATCGCTCGCCGAGAAAAACCGAGCTGCAACGCCACAGAACGCTGTGAATGGCCTTCTTGCAGTAATGTTACGGCCCTAGATACGGTTGCTAAGTCCATATGTCGTCGAATTCTCTGCATGATGTCCTGAAAATGATAATTAAGGCACTAGTAAAACAAAACTTTAACTGCTCCTGACGAAATCTTTATTTGAAATGAGTTTAAAATCTGTCTTAAAATCAGGTAGAGTCATGTGGTTACAATAAAGTGTCCAAAACTATCCACTTCAAAAAAATATCCAAGTGGAGTACTTAAAAAAAACTTTGCTAACACGTGTGCTAACACCATCATAAACCGTCAGCCACTTAACAATCCATTAAAAGAAAGTAATCGCTTCCAACGACAAAAAAGACGCGTGGTCCTTATTTTGTTTTGACTAGATATAAATGTCTCAAAAATTCTAATCTTTTTCTGGTATTATCTAGCCAGCTCGGAATCAGGAATCTTACGCAAAGCTAGCCATAGAGGGCGCCACCTAAATTTTACATTATCATTATTTTATAGCGCGGTAAAATTCCAAAGTCCACAGTGTTTTGTTTTAAACTTCGATTTTATTTTTCTGATGCATATTATTTCCTTTTTTCTCTTTTTTTGATGCAGAAAAAATAATTAACGAACCAAATATCAATTTTCTTAACGTAATACTGCGGACCTGCGGTGGCGTCTCTGGCGGAATAGTTTGGCCGTTTTATTCCTACTTGTTTTGGCCTTTCCCCTCTCACCCCCTCGGAATTTAGTGGCGTTCCCCAGTAGCAGATGTGAGGCAACATTTGTTGACGTTGCTAGTTGAGCTATCCCTCGTATGCTAGGTTTTATAAGGCACTGATCATTCCTATTGCATTTCTATGAAGCTGTTTTCTCTATGGATTTATGTGTAAGCGCCATCTATCGGATAATAACAGATGTCCGATAGATAGCGCTTTTGTTATAAAATTATTTATAAAAACTGCGAACGAGGAAAACAGCATTGTAGCTAGACGAGATGACAATTTGTATTTTACTTATTTGATAATATCGACTCCGTATTATTTTTGAGTCGATTACGGTTTTTAAGTTTGGACAAATTTTTTTACATATAGCGTCTCGTCTCACCGATATATATATTAGAGTAGCCTCATTTTGGACGAACATAACGTCACTCGATTAGTTAGTGAACGAATTTTATAAATACTGAGCACCGTAACATATAATGATAATCGTTAACAATCTGATATTATAACAAATTATTGTTACTGTAGATGAAAAGACTTTATTATATTATAATATAATCGCGTTACGCGTGGAGGGTCGTCCACAACTATTCTAACTATTGTAGAACTCTTAGATATTTTGCACCGACATTACTAGATTGTTTACACGCGCGAAAATCTCTTCCGGACTCCATTTTTTTATCCGGTCTCCGAATACGAGGCCTTTGTTGTTGTGTTCTTGTCGCTGCCAGCGCAGGGTGTAGTTTTGTATTATTTTAAAATATTTAATTGGTATTTTTGTACTAAGTATTATTTTAGTTTGAATATTAATCATTCCACGTTTGAATGTGGCGTTCCGCGCCAAAAGCATCACAGAATGTAACTTGTGGGTATTTTAGTGTGTTCTTGTTTCCATTTTATGTTGAACTGTTATTTTAATTATTTATGTAAGCAAGTACTAACCGCATGACAATCTGAGGTATTTCCGAGGAACGAAACTTGTATGTATTTTAGTTTTTAAGTTGAACCCTTGCATTAGTATTATCTTTGTACCTAAGACACCTGCCCAATGTAAGCTGATACGTCGTTGTATGAAAGTGGCTTGTAACGAGGGATCAGTTTATAGTGGATAATTATTGTCGCCGTCTATATACATTCCGTGTCGATTGTTGTGTTATTTTCCTTTGAACATGTAACACGTCTGTAATTATTGTAACGTGATCGGAATTCTCAATAAATTGTGTAAAAAACGTTTTTGTGCTACCAATAGGGGACTGTAATTTTTATATTACATAAATGAATAGTGCTCTGAAATAAATGAAAGGTTACAAAAGGAGTATTGTAATGAAAATCAACTTCTTTTTACTTTTATCAAGTTGTAATAACCCATTATTTCTGAGTATTTGGCATTGGCTATAATTGTATATTCTTATAAGGCGTTGTATTGGTAAACAATAGGCACTCTTTGAACCAAATCTCGGTATTGTTATTTTGGCCTACGGGAAACTTGAAAAAAGGTTTATACACAATATATTTTGAAAGAGCCGCTCGGTGCGCGAGATGTTGTCGAACTAGACTGGATAACTTGAGATACTGTACTATTCTATGCTTAACTGAAAATAAAATAATTAATCTGATTAGTTTGTTTTCATTTCGCATTATTTCGCATAGGTACACATTAAGACCTCATCCAGAAAGGGCGAATTCCGCGCGTATTTCGATCTTTCTGGACAAAGTATAAAGCGCTCTACTGGAAGTCCAATTGAAAATGCCTTTATTGACGTTGCTATTGAACCGTAAGCAGAGCTCAAATAGTTCTTAAAGAGAGGCAAAAGATTAGAAAATTCAGTTTTTTTTTTCATATCTGGCTCTCATCTCGAGCAAAAGGCGTTGCTATATTTTTCGCTTATATCTCGGAAACGGTGCAGCATAAAAAAATATATAAAATTGATTGAAGCTTTTGAACCTGACCCTAACGTTCTATTCATACTAGCGTATTCATAGTAATTCTAAAATCTTAAAATCGCAAATACTGCGCTAGTAGAACTGACCCTAAGAGTAAACCTCAAGGATGTAACAATGTAAATAATACCACAAATATCCCATTGAAACATCAATTTATTTTCATACAGGTGCGGACAAACAAAATAATACATTGATATTAAAATATACTACACTCCCCTACAATACAACCTACGATTTCATAATGATATTTGGTACGAGATAAGTACATTCGATTTTTTGGAGAATATTATACTGTACGTATGGCTACCCTTATCATTAATAAGTCACTTTCAGTTTCACTCATTTGTCACATTTCAATACATATTAATAAAAAAAATATCTAGATAAATTATGTGCAAATATTTTTAATTATTAATAACACTAAAATACTAAAAAATACTGTGCAAAATGAGGATACATATTTCGAAATACTGACAAAATACTTAGTAAGTTCATATTATTCTAAGTTACTTAGGTAACCTGCCTACTTTTGGAGGGATATTTTGTCATTTCAAGGAGATTCTAGAGACCAAAGTTAAATAATTACTACTGTTAGAATAAAACGTATTCGAGAACAAAAACCTATTTCGGATCAAAAACAAAGAACAAATTAAATGCTTCCAAACAATTTCATGTTGCCAGGTTCAGGACAAACTGGTAATAAACTCAGATTAAATGGGAACATTGAGTTGTAAATACATCGAAACGTTAATTGTTGATGCGAATATCTATTTGTAAAAGTTCTATAAACCATACATTTTCCTCCATATAATAAAATATTCAATTATAACAGCGGAAAATACATTTTATAAATGTAACTTTAAACTTAATACGTCACGATTTCATCGTTTAAAACATTACATCTTACAAATGGCATTTCGTTAAAAAAATGTAAAAACAATATGTAAACTATAACGACAAAACAGCCAAGATTTTGCTGTGGAATGTTTAAATTGTACATATAAAATTAAGTATTTCATTAGTGTATTTGACTTGCAATTGAACTGCTTTACCGGCCTACAATATTATAATAAAATCGCGTCGGTAAAGCAGTAAATTCTCTGTGTTAAACTGTTTTAATTTCTCTATGTTACATAACAAATCCTGGCTTTCAAAGGGTTTATATAAAAATAAATTAAATCACAACACAACATAAATACTATTTGTGCTAATAACGGAACATCAATTCCTGTAACTGAGACTTAACAATTTACAGTTTGTCTTCAGCGACAAGGCATGCTATCGCACTCACGCACACGCGATTCGGTGCGTGTGCGAATGGGATAGCTTGCACTGTCACCAAAACCATACTGTCCATTGTCAACTTTTAGTACGGGAATTGGGCTTCAGATCTGCAATGCCATTGGAAACTGACGGCATTAGTTGCCGTTCTCGTGGTTTAACTTCTGTTTTTTGGCGGGCGGTGCCGACTTGAACAGCGCGCCCGACCGGAGCTCCTTCATCAGGAATGGAACCTAAAACATAACGATTTTAATTTATTGGTAGGTAACACATAAGGATCAGTCCACACTGAAACAAGAAGATACGCGAGTAGCGCCGCGCTGCATTTTTATTATTATTACACAAGAAGATACACGTTTAATTACATGAGTTCGAATGTCAAACTGCACCGCTCTGCATAGCGCGGCGCCACTCTTGCAATGAAACGTTTATCTTCTTGTGTACCAAATAAAGTTCAATTTTGAAACACCATTTAAAAAATTCTTCGCGTCGCGTATCTTCTGGTTTCGATGTGAGCTGACCCTAAGACTAAGGGTATGTTTCACAATGTTCTTATAATTATGTTGTTAAAGTGACAAAACCCGTGAATAAGCTATCGGATGTTTGTTAGAAGTTTGTTTAACAGGCCCCAATACACAATATAAACTAAAAAATATGACATTAAAAAATATAAATACGTATAAAGGTAGCCTTCCAATATATGCGAACGCCGCGACTCGCGACCGCGACCAGCAAACCAGCCAATCAGGTTCACTGGCCACGCTCACGGGTCGCGCGATACGGGTCGCGGGGATTGTTTAGTGCTGCATATAAATTCATACTAAATAGCGGAGCCTCCGCGACCCTATTTCGGTCTCGCGTCGCGGTCGCGTGCATCGGAAGGCTACCTTATGGAAATAAGTATTACCTTATGCTCCAGCTGCATATTGTTAGTAGGCTGCAGACCCACGCACGCCCGCATGAGGTTGTCGATGGCGGCGCGCTGCTTGAACAGCGCGTTCACCACGGGCGCGCCGGAAGGTACCGCAGGCGCCTTCAGGAGGTAGGCGAGAGTCGACATCACCGGGTGCATGGGACTCCACGCCTCCGTCGCGGTTCTGTAGAAAACAATATTTAGAACTAGATTTTTCCCGCGGCTCCGCCCGCGTAAACATAGTAACGGATATCCCACGGGAATACTGTACCTTTCGAGATAAAAAGTAGCCTATGTTTTAATCTAGACTCTAGAGCCTAAACTTCTATACTTCTACCACACCCAATTTCATCCAAATCCGTAGTTTTTGCGTGAAAAAGTAACAAACATATAAACATCAATCCATCCTCACAAACTTTTACATTTATAATAGTGGTAGCTATCCTACTTAGTAGGATATTAATCTATGGACGTCAACATTAAGCTGAGCTTAGATTGGCCTGCACTACACGCACGGAACGAATCTAATTTTTGTTCGCTTTGTGGACGATCCCAAATTTTTATAAATACAATTGGATCAATGGTTCAAAATCAGCTAAACGTACATTTCAAATTCGTCTCCCTCCCTCACCTCACCCCCTGCGAGCACTTCTGTATAAGAAGGTTGAAAAAACCCGCGCCGAAGATATGTCCGTCAGCTGTTCGAAGTAAGACATTTACTTGATGTGTGATAGTTGGCAGTTACAATAAAAAAACCAGAAATCCTGTTTCTGTTCTGCAGAACACTAAGGTCAGTGATCGATAAATTCCTCTCCTAGAAAATTATATTTCCCGCCAATTACAGTCCTCAGAATTTAGTATTGAACCCATGGAATAAATTGCCAACTGATTATTATCTGGACAACCATTTTTTATGAATTAGTATGAATCACACAATCGTTACGGAGCGCACCGAATACCGACAATCTGCATAATATATAAAGCAAAAAATTCGTTGTGCTGTGCTTGCGTTATGGCCGAATCGGCCACTGGAAGTTCACCTTTAAACTACTAGAATACCGCGCTGCTCTGTTATAGAGCTTTAATATGTCATTAGGAATTTTAATTTTAATCATAGCATATAATTCAAAGTTGATAACTTAACCCGACTATGTAAATTATATAGCCTATGTCACCCGGGCTATTATTACGAATATATTGACACCTCATCTATTAAAATCAAATCAGTAGTTTAGGCATTATACATATATACATACTGACATACATAGGCTCCCGAAGTCATTACCCCTTCTATTCGCCTCGCCGTAGTCAGGTAAAAATGTTAGTAATACAAACGAACCTGAAGTGCACCCGGGAGAACAGCTCGGCCAGCAGCACGAGGTCCAGTATGAGCGGCACGGCCAGCAGCGAGTCCTCGCACGTGTTGTGCACCACGATCGTGTTGGTGCCGTGCAGCAGGATCTCCGAGGTGTACTCGTCCATCGCGCGTTTGGAGTCACCTGCAAAATTGCTCACGAGGTCTAGCTAAACAGAACGTAGTCAAGAAAATCCTACTACTATTATAAATGTGAAGGTTTGTGAGGATGGATGGATGGGTGGATGCTTTCACGCAAAAACTACTGAAAGATTTCGATGAAATTTGATGGTAGTAGTTTAGGCTCTGCATTAAAACATAGGCTACTTTTTATCCCAAAAAAGTACAGTATTCCCGTGGGATACCCGATACTATATTTACGCAGGCGGAGGTCAAAAGCTAGTATAGAATAACTACTTTACTTTTTTGGGATAGAAAGTAGCCTATGTTTTAATGAAGAGCCGTTCAGTAGTTTTTGCGTGAAAGAATGACAAACATCCATCCATCCTCAGAAGCTTTTACATTTATAATAGTATAAGGATAAGTAAGTAAGCTGTGTACACACTCACCGACAAACGGCACGTACTTGATGACGACCACGTGGTCGGGCTTCTCATCAGGCGCGTACAGCAGATCGTTCGACGCCACCATGTCGTCCACGACGTTGCTCTTAGTGATCTGTCAACGATGCCAACATTATTATAAGTATGCATTTAGAATTCACTTGCTATGGTATAACACAGTAATAAGTGATGTTTATAGTCTTTCTATAATTATACCTTTTACTAGCTATACTTACCGATACACACATTCTGTCTTAACTATGTACTGGAATAAACAAATAACTACACCTACACCCTACACATATACCTACACCCTACAACCTACACCTACACCCTGTCCCTACACCCTACACCTACACATATACCTACACCCTACAACCTACACCTACACCCTGTCCCTACACCCTACACCTACACATTTACCTACACCCTACAACCTACACCTACACCCTGTCCCTACACCCTACACCTACACATTTACCTACACCCTACAACCTACACCTACACCCTGTCCCTACACCCTACACCTACACATATACCTACACCCTACAACCTACACCTATACCCTGTCCCTACACCCTACACCTACACATATACCTACACCCTACAACCTACACCTACACCCCATACCTACACCCTACAACCTACACCTACACCCTACACCCTATACCTAAACCCTACAACCTACACCTACACCCTGTCCCTACACCCTATGCCTACACCCTACACCCTATACCTACACCAACAAAAGGTAAAGTGAACGCACGTATAAATAATTGAAAGTCAAGTGACTAATTGAACACAGAGACCAGTTAATATGGGAAAATACAATCGTGGTTTTTTTTATTCTCCCCGCAGTTTTTCCAATATTTCTGCTATAATTGTATAAAATATATATCCGTTGACTGATAATTTAAAAAAATTTAATGAAATCAAACACAGTGCGTTTTTGGTTCCAACGTTTTCGTTCTGGACATTTCGACCTGCAAAACGATTACGGCAGATGTCTATTGCCAGCAACTGCAAATCATGATGGAAAAGCTAGCTGCTAAACAACCGAGGTTGGTCATTCGCTCTAGGCCACTGCTGCTTCAGGACAACGCTAGACCACACACGGCACAACAGACGGCTACCAAATTAGAGGAGCTTCAATTGGAATGTCTAAGACATCCACCGTACTCCCCGGACCTTGCTCCAACAGATTACCATTCTTTTCGAAATTTGGATAACTTCTTGCAAGGGAAAAAATTCAACTCCGATGGGGAAGTCCAAAGCGCCTTCAAAGATTTTATTGATTCCTGTCCGAATGGTTTTTTTAAGTAAAGGAATCAATGAACTACCTATGAGATGGCAAAAGTGCAAAGATAGCAATGGTATATACTTTGATTAAATAAATATATTGTTTTATAAAAATCGACTTTATGTTCCTCCTTTACAAAATGCCAATTTCATATGTAATGACCTAATATATATATATATAACGCATCCAAAATATCCATTGGGCTGGAAAGAATGTTTTAAAATCACAATAATTTTTGGGCGATTTAAGCACGCCATTTTCGCACGCTTGAGTTGTGTGCGATGACGTCACAACGTCTATTATTATTATTTCTAAGCGACCATACCTCTTTGGAGCGGAACTGGGCAGGCGCGGAGAGGTTCTTGCCGTCGTTGTTCCCGAGATGGTTGTAGCTCACGATCGACGTCGGCTTCAGACCTGCACGCAATGTATACGACAAACGTATACAGACATTAGTCATTCACTTGGGTACATGGTCAATTACCAACAATATTAACGTAAATATTTTATATGTGCGCGTGTGCGTGCGAGCATGAGCGCGTGCGTGCGTGCGTGTGCGTGTGCGTGCGTTCGTACGTGCGTGTGTGTGTATGTGTGCGTGCGCGTGTGCGGGACCTACCGGCGGACACGAGGAAGTCGACGAGCACGGACTTGAGCTTGGTCTGGCCGGACTTGAAGTCGTCGCCCGCCACGAACACGCCGGCCCGCGCCGCGCGCTCGCACACGCCCGGCACCAGCGTGTTCTGCGGCGACCCGTTTATGTAGCAGCACTAGAAAAAGAAGTTAAATACTTAGATACTGTATCCGAAAATAATGGACCTACTTTATACGACATTCGATATTAATCGGACCGACTTTTCCTCTCAAGTTATCTTTGGCTGTCACGTGACAATTTCGAATGAGTTGTGTAAATGTTTGTAGTTAAATTTAGTTTACATGTAGTTATCTACCCTATTAAAAACTCGGCTAGCGATACTCACCCCCTCATCAATAGCGGCGAGCGCGAAGATGGTGGAGGGCGAGATCTCCTTATGGTTCTCACGAAGCGCCTTCTCCAGGTTGTCAGCCGTGTCGTGCACGCCCGGAATCTCGTCGCAAAAACTGCATACAGACAGACAGACAAAAGTACATCATTTACTTTGAATGATAATGGTATCCCACGAGCCACAGGGGTGTGTAAAAAAAATGTAAAATGTTATCCACACATTCCAATCCTCATAAACTTTTAGTCCGTACTTCCCGAACAGAAAAACTTATTACGTACCAGTGTTTTCAACATGCGAGTAATAGAGTGGTTAAGAGCGTATTCCGATTATCCGATCCGATATCCGATATCAGACCGATAATGACAAAGACATGAGAAAGACAAGTTTATGTTTTAATATTCAATATACCTATACCTGTCTTTCTTTGGTGCGGACCGAATCTAAAATTCCCCTTTTCTCGCTGCTGATTTTAGGACCCGTTTTAAGCGAATATGCTAAAAATATATTTCATTGTAAAGTTTGCAGATTAGGTACTTAAGAATATTATAAGTTACCCCGTATAATTAGTAGTAATTACAAATAATCAGCGATTTCCCGTCAGTCAGCACTCGGCGGCGGCGCTGAACGTGATCATGCACGGTAATTATCACGTTTCAGCACTACGAGGTGATTACATGATAGTTATATTTAGTCAATACGTTGAACATTTCTGATAATAGGTATTTATATTTATGACAATATATTTTAAAGCGCATTATAATAAATATTTAATATCAGGAAAACTAAAATTATGAATGTATCATGTATTGTTACGAATTCCAATTTCAAATTTATACCGCTATTTACTCATGCATTTGTGTTTCGAAAACCGTAATTCTTTTGTTTTCTCCTCTTTTGGTTTTTTCTTTGGGTCACTCTGTTTACAAAATGGAAAACTTGAAATATCGTATTATTTTCGAGTACGAGTTCCACCGAGGCACCAGTGCTGCATAAACGGCTCGAAGGATTAATGATGTGTATGGCGGCGGTGTCGCAAAAGAAAACACACTGCGTTTTTGGTTCCAACGTTTTCATTCTGGAAATTTCGACCTGCAAAACGAGCCCCGTGGACGGCCGGAGACCAAAGTTGATAATGAAGAATTGAAGGCTATTGTGGAAGCGGATCCATCGCAAACCACGTCCGAGTTAGCTGCAGGCTGCGGTGTTAGTGATAAAACTGTAGGTAACCTCATGAATTGAGTGCAGCAAACCGACAAACGCGCGTCGACTGCTGCGTTACATTACTCAACCGGCACAATAATGAAGGGATTTTAAATCGAATCATTGCCTGTGATGAAAAGTGTCCTGTACTAAACTGTAAACTATAATGTGATCCTGTACGATAATCGGAAACGCTTATCACAATGGCTGAACCCTGGCGTACCAGCCAAAGCCTGCCCCAAGCGAAAATTGACTCAAAAAAAGTTTCTTGTGAGCGTTTGGTGGACTAGTGCCGGTGTCGTTCACTACAGCTTTCTTAAATCTGGCCAGACGATTACAGCAGATGTCTATTACCAGCAACTGCAAATCACGATGGAAAAGCTAGCTGCTAAACAATCGAGGTTGGTCATTCCCTCTAGGCCACTGCTGCTTCAGGACAACGGTAGACCACATACTGCACAACAGACGGCTATCAAATTAGAGGAGCTTCAATTGGAATGTCTAAGACATTCACCGTACTCCCCGGACCTTGCTCCAACAGATTACCATTTTTTTTAAATTTGGATAACTTCTTGCAAGGGAAAAAATTCAACTCCGATGGGGCAATCCAAAGCGCCTTCAAAGATTTTATTGATTCCTGTCGGGAATGGTTTTTTAGTAAAGGAAGTTCATTACCTATGAGATAGCAAAAGTGAATAGATAGCAATGGTATATACTTTGATTGAATAAATTTAAAAAAAAATATATATTTCCTTAAACAACTGTTTACTGCAACCAATAGTTCTGGCCCCCACGCTAGGCGAGACCTGTCCTGTGGGGGAGTTAATATACACATTTACTAATCCACAAGGATACATTGTTGCGTATTACATCATTACATATATATTTATTATTACAAATTTATATCATCAGGGCAATTTAATCTAGAGCTGAATACATGCAGGAACAAACACTACAATCTCAACTTTATTATTTAGATAATTGTTAGTAACAAGTTTTCTGTTTCATTGTACGGTAAATTTAGTAGATTTTCAAATAATATAAGCTTGGTTTCTTTGAGAGAATTGTACTGAAATTTATATCGATTAACTAGTTTATTATACAGATATGGAGAAAGAAAATTGGAGAAACGACGTGCAAATGTAGTTTTAGTGATTGGGATTTTAAAGATTCTTTCATTGAGCCAGTTCTTATAGTTGCTGGAGTTCAACACTTTCTTGTGCATGGCAACTACTGATCTCTGTAGAAACAATTTCCTTACACTGAGGACCTTGGCTTCCTTATATAGAGCTGCGGTTGGGTATCGAAAGGGCTTGAAGAATGCAGTTTTTAATACTGATCTTTGTGCCCTTTCTAGCTTTATAAGGACTGTTTGGGAAGCACTACCCCAGGCCAGGATGCAGTAATTAAGTATGGACTGACATAGTACCAGATACACCATTTTCATAGTTTTTGCATCCATGCATTCTCGTAGATTTCTCATTACATTTATTAATTTTCTTACACGGGAAGAAGTTACAGAGATATGATCTTTAAAATTCAGTTTTTCGTCAAGGACTACGCCCAGGTATTTTAGAGAGTTAGATCTTGTCATTTGGTTACATTTACACATACAGCCTCCGTGGTCTAGTGGTTTAGAGCTTGGCTCTCGACTCGGAGGTCGTGGGATCGATTCCCGCATTGGAACAACAAAAAATCTTGTTTCCAAGTTTGGTTAGGATAATGCAGGCTGATCACCTGATTGTCTGACAAGAAAGATGATCCATGCGTCGGATGGGCATATAAAAAGTCGGACCTGCACCTGATATCTCACCAGTCGTGTCGGTTATTCGTCCCACTGGGTTACGAGAGTAAAGGAAGAGAGAGTGCTCTTGTGTACTGCGCACACACTTGGGCACTATAAAATAACTCCTGCGTAGCTGGCCTGGTTTCAATTAAACCGGCCACCGTCACTGAAATCAGTGTGGGGAGCTATTACATTTACATAATGGATTTGGATTTTGGAATTCGCATGTATGTACTTTAATATGACTAAAATTTGATGGGGCTGACGCAGCTGTTTTATGGAAACATAGAAACTTCGTTTTGACTGTGTTAAGATTAAGCAGATTAGAACTAAGCCACTGGGAGATACGGATCATACCAGTTTCTACTCTTTGGAGCAAATAACTCCAGGATGTGTCATGAAAAATGATTGCCGTATCATCGGCATAGCACAGGATATCAGCATTTGGTAAGTTAAGCAGAGGTAAATCATTAATATATAGAAGAAATTATTAAATATATTATGTTTAAAAAAAATCGACTTTATGTTCCTCCTTTACAAAACGCCAATTTCATATGTAATGACCTAATAAACAAGTTTATAATATTACAATAGGCCTCTTTTGCGTACGAAAATAACACGACTGCATTAAAATTGCCGATAGAATGCTGACGTGAATAATTTTATTGCAACTCAATATTGGCGTCATAATTTCAGTGAAAATCTGTTATAACGACTTTGAAGGGACCGGTTAATTATGGGCGTAATAGCCAATAGTGGTTATTACCGAAATTAAAATGTTAATATTGTACCATGTCAGCCTTCAAAATTTTGTCGCAATATCCGGTTGGTCACTGTAACTGATGTCGTTGAAAAGGTTTGCACTGTAATTTTTATTAAAAATTGTTGCGAATAATTATAATTGAAATCGCACACTTATTCATCTACTTTTCTACTGACCCATATTAAGGCTCACCACAAGGCAATTTGCCTTGTGGTGAGCGGTTACAATGATTACTCCACCCATTGGACACCTACCTGCACACGTCGTAAAAATCGTAGGTCGATTCCGATCTTACGTACAGTAACGATGCAGTTTCGATATGATATAACAGCAAAATGGTACTCTCATAAACGTCAAAACCAATGTTAAACGCGTTTCAATTGGCCCAAAATTATGTATATAATATTAGGTCTTTACCTATGAAATTGCCGTTTTGTATGAAAAAATTTAAACGAATTTTTTTCATGTATTTTTTATTTGTATTAATCGAAGTAATCACCCATGCAATCAATGCATCTTTGCCAACGCAGTGGCAGTTTATTGATGCCCTTCGTAAAGAAATCAGCTGGACGGGAGGCAACAAATTCTTCAAAGGCATTTTGTACTGCCTCTCGGGTATTGAATTTTTTTTTCCGCCAAGAAGTTATCCAAATTCTGGAAAAAGTAGTAGTCTGTAGGCGCAAGGTCTGGTGAGTAGGGCGGATGACAAAGAGCTTCCAACCCCAGTTCTTGCAACTTGGAGACTGTCTGCTATTCATCACAGCTTCTTACCAAACGGGGTGAGCATTACTACAGATGTGTACTGTGTAGAACTGAACACAATAATGGAGAAGCTGGCACATCTCCAACCAGCATTGGTCAATCGCTCGTCTCCGCTGCTCCTGCACGACAACGCGCGACCTCATACTGCACAGCAGACGGTCTCCAAGTTGCAAGAACTGGGGTTGGAAGCTCTTCGTCATCCGCCCTACTCACCAGACCTTGCGCCTACAGACTACTACTTTTTCCAGAATTTGGATAACTTCTTGGCTAACTTCTAACTTCTATAATTAAAACTTTTATTAATATAATAAAACTAACTATAACTTTAATTAAATAACTTCTTCTTTGGATAAGTATGAGGTCGCGCGTTGTCGTGCAGGAGCAGCGGAGACGAGCGATTGACCAATGCTGGTTGGAGATGTGCCAGCTTCTCCATCATTGTGTTCAGTTCTACACAGTACACATCTGCTGTAATGCTCACCCCGTTTGGTAATAAGCTGTGATGAATCACACCGGCGCTAGACCACCAAACAGTGACCATCACTTTTCTAGGGGTAAGTTTTCGTTTAGGGCATTGTTTAGGTGCTGAACCAGGATCAAACTTGCTGAGCGCTTGCGGTTATCAAACAGAATCCATTTTTCATCGCAGGTAAAAATGCGGTTCAAAATTCCTTCATTTGTGTGTCTGTTGAGCAGTGCAAGGCAAGTCTCGACGCGTACTTCGCGCTGGCGATCATTGAGTTCGTGGGGCACCCATTTGTCAAGCTTTTCTACCTTGACAATGTGACGCAAATGGACCAATATTGTTTTGACGCTAACGTCGAAAGCTGCTGCTAATTTAGCCGTAGATTGTGTATCATCAGCTTTCACAATCGCCTTTAATTCGTCATTGTTGACCAAAGTCTTCGGACGACCGCGAGGTTCATTTTTCAAGTCGAAATTTCCAGAACGGAAGCGAGCAAACCAATAACAGGTGGTGCGTTGGTTTGTAGTGTTAGCTCCGTAAACGTCGTTTATGTTGCGTGCCGCTTGTGCCGCGTTGCTGCCACGACGGTACTCATATTCCATAATTACTCGAATTTTTAACGTATCCATGATGACGAAAAAGATTGAAATGCGATGAAAATGTAACACTAATCAATAAACAAATGACTACATTTTGGAAAAAGAATTCCATGTTTTTAAAATAAAATTAAATCGAAATTAGAATTCTTAGCCAAACAAAAAATATTTTGATTTGAAATGGCCAGTACTGCAGAACGTCAATTTCATAGGTAAAGACCTATTATCAAGACGATTCATTTATAATTAATTGAAAGTCTAAGTTAAGTTAAATTACGAATTTCGAATCCCGCCGAAGGAACAAAAAAAATTTCTGTGTTCCTGGGTCATGGATGTGTATTAAACATGTGTATAATATAATAAAAATCTTAAATATATGTATAGTATAAAAAGTATTAAATATATTTACGTTGTCTGGTACCCGTAACACAAGTTCTTCGAGAACTTACCACGGGACCAGATTGACGTGGTGTGAAGCGTCCATAGATATTATTATATCACTCACCGCTCGGTGTTGGCGGTCCACAGCACGATGACCTTGTCCAGCTGGTGTCGGTCGCGGCAGTCCTTGATGTCGGCGCGGAGCTGCAGGTACTGCTCGTGCCGGGTGCCGCGGATGAGGCTGGTGGCACGGTCCGCCTGCGACCCAGAGATGATAACTTATTAGGCTAGGACTGTATAATCCGGAATCCGGCGGGTTCGGTAATATTCAGAGCACTGAAAATAGAACTCTGCGTTAATACAATAGAGCTGACACTCGCACTGTATCGTCGTGGATTGTCGAGCTGTCATATATGACATTGACATTTGACTCGACACTTGTGTGTTCGATTTTCAGCTCCTTACGGATTCCGGACAATATAGTCCCAGCCTCATTGTCCGTGGCAACCTCGAATTTGAAAATAGACGTGCAGGGGCATTAGCTCGAGGAGACAGACACACAGATTGCTAAAGATATGGTTGGTTGCTCGCATGATCCGCTCGCGAACCACTTTAGACCTGCATAGGAGCTGACGCTCGATAGATTGCAATTGTCAATACATTTTAACAAACAAAAGAACTCCAAAGGAAACATTTGATATTGATGATTAGTAAGTCTTGATCAATCAAGTGATACATCTGTATATATTTACAAATTATTACAATTGAAGTGTGCGTTTGTAATTTCAAATTAACAGCTTTGCACTAAATGCATAATATGATAGTATACTCAGTCTGGCCATAAATACTATTACAATTAAAAGTAAACAAAATATTACATTTGAATTTGGAATCTGTCATTTTTATATGATTGTTCATTGTGTTTTCTCATTTTGGCGCCAATACATTGTACAATATTTTGCGATATTAAAAAGGAGTGAAGAGAACCGAATCGCTGTGATTGCATTACACAAAGTAGGTATGGAGCCAAATGCAATTTTTAAAACTCTATATAAGCTTGGTATTAGTAAAATGTTTGTGTACCGGGCTATTAAAAGGTACAATGAGACCTCCTCTGTTTGTGACAGAAAAAGATCTGGCCGTCCACGTAGTGTTCGTACGAAAAAGGTGGTCAAAGCAGTAAGGGAAAGAATTCGAAGAAATCCTGTCCGAACGCAAAAGATTTTATCTTGGGAGATGAAGATAGCACCTAGAACCATGTCGCGTATTTTAAAAAATGACTTAGGACTTGCAGCCTATAAGAGATGTACTGGTCATTTCTTAACTGATAATTTAAAAAAGAATAGGGTGGTAAAATCGAAACAACTACTGAAGCGGTAAGCAAAGGGAGGTCACAGAAAAATTTTTTTTACGGATGAGATTTTTTTTACAATTGAGCAACATTTTAAGAAACTAAATGACCGTATTTATGCTCAAAGCTCTAAGGAAGCTTCCCAATTAGTCGACAGAGTGCAACGTGGGCACCATCCGACTTCAATGATAGTTTGGTGGGGTATTAGCTATGAAGGAGTGACTGAGCCATACTTTTGTGAAAAAGGAATCAAAACATCGGTACAAGTGTATCAAGATACCATTCTTGAGAAGTTAGTGAAGCCCCTTAACAACATCATGTTCAATAACCAAGAATGGTCCTTTCAGCAAGACTCGGCGCCGTGTCATAAAGCTCAGTCTACGCAACAACTACTTGGTTAGAAACGAACGTTTCGGACTTCATCAGAGCTGAAGACTGGCCGTCGTCTAGTCGATCTTAATCCGCTGGATTATGATTTATGGTCAGTTTTAGAGAGTACGGCTTGCTCTAAACGCCATGATAATTTGGAGACCCTAAAACAATCCGTACGATTGGCAGTGAAGAATTTTCCCATGGAAAGAGTGCGTGCTTCTATTGATAACTGGCTTCAACGTTTAAAGGACTGTATTGCAGCCAATGGAGACCACTTCGAATAAGCTTTTTTATTTTAAATTGTTTTATATGTATGTATTAAACTAACACACTGTAAAAGTAATAAATGTTATTTGCAATAGAAAATATTTTTTTCTTTGTTTTTGTATTTATGGCAAGACTAGGTGTACGGTGCCTAGCCAACAACGTTTTTTTAATCTTAGTCTGTCCGTTTAGATTAGCCGGAACTGATTTTGAGCGAACTTTCACTGGCAGATAGCTGATGTTAGGTATATAGGAGTAACTTAGGCAAATTTTAGCGTAGGGTACCGTTAAAAAAATGGGTTCCGTTCGGGTTCCAAGCAAATAAAAAGCGGGCCCAGCTAGTAGTCTAACAAAATACTTCATCAGATTTCGTCTAAAGCTCGCGACTTGCATTCTGAATCTGAATTTGAAAAGATGGTTATATTTTAGTGTTTTACATGAAACGCAGGATTACAATTAAAAAACAATTCATAAATGGAAATATGAAAACATTACTCTTACTAAATACATACAGAGAATTTTTCACATATTTAGAAATTCATTTTTAACATTCGAGGATTAATAAACTTTTTATTAAGTAAAAAATTAACTTTTTAAAAAAAAAAATTAATTTAGAGAATTAAGAAGATCGACCAAGAAACAAAGTACAAACATAAGTAAGAATAGTGACCCACTATAGTGACTAGGGGCTCTCCACTAACGGACCTGGTTGGCAGCAATAAAGTCCGGATCATACACAGCGGGCCGGGGCTTCATCGCGAGCATCTCCTTGCGCAGCTTCTGCTGGAGGTCGAAATCGATGACCTTGGCGCGCACCATCGCGTCAGCCAGGTTCATGGGGCTGATGTCCCACCCGTCGATCACTGCCAAAACATCATCATCAGTCACTTAATGGAATAAGAATAATTAGCCTAGGACATAAGGTTTCAATTAAGGAACATCTCAGTCGATTGTGCTACAGCTGGTAGCTGTAGGGTGAAGCGAGAAAAACTTAGGGCTGTTGATATGTAAATATTATAATAACTTTATAGGGCTGTACCAAATGTTTGTGTTTTACATACTCCTTGTACTTACATTGGCCGAATATAATATTATGAAGTTTATGTACCTATCAAACTGAAAATTTTATGTATATTGTGCTTCGAAGAAGTTTTACTCGCTTTTATTTCAGTTGAAATATTAGAAAACCAACAGGTTATGGTCCCAGCACACTACCACTGCGATGTAACGATCGCCCTTGTTCCGCATGAACACGAGCGGGTTTAACGCCCTGACTGAAAGGCAGACCGCAGATCGCAACTACATCTGATGTAGTTATCATCAGCTTGTCATTCTAAAGTTTAGAATCTAAATAAGTTTATCTCGAAGTCGTGTAGGCCCCTATGGCCTAAGGCATAACTAGGAATTATAGAATAAGAAAGGCGAAATCAAACTGGCGTCATAAAAACGTACCATAAATGGTATTAATTTTGTGAAGCGAACAAAGTACACTCGACATCATAATTCATAGTGACTCGTGTGGTAGCCCTTTGACATTATCTCAGAGCATGAAATTAAATATTTTATGCACTTATTCAAGAGCAAAAAACGTCTGCTAAAAGTTAAGTATAGTAAGACTTTCTGATATTACTCTCGTTCAATAGTTATTTAGGTGTAACATAAACACCGGGGTGTGGACCGAGAGACCATATAATAGGTGTTTACCTATGAAATTGATGTTCTGCAGTACTGGCCATTTCAAATCAAAAAAATTTTTGGTTGGCTAAGAATTCTAATTTCAAATTAATTTTATTTTAAAAACATGGAATTCTTTTTCCAAAAGTAGTCATTTGTTTATTGATTAGTGTTACATTTTCATCGCATTTCAATCTTTTTCGTCATCATGGATACGTTAAAAATTCGAGTAATTATGGAATATGAGTACCGTCGTGGCAGCAACGCGGCACAAGCGGCACGCAACATCAACGACGTTTACGGAGCAAACACTACAAACCAACGCACCACCTGTTATTGGATTGCTCGCTTCCGTTCTGGAAATTTCGACCTGAAAAATGAACCTCGCGGTCGTCCGAAGACTTTGGTCAACAATGACGAATTAAAGGCGATTGTCCACAATTTGTGGAAGCTGATGATACACAATCTACGAATTAGCAGCAGCTTTCGACGTTAGCGTCATAACAATATTGGTCCATTTGCGTCAAATTGGCAAGGTAAAAAAGCTTGACAAATGGGTGCCCCACGAACTCAATGATCGCCAGCGCGAAGTACGCGTCGAGACGTGCCTTGCACTGCTCAACAGACACACAAATGAAGGAATTTTGAACCGCATTGTTACCTGCGTTGAAAAATGGATTCTGTTTGATAACCGCAAGCGCTCAGCAAGTTGGTTGGATCCTGGTTCAGCACCTAAACAATGCCCTAAACGAAAACTTACCCCTAGAAAAGTGATGGTCACTGTTTGGTGATCTAGCACCGGTGTGATTCATCACAGCTTCTTACCAAACGGGGTGAGCATTACTGCAGATGTGTACTGTGAAGAACTGAACACAATGATGGAGAAGCTGGCACATCTCCAACCAGCATTGGTCAATCGCTCGTCTCCGCTACTCCTGCACGACAACGCGCAACCTCAAACTGCACAGCAGACGGTCTCCAAGTTGCAAGAACTGGGGTTGGAAGCTCTCCGTAATCCGCCCTACTCACCAGACCTTGCGCCTACAGACTACTACTTTTTCCAGAATTTGGATAACTTCTTAGCGGAAAAATAATTCAATACCCGAGAGGCAGTACAAAATGCCTTTGAAGAATTTGTTGCCTCCCGTCCAGCTGATTTCTTTAAGAAGGGCATCAATAAACTGCCACTGCGTTGGCAAAGATGCATTGCATGGGTGATTACTTCGACTAATACAATAAAAAATAAATGAATGAGCATGCCATCGACACCACGGACGAGGTCAGCATAATGCAGATCTGCAAGTCTTCCTTCACCAGCGAGGAGATTTGCAAAGGCAAGCATTTGCTGTACGAGACGCTCGGCCAGAGCGCGAACATGCCATCGCGACGGAGAGATAGAACCGAAAGAAGCGTGCATGACATCATCTCCCTGCTAAAGCAGACGGACCCGGATCAAGTGCAAGCTTTTGTAGCGAAATAACTGCATAAGCTGCCACCGGTGACACTGGACCACGTCGACGTCGTCAGCCTACTGAAGGACATCAAAGTTCCTGAAGGAAGAACTGACCGAAGTTCGAGGTAGATTGCAGGCATCCGAGTCTACCATAAGTGATTTACGTAGTGAATTATCACAGTTAATAAAGTGTTAATTCAATATGTAGGTCACCTGATGCAGCAAACGTTACTCGTCGTCGAGGCGCGCAGGCGGTCACGTTTAACCCGTCAGCATTATCCGACGGGTCAACGAATATCGTCGCTGCCGCCCCTGCTGCCCGCTCCCCGCCCGCGAAGAAGCCGGTGCCAAGTTACGCAAGTGTCGTAGCTTGCGTCCCCCCGCCACCTCCCCCGCGTCCGAAAAACAAAGGGAAGAAGGAGGCCCTCTTTCTACAAAGGACCGAACGTGCGATGATGACGGGTTCATCAAAGTCGAGAGGAAGAAGAAGAAACTCGTCCGCAACCATCGCGGCACCGCACCCGGAGGATCTGAGCAGCTGTTGCGGTGTGCGACTCCCGCGACACCGCTGTACGTGTCCAGGTTGCATTGGTCTACGACGGTCGAGCAGGTCGTGGACTACATCAGGAGAAAGAACCAACTTCGCCTTGAGGGTCGAGCGTTTGGAATCTCGTCATAAAGTGAACTTTAGATCTTTTGTGGTGAGAGCTCCAACCCATCACTTACCGACCTTCGAGAAGGAGGAGTTCTGGCCGATTGGAGTCGTCTACAGAAGATTTAGAGGACGACTCCCGAACACTTCGCGCTCCACGTCGCAGACAATACGTGTTTAATGTTAGTGTTAGTTAATTATATATTATGTATGTTAGTCTATAATATAATATGGGCCTATGCAGCCTGAAATAAACGGTATTTAATTTAATAATTTAATATATATTAATATTTCGCTGGTTATAGATTTTTTATCTCTGATGCTTAGGTTGTCCGGTAGAAAATGCTAAAGGCATTAAGACCGCCTTTTTTACCGCCAGTTCCTTTATTAAATTATTGTTGTGTATTTGTTTCTTGTGCAAATAAAGAGTTTTCTATTCTATTCCAGTCTGTAAATTTGTAGAAACCATTACGAACGTTCTACATAATATCAGTAACCAGAAAACCACAATTTTCCAGATACTTTTCGAGATCTGGGTAATAGCAGTGTGTGGACGGAGAGGCCATACTATGAGAGACCATACATATACCAGAATTGTTCTACGTTTCTTATTAGGCATTTATTAAAAGTATCCACACACACGCGGTGTGGCATACAATGTTACGTTAATCCGTTGCGACGTCGCGACGCAACGCAACGCACTAATATGGCCTAAGCATAAGAATACAGGAAAATTTGCAGCTTTCCATTCAAGAGGAATAAATACAACACTGCTCACTTTCTTGATGTTAAAAATGTTGCCACTCAGTAATTTTCCACAGTTTACATTAAACTTTTCAGCGTTTCCATTCCTATCGAATTGAACACTACAATGTTGACGGACACTGGCTATTCAGTAATTTTCCGCAATTTGCGTACAGACGGTGTAGCACGTAACGCTCGTTTCCGCGTGCAGCGTGCACCGACCTATTTCGGTCTCGGTCAAGGCCGCGATTGATCCACAAGGATATTACGACGCAATATGACCGTGTTGTACGCTTAGGCGGGTCCATCTAGATATAGAATTTCTAGGGATGAGATTTGTTTAGTCATAAAGTTTTGTCTCCCGTGGACGCATATACCGCTATAAATAATATTATGCCGAAGTCAGTCTGTGTGTCTATAATATTATGTACTAGCTTTTGTCCGCGTGTATACAGTAGATATCATACGGGAACCGTATATTTTCCCGCGATAAAAAGTAGCCTATATGTGTGTCTACTCTATATCCGTGTAACCAAATTTCACGTCGCGATGATCAGTTAAGTTTTTTACGTGAAAGCATAACAACCAAACAAACAAACTCACGTTCACATTTATAATATTAGGAAAAAGGACTGCCCTAAAAACTTTAATCCCAACGAGTATTAAGTACGAGGGCGGCACTGAAAATTTCGGGAATCAAGGAAGTGACACAACATTACTATTTAAAAATGTATTTATTGCTTTTCGAAGTATTCTCCGCGAAATTTGACACATTTTTTCATACGATGGAACCAATCATTGAAGCAACCATTCCATTCGGAAGTTGGGGTTTCCAAAATAGCCGTTTTGTAGGCGTCCACAGCTTCTTCAGGTGATGAAAATCTCTGACCACGCAATTTATTCTTTATTTTAGGGAAAGTATAGAAATCATTAGGGCTTAGGTCGGGGCTGTACGGCGGATGGTCTAATAATTCTATGATTTCTTGCTCTAAAAACTCTTTTGTTCTGTGCGCGGTGTGAGAACTCGCATTGTCGTGATGGAGGATGATGCGGCGGTTGCAGTTCTCTTTACGGAGTTCAGAAACGACCTGTGGCAAACAAATGTTAGCATACCATTCTACATTAACCGTTCTTTGTCCCTCAAGAGGAATAGTCGCAACATGGCCGGTTTTGGAGACAAACGTGGCCACCATTTTTTTTGCAACACTCCGTGAACGAACAATTTTTGTTGGCTTTAACTCATTTTCGAACACCCAAACTCGTGACTGGTTTTTTGTTTCGGATTCGTACGCGTATATCCAGGATTCGTCACCTGATACGATGTTGTATACAGCATTTGAGGATCCTGCGTGGAATCTTTCGAGAGTTCTGACGCACCAAGTAACGCGAGCGAGAGAGTTTTGCTCTTCACAGAGCAAATGCGGTATCCATCGGGAAAACAACTTTTTTACACCTAATTGTTCATGCAAGATTATTTGTATTTGACTCATGCCAATGTCTAAAGTTGCCTGAATTTCGCGGTATGTCACATGTCGATCTTCCTCAATCAGCTTACGCACAGCATCAACGTTTTCTTGGGTGACTGCAATTTTTGGACGACCTTGACGGGGATCATCACTGAGCTTGACACGTCCACGTTGAAATTCAGCAAACCAGCGATAAATTGTGGTTTTGGATGGGGCTTCATCACCAAATGCAGAAATCATCCGGTCAACACACTGTTTTTGTGTTAAACCACTTCGAAAGTCATAATAAATCATCGCTCTAGAATTTTCTCGAGTCAATTCCATTTTCTCAACGACTAAACAAGTTTGACAAGTCCTTGTGACAAGACCGAGAATCTGTTTTTAAATAAATAAACGGTATTCGATTTTTAAAACCAAGGAGTTTTAAAACTCCTTGGTAAAAAGATTTTAATATGACAGGAACAGTGGAAATATTCCATTCCCGATACTTTTAGTGCAGCCCTCGTAGGTATTATGTTCTTGCTATTTTTGATACCCATACATTTTTAACGACGATTTGTTCATGCCTTTGTAATGTAAGCCCTCAAAATAAGATCGATTACAAATCAATAAAGCCAATGGCAATGCGTACAAATAAGGAAAAAAAGTAAACGCAAAAGTATCTTTGTAAATAGTCGAAACAAAAAATAAATAATCAATGATTAGTTCCCGTAACGCAAAAAAAAACGGGTACATTTACCCTGAATGCGTCCTTTTACCTCTGCAAGAAACATTATCCTGTTTCAAACTACATACATATCTAGGTGAAATTTAAGACAAACGAAGAGATTTTATTTCAAGATTTAATTTAATAAACACATGTGGACTTTAGTCTCGTAATAAATTACGTGACGTTACATACACGAAAAACCATTGTTAAATAACGCAGAATAAGTAGACACTAGTTAAAACTGCGTGTAAGCGAATTTTCTGTGTGGATAACAGCAACATTAAATATATTCGTATTTTAAATCTCTATGAATTTATAAACCAGGTACCACACACGTCCATCACAGAATGGCTTATGGAAATGTGTGCTATGGAATTCTAATGGGCTATTAGTTACTAACCAAACTATAAATTTAGAGCACTTATAAAGACATCTGATTGAATGTCAAAAGAATAAAAACTGTAATTATCACTATTCGCCAATGATATCAGCACATACAAATGCGCATTTTATTGTATACCTACGTTTCTATGAAAATAGTCTGATTTTACTCAATCAATCTCCTAATCAACTTATTGTTAAACAACAACTACAGACATACTTATTGTTAAATTAATTCGCTATTTATTTGTCATAGCGCGTGGCTCAGCTACGTATGCATTGTGTACTTGTAACGTTGTGTTACGTTGGTATTTCGGGTTCGAGTCCCGGACAAACCATAAATTTTACACGACTACGACGAAGCCAAAAGGAAGGGTAATTATATTGGCTGTCTATATGTATTTATGTATGTTTGTTCCGCCGTAGCACCTAAACTACTGGTTCGATTTTAATGATTTGTCAATAGATGCGTAATAATAGCCCGGGTAACATAGGCTATATAATTTACGAAGTCGGGTTATAGTTTATTATAAAAAATTTAGTTATTGTAATATTTTTTAATCGCCATCTGTTAATTTTTTCTGTGCTAAGCTCAGACTCTCAGGTACTATGTGTGGTATGATGTGCAGATAGCCGCGCAGTTTACTCACCCAGGTCGTCGGGATGCACCATGGGCAGAAGCTGCGACATCCTGGTGTACACGTCCGCGCCGCTCTCGTCCAAACCCACCCGCAGTGTGGACGCTTGGGTTATGGAACCGAACCTACAACAAATTTGGAAGGTTATGCAGACACTTTTGATAGGTACAAGTGTGTGCTTAATGCATATTTAATGCACTCTCTTGAATTACTCTTATTGCATGAAAAAATATTCTAACTTGGATAAGAAATAAATGCTCCGCATTTAAAAACCTTTACCCTATCTTATATATTTATCTTGGGTTATATTGGTGTACAAATATGGTCATAAAACTTACTACATAGTTAACTAAATATAGGCAAAAATAAATCGCGGGAACCGTACAATTTGCAGCGATAAAGCGTGAAAGAGTAACAAACATGCATACATACAAACTTCCGGCTTTACAGTGTTTTAATATTAGTCGTTATCATGCACACATATTAGCTTTAATGAGTCATTTGTACTGCTCATTACCTCATAAGGTACTCATATTTAAGCGCATGCAACAATATGTAACAGACTACATATAGTTTGTTACATATTGTTGCATGTGCTTAAATTACACATCCAGTAATGAATAGTTAAGCACCACGCATTCAGATGCAATTTCTGCATTTATTAAAAAGAACAAATCCAAGTCACATATCGATATTCAGTCCAATTTTAATTAATGATGTGTCAATAGATTCGTAATAATAAGCTATATGCATTCGGGCTATATTTTTTTATAAAAATTGTAGTTATTATTATTAAGTCAACAACATACTCACCAATTAGAATCCATTTTTCCATTCTTTGTGTTCCAACTTAGCTGGTGACGGTTGGCAAGGATGGCTGCTGTAAATGTGGAACCGTTGTTGCCTCCCCATCCGACGAGCATAACACCAACTTTGCCCACTTTCCGTCCCGTCCGTATTTGTAGCTGTGTTCGATGAGGTTTGGCCTAGGGCAAGAAAATGTATTTAATTTTAAATGCAATAATAATATAAAGGAATTTATTTTAAATTATGAATATATATGTTAATAGTTTAAACACATCAGAGTGTGAACAAGAGCAGGTATATTGTGTTAAAATAATGTTTGTATGTTATATGATTCCAAGGATTGTATAGATAAATGATAATTCATTTAAGTAATCTCACTACACAGGTTTCTGTAGTAATAACTTTTCCAGTATAATATTCCTACAGGCTACTTGATAACCTATTGTTGAATGAGTTGAGTATCTTGGTGATAGGGTTTTGACAGCCTATTTATGACTTACTTTAGACTTATGTCTTGGAATATCTTAGTGCATATTACTATCCTTAGAAGGTATATATTTAATTTAAAAATAATAAATGGAGCCTGAGATTAAGAGGAATGTAGAAATTACTAACCATTATTTACTAACCATGCATGGCTCGTTATAAGGTTATCTAGACACATAAATGAAGACTTGAAAATAATACAAATACATGAAATATGAATGAAGAGGCCCATATTCGATCGTCCTTTATAAACTAAAACTGCAGAGATGATGTATGTCT
This sequence comes from Phengaris alcon alcon, assembly GCA_037179445.1. Classification (NCBI taxonomy): domain Eukaryota; kingdom Metazoa; phylum Arthropoda; class Insecta; order Lepidoptera; family Lycaenidae; genus Phengaris; species Phengaris alcon. The sequence continues at coordinate 10,218,691 of JAYRCH010000021.1, read as the reverse complement.
GCGCTTTTCTACGGTTTTCAGGATATTCGAAGGATCGATAACGCAGCCGGCAAGTTGCTAAAATCACATAAAATAGTAAATTTTTCTCACCACTAACTCTGTGCCCGTTCTCGTGACCAAGGTTTCTTCATATTCGTAATCTGAGAGTATGTATTCGTCCGTGTATTTTACGTTAGGAGACGAAATCGTCAATTTCTTAGTAGCATCCATTTCTTAAATTAGATTTGCAAATTAGCTTCAATGATTTTTGATATTCTTGTAGTCAAAAGTGCAGGGTGTTCGCACTTTTTATACGAATTTTCCAATATATTCACAAATGCTACAGCGTAGAATTAATGGAAATAGAACCTGTCTATCGTAGCAAACACGTCGTAATTGATGATCAAATCTCGCGACTGGCGTACACTTTGCAGCTCTAGGCTCGATTTGAAAATGCTACGATTGGTTAACGAGTGACGTGGGGTGATAAGCGTAGGAGGGGCGACCAATCACCAAAGTTGATCGGGAAAATTCAGGCAAATACGGGTAAAACATATTGTTTTATGAAAGATAAGCAAAACATGACACATGATTAAATGACAGATGACAACTCGCACGTCAATAGCAGCTGTCAACTGACATTTGTATTTTTTTCACCAAAGAAATGTAAAAATAGCCACGTACAACACATTATTTGGTGTGAATGACGTTGAGATGACTGTTGCTCCGCTCGAGCTTAGAAAACTAAAAAATATACTTGACAGCTCAAAGTTGACGTTGTTTTTTCACAGGTCGTGTTTGCTCGATGGAAATTTGAGAAAGCAAACAAATCAATTTAATTTTTAAAAAATTTCCTTGTATGAGTCACAGTAAATCCAGTTAACTTAAAGATTTGATGATATTTCAAATCTGTGAATAACTGTTGATGATATATTTAACATGGCAGGTAAGATAATATTCATCTGAATTCTGAACCTTTTTGCTCATGTGGAAATAACCATCCGCTGCAATCTGCTTCTGTAATTAAAAGATACATCATATAATTTATGACTAATGTGTTTTTTAGATAACCAAGAAATTCCAATGGCTAAGGATGAAACCGATCAAGTGCCCAAAGAGGAAGCTCTTTCAGATGTCGACAGGGAAAGCCCGGCTCCGCCAACTAACCCCGCCGATGATAATACGCAAGAGCTCATTGTAGTCAATGAAAATACAGACATATTAGACTTGAACCATGGCAGAATCGGAAAAATTGAGAATCTTGAACCCTTGGAGAACTTAGAAAGGTAATAAAATTAAGTCCAACAATACCTCTTTTGGGGTAAAAGTTGGGAAAACAGTAGCCTCCATAGTGAAACTTACTTACTCAAAAAATCACGGAACTTGCAGTCTTAATTATTTTTTTAAATTAATTTAAACATTATTAATTCATAATTATTATTTTATTTTTAGGTTATATCTGCGCTGGAATCTTATAAAGAAGATAGAGGGTCTGGACACCCTGAGTAAACTAGTGGAACTAGAACTGTATGACAACCAAATTGTGGTAATGGAGAACCTGAGTGGACTCGTTAGCTTAGAGTGTGTATTTTGTAAATTCATTTATCTTCTTTTTATTTTTATTTTATGTTCTTTATTGTCTTTTAATGGCTGTATATGGCTTTAAGAACCAAAGGAAAAAATCCTTTGGTTTTCATAAACAGTTGTGATTAGTCAGGTTTTATATTGCAAATCATTTCTTTTTTAGATAAAACAGTAAATACTATGCAAAATTATTATTAAAAACTAATACCAAATGAAAATGAAGACTTATCTACAATAATTAATCAATTTCGATTTGATTGATTATTTTTTAATATTTCAGGATTTTAGATCTATCATTTAACAGAATTAAAGAGATTCAGGGTATGGAGAATTTGCTAAATTTGAGAAAAGTGTACTTCAGTTCAAACAAAATATCAGAAATAAAGAATGTGAGTCATTTACCTAAACTGGAAATGCTTGAGTTGGGTGATAACAGGATAAGGGTAAATATTGCTTATATTTTATTCTTACAGCTGAATACTGAAACGACAGTTTAATTAAGTGGCAATTGAATTATATGATATCCTTGTCATTTCAGCTAGTAGTGAAAGCATGTGAATAGGAGGGCTCTTAATTTTGATTAGTGTTTCAGTATTTGACTATAACAATTAAAAATGTATGAGACAACATAAAGCAGTTTTAATTTAAAAAAGCTAACTAATTTTGAATAATGCTAATAATAATATATATTTTCTCTTCTACAAAATATTAAGGCTCTATTTTGTCCATAATAAAATTTTACAATGTTATTTTACAGGAAATAAAAAACCTAGAAGGATTGAAATCTTTAAAAGAACTATATCTTGGGAAAAATAAAATAACCAAAATACAAAACCTTGGGGGTTTAACAAACTTAGAGACACTGGTTCTTCAGAGTAACCGTCTAACAAAAATTGAAAATTTGGAACAGCTAACAAAATTGGAACAGCTTTACATATCAGAGAACAACATATCAGTCATAGAAAATCTTGAGAACCAAGTCAATGTACAGACTTTAGATCTTGCCTTCAATAGAATAACAGTTATTGATAATGTCAAACATATGGCAGATTTGGAAGAGTTATGGGTAAGTTTTATTTATGAAAGCTTGATAAAACATAAAAATGTATTAAATGATTCCTAAGCTTTTATTTTCATGGTGATGTCTTAAATCTGTGTAAAGTTCATGACCACTCTTTGCCTCTATTTCTATCACAGTAAACAACCTGATTGAAAAACAAAAAGTTTGTTTAACTAATATAAGTATTAGTTAAGTTAAAAACTGTATCATGGTCAGTGAATAAAGGCTTTATTTATTTATTTAAAGTAAACATAAGGGCCAATTCTCTTAATTAAAAATTTATAATTCACAGTATGGCTTCAGTCTCAAGTGGAGTTGCATTTCCACACATCAAATCATGTGTGTGTGTGTGTGTGTGTGTGAGTGTGTGAGTGTGTGTGTGTGTGAGTGTGTGAGTGAGTGTGTGTGTGTGTGAGTGTGTGTGTGTTTGTGTGTGTGTGTGTGTGTGTGTGTGTGTGTGTGTGTGTGTGTGTGTGTGTGTGTGTGTGTGTGTGTGTGTGTGTGTGTGTGTGTGTGAGACCAAATATACTGACACTGAACAGATACTGGGAATTGCACATTATTATTTATGTGAATTAGCCTCCTGGGCAATTTCATAAGTGGCAGTTAAATTACTTTATATTATGTATTACAAAGTCGGCTCAGACAAAATAACTATTAGTGTATTTTCCTGGTTTTGACTTGGTACACTAGAAAAAACTAGCTTTAAAAACAGTAACCCTGTACTTTTTTGGGATAAAATCATAAAATGTAGCCTATGACTTAACCCAGGGCATAAACTTCTACCATACCTAAGTTCATCAAAATTAATTAAGTAGTTTTGCATAAAAGAGTCACAAACATCTATCCATCCATCCTCACAAACTTTCACATTTACAACAGTAGTAAAAGTGTTTCATCAAGAGCGCTCGGAATTTGAAATGAAATAAATGGTGTGTTTAAGCGATACAATCACAATTTTTATAATATTTCAAAGGATATTCGATGATGTATGGAAAATATTTTGGCCATAAAAGTCTAGACCAATTTTTCATTATATCTATGCATAAAATGGAGCTTAAGCTTACGAAGAATTCGAGTTATGTTTGTGATTGTAGGGCAGCCATGACTGTGGTTTGTCTTCGTAGACTAGAGGTTTCGCTTAGCTTCTCAGAAAGTGATCGAGCCGTGTTAAATCATACGATTTTTGTGGACTAAGGCCTCGAACATCTCATTCGATAAATTTAATTTTTCGCGTACTGCAAGTATCCCCGTCCATTTAAGAACCATATTTGTGAGATCTATACCATCTATTCTAGGCCACGATTTCTTTTTTAACACGCCATAAATTGGGCGCAACCAAGACGCACGGGACGTTAGGCGCATAGAGGGCTAATTTTGATTACAAATTTTAGCGAGTATGCGTTTTTGAAGTATGTAGCTTTCCATGGTAAATTATCATGATGTGTTCATGCCAAATTTTACAGCCATAGCTTTATCAAAATAGGCGCCATGCGCGGTCGAAGTTTGATCCTCCCTATTGAAAAACCCTTTAGAATGTTCATTGTTCACCTAATAGAAAGCTTTCATACAAAGAAATTTTCCAGTTGAACAACAACCAGATATCAGACTGGTCGTCAGTGGAGTATCTTACAGAGAACATAAAACTTCAGACGATATATTTAGAACGAAACCCACTCGCGTCAGATCCGGCGTACCGAAGGAAACTCAAGCTCACCCTGCCTTCACTCCGACAGATAGACGCGACACTGTGTAGATAAGATTTTATTTTATCATTTTCAATGCAATGTCCATTAAATGTTTGTTTATGATCTAGTTTTACGTTCATTATTTGTATGTCACCTAGTTTACATTGGTATGGTTTGTATTAAGTAAAGTTGGGTATTTATATTTATAATGTAATATGTATGAGGTAGACATTGAATAAAAGTTAAAACTCATAAATTATACTTTTAGCTTGGCAAAAAAGAGTATGACTCATCAACTAACACAAACGTGGTGACAGCAGAAACTAAAGACATCTTCGATTGTATCATCTTTTAATCTTAATCCTTGATAGATTAGAATGAAATTTATTATATTTATTTGTTAAATTAAAAGATTATCTAAATCAAATATGTCATTCCAACCTAATAAGGTTATAAGATAATACAGTCGAAAATGTGGATTATTATGTACCTAACTATTAAAGTTCCAATAAACTTATTCCTTCCATTTACTTCAGTATTAAAAGTAATAGAATTTTATAGTATGTAAAACATTAGCAAGTTACTATTTTAATTAAACTTATTAATTGAATATTACAATTTCCTGGAAATGTGTAAATAGTATCAAGTGTGTGAAAGAGAGAGACTAAGCCCAAGCCGCACTGGCGGCGAGGCTGCAACGGCCACCGAAATGTATCATCAGTGCGCGCACTTGGCCGCAAGCGGCCAATGAGATCATTGTGACGTATTCTGCGACTGCGTATTGGCCGCTGGCCGCCGCGGCCACTGGGATTTGAAGAATTGTAGGATCGTGTGCCAGTGTGCGCGCACTGGCCGCCGCGGTTATCCCTTCCATCACAGCTATTTCTTCGACATCCATTTCGAAGCACTCGGATGTCGGAACTGTCAATTTGGCCGCAGTTCTGGCTGCATGATTGGTCGCGACACTTGCCGCCAGTGCGCGCTTACCCTTAATATACTTTTTAATTTACCCTAAGCGCGCACTGGCGGCAACCGAAATGTATGCAAGCGGCCGCTGGCCTCTCGCGGCCAAGTGCGCGCACTGATGATACAATGCATACATTTCGGTGGCCGCCAGTCCGCGTTTAGCCTTAAGGTTTTAAGGCTGGAAAATGATGTTTTATTAAAACCTAGATTTTACCGTGGCTCTTGATTATTTCAAGTAATTTCTAATTAAATTTAGTAGTTGTCTTGACTAATATAAAATTGAAAGCGCAACACATACGACAGATCTGTGTTTCAGGCAGTCCCCGATTCCTATACCAGTCTTCATCTGAGAGAAGATGATCACATTCTGAAAACAGGCATACTATGTAAGGTGAACTTGAGACTGTGAACTGTTTGCTAGCATCATATTTACTCGTGATACGTAAGATTTTAATAAAAAATCTTTTGAAACTTTGTTTTTTATTATTAATTTAGTTTGTGGCTAGTACCATGGAGGAATTACTACTGTACTGAACTCCCATCATCACATTTACACTGTGACTATGGTAAGCCAAGCAAAGTAGGCAAGGAAAATAAAACCAAAGAATTAATTTAAGGTCATGTATATATAATAATAATATTATCTATGGACGCTTTACACCACGTCAGTCTGGCTCCGTGGTAAGTATCCGAAGAACTTGTGTTACAGATACCAGAAAACGGGAAGTATATTTAATACTTTTATACTATACATATACTTAAGATTTTTATTATATTATACACATATTTTATAAACATCCATGACCCAGGAACACAGAAAAACTTTTTGTTCCTTCGGCGGGATTCGAACCCGCGACCCCCGGCTTAAGCACCAACGCGCTGAACCACTGAGACACAGAGGTCGTCATGTATATATTACTAATAAAAATATTTACACAACGGATAACATAAACAACGTTGCTGTATTTGTCTGATGCGTTGGAAAAGTCACTTAACAGACAAAGACAGCAACAAAGTCCAAAAATCTTTTTATTAGTAAGTAATTAACCAATATGTAACAAAAACCTTATACTTACAATCTTTCCAACTGCTACTTTAAACTAGCTGATTGTTTATTTGCTGTAGCATTTAAATGTCTAGTCAACTTTGGTTTCAAGAGGAATTAGCAAAAAAATATTTTTAATTCCTATTCGCTCTTGAAACCCAAGATTTATCCACTATTAGGCTGGACTATATGCTCCGGAATCCGGAAGGCCGTAGAAAATTCTGAGCAATGAAAATAGAACTCTGGGCTAATACAATGGAGTTGAAAATCGAAGTGTCAAGTGTCGAGATGTCATATATGACATTGATATTTAACTCGACACTTGTGTGTTCGATTTTCAGCTCTATTGTATTCGCGCAGAGTTCTATTTCCAATGCTTAGAATTTTCTACGGCCTTCCGGATTCCGGCGCATATAGTCCCAGCCTTATGCGACACACAAGATCGTTTGCGATGGATTGTTACAGATAGGATGAATGCCATATATTTCTTGTTATATATTTTAAAACATAAAAAAATAAAAAGGTATAGATTATAGACCACTATGACATTTTAAATTTGACGTTTGTCAATACTCAATGACAGTGGTGAATTTTTTTCATTTCACAATCTCAAAAAACGCATTTCACGGCTTCATTTGAACAATTATTCGTCAATTCTTGTTTTGTTTATGTTCAAAAGTAGAAATAGGGTGCTACAATCAGACTCATCAATAACACTGTGCCAAAAACTATACATTGAATCCGTCCGTTGTATTTGCTCTTTGTAATGGAAAACCTTGAACAGAGTAACAATAAAAACGTGTCTCTAAGTTTAATAGCTGAATATAGTTCCGAATCTGATTCTGAAGACAAATCTAACGAGAACGTCGCCAATGATGACTCCGATACAGTGGAACTTAGTGAAATGGTATTAAAAAACAACATTATAAATGCATGTGCTCACGGTCCCCTGTCGAGCACATCGAACGAGGAAGTTACGAGGCATATGATTATAGACAGTTGTGAGAACGACGTTTTGGAGTACGACGTGACCGAATATAGAGATGCGGACACCAGCTCAGAGTCCAGCGACACGGACGAGGCCAGCGACAGCGACGAGGACTCCATAAAGGATATCGAAGAACTAACGAGCGGGTACCTCGAATTTTTAATTCTCAAAAAAATTATGCAAATGTAACACAATCACGCTTACCAGAACTTATCATCCCTGTTTATACAAGAGACATTGTGTTCATAGACCAATGTTTTTCAAACTTAAGTAAATTGCATACTTTGTTAAGAATATAGTCAAATATTGTTAAATTCTTTTTGTTTATAATGTACGGTATAAGACCAAAGAATGTAAAATATTTCAGCTTTAAAGCAAGTTTTGTTTACCTACTTACTTACTTACTTACTTACTTACTTACTTACATACTTACTTACATACCTTTGCTGATCAAACATTATTTTGTAAAGGAAAAAAATAAATAAATGTATGGTTCCTGTATTGCTTACTGTAAAGTTAAACTTATGATATACTCAGAAAGCCAAATATGATATATTTTTTTATCCTGAATTACAAATAAAATATGCTTCCACATTTAAAATGTTAATAATCTTGGCTGTCTTAAATGTAAATGATAATATTTTTTAAATAAAACAATTTTAATTAAAATCATGTGATCATTTATTTAAAAATATTCAATTGTGCCCTGAAGTAAACAAACATCAACAATAAAAATATTTGCACTTCGGAGCACAATTGTCTAAAACTTTATTTGAGTATTGAATCCATTAATAAAACACAGTAATGTTGTACAGAAATGAGGTAACTTTATGCAAGTCTGTGATGCAAATTCTGTCCGACCATTTTGTACACATGATTCACTGTCTTTTTAACGTGAATAGACTTTATTGTGTTCATACAAAGCATGCATACAAGAGTTTTATGGCCGGTTTCAATAACCTATCTACCAATAACTATTTGTTAAAAAGTCGTCATTCAATCAGTTGCGGTTTTTTGCGATACAAATTTGACGATTTTAACAAATACTTACTGGTAGATAGGTTATTGAAATACGCCATTAGTCATTTTGTATTAAGAAAATAATGTGCAGTGCACATGGTTCTTGATTACCACTATATTGTTTTGAATGTACAATAATACTATTGTTGAAATATTCTGTGAATTTGAGTAGTTTTTCTTGATATATATAACAGCTCTAGTTAAGTAGTAATTATTATTATTAATAAGAGTTTGAATATTTTAAGGTATTTTTCGACTATTAATGAATGAACAAATGATTACAGGGATGAGGTAGAGGGAGGCAAAGCAGATAAGAGTATACCAAAAGTAAAGGGAGAGCTCGGTTTAGATGACCTCCCTCCGATAGAGGATTTGGCGATAAGTCTGCCTGCACAAGAAACAACAAAGATTGGAATAATTGCTAGTGTTGTTGATAGATTAGGTAACTATTGCAATATCGTGTGTTATACTTATTAATCAAAATAAGAATTTCTTTAACTTGTTTACTGATAGTAATACTAAACATGGAAAATACGTAGATAGTTGTATATCCATGTACAAAACAAAATGTGTAGTAAAAAAAGTATATTTTATATTCTAATGTTTCCAGTTGTGGTGCGAGCATTTCCAGAAACTCCTGCAGTAGATCTTGACACTGTCCTGTTTCTGGACAATGGTGCAAAGACTTTAGGAAAAGTCTTTGATGTGTTTGGTCCAGTGAGTATTATAATTCTTAATATATTTCATTGTTTCTTATTGTGTAAAATTATTATTTATATTTTACAAGTATAGTCTACATAATTTTAGCGATAAGCCACCAATACAACAATTCTTGTTAGTTAAAAGGTCAGCAAAGAAACAGCCGCTGATGCAAAGCTTGCCACGAAATTCGGGCATTCAGGCGGATGCCTGAATCTTGTACTGAGTGTATCATAATGGTATTTTAAGATAGCTATTCAAAATTCTACTTTATTAACTACACATGAAGATACACATGTATCTTGAATGTGACGTCATATTGCAAGAGTTAGAATGTCAAGTCAATCAAAGTCAATGTCGAAGGCGTCTTTTTTGCAATGAGACTGCTAAAGATCCTTTTGTGAATTGAACCTCAGGAGGCGGTACTCACTTCGCGATCATATTCCATAAATGTATTTATTGTAAGATTAACCGATTCGTTGCTGATGACACGACAGGCGTGTCATCAATGGTTTTAACTAGTAGCTTGTGACAGGATAGGCGTGCCATTTTTTCATCGATTGTAACACCCTCAGATTAAGTTTTAGAAGGGTCTGTCCAGAACAAAACTATCAAGATTTTCCATGTAGTTTAAGCCTGTTGTCTTTGCTTCTCGATATTGCGTGAATGCAACAGTTCCAGGGATTGACAACCTTTATAAATTGCATTGAATTTACATTTGCACTAGGTACACGAAAGGCGTGTCTATTTGAATTGATTGTAACAAAGGGTATAAAATAGGTCGATATAAAGGATATACTTAGAACAAAATCATTGTGACTTTTTTATTCATTTTTATAACAAATACGTGTTTTTTTTCATTAATGATTTTGAAATGCAAGTAACATTTTAGTTTTATCAAAAAATGCATAGGTATTCTGTTATCTTGTAAGCAACTTTCTGTAGCGTCTCAACATTCCTTTGCATTACTATATATCTTTGGTCAGCATCAAATCTTAACAGTTCATTTGATATAAACTCGCCGAATCTTTTGCATCCATGCAAATCTATTACGGAGGGTACTGAATTATTATTTTTATCGACAATTTCTGTGCATGTACCACTGTTCTTAAATTTCTTTTGAGGCTTGTAAGTTCCAACATCTGAGTATGATTGTGAATGTTGTTCAAAAATATAATTCAGTTTCTTCTTCATTTTCATATTGAGTTTCATCATTATTATAGTTTTCTGTTTCAGGAATGTATTTGTTTTTTTCGATTTAAATCTAGAAAAAGTGGGTCAATTTAACAAAATAATCTGAATATTTCGTCGTTGTGCTGCGAAAAGTCACTATGTGACATTTTTTGTAAAAATGAGTTAGTGATTTCAAAGTGTTTATAAAGTAGGTCTACCTTATGAAAATATGACGAGAGTTAATGTTTGTAGTATTTTACATAATACAAGAAATCCAAAAATACCTGTCTGAATACATATATTTATATATATGTCAAAATAAATATAGGTACGAAAATTAACTAACGCTAATTTAATTAAAATGAAATTAATCTTTCTATAATGTTTTTTATTTTTCGTCATTAAATTCGTTTAAAAATTACTTAAGTGACAAAAAAAAAGTAATTAACTGACCTAAAAAAACTGTTAGAAAATAATAAAAAAACAATGAAAATCATTATTATGCAGGATAAATATATTAACATTTTATTCAAAAAAATAATTTTTGAATTCATAAGGATTGACGAGTTACGTGCATTATAAAAACACAGAAACCTTAAATCGCAATTATCTCGAATCTTACTTTTGGCAGTAATGACTTTTTGCAGTACATACGACGATTCAATTTAAATTTTAAAAATTTCCCTGTCGCGGTAAACACTTGTAGTTCAATATTGACGCGTTACAAAGTCCAATGTGTTTTATCTGACCTGCTGTTGTTCGTTTATAAATAAATTGTAATTCAATGCTTTTACAAATAAAATAATACCTCTCATAACCCTAGCTTTTAAATGTTATATGTTTATATATTTATTACCTTTAAAATATTATATATTTATTACTATATTTGTATAATATAGTATATATTACACACATTGGACGCTTTCCTTGACCAATTACGATACGAATACACCGAAAATAATGTCAAAAAAGGTTTGAAACATCTGAAAAAATAAAGTCGCTTACCTTCAATTTCAGAAATAACACGTAGTTTACCTCTTCAAAACCAATGTAATTAACGTATCGTGCCGTACACTCCCGTAGTTTGATTCCAACTAAACTTGAATCAAGTCTAAATCAGTAAAAAAGCAAAAAAAGTATGTAGTTTTATACACATGGCTGATGGCACACTAGGCGTGCCATGGACTTCTATGGCGCTTGACACTCCAGTTGTGTCCTAGAAAATTTGTTCCCAGCCAAGGCGAAAAGTTTTCCAAAATGGGTGCCGCAACGAATCGGTTAATAATAATTTATCCAAATAATTTTCAACAGGTAACAGAGCCGCATTACTGCGTGCGCTTCAACTCAGAGGAGCATGTTAAAGAGCGGGGCGTGGCGCCGGGGATGGAGGTCTACATCGCACCGCGCAGCACCGACCACACGAACTACGTATTCCTCACTGAGCTCATGAAGTGAGTTATAATCTATAATTGTATTCTAAAGTAATAAATAAACTCTTTATTTATTTTGTTGAACTCGCTAGCATATTATGTACTGTGTGTGTCGTCTGGAAGTTAGAGATTTTAACAGCAGATTAATTTTATCAACAAAACTGGATCGGACGAAAAGGGACTCATTTTATTCCTAATAATATTTTTACATTATTGAATCATTTATTTTATTACTTTCTTAGTTGAAATCTTAGAAAAGACAATTATAAATATCTCAAAAAGTTTTTTTTTTATTATAAATATTTTTTGTCAGTATTTCTGATGATACTGCCTATAATTTAACGCTTAATAGAATACCAATAGGCATGTTGCCTAAAATATTTTTTTGCCTTTATTGCAACATTATATTAATAATTATACATACATATAGTCCATTTATTAGAGAATAATTTTCACATTTCGCAAAAACAGCTAGTTACATTATATAAAGCTTCTGGGACAAGTGACAAGATGTATTATTTTATTTTAAGTTTATGGAAATGGTAAAAATGTTATCACAGTTTACAGGCAGCTGTTAAAACAATAATTTGCACTACCATTTTTTTGTTATTGCGTATGATTCTTATAAGGTTTCCGCATTGCTTCTTTTCAACTGAGATACGCAATATTATGTAATTTATTAGATGATGGATTTGGTTCGTTTCATTTTTTCAGAGTAAAAGGATCTGATGCGTCGTGGCTACACGACATTGAGCCGCCACAGAACCAGGTCGAGTACTCTGATGATGAGGAGGAGAGGAGGGCCAACAGAGCCAGAAAGGAGCAGAGACAGAGGCAGGAGGGCCCAGAAAGCGGCGAAACCTCCAAGAACCAACAGCCAAGGAAGATTCTGGAAGCAAAACGAAATCGGCCCACACAGTCGAGTAGTCGTTTTGGGCCCAACAGAGGTCGGATGCCAGTCGGGTTCAGAAGGAACCCTGCCTTCGCCCGGCCACAGAGACCCTGGGATGATCAGAATATGAGAACCCCACCTCCGCACCCGAACGATATGGGCCCCAGGCCTCTGTTTAACCCCCAAACATTCCCGCCGTTCGGACCGCCCCATCCTTATATGAACAGGTTTAACTTTGGAAGGCCCATGCAGCGGCCACCCATGAATTGGCCCCAACTGTTTCGCCAAAATGGCCCCGTTTTTGGGGCCAACTTCTGCAACATGCCGGGGCCCCAGTGGACTAACGACCCGCCACCGCCGGGTACATAGACACAAATCTAAAAAATAAATGCTAGTAATAATAAGAATAGCATATGCAAGCAAAGTGATATATTAAGTAGTGTAATATAATATAAAACATACTTATAATTTACTTAGATATATTTGTGGTCTTGTATTGTAACTTGGTTTACTACCAGTATCCAGAGATGGTGTTGAATATATTTGGGGCTTTTCAGAATAGTTTATTGCAACTGTTCTGACGGCCTCAACTGTGATATTGAATTGTTATGTGCTGCTACCATTTAAACATTAGCTACTATAAAAAGAGTTATAAAAGCATTAAATATATCCATAAATTATTATTAACATTTTCACTCCATGAAATTCAGAGACATATTTTTGTAGGACATAGCAATATTTTATTCAAAAATACATTTACACTGTTACAAACTGAAATATACACAAATGATAAATGCATGTTTGGTAGAGTTCAATAATGTTATCTGAACACATATTTGTACAAAATAAAAAATGTTTACAAAAAGCATCTCTTTTATTCCTTATCATCTGAGTCAGAGATCAGTCATCTGAGTTGGTTTGTTTGAAGGACGTAACTAAAACGTAAGATTTCGATTTTGTATCGCTATTAAAAAGTGAGCGCCGCGTCGCGTCTTGGAGTGAACTGACCCTTGGCAGCCAGGGGAGGGGGAGCTATCTAGGGGAGGGCTAGCCGGGGCTCATGCCCCGGGCGGCAAGTTCAAAGGGCGGCCAAATTCACTCTTTACAGACGAATGGAAAACTCGTCATTTACTTAACTTTGACCTAAGAATACGTCATATTAACTTAACTTTGACAACGATTTTTAAACCAGTAAAATAAGAAAAAAAATCTCGCTCAATTTTTACATAATCAACATGTTATTATTTTGTACTGACGATCTGTTTTAGGCTATTGATTTGATTGTATTTTTGGAAGTTCACATTCTTTCAGGTTTTCAAGTTCAACAGATTTTAATCTGGAAAGTAAGAAAAATTTTTACTCGCTCGCGTTTAATATGTAACAGAACATGTTATATAATTTAGTACCGTTGTTCCGTTTTAATCTGTTGGTTTTATTTTATTTTTCCGAAGTTCATAGGTCTTTCAGGTTTGAAAGGTGAACCGACTTTACTAAAATTAAAATTTTATTAAAATTTTTGCTCGCTCGCGTTTAGGATACAGAACATATATTATGTAATTTAGTACCGCGAATCGGTCGGTTTTAGGCTATTGATTTAGTTGTATTTTCTAAAGTACATAGTCTTTCAGGGTGTAAAGTTTAGTTATAGTTGTAAAATAGAATAAAAAACTTGCTCGCTCGCGTTTTATATAAAGAGCATACTATGCTCTCTCCCCTCGCCCGCTTTTCGCTCGGGGGCCCCGTGGCAGAATTTGCTACGGGCCCCACGCTGGCTTAATCCACTGGATGCACTATTTCCGGAAGGCCTATGTCCAAATGTCAATCAATGAGGGTTTGATATTTTTTCTGCCGCTAGAGGGCAGACTCTACGCACACAAAGCGTCATCTGGTGGCGTAAGTGGATCAAAAACGTCAATAAGAATTTTCGATTATTTTTCTGTCACCAGGCAACGCTTGGTAGCCCGACGGTGCTTGTCGTGCCATAAAGCTGTCAGATGTCACGAATTTAAAAACCTTCATTAGTGGACATCTGATAGCTGAAATTATAAAGATGGTAAATGTAAAAAAAATATGTGGGCGGGGGCGGCATTTTTTAGTTTTTGTCCCGCCTAAAAGAAATTGAAGATCCGGGGCTGCCCTTAGGGATAAAAGCGAAGAGCTATATTATGTACCACATAAGCAAACAAAGACGATTTCCACATACAAAACTATTGTCACATTTTAAATTAAAATTACCTAACTATCAAACAAAAAACAATCTTTAGAAAGAATGTTGTTTTTGTCACCTTTTCACAGCAAATTGTAACAATCGGTTAAGGTATAAGCTATTAATTAATTGTGAGTTCTAATCTTACTTATAATAAGGGGGACTATCTTGAAATATCGGAGAAGGGCTGGAAATAAAAAGGCGAATACTTTTGTGATTTCTTTATTAAATATTTCATTGTTAGAAATTAACTAACGATCGAATTTCATAATTGTTAAAAATAATAATAAAAAAAAAGTTTAAAATAAAGACTACAGCTAAAAAATACTGCTCTTGGACTATGCAGAAGTATATTATCCTGCTGCCCTTTGACGAAACGTCGAACCAACTGGGTTTCTATTATAAAATTTTGCACTCACATGATCACAACGTAAAATGAATTGCCATTTCACAATACAGGAATATAATATATCTCCATACAACTAAAAACCGAGAAATCGTCGATTCAAACTGCCTCTAACAATTACTATGGGATTGAAGTACATTGATGTGGAAGCATGGTTTCATTCAGCACTAACATCAATTATTTACTTTGCATCTCTGCCTTGTATTAGATAGCTGCAGGTTATGGATACCAGATGTTTTAACAAGTGAAATTGTTAATTACAGTTTGACTCGACGATATCTCGTATAGATATGCTTATAAAAACTAACACAAGGAATAATTTTGATATCTAAACAACGTAACATTAATTTCGATAGCCTTACAATGCCTAGATTTTCAATGGATCGTTCTGAATATTAAAATTCATTTTAATTATTTACGCAAGATTCTAGACATTGTAAAGCAGGATAAAGATTGTACATTACACTAGTTAATGGGACTTAATTCGTGTATATAAACATAAGGTTTTCCCAACTTTATCGATAATGAATGCTCGATAGATGTTAACGAAATTCAACAAAAATAAGAATAACGTAGTTTAACGTTAAAGTTACAATAACTAGCATAATGCAAATCAGATATAATTAAAGATAATTTTGAATGATCGATATACAAAAAGGACATGATTCACATATTTTTTTCTGATTAATTGTCGTCTTACAGAATTGTACTACAGTAGACATTTTGAATAGGTATGTATAAACATTTATAAAAAAATCCTGGTTATTATAATTTATTACCCCATTGGTCACCATTGTGACACTCGAATGAATTGAACTACGTGATTTATCTAGCTTTAATTGTATATCGACGAACGATTAAAATCTAATAGTGTTTAAATTAATGAGTGAGGCTTCCTTTCATAATGTGTTATATTGTAACGATATAACATTTAAACAATTGTATTAAAATATTTGTTATAAAAAAAAAAAAAAAAAAACAAGATATCAGCTTGTAGAGACGTCCAAAACAGCTTTATAGATTTTTAAAGATATTTGATAGTGTACAAATACTATATCTGGCAGTGCAGGCATCTGGCAATGAACATATTTATTTCACAACTTTCAAAGCAAATGCATAGACTATACCGTTACAATATAACGAATTAAATGCAATAACTTCAGCGAACATTCAGCGCCGCGTCATAAATAAACATACAAATGTATATTGCCGATTCCGCGTATTGTCAACGATTTCATGAAACAACAAAAGCTTAGTAAAAAAGTATACATATGATTTTAACGATTTAAAGAAAACATAAAAACATTCACTGTATAAATTGCAGAATTAATTAATTAACAATATGAGAACATTACAAGCAGATGTAAACTCTGATTTGTTAAAAATTGTTAGGAATAAACTAATAATTAAAAAAAACTGCCTTAACATTTAAAAAATAATAAAAAAGTGCTTTCTTAGTTTCAATAAACGTTGACAAGTTTCAGCGCTTGAGACTGGGAACATAAACCTAGCAGCCACAAAGCCAATAGGGCGTTTGCTCCGGAACTAACCTACAGTGGGTACGCTACGAGTAATGATTGGGTCCAACTTATCTTAGTACAAAAATACAGATTCTTTTATAAATTAACGTTTAGCTTGCCGTCTGAGACTCATGACATATGCCTCCTGGGCTTCACCGGTCGACAACCGAAACAACACAAAAGTACAGAGCAGTCTTCCATTAATACGTAAAAAGTAACCAACGAAAGCCTACTTAAAACACTAAACTACCGATTAATTTGATCTCCGATTGAAACTTAACATAAAAATTAAAATCTACTATTAGTTCGTAGGGTTATAATTTTGTATCGATTACACGTTAGGATCTATTCTACTGTACAGATAGATAAAAAAAACCTTAAAAATATACGATAGCGATAATACTTTGAGAGCATCGGGCGATGCAAAGTAAAGGAACTGATCTAAGCCCGAGCGCGGCCGTCTCACGGTCGCGTATATTGCATACGATACATACAGTCTACGTCACGGGCGATACACATGCGACACCGTACGTCACGGGCGATACACATGCGACACCGTACGTCACGGGCGATACACATGCGACACCGTACGTCACGGGCGAAACACATACGATATACGCTACTCAGCTACGTCGTATCACGTCGAGTGGTGTTGCCGGTTAATATTTAGAATATATTCGTTACCTAAGACACTACGCGCTACTCTAATATTCACAGAGATACGATTAGAAGAAATGGAAAGGCGAAACAGCGTGCGAACTACACTCCAAATGGAATACTTTAGTTTGCGGTAATATTGTCACTCGATTCTTCAATCGATTGCGATAAAAATCAAGTTAGAATATTCGATTATATTATAGACAGCCAATCGACGCTACTTTAATGCTACAGTATTGTTATCGAATAATAAAATAATATCTGTTTTTGTTAAACTCAAATCGTGTCTAGAAATAACGTGTCTTTTATTTGTTTGAGAACCGCTGTCTACTGAAACGTACCGGCTACCACTACACGACGAAACCTATTTTAAACATCAATACAATCAGCTGATAAAACATTTAAAAAATATCCGTAATCTTTTACATCTCTATCAAATCATCTAAGGCAACGTCTTGTGAAAATTATAATGAACACTCTTTGGCATACTCAATCGTAAGTTCACTGTGGCTATATAAGGCGTAGTTAGGTGAATAGGACCTTAGTATGAAAATATTAAGGAAATCCATTTAGTATAAACCATATTAACCAAGGTACACATGTTTTTAACTTCTTAAGTCCTTCAGTTGTCTGTAAAAATGTATTCATGGAAAAAAAGGACAGTTCTGTAACTGCTATTTTAATTGTTTCAAAGTGAATTAAACTGTTGTCATCAAATCGACCATTGAGATGCCTCTTATTCTAGAATAACACATCAAAGCAAATTCTCCCATAGAAGCGAATACGGCCAACATTACGTGTCAGTAGTCAGCGGTTTACGAAATACACAGAAGGCATATATAATCTTACCCTACATACTATTATATAGTAAATATTACGCCCCTATGTAGAGTTTCGGAAAATATTATTATTCTATACATGATTATAAATTTGTCTTACATGAAAACTCACAACTGAGCGTCTTGAAATAATAACGCTTTTCTATATCGCCAATTTGCAATTCGGAAATATTTCTCTTTCAAAAAATATTTTGTATCTTAATACTAATATATACGCGCTTTGGGTTGAGCTATATCCGCAAGTAAAAACCGTTTGCAAAGCTTCTATCCTTTTCTACTGATTCAAACCGTCATTTGCTAGAGTGAGACAGTAGCATGTCTGATGTTGCTGTGCTTTGTCACTCTAGCAAGTGACGTTTCTAAGTAACAGATAAGGATGGAAGCCCAGGGGGCCTAGCGGGAACATTTGACAGCGGCGTAAACGTAACATTATCGAATGAAACTTGTATGAGCGCAATGATCATGACAGCGCCCATAAAGTCTGTCAAAATCGATTTTTGACAATTTTCATACAATTCTCATTCGATAACGTTACGTTCACGCTGTCAAATGATCCTGCTAGGCCCACAGAGTGCGATGCGGCGCAAAAAGTAGCCTGTAACTCGACCCAATCAAACCAATATAAATAAGAGACAATGCGGTCGGGTATACATAACACTTAGCCTACACTGTGAGGTGTCCCTCAGGGGTCCGTTTTGGGCCCCGTTAAAGCTTCTAAGACCTCCTTGGATCCTTTAGTTTTCATGTAAGACATCGTTGTGACTCCAACATGATTGAGTGTGAGTATCTCTGTCGATGGGAGCGTTTGTACCGGTATGAAAATACTCTAATACATATAAAAGTTTCTTATACTATAAATATATGGCTCAGTACTTTTACATATAGATAATAATTAATGATTTTACTATGTCATACACACGTGGAAGATCGGTGGTAATATGATTTTGAAGAGCCTCGTTTACAGATTCTGATATACCATTAAAATTATAATATTTATTTAGCACCTTCCGATTAGTTGATTAAATACAATGAAGAGTTTTAATTTAATATGATTCATTCTGTATTCAATATATGTATTACAGAACAGTATTGTAGAAATAAATTACTTTGTAGGCTCGATAGTACTCTATAAAATGGTACCTATGCTGCAAAATATCCACGACAAAAATGAAAATAAACCGCGATAGAATCGGCTTCATTCATAATGGTATGCCATAGTTAAATCACTGTTCTGTGTTGATAGTACAAACGCGCGCCCTGCCGACTGTAAAGCTTCATCGAATACAATAAATCTCCCGATAAATTAAACATTCACCACCAATTTAAATGCATTTTTGACAGTCAGTTAGTTTTGTTCATCATTGTAGTAGCATTACACCAATTTGGCATGTCTCTTGACGTTACTTGACGATACGTTCAATACAATCGCTGGGACTATATGATCCGGAATCCGGCGGGCCCGGGAAAATTCGGAGCACTGAAAATAGAACTCTGCGCTAATACAATATACTCGAAAATCGAAGTGTCGAGCGTAATATATTACATTGATATTTGACTCGACACTCATTTGTTCGAATTTCAACTCTATTGTATTAGCGCAGCTCCATTTTTAGTGCTCTGAATTTTCCCCGGCCTTACGGATTCCGTACATTATAGTCCCAGCCTAAGCCAAAAATCCAAAATCTTATTGGATTTGTAGGCCTATACATAATTGTGGTTACAATCATAGTAAAGTACCATCAGGCGAACTCGTTTACGATCACAGCGTAAGACCGCTACGCGCCGTCGAGTCTTGTTGCAATGAACTTGAATTGTTTGAATTTTTTAAGTAAATACATAGATATGATCGTATCAAGTTTAGTAACTGTTTGTCTTTGGATCGAAATATTTTTTATATTTTGTTTTTTTTTTTTCTCCCTAGGAAGACATTGATCGTGATATACTTGATTTAGGATATAAAGGTATGAAACGATACATGTTTAATTTTGTAATAAACGCTATTCATTGTATAAGTGCGACATATGAAATAGGGGTTTGCCGTCAGTCGTCATTGAAATTACAGTTTTACTTAAAAATAAAAGTTTTGTTTTTTTGCCATTTTACTTAAAAACTTTCGTAAAAAAAAATGGCGGCATAATTTCATCCTGAACAGATTATAGCGCTGTCAACGAATACATAATACATTAGAATGTGGGTCGTTGGTTTCAAATGCTACCACAATAATATCACCCGTCGAGTTCCATCCATTTCGTTAGGAAGACGTCGCGGCCTATGATAGGACGAAAGCACGAACTGGACGAAACCATAGATTGACGCTTGCCAGTGCTCAGAGGAACGAGGGGTTAGACGATATTTGGTCAAATTATATATTAGCCTTTTGGCTTAAAAATATTGTTTTCGGTTGGTGCGACAATCTGACAAGCTGGCTTCGGTTGGGACAATTGTCATAAAAAATAATTTTAATGTTTCGAACCAAATATCGCTCTCTCCGAGTTATCTCCGGGCTTTGTCAGGTCGGCCAAACACGGTGCACCTAATTGGGCACAGCTGCGTACCCGTTCAGGTGCACTCCCATACCCGTTCAGGCACACCCGGCATACCCAATCAGGTACACCCCCGTTCTCATCCGAGTACACCCGCCTATGTGTCGGCCACGGGGCGGATGGTGCAGTCACCGACGGTGGTGATGGGCGTGATGGTGACGGCGGAGGGCGCGGCGGGGGGCGCAGGCGACGCGGGCGGCGGTTCCTTCTCCTCCGCCGGGAGCTTTACGATCTGACAGTCGCCCACCTGGAAATGAAAGTGAATGTTATGCAAGTAAAAGAGAGAAGAGTAAATGAGTAATGGATATTTGTCTCGCTTTATCCTTTGGAAAATAATGTTAGTAAAATATTTAATGTTTTAAAAAGAAAAGGAATTCTAAAAAAAACTTCATAACTAATAAGTCTAAAACGATAACTAAAAATTTTTATTAAAAAATTACTCAAATATTATTCTTCAAACTACAGGTGGTGAATCGGCTAATACGAGTATATTATGTTAAATACTAGCAGTGGAGAAAAGTATCTTAATAATTATAAATGTTCATTGCCAAGCCAAAAACGCGGAACTTAACGATAAGGACGTAATTTATGGCCTAAACATAATAATATTGTAACATGACGCAAGAACGCGTAAACGACCTGTGGGGTAAGCAGGAACAATTGACAACTACGTATTCGTAACGTTATCGAAAGAGAATCGTATGAAAATTATGACATCGCCCATACAATTGAAATTCGATAACTTTACGAATACGTAGTTGTCAATGAGCGTTTTTAAATTCGTGACATCTGACAGCTTTTTGACACAAGGACCGTCGGGCTACCAAGCGCCGCCTGGTGACAGAAAAATAATCGAAAATTCTTATTGACCGTTTTTGATACCACATACGCCACCAGATGACGCTTTGTGTGAGTTGGGTCTGCCCATAGCGGCAGATAAAATATAAAAAACCCTCTTTGTTCTTGCTTGGGCTACAGCACCATAAGGTAAGTACAGGTAGCGGCACGAAACTCTAGCGCTGACCGTTATTGCGCAGGAGTCAAAAATTAGGTCTCTTAGGGGGGTTAGAGGGACGAAGGGTGCTCGTGCGTAGCGCCGATTGGCTAGCCAGTCGTAGATACGACGCTCCGCGGTCTTCTGAGTGTACAATCGCGTTCTAAAATCTATTGTTATTGCCGTTCATTGTTATTGTTTTTTGTTAAGTTTGAGTACGATTGTTATTGTTGGTTTTTATTATTAAATTTGTTTGTGACTTTAAACAGTGAACATGCCTAGAAGAAATACTGTTTTGAAAAGACAGGCACGAAAAATGGTGTATGACGTGCATTGTTTTGTTAAAAAAGAAACCAATGAATTGATTGATTCTTTAAAGCAAATAAAAAGTGAGATTGACGAAGCAACGAGTATTTTGCTCAGTCATTCGAATGTCAGCACGATAAGACAAACTTCAGACGTTATTAAGACGGGGAACATAAAAATAAATGATATAATCAGTTGTTTGGGTAAAATCCAAAAAAGGACAGCAGAGGCCACAAATACTTCTGTTGCAACGGTAAGAAACATCACCACTCAAGCCAATAGCTCCGATTTGATAACAGTTTTCAGAACACCTGGTAAAAAACGATCCAGACCAAAAACGGTCACAGAAATTGATAACTTCGACCAAGGCGTGATTAAGAGGTGCATACACAACTATCACACGTTAAATAATGAGCTTCCCACCGTCGGCAAGCTAAAACAAAAGCTAGAAGAAGACATAAACTTCAAAGGCTCAGAACGAAGTCTTCGAAGAATAATCAAGAGTTTGGGGTTTCGATGGAAAAAAACTGAAAACAATCGAAGAGTGCTGATTGAGACTTCAAATATACGTTTGCAACGTATTGAATATTTACAAAAAATTAAGAAATATCGCCAAGAGGGACGGCTTATTATCTATACGGACGAATCGTACGTAGATTCATTGCACTCTACGCCAAAAGCCTGGACCGACGGTAGTACAAAGGGCCTAAAAAACCCATTTCAAAAGGACAGCGAGTTGTAATTGTCCACGCAGGGTCTGAGACTGGGTTTGTACCAAATGCATTACTGACTTTTAAAGCGGGTACCAAATCAGGCGACTACCACGATAACATGAATTTTGAGAATTATGAAAAATGGCTCAAAACTCAATTGATGCCCAATTTACCAATTAATTCCGTCGTGGTAGTCGACAACGCGTCCTATCACAATAAACAGTGGGATCGCGCACCAAGCTCAAATTCCAAGAAAGCTGACATGCAGGCTTGGCTGACCGAAAAAGGCACACTTTACGATGAAACGCTACTGAAACCTCAGTTATACAATTTGATCACGGCAAACAAGGAAAGATTCAAAACATTTTCGATTGACCGAATCCTAGCCGAACAAGGCCATGAAGTTCTGAGATTACCACCATACCAACCAGATCTCAATCCAATCGAGATGGCATGGTCTGATATAAAACAATATGTAGCCAGCAAAAATGTGAAATGGAATGTTACTAAATGTATAGACCTAATTCAAGAAAAAGTTTTACTGATTGGTGCATGGGATTGGCAAAAGTTATGCAAAAAAGTGAAGGATATAGAAGAGGAATATGCAAAGAGTGACCATATCGTGGATATGGTAACAGAAGAGTTCATTATTCGCGTTGACGCAGATAGCTCAGAGGATGACCTTGGAGATTCTGATGATGATGACGCTGTTAGTGACGATGACCGGAGCAGCCCTGAGTCCGGGCCTTCAAGGAGCAAAAGGCTCTGTCGAGACAGCTCCATTGTGACACACGATGATTTAATAGAAGGCGTGACACCATTATCTGATTCAGACTAAAGCTGGGCGGCATAAACAAATGTGTATAAATTTTGTTGTCTTGTTCAGAAAACTTGTTTTATTAATTATTAAATTAAATAAAAATTATCAAATTAGATTATATATTTTTTTCTACTCCCCATAAACTTAATCACTCGGTAGTGTACAAATAGTACATTTAAATATGTTCTTAAAATTATTTTATTAAAGTTATAATTGTATTGCGTGCGCGACTGTACCCATGCGCAGCTATCCCCTCTACATTTCGCTCAGCGCTAAACTTACGTGCCGCTACTTGTAAGTAAGGTAAGTAAGTTTATGCGACGTCGCGTGATGTGGCAATCAGCAATAACTGTGTTGTTACTTTCAAAAAAATTGTGTAGCATCACTAGCTTACGCAGGTGTGGGTGAAGCCATAAATAATATTTTAATTTAAAATTACTAATTAGAAAATCTCTAAAATTCTACCGTCATAATCTGCTCGGGGGCGGGCGGCGCGTCATCTGGCGAGCCGTCTTCATCATCAGACGACGAGTCGCTCACGTCGATGGTGCGATCACGGGAGTCGTGGGCGTCGTGAGCTTCGTGGGCGTCGGCGTCGACGTTGCGGTCGGGATCGACGCTGGTCACGTACGGGTACAGCGGGTTGTACATCATTTCCGTTAGGTATGAGAAGTCACCGAATGGGAGGTTCGTCGCGTTGTAGTTCTCGTTCGGCCGACCGTCTGGAAATTATAGAAACAAGTGACGTCATGATCTTTGCTATACAAACAACATTCGTATGATATTGTGATGACTTAATTTTATATTATTTATAATCATGCTTATAAGGTTTCCGTAGTAATACAAGGAAGCCTTATACTTTCTGTCTATCCGTCCGTCTGTCTCTCTGTCTGTATGTCCAGTGTCCAGCCTTCTAGATTATGTAATAATTAATTTAAATTTATAAAATCTGGTGATACGACGTACGTGATTTATGAACGGGGGATACCCCTTACTTATAAAAATATTTATACAGTTTTATACGTTAGAAAAATCGCTTGACAGACAAGGCCAAAGATTGTAGAAATAAACAAATAATAATAAATATCTATGGACATTTCACACCACATCAATCTGGCGACAATTGTGTTACAGGTACCAGAAAACGGGAAGTATATTTAATACTTTTATACTATATATATATTTAAAATTGTTATTATATTATACACATATTTAATACACATCCATGACCCAGGAACATAGAAAAACTTTTTGTTCCTTCGGTGGGATTCGAAACTGCGACCCCCGGGTTGAGCACCAACGCGTTGAACCACTGGGCCAAAGAGGTCGTCTTAGCTTTTCCACTGTATAAATATTTGATTAGTAAGGGGGTATGTATAGATTTCGTTTTCAGCATCATAAAATAATAATAAATAAATATTTTAGGGGTGGCATATATGTGAAGTAGTAGTTGTTCGCAAAAGTTCCCATAGTTGAAGACTACATTACGTCTTCGTTTCACCGACGATGAAATCATATACCTAAATCGCCGCCAGCTCCCTAGCTATTACAACCATCACCATGTTTCAGGAATTTTCACCTGCCATCAGCCTTATAATGTCAATCATGCTTATCATGTGAATTAATATCAATTCCGTACAAGCTCGTAAACGTGCATTTTATAATTGTGTTAATTTATTATTACATTTGCGACATAAAATGTTAATGGGCTGTTTAGAGATAAGATAGCGTTTTAATAACATTTTTAAGAATACATGAAGGTTGCAGTTTATGATTTAAATACAATTTTTAATTTTACACTGAGTTACATTACCTAATTATCTTCAAAGTACTACGCTCGGTCGAGGTGGGGGGAGAAGGGTCTTCAAAGTACTACGCTTGGTCGGGGAGGGGGAGGAGGGTCTTCAAAGTACTATGCTTGGTCGGGGAGGGGGAGAGGGGTCTTCAAAATACTACGCTTGGTCGGGGAGGGGAAGGGGGTCGTCAAAGTACTATGCTTGGTCAAGGGGTTTAAAAATGGCAAAAAAGTGGTCACGTATTATGGGTACGCTTATTGAGGGTTAATGCAATTCTTATAAAAATATTCTATATCTTTCTTCTCATTTTCGGTTTTCTAAATACAATATAACTAATTAATTGTACAACTACGAATATAGACACCAACATATCCCAACTAGGATAAATATTAATAAATATTATATTCCATCACCATATACATAATAAAGCGTTATGTTTGTTAGCAATATATTTCCATCATCAGTACCCGTGGTTTTGGCATGCCATTTAAATGTTATATACTAACAAATCTTGCTCATTTCGGCGGCTAGTCCGTACGGCATTGTTGTCATATCGAGACCTAAAGAACATATTAATCAACTTTTAAAATTTATAACTATATATCTATTGTATTATTCTCTTAGACTTTTCAATAGCCTAAAACACACATACGTTTCAAATTATTCCATTTAAAAACTGATATTACATTGTTTAAAAATGTTATTCACAACAATTTTGTTTTTATTATATTTATAACATTTTAATAACAGTTACTGCCTTTATTTATATATGAGAAATACTTGGAAATTTCTATTTATGTTTCAGGAGTTTTTTTTTAATTTATATTATTGTAAGGAGAATTTAAATTGTTAAGAACGTAATAAAGAAAACATGGAGGCACAAGGCGGATAATTCAAAACTATAATTAAATGTTAAATTAAAAACATTATGTTACAAATAGTAATAAAGTGAGGTTCATAATACAACTCATTAATGTAGTGAATAGCGATGTAAAAATTGAAACAAAACTAACATAAATTGTACCTACACAAAAAAGCTGAAACACACGGACACACATATTTAGACCTTGTTATATAGAGAATAAGACATAAAACGGCGAACACAAGCCATAGACAATTAATCATATTCAGCGCTGTCTACGGACGTCGGTTTCCGGCACTTGAGTAATAACGGGACCGGTTTCCACTATCTGCATAATATTTTGTCTTGTAATTAAAAACGCGTATTGAAATATATGTCTTATAATAGTTTAAAGTCAGCGCGAAAATTATTGCCAAAATTAATTACTCTAGAGGTCGAATTTTCCCAATTCGTTTAATTTTTAAGTTTGAACTTTATAAGGGTTTTTTGCTTTATAAATAGAAAAAATCTAAATGTTGGGGCACATTGACAAACGTCAACCTGTAACCAAATTGTATCTCAATGTATCTATCGCACGCATATACATAGCGTGTATATTGTGTTGTTATTATTGTGAGTTTTATGTATTTCTAAGTATTATTAACTTTATATACTACGTAAACTTTAATTTATCTGCCAAATTTCATACTCCTCCGGTTGCACAATTCTCGTAAACTGTACTGAAAGTTTTCGCTTCATGTATTAATATAATAAAAATTAGCACGCAAAAATGTTTTATTCCATGAATAAACGATGCACGAGAATGTAGGAATTACAACATTTTAAGAATGATCTTTAAGCAGTACTTATTATGACAGTAAAGAAATATACATTTCAATAATCCAGGCACAAGTATAGTTTTATAAAAACAATCGTAAAACTTTTCAAGCTGACTGTACTTGATATAGACGTAACTTTTTCCCTAAATCATAAAAACGATAAGCTTATACGACAAGTCGTTGAAAAAGGGGCGATACTAAATGAATAATTGCATTTTTATGCAGTTTGTTTATGCTAAAATCCACATTGTTAAAATTCTTGGAGTGTACTTGTAACTTAAAACTGCTTTGTATGTGTTTATGCATGACGTGTACGAATGAACGTGTGCGTGCGAATGAAACGACGCACGAGCGTACATGTGTGTAAATATACGTTTATGTTTCTTACGTACATGTGAGAGTACGCACTCACGACGTGTGCGCAACATGTTAAAGCATTTACACCACGGATACGCTAATTAAAGTTGCTGTCTCTGTCTGATACGTTGGAAAAGCCACTTGACAGACAAAGACAGCATAATGGATTCGCGTTTCCATGATGTAAATATTTTTATTAATAAGGGGGGAAATGTGTATGTATTACGTAGTTCCAACGTATGGCAGCGGTGTAGAACTCAGCGCATGCGTGTACACGGTACGCGCGTGCAGCATGCTGTACGTAGCATATTGTATAGCAGGGCGAGGAGCCCTTTAAAAAAACATCTAATCAAATCCAGATAATTATTATGGTTATAAACAATCTAAAACGAATTTCTTTACAATATCTTAAAATAACGAAGATACAAACAGTTTAAACTTGCGATACGAAAGAGAACGAAATAACCAAAACCGTATCGCGACAAAGAGATGGACAATATTTTTTTTACGCTTATAATTTTTAAATCGCGTGAACAGATATAACTTTTCTTTTAAGATTTAAGTATGTCCATTTATCGTTGATAAATGGACATACTTAATCTTTAAAAAATGTTATGTAGTTTAATAAATTGTGATATTCGACACTTGTACTACCTTATTCACGGCCGTAGTGTGTGCACTTAAAATTTGCGTGTAGCACGCTGTACTGATTATCTACTAATCTAGTTACCGGGGCGTTGCATGTAGTAATTCTTGTATTTTATGTCTTCTACGTAGTAGTGTGTGTAGTATTATGTAGTAATATGTCTGACGTGAAGTTCGCAGTATGCGCGTGTAATAAGAAGCATGTGTGTGTGTGTTTACCAGGTCTGGGCATGAAGTAGTTCTTGGGCGGGCGGCCGCGCTTGCGTTTGAGCAGCAGCTGTTGGCCGGCCGGCGACAGCGCGAGGTGCGCCGCGCTGCCACCCACCACCGTGCCGCCGGTCAGCACGCAGCCTTCCATATCTGGAAAATCGAAGGTAAAGAAAAAATCCAGGGTGCTCTTTTATTTTGGGTTTACCTAGTATTACTCAAGTAAGACGAATCTAACGACTATTGCCAAAATCCATTACGCTGTTTAGGTTGCCGAGCGTGCCACATTTAAATTCTTGCAGGTACGTTCGAAAAACATAACCCGTCTTCGGCAGCGTGATAAATAACCATGTTTTAATAGCTTAGACATATATAGATTAAGACAAGGTTAAGTTTTCAGAAAACTATGTTCAATCTTAACTCAGGTTAGAATTGTAATCCATGTACACATTGATTATTAATACTGTTCGGGCTAAGAGCTTTGTGAATAAATTACGACTCAAGTAAACGTTAGCAAATGATGTTTTTACGCATTTAAAGATCAATACTTTCAAATCATTACGAGCACTTAAAATTAATAAAACAATATGTAATTAGATACATTACACACTACACTCACCGAGTGACGTCTTGGGCGGTCGACCTCTCTTCTTCTTGATTTTAGGCGTCAGAGGAAATGGGGTCTTGCGAGGTCTACCTCTCCCCCTGCGAGGGGGCACGAGGTCCCCCTGGTTCAACTCATTCTTCACGGGGTCCAATGTCGCGTTTAGCACGATCGGGTTCGATGGGGTGGTTCTTGGAGGCAGCATGACGTCACCGCTGGGCGTGAAAACAAGATGGCCGGATTCGCGGTGAGTTGTTCGCACCATGCCAGACATTACTTCCGAATTGTTTTCTTTTTTCACTGCCGCCGCGTCGCTTGTCATGTCGACTGTTGGGTCCTCCTGTAAACGATAGTAAATGTAATGCGTGTGTAATTTCACAGAGGCATCCGCAAGTCAAGGGCAATTCACATTGGTTATCAACGAATGTGATTGGTAGATTAGTTATCAATATACTGATAAGTGTCAGATTTGTCTGTGACTCAGTATAAAGTAAGCATCGACCAAACTCCCGGGTAAGCTTTTTGACACTTATTAGGCGATTGTTAAACAGCCCCATATATATAATCTATGTGCAAATCAAGAAATAAATATTATTTCTTAGTTATTTGATTCAAAAGTATATGGAGGCTTATAAACTTTGTCATTTACAACATATTTTGTATCGGATACCTTATATTGTGTACCAAGCTTGATTTGAACCTCTTCAGCGCGTTAGAAACTTTGATATTTACGGTAATAAAAGGATTAGTATAATATCCACATGGCCGAAGTCGCGAACAAAAGCTAGTGTTGTATAACTTACCATGTGAAACATTTGTGTAGTTGGTAATATTTTAATTACTGTACATAATTTATTTAAAGGTACTGTTATAATTTAAGATAATTAAGCAACAATGACTAATATATTCACGTGTGTACTATGCGGAAAGAGTATTGAAGTGACTAGTATGAATGAACATTTTGTTTATAAAAGTGTGTAAACGAGTATAATTTGATACGAATTTATTATACTGATAATCAGCGAAGTGTCAACTAATACATTAGCATAATGGGCATGTATTGATCTCATTTTTATCTCCCGACGAAAACAGGGGGAGTTATAAGTTTGACGTGTTTGTGTGTCTGTCCCTGGCGTCGTAGCTCCCAAACAAATAAACCGATTTTGATCTAGTTTTGTTTGAAAGCCGACACGATCGAGTGTTCTTAGCTATAATTCATCATCATCAGCTCGCTCATTGCTTATGTTTAAATTTTGTTTATGTTCAAGTGTATGTTTAGCGTGTTAGTACCAAGCTATGTTGACGCTTATGTATGTGAATACATCGCTTATGTCGTTATGTGTATAGATATGATATGTAGATGTAGTGCTATACGCATATATTTCACGTTATACGCATGTACGTGCATTTGTATACCTATGCGTGCGTGTTCGTATCCGCTTGTAGATTTTATCGTTAGAGTTTTAGAGAAAATTCTGTATGCAGACGATATACAATACGTATATATTGTACGTACTACGTCCGAATGCATGTATGTACTCGTATGCAGATGCGTATGCACCTGCGTACGTGTACGTACCCGCTCGCAGATCTTGGTGTGCACGCGCAGCTTGTCGGAGCGAGCGAAGGAGCGGCCGCAGCCGCCGCACGTGAAGGGCCGCTCGCCGGTGTGCGTCAGCTTGTGTCGCGACAGGTGAGAGGAGCGCTGAAACCTAAACAACACAGGGTTAGGCTAGCACTCTTACATGGAGCTTTTGATTACCTGTTGCCAAATAAATTTCATCCATTTTTATTTACAGAAGCAGAAAGACAGGCGGTCAGGCGGTCAGGCGGACGGACGGACAGACTGAAACTATTAGTTCCTCGAGTATTACGGAACCCTAAAAATGGGTTGTGGCTGTGATGAACACGGCCGTCTGATAACCTGTGTTAACGTATCTGGACGCCCAAACGACCTCAAAATGGCGGCTTTATCCTTTGGCTATTTATGTATTTAAATTTCGGATGGATATATTGTGTTTTACAGACATGTTCCGTCAATAGGAAACCTATTACAATGTCCTTCGGCAATCGTCGTTTTTCTATGGAATGGACAGAAGATGAGTGGAAGACGAGAATTTCCGTAAGACATTGAGAACGTGAATAATAACAGTTCCCACCTCAATTCGCACACATCACAGACGTGCGGTCGTCCGTCGTGGGCCTCCTGCGCGCCCGAGTCCGAGATGGAACCGCTGGAGTCCGTCTCCTCGTCGTCCTCCATTTGCTTGCCTTTGTCTGGAAATGGAAATACTGTTGTATAAGGCTCAGTTCACACCGAAACGGAACGATACGCGACATAGCGCTGTATTTACCCGACTACGGTGACGCCAAAAGGAATGGAATGGAAGGCTGCGCGAAGAACTTCCGGGCTTTCAAACGTTTTTGTCATAAGTACTATTGGAAACAATGCAACACTTTTTTGTCATTATAAATGCATTGTAATTAATTGTCATATTATAAATTAAAACATTTAATTTCATTCTGTCTTGTCATAAAAAAAAAATAAAAAAAAACATGTTATTCCCGTGGTGCTTCCCCTTTAATTCTGACTTTTTGTCAGCACAATTTTTGCTGTCTCCTGCTTTGCTTGGGGAGGGAAACTGGAATACTTCCTACTCCTCCTACAATCTTCTGATTAATTTCGTTGCGGATTCCAAGACAGATTTAGCATGTCCCCCGGGCACCCCTGAGATCATATCAAAGGGTTTTTGCGGTTAGTTACCACTGTCGATCCTGGCTACACAGGATTTGCAGTGGTGGGTAAGTGTGGTGGGTCAATTGCCCGTAAAAAAAAAGCCAAAAGGAATTGTTATGATTTTGGCAGTCTATGTATGTATGTATGTAATTATGCTTGTTCCACCGTAGCGCTACTGGTCCAATTTTAATAAATCAGATGTCAATAGATTCGTAATAATAGACCGGGTAACATAGTCTATATAATTTACGTAGTCGGGTTATAGTTTTGTTTTAAATTGTACTCAATAAGATAGCTTTTCAAAATTGAACTTTATTTACATAAGAAGATACACGTTTGTTCGTATGTCAGGTTGCACCGCGCTGCACCGCGCTGCACCGCGCTGCACAGCGCACGTGCAGTGTATGACTGATGCCATATGAAACTTGTATATTTTTATGTAGTGAATAAAATTATAGTTTGAATAGCTATCTCAAAAATTCAGCGCCGCGTAGAGATGGATTAAATTGAAAATATAAATTATTACTATTTACAAATGCGCTGAGGATTATTCCATGTTCAACCCCGAGATCAGGCATGACCAACGTGCGGCCCGCGGGTATATATTGGTAATGTTGGAAAAAAATTGATTTTTGGGGTTTTGTGGACGAATTGTGGATTTTTTATAGATGTGCGGCCCGTTAGGAACTTGCTTAGATGAAAAATGGCACGCAATCTTGAAAAGGTTGGTGATGCCCGCCCTAGATTTATAACCCCAGTCCTACGTAACGTCGTAGGACGAGGGTAAAAAATTGAATCCGGCGCTGGTTGGTTTACATATCATGCTGCTAGAGCGGCTAGATTATAATCCGACAAAGTGAAATAGCTTTTTCTCTCGTTCTCGTGGTTTTTTACTATAGGAGCAGTCACCGTCAGAGTCGTCGTCATGGTTGGGCGCGGGCGCGGAGTTGGCGGGCTTCTGCAGCACCGCCAGCTGCACCACTTTGATGCTCGGCTTGAGCTCCTCGCCCTTCTGCTCCGCGGATGCCCCTGTGAAATTGCTATCGTTAAAGTATTGATACGACCCTGAGAGGTCCCTTAATTGTGTGATTTAAGGCCGACTACCATTAAGTGGTACTCAAGTCACATTTTACCGAGAAACGGTTATATTATATTTATATGAATGCTTTCACACCACATCATTCCGTGGTCTGGTTTTCATTCGTGGTTTCATTCATTCATTAATTTCATTCATATTGACAGATGTCACAAGCACAGCCTATCTAGTTTATTTTAGTTAGCCTTTGTTATTATCGGCGCGGTAAATCCGATAGGATTGGATAGTGGGAAAACGTACTAATACTGACGACATAAGAGCGTTTCCGGTCCGGTCCGGTCGGTCGCTTTCGCGTAATGTAAAAACGCTCTTAGGCTGGGACTATATGCTCCGGAATCCGGAATGCCGTTGAACATTCAGAGCACTGAAAGTAGAACTCTGCACTACTTCTTCTTTTATGTATGGCGGCCTCAGTGAGTTGCCAATGTCCGAGTGCTAAATATGTTTAAACCCTGCTCTATTGTAGGTCTAGTGAGGAAACAAGGGTACAGTGATCTACATAACTGATGCTATGTTGTTGAATAATCTAAAACAATCACAAACAAATAAGCGTTAGAAAAACTTCACAATTTAATATTGTTAGAACGAATATATGCACATAGAATTTCAGTAAAAGAAGTATATACATAACATAGAGATGATTTGAAATTGATAGGGCGGGAAATATTGGAAGGGAGAAGGTCGTAGAGGGAGGATTGGTTTCTAGAGCAACAGAAATATATGTGGTCTAGGGTACCCTCGTCAAGGCCACACTCACATAGAGAGCTATCCCCTAACCCTAATTTTAGCTAAAAATACTGGTGAGCAGCAGTCCGAGTCTAACTCGACAGACTGTAGAGCACGCCATTTTGCTACTCTGTGTGTACTTAAAAGTTTAAGTTCTATTTTCAATGCTTACAATTTTCTACGGCCTTCCGGATTCCGGAGCATATAGTCCCATCCTTGGGCCGCTGCCTCGAGGGCCGAGGCTCGAACACAGCCCGCGCCGCGCCGCTCGCCGCTGTGTTCGAGGCAGCGACCAGACCCAGTGTTTTTTTAACAAAAGATAAATCTAAGAATGGCACCGATTGGACGGTATATTATGTTAGCGAACACGCTGGAGGCTTGGCCTAATAAGCCAACATGATCACTTACACACATTGTTCAATCAAGGTTTATAAAATTAATATTATAAACCTTTTATCGAAGCTGTAAAGGCCCATATTACGTATATGTATAAACATAAAATCAATAACGGATATTTTGGGCATATGATCTACTGCTTTTGTAAAGAAAGAAAGAAGAAAATTTGGAAAAAAAAACTAAATAAAATTACATTGCGTTCTCTTAGGCGCTGAGGTAATTGACCTCACAGAAAAAGATGACCGCGAATTATTTTGCCTAAACGACTATGTTAGATGTTGTATTTAAAAAAAAAACACGGTGGATTTGGCTTTAGAATAGGTGTCACATTAGCAGTAAAATAAACTATGAAGGTAGTAAAATGTCTAGGAGATAAGATCAAACACAAAATTCACTTTCAAATTAAACATAAAATGCTATCGGAAGCTAAAGTATAATAATAAAATTATGCTAAATGTTTCGCGATTACCATATTTATCTTAAACGAGTAGATTAAAGTTTAATTAAAGTGAGAAGTGACATATGTGGTCACATGTTTATTTTATTACTTACTGCTTATTATGTAAATAAAAAACAAATTGTATACAGAATTACTTAACAATTACCGCTGTAATGTTTATCGCTTAAATCGCTTTATAATGGGGTCCTCGCTCGCTATAATGGGTCCCCCCCCCCAACTTTTCGTTTTCAAACAAATAATTTTGTCAAAAATTTTGTTTTCAAGTTTGTTAGGACAATGCAGGCTGATCACCTGATTATCTGCGAGAAAGACGATCCATGCGTCGGATGGGCATGTAAAAAGTGGGGCCTGCGCCTGACACGACTGGCAAGAGCCAGTCGTGTCGGTCATCCGTCCCACTGGGTTATGAGAATAAAGGAAGAGGAAGAGAGAGAGAGAGAGAGAGTGCTCTTGTGTATTGCGCACACACTTGGGCACTATAAAATAACTCCTGCGTAGCTGGCCTGGTTTCAATGAAACCGGCCACTGTCACCGAAAACGGTGTGGGGAGCTATTACTATTATAATTATTCTGTCTTCCTACTGTCCACTGTCACAAAAAATTGTTCTACGCAACCTCTTTAGAAAGAGGAAAAGTTACTTCCTTTTAGGTTTTTTTTAAATAAGGTATAAGGCAAAGCATAAATTCAACCCAAATCTGCAGTTGTCTATTGGTGAAGATTTAAACATTAAAAATAAGGAAAATTTGAAGGTTAATTGAAGTTTTAATTAAAATTTTAATTAATGTTTAAAAAAAGTCGTATGCAATCTATAAAAATATAATTCATTAAAATAATATTTTAGGCCGGTTTTAAGTTAATGAGAATCAGACGTTCATACATATTATAGTGTATAGTTATTAATTATTATAGTGTTTATTAGCAATAAAAATGTTTTTGTATATTTCAAAGTTAATTGGCTTTCATGATACAATTTTTTTTTCTTTAAAACATTTTTATTGCGATTTTTTATACAGTGGTCGTTATGTTTCTCAGGAGTTATTAATAAATATTTATAACCATAAATCCTACTACTATTATAAATGTGAAAGTTTGTGAGGACGGATGGATGTTTGTTACTCTTTCACGCAAAAACTACTAAACGGATATGATGAAATTTGTTATAGTGGTAGTTTAGGCTCTGGATTAAAACATAGGCTACATTTTATCCCGAAAAAGTACAATATTATGTATATATAGTGTATCGACGCGGGCGGAGCCGCGGGCAAAAGATAGTATACAATAAGTTTCCAATAATGAAAAGTGCATACAGATATTATTATGTAATTGTATTCCATAAATCGTAGCTATAAATTACTACAAACATACATTAAAAAGTTAATTAGTTAAAAGCTTGTTATACTTATAATTTATATTACATTTTAAATTACAAGATAAGGACATAACCGCGAATATTTATGATAGCTTTTAAAGAGTATTAGGATTTATAACAAGTAAGTGTACACTTTAAATATTGAAAGATTTTAAAGTTAAAGTAAGTTTTTAATATAAATAAAATAAAACTGCTGTAACGTTCCCATTAACGTTGCCGTTTCTTGTGCTTTTAATGAAAATATTAATTACTTCTTAATTAGCAGGCGTAATTATTTTTATGAAGTTATTTTTGAAATTAAAATATTTTTAATAAAATCTACCTTTCACACGCAGAGTGACTCCGGCAGCTTTTAGAAAAGGATAATGTTATAAGCAGATGGCTAAAACTATATTATCTACACATTCTAGACTACACTATCCTAGCTTGAAGAAAGGCGATATACCATCACCATCCACCATCTCCTTCGGTCTCTTTTGTACAAGGGGTATCTTTCTACGACGATATTATTAGGTCACATGAAATTGGCGTTTTGTAAAGGAGGAACATAAAGTCGATTATTTTAAACATAATATATTTATTTAATCCTTTGCTATCTATGCACTTTTGCCATCTTATAGGTAGTTCATTCCTTTACTAAAAAAACCATTCGGACAGGAATCAATAAGTCGACGCGCGTTTGTCGGTTTGCTGCACTCAATTCATGAGGTACCCACCTTTCAAGCTTTTTCACCTGCCCAATTTGCTTCAAGTGGATTAAAACAGATTTATCACTCACACCGCAGCCTGCAGCTAACTCGGACGTGGTTTATTATCAACTTTGGTCTCCGGCCGTCCACGGGGCTCGTTCTGCAGGTCGAAATTTCCAGAACGAAAACGTTGAAACCAAAAACGCACTGTGTTTTCTTTTGCGACACCGCCGCCATCATTAATCCTTCGAGCCATTTCTGCAGCACTGGTTCCACGGTGGAACTCGTAAATAATACGATATTTCAAGTTTTCCATTTTGTTAACAGACTGACGCAAAGAAAAAACCAAAAGAGAAAAAACAAATGTATTACGGTTTTCGAAACACAAATGCATAAGTAAATAGCGGTATAAATTTGAAATTGGAATTCCTAACCAAAGAAGATATATTTGAAATCAAAGTGGCCAGTACGACAAAACGCCAATTTCATATGTAAGGACCTAATATATTATTATGGACTGAGATCCCAGGCCCGCCAGACTACCCGCATATTCTTACTGATGAAATATATTCCATATTGTAGTATTAGTGTACACTAACGTGTGCAATACAATGAACGTATGCATACCTGCTAGTTTGTGCCGTGGGCCAATATTAGGTACAATGCGCCAAAGGTACAAAAAAATGCACTAACTTTTCGCTTTTAGCCTTTGAAATTATTCTAAAGTATATTATAGTAGTAGAAGAATGACCATTATGCGCTTTGATAAATAGAGCAGAAAAAAACATATTTCTCTCTCTATCTCAACTTACTTGCTCTGCTGTAACAAGACTAATTTGATTCACATACCCGGAGACGTGGCTTTAGGCGCGTCTGTGGTATCTTTCTCGTCTAGGAAGCGCACAGTCATGGTTTTCTTCTTGGCCCTGAGTTTTTCATCGTCAGGTGACATGATGGAGACACGTTTCTTCGGCCTGTCGTCGTCTTCGCGCTTGTCTGGTGTTGCTGGAGCTGCTGGTGCTGCTGGAGCCCAAAAATATTTATCTTTTACTAATATTATTAACAGAGGTTAAACAATAGGAACAAATCATATCGTCAACCCGGTGGCATCATTTACCGTTTAACACCATTAGAAAATTGGTACCTAAAATACATGGATATATTAGAATTTAATCTATCCATATTAAATATGATTAAGGAAATGATAGATAAGTCCAAATTTGACCGACGTATGTTTTAATCGTTTATCAAAATTGAATGCCTTTTATTTCATTATATACTCAGAAAGCATTATTGTTATTGAGAAGTAATACCTCAATAGGTATTACTGCTTAATAACCGTAAAACATATAATATTTTATGTAGTTGTATTGTATGTAGTTTACTAATTACATACATCTGAAAAAGTACAAAAAGTTTTAAACAATGTAAAAAAACCTACGACCTTTATACAATACTATTCACTATGGTAAGTATGAAGTATGAACTTACAAGGCACAAATTTCAGAGAGATATTTTATTATGCTCCTGCGGCCTTTTGTTTTATACACTTTAACCTAATCAGTCATCTAGCCTGTCAATACTGACAATAATAGACGATGACAAAACAGTACACTACGACGTATCGCCAGCCTCTGTGGTCCAGTGGTTTAGGGATTGGCTCTGGACTAGGAGGGTTGGATTCCCGCATTGGAACGACAAAAAATGTTGTTTCCTAGTTTGATTAGGACAATGCAGGCTGATCACCTGATTGTCTGACAAGAAAGACGATCCATGCGTCGGATGGGCATGTAAAAAGTCGGTCCTGCGCCTGATCTCTCGCCAGTCGTGTCGGTTGTCCGTCCCACTAGGTTTCGAGAGTAAAGGAGGAGAGAGTGCTCTTGTGTACTGCGCATACACTTGGGCATTACAAAATTACTCCTGCGTAACTGGCTGGTTTCGCTGAAACCGGCCACCGTCACCGAGATCGGTGTGGGGAGTTATTACACGACGTACCGTCGGTCTCCGTCTGTATGGTGGCGACGCGGTCCTGGCGCGCGTGGCGGGCCTCCTCCATCTCGCGCGCGGCGGCGGCGAGGATGTTGTTGACGGCGGTCTGCGTGGTCGGCGGCACGTCCTCGCGCCGCCGCCGGCGCACCTCCTCCGCCCGCATCATGGACTGCTGATACATGTGGATCTGGAATGCAACAGACCGTTAGTTTAGTATAGGCACCATTGGCGAAGCGTGAGATCCGCGGTGTAGTAAGCCGCGTGCGTAAGCAAATATCTGTTATAATTTATAATACAGAACGATACTTTGTTTCTATTGCTTAGCGCCATATGCACCTATTTATCTCGAAGTCGAGCGGGAGTGCTTTGTCACCCTCGACCTCGAGTGACGAAGCACTCACACACACACAGCTCGACGCCGAAGGTTTTTTGTTGTTTGCCGTGTGTTGTGTCGTTAGCCAAAAATTTTGGGTGCAAATTATTGTTCTGGTTTAGTACCGTATTTAAAAAAATAATATATACCTCTCGGGCGCCCCCTAGTTTTTATATCGTAGGTAGTAAGGCGTCCCGTTCAAATCTGACGTATGACCTAAGTTGCCGGTCAGCGCTAAAATGCAAATTTCGACGAAAATCCGTATGAGTGCACTAGCTTATATGAGTATATTCGGAATCTACGTAAAATTTGCTTCAATAAGTACTTAATATAATCTAAAAAAATTGACAAGTGGAATTATTCAAATAAGAATATCGCACAAGTTTGTAAAATCACACCTTTGTTGTCGAAAAAAGCATTTAAAAAACAATTTAAGACGCTAGACACATTATATAGACTAATTATATTAAAAACAAGTTATTTTATTATTATAAATTAGACACAATATCCTCTGCTTAAGAAAATTGCAAAAAATATAGTTTAAAGCGAATGCGTTATTTCAAAAATAATCATTGTAAGAGACGCGAGTTCAAAAGCCTTTTTGGGCCTGATTATCCACTTAAAATGTATATTTTGTGGTCTCCTATTAAACCTAACCTAATATAGAGTTTCTTTTTAAAAAAATCATGTATATTAAGTGGCTCGATCATTATAAATCTTAAAATAAAAAAAAACGGTAAAAATACCACTCTTACATAACAGGCTGATAAAAGTTTAACGGTTTGATGTTTTTACATATTAGCTGTTTTGTCAAAAACTACACAAAATATAGAACCAAAATAAATAAATACACATTTCTTAGGCTTTTCTAGAGTTATTAAAAATTGTTTGAAAAATTGATAAAATTTCATAGAACAGTTATGTAAAAACTTAAAAAGTTAACAAAAAATCTTTGGAGTCGTCTTTCGTAAATTTTTTTTGTAATGTAAAATGTTATGTAAGACACAAAAATTAACTTAATTGACGATTTTACATAAAAATATTAGTCGTCTTTCGTCAATTTTTTTAAATGTTTTTGTTAGGCATAAAAATTAACTTAATGGAGTATTTTAAATAAAAATATTAGTACGTTAGATTATAGATTTTAAATAAAAAGTACATATTTTATTTATTTATAGTTATATCTATTAGTTACAACTTTAGTTCAACCTGAACGGATTCGAGCACACACACCGAAAAATCTCATCAGTTCGTTCTGGTTTGCCGCGAGCTACTTTCGTGTTCATTAATTGTAAACTCACTACGCTTGTACACGATACACGCCCGCACAGTTGCGGCTCTGGCGAGAAGTGAAGCGATTTGTCACACATGGTCCGTTCAGTCCATCCGTACAGTCCAGAATTAATGTTTGATTGAATGATTTTGCCAATCCGTTCAGGTCGAACTGAAGGAAA
This sequence comes from Phengaris alcon alcon, assembly GCA_037179445.1. Lineage (NCBI taxonomy): Eukaryota > Metazoa > Arthropoda > Insecta > Lepidoptera > Lycaenidae > Phengaris > Phengaris alcon. Next base: position 10,178,584 of record JAYRCH010000021.1, on the reverse strand, counting down.
ACCGGACCGTAAATTTATTTAGGGAAGCCAGCTGGCTTGCACGCCTCGCCTGTGAAGGCACCCAATATAGGTTACGTCAGGTAATATGTTCCCATTTGTCCCGGTGATAATTGGGATTTTCCGATTTGTCTCCACGTGACACTTGTTTCCCAAAAGAAATGTCAGAAAAATCTTAATTTTCTAAATAAAATATACTTCTACCAAAGCGCGTTGTGTATGGTATTAATTAGACAGGATGTAATTTTATTCCCTATATTATATTATTGAGCGTTAAAGTATTAAGTAGATAGTAATGTAGGAGATTTCTTATTTCCAGGAGTTTTCAGCTTTCAAAAGTTTCTATATACCTATACATTGTGAAATATAATATCATCATACCAACTCAAAAGCATTATTAAAATGTGAAAGCTACAAAACGGTTTCTTACTGTCAAAAGTTACAATCTAGCAAACCAATCACAGAAATTGTAACTGTAATTGTAAAAAAATCCTGATTATGTTCATTCCTACTTCCTCCATTATAATTTAGGCACAAAACATATTACTATACTATATAAATTTTAATAATAAAAGCGCTTATTAACTCGCGTGGGGCCCGTGTTATTACCTATGTAATAAGATATATTTAGAATTTTTTGTTTAATATTTTTTGGTTGACCGTCTTTGACGTCATTGGGCTGTTCAATTTCTTGTTTTGCTGTACCCAGTTCACAGTTGCCATGAGGAAAATAAATTATTGCTGATTAGAGCCAACATTTAAAAGTTCTGTAATTTGTTTTCTTAGAAAACACTGCTATTTATAGTGAAGTAGGGTACTTTTAGTCGTTTAAAAAAAAACATTATTTTATTTTATTTTAAAATAATTAAACAAGTTTCCTATTAATAAATTTCATGAGGTGGGTCTGAGGTAAATATAATATTAACAAGGATGCATTGATATATATATATATATATAAACTCCCCAAAAGGGACGCAGGAGTAATTTTATAGTGCCCAAGTGTGTGCGCAGTACACGAGAGCACTCTCTCCTCCTTTACTCTCGTAACCCAGTGGGACGGATAACCGACACGACTGGTGAGAGATCATGCGTAGGTCCGACTTTTTACATGCCCACCCGACGCATAGATCATCTCTCTTCTCAGACAATCAGGCGATCAGCCTGCATTGTCCTAACCGAACTTGGAAACAACATTTTTTGATGTTCCAATGCGGGAATCGAACCCGCGACCTCCGAGTCGTGAGCCAAGCTCCAACCACTAAGACCACGGAGGCTGTTAATATATAAATTAAAGGGAAACCATAAGAGACATTTTCCTCGCGCTCACTGGTTTTTGTGATTTCTAAACCTGTATTGTGTGACTAACTTGGCACTTGCAAGTTGCAGTGACAAGAATTCAACTTGTTTAATGTGCCTACCGCCTAGGGTATAATATTGACAATGTTAAGTTGTAAATTTCCATTTCTGTTTATTGGTCCGTGTTATTTTAAATTAATACCGATTAATCCACCGCGAATAGGCGAGGTACAAAAACCTCACATTTGTTTGAAATTTACAATGTTAAAACCCTTTTTTTTTCCTCATAAACATTACAAATTAACAACGATATAAAAACTTAATTAGTTTCGTTTTTAAAATAGGCGGGTGTGTAGTCGTAAGTTACCAATTTAATTAGACAGGAAGATTAGCTTAAATGACCCACAGTTATCGGTAACTCTGTACCTGAGAGTTAGTTTAGTAGTCTCAGATTTTTTCTAGATATTTTTTTACTTGAAAGACAATTTTATTTTTTATTCTTGGAACGAAATCTAATCAGTGCTTGCAAGTTTTATGCATAGACGTATTTATTATAGACGAGGCATGTTGAGGCAAAAACTGTCTCCTAATGGCCCACTTTTGGAGTTTTTGAGGCCATTTTGACATTCGAGGCATGGTGAAAACCAAGATGGCGTAACTTTTTCTTGTATGAAGATTTATTCTGTCAAATGTGCGTCATAGCGTATCTTTACTTTTATAATCTCGGATTTTATGTAAATTAGTAATTTGAAAAGCCGACATGTGAGCTTCCACTAATATTTAAATAAGTTCTATTTTCAAATTGTTTAAAATATTCAGTTTAAACACGTGTAGGGCGGTAGACGTAATAGAAAATATACAACGGTACATAACTATATATAATGAAAGTACTCAAGTGTGACCGTAGCATAAAACGAGCAGTAAATGAGTCGGTTACCAAAATATGTTAACTCGTAAGTTTTTTTTTTTAATTTTACCAAAAAAAAACTTTAAACCAGGCGGCTTGTACAAATACACAAATAAACGGGATAACAAAAAATAATATAAATTATCAAAAGTGTATCTTCGCAAAAAAGAGTTTCTTACACTAATTACTGGTAAACGAAATGGCGGCAGTCGATTCGCACTTGGCAATATCATTTCGTACAATTTTTTTTTATTACTTATCGATACGTCTATTTATAAAACATTTCGAGTTAATGTAAGTGTATTGATATACTGTTTCCTTTTTCCTGTGGCGAGTTTTTGCTCCAGTGCTTATGACAGCTGTCTATCTTGGTCGTTACTGAAGAAATTAACTTTTCCCCATTGTGTTAATGTGAACAAAAACTGTTTGTGATTATCTATATTCTTCTTTTCTATCCATAATATAAAAGCAAAGTTGATTGACTGACGTAGCAACGCACAGGCCAAACCCTTAAGGCTAGAAATCTGAAATTTTGAACACATATTATGACGTAGGCATCCACTAAGGAAGGATTTAAGAAGCGGTAAAATAGGGGATAGAAGTTAGTATAAAACTTTTAATTCCTTCGACACATTTGCATGATATTGTACTAGTATAAATGCTAGTACTTCTATAAAATGTTAATGTATTTTGTGCGTGCATGGACCAAGTTGCTGTTCATTTTTTGTAACTTCAATTATGTTTAAGTTTTTTGGAATTCCTCAACAGTCAACACAGAGAAATACTAATTTTCAGTGAATCCCAAGCTTCTCCTCTTTCTTTTAATTAGTGGTGCATTATTAAATTTTACCAACATCAAATGTCTTCATGAGTTATTAACACCTAGTTAACCTTTTAGTTACAAATTATTTTTTATCGACGGTTATAAATAAAAAGTCATAGGTTATGTATAGTCATAGCTACTGATGATTTTGCATGTTTTTATCGCAATTCAGTTTTTGTGGAAAATCTTATTGACGTCATATTTTTTATGTATTTTTAATAAATACCATAACATCACATGGAAGATGTTTCAAATGCTATTAGCACATGTTTTTATTAATTAAAAATTAATATAGATAATATGCTTTTAATTTTAAAGGCCGAATATCAGAAGCAAATGAAGGTTTTTTATAATAATATAATATGGACGAATTATTACTAGAACAGGTTAGGTTAGGTTTTATTTTAACACAGTCGACAGTAGGCCGATTACATCATGTAACCCCCATAATTGACACAGTACCTTTTACACCATGTCTACTATCATCCAAATCTATCCCTTGAATTTTCCAATAAGGAAAATTCATAATGTGTACTTGCTTGCAGCTGCGCGTACCAAAGATGACATTGTTTTAAAGCTTAAGCAGTCGACGCAACGGAGTTTTTTTACCTACTGGTAATTCTTTATCTATAATCAAAATTACTTTTTTTCAGCCCAACTACGAAGAATATTTTTTTAATTAAAAAAAAAACAAGAAATCACAGCCGGGTCTCTGACCTAAGCGTGATGCAGCAATTTCTTCACAACGCATTAATGTCTACAACCATGAAGGTGGATTCTTAAAGTTCCATTGACATACAGTGTAGAGATGTTGGATATACAAAATCCACAGTAAACGCCGAGCTAATTGGCTGTAGCTAAATTTTTGATTTGAGATTGGTTTTGTTTTGCTGTAGGAAAACTTAGACTTGTAGATTTATTAACTTCTGATTTGAAGCTTCCATTCGCTGTGCAGTTTTTATGAGTGCGAGGTCCCTATATATGGTATGTCAGCGGCAATAACTGAAGAAATCAACAGAACGCTCATCACAGTTCATATGTTTACATTAAACTCAATAACTGGTTTTAAATATTTTCACTTGTGACGGATGAGCGGTTAAATTTTTAACAGGTAAATATTATTTTAATAGTGATAAAAGAAAGTTTTTAATTTAAAATGTCAAAATTAACGTGTTAAGTAGGTATAACTCTGCAAAAAGTTACTACTCGGTGTTCGAGTTAAAAAAATATATGAATCGCGATTCGCAAATCACTCGTAGTTTTTGCGTGAATGAGGAACAAACGTACCTACAAAGTCCATAGCAAATGTTACGGGATGTCTGGTTACTGAATTACGTAGATAATCCTACTCCTACTACTATTATAAATTTGAAGGTTTATGAGGATGGATGGATGTTTGTTACTCTTTCACGCAAAAACTACTGAACATATTTCGACTAAATTTGGTATGGTGTAGTGTAGGCTCTGGATTAACACATATGTTACTTTTTATCCCGAAAAAGTAGTTCCCGAAGGATACTTATATATTAAAAAAGAGAGAGAACACCTATATAGGTAATAAATATATGACTTAATTAAGCAACGCCAAAGCGATATTATTTAATTAATTTGGTATTTTAATAATTACAAAAAATATCACCCTTTTTCACGGTAAACAGAGAACAGTGGGACATCTAAGGCCGTCTGGCGAGTTATTTGCCTACTCTCGCGTTGGTGCAAGGGCTGTCAAATAAATGCTAAAATAAAGGCGTGACACCTGTTTTTCTTCGAAACATTACACAGAAAACATAAAACAAAAACATATTTTGTTTTCATACACAAGCTGTCTCCAGCTCTAGAAAATGTTGAATCTAGGAGAAAACACAGGGGGTCTAAAAAGGCCACTTTAGGTGTTTTATATATTTTTCTCAACTCATAATATGTGCGCCATTTTACGCATTTCTATTGCAAACTGTCAAAATTAATGTTTTCTAATATGATGAAATCAGATTAATCATGTAGCCATTTTAACATTTCATGATTTTTGTATGGAAAAAAATATATGAAACAATATGAAACATCTAAAGTGGCCTTTTTAGACCCCCAGATTTCGAGTTAGGCCATATTTACTGACCAGTAATTTTAGTATTTATCAGGAGCTACGAAAAGAAGACCGATTTGGGATTGATAAATAATTTCTTCCGTATTTCTATGTTAAAAAGACTACATTTTAGCTCCAAATTTTTTTGGTATTTGACATATAGTAGCCGGGCGTCCCATTAACATAGATACGTTATCTCCTAATAATGCGATCATAAGGCTAATTAAATTTATTGTTGGAGCCATAAAATGTTTATCACTTATCGCCGATAGGATAGACAAAATTTCGATTTCGTTTCGTCTTAATTCGAATTACATAATGGATAACCCTGAAATGTCTTATACTAGAACTTATGGCCGTTAAAAAAAATCTATCATAAGTAGTAGGTACATAAATTAAGTTTTATATATAGAAAAGTCTATTTTTTAAAGTTTTTCGAACACTGACCAGAAATGAATGAATTACATCGGTTTTTTATTGTTTTGACATTATACACTAACTATGCTGATAAATAGTCAGTAAATAGTACGACTAGTTATTGATCTTTTTTTATAAAAAATATGCAAGTTCATATTTATTTTAGAAAAAATTGCATAATTTATTTTAAATTGAAGTTCAAACATTTTGGGTATAAAAAAAAATAGTATGAAAGCATGAGTGACCAATATTTTTTAAATAATGTCGGTTTCAAGTAGATTTTATAATGGTACAATTGATCATTGTATCTGCCATGAATTTTTTTAAATTTTTTTTTTTCATACTTCATAGAAAATATTTAAACATTACCGAAAAGTGAGTGTGCGAGTGAGATAGAAGACTGTGAGACGTCTAAAAATATGGCGGTACGAAGTTTTCCGGCTCAGCTAGTTATTAATAAAATTAAAATAACAACAATATACGAATAATAACAAAATGTTTATAAAATAAAAAAAACATTTATTGTTTTGAATGTTTCCAAGCGTACTAATGGTAAAATATTTTATTGTGTTAAATTCGTTCTCTATTATAACTACAACTGTTAATTTTATTCACGAGAACTAACTTTTTAATACTAAACATTCTCAAGTGAATTGTTATTTTATGGGTGGATCAACTTATTTCTGTCAGCAAGTGTCCCTGACATATTAATACCCATAAAACCAATAAACTTTGAAGATCTAGTATTTTGACTATTACTGTTAGTTAATCAGATACTTTATCATTATTTTTCACCTTACATTTACTAAAATTACACATTCACAGGAACAAAAAAGAACCGTGACCCAGCGCTTAATTTAATGTTGTCTGTCATACAAAACTTTGCTGTCCCTCAAGCGTATGGGGTATTTAGCGAAAATATTAAAATGTATTCTTGAAACGTAGTAAATTTCTAATAGAATTTATTTAATACGATATTTCTATAAATGCTATCATCATATACGAGTACCCAACTTCAACTAACGCCATAAATATCAAAGTTACAATATTTGTCCCTACGAAACACAAAATTTACATGTCTTTTGACACTTGTGTGTGACCAGGGCGTAAAAATCGCTCCTATATGCGAATTAATCAAGGACTTCAGGAATAAGAACTCATCTGAACATCGTATGATCGCGTCAGCCACTAATGTGACGTTCCCACGGTTCAGCCATTTCGTCCGTAACTACAGAAGAGGCTGTGTGTGTGTTTAATACATATCTGCTGGCTCACGTCGATTTTAATTAAATGTAAGTGTTTTTTTTTTTTTTGTATAAATTGTACTATTTTAGTAAGAACTATGGTAAATTACCCATTGAAAGATTTTTTGTTGTTTTTTGAACATATTTTTAACAAATTATTGAAATTGTGGTATAATTTCTTTGGGGTCACGAGGCCACTGAGACACTAAAACCGTGACACCAGAGAATATGGCTGTGACTCAAGAGAAATTTATATATTTCGTTGCAAATTAAACATACTACGATTACATTTTCAAATACGTAACTTAGTGCTTAATGTTCATAGTAAAAATCGAATACGTTGGTACCAAAAATACTTTAAATATCGAACTTTTTTCTATGTTGATTGTTAGCATTACTACTTTATAGTAATATAGTTTATTATAGACAAAATAAGACGCATCGCGCAGATATTTATAAAAAAACTCACATATTATCTTTTTTCAGTAAGTAAATGAACATGCTATTAACAAGGGTGAATGGATACAAAGGAAAACTGAAACGTGACCCTGCGAATTTTGAACCATTATGAAGAATATAAATTGAAAAACCGAGACAATTATCATGTAAAAAAAAAGGATTAACATCTTAAGAGAGGCACAATGGAAGGACAGTTTGGAAACTTAGGTTATGAAGCAGAACTTTAGAAAACAATTAGATACGATTCTTGATATTTACTTATATATTCCGAGTTATCCTTCATAAAGGTGCCTGAAGTAAAAACCTATCTCAGAATGGTGTTATAAATTCTCAACAGCAGAATTATGATGATACCGATATCTCGGACATTAGTAATCCTCAAAGCTCTGATGCTATTTGTAGAAACGTTTCGAGAAAAACAAATAAAGAAATAAAGTAAGAAGTGTTAGATCAAAACTAAATATAGAGAAAATTTGAGATAACAGCAAAGATGTTGCAGATCTGAAAAATAAATGAAAAATTAAGAAACGGATCAAAATAGGGCCAAAACAGACACAAGAGAAAATAGTAAAGATTAAAGTTAGAGAGCCATGCTAAATAAATAATCAACAACCGTGATATAAGTGAGTGAAGTGAGCTGCGTTTAGCGGTTTGCCGCGTGCGGGTACCGGAGCTGGAGGAGGTTGATGGGGCGTAGACCGCAACGTCTTGGTAACTCCTCAGAGTCCTCAGTGCTCTGGTGATGTAGGGGGCCGGATCCCATTATACACGAAAATTATAATGTCTCAATTGTACCGCGATAAAAATATTAAAAAATATATTTTTCATATTTTTGTACCAAGCAAAAGACGCCCTAAAATTCTACATTTTAAGGCCATCAATTATGCTTGAAACAATTCATAAAAAGAAACATATACAATTCAAGTTGTATCTCGCCAAACGAGTGTTCGACGGCGAGATGTGCTCATCTAATATAACATTTGTTGCATAATATTGTGAGTAGTGAAGTATTTAGTACAAAAGATAAAATAATAAAAATCAAAACAATTGATAGTAATATTACCCTGGAACAAAATGGGATCAATGTATGCAGTTCCTATCTTTTTTAGCAATACATTGGAGTAAAATGGGACTTATGTGGGTCTCCATGGGAGCCTGATTACCACCAAGAAATCTGCTCATTTTCCGGCCATGTTTCATAAAAAGATGAAGGAGAGAACCTAATTCTGACCCTTTTTTGATGCTGGCACACTTAAGAATTTTTAAGTATAAAGTCTAAGAGTAGAAATTGATATTACCTTTATTTTAGATAAAATTAGCTACTTACCAAAAACATTCTTAACAAAATTGCACTTCAAAACACACTAATTCAGTCGCGAAGTATACTAAACAATGAAAGCAATTTGACACCACTTAAGTTGTCATCAAGTGGCTATAGCTTTTGATATTTGTTAGGATTATAAATGTGTGTATCTTAGATTTGTCATCCTTTTCATTAGCTTCAATATTAAATACATTAAAAAGAGACCACCATATATTTTTTGTACATAATTTAATTGGTTTTTGATACTATTACCCAACTGCCGAATCGACAACAACTCGTCGTACAACGGTGGCCGGGCGCTTTGAGAGGGTAAAGCTAATAACCGTACAACGGTGATGGGGCGCCCAAATCGTATACTTATCAGCCGTACGAAATATTTGACCATTGACTAAATGTTTGAGAGAGGTGTGGTGTTTTTCACCTGGACGTGTTTTCAGTGATGAGAGGTAGAGGTGATTTAATAATAATAAGATATTTAAGGATAGACAGATAAGGTTGAGGGTAACAGAGAACAATGAGCTTTAAAATATTAGTAAAGCATATATAAGTTATCAAGTACAAGAACGGTAAAGTAGAAAAATCTTGTTGAAAAACAAAACGCCCAGAATAATTTTTATGTAGGTTAAAACGAAAGTTTAAATCAAAAAAACAATAGTTTATGGCCTAGTTATAAAGAAACGTACAGTCCTTTTCAACATTCCCTTTGTATTTCAATAAAGTTCAGTGCAACGGCGATTGTCCTCGACTGTTCAGACTACAGAAAGACACCTTTAAAGGTTCCGTACCTAAAAGGTAATAAGGGTTCCTCGAGTATTATGGAATCCTATAACTGAGATTCCGCTGTCCGTCCGTCTGTTTTAAAATTACTCGCGCCGGTTTTCTTTGCGGCCGTAGTATTTATCCGGTCGCGTCGAAGCATAGCTCTCCCACGTTTGAATGGTCGGAACACCCAAGACTACTTTCATACTTAATACTTTGCGGAATATCGTCTCACGTACATGAAGATTGGGCACAGGGCAATCCTATAGGTATGGGCAGGCAAGACGGGTCGTGTAGCTCGGGCATAATAGCTCCAAGTAGAACGTGAATGAGTAGCGCTTCCCGTGATTATTACTGAACGTTAATCTGAATCCATTGTTAATAAAATAATTGTTTCCGTAGCTGTGGCGAATCAAAATCCCTTGACATGGAAAATAAACTATATGATAATTTCATCGCATTCGATTTTTTGTACAGCTTCAACGGGGATAATTATGTGTTTCTTGTTTTAAAATGTACGAAGACCACACGCTATTTGTCATCGTCTCGCTCTCGCTCATTGCTTTGACAATTCGGGAGTTTCTTAAAATTTTTAATTTTGTTTATTACTAGCCATTTTTTAATTGCGTCGAGCTCGTCGAGTTTAACCCTTCAAGAAAAAAGAAAATTTACTCGGTGATGAAAATAATTAATTATATTTTTACGGAATAGTACTGTTAAAGTAATGTCTACAATTGCAATCATTCGCCAGTCAAGATAGAGTTTTTACATAACACTGTGTAATGGTATATTAATGGCTTTTAGAAAGTTTCACGTACTAAGAAAATATTTATTTAAAGTTTATTCTCTTTGGAATTATTGCAGTGGGTAAAATTTATTAAATATATTTTAGGAGGATGTTAAACTTTTTTCGATATTTAACAATGAAATATCTTTGGCCATAACTTCATTATTCCACCTTTATGCAGATGATCTACAAATATATAGGCATACCACGCTCTCTGATATTAACGATGCAGTGCACCAGCTGAACAAGGATCTTGGGAGCATAAACGAGTTTGCGAATACCTTTGGTCTACTTGTGAACCCCAAGAAATCGCAGGCTATCATTATAGGTAGTAAACAGTTACGCGGTAGAATTAATTTTTTCACAATTTAGACAATATCACTTATAATGGCAATATAATAAAGATATCCGATGTGGTAAAAAACTTGGGTGTAATGTTTGACTCGAACCTATCGTGGACGGCGCATGTCAATAACGTCAGCAGCCGCGTGAATGGTGCTATGTATGCGCTTAAACGACTACAGAATTTCCTCCCTATTCCAATTAAGTTGCTACTGATGCAGTCTCTCATTCTTCCACTTTTTGACTATGCTGATGTTGTCTACTTGGACCTCACAGAAGCATTACTAAATAAGCTTGAACGCCTGCAAAGTCTAGGTATCCGTTATGTGTTTGGTTTGCGTAAATATGACCACATCTCAGACTTTCGGAAGCGTCTAAACTGGCTTCCCATACGGTTGTACAGGAACTCGCATATGCTCACGCTTCTCTTTAAAATTCTTCGCTCCCATTCTCCCTCCTATCTTTACGAAAGGTTCAGCTTCACACCGCCTAGCGAGAGACCTGTTCGCACTTGCACAGTGAAGAGGCCACTAGAAATCGCACACTGTAATACAATCTTCTATGAGGGCTCGTTTTCGTGTGTTGCGGCGCAACTCTGGAATGGACTGCCGGAGCACATTCGGGAGGCCCCTACAGTCAACTCGTTTAAATTACGATTGAAACGGCACAATTCGGCATTAGTTTAGTTTGTTGTTATAATAATAGTCTATTATCTTTACTTATCATAGTTATAATAATATTATGTTTATTTATAGTGATTTATGTAAGTATTGTTTATGTATGTGTATTGTATATTGCATATTTAAGTATGTTTAATATTAGGTATCTATTTTAATTTTAGTTATAGGTTGTTAGTATAAGTTAAATGTTTTATGTTATTTTTAAATGTGTCTTTAGTGTACATAGCCCTATCTCCACAACCGACATCCACATATCATTATGGTTTGCTCGAAGAGATCTCTCAAAGAGATAAGTACGCCATTGTACTTTAAAATGTGTCTTTTTTTGTACATAAAGAATAAAAATAAAATATAAAATAAATAATATTAATCTTTTAACTTTTTAGATATTGAATATTTTGTTTAAGGTATTTCATAAACAGATGTTTTCACCGACTTCGTGCGCGCAAAAGAAAAAATCCACTGGAACCGTACATATTGCCGCGATAAAAAGTGGTCTAAGTCAGTCCCGTGGTCTACTCTATATCTATGCCTTTGAACAAAGTCGGTCCACTAGTTTCGGAGCCAATTAAATGCGAACCAACAAATATTCCCTCTTTGTTATATTATTAAATAATTATAGTAGAAATGGGAAAATATACATACCCATTTACTGCAGTAGTTTTATTATTCAATAAAATATTGGCATGGCAACATTTTAAACAATGCCTACAAAGAATATGCCACCACAGAAGTTCATGGTTTTTTAACATTACCAATTTTGAGCTTGGCCTTATTTTAATATTTTATATTTGGGGATAATATTTTTACACGCACGTACGGAGCCAACCTTCAAAACTTGATTATATGACACTCTAAGTTTTTATTTAATATTTTTATTACGTACAATGAACAATAAGTGATGTCATTTGTCTACAAGGACAGAGACAATTTAACGTTCATTATTTTCGGCGCGGAAAAATAATATAGAAAAAATACGACACACACTTTGTATGAGTCAAGATTACATCATGATTACAACATTTCATTTTTAGTAACAGTTTAAACTATTTAAATATATATATTTCAATAATTTGCTACTGCTATTTGCGGTTCGATTATAATAATTTTATCGAGCGTACAAAATGTATAATGTGTTAGCTACTAGTACAATAATAGATAATTCTAGAGGTCACCCGTGGTCGGAATTCGCCTATAATAATTCATATAATTTTAAGTTTCAACTTGACATAGGTTCTTATGCCCCTTAGATGGAAACAATGTAAATGCTGTGTGACAGATTGACATAGGTGTCGCGCGATGGTGTGTGTAAATAATCGTCGATAGTGTGTATGTATGTATTTCTCGATAGTATGTATTTCTTAAATTGATATATAAGATCGTTCTAAGCGTGATTTACAAAAAAATATTATCTTTCTGCACACCTTAGCCCACAGAAACTTTAACCGTGCCAAATATCATACTCCTCCGTTCGTGCGGAGGAGTATGATATTTGGCACGGAAAAAAATATTCTTTACACAATATAAAAGTTATTATAATTGTGTAAAGAATAAATTTTAAAAAGATTTCTTCTGCATTATAAATATCAGTTTTACAAAATTTTGTAGATCGGTATTGTCAACAGTGTTAACAAACGTATATGAATATATTTCTTTATTTGAAACATATTCAGGTAAACATAATATTCTTGGTGAATTAATCATCTAAATTAATATGTTAATTAAAGCTACACACATTACGGTCATTATTTTTATGGTTATGTGGACAGTGGAACGGGGAAAACGTTTAAGATATCTTTGTGGCCATTCATAACATTTACCAAGTTTTTATTCGGTGATAAATGTTTTGGTATTATTATATTGTGTTTTTAATAGGTACATACCAAAAAATAAAGAAAATATTTTTCAATAATAATTGTGAATTCGGTATCATTTTATTAAAACAAAGAAGTGCTTCGAATTTAATTTTCATTTTAATTTGAGGGTAAAAAAACAAAAAACAACGTTCTTTTAAAAGTGTTTTATTTTTAATTAAAAATTTGCAGCTTGTGCAAGCAGCATTCTCTAGCAATCTATATTCTATACTTCAAATAAATAAAATTGGAGTGTCTGTTTGTAAAATCAAATTAACAGCTTTGCGCTACATGCATAATAATATTAAGCTGCCCACACCGATTTCGGTGACGGTGGCCGGTTTCATTGAAAGCAAGCCAGCTACGCAGGAGTTATTTTATAGTGCCCAAGTGTGTGCGCGGTACACAAGAGCACTCTCTCTTCCCTTACTCTCGAAACCCAGTGGGACGGATGACCGACACGACTGGCGAGAGATCAGGCGCAGGACCGATTTTTACATGCCCATCCGACACCAAAGAAAATAATTTTTAACAATTTTGTCAGTCCGTCTGTCTGTTTGTTCCGGCTAATCTCTGAAACGGCTGGACCGATTTTCACGGGACTTTCACTGGCAGATAGCTGATGTTATAAGAAGTAACTAAGACTACTTTTATGCGTTTACAGGGAACATTAAAAAAGTCCCAGGGCCTAATACTGTATCGCTAATCAAAATTAAGAGCCCTCCTATTCGCAGGCTGTCGCTGTCTCTGCCAGCCGAAACGATAAGGACAGCATGTGACTGGAGCGTCACTTAATTTAACTATCGTACCAGTATTCGGCCGGAAGTTACTCCTTGTGACAGGGCTTCGTTTGAAAAAAAATGGGTTCCGTTTCCGTTAGTTATACGCAAACGGAGTCGCGAACACCAGCTAGTTATCAAATAAAGACAATTCAATGTACACCTATTTCAATTTAATTTGCAGATATAATGTAACTTTATATGCCAAGCCCAAAAAACGTGGAAACAGAAAGTTGTGTGACATTCTACTGCACGCTGTTCTAATGTTAAAGTTTATTACAATAAGGGTGAATATAGCTTGAGGTAAGTTGAGGTTAGATTAATAGAATGTCGTTGTTAGTAATGATGCATGATATATTATTGTGCATATTATATTCATACTGTAAAACTCTAGAGTCTGGAGCCTTTATCGCGTTTAATCTTTAACAGAAAATCATTCGACTTCATTTTGATATAGAACATATTTTCACCGTTTAAAATTTAAAAAAAAAACCTTTCGATTTGTCTACTCAATGCTATCTAAGTTTAGGGTTAAATATAACGCACTAGATATTGCCCGCAACTTCGTACGCGCAAAAAGAAATCTCGAGGGAACCGTACACTTTGCTGCGATAAAAAGTAGCCTGTTGTAAATGTGTTAATCCAGAGCCTAAACTACTACCATGCCAAATTACATCAAAATCCGTTATGTAGTTTTTGCGTGAAAGAGTAAGGGGCCCCATACACGATCCGGTTTTCCTTCAGTTCGGCCTGAACGGATGCAAAATCGTAGCGTCTGTGTACAATTTTGAGATCGCATCAGTTGGCCGGATGGACTGAAGCGATTCGCTCCAGTGTTGCCAACTCTGTTTTTGCGACTTACGGACGCGTACTACTACAATGTGCTATTATGATAAGGTATCATAATAGCACATAGCACGCCATTTTGCATATATTATGATTACTGTCTGGCTATTTTCTACAAAACCACTACTAACAAAATTCCTACTAAAGGTGGAATAGAATACTAAATTTAGTAGTAAAACTTTGTAAAACAACTAAGTTGGCAACATTAATTCTGACCTGTACGGATGGACTGAACGGTAACAATATTCGAGCGTAAAATAAAACCGATCAAGTGCGACTCGGCAACAGGGGTTCAGTCCGTATAAAACGAAAAAAATCACGTTTGTTGTATGGGGACCTCAAATTCTGTTAACCTGTTATTAGTATTTGTTGTTATAACGGCAATAGAAATAACTACATCATTTGTGAAAATGTCAACTGTTGAGCTATCACGGTATAAGAAGGTTAAGATACAGCCTGGCGACAGACGGACGGACTGCAATGTCTCAGTACCGTCCCGTTTTTACCCTTTAGCTCGCGGCAAATCATATGCTATTTTCCGTGTATGTGCTCGAATCCGTTCAGGCCGAACCTTAGATTAAAACGCCTAGAAACCGGGTACGCGCATGAAAAGCGAAGCAAATAATACTGAGCCATATCGGCTTAGTTTGTTCGAACGACCCGTCAGTCGTCAAGCGCTAGTGTGTACATCTACTAAAACATTATGACGGTTTGTGTCGTTATAGGGTGTCACAATGCATCGAAAAAGAATTAAAAAAGATTTGGTCATCATATTTCCTATGTAAGTACTACAACTTGACTTGTATTAAGCCAAATATTTAAAACATTTTAAAATAAAATCACATTTTGTCGCCATCTTGCTGCCCTAATGTGAATTGTGAAAATGTTACTAGTAATAAGAAATTTATTTCAAAATTTTCATGGCTAACTAATAATTGCAACTAAGACAAAGTTTTTAATATTTTCTGATTTTTTTAACTATCAATTTAAAGTGTTTTCAGTATTAAGATAATCCTTAATATATTCCTTAATACCAGTTTAATATAAATAATGTTTATAAATCGTGTATAGATAGTTTAAAATAAAATATAAGTTGCATTTTTACATCTCACGATATTAATAAAAACGAATGCAATAATTACAATTTTAAGAGCAACATTTCTGTGGAAATTGTCCCTTAAAAGTGTACACACTCCACAACATTAAAGTTTTGTATGCGTGTCGGTTTGTAATGCTTACGCCTACATCTATCTGATGCTTGCTTCACTTTGTACGATGCGTTTGTTTGAAGACTATCTAGGTGTTATTAATCTAAGGGCCGAACTGACGTCAGTTCGGTCGGATGCGATTTTTTCCGTGTATGTGCTCGAATCCGTTCAGGCCGAACTGACGTCAGTTCTAACTGAAACGATCGGCCTCTCGTCTGTAGCAGCCTTAACAAACGTTCACACATGAAAACATCCATACTTATAAACGTTCGCGTTTATCATACATATTATTAGAAAGGAATTACGGATTGAGTCTATAAGAGTTCACTATCACAAATACATAAAACTGTTTAAAGTTGGAACCACCCGCGTCGCGAGCAATCAAAGTGGGGGAAACGTCAAAACAATATACAGGCCTGTATGCAGATATGATACAGTCTGGGGCTCCGGGGGGGCCCCCCGTCTACCTCATCTCCTATGTAGCCGCTCGCAGATTGATTTTGTACCCCCCGGCACCAAAATAAGCTACACGCGAAATGCATTCTATTCTACCTAATAATATAAGTGATGACTTTACTTACACTTTCAAATATGATATGACGCAGTTATTAGGTGCCTAAAATCGACGTTCCTACTACTATTATAAATCTGAAAGTTTGTGAAGATGGATGGTTGGAGAGATGGATGTTTGTTACTCTTTCACACAAAAACCTAAACTACTGAACAGATACTAATGAAAATTGGCATGGTTACTACCTACATGGTTTATGCTCTGGATTAACACATGTTAAGCTACTTTTTTTTTATACCGAAACAGTGCAGTGCTCCCGTGGGACACTTAATTCACGCGAGCGGAGCCGCCGGCGAAATCTAGTGTTTAAATATTTTTTATTGTGCATAATAATGCAAATATAACACACCACATTCACTGAAATGTGCCACTTGGCCCAAAAATAATGCCCATTACATGATCAATACTAATATTATGTGATTTGTGTATTATTTAATTCGTTGTGATTATTAATTATTGATGTTCCTAAATTATTAACTGAATGTCTATATTTTATTTTATTTGAATGTTGTTGTAATTTAATAATGTTCCCACACCTTGCATGCTTAGGATATTCTGCGCTCAATTGTGATGGCAGAATGTTGGATCTTAGAATATAATATTTTGTAAGACATTTATGTATACCACATTCTTGCAATAAATTATTCATTGATTGATATTGATTGATTGAATGATATGCCGCGTGGTGGGACAAAATCTGCGCCCCCGCGAGTGGTGTCCGTGTGGAAACCGCTTAAAGCATTTGCAGCAGAAATGTAAATCTATTTGAAGGTCGGATTAAGACGTAATCGTTAACACGTACAAGGTGTATTTTCAAGTCCTAACTATTCATATCAACCCGTGACCGTTATCTCTAATGTAAATGACGCATCATTCAAATTGTTTTCCGCTAAAGTATCTACTGGAGGTTAATATTTGCAACAATAGAAATGGCTGGTTTCCCATAATCTAGCTGCACTGAGTAAAGCGATTAAAAACTAATGATGTCGGTTTGTCATTTTATATAGCTTATGTTGGAAAATCATAACAAAATAAGAAACTTATTTCAAATTATAAAGAGTCATAAATATTGCAACAGCATCCCACTCACTTCACTTTTTTAAATAAATTCCAGCTCAGTGTTAAAGTCCATGCAAAGGTCAGACTTCAATTTTAAAATAATTTGAAAATATTGCAATAAGGTCAACGATATGTTGAACATATACCTAGTCCTTTCAGAGTTATTTTATCTCGTAATTTCGATGAAAGTGATTCTTAGGTCGTCGGCATAAAGGTCCTGTCAGAGGTAAAACAACTCTGAACGGAGTGTAAGTGAGACCGAAGTATTTAAGTACTTTCGCGAACATTAATCATTAACCGTTAAATTGACATTTTAATTTACCTTTTAATTCGGGTACATCGGATTTTAAACAGGGCCACAGGGACAGCTATTTCCATTTAAGGGCAAAGGTAAATTTTCTTCAAATAATACCATTTTGTTAAAGTTTTTGTGTGCGTTTGAATGCGTACGCGTGTGTGCACTCGTTGCGTATACGTATGCAATATGCGTGTAGATTTGCGTCGATAGCTGGATTTTACCCACTATGATTGATTAAAGGTTTTCTGGAGAATTTTGTGTAATGACAAAAACAATAATAATAACCCTCGGCTAATAGGGAGACCTATTAGCTCTACGTTTAAAGTACCTACGTATTTAATCAAATAATAGTACCAGGTTGACCGAGTTTTGTTCGGTGTTTTAGTAGAACGATAAAAAAATTAAAATTAAACAAGAAAAATATAAAATAAAAAGAAATAACAAAATATTTATCTTACTGGGATTCGATCCCACCACATTCCGAATTTCTAAACGAAGGTACTGTAGTGTATAGACACTTGTAAATAGATTCACGCACACTTGTGGGCGTGGTATCGGTGATGTAGTGGAAGTGGTAAACCAGGAGTGGGGAGATCAAGCACCCACTGGCCACTGGCATTACAAGACTGAACCACGGACCGAGTGGGTCTGTTATACAGCAGTCTAGAAGTGTTTCTGTTACCCATCCCAATCCTACAGGTACGCATACCAATCTGCCAATCAGACTGACGTAAGAGACTCGAAATTATTGATCGATTGTTGCACGACGAAAGAAAGAAAAATCTATATAGTTTAAAAAATCCGCAGTTCCAAGATATACGGGATATAAGGGATATAAGGGATAAGACCAAGATAAGATAGCGAGATCGATTTCTCTCCCCCAAAACTCCCTGCATACTAAATTTCATGGTAATACTTGTAGCCGTTGTCGATATACCGATTATAACATACAAGATCGTCTCGTTTAAAGTATAAGATAAGATGTATTATCAGAGAATCTAATTCATAAGCAGGTTGACTGTTGTCTTAATTTGTTCGTATTAGAAATAATGAGAAAACTACCTGCTTATGAATTACTTTCCTGAGGCCTGAGTAGGTACTTAGATGTTTATCCAAAGTTTTTACATACAATAAAAATGTCAGAACTCGGAATTATAATGATTAATTATTCTAATATGCCTCAGGAATATTTTGGGTCGTTGTAATTATATTTAAAATGTAATCCGCGTGGAGCAAATGCCTTTCGAATTTACGACCAGTTGAAATGGGATTTACAATACAAAAAAAATATTATGACAACAAAAATAAATCTTTCAATGGACTCGAATAAAATTTAATTTTAATCTGAAAATAAACTTTTTGATTTATAATTTGTTTTTTCGTGTCCAACCTGTTTTTAAAGTTCAAGGGACTGCAGAACGAGATTTAAAAAGTTTTAATAAACATTTTCAGAAGAGGATACTGTTCATATTTTATCTTGGTTCGCGGCTTCGCGTGTTTTCTGCATAACACGCCTTGGAACCCTGTTTCATTTCCTGAGAGGGTGAGATTTCGGAAATCCGTGCGTACCCCCGTGAGGCTTTAGCTATCAAATATCGATTGGTCAAAACTCAAAACGTTTAACTTTATTTCATTAAAGATAGCTATATCTATATAAATATAAATAATATAGATAAACTAGTCTTAAGTTTTGTATGGCATTCCATACAAAATTTAAGACTAGTTTATGGCTACGAACATTTTTTCTAAATCCTTATCAATCCTTAATAATATTATAAACGAGAAAATTGGCATATGCATGGTTGTTAGTCTTTCAAGACATAAATACTGAACGTATTTTTATTAAATTTGGTATGGTAGTAGTTTAAAATCCAATGAGTAGTAATTTGAAAAATGAATAAACAAATTTAATGTCAATCTCTGGATTGTCACAATGACACATAGACAAACATTTTATCGCAGCAAAATGTGCTGTTCCTGCGAGATTTGCTTTTGCGCGTTCAAGTCACGGGCAACATCTAGTCTGATTATAATTTCAATCTATTCGTTTATTTAATTGTGCCGACATGTTTATTTTATTACACAATATCGTCACGATATGTCTACAATAAGCAACGTAACGTTGTAATCATTTACAGGTATTAATAAAACATGTCGTATAGTAACTTGTTCGTGATTAAAAATATAAATAATACGTTTTCAAGCCGCCCACCATCCACCACCATATTCAAACAAGACATTAATTATAGTGTTTCCCTTTTTAACCCCCCCCCCCCCCCCCCCCCCGACGAAAATGGGGACTTGTTAAATAAGTTTGAGGCATCTGTCTGTGTTGTCTGTCCGTAGTATCGTAGCTCCCAAAGGGACGAAACGATAATAATTCATCATCATCAGCTCGCTCACAGCTTGACAATGCGGGGGTTAAATAAAAATTTTTATTTTCTTTATTTAAAACTACCATTACATATCACTAGAATAAAAGTCAATAAATATTTTTAGCATTTAGTATTAAGTGTTAGCAACAAAAAATTGTGCCTTTATTACCGACCAATATTACCGTTCTTTAATATTTGATAATATACCTATATTACCGTTCTTTAATATTTGATAATATAGTAAAATACTTAAATACCTACTTAAAAGTATTTAATCAGTTATTAATTACTGAGTTCATTATAAAAATAATTTGCACTTAATCGGTTTCAGAAGAATAGTTACATGTCATATTTTTTTATGTCCATCTGTCTGTCCGTCTCGCTTTATGAACAGTTTTATTCAATAAAATATCGTTTTAATTTTTTTATTCTGCGAACAATCGTGCGATATTTATTCATTATGGTCGTTTCCATTTATATGTATAATGTATAAATAAAAAATAATTACATACCTTATATTATCGACATTGTAAGCTAGTTTCTGGTCACATATTTTTTATAGGATCGTGTTTTAAAATAAGGCAAAGCGAGTTAAGTTCTGTGAAGTGTGATAGTTTTTTGTTTGTACAATGATAAGTCGACGATAAGCGCGCATACCTGTTAAAACTATCGACTTTTAATATTTTATGCAACTTTTTAATGGAATAAGATGTAACTAAGCCTGACTAGTAATATAGAGCACAGAGCACAGTTGCCATATTGCGGAAATTTTTAAATAACTTATTTGAAATGTCATTATCTTCGAGATTTAACCAATCACATCCCAGCTTTCTGTAGTGTAGCTGCAATTCTCTATTGTGAATGTTTGTGATGATGGATGTATGGATAGACGGATGGATATATTTGTTACTCTTTCACGCAAAAACTACTGAACGGATTTTGATGAAATTAGGTATGGTAGTAGTTTGGCTCTGAATTAACACATATGCTACTTTTTATTAACCAAAAAGGTTCCTGTGGGGGCAGACCCAACTCACAAAAAGCGTCATCTGGTGGCGTAAGTGGTATAAAAAACGGTAAAAAAGAATTTTCGATTATTCGATTACCCTCACCAGGCAGCACTCGGTAGCACGAAGGTCCTTGTCGTGTCAAAAAGCTGTCAGATATCACAAATTTAAAAAACCTCATTGACGACGTGATCAAGACGTGCAAAGTTGTAGTATTTGGTCGACTCTACCGGAGATAGGTACCACGGTTTTAGAACAAACCGGCGAAAAATAACGCTTGCGATGCATTTCGTGAACTTAATGAATGGAACGGAGGGGTTAACACAACTGACAAAAGGGGGTTTAAATAACAAACACTCCTCTGGTGTTGCGGAATGCGGATGGTTACGAATAATAGGCGTCGACAAATTTGCTCATCATCAGACGATTCGTCTGCTCGTTTACTTTTAAATCTGGTCTTAATCCATGAAAAAAAGTGTAATTCAACACGGACGTCTGGTACATTTGCGATATTAACCGCCGTTGGTAAGTAGACGAACAAAAGCAGTCCACAAAACGAAATAATAGCGAAAACGAGTTTCACCCAGCTTTGTTACAAGAACAAAAACCGAACGGATAATCTCGATATATCCAGCTTGGTATATGGTAATATTTCAACCTATTTTATTTAGTTAAAGTGCTGCTAATTGCTGCAACTTAAATTGTTTCTTTGAAACTTGATTTCTAAGTTACAAAAACTAAACAATTCCAAGTTTAGATACCCCTCTACGATCGGTTTTATTACAAAGCTTAAACCAATTCGAGTCATTATCATTTTTAACACGAAAAAATTAGTCTCAGAACAGAAATCTAACTGCAATACATATTTTATTCGTCTTGAATGTACCCGATCTAGCACCGAGCACCAACATTACTAAGTTCATTTATGTGTGTGTGCTGACCTGAACTTTCACATTATAGTTCCGGAGTTCTGTCAGTACCAGTACATAGAGTACAAAAATTAGTAATAGGCTACTTGACTCATATTTAATTTTATACATTGAGGGAGTATTTCCTTTGGTACTTGGCTAAGGAAAACGTATTCTAGCGATATCATAAATTAAAAACTTAAGATAAATAAATTTGATTTAAAAATATGTATTTTTGTTTTTTAGTTTCCACCGATGAAAACACCTCGAAGTAACTTCCTACAAGGGTGTGACGACACAAACACACTAAACACATATTATGTAGTAGTGAAACGGAACGGTTATATAAATAAATAGTTCATGACATCTTAAAAAGTTATTTATGTCAAAACGTCAAACGTAACGTCACACCGCCATTTTACTACTACGGACTATAGCACAGATTACAAATAGTACTAGTATGACGTCACAGCACAGATCTATCAACCAACATGGCGAATAGTGTTTTCGGCGGTTTTTAAAAAGTGTATTTTTAAAATATTTATATATAAGTGTATTTTTGTAGGTTTCAAAATAATGTTCTACTATTTTTTTATGTGTAATGAAACAATTATGAAGCGTTTAGGACATAAATAAAAACAAGGTCAAGTAGTATTCAAATCTTAAAATCTTGCTAAGGGATTTAAAAAATTATCCTCGCTAATGTTTACAGTTCTATCTTTTACACTCTAAAATGCCAGATGCCAAATGATAATGAAAAATGTTAACTCGCAAAACAATTAGCACACATGTGTCACAAATTATTTTAGTTGCTTGGACACTTTAAATTAAATAAGCAATTAAAATTATGGTAACAAATATTGTAAGCATGTTCCTGAGTTGGTCGTAAAGATTTTATCAAATTGTAATTTGTTAGAACTTAGACGTGCAGGCTAAAAAAGATAGAGATTGTTAAAAATATACTATACTAGCTTTTGCCCGCAGCTTCGCCCGCGTGGGAGAAAAAATTCGTGGCAAAAAACTCCTTTAGCAAATGTACCTGCAATATAGTAGTTAGCACAGAGTAAAAATATATACTTACTAAATAATAAATGTTCGCAAGTAATTTTTATTTTTAAGATATCTCCTAGATATAATCTCCTAGATAATAGGATAATTAAATTGTATCCGTCTAAATAGCTTCTGAAAATACCACATTATTCTATTTTCTCATAACTGCGGGAAAACCTTCATGCCATTTAGTTAATAAGGCTAATTCTCGTTACATACTTCGCGATTTGATTTAGGCATAACGAGAGATTGTCATTTTGTTGATTAGTTATGCCAAGCTTAAAGGATTTCAAATGCTTTTAAATTTCTTCACCAGACTCCCGCCGGGTTAAAAATAACCTAACCAAGAGCATTTGAGGACATGTCTAAGATTAGGTTTCTTTGAATTATTTAAAAAGTTATTGTCCGATTGCGCTCAAAATAATATTCCTAAAGAGTTTTGAACATGATCTATCAGCATGGAAACTTACAAGTTTGTATATCCCATAGTTTAGAAATGCCAGAGACCAACTTATAAACCACTTTGGAAGCCGATTACTCGAAAATGGTTGACTTTGTAAAAAAGTCATGTATGAAACCCTAGCCTTTATTTAAATAGAGATGGGGTAGAACTAAATAATATTTTTCATCTCCACTTAACATGTATGGAGAGCCACCCCAAAAAAAAAAAAAAAATTATGATGCGAAAACCGAGATCTATACACAAGATACGAACTATACCAAATTTCATTCATTTATGTTCATAATTACAGGAGCTAGAAGGACGGACAGAGCGAAACTATAAGGGTCCTTGAATACTATGGAACCATAAAAAGAATGGCTGATTAGATAATGACGTTTTCTTTATTTTTCCCTTTTCGGTTTCGGTTTCGGTCGTAAGAACCAGTTTCGGTCGGACACTACTATATATTGTAAAGTTTTCCTATTTTTAGAAAGCAATACTTGTTGTCGTAAATAATTTCTTATAGAATAACTTTTGCCCAATTTGGTTTATGCATTTATTTAGGTACGTCTATACTCTCTTGTCACCTACTAAAAACAGTAATCAATTATAAATAAAATTAACGTTTACTAACAATTACAGGAGGAAAGATTTGTTTGTTTGCATTGAATGGGCTCCGAAACTAGTTGACATTATAAAATTTGGCACAGAATCGACCTCGAGGAAGGACCTAGGCTACTTTTTACAGCGGCAAAATAGTTCTGTTCGGAGTCGCGGGCAACATCTAGTTTATTATTATTAGCAGTTCTGAACTTTTTATTTCTTTATGTCGTGCTCGAGCGAAGACAGAGGTAAAGGACCGGTTTGCTCCGCATCGTCTATGAATCTGTCTTGTGGCTTACATTCCGCGAGTCGCGACCTTTGGACATGACCTACCTAGATGCACTGATAACCTTAAAAAGTATTTTCACTCGGCTAATCTAGATATTTTCAGGCAAGAAGGTTCAATGTTCTAAAATAAGTAATGATTTGCAGCTAACATTGTTTTTAATATAATCCGGAGGGTCAATTATGCTAAATAAAACCTGTAATAATACAATATTTTAGATGACTACATCTTAAATATTTAGTTTCATTAATATACTCAGAGATATTGAGACATTACTACTTGGTAAATGTAAAAAAATATAATATTTTATGTGTGGTTTAGTATTTAGATACATCTAAAAAGTACAAAAAAGTGTTTTGTTGCTAAATTAGTAAACAAAACCTACATCATTAGTTAACTTACATCATATACAAAAACATTAATTATGGTAAGTATGAAATTAAGCGCACAAATATCGGAGATATTTACAAATATGTTCCTGCGGCCGTATACTTCATACACCTAGGCGTGACGTCACAGCTAGGTACGACTTTAGGATGGAGCGTTTTCACGAGACTTGCGAAATTTTGTATACAAATCGCTGTTACCTTTGAAAATATTGACTTTCGATATACTCACTGTTTCTTTTGAGAAGTTACTCATTGAATATTTACGAGTGCTAATCATTTATGCAATAAAAAAAAATCCGTCATCTCGCCTATTACAATCAAGTCCCGATACGCTAAAACTGCCAAACCGATATTCTTGTAAACGTTAAACCAGCGTCAAACGCGTTTTGATTGGTCCAAACTTCACAAAAATAGTTTATGATAACTAGTCGCTTCACTTGTAGTACAATCAAAGTAGAATGAAAATCTACACGAGAATTGAGGTTCAGATTTAAAGTTGTGTAAATAAGTATAATTGTGAAAAAAAAAAATACCTCACTTTCATAGTTTCATGATGAATACCTATAATACACACACCGGCATATTTAGCGGAACATAAAATAAAGGTTTGATATCAGTATCATATAAGGTTGCTGGCTGGTTTATACGTCATTTAATTTAAAAAGAAATATTTTCAAATTAAGAAAACAACTGAACATCACATTTTATGCAATTGTTTTAATTTTATTCAAATACACCTTCGGAGCGAACTTCGAGTATTTCTTCTTTCTGAGTTTGATTTAAAATTTCATTGAAATACTGTTTTTGTTACTTTTTTTTTAATCGCGTATCTTTTTGGAGTTGAGGACTGAATTATGCCTGACTTAGCCCCAACGGAGATTGCCAGGGCACTCGAAATGCGAAGAAATGGTCAAACCTACAGAGTGATATCCAGAGATCTTCGTCGACCAGTTTCAACGATCCATCGCAGTATCCAACGGTTCAGAGAGACCGGTACTTATGTGAGAAGAGCAGGACAAGGCAGAAAAAGACGCACTTCGAGTAGGGATGATCGTTTCATTCGGCTTCGTGTACGTAGGAACCCCCGTTTGACGGCCGTCCAAGCCTGACATGAGTTAGAAGCAGTGCGGGGTGTAACCATAAGTGAGCGTACGGTACGAAGAAGGTTCGAAGAAGCTGATTTGGGTTTATTTGTGCCCGCCAAGGCTCCAAGGCTCGAGGTAAATCATCGTAGAAACAGGTTAACTTTTGCTCAGGAACATCGACTTTGGAACGCGGACCAATGGAGTAAGGTATTGTTTAGTGATGAGTGCAGAATTGTTTTAAATCAAATTGACGTTAGGCAAAGAATATACAGACGCAAAGGAGAACGATACATTCAGACAAATTTTGAAACTACAGTTGCATACGGTGGTGGATCAATAATGGTTTGGGCGGGCATTTGTTTGGGAGCTCGCATAGACTTGGTAGTGATTGACAGAGGGAGTCTGACTGCAGACCGCTATATCAGAGAAGTTTTAGAAGAAAATGTCGTACCGTTTGCCCCATATATCGGTGACGATTTTGTTTTTATGCAGGATAATGCTCGGCCGCATACCGCTCGGGTAACTCAAGCTTATATTAATGATATGAATATCACTGTTATGGAGTGACCGGCGAGATCACCAGTGGCGTGCACGGGATTATGACACTGGGTATGCGGCGAAGTACTCGGTCACAAAAACTTTTTCGTTTATAGATTTTTAGCATAGCTACAGCCAAGCGACGGATCTCTAAGTCGAAACCATGCCAACAGAGCAAGTCTTAGATGTACTACTATTCATGTACATCTTCTACGGCAACGCAGACAAAACAGCGATCGATCGTCGCGGCGGAAGAAATTCTAATAAGTGAAATAATAAGCATATTTTAAAATATTATAACTACTCACCAGTCAGTCAGCTTCAATTTTCACATATTCAAGGTTCCGGTTACTTGAGATTACTATATCCCGATGTAAATTACTAAATAATATGCAAGGAAAACAATATAATTTAATCGTGTGTACACAACCACACAGCCAGTTATACGTTTCATAACTTTTAACATGAAATTTTCGAGTTACATTATTTTTTTGCTGGTTTAATTGTTGTAACTCGGGTACACACCTACCTTTAGACAGAATTTGAATCTTTTCACTGAATGACAATTGTGAGAACTTGTTATTTTTAATTTTTAATAAACACACATTTTCAACACAAACCTCACAGTCAAATAACATTTTAAAAAAATCAACTAACTCATTAGTAAAAGCAAATCACTACAATTATTATAGAAACTCAGTAATAAACTCTTAAATGTACACACTTTCAAATGTTAAAATGAAATATCTTTTAAGAAAACTATAAATAAACTGGAGCGATTAAATTGTAAACAATGCTTATCACATGAAATATGCAATATGGCCCCCGCGAAACACAAAACGTTTCTTCTATTTAAACAAATAAAACCTTACTAAACAAAAATGCATAATGTGCATACGTGATTTATTAGATTTCCGACTATTCTTTTTACTCGGATTATAGGCAACGAATAATTTCCGACAAGCCAGTTCGGCGGTTTTCGGAAGCGATCGGATAGCCGAGATCGGAGAGCGGAGAGCCTGCCGCGGGACTTTCCGCGCTATATAATCATGTCGATATTCATGGGTGTGTGCGTTTGCGAAGTATGAAAATTACACATACATGCGATGATTTGTCCTGCAGAACGCACCGGCATGAGATGAGTTGCTATTTATAAAATATTAGGCGTTTTCAAGTTATTATATTTTTTTAATTTATTTACTATTAATTAATTATTAACGTCATCTAAAACATACGAACATTTTATTAAAATATCTGTGAAAGCACTGCATTTCTGCCTATATGGAGCGCACGCCCCTGGAGATCACCGGATATGAACCCAATAGAGCACGTTTGGGACTTGCTGAAAAGAAAATTTAAGTCCAGAATTCCAGCTCCTGCCAACGTGGGTGAACTGCGAATCGCCGTAGTTGAGGAATGGCGGAGACTATCCCAGGAGACCATCGATAACATCATTCTCAGTATGCCTAGACGGGTAGAAACTTTAATAAGAGCACGTGGAGGAAATACGCGATATTAATCACCATTTTCTAATTTAATTAATTGTTATTTTAATATTAATTTTCACTTTTCCCGGTTACATGAAAAGTTCAAAAATGTACCATTTTTCACAAATAGCCTTTACTCGCAAAATCTGTTCTTAATGTGATCTCATTTTAAGTGAAAAAAACAAATGAAACTTTAAATAACAAAAGAAGTGTAGTAAGTAGATTTTAAAATAAAACCATATTTTTTTAATTATGGATATTTTTTTGTGTTCCGCTAAATATGCCGGTGTGTTTAGTTATTAGCGTTAAGAAGTCAAATCATGCGTACATTATATGTCAAAACGGCTCACTTTAAGTCCGACTTGCGCAGATCCGGGTTAAAGTTAACCCTGGGTAATAAATATCATGTTTTCTCTCTCGTTCTTTGTATTTATGAAAGAGAAGGCATAATACTTTAACCCAGGGTTAACTACAACCCAGATATGCCCAAGTACGCCTAATTGGCTAATGTGAACACGGCTTACGAGTTACCAGTCATTGATTAATTTTACGGTTTGCCATTTTTACGGTAATTCATTTTAAAATTCGGGGATAACGCGAATATATACGAATATAAAATAAGTAATTGCATAATATTTCATCAAATAAATAATTCTAATTTATCTTTATTTTTTCTTTCAATATCAATATATTTATTCGCATAAAACATGACATTAAAGGTGTTACAATGTAAAGTATATAATATAGTACATGTTTGACGTTTTATTGGCATGCAAATATTACAAAGCTACTAGTTTATGTAAGTAGGTACATTACATTTCAAAATTTTATATTCATTTAACATTCTTATTTTACGTTTAATTGTTTTTATTACATATTACATAATATTTATTATTTTAGACACTATATGAAAATTCAAATGAACATCAAAGGACAGAACTTTTTATATTATTTCATTGAAATATTATCTTCAAATTAAAATTGAATAAAAAAAAACTCCATTAGGGATTCTTTTAATTTTATTTTGAATTTATTCAAGTCGTCAATTTCCATAATGTCATTCGGTAATCTATTGTAAAGTTTTGGCATCAATATGTATGCACTTTTGCTAAATTTCGTAGTTGTTGATAACGGTAAGTAGAGTATCGAGATTTACGACTTTCGACAAAATATGCAATGCATAAGAAAATTCAATAAAAAACAGACCTATACAATTATTTTAAAATTTATCGTGAATTAATAGTGAAATTTAATCATCAAAATGTGGCTACTTTGAAAATCCCGCGCAAATTTCAAAAACGCATATTTACTGGAGGAAAAACGTGACCTCATTGCACAGACGAACGTGGCCAGTGTCAAATTTTCATGGTGTCAAGTGAAACAGAATTTTCATATAAGGCTGGGGACTATTATTATGATCCGGAATCCGGAAGGCACTGAAAATAGAACTCTGCTATAATACAATAGAGTTGAAAATCGAACACATGAGTGTCGAGACAGATGTCAATGTCATATATAATAGGATATTACATAATATTATATATATATATTAATTAATTAACAAATAATATGTTTACAAACTTTTTGTTAGCTATGTTGTTTTCGTCGAGGTTTGTAAATAAAACAAGTATGCGTAGGAAATCTATTTTAATGTACTGACTGATCTTCACAGTATAAATTGCTCAAACAAGATACACTGTCTCTTCTCATCACCTTGCACCACTTTTTCCTAATACTTGCACCTTTCGTCATATGAAAATAAACTTTGTCAGGTGGGGTTTTTGTGTTATTTTCGCACATAGGAACGACATAATATTTACAACATGGGTTGCCGACTGCTGTGCTTTTCCATGGTAATAAGTTGATTTTATCACTTATTTTTATAACTTTGTGAACTAATCAGTTCGTTGTTTTTTTACATCGAACTCGTGCATGACTGTATGTCAAAGTCATATAATGATCTTAACTGTCAACTGTCAGATAGATATATGTGCGATGACCTCACAACTCAAGCGCGGGAAAATGGCGTGTGTAAATCGCCCAAAAATTATTGTGATTCTAAAACATTTTTTCCAGCCTAATGGAAATATTTTAGTGTGTTCTTATATATATATTATGTAACCGTAACCGTAAAATTGTAAAAACCGTTAGACTGTAATATAACTAGAAAGAATAAAAATGTGGACAGATTGTCAAATAAAAATTCTCCTTACAATTTTAAGCATTATTTTTCATTATAATGGCATGGCACGTCGTGAACGGCATATGCCCCGCGCCACCATATTCATTTGTTTATTCACATTTATTCATTTGTTATCGAATGAAATTAAACACGAAATTAAATTGATTTCGTGTTTAATTTTCGAGTAATCGGCCTCCAAAGTGGTTTGTGAGTCGCCGTCGTCGTCGTCCCCCCCCCCCCCCCCCCTAATCACTAGCATTTCTAAAGTAATGAAGATAGAAACTTGTAAGTTTCCATTCTGAAAGATAATGCTAAAAACTCTTTAGGAAAATTATTTTGAAAGAAATGGGATAGTAGCTTTTGAGGTAATTTGAAAAAAACCTATTACGCATATAGTTACGGAACCCTCCTTAGACATGGACCTGACATGCCTTGGTTAGGTTAGATTATTTTTTTTATCTCAAGATCTTTATTTAAAAATGTTGGTACCTACCTACTTATTATATAAATAAAAGTATAATAAAAACGACCACCCGCGTAGTCTTGACCCTGAATTTTAAAATGAATTTCCGCTAGTTACTTTATTTATATTTCGACAAATAAATGGTTTTCAACAGACAAAGGGATGCATTTTATTTTAAAGATGAACTTGAACTACAGAAACGACTACCTAGGTCATCTTAAATTGCTATTCGAGATTAAAATAATTTGCTATTGATATAGCAAATTATTTTATTTTGGTCGAATCACAAATGAAGCACACAGTATAAGAACAGTAGAACATCTTCATACAAACGTGCCGCGATCGGTTTGAATGTGTGTGTGCGCGCCGCGGCACCTATCCGCACGCACACACCTCGTATAATGAATTACAAGGCGCTCTCAGTGCGGGCTGTGCCGTGACCGATCACGTACCGGTACGTACACGCATTGGGAGTACGACGGCTCGCGCATTATATTTATTAGCACCTATTTTGATCATGACTTCGAACAGAAGCAAAAAATACTGTAGTGTATATATAATATATCTAGAAGCTTTTTACTAATTGAATACGTTTATATAAGGATGATAATTTACTTATCTTCATCTGTTAACCATAAAGCGTTTAGAGAAACAGAAACGATGAGAATTTCTTAAATATGAAGTTTTTTTTTAATAAATTCAATTTAAAAAAAATCGAAAATTTCATAAGCCTTATTCGTACCTCATTTATGAATTGTTAATACATTTTATTATGTTATAGAAATAAAAACCAAGTGCTGTTCCATGATACGGAAATAAAACTATTTAACTAAAAATATGAATTAACTACTGACAGCCCTAGCGCCAACGCGAGAGTAGGCAAATAACTCACCAGCACGCTTAGCATTCGCACCTTAGAAACACAATCGACAAAATGACAGAATTAAGAAACCATTCGGAGCAAAATAGTTCATAATGTAAGGCAGCAAGGTCGATGCCTTACAATAATGCCAACACTCCACATCATGGCGGTCCAAGACAAATAGTTTCTTTACGTTCAGTCATTTACTTGAAAATTTGATCAGTTTTGACATAGATTTGCCGGCAGCCATTTTAAAATATGGCTATTTAGAAATGTTCACTTCAATTGACGACCTTGTTACCATGGATTAAGAACTATTTTGCAACGAACTGTTTTGGATAGAATATTTCTTCTTTAAAATAATTTCTTCGGATCGCCATGCTAAGCCCGCAGGCGGCCTTAGTTATCCTACTGTTCTCTGTTTCCATGCCTTTACTCTGAAGGATCCAATTTATGTTGTTCGTAAACAAAATTATCAAATTCGACCAAATTAATGTGTCATTGCATTTTTTATTGCTGATTAATCAGTGTTCAGTGCACTATAATGTACCTGGGTAGTTCTCACTAAATCCCGAAATTTGAATGAAGTAAATTTTCAAAAAAAAAATAATTAAAAAAAAAAATTCGTGGATTACTTCAAAAATCTTCTAGTGAGATAATGATAACTGTGGTGAGGGAATGTTTTAATAACAAAGCAATAAATATTTCTTGTGATCTAAAAAAAAATACGTTAATTCTCGACATGTTATTGAAAATTACAAACTATTATTGCAATCTTCAAACAAAATTATGAACTGTAATTATAAAATTAATTACAATAATTAATATCTTTAATTCATAGTCATTCCCTGATTCACTCGTCATTTAAACCTCACTATAAACTTCTGGAATCTCTGTCCATTTTTGCATACAGTATGGGAAATATGGGAGGGAATGGCGGTGAGGAAATTATGAAATTAAATTAAATTTTTAAAAATCTGGCAAAATAAGCTTACTTCAGATGCAAATTTTAATAAGTTTACTAAATCCCCTTTGAAACAGAAACTCTAAGAACATGGAACCAAGGAAATATTCACAGTGTTAACAACTATTAAAAAGTTTCATGGAATTGTTTATAAATATAAAAAAATACGTTTATAAATCAACTATTTATAAAGGTGTAAGCTTTTTATTTCTGTGTCCACACGTAAAGTATTCTTTCATAATTTGTTTTTACCCGATTACGGCGAAGCCAAAAGAAAGGTAATGATTTTGGCAATCTATGTATGTTTGTTTCCTCGTAGCGTCTAAGCTACTGGTTTAATAAATGAGGTGTCAATAGATTCGTAATGATGCCGCGGGTACCATAGGTTATATGTATATTTTCCAAAATTTTCAGATTCCAACATCTAAAAAAATTAAACCGAGATAATCATCACGTGTTTGGTACCAAAAGAAAGGTCTTGGCAAGCGCACCACACATATGTATATATAATTTTACATATTTATCGTGTTTGCACAAATATGTCAAAATACACGTTTCAAATGCGGTCGTCCAATTAGTACTAACTAACCCAGTTGTTCAATTTTCGAACATTACGTAATATAAGACTATGAATATATAATTTACATATTATTTTAGCTCCATAAAATATAATAATATTTCGTTCATAATATAATATTGTAATCGTTCTTTAAATCTAGAAAAAAATTGCCTCGCTCCATGCTCTTGAAGAAGATATTTTTAATTTCAAGTGTTTTGAGTAGGTACTTATTAATATTATTCCAAAAACATGTTTGATTGGGAAACGAAAAAATACGAAATAAGTTAATTAAACTTTAACCCGACTACATAAAAAGGGGTCTAAAAAGGTCGAAACAAGAAAATAATTCAGATAGAAATCCAGAAATGCATAGGTACAAAAATGGTCAACCTAGAGCCGTGGTCGTGATGGCATATGCTTGCAGTTCTGTTCAGTGCTTTTGGATCCAGGTCCGTTTGGATCCTTGGTGCAGAATCTTACTTTTTGGTAAGATTCTGCAAAGATACTAGATCTAGAAAGAGACTAGAGAAAGGTAAGATACTAAAAAGTAAGATTCTGTTACCATATATACCACCATGCTTGGGTTACTTTTGAAAGTCAAAATCACTATATATGTCCATATACATTTCGAGGAGTTCCCTCGATTCCTCATGGATTCCATCATCAGGTCACCGCTTTGGTGACAACGAGAACAATTTTGGATTATACCCAATACATCAAAAAAAGTATTTTGAAAATCGGTCCATAAACGGCAGAGTAATGTTCAAAGATATCTGTGTCGGTGTAAAATACTATGAGAAGTACCTATTATATCATCGTAGTGTCATGAGGTATGGTGTGATGATGGTGGTGATGATGATGATTACTTTGACATAGTTGCTTATGCTTGCAGTTCTTTAAGCAACGCCGAAATCCCCAAACATGTATATTTAAGGAGTCAGGAGTTCTGTTCAGTACTTTTGGATCCAGGGTATACCTAGGTGCAAAATCTTACTTTGTGGTAGCATATGCTTGTGTTACTTCAGAAAAAGTCGAAATCACTATATGTGTCCATATAAATTTTGAGGAGTTCCCTCGATTCCTCATGGATCCCATCACCAGGTCACCACTTTTGTGAAAACGGGACCACGGGATTATCAAAAAAAAAAGATTTTTGAAAATCGGTCAACAGACGGCGGAGTTATCGTTGAACATACAAAAAAAAAATACATACAGCCGAACGTATAACCGCCTTTTTTTGGAAGTCGGTTAAAAATATGTTTTATTTTATATTATTGAACCTAATTATTTCAGAAATTATGTTGTAATATGTTAGCAACAATTCATTGCAATAAAATTTTAAATACTGTTTAATGCCAGCAAAATTTTTGTGTAAGCTCAAAGGACAAGAATTTCAGGTTTTCGTGAGAACTACCCACCTGGCACCTACTGATACTATTTTATGAGAAAATATTAAACTGGATCTGCACAGTATATTAGTAACTGACTTCTATTAAGGTATATTATTCGAAAAATTATATTTTTTTCATTTCCGAAACACATTGTTAAGATTACTAAGTTTTGTTCCTATGATGAATGGCATCCTTTTTAACAGACTTCCAAAACAAGGAGACGGATATACGTTCGGCTGTATGTATTTTCCACTATGATAATATATTAACCTCTAATATGATGCGTAGGTGTTTTCTATTGACTATTGCAAGAGCAGTGTGAGTCATTAACGTACATGTTATATGAAACAAAGGTGCAATAATAAAACAAAGAATGTTTTATTTTTATAATTTAAACAAAAGACTGGAATTAATAACATAAGAGTTTTCTTGACGTCTCATTTCTATTGTTTTTTTATTGACTCAAAATATATTAGATTTTTTTTATACGTTGCGAATGTTTTGTCTCGTAGGGAACGAATGAATTTTCCAAATGAAAACTCGTGGACTGGATTTAGATTATATATTATCTGACTTTTACTAAAGTGAACGCGAAATAGCTGACAATGCCGACGTATGAATGAATATAATATTTTTGTTATTTTATGTCACTCAAAAAAAAAAATATATATAAATAAATAATTTGAGAGCTGTTCGAACTTAAGGATATGAAAAATTGAGAATCATACATTTACGTCAATAAAAGTATAGATTAGCTTTCAATTATATTTGTAAAAGCATGACACGGCAGTATACTTCAATTATATTTGTACAATCATGACACGGCAGTATACTTCAATTATATTTGTACAACCATGACACGGCAGTATACTTCAATTATATTTGTACAATCATGACACGGCAGTATACTTCAATTATATTTGTACAAGCATGACACGGCAGTATACTTCAATTATATTTGTACAATCATGACACGGCATTATACTTCAATTATATTTGTACAATCATGACACGGCAGTATACTTCAATTATATTTGTACAAGCATGACACGGCAGTATACTTCAATTATATTTGTACAATCATGACACGGCAGTATACTTCAATTATATTTGTACAAGCATGACACGGCAGTATACTTCAATTATATTTGTACAAGCATGACACGGCAGTATACTTTCATATTAACAAGCTATTTATTAGAAAACAGCAATATTCCGCGATAACAGGTACTAGTCGTCAAAATTCGTCCATAATAATTCATATATTTTTTTAAGTTTGTATGTTACTAACATTGAGATCTATCTTAGGTTTAATTAGATAATACCTTATTGTTAAGTTCATAAATAGAGTAATTTTCTTATTATTACCTATAAATTACAAACTAACACGAAATGGGCAATCTTTAAATAATTTACTTTTCTGGTCTAGAGATTATCACATGTCAAAATTTACCTACAATATTATAATACCATGTTATAGCACAAACACAAGGGTAAGAGGCGATTATCAGTCATAATAATTTATTTATATAAAATTCGATAATATCAATGATTTTAGTATACACAATGACATGGATAATATAAAAGTATCCGACACTAATACATGTACGACAGAGAATTGCAGAGATCTTCTAATGAAACACCCAAAATCGTTATCTGTTCTAACCCAAAACATAAGAAGTATTAAAGCTAACTTTGATAATTTACAAATTGTTCTCTCAAAATCAAATATCTTATGGGATTTCGTAGTCCTTACGGAATGTCGATTGTCACAATGTGCGTTTATACCCTCGCTTGAGGGATATCCTCGAATATATACCTCGAAAAATTACTTACAAAATGATGGTGTTACAGTGTACTACAACAAAACTCTGACTGTTGCCATACAGGAGCCTATTTTAGCAAATGCTAACTGTCTCGTTCTAACGACAAACGAAACAGCTATCGTGGCAGTATATCGCTCCCCGTCAGTACATAATATTCAAGGATTTCTGAGTTCCTTAAATGAAACTTTACAAAATTTGAAGTCATATAGAACGCTCATGCT
Organism: Phengaris alcon alcon; assembly: GCA_037179445.1. NCBI lineage: Eukaryota > Metazoa > Arthropoda > Insecta > Lepidoptera > Lycaenidae > Phengaris > Phengaris alcon. Next base: position 10,142,218 of record JAYRCH010000021.1, on the reverse strand, counting down.
GGTAGGCGACATAAACATAAATATTTCTGAATCATCTTCAGATCCTCGTATGGATGATTATCTTGATTTGCTTTCGAGCTATGGAATGCTTCCTGCTCACACCCTACCTACACGAGGTGGCACTTCATGTCTTGACCATATAATTCTAAAAACGACGAGAGCTGCTGCCTGTTATGTCGCCGATACTTCAATAACGGACCACGATAGTGTCATTATGTTCCTTCAAAATCCAGCACATAGTACTAAAATCCGTAAAAAGAAATCGATCACAGATTTCGATAATCTAGAATCGGACCTCAAAATCCAAAACTTTGAACCTGTTTATGAAGCACAAGACGTCAACCACGCCGTATCGATTTTTGAGAATATTATTAAAACGCTAATTACTTCCAACACAACATTTAAAACAATTACTAACCGTCACAACCTCCTTAAACCCTGGATGACACCGGGGCTTTTAAGGTGCATTAAAACCAGAGATAACCTACATAAGAAACTCAAAAAAGACCCAAATAATGAAATCATAAAATTAACATACACTAGATATAGAAATTTTTGTAATAGAATTTTGAAAAAAGTTAAAATTGAATACGATAAAGGACAGATTCACAAGGCAGGGAAAAATAGTAGATTAGTATGGAACGCAATTAGAAAGGCTACTTTTACTGAAAGAGACAAGAGTGTTCCCACGGAACTTTTAAAAAATGTTAATAAGAAGGAAGATGTAAATAAAGTAAATTCCTATTTTTCTCAAGTTGGTATCACTCTCGCACAAAAAATTAAACCACCATCTCAAGCCATAAACTATGAGAGTACCCAGACCCTCAATTCTCTTGTTTTGCTTCCAACCTCTGAGCAAGAAGTTACATCGTTTTTGTCAAACCTACGCTCGGATTGTGCCATAGGACATGACGGAATCTCAAGTTTTATTCTCAAGAAATTCGCATGTTTCCTTGCGTCCCCACTGGCTCATATTTTTAATTTATCCATGTCAACTGGTGTTTTCCCCGACTCTTTTAAATTAGCACAAATCATTCCAATTCATAAAAGTGGGTCTAGGGACCGTGTCGAGAACTACAGGCCAATTGCCATTCTACCCGCACTATCTAAAATTTTAGAAAGAATTTTAAATAATAGACTAATGGGATTCATTAACAAAAATAACATCTTATCTAAATCACAATACGGTTTTAGGTCAGGTATATCAACTTCGGATGCTGCACATGACCTTACAGACTATATAGTGCGGGGATTAGAGAAGAAGGCTAAAGTAATTGGCATTTTTTTGGATCTGGCTAAGGCTTTTGACACGGTCTCTATACCCATACTGATTTCCAAATTAGAAAATATTGGCGTAAGAGGGCTGCAGCTCGCGTTGTTTCAGAGCTATTTGACTAACAGACGTCAACGAGTCAAAATCGGCGAAACAATAAGCGATGAGCTCCCCATAGAGTACGGCGTCCCACAGGGTAGTATCTTGGGCCCTACGCTGTTCCTTATATATATAAACAGTTTGTGCGAGTTAGAATTACCCTATGGGAAAATATTCACGTATGCCGACGACACAGCCCTTGTCTTCCAATCCAATTCCTGGGAAGAAACTTTTCATTCCAGTCAGCTAGGTCTTGACAAAGTTTTTAAATGGTTGACCAACAATTACCTCACCCTTAATATTGACAAAACCAGCTACATCAGTTTTTCTCTAACAGGAGCATCGCAACCCACGCCCCACCTAAAATTAAAAGCGCATTCATGTCTTGATCACACATCTAACAACTGTGCATGTATCCCTTTGGCTCAGACCGGGTGTGTTAAATATTTGGGAATTCTAATCGATAGCAGAATGTCATTTGATCACCATATTGTCATAACTATGAAAAGAATACGTAAACTCACCTTTCTATTTTACAGACTGAGGCACATCTGCGATACAAATCTCATTAAGAAAACTTACTTTGCTCTAGTACAATCACTCCTCTCGTATTGTATTCTCATATCCCCAGGCACCCCTAAAACTAGAATGTTGCGGCTGGAAAGATCGCAGAGGTGTCTTCTAAAAGTTGGCTGGAAGTTACCAAACCTCTATCCCACAGCTGACTTGTATGCCAAATGCGGAGTTTTAAGCGTACGCCAATTGTTCATTTTAGCTTGCATCATTAAAAAACACACTTCCTTAGACTATGATAGAGAAATAAAACATAATCTTCGCCGTAGATTAAAGATATGCCCTAACGAAGTTTATATTATATTTAAGACTACTTTCGCCCAAAGATTTTTCTGTTTCCTTGGTAGTTTCATGTATAATAAGGTAAATGAAATTTTATCAATTTACCACGAAAACAAAACAAAGTGCAAACAAAAAGTTACTCGCTGGCTAGTTACCCTTAGTTATCAAGATACTGAAAATCTTTTTCCGCGACGAATATAATAAGTTACGTAGAAATAAAATATTATAATACAGCATTTAATTTTAAGTTAAAAAGTAAAATAGATTTTAAGTTAAATAAAAATATGTACATTGTTTAAATAAGTTAAAATAGTCTGTGGCCTGGGGGGGGCCTGGGGCACCAATATACAGGCCTAGGCTTAGTTTGGGCTCCAAGTCTCCCACAAATTACTACATTGTAATTTTGGGAGAAACAAATAAATATTATTATTATTATTATTATTATTATTTAACATATATTTGTCTCGGCTTAACCGGTAGAATGAAGCAGGTACGGGCAATTGCCAAGTATCCTGTTCATGTAGCGTGAAAGAAGTTTAATTGGTGTGAGTTGTAGGGAAGGATGAAGATGAATTAAGGAAGCGGCGGACTATAGAGCAGGTATCTATAACGATTGACTTCTGTAACTGTATATATGTGTTTTTGTGAAGGTTAAGGGATTTAAGTGCAACGGCAAGCGTTTTTGGAATAACGCCCGTTGAGGAGATGACTATCGGGATTATTTTTACTGTGTTTTGATGCCACATTTGTTTGATCTCATCTGCAAGCGGTATGTATTTTTGGATTTTTTCTGTGTGTTTCTGTTTCAGGTTGTTGGTGTTTGGAACGGCGATGTCTATAAGGTAAGTTGTTTTTTCAGATTTAATTGTGAGGGTTATGTCTGGTCTATTGCTTAGGATGGTACGGTCTGTGACGATATCGCGATCCCAGTAGAGCTTTACGGAGTCATTTTCTAGAACGTTAGATGGTTTGTATTTGTAGTACGGTGTATGTGTATCTATAAGGTTAAACTTGATTGCTATTAATTGATGTATATGTTTGGCTACGTTATCGTGACGGTGAGTATATTCTTTATTTGCTAGTGCACTGCATCCTCCGGTAATATGGTCTATTGTCTCAGTGGTTTGGTGGCATAATCTACACTTATCAGTTTCTATGGCTTCTTTGAGGATAAATTTTGAGTAATTGCGAGTTTTGATAATTTGGTCCTGTATAGCTATTAAGAACCCTTCTGTTTCACTATAAATGTTGCCCTTAGTTAACCAACTGAATGACGCGGCTTGATCGATATGATCCTGACCTAACTGGTACGGAAATTTACCATGTAGAGCCTTACTTTTCCATTTTTCTATTTTGTTTTCATCATTAATTAATTTATTTTTTGGGTTAAATTTGTCATTATTTAACTGTAGCGGTGTTCCAGAATGAGGTAAATTTACAATGGCTTTATGAAGTGGGCTTGTGTTAGCTTTTGTCTTGAAATAATTTCGTAGGTTATCTATTTGGGTGTAATGTAGATTTTTTATGTCTATAAAACCACGCCCTCCCTGCTTCCTCTTTATTGTAAATCTTTCAACTGCTGAATGGATGTGGTGAATATTGTGTTTGTAACAAGCGGTTCGGGTTGCGGTGTTGAGGGTTTCCAAATCAGTGTCAGACCACCTGATAATTCCAAATGAATACGTTAATATAGGGATCGCATAGGTATTTACAGCTTTAATTTTGTTTTGGCCTGACAATTGCGTTTTTAAAATTTTATTTAGTCTCTGTTTGTATTTATTTTTTAATGTATTTTTTATTTCTTTATGATCTATAGCTGTATTTTGTATATAACCTAGGTACTTATATGTGTCTTTCGCTTGCATGCTGTCTATTGTTCCTTCTTGTAGTTCTAAGTTGAGTGGTTCTGTATGTGTATGTTTGCCCTTAAGAATGCAATTAATTTTACATTTATCAGTTCCGAATGTCATGTAAATATCAGCGCTAAATTTTTCCGTTAATTTTAATAGTTGTTCCAGTTGTTGCCTGTCAGGTGCGAAGAGTTTTATGTCGTCCATGTAAAGGTGAGTGATTTTGATTTTATTGACTTTATCTATAATATATCCTAAGTTTGACCTATTAAGAGTTTTAGATAGAGGGTTTAAAGCTAAGCAAAACCATAAGGGGCTAAGTGAGTCGCCTTGGAAAATGCCACGCTTAATTTTGATTGGTGAGGTACTGACGGTGGTACTGACTGTTCTTAGATTGAGTTTAGTAGACCAGTTATGCATTATATATTGTAGAAATTGAATTAAAGTATTATGAATCTTATATATTTTTAGTACATGTATCAACCAAGAATGCGGGACACTATCAAAGGCTTTTTGGTAATCTATGTATGCGTAATAAAGGTTCTTATGATCTTTTTTAGTTTGATTATGTATTTGGGCGTCAATGATAAGTTGTTCTTTACAGCCCATTGATCCTTTAGCGCAGCCTTTTTGTTCTTCAGGGATTATTTTATTATCAGTAATGTGAGTATTTAGTTTTTGTGTGATTATTGACGTAAGTAGTTTGTAAAGAGTTGGAAGGCAGGTGATTGGACGGTATTTAGTCGGATTTTTAGTATCGTTTTTATCTTTAGGCTTTAGATACGTTATTCCTTGCATCATAAATAGCGGCACTAATTTGGGATCCTTAAGATTATTATCTTAAGATTATCCTTGGGATTATTATTATTATTATTATTATTAAGTTTGAACTTTATTTAAGGGTTCTTTTGCCTATTGGATAAAACACTTGTAAATGTTGTGACAAACGTCAACGTGTAACAAAATTGTATCTATCAAACGCACGGTAGTGTGTGTTAATAATCTGAGATAGTGTGTGTTGTTATTTTTATAAATTTATCAAAGCTTATAAAAAATTAAAATATTATCCTTTTGCACTCCTTCCTCCACATAAACTTTAACTGTGCCAAATGTCGTACTTTTCCGTTCGCATAATTCTTACGAGAACAGCTGTACTGAACGTTTTTGCTACACGTATTTAATATGATAATATTTTGAAATTTTTCGCTAGCTATTAGATTTATTAGGTACCTACTAAATATTTTCGGTGAGAGCTTTACATGTTAAACGATATCATGAATAGGACCTAGTAAGCGGTGTAGAATGTGTTTGCTCGATGGCAATTAGTGATTCATTCATATTATGTGCTAGCTCTATGAAATTACTTATATATTATCTATAATTAAATAGTAAATACGTAGAAAGCTTAATTATGACTTTTATTAACATTTATTATAGAAATCAAACATTTCAAAACTCAAGATAGGCTATGACGTACATCTGACTGAACAAACCTTCGTACAATAAAAAGTTACGCCATCTTGGTTTTTCACCATATTTCAAATGTCAAAATGGCCCCAAAAATCTAAACAGTTTTACATTTAACTGGACACACTTTTTGCCTCAACATGCCTCATCTATGATAGAAATATAATAAATTAATAACTACAAGAAATACTAGTCAGGTAATAGTAGATTATAAATGCATAAAAATGTGAACAGTAAATAAACTCTTTTTCGCAAAAGTACCTGAACAGATTTGCATTGACATACCGAGATTTTTTAAAGAACAAGACCTGCAAATGAGCAGACTAATCGCCTGATTAAACTATATTCTTTTACTTACTTGACGAATCATAATGAAAACGATATTTTCACAGTTTTTTGTGAGGCCATGATATTTTTCCGAATGTGACTAAAGGAGATCGGCAAGTCGCCATACATTTACTGCCTGGTAATTAAAATTCGTGGGCTCAAAAATATTTATTGTGAATTGTACTCTTTGAACATAGGAACAAAAAAAAAGCAATAATATAATACATCAAACTCGGGGGATAAAAGATAACTGCTTAAATACCTAACCTATTGTTCAATAAATTGCCCTAGTGGCGGTTTTCGCTTTCACGTTACGAAAACCAAAAACATAATATTATTTCTTGGTATAAAAAGTGTAGAGGGATCTATTTCCCACCCCAAGTAACATGTTTTTTTTCATAAAACTAGAACTAAACTGTTGAACTATAGAAAAAGATAATAACTTTATACTCCAATAAATAATAAATTTATCTAATGGACCACTAGATGGAGCTTTTACACCTCAAATTGACAATTTACAGCATGATAACCATAGGGTAGGTATAGACTATACAGAATGATGACAACAATTACCACAGATAAGTACGTATTTTGCACATGAATTCTCGGATATTCGGAGATTCATAAGTTTTTATTCCCAAGTCCTAAAAACAGAATATATTTTTTTATATAATAACTTTTAAGTACTATAAAACCACATATGTTCGAAACTTGGCCACTCTTGATGGAAAATCGGGCAGGATTGGCCAGTGTCCTTTTTGGAATCGAAATTATGTCGCGAACAAAGTCGCTGACAGCATCTTAATGCCTCTGTTATGCATCTATCTACATTTTTAACCCCCGACGCAAAATGTCTGTGTGTGTGTCCCTGGCATTGTAGCTCCTATTAACGAAAGATCCGATTAAGATGTGGTTTTTATGTTTGAAGCTAACGTCATCGAGAGTGTTCTTAGCTAATTCATCGCTCGCTGCTTGACAATTCGGGGGTTACATTTTTTAATTTTGTTTATTAAAATGTTTGCACAGATAAAAGACACAGTACTCCCCCTTTTACGTATATGTATATATCATAATATTTTTAATTTTAGTTATTAATTTAAAATTAGTTATTAGTTGTCTCAACTCTCGAGGTTATAACATCAAATTAAAACGTGAAGCAAGAACTTTTACGAGAATCGTGCGAACGGTTCTCGTAAAAGTTCTTAAAAATCTCGTAAAAGGTTTGATATTTGGCACAGTTACAGTTTGTACTGAATTCTAATTTCTTTGCAAAAGTAATACTTAGAAATACTTATATAAAATTAATAACAATAACACACACTCGGCAGTCGACACTACTCACTACTACACTACATTAACACTCACTAACACACACTACCGTGCGTTTGACAGTTACAATTGTGTTACACGGTGACATTTGTCAATGTCTCACAACATTTACTTTTTTTTTCTATCTAAGAGGCAAAAAAACCCGTATAATTTATTGATTTCTTATATTTACACGAATATTATTCATTGTTTTAAATGGAAAGTAGCCGAAACGTCGAGAAAAGTGCACCGCGACACAATCCGTAAGTGTTTAAAAACAACCCTTATAACTTTCAAACTTAAAAATATGTGAATAAGCGAATATCGACCACAGGGCGGACCTCTAGTAATATCAAATTCGTTGACGTGCGAGTACAGTGTAAGGTAGGCATTATTACGGTACGAGAAAGCGAGGTCACACGCTGTAGGCTATTCGTTTTATTTCATGTATTCTATACTATATCCATCATTAATCTGTGTAAGGTATGTATGTAAGGCTGGGACTATATAAACCGGAATCCGGTGGTGCCAGGAGAATTCAGAGCAATGAAACTAGAAGTGCGCTGATACAGTAGTGTTGACCTGACCTTATCGATATAATCTTCTAGAATCTAGATTATATCGGTAAAATTGTTTCAAGAAAATTGCGAGTAAAATTTTGTGGAATGTTGAAATGGCACACGTTACATAACTAATAGGTACATCATTTAAAACGTTACGTGACAACATTTTACTAAAATAAGAGGAAAAATATTTAAAGTTTTAATTCCTACCTAATTTTAGTATAGCTGATGTTCAGGTTTAAGCTGGTGTACTCTGTTATTTACTATACTAAAATTTTTTTTTTTTTTCAAAATAATCATATTATTTGAAGAAAATTAAATTGGAAAGAAAAATTTTAAAAGCTGCTGACGAATTAAAATACATGACCTTATCATGGCGATTTATAAACCCTGAAAGCTGCTTTAAACCATCCAGGACACTGCAAACACATGTCCTGGGAAAACAGGCATGCCCATGCCTACATCAAGGTCCTGTCAGAGGCAAAATAACTCTGAACGGACTGTAGACCCGTCTGACTGTCACACAGTAGAAAATATATATCCTTACGTCCAGAGAAACAGCAGAACGTTATGGATCCAGATTAGAAAATTTTGACGTCCACTTCAACTGCTCACAATTTTTCACTCAATCGTAATCGTGGACACACCGTATGCTTGTAGTAGAATCAAATCAAAAGCTTACTACGTAGCTGTGTATCTGCTCCTCCTTATTTAATAGGTACTGTGGTTATATCACGCGAGTACCTCACAATCTAGTTGATTGGGTTTATTTTAGTTTCATATACCTATGTAATTAAATTAATATTGGCGCAGTTACGTGAACCGTGGTCCGTGACTCACACACCGAAATAATTATTGTTTCGTTTAGAATTGTAACTATAAAACATGACGTAGGTACATTTTATGTTGGCATACGATTACTATTTACTAGATGTTGCCCGCGGCTTCGGGCGCGCAAAAGGAAATCTCGCGGAAATTTGTTCAAAATCACTTGCGGATATTTTGGGCAAATGATCTCCTGCTTATATAAAGACGTTGAGACAGAGAAATCCTTACCTCGAACTTCGAAGCAAACATTGGGGCCTTTGGGGGCAAACCCCAGTGCCCCCTTAGTATAATACGTCTGGATGCACGTCTTATGACTAAGCGTGAAAAATATATATCTAAAATTTTTATTGCGTAATATTTCTGAGAAAAAATGACGCATACCAACTATAACGTACAATTAAAATGACTCAAAAAATAATATTTTCTCTTTTGCGGAGGTAGACAATTGGTGACAAATTGGCAACAGTATTTTTATTGTAAATTTTTTCTAGTGTGAACTAGAATATTCTAGAAAACGGTAACACGACATTCTAATAAGAACAAATAAGGGGTTACGTATATTATAATAGACTGGAATATTCGTTACATTTCAGACTAAATAAAAATGTGAAGAGGCCGGTCCAGTCTAAACTACGCCTTGGCGTGTAATGAGGTAGTTTGATATTTTTTCTGTCATTAGGGGCAGACCCAACGCACACAATGCGTCATCTGGTGGTGTAAGTGGTATCAAAAATGGTTTTCGATTATTTTTCTGTTACCAGGCGGGGCTTGGTACCCCAACGGTCCTTGTCGTGTCAAAAAGCTGCCAGATGTCACGAATTAAAAAACGCTCATTACAAAGTGTCACGACTAGAGGTTGAATCCGGATACTTCAAAGTTCGAAAAATCCGGATTTTCCGGCGTTAAACAAAATCAGGATTTTTAAATGAAAATCCGGATTTTTCGAATTTGTCGAATCTTGGTTACTAATATGAAAAATTACATATTTTATATTTATTAAGTTACTCTAGACGTACAATATTTAAATAATTCGACATTATTTGTTGTACTGCTGAAATTATTGATATATTTTTCCATGTTATAGAAGTAGAATGTAGTCAATCCGTTAAATGGAGATGCGATGGATGAAGGTTTGATATATGTCTGGCTGATATTGGACTGTTTCTAAGATATTCACCATTTTACATTTTTTCAGTAGAGTAAAAAGTACAAATAAGAAATCTCAACACAATTTAAACCTGTATTTTTTACATTTATTGAATTCTTACTTACGAAACATATTGCACTCTTAAGTTTCTACAATCATATAATGCCAAATTAATATGACAACATAAAAATAAATGTAGTGGTTTAACTATATTTAATTATCTTCTAAATAATGTATACCTAAGTCCTAATACCTGAATCTTATATCTCTATGATATCTGAATAAATCCTTTTAAAAATTGTGAAGTAGTTTTGGAGTCGATAATTACTGACTGGCTGGTTAGAGAGCTTTTCCGAATGAATAGAGTTAGTAAGAAAATACTTTTTTTATGAATAAAATTAATTCGATTAAACTAACCTAACGTTTTTGCGTAGAAGTAATTATTTTTTACATAATATAATAGAGATAAGGATGTAGGTGTCAAAAATAGTACGTAGTAATTTGTGTAAATTAGTACAAATTTTTTTAGTTATGTAGTTTTCATCCTATGGTCGCGGGAACGTCAATGACGAGTAAGATGTTACTGTTGATTTGTAAGTAAAATGTTAAAATGAAGATCTTAAAACAGTTATAGAGTTTAAATATTGCTTAGATTTATTAATTGTACTTCTGTTAATTAACGAGGGAATTAAAAGCACCATCTAGGTGTTTTCTTATAACCCTAACAGGTGGGGTTTTACTTTTGATAACTCAAAAGTGGTCTAATTTCGACCATACATATGGGCCTTCAAATGATCTGTCTTCACTCCCTGGATCTCAATTTAAAGGATTTTCAGTTTACTATGTTTTACTAAACTGTACTAACTTTCCTACGTTATTTTCACATAGAAATGGCACTTTACAGAAACGGTGGTGGTCGTGAAGATATAAAAAAAAAATGAAAATATCATAGGTTATTCCACTTTTTTATATTTATTTATTGCTGGAACATTTAGTATCTAACAAGATCTCACCTTAGCGAACAAAGAGTTGATGATTCTTGAAGACAGTAAGCTAGTACCTTATTTTCAGTACCTTATTTCTAAAGAGATTGTTTTTTAAGAGTTTAAATGTTAAAATAATAATAACTGAGTACATAATTAATTGTTTATTACGCGCTTTGTTAGATTTTGCTACGCTATCAGCTACGTTAAATGAATATTTTTAATAGATACGTGTGTGTATCTTGGTCCAAATAACCAATACTAACTAATACTAACTATAAAACTGAACATTGAAGGAATTTTAGAAGTATATAAAAATATTTCTAAAAGTGAAAAAATAAATATAATTTTGATATATTCAGATTGTGCTTTTATTTATTCAGATTGTAATTTTAAATACTTATAACTTAAAATAATATTTAAATTCAATTAAATGATAAAAAGGTTATAAACTGATTTTTTTATTAATGAGTGTAGGTTTTTCTAATACATCGAAGTAAGAAAAACATCAGTTTATAAAATATGCAAAAAAAAATTTTAGAGAAAAATCCGGATTTGACAAAAAATCCGGATTTTTCAATCCCTAGACCCACGACTCACGCACACACACGTAACGAAACTACGCCTTAACTTGCAAGGCGATTAAATTATAATATTATGTTCCCAATAGTTTTGATTACTGTTTTGTGTATACAGTGTAACATAGTATTTCTCCAATCCGTGCAATAGAAAGGCGATTTTGCTTTAAATTAATTCGTAATATCATAATCAAAGAGGAAGAAAACTTCACAAGACTTCAACTGTAACAGCGTTTTCACATTACGCGAACAACGATACCCGATATCGGGCGATAATGTGAGAGGCAGTTCTATGTTTTACTAGATGTTGCCCAAGACTTCGCAAAAGGAAATCCAGCGGGAACCGTACAATTTGCGGCCCCTTATCTATAGACCCATGGTCTACACTATCTATATCTGTGCCAAATTTCATCAAAATCGGTCCAGTAGTTTCGGTGCCTATTCAACGCAACAAAGAAACATATAAATCTTTTCTCTTTAAAATATTATAGTAGATAATGAAACATATACCTGTCTTTGTCATTACAATACATGACATTTGCGCGATCTCGGATATCAGACCTAATCAATGGCTGTGTTTGGCGGAAAAAGCGCTTGACGACGCTTGCTAGCGCTGAAAAAAAAAATACAGTTGTCGCCCAGCAACAGGCTTAGCATGCGCACCCCAGAAACACCGACGAATCGACATAATGACAGATTGAAGGAACATTAATACCATTCGGAGCAATATAGATCTTATTGTAAGGCAGCAAGGTCGATGCATCGTCGTTATGAGAACCAACATTTCTTTTCTTCCCGAGCATGAGCTCACAAAAGGCCTCTTTTGACAGCTAAAGTAGAAACGTTTTCTTATTTCAATGTCAAATAGTCTTACAATAATGTCAACTACTCCACATCATGGCGGTCCAAGACAAATGGTTTCTTTACGTTCAGTCATTTACTTGAAAATTTGTTCAGTTTTGACAGAAGATTTCCCGGCAGCCATTTTAAAAATATGGCTATTTAGAAACGTTAACTTCTATTGACGACCTTGTAACCATAGAATAAGAACTATTTTGCAACGAACTGTTTTGGATAGAATATTTCTTCTCTAAAATTATTTCTTCGGATCGCCATGCTAAGCCCGCAGGGAGACGTAAAACATCTAGGCTTGGAGGAATATCCGAGAGTGAACAGGGGTAAAGGTCCGTAGAAGAACTTTTCAGACTCGCCTTGAATAAGGAATAGTTTCGCAGCTTGACTACCAACCTTCAGTAATACGGTATTTTCCTGTATTTTTACCCGGCTGTCAGGAAAGGTTATGTTTTTCGCGCGTATCTTGTATGTATGTTTGTATGTAAATTCCTTTATTCCCACGTATCTTCCAAACGGCTGGATGGATTTCGACAATTAAGGTATCGTTAGATTTGTCTCAATAACCCAAGTGTCCTTAGATAGCTTTTTTTTAAAAAAAATGACAAAATGGCGGATTTTGGCGTCAAATTGTAAGTAGTTCAAATTTTTTTTTAACCAAACTTATCGACATTGGTATCAAAATAAAGGAAATTAAATGGAGATTTCAAAAATATACATATGTCATGTATTTAAATTTAATCAGGAATAATTACAATCATTTTAATGAAATCTATCGAATAAATTTGTAATCAATGGATGCAAATAGTCGTATTTAGCTTTAAATATATAAAAATGTTGGACCCTATTGCATTTTTGTTATACCCGGTATAGTTAATCATATTTTGTATTTACGACGGTCACCAAATCAGTTTTAATTTTTTTATTCCGCTACCTACTGCTAGATGGCGCTGTATGTCGTTTAAAACGCGCTATCACATGTTCAAATTTCAATCAATATGTATGACCATAGTGTCGCCTATAGTGTTATCTTTGGGAAAATAAATCGACTTGCTAAACTGAATAAAATTATGATGCTAATATAAATTTATTAAAACGTAAAGCAGAAGCCTTTTCTTAGTTACTTTGGAGGAAAGAAAATAAATTGTCAGACTGAATTATAGTGCTGTATACTGAAGTATTAAGACGTATTATTCTGATATAACACAATAATTATTTATAATTTTCATTTTTATTTTGTTTCACACGCTATAATAATAATAAATTTTGTCGAATTTACAAATGTCATAATAGAACACACTCTAGTTCATAGAAATGTGCCGGACAGAACACTAAAAAGTCTAAAATAAAATAAATAATTAGAAAAATAAAAAAACCCGACTGCAAAAAAAAACTAATATACCTAAGATACCTAACGCACTAAAAAGACTGAAACAAGACTGTAAAATCACAGTACTAACACCTAATTCAACCTCTATTTTAGTTTAACAGATTACACTATGGGTTGAAGATTATGTGAAGTGAAATAATTGTCATGGTGTTTGTAAGCAGGCGGGACCCATTTATTTTCGTACGATATATAATTTGTAAATGGGACCTGCCTGCTAACAAACACAATGACAATTATTTCACTTCACATAATCTTCAACCCATAGTGTAATCTGTTAAACTAAAATAGAGGTTGAATTAGGTTTTAGTACTGTGATTTTACAGTCTTGTTTCAGTCTTTTTAGTGCGTTAGGTATCTTAGGTATATTAGGTTTTTTTTGCAGTCGGGTTTTTTTATTTTTCTAATTATTTATTTTTTATATTACATAAACGAATAGTGATCGGAAAAATAAGGCAGTTTACAAAAGGAATAGTATACTAAAAATCAATATTGTCAAAGACATTGGGGATTGTTTGAAGCACTTTTAAGAGACTCGTGAAAACGCCTCTTATAAAAGTCGTACAAGCAGGTGACGTCATACGCTACTAATGTTGCTACGAAATGTATGGTCATATGCACTTTCATGCAATTTCTGATATCTCCAAAAGTTGCGCGTTTATGTATTTGATGTAAGTAAACTAATTATGTAGGTTTTTAGGGTTGTTTAATACTCAAAGAACACTATTTGTTTCGCTCTGTCCGTCCGTTTGTCTGTCTGTCTGCGCCTCTAGCTTCTGTAATTATGTACCCTACGAGTGGTATGTAACCCTACGAGGTGGTACGTGGTCGCACCCACTAATGACATCTAAGCTGCAGTTTACACCGAGACGTTAAGGCCTGGAGAAGTTTCTAGACTTATACCCCAAGATAGGTATTAGATACAGACGGCTGAGATTTCACATCGTCTGTGCCGAACCTTATAAAGTAGGCGACCACGGCTCTAGCTTGACCATTTTTGTACCTATGCATTTCTAGACTTCTATCTGAATTATTTTCTTGTTTCGGCCTTTTTAGACCCCTTTTTTATAACGTAGTCGGGTTATAGTTTTTTAATACTTATTTTTTTTATTTCGTATTTTTCCGTTTCCCAATCGAACATGTGAACACAAAACACTTGAAATTAAAAATAATATCTTCTTCACGTGCGCGGAGCGAGCCAATTTTTTTTCTAGATTTTAAGAACGATAATATTAATAATATTGTAATATTTATAAAATAAAATATATTTTATAAATGTAAAATAATGTTTATTATAAAAATTATATATTTATAGCCTTATATGTATTACGTAATGTTCGAAAATTGGACAACTAGATTTGTACGACCGCATTTTAACGTGTATTTTGATATTATATATATTTTGTACAAGCGCGCCACAAATATGTATAATTATATATACATATGTGGTGCGCTCGCCAAGACCTTTCTTTTGGTACCTAGCACGTGATGATTATCTCGGTTTATTTTTTTTAGATGTTAGAATTTGAGGTTCAATTTACGAAATATAAAATTTGTAAAAAAATTATACAGCCTATGATATCCGCGGCATCATTACGAATCTATTGACACCTCATTTATTCAATCGGACTAGTAGTTTAGACACTACGAGGGAACAAACATACATACATAGACTGCCAAAATCATTACCCTTCCTTTCGGCTTCGCCGTAGTCGGGTAAGAAATAAAATTATAGAAAAAAACAGAATTTTTACATGTAGGAAAATAACCAATTGGAGAGGCACCTGAAGAGAGAATGGCGGCTTACGATGCCCATACGATATCGTATCACTTAAATGCTATACAAAAACCTCACTTATTTAACTAGTCTCAATGGCGGCTGATGATGCTCATACGATATCGTATCACTTAAATGCTATACAAAAACCTCACTTATTTAACTAGTCTCAATGACGAATGACGATCATAAACAATTAGTTCTGTGAATATAGACCGACCTGTTACCTAGGAGATATAACAATAATTAAAGTAATCTTATTCGTTACATAAGGATACAAATTAAATTAATTACTTTTTATTAATTGTAGCCATTAAATAAATTGTACTTTTTATACTATAATGGCTTACTTAGCATGAAACTAATGTAGTTTTTTAATGTAAATTGTGACTATTTTTATCATTCACATTTATCAAGAATAAATCCTCTACCTACTTGTAGTATAGGAATATTAAAATGGTAAATAATTGTATGTGTTAACACATTTGTAAGTACCACTGTTGATGTATCATGTAAACGTAATTTTACGTAAGTAGGTATACCGTATAGTATAACCACGCTGTATGGATCTAAAGATCAACTACCCTTTTACTAATAAAAATATTAAAAACAGTGTTTATGCTACACAATGTTTTGTCCTTGTCTGATACATCGGAATAGTCGCTTCGACAGACAAAGTATAACTTACAGATAAAAAGACCTTACTAATAAAAACATTTACACAACGGATAACTTAAACAACGTTGCTGTCAATGTTTGTCAAGTGACTTTTCCAAGTCATCAGACAAAGACAGCAACATTGTTTATGTTATCCATTATGTAAATATTTTTATTAGTAAGGGGGTGGATAAAATATATTTTTATAAGTAAGGGGGTTTACTTTTTAGTACCTTACTATAAAACTAGTAGAACTGTAACGGCATCTGTGGCTATGGTGAGAGCATCAGTGCTCAAGCCGGATGTCGCAGGTTCGAATCCCGCCGAGGGAACAAAAAGTTTTCAATGCTCCTGGGTCATGGATGTGTATTAAATATGTTTATAATATAACAAAAATCTTAAATATATGTATGTATACTAAACATTGTGAAGTATAAAAATGTTAAATATACTTCCCATTGTCAGGTGGCCCATAACACAAGTTCTTTGTATACTTACCCATGGGGCCATATTGACATGGTGCGAAGCGTCCATATTTATTATCATCCATATGTATAAGATTATCATACATAAAAACGACCAAATAAAATATTATACCACCCTCGTTTATTCCCGATCTAGTGAATAAAATTTTATATTCCACTAAAAGATCATTTTAAATTATTTTTTTTAAATAATTGAATTTAGGATGTCTTTAAAAATTTATTGACAAAGCCTCAATCTGAATAGTAAGTATCCAAGGAATTGTATTTTGGTGATAAATATGTAGTACCTATACTATATACATTTTATATGTAGTTCCTACACATTTTGCAAGGTGTTTATTTAACATATAATTATATTATACTCAAACTTTAAAATTCTTTGATTTTTACATTCTTTCTGGATCTCACGGACAGTTTACATTTTTTACTACAAAATTACCATTCTGTAGGTGGCTAATGATGATTATTAAACCATTTGATTTGTAATTTATTTCATAAATTGTAAAACAATAATTTAGTAACATTTTCACTAAATTTTATTAGTAATTAGCAATTTAAATTGTTATTTTTGTAATTTGTCTCAATACTTTAAGTAAATAACATGTTTTAAAAGTGTTTAATTTATTTTAACATATTAAATTTTGAGTTCCCAAAATAACTTAGCAGTGTGTTAAATTCATAGCAAAATTAACGCAAAAGTAGAAAACAAGAGTTTAAAATGCTTAGTGTTTAAAATGTTTGAAGTGCGTTTTTAAATTTTATCATAATGAAAATATTATGTAATACGGATCCATGTAATAATTTTGATGTTTAATAAAGTACCAAGATATCTATAACATAATAAAAACTATTATTTATTTATTGATAACAAATATTAAATTAATGATAACTGAACATGCTTCCAAAACACAAAACAAAAGAATTGTTTCAATTAACCATATCTTATATTTAATATAAGATATGGGTAATTGAAACAGTTCTTTAGAACAACTTGAATATTATTTTTATTGAATAAGTTATAATTTAATATATTATAATTAATATTTCAATGAAATATGTAATATTTAGTGAAAATCCTAAAGTTTATATTATTTCATTTTATGATCAATTAATCATAATCAGGTTATAAAATAATAAGATTACTGTAAGACTTACCTGTTTTAATCTTTCCACATCGGTTCGGGCTGGGTTGTAAGGCTGCGCTGTTGTGATTGTCGCTGTAGTGGCATTTTGGTTGTAAGATGGATATTCCAAGTTGACATTCAGGAGCTGTGCGGCATTGTCTCGAGGCTCGTATGCGAGACCTCGTATCTCTAGTTCGGATGCTGTGTGCATCAACGACTGGAGGTCCAACTCTTGAACGTCCACCGATCCCTTGTACATGAACTCCACTAGGAGATTGATCTCCGAGAAGGGTATCCCTTTTAATATTACGATGGGGTGTTGACATGGGTTGTCCCTAAAAATGGGTATATTTTCAAAAGGAAATTACATTTCAACTGTGTGAATTTAAAATTTCAAATAATAAATTATCTGTATAATATAATTTGAAGAGTAATTTATTCTTATCATGAGATAAAACATGAGTATGATATTTGTATGTTTATGTAACCTCACACTGTAAATGTAAAAATTAGTAGTCATTTATTTAAAACTGACAATTATTGATGTTAAAAAATGTATCTATTGTACCTACACGAATAACGTCACGACATTAAATAGAACGGGGCGATACGGGGACGGAATGTTTATTTTAGCGGTACTTACTTGAATATCTGCTCGAAGTAGGGGCTGCAGGCCGAGAGCACCAGCTTGTGAGCCTTGAGGGTGCCATCCCGGCAGGACAGCGTCACGTCCGCAAGCGCCGACGACGAGTAGATGGTCGTGAACAGCTGGCTCAGGTTCTGCAGGTGGTTGTTCCACTTGAGGTGGAACGTCTTGTCGCTCACCAGCCCCTGCATCTGCACCAACACACACACCGTCAGCCGACACTCACTTCACCATCCGAACCCAAAATCGTACGTCGCGACCGCTACATGAAATATAATTATTACAACTTATTTTTAGAATGATGCCCGTAAAAAACACTACGTACGCGGTATGACAGTGTAATACTGTACGAGCCGACGGAATTTTAGTGTTAAATTTTATTTATATTAGAATATAATTTTACGAATTGACACTCAATCGCAGCGGACGAATTCTCACCTCGTTAACACTTTTTCGACTTCCTAATATTTCACAAATAATACGGAAACATTTCACAAAATTTTTAAATAACTTATTATGTTACACAGAAAGCCGTGTCGTAAAAAACAGAGTGGGGCACGCTGTGGCCCCCTCGCCCCTGGCCCCTCGCACACAATCAATATACGGAATATGAGAGCGCGGCGCGCCTCCGCGCCCCCCGCATACTTTATACCGTAATTAAATATATTATACAACTTTATAAAGTATAGTCGGACGAACATGTACCGCGCTCGATTTTATTATTTTTTAATATTTTTACACTCAATTTTTGCTCCTTATTATCCTTTATTTCTATTTACAGTAAATGCATGCGTTTTTACAATAAATATTGCATAAGGCATCGGTCTGGCATGTCTGGTACAATAATTGTGTTCGAATGATACAATTTCACAAGTTATATTTTAAAATATTAATACATCAAAATGAATTATTACCATTTAATAAATATATTTAATTTTAATAACTACATTTAACCCAACCTGGGCCCCTTACTAATAATAAATTGTTCATTGTTAGGTGGGTGTGTGTTTGTGTAAAAAGTACTTCAATCTCTGCTGTGGCATTACGCATGCAGGCCCTCACGCACACAGAGATCGGATAGAGTAAACGGACTCGGACGGTCTTCTTTTTATTTAGATTCCATCCTTTCATTTACAATATCGTATACCTACCTTGGCACGGCGCAGAATGCATTTCTATATTACATACTACATCAGATATATTGCGGAGGGGACGCAGGGTGAAACAGTGTGCTATAAGTATTATTTCTACAGCATTTTATTTGTGCTGGCTGGAGCCGAGACGCACACACTAAATTAATAATTCATATTTATGATATGGACTTCGCAGAAGAGCGCATGAGCGTTTAAATACATAATGTACTCGCTTTAACTTAATACTATTTTGTATTCTAATAATATTCAATACTTACATACAGGTATTAAATAAATTTATTAGATGTACCTGTGTACTATACGTAGGTAAATGCAATTTCATGTATTAATGCATACCAACTTGATACCAACCTACCATATTTAGATTTTAGACTTCATTTCACTAGAAAATTTCGTACGTGAAGTGAGGCTCGGATGATTTTATGATTAGAATTGCGTATTTTTATTTTTTATATTTGTTTTCTTATTCGGTTCGTAACAAGCATGTAATAAAGAAAGCAATGAAATTAAAAACATTTAGGTAGGTATCTATGTAAAGTATGTAAAGACAAAATAAGTACATATTAAAATTTCTATAAACATGTTATTTTTATTGATTTCAATTTTAATGGACACACTGTCTGTTCAATCGCAATAATAAAAATTATTATAAAATAACAATGCATGCATTTTTCTTTTTAAACTGTATAAAATATAATACTGCAGATAAAAATGGTAATGGTATTAATACTTATGACTATGGTTAATTGAGCACCGGTTTTAATAATTTGCTATTGTGGAAAAAATGTGCGCAAGAAAATATGTTTTACATTTAATAAATTAAAGTTTTTATTTATAAATACCTTTCTATTTTAAATCCTAATCATTTTTCTTCAGATTGATGTCCAAATGTTCTGAATCTGAGACGAGATGTGGAGATATTTATAATATTATTAATCTTTATTGAATAATATAAACTATATAATTAGACAGTTTATTAAACATTGTAAAATTATATAAGCGCCTATAATCAACTAATTTCACATTTTAATTTTTAATTGATTTTTGTGATTTCGTATCAATAACAAAGTACACTTTTAAATTTGGCGCTAAAATTATTTTTTTACTTAATACTTTTAAAAGCAGAGCCTTTAATCAAACAGCTTTATATTTTTTCTTTAGAAACCTATTGTCCACTTATGGCTGGGACAAGATGCTATTATATTATTATATTATAACGGAATGTATAATATAATTAAATTGTCATTTATGATAGCTCCACACTCGACACTTCGATTTTCAACTCTATTGTATTAATGTAGAGTTCTATTTTCAATGCTCTGAACTTTCTACGCGCGTAGAGTAGTAAGATTTTATAAGTTAAAAATGTCTGCCAAGCGAGAGGCACTATTGAGAGTTCTATCTCTTTTTTACAATACGGTTCTTTTGGCTGAGTTGACAACGATCTTTAAATCAATGTAAGTGTGCCATTTTGCATGGCAAAACACGAACAATATCGTGTCTTGACTCTTGTGGTTTAAATAAGGGTGTTAAGCGTCTTACTCACGGTCCAGCCTGCAAATGCAGCACCAGTACTAATAGCCGTCATTAGCCCATGTTCCTACGAGGTACTTTTTGTGGTCGCGACAGAAAAAACTGCACTGTAAATAGAACTCCGCGCTAATACAATAAAGCTAAAAATCGTAGTGTCAAATGTCAACTGTCATATTTGACAGCTGTACATGAGTTTGAGTATGGTGCTTAAAATATCACTGTAACAGTCATGTACTGTAAATAAAATTAAAATACTACGTAAGCGGTAAGGGGAAATTGACTTTAGCGCTTAGAGCATTAATCCAACTGGATGCTCTAAGCTATAGCGCCATACTCTACAGCCTGCAAATCCGACACCGGTACTAATATCCGTCATTAGTGTCAATCATTTATAATTTTTGCCTATAAGTCCGCTTCAAGGCCGCGATATTGGATTTGCAGGCTAGACGGTGAATATGGCTCTTAGGTAGTAATAAGAATTCACCTTGCGTTTGAACTCCATCAAAGATTACGAGTCAATGCTATAATTGTTTTCTATAATAAGACAATTTGTAATAGGGATGTTGCCTAGTGTGGAATATCACATTTTTATAAATAAAATTATAAAATTGTTGAATAAAGACACATAAATCTAAAAGATATAGGTATTTAGATTGATTATAAATTATAAGCAAATAAAAAATATCGTCCATCTCTTTCTTGCAAAAACGATTTGTTAAATCACAAGTTGCTACCGCCATACATTTTGTAATGACTAATGACAAATTTATGGCCGTTAGCAACTAGTGATGTCACAGGCCGATATATCGCTCTTTCATATTGCAAATTTGAATTGTTTGTATCTTTATTATTTTTTTTAAATATACGAAAATGGGTTCTAGATTTGTGGGAATAAGTCCCAGAGGGAGATCTCCGACCGAGCGAGATGGTATGCTCGGTCAGGCCGAAGCCCTCTTGTAGTCATGTCAGCTGTTGTATATATTATAGCTTCGAACTACAGAAACTTCGATAGCGCGATTCAGGATTAAGTCGCTAATTAGTCCGCCACAGATTGTATAATAACGTTTCGTCATCGAATAGACGAAAAAAATTTTTTTGCCAACATGCCTATTATATTATAAAATATTATAAACCATACAAAAGTTATAATAGGAAATATTTGATTGTTTGTTTCCATTGAAAAGCTCCGAATTTACTAGACCTATTTTGATAAAATTTGTCACAGTTATAGTACTCTATATCTGTGCTAAATTTCACGTGGAAGGACTAGTTATCATGGCAATAATATTATGTACGATTCCCACAGGATTTCCTTTGGCGCGCACGAAATCGAGGGCAACATCAATCAAGTAATAAATTTTTTTTTGAATTAACACAGGTTTAAATAAAACAAACAATTTATATCAACGATTATATTTTAAAACAATCTATCTTGGCATAAACTCGGTTTAAATTGTGCTTAAACACTATATATGGCAGTGAACAAAACAAACAAACAACAAACTCCTTAAAATTTATGTGATTTTTTTAATTATTCTTTAAAAGGTAAAGCTGGAAGCAGTTTTCCTTCGCAACAACCGAAGCCAATGCGAGTTCCACGCTCGTTGACACAGTGCCCGCGCAGTATGACAGTGTCGCCATCTTGTAAAAATTTTCGTTCTTCGCCGTTCAGCAGACGAATGGGCTTAGTGCCTTTCCAGCTTAGTTCAAGCATGCTGCCGTAGGAATCAGATGTCTGAAAATAAAACATTACCAAAATGGAAAAAGGTGTTAATATCCATGGGCAACAGTCCTATTCATCCAATTACTTTTAATCCTTTTTTCAGACCCAGTTTCATGTCTTAATTAACATTGTGAAAGTGTTACCAGTAAAGTATGTAGTAATCCGAGAATTATTCTATTTCTAGCTTACTCTATTTCTGACTCGGGATCCAGTTTTGCTTTAATGGATCCCATCTTTTGAGCGTAGACTTTATGATGTATCATTTAAAAAAATTATAAAATTAAATTTTCATCGTGAGCTTTTTTACATCCTTCTAAGCAATACTTACATCCCCACTAATAGTCCCAGATCCCAGGAGATCACCTGGACGCAAGTTACATCCAGTCACAGTTTGCTGGGCAAGCTGTTGCTTGACCGTCCAATACAAGAAGCTGTAGTTTGATCGGCAGATTGTTGTTGGGATGGATGATTTGTCAGCTGTAATAATAAATGGTAAAAGTTTTTAAAGACGTATCTGATAGAAATAATTGCAAGCTCAAGACTTGAGAGATTAAAACCAGCAACGCACTTAACAACAACGTAACTCCTCTGGTGTTGCGCGTATGCATGTGCGACGGTAATCGCTTTACCATCAGGCAGTGCATCTGCTCGTTTAATGTAAATTACAATAATTAATGAAACTAGTTAAATTGATTATTATAAGTTAGAATTTGCTGTAGGGCTAATAATATTGTGGTGATAAAAATACACATTACACATCTATTAGGCCGCTGCCTCGAATTTTGTGGTGAGCGGCGCCGCGGCGTAGCGGCGGGCAGAGACAGTAGCGGCGACGCACGCAAGCGGGCGCCATACTATAGTCAGCCATTGACAGGAGTGCATTTCTGACAAGTGGTCGTCGCCGCTGCCCTCACTGCCCGCCGCCGCCGCACCGCACTATTAGTCAGCACTCAGCAACAGCATCTCATACTTTTGTATTGTTTAAAAAACACTAGGTACTTTAGGTACTTACTTTTTAAATCAACTTCCAATTTTATATCGAAGTTGAATGCATCGTCGTGTCGTAAGTACGGGAACGGGATTGGGTCTTGAGGGTAGTTCTCAGCAATGTAGGGACGAAGAGCTTCGATCGTTACTATCCATGGAGAAATAGACGTGCCCAAGTTCTTAGCTGTGAATGGTCCGAGGGGAACATACTCCCATTTCTGTATGTCGCGAGCTGAAGGAAGGAAGGATATTTTAGCACTACGAATATTATATTTTGACGACCTCTGTGGCTCAGTGGTTAGCGCGTCAGCGCTTAAGCCGGAGGTCGCTGGTTGTAATCACGCCGAAGGGAACAAAAGTTTCTCTGTGTTCCTGGGTCTTGGATGTGTATTAAATATATGTATAGCATAATAAAAATCTTAAATATGTATATTGTATAAAAGTATTAAATATATTTCCGTTGTCTGGTACCTGTCATACAAGTTCTTCGGATACTTAGTACAGGGCCAGATTGACGTGGTGTGAAAGCATCCATTGATATTATGATATTATAATGCTTTAGTACAGGCAAGTTATCGTCGTCGCCTTTATCAACCCCTAATCGTCCCCACTTGTGTTATTTCTCCCTCTCTTTAATGGGAAAAGAAAAAGTTTAGGGTTTTTGCCCACCGAGCAAGTAAAAAAATCTTTATTTATCCCGTGGTAGAGCTAGCTGTAACTCGGTGGTAATCACTTAATTACTATTCGACGATGCGTCTTCTCGTGGTAGTCTTATGTTACACATAAGTACTTAACTTATTTAAACATGTCTTTTACTTTTATACTTACCACTCCAGTCGTTCATAAGTACGAAGCCAAAAATGCGATCCTCAGCATGTTTAGCAGTAACCCGTTCGCCGAGCGCCGTCGGTGGTCCGCCGACGAAGCAACCCATTTCCATCTCAAAGTCCATCAGACGGCATGGCCCGAAGTGGGGATCGGCTCCTGAAACGATAAATATTTAAGTAGATGATGAGTTTCCATTAACTTTGATGAAAAATATTGTAAGTAGGTACCACTAGGTACCTACTTACAATATTACTTAGATACCTATTAAAAGTGCTCAGAAAATTTGAAAGTTAATTTAAAATATTTAATCACATAGACGAAACGTTACGGAAATATAACATTTATAGTGAGCTTAATGTTGCCCGCAACTTCGTACTGTAAATACAAAAGAGATAAAAATACGTGTGGCACTCGGGGACTGCCGCGGTAAAGCTATTGCATAGTAAGTCTACACGCATACGTCTAGTCGCACGCACACAAATACCGTGCCGAATTCTTCCGAACTGACACGACGTTAGACGATGCACGGCTTTCAACGCCGCACCGCTGTGTCGGTCGGAGTGGGGGGTGTTATGTTTATTTTCGTTACGGAATTTCTTGATTCGGTCGCCGCGCTCAAAGTCCGCGATAAAAGCTATGCAATAGCTTAAAAGTAGCCTGTGTTAATCCTGAGTCTAAATTACTACCATACCAAATTTCATCAAAATCCGTTTAATCCGAGTAGTTACTGCGTGAAAGAGTACTACAATTCGTTTAATAGATTTTAACACAGTTTATCATAGTTAATACTAAAATAATAATAAAATTTAAAATTATCCTACCTTCAACCGGTAAGGTCTGTCCCATAGGTCTAGTGATGGGTGTTCCTGATATAACTATAGAGCTTGAGCGTCCATGGTATCCAATGGGCAGATGTTTCCTTTAAAAAAATAAAATGACAGATGCTTAAATTTAAATATCTATTAGACGGACGATATTTATCTTACCTGGACATAAAAAATCTCCTCCAAAGAATTGGGGGAGTCCTTTTTTGTTTGAACCCCCAGAACCCCCCTGCCTACGCCCGTGGCGTTTAATGCGTTTTTGCTAGGGCCCAGGAGTACATACACTACTAAGTATTATTTATTATTCTGTGCTAGCAATACCAAATGTAAGAAAAAATACTTACCAGTTTGGTGTAAGTGCGTTCTCTTTGCTTCGGAACATGATTCCAACGTTGGTAGCATGATGAATAGAAGAGTAGAAGTCAGTGTAATCGCCGATTTCAGCAGGAACGTGCATGGTAGCATCACTCTGTTTTACAAACGCACTGAAATCATAACATTAATATCTAATCATCTATGGTGTAAGCGACACCACGTCAATCTGGTCCCGTGGTAAGTTCTCGAGGAACTAGTGTTAAGGGTACCAGACCAAGGAAATATATTTAATACTTTAAATATATTTAAAACTCGCTCAACCACTGAGCCTCAGAGTTCGTCACGATGAATGAAAATTACTTATTGCATAATATTAAGAAATATCTACTTATTATAAAGGTTAAAGGAGGTGAATACATAAGACTGCTAGAGGTCATTATTATTTACCGTTGTCTCAATTCATTATCATTTTTCAGTTTTGTGTTGTTTGTATCCAAAAGGTTTCGGATCGTGTTTCGTGCTTCGATCCAGTGAGGCTTGGTCAACCCCATAAAAGAGTTGAGTTTCTCTTCCTGAAAATGAACGGAAATGGAAATCTATAATTAATCACTTATTAAATAAATAAAAAACAATTAGTAAACTCGTTATTACTTTTAAACAAAAATAAATAACCCAGTGTAATTTTTACATATGCCCGAAATACATAACCCTCCTTCTTCAACATCCCTTCTACGGGTAAACAATATTCTAGGGGGTAAACAGATTTATTAGATTGTTAACTGAAATAACAGCTTACCTTAAAAACATGTTGTTTGTCTTTCAAAAGCGGACCGTTGAATAAGTTTGAGATCACATTCAAATCCAGAATCCAATCCCCAATAGCGACACCAATATGTTTTTGAGCCTGAAAATTCAGCAAGGTATTATATTTTATATACTTGGCTGATATATTTTTTAACGAGAACAATATAATAAATAGTATATTTAATCTAGTATACTGGAGAAGAGTTTTTGTATCTTGCAGAGATCCACAACTCTGCTAAGACGCTAACCCGCAGAAGGCAAGATTAGTGGACTATAACTTCCTACATTGAGGAGAATGGTCGATGATGATGATGATATCAAAAGTAATAAACAAAATTGATTAATACGGTAGGTAGTTTTATATTTGAAAAACCAATAACATAATAAAGAAAATTTTGAAGAATTATTTTTCATGGCAACACCCATCACGAGGGTTCTAAAAATTTATGTAGGTCATAGTCCGTAGTCCGTACTCCATGCATACGTTAAATATGTATGGTTATTAATTGTCTTGAAAACTGCACATTGTTAGGTTCTATAAATTCTATGTTGATAAGATAAAATAAATATTTTCTTACATTTTTAGAGGACGTGAACACACCGTAGGGTAGATTTTCTATCGGAAAATCACTATTTGCCGAGTATTCGATAAAGGACTTCATTTTCTTGTGGCACGTTTGTTTTCCCCAGGTATCTCAACTAAAATGTCTTCAGTTGTGTACGATTTAGAATAAAGTTTTACATTAAGTATGGAAATAAGGTTGACAAACGAGTTCTGTCACCGGCCGGCGCACATAAAATGATAGTACTTGGCGATTCAAGGTCGTCACATACCGTTGTTATTGTTATAATCAAGTCAAGAAACATCTTGTTTCCACTGATATATGAAAGTTATTTATACGAAAGTTGTTTTTTTTAGTTTTGCTTTACTTTGTATTTTATGAAATACTTCGCAATTATTAAAATCAGGCAATAGGTAAATTATGATATTCTAATAACTGAGAATAGGAACTGGTTTGAAAAATGGGCAGGTACGAGAATTTGATTAAATTAATAAAATATTTACCCTATTATTACCTACTAACATAGATCGCGAGTCGCGACTTCGTATGTTGTTTTGCTCACGCACTGAGTCCACGGCAAACATGGCAAGAAACATATTTTCCGGGTCGTATGACCCGTGTAAAATACTTGAAAAAAAATTAGGGTATTGGTAACATACGGCGAGCCTTCGGTATCTACCGTAGGTAGGGGTCTACCGTAAAGATACTGGGCCTCATAGAAAACTATATTTGAATTAACTCTGGTATTGTATTTACCTAGTAAATAGAGATACCGAAGGCTATAGGGCTTAAAACACATGCAACGAACTTAACCATAAGATCTCTCTGAGAAGAACTCTTCTGTCTTATGGGTGTTTATAGTCGGACAATTAGGTGGTCTCTTATCGTTTGCCGGGCTTATTCCACAAACAAGCTTTCGTTTTGGCGAAACCTTTTATAGACGAAGTAAATCAGAAAATTTCATAACAAATCAATTGATTTCTGATGTGAATTTTTTGCAAAATATTTTCAAAATGTTGTAATGACGAATGCACAAAACATGTGTATCCAATTTGAATTATAGTACAAAGCACTAACGTTTGTTCGTAGCTTTGTTACTTTGTAATTTTTTATATTGTAATTAGTATTAGTACGACGCACCTACTCATATAACACTCGCGTTCCAGTCTAAAAATTCTGAAAAGCACGTATCGTATTTAAACCGGCATCTAATCTCAGAAGTGCGCCATTATAACATTGTAGTTAGTAACTACTTATTTACATAAACATTACAGAAACAAGCAATCCGATAGTTAATAATACCTAAGTTTTGCTCATGTACGTAATATATTTTAAGTTAGCTTGACGTGCAACTAAGATTACAAGTTTACAATTTACAACCCTCTAGCGATATATATCTGCGCATAAAACTCGTAAATAATTAAAACCAATCTAAATTAATTCTTAATCGATCAATTTGGGTAAATCCTATTTATTAATTATATTAATGATTTTGGCAGTCTATGTATTTACATATGTATGTTTTTTCCACCGTAGCACTTAAACTACTGGACCGATTAATGAGGTGTCAATAGATTCGTAATATTAGCCCGGGCAACAAAGGTTAAATAATTTAAGTAGGATTATAGTTTTTAATAAAAATTGTAATTTGTAGTTTAATAAAATTTTAATAGACGGTACAGAATCTTTATAATTATTTTGTAATGTGATAGGCTAAGAATAAGTTATTTTACGAATCACGTAGTTATGCCCTAGGGACAAGAATAAAACAGTAGATAGGTAGGTGATAGGTACTCTGAGGTTACCATGGAGCTAATACAAAGTTAACTACACAAATAATACTAAACTAATAAATAGCTAATAAGCTAATATTTATTAATTTATTCATGACCATGGATACAAAGTCCTTCAGTCGGTATAAGCTAATAAAAAGTATAGTAAAGCCTGACCAGAAAAATAAAAAACCTGCACTGGAGGCGCTTCATTTTTTAATTGCAGCAACACTAAGAATGGCTGGGATGTGATTGGTTAAATCTCAAACATTTGACATTTCGTTTTAGTGCCGTAATTTCCCGCAACATGGCGAGATTTTTTATTTTTCTGGTCATGCTTTAAATATGTAGTTTAAGCAATCCTATATTTAGGAAATATATTAGTAAATTGAATTTGAGGAGGATTTGCTGTTGATAATGCAACCTTAACTCGATTTTATACATTTCATTTTTCATTACCATTTATTATCCATAAATTATCATTAATTCTCTTATTATTTTTACATACCTATGCCTTTCCATCCTTCTAACTTTGGGTTCCCTGCGCCTTCTGTCAAATGTTATCTGTCAAGTGTCTTTGCCGGGGAATTCAATGGGTGACATTTTGGATTCTCTTAAATTTGTGTTATCTTAATGTGTAATATTGGTAGAATATTAACCATTAAATATTCGTTAACGTGCACAAATGTGGGCAAGTAGTACAACTTCTAAACGTGCTATTTTGTGTAATAAAAAACAGTAAAGCTTCTACCACTTTACTGAATCGACTGGCTTGACTCATTGACTTCACTATCTATTTGGACTTGACTAGACTTTAGACTTGACGATTTGGGAAGCCTTTTTAACTTGACACTGGCAAATGGTTTGTCGACGCCATATATTTAAATTTAAAAAAAAAAGTGTCTTATGGATCTGTCATTTGTCAAATTTACTTGATGTTTCGCTGATTGTTTTCTATTGAAATACTTCCGCCAAATTTTAAACATCTACAGTAAAAATAAAGTATTTTAATTTGTAAGAATGGCAGCTGTATTACATTATGTGCAAGTTTAATAGTATTTAATTATTATCTTTATACTTATAATGGACCCACATTGTCACGGTGTAACTGATGGAGTTGAAAAATTCGACATCAAAGTGAAATCTAAACCCAAAGATGGTCTTATTTTGCAGCTGCATCATACAATTCGCAAGTCCAATGGAGAAAATAAACGTATAAGATTCTCAACGGGATCTTTTGACGACGCACACGAGAAGTTGGCTTGTGCAGACAATGCTGGAAATATATTTATTCTAGATTTCATTGACATAAAGTTTTGGAAAGTTACAAACCGTTGTCCGAGTACTGCACTAAATTTTGTTCCCGATAATTCGAATTTACTACTTATCGCTACTGACGTAAAATTTACTATTGATTATATAGATATCGAGAATGGTGCAACTAGCCTGTCTCTATCGGGGCACACGGCCCCCATTAAACATATATCCTTTTCTAATCATAAAACGGAATGTTTATTAACGGCTAGCTCAGTGGAAGCGATATTGTGGGAGTTGAAGAATTACACAAAATATTTCACATTGACAACATTTGCTACTGCACAAATACAACAAATAATGTTTGCCCCGTCCAGTGATTATGTGGTAGCATGCTTCCAAAACGATACTGTGCAGATATGGAGGCAGCAAAATATGAAGTCAGTAAAACAAATTATACCAAATGATTTGAAACATATGAAATCAATAGCTTTCTCCATGAACGGCAGAGCAATGGCTATGGGTGGCTTATCACCCATACTAATCCTCTTCAGTATGGATACTTGGAAAGCATTGAAATCAATTGATCTTCTAAAATTTAATATATCTGGTGTCCATCAGCTAGCATTTGTTCCACAAATGTTTGATGGTGGCTCAAACAAAGTGCTGGCTGTGCTAAGCAGTGACTGCATTCTACACTTTTTAGATTTAGAACAGCTGACTATTGTACATTATATTCATCCTGAAACCTCAGGCATTCGAAAATTTGAAGTGAGCCCTTCAGGAAAATATTTTTTATGTGTTTTACAATTAGGAGAAGTGAATATATACAACACCTCATATGTATTAGACATTGCACAAATTAAACATTCAGAAGTAAGCAAATATTTGGAACCGTCTCAGTCTGTAACAAAAAATATACACAAGGCAAAGTCAAAAGATAAAGATCTAATAGAGAACAAAATGAAAACATGCATGGAGAGCACTCGACTGAGAAGAATACTCATGCAGAACGGAGAGTATCCAGAGAAATACCGCTCAATAGTCTGGAAGAAACTTTTAGCAACACCAGAAAATAAGAAGGCTTACTCAATATTACTAGACAAAGGAATACACCCGTCTTATAGAGACATTGAAAAACAGTTTACTATCCACAGCACCATAACCCTCAAAAGCTTGAAAAGACTCTTGTCATGCCTGGCTCATTGGTGCCCATTATTTGGGGTAACAAATTTTCTCCCAGCATTTGTATTTCCCTTTGTAAAGGTACTACAGAAAGATACACTATTGTTATTCGAGTGTGTGGCTACAGTACTGTTGAATCAATGCCAGCTTTGGTTTGAATATGCCCCATTCCCCCCTATAAGTGTTTTAGCTATGGTGGAGAATATATTGGCTGAACATGACCAAAAACTTTTAGACCATTATTGTCATTATGGTGTCACAAGTCAGACATATGCATTATCCATATTAGAAACGGCTTTTAGTGAAGTTTTAGCTTGTTCTGAGTGGTTGTTCCTGTGGGATCACATATTGAGTAATGAACCAGCCTTTATATTAATGGCAGCAGTGGCTTATAGTATAGTACAAAGAAGTGCCATAAAGAAACTTACAAATTTTGAAGAAATTGAAAAGTTTTTCCATATGCAGAACCCTATAGATAAGAAAATGTTTTTAAAGAAAACCTATGTTTTACTGAAAACAACTCCGGATGATATACATCCTAACCAATTCTTAAATACTTTTGTAACACTTAATAATGGTTCCTGTTATCAACAATTTAATGGCTATCCAAAAGCTACAATCTGTCTCAAACTTGTTAAGAAAGAGAGAAACAAATTTAAAGACAAAAAAGGATACACATTCAAAGAATTAACAACTGAAATGCAAGAAAAGCAAATCAGGCAGAGGCTGAGAGATGATGATGCCTCAGACAGTAAATCTGAAAATAAGGACGCTAACATCCAATGTGAATGTGAAAATAAAGCAAAAAAGCTGTCAAAAAATTCAGTAAAATCCAAGTTGAGTAGCAGTGACTTTGACCAAAAAAACATAAAAGACGATTTGATTAACAGCATTATGTATCCAAAACTACAACATATTGGATGCAACAATAATTTACAGAAGTCAGGTGCAAAAAGGTCCAATAGAAAACTTAATAAAAACCTTAAATCAAACAGAACAGATAAACTAAATAGAAAACGGAATGAAATAGAAAGCGGCACAAAGTCTGACTCGTCTACTTCATAACATATGCTGGTATTATGTAAATATTTTTTTCAGAGAAGAAGTGGACATCAAAGAATTTCATTTATTTGGATACTCTATTTATTTCTGATAAAACAATTTTGATATAATAAACAGATTCAGTAAGATTACTCCTTTTTTACAGACGGTCTTGGTATTGTTGATTTTACATGGCTAAACTTTTTTCTACTAGCACTAAGGTTTGGGCTAACTTCCGAGTTTGTTTTCGGGATCCGTACGGGAGTAACAATTTTAGGTCTGGATAAGCCTGAAAAAATAAATATAATAATATCTGGTGCTATGGTAAGTTATCGAAGAACTTGTGTTACAGGTACCAGACTATGAAAAATTTTCAATACTTTTATACAATACACAGTATACATATTTAATAACACATCCATGACCCAGGAACATAGAAAACTTTTTGTTCCTTTGGCGAGATTCGAACCCGCGACCTCCGGCTTGAGCACTGACGCTCTCAACCACTGAGTCACGGAGTTCATCAAATTAGATATCATAGATTTATCAGACTTTAACATTGACCTAATGTTGTACTCTATTCAGAACCAATTTATTCTAAAAGTAAACAAAGAACAATAGAATGTTACCAATTTAAATGTCACTTATTTACCGACATTGCAAATTCAAATGCGACATGCAAAAAAAAAGAAATACCTACACATTAATGTGGTAGATTTTTATATTTTTGTTATCCTTTAATTTAAATTGTATCTATCGAGATTCGACAGTAGGTATAGTACGTTAGTTTACATTCGCCAAGTCTCTCTATGTCTAATGTCTATACCTACAAATTATTGTGTATGGAACTTACAATTAAACTTATTTTTGTCTTGAGTTTTGTCCTTGTCTTTTGTGGCACCGGGCCCGTTCTTCTTAAATAAATTTGGTGATAATCTCCGCAACTTCGATAACTTCCCTTCTTTCGGAGTCGGTTTACTCGCTAGATTGGACGTAGACGCACTCTCAGTGCGTTTCAGTTTTCTTACGACATCATCGTGCACGCCCATTCCTGATAGATTAGGGCTGGAGGAAAATTGGATTTTCGAAATTTCTGGACCCTGAAAAAATTAAATTCTTTGTGCTGAGTGCGTGTTTTCGACACTACTCGCCGCCGTGAAGAAGTTAACTACAATTTGTATGACACCGAACTAGTTGCCATCTACCGACTACGGCGAAGCCAAATGGAAGGGTAATGATTTTGGCAGTCTGTATGTATGTGTTTGTTACATTGTAGCGTCTAATCCATAGATAATAAGTAGTACTACTGAATAATCTACTGGTCTACTACTGTGTCTAATCTACTGGTCTGATTTTATTAGATAAAGTGTCAATAGATTTGTAATGATGCCGCGGGTAACAGGTTATTATTTTTTTTTTTAAATAAACTAGATTCAAATCGGTTCATCCGTTTTTAGATAGAAATTGCAGATGAAATTAATTATTAGCACTTTCATTACTTATTCGTTCGATAGATGTCACTATACTGGTCTTACAATTTTCTGAATCGAAGTATCGTTGTGTAAGGGAAATTTTGGTGTTGAATTATTAAGATCTCAGTCTCAATTGTGTTTCTTGATAATCTACTAGATTAAGTATCTAGAAAAAAAATTGTCTCGCTCCGTGCTCGTGAAGAAGATATTTTTAATTTCAAGTATTTTGATTACTTATTAATATTATTCCAAAAATATGTTCGATAAAAAAATAAGTAAAAAAATTATAACCCGACTACGTAAAAAAGGAGTCTAAAAAGGACGAAACAAGAAAATAATTCAGATAGAAATCCAGAAATGCATAGGTACAAATTGGTCAAGATAGAGCCGTGGTCGCGTGGTCTAAAAAGGATTTAGACCCCTTTTTACGTAGTCGAGTTATAGTGTTTTTAACATAATTTTTATTTGACACGCCCCTAGGCAAATTGTATTAACTTCTTGTATCTATTGTATTGTAGTTAACTTCTTAACGGCGAGCAGTGACAAAAACTCGCACTAAACACAAAAATATAAAAATATATTTTTTGATTTAGAAGTCTCTCGTCTTTGTTACAGGATTTTGACTGCAGAACACAGATCTCTATGATTTTACAAGATTCTGTTCCTCGTAATTTAAAAATTAAGAATCATAAGCCTGGGCGCGCCTGATATATTCAAAAAGTTTAGTTAGAAAATATACTTAGGTACCAAAAATTTCAAAATCTCACCAAATGCTTACTAACCTTTAATACAGATATTTTGGAGACATCCAACGCCAAAGACGATATAGAAGACTCATGTTTGCCTTCCTCCATAAACTCCCTTATCGTATGAGACAGCTGGTTCCTCAAGTCGTCTGCAAGCTTCTCGGCAGCTATGAGGCTTTCCAGCAGAGAGTTCTGTTGTTCTTGTATAGGACTGTAAAATTTTAGAGATCCAACTTAGGTACTAGGAGATCTGTGCTTCCAACAAAATGTAAGGTTATGGTGAAATTGAACTGTACATGGAGCTCTGTAGCTCAGTGGTTCAGCGCGCTGGTGCTCAAACCGGGAGTCGTAAAAAAGTTTTTCCGTGTTCCTGGGTCATGGATGTGTATTATATATACGTGAACAGGTGATAAAATAAAATCTTACGTATAATATGCGTAGGAATTAAATATTTTAAAAGTATTAAATAATTTAATAATTTCCGTTGTCTGGTCCGGAGTCCTTTGGGTAACACGAGTCTTTGGGTACTTAGCACGCGACCCGATTGACGTGGTGTGAAGTGTCCATAGATAGTACTATTATAATAGAGCTGTACACATTTTATTGGTAATGGTGTCTGGTTGCTGATGTTTAGTGCGTGAGTGGTCTAAATGTATTTAAAAAAATTAAAAAACGTCATGTGTCATGTATATGAGATAAGAAGAGAGATATTTTATCAATCTGCAATGAAAACATTATTTTGCTTTTAAAAATATCTCCTAAACCTAAAAGATATACATATTTTTCTCCGCTAGACCATAAACTCGTAACGTAATATTATACTGGTCGGCTTTTGTTAAAACCTGCTTTCATACGAAACCTTGAAGTCTTGTTGCGTCTTCTGACACTACCCGGAGTCCCAACTAGTGTATACGTGCTTTGTCTTTGGCACATTAACTGAAAATAAAAAAGTTAGCTACTAGTATATACCTTGTAAAGATTAACCGAATTCTAAAGCACGTAGTCTTCCGAAGCACGCGACCCGAGACCGAAACAGGGTCGCGGAGCCACTGCTTAGTATGAATTTATATGGATCACTAAACTATCCCCACGACCGGCGTCGCGCGACTAGCGGCCGTGGCCATAGAACATGGTTTTCTGGTCTCGGGTCGCGGACGCATAGATCGGAAGGCTACCTTAAGATACGTCGATTATTTGATTGTCGATTTTCGGTAATACTTACAGTTTTGGGCTTAGCCTACCACGCCGACTTGAAGATATTTGTTACATAGCAAAAAATACTCCGTTTGACTTTCTCTACAATGGGTGATTGTGTTATGCTCGATTTACTATATTTATTGACGATAAGCAAGCAAATTTCTGTGTCAAATGTATATATCAAGTATCGTATTTCTGAAGTACTATGTGAGTATCATCTAAAATATCGAGCGTGTATTGCCAAAAATATCTTTTTTTGGCCGGCACTTTGTCTTTTGGGCCCAAGCTAGTATAGCGCGTGAATAATCTCCTTTACCTTTTTGGAGTCGCTAGTGTCTGAGGGCTTCTGCAGCGCCCCGGGCGCTGGCAACTCGCTGTCTACTTCCTTACTGGTAAGCGTGTCCAGCGATCGACAGCGCGACGGCGTGTCAGTCTTCAGCATTAGGTGACTGAAAATATGTAGTTTTGAGTACATTAAACTAATGACACTCATTTTGCATTTGTGGCGATTGGAGAATTATGGCCTCATAAATGACCAGTCTGAGGGCGGTTATCGCTTGCCTACATCAGGCAAACCGTATAATATATATATACATAATATATATATATATATATATATATATACCTTCATATACCTTCTTAAAAACGATCAGAAACAATGTTTGAAATTGATGTTAGGTCGATACTAATGATTTTAGAGCACGACCATCTCTAATCTAGACTATAAACAGAAAAGATTTGTTTTTTGTTTGCATTGAGGCTCCAAAACTACTGGACCGATATTGATGAAATTTTGCACAGATATAGAATAGACCACGGGGAAGGACACAGGTTACTTTTTATCGCGACAAAATTATGGTTGCCGCGAAATTTCTTTTTGCGTGCTACAAGTTGCGGGCAACATTTAATAATAAATTAGCGTTTTCCCCGCAGCTCCGCCCGCCTAAATATAGTATCTATCGGCTACTTCTTTTTCGGGATAAAAAACCTATGTTTTAATCCAGAGCCTAAACTACTACCATACTAAATTTCATCAAAATCTGTTCAGTAGTTTTTGCGTGAAACAGTAACAAACATCCATACATCCATCCAGTAGGATAATAAACCGATTGCCTCCAAAAAAAAAAAAGAAGTTATTTCTTATCAGTTTAAACCGTTTCTCCGGCGTGGTAATCTCCATCATGCTAGCGGATCTGTTGGCGGGCTTGTGCCGGTCTTCTGACTCATTGTGGTCCCTGATGCAGCGGACTATCTCCTGCAGCTCCGACGTGAGACGATCCCGGTGTGCCTTAGGCAGGGAACCGAGGAGGGCACTGCCATATTCCTGTAATAATTAGGGTAAAATAAGACAAGACAACTTATTTCTGTCCGTCACATAACACATAGAAAGCAAAGACTGGAATAGGCAAATAATAGGCTACTTGACTCATATTTAATTTCATACATTGAAGGAGTATTTCCTTTAGTAGGTAAATCGCTTAGGAAAACCTATTCTAGCGATATCATAAATTTAAAACATAACATTTTATTGATAAATAAAGTTGATTGAAAAATATGTATTTTTGTTTTTTAATTTTTACTAACAAAAACACCTCGAAGTAACTTCCGGCAAGGATGTGACGACACAAACACTAAACACATGCGTAGTAGTGAAACGGAACGTATTTCTGTAATTGTATAGTTCATGACATCATAAAAAGTTATTTATGTCAAAACGTCAAACGGAACGTCACACCGCAATTTTGTCTGAGCGGACTTTAGCACATATTACAAATAGTGACGTCACAGCACAGATAATCTATCAACCAACATGGCAAATAGTGTTTCCGGCGGTTTTTAAAAAGTGTATTTTCAAATATTGTTTGCAGGGTTTTAGGTTTCAAAAAATGTTATATATTTTTTTATGTAATGAAACAAATATGAAGAGTTTAGGACATAAATAAACAAGGTCAAGTAGCATATTACAATAAACTAAACATGAGATATTGTAATATATTGTGTGATGCCAAAAATCCCAGCTCAGCATACCTATTACACGCAGCGAGTAAGCCTTAGTACCTTCGCAATATACTACAATAAGTGAATCGTATTATTAAATAATCGTATTATAGTATTAAACATCATCTATTCAATATCAATACATGATGTTTTGTAATGCGATTCATTTAATGAGGCCATTTTAGACCTGCTGTATCCTGTACCTCGTGAAGAAAATAACGAATTTTCTCATTTGAGAGAACTCACTCTACTGAAGTGCTTCCCGCCGGTGACGCCGGAGACCTGCCACACCTCGGCCAGCAGAACAGCAGGTTCTGCTGGCCGAGGGCGGGGCAGGAGCACTGAGCATATATCACCAGAGTAGTTACAAGAGCGTGTGAGGACTCACTCTGCTGAAGTGTTTCCCGCCGGTAACGCCGGAGAC
Organism: Phengaris alcon alcon; assembly: GCA_037179445.1. NCBI lineage: Eukaryota > Metazoa > Arthropoda > Insecta > Lepidoptera > Lycaenidae > Phengaris > Phengaris alcon. The sequence continues at coordinate 10,104,192 of JAYRCH010000021.1, read as the reverse complement.
CTGCCACACGCTGCTGTTCTGCTGGCTGAGGGCGGGGCAGGAGCAGGAGCCGCCGCTCTCCAGCACCACGTGGAGTCCCGACGCCTGTAACATAATATGCAGCATACCTTATCAGAGGGCTGTAGACAACTGGGGTGTGCTATTCTCGAACCTTATTGGTATCAGATATAGTAATAAGGATGGGAATATATTGTCCAGAACCCGAGAGGCCGGAGAAAATTCAGAGTACTGGAAATAGAACTCTGCACTAGTACAATAGAGTTGAAAATCGAAAGTAGCGCACGTACGGTTCAGTACAAAACGAACAAAAAAAAAACAAACAATTCAAACAAACGTTTTTTGTGTGGGAGCCCCAATTTATTTTATTGTTTTTAGTATTTGTTGTTAAAGCGGCAGAAAAATACATTATCTGTGAAAATTTAACTGTCTGGCTGTCACGGTTTTGAGGAGATACAAGCTGGTGACAGACAGACGGACGGACGGATAGACAGACAAACATACAGCGAAATCTCAGTAATAGGGTCCCGTTTTTATCCTTTGTATAGGGAACCTTAAAAATTAAATGATATTATTTCGAATGGAAATATGTCGGCTCCTGCGTGTCGGTTATAGCCTACTTAATCTTTACATTGAGGAGATTGAGGGCATACTAGAGGTCAATGACGATTTCGGTTGACTTTTTTTTCCTTTCCTTTCCAAGAGAATTTTTACTTCCTTCACTCTCGTAACCCAGTGGGACGGGTGACCGACACGAGTTTAAGATAGTAATTCAAAATTGAATTTTATTCACTAAGTACAGATACTCAAGAAGATTATACGTTTCATTGCAAGAGCGACGCCGCGGTATGCAGCTCGAAATTAGAACTCTTGTAATAAAACGTGTATCTTCTTGTGTAGTAAATGAAGTTCAATTTGAAATCGCTATTTTAAAAATGCAGCGCCGCGTCTCATCTCGGTGTGAACTGACGCTTACGGCCGAATACTGAAACGATAGGTAAATTATGTGACGCTCTAGTCACATCCTTGTCATTTCGGCTGGCAGAGACAGTGACAGCCAGTGAATAGGAGGGCTCATAATTTTCATTAGCGTTTCTGTATTCAGCCGCTAGGCGTACTAACCTGACAGTTGATGACTATAGTACGCACGCCTCCTTCCTGGCTCACGTTACCGTCGTTGGTCTCCACAGACTTGACGCTGAAGCCCAGGCACTGTAGTAACGCGCACAACTCCACCACGTCAGTGTAGGCATCCTGAAACTGGTTTTGCAGAAGCAGTTCTACTTGATCATCAAAAGTATTATCGGAAATAACTACAATTTTGTATTAAAAAAAAACTATTACCTGACTACACAAATTATATATTTAGCCTATGTTACCCGGGCTATTATTACGAACCTATTGACACCACATTCATTAACATTGGACTTGTAGTTTTGGTGCTACTGTGGAACAAACAAACATACATACATAGACTGCCAAAATCATTACCCCTGATTTTGGCTTCGCCGTATTCGGGTGCCTAACAATATCGAAACGATAGATAGGTTTCGACTTTCGACTTTGTATAGACATAATCATATAATATGTCGAACTTAAAAAATTATCGAGTATTAACCCACCAATACGTTACACAATTTAGCATCAAGTTCAATTAAAATGTAGGATCTATATTAGACATGTGTAAGATATGTATTTATAATATTATTTTACCGTATCCGACATTTTGCAAACGAATACCTAACCACCTATTATTCCAAAACTATTGTTTTTTTTAACTTTTTCCACTAGGTTTTTAATAATTATCTATAAATTACTGATAATTTTAAACTAATTCCACACTTAAATATTGTTTCGTCATCGAGTGGCAGACATCAAAATTATTTTTCAACTACCCCCAAAAAATATAATTGTCACTTTTTTTTAAATTGTCAGATTTAGCGCCAATAATTAATTTGCCATTATCCTTTTATAAAGTCTTTTGGGTACTGAATATTTAATATTAGTTCGGCTAACCAGAAACAATGATAACTATGTACTGTAATGCAATCGAGTTAAGAAACCAAATGCGAATAATATGGCTTACCATATTGAAATAGATGTTTACTTCTATGCGTAGGCAATACCTACGCACCTACTATGCTACATACATACATCCTACATTTCTGATAGCTTTAAGGACATATTTAAAATAAATTAATATACGTTAACATAATAAACAGCCTGAACGGAAATATAAAAATCCATATTGCGGAAAACTCACGTAAGTGATGAAATTTCATGAATGTAAAATCTTCGAGATTTAATCAATCATGTGAATGGTTATAACACAAGCTATTCGTAGTGTTGCTGCAATAAAAAAATAACTAACTTCAGGTTTTTAATATTATCTTCTCGTGTTTTGCATTTCTATTATAACTTTCTAGAGGTTTTCGGCCATAAATAAAAGACTACATATTTAAAATTAATTTATATACGTTTACATACTATAGAAATATTAAAAATGCAATCTAATTGTAAGTCATGTAGCGCGGCGTGGCCGAGAACTTGGCGTAGGACTTGATGACCTTGTTGACGGCCTCGAGGAAGTCCTTCTCGGTGGCGACCTTGCGGCGGGCGCGAATCGCGAACATACCGGCCTCAGTGCAAACGGATCTGAAAATAGGGTTATTTATGTATTAAAATTCCTTGAATTAATCCAAACATGTGGAGCCATGCTTCAGCACGAATAGGCCGGCTCGACCGGATAAATACCACGGCCACAGCGATTGAGTGATGTTACCGTAGGATATAATTTGAGGTTATTTCACGCCGGGTTTCCGTGATGCTGTGGTATTAACATGATCTCAGCGCTGGTGGAGTTGAGGCATAGGCAGGACAGTAGGTTAAAGTGTATATCCCTCTTTACAGGCATGACGCGCGCGTGTATGCTGAAGATGTGCCTTATTTTACGCCAGTTCCTGTAAGGCCGCAGTACACACCTGATCTCGGCGCCGGTGGAGTTGGGACACAGTCGGGCCAGCAGGTCGAAACGTATATCTCTCTCGACGGACATGGCGCGCGCGTGGATACGGAAGATGTGCGCGCGGCCCTCCAGGTCGGGTAGACCGAATTCCACTTTGCGGTCTAAACGGCCAGGCCTCATGAGAGCCGGGTCGAGGGTGTCGGGACGGTTGGTCGCCATCAGCACCTGGACAATTAATCAAGCATCAGCATGTCTGGAACAAACCGCTTCCAGCGGCAAGGTAGCCAATTTGTACATTTTTAGAAGCTGTTTTTTGCTAAAATTGTATTAAGAGTGCAAATAAATATTATTTATTTTTATTTATAAGTTACGGACCACCTTGAATATATGCGAATGTAAAATACATGCGCTTACGTACGTAATATGCGTACGCACGCTCGCACGTACGTAATAAGTGCACGATACGATAGACTTTTTTCATCAACAGAATATAGGAAAATCATACTAATATTATTATAAATGCAGTTGAGTTGTGGTAATATTGTAATAAAATAATAAAAGTTGCACACAGATGTACATAACGGTACCAATACGGTTCTCGTGGTTCACATACTTTGATATTTCCTCTCGGGTCGAAGCCGTCCAGCTGGTTGATGAGCTCCAGCATGGTGCGCTGAACCTCGTTGTCGCCGCCCGCGCCGTCGTCGAACCTGCCACACATTTGTTTTGATTGTAAGCAATCATAGCGGATTCCAAGATGTGTCACTTTCAACTCAAGATAAGGTTCAATGTTTTGAATGGTTTACTACAAATTGCTAATTAATCTTTAGATTTTTTTATATTGATGGCTCTCTATATTATATTAATGTGTTATTCAAAATAACATTTTACATTTTTAACTTTTGCGAAACAACCGGAGCGACGTAACAATTTTAAACAAAAATAATATCTAATATTTGTATGCAGATTGATGTAATATCTATGGAAGCATAAACGGTACGTCATCCTGCATGTAAATATCGTTTTGAAAGAAGACAATATATTGTATTATTTCAATGCTTGAAAATTTAAACATAAATAATTGAAATAGTATACTAATTTTTATTTTAGAATTTCATCATTTGTTTTATTTTCTTCATAAATAGCCCAAATTAAACAAATTTAAATCCTATTCATCAGCCCAATTATTACGTATAAAAGTGTGTTGCCGGCGTAGGTCTGTCGTATTGAATCGTGTGCAAAAACTGTTCTATACGTAAATACGTTCTAAAACGTAATATCTGCATTACCTGGCGCCTCCAATAGCATCGATCTCGTCGAAGAATATGAGGCAGGCCTTCTTGCTGCGCGCCATCTCGAACAGTTCGCGGACCATGCGCGCGCCCTCGCCCACATACTTCTGTACCAGCTCCGAACCTGTAGCATTAACATGCATACATTGTATGTTTTCAAACTAATGGCCAACTCCTCAAACTTGACTTTATAATCAAAGTCAGAGAGATCAACGTTATAGTTTCTAGCCGTTCTAAGGTGACATCATGAGAGCGGAACCCCAATTCTCGTATTCGACTTACACTTTCAATTAATTACTATATGTGAATCGTCTTGACATCACATCATAAACTGATTTTTGGACCAATCAAAACGCGTAAAACTTTGGTTTGAAGTTTATGAGAATACCAATTTGCTGTTTTAACACATCGAGACTGCATCGAAACTATATTAATGTAAGATTTAATTAGCAGAATCGACCTAGAGATCTAAAATAGTTTAATAATTGCGTGAGATTGGGTTGTAACTTGTAAAATGGTTTATCACCAGGCTCAAGGCTGGCAGACCATTGTTGAAAATTGTTTCCCAATGTGTAGCTCTATTAGGAGACTCAGTTTAACAGAGTTGTTCATTGCGAAGTCTAATGTCGGAGAGTTGTATCAGAACGTCTACAAAGTTTGAGTATGACATTCTTTCTTTACTCTCCTGAATATATTACTACATACTCAGTATTCTACAGTCACTAATTAAAATTAAAATAAATCTGCGAGAAATGTATTTTTTTTACGTGTTTACGTAGGTGTACCACATTCAACCTCCGACGAAAACAGAGGGGCGTTATAAGTTTGAGGTGTCTGTCCGTAGAGTCGTAGCTCCCAAAGGGTGGAACCGATTTTGATAGTTTTTTTTTTGTTTGAAAGCTGACATGATCGAGAGTGATCCTAGCTTAATCCATCATTATCAGCTCACAGCTTGACAATACGGGGGGTAATTAAACGAAATGAATAACATGATACCCACCAATAACCCTGATGAAGCAGGCATCGGTGCGGTTGGCGACGGCCCTCGCGCACAGAGTCTTGCCAGTGCCGGGCGGCCCAAACAGTAGCACTCCCTTTGGCGGCTCAATGCCGAGCTTCACGAATTTCTCTGGCTGAAAGAGTAGTTAAACTATAGTAACAAGAAAGTCATTGTAATAAAACACGTGTCACTAAGTAATAGCTTACATAATATTAAAAAAGTTAGTTAAAGACATTGGGAGTTTAGACCCGATTCTTAAAAAGGCACGACCACAAACCAAAATACTATTAGATAATACCTATATATTTTATCTTTGTGTTGCCGTTGGTAATTGTTCCATAGTGAAATTCCCAGTGTCCTTATTACTTTGGTTCTTATTTCCATTTTATTTTATAAATAACTTTCCGTTTGTGTGTTGTAGTACCAGTTTCAGAGTAAAAATAGACAGCTACATTATTTCAGCAAATAAAGATGTAATAACAAAACCCGTAATACAACCAGTTAAAAAGGTAAATTAAAATATTGTGAAAAAAAAATAATTTAATAAAAATCTTTTTTATAGATTACTACTTTTCTGCCATTGAAACGTGACCATGACCATGTAAATGGCAATTCGTCTGGCATGACCAACCTTTTCAAGATTGCGTGCCATACAATGTGCTCTCAATCTATAAATCCACAATTTGTCTACAAAACCCTAAAAATCATTGTTTTTCAAACATTACCACATATTGTCATAACAACGACTTTAAAAAGCCGACTGCTGCGTCAACCGCTAAATTAGCTCAGGGGCCGTACATTGGTCATGCCTGATTTAGACAGTCGATTTTCGTGGTGAGTGCGGCAAATTACGCACGTAAACCTACGAGCTTCAAGACAAAATGTCTGGCGGCCTACATGTGTACACACGATACGCACGTTAGTAAAAAAATACGAGCGTCGGCCTTACGTGCGTATGATTACGCGCTTTCTGGACATTGACTTAAGTCACCCGTGTAAATCCCACATAACTTACATGTAACAACGGTGTCTCGACGACCTCTCGCAGTTTCTCAATCTGTTCCTTGCATCCTCCCACATCGCTGTATGTCACATCAGGTTTCTCCTCAACCTGCATCATCGTCACCGTCGGATCTATCTTGGGCGGTAACGGAATATGAATCTGGTACTTATTACGATCCACACTGCAAGTGAAAATTATATATTTCATGATTAAACTATTTAAAATATTAACAAATTAATAACTCTGAGCCCCCTTTTCGTATCTATTTAACTTACACTTTCAGAGAATTATAAATTAACCATCTTGTTAACTTAAATTGACCCAAGTCTTTTCTACTACACATTTGACGTTTGTTCGACGTTTATGAGAATACCATTTTACTGGATTGAGACTGTATCAAAACTATATTATTAAAAGATTGAAATAGCAGATTAGAGCTTTGCGATTGCAATAGGCAGATTATGTTGCCTTAAATAAATCTAGCAATAAACAAAACTCATTATATTTAACATCATAATAATTCATCATAGTGTTGTATTCTTAGTAATATCTAAAAGAAAAAAACTATTTTCTTGTAGGTGAAAGTGTAAGAACCATATTATTTTGGAGAGTTGTATCAGAATCTTGTTATTCTTTAAAACAACAATCTTTCTTTATTCTCCTAATAAAAAAAAAAAAACAATGTTTGTATAATTTACAAATGCCAAGAGCTTAAGGGTCAGTTCACACCGCAATGATACACGGTGCTGCACTTTTAAGATACTAAGCTATTCAAAATTTATCTTTATTCACTACACAAAAAGATACACATTTGACATCAGTCATACCTAGCACATGCAGCGTGGTGCAACATGTCATTAGAACTCTTACAATGTGAGAAAGAGAGAATTCTGGTACAACGAAGTTATGTGCCCAAAATATACATAATAAACACTGGTCATAAGTACATTAAATGCCAAATTTCATCCATTTAATAATATCATTAATTTATATTCATAATTTTACAGAAGCTACAAAGGCGAATCGACGGACAGACAGAGTGAAACTATCAGGGTTCCTACTATGGAACCAAACCTAAAAAGACAATAAATACATACCCCACTCTCATTCCTTCTTCAATATCAGTTGGGGCTACTGAGTCTGCCAGGTCCACCACGAACTTTGCAAACTGCTTTACATTAATAATGTACTTTGGATCGTTAGAATCCGCATTGATGATCTTTGTACATCTGGCAACCTATTGGAATTACTTTGTATCACTTTTTTTTACTGAACATAGCTCATTCTCCATAAAACTTTAATGGACAGAACTAGAATTACTAATTTTAATTTTTCACATTTCTATACTAATATAATAAAGAGGAAAGGGTGTCTGCATCGATTGTTTCTTTTTTCATTGTTTGACTCCGAAACAACTGGACCGATTTTGATGAAAGACACAGATATATAGTAGACCACGAGACAGGACATATACTACTTTTTATTGCGGCAAAATGTACGGTCCCCCGAGATTTCTTTTAGCGCGCACTATGTCGCGGCAATATATAGCATATAATGAATACTGTAGGGCCTTGCTAATCCAGAAAGGGAAAAAACATGACACCTCCCAAATTATCCAGGTATAATAAATAAAGCCATTTATTCCATATCAAAGGTTACATTATGATTTGTAATTGTTAATTGTGTTTGTTTAATGCTTATACTTGAGTGTTAGTATGATTATTTTTTCTCCTTCCCCAATATGGTCCCTTTAGCTGAGGTGTCCAGATAACAACATCCAATATTTTATTAGGAACAAAACACATTTTTAACTTGGTGCACAATTAGTCTCTGATTGACAGTGTAGAATGTTTAGACGGCGGTTCCATTTTGTCAGCGAATGTGCATTAAATTAACTAACAATTCACAGGTGATAATTAAAAGACTGTTGAGTGACTCCACATTATTGAATATTAACACATTTTGCGACCTGCACACCGCTTCCCCTGCGAATGTCCCTCTGCATGATTCTCTTGCCTGTCTGGATAACAACATGCACCAGAGTAAGAGCATTTTCACATTGCACTATGGTACCCTCTTATGTCTTTGACATAAGTACATTTTTCTAATATCCTGCCCATTATCACAATGACAATGATAGATATAATGTTTCATATTAAATATGTCACTTTCTCTCTCATACTCTGTAATTTATCAGTGCAACATGCAATATTGTACCGCATAATGAAAATGCTCTAACAGAAGTAACAGAGGTCCAGATTATCTAGGCTCTGTTGTAGTATAAATGGTAGAGTAAAAGTATAGTATTGTATTCTATACTTATATAAAGAGGAAAGATTTGTTTGTTTGCATTGAATAGGCTCTGAAACTACTGTATCTATTTTGACAAAATTTGGCACAGATACAAAGTAGTCTACAGGTAAGGACATAGGCTACTTTTCATCTCAAAAAAAATTTACGGTTTCCGCAGATTTTCCTTTTGTGCGCACGATTTTGCAGGCAATAATTACATAGCTATAATATTTAATTCCGAAGTAACAATACGTAATTTTAATGGTGTTACCTGTAAAGGCTGTTCATTTTGTAAAGTTTGCTTGTCTGCTGCCAAATCCCACAAAGCAGGGGGTGCCAGACCAGTGTCTGACTCTTTGATGCCAGTTAGCTCGTTCACCCTCTTCATAACTGTCTGTATGCCTTCTTCTACATCTTTAATGATTTTAGTATACTGCCCTTGTCCCTTAAAACGGAAGAAAACGACATGAGCATGTTTTAAATGTGAATTGTGATTAAAATAAGAAAAATACAGTGTTTAGATACTTACATATGATTTCAAAAGAGCTATATCACCTTCATCCAGAGCTGTAAGCAAGATATTTTACGCTTAGAAAGGTAAAAACACGAAAATAGGGTTATACATTTACTTATTTGAAATTACATTTGATTTCCTTTTCTGGTTCTTCTTTGTCATCCTTCACTTTTCTCATATCATCTCCTAAATGATCGGGCATTTTTATTGATAATTTTAATATTCAGTTCTATATAAATCTAAGCGAAAACAATCTTTGTTTCTATTCACAAAAAAAATATTACAAGAATGATTTACAAAAACCATTACAAAAACGTCATTTGTCAATGACAATTCATTTTTGTGTTTGACAAATTGATAATCTGTGATTGTTATTTTTTAATTCAATTTTAAAAGCCACGAGTTTTGCCATGACATTTAGTTGTTTAAATTGAATCCATATTTATTGAAAATAAAATATTTTTATAACCTTGTTGGACCAAATTTAAAAGCTAAAAGCGAAATTATCTAATCAAACTAAATATTTTTGATACGGCGCACGTCCATAACTTAGGTCGATAATACCTATTTTACCTATTATCTATTGTACAACAAGTTAAAATGTGTATGCATATAATAGATAAATTTTTAATAGAGCATAAATTCTTGAACATCCATTATATTAGGAAAATAAAATTGAACGCATTTTTATAGACGTATCTTAAGACAGTATCGCCACCTACATTTCGTTTTAGTACTAAAATTTTGTATTCGTAGTGTTGAATGGTATATCACATTTTTGGTCAATTTTCATGAGATTAGTTTTTCTGTTAATACAATATTTCATTAGGTAAGTAAACAGTTTTTTTGCCTGATATTTAATATTAGTTTGAACATAACACCCACAACAAAAAGTGTCATAACTTGTAACATGACCCAGAATGTGAGTAATGTCAAAACCCGGTTCTAATGCTGGTTTTCACAAGAAAATCGAAATTATTCTAATAATGACGTACATTTAATGATTTTGAAAGGAATTTCCCAATGCAAAGTCTATGTTATACCAAATTCAACACCAAAACAACATGTCATTCTTACTTCTTACTTTACGGTTTGTGTTATGTATTTATTGCATTGTATATACCTATTATCTTCTTTTACAAATCGTATAATTATCTCTCTGTTATCAAGGAATTTATCTTTAAATTCATCTCTTTTTTTCCAAACTATTTGCAATGGTCACTTGATCGAGTCTACCAATGTTTTGTTTAATGAGAAAGGTTGGTTGGATTGTTATTTTTATTTGCAAATTCTGGTTCAATTACTGTAATGTTCTAAGAATCATATATATAGTTGATTAATATTTTTCTAATTTCGAGATTTCGTGAGGTATTTTCATCATTTTGATAAGATGTGTTATTCTAACCTCTAACAATAAACTTGATAAGGTGCCCTTACCAGTTTTGAAGTTCAGTAATCACAAACAATTATTTATTACATAAGTAATGAAAACGAGAGTGTAGTTCAAAATCCTTAGAATCATTAATTCTTAGGAAAACATTGGTATAAATAGACAAACAGTATTGTCTACTTTGTCATTGTTTTTAAATATAAACATTGTAATTTTCATTAAATAAGGTAAGCTTTTTAATAATTAACCTTCCACATAATCTTTACAAAATATTATTTAAAATTATAGTAAAATTGTTGTCTCTTCTTTTTGACCCATTGCTACACTGTTCACATGATCCATCATGATTCATCAATTCATGAATTTTACTCGACTCTGTGTGATAAAGCCAATATGAATGGTAACGATTTTGTCAGTCAATGTATGTATACAATGTATGTATATATATTTGTTCCACTGTATCGTCTAAACTGATGATCCGATTTTAATTAATGAGGTGTCAATAGGTTCATAAAAATGCCAGGGGTAACATAGGTTTTATAACTTACATAGTTGGATTACATTTTTTAACTTTTGATTATTAAAATGAGATTTGATTACTTTATAAAAATACATATATGGAGTTTTGCTTCGATTCTATGTAAGTTTTCAAAATCCAATAAGTAAGTTTTTTAAACTGTTTCGAGTAACTACCTATTAAAACCCCACACATAAGCATATTAAGATTTTAACAACTCGTGAATGAAACTAATTTAAGTCATTTAAAAACAGTTTCTCTTTGCTTTTATGACTCATGCTATTTTTATTTTTCTTCAAATATGACTGTTTTTGTGATTATCATTTAATATAGGTAGCTAGTAATTGTTGTTTTAAGTAGATTCCATATTTTATTGGCATAACTATTGTTATGTATAATAAATATAGTGTCGAGTATGCTTATATGTGTATTGCTACAGAATATAACTATAAAAAAAAGATTACTACTACCTAAAAAAAACAGTTAAAAACAAAAGATGAAAGTTGCTTGTCTGGAAATAAAATCAATGCAAAAGCAACAGAAGTGTCTTGAAATTCCACAAGTCACTAACAGTGTGAAGTACTACACATGCACAAACTGCCCACGGTGCTCTAATAATAGATTCTCACTCAGTTCACAATAGTGTGCGGAGTAACATGACTTGCTGTTCATTTTACACAGTTTAAAATTCATAATATGTGAAACAAATGATGTTGTTTCACATAGATATGGTTTGTTTTAGATAGATTTGATGGTTTTGGGGTTACAAATTTTTTGTGTTAGTATGTGATGAGTAAATTTAAGAAGTTATGGAACAAGGTAGGTAATAATGTTAAACAGATTACCAGATTAGTGAATCTATAGAAGTTAAAGTGTAATAAATTAATGCATTTCTAGTGATTTAATATGTACACATTTAGCAGCATATCACCATTTTTTTGTTTAGGAGTTCTCCTTTTTAGGGTTCCATAGTAAATACAAGGACAATAAGGGTTCCTTGTAGTTTCACTCTGTCTGTCCGTCAGACCTCCCTTGATAAATTCGGTAATTTGTATACTTATAGATTCCTTAATATAGACATTATTTTTTATCATAAAATAATTATAATTTTGTATTTTAGAGTACATGTGAAGTAAGGATGAATTATTTTTTCATTCTACCCCGTCATGTGGGGTATCGTTGAACAGGTCTTTTTAAATAAAGGCAAGGTTTCATATATGGATTTTTTATAATGTAAACTATTTTTTGGTAATTGACCTTCAAAGTAGTAAACAAGTTGGTCCCCCACCCTGGCATTTCTCAACTATAAAAGGTAGAAACTTGTAACTTTCCATGCTAATAGTTCTTGGTAAATACTCTTTAGAATTATTTTTTTGCGAAATTTTACAATTGTTTTTGAAGTTATTTGAAAAAAAAAATTGCATTGATAGTTACAGACCCTCAAACCCTCCTTTGACATCTCCTGACATGCTTCTGGTTATTTTAAATCCCTTAACTAATAAGAATTCTTGGTTGTTATACAAATGTTAAATTAAAATTTATTTATGATTTCTGATTTCAGTATATTTATTATTAAATTTGTTTTAAATATTATCCATACATTTATTACCCGACTGTCAGGAAGGGTTATGTTTCATTACCAAGTTATAATAAGTAGAGATTTTTTGTTGTAATTGGCTTAAATGTTATGTCAATGGCAAAGTAATTTTTCCAATGTAAAATTAACCTTGAAATGTTAAGTTGTTCTAACATGACTCATTTAGACATTAATTTTATGTTCAAACTGTTTTTTGAAATACCTCAATAAACTTATATTGTTTTTGTGTTACAGTTTGGAATAGAAATACCCATGAAATACGTCAGCCATAACTCATAAGATTGGTTTACAGTATGAATAAGAACTAAGATGACTAAGATGACTATTATTTCGTTTGTGTAAAATATTGTATTGTTTCTGTCATTTTTATTGCTGATTTTACTCATGCATGCTAATGGCTAGAATCACCATACCGGATCATGAAAGTTAGTGACATAATAATAATTATTACAGCAGCATGCTAGATTTGGCACATAGGTTTTGTAAACTGGCTATAATTTTAAATTTATTTTACCATTATATTGATGATTAGTAAAAATCATACAGTAGAGGTGTGCAATATGTTAAAAAGGTCTTTTGATCATGGTGAACTATATCACTCTTTTAGTTCAGTAGTTCAATTATTTGTCCATCAAGCACTGTCCAAAGGGCTATGGCTAAAGTCATATCTCACTGTTCCCCTCCTCAGAATAGTTGCATTTTGCTCATTTTTATCCTTCATTTAACAAGTTGTTTAATGTTATTTGCTGCGAATGAGTTTATGCCCCTTTGTGCATTGTTGGGCGTGCGGGAACTGGCGATGGACGCGAACTAAAGATGTTTGTATTGAAACTGAATGAATGTATAAACATGATAGAAGTGAACTAGTCCAATTGCGACTCATTCGAGAACCCTACACACGTCTAGCATACAGATGACATAAAGAAGATATTATGCATGTAGAATAATTATGAATCTGGAGTGTAGGCTTTGACAGAGACTTGCCTAAATATGTTTAAATGATTGTTGCAAGTATAAGTAGCTAACACATTGTGGTTCCTGCCACCCGGCTGGAATGCTAGTATCACTTATATTTTATGGAATCAGCATAATTTTACTACAGGATAGAATAATGGAATATGATATCTATATTATAATATAATAAAGAAGAAAGATTTGCGGGCAACATCTATGTTTACAAACATCAAAATACAATGGTGTCATTAAGGGTGTAGTTGTTTAGAAGAGGCGGAGTTTTATAGGTATCTTGGGGCTGCTATCATATTGCAGTCTTAAATTTTATGGAGCTGGTACCTTTTGACTGCTATCATTCAGTAGTCCTAATTGTGTGAGTGCTGAAGCGTATCTCGTCCGTAGTTAACTGTGTATAATTTACTGCTGGGATTAAATAATATGTAAGGTCGCCAACAGATGAGTTGTAGCCCTCTTAAGTTGAGATATTTCGCAGAGTTTTATTTTCAGTGCTCAGAATTTTCTCCGGCCTTACGGATCATAATATAGTCCCGGCTTTAAACCTTGATCCCAAGTGACATGGGCCAAAACTAAACACCGGATCTGTTGGCGACTGAACTCTCGAGTTATAAATCTAAATAATTAAATAACTAAATGTCGGCCTGTGGTGGAAATTCGCCCACAAAGACCGGGAACGTGCTTGTACCTCCTCGACTGTGTTCCAGGCGATCTTTCTGATAATTACCTAGTCTATTTCATAATAAAAAAGGAAAGACAAAGTTATGTTTTGGCTATCATTTTACTGAGATTATAAATCGTTTTACTGATATGATAATTTATTTTACTGACTTTAAATAAAAGTGGAAAACATTGTTCTTTTAAAACTGAGATTTTAAAGAACAATAATTCCATATTTTTGCTAAAAGGTGGTACCCGATCGAGTTTGTTTCACCGGTTCTTCTCGACCGGTTAGGGTTGTACCGGTGGTATCTTTTTCTCTTGACATTCCGAAAAAAACTTATGTTTCATTTGGAAAAAAAAAAAATGTGTGCAGCATGTCCTACAATGTTCTAGAAGTTGTATCATCTTCCAGTGCTGCTGGCGAGTCGGCGAGATGCACACGGGCAGCGTTGACGGGCAGTACCGGGGCGCCAACGGCGCGGCGCACGGCAGAGACAAGGTCGCCATACTCGACGCCGGCTCACAGTACGGAAAGGTCGGTGTTGCAGAGTGATTTAATAATAATATGCTGCCAGCAAATGATGCTGTTCTCACTTCCCTCACAGCAGATATGAGAAAACCCTCGACGTCGTTTCGATGCCATACAAATTGTAGTTTACTTCTTCGAATTAGTTACCATTGTTTGCCACTAGGGGCGCTGTTTTGATGCCATACATATTGTAGTTAACTTCTTCAAGGCGGGTAGTGACAGAAACTCGCATACAGCACACAGATTTAATCTAATCTAGGCGTAAAGAAAAATATTTAATTGGACCAAATTAATGTGTTTTATGTGTTAGCTTTATAGGTTATATTGCTCTTTTTGTTTACGTTAACATTAAGTTAGGAACCTTACGCAAAAAAATCTAATTGTGATGCACAGACAAAAAATATTATTCGACGTAGTTTAAGTTGTACTAGAGTGGCGCCTATAAGGCTATAACGGAAAAGTTTCGCAGCAATATTCCTAATAGAATACGAACGGAGTTTATAGTAAAAAGTGATGTATTATTTAGAAATATGTGTGTTATGGAAATAAAGTCTTGCGTGACGCTTCACAGCCCTCATTTAGCGTTACGAATTATTTGTTACTCTAGCTATGTTGTGGCGTAACTGAATTATGGATAAAAATAACAGTAGTATCAATTGCAATCTATTTAATATCGATAACGATTTCAACAGGTGATAGACAGGCGTGTGCGCGAGCTGTGCGTAGAGTCGGACATCCTGCCGCTGGACACGCCCGCCTACAACCTCAAGGAGGCCGGGTACCGCGCCATCATCATATCGGGCGGGCCCAACTCGGTGTACGCCGAGGACGCGCCGCGGTACGACTCGGACATATTCAAGATCGGGCTACCTGTCCTAGGTGAGTTATATCCGATAAGCCATTAACTCCTAAGGGACGATACGCCCGCCTATAACCTCAAGGAAGCCGCGCCATCATCATATCGGGCGGGCCCAACTCGGTGTACGCCGAGGACGCGCCGCGGTACGACTCGGGACATATTCAAGATCGGGCTACCTGTCCTAGGTGAGTTATATCCGATAAGCCATTAACTCCTGAGGGACGATACGCCCGCCTACAACCTCAAGGAAGCCGCGCCATCGTCATATCGGGCGGGACCAACACGGTGTACACTGAGGACGCGCGGTACGACTCGGATATTTAAGACCAAATTTAAGGCTAGTTAAGACCAAATTCGCCGCGATTTACACGCGTAATTTGCATTCACTATGCCAGAACCTCGACTCGCGCGTAGTACGCACGTATGCACACGCGTTTACATCATCATAATATGTGAAGGGAAGATGGTGTACGCTGAGAACGCGCGGCGGATCGTGCTGGGTAAGTAACGGTTCCTACTAGACGAGCGTCTGTGTGCTTACGAAACACAGTTCGCGACAGTGGCCCCCATACAGTGGGGTCGCCGAGACGCAAAAACATCTAGACAGTGGATATTTTTGCGACTCGCAGCTAAGGCAATCGTCAACCGACTGTCATGACGTGGGACATTTTCCCCTGAAGGTTTATAGAAGGGAAGTTTTTTGACTCATCCATCAAGACACAACCTTAACCACTACAAAATTGCACCGCAATTTAGCAGCCAATTAATTAAATGTTATTGATATACGCTAAGATTTTTTTTAAATTCAACCCTCCAGTGATGAAACAGGTATCCACAGTTTATTTGCAGATAACACTAGCAATAGCTACCCCCCAGTTTAAAAAAACTGTTTTTTGTGGGTGGTTGGGTGTTCTAAGGTCCTAAACGAGTGAGCCAATGAGGACCGTCGTTTTTGTCTTACCAGGTGGCGCCACAGTATAGTGAGGTCCTAAAGTACGAATGTGAAAGTTATGACGGGTGCCAAAACAAAAATTTTCATTTAAATTATATTTAAAACAATAAAGTAGTAGAGTAAACGTATTGGTCCCGGCCCCACCACCGTGTCCCGTTTTGATCGAAAAAAAAGGCAGTTTTTTTTCTTAGCTCTGCATTTAAAGCAATCACATTCATTGATCCGTAACTTTGCCTTACTTAATCTAACGTACTTATTGCTAAATATTCTCAACATGAATTTATATAGAAATAAAGTCGCGTATCCAACCCGCAAACAGTGACATTTGACATTTCGGAGCCCCCACGCTACACGAACGCCCCTAGCGGTGACTCCATACGCGATAGCCCTCATTTTTATGCGTGTTTTGCAGGTATCTGCTATGGCATGCAGATGTTGAACAAGGAGTTCGGGGGCTCGGTGCTGCGCAAAGAGGCGCGGGAGGACGGGCAGTACGAGGTCGAGGTGGAGACCACGTGCCCGCTGTTCAAGTGAGTTTAAATGGGCTGTTTCTTGACATTTGAAGACTTGTAACACAATATAAATAATGTACAGTAGCAGAACTCAGCCGTGTTCTTGAAATTTTTATCTACGATTGAGCGTGGCCGAGGGGAGTGGCTGGTACGTCTACAAAGAAGGCGTGACAGTGCGCAAGCGTCGCGGCACAACTAACTAAAACTTGTTAGTCGTTCAATGCAGCGACAAGTATGGGCGGTGCGCGGCGTGACTTCCTCTGCTATTTGAGGTTTCGTTAGCGGCCGTGTAAATGACGCGTATGTGTGCGTGCGCCGATTTGGGTGGTCTAGTATGGAGAGGCGTGCATAAAAGCCGGCTTCCCTTATGTATATTATATAATATATTATTTTATAAAACAATATTTTGCGCCCAAAAAATTGCGCTAACACTGTGACGAACCGTATTACTACCGTACCGTATACCGTATTTTAAAAATTAATATATATTAAATAATATATTTAAAATAATATTCATAAGGGTCTCGCCTTGCCTGTGTGCTCTACTGAATATTGTTTATATTGTGCTTGTAACTTTTTATTAGGTTCATACCGGGTGATTCATTACATTTGCAGACTTTAACTCATTTATTAGGTTTATATGGGTGTTCATTACATTTGTAGACTTTAACTCATTTATTAGGTTTATATGGGTGTTCATTACATTTGCAGACTTTAACTCATTCATTAGGTTTATATGGATGTTCATTACATTTGCAGACTTTAACTCATTTATTAGGTTTATATGGGTGTTCATTACATTTGCGGACTTAACTCATTTATTAGGTTTATATGGGTGTTCATTACATTTGTAGACTGAATTTATTAGGTTTATACGGAATGTTTCAATTTGAATAACATAGTCCGCTGTTCGTCGCTCGATACCTTTCACCTAATTACTTCGTAAATAATATTTACTCCCCGCAGCCGCCTGGAGAAGGTGCAGCCGGTGCTGCTGACGCACGGAGACAGCGTGCAGAAGGTCGGCGAGCGGTTCCGTGTTGGCGCGCAGTCCTCCAACCACGTGATAGCGGCCATATACAACGAGCAGATGCGTCTCTACGGCGTGCAGTTCCACCCAGAGGTAAGGGCTTGTACACAAACGTTGCGTAAAAAAAAACATACAATTTGGAATTTGGAGTTTGCGGTCAATGACCATCTCAGCGCCGTAGACTTATTCATACTAGATAAAAAAACTAATTTCATTTTGTTTTTCCTACACTTCTTTACATAAGCAATAAACCATAAGCCTAAATTTCTGTGAATAATTTTGCAAAACGTAAATTTATATTAAATTATACATATTATTTTTATCATCCACAGGTGGATCTAACGCCAAAAGGGAAGCAGATGCTCTCGAACTTTCTGTTCGACATCGCGGGGCTGTCGCGGTCGTTCACGCTGCGCTCGCGCCGCGACGCGTGCGTGCAGTACATACGGGAGACGGTCGGCGACAACAAAGTTCTCGTGAGACATCTATATATAATATCTATGTACAATAAGTTGGAGACGAAGACCTTAACCCCAATTCTCGCTGTCATTTAATTTTTTTTAATATTATATATGAATCGTCTTAATACCATAAACTGAATTAAACATATCGGGATTGGATCGTAACGGTATTATTGTAGGATTTAATTATCAAAATAGACCTTCTGGTTAAGTTAGGTTGGAAAGGCGAAACAATAGCTCACAGTTAAAGCGCCATAGTCTCGGTCCAGCCTGCAGAACCAACACGGTAATCGTGGTCGTCGCACAAGATCTCCTTAGAAGATGTTGACTATGTGACAAAAACCTTACCCTGTGACCGAGCGTAGTGCTTTGAAGACTCCCCTCCCCCCTAAACAGGTCACGCATGTTCCCTAAAACTGGGACTATTTGATCCGGAATCCCGCGGGCCCGGGAAAATTCAGAGCACTGTAAATAGAACTCTGCGCTAATACAATAGAGTTGGAAATTGAAGTGTCGAGCTGTCACCTATGACATTAATATTTGACTCGACACTTGTGTGTTCGATTTTTAGTTCTATTGTATTATTGCAGAGCTCTATTTTCAGTGCTCTGAACTTTTCCCGGCCTTTCGGATTCCGGACAATATAGCCCCATCCTTAGTCTTACCATTAAAAAAACCTAATACTAAAAATATATGTGATAGGTATTGGTGAGTGGCGGCGTGGACTCGACGGTCTGCGCGGCGCTGCTGCGGACTGCGCTCAGAGAAGACCAGGTCATTGCGCTGCACATCGACAACGGTGAGACAAACATTCCTACATGTACAGCTTGGCGAAAAAGAGTATGACGCGGTGACAGCAGGAACTAAAAACATTTTCGACTGTATCATCTTTATTACGGTATATTTATATTGCAGGTTTTATGAGAAAGAACGAGAGCGCCAAGGTTGAGCGGTGTTTGCGCGAGCTGGGAGTCCGGTTACATGTCATCAACTCCACACACCAGGTAAACGGAGATAGTAGTCTTTTCGGTTCAAGCCTGAGGTCGCGGTTTCTAATCCCGGAACAAAAAACTTTTCTGTGTTCCTGGTTCATGGATGTGTATAATACACATCCATGAACCAGGAACACAGAAAAGTTTTTTAGAATTAAAGAATAATAAAAATATGTATCGTATGTAAAAATATGTCTTAAATATATGTATAGTATAAAAGTATTTAATATATTTCCGTTGTGTGGTAACACAAGTTCTTCGAGAACTTACCACGGGCCCAGATCGTCGTGGTGTAAAAGCGTCCATAGATATTATTATAAAAAAGATAACTATTGCATAGAGATAGCCGGGGCTATTAGTAAGAAAAGAAACATAATAAATATCGTTCCTTATCCCACATGCTAACACTTATTATTAGTGACATAAAGATGTTATTCCAACATCGTAAAAATGGACTCCAAAGGATCTTCCGACGCCGAGACAACCTTGGAAAAAAACGAAAAGACATGGATTTGCTTTCTCTTTCACTCTTACGGTTCTTTTTGTCCTTGATGTTTTGTGAGACAGATAGCTGCTTACGGCTTCGATTTTAGTGCTCCTATATATATATATATATATATATATATATATATATATATATATTCTTGTTCCAAGCGTGTTACCTTTATTAATAATTCTCAGGGGGCAACGGCTGAATACTGAAACGCTAATCAAAATCCCTCCTATTCACAAGCTGTGGCTGTCTTTGCTAGCCTAAATGACCAGCCTTTTCATTTCCGGGTTAATATATAGCCTATGTCACTACCAAATAACGTTACCTTCTATTGGTAAAAGAATTTTCATAATCGGTTCAGTAAATCCAGAGCAAATACAACCTCACAAACTACCTCATAATATTAGTATAGATTAATTTAGTCTGTATGGTTTATATTAATAATATGAAATATGAATATTATAATAATTATAAATATTCATATATAATTCGAAAATATTCATTTCAATTACATGCTGTAAAGGGTCATATTGTTCTATATTAAATGCACAATGTATTTAAGGTACTTAATTGGATAAGGATTAATGCTGTATTGCTTAAAATAGCTTCGTTAATAAGCCATTATTTCTCGTAAAAAGTAAAGGATAAAAAATGGTTATTATGGGTTATCCTTAAGAGATAATCTATTAAAAAAACCAGCACCAAAATCCGTACAATTTTAAAGATCTAAGCATACATAGGGACAGACAGAAAAAGCTACTTTGTTTTATACTATGTAGTGATAGCTATTTCTAAAACACGGACGCTAAATCATCATCTCCGACCACTAAGGCTGGGACTATATAATCCGGAATCCGGAAGGTCAGGGAAAATATAGAGCATTGAAAATAGAACTCTGGGCTAATACATTTGAGCTGAAAATCGAACACACAAGTGTCGAGTCAAATGTCAATATCATATAAGACAGCTCGACACTTCCCTTTTCAACTCTATTATATTAGTGCAGAGTTCTATTTTCAGTGCTCTGAATTTTTCCGGGACCGCCGAATTCAGGATCATTTTATAGTTCTAGATCATACACTAGTCCTAGCCTTAGTCTGGGGTATTTCCGTAATGTGGGGAGGGTCAGTTGGCACCACACTTGGCTTTAGGTTGGCTAGTACTTTCGTTTTTACTGTCGAATGTTTTCTTAGTTTCGTCAAGGTAGCACGGTGGTCCGCGAGGGCGCGCGCACGCGACACACGCCGCTGTTGTGCCACGCCACCGCGCCGGAGGACAAGCGGCGCATCATCGGCGACGTGTTCGTGCGCGTCGCCGAGCACATCGTGCGCGACGTGCTGCAGCTGCAGTGAGTACAAAGTTACGAATACACTGTTTAGATCAAATTTAATTAAAACGTAACATAAAGGTTAAACTTGACCAAAACAATGTGTCATTGTATTTTATTATTGCACGGTTAATTAGTGACATTTGAATTGGTAGCATTATGGTTAGTCTCTTAGTTTGCGTTTAAATTGCGTTTTAAATTGGAACTGAACAGAAGATACACGCATATACATACACGTGCAGACGTATGTGTACGCACTTTCACATGCGTACCCGCATGCTCACGAACATACACGCATGCACAAGGCGTTGACATAGTTGACCACTCATAAAACACTAATGTGAAATGCACGTTAGTTTCACGTCAATCTCAGTAAATATTCCATGAACACTTTAATTTCATTTAAATAGCGAATATAATAGGTCTTTACCTATGAAATTGCCATTCTGCAGTACTGGCCATTTCAAATCAAAATAATTTTTGTTTGGCTTAGAATTCTAATTTAAAATTAATTTTATTTTAAAAACATGGAATTCTTTTTTCAAAAGTAGTCATTTGTTTATTGATTAGTGTTACATTGTCATCGCATTTCAATCTTTTTCGTCATCATGGATACGTTAAAAATTCGAGTAATTATGGAATATGAGTACCATCGTGGGAGCAACGCGGCACGCAACATCAACGACGTTTACGGAGCTAACACTACAAACCAACGCAACACCTGTTATTGGTTTGCTCGCTTCTGTTCTGGAAATTTCGACCTGAAAAATGAACCTCGCGGTCGTCCGGAGACTTTGGTCGACAATGACGAATTAAAGACGATTGTGGAAGCTGATGATACACAATCTACGGCTGAATTAGCAGCTGCTTTCGACCTTAGCGTCAAAACAATATTGGTCCATTTGCGTCAAATTGGCAAGGTAAAAAAGCTTGACAAATGGATGCCCCACGAACTCAATGATCGCCAGTGCGAAGTACGCGTCGAGACGTGCCTTGCACTGCTCAACAGACACACAAATTAAGAAATTTTGAACCGCATTGTTACCTGCGATGAAAAATGGATTCTGTTTGATAACCGCAAGCGCTCAGCAAGTTGGTTGGATCCTGGTACAATGCCCTAAACGAAAACTTACTCCTAGAAAAGTGATGGTCACTGTTTGGTGGTCTAGCGCCGGTGTGATTCATCACAGCTTCTTACCAAACGGGGTGAGCATTACTGCAGATGTGTACTGTGAAGAACTGAACACAATGATGGAGAAGCTGGCACATCTCCAAGCAGCATTGGTCAATCGCTCGTCTCCGCTGCTCCTGCACGACAACTCGCGACCTCATACTGCACAGCAGACGGTCTCCAAGTTGCAAGAACTGGGGTTGGAAGCTCTCCGTCATCCGCCCTACTCACCAGACCTTGCGCCTACAGACTACTACTTTTTCCAGAATTTGGATAACATCTTGGCGGGAAAAAAATTCAATACCGAGAGGCAGTACAAAATGCCTTTGAAGAATTTGTTGCCTCCCGTCCAGCTGATTTCTTTAAGAAGGGCATCAATAAACTCCCACTGCGTTGGCAAAGATGCATTGATTGCATGGGTGATTACTTCGATTAAAACAAATAAAAAATAAATGAAAAAAATTCGTTTAAATTTTTTCATACTAAACGGCAATTTCATAGGTAAATCCCTAATATTTACCCCCTTACTAATAAAAAGTTACACACTTCGTATACAGGCATTCTAATTTCTTCTACCAATAAAGATTTTCTTTACATAAGGCCTGTATAGCGACGTTATAATTTCCATACTAATTTAACCAACGCTTAAACAAGGCACGAACCTTGTTTAAAAGTGGTATAGTGTGTGGATAAGGGTAAGATGGCGGATTTTCAATATATCAGCTGATATTATATTCTTTCGAATCTCGTTAGCGTTCTATTTCTGAGTAACTTATGAGTTGGACTTAGTACCCATACTCCTTAACTTCAAAAGTTAAGGAGTATGGGTACTACCTTATACCTATAACTACCTATCTATTATACGGACTAGAGTTTCCCCTGAAGGAAATGGAGTTATACCTATTGCAACCTATATATAATACAGGTTAGGGCTATTCCCTGAAGAAGAAGCAGCCTTGCATTGTTTCTTGTACATAAGGTTTGGTATCTTAAAATCAAGGATCTTCTGGGCATAATTAGTGTGAATTATGATCTATTGCTTATGTTAAGATGTTTAGGCAGAAAAATAACAATCTAACCTCGGGTATAGGTGACCCTTCGCCTAACGCAAACTATTTAAATAATGATTTTTTTCCCCCGAGTATGACAATTTTTTTCTGCATAAGTGTCTTTACAGCAGCAGTAGATCATAAGCCCAGAAAAAGCTTATTATTATAGTAGAACTACGGAATGCCAAAAAAATGAAATAGATTGAATTAAATTTTTTGAGATTGCAACGACAATCCTTACAATCTTTAAATACAAAGATGTAATTGAAATTGTCATTTGTCACAAGACTTGCTAATCGCGACAAACGTCAATTGTAATTTGTAAATGCAGTTCTTGAGATTTTCAATATGCTAAATAGGAATTTTCTAATTAGAACAATACTAAAATCTGATAAATTCTGATTGTTTGGGGTTGTAACTCCCACATAGAAAGTAACACAAGCAATAGCGTAATTTGTTTTAGGTATACCTACCAAGAATACACAATAGGTAATGTAATGTTTCTCTTCCCTTTGTTCTCAGTGTCATAATGTAGAGATGTTTGTTGTTTTGTATACCTAAAACAAATTACGCTATTGCTTGTGTTACTTTCTATGTGGGAGTTACAACCCCAAACAATCAGAATTTATCAGATTTTAGTATTGTTCTAATTAGAAAATTTCTATTTAGCATATTGAAAATCTCAAGAACTGCATTTACAAATTACAATTGACGTTTGTCGCGATTAGCAAGTCTTGTGACAAATGACAATTTCAATTACATATTTTGACAGTTTGGCAGAGGTGCGTTCAAAAATGTTAGTAACTAAACTTTGTAGAACTACTAATATTTAAAAATTTTACATATTTAACTACTTGAAATTGATAAAAAATGCGTAAACATCACTTTGAGTCTTATGTCTATGGTGTGTAGCGTAATTATACAACGTGTATAATAAAGGAGTGATTATATTAAAAGGTGAATACATGTTGTAGTGTATGCGTTTATTCACTCTCAAACTCATACAGACAAGTACTGTCTCGTTCGCACCACGTCAGAGATATGAGAGCTATAGGCGAGAGTAGACGTGTTGGTGGTCTGTCCATTAAGTGCGTGTACGAGCCAGTGATACATAGTATAACCACCATTGGAAAGGTTTTACAAGTGGCGACGAGCAAAAAGATATTTATTTTTTTTCTTTCATTTCATAAGATAAGGGAGAATTATACGTAAATATTGTTTTAGGTTAGGAAGGAAGTAAATGGTTATGTTGGTCACTAGTAAAATTAAACCTTGTGATGTTAGTTTACTACTTTCAAACCTTGGTTGAATAAAAATATACACCTAAGTTAAATACACTTATTCCATGGCGTGTGATTATCGTATCAATTTAAAATTTCTTACGTAGGTAGCAAGTACCCACATAAAAAAAAAAAAAAAAAATTGAAACTTGGTTAAAAAGTATGGCCTATTCTTACCCACAGATTAGAGTATTATATAGGAGATGTTCTTACCTAATGACCTACTTAATAACCCTTAGTAAACAAAAAACCCAATACTAACTTTTTATTTAATCAATTCTGTGCAACACCAACATAAAGTTATAATACGCCTTTGTTTACATTCGACTTATAAATACCAACGAATAAAGTACTTGGTACTCGTGTAACTGGCTTGCATGTTTAAGTTGGGAATATTTTAAGTGTCAATAGGACAGATGTGAAAACTGAAATGTGTGGTACTATAATGTAGGTAGATAATTTTCATTATATTCGCTTAATAAGCATCTATCTAAGCTCAATAAATCAATCGATGTTTTATTATGCTAGAAACATGGGAGATTCAAAGAAATGACATCCTTACATTCTGACAATAAAGAAATTTAAAGAATTTGAAATGTACGACGCAACTCGTATTAATACCATGGTACCTATAACTATAAATAATAATAAAGGTGCCTATTTGATTAATATTATGTAGGTAACTGTAAGGTTTGCGTATTAATGCGAATGTTGGTAATAATTGATAAGTGAATACTTATTCATTGCTTATTTCATAAAGTATTTTAAGTATTGTACATACTGTTACAATAGTTTAGCAAGCCAGGGAAGTAATATGTAAAATTACCTACCTGTATCAAATCATTTAGATTGTGCAACAAATAATAAGCCTTTACAAGTAACTAAGTGGCATAATCATATATTTCCTGACTCTTTTGTTGTTTGGTACTTATGTTGTATGTACATAGGTACTAAAATCTGTAATGTGAAGCAGGGCCTAGCTCGTAGTTAGGTACCTACTACCTACATTAAAATATAATGTGGTGGTACATAATGGCTTACATGCTAGTGGGTAGGTTATGTTTTGCTGCCATTAAATTGGCGGATTCTGATAATGCTGCCATTGGATTGGTAGGTTATGTTTTGCTGCTATTAAATTGGCGGATTATGATAATGCTGCCATTGGATTGGTAGGTTATGTTTGCTGCCATTAAATTGGTGGAGTATGATTGTAATAACTGCCATTACAATTGTTTTATTTTGCTGCCATTAAATTGGTAGATTATGTATGAACAGTTGCCATTAAATTGGTAGTTTATTTTTAAGCTGTCGTGAGAGAAATAAACCATATATTATATCCTATTAGTACGGTTATTCCATTAGAGGGTATTTTCAGCTCACCCCATCAGACCAGGAAGAGGTAAGGTGCTATGGCAAATTTCATGCCTGGGCCGGACAGACTCGATGTGGAAGGCGACACCTCCACTGTTGGCATTCGTTGGGAGCGTTGGAAAAGGTCATTACTGATCTACCTAGAAGCTGCTGACGTTCAAACCCCGACGAAGAAAAGAGCGACGCTTTTACATTTCGGTGGACCAGGTCTTCAGGAAATATATTCAAATTTACCTGGTGCTAACGCAGATACTTCTACACCAGCAGATGGTGTATCGGATGGTACAGCAGACAGCCAAGATGTATTTGAAGTTGCCCTGAAAAGACTGGATGAATATTTTCTGCCTAAACAAAGTAAAGTTTATGAGCGTCATTTATTCAGGCAATTGAAACAGGAGAATGGTGAAAAAATGGAGAAGTTTCTGGTGAGATTACGTAACCAAGCGGATAAATGTGGGTTTGAGAAGCCGGATAATTTTATAATTGACCAAATCACGGAAAAATGTACGTCAAGCGAACTTAGGAAAAAGATTTTGACTATGGGGGACAAAGCTACTCTAGATGAAATAATGGCATTAGCAAATACCCTGGAGTTAGTGAGTCATCAATTGAATGTATATGGCAATGAAGGAAATGGATCAAAGGACCAGGAGGTGAACCAGATTATGAATAAAAGCTATAAAAGAGCCCAAACAAATGAAGTAAGACAATCTACGGAATAAACTAATACGTTGCGCTAGATGTGGAAGCAGATTTCATAAAACCATTGATGCAAACTGTCCTGCAAAGAACCGAACCTGTTACTCATGCAAGAAAGTCGGTCATTTTTCAGCCCATTGTAAATCCAATAATTCCGAAATTAAGTCACAAAAAAGGAAGTTCAGTGGCAACACAAGCACAGAGTATAGGAAAAGACCAAAAAATGGAAATAGCGTCGATATGGTAGATGATGAAGAAGTGGACTACGTTTTTCAAATAGATAATGATTCGTCTGTTAACTGCATGGTTGGTGGCGTAGAGATCAGCATGCTTATTGATTCCGGTTGTAAACCTAACCTTGTCACGGACAAAACATGGAAAAGGCTGAAAAACAGCGGTGTGCATGTAAATAATCAAATTAAAGATCCCCAGAAGATTCTACTCGCTTATGGCAGTCAGTCTCCCTTACCTGTAAAAGGCTCTTTCGAAGCTGAAATTGAAACCAATGGCCAAAAGGATTATTCTACTTTCTATGTCATAAGTGGTGGGACAAGAGACTTACTGGGTAAAACATCAGCACTCAAATTAGGAGTATTACGTATGGGTATTGGCATCAATCAAGTGGAGAATACAATCACACCGTTTCCGAAATTCAAAGATGTCCTCGTAGAGATACCGATTGATGATTCTGTGAAGCCTATTTCTCAACCATGTCGGAGAGTGCCTATACCTTTAGAAAAGAAAGTCGATGACAAAATTAAAGATTTACTAAGTGAAGACATAATTGAAGAAGTAGAGGGTTCTTCGAGATGGGTTTCACCCATAGTCCCAATCCTGAAAGAAAATGGAGAGTTGAGGTTGTGTGTAGATATGAGACGCGCAAATAATGTTATAATGAGAGAAAATCACCCACTTCCCACCATGGATAAATTACTACCTAAGATTAACAAAGCAAAATTGTTCAGCAAACTTGATATTAGAAATGCTTTTCACCAGGTAGAGATCCACCCTGACTCAAGACATATTACTACCTTCATAACTCCGAACGGCTTATACCGCTACAAGCGCTTAATGTTCGGTATCACGTATGCACCAGAGCTGTTCCAGAAAATTATGGAGAGGATGCTGATTCAGTGTGAAGGGGTAATAAACTTTATTGACGACATGTTGATCTACGGCAATGATGAGAAAGAGCACGATAGGAGACTAGAGAAAGTTTTGCAGACACTAAAGGACAACAATGTGGTTCTTAATGAAAAGAAATGCATTTTCAAAACTCAAGGTGTAGATTTTCTTGGACATCATCTTGAACCAAACGGAATAACACCTCTGGACAAGTACGTGAAAAGTATCATGGATTTTCGTGTTCCTAAGTCCATAGAGGAACTTCAAAGCTTTTTGGGATTACTTAATTACATTAATAAGTGGATCCCAAATTTAGCAACGACGTCGGAACCCCTTAAGGAATTACTCAGGAAAAGGCTTGGCAAGAACACCAACATAGAGAAATTCTGGTTGAAGGCACAAAAAGATTCCTTTGATAATTTGAAGCAAATGCTTACAAAGATCCAATCGCTAGGGTATTACGATGTCCATGATAAAACTCAAGTGATAGCCGACGCAAGTCCGGTCAGATTAGGTGCTATTCTCGTTCAAATAGATGCAAATGGACCGCGAATAATCGCATACGGAAATCGGACCCTTACAGACTGTGAACGGAGATAAAGCCAAACTGAAAAGGAGGCATTGGCTTTAGTTGGGGGGGTCGAACACTTTAATATTTTTCTATACGGAAAGGAGTTTGACCATAAACCGTTAGAGATTCTTTTCGGCAAGAAATCTAAACCATGTGCACGTATAGAACGATGGGTGTTGCGCCTACAATCTTATAAATATCGGATCATGTATAAGCCAGGTAAGAATAACATCGCTGATCCTTTGTCACGCCTGTGCAAATTGAATAGCAACCCCTCGGAGAGCGATGATACACACGTTTGTCAGGTGGTTAATTTCGCGCGACCTCAAGCAATACAAATGAGTGAGATTGAAAGTGCTTCTGAGACAGATAAAGAAACTTGCAGTGTTAGGAGAGGGCTGTATGAAAACAATTGGGATGATTCAGTGAGAAGTTTCAAAATTTTCGAGAATGAGTTGTGTTTCTTTGAGAATATTTTATTACGTGGAAACAAAATTGTAATACCACTTTGCCTCCGTAAAAGTGTTCTAGACGCCGCGCACGAGGGACACCCTGGCATTGTAGCCATGAAGGGTCGATTGAGATCGAAGGTTTGGTGGCCGCGCATCGACAAAGATGCAGAAAATTTAGTAAAATCGTGCAAAGGGTGTACCTTGGTGGCCTTACCTACCCCGCCGGTTCCTATGAAGAGGCGAGAACTGCCAATGGGACCATGGATAGATGTGGCCATGGACCTTTTAGGTCCACTCCCTAGTAATGATTACCTCCTTGTTATTATTGACTATTATACGTTACAAGGAAGTGAAAGTGACCAAATCGATTTCAAGTACGCAGATAATAAAGATATTGAAGGAAATTTTTAGCAGACTTGGGTTTCCCGTTTCCATAACTGCTGATAACGGGAAACAATTTGTAAGCGAAGAATTCCGTGAGTATTGCAGAGAGTGCAATATTCGTCTTTTCAACACAGTCCCATATTGGCCTCAAATGAACGGGGAAGTCGAAAGACAGAACCGAGATATTATTAAGAGGTTGCGCATTAGTCGAACAGAAGGAAAAGATTTGAAAGGAAGCCTATATGAATACCTGATGATGTATAATTGCACACCTCACTCAACAACTGGACGAACACCATCAGAACTATTTTTTCAAAGAAAAAACAGACAAAATTCCTACGTTAGAAAACACAAGTGAAATATTGAAGGATTGGGATGTAAGAGATAGAGACAAGGTTCAAAAGGAGTTGGGGAAACAGTATGCTGACAAGAAACGGAAAGCTATGGAACCAGAAATAAATGAGGGAGAAAAGGTTTATATAAAAAACATGGACAGGACAAACAAATTGGCATCTAATTTTAATTCAACCCCATATACCGTGGAGAGCAAAAAAGCTGGAGACTGTGTTGTAAGGAATGAAGAAACGGGACAATCTTATCGTAGAAATATCGTTCATTTAAAGAAGGTCGAAGGAGAATGGAAGGCTGTAGTACCGGAAGCAGAAGATAAACAAGATGAAGGAGGTTCAGATAATTAATGTTTACATAGTTGCTTTGTCATATTTTGATGTTACAGTGATATACTACTATAAATTGTTGATTTTGTTTTGTATGTTGATCATAAGGTTGATTCAATAAAAATCGTAATAAGGAAGGGATGTAGTGTATGCGTTTATTCACTCTCAAACTCATATAGACAAGTACTGTCTCGTTCGCACCACGTCAGAGATATGCGAGCTATAGGCGAGAGTAGACGTGTTGGTGGTCTGTCCATTAAGTGCGTGTACGAGCCAGTGATACATAGTATAACCACCATTGGAAAGGTTTTACACATGTTACTTACATAGAGTTCACTGTGAAAGTAGCAGCGCTGAAAGAGTTACTTACAACTTCCATACATTTTTATTTCATTAGCGTATCATGAAAAATGTTCACAACCCTAGTAACAAGTGTCTTACCAGTGTTAGCGCTAGTACATTGATATGGACATCAGCTGCGCGCTCCCCGCCGCCGCCGCGCCGTGCCGCTTGCCTGCGAGTTGCGAATCTTCGTCTCGCTATTATCCTAGTTCGAATTGTCCGGTTATTCAGACGTCGTAGACTCTTACACACGCACAAAATAAGTAGGTTATTATCCCGATTATTTCACTTACTTATTATCCGGTAAACGGAAACGTTGGAAAATATCACAGACGTTGTCATCACTCTCACACACTTAAGTAGGTAGGTAATTATCGATAGCAATAATTGAAATTGAAATAATAGTATACTTATTAGTCGAAACGTAGTAAAATATCACAGCTGATGTCGTCACTCTTACACACTTAAGTAGGTAGGTCCTTATCCCGATTACATCACTTAACAGTCGGTAAACGGAGACGTAGTCCTCACTGTTACACACTAAAGTTGGTAAGTATCCCAATTATGGTTAAAAATGGATGTTGCCCGTCGTCACGCAGTGTACGCCATATCACCATGTGATCGACATTGAAAAAGGCACCCGCTCGTCGCGTGCTGGTCCTTGAAGTGTCTTCAAAATGTCGCGAATCTTTGCCGGTAAATTTTACGAGCTTCATTGATACTGTTCCTGCGAGCAGCACCAACACAAAAAATCATATCGTAAAACTCGTTGTTGCTATACTGGTGACGTGACATGGTGTAGAGATACAGAGAGAGAGAATTTTCGTGCAAATAGCGAATAGCGTCTAACTTGGTCAAGAGACCGAAAAAAACTAAAATGGCGCAACTATTGAAGTTATTAAGAAAAATTTTTAGTGTTCACAAACAAAATTTACAATTTTTAAAAATTATCATTCAGTTATTAGTAACTAATATAAATAAATAACAACAATGTATTTTTTTAATAAAAGCGTGATTACGTTTTAAAAGCAAAAGAGATTGTGAAATATTTTATATTTTTAGTTCTAATATATGATAATTTCTTTAGTTTTATAATTTTTACTTTCAAAATGATAATAAAATTTCATATGATTGGTCCCAGATTTAAGCGTTATGAATAAAAACATACCAGGATAAAATCAATAGGATTGTGGGAATAGTGGAAGCCCCAAAGGGAGATCTCCGACTGAGCGAGGTGGTATGCTCGGTCAGGCCGAAGCCCACTTGTAGTCATTTCAGGTGTTGTATATTATATAGTGCCGATCTTAGAAAACTTCGATAGCGCGAGGATTGTGGCGCTAATTGGTCCGCCACATCACTCCCCCCCCCCCCCCCCCCCCCCCCAAGACCAGAGATCGAAATCTTCGATGCGTCTTACGCGTGTGTGCCAGGTGCCAGTGGAGAGTCCCAGTGAGTCGGAATTGTGCTGCCGTACTGGGCCGATGCTACTTGCTGACCAGGAGAGGTGCTTCGTGCTCTGCTTGCTAACCGATCCTTGTAGCTACGTGTGCAGATCAGGAGAGGTGCTTCGTTCTCTGCTTGTTAACCGATCGATGTAGCTACGTGTGCTGACCAGGAGAGATATTTCGTTCTCTGCTTGCTGACCGGTCGTTGTAGTTAGTGCCCGATGAAGCCGGTGAGGGTTCGACCAGGCCGCGGTTCGTTGAGGCTGAGTCTGGCTGGCGTGGTGTTGAGGGAGGGGTGGGGGTTATGATGATGATGTCCAGAAGGAGGCGTGTTCTGTCGAGGGTCACCAATGTGGGAATGTGGATGCCCAAAGGGAGATCTCCGACCGAGCGAGGTGGTATGCTCGGTCAGGCCGAAGCCCACTTGTAGTCATTAATAAATTTTTTTCCAAAGGGTCTACGCTAATGGCTTTTGGCCGTCGTAGCTTAGTCGGTCTGGTGACTGCCATTTGGCTAGTCGTTTTAACTTGTAGTCATTTCAGGTGTTGTTTATATACCGCCGATCTTAGAAAACTTCGATAGCGCGATTCAGGATTGTGGCGCTAATTGGTCCGCCACATGATCTTTACTGAAAGTAATTAATGCGGAACCACTACAATTAAAGAATTAATTCCTACAAATTTGTGGAAGGACATAGAGCTCATCTGTTTTTTTATCGATGCCTTCATTGGACATACGGCATGCGTAAACGCATCCCGGCGTACCAATGAAATAACTCAACGGAATGCCGCTGCCCAATCGACACGAAAGGATTTAGTCTAGTCCACGTGTACAATCACCTGATTATAAACTTGTTGCGATGGCCACTGAGGGCTGTCACTTAAATATTTCTTGCAATATTTCAAATTGGGTTTTCTCCAAAATTGTATGGTTTACACATTTTTACTACTGCTTTTCGGATAATACCTAAACGAAGAATTATGCCAGTAAATTTTTATCACTTCGATTTGTTATACCCTGTAGATGAACTAGGTCTTGAATATTATTATTAGTAGACAGCTGTATACACGCTGTATAACGGACGTATAACTTAAACAGCGAATTTAACTATACATACGTTAAACGCATGTTTAAGAATTTTTTTATTAGTAAGAGGGTTAGAATATAATCAGCTAATTATTTAAATGATGCCTTTGTTACAGGGAGGACCAAGTGTTACTAGGCCAGGGCACTCTCCGTCCGGACCTGATAGAATCCGCGTCGTCGTTGGCGTCCAACAACGCGGCGACCATCAAGACGCACCACAACGACACAGAGATGGTGCGCGCGCTGCGCCAGCGCGGCCGCGTCGTCGAGCCGCTGAAGGACTTCCACAAGGACGAGGTAAAAATATTGAGAGTTATTATCATAGACGAGGCATGTTGAGGCAAAAACTGTCTCCACTTAAATGGTCCCACTTGGAATTTTTGGGGGCCATTTTGACATTTGAAGTATAGTGAAATCAAGATGGCGTAACTTTTTCTTGTATGTAGATTTGTTCTGTCAAATGTACGTCGTAGCTCATCTTTAGTTTTGAAATCTTTGGTTATTATATAAATTGACAATATATAACAATTAAAATAACTTTTAACGCGCTTAAATAAGTAAACACACACGTTTTAAAGTGAAACTATTTTTAGGTGCTTTGAGAGTTCATTTCGGCAGAATGTATTTTTTGCTCTTAAACTCGTTTTCTTTTTTATTATATTCCAGGTGCGAGCAATAGGTACAGAGCTGGGGCTGCCGGCGCCGCTGGTGGAGCGGCAGCCCTTCCCCGGCCCGGGGCTCGCCGTGCGCGTGCTGTGCCAGGAAGAGCCGCACATGGACCGCGACTTCGCCGAGACACAGGTACACTCTGTCATTCCCTATTAATCAGTGGCGTGCACAGGATTATGACACTGGGTATGCAGCGAAGTACTCGGTCACAAAAACTTTTTTGTTTATAGATTTTTAGCATAGCTACAGCCAAGCGACGGATCTCTAAGTCGAAACCATGCCAACAGAGCAAGACTTAGATGTACTACTATTCATGTACATCTTCTACGGCAACGCAGACAAAACAGCGATCGATCGTCGCGGCGGAAGAAATTCTAATAAGTAAAATAATAAGCATATTTTAAAATATTATAACTACTCACCAGTCAAACAGCTTCAATTTTCACATATTCAAGGTTCCGGTTACTTGAGATTACTATATCCCGATATAAATTACTAAATAATATGCAAGGAAAACAATATAATTTAATCGTGTGTACACAACCACACAGCCAGTTATACGTTTCATAACTTTTAACATGAAATTTTCGAGTTACAATATTTTTTTGCTGGTTTAATTGTTGTAACTCGGGTACCTACCTTTAGACAAAATTTGAATCTTTTCACTGAATGACAATTGTGAGAACTTGTTATTTTTAATTTTTAATAAACACACATTATCAACGCAAACCTCACAATCAAATAACATTTTAAAAAAATCAACAGACGCACCTTGTAAAAGCAAATCACTACAATTATTATAGAAACTCAGTAAGAAACTGTTAAATGTACACACTTTCAAATGTTAAAATGAAAAATCTTTTAAGAAAACTATAAATAAACAGGAGCGATTAAATTGTAAACAATGCTTATCACATGAAATATGCAATATGGCCCCCGCGAAACACAAAACGTTTCTTCTATTTAAACAAATAAAACCTTACTAAAAGAAAATGCGTAATGTGCTTACATGATTCATTAGATTCGCGTCGTATTGTTTTTACTCGGATTATAGGCATCGAATAATTTCCGACAAGCCAGTTCGGCGGTTTTCGGAAGCGATCGGATAGCCGAACCGAAGCTCTCGGCTCGGCTGTCGGTTCGGCCATCGCCTGCCGCATGAGTTCCCACTGTATAATCATGTCGATATTCATGGGTGTGTGCGGTTGCGAATTATGAAAATTGCACATACATGCGATGATTTGTCCTGCAGAACTTAACGGCATTAGTTGCTATTTATAAAATATTAGGCGTTTTTAAGTTATTATATTTTTTAAATTAATTTATTTACTATTAATTAAAGTCATCTAAAACGTACGAACGTTTTATTAAAATATCTGTGACAAGTAAAGCACTGCATTTCTGCCTATATGGAGCGCACGCCCCTGCTATTAATCATGGAATATGCACTAATTATGAGGATGATCCAACTGCTAAACATTCATCATGAACGCAAACAGTTGTGCGTGGTTAGTGTACCAGTGTAACGTACGATTGCGTTCGTGCAAAATATATCTTCTACATTTTACACGAACGATTTAGCGGGCACCTACTAGTAGGTTTGTAATAAAAATTCAATGTACACAGTTTTATTAACATGCAAAACGTTCGCAGGTGATAGTGAAAATAATGGTGGATTACAACAGCATGTGCATGAAGTCGCACGCGCTGCTCGGGCGCGTGACGTCAGCCACCACGGCTGGCGAGCAGGCCGAGTTGCGGCGCATCTCGCGCGAGCCCGTCGCCGCCACGCTGCTGCCCGTGCGCTCCGTCGGCGTGCAAGGTAACGCTCCCGCCCTGGTGTTGCAAATGACGTCATCATTATAACGATATAATAACGGTCGACACTCCCATACAGTCAAAGTCTACCACGTTAGACTATATTAAAGCGGCGAAGGCAGGCTCTCCTTCATAGGGAAGCCCTATTAGCCTAAAGGTTAAGTTATAGGAACCCCACGCCACTGCTTTATTCTGTTCAGGCCCAATTGAATCTAACCGTTAACAAAAACATTAAAGGACACTGGCGAATCCAGCCCGATTTTCCATCAAGAGCGTACAAGTTTTGAACATACTGTTTTATAGTACTTAAAAAGTTATATAAAACAAAATATTTTTAGAACTTAGGAAAAAAGTTATGAATCTCCGAATATCAGAGATTGATGTACAAAATACACGATACTTATTTGTGGTAATCTTTGTCATCATATCTATATTATAGACTATGGTTATCATGCTGTAAATTGTCATTTTGAGGCGTAAAAGCTCCATCTAGTGGCCCAGTAGCTAGATTTATTTTAATTGGAGTATGAAGGTATTTTCTTTTTCTATAGCTCAACAGTTTCGTACTAGTTTTATGAAAAAAAATGTTACTTGGGGTGTGAAATAGATCTCTCTATACTATTTATATTTATATGCAAAGAAAAATAATTATTATGTTTTCATAACATGCGTTTCCAAACAAACTAGATATTTATTTCATTACGCATTTGACACCGCAAATAATAGATGTCGCTTTTTCGCAACCCGCCCCTAGATCAATATATTGAACAATAAGTTAGATAATATATAATCAATTATCTTTTATCCCCCGGGTTTGATGTATATTTTTGATTTTTTTGTTCCTATGTTCATAAAATACAACTTATAGTATAAATACTTTTTGTAGCCACGTATTTTAATTACCAGGCAGTAAATGTATGGCGACTTGCCGGTCTCCGTTGTGACATTGTGTTTCTTTATTGCACTGTTTAATAGGTGACATTTAATTTGATAGCATTATAAAATCAACGATATTATAAAACCAGGAACGCTCGAAATGTACTGACTGATGAGTGCTGAAAATGCGAGTAAGCGCGCCTGGGCTCGCTCGCAATCGCGCGCGTGGCAACGTATCGAAGTACTCGGTAAAAAGTGTAAAAAATAATACATTCAAGGTTTCAGTTTTTCAAGGTTGCTCAGGACGCAACTGTCCCTTTTCTTCCCGTGAAGTTGATTGTGTGTATAAGTGAATAAGAGATACTATGAATCATACATTAGTAAATATCGGACCTTATAGTATATTTTTTTTTTATATAGAGAGAGTTCCAATTGTGCGCTAAGCGTCTACGCGAAATAAAGCTGTATTAGTGAGCAGTAAGGTTGATTTTCAATAACGTCGAATATAGTATTGGGACTATGTATCATCTACATCACAAAGAAATGTACATTATGTACTCTGAGGATATTCAAACCGACTTCCAAAAAGGAGGCGGTTATATGTTAGGCTGTAATATTTATTTACTAAATAAATTTTTACAATAAATCAAAAATGCATGCGCGCGGCGAGCTGGACGTAAGTTTTTTCAAACCAGGACATTCGTTCACGGGGCTGGCCGCTGGTCGTTTTGTGCTTTCACATAATTGAAGATATAATTTCATAACGATGAGGGTTTTTAAATTCGTGACAAATGGCAGCTTTTTGACACGACAAGGACCGTCGGGCTACCAACCGCCGCCTGGTGACAGAAAAAGAATGGAAAATTCTTATTGACCGTTTTTGATACCACTTACTGCCGCTAGGGGGCACACCATCATTATGATAGATTTGTCAGACGCGACGTTTTAAAATTATTTCGGTGTCAACATTAGGCTTACGTCAACATGGATGACATTGCACGAGCACACGCTCGAGCTGTCGTTTGTAGAGTGTCGCTCCTGTGACTTAAGTGTACGCACGTGTTTTTTTTTTAAATTAATAAAAACATCAATTTACAGGGGACGGGCGCACGTACAGCTACGCGGTCGCGCTGTCCACGGAGTTCTACCCGCCCAAGTGGAAGGACATGCAGTACCTCGCGCGCATCATACCGCGCGTCTGCCACAACGTCAACAGGTACGGCCCAGGGACAGGGACTGAGACAAACGACAACTACATACGATACATAAAGTGATATATTAAAGAGTTGAAAATTGAACACACGAGTGTCGAGTCAAATGTGAATATCATATTTGACAGCTCGACACTTCGATTTTCAACTGTATTGTACTAGCGCAAAGATTCATTTTCAGGCTCTGAATTTCACTGGGATCATTCCGGAGGGGATTCCGAATCATATAGTCCAAGCCCAATGATAATGCGAGAAAATATTAAGTATTTCAAAGATTGCCAGTAGTCCCACATTATTACGTTCGTATACGTTCGGGAACTGGCCCTCTTAAAGATGGGAAAATAGATTTTGTAATTTACTTTCGATATACTTTCAGGGTGTGTTACGCGTTCGGGGGGCTGATCAAGGAACAAGTGACGGACATCACGCCCACGTTCCTGTCGCAGCACGTGATCTCCACCATACGGCAGGCGGACGATCTGGCGACACAGGTATATCCTAAGCATAACAAAAGTACAGTACAGCCGCGTTAAAAAATAAAAAAAGTTTTATTTCCATATATGTTACAAACCAACGCTTATGAAATTGTCCGTTACGTTACGTTGTACGTGATGCCTACCACCGGTTAGGGAACTAACCTGGCGAGAAGAACCGGCGTAAGAAACTCGCACGGGGCCATCTTTTAGCAAAAATATGGAAAATTGTTCTTTTAAAAAATATATAATATATTTTTTTACAATATTATATAAACTTAGTCTATATAATATTAACAAAAGTCAGATACATATAGTACGTAGAAGCAGCCATGCAGGTGACCATCCTATTCCCATAGTGTGCGATCGTCAATAAAATCATTGACCCTATAATAAGCTTTAGCACACAAACGTTCTTTAACTACTTTTTAAAATTTATTAATGGAAAGATTTTGACCGTTTCCTGGGATTCTATTGTATATGCGTATACCTTTAAAGGATTTGCTTACTTTACTTAGTCTGATCAACCGGTATAGATATACCGATATAGATATAAAAACACTAGAAATATGCACAAGCTAGATAGCTGGTGCATATTTCTAGTGTTTTTAAAGTGATTGTCGCTTTTAGTATTAAAATTACTAATATTCTTTCTAACATATAATACATTATCCAAAATAAATTGAGAAGCGACGGTCAGAATACCTTTAAACTTTTCCCTCTGAGATTCAAAAAGGGAGACATTTTGTAAATTGAACTATTGCTCGCTTTTGCAGCACAAATATTGTATTAATGTCAGCGGCATTTCCCCATAAAAGGATGCCGTAAGACATTCTACTATGAATGTAACGAAAATAAACTAGTCGCGCCGTGTCTTCGTCAGAAATTTCTCTAATTTTTCTGACTGCATATGCTGTAGAACTGAGCATATCTGCAAGATTAGCAATATCCCACACCAACCCAGAGGGTCCCACTGTAATTTACTATCTAGTGTTATACCTAGAAACACAGTGGTGTCCACTAAGTTCATTTTCTCATCATTTAATAGTATATTGGTTTGTACTTGCCTAACATTGGGCAAAGTAAACTTTAAACATTTTGTTTTCAATGAAAAACGACGATTCCCGAAAATATTAAGAGCCCGGTTGTACTGTTTATGGTAGTTTCCAATATCACATTTTTACAAATTTAATTTAATTTGTGTTGTATTTGTGTTTAAAAATTCTTGAATACTGATAAGAGAAAAATTATTGCCCATCTCTTTCTCGTAAAACGATTTTTGCTAAAATGTATATCAGACTACCATGATGACATCACACTGACCGTATTTCACTATCTTTCTTATTTCAATTTTCAAATTATTTGTATCTTCTTTAGTTTTTAAGATATACAGAAATGGATTTGATATTGTTGTCTAACGTTGATCAGGGGTAAAAAAAAAGCAAAATAAGACTACAATTTAAAATTCAAGTTGCACCTGTCGGGAGCCTATCCTTATTCTTGTGGGATATATTAAAAAAAATACACCAAACATAGAACTCTGCTTATTTTTACGACTATTAAGGCTGGGACTATATGATCCGGAATCCGGAAGCCCGGGGAAAATCCAGAGCATTGAAAATAGTACTCTGCGTTAATACAATAGAGCTGAAAATAGAACACAACTGTCAAGTCAAATATAATTGTTATATATGACAGCTCGACATTAGATTTTCAACTCGATTGTTTAAGCGCAGAGTTCTATTTTCAGTGCTCTGAATTTTCCCGGGCCCGACGGATTCCGGTACATATAGTCCCAGCCTTAGTTGGGCGTGCGCCAGCGCTGGTGAATCGGAGCAGAGAGAGCCTGGTCTCTCGTAATGCTCGATGCTCCGCCGACCCGTCGAACCAGTGACGAAAGATATATATTAGTAACGTAAAGAACCATCATTCAACACGAATGACAGCTCGCGGCTATGTGTGCGCGGCTATGTGTGCGCGGCTAGGCGAGTGCGGGGCCCGCAGGGCTTTGGTTTTTCAAGCCAGGACTAATTCACAAATCACAAGCTCGTTTTATGCTTTGACATGATTGACAATACAATTACATAATATTTATGATAGATTTGTCTGACGCGTCGTTTGAAATTATTTCGGTGTCAACTTACGTGTTAGGCTTACGTCAACATTCGCTAACATTCGCTGGTGGCTGGTGCCCGAGCAGTCATTTGTGGAGAGTGTCGCCCCTGTGCCAGTGAACCTCGCTCATCCCGTATCGGTCAGCGAGGTCCGTGCGCGAGGGAAGTCTCACTTGTGTTGCGATGTTCATTGTCTTGGACAGCGACGATCGTAAATACTCGAATGAATTTCAGGTGCTAGTGTCGTCGGGCTGCGCGTCGCGCATCGCCCAGATGCCGGTAGTGCTGTTACCGGTGCACTTCGATAGGGACGCGGCGACGCGCGCGCCCTCCTGCCAGCGCTCGCTCGTGCTACGCCCTTTCGTCACACAGGACTTTATGACCGGCACCGCGGCCCTGCCCGGCTCGGACGCCATGCCGCAGGACGTAAGAATACCTAGTTTAACTACCTACAATCCATGGAGAATAGAGTAACGGAGAGTACCATCCGTCTGATGCAGAAAACCTAAAAAGTGTCCCTACAAAAGTAATCAAATAATAGTTTCAAAACTGGCTATAATGGTGTTGGAGGGTGTGCGATATGAAGCATATGCAAGCATAGCAATAAGAGATGAAGTGCTGTTGTTACTCAAGATATTGTTATAAACTTAAGTCGTTATTGTTATAAACTTACAGATCTCCACACAATTTTTAGCTGTGAGGCTATCGCTATTTATAAAGCTTTAGAAATTATACAAGGTAGTAGTAATGTAGATAAATTTGTAATATTTTCAGATTCTAAATCGTGCTTGCAAGCCCTACAAAATATTAATAATAACGAACCACTTATTTAGCTATACGAGAAAAAATGATAAATTTAATAGAAAATAATTTCAAATTTCAAGTATTGTGGATGACCCTAGTCATCAAGGTATTGAGGGTAATGAGAAGGCTGATATAGAAGCTAAAAATGCTGCAAACTTTAATTCAATAGACTATTCCATTAACTCAAATGCAACGGAGGTTAAAAACCACATTAAGCGTAGAATAAAAAAATATGGGATACTGTTTGGCAGGATATATATATATAAATATAAATTATATGCTATAAGAAATTTTATTTTTGACAAAGCTCCAACTTCGTTTACTACTCAAAAAGATCAGACCGTCATCACTAGACTCCGTATTGGTCACACAAATATGACACATGTACACATTATGAAAAAGATAGATAAACTAAAGTGTAAATGCAGTATGGATCTTACTGTACAACATCTGTTAGTAGAATGTCAGGCTTATGTTAGTGAAAAACTATCATGTAACTTACCTAATAATATAAAGGATTGCTTATATAATAATGGATATATACAGACAATTAACTTCGTTAAAAATATAAATATGTATCGGAATATATAGTTGTAAATATAGCTTAGACCTTAGCTGTTAAAAAGCGACTTTAAATAAATAAATTAAAAAAAAAGAGATTTGCGTTTAGTAAAATTTTTTTTTGTAGTTAATTCAGAAAATCATGCAAATTCTAATTACTCGGCAATCACATGTATGGGCATTATTTCATGTATGGAAAACGTAGTCACCCGAAAGACATTAATAATGTCTTTCTTTGTACTGTATTAACATCAGCGATTAACGATAGTAGTAATCGTAAGGTCGACGAATTTCTAAGATCGTTAAAATTGTTACAGGTGGTCGACAGAATGCGAAAGGAGCTGCAGACCGTCCCCGGCATCTCGCGGGTGCTGTACGACCTCACGCCCAAGCCGCCCGCCACGACGGAGTGGGAATAATCATCCAAACTCATTTTATAATTTTTTTACTAATGCACTATGAGGCAGTGGTCGCCGGTCGGGCTCTAACATGAATGATAAATCGTTCTGGAAAAACACTCCCCTCCACCATAGTTCGTTAGCTTTTTTTGGCACATGCGCTTTAATTTTTTAACTGCACATGCTCTAGAAACAAAAATAACT
Source organism: Phengaris alcon alcon (assembly GCA_037179445.1). NCBI lineage: Eukaryota > Metazoa > Arthropoda > Insecta > Lepidoptera > Lycaenidae > Phengaris > Phengaris alcon. The sequence goes on along the minus strand of JAYRCH010000021.1, from coordinate 10,062,058 downwards.
CACTTGAATTTATATTAAACAAATTTGTTTGCAACTTGACAGGTAAAAAAAAAAGGTAATTTTAATTTAAAATTGAATTTAAACATGCGCAGTATGATATTTCACATGGCATGCGCCGAAAAAACGTCAAGAAACAAGGTCTCTCTTGTAACTGCGGTGTAGGGGCGTGCATTTTTAAGAATGGTTCGTGACAACACTTTTGTGCGACTGTGTTGAGTTTGGTATAGGAGTGTAGTATAGTAGCGAGTTTCAGCAGAATTCAAAATATTGTAAGTGATGAAACAAAGCAGCAAATAATTAAATCAAATAACGTTTATTTCGTGCGTTGAGCGCAATAAAACGGTCGCGCTCCGCATCACACACGAAGCCAATTTTAATTGTTTGCGAGTTGCGCGGTTGCGCCGCTGCACGTGCGCAATGACAATGGTGGCCAACGAGTTGCTGGCGTTCATCCAACACGCCATTGGCTCTTTTTTTTATTAGCGTTCCAGTATTCGGTCGTTAGTTAATTATTTTTAATTAAAGAATCAAGAAGCGATTGCTTAATTTAAAACTATCGCTATCACACATTAGACAGATTCCATGTCACAGGTTAAAAAAACAGTATACTCTTCTCTTCGTAAAAAAGTAATTAAACGTAATAGGAATCTCTTATTTAAATATTACCGGAAATAAAACTCAAGCTGCATAAAATCTGTATTTTTATTTGATGTATGGTTTTTTTTATGAATAGACAGAATACTGTTTAATGTTCTGAATACTTTCTACTGTATGAAATATAACTATTTTCCGTCAATAATTGCCTCATAAATTATATGTATGTTAAATACAATTAATAATTTTTGTACATAATAGAATAGACGATAGAAAAGTTGTGTATTTCTAAAACAGAATTGTATAATTTTTAACTTAAATATTATCATGTTTGTAATAAAATCTCTTTTGTTGGAAATTATAATAAAGTTTTAGATTACTAAACAAAATTGCTTTGTTTCATATAAAACGTTTTCATTTTCGATATTAAATTTTGTAGCATTTGAAGGTGAAGACCACTGCCCCTGTTTGTTAACTGTTTGTAAATATATTGTACCGCTGAACATGTTATTGGTGTCTCATGTTAAGGCGTGTACGCACAAACAAACATTTTGTAGAACACTGTGTCCGCACTCAGCGTTCTACCAAATGTAGTGCTCACATATTGTGTACACAACTTATTGTTAGCTTCTCTGAACTGTTTTGTAAAATGTAGCAAAGTAATTGTCCAGGGCTGTGTAAATTATAAAAAGCCATGTATTGTGCACCTCAAGATTGACGAATCTTGTATGAAATCTAACTGATTGGATCAGTGTTACTGACTGGGACTTTCGTAATAAAATTATATTATGCTTATTTTTACTTTGTCTTTTATTTTAAAATTAAAAATGTAAGCTGGATAGTAGCACACATATTGAATCTTAAATTTATCAGTCATATAAGTTAAAAATAGTAAAAACTATTAATATCCACACAAATAACTTATTTAATGTTTACAGATAGTACACAACTTCAAATTTCAGTGGTAAAACTGTTCATAATAATAATATCATTAATTTTAAAATAGACTTATTATATTACTCGCTTTTTCCCGCGGCTCCGCCCGCGTAAATATTGTATCTGGTATCCCACGGGAATGTCCCGAAAATACTTTTTCGGGATAAAAGTAGCCTATGTTTTAATCCAAAGCCTAACCTACTACCATATCAAATTTCATCGAAATCCGTTCAGTAGTTTTTGCGTGAAAGAGTAACAAACATCCATCCATCCTCACAAACTTTCACATTTATAATATTAATAGGATTACAATAGAAAAACTTATGAAATATAATTTAAGTGTCATGAATCATCAGGAACTAAGAGATTGATATTCTTCCCTGCAGTTACAGTTCCACCTATAAAGGTTTCCTCTTCGCCTCTTATTGACAAGCCATCGCATAAAGATGTTACTTTTTTCTCCCTTAGCATGGGAGCTTTTTCCCATCTTGACCCATTACAATTACTACAGGAATGTAAAGGAAGGAGTTCCAAAGAGACGGTCCTGTTTTTACAGTCAGCACACTTGAAGAACCTTTTGAATGTATCCAAGACCTTTAAGGGATGTCTTTCATCTTTACATCTTTGAGCAGCCGAGAAAGCTGTGTATTTGCACTTAGTACACCGTACAGCTTTACAAGCTAACTTGAATGTATTAAGCATTTTTTCCTCCATGGCTTCCTTCTTTTCAAGTTTATTAAAGTACTTTTCTTGCTCCTCATCTTCGTGTTGTCTTATAAGATTCATATGGGCAGATGTAGCTACCAATATCTTTTTAAACCTCTCTGACATAACTGCTTTTGTATGTTTCAAATTTTCGTCCGATTTAATTCTCTTGCAGTCACTATTTTCGCTGTCCGAAATTATTTTATCCAGAGCTCTCTTTTTTCCAACTTCTGTACCTTTTATGTTCATGGGGTCCAATCTAGAAATGCCACCACGTTTCTGTATCAGTGTTATAGCATTCTGTTTGGCTCTCTCTGCAGCTTTTTGTCCGTATGGCATGCTAAGATCCACAGTGTCATTTTTTCTTAATCCAAATCCTAGTGTAGGAGAGTTTTTAACTTTATCTGCCAAACTAGTAGTCGGACTACAATTTGATGAATTTAAGGAGCTCAATCTCTGAGAATCACTTACTTTGCTTACAGTTGGACTATGTAATATTGTATTATTATTTTTTAATTGTCCTACACTACATGGAGCTTTATTAACCATTAGCGATTGTGATTCAGATTCATGATAGTCACTTAGCGACATTAGCCTGTTTTGATCTCTTTCCTTGACAACTTTTTGATTGCTCTTAGGCAATGCTGAATACGATTTGCCTCCATATATAAATGTACTTTTACCAAATACTTTATTTTGTAAACTAGGAATGCCCTTACCCATTGTTGACGATTGAAGTTCCTGTCTTCGAGAATATTTTTGGTACTCTTGTTTTATGTGATATATACAATGTTCACATTGATTTAAATTTACAAATGAAGTACATGGTTCACCATTCTTCTTTGTACTTTTGCAAAAACCGAAATCTTTCGACTGACCTAATACCATCACTCTGTCTGATGTTTCAACACTCAAGCAGGCTTGGTCAGAGCTGTTTTGTGATTTATCAAGTACATTGGGATTTAAAACAGCCACGACAGTGCCTTCAGGAGTTTTCCACAAATCATTATAGGCTTTTCTAAATAAAAACATTGATATAGTTTTTAAATCGTCTTTCAAGTCGCTCAGCGTCCATATACTGAATTGATTTCCTTTTTGTGACTTTTTTGCTGCACTTTTTCTTACTATTACACCTCCGACCACCCAGTCTTTAGACAAGTCCTCATTATCGACGTATCTTTTTATACGAAGCATATTAACAGCCTCACGGCCTTGCATGCGGTCCAGCAGTACTGAGCTTGAAACTAGCGGTTTGGCGATACGTATCCCGAAAATTGGATCTGTGTATATATCTGTTGTTAGTTTTCTTGATGTATCAGGAACGCATAACATATTTTTCGTACTCATTTCTCGGTTGCTTACGACAGTGTTTGATTTACGAGCAGTTTTGGCTTCGTTATTTGCTTGTCTTAATCGAGTTTCAAAGTCTATTCTGCGTTCTAAATGTTCATTTTCCTTAGAGTCTAAGTTTTTCTTTATTGACATACCGTAGTCATTGTATTTTCGCTCCGTGTAGTTCCTCTTCTCTTCATCATCCGATGAATCCGTATCACCATTGTGAACTACTGAAGTGGTTGAATTTTCTGTTACATTTTGTACTTCGTCTTGATTATTACTTTTAAATATATCTACCTCTGATAATATATTACATTTTCCATCACAATCATTGAGATCAGCTTGTAATAGCTCGTCAAGTTGAGATAATTCATCGTTTGCTTCCATTGTATACTAAAATTCACAAGATAACAACAAAAAATGTTAGATAAACTAACTTAAAACTAATGCTAAATGTAAATTGTAAAATTAATAAAGATACTCTAGACAATTTGATAAGTTTTAGCTAACAGCTGACCCACATTAGATTTGACAACTAGTTTGGCGCCGTTTTGTGATTCCTTTTTAAACATTCGCCTTCTTTGATAGAAATAACTGGTAACTTTGGCAAACAACAATAGAGTATAGGATTTGCCTATAGTGTCAGTGCCATATCACATTTTTACATTAATGAATTGAGATAGTTACATAAATCGAAAATAAATAGATATATAATATATTGACCATGGAGAATAGAGGTAAGGAGTACCATCTCTCTAAGGCAGAAAAGCTAAAAAGTGTCCGACAAAATAAATTAAATAATAGTTCCAAAACTGGCCATAATGGCGCTAGAGTGGCAAGGGTGTGTGATATGAAGTTAGCAATAAGAGATGAAAAAGGTGAGTTGAGTTTAGTTATTTAAAATTTTTGACGACTTTAGTAGATTAAAAGTAGTTAATTCAGTAAATAATGAAAATTCTAATTACTCGTAAAGTCGAAAATATTTTTATATATAAAACCGAAGAAGATGCTAAGATTTAATTATACGTTTAAATTTTGGCGCTTTACTCCCGTCTGCGTCTGTAGCGCCCCCTATTTAACGCTATTTTACGGAAACTTTTCATGCATGGAGACAATAGTGTCCCAGAAATATGGACAAAATAACTGAGGCGCTGCGATCGCTAAGTTGTCTCAATAAAAGCGGGCCACCAATGCCGCGAAGAAAATTATACTACTTACCGACGGCAGCATGGCTGGTGGCTGAAAAATGAATTATAAATTCTAAAAATTTTCAGGGACAGGCGGGCAATGTCTTAGTACGTAGCGATCGGTCTCCTTTCCTCTAACTTCCATGCACCATACATTGCATATTGACAAAGTATGTATGGCGGCCAGTCGGGAGTGATTCGTGACGTCACAGGCCGATATATCACTTAAAAAATATTGCCCATCTCTTTCTCGCAAAACAATTTGTTACGCCACAAGTTGCTACCGCTATACATTTGTAATGAAAATTATGTATGGCGTGTGCAACTCGTGACGTCACAGGCCGATATATCGCTCTCTTTCAAATTGTAAATTAAAATTATTTGTATCTTCGTTATTTTTTAAGATACCTATACGAAAATGGGTTTATTAAACATGTTGTCTAACATCGATTAGACAAAAAAAAGTGCTGCTTAGTCGAAACTAAAAATATTTAAATGGAAATCGTATATATTTTAGGGTTCCGTACCCAAAAGGTAATACGGGACCCTTTTACTAAGACTCCGATATCCGGCCGTCCGTCCGCTGTCTGTCTGTCTGCCACCAGGCTGTGCATGAACCATAATAGTTAGAAAGTTAAAATTTTCACAGATGATGCATTTCTGTTGCCGCTATAACAACGAATACGAAAAAAACAGAACAAAATTAATATTTAATTATACAACAAACGTGAATTTTTACAAGTTTTGTTTGGAATTCTTCGTGCGCGAGTCCGACTCGCACTTGGCCGGTTTTGACAATTATTGACAACACTGAAAATTAAAGCAGTTTTTTTGGGAGTTACAGGGGTAATAGGGGAGTTTCCTACCAAGATTTTACCTGAATATAAATATTTTAATACGTGTTTTTGATATTTTTTCTGCCGCTATGGGGCAGACCCAACTCACACAAAGAGTCATCTGGTGGCGTAAGTGGTATAAAAAACGGTAATTGAGAATTTTTGATTTTTTTTCTGTCACTTCAGCGCTTGGTAGCCCGACGGTCCTTGTCGTGTCAAAAAGCTGTCAGATGTCACGAATTTAAAACCCTCATTTTCAAACCTTGGAAGTTGGCGATACTCTATGGTTGGGGACTTTATTTTCTGAGTAAGTGATAGCGCTTGAATCGTTGATAGCTTGATGTCGGCAACGGCCGATGAATTCACGAAACTGTTGCTGACACAAAAGTTGCCCGTGGGCGCTGGTTATTGTCATTCGTATTTTATTAATTATTGGTTTGGTTCCAATTGTTTTTACCTTTCAAGTAAGTACTATATATATGAAAATGGTGACTGTGCATTAGTTTACATGAAACTGATAAGCATACGTATGTATGAGGGTTGATGCAGTAATATACATAATATTTTCGTGCACGGTGCAACTTCTAAATCGGTAAGTTTTCAAGAGACTTTTCAAGCTTGTTTCAAGCCATTTCATTTGATATAATAATGTGTGCCAGTGCTACAACGCCGGGGACGTTTTGACCCTTTTTTATTACATCACATTTCGAGATTAAATAAATAATATCATAATTTTATCTATACCGTTTCCCAAGACTTCGTACGCGTAAAAGAAAATTCTGCGGAAACTTCATTTTCCCGCGATAAAAAGTAGGTAGCCTTATATGTCTTTCCCGTGGTCTACACAGTGGGTAAACTGACTGACATCCCCTATATATAATGTACTCTGTGCTGTACCTATATGTGCCAAATTTCGTCAATTCGGTCCAGTAGTTTCGGAACCTATTCAATGGAAACAAACAAATACCTACACAAAACAAACAAAATATCTTTTTTCTTTTTAATATTAATGTTATCTACACTAGTATTATTATACGCGGTATTTAAACCATTCATTAGTTAATTAGTAAGAACAGGGCTCGATTCATGCGAATAGATAACGGGGGTTAGTGATGCGACTCGAGCCATGTTTTTAACTGACTTCCATAAAAAGGAGGCGGTTATACGTTCGGCTGTATATATATATATATATATATATATATATATATGTATATATATACATATATACACATATATATATATATACATATATATATACATACATACAAAATATATATATATATATATATATATATATATATATATATTGTATGTTCAACGATAACTCCGCCGTCTATGACCGATTTTCAAAATTTTTTTTTTGATGTAAAGGGTATAATCCCAAGTTGGTCCCGTTGTCACCAAAGTGGTGACCTGATGATGGGATCCATGAGGAATCGAGGGAACTCCTCGAAATTTATTGGATACATATAGTGATTTTGACTTTTTCTGAAGTAACACAAGCATATGCTACCAAAAAATAAGATTATGCACCAAGGTATAAACTGGATCCAAAACCACTGAACAGAACTCCTCAGTCTTTAAAGATACGCGTTTGGACATTTTGACATCCTTTAAAGAACTGCAAGCATTTGGAAACACCTAATGGAAGCTTGGCGCGTATTCAATTATACATTCAATCTTTTATTTTAAACGTTCTTTAAATGTATTTGGTAACAAATATCACTAACTTTAACTAGGTATTTCTCTACACAAGATTCATAATTTTGAAACCGGTACCAACCAACTTAAAAATGATAATGATTTATCAGGACATTGCTTGGGCTAGTACTGACTTCAAAATAATGAAGATTGTGTAGAGAAATAGTTGAAATTTTATCCGAATTTAAGAAGGGAATTATTAAGAAAATAAAATTTATTACATATTTTTTGTTTATTTTTACTTTGGAAGTCGATTTAATTTAGATTGATTAATAATTTTATGGGGCTCTTGATCTGGGGGGATCATGTCTTCCCTAATAAAGTGGACCATGTATACTCGGAAGTAGTTTTTAAAAGGAAATGCACATTAATAAGGATTTAATTTAAATTCATACACATCTTAAATATACTTTTAAAAAATAAATAGGCACAATAAAAATATTTCTTTTATAAAACAAAATTAAATTTTTAGTAACCCCCGAATTGTCAAGCAGTAAGCGAGTTGATGATGATGAAATATAGCTAAGAACGCTCACGATCATGTCAGCTTCCAAATTAAAAAAAACTAGATCAAAATTGGTTCATTCCTTTAGGAGCTACGGACAGATACACAGATACAAGTCGAACTTATAACACACCTTTTTTGCGTCGGGGGTTAAACCATGCGTTTAATAATAAGCATTAAGTCTATTGTCTGGGTCCTTCAAAGTATTATGTATTTACTTAAATTCATTTAATTTTGTTTTAGAATATTTTGAATATGAAACTGACGCTTCTGAGGAGATTCGTAAAGGAGAAGTTTCCGGGGAAACTTGTAGACTTAAATCATCAAAATTTAATTATAGATGGAGATTATTTAAGACATGCATACAAGAATAGCTTTTGCTCGTACATTGTCGGTGGCGAGTACGACCGATATGCGAACTACTTGAGGCATACTTTGAACATGTTTATAGATAGCGATATCACATGCTACGTCGTTTTTAAAGGAGCGATGGATACTCCTATAGAAAGACGCCTGGAGATTCATCAGAAGATCATCAATAAAACTGAGGCCGTATTACCGGGACGAGAGGAGAACGAGTACTGCGAGCCGATATTCGTGAAAGATGTCATCAAAGAAGTTCTGAAAGAGCTCGGTATCAAATATCATGTTTGCACTTACGATGAGAAGGGAACGCTTATTACAGTAGCTAAGCATTTCAACTGTCCAATACTCACAAATTCAATTGAGTACACCATATTTCGCGTGTCATGTATTCAACAGAATTCTATAACTTTTGATAAACCCAACAAACTGATTAGGTGTAAAATATTTGAATGGAAGCGACTTAGTAGTTTCTTTCCTCGTAGTAATAGCTTATTAGCAATACTATTATCTGCTATATCTGATGATGCTACATATTACCCCAAAATACCAGGCATAGTAGGGTGTCAAGAATATAAAATAGTGCTGGCTTCTACTGAGTGGATTAGGAAGAAGCATCCAGACTATGCTATTGAGTGTCTCACTGCAGGGTTACGTGAAGAAGAAAAAGCTGAACTGCTGTCGAATATAAAATTAACCAACTCGTTGTTCCATCACGAAGGAGCTAAATGTTTAGCTGTCAAACATTTATCATCCCGAGTCAAGGAGAGCAATCAAGCATTTGAATATATGGTGGCAACTGGAAAAATTCCAGTCCCGTATATTAATTTGAAGTACAAAAATACATTTTCAGGTTCGTGGCTAATTGCTGATAAGGACAAACCTGATGCTATGCTTTCTGCTATGGATATTGTGTTTTATTCCTACGCTCATCTTACTGGTGCGAAATATTTGAAAATTAAGTTTACTGGGCGTCAAAACCTCGGACAGAACTCAACGAGCAAATATTGGGAAATATATAAAAGTATACAGAGTAAACCGAATAAAAATACGAGTTATTTCCAATTATTCTTGGACGACAATTTGCCCGGTTTCGACATTAATTGTTTTAAAGATTTGCCGGAAGATTGTTGGCTGCTGTTAACAACACTTGTATTGTATAATCTGAGGAGCAATTGTGCTTTTACCAACGGGGCTTGTGCGATCATCCTGTCCTACGTCCTGTTGTCTGTCGTTTCCAACAGAGTCGGTTTAATTAAAAGGAGCAACATTACCTTATTTAACGCTGCACCAAATAACTTACAAGACGAAAATGGTATATCGAATACGGACTGTCTAATGGTCGCCAATAAGGTATTAGATTTATTTTATATCAGCGAACAAAAGTTTAAAGAGAATTTTTCTCGCGAAATTCTTCATAGCATAGCGGAGTACCAGCATTGCTTACAGCATGTAAACTACCTCAGTGGTATGTGCGGTGGTGTTGCAGCTACCTGTTATCACAAGACCATCAATATGACTCTTGTGTATAATGTTATTTTGAGCTTGAACACTGTGAAGAGTCCAATGGCGTTCGTAAAAGATCTAATCGGATGTCAGTCAATTTTTTCTTTGTATAAAAGGATTGTAGACGGATTCGTGGAGTGTCAGCGCAACGTTATCAAGTAATTTTGATTTTATTTTAAGATCATATATATATATATATCATATTATTTTAAGATTATTTTGAAGACTTAGGTATGGTTATAATTTTGAGTAGGAAGGAAGACGGATCATTTTTACGGCCGATATTGGACTGTTTCTGAGATATTCGCCAATTTTGTATTTTTTTTAATAAATAATTAATAAACTGTTCTACTAAAATATTATGTTTTTTGTGTGTTTCAAGTGCATTTTCAATACCTTTTTTTAAAATATAATTAAAGTCAATATGCTACATTACGGTTTTATTTTAACACACTGTGCTATATTAAAATCAGCGAATACACGATTATCAGAAATAATGTCAATAGGTAGACACTATCTACAACATAGAATAAAGAGGAACAGATAGACAGCTACATAGTTAGCTGTCAATTTTCTGCACTACTACAAGCATACGCTGTGTCAACGTTTGTGTGGAAAAATCGTGGATTTGGGTCGATTTGTATCGTTCTGTGAAAGCTGTGTCTCTGCACGTAAGTATATAATATATTTTATAACTAAGGTATAATTTGGAAAAATTTGGAAAGTAAAAAAAATATTTTTAGATTTTTTTTTTACAATTATCAAAATTTCACATTATAATTCATTAATTCTATTAATTGATCATTTTTTATTTACTGTTTGAAACGAGTTAAAAACTACTTAGGTACGTTTTACAATGACTGCAAATGTTCTCAAAAGATAGGCTATTCTATGCATAGAATATGTACGTGTACGTTACTTTAACGTTTAGATTGTGAAGATTTAATCGACCAATTTACGAATTCAGGTGTGTTTGCCTGACAAACAAATGTAATACAGTCATAACTCATAAGTCATCGTTAGTGCAAAATTCATGATTCTTACAGAGGTATATGATTGGCTTCGCTGGGCGCTCGATCAATGATTTGTCTATGGATTCTTGGAACAAAATCAAATATTTTTTTTATATTATTGAAGTATATAATATATAATAAAATTTATGCAATGAGCAAGCAATTAGTTATTCTATTAAAAAAATAAGATATAAAAACTATAATTTTAAGTAAAATTTCTGTGATAGGGCGGCATTTTCTTCAGTGTCCAGGGCGGCACTAATTTTAAATCCGGCCCTGGCTTTAATATTTAAAAAAACTTGATGTCAAGGGACACCCGGATGGAACGAAGTTATAATATATATTATAATATAAATATATAGTTGATAATGAAGAATTGAAACCTATTTCGGAAGAAAGATATATATCATAATATATATATTTATATATACTAGACCTTATAATATATAATAATATATGCCAGTGAAGGTCCCGTGAAAATCGGTCTAGCCGTTTCAGAGATTAGCCAGAACAAACACACAGACTGACAGACGGACAGAAAAATGTTAACAATTTATATTTTATTGTAAGTACCGATCATATTATACAAAACAAATAGTTGAACTAAGTAGTCAAAGATGGCCGAAAGCACGTCGAAGGAATGCCGATAACAGTCACAATGTGTAATTGCTAAATTCTACATTATTGTCAAGGTGATAAGGTCGTTTTTTGTATCAATCTTAATAGTCGTTATTACATTGTGATTTCGAGTGGCAAAAAGTGTCGTGCCTATTTTTTCCGTCTAGCCCCCATTCGCAACGCGCCATAAGGAACTTCGTTCCAATATAATTGCCGTGTAATTGTATTGATGATAGTCAGTAGGCACGAACAAACCATTGCTTAAAAAAATACTCATAAGTACACTGTAATCTCAGATTAAATAAAACTAAATCTACACATAATAAATAATATTGAAGGTTGTTTGAAAATACAGCCTTATCACATGACACCTGAGATTTTCCGTGAGTGTGGACGCACTAGTGAAAGTATCCGAAATGTCGGGAAAATATTATAAAAACAACCACGACAAAATCCGAAAAATAATTATTCACGTTTTTAGTCTGCTGTCTGGCGGCACGGCAGCGGAGCGACGCGACGCGGCACATCACTTCTAGCTATACCGCACTAGAGCGACATCTCAGCGACACTACGCGGCATGACACTTCTAGCTATACCGCACTAGAGCGACACCTCAGCGACACTACGCGGCACGACACTTCTAGCTATACCGCACTAGAGCGACACCTCAGCGACACTACGCGGCACGACATTTCTAGCTATATCGCACTAGAGCGACACCTCAGTGACACTACGGGGCAAAATTTGCTGAGTATTTCGGCAACGTCTGAGCATGATGGAAGCTTTCCCACCACAACAAACTTGTTATGACTTATCATGGGTGTATTCCGTAATATAAGCCAGCATACTGGCCAGTGCTACTGACGTCATGAATCGTTGCCATACTGTTTATTCGTTCCGAAATATTAACGTCTACTTAAAAAAATAATAAATTAACTTAGTAAATAATTGTTGAAATTGTTGAGATGTCATTATTGCGAATTAATTATACAATAAAATTTTCCCAGTATGCGGGGGCTACATTTCGGAATACACTCCATTTGTCAAGTTGTTGAAATGTGAAGTGTCGCGCCGCTCGCTATACGCAAATATTCTTTCGGAACTGCGCGACACGATACGGCCAAATATATTTTGTATAAAATGGTATGAGATATAACGACACCCCACGGCGCGTCAAAGTTGGTGAGTTAGTCAAATTTGTCGCGCAGTGCTGCGTCGCGTAGTTCTGCTGCCGCGTAGTGCGTTATATCGTTTATACAAATAATATTTGGCCGTGTCGAGTCGCGTAGTTCCGCTGCCGCGTAGTTACGCCTAGTGCGGTCCCACCTAAATAAACACACCGGCATATTTAGCGGAACACAAAAAAAATGGTTAAAAAAAATATGGTTTTATTTTAAAATCTACTTAGTTACTACATTTATTTTTTTATTTAAAGTTTCATTTGTTTTACTTAAAATGAGATCACATTAAGAACAGATTTTGCGAGTAAAGGCTATTTGTGAAAAATTGTACATTTTTGAACTTTTCATGTAACCGGGAAAAGTGAAAATTAATATTAAAATAACAATTAATTAAATAAGAAAAATGGAGATTAATATCGCGTATTTCCTCCACGTGCTCTTATTAAAGTTTCTACCCGTCTAGGCATACTGAGAATGATGTTATCGATGGTCTCCTGGGATAGTCTCCGCCATTCCTCAACTACGGCGATTCGCAGTTCACCCACGTTGGCAGGAGCTGGAATTATGGACTTAACTTTTCTTTTCCGCAAGTACCAAACGTGCTCTATTGGGTTCATATTCGGTGATCTCGCCGGCCACTCCATAACAGTGATATTCATATCATTAAGATAAGCTTAAGTTACCCGAGCGGTATGCGGCCGAGCATTATCCTGCATAAAAACAAAATCGTTACCGATATATGGGGCAAACGGTACGACATTTTCTTCTAAAACTTCTCTGATATAGCGGTCTGCAGTCAGACTCCCTCTGTCAATCACTACCAAGTCTGTGCGAGCTCCCAAACAAATGCCCGCCCAAACCATTATTGATCCACCACCGTATGCAACTGTAGTTTCAAAATTTGTCTGAATGTATCGTTTTCCTTTGCGTCTGTATATTCTTTGCCTGTCGTCAATTTGATTTAAGAGAATTCTGCACTCATCACTAAACAATACCTTAGTCCATTGGTCCGCGTTCCAAAGTCGATGTTCCTGAGCAAAAGTTAACCTGTTTCTACGATGATTTACCTCGAGCCTTGGAGCCTTGGCGGGCACAAATGAACCCAAACCAGCTTCTTCGAACCTTCTTCGTACGTACGCTCACTTACGGTTACACCCCGCACTGCTTCTAACTCATGTCGGGCTTGGACGGCCGTCAAACGGGAGTTCCTACGTACACGAAGCCGAATGAAACGATCATCCCTACTCGAAGTGCGTCTTTTCCTGCCTTGTCCTGCTCTTCTCACATAAGTACCGGTCTCCCTGAACCGTTGGATACTTCGATGGATCGTTGAAACTGGTCGACGAAGATATCTGGATATCACTCTGTAGGTTTGACCATTTCTTCGCATTTCGAGTGCCCTGGAAATCTCCGTTGGGGCTAAGTCAGGCATAATTCAGTCCGCAACTCCAAAAAGATACGCTATTAAAAAAAACTAACAAAAAACAGTATTTCAATGAAATTTTAAATCAAACTCAGAAGGAAGAAATACTCGAAGTTCGCTCCAGATAAGGTGTATTTGAATAAAATTAAAACAATTGCATAAAATGTGATGTTCAGTTGTTTTCTTAATTTGAAAATATTTCTTTTTAAATTAAATGACGTATAAACCAGCCAGGAACCTTATATGATACTGATATCAAACCTTTATTTTATGTTCCGCTAAATATGGCCGGTGTGTGTAGCTAGACAGTTGAAATTTTCACAGAAGGTGTATTTATGTTGCCGCTATGAAAACAAATACTTCTAATTATTTAGTAGTATTTGTTTTCATAGCTAACATTCTAATCCTTTATAAGATAGAAAAAATATTTTAAGGGGCACCTATAGAACACGTGATTTTTTGCCGTTTTGTACAGAACCTATCGTGCGCGAGTCTGTCTGAAAAAATGAGTTATTAATATTTGGTTGAACAAAAGAAGTCAATAATTATTATTGTAATCAAAGCACAGAATAGCTGGTCAACGGAGATTTAGTAGCGGCTTCCGGCCCTCGCTCGGCCATTTTCTCCGTGTTTTTTTCTCGGAGAAACGAGAGCATGGTTCGGCGCGCAGTCAGTGGACGCCTTCTCGCGACCGTGACCGCTCTTTCATTATTAACTTTTATTCGAAAAGTTAAATTAATGGAATAAGTGGGAATGTGTTTTTTAAACGTTCTCCGTCTGCATGTGTCGCAGAGCCAGCGGCAGAAGAGACTGTATAAGCAGTACATGGACCAACTCTCCGGGGCTTACGTGGAGCGGTGCACGGACCTCACTCCTATCTATGACCCTCGTGCTTATGTGTCCCCGGAGTATATGGATACTTGGTACGATACGGAGGAGTCCAGGTCTTGGGACAGCGGCCGGTGCTCCTCGCCCTGCTGCTCCGAAGTCATCTTCAACGCTGGCCAGCACTTCAGCGGCAAAGGCTACAACGCGTGCCGACTGCCTCTATGCTACCCGGGAAATATTGGGTAAGTAAATTTACTAACCTTTAATATCTTTGTTATAATTTACTATTATTATCTACTAATGTATACCTATAATACGCAATCAATTTTCAAATAAGAAACGATATTAATTATGTTTACATAATATTAGTGACCCAGACGCAGTAATTTATTATGTATAGGTACATTTATATGAAAATTTGTACGTAATTTATTAACCTAGGGCTCTGGCAGATATTTCTCTAACAAGGCACCAGAACACAAAATAAATATAACCAGTACTGTAACTCAGCCGCGTCCTTGAAATTTAAACCTGCAATTGAGCGTACCTACTCTGAGCCACAAAATAAATATGAGTTCCTACCTAATATTTTATACATTAGGATTTAGGGCCTGGGTAACAGAATTATCGGAATTCCAGTAGATTTAATAAAATAACGATAATAACAAAAATATTTATCTGACTGGGATTCGAACCCACCACATTCCGAATTTCCGAACGACGAAAAAAATATACATACCTTCGCATTTCTACCAAACTGCCAATCGGAAAAAACATATAAATGTATAATATAACTTAAAAATGCGCAGTTAGCCATGGATAGCTACATCGATTTTTCTCCCCCAAAACTCCTTGCATCCTAAATTTCATAATACTTGCAGCCGTTTCCGAGATTCCGTTTACATATATATATATATATATATATATATATATATATATATATATATATATGAAGAAAATCTTGTGCAGACCATGTATTTTGCCGCGATAAAAACCAATCCCCGTGGTATACTCTATATATGTGCCAAATTTTATCAAAATCGGTCCAGTAGTTTCGGAGCCTATTCGATGCAATCGAACAAACAAATCTTTCCTCTTTATAATAATAGATATTAGATCGTATAAAGTATAAAATATTGATTCTGGGACCAGCAGGTATAACTGGACACATTAAGTGGATCGTTTTAAGAAACATCATCTATAATTGAATATGTGTCCATTTTAGTCCTGTAGGGTTAGAGGTAGTGATCCTCCTGCCTTGCTCCTATAATTATTCTGCAAGGACAGAGTAATAAGTACTTAGGCATTCTAGTTTTAAGCCTAAACTCTAAAAAATATCCTGTTTAATATAATAAGATGTTAAATTACTATTATAGATCTAGGTAGTCTAGGTACTAGGCTACTTATAACGGTAGCCCGGTTTCCTACTTCCTAGCAATTGCCTATAAAACTGTGATGAAAGTATTGAAACGCAGCTGTAACTTGTGTGGTAGTCCGGATATTAAATAGTGATTGATTATTATTACAATAACATTGGTAACTTATACAATAACAGCTATTTAAACCAGTGATCGTCACACTTTTGTGGTTAAGGGCCACATAAGACAATGTGAAGTATCACTGCGGGCCGCACACATTTTCTCTTAGGGAAGGGTTGCTCCGCTCATAGTTAACTTCTGTTAAGCTATAATTTTGCTATACGGAGGGGACAGTATCGTAATAATTAAAGATTTGCGCCCCGCCCCATGAGTGAACCGGTGGCTACACGAAATGATACACGTTTCATTGCAAGATTGCGAGCTGCAATGGAGCTACACCGAGCTGCACAGCGCGGCGCCGCAATTGAACTGAAACGTGTTAGGTCTTTTTGTGTAGTGAATAAACTCCAATTTTGAATCACTATCTTAAAAAGTACGCGTCGCATTTCAGTGTGAGCTGACTTTAAACTAAGAATATTTTGCATAAACCGTCTTGTTGTTTTGCGCGACGTGCGAACTATTTCAAAATTGCGGACCTATTGGGGCACCCATATAGGAGACATTTTGACGCGTAGACAGGGTCTGTAGTAGTCACCTAAACTACACGTAATATACTTACAAGTCAAAAATCCAGCCAGAGATTTTGAAGTCACATTTGGTGTGACATTTACATCACAAATGTTGACGAAAGCATAATGTGGAAGATCGTTTAGTCGATAAGAGCTGACAATGATTATTAAATGGGATACCTATTGGGACTGTTAAGTGCTCTGATGCGTTCACGGCCGTCGGCCAGTAGAGCGTGGCTAATTTACTCTGTGCAGTGTAGATAATACTACAAAATGCAATTGCATACACTCTGTTCAGTAATTCTGCTAATAAATTTTTCAGTAATTTTTCCCCTGTCAGAACCTTTAGTCTGATGCCCCATTTGTGCGTTTCGTTGCGTCGCTTCGACACCAATCACAGGCTAGGACTATATCATCCGGAATCCGGAAGGCCGGGGAAAATTCAGAGCAATGAGAATGAACTCTGCGCTAATACAATAGATCTGAAAATCGAAAACACGATTGTCAAATGTCAATGTCAAATCTGACAACTCGACATTCATGTTTTCGATTTCAGATGTATTGTACTAGCGCAGAGTTTTATTTCAGTGCTCTGAATTTTCTCCGGCTTCCGGATTCCGGATCATATAGTCCCAGCCATACAATGCGTAAAACCTTTGCGATTGTATGGCGACGACGCGACGCAACGCACCGCGCCAATAGAACCTCAGCCTTATGCCGACGACATAAGGATCACTGTTGTGAAAACTGCGAGGTAAATTACTCTGAACGGACTATGTATCATACATGTGAGTAGCGTAGAGTTTAGTAGTCACAAATTCACAATAATGTAGGGTTTTATTAAAGTTAGATTACCTTTTTGTGTGAAAATATTGTGTCACTTGCCGAAAAATCTAAGCCCTTCATGCATTAAACAAATAAATAATTATGAGAACGCTCTACCTGCTTACGAATTAGATTCCCTGATAGTACTTATGTTTTATTAAACATTCGATCTTTTATAGCTGGCTGGTTTACCGCGACGCTTTTTGTTGGGTTTACTTACATCACAAGTAAATTTCTCACGTACTACTAAATACCGCAGCTTCACTTTTGTTTGACGTAGAAAAGTCGAGCGAAAAATCGATTCCACCGATTATACAACCAACAGAAATTGATTATCTCTCAAACTAGATCAAAATGGCGGACTTAATTGCAGATTTTTAATTTAAAAACCCAATTGTTTATTACAAACTCATTTTTCTAACATCGTGCCACTAATTCCCAACTGCTGAGGATCGGTTCTTTCCTCGATGCGAGAAGGGTTATGGTCAGCTCACACCGAAACGAAACGATAGGCTACTCGGCGCTGCTTTCTCAAAATAGTGACTTTATTCTGTACACAAGACGCGGCGCCGCGCTATGCAGTCTACTTTGACATTTGAACTCTTGCAATGAAACGTGTATCTACTTGTGTGGTGACTAAAGTTCAATTTTGAATCGCTATCTTGCAAATGCTGCGCCTCATGTATGCTGTAGTCATGTTTATTATATAACTATAAACAGTTTTACCAAATAGTAGCATGTAAATAAAATAAGTATAAATATCAACTAGGTATTATTACAATTTCTCTTCCGTGTGTTGAAAAAAAGATTTACAGTATCACTGGCTAGTGACTACGTTTCCGCCCATTGCGTGCCGTGGTTGATATTACTACAGAGACAGAATGACGAGTGTCTCGTCAGTTACGTGAAAGCAGATCTATTGTAGTCTTTGGACAATTTAAAGTCTTTTGATCTTTTTTAACCGACTTCCTAAAATGCGGTTATGCGTTCGGCTGTATATCCTACTAATATTATAAATGTGAAAGTTTGTGAGGATGGATGGATGTTTGTTACTCTTTCACGCAAAAACTACTGAACGGCTTTTGATGAAATTTGGCACGGTAGTAGCTTGAGCTCTGGATTAAAACATAGGCCACTTTTTATCCCGAAAAAGTACAGTGCTCCCGTGGGATACTGTATTTACGCGGGCGGAGCCGAGGGCAACAGCTAGTATTTTTATATTTGTATGTTCGACGCCGTCTGTGAACCGATTTTCAAAATTCTTTTTTTGCTGTATACTTGCTTTATTTGCTTGGTATCAAGAGGACCTAATTGGGATTATACCCAATCCCCATTTGGTCCTTTTGATACCAAGGTGGTGACCTGATGATAGGATCCATGAGGAATCGAAGGAACTCCTCGAAATGTATATGGACACATGTAGTGATTTCGACTTTTTCTGAAGATACCCAAGCATATGCTAACAAAAAGTATGACTTTGCACCCTTTATTTACCCTGAATCAATAAGTACTGAACAGAACTCCTGACTCCTTATAGATACATGTTTGGGGATTTCGGCGTTGTTTAAAGAACTGCAAGCATATGCCACTATGTCAATTACAGTAATCATCATCAACATCACCACCATCATCACACCATACATCATCACATGATGATGATAATAGGTGCTTTTCACAGTAATTTACATCGATACATATCCTTGAATATTACACTGCCGTTTGTGGACCAATTTGGAAAATTCTTTTGTTGTTGTAAAGGGTATTATAATTCGAAATTGGTCCTTTAGTCACCAAAGTGTAGAGTGGAGACCTGATGATGGTATCCATGAGGAATCGAGGAAACTCAAAATTGGTAGGGACATTTATAGGGATTTGACTTTTGTGAAGCAAAGCAACCTACCAAATAGTAAAATATTGTGCCAAGGGTGTACCCTGGATCCAAAAGCACTGAACAGAACTCCTCAGTCTTTAAAGATACACGTTTAGAAATTTCGGTGTAAGTAAGAACTGCAAGTATATGCCATTATGTAACTTACAGTAATCATCATCATTATCTTATATACAATACCTAATGAAAGCTTGACGCGTATTCAATAATACATTCGGAGGCTTCTTTCAAACTTTCTTAAAATGTGTTATTAAAAATATAAGAAATATGACTAGAAAGGGAAAAAATATTATTTTTAAAGAAAAAATTAAACCGACATCCAAAGTAAAAATTATAGCCGAATTTAAAAGGGGAAATTATTTAGAAAATAAGTTTTATTTCATTTTTCTTTGTGCACTTTTACTTTGGAAGTCGGTTTAATTTTTTCTTTAAAAATAATTAGAGATGTGCCGATTACGACTTTGGCCGACTTTATTGTAAAGTAGCCGACTAGTCGGACAAGCCGATCACGGTTTCGGGGATTTCCGTTTCGTTTAGGCTGTGACTATTTGATCCGGAATCCAGCGCTCCCGGGAATATTCAGAACACTGAAAATAGAGCTCTGCGCTTATACAAAAGAGTTGAAAATCGAAGTGTCGAGCATCGAGCTGTCGACATTGACATTTGCCTCGACACTTTTCAGCTGTATAGTATTTAGTGCACAGTTCTATTTTCAGTGCTACTAATTTTCCCCGGCCTTACGGATTCCGGACAATATAGCCCCAGCGTGAGAGCGAGCGCTCATTTGAGACAGAATATGTATTGCATAATACAAAATATATGAAGTCGTAACTCGTAAACAGCAAGTGAAGCACTGCGGACAAGTCGATTGGACAAGAGCTAAGTGCTAACCGTCAAGCTATCACGGTGATACAGCCTGGTGACAGACAGACAGCGAAGTCTCAGTAATAGGGTCTCGTTTTTCCCCTTTGGGTACGGAACTCTAAAAAAGAAAAATTGAAAGGTAAAGTTTGTTTACATTATATTTCATTAATTTCTCAAGTATAGTAATTTGTAGGGACAGTACGGAGTACCGGTACCGGTGATTCGAGTCTGCTGGACCATGTCGAAGGTTTTCACTTTCGTCGTATCGGTCATTAGATGAAAATTGCTGGGCATCAGACACCGCAGCTGCAGGCAGAGAAAACTGCCTGTGGTCTCCGCGATCTATACAATCATTTAAATGCAGAAAAATTGACATATCTTTTTATTAAATAAGTGGCAAACGAGCCTGATAAATAAATAATTTACAATTGCAACATTTGGTTGTTTACAGATAAATTTAATATATTCTGTAAACATAATTAATGAGTTTCATGTGCCTAGGCAACAATGACGCCCTTGCCACACGCCTCGCCCTCTTAACATGACTATAAAATATACATTTTCAATTTTTAAATATTTTTTATAGCTACAAATAATATATTTTGTGAACCACTTTTCTCACTACTAAAATAATGTTACGGTATGTCGTATGTACCGTCATCTAGCATCGAATGTGGAACTATGGCGTCATGTAATAGTATACAACGCCATCTCTACGAGTCTGGTGAAAGTAAAACAAGGCGCGATGATTATGACATGAATTGGTTCTACTATTTGACGCTAGATGGCGCATTAAATTAATATTAGGTAAATTTTACATATGAAATTGGCGTTTAGTAGTAGTAAAGTAACCATTGCTATCTATGCACTTTTGCCATCTCCTAGGTAGTTCATTGATTCATTTACTAAAAAAACCATTCGGACAGGAATCAATAAAATCTTTGAAGGCGCTTTGAACTGCCCCATCGGAGTTGAATTTTTTCCCTTGCAAGAAGTTATCCGAATTTGGAAAAAATTGTAATCTGTTCGCAAAAGCAAGGTCCGGGGAGTACGGTGGATGTCCTAGACATTCCAATCGAAGCTCCTCTAATTTGGTAGCCGTCTGTTGTGCAGTGTGTGGTCTAGCGTTGTCCTGAAGCAGCAGTGGCCTAGAGCGAATGACTAGCCTCGGTTGTTTAGCAGCTAGCTTTTCCATCATGATTTGCAGTTGCTGGCAATAGACATCTGCCGTAATCGTCTGGCCAGATTTAAGAAAGTTGTAGTGAACGACATCGGCACTAGTCCACCAAACGCTCACAAGTAACTTTTTTTAAGTCAATTTTCGCTTGGGGCAGGCTTTGGCTGGTTCGCCAGGGTACAGCCATTGCGATGAGCGTTTCCGATTATCGTACAGGTAATGATTCGATTTAAAATCCCTTCATTATGGTGCCGGTTGAGTAATGTAACGCAGCAGTCGGCGCGCGTTTGTCGGTTTGCTGCACTCAATTCATGAGGTACCTACCTTTCTAGCCTTTTCCTTCCTTCCCAGTTTGATTCAAGTGGATTAAAACAGTTTTATCACTAACACCGCAGCCTGCAGCTAACTCGGACGTGGTTTGCGATGGATCCGCTTCCACAATAGCCTTCAATTCTTCATTATCAACTTTGGTCTCCGGCCGTCCACGGGGCTTGGTCTGCAGGTCGAAATTTCCAGAACGAAAACGTTGGAACCAAAAACGCACTGTGTTTTCTTTTGCGACACCAAAATAAGAATTCGTCAAGGATTAATGATGTATATGGCGGATACACATCATTAATCCTTCGAGCCGTTTCTGCAGCACTGATGCCACGGTGGAACTCGTTCTCGAAAATAATACGATATATCAAATTTTCCATTTTGTAAACAGAGTGACGCAAAGAAAAAACTAAAAAAAGAAAAAACAAATGAATTAAGGTTTTCGAAACACAAACGTGTAAATAGCGGTATAAATTTGAAATTGGAATTCCTAACCAAAGAAGATATATTTGAAATCAATGTGGCCAGTACGACAAAACGCCAATTTCATATGTAAGAACCTAATATAAATTTAAATTAACTGGTGAAACTAAAACAAACATGTATAATTTTGGTATAATTTTACTTCAATTATTCGATGGTAAATGGTGGTTTTGAATAATATTTACATCATCATAAAAATATAATTTTTACAAAGCAAATCTGTTGACGCTTATCCAGTACTTACCTGTTGTACGAGGGCGGCACTGAAAATTTCGGGAATCAAGGAAGTGACACAACATTACTATTTAAAAATGTATTTATTGCTTTTCGAAGTATTCTCCGCGAAATTTGACACATTTTTCCATACGATGGAACCATTCATTGAAGCAACCATTCCATTCGGAAGTTGGGGTCTCCAAAATTGCCGTTTTGTAGGCGTCCACAGCTTCTTCAGGTGATGAAAATCTCTGACCACGCAATTTATTCTTTATTTTAGGGAAAGTATAGAAATCATTAGGGCTTAGGTCGGGGCTGTACGGCGGATGGTCTAATAATTCTATGATTTCTTGCTCTAAAAACTCTTTTGTTCTGTGCGCGGTGTGAGAACTCGCATTGTCGTGATGGAGGATGATGCGGCGGTTGCAGTTCTCTTTACGGAGTTCAGAAACGACCTGTGGCAAACAAATGTTAGCATACCATTCTGCATTAACCGTTCTTTGTCCCTCAAGAGGAATAGTCGCAACATGGCCGGTTTTGGAGACAAACGTGGCCACCATTTTTTTTTGCAACACTCCGTGAACGAAAGATTTTTGTTGGCTTTAACTCATTTTCGAACACCCAAACTCGTGACTGGTTTTTTGTTTCGGGTTCGTACGCGTATATCCAGGATTCGTCACCTGATATGATGTTGTATACATTTGAGGATCCTGCGTGGAATCTTTCGAGAGTTCTGACGCACCAAGTAACGCGAGCCGCTTTTTGATCTTCACAGAGCAAATGCGGTATCCATCGGGAAAACAACTTTTTTACACCTAATTGTTCATGCAAGATTATTTGTATTTGACAATGTCTAAAGTTGCCTGAATTTCGCGGTATGTCACATGTCGATCTTCCTCAATCAGGTTACGCACAGCATCAACGTTTTCTTGGGTGACTGCAGTTTTTGGACGACCTTGATGGGGATCATCACTGAGCTTGACACGTCCACGTTGAAATTCAGCAAACCAGCGATAAATTGTGGTTTTGGATGGGGGTTCATCACCAAATGCAGAAATCATCCGGTCAACACACTGTTTTTGTGTTAAACCACTTCGAAAGTCATAATAAATCATCGCTCTAGAATTTTCTCGAGTTAATTCCATTTTCTCAACGACTAAACAAGTTTGACAAGACCTTGTGACAAGACCGTGAATCTTTTTTTAAATAAATAAACAGTATTCGATTTTTAAAACCAAGGAGTTTTAAATTAAAAAGATTTTAATATGACAGGAACAGTGAAATATTCCATTCCCGATACTTTTAGTGCAGCCCTCGTAACATGTAAACACATCGGCATATTTAGCGGAACACAAAAAAGGTCCATAATTAAAAAAATATGTTTTTTTTTAAATCTACTTACTTCTTTTGTTATTTAAAGTTTCATTTGTTTTACTTAAAATGAGATCACATTAAGAACAGATTTTGCGAGTAAAGGCTATTTGTGAAAAATGGTACATTTTTGAACTTTTCATGTAACCGGGAAAAGTGAAAATTAATATTAAAATAACAATTAATTATATTAAAAAAATGGTGATTAATGTCGCGTATTTCCTCCACGTGCTCTTATTAAAGTTTCTACCCGTCTAGGCATACTGAGAATGATGTTATCGATGGTCTCCTGGGATAGTCTCCGCCATTCCTCAACTACGGCGATTAGCAGTTCACCCACGTTGGCAGGAGCTGGAATTCTGGACTTAACTTTTCTTTTCAGAAGTCCCAAACGTGCTCTATTGGGTTCATATCCGGTGATCTCGCCGGCCACTCCATAACAGTGATATTCATATCATTAAGATAAGCTTGAGTTACCCGAGCGGTATGTGGCCGAGCATTATCCTGCATAAAAACAAAATCGTCACCG
Organism: Phengaris alcon alcon; assembly: GCA_037179445.1. Lineage (NCBI taxonomy): Eukaryota > Metazoa > Arthropoda > Insecta > Lepidoptera > Lycaenidae > Phengaris > Phengaris alcon. The sequence goes on along the minus strand of JAYRCH010000021.1, from coordinate 10,037,609 downwards.
ATATATGGGGCAAACGGTACGACACTTCCTTCTAAAACTTCTCTGATATAGCGGTCTGAAGTCAGACTCCCTCTGTCAATCACTACCAAGTCTGTGCGAGCTCCCAAACAAATGCCCGCCCAAACCATTATTGATCCATCACCGTATGCAACTGTAGTTTCAAAATTTGTCTGAATTTATCGTTCTCCTTTGCGTCTGTATATTCTTTGCCTGCCGTCAATTTGCTTTAAGAGAATTCTGCATTCATCACTAAACAATACCTTACTCCATTGGTCCGTGTTCCAAAGTCGATGTTCCTGAGCAAAAGTTAACCTGTTTCTACGATGATTTACCTCGAGCCTTGGAGCCTTGGCGGGCACAAATGAACCCAAACCAGCTTCTTCGAACCTTCTTCGTACCGTACGCTCACTTACGGTTACACCCCGCACTGCTTCTAACTCATGTCGGGCTTGGACGGCCGTCAAACGGGGGTTCCTACGTACACGAAGCCGAATGAAACGATCATCCCTACTCGAAGTGCGTCTTTTCCTGCCTTGTCCTGCTCTTCTCACATAAGTACCGGTCTCCCTGAACCGTTGGATACTGCGATGGATCGTTGAAACTGGTCGACGAAGATCTCTGGATGTCACTTTGTAGGTTTGACCATTGCTTCGCGTTTCGAGTGCACTGGCAATCTCCGTTGGGGCTAAGTCAAGCATAATTCAGTCCTCAACTCCAAAAAGATACGCGACTAAAAAAAAATAACAAAAAACAGTATTTCAATGAAATTTTAAATCAAACTCAGAAGGAAGAAATACTCGAAGTTCGCTCCAGATAAGGTGTATTTGAATAAAATTAAAACAATTGCATAAAATGTGATGTTCAGTTGTTTTCTTAATTTGAAAATATTTCTTTTTAAATTAAATGACGTATAAACCAGCCAGCAACCTTATATGATACTGATATCAAACCTTTATTTTATGTTCCGCTAAATATGCCGGTGTGTGTATAATAAAAAAAAAATGTTTACATTTTTATAAAAAAATCGCATATCCATGTTAATGCATTTTACTTTTACCTACATTATGTCACAAGCTCACAATTGTTAATAGTTTCAATAAGCAGTCAATATCAATAGTAACAGTAGTTAGGAGGAATTATGTAAACGACACCATAAGACACCTGCGAGAAAGTGATATGACCGGTCCGATATTAAGTAACATATAAATTACGTGTGAAAGGTCGACAGATGAGCTGACGAAAACACGCGGTTCAAATTCGGTATCTTTAGTTTTCAAGCGACTACTTGGGGCCAGCCATAAATTGTTTGAGTGTGTTCAATTTTCACCTCTATTGTATCAGCGCCGAGTTCTATTTTCGAAGCTTTGTATTCCAGCCGAATGGATCCCGGATGCATGTAGTCCGCGCCTTAACATTCCGGTGTTACGTTTTAACTATGACGTAATTTAATGACAACCCTTTGGCAATTTAATAGGGATGTTGACTCCATGTTATAATTTTATTTATATTTAAAATAAAATATTTAGTTTTAATTTATACTAGCTTTTTCCAGCAGCTTCGCCCGCGTAAATGGGTATAGTATCCCACGGGAAAACTGTAGGTACTTTTTCGGGATAAAAAGTAGCCTGTTTTAATCCAAAACTCAACTACTACCATACCAACTTTCATCAAAATACGTTCAGTAGTTTTTGCGCGAAAGAGTAACAAACATCCATCCATCCGTACATCCATCCATCCATCCTCACATACTTTCAAATTTGTAATAGAAGTGGGATATTCAGAAATGTTGAGGTTATATTGTATTACTTCATAAATGTAAATAAAAATTGTGTATTTTTGTTTCAAATATTTTTGCTAAATAAGTAACTAGATGTTGGCCGCGACTTCGTGCGACCAAAGGCAAAAGGAAATCACGGGGAACCGTACATTTTCCCGCGATTAAGAGTATCATGTGTCCTTTCCTGTGGTCCTTCCCTATATCTTCCCTTCACTATATCTGTGCCGAATTTCAACAAAACCTACTTCATTAGTTTACGTGCATCATATAATTAACATTATTCAAATAAAGTATTAACTTCAACGGACAAATTCATGAAAAAAAAGCAAAAATGTTCCTGCGACACTTATATTTTACACAACTTTAGGAACAAGTGACGCCAAGTTCAGCTACTTTTGTATGGAGCGTTTTCACGAGACTTGCGAAATTCTGTGAACAGCTCACTGTTCCTATTGAAAATATACTTACATTTTAGCATACTGTTTCTTCTGAGAAGTTACTCATATTTTAGAGTACTATTTTGATTTTATGCAATAAAAATATGTGAAAAAGCCCTACTTACCTACCTACTGACAACGTGCAAATTGCCACGACGGTTTGGCCTGTTCTGTAAGGCCGTGGTGTTTATCAGGTCGTGCCGGCCATAAGTTATAATACGTTCTAACGCGTCCAATTACAGTTCATTAGGGTATATTATATTTTAGCAAACAGTGGCGAAGGCTGGTTCTCCTTCATAGGGAAGCCCTAGCCTGTATAATAGGTAGGGATAGGATGAGGAGTGGTAAGTGAAGACGATAGGAATGGAGTTATAGAAACCCCACGCCACTGTTAGCAAACAATAATAATTATATCAGACGTATTATATAAATACTAGCATTAATTGCCCGCGGCTTCGCCCGCGTAAAATTAGGGTTTTAACTTTCATCCCCTATTTCACCCACCCACCCACCAACGCTGAAATACGTAATTCATATTTTTTTCCGTACTCAATTCATACGAAATATCATGCAAGGAATAAAAAGTTTCATACTAACTTTTATCACCTATTTTACCCAAAATATATTATCCCCTTTACTAACAAAAATATTTACACAATGGATAACTTAAACATCGTTGCTGTCTTTGTCTGTTACGTGACTTTTCCAACGCATCAGACAAAGACAGAAACGTTGTTTATGTTATCCGTTGTGTAAATCTTTTTATTGGTACGGGGGATTATATACATATAGTGATAAAAGTTAGCAAAATTTCAAATTTCTAGCCTTAAGGGTTTGGCCTGTGCGTAGAAACATGGATGGTATTAAATAAAGTTAACAACGTAACGTGTTACGTAGCCTGTTGTCTGTTCTAATCGTACCTCACAGAAGTGATACCTTCAATTTCAGTATTTTAACCCACATAAGAATATGACATAAAATTTCGGTTGTCTAACTAACTAATTTATAGCCCCTAGAACATTGTAAGTATAAGGGTCTGTGTCACAATCTACTGATAAGTATCAGATAGCTTATTTGCATGTTGTGTCTCTGTCGCTCGATATAAACGAAGCAGTGACCAAACTTCCGAATAAGCTATACACTAAAGCTCATTTCAGACTACGCTATACTATTGCGCTATATAGTATAGCAAAGAAGGACCTAATGCTATACTACTACTATATACTACTATATATCAAGGCGTTCACATTACGCGATATTATCGCAAGCATTTATAGTATATAGCAAGCTCAGTACGGTTGTGTCGCTCGTTTGGCTTGCGGGCCGGCCGGGGTTGGGGGGGGGGGGCACGATATAGCACAGCATGAACTCAGCGTATCACACTATTTTATAGCGAAGTTTCGAATGTCGAGCTGTCATAATACTTAATGACATTGATGTTTTAATCGACACTAGTGTGTTAGATTTTCAGCTCTATTGTATTAGTGCCGAGTTCTATTTTCAGTGCTCTGAATTTTCCCCGCCCTTACGGATTCCGGACAATAAATAGTCCCAGCGTTATCTAGCTCTACATGGAGTATTTAGATTATATTAAGTATTATATTATTATGTTCTTAACAATAATATTTTTTATTTAGTGGGATTTTTAAAGTTTATATAAAGAAAACTTTACACCCGATAGTTGATTTAAAAATTCACCTCCTATGGAAGAGAATAAAATTAGAAATCCCATGAAATATAAATTAATTAAAAAAATATTTTTATGTTAAACGGTTTTATTACAATAAAAATAATGTAGGTAATGTACTAAAAGCTAAAAAATAATTCAGTAAGTCCTAGCATCCAGATCGCACCAATCTTCTCATCAATCTGGGGTATTGATCAGACAAATAATAAAATCGTTGGACGTTGCGTATCTAGAGTTAATAAATGATAGTTTCAGATTGATGAGAAGATTGGTGAGATTGATGAGAAGATTAGTGCGATCTGGTAGCTAGGACCTACCGAATTATTTTTTAGCTTTTAGTACATTACCTACATTATTTTTATTGTAATAAAACCGTTTAACATAAAAATATTTTTTTATTTAATTTATTTTCATGTTTTTAGTTTTGTTGTTTCAGAACGAGCTCTATTCTACTAATCAAGCCCTTTCATTAGACACCTATATTGAGGTAGTTGTGGAAAATATGTAATCCGCCATTTTGTGGCGGCGGCCATCTTGAATTTTAATATTTTTATAGTGAGCTCTATTCTACCAATAAAGCCCTTTCATTTGATACCCATACAGAGGTTGTTGTGAAGTAATATGTAATCCGCCATTTTGTTTCGGCGGCTATTTTGGATTTACAGTCATAAAATATTTTTTTTATTGTATTGTCATCAAGATTAAGTGTGGGTACCAAATATCAGATCGATCTGGTGTCAGGAAGGGGGTAAAATTCCAATTACTAAATTTGGCCCAAACAAATAAATAAATAAACTGGGCAAGCTAAATATAGACTGTAAATTAAATACATATTCATAAATTATTAATCACAGACACCAAGTCATTAATAAGAATCAAAATCGTGTGGAATCTATTGCGTTTTATGGTAATTGGAGATATCAAACTAAATAAATATTGAATATATTTATTGTGTCTAAAAACCTACTCAATATATTTTGAGCTTTCTAGCACTTCCCAGACTGAATCTTTACAGGTAACTGCCAAAGTTTTCAAAACTGAAGATAGTCTATGACGTACATTTGACAGAACAAATCTTCATACAATAAAAAGTTACGCCATACACCACATACATGGCCATACATGGCCTGGGCCTGAGCCATCTTGTTTTCACCATACTTCAAATGTCAAAATGACCCTAAAAATCTCAAAATTGGGGCCATTTAACTGGAGACACTTTTTGCCTCAACATGCCTCGTCTATAATGTATATGTCTATGCCTCTATGGTACCTGCACAAAAAAGAAACGAGGAAAGCCTCGTCTTGGCGGATGCACTACCATGTCCCCAGGCCCCAGATATCCTGGAATTACATGTAACTCCAAAAATATATGTTGTATTTAAATGCCAGCGTTAAATACAAAAACACATTACTTACGTTACATATGTACATTTGTTTTATTCTGTTCAGAGGGCCTAGCAGTAACATTTGACAGCGGGCAGTGGTGTAAACGGTACGATAACGAATGAAATATGTATGGGCGCTGTCATGATTTTGACAGATTTTCATACAATTCTCATTCAGCCCCACAGATCCAATTTAATATTCTATACGTAAACAAAAAAAACAATAGAACACAATATAATGCTACCGATTTAAATGACACCTATTTAAAGTGCAATAGAGAAGCACAATGGCATATTAATTTGGTCGCAAACATTAAATTGGATTTGAGGTCTGAATAGAGCATTTATAACGCAAATCCACGATAATATTTACCTAATGATTGATGATCTCTGTGGCTCAGTGGTTAGAGCGTTGGTGCTAAAGCCTGAGGTCTCAGGTTGGAATCCCGCTAGGATACAAAAAGTTTTCTTTGTTCCTTGGCCATGGAATTGTATTAAGATTTTTATTAATTAATATGAGAATTAATTAATAAAAATCTTAGATATACTGGTATAGTATAAAAAGTATTCTATATATTTAGTTATGGAACCAGGTTAACGTGGTGTGAAAGCGTCCATAGATATATATAAATTATTATATTATATTAAGTGTTTCATCAAAAGAAAATGAAACGTATTTCCATTATATCTATATATATAATAGAAAGTCTTGTTAGTTACACTATTTATAACTCAAGAACGGCTGAACCGATTTGGCTGAAAATTGGTGGGGTGGTAGCTTAGAATCAGGAGACGGACATAGGATACTTAAGTGCCCCGCCGAGTCTGTCTGTCTCTATGTTCGCAATAACCTCAAAAACTACTAAAAGGATGTTTATGCCGTTTAAATTTACCGGTAGAGTGGTTCCTTAGGAAGGCTTAGGTCGATAATAATTTCATGAGGTTTTGTGGAAATTGTTTGACGATGTTATGACGATAATTGCTGAAGGTGTCGGAAAAAATCAAGCCGTCTGGGAACTTTTATCGAAAACGCTGCCTAACCTAACCCGTTGGAGATAAATAACAACAATGTATGGAGGGATTGTTTCTCTTTTATAGGTCTACAAAAAAGTCCGCGATGGCATAGATATGTCTATCTTTTAAGGATAGATTACTATACCCATTCTAAGTTTAAAAAAATAATCAGAAGTAATGTGGCATTTTCAGAATTTATTTAGACGGATACAATTTAATTATCCTTATCTAGGAGATGTCTTAGAACTAAAAAGTACGTGTGAAATTTTATTATAAGTATATATTTTTAATCTGTGCTATTACTACATTGCAGGTATATTTGCTAGAGAATTTTTTTGCCACGAACACTCTCCCACGCGGGCGAAGCTGCGGGCAAAAGCTAGTTTTTTATAATAATAAAAATATTTAATAGCAAATTCTTCTACAAAGTTTCTTTTAAAAAATGTAGAGCAGGAAATAAGTGGTTCTTCGACTTTTGTTACTTTCTGTTCTAAATGAAACGGAGCGCTGTTGAGTTTTTTTTTTTGTGTACTACATTTTTTCCAAGAAATCTCTTCTTAATTTGACGACCTCTGTGGCTCAGTGGTCGCGGCTTCGAATCCTGCCGAAGTAACAACAAGTTTCGCGTTCCTGGGTCATGGATGTGTATTAAATATGTGTGTAATATAATGAAAATCTATACATATAATAAAATCTTAAATATATTTACAGTTTAAAAAATTTAACATAATTCCCGTTGTCTGGTTCGCGTAACACAAGTTCTTCGGGTACTCAGCACGTACGCAGGCGTGGTGTGAAACGTTCAAAGATATTAATATATAAGGTTTTTTTTGTTATAAGGTTTGGTAAAGGCAACTACGGATATTTTGGGTATATGATCTACTGGTTATATGAAGACGTTTTGGCAAAAAAATATTGTTATACTCAAAGTAAAAAAATCATCTCGTATTGGGTGAATCTCCGCTCAACGCAAACTCGCCCATATAAAGGATTTTTTTTTCGAGTACAACAATTACTTTTAGCCGACTTCCAAAAAAGGAGGCGGTTATACGTTCGGCTGTATATATATATATTTTGTTTTGTATGATTATTATACTCGTATATTATATTTCAACCATTACTCCGCCGCCATCTGTGGACCGATTTTCAAAATTCTTTTTTTGATGTTAATTCAAAATTGGTCCTTTAGTCACTAAAATGGAAACCTGATGATGGGATCCATGAGGAATCGAGGGAACTCCTCGAAATTTTTATGGATACATAAAGTGGTTTTGACTTTTTCTGAAGTAACACAAGGTGGGCTGGTAGCATATCCTCCCAAAAAATAAGATTTTGCACCAAGGTATATCCTGGATCCTAAAGCACGGAACAGAACTCCTCAGTCTTTAAACAACACTTATCGCGCTTGGAAAATTCGGGATTGTTTAAAGAATTGTAAGCATATGCCATTATGTAATTTACAGTAATCATGATCATCATGTTATTTATAATACCTAATGTAAGCTTGGCGCGTATTCAATTATACATTCGATCGTTTATTTTAAACGTTCTCAAAATGTATTAATAATAATTTAACACATATAAACTAAAAAGGGAAAAAATATTATTTTTAAACAAACAATTAAACCACCGACTTCCAAAGTAAAGAACACAAAAAAGTATGAAATAAATCTAATTTGCTAAATAATTCCCCTTTTCAATTCGGCTAAAATTTTACTATTACTCTACTCAATCTTCTTAATTTTGAAGAGGTGTATAAAAAATAATTCTGCCTAAACATCTATACATAACCAGTAGATCATAATAATACTATGCCCAAAATATCCGTAGTTGATTTTACCGAACCTTATATTATAATTATTATATCTTTTATTAGTATACTAATAGTACTTTTTACTATTAGTATACTAATAAAACTGTATTATATAAATGGTAGTACTTTTTTCTAGTATTTCTACAGATACCTATCATATTGTGATTTTGTAACATCAAGATGATCCTGAGCCGGCATAAAATCAAACATTACCGTAACATAACCAGACCGTACATACGTAACAGCGTATGGCGCACGCGAGCCGATCTTTCACGCATTCATCCGACAACACACGGCAAAGCCGCGCGCGAGTTGACCATTGCCTATAGCGTTTGTGAAAAAAAAAACTATTTTGAATTTTTGACATTAATTCGAAAATGGAAATTGCTGTGGATAGTGTTGTGTTGTGTTTTGGATTTACGATTTAATACCGGTAAGCTTACGGTTTGTTTATTTTTATATTTTAACGAGTTTTCCGTTTTTATTGTTTATAGTAGTAAGTAAGTAGTGAAAATATTTTTTCTAAAGTCACACCTTATAAAGTATTAGCTTAGTTTTCCATATAAGAGTTTCTTATCACTTATCGTTTCTCGCAGTAAGTAGAGCACCGGTGCGCGGCATAAATCGTAACTACAAAGCGTTCGATATGAATTTGATGAAAAGGTGAGAAAACTTGTGTTATAAATAAAGGTGGTTTAGAAACTAAAAACAGTATTAATTTCGCTCTGGATTGTTTACACATATTATGTTTGACATTCTACAGGCGTAGACGTGGAAATTAGTGGTGTATGGAAGTTACTTTGAATATTATCGTCATAGTTTGCAATAAATATACATATAACACTTATTTACATTACGTTTTGGCTTATGTTAGCTTAGTATGTTCAATGTTGTAGTAAATAGGTACCTACGCAAATATTTTTGTTTTGTATTATAGAGCTTCTCCAATCTATTATTATCTAACCAATATTGAATAAAAAATTTTCGTCAAAACTGCTAAATTAACAGAAATATAACAGTTGTTTAATCCGAAGCTCTAATTACATTTTCAGTAATCGACCAAACGGCACTTTATCGGCTTCGTGAAATTAGTCGGTTTGTATCTGTAACAATATCGGGTCTTACACCTTCGTGTCCCGTCAATAGAGTAATTAGGTCAATATTCGATCAATGCTTATGTTAGGTTTAAACATTTAGGAAGTTATTTACACTTTGAAAGACGAGTAATTTCTTTGCTATTCCTCGAGCAGAGGTATTTGTTTTGCTATAATCAGGCTTCAGAATGCTCGTTTGACGGTAATGTTCCATAAAAAGATCGAAAAAAGTGCATATTCTAATTTATTTTTCTCATTAATTCCATAATGTAAATAATGAAGAAAGTAAACAAATACCGGTTTTCGTTAAAAACCTATAAAGTACCTAACGAAAATACAAGCATCCTCAACTTTCAATTTCAAGTGGTATGACTGGTGATTCAGATAAAAATATGCGGAAGGAATAATAAGCTCGAATAGATACCACGGCGACACAGAAAGGTGGCGTGAAATAACACCCTACGAGGCGGGCAGAAGCTAGCAAATTGTAGGTAATAAGTAATTAGACACAAGCAGGTGTGATCGGATTTAAATACCACGGCCGTTTTTCATCCATCGTTTCGTGGTCCGTATCATAAAAGAACATTATGGTCTACTAGCTGTTGCCCGCGGCTCCCGTAAACACAGTATCCGTCGGGAACACTGTACTTTTTCGCGATAAAATGTAGCCTATGTTTTAATCCAGAGCCTAAACTACTACCATACCAAATTTCATCGAAATCCGTTCAGTTGTTTTTGCGTGAAAGAGTAACAAACAACCATCCATTCTCACAAACTTTCACATTTATAATATTAGTAGGATTATAGTAAATACGAACATTTTAATGTCTTGTATAAATATAAAAGGTGTCCCCCACTGACTGTCTGACGTATAGACGCTCGCACACCCATAACCTCTAATAGTGAATTTTGTATAGTACATAGTTTTACAATGTAAAAGCGCACTAAGAAGGGGTTTTGATAAGGGTTAAAAGTTTGTATGAAAAAAAAACACTGTCCCGATTAACGTGAGATTTAATATCCGAGGAAATTTCATTTTCTTTTACTGTTTTAATTTACATGATAGTATATAAATCAATTGTACCATAAAAGTAGGTAAGTACTAAAAAAATAATAACTACTCCAAAACTTAAAAGAGGAAATTAAATAGAAATTATTGAGTACCTACGTATTTTATAGTTTTTTGAAATTCGCCCTCTTAAAGGGGTGAAATGGGGCCAAATGTTGTACAGTGAACTATCAACAGCTGGTCGGATTATGTTGAAGCTGTTTGTCACGTGGTTTTTACGACGTAGAAATCCGTTAAAAATGGTTTTTCGGAATACACACTCCACGGGGGTGCACTGGGGATCCACGAAGTCGCGCGAAGCTAGATGAGTATACGACTATTGGCTATTACGAACACAATTTAACGGTCCCTTCAATGTCGTTATAACCGATATTCCGTGTAGTTTAACTATGGTATTAGGTAGTAAGTAATTCCCATTCAACATTAGTAAATGTGAATGTGCAACAAGAATATTACATACCTAGTAATAATCACTCATTATACAGTAGTCGAACCACGCTCTGATTCCTAGTTAGTAATTGTTTTTAGGTCCACGGACGTCGGACCTTGGATGTTGAATTAACGTGAAGAAGCTTTTAGATACCTCTCTACATATTACCTTCTAGTACCTCCATAAAGTCAATGTAAAGTTTACATATCATCTTCTTATAAATAAAAATGAATCGCGAAACCTGCGTCTCGCTAAAACTCGAGAACGGCTGGACAGATTTGCCTAATTTTGATATTGAAATAATTGTGGAAGTTCAGGGAAGGTTAAAACGGTTTAAAAATGACGATTGAACATAGTTAAGGCAAAACAACGTTTGTCGGGACTCGGGACAGCTTGTTAATAATAATTATATAATGTACTTATTAAAGTATTAGGCTGAGATCCCAGGCTCGCCAGACTAGCCTTATATTCTTACTGATAAAATGTATATCATATTGTGTGTACAATGAACGTATGTTTCCTCGAATTTGTGCCGTGGGCTAATTAATGTACACGGCGCTAAAGTTGCAGAAAGTTGTACTGACTTTACTTGCGTTCTGATTTCTGAAGTATGAATTTTTTTTGGTTTTAAAATCACGTAATGAACAAAACTTATTAACGTCATTTTTCTTTTTATTTTCTTTAATTACATATTAATTATTTAAAACTAATTACATATGTTACATAAAGTAATTATCAAGTTACTGTGTACAATTAACACCACAGTATAATTGATATAATTGCGATTACATCGAATGAACGTAACTACAATATATACACTTGTTTTCAGCAACTTTCTCAATTTAATTAGGTAATTACACGGCGACTTTCTGCGAGGCCGTGGTGGCCGGTCTAGTCTAAGCTTAGCTCTCTTATGATAAAAGGTATAGGATTTGTTTACAATCGTAGAATACAGTCGAATAATTTTAGGCATCAGCTTACGCCCGAAATTAATAACGTATCTAAAATCTTAGATTGACTTCAATCTTAGATTCTCAAACAAAAATTGACGTAAATTGACGTGAAGTTAATCCTAGGATCGTTGAAATGTATACAATTCTTTGTCTCAGATAGCTAAAATGAGATTGAGATTGATTATTAATTTCAGGCGTTAGCAATGTGTAGGGGAACCTTTTGTGCCTTGGACCGTGGTACTTTACCAAGAATAAGAAGATCCCTATATATTTTTACCCGACTACGGCGAAGCCAAAAGGAAGGGTAATGATTTTGGTAGTGGAAATAGAAATAGAAATAATATTTATTTGTGAAATGCATGTCCAATTTGATGTCCACAGGTAAAATAATGTGTAAGTTTAGTTACCAATATTGAAACTAGCTGGCGCTTTTTCTAGTGTAGATCGCGCTATCGAAGCCTACACAGAAAAGTATAAGTAAAGTGAAGGATTTTCATACTGTGTTCAGTACCGATATCGACCAAATCGAGAGCTCCTCTATCGCGATAACTCGCACGCCGCTAGTCTCTGCTACCGCGCGCGAGCAACCTCACTCATCAGTGAGTGAGGAGGGGTCGGACCCCTCCGCAGGAGAGACCCGCGTCTCCCCTGTCAAAATAATAGCTTCTAATCCGTAGCTGTCCCCAATATCCGGTTTGAACATCACCCGGGTGATGTTAGGGAGGGTCAAACTCTCCCATCGTCTACCAACAAACTAGCCACCAGGCTAGTTATAGTCCGACTTAGCTACAGCGGTCTTAACCCGACCCTTAGCATAGACCCGTTCGAAAAAAAAAAAAAAGAAAATTCATACTGTGTGAGACTATGTTTTTAGATTGTGGAAATATATGTCGTGTTACTAGTTTTAGTATTATTGTTCGAAATCTCGATCCCCACCCTCCAAAAGGCCATTGTGAGTATTGTTTAATGCAGGTATATACAATTTTACAGGTTAGTCTATGTATGTTTGTACCACCGTAGCGCCTAAACTACTGGTTCGGTTTTAATAAATGAGCTGTCAATAGATTCTTAATAATAGCCCGAGAAACATAGGCTATATAATTTACGTAGTCGGGTTATGTTTTTCTTAAATAAAAAATGTAGTTATTCAAAGCCAAGCCTATATTGCCAAATGAACCTTGTCAGACGGGTCAGACTTGGCTCATTTGTTTATTAAACACACGCAAAATAAATTAACTTAAATATTTTATCGACATAGGTATCGAGAAAGTAGAAAGTGTGGCATCACTTCACACTTGATAACAGATTATGCAAAAAAGCTATCGGTTAAACCATCGAATAATGAAAATTCATTGCGTATCATTAATGTCATCAATCATCATCAGCTTGTTATGTATTTTAATATGATCCATGATCTTGGACGTGTCTCGGATGAATAATTAATTTAATGGCTCTATCATTAATCTGCGATAGGATGGCGGGAGGTGTTTGCTAATTTACAAGAGCCAAAAAAGTCAATTAAAAAAAAAACCTTAAAATCCAATACCTTGGAAATTTTTAATTTTTGGGTATGGTATCTTATAGCCAAAAACATCAGAAAATATGGAACTTACGACACTTTAATGCCACCTATTGGCAGACACGGGGCACATAGTGAAAAAAATACATAAGCCCTCCCGTTCCCACGAGCGCTTTTAGTGGTCGCGACAGAAAAAACAGCACTGTAAACGGAAATGTGCGCTAACATAATAGAGCAGAAGATCGTGTAGAGTTGTCAAATCTGACATTTCGATTTTCAGCTCTTTTGTACTAGCGCAGAGTTCTATTACAGTGCTGTTTTTTCTTTCGCGACGTCTCAATAGTTATCTACCTAGTTATCTTTTTTAGTTACACGCACTCACTGCTACTTTTGAAAAACTGCGTTCGCAAAACGTGGGTTTCTAGCGAATTCATAAATGAATAGGTGTACATACCTAATTTGTAAATATTTTAAATTTTAAATTTAATCATAAAACTTTCCATATACAAAACAGTCGCGGGCCGCAAGGACATTAAGAATCGGGCCGCGCGTTGTCGACCGCTGCCAAAGAATATAATATATTAGTAACGTAAAGAGCCGTCATTCGATAGACTTACACGATTGACAGCTCGCAGCTATGCGTGCCTTGCTAGACATATGCAGCGGCTGCGCGCGGCGAGCGGGATGTGAGTTTGCCAGCCAGGACTTTCGTTCACGGGGCTGGCCGTTGGTCGTTTCGTGCTTTGACATAATTGACAACATAATCCTACTAATATTATAAATGTGAAAGTTTGTGGGGATGGATGGATGGTTAGATGTTTATTACTCTTTCACGCAAAAACTACTGAACGGATTTTGATGAAATTTGGTATGGTAGTAGTTTAGGCTCTGGATTAAAACATAGACTACTTTATATCCCGAAAAAGTGAGATTTTACTGTACAACTTAATGTTATAATACTTTTACGTCATCTACAATCATTACCTACTCACATAATCCGCCGATTCCGATTGAGCCTGACTTGTTATGGTAAGCTGGGCCTATATTGTACGAAATCAAATCAAATTTGACATTGACATTTGATTTGACACTCGTGTGTTCGATTTTCAGCTCTATTGTATTAGCGCAGAGTTCAATAGAACTGAAAATATTCAGTGCTCTGAATTTTCCGCGGCCTTACGGATTCCGAATAATATAAAAATACGGGCAAAATTGTACCAAATTATTCAAGAAAAACCAAATTACATACTTTTAAAATTTTAAATATTTAAGAAAATAAAGATTTAAAAAGTAGTTAAAACATCTTTATTATATATAAGTTATTGTTTAAATAAAAAAAGGGCTATATATAAAAAACTGTATCCAGGTCGGAGGCTGCGGGTAGAGTACCTAAGAGGCTGGCAGCATTGCCTCGCTGTATGGCCAAACTGATTCGTTGGCCGAGGTAAGCGCCAGCCTTAGGGTCATTGGTTTTGTTGACCAGGTTTTTGGCCAAATCTCCAAAAAGGTGCTTGATACTCGGACCCCACGGACCCATAGTTTCGACGCCAAAAGGCAGAAAAATGTAACCATCACCGATGGCCTTTTGTGGGTCTCGGCGTGTACAGCTGCCGCATCCTTGCAGTGGCCGTCACGTGTGACACCGCCAGCGGCCTTCCACGGCTCCACGGAATGAAGGTCATACCATCAGGTCTCTTGCCGTCGTCACGTGCGATACCGTTCGGCTCGAGTGTGGCCGGCACGTTGACAGTGGCAAGAGCCCTGCGGATGACGTCATTTATGGCGACATGGCGGGATTGGCGGCCGCCACTGCGGCGGCACGACAGTCCATGGTGTACTTGGCGGTCCACCGTGGTTCGTTGGTAGCGGTTCCTAAGCGCAGACTGACCGATAGTGTGAAGGTGTGGTTATCCAACAGAATTCCGACATTGAATGACGGGAGAGCCTGGAGTCAGTATCCCGATTCCGGTTCAGTGGATGCTAAGAGACGAGTGCGATCAGCAATTTAGCAGCTCTGATTGTACCGAATTGAGGAGTGGTATATCCCAATTTTTTGAATGAATTTTAAGATGGACTGGAATTTCGTCTGGGCAGACTCCGCACCAAGTATTAACGGTTTCCGGTAATGAGTCTATACCCACGCAGCCTAATGAATTAGTAATTATATTATTGTAAAAACCAAAGCGTTTATGCTGTCCAATCTCATGGCTTTTATACTTATAACAATGTCTGTTGTGAAAGTAATATGTCGAACATCATTTTATTTGTGATTATGACATAAAGGTCAAATTGAGTTTGTGATAGGGCGTGTGTAGAGAGGCTCGACTGTTAGAGCTTGGCGATGAGAATTGGGTATTACACGTAAAAACCTACACGTAAAAAATATGTTTGTTTTAAAACAATAAGAAGTAATGAGGTATTACAACTTGATAAATATAATTCAGTTTTTATGTGTAGTTTTGTAATTAGATGCATTTCAAAGTCAGAAAAATATAATAGGAATATTTTTTATAGCATTATTGGAAAAATCCCACATAATTAGTTTACTTACCTACATCGAATACAATAACTATATTTTTTATAAAATCTATAAGGCGACTATGTCAATTATACATAATATGGCCTATGTTACCCGGGCTGTTATAACGAATCGATTGACACCTCGTTTATTAAAATCAAACTAGTAGTTCAAGGCTACGGCGGAATCAAACATACATACACATACATACATAGACCGCAAAAATCATTACCCTTCCATTTGGCTTCGCCGTAGTCGAGTGAAAAGATTTACTATGGTACGCTCACTTATACGCGCAAACTTCGGAGGTATTTGAAATTTGACATAAGCAGTAGATCATAAATCATGTCCAAACTATCCGCCATTGACTTTGCACAACCTTATCGTTGCATTGACTACCGTACTCCTTCCCGAAAGTCTAGTATTAGATACTAGTGATAAGTATGTGTAACTGTGGTACCTAATAACTAACACTTAACATTGACACAGTGAGTACATATGCAATTTGCGACACTCGTAACTACATTATATGCCATCGATCGACACTAGTGATTCCCAACAGGTAACTACGGCGTGACATGGGGACTCGTCGACTTTCCCGTGCTTTGCCACACAATCGACCGGCGTAATAATTTTCATTTTATATTTCGTCGATTGAATAGAAAAGTGTCGTTTTTCAAAATTGTCGGAAAGTAAGACTTAGAACAGGGGTGGCATGTAAAAGCTATATTTTTGTATGGATACAAGACACTTTATGTAAATACAAAAATATAGCTTTTATCAGGCCACCACTGTTCTAAGTCTTACTTTCCGAAAATGTTGAAAAATTAAACTTTTCTATTTTTTCGACGATTTCTCGAACCGTCAATAATAGTAGAATAATATTCCCAACATTACAAAGTTATCCTATCTTAGTAAAACCGTAACTTTTTTAGAAGCCACCAAGATTGGCCATTGTAACCTCCTTTTATGAAATCTAACTTGCCTTAAAATAAAAAGGTTTTAATTATAAATATGGCGATACTGCTATGGTAAGACCGCACTAAGCGGCAGCGGAGCGACGCGACGCGACACTTCCCTACTAATAATACCGCAACGGAGTGCCGCCTCGCGTAGTTCCGCTGCCGCGTAATGCGTTGTATCTCATACAATTCCACATTTCATAGTGCGGTCCCACCTTTAAAACAGTTTGCCAGTGTCATGTTAAGAAGGCGGGAAAATATAATATTCGTTTAAGTTTTCAACACCGTTTTTCTAAATCGTCAAGTCTAAAGTCTAGTCAAAGTCCAAATACAAATAAATCGTCAGTGCAGTCGATGAGTCAAGTCAGTCGACTTGGTACTAGCCCACATATTTTGTGCACGTTAACGTAAATAATGGTTAATATTCTACCAATATTACACATTTAGAACTGAAAAAACACAAATGTTATGGAGGAGAAACAAAAACAACAACTTCACTCTTCTACAGCCCCGCCAAAACTCAATAAGAAAGTTTCAGGAATGTCAAAACTGTTCCAATTTTGAATTGCAAATTCGAACATCGGTTGAAGAATATTATAGCAAATTAGCAACCCAGTTGTTCACTGTCTAATGGACCGTGAAGAATGTTCATAGTACACAATTATTCTTGCTTATTCTAGACGAGGCATGTTGAAGCAAAAAGTGTCTACACCTAAATGGCCCCAAACATGGGGTTGTTTGAGGCCATTTAGATTTGACATTTGTCATCTTAACATTTTGACATCTGCTTTCCGCAGTATATTCAGACTTCTGTATCAAGATGGCGTAACTTTTTCTCGCATGAAGATTTTTTCTGTCCAATGTGCGTCATATAGCTATTAATCTAAGTCTTTGGCTTATTCTGTTAAATTAGGTTAGACATGACTTAGAGTTTAGACAATAGACATCACCTATCTATGTATTTAAATATAAAAAAATACATTCCATTTATATGTTTTTAATTTCTCCTAAACATTAATTAGGGACGCGCTTGCAAAATGTGTTGCTTGACAGCGGCGGAGTACGGACTGACATGACTTTAGAAATGTTTTGTAAATAAACCTTATTGCCACGCATTAAGATTCCCGAGTACCTACCTGGGAGATCGAGCTTTGCTCGGTGTTTTAGTAGAACGATAAAATAATTACAAATAAATTAAAGAAATTATAAATAGTAATAATAAGAATCACAAAAATATTTATCTTTCTCCGGGAACCCACCACATTCCGAATTTCCAAACAATGCAATAATTATACGTATGTATTATGCTCCAATCAGGCTGACGTAAGAGAGTCGAAATTATTAATATACTGTTGCACGACAAACCACAAAAAAAAACAAAAGTTTGTACACTGACTGAAAAAACATTCTGTATACAAGATCGACTCGTTTAAAGTATGCATATTGCATAATAGCAAAACACGTGAAAATTTCGAGGAGGCTTATAATGCTTTTTCCGAATAAATTTTTAATATTGTTGAATTATTTTTAAGCCAATTTTAAGATGATTATCTCCGCTATATTTGGGTATTTTTAAGACTGTTTTAAAAATTGAGTTTATTGGTAGCCATTAGCTCGGAGATTGTCAATATGTCAATGATTTCAAAACTAAGGATGGGCTACGATGTACATCTGACAGAACAAATCTTCGTACATGAAAAAGTTACGCCATCTTGATTTCACCATACCTCGAATGTCAAAATGGCCCCAAAAACCCCAAAAGTTGGGTCATTTAAGTGGGGACAGTTTATGCCTCGACAATCGACATGACTCGTCTATACGTGTGCGTCTATGGTTTCTCTGATATGAGTCCACCGCGCGCACGATATTATATACCGTTATACACTAGATAAAGTATATGTACCTATGATCATTAGGCCGGGTACATATTACTACAGAATACAGAATAACTAGATGATAATGTTCAGTGGACAACTGGCCAGGTATTGTCTTTTGTAACATAGTAGACACTAACTGCCGAATGCTGAAACGCGTATCAAAATTAAGAACCCTCCTATTCACGGGCTGTCGCTGTGTCTGCCAGCCGGAATGACAAGGACAGCATGCGACTTGAGAGACACTTAATTTAACTATCATTCCAGTATTCGTCAGCCCTCCTTCTTACGTGCGTTTTTTAGTGGTCGCTATAGAAAAAACAGCACTGTAAAAAGAACTGTGCGCTAATACAATAGAGCTGAAATTGGGTAGAACTGTCAAATCTGAGATTTGAAACTTTACACTTCGATTAACAGCTCTATTGCACTAGCGCAGAGTTCTATTTACAGTGCTGTTTTTTTTTTGTCGCGACCATTAAAAAACTCTCGCGGGGATTAAAACTTGAACTTTATTTACTAAACAAGAAAATACACGTTTCACTGCAAGAGCGGTGTAGTTTGATATTCGCACTCTTGCAATTAAATGTGTATCTTCCTGTGTATAGAGAATAAAGTTATATTGCTATATAATTAATGGCTGTGTTAAGAAATGCAGGGCCGCGTCGCGTATCTTTTCGTTCCGGTGTGAGCTGACCTGAATTTTCTTTAAAATTTTGGAAAATGTTCTGCAATAGTAGTAGAGCGTTAATTATTTACTCTAAGGGCCTCTTTCACAATGTTCTGATTAATATCAGGTAGCTTATTCGCATGATTTGCCTCTATCGCTCGATACAAAGTAAGCAGAAACAAAACTTCTGAATAAGCTATCCGGCTTTTATTAGAAGATTACTAATTAGATTACTTATTAGAAGATACTTATATAATTATACGATATTTATTAGAAGAAACAGACCCTTGGAGTAAATAATTTACGGCTCTACCACTATTGCAGAAACTTTTCCATTATTTTTAAGAAGAAGAAGAATTGGAGACAAGTAGTCTTTTCGAGAATATCATCAGACTTTTAGAGGATAGATTTAAAAACAATAAAAGTTGGCGGCAAATTTAAAATGTCAAAGTGGCATGGCACATTCCCATTTCCCATGAAAAAATTCGAATAAACTGATGAGTTACATGACAATTAATTAATCAGTACTAACATGATTTAAATAAAATGTGAAATATCTTATATCTAATATCTCTAAAAATATCTATAAATAGAAAAAACTTCCGAAGGTCGTCCCCATCTGGCAGAGTACCTAGCAAACTCATAGCATTCCCTCGTTGGATAGCAATGGCTATCCGTGCGAGGTAGTTCCCGGCTCCGGGGTCTCGGGTGGCTTCAGTAAGCTAGTAATTGTTTGTAGATAAGTTTTCTTTTTTTCGTATTAATTTTTAGTATATATCACGGTTATAAATGTGAAAAAATAATTTTTAATTTTACTCTTTCAAGCAAAAAACACTGAATCTTTGTAAAATTTTGGTTTATCAAACTGACTTCGAAGGTCGTATAGAGCCGCCAAGTTAATCAACAGTTTTTAAATACCCCAGGTTCAACTTTCGAGAAAAATCGATGTAGCCTCACACCTGCAGGCTTAGCATGCGTACCCTAGCAACACCGAAGAATCGACAAAATCACAGATTGAAGAAACATTCATACCATTCGGAGGAAAATAGGTCTTATTGTAAGGCAGCAAGGTCGATGCATGAGAAAAAACATTTCTTTTTTTCCCGAGCACACAAAATGGCCTCTTTTGATAGATAAAGTAGAAACGTTTTCTTAATTTCAAATAGTGCTACAATAATGTCAACTACTCATGGCGTACATCATGGCGGTGCAAGACAAATAGTTTCTTTACGTTCAGTCATTTACTTGAATATTTGTTCGTTTTTGACAGAAGAAAATCCCGGCAGCCAGTTTAAAAATATGGCTGTTTAGAAATGTTGACTTCTATTGAGGACCTTGTTACCCTGGATTAATAACTATTTTGCAACGAACTATTTTGGGTAGAATATTTCCTCTTTAAAATTATTTCTTCGGATCGCCATGCTAAGCCCGCTCGTGCTGGCAACATGCGCATTTTAAGCTATATATGTTTTTTCTTTCGCCGAGCAACAATAATTTCGACTCTATTATGACAGTCCTATTGGCAGTTTGATATGGGTATGTATAATTATTGCTTTGTTCGAAAATTCGGAATGTGGTAGGTTCGAAAATAGAATCCCGGTAAGATAAATATTTTTGTGATTCCTTTTATTTTCTTAATTTATCAAAACTCCGAGCAGAGCTCGGTTACCCAGGTATATATTATGTAGTTCAAATTCTGTGGTTGGTTTTCGAAGACAATTTAGCTCAGTAACCGCATCCAGTCAAGAGTTTATATTATGATTGATCATGTCTGCAATGAGAAACGTGTGGCATCGGCGGCTTAATTTCGTAGTAAGTAATTGGTTATGAAACTTACTACTTACTTGTTCCAATGTTCCCACGTATGTCATCCGCACATTCCGCTAAGCATGCGCACCCTTGAAACACCGTAGAATCGACAACATGACAGATTGAAGAAACATGAATACCATTCGGAGCAAAATAGTTCTTATTGTAAGGCAGCAAGGTCGATGCATCGTCGTTATGAGAAATAATATTTCTTTTCTTCCCGAGCATGAGCTCACAAAAAGGCCTCTTTTAATAGGTAAAGTAGAAACGTTTTTTTATTTCCATGTAAAATAGTCTTACAATAATGTCAACTACTCCACATCATGGCGGTCCAAGACAATTAATGGTTTCTTTACGTTCAGACATTTACTTGAAAATTTGATCATTTTTGACAGAAGATTTCCCGGCAGCCATTTTAAAAATATGGCTATTTTGAAATATTGACTTCTATTGACGACCTTGTTACCATGGATTAAGAACTATTTTGCAACGATTTTTTTATATACGGCCAAATTAGGGAAATATGTTTTTAATGTCAAATCATAAAGTAATAAAAATAGGTTAAAAAATATATAAAATATTGGGGTGGGTCAACCCTGTCAATTGGGGTGGGTCAACACTGTCAATTAGGTGTATAAAATAGTTTAGAAACTATTCGCTTGCCACACCTGCAAAATTTCATAGAAACCAGTCGAGCCGTTTCGGAGGTGTTCTTTGTGTTCTACAACACCGAGACAGGAGAATTTTTATATATTAAGATAACTTAAAACTATAGAACTGTGGGGAATGACTTTGGCACTATTAGGCTGGCTCGAAAGGAGAAACACCACGGCTTCACAGAGAACCGGCATAAAATAACGCTTGAGTTAATGTGTTTCCGAGTGAGTGAGGGTGTCGAGGGTCCAAGGGGTTTTGAGATTTAACAGATCGGAAACGCACATGGAACATCTCTTTTTTGACGGTGTCCATACGCGGTGCTTATCCATTACCATCAGGGGATCATTCTGCTCGTTTCTCCATCAAATGTAAAGTAGTTAGTTAGTTTAGTTTTAGTAGTCATAGTTTGATAACAACATTTTCATGAATTTCACAATGAATCTGATATTTTGGTGAATTTGGTGATGGCGATTGTGAAAGTTGTGAGGATGTTCGTTACTTAATGACGCGAGACGTGACGCTCCGATTTGAATAAATCTGGACAGGTATCCTTGAAAAACAACCGCACAGAAAAGTAATTTAGTATTTAAGTCTCGGTATTTTTAGGATTTATAATTTTCTTAGAGAAAATTTTCCAAATGTTTTTACAAAATATAGGCACAATATTTTTTATAACATCGATATTTTCTAAATAAAAGCATTTATTTACAAAAATGCAATATTTTTGAAATTGTTGTTTTTATGCCCAGAAATTAATGCTCTAAGCCAGAAATATATTCGTATTATTTGACGATGTTTTGACATCATATCTAATAATTATTATAAACTGTTGATGGTGATGATGGCTCCGCGTCTCTAGCGCCATCTATCGCACGACACGCGCGCCACTTTCTATTGTCAATAATTGTTCTAACAGTTTGCGTGAAATTACGGCAGGTGGCGACACTGAGCGTGGTCAAACACGTGAACCGCGATTCGCGATCCAACGTGACGATTAACGGATAATAAGGCGCTGCGCGTACTGGCGTAATTTTTTAAGAATGTATGGATGTTTTATTAGACTCTTGTGTGAATGTCTGGGTGTTTGTTACTTTTTCACACATTAATTGTTTTATGTGGGGCTCCCATATAAAAAACTTGGTTTTTGACGCTGTTTCTTGCTCGATATTAGTACTAACAGTTGTAGAGATATATAGCTTATACCCACGGGAATACTGTACTTTTTTGGGATAAAAAGTAGCCTATGTTGTAATCCAGAGCCTAAACTACTACTATACTAAATTTAATCGAAATCCGTTAAGTAGTTTTTGCGTGAGAGAGTAACAAACGTCCATCCATCTAAACACCCATCGATCCTCACAAACTTTCACATATTTTGTAATAGTAGCAGGATGGAACCCTTCGTGCGCGAGTCCAAGTTCCCATTCGCACTTGGCCGGTCTTAAACTTCACTTTTCTACACTTTTTCTCCACTTCCAAGTTAAGTGGGTGCAACTGGAACTAGTTTTCACCCGACTCATTGTCAACTTTCTTGTGTCGTATGCGCCATGAAATCACATATGGGAAAAGAAAGCAAATCTAGTAATTCAGCGTTCGATATGGTTTAATATCAATACTCGTTGACGCGGATATAAATTAAACTACCCCACTTGCAGACTGCAGTTAGCGGTTTAACTCCATTTTGTAATTTCGTACGGTGGAGAAAAAGTGGTCGTCATTGTTTCTCGGAAGCTAGAAAACTTTTCGCAAAAATAATAAAGGAAGAAATGAATATGTAATCTTGATTGTTGTTAAAACAAGTGATCAATTTAAAAAAAAATCTCTTAGAGCTCTGAAAAAATCTAGTTTTAGCGTGTAAATCTATTATAATCGCAGCGCGCGAGGAATCGTACAATATGCCGCGATAAAAAGCCTATGTACTTACCCGTGGTGTATTTTATAGCTGTGTCAAATTTCATCAAAACTGGACCAGTAGTTTTGGAGCATATTCAATGCAAGCAAACAAATCTTTCCTGTTTAATTATTATACGTTTCCTGTGGGACTTCCTCTTGCGCGCACGAATTCGCGGCCAACATCTCGTTATATAAATAGAAAAAAAAATATATATTGTGAAAGTTGGAATTGTAATGAATAATAATATTAATTTTGCTACAAACATTTTCACACTGCGTTTAATTGTAAAACATGTGCCAAAATCCATAACTTTAAAAATGTTATCAAAATAGAAAGAGGGTGAAACTTTCAAATACATAGATTGAAATATTTTAAGTTTCTCATTTTTTGTATCGCGTATTATTCGCACTCTGGACTTCTTAGTGAGTTCTGGCACAAAAAACCACTGCACCACAGGAGTTGATGGCGTTATAATTTATAACAATGGTGAATGATTTGCGACGTGTGTCGAGCGGCGACCCCAATATAAACAAAACATTTGCGAACTGTACTGAACCAGCAAATAAAAAGTTTGTACACCGAATCAGTGACGTCATATAAAAATTATTTATTTGAACTTAAAGTAAATAACATACATACAGAAAATAATAATAATAATAAAGAAGTCCAAATTGACGGCCTTACTGCTGCAGCAGTTTCTTCCAGGCAATGTTTAGTTTTGAATTGCAAACAGAGTAATTTAACAATAAACTATTATTTATTGAAATATAATAAGCATTTATATGTTGCCCGCGACGAAAAATAAATCCAACCATACATTTCGCTGCGATAAAAAATAGCCTATGTGTTTATCCAGAGTCTAAACTACTACCATACCAAATTTTATCAAAATCCGTTCAGTAGTTATAGCGTGAAAGAGTAATAAACGTCCATACATCTATACTAGGGTAACCAGACGTCCCGTATTTCCCGGGCGCTGTCCCGTAAATCGGGCGATCTAGGCACTCTAGGGTTTAAAAAAGTACTCAGTACTCAGTTACTCACGCACACAATGCTCACCATACACATAAATATGGTCTCGGGCGTCCTAAAACTAATCAAAATAATATGCTAAAACTAGCTCGTTCCTCAGAAAAATATCAAAAATTTGACGCTAAATAATAATTATTTTTTGGCCCGGGTAAAGACCGTGTTTTTTGGCTTATATTGTGAGCCATTTTTCCATCCTATGGACATTTGTCCATAGGATTGAAAAATATCTGGCAACCCTAATCCCTAATCCATACACACACATCCAATGGCTGGTTTCACTACTGGACGATAGGTGACGCTTCCTATACTTTGAATTTATATTGAACCAATAGGTATTTTATGAGTAAAATAACATTTAAAACAAATATTTAATGAAATTACTGTTAGGTAAGTTCAAAACTAAAGTATTTAGTTTTGAAAATAACAATATCGATTGTTTGTGTTTCAACTTTATTTAAAAAAAAATCACGAGTTGTAGGTTTTGTGTGCGAAACATTCTATGTTACGTACGTATTACATATTTATTTTTTTATTTATAAGTATGCAATATGTATATTGTATACCTACTATTGTTCAAACAAACGCTTCAGCGTTAATTTACTTATAAATGGCGCATTATTTATGTAAAGTTATAATCAAAACATTTAGCGACCTATTATAGTTCGTGACTGTACTTCATCTGTTTATTACAAGTAACTAGTAATTACTAATTACTGTAATTCCTGAAAAGGAAGTTATAACGCAAGTAATGAAAGTGCGTACTGCGTATGCATGCAGCGCTCGTAATGTTGGCTATCTGATTCCGCTGCGCTGTGGCACGCTCGATGCGCACACAGAGTAGCTGATTACAGAGAGATTAGAGAATAGGCAATTATCCTATGATGAAAATATACATCAAACTATTGATATTTTATCACTAAATATTATTTAAAACCAATTTAACGAACAATACTATGAAATATGTATGATTTTTATGAAATATCAAAAATAAAATAATAAATTAATGACGTTAGACCACGTGATTAAAAACGCACAGTCGCCAAACGTGACGTCATCTTCTTGTACTTCTTCGTCTTTTTTTTTAAATGCCCTCCCCAATCCAGCCAGTATCAGTATCATTACCGTCAGTAAAGGTCATGTAAAAAAGTTGTATGTCATTTGCCAGATGTTAGTCGAAGTTGTGTGCGGAATAGCAGCGTTTCTCTTCGATATTATTAGTATAGTGCCATATAAAAGGCATTTTAAAATAGTAAAATTACCAAAGTAAACACCAAGCATTCTAGAATTTGATATGTTTAGTGTGCTTTGGTAGTTACAAGAACAAGACAGGTTACAAGAAGCTGACAACACATTTTAGCGTTTTGGCGGCTTTATTAATTACACTGGCCTGCAAATAAAAAAAAAATCTCTCCTTTATGTTTCCATTCGTGATAACAGCGTAGTAGGTGTTGGAGCACCGGAATTTAACAATAAAATATATACAGCACATATATTTTAAATATAAAACTCATTTATTTTTAATCAATTCCATCGATTTCCATACAAATTTATTTTCTCTCATAATATAAAATACGTATACCTATTACACCTAAAATTCTAAACAAAAATATATGAACTTCGTGCACAACTTCCAATGAACATTTTAAATAATTGAAAGAAAAGTTTTCATTTAACTGTTGTAAAGTAACAGCGAATACTCAAGCGCATTTAAGTACAACAATAAAAATCTCTTTAGACACTTTCTTCTTTCTCTAACGACTCGCCAAAATTTATTTTGTATCTATAGAGACTGTTTATGATTTTAATGCATAAAACACATTAAAATATATTAAATAAAAAAACCCTTAATTTGTGATATTTTGGAAATAAAAATCATAATATCGCAAAATCTACATGTGATAAAAAAAATTGGTCAACACTCGACAGGAACAGATTCGGAGCATTAAAATATTCATATTTAAAACATAACTTTTGGAGGAGGATTTCGTTGTAGACCAGTGTTATTTAAACTTTTATACTGATTTGCAAGGAAAGGGAAGAAATTCCCAAGGAATGATCCAGATTGCAATGTAGGTATTAGGTTTTGTGAATAAATTTTTTCGAAAATTCAAAATTTTCCAAATACATTTACGTAGTGTGACCATATACAAACACAAAGCGTCATCTGGTGGCGCAAGTGGTATCAAAAACGGCCAATAAGAATTTTCGATTCTTTTTCTGTCAGCAGGCGGCGCTTGGTAGCTCCTTCTCGTGTCTAAAGCTGTCAAATGTCATGAATTTAAAAACCCTCATTGTTCACTTCGTGCAATTAAGGACTGCCTCTACGTAGAGACTAGAGAGAGAGGTAGCTGTAAAATGCGAATCCATGAACCTGCAGAGTAAGTGTAATATTTAAATGATAAATTGGGTATTCAAGCCTTGGTCCTCGACTAGTATTTAGGATTAGTATGACCACTGTAGATTTCTAAATTCCACGGAAGAATAGATAACATGGCAGGTGGACAAAGGCAAGCTGTCATTTTGTCCATATTACCTGCCAGTATGTCCATTCTTGAAGACAAAACGGATTTCTATGGTGGTCATGCTGGTAAAATTTAAAAAATTCTCACTATGGCACATAAACTGTACGTGTAGAATTAAGATTTCAAGTTATTTGTCATCACTCAACCTATTTTTGGTTTAATTTTTGATTTAGTTAAATTAAAAAATACATTTATACTATTGTGTTACTTATAGTATATTTATAAATTTTTATTGCATGCCCGACCTTATTTCAGACGTATTTAACAAATAAATAGTGAACAGAATGTCAACACAGAAAGAGGCTAAAGAAACCAGTCTCCCAGCGCAAGCGCACGTCTATTACACTACGATTTAATGCCTCAAGTGCCATGATTATAAGAATATTTAGTTACAATCGTACTGCACGGCACACGCGTCATCTTATAACATCTTGCTTTCACAACGATCGGCAATGTTTTCATTGTTTAGTTTACATTAGATCTTTCCGCGCGCGCTGTCATTTAATTCTGAGCGGAGAAAATTCCAAAAATTCAAATCTGACATTCATTTCTTTTTATTCAATTTGTGAACATGACAATGAGTGCATGAACTTGGCCCGTAAAGTGATGTGGTACATTATTGTGACATTGTTTTTAATATGGCTACTGGACAGCTTCCGGCGGAAAGAGATGCCGCGCGCTATCACGCATCAATGTATACGAATGTTTGTATAATGTTTTTTGTTTGTAAGTAATTCTATTACTTTTTATTGGAGTGCAGGATTAAAAAAGGTTTGTAGTTTTTTGTTATTTTGCGTCTTCAAAATAGGTGGATAAATAAAATAAAAAATGTATTTAGAATTTTGAAGTATTACCTACAGTTTGCTCTTAGACACAATGATAATAAAATATAATTAGGTAAATATTTCGATAGAGAAGTAGCGCCATTTTTTTAAGGTTTGGTACTTAGCAAGTTACACTTTTTTAACTGCTCTTACAAGATTTTATATACTTTGTAATACGGCAAATAAAATATAATCACTACGATATAAATTAAATTACGTATATCTGAATAAATTCATTTATAGGTTAAAAATAACAGTTCAACTATTCAACGATAGATGGCGCTTTTACATTACGCTTAAACAGGTGTACAAGGCCGTACGCTTGGCAAAACTAAACACACCGGCATATTTAGCGGAACACTAAAAAAAGTCCATAATTAAAAAAAATATGGTTTTATTTTAAAATCTACTTACTACACTTCTTTTGTTATTTAAAGTTTCATTTGTTTTACTTAAAATGAGATCACATTAAGAACAGATTTTGCGAGTAAAGGCTATTTGTGAAAAATGGTACATTTTTTAACTTTTCATGTAACCGGGAAAAGTGAAAATTAATATTAAAATAACAATTAATTAAATTACAGAAATGGTGATTAATATCGCGTATTTCCTCCACGTGCTCTTATTAAAGTTTCTACCCGTCTAGGCATACTGAGAATGATGTTATCGATGGTCTCCTGGGATAGTCTCCGCCATTCCTCAACTACGGCGATTCGCAGTTCACCCACGTTGGCAGGAGCTGGAATTCTGGACTTAACTTTTCTTTTCAGCAAGTCCCAAACGTGCTCTATTGGGTTCATATCCGGTGATATCGCCGGCCACTCCATAACAGTGATATTCATATCATTAAGATAAGCTTGAGTTACCCCAGCGGTATGCGGCCGAGCATTATCCTGCATAAAAACAAAATCGTCACCGATATATGGGGCAAACGGTACGACATTTTCTTCTAAAACTTCTCTGATATAGCGGTCTGCAGGCTTGGACGGCCGTCAAACCGGGGTTCCTACGTACACGAAGCCGAATGAAACGATCATCCCTACTCGAAGTGCGTCTTTTTCTGCCTTGTCCTGCTCTTCTCACATAAGTACCGGTCTCCCTGAACCGTTGGATACTGCGATGGATCGTTGAAACTGGTCGACGAAGATCTCTGGATATCACTCTGTAGGTTTGACCATTTCTTCGCATTTCGAGTGCCCTGGCAATCTCCGTTGGGGCTAAGTCAGGCATAATTCAGTCCTCAACTCCAAAAAGATACGCGATTAAAAAAAAACTAACAAAAAACAGTATTTCAATGAAATTTTAAATCAAACTCAGAAGGAAGAAATACTCGAAGTTCGCTCCAGTTAAGGTGTATTTGAATAAAATTAAAACAATTGCATAAAATGTGATGTTCAGTTGTTTTCTTAATTTGAAAATATTTCTTTTTAAATTAAATGACGTATAAACCAGCCAGCCAGCAACCTTATATAAACCTTTATTTTATGTTCCGCTAAATATGTGTGTGTATTAAAAATATTTTTAAAAAAGTCAATGTATTTGAATAAGGTCATAATCAACGCTGAAAAACAAAGGTTAATCAACGCTTAAATATTCTGTTCAATTTGCTGAAAATACTAAAATGGTAGACAATTTTACTTTAATATGGAAATTATTCCTATCGATGCGACACAGGATTTGCAGGTTTTGTGGTGCGCCCAAGATCGGCCAGTGTCAGCCCTTATCGACCTCAAATCTAATTTCTGTATTCAGATCTTTGGTAAGACAAAAATCAAAGTGGTTTAATCGACAGCGATTTGGATGAGTTTTTTTTATCTCGCGTGCGCGCGGCGTGACGCGCACGACATATTTGCATAACGACAATACGATCAGTGAAAGGTATATTCTTAATTAATTGGAGTACGATTTTCCAATTTTCTGCACTTGCAACCCCGGCTGCGAAGCTTTGCGAACAGGTTATCACGCGTTGAATTTGTGCTTTACGATCGATACGTCCAAGTAGCAAAATATCTAAATACATTAAACGTACAATTAGCGATACGTCTATGTAGCAAATCCGATATCGTCTGTGTGGCAAAACGTCGAACTGTTGAAACATTTAGGCTGGGACCATATTACCGGAATCTTTCTGACCGGAGAAAATTCAGAGCATTGAAAATAGAACTCTGCGCTAATACAGTAGAGCTGAAAATCGAACACACAATTTGACAACTTTCACATTTGACATTGACATTTGACTCAACACTCGTGTGTACGATTTTCAACACTATTGGATGGATAGTCCAGAGTTCTATTTTCAACGCTCTGAATTTTCGCCGGTCGGAAAGATTAAAATAAAATATAGTCCCAGCCTTATGTAGCAAAACGCTTTTTAGCAATTCGTCTAAAGTAACCGAGCAAAGTCCCAAACATTATTCATTACAAAAAAAGTATCATGAAACGATTTTTTAATAATTGTTTTTTTTTATATAAAATAGGAGGCAAATGGATCTCTTGATGGAAAGCAATTTTGCTATTTAGACGTACTGATCGTAAAGCAAATTTGTATGTAGGTAACTTTAAAGAGCTACGCCGACAAAAATAGTCCAGGTTCTTTCTAGTTTTTCTTTAAAACTACATAAACATAATATAATTTGTTTAAAGACAGGGACTGAAAGAAATTAAGTTAATATAGGAACAGTTTAGGTCATGCGTAGATTTTATTTGTCTTATTACCTATTCCATTTTAACGTGTTATATTTAGGGCCTGTTCCACAATTTACTGATAAATGCCATATGGCTTATTTGCAAATTTTGTATCTGCCGCTCGATATACAGTAAGCAGCGATAAAACTTCCGAAAAAGCTATCTGACGCTTATTGAGAAACAGGCCCTTAGCCAATAATAATATACCTATCAAATCACATTCAGTATAAAATGAGACTGTCCGCATTTCATTCCGACTAATTCTAAACTCATTGCTTCGCATCTAACTCTATATTTGCTTAATCTCTTGCCTATTAATGTTATGGCTGCCATGTGCACGATTAAGACATTTAATAACGATTAGCTGTTTATAACATGTTTCATAACTACTTGGAATCTCTAAATGGAAAGCCGACAGGAACTTCATAAAGTTTTTTTTTCTTAACATTTTTAGGAACAAAAGTCGGTATTAAAAATACAACAAAATTTAAGAGGTTATATTTTATTCATTTGCTTGGCAACCCTGTTCGTTGCAACAGGGAAGCTTATAATCTTAACAATAAAAATTATCTTACATCTATTAAATAACTAAAAGCGGAAGAGCAACGTGTATTTATGTCGAAATTCACGTTAATTCGTTTCGATTTAGTTACGTAGATGTTTTAGAGCGTAAAAAATTACTTCTTGGCGGTGGAAAACCTGAATCTGAATAATGTCTAAATACTTATAAGTCGGCAATAGCGGGTTCTTGGTCGAGTTGCATACATTAAAAAAAGTAAAACTTCAGTGCAATATGAAATTCGATATTCTAAATTATCTTTCACGAGGTTAGACTTGGTAAAATGATACGAATTTTTAGTAGATTTCTATTAGTGCTATTAACCTACAAACCTATTTTATTAAATTTGCAGTTAAAATATACAATTAACAGTTAAGCTATTGCATAGCTTTTATCGCGGGCTTTGAGCGCGGCGACCGAATCAAGAAATTCCGTAGCGAAAATAAACCTAACACCCCCCCTTCCCGGTGCGGACTACACAGCGGTGCGGCGTTGAAAGCCGTGCATCGTCTAACGTCGTTTCAGTTCGGCAGACTTCGGCACGGTGTTTGTGTGCGTGCGACTAGACGTATGCGTGTAGACTAGCTGCTAACTGCTCATAACTGATTCTATCTGTTTTAGACACAATGCTAGGTGAGACAGCGTGCTTTTGGCCGCGTCCACGAGTGAGTTCGAGCCCGCGACTAGTTAGTTGAACCTTAACGTGTATGTATATATGGTACGACTGTACGAAGCTCGCACGGATCGAGACGAGCTGCTCCGAAATCGGACGAATACGTAAGCAGCTGTTTGTGAGAAAGTATAAAAAATGCTATGCAATAGCTTTACCGCGGCAGTGCCCGAGTGCCATACATATTTTTATTTGTTTATCTAGTTCGAGTGTAGCTGGATGTTTTTACTATTTACGTCTATGCATGATCGTCAATATTAAATCAACTTTGAAATCATCAACTTCAATTATAAAGAGACGATAGTAATCTATGACAATTATTGATGATAGCTTTAATTGTAAAATAAAACCTCTACTTTTGTAAAATAAACACTTCTATTTTATTATCTTAGTATATAATCATTTTTATTTTTCCGACATTTATAAACTACGGACAGAGCCCGGAGTTCAGAATCTATATTTACTTTTTCTTTTATGCTAGTAAACAATCTACGGTATGGGTCTCAAAGTTTTCCTTCTTTTCCTTGCATATGCAAGGGCTGGAATTTTCCTACCACTTTACATTTTGCATAATGGAACATTCTTCACAGCTTCACATTTGAGTTACATAATATGTTAGGAACTACATAGAAGCGCGAAATAATTAACTGTTGAAAGAAAGTGGTGAGACAAGAATCTGCTTCCTGCAGCTCCATCCCTGATGTCCATCTAGCGTGATAATTGGCATTTTCACTTCATGCTCATGCACCCCTGGCTTAGATCTTTCTAGAAGAGAGCCCCAGGATGAAGATGGTTACATCATAATACGTGAAGCAAAAACTTGCAGTACAGTTTTACGTGAATTGGTCGGACGGAGGAGGATGCGATTTGGCACATTTATAATTTATGTGCAGGAAGGTGTGCAGAATGTTAATATTTTTTAAATAATGCTTAGAAATACGTGAAATATTAACACACACTACGGTGCGTTTGTTAAATGAAAATTTTGTTACACGTAACGTTTATCAATCTGTCTCAACATTTACATTTTTTTTTAATATCTAAGAGGCAATAGAAACCCATAAGAAGTTCAAACTTAAAAATATACCAATTATTATGGGCGAATTAGACCACAGGTTGACCTCTAGTATTGTTTAGATCTTCCTGGAACTTGGAAGAGAGACCTAGGAGGAGAGGCTGACTATGCTACGAAGAGCATTTCACCGTGTTTAGATCTTTCCAGAATGTTCATAGATCTAGAACAGAGGCTCACAAAATGCTATGAAGAGTAGAGCTTTCTTCGTCAATTTTTGTACAGACGAGATATAATAAAGATCTACTTGCGTCGATACACTTGCTCCGTCCCATGTCCAGGGCACCTCGAGTTCTGCAGGTGCGGCCGCCAATCAGGCGGAAAACCTCAAGCGGCGCAAATATGAGAACCTTAGTGGGGATCTCATATTTGAACCGTTTGGGGTTGAAACCTTAGGTACATGGGGTCTGGGTGCGCACAAACTTTTCGGAGAAATCTCCAAAAAACTCATTGAGGCCACCCGAGACCCCAGAGCCGGCACCTACCTGGCCCAGAGAATAAGTATCGCAATCCAGCGAGGAAACTCTTTGAGCCTTCTAGGTACTCTGCCTGGTGGGGATGACCTGGGAGATTTCTTTTTTTTGTAGCATTTTAAGTTTTGGAGTAGTTATTTTTTTTTTTAGTACTTACCTACTTTTATGGTACAATTGATTTTGTTATCATAACTGATAAAATGTATATCACTCTTAAATTATTACTTTGATTATGTTTCTTTAGATATTATAATAAAGATATTATTATAAAGAGGAAATATTGGTTTCTTTGTATGTTTGTTTGTTTGCAATGTATAGACTCGTAAGTACTGGACCGATTTAGATGAAATTTAGCAATGTAAGAAGGTGGATGACAAACTCAGACTAGTTTTCTAATTTATGAATCTTTCGACAGAAGTGATTGAGCTTTCAAAAAAATCGTATTTGTTTACATACCTACCTTTTACTATAGAGAATTAATTAATTAATTTATTTATTCATATAAAAGATCTACTTTATAATAATAATAAGAATAATTTATATTTCTAAACAACGACTAAGTAAACGCTGCAACTTTGTCATCTTCTTAATGACAGTCACAACGTCGCGGCATTTTTCACAGCCTTCTAACGTTTCGCCGCGAAAATTTTTATGATGGTGACAATGAAAATGGTGTAATTATATTTAATTGCGAGTCCGTCGATCATTATGTAGGAATGGGAGAAAGACCGAGGCCGCTGGCCGCTCAGTCAGTCAGCGCGCGCAATTCGACATGGTCAACTGTATATAATTACGTATAATATATTCGACCACCGCGTATATCCGAACGCGCGCGTTTTGACATTATATTTGTTTTCGAGATGAGCAAAACGAGCTAAGAACAAGTTTCGTGAATGAAAGTGAATATGTGAGCGAGTGTTACGCAAGCCGTGAACTTGATGTTTGGATCTTTGTGTTTATATTTTAATTACTAATATATGCACATCTTAATTATATTATAAATCGGTATACAATATACATATATTAAACTATATGCTAACATTCTTTACATTCTTTTAACTTGTTAATTGTTTTATGACTTGTTTATTAACGTTAATTAAATTTATTTAAGCAGTTACTGTTTGCAGAGTGATGTGCATAATAAATTAATGATTAACGTTTTCTAGATTAGTTTCTATCACTTTACTTTTATCGTTTGTAACGTGCCAATTTTGTTTTTTTTTTTAATTAAGCAAACTGCAAGCGGTAAACGCTTACAGTTTACTTAATTAAAAAAAAAAAACAAAATTGGCACGTTACAAACGAAAAATTTATTCTTATTTTAAAATGCAAAGAAACGAGGAAGCGTCGTTGTCGATGGCATCACTTAATTGTCGCCTTTCTTTTATTCCATAACCGCGGGTAATAACGAATAGAATCTTGTAATTTGCATTATTCATGAACTTTTTTATGTATTTTCTCGCGATGTGGCTATTTCATATTATATTTATTTTCTGAAGCTTGAAACGTTAAGACTCTCGAAATTTTTCATTGGAGATGTTGATTCGTAAATGCGTTTTGTCATAAAATATTTTATTTTATGTTGTTGTTCTTGACATTAAACCTACGTGTTCAATGTCAAGACGCTAAGGCTAAAAAATAGTTACAAATGCGAAATAAAAAAGTAAATAATGTTCGGTAACGCTCTTTCCGGCGCTGTTAAGATCATTGGCCTCACACAGCTGAATGTATTGATGTTATTCAGGAAAATTATTTGAATCAAATGCTTCAGTCTGAGATTAATGATCAGCGCCTTAGGCGCTATGTAATTTTATTTAGTATAATTTGTTTTGAAATTATTAATCATTTGTCTGCCTAAACATCTTTACGTAAGCTGTAGATCGTATTTTCAAAATATCCATAATTGATTCATAACAACCTTATATTTAGGGCCCGCTTCACAATCTTCAAATAAATGTCGGATAGCTTACTCGGAAGTTTTGTCGCTGCTAATACTTTATATCGAACGACAGCAACAAACCATGCAAATAAGCTCTCTGACACTTAGTAGACAACATGCCATTACACTAATTTACTCTAATGCGATTTATTAATATGTAAACAATTGGCTCATGGGTCAATAACCTAATGGCGTAAAGTTTCGCGGTCAATAGCTATTATAGCTAGTGCTCTAAATGTAGAGAAAAGTATAATTTATGAGAGGCTTTCCTTTTTTTTCAAAAATTATCAATAATTCAGAATCTATCAAACACTTTTATGTGATGCAGAATACTTTAAACAAACTCTTCTTTACATAGTTCAATCATTTTACAAATAACCGGCCAAGTGCGAGTCGGACTCGCGCACGAAGGGTTCCGTACAAAACGGCAAAAATTCCAAGTTTGTTGTATAGGAATTAGGAGCCCCACTTAAATTTTTGTTTTATTCTGTTTTTAGTATTTGTAGTTATAGCGGCAAAGGAAATACTGAAAATTTAACTGTCTATAGCTATCACGCAGACACTTCATGAGTTACAGCCTGGTGACAGGAAGACGGACAGGCGGACAGCAGAGTCTTAGTAACAGGGTCCCGTTTTTACCCTTAAAGCCCCCTTAAAAGCTATTTGAAACACATACTTATTACAATTTTATATTGAAATTTGTAAATTTACACTTTCTATACAAGAATGTTACTTATGTTATGTTCAATTTTTAAGTAATTTGATTGTAACAAGATGGAAAGTTTGTAAAATGCGAAAGAAAGTAACCACTTACTATCAAGTATACGGATAATGCAGTTTTTTGCAGTAGTCTAATCAATCACTTGAAGAAAACTCCGCCACTGTATATAATATATAACTTTACGTGAAGTAAAAACTTTCAGTACAGTACGAGCATTGAGCAACCGGAGGAGTATGAAATTTGGCCGATAAATTAAAGTTTATGTGAAGGAATGTGTACAGAAAGCTGATATTTTTTAAAATAGTGATTATAAATACATTAAATTAATAAAATGAAATTCACACACACTACCTCAGAATTCCGATTATTAACACACTCTACCGTGCGTTTGATTGACACAATAAACAATAATTTTCTTCTTCATTTATATATGGCATCGGCTTATAACCATTTGCCAGTGTCAAGTTAAAAAGGCGGGAAATTGAATTTTCAACACCATATTCCTAAATCGTCAAGTCTAAAGTCTAGTCAAAGTCCAAATAAATAGTCAGTGCAGTCAATGAGTCAAGGCAGTCGATTCAGTAAAGTGGTAGACGCTTTACTGAAAGTTCCTAGGGAGTTTTGGAGGGAACACAAAATAGCACGTTTTTAGAAATCGTACCACTTGCCCACACTTATGCACGTTAACGAATATTTAATGGTTAATGTTCTACCAATATTACACTTTAAGAACCGAAATAACACAAATTTATGAGGCAATACAAAATCCACAACGTCAGCCATTGAACTCCCCGGCAAAACTCAAAACAATAATTTTGTTACACGGTGAGTGGTGACGTTTGTCAATCTGTCACAACATTTACATTTTTATATTTTTTTCTACCTAAGAGGCAAAATAACCTATATGAAGTACACACATGAAATTAATATGAATTATTAGGCTGGGATGGGACTATATGATCCGGCATCCGGTGGGCTCGGGAAAATTCAGAGCACTGAAAATAGAACTCTGCGCTAATGCTTGTAATATAGACTTGAAAATGGAAGTGTCGAGCTGTTATATATGACATTGACATTTGTCTCGACACTTGGTGTGTTCGATTTTCAGCTCTATTGTTTCTGTATATTAGCCCAGTTATATTTTCAGTGCTCTGAATTTTCCCCGGCCTTACGGATTCCAGACAACATGGTCCCTTCTTGGTGAATTCCTTCGCCTTATGGGCGAATTCCGACCACATGGCAACTCTAGTAAGGTTCGATGGGGCAAAGGGAGAACAAAATCTTTACACAAGCAGTAGACAATATGCCCAAAATATCCGTAATTGTATGACGTTGTATAAATTTAACTAAATATTTTACATGTAGTCAACTACCCAATTAAGTTATTAGCTTGTTGTTTTCACCGCTCTAAACTATGATGAGTTCTCACATAATACCACGTTATACTTTGAATATTATAGATTTAATCTTTGTATATCGTTATTTGTCAATCACGCGACGTGTTTTTTTTCACCGAACGAAATCGAGCGTGTCTCAACTGAGGTGGCACGGAA